>CM066990.1:15610000-18196044 GCA_033977485.1 Hydrangea macrophylla | reverse complement strand
TGCTGGCTCTGACTCTGGAAGCAAAGACCCTCTCAGTAAACCACCTGGGAACCTCTTGAACTTACCCGTACTGTCTGGCCAATCGGCGAGGATGATAGAAGGAGGTTTCTCTCAGACCCATCAGTCGCACCCTCTGGAAATCCTCGAGACTACTGGTCACAGTATGGAGGCCCCAACGCCTCACGATCCAGCAAATGTCAGCCTCAGATAAAGCACCCATCATGCCCATCCAATTGGCAGAAGTATAATGAGGGTGAAGCACAGCTCTGCGAAAATAAACGGACGGCACATTACCTGTCCATAACTAGAGGCGCTTGTAGAGCCAAGCCTGTAACACCAAAGGTGGCCCAGAAAGCAGAAGCGTTCCTTGATTGGAAGCGCGATCCAAACCATTCAGGGTTTCAGCCAGAACCATGGCCATGGTATTCTTGCCAAGTTTCAGCCCAAGGCACACGTGCACCAAGTTAATAGAAGCACTCAAAAACAGAAAGTGTGAAGTCATGCACAATATCAGAGCATCCCCGCGGGTGGCATAATATACGCTAGGACTCCCAGGACTAGCATAATGGGCAATGATGGAAGCAATATCAAGAACCTCACCATGAATCAGCCGGCGGGAAATAGTAATGGAACAATTCAGATATTCAGCCAAGCCTCGCGTAGGACTGGGGGTATCAGCATAAGGGAGAATCAGGTCAGAATCAGAATCGTAGCCAAGGACAACACAGAACTCCTCAAATAGGGGGCATATCTCCAGGCCATTAAAATTGAAGACATGGTTCACCGGGTCCCAGTGGACAATAGCAGCACGCATGAACTCAGTGTTCAAAGCCATCTGGCGAAGAGAGAATAGCTCGGTAAAGCCATAGCTAAAAAGGTTGATCCGTTCAACACCATCTGTCATGTTCAGCGAAGTTGTGAGTTGAGTGGGATCATATAAAGCCATATTTTCTGTCGCGGCTCTAGCAAAATTCAAAATTTCGGCAGCACCTCCCCGTTTCTCGGACAATAATACCTGCAAGGCAAACACACTCACTATCTCAAGGCTGATCATCGCAGTAACATCAACAATCACATAATCACAAGTGCACAGATATGTACATCGTCACACAACCACCAAATAAAAGCAAGCACACAACTGCGCCTTCAAACCATAAACTATCTGACTCAAAAGGCAAAACATCATAATACTCTGTCGAGAGTGATACATCATCCTACGCATCATCTTACACATTGTCTTAAACATTGTCCGAACAGTCACACCATTCACTAATACAACCCAATCGAAAACATGAAATGGAGATAAAACAAAATCCCCGCTTAGGAGGCCTCAGTCCTCATTTTCTTCATCCTCTGTCAGACCGCCCGGAGTGTATGTTGGCGATGGCCTCCTCTTCCCACCTCTATACCTCGGTCCAGTCCTCGATGAGCCAGTGCCACCCCTACAGTACTGCACACATAAATTAAATGAAGGCAATTAGTAGGGAAACAACAAAAAGTACAAAAAAAAGTCGAGTCAAAAACCTACCAAGGACGCCATCTGATTGGTGGCAAACTGCCACATACCATCCATTTGTCGAGTGCAAAATCAGGATTAGAACCTCAAAACCTTAAGGAGCACAAAATTAGAGACATACCTGATGGTCTTGCGTGAGAACCAAAGACCGTAAGCTAGCCGCCAAGGTGTAGCCCTCCTCAGCATAACTCTAGGGGATGTTGAGGACACGTGCTGGCTGGGTAGGATACCCACACATGACCCATGACACCTCTATAACTTGGGGGGAGCCATCTGCACCCAAAACATTAACGGTCCAATCCCAAGGAGGGATAGGATTGGAAACTGGGGGAACCTGTCTCCTGTTCATCTCGCAAAGCTGTAGGCACAAACCAAGTTAGGAAAACGATGAGTTAAAAACATAGGCAACGGATAGAGACAAAAATGTAAAAGAAACTCACCTCCAGGAGTGGGAAGTTGGGCATCAGAAAGCGGCCACGGTACGTCTCATAGTCGGTCTTAGAGAGAAAGTGATCCCAAACATCGGTACCAGCTAAGGCCGCCAACAAAGCATCACCAAAAAGGTAACTAGCATCCATCACAGGAGGATCATGAGGGACATGATACCTTGAACCGCCAATCACCTGCCGGGACACTCGCTTGCTAAGGAACCGTTGCCTGCTCTCGGTACTTTCCATCAGAAGTCGACAAGAGGAACGAGGTTTGACCGCCTGTATCTTCTCCAGGGCAGCATGGGCAACGTGCTCCCAAGGTGTCCAATCAATACTAGCAGCCGTCAGCCTAGATAAGAAGTTTCTGAGCAGAACGATCCAGTGAGCCCCGCTCTTTACCCCGACAACATCCCTCTGCCGTCTCAAGCCTCAAGGGAACAAGGACACAGGAGTCATGTCGTCCTCATCTTCACCTGATTCATTGGCAGGAGAAGGAGATAACATCTTCAGGTACTCAAAGCTCCAAAGCTGCATAGACAAAAGAGAAAATCAGAAAGAGTACAGAAATCAAAAAGCCAGAAGATAAAAGAAGATGTAGTATATACCTCCTAAGCTAGCCAAAATCCCCCTGTCGATTTGACATCGCCCCGAGAAACTTCTCCCATATGCTTATAAAGGTGGGCCAGGGAAGCACCGCCCCAATCATAAGAAGGGATCTCACCAATGGTCGCCAGGCAAGAAAGAAGTCTCAAGCTCACCCGGTCATTCCGTGTCATAAAGATCAAGCAACCAAGGACATACAGAAGATACACCCTCAAAAGCTGAGAGTTATTCAAGTTGTGATTCCCTCTGCCGTAGGCCCGGTAAAGCCAACCACAAGGAAACCAGTGCCTCTCCAGATTAGGGGGAACAGCCTCGATCAACATTTTGACAGCCTCAGGGTCGATCTCATAGAAGTAGTCCAGAATCAGGCGTTTCCTGCCAACCCTCAAGCCGGTAATCATAGAGAAGTCAAAAGGCGTCATGGTCATCTCACCAAATGGCAGGTGAAAAGTATTGGTGGTGTCCCGCCATTTCTCAGCCAGAGCGAAAAAATGTGCCAGATCATTGCTACTCTTTGAAACCAGGCGGACAAAGCCGCCAAACCCGGCATCGTCTACCATTCTCTTGACGGTAGGCGAGAGTTGAGTGTACCACAGAAATGCGTGAGCAAGGCTACTGTGGCCCTTTAATGTCACTTTCGGCACCTGCACATACCAAAAACAACAAAAATGATGCACAAAATTACTATTCACGACCCGAGGTCCAATTTCACAAAATCAACATTTGAGCACAAGTCGAACTTCTAACGATCTCTAGGTGCACACTACGGTTCACAAAATTAGCACAATGCATGGAAATAGTCCTAAACTGTCAAAAGTTTCACATACCATGCTCGCTAGAGCCGCGGTCGAAAGATGATGTTGGGGGTCCCATAAAATCAAGTCCGGGGTTTGGCTCTCGGCTTTCATTCGTTATTTGGTCTTCTTAGACGGTCTCCTCGAGCTCGAAGCCATGGATCTACAAAGAAAATGGAAGTGAAAACTAAACTTTCCTTTTGAAAATTAGAGCAAACCAAAACACCAATCAAAATTCCAACCACGGGGTAAGATTACTCACCTGAGCGCACACAAGCTGCGTTTTGACGGATTTTGGCTCCAAAAACACCCCAAAATGGCCAAGAATGAGCTTGGAAAGCTCAAAAACCTGAGATATACATAAATGGAATCCAGCCACCTAGTGCCGCCATGGCACTGGCCAACTGCCGCCGCGGCAATGGCCCAGTGCCGCCACAACATTGCTCCCCGCGGTCCCCGCTTTGCTCCATTTTGCCCCGTTTTGACCCATTTTGGCCTTTTTCAGCCCATTTCTGGTCCCAATCAGCCCCGGTGGCCCATTTTGGTCAAGATTTATGAGGTTTTACCCCCAATAATCCAAAAGTCATCAGGGCTACCTCCAGTAGGCAGAAATTGAGAAAAATTGACTCCCGAAGATCCGAATCGGTTGTTTCAGGACGACCATCACAAATTTTGATCAAACACAAGAGTTTCAGTAATGAATCCTGGTTTTTGGCTGGTACACCAAAGAAGAAAAAAAAGAGATTCTCCGAGAAACCTACATCTTCCCTTGAGGACAAAAACAGAAAGATACCAGCTCCAGGAGGCCCCGACCAGCCCTCTTGGATTGAGCGCCGAAAGAATTGATCAACCGTGAGAGATTCAGAGATGGGTCCTGGTTCCCAATCAAGAAAAAGGAGATTCTCCGAGAACCCTACATCATCCCCTGAGGACAGAAATAGAAAGATACCAGCTCCGGAGGCCCCGACCGGCCCTCTTGGATTGAGCGCCGAAAGAATTGATCAACCGTGAGAGATTCAGAGATGGGTCCTGGTTCCCGATCAAGGAAAAAGAGATTCTCCAAGAACCCTACATCATCCCCTGAGGACAGAAACAGAAAGATACCAGCTCTTGGAGGCCCCGACTGGCCCTCTTGGATTGAGCGTCGAAAGAATTGATCAACCATGACAGATTCAGAGATGGGTCCTGGTTCCCGATCAAGAAAAAGAAATTCTCCGAGAACCCTACATCATCCCCTGAGGACAGAAACAGAAAGATACCAGCTCCCGGAGGCCCCGACCTGCCCTCTTGGATTGAGCGCCGAAAGAATTGATCAATCGTGAGAGATTCAGAGATGGGTCCTGGTTCCCGATCAAGAAAAAAAGATTACATCATCCTCTGAGGACAGAAACAGAAAGATACCAGCTCCCGGAGGCCTCGACTGACCCTCTTGGATTGAGCGCCGAAAGAATCAATCAACCGTGAGAGATTCAAAGATGGGTCCTGGATCCCGATCAAGAAAAAGGAGATTCTCCGAGAACCCTACATCATCCCCTGAGGATAGAAACAGAAAGATACCAGCTCCCGGAGGTCCCGACCGACCCTCTTGGATTGAGAGCCGAAAGAATCAATCAATCGTGAGAGATTCAGAGATGGGTCCTGGTTCCCGATCAAGAAAAAGAGATTCTTCGAGAACCCTACATCATCCCCTGAGGACAGAAACAGAAAGATACCAGCTCCCGTAGGCCTCGACCAGCCCTCTTGGATTGAGCTCCGAAAGAATTGATCAATCGTGAGAGATTCAGAGATGAGTCCTGGTTCCCGATCAAGAAAAAGAGATTCTCCGAGAACCCTACATCATCCCCTGAGGACAGAAACAGAAAGATACCAGCTCCCGGAGGCCCCGACTGGCCCTCTTGGATTGAGCGCCGAAAGAATCAATCAACCGTGAGAGATTCAAAGATGGGTCCTGGATCCCGATCAAGAAAAAGGAGATTCTCCGAGAACCCTACATCATCCCCTGAGGATAGAAACAGAAAGATACCAGCTCCCGGAGGTCCCGACCGGCCCTCTTGGATTGAGCGCCGAAAGAATCAATCAACCGTGAGAGATTCAGAGATGGGTCCTGGTTCCCGATCAAGAAAAAGAGATTCTCTGAGAACCCTACATCATCCCCTGAAGAAAGAAATAGAAAGATACTAGTTCCCACTACCCCAGCAGAAAGTAACAAAAGAGGAACCGTCTCCCGAAAATCGACTATCAGGAATAATCAGAACACCGCCCGCATCCAGATTTTGAAAACAAAGCACCGTCCTTCCGCGGCTCCGTATCTCCTGATTATCATGAGCTTTCTCTTCTGCACATAGCTTCCTTACCTATCATTTATCGCAAGAACCCTCAGTCACCTTTCCTTAGCTGTCGTCTTCTAAAAAAATGCGTATCTAATCTATCTCACTTGTTTGCAAAGCGCACTTCCCAAATTCCAGAAGTTTGCCCCTAGACCTAGAGTCTTCTAAACCTTGATGTCCTTATCCGAGTCATCCACCACATCACAGTCGCAAATATTAGCACAGCACCAGTCCACTCGGAGTGGCACACCCTACAGCACCTGCTCATACTAGTATCATAACACTAGACATAATAGGACTCATGACACAATTCATATCATATCCATGTATTGCATATCATCCTCATAGCATAACATCCGCATGTCTTATTGTGCATGTGTGATTTATTCCTTTATGCCCCGAACTACGTCCTGGTCTGATTCCCCTTGGGATGCGTAGGCAGCTCACGCAGAGCATGAACAGCACTGACCTCAACATCATTTTTTTCGTCATTGCATCTATTGCAACGCTTTTATCCTAAATCTATAGCCTCCAAAAGACCTGTCTCTTCAAAGCTTTGGCACTCGCTTGCGACATCCGTTGCCTCGCAAGTTCATGCCAAAGAGGGGCAAACTATAGACACCCCATTTTGTCGGCTATCAAATTTAGGAGACCCATAGCTTAATGGTCCACGATGATCGAAAAAGACTCCAAAGGACCCTCGAAAGTTGGTTCTATTTCTCAAAATGCTCAGAATGACCAAAATTCCCCTGAAAGCCCGAAAACTCCCAGGTTTGGACCAAAAGTTCTGGAAACATGCAGCGTCGTAAGAAAAGTGATAAAATGAGTTTTTAAGTAAAATCAGATGAAATCGTCAGCTCCCAGAGACCCTCGAAAGACTTGGAAGTTCCCGAAAAGTCCCCGTTGACCTGTTTGACCAGGTTTGGCCAAGTTTGACCAAGTTTGACTGAAAACGTCCAAATTCGCTGGGATCATTCTAGATCATGTGGAAAGTATTAAAATGAGTTTTAAAAGAAAATCGAACGAAAACGTCGGCTCCTGGGAGCACCCAGAGGTTTCCAAAACTTCCCGGGAATCCCAAGTTTGACCAGTTTGACCAAAATTTGACTTTAGAACTGAAGCGCCATAACAATTTTCAAATATTTTTCATGGATACTAGAGGTCAGTATCTTTCCAATGGTATATCGCACATAATTTTTGGATTTAAAACAAGTTTACTGTGAATTTTCGAAGGCGAAAAAGGCTATCAAATCGGCTTTTATCGCAAATACCGCAAACCTTTTCAAAGTAACCTATCCCCAAATTATTTTTTATATAAAATAGACTCCATTACCTTTCCGACGATATATCACAACCTCAATTTGGTGTTCGTATGCATTTTCTATGAATTTCGGACGAAATAGGGCCTTTTCGTGAATACTAGAACATTTGGGGGCCTAAACAAGATTATCCAGGCGATTGAGGAGCAGTGCCGCCGCGGCACTGGCCCACTACTGCTGTGGCATAGGCCCAGTGCCACTGTGGCACTGTCCTCTAGAACCGTATGTTTTTGCAATTATTTTTGGGGTTCCATTTTGATTAATTAAAAACCAAAACGACGTAGTTCTATATTTTCAGATGTTTGGAGCCAATGGGAACACTTCTAAAACCCCAAAACCACCCCAAATTGGCCTATATAAACCCCCCTTGACTTCTCATTTAGGGGGGTCAAATGTAAGGTTTGAAAAGTTTTGGGAGAGAAAGTTGTAGAGATAAGGTTAGGATAGAGAGAAAATAAGCTTTCTTCTTTGATTTCAAAACAAAAGTGAGTCCTAAACTTTGTTTTTACTTCATTACCCCTATTTACTTCTCATTCAATACACCCAACCACAATTTTAGTGAGCATTTAAGAGAGAGGAAGCTACTTCCATGTCCAATGTCATCACATATGAGTGAAACATCAAACTACAAGTCCAATATCACATTGATCATCATCTATTGATTATTATTTACTTGCTTGTTTATGCAATGTTCATCTCTTCTTACCTCATTTATTTTTTATTTTCTTTATTTACTTACTAGTTCATCATCATCTAGATGATGACATGAAGTTTGAGGTGAGTGAATCCTTATGGATAGTAGCTCTTGACCTCAAAAACATGTTTGATAGATGATGATTATAACTTCAATGCCACCAAGGTATCCTTGAAGTACTTATATTCAAATGAAAATAAATCTCTCCAACAATCTTGGAGGTTCTTGGTGATGAGTTTTATGTTGGCATTTTAAGTGGTTATAACCTTCATTGAGTATTGAAAATGTGCTTTCAAAACTTCTATTTCAAAACCCCCTTCTTAAAACCCTCACTTTGATTTCAAGAGATAAACCATGTTTTTCCAAATCTTCAAAACAGTGAGTCAAAACAATTCAAAACAGTGAGTGATCTGAGTTCAAAGATTTCTCTAGAACTCAATACTGAATGTATGAATGCAAGGCCACTTGAAAAGTCTTCTTAACTCATTAGAGAACACCCATGATTTTTGGTTTGACTTGGAAATACATGAAAATGGTCTATTTGGACCCAAACATTCCTTCCAGACGTTCTGCCTCTACTGTCACAACAGCTTGGTTGACTTCCAACTTATGTTTCAGAAATCTTTTCGAAAAGGGGTGGTCCTAACTTATTTTTCCCTTAAACTCTAATATCTTAGGGAACGTTCTGAATAAAATGGGCCTCTAGATCATTTGTTTTCATTTTATAAGATTTTTTGACATTTCAGTCGACAGTACGGACTCTGTTTCTGAGTGGCCTCTATTGTTTATATGATTTCTCTCAATCTATGATATTTATTAAAGATTGGCTTTTTCGGTTATGTTCTAGACATAATAAGGGAGATCTCCATAAAAACTCATGCATTAAAAACATTCCTATCCCCTCTTTTCAATTTTTAGAAGATCATGTTACTGTTCTGTCCACTATTCACAGCAAGCACACTTTTACTTTCCCCCCTTTGATTTGATACTTACATGCACTCCAAATTAGTTCATGTCTTAGGAAGTAGTTCATACTACATTTGTACATATCCCATGATGATTTCATTCGTTCATTCATACACATTCTAGACTTCTAAGTCATTCTAGGAATCCATGAACACAAAGCACACTACAACCTTGGCACATTCTAGATACATACATTGCATCCATACAAAGATTTGAAGTTTTTGTAACTCCTAATCTAAGGAGATTATAAGGAATGAATTTGATCACACGTTCATGCTCCCCCTCGATCTAGTCTTCCTTTCTCATCCGTCCCAGGGATTGAGAAATCTTCTTTCCTCAAAGATTAACATGCATCATGATAGCTTGCTAAGCATTTTTTTTTATTTCTTTGATTATTTGCTTCAAGAACAATTCATGTCCCCTTTAGATTAGGGAAGCCTAATTACTTGATACATGATTAGACGATTTTTCCTAGGTTTATTTGTGTGATCTTTCACTTTACATTGTATGATATTTGACTTAGATCTTATGAATGATATCTTATCTTTAGATCTTCCATTTCAAATTTTCTTATGTGATGTAATATACTATCATAGTATTAATTGTCGAACCATACATAGTACAAGATGATTATTTGGTTGCTAATTGAGTCCCGTCGAAAGACGGGGCGAGTTGAGTGTGTTTTAGTCGTGACAAAGGCTCCTTCCTCTCTCGTACAAAAACCCCAAGCCAAGTTCTTTGGTTATAAAGGGCCGGTGCCCTTTATCCGTTTGGGTAAGTCAAAATTTGGTTTCTTGGTTCCTTAAAGACCAAGTGCTGACTCTGTATCTATTTTCAATAGATCTTTTCTCTCTTTTTTCTTTTCCTTTTCAAAACAATCTAAAAACATGTGGTGGAATCCCGCGTGTCCATACTCCTTGAATTATGCCCCAAGCAAGATATAGATAGCAGAATCCTTATCAATTTTAAAATCCTTCTTTCTCCTGATTCTAATTGAATCAATCCCAAAATCTTCGGATATCCCTCTATCTTTACCTGGATACGCCTAGTCCATTCCTAAATGGGCTCTGCTTCTTTCAACTTATTCTAGAAAAAAAAACCAGACCAGAACCTCTCTCTCTTACCCTATCTTTCTCGGTGAACAATTCTCACCCACTTAAATGGCTTCTAAAACCGCTCTGGCGACGTCATCCAAAGACAAGAATACATTTTTGGATGCTCCACCTCCACAAAACCGGTGCAGGGAGGTGTGGCAACTAGCCAGAACTCATGTTTTGGAAATTTCCACAGACTACTTTGTCAACTACGCCACTACCTATGGAACTCCGGCAGTACTTGGTTTTGGCATGGTGTTTCGCGACAACCCTTCCACCGCCTTCAGCCCCTATTTTTTCTCCAACTTCTTGCCCATTGGAACAAGTTTAGTCTGCCTTCAATCCGATAAGGGGTCAGCCCACTCTTGTTGCGGACTGGGACAAATGGGTGATAAGGGTTTCATCCTCGAAGGCGGATCTCTGGAAACGAATAGGCATCTATGATGCCATCATGCTCAGTCGATCTAAACTAGAGATAAACCAACCTCTCTTCTACTCTACCCTTCGCTTCTGGTCCTCCTCCTGCAACGGATTCCTATTCCCCTATGGACCGATGGAGCCAACTGTTAAAGATGTAAGTTATTTGCTCGGGCTCTATCCTTAAGGGCAAGAAATCCTTCCAGTGCTCGATGTTGGAACGGCCAGCTTTTTCTACCCCCAACAAGAGTCTATCAGAGATGGGGGCCGTGTCCTACAAGCCTATCACTGCTTATGGAGGTTTCCTGGCTGCTTCCATGGGCAAAGAGGGAACACTTATGTCCGATGCTGAGCACACCGCCTTCCTCATATACTGGCTTAACACCACCCTAGCTTTGGCTCTAGCTTCTGGCAAACCCTTGGCCTTGGCCACTCTTGTCTAGGCACACCTAGTCCGAGGCGTGACAAACTTTGCTCATTCGAGCTTCAGTGTTGGAGGAACCCCGATTTGGATCCTCCAACTCTGGTTGTACTCGTACTTTCCAGAATTTCATCTAGCTGCCCGTCAACTAGCTTTCATTCCCATTTTTACTATCCATTACATGGATGTTACAGCTTCCTCATACTCATTTGAAGAACGTTTTACCTTCTTTTATGAAGTATGCTCCAATCGGGCTCTTCATCTCTTTACCCCATTTTTCTCTCTTTAATTTCATTCTTTCCTTCAACACTCTAATAACCCTGCCAACTGGGGTCTGGGCACCGAACTCAATTACAATGAAATCTTCTCTGGTTAATTGGTGGCTAAAGATAACATATTCATCCCGAGCAGACCTTCCAACAATAACAAATGTGGGGCAGAGTACTACTTTGCTCCCCTTTATGCCCGTCAGTTTGGGTTGTCATATTTGGTTCCAGTTCCGCAGGCCATTACCGTGAATGTAGACTGGGTAGAACGGGACCTGATCGTTAACAATGAACAAGTGAAAAAAATACAAGAACGATTGGACAGGCTGAAAGCGGCCTGCACATTCAATCCATTCTTAGCTCGACCATGTCATGCCCCGGAGCAAAAAAAATAGAGAAAAATAAATTTCCTTTTTTGGATCCTTAGGGAATGACGGGTGAATGTCACTAATTATCCATACCACACAGTATTAGTCCAACAAAAAAAGTAAACAAAAATAGTAAACATCTGGATATATCATAACGATTCTATCAATTACAGACATCAGAGTGGTCCTCAGGATCACAACAGGTCTAAAGACAACATATGCCCAAATACACATTTATTATCAAAGTGCAACAATAATGACAGAAATATAAACTATATATAACTTCTTCTTCTCTAGCTGCCATAAGGATAGTCGTTAGTGATGGAAAAACCGATTTAATTTCAAAGTTTAAACACGCAGTGGAAAAATCAAGTTATAAAAACTTAATGGTAGCCCAGGATCTACTACTCGTTAATTCCATAGATGCGTACTACAGGGGACAAGAGTTATACCTTAGTGTCTTGAACCCAATTATGATTTTCTTGAACTTCCAGCAACTTCCACTAGATGGCCTTCACTCTTATGACTCCTATGGATGCTCGCAGGAAGGACTAGGGTTGGTGGGAAACCTAATGGAGAGGAAGGAGAAGGTTTGGTGATCTAAAACAGTTTCTACAGCTTCTGACGTTCAAAACGACGAACTTCTTTTCCAGAACGCAGCTGCCCTATTTATAGATTCCCAGAACCGACCTAGACTTCGAGCGATCGAAGATCTTCGATCGATCGAACATTCGATCGATCGAATCATTCTCGATCGATCGAGACTTCCAAAACTTCAATCGATCGAACATACTTCAATCGATCAAACTTGTCTTGACAACTTCCTCATGTGTCTTTCCAAGTATCCTGGCGGAGCTAAGAGTGGGACCTCCTAGGCTCTTAATTGTTGGCTCAGACCAGTTTGTTAATTACCGTGACCAAACTCTTTGATCAGCAAACTAACTAACTGGTCAGTTAACGTTTACTCCACTATAAAACGATAACTGAACTCCAACGCAAAAGAACATATCCGAAGCGATAACTAGACTTGTATGTTGTACTAATGTCCCTCTACCTTCAGCATTCGTAATCATATTCAGGTAGTCGGATAACTGTTACTGTCAACCTGAATCATGATTACTTCTTGAATTCCTTGAGTCCCATTCACCTCTCATGATTACCAAACATGTTGATAACTCTTATCAACAAGACTGCAGTACTCAGTAATCGACTTGGTGACATTCTCAAGGGAATGCTTACTCTGAAATAGAGGGTATATTCTGTCTTGACAATATATGTTCACAACCCTATGAATATGACATACCCAAGATACCCAGGTGTTGATCTTCTATAGACCTCACTGATTGGTAAGTCAAAGCAGTCATATCCACAGTCTGTGTTCATAATCGTCTCAAGATTGAGAACACGTACCTTACACAAGTTATGAGTTCCTATCGACTGATTGACAGCCTTGAGTGTCAATAGGAAAGCTCAGGTCCGTCAATGCACTATAAGCACTAGCATATTAACTAAGAGTTACACTCTAGTGATTGAGATTGATCACTCCATCCAATGGTAGTTAATCGTGCTACAGTGTAAACCTGATGAGATATCCTAGTCTCAACATCCACTGTGACATGTTCTAAGTAACAAAGAATAGCAATTCGTATCTCACTTGTATGTATCTCATACATACACGCATTACTTACTATGATACTTAAGGATAACAATCATCTCATGAAAGAAACATACATAACAAAATGTAAAGCTGATATCCATATATTAAAATGTCAATGTCTCCTATATAAAGTAATGGTTTGAGGGCACAAACCCAACAAACTCCCATTTGCACTCACAACCATACAGGATTACATCTGAGACCTAGACTATCTAGATGTCGATCAAAGACCTTCTGTGGCAAAGCCTTTGTGAACGGATCAGCAAGATTGTCAACGGTGGCAATCTTGGTGACAGTCACATCTCCACGTTGAACAATATCTCGGATAAGATGATATTTCCGCTCTACGTGCTTCCCTTTTCCGTGGTTCCTTGGCTCCTTGGACTGAGCCACTGCCCCACTATTATCACAATAAAGCGTAATAGGTGACAATGAAGCTGGTACCACCTCGAGCTCCATAAGGAACTTCTTGAGTCAAACAGCTTCCTTTGCGGCTTCACAAGCAGCCACATACTCAGCTTCTGTAGTTGAGTCTGCAATGCATTTCTGCTTAATGCTCCTCCAACTAACAACACCACCTCCCAATGTAAAGAGATGTCCGGATGTTGACTTCCTCGAATCTTTATCTGACATAAAGTCTGAGTCAGTATATCCTACTGGATTTAACTCATTACCACCGTACATAAGCATGTAATCTTTAGTCCTTCTCAAGTACTTAAGAATGTGCTTAACGGCTGTCCAGTGCTCTGGACCTGGATTCGATTGATATCTGCTAACCATGCCAACGGCAAAATAGATATCTGGTCTAGTGCATAACATCGCATACATGAGACTTCCAACTGCCGAAGCATATGGAATTCCTGCCATGCGATTCCTCTCCTCCTGTGTCTTGGGACACTGGTCCTTGGAGAACGCTAAACCATGCCTGAAAGGTACCAAACCTTTCTTCGAATTATCCATTGAAAACTTAGTTAGCACCTTATCGATATAACCAGCTTGAGACAATCCCATTATCTTTCGCTTGCGATCCCGAAAGAGCTTTATCCCAAGAATATAGCCCGCCTCTTCTAGATCCTTCATATCGAAAGTACTAGCTAGCCAAACCTTGACCGTTGACAATGCCGCTACATCATTCCCAATGAGTAGAATATCGTCAACGTAAAGTACAAGAAAGGCCATCACTTTCCCTTCACACTTCTTGTATACACAAGGTTCATCCAGATTCTGTGTGAAACCAAACGACTTGACCGCTTGGTCAAATCGGATGTTCCAACTCCTGGATGCCTGCTTAAGCCCATAAATGGACTTTTGCAGCTTGCATACCAAGTTACCTTTCCGACCAGCTATGAACCCTTCTGGTTGTTGCATATAGATGTCCTTCTCAAGATTGCCATTTAAGAATGCAGTCTTGACGTCCATCTGCCAAATCTCATAATCTAGGCATGCAACAATGGATAAGAGTATTTTGATGGACTTGAGCATGGCTACCGGCGAGAAGGTTTCCTCATAGTCAATGCCCTCCCTCTGAGTATAACCTTTCGCTATAAGTCTAGCCTTAAAGGTCTCAACCTTTCCATCAGATGCTCTTTTCCTCTTGTAGACCCACTTACAACCAATGGGTTTAATATTGGCTGGAAGTTCTACAAGATCCCAGACCTGATTAGAATCCATAGATTCTAATTCAGCCTTCATAGCTTTAACCCAATGTTCTGAATCAACATCAGTCATTGCCTCTTTGTATGTGGCAGGATCAGATTCAGATTCTATGGAGACAGCTTCAAAAACTTCTCCTAAGAACATATATCTATCAGGCTGGCTGATAATCCTCCCACTACGATGAGGTACCGGTGCAGAAATGGGTGAAGAAGTGGTATTTTCTTGATTTACATCGTTATCAACTGCGGGTTGGACTGAGGGCTCTCCTTCTATTTCTCTCAGATCTATCCTTCCCTTAGGTTTATGGTTCATGATATAATCATCCTCTAAGAAAACAGCATTTGTACTAACAAACACTTTCTGTTTTCTTGGATCATAAAAATACCATCCATAAGTACCCTTTGGATACCCTACAAAATAACATACTTCTGATCTAGAATCCAACTTGCTCATCTTTCCTTTCAGCACATGTGCCGGACACCCCCATATCCGGAGATGTTGCAAAGAAGGCTTGCGCCCAATCCACATCTCCCGTGGTGTCCTGGGAATAGATTTGCTTGGCACTAGATTCAGTATGTATGCAGCGGTTTCCAAAGCATAACCCCAAAGGAATAATGGCAACTCTGAATAACTCATCATTGACCTAGTCACGTCTAAAAGAGTCCAGTTCCTTCTCTCAGCTACACCATTCTGCTGAGGCGTGCCAGGTGCAATCAACTGTGATAGAATCCCATTCTGTACGAGGTGATCAATAAACTCATTAGAGAGGTACTCGCCACCTCGATCAGATCGAATGGCTTTGATATGTGAGCCCAATTGCTTCTCCACTTCAGCCCTAAATTCTTTGAACTTTTCAAAGGCTTCAGACTTGTGCTGCATTAGGTACATATATCCATACCTAGAGTGGTCATCAGTAAATGTTATGAAATACTCATAACCACCCCTTGCTCTAATATTTATTAGTCCACACACATCAGTATGAACTAATTCCAACAATGCATTGGTCCTATTGCCCTTTGCGGGAAAGGGCCTTTTGGTCATCTTCCCCTCTAAACATGACTCACAGACTTCCATTGGTTCGAGAACCAAATCGCCTAAGATCCCCTCTTTGACTAGTCTGCCAATCCTATTTAGATTGATATGGCCAAGCCTCATGTGCCAAAGCCTTGTTGGATTAGTGGAAGGTTCTTTTCTTTTAGATGGTATAGTTACCATTGAGTTATTAAGTTCCAAGCAAGAATCTTTAGAAATATTGGGAGTAATCACATACAAACCATTTGATTTAACACCAGAACATATAAAAGAACTATTTCTTTTAATCACAACTTCAGTTCCAAAATGAAAAGAATAACCATTATTCGATAAATTAGAAACTGAAATTAAATTACGTCTCATTGAAGGGACGTAAAGTACATCTGATAAAATCAAAACTTTATTGTCTAGAAATTCTAAAACTACGACTCCTATAGCAACCGCAGAAACGGTTGCGCTAGAACCTAGAGTAAGTACGATTTCCCCATCACTGCACCTCCTGGTTGATCTGAACCCCTGCAATGAATTACAGATATGGTTAGTCGTACCAGAATCAATGCACCAAGTGTTTGAAGTATCCGTAATAAAACTTACTTCAATCACATGTGATTCAATCATACCTTGAACTCTTGTATCTAAGAATTCTGGACAGTTCCTCTTCTAGTGGCCCTTCTCTCCGCATTGGAAACACTTTCCTTTGCCTTGGCCACCCACCTTCCCTTTGCCCTTACCTTTTCCCTTAGATTTTGCAATCTTAGGGACTAGTCCAACACTTGGACCACCAGTACCAGCCTTCTTCTTCCCTTTCTTTCCTTTCGGTGTAGATCGGGAAGAGGAAGCGCTTTTCTCAACGTTCAAAACGTTGACCCCAGGTTTGATCACCCCTTCCGCTGCCAAAAGAGAACTCATCAATTCGCTCATTGAAAAATTCATTTGATTCATATTATAGTTAAGTTTAAATTGAGCGAATGAAGGCGACAACGAATTGAGGATCATATCAACTTGGGTCTGTGCATCGATGTTGGCACCTAGGGTCTCCAGCTCGTTTAAATAACCAATCATTTTTAAAACATGTTCCTTGACTGGAGTCCCTTCCGACATCTTTGCACTCATTATCTTTTGCATGGCTACCTATCTGGCAAGCCTGCCATGCTCCCCAAACATCTTTTTTAGGGATGTGATAATGTCACTGGAAGAATCATTCGATTGGAATTGGTGTTGCAACACACCAGCCATTGAGGCCAGAATATAGCAACGAGCCATTCCATTCGACTTCTTCTATTTGTCGAACTCGCGTCTGGCAGCTGCCGAAGCATTTGCCGCGGGTTCTTCGGGGCATGGGGTGGTGAGGACATATATGTGATCCTCCGCAGTTAACACGATGTCAAGGTTACGTTTCCATTCAGTGTAGTTGTTTCCAGTTAACTTGTTTTGAGTGAGTATGGTGGCAAGTGGACTAAATGCAGATCCAGACATTATGATTACTGAAAATCAAACAAACAAAATAAATATGGATATCAGGATTTGAAAGTTTGAAATAAAAGAATCCTTAAAACTCTTATTTTAAAACAAAGTCGCCGGAATATCGAAACAAAAGAATAAAGCCTCCGTGTGGTGGTCAATTTTCTATTTTTTGATTAATCAAGACTTGTCCGCTATGCAACTCTTGCAAAAACAAGTTATGACTCCCGATCCCTTTTGATCTCTAAGTTTCTGAACAATGCCCCGTGTGGGATCCCTTATCCATAGCTTAGCTAGTGTGTACCATTAACTAAGATCCAATCACAACCGTCTCAAGTAGCGCCTCCGTGTGGTGGTCACCCTCTAACACGTCTGATTGATCCTATCAAAAGAAGTTCACATCTAGTAACCAATAAGTAATGCACCCTCCGTATGGAATGATCACCCCTGACGAGGTGACACAGAATGCACTACTCATCTTACAGTGAACCGTTAATGGAAGATCGTGGGTGTCAATAAATAAGACCCTCTCCCACTAGATTTGGTAAATTAAGGAGTTTGCTTTTTAGAAAAAATTTGTTTGTATACATTACCCATAAACATCCAATGTTTACTAATGCGTTAAAATAGTTTTTGAATCTTATTTTAGAAAACTTGTTTTACGTGCATGCAAGTAGTAACAATATAATTAAATGCCAATCACAACCAAGCACATAAAACAAAAACTAAAATTGAAAATAAAGACATCCAAACGATGCCTCTATCTCCCATGGCTCTATCTTCATAGAACCTCCTTTTTGGTTTGATCGCCTCCAGCTCCATCTTCATGGACAAAGGCTCCTTGATCCATCTTCATGGATTTTCTAATTCTATTACATTTGTCCTATGCTTCTTTCGAAGCTTACAATTTATCTAGAAATAGAAATAGCAACAACAAAATAAAAGGCTAGGGAAACCGGTGCGACTTTCCTTTTCGTAGGATTGAAGTCGTAGCGCCCTTTACATATGCCTTAAAACCAAACCAAACTTAAATTACAACATGCACCAATCTCAAACAATTTAAATACAAAATTTAAAAGTCTTGGTTCCATGAGAGATAGTGACTAAGCTTGCTGAAAAAGAGTTAGTCGTACATATATCCACGCATATATAACAATTGGAACTGCTAATTGATTCACACAGTACATAAACTTTTTATATACCGAATTAGAACTTGAAACAGCATCTTACTTCTCTGCCATAGTTAGATCGATCGAAGACCGTTCGATCGCTCGAACCTTCGATCGATTGAACACTGTTCAATCGCTTGAACATTCTGTTTCACATAGTAATTTGAAAAAATTTATAGAATATTTTTAAAAATAAAGCTTTTAATTTCAAAACACCTTACAACTGTGAAACAGAGAGTCTGACAAAGAATCTGTCTCGATCGATCTAACTTCATTCGATCGATCGAACACCAGAAGGTTTCGATCGATCGAATACTGTTCGATCGCTCGAGTACAGAGGATGTTCGATCGATCGAAACATGTTCGATCGATCGAACCCGCCTTGCATCCCATGCAATCACAGATTTGTATTCTACTGCGATAACACTGCAGAAACAGATCTGTGACAATGCCGTTTTCGAAAACAGTTCTAAAATCAACATGCAAATCAATATAGTGTTCCAAAAACGGATCTATAGATCCAAACGAGCGTGGCTCTGATACCAATTGATGGAAAAACCGATTTAATTTCAAAGTTTAAACACGCAGCGGAAAAATCAAGTTATAAAAACTTAATGGTAGCCCAGGATCTACTACTCATTAATTCCATAGATGCGCACTACAGGGGACAAGAGTTATACCTTAGTGTCTTGAACCCAATTCTGATTTTCTTGAACTTCCAGCAGCTTCCACTAGATGGCCTTCACTCTTATGACTCCTATGGATGCTTGCAGGAAGGACTAGGGTTGGTGGGAACCCTAATGGAGAGGAAGGAGAAGGTTTGGTGCTCTAAAACAGTTTCTACAGCTTCTGACGTTCAAAATGACTCACTTCTTTTCCAGAACGCAGTTGCCCTATTTATAGATTCCCAGAACCGACCTAGACTTCGAGCGATCGAAGATCTTCGATCGATCGAACGTTCGATCGATCGAGCCATTCTCGATCGATCGAGACTGCCAAAACTTCAATCGATCGAACATACTTCAATCGATCGAACTTGTCTTGACAACTTCCTCATGTGTCTTTCCAAGCATCCTGGCGGAGCTAAGAGTGGGACCTCCTAGGCTCTTAATTGTTGGCTCAGACCAGTTTGTTAATTATCGTGACCAAACTCTTTGATCAGCAAACTAACTAACTGGTCAGTTAACGTTTACTCCACTATAAAACGATAACTGAACTCCAACGCAAAAGAACATATCCGAAGCGATAACTAGACTTGTATGTTGTACTAATGTCCCTCTACCTTTAGCATTCGTAATCATATTCAGGTAGTCGGATAACTGTTACTGTCAACCTGAATCATGATTACTTCTTGAATTCCTTGAGTCCCATTCACCTCTCATGATTACCAAACATGTTGATAACTCCTATCAACAAGACTGCAGTACTCAGTAATCGACTTGGTGACATTCTCAAGGGAACGCTTACTCTGAAACAGAGGGTAGATTCTGTCTTGCCAATATATGTTCACAACCCTATGAATATGACATACCCAAGATACCCAGGTGTTGATCTTCTATAGACCTCACTGTTTGGTAAGTTAAAGCAGTCATATCCAGAGTCTGTGTTCATAATCGTCTCAAGATTGAGAACACGTACCTTACACAAGTTATGAGTTCCTATCGACTGATTGACAGCCTTGAGTGTCAAAAGGAAAGCTCAGGTCCGTCAATGAACTATAAGCACTAGCATATTAACTAAGAGTTACACTCTAGTGATTGAGATTGATCACTCCATCCAATGGTAGTTAATCATGCTACAGTGTAAACCTGATGAGATATCCTAGTCTCAACATCCACTGTGACATGTTCTAAGTAACAAAGAATAGCAATTCGTATCTCACTTGTATGTATCTCATACATACACGCATTACTTACTATGATACTTAAGGATAACAATCATCTCATGAAAGAAACATACATAACAAAATGTAAAGCTGATATCCATATATTAAAATGTCAATGTCTCCTATATAAAGTAATGGTTTGAGGGCACAAACCCAACAGTAAGTGTAATAGTCTTCTCTGGCATAACCGGCATCAGTGGGGCACCCTCTATATAATCCCCTTCAAGGTATTAGCCATCGTCATAAGCTCCATTCTCTGTAGTTTTAAGAACAGTGAAGTCTGAACGTGGAATGTCCAAGCAGTAACGGCCGTCAACTTACTGAGAGCTGAGTTAATAGAAACACACAAGGTACCAATTATATAACGTAATCACAAGTTATGAAAGTCATAAGATATAGTTCTACTAAGTAATATCTTTTCTTTATTCAATGTCGTTACTCAACACTTATCGTCTTATTATCCTAAGATCGATAATCGACACAATAACCAACACCTCGACTGAAAGAACAGACTCAATCGTTTAACTTATATAAATATACCATCATTCTATCCATCGATCGTTAAGGATATATACCATCCACCACATGTCATGGACACCACATCAGTCCATTCCCCGCTCATTAGGGATATAACCCATCTACTGTATGTCAGGGATACAATACTTTGAACAACAGCATATTAAATCTATTGCCATAACTCATCAATGTCTACCAGTGATCCCCATCCACCGCTCGTTAATGATATAACATGGATCATCTGGCTATCTTAGGAAGACATGGTCCTACCCACTGCTCGTTAAGGATGTATACCATCCACCGCATGTGAAAGCATATCATGACCAGGCGTCTGCCCACATACCATTTCCAGAACTTATTAAACCTACATATGTTCCATCCTAACATTGATACATGACTTACATTGTTGTCTGAATACTCTGATTGAAATGAATAGATATCAAACTCATACATGAATCGGCATAGTATATAATGTCATCACGTTAATCTATTATTCTTAATCATAATTATCTTTAATGTCACATTATCCCTGATCAACCTATAATCGTAAAATAGAATTCTGAGTCGAGAATCGAACAATCGAACCCTTTATATGATGAACAAAAAAAATAATCCATGTTCTGCCAATATTCGATCAATTGAAACCATTTCAATCGATTGAAAAAAGTAATGTTCATGTGATCGAAATGCTTTCAATCAATTGAATTTAGCTCAATCGCTTGAGAGTTGTCTTCTCCAGAGGTTCTAAATAGTGAATGTCCAGAAGTGTTAGGGCGTGTTTGGGTCTATTTATTCACGTTCAAAACTTGTAAAACATTATATCAAAGGAATCGAGTGAGTTTAGAACTCACTAAGATTGATAAGAGCGTACTTGGCAAGCTTGAGCTTTTGAGCTCTAATGATGGCCTCTCTCTCTCTTCTCTCTCTCTCTCTCTCTCTCTCTCTGTGCCTCATCTGTCTTCTTCTCTCTTCTTTCTTCTCCTCTAATTTTCTCTCTCTCCCTCTCACAAAGGATATATATAGATAGGTGTGTACATATATGTTTATAAGTATGTGTGTATATGTATAACTCACTCTCTCCTTCAACTCTCTGATTCTATAAATACATACAAACACGCGAGCATAATGTATATATAGAGAGGATAGGGGTACAGGTGGCACTATTTGCGTAAAAATTTGGATACAAATTTAGTCAAGTTCAATCGATTGAAGCTTATTCGATCGCTTGAGAGCAGGTCGGCCAATTTTGATCAATTGAAAAAGGGGTTTGATCGATTGAAGTGGGGGCCACATCATAAATTCAAGTCGATAGGGTTTTGATCGCTTAAAGAGGGTTCGATAGCTTGAACTCAAGAATGTTCGATCGCTCAAGAAGACTTCGATCGATTGAAGGCGAGATTTTAAGTATGATCAAGGGAAGTATATAGAATCTTTTTATATTAATAATTTTTTAAAATACAGGGTATTACATCATCTTCCACTCATTAAGGATTTCATCCTCGAAATTGAAAGCAAACAAGGTCTAAAACAAAAATGGAAACTTCTCGCGCATCTCTGACTCTAGCTCCCACGAAGCTTCTCCTTCGTCATGATACTTCCACTGCATCTTTACTAATAGGATCTCCTTATTTCTAAGCTTCTTGATTCTATGATCTAGGATCCGCACCGGTCCTTCATTGAATGTAACACTATCTTGACTTCAATATCTTTAAAGTTGATCTCGTGCTCTGGGTTGTGAGCACACTTGTTCAGCATACTGATGTGGAATACGTTGTGCACTCTCAACATCTTCGATGGCAATGCAAGTCGATAATCAACCTTCCCAATATGTTCTAGAATCTCGAACGGTCTAATAAATCATGGAGATAGCTTGCCTCTCTTCTGACTAAATCTGACGATGCCTCGAACAGGTGAAATCTTGAGTAGCATGTGGCCTCCAATGACAAACTCTAAGTCTTTGTGTCGCTTGTCATCATAACTCTTGTGTTGGGTCTAAGCTATCCTTATCTTCTCATGGACAATCTGGATCTTCACACTTGTTTCTCTTCTATTTCTGGCCCAAGAAGTTGAGTATCTCCGACTTCGGCCCAACATAGCGGTGATCGGCAAGGTCTTCTATATAAAGCTTCAAATGACGCCAAACTTATGCTCGTATGGTAACTATTGTTGTAGGCAAACTCGATCAACGGTTGGTGCGTCTCTCCTCTAAAAATTAATAACGCAAGCACATAGCATATCCTCCATCACTTGATTGACTCGTTCCGTCTAACCATCGATCTGTGGATGAAAGGCTGAACTCAAGTTTTGTGTTGTTCTGATCGCTGTTTGGAGACTTTTCCAAAATTTTACAGTAAAGCATGAATCTCTATCTAACATAAATGAAATCGGTACACCATGTAATCGTACAATGTGTTGTAGATACATTCGACTTAAACATTCCACTAGATACGTCATACTGTAGGCGATAAAATGTGTTGTCTTCGTAAGTCGATCCACGATTACCCAAATGGCATCGTGGTTCTGCTATGACTTCGACAAACCCACTACTAAATCCATGGTTATGTGCTCCTACTTGCATTGGGGAATCGGTAATGGTTGCAATAATCCAGGTGGTTTCTGATGTTCTGCCTTTACTTGTTTACAAGTAAGACACTAAGATACATACTCAGCTACTTCTCGCTTCATTCCTTCCCAATAGAAATTTCTTTTCAGATCCTTGAACATCTTTGTACCTCCAAGATTTATAGTCATCCATGACTTATGTGCTTCATCCAATATTTCTTTCCAGAGATTATCTTCGTCAGGCAGACAGAGTCTACCTTTGAATTGTGAGGCTCCGTCTATACTAATACTCCAGACCTCTAGTTTCTTGGCTAACATCTTGGCGAACAATAACTTTAAATCTTCTATTGTCTACTAAGCTTCTATGATACAGCTAATCAAAGTCGGTTGTACCATAATGCATCCAAAATGTTGCCCATTAGTCAACTCCACTGGCTATAGGTCAAATTCGGCTAACACTTCTAATGCTCACCATTCTCGAATTAATAATGCAGCAATTACTAGTTGAGGTCTATGACTCAAAGCATCAGCTACAACATTTGCTTTACTTAGATGATATTGCAATGAAAAATCATAATCCTTGAATAATTCCATCAATCTTCATTGTTGCATGTTCAACTCCTTCTGAGAGAATAAATACTTCAAGCTCTTATGATCGGAAAATAGATCAAACTTCTCTCTATAGAGATAGTGTCTCCAAATTTTTAATGCAAACATAATTACTGCCAATTCTAAATCATGTGTAGGACAGTTCTTTTCATGTACCTTTAAATGTCTGGATCCATATGCAATGGCATTCCTATCTTGCATAAGTACACATCCTTGGTATGATGCATCACTATTAACCACACACCTTTCTCCACTCTTAGGTATCACGAGTATTGGTGCTGAAGTCAATCTTTCCATTAACTCCTAAAATGCACCCTTATGTTTGTCTGTCCATTCATACTTTATCTCCTTTCTCATCAAATTTGTCAAAGGTCCTACAATCTTGGAAAATCCTTCGACAAATTTTTGATAATATCCTACTAGGCCAATGAAACTTCTAACCTTTGTAGCATTGGTCGGTCTGTTCCAGCTTAAGACTGTAATGATCTTAGATGAGTTCATAGAGATACCATCCTGATATATAATATGTCCTAAGAATTTGACCTCCTGTAGCCAAAATTCACACTGGCTGAACTTTGCATACAACTTGCTATCTCGAAGTGTCTATAAAGCAATCTGTAAGTGTTCCTTTTGGGCTTTCTCTGTCCTTGAGTAAATCAATATGTCATCGATGAACACTATAATGAATTGATCTAGATATAGTCTGAATACTCTATTCATCAAGTTCATGAATACTACTGGTGCATTCGCCAATCTAAAAGGCATAACTACAAACTCACAATGCCCGTATCTTATCCTAAATGCAATCTTTGTCACATCCTCTGGTCAAACCAATAGTTGATGTATCCCAAACGTAAACCAATCTTTGAGAAGATCCTTGATCCTTGTAACTGGTCGAATAGATCATCTATCTGAGGAAGTGGATATCTATTCTTGATTACAACCTTCACTACAACAAATCTGCTTTTCAGCGACGCACATTATTTGCCACGCGTAGATTGCGTGGCAAATAGTATTTATCTGCGATGCACTAAATTTTCAGTGACGCACTTATAAAGCGTGGCAAATATTTATCAGAAAAAGTCAACAAAAAGTTTAACTATTATCTGCAACGCAAATTGCGCGTGGCAAATAATTTACTTTGTATTTGCCACGCTTGAGGTGCGTGGCAAATAAATTCTAATTCAAGAGTAATTATTTGCCACGCTCTTGTGCGCTGCAAAATGTTATACTATTATCTGCAATGCAAGAAATGCGTGGCAAATAATTTACTTTTTATTTGCCACGCATGTGGTTCATGGCAAATAAGTCCTTATTCAATGAAAACTTGTGCTTCTGATTTCAATCTTCATATTCTCTCTTCCATCCCCTTTCCCCAACCCCTCCACATGACCGCCACTACCCAATTGCACAACCCCCACCAGCCGTCGAGACCTCCAGTAACCACCTTCCCTTTTCCCCCTTCTCTCAACCACTGATTTCACCTCTTGTATTACAATTGTATTAGTATTGAATAAGATACCACTACACCATGCATTTGGGGAGATTTGCAACAGACATGTTTTATGATTTGTAACGGCTTCAACCGTTACTAAAATAGTAACGGTTTTAACTGTTACTAATGGTGTTTCCACTTGATTTAATTTTTGCAACAACTTTGAAAATATTTGTCACGGTTATAACCGTCACAAATCAAGGAAAAACGAGACAAATGTTTCCTACTTGTTTTTAATTTTTGTAATAGTTATTAAAAATATTTGTAATGGTGATAACCACTACAAATCAAGCAAAAACGTTACTAATGTTTCCTACTTGATTTTTTATGTTTGTAATAGTTATTAAAAATATTTGTAACGGTTATAACCGTTACAAATCACGAAAAATTGTTTCTAATTAACTACGCCATTTAATAAAATTTGTAACAAACAAGTTTTATGATTTGTAACAGTAAAACCGTTGCTAAATTTAGTAACGATTAAAACGTTACATATCAAGGAAATCCTCGTATGCCTTTTCACCACGTAGGTTTTGAAAAACTAAGTTGTTGGGGTTTAGGGGGTCAAAATGAAAACCGTCGATATGATAGCAACAAAACTTAACTCACACCTTTCACACGTCTAAAGAAACTTGTAGGAAGAAACAAAATGGAAAAATGACCCCGGTTATAAAGATACACAAACAAACAACTTTTTCACCTCATAGACTATGAAAAACTAAGTTTTTGGGGTTTGGGGGGTCAAAATGCAAACCGTCGATCCAGTAACCACAAAACTTAACTCGCACCTCCCACATGTCTAAATAAAATAGGAAGAAACGGAATGGGAATCGAACTCTCGTATATCAAGATACACTACAAAACAACTTTTTTACCTCATAGACAATGAAAAACTAAGTTTTGGGGTTTGGGGGTCAAAATGCAAACCGTCGATCCGGTAACCATGAAACTTAACTCGAACCTCTCACACGTGTAAAGAAAGTCGCAGAAAGAAACGGAACAGGAATAGGACTCCCGGTTATCAAGATATACTACAAAACAACTTTTTCACCTCATAGACTATGAAAAACTAAGTTTTTGGGGTTTGAGGGGTCAAAATCCAAACCTTTGATCTGGTAACCACGAAACTTAATTCGCACCTCGTAGACTATAAAAAACTAAGTTTTTGGGGTTTGGGGGGTCAAAAATGTAAACCGTCGATCCGGTAATCATGAAACATAACTCACACCTCCCACATGTCTAAATAAACTTATAGGAAGAAACGGAATGGGAATCGGACTCTCGTATATCAAGATACACTACAAAACAACTTTTTTACCTCGTAGACTATGAAAAACTAAGTTTTTGGGGTTTGGGGGGGTCAAAATGCAAATCGTCGATCCGGTAAGCACGAAACTTAACTCATACCTCCCACACATCTAAAGAAAGTTGTAGGATGAAACGGAACGGGAATCGGACTCCCGGTTATCAAGATACATTACAAAATAACTTTTTCACCTCGTAGATTATGAAAACTAAGTTTTTGGGGTTTCGGGGGTCAAAATACAAACCGTCAATCCGGTAATCACGAAACTTAACTCGCACCTCCCAAACATCTAAAGAAAGTTGCAGGAAGAAACGAAACGGGAATCGGACTCCTAGTTATCAAGATACACTACAAAACAACTTTTTCAACTCGTAGAATATGAAAAACTAAGTTTTTTGGGGTTTGGGGGGTCAAAATGTAAACCGTCGATTCGGTAACCACGAAACTTAACTTACATCTCCCACACGTCTAAAGAAAGTTGCAGGAAGAAACAGAACTAGAATCGGACTCCCGGTTATCAAGATACACTACAAAACATCTTTTTTACCTCGTAGACTATGTAAAACTTAGTTTGTGGGGTTTGGTGGGTCTTAATGCAAACTGGTGATCTGTTAGCCAAGAAACTTAACTCGTACCTTCCACACATCTAAAAAGACTTGTCAATAGAAACGGAATGCGAATAGGACTCCCGGTTATCAAGATACACAAAAAATAAAAATTTTCACCTCGTGGATTTTTAAAAACTTTGTTTTTGGGGTTTGGGTGGTCAAAATGTAAACCGTCGATCCTTTAGCCACGAAACATAAGTCGCACCTCCCACACATCTAAAGAAACTTGTAGAAATAAACGGAATGGGAAAAGTACTCCCATTTATCAAGATACACAAAAAAAATAAGTATCTTAGTACATATAAGTTGGTACCAAAATGAAGTAATTTTCTTTTAAAATATTATATATTGGTCCAAACATACATATAATAACTTTGAAAATCATATATACTGATTTTTCCTAAAGTTGTTTTTAAAAATATTACTTTTGGTTCTAGGTTATGTATATATGATATTTTGAGAGCAAAATTGATCAACAATTTGACACAATACAATCTCTACATTGTACTATATATCATTCTCCTTTAATCTCCTTTGTGTATAGGATTCGGAACGATGAGTGTTTTTTTTGGTAACTGTGTTATATAATCTTCATGTGAAAAAAATAGTGTTAATCAACATTTTATTCTCGTGTGGTTAGCTAGACCCATGTTCTATTTCCTATTGTTCAAAAGTGGATACTTAATCGAGGCGAATCTAGAAAATCAAGTTGGGCCGGGTGGGGGTGGGGGGGGGGTTGATTTTACAAGGCTGCCCCTGCTCTTAACCCTCTATATTTTCAAACTACAGTGGAACCGTTAAGATTTCTCTCTTAAGATTTTGATATAGGAGAATTTAAGTATTAAAATTAACCCCACCCCACCCCCCCCCCCTCCCCCCACGGGCTGTCCCTACACTTAACCCTTTATATTTTCAAACTACAGTGGAACCGTTAAGATTTCTCTCTTAAGGATTTCTATATAGGAGAATTTAAGTATCAAAGTGTTAGTATTTTTCATTTATGTGATTTTTTTATTTATTCATTTAACGGTTATTAAATAATTACTAACAGATTTTAACAGTTAAAATTTTGGATTAGAATTAAAAATTTATACTCCCTCCGTCCCATTTTATGTGTCCCTTTTTGGGAATCCAACTATTTAAGGGGACAAAAAGAATCTACACCTACTTTCCATAATTGCCCATAATCATTGCACTTTCTTTTTTGTTTTGTTTTGGTATTGGTTGTAAGAAAGGGTAATTTGGGAAACTAAGTAAAATTTACATACTAATTTAAGAAAGTGGACAACAATTTTGGGACATACCAAAATAGAAAGGGGGACACATAAAATGGGATGGAGGGAGTATAATTAAAGAACAGTTTTTTTTACGACTAAAAGTTTAAGTCGTTGGATTAGATCCAATGGTGATAAAAAGAAAATGATAAAAGAATAAAAAACCAATTAAAGCCCTCATCTGGCGCCCCATCTGCGCGCCAATTAGAATAGAAACAGAGGGAGAGGGAAGAGGGAAGAGGTGACCCAATAGGTTTTCTCAAAAAAAAAAAAAAAAGAAGAAACAGAGGGATTGGAGAGAGAGGGAAGAGGCGACCCAATGGAGTGAACCACCGCTACTGCGCCGTCCACCTACGCCTCCGTCCATCTGTTCCTCCGTCCATACAGGTTCATTTCTCTCTCTCTCTCTCTCTCTCTCTCTCTCTCCCTCTCCGTCCGTAAAGGTGCCCACCGGATTTTTCTATCTACAGACGATCTAAGAAAAGTTGTTTATATGTAGCTGATTAGAATTCCAATCAGGCGTAGGAGTTGGCTCAGTTTTTTGGATGTAAATCTGGGAATTTGCCATTCAATTATTTAGGGGTCCCGCTTGGTGCTAATCCTTCTCGGTTGAAAACATGGGAATCTATCATTGAGAAATTCAAAACAAGATTAGCTGGGTGGAAAAGAAAATTACTTTCTTTCTGGGCCGATTGACTTTGGTTAAATCAACAATAGTTACTCACAGAGCTATAGTTGATAAAGATTCTGACTTTTAATTTATTTTATTTCTTTTGCCTCATTAGTATATTTGTGAACTACAGTATGGGCCAAATGGCATATGGATGACAAATGTGATTTTGATTCATGGATTAGTAAGGAAAAAAGAAAAGGTAGAGCATAAAGTAAAAGAAATGACCTCTTTCAGGTTTAATTTCCTAAAACATTATATAAAGGAAATTAAACTTTTTTAGTACCAATCTAAATTCGCCAGAAAGAGAGGAGAAATGACATGCATGATATTAAAATAGATAGAAATTTGGTAAGAAGGCCCTCATTTTAGATTTATGAAGTTTAAATGACAACCCGTTTTTTTTTAATTTCATCAAAACTCCATGACATTTGAAACTTACTCGGATTAATATCCTATGTTTTAAAAGTATGTTATGTGAAATTTCACATAAAAACTTTATGTGAAATAATTAAATTTCATATAACTATTTCAATTTTACACAAAAGTTATATGAATTTTTTGTTGGCTTCTTCTTTTCTTTGGTGGGTGCAGTAGTAATTATTTGTTAATATTTTCCAACAAGGAATGGTGATTATGGTGCTCGTGAGGGTGCTTAATTGTGTGTAGTTGTTATACATACCAACTGCATTTTTAAATGGTGGTGCTGTATATTGGGAGTTTGTTGCGAATTGGGTAAAGCTTTGCTTGGTTTTTGAGAAATGTGTGACAAATAATCTTAGTGAACTTCACAATTATAGATTTTTTCCCCTTACTTTGATGCCAATTTATGAAACCCAAGTCTACGTCTAGGTAGATTAGAAGTATTTTCCAAGCCCTTTTATAGTTATCTATAAAAGGCTCCAATTCATCCTCAATGTCAATGATCTGTAACGTGTCCAATTCTTTCTTTTTTGAATCTTTGCTTCCAATTATTTCCAATTCATTAATTATCAAGATAACATTATGTAATTTATTTGATCAGCTCATCTAATAAGCAGTGCTAGGTTGGATAATTCCATAAGCATGGCACACAAATCCAGGCAAAACAACCATATATATAAGAAACAATATTGAGTGCTTATTAGGCCACCACCAGTTTCAGTATATACTAAGTGTGTCTGGATTATCAATCCAGTTACCCTCTAAATCTTTTAAACACTCAATTCTATTATTTTTTTCTCCGGATTATAGTAGATAGATGAAATGTTTTTTGTATTTTTATCACCAAGTCTAAGCCAGTTAATCCTAGATTTTAGAAACCAGAAAATCACTTCTTGCTCAAGGACTAGCTTGTATTGGTATCTCAAGTGATCCCGTTCAACATCATCTAAAAACCGAGAGTAAGATCTTGAGAGGGCTTTTTGGATTCCACTCAATCTAGCTAGTAGATGATTTTTCCTGAAAAAAAGATATTTCTGAATACCTCTTTATTTCACACCATTGCATTCTCGGTGTTAAAAATCAGAACTTGAAAAATTAGATGTTAAAAATTAGAACTTGAAAAATTAGATGTTAAAAATTAAACGTGGCTATGTTTATACTCTTTTTTCGCTAGAATGTATTAGTTTTCATTATCTTTTTCTTTTTCCTGAAACCATAAGTGACCATCCAACCAAAAGCTTAGAAGGAAACCTAAGGCTAAGTATACTAAACATACTTTTTACTGATGTTTTCTAAGGCTTACTGTCTAGAATCCCTAAGGCTTAGTGTCTGGGCACTGCCACCAATGTTTTCTCTTGTATATATATATTCTTGTATCTAGCTATTTGTAGAGGTATATTTCTTCTCTGTATTTAGCATTTACTGATGTGTAATTTGGTTAACTTTTGCTTTTATGCTCAATGGGAGTTATTTCAAGTCATTTTCATGAACATATTACTTTGTTTACCATTCTTTGTTCAAATGAAGTTTAAAACCTTTTTCTTCACATTAGAGTGACTACTTAGGAAAGCACTGGGACTTTCCACTTGAACAACACCTTTTTTCTAGAAGGAGACTGAGAAAGAGGAGAACTGTTTGGTTTGTAATGAGCCGAGGTATAAATTTGTTGAAGGAAAGGGTAAGAAAATTCCACACAAGGTATTGAGATATTTTCCGTTGGCACCAAGATTGTAAAGGCTGTATGCGTCATGGAAAACAGCTTCCGATATGAGATGGCATAAAGAGAAGTGTCCAAAGGAGGAAGGTGTGTATACGCATCCGGCCGACGCTCAAGCTTGGACTGAATTCGATAAGAATCATGAATGGTTTGCCAATGAGCCACGTAATGTACGCCTTGGCCTTTCCAGTGATGGGTTTAATGCATTCGGTGACATGAGTAGTGCATACAGCATGTGGTCGGTCATGGTTATGCCATATCATTTGCCACCATGGAGGTGCATGAAACAACCGTTTCATGTCACTTCTTATTCCAGGCCCGAAATCACCCGGAAATGACATCGATGTTTACTTGCGGCCTTTGATAGATGAGTTGAAGAAATTATGGGAAGTCGGTGTATAGACATATGATGTATCTAGGAAGGAGACATTTCGAATGCATGCATCGTTATTATGGACGATAAATGATTTTCCAGCCTATGGAAACTTGTCTGGCTGGAGCACTCATGGGTTCATGGCATGTCCAGTTTGCAACAAGAATACATCTTCGCAATCATTTTACCATGGAAGGAAGAGATGCTACATGGGCCATCGTTGTTTCCTACCACGAAACCACAGGTGGCGAATTCGCGAAAAGGATTTATTTGATGGCAAGCCCGAACTCAGATTCACCCCTAAGTTATTGTCTGGTGATGATGTTTTGAAACAACTAGAACACATCGAACCCGAAAAGTTTGGAAAGGTGCCAGGTACTAAGAAGAGGAAGCGTACTCCGATAGAGTTGAATTGGACAAAGCGTAGTATTTTTTTTGAATTACCGTATTGGAAGATGCTTATGTTGCGGCACATTTTGGATGTAATGTACATCGAGAAGAATATCTGTGATAATGTTGATGAGAACATGGCGGCTAGCACAAGGTGGAATGCGGACCCGAACCACGTGCCAATTGGTCCGGTTACAAGGGCGCGAGCAAAGCGGTTCAAGGACAATCTCATTGGGCTGGTTCAACAAATTTGGGTTGAGACTAATCTGAGTGGCCCAAAGGAGGATACTAGTGAACTACAAGGCTGGGTGTCCATGATTCAAGCTATAGAATAAATTATAGGCTTGCATGCCAACTTAGGGATTTTTTATATTCATTAGTTTCCTTTTATTTTAGTTTTGGGATGAATTATATTGGACCATAATATTTCGTAGGCTTAAAAGGGCCCAACTTTAAGCCTCAGCTATTTAAACAGTTTTAGGGTTTGTAATATTCAGTTTTTGATCATTAATAATATTGTGAGAGTTTTCTCTTTGGTTCTTTGAAGAACTATTCGAACTTATCAGATTTACTCTGTGGCGTTCATACCTGGACTTATCAATCGAGTTTTTCATCCTTGATTGTGGCGTCTTCGTCCTTTATACCAAGGTTCGCATCTGTTATAGGTGTTGGGTCGCGGTTTCCATTGAATCTGACAGTAGAACGGTCCGAGACATTAATCGTGTTACGGGTCTCGTCACATTATTGGCGGGGTTCGTATCAGTTGGTATCAGAGCACAGTTCTAGTCTCAGGTTTATCATATCTTTTTCGTTTCTGTTCTTATTCGTTTCTTCTGGTTCTGTTCGTATTCGTTTTTGTTTCTCTTCGTTTTCTTATTCGTTCTCGTTTTTGAACCGTATCAAAAAAAAAAAAAAAAAAGGGTGTTCGATTACGATCTGGAATTTTGTGTTTAGGGTTTGCGAATCTGATCTGTGATTTACTCTTGTTACTTCGTGTTTGTTCATTCTCGTGATCGTTGTTATTGTGGGTTTTTTTTTTTTCTTCTTGGAATTAGGGTTTCTGAATCAGATACGTGAACTGTGAAGTCTGCCTGATTATTCAAGAAAAAAAAAATACAAAAAAAAAAAAAAAAAAAAAAAAAAAAAAAAGGAAAAGAAAAGAAGAGAAAAGAAGAGATCTGTAGGGAAAAAAAAAAAAAAAAAAAAAAAAAAATTATTTTTGTTTTGCGATATTTGGGGTCTAAGGAGTCCGAATCTGACCTTACTCCATAGTGTGAAAAAAAATTTTCCGAAAATTCCATTTTTTTGTGCTTTTGGAAACCTAGCCATCCGCGTTCGTTTTTTTTTTTTTTTTTTTTTTCGTCGTGCTTTCAGCTTCCAAATTTGATTGGTCTAGTTTGGGTGTGGATTGTTACTGAGAAATTCTGGTCATTGTTTGAACAGTTTCATAAGAACCGAGTGAGAATTACTACGAGTGGAAAAAGGCAAGAGTGGTGAGCACATAAGAGGGTAAAAGCCAAATTGATTTTCAGTTTAAACACGAGTGAACTTGAGTGATACATCCTAATTGAGTGAAACACGTGAGCGAGAGTTGTGAGGTCATATATATATTTTTTATCTAATCTTTGTTTTGCAGCGAAATATGGCCCATAAAGACAAAAACATTGCCGGGGAGGTTTCGGGAGAGACTGATCAGAAACTACTATTGGAGGCATTAATGGGTGAAATGAGGAGGGTATTGAGGACAGAGATGGATCAAGTCCATGAACGGTTAGATAGAGTAGAGAATGCACGTGTGGAGCAGCCACAAAACAATGCTCCTCATGGACGTAGAAGAGAGAGAGTTCAACCGAGGGGAGTGAGAGTTGAAGAAGAGGAGTATTTTTGGGGAGACTTTGACGAAGAAAATGATCAGGAATCAATAGATAATCATAGGAGATATGGTGGTCGGGGTAGAGAAGTTAGGTTTAGAGAAGCTAGGAACCGGGAAGATAATAATTTGGGTAGTATTAAGATGAAGATTCCTTCGTTTCAAGGGAAGAATGATCCGGAAGCCTATCTAGAATGGGAGAAGAAGGTAGAATTAGTATTTGATTGCCACCATTACTCTGAGGCTAAGAAGGTAAAACTTGCTGCCATTGAATTTTCTGATTATGCTATCATTTGGTGGGATCAATTGGTGTTGAATAGGAGAAGAAATAGGGAGCGTCCAATAGAGATATGGGAGGATATGAAAACTGTGATGAGGAAGCGGTTATAACAAGTTGCAAAGTTTGAGGCAAGGTAATAGGAGTGTGGAAGAATATTATAAGGAGATGGAAGTTGCTATGATTCGAGCGAATGTAGAGGAAGATCGAGAGGCTACAATGGCTAGATTCTTAGTTGGGTTGAATCGGGAAATTGCCAATGCAGTGGAATTGCAACACTATGTTGAGTTGGAGGATATGGTACACATGGCTATTAAAATTGAGAATCAACTCAAGAGGAGGGGCAACAGCACACGTCCAAGCCAAAATCCAAGCCAAAATTCCAATACATCCGCTTGGAAACCAAATAATTGGAAAAGAGATGAGAAGCAGCCTTTGGTGAAGCCAAAAATTGAGCAAAAACAAGAAGTGACCAGCCATGGAAATCAAGGTAAATCTGATTCTTCTACTTCTAGAAATCGTGACATTAAGTGTTTTAAATGCCAAGGCAGGGGACATATAGCAAGTCAATGTCCAAATAAGCGGGTTATGGTGATGCGAGACAATGGTGAGATTGAAACCGAAGATGAAGATGACAATGAATCTGTGCCACCATTGGAGGATGCCGATGATGAAGAGTACGCTGCCCAAGGGGATTTGTTAGTGGCAAGGAGAGCTCTAAATATGCAGGTTAAGGAAGATGATGAGGCACAACGGGAGAACATCTTTCATACGAGATGTCATGTCAAAGATAAGGTGTGTAGTGTGATCATAGATGGGGGGAGTTGTACTAACGTTGCTAGCACAACTTTGGTGGAGAAATTAGGGCTGCCAACAATCAAGCATCCACGGCCTTATAAATTGCAATGGCTCAATGATAGTGGAGAAGTAAGGGTGACTAAACAAGTAATAGTTCCTTTTCGTATTGGGAGATATGAAGATGAAGTTTTGAGTGATGTGGTTCCGATGCAAGCTGGACACTTATTGTTAGGGAGGCCATGGCAATTTGATCGACGTGTTAAGCATGATGGTTTCACAAATAAATACTCGTTCGTGCTTAATCAAAGGACAATCACCTTAGTGCCTTTGACACCGAAGCAAGTTTATGAAGATCAAGTGAGGTTGCAAAGGGAGAGTGATCAAAAGAAAGAGAGTGAACAAAAGAAAAGGAGTGAGAAAAATGAGAGGGAAAAAGAAAAGAAAAATGCAGCCATTGAGGGAAAATTAGAGGGAAACCAAAAAAAGAATTTTTATGCAAAAGCGAGTGAGATCAAACGAGCGTTGTTTTCAAATCAGCCTATGATTGTACTTTTGTACAAAGAGGCATTTTTAAACACTAACCAAATTGACTCATCTTTGCCTAGTTCTGTTGTTTCTCTTTTGCAGGAGTTTGGTGATATCTTTCCCGAGGAGGTTCCACATGGTTTACCCCCTATTCGAGGGATTGAACATCAAATTGATTTCGTGCCCGGTGCTACCATTCCAAACCGACCAGCCTATAGAAGCAATCCTGAGGAGACAAAGGAGCTACAAAAGCAGGTTAGTGAGTTGATGGAAAAGGGGTACGTAAGAGAAAGTATGAGTCCATGCGCCGTTCCGGTGATTTTGGTTCCTAAGAAGGATGGGACATGGAGAATGTGCGTTGATTGCTGAGCCGTCAACAACATAACGGTAAAGTATCGACACCCTATTCCTCGCTTAGATGATATGTTAGATGAGTTGCATGGTTCTTGTATATTTTCTAAGATTGATTTGAAAAGTGGGTATCATCAAATTAGAATGAAAGAAGGTGATGAATGGAAAACTGCATTTAAAACAAAATATGGGTTGTATGAATGGTTAGTTATGCCTTTTGGATTAACTAATGCTCCTAGTACTTTTATGAGATTGATGAACCATGTTTTGCGTGCTTTCATTGGAAAATTTGTAGTTGTTTATTTTGATGATATCCTGATTTATAGCAAAAACTTGGAAGAGCATTTGAAGCATTTAAAACTTGTGTTAGATGTGCTTAGAAATGAAAAGTTGTTTGCTAACCTAAAGAAGTGCACTTTTTGCACCGATAAGCTTGTGTTTCTTGGTTTTGTTGTGTGTGCACAAGGAATACAGGTTGATGAAGAAAAGATTCGTGCTATCCAAGAATGGCCAAGCCCATCTAGTGAAAGTAATGTGCGAAGTTTTCATGGACTTGCTAGTTTTTACAGGAGGTTCGTGAAAGACTTCAGTAATATAGCTGCACCGATAACCGAAGTCATCAAGAAAAATGTTGGGTTCAAATGGGGGGAAGAGCAAGAGAAGGCATTTCAATTACTCAAGGAGAAGTTAACTCATGCACCTTTACTTGCTTTACCTAACTTTACAAAAACTTTTGAAATTGAATGTGATGCTTCAGGTTTAGGTATTGGCGCCGTGCTTATGCAAGAAGGAAGACCGATTGCATACTTTAGTGAGAAGTTAAGTGGGGCTGCCTTAAACTATCCCACGTATGACAATGAGATGTATGCATTGGTTCGAGCTTTGGAGACATGGCAGCATTACTTGTGGCCTAAAGAGTTCGTGATTCACACCGATCATGAGTCTTTAAAGCACCTTAAAGTCCAACACAAGCTGAACAAGAGGCATGCACGATGGGTTGAATTCATTGAGACGTTTCCATACGTCATTCGATATAAACAAGGTAAGGAGAACATCGTTGCCGATGCACTTTCTCGAAGGTACATTCTAATCTCTACTCTTGATGCTAAGATTCTTGGTTTTGAGCATATTAAGGAATTGTATCCTTTAGATCTCGATTTTAGTGAAGAATTTGAATCTTGTGAAAAAGCAGCCCATAATAAATTCTATAGGCATGAGGGGTTTTTATTTCGAGAAAATAAATTGTGCATTCCAACTTGTTCAGTGAGAGAGTTGCTTGTGCGAGAGTCACATGGGGGAGGGTTAATGGGACATTTTGGGGTAGTAAAAACATTAGCCGTTTTACAAGAACACTTCTATTGGCCACGCATGAAACAAGATGTTGAGAGAATTTGTGGTAGATGTGTCACATGTAGGCGAGCGAAATCTAGAGTACAACCCCATGGCTTATACACACCTCTTCCAATTCCTAGTGAACCATGGATTGATATTTCAATGGATTTTGTGTTAGGTTTACCTAGGACTAAACACGGTCGAGACTCAATTTTTGTGGTTGTGGATAGATTTTCCAAGATGGCACATTTTATTCCATGTCACAAAACTGATGATGCTTCACATGTTGCTGATTTGTTCTTTAAGGAGATTGTGAGATTACATGGTATGCCTAGAACCATTGTTTCAGATAGAGATGTTAAGTTCTTGAGTTACTTTTGGAAGACCTTGTGGTGTAAGTTGGGGACTAAGTTATTATTTTCTACTACTTGTCATCCACAAACTGATGGTCAAACCGAAGTAGTAAATAGGACTTTATCTACTTTGTTAAGGGCTATTATTAAAAAGAACATCAAAACATGGGAAGAATGTTTACCACATGTTGAGTTTGCTTATAATCGTACTATCCATTCTGCTACTAAATTTTCACCCTTTGAAATTGTGTATGGTTTTAATCCTTTAACTCCTTTGGATTTATCTCCTTTACCTGTGACTGAGCGTGTTAATTTAGATGGAAAAAAGAAAGCAGATTTTGTTAAGCAGATTCATGAGAAAGCAAGGTTCAATATTGAGCGAAGAACAGAGCAATATGCAACGCAAGCTAACAAAGGGCGACGCAATATCATCTTTGAACCCGGAGATTGGGTTTGGGTACATATGCGAAAAGAAAGATTTCCTGCACAAAGGCGTTCTAAATTGCTTCCCCGAGGCGATGGTCCTTTTCAAGTTCTTGAGCGCATCAATGATAATGCCTACAAGCTAGAGTTGCCTGGTGAGTATAATGTTAGTACTACTTTCAATGTTACTGATTTATCTCCTTTTGATGTAGGTGACGATTTGAGGACAAATCCTTTTCAAGAGGAGGGGAATGATGAGAACATGGCGGCTAGCACAAGGTGGAATGCGGACCCGAACCACGTGCCAATTGGTCCGGTTACAAGGGCGCGAGCAAAGCGGTTCAAGGACAATCTCATTGGGCTGGTTCAACAAATTTGGGTTGAGACTAATCTGAGTGGCCCAAAGGAGGATACTAGTGAACTACAAGGCTGGGTGTCCATGATTCAAGCTATAGAATAAATTATAGGCTTGCATGCCAACTTAGGGATTTTTTATATTCATTAGTTTCCTTTTATTTTAGTTTTGGGATGAATTATATTGGACCATAATATTTCGTAGGCTTAAAAGGGCCCAACTTTAAGCCTCAGCTATTTAAACAGTTTTAGGGTTTGTAATATTCAGTTTTTGATCATTAATAATATTGTGAGAGTTTTCTCTTTGGTTCTTTGAAGAACTATTCGAACTTATCAGATTTACTCTGTGGCGTTCATACCTGGACTTATCAATCGAGTTTTCCATCCTTGATTGTGGCGTCTTCGTCCTTTATACCAAGGTTCGCATCTGTTATAGGTGTTGGGTCGCGGTTTCCATTGAATCTGACCATAGAACGGTCCGAGACATTAATCGTGTTATGGGTCTCGTCACATTATTGGCGGGGTTCGTATCAAATGTTCTTGGCACTTTAATGAATATAGAAGGGAAAACAAAGGATAGTGCTAAAGCCCGAATGGACCTAGAGTTACTTAGTATGAGAAAGGAGTTGCACTTGGTTCGAAATGGAGATAAATTTACTATGCCACCGGCATGCTATACGTTATCAACTGATGAGAGAAAGAAGTGGTGCGAGTGGTTTAAATCAGTGAAGTTTCCAGATGGATATGCATCAAATATATCTCAGTGTGTTAATGTTAAAGATGGCAAAATAACTGGTTTGAAGAGCCATGACAACCACGTGCTTTTACAACGGCTTCTTCCAGTTGTAATCCGAGGCTATCTTGATGAATTTATATCCACCACATTAATTGAGCTGGGATTATTTTTTAGAAAATTGTGCGCCAACAAGTTGAAACTACAAGTACTAGAGAGCCTAGAAAATGACATTGCCATAATCCTTTGTAAGTTGGAACGAATATTTCCACCAGCTTTCTTTGATGTTATGGTTCACTTAGCAGCCCACTTACCTATTGAGGCTATGATTGGTGGACCTGTCCACTACCGATGGATGTATCCCATCGAACGGTACTTCTCTACATACTTCATTTTCTCATCATTTTTGTATGCAAGTACACCCCGATGAATTATAACTATGAAAGGTTATCTTACAGGTTTTTGGGCACCCTAAAGAAATTTGTGAGCAATAAGGCACGACCTGAAGGTTCAATTGCCAAGGCATACATTGATTACGAATGCGTCACATTTATGTCCATGTACCTCGAAGATATGAACCCACAAGAACGAACCTACCGTGGAGACAACGCTCATGTTGAAAAAGACCTTGCCATTTTCAAGGAGACTTGGCGGACAATAGGTGCATCAACCTACGAATTCTGCCCCAAACTCGAATGGGGAAAAGCTCATTACACTGTGCTGAATAATTGTGATGAGACACTGAGTTATTTTGAGTAAGTTGACGATAGATATGTTGCATGTGTATTACTTATGTGATTCACTTTTAAGTCATCACAGTAATTGCTAATATAGGGAACACAAGGCTGAATTGAAGCTGCAAAACGTGATCGATATAGATAAAGCACAACAACATCCGTTTGCTAAATGGTTTAGAGATCGTGTAAGTGTCAAGACTAAATGAATAAATGAATTTGTCACATAACTTATATTATATTTTAATAAGTGTCGTGATAACAGATTAAACTATTGCAAGAACAGAACTCGCCTGAAGCTACTGACGGACTATATGCCTTAGTATGTGAGCCTAATAAACGAGTCAAGCGATACACTGGATGCATTATTGATGGCATTCGATTTCACACCAAGGAACGTGAAATGCACTGGCAAACAAAAAATAGTGGTGTTGTGGTTGAAGGGGTGTACGAGGGAAATCAAGAGTTAGAGTTCTATGGGGTTATCAAAGATATTATAGAGTTGGATTATTGTTTTCAGAACTCCGTACTATTGTTCAAGTTTGATTGGTGGGATGTCGGTAACAATAGAACTGGAATACACACTGATGCACATTTCACAAGTATTAATGCATCACGAACGCGTTATAAGGATGATCCTTACGTGCTAGCATCTCAAGCGAAAAAAGTATTTCAACTTAAAGATACAAAATACAAAGGTAATTGGCATGTAGTACATAAAATAAAGCCACGGAATTTATATGATGTTCCTGAAGTGACAATGATAGATGAAGATGTAGACATGACAGAAGTGGCCTTCCAAGAAGAGTACCAATCGGTTAATCGCGGTGTTGTCCAGCCTGGTGGCCAAGAAGATGTAACATTGGCTTTGAATAGGTCAGGTGCAGAACCAGATCATGTTGATGTTAGTGCTGTCATCCCTCAAGTGCAATTAGATCCAGATTTCATTAATGATGATGAAAGTGACGCTGGAGAAGAAACATTAATGGAGTATTGTGATGATGTTGATGAATTAATCCTAACTGATGTAGATACTGATTTAGATGATTGATAATGTACTTTTATGTTATTCTGACATTAGTGGTATTTAGTCTTTATAGAATGTGTATGTTTTATTAATTCACGAGAACCATTGCCAGATATTGTTTCATATATATGTTTCTATTATTGCTATTGCATGTGTTCATTTTATAGATATGGATCCTAGACGACGCCACACACAGCTGCATACTGGGCCCCACTCTGAGCCTATTCTTTCCACACCGACTCTTGACACTATACCGACTCCCTCGAGCTGCGTTGGTAAGATCTTATTATTGTATTTGAGGAAAAAAAATACAACTTTTGTTTTACTACATCAAATTGTTATTAAAACATCTTTCAACAGCGTCGACAGGTACTCGACGGGGTCAAGGGAGGTCAAACAATGTGAAGTTGCTAAAGAAATTAGCAGAGAATGGTGGGAATCCGCTCCCGATTGTGATCCAAAAGGACCTGTGGGTACCAGTAGGAGAGAATAGTGATCTCTTTAAGGCTGAATTGGGCATTATTGCTCGGATGCATGCTACAGCGGTTGTTGCCGGTTGGAAGGATATCACAAGTTCAATGAAACTTCAATGGTACGTACGAATCAAGGTAATATTGTTATATGTTTCACTTAGTTAGCGTTAATTCTACTAAATTCAATTGATGTGACTAATATGTTTCTTGTTAATGACTGTGTAGCAATCATTTGATATTAACCTTGATGATACTCATACCTTGGATGCCGTCAATAAATATTTGAGCCAATGTTTAAGGGCGTACAGGCACGAGCTCCACAAGTATTTTCTAAAGAGCGAGAATCCCCCCATAACCCCCCGCCAGGCGTGTCACTAGATGATTGGAATGTTTGTTGCGATCGGTATTCGAGTGAACAGTTCTAGGTGATATACTATAATTTGAATTCTTTCTTATTTAATAGTACTGCTAAGGCCATGTGACCTAACCTGTTAGCTATTTATAACTACAAATCGTTAGCCAGCAAAATGTTACCTGTCGATCGATGCTGAAGGCACGTCACACTGGCGGATCTATGTCATATGCATAAACATCGTTACAATATGGTAATTGTTGCAGAGTTCAATATATATATAAGGTTAACATCATTCTTATAAATATTTGACTATTATAATAACATCGTATGTTCAATACATAGGTAAAGGATCGGTAATCGCAAACCCAAGACTCGGGTACAGTGACGGTGATAGATGTGAGCCCCATAGACCTGTATTACAAAATGCATTATAACCCAAAAACCGGTCGTTGGGGTAGTGAGCATTCACAAGATAATTATGTAAGTGTCAATTTGTAATTTGTTACAATGATACATTCCATTTTGAAACAATTGTATTAATACTAGTTACTTGTATATTGTAAGACCGCATGGTACAAATGAAGTCTCAACCCACCACGGATGGGTCGACCCCACTGACTGATAAGGAAATATTTGATAAAGTATTGGGGTACAGGCCCAGATATGTTATGGGCCTCAGACATGGGGTGGTTGCTTCATCGACCAAGTCCGCTTCACACACTACATATGATGTGCGAATGCAGGTGGCAAATGAGAGGGCTGAACAGGCAATCAAAGAGGCTGAACAAGCCAAAAAAGAAGTTGAACAGGCCAAAAAAGAGGCTGGAGCGATGAAAGAAAAACTCTTGACAATGGAGGAGCGGATGGACGCATTTAATGCTCGCTTAGACTTGATGGGTGGATCATCAGGAGTATGAGATGGTAAGTAATGTTTCAAATAGTTAGTTTTATTATGTTAGTTTTTCGATGTGGGAGTTTTCTTCTTTCTTTTTTTTGTTCATTTCTTTTGATTTTTTTCTTTGAGAGGATTAAGGGGGGTTGTTTGTGGTGGGCTATTTTGGTGGTGACTGAGGGTAGTGTATTGTGGTAGTAGTAGTGGTCGTGAGAGAGATAGAGAGAGAGAGAAAGATTGATGGGGAGAGAGATAGGGAGAGAGACTTGAGGTTTTGGGGGTCAAAATGAGTTTCGGCACTCAGAAAGGCACGAGACCTGAACTCACACCTCATACACGACCAAGTAGACTTGCAGGAACAAACGGCATGCAATTCATACACACAGTTTGCAAGTTACGCGATAATACGTAAAATCATCTCCTTAGGCTTTTATAACTAAGTTTTGAGGTTTTGGGTGGTCGAAACGAGTTTCGACACTCGGAGAGGCACGAGACCAAAACTCACACCTCACACACGACCAACTAGACTTGCGGTAACAAATGGCATGCAATTCATACACACGGTTTGCAAGTTACGCGATAATACGCAAAATAATCTCCTTAGACTTTTATAACAAAGTTTTGAGGTTTTTGGGGGTCAAAACGAGTTCCGGCACTCAGAAAGGCACAAGACTGGAACTCACACTTCATACACGACTAACTAGACTTGTAGGAACAAACGGCATGCAAATGCTACACACGTTTTGCATGTTACGTGATAATACGCAAAATCATCTCCTTAGGCTTTTGTAACTAAGTTTTGAGGTTTTGGGGGTCGAAACGAGTTCTGGTACTCAGAAAGACACGAGATTAGAACTCACACCTCACACACGACCAACTAGACTTGTGGTAACAAACGGAATGCAAATCCTACAAACGTTTTGCAAGTTACGCGATAATACGCAAAATCATCTCCTTAGGCTTTTATAACTAAATTTTGAGGTTTTGGGGGGTCAAAATGAGTTCCGGCACTCAGAAAGGCATGAGACTAGAACTCACACCTCACACACAACCAACTAGACTTGTGGGAACAAACGGCATGCAATTCCTAGTCATGGTTCGCAAGTTACGCGATAATACGCAAAATCAACTCCTTAGGCTTTTATAATTAAGTTTTGAGATTTTGGGTGGTCAAAATGAGTTCCAGGACTCGGAGAGGCACGAGACCATAACTCACACCTCAAACACGACCAACTAGAGTTGCAAGAACAAACGGCATGCAATTCCTACACACGGTTTGCAAGTTACGCAATAATACGCAAAATAATCTCCTTAAGCTTTTATAACTAAGTTTTGAGGTTTTGGGTGGTCGAAATGAGTTTTGACACTCAGAAAGGCACGAGATCGGAACTCACACCTCACACATGACCAACTAGACTTGTGGGCACAAATGGCATGCAATCCCTATGCACGGTTTGCAAGTTACGCAATAATACGCAAAATAATCTCCTTAGGCTTTTATAACTAAGTTTTGAGGTTTTGGGTGGTCAAAATGAGTTTCGGCACTCAGAGAGGCATGAGACTAGAACTCACACCTCACACACAACCAACTAGACTTGCAGGAACAAACGGCATGCAATTCCTATATACGGTTTGCAAGTTATGCGATATAACGCAAAATCATCTCCTTAGGCTTTTATAACTAAGTTTTGAGGTTTTGGGGGGTCGAAATGAGTTTCGGTACTCAGAAAGGCACGAGATTAGAACTCACACTTCACACACGACAAACTAGACTTGCGGGAACAATCGGCATGCAATTCCTACACACAGTTTGCAAGTTATACGATAATACGCAAAATAATCTCCTTAGGCTTTTATAACTAAGTTTTGAGGTTTTGGGTGGTCAAAACGAGTTTCAGCACTCAGAGAGGCACGAGACTAGAACTCACACCTCACACACGACCAGGGAGGGGGGGGTTAGGGAGGTATTTGGTTGTTCGAGAGGGAGAAGCGAGGGAGAGATTTAGAAGAGTGAGGGAGAGAGATTAAGGAGAGGAGAGAGAGATGTGGGAGTTTTTTTTTTTGTGTTCTTTTCTTTTGATTTTTTTCTTTGAGAGGATTAAGGGAGCTGTTTGTGGTGGGCTGTTTTGGTGGTGAGTGAGGGTGGTGTATTGTAGTGGTAGTAGTGGCCGTGAGAGAGAGAGAGAGAGAGAGAGATTGATGGGGAGAGAAATAGGGAAAGAGACTTATGGTTTTGGGTGGTCGAAACGAGTTCTGGCACTCGGAGTGGAACGAGACCGGAACCCACATCTCACACACGACTAACTAGACTTGTGGGAACAAACGGCACGCAATTCCTACACATTTTGCAAGTTACGCAATTCACTTTTTATTGTCTTATTTTTAAGTTCGATTGCTATTAAAAAATTTGCGACTAATGTTTTTTTTTTTTCCAGATTGGGAGGCTGTACTACCTGAATTGGATGATCTTATTCTCGAACTTTATTCTATTTTCTTTTTCCTTCGACATATTTATGATACTTTTGTAATTTTAAATTTACGATATGGTTTGGTTATCGACAAATTATTGGAATGAATGTATGAAGATTAGAATCATTGTTGGTTTTTGATTTGAAGTTTTAGCAGGTTAATTGGTTCAAATAAAAAAATATTTAAAAAAAAGGAAAAGAACATTTTAAATCTGGTTATATTTTTTGCGATGCACATTGGCGTGGCTGATATTCATTCAAAATGCTAAATGATTATTTGCCACGCCATGTAGCGTGGCAAATACTACCTTATTAGCAACGCATACGAGCGTTGCTGATAATTACCAAATTACTAAATATATTATTTGCCACGATGTATTTGCGTGGCAAATACATCGTTATTAGCCATCCAATACAGCTTGGCTGATAATTATATTCACTATTAGCAACGTGTACATGCGTCGCTAATAATAATTACTTTTAGCGACACAGACCTTTTTGATAATTACAAACTTATTAGCAACGCGCGTGTGGATTATTTGCCACACGTTGGAGCGTCGCTATTAAAAATAATATCACCAACGTCATTGTCCGCGTCGCATAATATTATTCGTTACGCCATTTTTCGTTACGCTCGTGCAACGCGCGGACTGCGTCGCAAATACCTTTAGCGAAACAGTCAATGACTATTAGCCACGCATCTGCGCGTGGCAAAAAAGCAGATTTGTTGTAGTGCTTGTTCAACTCCTTATAGTCTATGCAGAGTCGAAGTGTTCCGTCCTTCTTCTTCACAAATAGAACTGGTGCTCCCCAAGGTTATGCACTTGGGCAAATAAATCCCAAATTTTTAAGTTCCTGAACTTGCTTCTTTAATTGCAACATCTACATTGGTGCCATTCTATATGGTGTCTTAGATATCGGCAACTTGCCAGGTATTAGTTCCACACAAAAGTCTATTTCTCTCTTCAATGGAAGTCTTTTAATATCCTGGAATACATCTACAAAATCTCGTACAGTTGTAATTTGATCCATTTTGAGTTTGGTACTCGTACTTATACTTCCAATTGTAGCTAAACCACTTGTTAGAAACATACTTCTCATTGGCTGGCACTGAAATCCGATTGTTGAACATCCAAGTATTGGAAATACAATCGTCCTGGTAGGGCAGTCCAAATTGGCATCATAACTAGTCAACCAATCCATCCCTAGGATAATATCGAACTCTGACATTGACATAACTACTAAGTTTGCTGGAAGATTCTGATCATCTAGAGTCAATGGACATCTTTACACACTTTACCCAGCTTAACAGTCACTCCCAATGGTGATACAACATTAAGTGTTGGCTCAAGTGTCTGGGATTCTAAACCCTACTTACGCATAACCTTAACACCAATAAATGAATGTGTAGCTCCAATATAGAATAGAGTTTTATCTGGGCTATGAAAGAGAATGAGCGTACCTTCCAAATGTTGTTGCTCATCAGCATTAAAGCTTGTTTCTATGGGAATGATAGCATTCATCCTAGTTTGATCTAGGGTTCCTTGAATTCCTTGAACTGGTGCCCCATAGTATCCTCCTTGTGGTGCACAATAATCCCTACTCAAGTGCCCTAGCTTGTTCCAATTTCGGCAGTTAGCATCCATCCAGTGGTTAACCCTAGAGGCTGTACAAAACTTGGTGATATACCCTGGTTTCCCCCAATTAAAACATCCTCCGTTGTTGGCTGGTAGGGTTGTTAGCAGAGCTTAAGGTTACGATCCTCACTGTTGATATTGCTAGGATTGAGGATAGCTTGACTGAGGCTTCCTATTTCCATCCAGGTTCTCTTGTTCCCTTGAAATTTTCCCTTGAAATTTTCCCTGAGGTCTCCAACCCTGGGTATTCCTTGGCGACGGGTTTTGGAAATTCTGTTGTTGGAAACCTCTTAACAACTAGGGTCGATTTATTTGTTGTCGCTGTGCTGGATAAGCACCCTTTTCTAATCCTGCAGCAAATTTGACAATTCCCTCAAATGACTAATTCAGATGACCAAACGTCATATGTCTGAGGTGGGGGTTTAGTCCTTGGTTAAATCTCTTCCTTCTTCTATGGTGTATCGATCATGTGTAAACCAAATCAAGACAATTGCTCAAATGGTGTAGTATATTCTCGTACAGTCCATCCTACTTGGACCAAGCTCATGAAATTCCTCTCCTGTTTATCTCTCTGATCTTCTGGGAAGTACTTTTCCAGAAATCTTTCCCAGATTATCCCCCATAGCATTCTCCATGCAGCTTTAGCTCCTATTGTAGCTCTTTCTGCTTCCCACTAATCTGCGGCAACATTGGTGAGCTAAAATGTGGCAAGACAATGCTTATCTTACTTAGTACATTCCAAAACTTCAAAATAAATTTTAACTCCCATATCCACTATTCTGCCTTCCATGACTCTGTTAATCCATCAAATTTTTCTGGGTGTAATCCACAGAAATGTTCGAGTAACTTATCACCAGTCTGTCTTGGTGGCAGTTGTGCAACACGTATTTGGTGAGTAGAGTGGTTATAAGTATCTCCCACATGTTCCAATCTTTGCATGAAGCTTTAAAAACTCCCATTGGATCCATACCTTCCAGAATAGGGGCTCCTAATCATGCTTGAGTCCTCAGTCTAACCATAGTGATAATGTGTGTCGTGTACCAACAAAAGACATGTTGATTAGCTGAAAGTCTTCTCGGAGAAACAAAACCAAGAAAGAACAAGAAGTAGTAAGAACTAATAATCCTACTAATCAGCACATATCACTCAAACATACAATCAATATCGAAAGTACTACTCGCATATATATATATATATCAAAAGATGTACCGCATAGTACACACTAGTCAAACTGTGTACCATATGGGATATAGGTTAAAATCGTACTAAGGTCAGCTATATACAATGCTACTACTACTGCTAACATCTATACAAAAGCTATGATCAAATAGTTATCTCTCAAATTCCAAAAAATCAAGTAGACAACATGTCCTGGTATAAAACTAGTAAAAACTAAACTCTATAGATCCCAACTCAAAAGTCATCAGCATCTAATCCTGCTGGTGGTACCTCATCCTCTGAAACGATATCCATCACCTGAAGGGGAGCATCCTCAACTGGTGCGGCATGATTTCTGAGTACTACTCTGATATCCCAATCCTCAACTATCCCTGCCTCTGTGTCCCCTACCATCATTGCCTGATTAGCGACATCAACGGCTATAGTAGCGAATCCATCAGCTATGTCAAATGCCCCTACTAGTACAGCCTCTCCCATAATAAATCTAGTTGGTTGTCTGACCATCTCAGCTACTGCCATATCAGCCATGGCTGCCATATGCACTATAAGTCCAACTGGTAAGTCTGGAATAACGGGTACCTCCAGCATGACTATCTCATCGCCAGGAACATCCTCCTCTACTACCTGCATGATAAAATCTCCCTCTACTATTGCATCAATCTTTCCAACCATGATATCTGCCTCAGGATCCTCTGGCTCTCGTACTGGATTAAACTCTAGCTCCTCTGGGTCATCCTCTGGCTCATCATCATAGTCACCGACTGCAAGCTCCTCATCATCCATAGGCTCTTCCTCTCTATCCCCGTCAATATCCTTATCAGGTCAGGATGCTCATCCTTTAGCTCTGGGTCCTCCTTACCCTGAATTGGCTCAAGCTCTAGAATTGGTACATCGGGTACTGGTGATGGTGTAGCAACAGGCTCAGGTGGAATAGGCCCAGCTATAATAGCTCATAACTCAATCTCATCTACCTTCGCCTTACTCTGAATCAATCTATCCATCTCCTGGTATATGGCTACTATAGTCATAGCATAGTGATACGCATTTATGTGTATCTTTGTCAGGTGTGTTGTACCCACAACATAGAGAGAAGTCCACATCCTCTCCTCCAAATAACGACTAGCTATCTGGCGAATATGACTCTGGCATATCTCTGGTATGGCTGGCTCCACTATGTCGCCAAGAATAACATGTCTGCCAAAATAATCATCCACAAATAGGTGAAAATCTAGATCCATTCTAACCTGTAAAGGAAAGTATCTATCGTCAGAAGGACAAACTTATCTTATCGTATCTCATCTCAGGGATCTTAAGATACTAGGACCAGATGGTGTGGAATCGTTAGTGAAAGAAAGTATCACAACCTAGAGCTCTGATACCAAAAATCCTATCATGCCCCGGAGCAGCAAAAATAGAGAAAAGAAAATTTCCTTTATGGGTCCTTAGGGAATGGCGAGTGAATGTCACTAATTTTCTACACCACACAGTATTAGTCCAACAAAAATAAACAGAAATAGTAAATAATTGAATATATCATAATGATTCCATCAATTATAGACATCAGAGTGGTCCTTAGGATCACAGCTGGTCTAGAGACAGCATATGCCCAAGTACCTGTTTACTAACAAAGTGCAACAATAATAACAAAAATATAAACTATATATAGCTTCTTTTTCTTTAGCTAGCGTAAGGGTAGTCGTCAGCGTAACAGTCTTCTCTGTCATAATCGGTAATAATGGGGCCACCCTCTGCATATTCCCCTTTAGGGTAGTAGCCGTCGTCATAAGCTCCATTATCTGTAGAATTAAAAATAGGGTATTCTGGACGGGGAATGTCCAGGCAATAACGGGCGTCAGCTTACTAAGAGCTGATTGAATAGAAACTCACAAGGTACCAATTATATAATAAAATAACAAGTTATGAAAGTCATAACATATAGTTCTACTAAGTAATATCTTCTCTTTATTCAACGCTGTTACTCAACCTTTATCGTCTTATTATCCTAAGGCCAATAATCGACACCATAACCAACACCTCAACTGAACAAACAAACTCAATCATTTAACTTATATAAACATACCATCATTCTGTCCATCACTCATAAAGGATATATACCATCCACCAAATGTCATGGACACCACGTCAATCCATCCCCCCTCGTTAGGAATATAACCCATCCACTGCATATTAGGGATACGACACTTTGAACAACAACATATTAAATCTATTTTCATAACTCATCGATGTCTACTAGTGATCTCCCTCCACCGCTCATTAAAGGATATAACCCATCCATCGCTCGTTTAGGATATAGCATGGATCATTTAGCTATCTTAGGACTACATGGTCCTGCCCACTGCTCGTTAAGGATATAAACCATCCACCATATGTGAAAGCATATCATAACCAGGCGTCCGCCCACGTACTATTTCTAGAACTTATCAAACCTACTTCTGCTCCATACTAACATTGGTACATAACTTCCCATTGTGGCCTGACTACTCTGATTGAAATGAACAGATATCAAAATCATACATGAACCGCAAAGTATCTAACATCATCATGTTAATCTATTATTATTAATCGTACTTATCTTTATTGTCACACTATCCCTAAACAACCCATAATTGCATAATACAAGTCCGAATCAAAAATCGAATAATCGAACCCTTTATATAAAAAAAACAAAAGAAACAATCTAGAATTGAAGAAAAGTCCCCATATGCGAAAAATTAAAGGCACCACAACTTGAAAATAGCTATGAATTGATGATAATTTGCAGCAAACTTTCATAGATTTGGGTTGATTATGTGTTGTCTTGGAAAATGGACATTTTCCAGTCTTTCAAGAATTACATCCATAAAGGATTTATTGGGTATACAGGAGATGAATCAGAATATTAAATTTTTGAAACCATGATAAAGAAGTACAAAAAGGGTCAGAATAAGCCCTACGTGTTGCAAGAATGTTTGAGCTGGTCGAAGCACCAATATGAGTCTCAAACTGAACCAGCAGGGCCTCCAGAATTCGAGCCATTTACTCACATCTCAGAAATCTCAGTTATCTCCAACAAAAGAACTCTCAGATATCATCAGAATTACCTCTAGAAGCAAGGTATCCTTCAACAACCCGTGAAATCAAAATCCGTACATCTCTCAGAGTCCTAGAATCTTTCTAGTAGAGAGCTTTCAGATATCGTCAAGAAATACCTCCAGAGGAAGGGTATATGTCAGAATTGTGTATCAGAATTACCTCCAGAGGAAGGGTATATCTCAGAATCTGTGTATCAGGGTTGCCTCCAGAAGTAGTGTTTCTCTCAGCATTGTGTATCAGGGTTACCTCCAGAGGAAGGGTATATCCCAGAATCGTGTATCAGGGTTGCCCCCAGAGGAAGGTATGTCTCATAAATCGTGTATTAAGATTGCCTCTAAAAGTAGGGTTCTCTCAGCATCGTGTATCAGGGTTACCTCCAGAGGAAGGGTATATCGCAAAATCGTGTATCAATGTTGCCCCCAGAGGAAGGGTATATCTCAAAAATCATGTACCAGGATTGCCTCTAGAAGTAGGGTTTCTCTCAAAATCGTGTATCAAGGTTACCTCTAAAAGTAGGGCTTCTCTCAGCATCGTGTATCAGGGTTACCTCCAAAGGAAGGGAATATCCCAGAATCGTGTATCAGGGTTGCCCCCAGAGGAAGGGTATATCTCAAAAATTGTGTATCGGGATGGCCTCCAAAAGTAGTGTTTCTCTCAGAATCGTGTATCAGGGTTGCCTCCAGAGGATGGGTTTCTCTCAAAATCGTGTATCAGAATTACCTCTAGAGGAAGGGTATATCTTAGAAATTGTGTATCAGGGCTGCCTTCAGAAGTAGGGTTTCTCTCAGTATTCGTGTATCTCTTAGAATTCATACATGTTTCAAAAGATTTGTCCCCAGAGGAAAGACCTTTTTCAGAAGAACAAAAGATTTGTCTCCAGCAGAAAAGACCTATTTTAGAAGATTTATCTCCAGACCTATTACAGAAGATTTATCCCCAGAGGAAGGACCTATTTCATAAGAACAGAAAATTTATCTCCAGTAGAGAGACCTGTTTCGGAAGATTTGTCTCTAGACTTGTTACAAAAGATTTGTCCCCAACAGAAGGACCTATTTCAAATGATTCATCTAGTTATAGAAAGTTTTTCTCCAGTAGAAGGACTCTACAACAGCAATTACCCAGGGGTTAGGACTATTCATCAGCAATCATTTTATAAGAAATTGTTCGACATGATTCAGAATTCATCCAAGATACTCTGCTATTTCAAAAGTCGTCTGAGATATCGATGACACCTACAAGCCTCAAACTCATACGAAAGACTCTGACAACACTCCAAGAATCATCCAAGAGACATATAGCATACTTCCATTTAAAACATATTCGACTGTGAGAGTGAGACGTTGCATCCCTTGCATTAGATTTTGCATCTAGGAAACCTTCGAGGACGATTCGTCCAGCACTTGCACATTTACATTTTCATACTACATCGGCATCCTAGGATAGGAGCATTTCATCATTGTTTATGTGTTTTCTATCTTCTTGCGTGCTTGAACTATGTCCTAGTCTAATTTCTAGAAAGGATACGTAGGCAGCTCCAGTGGAGCACGACCAATAGCAGCTTTGATTTAGCAGCATCTACCCAGTATTGCATTGCATTTTTGTATTCGTAATTTCTTGATTTCTCAGATTTTGAATTTTTTGATTTTTGCAAACTTTCATTTTTCCTAAAAACTCTCAGTATGGTTATTGGGTGCCTTCTGGCTTTGGCACTCACTTGCAGTTCACATTGTTCCCAACAAGCTCTGCTAAAGAGGGGTAAACGCTAGACACCCAATTTTGACCACACTGATAGGATTTAGGATGGACAACATCTTGGATGATTTGATGATGAAAAACCCCATGGAAGGTATTGGATTCCACACAATCGAAAGATCGAACTTCGGAAAGTGACTTCAAGTTCAGAAAAGCCCTTTTCCATGCATAAAATCCCGTCTCTCAGAATTCATATTAACTCAGGGTTAGATGAAGATGAAGTTTTCTAAACGTTGTATTCTAGGTATCCAGAGATTCAATTTCTAAGAAATACTCGAAATCGATGCACATTGAAAAGCAATTTTGAAAAAGAAGTCGTTTGATTTCAAAAAGACAACGAAAGTTCCAGAGGACTTTCGAACTTCAATTGACCTTCAAATTCTCATTTAAAATCCTTCTAGAATATTTTTATACTGAAATTCAACTCGACAGCTTTCCAACGGTATGTGGACGGACGATTTCAAACACCAAAAAGCATTTTACAAAAATTTGGAAAAGCAGTGCATGTAACTTTTGAAATAGGGCATCAAGACAACCAAGGGACCAAGAAAAGTGGGTGGTGTGTCCCACAAACGGGGGTGGAAGTTCCCCCCTAAACTTCCACCTATATTTAGTGTTCTTCATCGCATTTTTTTGGTTCCAGACCCTTCCAGGAGGTTCCCACTGTGAGGAAACTGTCTAGAAACTGCGTTTAGGCACTGAAATGGCCATTTTATTTCTGATCTCTAAAATCTCTACTTAACCTTAAACCTAAAGAATTAAGTTTTCAAAATTCTATATATAGATGCCTTGCATCTCAATAAAGGAGGACTAGAACTTGGACTTGGAAGATACTTTGAATATCCTAGAGATACCATAGTATATATGTGAGATCAAAACTTTGAATATACTTCGAATTCAAGAGATTTCTAGAGAGAGAGTGGTGAATTATGAATGGAATTCCCTTAAAATTAATCGTAAGATAATTGGATTAGAAAATTGGAAAATAAACTTGACATCAACTACCTCCCTTAACTTCTAAAGATCCTTCAAATCAACTTTGAATACATAATTGAGAATCCTCCAAGAGATAAACATCACAATTCATCTCTAATTCTTACTTTTATATATAGATCTATAAGACTTGGATCTAATTTAGTTTTATTTTCTTTGTTAGAACACTCATCTTCTTCTTCTCTTGTTCTTCACACACTCACATAGCTAGATCCAAGTCTTCCTTGATTTTGTTGACAATTCATGATTAGAGATTGATCTTCACATTGATTTTCAATTTTGATTTCATTCTTCTATCTAGTTTAGATCCATGCATACATGAATATATATGTATGTACCGACTTTGAATTCTATGATGGTTTGGAAGAATGATCAATGAGAAGGATGATTCCTATGTTCATACCTTTTCTCTTGGTTGTTCTTATTACCTAGAATTGCTATTGAATTTCATCTCCAAGAGGGTATTTGTAAGTCCCTTTGATCCATGATCTAAAGTTCTTCATAGAACTTGAGGGCTAAATTGATTGAGAGTCATGATAATCAAGTTGATCTATGAGTTTGATCTCTCTAAATAAGCTTAAACCATCATCTAATATGTTTTTCTCACACTTTAAAATGAATTAGTTAAAATTCAGCAAAACAGATAGGTTTTGACCATAAGATTTGGTCCATCAAAACCCATAGTTTGAGGGAATTCAAATTGATGAATTTGATTTCCTTTGATCCATATGCTATTTTTAGAAATTGTTGAGAAATCGGTTGACAGATTTGAACATGGTCTCTTTGTATTTGAATTTCAAAAAATCTATAATAGATATCGATAATCCGCTTTTTGGGGATGATTCTTCACTCATGTATCTATATGTTGATGTAAAATCGGGAGCATGCAATCGAGTTAAGATCATTTTCTAAGCATTTGAAGTAGATATAACTATTCTGAAATTTTCTAAGTTTAACTACAATCATGATCGTGCATACAAAATGGTCATACCTTGATCACTCAACAACAATTGATAAATAAAACTTGGTTTAGAAATCATCTAGGGTAAATGGATGAGATATTAAAGCCTAGATCAAATTGATTAACATGATTCATGAACTTCTATTATGTTTTGCATTCCTTTGCCAAATGATACCAAATTTCCAAAATAACAGAGTCTGGTTAAAACAACTTTTCAGAGACCATATATTCATCAAATGTCCATGGGATTATTTGTTCATAAACTACAATGAAATAGCTTTTGTTTGACACAAAATAGAGCTTCATAGGATATTTGTAGAGTTAATTACGATTTTTACAAGAACAGTGGACAGTCCTGATCCACTATTCCCAAAACTCTTATTTCTTGAACATCAAAAAAGCTAATGAGGTCCTACTTTTTGGAAAAGTTTCCTAAGACATGTATCTAATGTTTTGTAAAAGGAAATTTACCCAGCTCATGTTTAAGATCAATTTTGATAGGATTCATTAGGGGTCACTGAATCTTGAAAATTGATTAATGACATCTTCTTCTTATTTGTCATGCATATCATTTGTTTGCTTGTATTTTTGCAATACTGGATATTCCTTGGTGTCTTAGTGCAAAGAATTGAATGTCTTGGATCCGAACTTTGATTTGTGGGTTCACCTCATCTACATGTGGCTTAGTGCCCATGTATCATGTAATATCTCTAACCTTTCTCTTAGAATTTTTTTAGGTTTACAACATTATTTTCAACGACACGATTCCTTTAGGATAGTGTCAGTTTATATGCTTATATGTTAGAGACATCTTATCTAGGTTTGTTTCATGATTGCATTACATGTTTCCTTCCTTTTGCTTTTTGCGACTCTGCTTGAGTCAACCCAATGTAAGTCTTCTTGTTCCCTTTTTCATATCATGACATGTTTCCTTTATTGCATCAATCTCTGGGTGGACTATCCATTGTGAGTATACCTCTCTCTTGTATTGCAGGTGCATCTGATTGCTACTTGATTTTATCTCTTGAAATGATTTTCATTAGATGTTCTTTTTGACATGTATATATATATTATCTAGTTTAATTGAGGAAACTACACCTATTTTGAATTAAGAACAAGGATATTTGAATCAAGGCATACCATTCGGTAGGGCGAGGAGGGGGTGCTTTAGTCCTACTCGGGCTCCTTCCCCTCTTGTACCAAGACCCCCAAACCTTGTTTCTGATGATGAAGGGCGAGTAACCTTATTCAATTTTGGGCGAGTCTAATTTGGTTTCCTAATTCTCGATAAAAATTAGGTGGCGACTCTTTGTCTCTAGGATCGTGTGAGGAATTCTAGTTCTTGAAGTGTGCTCCTTAGATCTGTCCCAGGACACTGTCAAGGAACGATAGAACTCCCCCATAGCTCCACCCGCGCGCGTGGTCCACAGTACCTGGAGGTCAAACTTTTAAATTCCAGTGTAACCCATGAGTGATACGTTCCTCACCAACTATTTAGCTAACATCAAGACTGTCAGTACAAAAGCAACTATCTCATCAATACCCACAGTCATAGACTTTAAGGATGTTTTTCAGGATATATCTGGGTTGCCACCTAAGAGAAAGATTGATTTTTGTATTGATCTAGTGCTTGGCACTATCCCAATATTGAAAGTACCTTATAGAATGGCTCCTACAGAAATGCTGAAACTAAAGAAACAAGTTTAAGAACTTGAAGATCTGTGATTTATACATCCAAGTACATCACCCTAGAGAGCACTAGTGTTATTTGTAAATGAGAAGGATGAATCGATTCGATTGTGCATTGACTATAGAGAGTTGAACAAAGTCAACATCAAGAATAAGTATCCTCCACCCCGAACAGATGATCTGTTTGATCAATTGCAAGGAGCTATGATTAGGATACTATCAGTTACTCGTACGACCCCGAGGATGTACGAAAGAAAGCTTCCAGAATAAGGTACAGTCACTATGAGTTTTTGGTTATGTCGTTTGGATTAACTAATGCCCCAGAAGTGTTCATAGATCTGTTGAACAAAGTATTCAGGCCTTACTTGGATCAACTCATCATTGTCTTCACTGATGATATCTTGATCTATTCAAAGACCAAGGAAGAACATGAACAACACTTGCAAATCGCAATGTAGACACTTCAGAGTCATCACTTATATACAAAGTTCAGTAAGTGTGAGTTTTGGCTACAAGAGGTAAAATTTCTAGGGTATGTGGTCTCACGACAAGGAATTGCCGTAGATTCATCAAAGACTGATGCTGTTTTAAATTGGACTCGGCCAACCAATCCAACAAAAGTCAAAAGTTTTCTGAGACTCGCGAGCTACAATCGGAGATTCGTAGAAGGATTTTCAAAGATAGAAAGTCCTCTAACTGGTTTGACTAAGAAGGATGTGAAGTTCGAATGGAATGATAAACGTGAGCAGGCTTTTCAGAAATTGAAGAAAGACTCACCACAGCACCAATATTAGTAATACCAAGAGATGGGTAGAAGTTCTCTATTTTTAGTGATGCATCGTATCATGGGTTGAGATGTGTACTTATGCAAGATGGCAAGGTTATTGCTTATGGTTCAAGGCAGTTGAAGCAGAATGAATTTCACTACACAACTCATGATCTAGAATTAGCAGCAATCGTATTTGCTCTCAAGATTTGGAAACACTATCTATATGGAGAGAAGTTTGATTTATTCTCTGATCACAAGAGTCTGAAATATTTGTTTACTCAGAAAGAACTAAACATGAGACTACGCCGATGCATGGAATTGATTAAGGACTATGACTTCACATTAGAATACCACCCTGTTAAAGCTAATGTAGTTGTAGACGCCTTAAGTTGGAAGCCTTGAGGTATAGTTGCATCTCTAATGGTTAGAGAATGGAAAGCCTAAGAACTATAGCTGAATTCGATGTTTAGATTTCTATAGAAAATGAAGGACAACACTTTGGATGTCTTGTAGTGCAACTGACACTTATAAATCATATTTTGGGAGCGCAACAAAAAGACACCAATCTTTACCTATGGTTTCAGAAAATGTCAACAAAGGACCCAAAGGAATGGAAAATTGGAACCGATGAAGCACTCCGATGTAGAAATATATTATGTGTGACCAACATGGATGGTCTAAGGAAGGATATTCTTGAAGAAGCACATAGGTCAAGACTGACAGTTCTTCCAGGAGGAACTAAAATGTATACGGATCTGAAGAGAAATTTCTGGTGGAAGGAATGAAAAGGGATGTTGCCAAGTTTGTGTCTTAGTGTTTGACTTGTCAACCAGTGAAAACTGATCATCAAAGACACTTAGGACTTCTGTAACCCCTACTTGTTCCAGGTTGGAAATGGGAACACATCACAATAGAGTTTGTAGTTGGATTTCCCCGAACACTACAACACCACAATGCTATTTGGGTGATTATGGAACATTTGATGAAGTCCGCTCACTTCATCTCTTACAGCATGACTTATCCAGTAGAGAAGATGAGTATAATGTATCTTCAACAAGTTGTACGACTACATGGAGTACCGCTGTCTATCGTATCAAATTGCGATTCATGGTTTACTTTAGTATTCTGGGAAAGTCTTCAAGAAGTTTTGGGAACTTCATTGAGTTTTAGTACTACTTTTCATCCACAGTTCGATGGACAGACTGAACGCACCAATCAGGTTATGGAGGATATACTCAGGGCATGTGTTATTGACTTTGAAAGTTCATGGGAAACACATCTTCCCTTAATTGAATTTACTTACAACAGTTACCATTCAAGCATAATGATAGCTCCATTCGAAGTATTGTATGGACAACTGTGTCGATCCCCACTTTGTTGGGTAGAGATTGGAGATAAGAACTGTTAGGGCCAGACTTGGTTAGAGAAACCAATGAGAAGGTAACAGTGGTGAAAGAGATGATGCGTGCCGCACTGAGTAGATAGAAGAGCTATGCAGAAAAACATAGAAAGGATAAGGAGTTCACTGTCAGAGATCATGTACTCTAGAAGGTATCACCGATTCATAGAGTAGTTCGATTTGGTCACAAGAAAGGTAAGTTGTCACCTCGTTTCATTGGACCATTTAAGATTCTGGAACACATTGAAAAAGGAGCCTATTGATTCGCATTGCCACCAAAGATGTTTGGAGTACACAATGTCTTCCATATCAGTATGTTGAGGGAATACAAGGGAGATCCTTCATGCGCTATTGATTTCAACGACATTGAGATCCACGAGAATGTCACCTACAGAGAAAGACCTATACATATTCTGAATCATAGTATGAAGAAGCTGCGGAATAAGGATATTCCTCTAGTGAAAGTTCAGTGGAAGTATCATGATGAGAATGAAGCATCTTGGGAATTGGAATCATAAATGAGAACTAAGTACCCTGAGTTATTCCAAGACTAGTCAGCTTAGATTTCAGGACGAAATCTCTATTGAGGGAGTGAGGTAGCAACCTATATTTTCACTTCTCTATTAATAAATAAAATGTCATTTTTATTTTATTAGCATGTGTTATTTTATGCTATAGTATCATTTCCATAATTGATTTATATACTGATTTATTGATTGATAGTGCAAATGCTAATTTTAATTTACAACTTTGTAGTATTTTAATCGTGATGATATCTCCATAAATAATAATTTGTAGTAGTAGTATTTATTAATAACATGCCCTTAATTTTGTGAATGTTAGTAATTTTAATGTATTAATAATGTTTAAGACTGAGCCCCCAAGTTACCCTATAATTTGGGATTAAAACTATTAATAAAATATTAATCACATTGTCTACATTTTTGGTCCCTAATATTTATTTGGGATATTTTCCTAGACTACCCGGACTAACCTAACAGAACTAACTGATCAAACCAGACTAACTAGCTTAAGCTAACCAGATGAATTATTTGGCGAGACTGATTGCAATCAATCAGTAAATCTTATCTATAGTCTGAATTATATTCTTCTCATCATCACGTTGCATTATTGCAATTATGACTTGTGAACTAATTTGCTGCCTATATACTGTGTTCACACTTGCCCTATTAATTTCATTTTATACTCGCACAGTTTGCAAGCAAAACTCACACACATTTCATTTTGAGGTAACTCTCACAGTAGCTCTCTTCCATCTCAAGAACAAGAGCTCTCATCTTCCTTTCCAATAATCTCCCCCCCCCCCCCCCTCCCTCACAAACACAAGCACGTACTTACAATACATTTCTAGAAACTATAAGAAGAGAAGGAAATATAGAAGTATAAGAGTCACAGTGAGCTCCTAAGGCCATAGCCATAACCATTGTTAAGCTCGGAATTATTTCATAATTCTCAGGTTTCTTCGGTCTCTTACGCCAGCTAATCTAAAGATCGATGAGTCTCTCGAACCTACTCATAATGTAGTATTTGTCATTACGCACAAGCCGGGGGTATCAAAAATAAGTGTATGCGCCTTTATATGTATATATAGCCAGGGAGATTCAAAATTAGCGGTACCATAAAACTCAACGAAAATCGATTCTGTAAATTGGAAACGATAGATTACAACCCTAGTAAGCTCTGTTTCAATTATTATGTGCTAATTCATAATGGTTACGACGTACGGTTAAAAGGATGTTTCGGCGACTCTCGGATTTTCATCAATAAGTAGAGATATGTTAGAAATTGGGACTTAAAACTTATATATTCGTAATCTACACGGAAAAACAAAAAGAATTGTATATTACACTTACTGTATCGTTTTAATTCATAAAAATCGTTATTGCTCTATAACTCACTATTAAAGCTAGAGGAAGACGATGAACCTGAGCGCTCGAGACGAGACGGAGCGCTTGAGACGCGAGCGCTCGAGTGACACGAGCACTCGAGGCTGGAGCATTCGAGCCAGTAGGAGCGTTGGAGCTAACCAATTTTCACTATATAGTGCCTTCATTGCATATTAACAGTTTTCACTGTATGGTGCCCTCACTGCATATTAACTTCATTCATGCCATTTAATTAAATCATTTCTCCCTTCCATTTATTATTTTACTTAAGTCATTAATGTAATTAGAAATACCCCCTATTTGAATTCAATAAAAATACTTTTAAAAATCAATTCCTTATAGATAAAAAGTCAACTTTCCCTTCGAAAGCAAAATTTTTTATTTCTGCACAGTGTATGATATTGGGGCATTATTTTACTAAGTTCCCTTCTGTTCAAAAATTCTTAAAAATCATATTTGATATAGGAATCTAGATGAACTATTAACACAACTTTTAAAGTCTTGAATTGTAAATCTTATTTTTTTACTATACTTAGTTGTTTTGGCCATTCTGGGTCAACGGTTGACTTTTTTGGAGTAAGTTATTTTAATTCGTACTAATCATATTTTTAATTAGCTCTGATACCTTTATACGAGAATAGGAATCCGGTGCTTTGAATACCAATTGTAGTAATCAAAATAGCTCTGATACCATATTAGGAAAGTAGAAACCGCTCTGGTACATTCTATAAAGAAAATACGAAAAGAAAGATTTAAGTCATATCGCTCTGATACCTTTATAAGAAAATATATACAAAGATAATAAGTCATACGATTGTTCTAATACCTTTATATAAAAGAGAAAAAGAATAAGCTACACATTTGCATAGTCGAGTTGGTATACGTTAACGTGCATGGTGTGTGATGGTGAGATTAGAAAGGTCAAGAGAGGATGTCTTGGTTATGGTAATCTAAATTATCCCAGGCCGCTTGAGATACGGCAAGTTAAATAGGAAGGATTGAGCCCAGGCCGCCTTAGATACGGTAGGTCAATCAGAGTCTTGTGATAGACTTATTTATTCCAGGCCGCTGCAGATACGGTAGATTAATTAAGAAGGCTGAGCCCAGGCCGCTTTTGATAAGATAGGTTAGTCTGGTGGTAGCTTTAATTATTCTAGGCTACTCAGATATGCTAGATTAATTAAAGTATTCCACAGGTTATTGTAACCTTGAATGTCTAGGTACGTCCAGGCCGCCCTAAATACGGCAGACATATCTACAGACCTTCTAAACTAACGGCATTATGCAGGATGGTTATAGGTGAACCAAATGAGCCAAGAGATTGTGATCGGGATAAGAGAGTCAACAAGATGAGAAGGTTTCATTGTTCATGCGCAGTCTTAAATATTCATTACTCATACTATTATTGATGATTATTATGCGAGGATTGGAATAATGAATTAACCGTATTCTAAGATACTGAACATTAATAATAACTGCTAATGTACTTTTATATACATTGCTTGTGTGTTCCTTATACTCACTCGGCTTTCATTAGTTGATGACTTTATTTGTCCTGGACACCAAAAATTTTCAGGAAATGGTTATGCAGGGCAATATGATTATGCCAACTAGAGGAGACTGCAGTGTTACTTTTATAATTTAATAAAGTTGTAATAAGAATATGGATAATATTTTTAATTTGAATAAGGCGGTTGTGCCTTAAGGATATTTTTATTTAAGAACAATCTAATATTATTTGAAGTTGTCATAATGTATATTATTATCTTCCCTATTGCTTTATATACTCTGTTTTTTTTGGTACATGTTAAGCTAAGTACAGGACAAGTGATCCATAACCTTTCATGAGACTCATGACCTGTGGGTCCAAAACGGAAATGAAAAATTTTCCTTATTTTGCTACATTGGGGCGTGACATCTCAGACCTCTGGTGATCCTTCATCTGTTGAGCTCTATGAGCTATTTTGGAGAGTGACAGAGCGCGCTTTTATGTTTGTTACAATAGTATCTTTCTCTTTATTATCCCAATGTCATTTACTCAACCATTATTGTCTTGTTAATAACAAGCACAGCACATTCTGACCCTTAGAACTGACTTGATTGTAACACTCCTGGATACACCAATGCTTTGTCTACTGTTGTGGGCCATGCGCGCAGGGGTGGGGAGGGGTTCTGTCGTTTCTCGACAATGTCCTGGGACGGATCCAAGGAGCGCACTTCAGGAAGTAGAACACCTCACGCAATCCTAGAGACAAAGAGTCTCCACCTAATTTTTATCAGGAATTAGGAAACCAAATTTGTTTAGCCCAAAATTGAATAAGGTAACTCGCCCTTCATCACCATAAAAAAGGTTCGAGATCTTGGTAAAAGAGGGGAAGGAGGCCGAGTAGGACTAAAGCACCCCCTCCTCGCCCTACCAAATGGTAGGTCTTGGTTCAAATATCCTTGTTCTTAATTCATAATAGGTGTTGTTTCCTCAACCATACTAGATAATATATACATGGCAAAAGGAACATCTAATGAAAATAATTTCAAGAGAATAAATTAAGTAGTAATCAGATGCACATGCAATACAAGAGAGAAGTATAATCACAGAGGCTAGTCCCGCCCAGGACTGATGCAAATAAAGGAAACGTGTCATGATAAGGGAACAAAAAGGCTTACATTGAGTTGACTCAAGCGGAGTCACAAAAATCAAACTAAAACGTGTAATGCAATCATGCAACAATCCTAGATAAGATGTCTCTAACATATAAGCACATAAACGGAGACTATCCTAATGGAATCGTGTCATTGAAAACAAAGTTGTAAACCTAGAAAAATTCTAAGAAAAAGGGTAGAGATAGTACATGAAACATGGGGACTAAGCCACATGTAGACGAGGCAAACCCACAAATCGAAGTCCGAATCCATGACATTCAACTCTCTACACTAAGACACCAAGTAATACCCAAGCATTGCAAAAATACAAGCAAACAAATGATATGCATGATAAACAGGAAGAAGATGTCATCAATCAAATTTCCAGATTCAATGACCTCTAATGAATCCTATCAAAAGTGATCTTAAACATGAGCTGGGTAAACATCCTTTTACAGAAAGTTACATATATATCTTAGGGAACCTTTCCAAAAAGTAGGACCTCATTAGCATTATTAAAGTTCAAGAAATAAGAGTTTTGGGAACGGTGGATCAGGACTGCCAACTGTTCTTGTAAAAATCATAATTAATTCTAAAAAAACTCATATGATGCTGTATTTGGTGTCAAAAGAAATCTATTTCATTGTAGTTTATGACAAAAATGATCCCATGGACATTTGAAGAACCTAAGGTCTCTGAAAATTATTTTAACCAGACTCTATCATTTTGGAAATTTGGTATCATTTGACAAATGAATGCAAGTCATAATAAAAGTTCATGAATCATGTTAAACCAAGTTGCTCTAGGCTTTTAATTTCTCATCCATTTATCCTAGATGATTTCTAAATCAAGTTTTATTCATCAATTGTTGTTGAGTGATCAAGGTATGACCATTTTGTATACATAATCATGATTGTAGTTAAACTTAGAAAAATCCAGAATAGTTGTATCAACTTTAAACGCTTAGAAAATGATCTTAACTCGATCGTATGCTCACGATTTTAGATCGGCATATAGATACATGAGTTAAGAATCATCCCCAAAAAGCGGATCATCGATAACTATTGTAGATTTTCTGAAATTCAAATACAAAGACACTATGTTCAAATCTGTCAACCGATTTCTCAATAATATATTTCTACAAATAGCATATTAATCCTAATGGTTCTCAAAGCGGATCGAATGAAAGATAATTCATCAAAGTTTACCCAAAAAATTTGAAATCCATCAAACTATGGATTTTGATGGACCAAATCTTATAGACAAACTAATCTGTTTTGCTGAATTTTAACTAATTCATTTTAAAGTGTGAGAAAAACATCTTAGGTGTTGGTTTAAGCTTGTTTAGAGAGATCAAACTCATGGATCAACTTGATTATCATTATTTTCAATCAATTTAGCCCTCAAGTTCTATGAAGAACTTTAGATCACAGATCAAAGGAACTTACAAATATCCTATTGGAGATGAAATTCAATAAGAATTCTAGGTAATAGGAGCAATCAAGACAAAGGTATGAACACAGGAATCATCCTTCTCATAGATCATACTCTCAAACTATCATGGAATTCAAAGTAGATACATATATATATATATATATATATTAATGTATGCATCAATCTAAACTAAATAGAAGAATGAAATCAAAATTAAAAATCTAAGTGAAAATCAATCTCTAATTATGAATTATCAAGAAAATCAACGAGGATTTGGATCTAGCTATGTGAGTGTGTGAAGAACAAGAGAAGAAGAAGATGAGTGTTCTAACAAAGAAAATAAAACTAAATTAGATCCAAACCTTATAGATCTATATGTGAAAGTAAGAATTAGAGATGAATTGTGATGTTTACCTCTTGGAGGATTCTCAATTATGTAATCAAAGTTAATTTGAAGGATCTTCTTCTTCAAGTATTCTTCAAGCACTCATCCATGGTGGAAGTTAAGGGGGGTAATTGATGTTAAAACTCTCTTCAATTATCTCATCTAGTTATCTTAAGATTCATTTTAGAAGAAATCAATTCATGATTCATTATTCTATCTAGAATTCTCTCAAATTCCAAGCATATTCTTATATATCTTGTGAGTATATTCACTTGTATTTTCCTCTACATCTTCTTGTGTGTCAAAGATGATCTTATATGGATCTATATATAGAGTTTAGAAAACTTAACTCCTATGTTTTAGGGTTAAAAGAGAGATTTTAGAGATCAGAAAAGGGTTAAAATGGTTATTTTAGTGCCTAAACGCAGTTTCTGGGCAATTTCCTCGCAATGGGAAGCCGCTGGAAGGGTCTGGAACTCAAAAAGCTCGATGGAGAACACCATATATAGGTGGCAGTTAAGGGGGAGCCACCACCCCATATGTGGGACCCACCACCTACTTTTCGTCATCCCCTGGTTGCCTTCATGCCCTTTTTCAAAAATTACATGCACTGCTTATCCATATTTTCGTAAAAATGCTTTTTGGTATCCAACATCGTCCGTTTACATACCGTTGGAAAGCTGTCGAGTTGAATTTCAGTATAAAAATATTCCAAGAGGATTTGAGATGAGAATTAAAGGTCAATTAAAGTTCGGAAGTCCTCCAAAACTTACGCCGTCTTTTTGAAATCAAACAACTTCTTTTTCAAAATTGCTTGTCAATGTGCATCGATTTCGAATTTTTCTTTGAAATTGAATCTCTAGATACCTAGAATACTGCATTTAGATCACTTCATGTTAATATAACCCTGAGTGAATATGAATTCCGAGAGACAATTTTGATGCTGGAAAAGGGCTTTTCTGAGCTTAAAGTCACTTTCCAAAGTTTGATCTTTTGATTATGTGGAATCTAGTACCTTCCACGGGGTACTTTTCATCATTGAATCCTCCAAGACGTTGTTCACCCTAAATCCTATCACTGTGGTCAAAATTTAGTGTCTACAACTGTGTCACTGCAAGGTATAGATACCATCTACTATCAGCAAGTCATAGAGGTCATCTACCGCGTACACCGTAAGTCATAGATAATACGTCAGTCCACCCCTCGCTTTTAAGAACATAAGCATAGTCCACCTCATGTCATGGCTTTAACGCTTTAAGCATCGACACATGTGGATACCGGCATTTGGGCCCACTTTTTATTTTAAAACAAATAAATTCAAAATCAACTTCAAAACGAGTCGCCTCTTAATTTTTTTTGAAAAGGGAAATTAGGAAACCATTTTAAAGTAAACTGGTCTTTTTTGGAAACCAGAGATTAGCTAGGTCCGGGGATTATGGAATGAGAGAGGAAGGAGCCCGGTGGACTAAAACACCCTCTCTTACCCTATCTCGCGATAGGCCTCTGCTCAACATCCTTTTAATTAAATTACTAATCTAAGTGTGCCCTCAACTAATACATATATATACATATATATTACAAAAGCATGTCTAAAAGTGTGTAAGATTGCTAATGGTAAAAACATCATTCAAAACCACATAATTCAAATAGTAGACGATATGATATGCAATAAGAACAAGAGGATTTACCCGGGATCCAGCCGTAAAATTAGAAACGCGCAATGCATCCAAAATTGAAATCCTAAGGAAATGGTCTCTAATCACATATATACACATAAATCAAGACCTAATCTAAAGTGTCACGCATGGAGTCAAAAAACAATAAAATCAAGAATAATTATACTAGAGAAAAGTCAGGAAGTCATACCTTAATGGCGCTACAAAACATGGGTTAGTCCACATGCTTTAGAAAGAATATATAATATCAAATAATCATCCTTGAATATCTAGCTTAATTCTATCAAGTAGAATAAATGACACAATTTATGAATTCTTTGTAATTAGTTCATATCACTCCTATAGATATGCAAGTCTCAACTAGGAGCCAATGCAATGTCCATATAAAAATGGTATAGTCCCAACATGATTGCAAGGAACTCATAATTATGTTTACAAAATGAATTCTAATTACAAGTATCCATCTATATGAATGAATGTATATGATTACATGGAAACAAGAAAAAGCTATTGGATTATTCCTTGATTTTGATCATTTAGCCTCTATATTTAAGTTTAACTAGTCATTATTGAAGTATGGTTTAAGCCTTAGTTCATGGAAAGATCATTTGAGCCATTATTTGCAAAGTATACCAAATCTGTCCAAAATTTCTGAAAAATTACAGAGAACAAGTCAAGGCTTTAAAAATTGGAAAAGCATGGTCCCGTGGTTTGATGTCAATGAATTTTGGACACAAGATGCCTCTGTGAGTCTAGTTTCCAACCCAAAAAGAAAATTGAAGATCAACGGTTCAATATCTGGGAATTGGATAAAGACTAGACATCACTCAGAACTTCACAACTCTCTGTCCAGAGTTTTTGTATGATTTTCTAAAAATAGTAAACAAATCAAAAAGACTCTAAATTTTTTAGGGGGTCTTAATAACACATTAAAATTTATAGAAAAAATTATTTCGAGCCATGAATACTTGATTAAAGTTCTAATTCACTTATTTCAAAAGGATGTTACTGTTCTGAAATTCTGGACAGATTGTTGTTGCTTCACAAAACTCATGACCAAACCACTTTAAACATGAAATCTCATTAAAACAAAATCGCAGCTGTAAAACTATGTATTATTGATTATCTCCAATTGGTTTTATTCAATTCCAACAGTCCATTATTTAATTAAAAATCTTTGATCAGAAGTGGTCAATGAATTCACTGCACCTTTTATCAAATATGTCTTTTATTTGTTAACTTTAGCTATCAAGCCATTAAGTTTGGCTTAGCCTAACTTAATTTTCCTCCCACTTGGTAGTCCTTGGAAACTAATGGCACTTGTATTTATAGGCCTCAATGAAGCATGAAAAGAGCTTCATGAAATCTCTAAGTAATGAACCTAAACTGTGGTGGTAGGTTTGGATTCATTAACCAAATATGCTATCTTCAACCTTAATTCCTTTATAAAATATACGCTTACAAAGAAACTAAAGGGATTTCAAATCAATAGATTCAAGTAAGACATTGAGAGTTTTATGAATTCTAAGAGATGATTATAATCAAAAGAAGGAAAAGGGAAGCAAAAGAAAAGAACTCAAGTAATATCCAAATTAACTTCACGATTTATTTAACTTCAAATCTTGAGCTACTTTGATCCAAACCAATGAAATGGAAGTTTAATCACAATATATGTGGTGTGTGATGAAATGAGGTGGGGAGAGAATTTTTAAAAATGTGTAAAAGGTTCTAAGAATCTATGTATTGTGATTAAACTTGAATGTAGAAACTAAGTAATTTTAGAGTTTACCTCTAATTATTCTCAAGCTCTTGGTTGTTTTAAGACTTCCCCAAGATTAATCAAGCTCTTCTTCTAGCTCTTCCTCCTAATTTCTTCTAAGACTCTCTTAATTTTCTCTAAAGATATCAAGATAATCTTTAGCTTCAAGAATATTCAAGAGTGGAGCAAGAATATCAAGAAAATTGGATTCAAGAGTATCAAGAATTGGGATTCTTGGTAAAGGGATATTCATCCTCTATATATAGACAAAATATGGAGGTTTATTTTAGTAATTTTACAGCAAAAACCCTAATTCCAGACGTCCTTTGGAAGGTACAGTATGTACAGCTGGCTGTCAAAACACGGTACTCATCGGAGATGGAAGCGGCACTCAACAAGTGCCGATGCGACACTCACTGATTGCCGTTACGGCATTTAGTGATTACCAATGCGGCATTCATTAAGTGCCGCGGACAACTCTGCGGACTGCCATTCTGTAAATTTTGCGATGATCACTGAGTGTCGTTGCGCCACTTACCAACTGCAGTACGGCATTTTAGGGAGTGCTTTACAGCAACCCGAGAATGTCGCATGTTATACCCTGTGCCGTCTTCTCCTATTTCTTCTTTTGCTCTCTCTTTTTCTTCTTTTCTTTCTTTTGTTTGGATTGAAGAGCCTTTGGAAGAGCTTGATTCACCTTTTGGAAGTCCTAAATTATTTGGACATTGTCATCATTGGATTTTTAGAGGTATTACTCCCCTTAATTTGACGTTTGGTCAAAATCAGGGTGTCTATAGTTTACCCCTCTTCGACAGAGCTTGCGAAGCAACGCGTGTCATAAGTGACTGTCGAAGCCTGTGTGAAGACAAGCTTTTGACCAAACTGTCGGATTTAGGTAAAATAAAATGCATTGCAAAAAGAAAACAGGCGCGCGGCAATATTTCATACTGGTCGTGCTCAATGATGAGCTGCCTACGTATCCCCTCAGGAATCAAACCGAGACGTAGTTCGGACAAGAGCAAGCATACATAAGCACAAGTAGTCATACAGATGAATGCACCTATCCTATTGTGATGCACGTGCCCATGCAAATGACGATGGTCAATGCAATTTTGTGCTCTATGATGTGATTCTAAAACATACACTCCTGATGTTTTTAGATGTAATCCATGTATTATGCTACTCAATGCTCATGTTAACTCTCTTAAAGATATGCGGTAGTTTCTGCCAAAAAGATGAACGCAATTGACTGGGCGGCGCTTCACGACTTAGGCCCCGGTGTCGATGCGGGTTTGCTTTATCTCATGTTCTCCTTACACGATTCATGCTGCATAATGCAATAAATGAAGGAGATTACCGAACATTGGTCGATGCAAATCCGTTGCAAGGATTTAAGAAGATATGTTTTTATCGAAAATCGAGCCCAACACAAATCCGTTGTGAGGACCGAGAATGCAAATCCGTTACATTCTCCAATTTGATTATCGTAAATCTATTATGAGAATCAAGAATATAAATCTGTTATATTCTCCAATTTGATTATCGTAAATCTATTACGAGAATTGAGAATATAAATCTGTTATATTCTCAAGGCGAGGCCAACGCAAATCCGTTGCGAGGTCCGAGAACGTAAATCTGTTACATTCTCCAATTTGATTATTGTAAATCTGTTATAAGAATCGAGAATATTAATCTATTATATTCTCAAGGCGAGGCCAACATAAAATCCGTTGCGAGAACCGAGAATGCAAATCCGTTAAATTCTCTAATTTGCTTGATTCAAATCAAAACTCCTTAAATCTAGGGGTTAATCATATTTAGATTTAATTCTTAAATTTTCAAAATTCTTAAATTTTCAAAAAATCAAGAGTCTATCAGACCCAAATTCTTTTCAAAATTTTCAAAATCAAGGGTCAAACTGACTCAAATTCTTTCAAATTTTCAAAATTTGGAGTCAAATAGACTCGAATTCTTTTCAATATTCAAAATCAGGAGTCAAATAGACTCAAATTCTTTTCAATATCCATAATCAAGCTCAAAGAAATCAAAATTCCTGAAAACATGGGCCAGATTGACCCAAAACAATCCATATTCTAGAATCGGGAGTCAATTGAACCTAAAGAACTTCAACTTCACAAAATTGGGGGAAGAATTGGTCACGAAAACCACCTTTGGGGACTAAAACGCAGAAGGAGGGCAAATCTCAGGGGTTAAATTTCAATTTCGGGACCCCATTTTAAATTTGGGAGGAAAACAAAAGGTCTCTTAACCGCCTTAAACGCAGCACACGCCTACAAACACGGCAGTCTGCGAATGCCATACAGCACTCGCGGAAATGTCGCTGTGGCACTCTCTGAGTGCCGCACGGCACTTCACCAACTGTCGCGCACGTTTTTCGAGTGCTGCGCTAAGTGGGCAGAACATTTATACTGAGAGTTTCATTTCATTTTTTCTTATTCCTCACAAATCCTCCCAACAAAAATCCTTCTGGAGATTTTTCTCATTTTCTTGCATTGATATATCAGGACTCACAGGTTAATATCTCTCGATCAGAATCTCATTATTCTTTTTATTTTTGTTATTTTTCTTGATTTCTTTTAAAGGTTTGATATTGGGTTCCTTTTCCCCTTAACAGGTCATGGCTAGCGATTCAGGCAGCAGGAAGAAGGCCAAGTATAAGGCTACTCCCCATCCTGACCCCACATTCCTCCTACGGGATCCGGACAAACATCTGTCCTCTCGAGCGTTCAAACAAGAGGTATGCACGTCTCTTTATCTTTATTCTTTTTAATTTTCTCTTGAAATTCTAATGAGTCACAAAGTACAATGACGTGCTTTATTTTAAATGCGTTATCGAACGTATGTGCTCTGCTTTTCAAAAACTCTGAATGCTTTAATTGCCTTTCTCAGTCTTTTTCGATTTCTGTGTTCCTTATTCCATTCCTTATTAAACCTTACGAGCGAGTGTGCGATAACAGAATTATATGAAAGTGAATGCTATGCTTATTGAACTTTCTGAGCATCTCGACTATCCTTTTATTCATTCACTATTTGATTTCATTATAACTTACTATTACTTGTCATCCATTCATTTGTCAATTTTCCTCTAGAAACCTTGTGTATGTATGTTGACAAAATTTTCATGGATGCTATGATCGCAAATTTTCTCGAGCATTCTGAATGCTCTTTATTTATTCAAGTTCAATTTTAATGCTTTTGACCCTACCTTATGTATTTCTTTTGAATTTTCTCACACAAAGTTCATGGATGCGATGCATGTTTATCAAAACTCCACATGTTCTCAGGAACGCGAATATTATATTTGTGGAATTTCCCGAGTGATTCAACTGCTCTATTCACATATTCAATATTCATCTATTCTTTATTATTGCTTCTCTTTTTGATTATTTCATTTTTTTTACTTATTTATTGACATTGACTCTTATAACTTTTGCAACTTCAGCCTGATGTGCTAAAGGGGCACAACAGCTTGGTTCATGGCTTTGCGTGGTACGAGTCTCTGAATCAGATTGTACGGGGTTTCATTGATGCGACGGGCTTTAGAGACTTCATCAGACTTTTGACGAAGAGCTCTAACGACTTACAACAGATTCACGCCTTGGCCGAGCGTCGGTGGGAGACCACCAACACGTTCCATTTTGAGTTCGGGGAGATGACTAATGACACGCGAAATCGGTCATCCACTCTTTTGTTAGTTTGAAATTGATTTAAAAAAGGTCTATGATCTTGTCAAAATCAAGATATAACAGTATACTTTACATTTCTAAAGATTTGCAGTGTGGAAGTAAAGGTCAAACCCATAGAGATTGATTAACTACCGCGCTTTAATTTTAAAACCTAAATTTAGCTAATTTAAGAAAAACATATTTTGATTTTATTTAATTAAACTAATAACAATAGAAGTAAATCTAAATTATGAAAGCAATTAAATAGTTGTTTTTATAATAAGTTTAAGGAACCTAGGATTGCAAATCCACCACTAGCTTCATAATAAGGGTATTTATGAATTACTTTAGCTTATTAAGTTGGATGATAATGGGAAATTGTAGCTACAAGCCCAATTCCCCAGTCAAGAAAATAACTATGGTTCAAGCACCAATATATCCATCTTCGGTTAGCACTAATTATTCCACACTAAACTAGGGTTGTGGCATAATCCGTCTAACCTAGGCATGGAATATTCGGATACTTGATAGCACAATTCAATTTAAGCACCATTACATGTAAATAATCTAAACAAGCACAGCATGCATAGATCATTGAGCACACTACCATCAAAATAGATCTAAGACAAGAGTAAACTTTGAAAGTAACGATTTAATCAATAAAAGCACGATTTATTTATAAAAATTCTCAGAACATGTAACTGTCATCCATACATAATAAAATTTAAATAAAAACATAAAATACACCCTATTACTTGGCTAGGGTTTCATTGAAACTCTAGATTTAGAGTTTAGTTGGCCATAGAAGCGGCAGATGGCAAGTAGTTGATGGAGGAGGCCATGGAAACCCTTGGTCTTCTTCTTCTTCTCCTTGCTTCCCTCCCTTCAATGGCTGAAAGTGTGGTTGTATATTGTGTGTATAACAATTGCCAACCTCTCAATTGAAGTAAAATAGGGTATATATAGATTTATAACATGTTTTGGAAGCTTTCGTAATCCAATTCACACTAAAACTGCTGTATTTAGCTTTCCAGACGTAATTAGGCAGTTTCGTTCACGTAGGAGTCTTTATTACACTGAAATACACGTATTTGATTTTTACACCGGTCGCGCGAGCGGGCCACGCAAGCGCGATATTGGGAAGTCGCGCGAGCGATTTTTGGACTTCCGCACGAGCGGACCGCACGAGCGAGGTGCCTTTTTTAGCTTCTTTCTTCCTGCTTTTTCTCCTTATTTAACCCGGATTAGTGTTTTCTTCCAAAACCTCCTCTAAAACATAAAATGAAATAAAAACACATAAAAACAGGATAAAATATGCTAACAAATGTGAATTAAGGCATGTAATTAGGATATGTTCTCTCCCGATCACACCCCCAAACCTACATTTTGCTAGTCCTCGAGCAAAAAGAAAATAAAAATAAAACTACTAATAAAAATCTATTCCTAATCCATTTTGGCATGGATCGCGATTGCATTTAGCTTATGCAACAAGCCTTTTCAACCCCTAGGTGTCCCTAGTCGGACGAGTGAAGTCTCGTGAGGGTTCTCGTCAACAAGTCACCCACAACCATCTTTATTAACTTATAAATTTAAAAAGTTTTATTCAAACGAAAAATAAAACAATCAATACTCCATATCATAGAACGATGATTTGAAATAGAATAACGAACATAAAGAAACATAATGAAACATCCACCTAATTCATGAAAAACAATCCCAAGCATATGCATCGTATAAATCAATAGAGTTTCTTATAAAATTGCACGTGTGTGACATGATAGTCAAATGAACACGCGCATGTCATGAACTTGGAATATAACTCGGATGACCATCTAACTATGCTTCGACTACGAATCTCACAATGAATTACACTCTCAAATGAAACACTCAGAAACTGGTGTAATTTCTCTAAAATATGTGAGTAAAGGAAATATGTTTTCAAAACAAGAAATGCTCACATATGACTCGAAAAAGACGCATGCACGAAAGAACAGTAGTCTCATGGATAGGATGCCAACAGTTAAAAAAAATTAATCATTACCATGTTTTAAACCCCCTCCCATCGTTTTCATATCCAAATCATGTTTCCTAGGACCAAATAGGACTTTTCAAAGGTTATAACGTGGCTCAGGAAATGAAAAAGGATAGAAATGATTAATTAGGTAGTTTTAGAATGGCGTTGTAAGGCATATTCGATTTCTTTCATTCTCTCTTCCACCAACTTCATCATTTTATTCTCTTCTTTTCATTCCTTTCAATTTTTTCTCCTTCTGTTTCTTTTTCTTTTTTTTTTCTTATTCTTTTTTTTCTTTTGTTTTTTGTTTTTTTTTCTCTATTCTTTTCCTCCTCGTTACTTTTGAAACGAATATTCAATAACTAACAAGGGAACCACCCCAAACATCATCTTATTTTCTTCTTCTTCTCAAACGACACATCGCCTTACCACCACTAAAAGTTGATCAATCTTTTAGTGATGAACTCCAAGTTGGCCAAATTGGAGCAAAAACAGGATAATGGTAGTAATTAAAGAAACAATGGCATTTTAATGGCTCAAAGGGTGAACTAAGGACATTTATCATTTATAGGTCGGCAGTAAACAAAGAGAGCCTACCATCATTTCCTATGGTCATATGGTTCTTTAATGTTTACGACGAAAGATTATTTAGCATGGTACCAAATATTTTAACTTGACTATCAACCAAAATAAGAATAATGAGACTAAACAACAACTTAATGCGCTTATTTCAAATGAAATTCAACAAATACAAGATGTATTTATAACCCTCTAAAAAGAAAAGATAGGCTCAAAAGCTCACCGGGTTTAGTCTCCACCATGTGTTATCTAGAAATCCGAATCGTATTATAGTTCACATCAAACATGTATTCAAGCGACTACGTTCAGTGCATAGGTTTGTGTGCAAATCTATGATATAAAACTACGATTCTAACGATATATATCCTAAAACGTTTCAATATGACATCAGCAAATGTGTAACCACATCTTCTTATGTTTACCATTCTATAACAATCATACTTACATAACAAGAAGTCTCGAATCAAGATTGCAAAAACCGTAGGTGACATCGTTTATTTAAGCACAAGTATAGAAAAATTTTGAAAAATTTTGAAAAATTGCAGTATAATGTGCATGCGTGTGCATACCCCCAAACCTAAACCTTTCATTGTCCCCAATGAAATAATAAAATGAAAGAAAGGAGAATAGGTAAGAAAGGAACCACAATACCTCGATCTCGGCAATCACAAACAGGTGAACACAAAGGAATATGTCAATAAAGTTCAATGTTACATGTTACTTCTTGATAAAAGACGAACAAACAAATAAAATAATAAAAGCAGCTAAAAGAATGTAAACTAAGCTAAACGAAACGAAAATAAACTATACGACTGAACAAAATTATCAAAACAAAAAGATAATAACTATAAAAGAAAATAAAACATAACTATAAACAAGAAAACAACAAAAGACTCGATCTAAAAAATACCTAAGAAACAGAAACAGAAAAGTAAAAACTACTCGAACAGGTATGGGAGAAGGATATAGAAAGCAAAAGAAAAAAATCAGGAAAATGGGGGATCCCGCGAGCGGCCGTCGCGCGCGCGAATACCAAATTTATTATTTCTTTTTCTTTTTTTTTTTAATGATTTTTTTATTTTTTTAATATCTCGCGCGAGCGAGACAGCCTCGCGCCCGCGAATCAAGGTGCGATGAGAACCTGAGAGCTCATAAAGAAAAGTAAACGAAAATTTCACTAAGGCACAATCTCGCGCAAGTGGGGCCGCGCGAGCAACGTCTCGCGCGAGATGTCGAATTCTCGGTTGTCGTGCTCTTTTATGTATATAAGTTAAAAATGAATTTTACTCCACCCCCCAAACCTGTCCAGAAAACTCAAAAATTGACCAAAACGACCAAAAGATATGCAAAAATAAGATAAACAGACGAAATGAAGCTTCGGTTGCCTCCCAAGAAGCGCTATCTTTTACATCTTTAGCTAGACCATTCTAGCTCAAGATTCAAGGAGGCCGTAAATCAGACTATGAACCTCTTAAGATAACAGGGAGACTCCGGTGGAAAGTAGAAAGAACATCACTATGAGTTAATTCATTTAACGGTTCATCTTGCTCATGTTCACATCGATTTCTCACCTTCCGAGTAAATTCGTCTTTAGGGTCCAGGTCATTTGCATTCATCCTCTCATTACTTACTATATTATTCTCCTTACCCATGATCAATTCATTAGTAAGTTCAATATTCCTTATAACCTCACTACCCTCCATACATAGATAATCATCGTCTTTGGGAGGTTGATCGACAGCGTTAAACACATTTAATTTTAAGTTTAAATTCCCGAATGACACTTTCATCACCCCTGTTCGACAATTGACACGCGCATTAGCGGTGGCTAAGAAGGGACGACCAAGAATAATAGGGGTATGCTTCCTAGCATCTAGGACAGGTTCGGTGTGAAGGACCATAAAATTGACAGGATAAAAACATTAATCAACTTTAACTAAGACGTCCTCAATGATTCCTCAAGGTACTTTGACGGAAAGATTCGCTAATTGTATGGTAGTGACCGTAGGCTTAAGTTCACCTAGTCCTAGTTGTTTATAGACGTGATAAGGTAAAAGATTAACACTCGCACCTAAGTCAATGAGAGCCCTATGGATGATAGTGTCACCTATGACACATGAAATAGTTGGCGTACCAGGATCCTTATACTTTGGAGGTGAGTGTTGAAAAATAGAACTTACTTTTTCCGTGAGAAAGACCTTTTTCGGAGTATGACTATGCAATTTAAGTTTTTGCGTGCAAAGGTCTTTTAAACATTTAGCGTAAGTGGGTATTTATTTAATAGCATCGAGGAATGGAATATTGATTTTAACTTGTTAAATACCTCGAGTATATCCTCAACCTTTGACCCTTTCTTTGGAAAATTTTATGGTTCAACAACGTTCGGTGGAAAGGTCAATTTTGGTATATGATTAGTCAGGGCCGTTTCTTTTTCTTTCTTATTTTGGCTCGCGTCCTTACCCTCCTTTGTATTAGAGTTGATGTTCATATCTATCACATTCTCATTCAGAATTTCTATTACCTCTTCCTCTCATGTAGTCAACCTAGTTGAGACGGCGTTTACTTGCTCATTCGACCCCTTAACCTCGTATTGTCCCTTAGGGTTTTGTATAGTTTGACTAGGCAGCTTACCCTTGTTTCTATGGCTCATTATATTGGCTATTTATCCCATTTGGGACTCAAGCTTCGCAATGGATTGTGTGTGAGAGTGCACTATTTGTGCTTGTGCCTGTACTTGTGTTTCTATGTTTTTAAGGGAAGACAGCACCTTTTCCTCGAAAGCGTTAACCCGTGGAGGGTTAGGATTAGGAGGGGGTTGTTGGTATTGACTTTGTTGATATTGGGGTCGATAAGTATTATAAAAATTTTTCGACATAGGATTATAGTTATTTCATGGGAATTGTTGTATAGAATTAATGTGTTGCTCCACAAACTCCGGGAATTGAGATGCAGAAGGACATGCAAAGATATTATAAGACGGTTCAGAACATATTGCACATACTTCTGAAGAAGGTGGAGTGGACCTAATTCCCATCCTCATAAGTTGGTCAAGTTTTCTATTTAATTCTTGAAATTTAATTGAATGACTTGACTCGAACTTTACCTCTCGCTTAGGTTGAAGGTATCCCTCAGAACGTACCGACACAGCCTGATGCATCGAATTCTCGTTCAAAGTTTCAAATATTTTCCAGGCCTCGTCGACGCTTTTGTGTAGGAAAGTACCCGCACAAACGGCATCGACGGTATTACGAACAGAGGGAATAAGTCCCTCATAAAAGACTTGAACTAATTGCCACTTAGGAACCTGATGATGTGGGCAGGAACGTAATAATTCTTTAAATTTCTCCCATGTGTCATAAAGTGTTTCCCCATCTTGCATCACAAAATTAGTTATAGATTTTCTTATTTGATTTGTTCTTGTGATTGGGAAAAACTTTTGTAAAAATGCAGTATGTAATGCTTCCCATGTTTTTATAGTGTTTGGCTCCAAAGATTGGAGCCAATACTTCGCTTTATCTTTTAAAGAGAATGGAAAGAGACGCAGTTTTAATTCATCATCAGTGAAATTTTGGATTTTTAACGTAGAGCATATATCTTGGAAATCCCCTAAGTGCTGATAAGGGTCTTTATTTATACGGCCATGGAAAGAAGGAAGTAGCGAGATGGTAGATGACTTTATCTCAAAGTGAGATGCCGTCGCCTCCGGTAATTCGATACCTGCTTGAGGCATGTAAGTCGTAGGAATAAAATAATCTTTAAGCGGAGGAGGTGGCGGTATATTATGATTATTTACATTATTTACGTTATTTCTGCCGTCGGCCATTGGAATAGGTTCTATGTTTAAAGTTCGAGTTTTTCTTAAACATTTACGGGTGCTTCAAATTTTAGCCTGAAACAATGACGATGGTTTTGGAGTCGACTCGTCGTCTATTTTCAACTGAGCTCTCGGAGCTTGGGTTGACGACTTACTAATTCTAAGGGTACGTTCAAGTTCAAGATCAAAAGATTTTAATTCTGGTTTATTTGAACGTATACCAAACATAAACTAAAAAGAAAATGAACTAAAATAAGGAATGACTCAGCAAATACAAAAATAATCACGCAAATAAAATAACTCGCAAGCACACAGTACTACTATGATGCACGTAATTATCCTTATGCAGTGATTCGCGTCAAAGCCCAGTGCCCTGGGTCTCCTAGCTAATGCAGTGCAATCCACCCCTAAACTAATGCAAATAGTGCGTCACAGCACCCTGGCTTACAGTGATTTGAAGTGAATTTCAAAGGAAGCAATTCACTTGAATTATTTTTATTTAATCTTTTCGCGTAAGCTCCTTTGACGTGCACAGCTTTTCCACTCGAAATGCTAGAATTTCGAGCACTTGTGCTTTACTTTCAAAAGATTTGCAGTGTGGAAGTAAAGGTCGAACCCACAGAGATTGATTAACTACCGTCCTTTAATTTTAAAACCTAAATTTAGCTAATTTAAGAAAAGTAGATTTTGATTTTATTTTAATTAAACTAATAACAATAGAAGTAAATCTAAATTATGAAAGCAATTAAATAGTTGTTTTTATAATAAGTTTAAGGAACCTAGGATTGCGAATCCACCACTAGCTTCATAATAAGGGTATTTATGAATTACTTTAGCTTATTAAGTTGGATGATAATGAGAAATTGTAGCTACAAGCCCAATTCCTCAGTAAAGAAAATAACTATGGTTCAAGCACCAACATAATCCATCTTCGGTTAGCACTAATTATTCCACACTAAACTAGGGTTGTGGCATAATCCATCTAACCTAGGCATGGACTATTCAGATACTTGATAGCACAATTCAATTTAAGCACCACTACATGTAAATAATCTAAACAAGCACATCAAGCATAGATCATTGAGCACACTACCATCAAAATAGATCTAAGACAAGAGTAAACTTTGAAAGTAACAATTTAATCAATAAAAGCACGATTTATTTATAAAAATCCTCGGAACACGTAACTGTCATCCATACATAATAAAACTAAAATAAAAACATAAAATACACCCTATTACTTGGCTAGGGTTTCATTGAAACCCTAGATCTAGGGTTTAGTTGGCCATAGAAGCAGCAGATGGTAAATAGTTGATGGAGGAAGCCATGGAAACCCTTGGTCTTCTTCTTCTTCTCCTTGCTTTCCTCCCTTCAATGGCTGAAAGTGTGGTTGTATATTGTGTGTATAACAATTGCCAACCCCTCAATTGAAGTAAAATAGGGTATATATAGATTTATAACATGTTTTGGAAGCTTTCGTAATCCAATTGGCACTAAAACTGCTGTATTTAGCTTTCCAGACGTAATTAGGCAGTTTCGTTCACGTAGGAGTCCTTATTACACTGAAATACATGTATTTGATTTTTACACCAGCTGCACGAGCGCGATATTAGGAAGTCGAGCGAGCGGGTCGCGCAAGCGATTTTTGGACTTCCGCGCGAGCGGGCCGCTCGAACGAGGTGCCTTTTTTAGCGTCTTTCTTCCTGCTTTTTCTCCTTATTTAACCCGGATTAGTGTTTTCTTCCAAAACCAGCTCTAAAATAGAAAATGAAATAAAAATACATAAAAACAGGATAAAATATGCTAACAAATGTGAATTAAGGCACGTAATTAGGATCTGTTCACTCCCGATCAGTCTATTGAAAACAGTTACCGAGTCTCCACTTGTTCTTTAGGGAACCAAGAATCCCAATTTGACTCACCCAAATGGATAAAGGGCACCGGCCCTTCATAACCAAAGAACTTGGTTCGGGATTTCGGTACCAGAGAGGAAGGAACCGTTGCCACGACTAAAACACGCTCAACTCGCTCCGTCTCTCGACAGGTCTCAATTAGCATCCAAATAATGATCTTATAATATGTTTGGTTCCACAATTAGTACTATGATAGTATATTACATCACATAAGAAACTTGAAATGGAAGATCTAAAGATAAGATATCATTCATAAGATCTAAGCCAAGTATCACACAATGCAAAGTGAAAGATCACACAAACAAACCTAGGAAAAACCGTCTAATCACATATCAAGTAATAAAGTTTTCCTAATCTAAAGGGGACATGAAATGTTCTTGAAACAAATTAATCAAAGAAATCAAAAATATGCTTAGCAAGCTAATATGATGCATGTTAATCTTTGAGAAAAGAAGATCTCTCAATCCCCGGGACGAATGAGAAAGGAAGTATTGATCGAGAGGGAGCATGAATGTGTGACCAAGTTTATTCCTTATAATCTTCTTAGATTAGGAGTCACAAAAATCCCAAACCTTGCATGAATGCAATGCATGGTCTTATAATGTGCAAAGGTTGTAGAGTGTTTGTGTACATAAATTTTCTAAAGTGACTTAGAAGTCTAAAATATGAATGAATACATAGAGGAAATCATCATGGAATATGTAAAAATATAGTATTGACCACTTCCTAAGATATGAACTAATTTGAAGTACATATAAGCATCAAATCAAAGAATGAAAGTAAAAGTATACTTGCTGAGAATAGTGGACAGAACAGTGAGTTGACCTTGTAGAAATTGAAACGTGGGGTAAGAAATGTTTTCAATGCATTATTTTTTTATGGAGATCATCCTTATTGTGTCTAGAACACATGTCAAAAATGCCAAACTTCAATAACTATTACATATTGAGAGAAATCATATAAAAAATAGAGGTTACTCAGAAACAGAATTCGTACTGTCGACTGAAATGTAAAAAACTATTAGAAAATGAAAACAAAACACCTATAGCCCCATATTATACAGAAAGTTCCCTAAGACAGTGAAGTTCAATGGGAAAATGAGTTAAGACTACTCCTTTTGGAAACGTTTTCTATAAAATAGACCACTCCTTTTGAAAGTCAACCAAGCTGCTGTGACAGAAAAAACAGAATGTCTGGAAGGAATGTTTGGGCCAAAATGGGACCCTTCCAAGTGTTTCTAAGTCAAACAAAAAATCATGGGTGTTCTCTAACAAGTTAGAAAGACTTTACAAGTGGTCTTGTAATCCTCCTTTAAGTATTGAGTTCTAGAGAAATCTTTGAACTCAGATTGTTCACTGTTTTGATAATTTTTTAGAAGAAAAGGGTTTTATTTCTTGAAGTCAAAAGAGGGGGTTTAATAGGGGGTTTTAAAATAGAGGTTTCGAGAGTACATTTTCAGCACTTAAATGAGGATTATAACCACTTAAATGAGGATTATAACCACTTACAACATCAACATTAGACTTTTATCAAGAACCTCCAAGATTGTTGGAGAGTATTGTTTTTATTTTTGAAGATAACTTCAAGAATACATAGGGATGTGTTGAAGCTAGGATCATCATCTATCAAACATGTTTTTGAGATCAAGAGCTACTATCCATAAGGATTCTCACCTCAAACACCATGTCATCACTTAGATGATGATGAACTAGTAAGTAATCAAAAAAAATTCAAAAAGAAATGGGATAAGGATAGATGAACAAATATAAACAAAGCAAGTAAATAGCAATCAGTAGTTGATGATCATTGAGATATTGGACTTGTATCTTGGTGTTTCACTCATATATAATGACTTTGGACATGGAAGTAGCTTCCTATCTCATGAATGCTCACAAAAATGGTGGTTGGATGTAGTGAATGTGAAGTAAATGGGAGTAATGAAGTAGAAAACAAAGTTTAGAACTCACTTTCTAGTTGAAAAACAAAGGAGGAAGCTTCTTTTCTCGTTATTCTAACCTTATCTCTACAGCTTTCTCCCTACAACTTTCTCTAAGCTTTGTCTTTTCACTCCCCAAATGAGAAGTCAAGGGGAGTTTATATAGGCTAATTTGCGGTGGTTTTGGTATTCAAAGAGTGCTCCCATTGGCTGTAAATGTCTGTGAACAAGGAACTACGTCATTTTGGTTTCTAATTAATCAAAATGGACCCCTAAAATAAATTACAAAAATGGATAGTTCTGGGGGAGAGTGCCACAGCAGCACTGGGCCCGTGCTGCAGTGGCACTACTCCTCCCACGTCCGGATAATGCTGTTTATCCCCCCTGAGGTTCTGGTATTCACAAAAAGGCCCTATTTTGTCTCAAATTCACAGAAAATGCATATGAATTCCTAATTAAGCTTGTGATATACTATTGGAAAGGTAATGAAGTCTGCCTTATATAAAAAATAGTTCAAAGTCAAGTCACTTTGAAAAGTTTTGCGGTATTCACTATAAAAGCCGATTTGATCGTCTTTTTCACCTTCAAAAATTTATAGTAAATTTGTTTTAAACCCAGAAATTAAGTGCGATATACCGTTAGAAAGATATTGACCTCTAGTATCTATGAAAATTTTTGAAAAATAATATGGCACTCCAGTTTTAAAGTCAACTTTTAGGTCAAATCGGTCAAACCTGGGATCTCCAAGAAGTTCTGGAAACCTCTAGCCAGGAGCTGACGATTTCATCTAAAAAAACTCATTTTAATACTTTTCACATGATCTAGTATGATCTCAAAACTTTTTTAGAATTTGGATGATTCGGTCAAACCCTGGTCAAAATTGGTCAAATATGGGTCAAACTGGTCAACGGGGACTTTTCGGGAACTTCCAGGACTTCCAGGGGTCTCTGGGAGCTAACGATTTTACCCGATTTTGCTTTGAAACTTATTTTATTGCTTTTCTTATGATGTAGTATCTTTCTAAATCTTTCAGTCCAAATTTGGGAGTGTTTGGACTTTCATGGGTATTTTGGTCATTCTGAACATTTCGAGAGATAGAACCAACTTCCAGAAGTCCTTTTTGAGTCTTTTTTGATCATTGTGAACCACCAAGCTATGGGACTCCTAAATCTGATAGCCGACAAAATGGGGTGTGTATAGTATGCCCCTCTTTGGAATGAACTTGCGAGGCAACGCTTGTCGCAAGCGAGTGCCAATGCTTCGAAGAGACAGATCTTTTGGAGGCTATAGATTTAGGATAAACGCATTGCAAGAGATGCAATGATAGAAACAAGAATGCTGAGGCTGGTGCTGGTCATGCTCTGTGTGAGCTACCTACGTATCCCTGGGAAAATCAGACCAGGACGTAGTTCAAGGCACAAAGGAACAAATCACACATACACACTAAGACTGGCAGATGCTATGAGGATGATATGTAGTGTATGGACATGATATGAATTGTGTGACGAGTCCTATCATGTCTAGTGTTCTGATCCTAATATGAGCTGGTATTATGGGATATGCCACTCCAAGTGCACTTGTGTTATGTTAGTGTTCACTCTAATGCAGTGGTTGATCCTTACAAGGAAACCAGGGTGTTGAAGACTCTGGGTCTCGAGGGCAAACTTCTTGAATTGCGTTTTGCAGATAGAATCGGATGTGAAGTCCTTGAGGATGACAACTAAAGGTAATTGATGGACATGAAAGTCCTGGATACCAAGCGATGGATGAGAAAGTTCAAGATAATGACAGTAGAAGGTTTTCGCGATAACTGACAGGCGAGAAAGCTCACAATAGCTGGTAAGTGAAGAAGCTTATGATGACCGATTTGGTGAGAAAGTTTATGATAAGTGAGAAGGCTCACGATGACCGATTTGGTGAGAAAGTTTATGATAAGTGAGGAGGCTCATAGTAAGTGAGGTAGCTCACGATAACTGATAGGTGAGATAACCACAGTGAGGAAGCTCACGATAACCGACGGGTGAGGAAGCTCATGGTAGCTAACAAGTGATGAAGCTCACGGCAATTGATAGATGAGGAAGCTTATCAACGGACGCAGGGCCGTAAAAGTTGGTTCTAATTTTCCATTATCTTTTGTTGGGGATATTGGAAGATTCTTTCTGAGAACCCTTCTCAACTTCTGACCGAGAACCAGGATCCATCACTCAATCTCTCATAGTTGATCAAATCTTGTAATGCTCGATTCGAGAGAGCCGATTAGGGCCTCAGGGAGCTGATATATTTCTAAATTTGTCCTCGGGGAATGGTGTGGGACTCATTTTGAGAATCTCTCTTAATTTCTGACCGAGAACCAGGATCCGTCTCTGAATCTCTCGCGGTTGATCAAATTTGGCAATGGCCATCCCAAAATGCCTGTTTGGGTCTCTCGGGAGCCATTTTCTCTCTGTAACTATCCTCCGAGGATAAGCTAGATTTGTTAGGGCTAAAACCTTGTAAACCTTGACTAAAATGGGCCACTGGGGCTGGTCGGGGCCAGAAATGGGCTGAAAAGGCCAATATGTGCCAAAACGGGCTAAAATAGTGCAAAGCAGGGCCCACAGGAAGTAGTACCGGGGTAGTAGTTGGCCAGTGGCATGGTGACACTGGGTGTCTGTACTCCATGTTGTATATCTTGAGTTTTTAAGCTCTAAATGGTCATTTTTGTCCATTTTAAGGTGTTTTTTGGAGCCAAAATCCATCAAAACATAAATTGTGCACGCTCAGGTGAGTAATCTTTTTCCACGATTGGAATTTTGATTGGTGTTTTAGTTTTCTCTAATTTTTCCATTTTCTTTATAGATCCATGGCTTCCAGCTCGAGGAGGCTCTCTAAAAAGGCCAAAGAACGAGCAAAGGTCGAGAGCCAACCCCCGGAGTTGATTTTGCATGACCCTCAATGTCACCGTTTGACCGCGGCTCTAGCGAGTCAGGTATGTAGAACTTTCGGTAGTTCAGGACTATTTGTGTGCATTGTGCTAGTTTTGTGAACTGTAGTGTGTGCCTAGAGGTCGTTGGAAGTTCATTTTGTGTTCATTTATTGATTTTTTAAAGTTGGACTTTGAGTCGTGAATAGTGATTTTGTGCTCGTTTTTGTTGTTATTGATGTGTTTAGGTGCTAGAGGTGGTCTTGAAGGGCCACGGTAGTCTTGCCCATGCTTTCCTATAGTATACCCAACTTTCACCTACTGTCAAGAAAATTGTAGATGATGCCGAGTTTGGCGGCTTTGTCCGCCTGGTTTCAAAAAGTACCAATGACCTGGCATACTTTTATGCTCTTGAGGAGAGATGGTGGGACATGACAAATACTTTCCATATGCCATTCGGTGAAATGACGATGACGTCCTTCGACTTCTCCATGATCACCTATTTGAGAGTTGGCAGAAAGCGTCTGATCCAGGATTATTTTTATGAGATTGATCCGGAAGCCGTTGAGATGCTGATCGGGGTTGTTCCTCCAAATCTAGAAGGGCATCGGTTCCCTTGCGGCAAGCTTTATCAGGCTTATGGTAGGGGAGGACACACTCTCAATGACCGACAGCTGTTATGGGCCTTCCTTCTGTATGTTCTCGGCTACTCGATTTTTACGACACGAAATGACCGGGTGAGCTTGAGGCTTCTCACCTGCTTGGCGACTATTGACGAGATTCCTTCTTATGACTGGGGTGGTGCTACCCTGGCCCATCTTTATAAGTACATGGGTGAGGTCTTGCTGCGGCATAAAATCCAATGGAGGGTTCTGGCTAGCTTGGGAGGTATGTTCTGTGACTTTTCCTTTTCTTTTGACCCTTTTTGGTTTATGTTTTCCACTTTTATGTACAGCTCTGGAGCTTTAAGTACTTGAAAATGTTGGCTCGTACCTCCGCCAATGAGTCAGATAAAGATGAGGATGGCATGGCTCCTGTGCCACTATTCCCTTGGGGCTTGAGATGGAGGAAGGATGTTGTTGGGGTCAAAAGCGGGCCCATCGGATTGTCCTCCTGAGAAATTTCTTACCCGAGCTGACATCGCCAGTGTTGATTGGACACCATGGGAGCATGTTTCCTATGCTGCCCCAGAGGAGATATAGGCGGTCAGGCCTCTTGCTTCTTGTCGACTTTTGATGGAGAGTACGGAATGTAGGCAGTGGTATCTTTGCAAGCGAGTGTCTCGGCAGGTGGTTGGTGGTCCGAGGTACTGCGTTCCTCATACTCCTCCTGTAAATGGATGCTGACGACCTTTCTGATGTCGCTTTATCGGCGGCTTTAGCCGGCACTGATGCTTGGGATCCTTTTCGCTCTGAGACTAGTTATGAGACTTACTATGGCCGCTTCCTGATGCCTAACTTCCCACTCCTAGATGTGAGTTTCTTTTACGTTTTTGTCTCTATTCGTCACTTTTTTTTGGACTCATCTTTTCCTAACTTGCTTTGTGCCTACAGCTTCGCGAGATGTATAGGAGACAAGCTCCTCCAGCTTCTGATCATATCCCTCCTTGGGATTGGACCGTCAATGTTTTGGGTACCGATGGCTCTCTACAGGTCATGGAGGTGCCACGAGTCATGTGTAGGTACCCTACCTAGCCAGCAGGCATCCTCAACGTCCCTTAGAGTTATGTTGAGAAGGGTCACGCCTTGGTAGCTAGCTTATGGTCTTTGGTTCTCATGAGAGACCACCGGTGTAGACACCCCATTTTGTCGGCTATCAGATTTAGGAGACCCATAGCTTGGTGGTTCACAATGATCGAAAAAGACTCAAAAGGACTCCTGGAAGTTAACTCTATTTCTCAAAATGCTCAGAATGACCAAAACGCCCCAAAAAGCCCAAAAACTCCCAGATTTGGACCAAAAGTTTTAGAAACATGCTACGTCGTAAGCAAAATGATAAAATGAGTTTCTAAGTAAAACCGAAAGAAATCGTCAGCTCCCAGAGACCCCCGGAAGTCCCGGAAGTTCCCCGAAAGTCCCTGTTGACCGGTTTGACCAAGGTTTGACCAGGTTGTGACCCCGAAAGTCACCGGAATCATTAGAAAAGTATTAAAATAAGTTTTAAAAGAGAATCGAGCGAAAATGTCGGCTCCTAGGAGCTCCCGGAGGTTCCCAGAACTTCCCGAGAATCCCAGGTTTGACCAGTTTAACCAAGATTTGACTTTGGAATCACGGCACCGAAGCAATTTTCAAATATTTTTCATGGATACTAGAGGTCAATAGCTTTCCAACGGTATATCGCACATAATTCCTGGATTTAAAACGAATTTATTATGGATTTCCAAATCCGAAAAAGGCGATCAAATCAGCTTTTATCGCGAATACCGTAAAACTTTTCAAAGTGACCTATCCCCGAACTATTTGTTAAGTAAAGTAGACTACATTACCTTTCCAACGGTATATCACAACCTCAATTTGGAGTTCGTATGCATTTTCTGTGAATTTCGGACGAAATAGGGCCTTTTCGCGAATACCGGAACCTCAGGGGGCCTAAACAGCATTATCTGGACAAAGGAGGAGCAGTGCCGACGCGGCACTGGCCCACTGCCGCCGCGGCACTCCCCTCCAGAACAGTGAGTTTTTGTAATTTCTTTTGGGGTCCCATTTTGATTAATTAAAAACCAAAACGACGTAGTTTTGATTCCCAGCTTATTTTGGACCAATGGGAGACCATTTTAAACTTTTTTAAACTCCATTTACCACCCCTCCTTTGCCTATAAAAGAAGCCATTTACTTCCATTTAGGGGAGAGACATGGAAGCTTAGAGAGAGCTTAGGAAGAAACTCTAGAGAAATATAGAGAGAGAAATAGAAGAAGTAGTTTTCTTCTTCCATTTTTTCCAATCAAAGTGAGTTCTAATCTTGTTTTCCTCCACCATTCTTCTATATACTTCATCATCAACATACCCAATCACCATTTCTCTAAGCATTTTTGAGTTAGGAAGCTACTTCCATGTCCAAATGTCTATATCTATGAGTGAAACACCAAGCTACAAGTTCAATACATCATGAATATCATCTATTGATCATTATTTACTTGCTTGTTTATACAATGTTCATCTCTTCTTACCTCATTTCTTTTTGACTTTTCTTTATTTACTTACTAGTTCATCATCATCTAAATGATGACATAAAGTTTGAGGTGAGTGAATCCTTATGGATAATAGCTCTTGACCTCAAAAACATGTTTGATAGATGATGATCATAACTTCAATACCTTCAAGGTATTCTTGAAATTGTGTTCAAAATAAAAATGAATCTCTCCAATAAGATTGGGAGTTCTTTGATGATTCAAGGTTGGATGAGGTTCTAAGTGGTCACATGGTCATCTCAAGAGTTTAAGTTCATGCTTTGAACATCTATTTCAAAACCCCCAATCAAGAACTCAAACTCTATTTCAAAACTCAAATCCATTTTCTTCAAGAATGATCCAAAACAGTGATCTGTTCAGATTCAAAGATTTGTTTTGAATTAAATACTTGAGTTATGATGATGAAACCACTTGGCAAATCTTCCTAAGACATCATAGTTTGTCCCCACTTTTTCCCATCAATTATAGAGATGTGAAAGTATTTGTTTTGGATGTGAGAAGTTCATATTCATAATCTGCCTCTGTTCTCACAGAATGTTCACCCAACTTCTTGCACTTATTCTGGATATTTTCGTCACTGTACATATATCTTTTATATTTTATTTATGAAACTTGGGTGTCTTAGGAAACGTTTGGTATATAATGGGTCATCATAAACCATTTCTTTGATTTATGAAAAATCATACAAAATCAGTCAACAGTGCAGCTTTTATTTCTGAGTCATGTGTATATTCTGATTTATTTCTTTTAATCTGTGATAGCTATTGATGTTTGTCTTTTTGGGTTATTTTCTAGACACAATAAGGATGATCTCTGATTTTTCCCACATTTTTCTAGGCACGTTTGACCTCCCATTATAATGTTATAAAGTGATGCATACAGTCTGTCCACTATTCATAGCGTTTCACTTTTTGGCTTTCACACTTTGATGCAATACTCTCTTGTATCTAGATGAACCCATATCCCATGCACATGTTCTTTACCACTTTTAGCATGCTATATCATATCATGTATCATCTATCCTCTCATGTATCATACTGCCATAGACTCTTGAGTTTGGTTTCCAAATAAAACCATGTTTTGCAAATACTTGGGAAGTTCTTGAAATAAGTTAGGAATTGATATTCCAAGTGGTTAGAATATTCATCCAAGTTCTGGAAGTATACTTTCAAAACCTCCATTTCAAAACTCCCCTCTTAAACCCCTCATTTTGATCTCAAGAAAGAACACTCTAGTTTTTCCCAAAATCTTCAAAACAGTGAGTCAAAACAGTGAGTAATCCAAGTTCAAAGATTTTTCTAGAACTCAATATCTAACATATGGATGCAAGGCCACTTGGAAAGTCTTCCTAACTCATTAGAGAACACCCATGATTTTTGGTTTGACTTGGAAATACTTGAAAATGGTCCATTTAGATCCAAACATTTTCTCTAGACATTCTGGTTTTGATGTCACAGCAGCTAGGTCCACCTTCAACTTGTTTTCCAGAACAACCTTTCCAAACGGGGTGGTCCAAACTTATTTTTCTCTTAAACTTCAATGCCTTAGGGAACGTTCTGTATAAAATGGGCCTCTAGATCATTAGTTTTCATTTTCTAAGATTTTTCAACATTTCAGTCAAAAGTACGGACTCTGTTTCTGAGTGACCTTCATTGTTTATATGATTTCTCTTAATATGTGATAGCTATTCAAGATTGGCCTTTTGGGTTGTGTTCTAGACACAGTAAGGAAGATCTCCATAAAAAATCATACATTGAAAACATTCCTAACCCCTCTTTTCAATTTCCAAAAGATCATGCTACTGTTCTGTCCACTATTCACAGCAAGCACATTTCAACTTTCATTCTTTAATTTTATGCCCATATGCATTCCAAATTAGCTCATATCCTAGGAGTAGTTCATACTACATTTGTACATATCCCATGTTGATTTCATTCATTCATTCATACACATTTTAGACTTCTAAGTCATTCTAGAAATCCATGTACCCAATACACACTACAACCTTTGCACATTTTAGATACATACATTGCATTCATGCAAGATTTGGGGTTTTTGTAACTCTTAATCTAAGAAGATTATAAGGAATGATCACGATCACACGTTCATGCTTCCCCTTGATCTAATCATCCTTTCTCATCCGTCCCGGGGATTGAGGGATCTTCTTTTCTCAAAGATTAACATGCATCATACTAGCTTGCTAAGCATATTTTGATTTCTTTGTTTATTTGTTTCAAGAACAATTCTTGTCCCCCTTTAGATTAGGAAGTCTTGATTATTTGATATATGAATAGACGATTTTTCCTAGGTTTATTTGTGTGATCTTTCACTTTACATTGTATGATATTTGACTTAGATCTTATGAATGATATCTTATCTTTAGATCTTCCATTTCAAGTTTCTTATGTGATGTAATATACTATCATAGTATTAATTGTCGAACCATTCATAGCATAAGATGATTATTTGGATGTTAATTGAGGCCCGTAGAAAGACGGGGCGAGTTGAGGGTGTTTTAGTCGTGACAAAGGCTCCTTCATCTCTCGTACCAAAACCCCGAGCCAAGTTCTTTGGTTATGAATGGCCGGTGCCCTTTATCCATTTGGGTGAGTCAAAGTTAGGTTTCTTGGTTCCTTAAAGACTAAGTGGCGACTTTGTATCTGTTTTCAACAGACCTTTTCTCTTCCTTTTCAAAACAAGTTTCAAAACAAGAGAGGTGGATTTCCGGTGTCCACAATCTGGCGACTCTGCTGGGGATTTTTTATTTTCAAAACAAAATAATACAGAGGTTTGACTCATAAGAAGCATCCTTAAAATCATCTTTTTACTGTGTCTGGTTCACCGCATTGCACTCTTGCATTTCCCCCCTCCGACTGTGTCTGAAACGCGGCGCTGACATTGTTCAGGTCTTGCTGTGCCAGGGCACAAGTCACCGTTGATACTGTACCTTCTAAGATATATCAAAAAGAGTAAAAACCTCTGTACTGTCCCCCTGACGGTATATTGGAACTCCCGTCAACGGACCCTCTTTGACTAAACCCAGCCTTTGCATATAGATTCCTGTAGAACCTTTCATAGGACTGTTCATTTATCTTTTCAGATAGGACAATGTGATATAACTGCTGTATGCCCTGACGGGATTACCTGCGCGGTGTAGACGCTTATGTGGCATAGAACAGAACCTCTTTCTTATGATCCCCAAGGCAATCACTCACATGTGATCACATTGAGTTGACTTGCCTAGGCACCTTGATAAGGATGTCTGCTCCATGTTCACAAAAATATACACCGCAAACCTTGTTTGTTGGTCCTGAGACATAGGAGTATGAAAACTACCTAGACAGTATGATCACCATCATAACCAGTTTCTCCCAGAAACTCTGTCCAGATATCCCAGATATAACCATATTAACTAGTCTTTCCCCGAAACTCTGTCCAGATATCCCAGATATAACCATATTAACCATTTTTTCCCAGAAACTCTGTCTAAATCTACCTGATTTCCTAGATATACCAGTTTCTCCCAGAAACTCTGTCCTATCTTCCCAGATATACTAGTTTCTCCCAGAAACTCTATCCAAATTTCCTAGTTTTTCCAGAAGCTCTGCCCAAATCTCCCAGATTCTCTAAAAATCCCAGCATCTCTGCCCAAATCACCTAGAAATGCCCAGATATACTTGTTTCTCCTAGAAACTCTATCCATATTTCTCAGAAATACCCAAAATACCAGTTTCTCCTAGAAGCTCAGTCCAAATCAACCAGAAATCCTTATTTCTCCTAGAAACTCAAATGACTTCTAGAAATTTCTCCGAATCTTCCAAATCCATGTTTCCCCCAGAAACTCTATCCAAAATTTCTGAAGTATCCCGGAAATCCCTGTTATCCCTTGGTGATCATACTGGAAAGTAAGGTTAGCACACTCTGTATAGCTAGGACCTTATTTGTTTAACTGCTATCTGTTAGAAGTAGGGGCATCATATAGATTAGGGCTTGCATCCGCATGCTTGTCTCATGTGCATGCACCATTCTCATCAGTCTGCGCACACTATCTCAGTCAGTCTGTACATAAGTCAGTCCATCTTCCTTAACCTCATTGTCATTGTCTCTTTAGTCATCACTATCAGAATCTGATACGCTCCTCTCTAATCTATAGGTCATTATAGATTCCCAAAATCAGCCACTGAGATCCCCATCCTGGGTCAGAAGTTCGAACAGTCATTTGGTTGGAATCAGTCCGCCGAGAAAATTCAACATGAATCAGGAAACTTTGGAAGCCAAGGTCACTGAATTAATCAATCAACAGTCAGATCGGCTGACTCAAGTTCTGAAATTTATGGAAGAGTTACGACAACAGCAACCACAGTACCCACCTAGGTTCCCACCACCACAAGGGTTCATGCCACCACCACCGCCTGGATTTGGACCGCCTCCCGAGAACAATGGGGAAGAAGAATGGTTTCAAGGAGTCCCGCCGCCTGTATATGAGAAAAAGCTCCAAGAGAAAATGGACAAGGTCGACAAGCTTGAGAACATACTAAGGAAGAGTAAGGGAGTTGATGATTACATGTTAGATCTGGAAGGATTGTTTGAGCCCAACAAAGTGAGGCTACCCGAGAACTTCAAGATGCCTGAAATCGACCGTTTTGACGGAACTGGAAATCCAAAGAGCCACGTGAAGTTTTGTATGAGAATTTTCCAGTCAATGGGCTGCACCCATGAACACATAGCTATGTTGTTCCCTCAAACCCTCCAGAAAGCCGCACTATCCTGGTTCCTAACCCTTGAAACTTCCAAGACCCGAGTTTGGGAAGATGTTGCTAGAACTTTCATTGATCACTACTCCTACAACCAAGAGCTTGATGTCACCATCCGAGATCTGGAAACTACCAGGAAGAATTTCAATGAGTCCTTCGCTGCATTCTTGAGCAGATGGAGGAATAAAGTAGCCCAAATGATCCACAGGCCTATTGAGAAAGAGCAAGTACGTATGCTGGTCAAGAACCTGCAACCAGTATACCATGAAAAACTATTCTACCAGTCCATCTCAACATTTGAAGAGTTGTTTGAGGTTGGGACTAGAATCGAGGATGCTATCTGTGAAGGCAAGATCAATGGAGCTGGGTCACTGCAAAAGGAGAAGAGACCCCATACCTTTCGTGAAGATCAAGAGAGCCTAGATGTCAATGCCTTAAGCCCATCATCAAGCCAAAATGATTGCAGTAAGAGGCACAAGAAAGGAAACCAAAGAGTCTTCACACCACTTGACACGAGCTTATCCTCCGCTCTCAATCACCTTGTTCAAAAGGGCCACCTTGTACCTTTGGAGCCTAGTAAGCCTTCTAATCACCCACCTCCTGGGTACAATGAATCCAAGTATTGTGATTACCACCAAGACCAAGGCCATAAGACCGACAACTGTAAGAGGCTCCGTCACTCAATTCAGGATCTCTTAGATGATGCGCCGCACCCTGTGGTTATCGCATTTTTCTTACCCACAGCTTTTTCAAAATCAATTTCTAAAACAAATGAGTCGCCACTTAATTTTTTTAAAAGGAAAATTAAGAAACCATTTTAAAAACAAACTGATCTTTTAGAAACCAGAGATTAACTAGGTCCGGGGATTATGGAATGAGAGAGGAAGGAGCCCGTCGGACTAAAACACCCTCTCTCATCCTATCTTGCGATAGGCCTCTACTCAACATCCTTTTAATCAAATTTATTAATCTAAGCATGCCCTCAACTAATACATATATACATATACATCACAAAAGCATGTCCAAAGGGTGTAAAATTGCAACTGACAAAATATCATTCAAAAGCCACATAATTCAGGTAGCAAGCGATATGATATACAATAGAGAACAAGTGAACTTACCCGGGATCCAGCAGCGATAGTAAATGTGCAATGCATGCGAACAAAAGAAAATCCTAAAAAAAAAGAGTCTCTAATCACATATACACATAAGGCAAAACCTAATCCTAAGGTGTCGCGCATTGAGTCGAAAAAATCAATAAAATCAAGAAATTAAGATAAACTAAAGAGGAGATGAAAGGTTGTACCTCAAGTGCGCTACAAACAAAGGTTAGTACATATGCCTTAGACAAGATATAATATCAAAGGGTAATTAATCCTAGATCATGTTCAATTAGGTTCAACTAAGACAAGAGATAAGTCCTACTTATGAATATCGTCATGTATCAATGAATGCACGAATATGAACAAGCATGAGGTATGAATTTATTCACTAATTTGTATCCCTAAGCCTCTGGGTTTAAGCTAAGTTACCATTATTCAAAGTATGATTTGGGTCCTAAGGCATTAAGAGACCATTTTGAATTGAAATAAATAAGATTAGACAAAAAAGTAGCAGTTTTTATGAATTACAGAGAGCAGACCAGATGTTTAAAAATAGAGATAAAATACTTCCAACGGTTAGATCTGAATGATTTTTGGATATATTATGCCTCTGTGAGTCTAGTTTCTAACCCAGAAAGAAAATAAAGGTTTGAACGGTTAGATCTCCGGGAATGTAGAAAACACTAGGCATCACTCAGCATTTTACAACTCTCTGTCCAGAGATCTTGTATGATTTTTTAAATATAGCAAACAAGTCCGAATTGCTTCATTCTTTTTAGGGAACCTTCATAACACATTTAGGTTCTTATAAAAAATTAATAGAGGTCATGAAAACTTTGTTAGATCTCTGATCCATCAATTTTAAAATCGGTTTGCTGTTCTGAAACTATTCTGAAATTCTGGACAGATTGTGGTGGTCTCACAAAACCCATGATCAAACCTTTCTAAACATAAAACCACCTCAAAAAAAAATTAACGTGGTAGAATGATGTGTTATTGACACTTTCCCGTTGGTTTCACTTGATTTCAACGGTTAGATTTCGAACTAAAAATCTTTGATCAAAAACAGTTCGTGGATTCACTGTTTTTATTTTGCTAGTTCAACTTTGTTGGTTAACCTCAACTATTGAAGACATGAAGTTGAGATTAAACCAAACTACTTTTCTTACCATTTGGTGGTCCTTGAAGACTAAAAGTCACTTTGTGCTTATGGATTTTGATGAAGTATGAAATTAACTCCTCAAAATTCCAAACAATGAACTCAAAACTTTATAGACCAAAGCTTGAATTCAACTTAGTACTCCTACCATTTGATGGTCATGAGAGACAAAGACATGACTAATACTCCTAAGTTTCAAGAAGATTAAAGGAATGACTTCATTAAATACCAAGTTTAGAGGATCCAAGTCATGGGCATGGACTTGGATTCAACTATGTAAAAAACAAAGTGATGATCAAATCTTGACTCCCATGTAGAGTATGAGCTTTACATGAGGTTCAAAGGATCATACTCAAGAGAATCAAGAGAGATATTGAAGATCTCCAAGGCTCTCAAGAGAAGAATATATACAAGAAATTGTAGGGAGAATTAGAAATAGGAACTCCTAAGCTTTCTTGACAAACAAAGATAACAAGAGATTTTAGTCCAAAAAGAAAAAGAGTATACAAGCAATCTAAGGCATAGGGGATCACCTCCAAATTATCCTCAAAGTATTCTTTGAAGATCTTCCAAACTCTTCTTCTTAATTCTCTAAACTCCCTTCTCTTTTCTCTCCAAAAATGTGTTGATGTAGTAGTCCCCTCTTGTGTTATCTCTCCTTCTCTCTTATAGGCAAAATTACCAGGTATTTTTGGTGAATTTCGGAGCAAAAAAACAGGTATAATTCTCTCATTTGTTGGTACAATGTGTACTTTCTGAAATTATGCAGACAACTGCCCAGCGCGGCAGTTCAGAAACTGTCGCGGCAGTCCGCGAATGCCGTCGCGGCAGTTGCTAACTGCCGTCGCGGCACTACACGACTGCCGCGCGGCATTCATCAAATGCTGCGGCAGTTAATGGATTGCAGCGTTTTTGTCAGTCTTACTTTATCAGTTTTTGTTCTTATTCGCATACGCATACGTATTGCTCTGCAAAATACAGACTTTAAAAGTGAACGGCAGTCAGAAATTTATGGCGGCACTTGGTGAATGCCGGCCCGGCACTCTGTGACTGCCGTGCGGCACTCAGTGAGTGCCGCGGCAGTCCGCCGTGTGCCGTTTTTAGCTAAAATTCCCCCTTTTAGATTTTTCTTTTTTCAAAGCAAATGATTCTTGAGGATATTTTCCAAAAATTGTGTTTAATACCTGAATTCTCCTAAATACCTAGTATTTTCTCTTTTCTGTGAAATTTTACCGCGTTTTAGAGAACTTTCTGAAGAGCTTGGAATACTTCGAATCTTCCGGTCCTTGTTATCATCGGATACGGAGGCGACACTCTCCTGAATTCGACGGTTGGTCAAAATTGGGGTGTCTACACACCCCAATCCAATTCACTACCTCGGTCTGGACCAACCCATGACCTATCCATTTCAATGATCCCCTTCGCTGAGGACCATGAATGTTGAACCTGTGCCGGTGAAGCGATGGTGTTTGGGACTTTTGCTATCAAAACAAATGAGAATGCTCTTTTAAAAAAAAAAAAAAAGAATAAGCGAGTCACTGTGACATTCCATTTGAGACCGGGTCAAGTCCAGTCGAGTCTGTTGTGTGTTTTGTCTATTTCAAGTTTAGTCTTATGGTCGAGTCCGTCTGTCATCAAGTTGTTATGAGTCTGTAACCTTCTCTAATGATGGAATGAAGTCTCATTTTGCCTAATCTAATGTGCCTAGTCATAGATGCATGAATCGCTGAACTAAGAATCACTTTTCAAATTAACATGGATATTACTGTGCTAAAAAAAAATTTTTTTTTACTCAAACAAAAAAATCCTGAAAGGTCAAAGTCAATTTTGCGCTGACACCGATGAAGAGCTGAGAATTGAATAGCCTTACTTTAAAAATTTAAAGATTCTCTTGCCTCAATCTTGAAAAGACATGCTTGGAACTAACTTGGGGCTTGCCCAACACCCTTTCCACCATTTCTACCATTTCAGAGCCTTGGGCCCAACCCAATTGATAGCCATGCGAACCTGCACAGACTTGGTCCTTGATGGTAGCCAAACATTTCAATGAGTTTCATCTCCACTTTCAAAAAAAAAAAAAAGAAAGAAAAGCTCGCTAGGTTGAAAACCCGAAAGGGCACCTAGGCAAAAGTTAGAGTTGAAAAGGTATTGATTTCCAAGATCTGACCTTAGCCAGTCAAAATGATGGAGAAAATGAAAGAAATTTTTTATAAAACAAATGAGAGAATCGTATGTGCCTAGATCACACTTCCAAAGGCACGGAACAGCCACAAATAAATTCCGAGAGCTGACATGCACATTTCGGAATTCTAAGATGGCGATTGGAAGATCGATTGGAAGATCTCACAAGAATCGACTACATTAAAAAGCAAAATTGACTGGCTAGGCGAAAGTGAAAAGGATCAATCCTCAAAACAAAACAAAAACAAAAAGAAAAAGAAAGGAAAGGGAGATTGAAACTGAATCCTTTTATTCAAAGCTACCATAAGTGGCTCAAGTTTGAACTTCTTTGACGATTGGTTTGAAAAACCCTCATACCTCAAACCCCTTATTTTAGACCGTGCCTTGAACTACGCTTGACCTGATTCCCACTCGGGGATACGTAGGCAACCACATCGGTTCGATCAACACCATCATAATCAAACCAATTTCCTTCAGACCGTGCCTTGAACTACGCTTGACCTGATTCCCACTCGGGGATACGTAGGCAACCACATCGGTTCGGTCAACACCATCATAATCAAACCAATTTCCTTCAAGCCTTGCCTTGAACTACGCTTGACCTGATTCCTACTCGGGGATACGTAGGCAACCACATCGGTTCGGTCAACACCATCATAATCAAACCAATTTCCTTCAAGCCTTGCCTTGAACTACGCTTGACCTGATTCCCACTCGGGGATACGTAGGCAACCACATCGGTTCGGTCAACACCATCATAATCAAACCAATTTCCTTCAAGCCTTGCCTTAAACTACGCTCGACCTGATTCCCACTCGAGGATACGTAGGCAACCGCATCGGTTCGGTCGACACCATCAAAATCAACCCCCCCTTCTTTCAAGACTTTGGCCCGAACTACGTTGGACCTGATCCCCGCTCGGGGGTACGTAGGCAGACTTTCAAAAAGAAAAGAAGGATGGCTCGCTAGGTCGAAAATCTGAAAGGATGCCTAGGCAAAAATTAGAGCTAAATCCAAGGTGAGCAATAACAAAAGAGAGAAAAGAGCTTGCTAGGTCACCTCACTGGTGCCTAGGAAAAAGTTATGAGCATTTGAGAGATTAAAGTCACGGTCCTTGCCTCAAGCCAGAAAATCACCTTCCATACCAGGGGCAAACTTCGGCTACTCGCCTCGTTTGCCTGAATTTTGCTATCTACCCTTCATATAAGGGGCAAACTTCGGTCTCCTACCTTGTTTGCCCAAAACCTCCAATAAACCATCATCCAAACTAGGGGCCCTCGTTTGCTTATGAATCCCACCTTGTACAGCTCAAACTAGGGGCAAACTCCGTTTGCCTAACACAATCCCTTCGCACCGAGGGCAAGTTTTCAAGTTACCAAGTTGTTTTGAAAATTTTGAAATAGAGCATCTTTTACTCTAAAAGCTAAGGCACTAATTCAAAGCACTTCCTGGGAGAAGTAGAAAATTGACTAGATCACTAGGGAGGAATTTTCAAAAAAAAATCAAATTTATCAACAAAGTGGTACCATGTTAAGATGAGGGGTGAACACCAGAGGAGAAATGGTACATCGTTTATGACAAAAGCACATCAAGTTTTGACAAGACGAGCTTGTTTCATTTTGGTGTCAAATGTGTCATCCTCGCGCGTCAGTGTCTGTCAAGTTTTTGAGTCTGTTGTAGTCTCAAATATGTAAGTCAATAGTGACTAATAAAATTTTCAAATCAAGTTATAAAGTGCATGCCAATACAAGCAGAAGTACCAAACACCATTACTGTACCGGTTAAGGCATCAGCATGAGAAGCGTCCAAACTTAGGGCAAATGCGAATTTCATCCCTTTCCAAACCATTGAAAGTTGACCATCATCTCCTTGCAACATAAGTCCATGAGTGGCTGTTGATCTTTCATTTTTCTTCATGCAACATAAGTCCATGAGTGGCCGTTGATGATCCTCCTCCGTCAATGCAACATAAGTCCATGAGTGGCTGTTGATGATCTTCCTTTCTTCTAGCAACATAAGTCCATGAGTGGCTGTTGATCTTTCATCTTGTTTTCATGCAACATAAGTCTATGAGTGGCTGTTGATGATCTTCTTTCATTCTAGCAACATAAGTCCATGAGTGGCTATTGATCTTTCATCTTGTTTTCATGCAACATAAGTCCATGAGTGGCTGTTGATGATCTTCCTTTCTCCTAGCAACATAAGTCCATGAGTGGCTGTTGATCTTTCATTTTTCTTCATGCAACATAAGTCCATGAGTGGCTGTTGATGATCCTCCTCCGTCCATGCAACATAAGTCCATGAGTGGCTGTTGATGATCTTCCTTTCTCCTAGCAACATAAGTCCATGAGTGGCTGTTGATCTTTCATTTTTCTTCATGCAACATAAGTCCATGAGTGGCTGTTGATGATCCTCCTCCGTCCATGAGTGGCTGTTGATGATCTTCCTTTCTCCTAGCAACATAAGTCCATGAGTGGCTTTTGATCTTTCATCTTTCTTTATGCAACATAAGTCCATGAGTGGCTGTTGATGATCTTCTTTCATCTTAGCAACATAAGTCCATAAGTGGCTGTTGGTCTTTCATCTTTCTCCCAGCAACATAAGTCCATGAGTGGCTATTGATCTTTCATCTTTTTCAGGCAACATGAGTGGCTGTTGATGATCTTCTAGCAACATAAGTCCATGAGTGGCCGTTGATGACCTTCTTTCATCCTAAAGAAGCATAAGTCCATCACTCTCCTCTTTCAAAATCAAAACCTTAACTGTCGCAGGCCATCTCCGTATCCCTCATCACAAATAGAATGATACCTCCAGCTCCCGAAGGCCCTAACCAGCTCTTTTGGATTGAGCATTATGGGATCTGACCAACCACGAGAGATTCAGAGATGGATCCTAGTTCTAGGTCAAGAATTGAAGAGAGATTCTCAGAGAGTCCATCAGCTCCCGAAGGCCCTAACCAGCTCTTATGGATTGAGCATTACGAGATCTGACAAACCACGAGAGATTCAGAGACGGATCCTGGTTCTAGGTCAAGAATTGAAGAGAGATTCTCAGAGGGTCCCCTACCATCCCCAGCAGAAGATAACAGAAGTCTGAACCGATTCTCCGGACTTGTCATCATAAGGATCGGCCAAAACATCACCCGCAGTCAAATCACCCCGATTCCCATGGCAAGCACTGTCTATTCACAATTTAAGGATCCATGTCCACTGATTATCATGAGCTTGCTCACCTGTCAGTCATTATGAGTTTCCTCACTTATCGTGAGCCTCTTCACTCCGGTTATCTCACCTGTCAATTATTGTAAGCTACCCCACTTATTATGAGCCTCCTCACTTTGGTTATTGTAAAACTGTCGGTTATCATGAACTCCCTCACCTATGGGTTATCCTTAGTTGTCATCCTCAGGGACCCCACATCTGACTACATTCACTTGCAAAGCACACTTCCTAAATTCCAGAAGTTTGCCCCTAAACCCAGAGTCTTCTAAACCTTGATGTCCTTATTCGAGTCATCCACCACATCACAGTCGCAAACACTAGCACAACACCAGCCCACTCGAAGTGGCACACCCCACAGCACCTGCTCATACTAGGATCATAACACTAGATATGATAGGACTCATGACATAATTCATATCACATCCATGCATTACATATCATCCTCATAGCATAGCATCCGCATGTCTTGTTGTGCATACGTGATTTGTTCCTTTGTGCCCTGAACTACGTCCTGGTCTGATTCTCCTTGGGATACGTAGGCAGCTCACGCAGAGCACGACTAGCGCTAACCTCAGCATCATTGCATCTTTTACAACGCTTTTTATCCTAAATCTATAGCCTCCAAAAGACCTGTCTCTTTAAAGCTTTGGCACTCGCTTGCGACATGCGTTGCCTCGCAAGTTCATGCCAAAGAGGGGAAAACTGTAGACACCCCATTTTGTCGGCTATCAGATTTAGGAGACCCATAGCTTGGTGGTTCACAATGATCGAAAAAGACTCAAAAGGACTCCTGGAAGTTAACTCTATTTCTCAAAATGCTCAGAATGACCAAAACGCCCCTGAAAGCCCAAAAACTCCCAAATTTGGACCAAAAGTTCTAGAAACATGCTACGTCGTAAACAAAATGATAAAATGAGTTTCTAAGTAAAACCGGAAGAAATCATCAGCTCCCAGAGACCCCCGGAAGTCCCGGAAGTTCCCCGAAAGTCCCTGTTGACCGGTTTGACCAAGGTTTGACCAGAGTTTGACAGAGTTTGACCAAGTTTGACCAAAATTGTCCGAATTCACCGGAATCATTAGAAAAGTATTAAAATAAGTTTTAAAAGAGAATCGAGCGAAAACGTCGGCTCCTGGGAGCTCCCTGAGGTTCCCAGAACTTCCCGAGAATCCCAGGTTTGACCAGTTTGACCAAGATTTGACTTTGGAATCGGGGCACCGAAGCAATTTTCAAATATTTTTCATGGATACTAGAGGTCAATAGCTTTCCAACGGTATATCGCACATATTTCCTAGATTTAAAACGAATTTATTATGGATTTCCAAAGCCGAAAAAGGCGATCAAATCAGCTTTTATCGTAAATACCGTAAAACTTTTCAAAGTGACCTATCCCCGAACTATTGTTTATGTAAAGTAGACTCCATTACCTTTCCAACGGTATATCACAACCTCAATTTGGAGTTCGTACGCATTTTGTGTGAATTTCAGACGAAATAGGGCCTTTTTGCGAATACCGGAACCTCAGGAGGCCTAAACAGCATTATCTGGACGAAGGAGGAGCAGTGCCGCCGCGGAACTGGCCCACTGCCGCCGCGGCACTGGCCCATTGCCGTCGCGGCACTCCCCTCCAGAACAGTGAGTTTTTGTAATTTCTTTTGGGGTCCCATTTTGATTAATTAAAAACCAAAACGACGTAGTTTTGATTCCCAGCTTATTTTGGACCAATGGGAGACCATTTTAACCTTTTTAAAACTCCATTTACCACCCCTCCTTTGCCTATAAAAGAAGCCATTTACTTTCATTTAGGGGAGAGACATGGAAGCTTAGAGAGAGCTTAGGAAGAAACTCTAAAGAAATATAGAGAGAGAAATAGAAGAAGTAGTCTTCTTCTTCCATTTTTTCCAATCAAAGTGAGTTCTAATCTTGTTTTCCTCCACCATTCTTCTATATACTTCATCATCAACATACCCAATCACCATTTCTCTAAGCATTTTTGAGTTAGGAAGCTACTTCCATGTCCAAATGTCTATATCTATGAGTGAAACACCAAGCTACAAGTTCAATACATCATGAATATCATCTATTGATCATTATTTACTTGCTTGTTTATACAATGTTCATCTCTTCTTACCTCATTTCTTTTTGACTTTTCTTTATTTACTTACTAGTTCATCATCATCTAAATGATGACATGAAGTTTGAGGTGAGTGAATCCTTATGGATAGTAGCTCTTGACCTCAAAAACATGTTTGATAGATGATGATCATAACTTCAATACCTTCAAGGTATTCTTGAAGTTGTGTTCAAAATAAAAATGAATCTCTCCAATAATATTGGGAGTTCTTTGATGATTCAAGGTTGGATGAGGTTCTAAGTGGTCACATGGTCATCTCAAGAGTTTAAGTTCATGCTTTGAACATCTATTTCAAAACCCCCAATCAAGAACTCAAACTCTATTTCAAAACTCAAATCCATTTTCTTCAAGAATGATCCAAAACAGTGGTCTGTTCAGATTCAAAGATTTGTTTTGAATTAAATACTTGAGTTATGATGATGAAACCACTTGGAAAATCTTCCTAAGACATCATAGTTTGTCCCCACTTTTTCCCATCAATTATAGAGATGTGAAAGTATTTGTTTTGGATGTGAGAAGTTCATATTCATAATCTGCCTCTGTTCTCACAGAATGTTCACCCAACTTCTAGCACTTATTCTGGATATTTTCGTCACTGTACATATATCTTTTATATTTTATTTATGAAACTTGGGCGGCTTAGGAAACCTTTGGTATATAATGGATCATCATAAACCATTTCTTTGATTTATGAAAAATCATACAAAATCAGTCACAAGTGCAACTTTTATTTCTGAGTCATGTGTATATTCTGATTTATTTCTTTTAATCTGTGATAGCTATTGATGTTTGTCTTTTTGGGTTATTTTCTAGACATAATAAGGATGATCTCGGATTTTTCCCACATTTGTCTAGGCACGTTTGACCTCCCATTATAATGTTATAAAGTGATGCATACAGTCTATCCACTATTCACAGCATTTCACTTTTTGGCTTTCACACTTTGATGCAATACTCTCTTGTATCTAGATGAACCCATATCCCATGCACATGTCCTTTACCACTTTTAGCATGCTATATCATATCATGTATCATCTATCCTCTCATGTATCATACTCCCATAGACTCTTGAGTTTGGTTTCCAAATAAAACCATGTCTTGCAAATACTTGGGAAGTTCTTGAAATAAGTTAGGAATTGATATTCCAAGTGGTTAGAATATTCATCCAAGTTCTGGAAGTATACTTTCAAAACCCCCATTTCAAAACCCCCCTCTTAAACCCCTCATTTTGATCTCAAGAAAGAAAACTCTAGTTTTTCCCAAAATCTTCAAAACAGTGAGTCAAAACAATGAGTAATCCAAGTTCAAAGATTTATCTAGAATTCAATATCTAACATATGGACGCAAGGCCACTTGGAAAGTCTTCCTAACTTATTAGAGAACACCCATGATTTTTGGTTTGACTTGGAAATACTTGAAAATGGTCCATTTAGATCCAAACATTTTCTCTAGACATTCTGTTTTTGATATCACAGCAGCTAGGTCCACCTTCAACTTGTTTTCCAGAACAACTTTTCCAAAAGGGGTGGTCCTAACTTATTTTTCCCTTAAACTTCAATGACTTAGGGAACTTTCTGTATAAAATGGTCCTCTAGATCATTCTTTTTCATTTTCTAAGATTTTTCAACATTTCAGTCGACAGTACGGACTCTGTTTCTGAGTGACCTTCATTGTTTATATGATTTCTCTTAATCTGTGATAGATATTCAAGATTGGCATTTTGGGTTGTGTTCTAGACAAAGTAAGGAAGATCTCCATAAAAATTCATGCATTGAAAACATTCCTAACCCCTCTTTTCAATTTCCAAAAGATCATGCTACTGTTCTGTCCACTATTCACAGCAAGCACATTTCAACTTTCATTCTTTAATTTGATGCCCATATGCATTCCAAATTAGCTCATGTCCTAGGAGTAGTTCATACTACATTTGTACATATCCCATGTTGATTTCATTCATTCATTCATACACATTTTAGACTTCTAAGTCATTCTAGAAATCCATGTACCCAAAACACACTAAAACCTTTGCACATTTTAGATACATACATTGCATTCATGCAAGATTTGGGGTTTTTGTAACTCTTAATCTAAGAAGATTATAAGGAATGATCACGATCACACGTTCATGCTTCCCCTTGATCTAATCATCCTTTCTCATCCGTCCCGGGGATTGAGGGATCTTCTTTTCTCAAAGATTAACATGCATCATACTAGCTTGCTAAGCATATTTTGATTTCTTTGTTTATTTGTTTCAAGAACAATTCATGTCCCCCTTTAGATTAGGAAGTCTTGATTATTTGATATATGAATAGACGATTTTTCCTAGGTTTATTTGTGTGATCTTTCACTTTACATTGTATGATATTTGACTTAGATCTTATGAATGATATCTTATCTTTAGATCTTCCATTTCAAGTTTCTTATGTGATGTAATATACTATCATAGTATTAATTGTCGAACCATTCATAGCATAAGATGATTATTTGGATGCTAATTGAGGCCCGTCGGAAGACGGGGCGAGTTGAGGGTGTTTTAGTCGCGACAAAGGCTCCTTCCTCTCTCGTACCAAAACCCCGAGCCAAGTTCTTTGGTTATGAATGGCCGGTGCCCTTTATCCATTTGGGTGAGTCAAAGTTAGGTTTCTTGGTTCCTTAAAGACCAAGTGGCGACTCTGTATCTGTTTTCAACAGACCTTTTCTCTTCCTTTTCAAAACAAGTTTCAAAACAAGAGAGGTGGATTTTCGGTGTCCACAACCGGATACGTCTCTAATATTTGTGCTCCTTAAGGTTATGAGACTCTAACCCTATATTTTACCCTTGATAGATGAATGGTATGTGACAGTTCTCCACCAGTCAGATAGCGTCCTTGGTAAGTTTCTGACTCGATTATATTTTTTTGTACTTTTGTTGCTTCCAGGCTGATTGACTATATTCTGTGTGTGCAGTGTCATAGAGGTGGTGCTGGCTTGTCGAGGACCAGACCAAAGTGTAGGGGTGGTGGGAGGAGGCCATCGCCAACGTACACTCTGGGTTGCCCGACAGAGGACAAAGAAGAGGAGGACTGAGGCCTCCTCAGCAAGGACTTTTGTTTTATCTCCATTTCATGTTTTTGATTGGGTTGTACTAGTGAATGGTGGATAATATGTAGGATGATGTGTAGGATGATTTGTCACCTTTGGCAGAGTATTATGATGTTTTGCCTTTTAGGCTGGATATCTTCAGGTTGAAGGCGCGATGGTGTGATTGTTTTAGTTGGTGATCGTGTGACGATATATGTGCATTGTGATTCTGTGATTATTGATGCTACTACGATGAGCAGTCTTGTGATAGTGAGTATGTTTGCCTTGCAGGTGGGATAGTCTGTGAAACGGGGAGGTGCTGCCAAAATTCTTAATTTTTGCTAGAGTCACGGTAGAAAATATAGCATTGTATGATCCTGCTCAACTCACAGCTTGGTTGAACATCACAGATGGCATAGAACGGATCAACCTTTTCAGTTACGGCTTAATCAAAATATTCTCCCTTCGCCAGATGGCTTTGATCGCTGAGTTCATGTGTGCTGCTATTGCCCACTGGGACCAGGTAAGTCATGTCTTTAATTTCAACGGCCTGAAGATATGCCCCCTGTTTGAGGAGTTTTGTGCTATTATCGGTTTTGATCCGGAATTTGACCTGATTCTTCCTTCTGCTGATAACCCCAGTCCTACGCGAGGCTTGGCTGAATACCTGAACTGTTCCGCTGTTATCTCCCGCTGACTAATTCATGGTGAGGTTCTCGACATTGCTTCCATCATTGCCCGGAACGCTAATCACGGAAATACTAACGTATACGATGCTTCTCATGGGGTAGCTCTAATCTTATGTATGACTTCTCACTTCTTGTTCTCGAGTTCTTCTATAAACTTAGTACATGTGTGCCTTGGGCTAAATTTGAGTAAGAACCCCCATGGACATGGTTCTAGCTGAAACCTTGAATGGTTTGGATAATGCTTTCAACCAAGGAACTCTTCTTCTTTCTGGGGCGTCTTTGGGATTACAGGCTTGGCTCTATGAACGCCTTCAGTTATGGATAGGTAGTGTGCCTCTAATTTATTTCCATAAGGCCATGCTCTATCCCTACTATACTTTTGCCGATTGGGTTAGCATGATGGGTGCTCTTTCTGAGGCAGACATTTGCTAGATTGTGGGGCGTTGGGGCCTTCACGCTGTGACCACAAGCCTTGGGGATCACCCGAGAGTGTGGTTGATGGGTTTGAGAGAGACTTCTTTTTATCATCCTCGTCGATTGGCCAGGCAGTACGGGCGAGTTCAGGAGGTCCCCCAGAGATTTACTGAGAGGGTCTTTGCTTCTAGAGTCAGGGCTGTCACTATTGCTGCCTTCATCAGTGGCTGGGCCTACCGAGTAAAGGCCTATTTCTAAAGACCTTTGAAGAAAAAAAAAACACATAATAAAACTAGACTCAACTAATTCTACTTCTTCCTCCAAGTGTCTTTGATATTTGAGATTGCTTTCTGAAAGAACTTTTATGTTTTCACTTATCCCTGCTTATGTAATATTCAAAGTTTGTTTGTCGGAGAACCTTTGTTACTCGGAGAACCTTATTCGATGCATTTGACTTTTAGAAAACATTTGTAGTATGATTTTGGTCAGATGTTTGCTTTTGGTACTTGCTTGGGAATGCTGGGGCGATTAGAGGCAAATGAGGCGGGTAGCCGAAGTTTGCCCCTAATTTGGGATATGGGTGGTTATGTGGCAAACGAGGTAGGTAACCGAAGTTTGCCCCTAGTTTAGAAGAGATTTAGGCAAACGAGGCGGGTGGCCGGAGTTTGCCCCTAGTGAGAAGGGTGGTTTCTGGGTTATGGTAGGGACCGTGACTTTATTTCTCTCATATGCTCATAATTTTTTTTTGCCTAGGCGCCAGTGAGGTGGCCTAGTAAGCTCTTTTCTCTCTTTTGTTATTGCTCACTTAGGATTTAGCTCTAATATTTGCCTAGGCGTCCTTTCAGATTTTTGACCTAGCGAGCCATCCTTCTTTTCTTTTTCTAAAAAGTCTGCCTATGTATCCCTAAGTGGGAATCAGGTCCTGTGTAGTCCGGGCCATGGTAAGAAAGAAGTGGGTTGTGTTTAGGTAGGTAGGATGACCGAACCGATGCAGTTGCCTACGTATCCCCGAGCAGGAATCAGGTCGAGCATAGTTCAGGCCATGGTAAGAAAGAAGTGGGTTGTTTTTAGGTAGGTGGGACGACCGAATCGATGTGGTTGCCTACGTATCCCAGAGCGGGAATCAGGTCGAGAATAGTTCAGGGTAAGGCTTGAAAGGAACTGGTAAAAAGGTCAAGCTGTGGATATCACCTTTTTCTTACCCACAGCTTTTCTTTAAAAATCTTTTTCAATTTAAAACACAAAACAATGAGTCGTCACTTAATTTTTAAAAGGAAAAATTAAGAAACCATTTCAAAAGGAAACTGATCTTTTGCGAAACCAAAGATTAACTAGGTCCGGGGATTATGGAATGAGAAGGGAAGGAGTCCATCGGACTAAAACACCCCTTCTCATCCTATCTCAAGATAGGCCTCTACTTAACATCATTTTAATCGAATTATTAACTTAAATGTGCCCTCAACTTATACATATGTATAAATATACATTACAAAAGCATGTCTAAAGGGTGTAAGATTGCAAATGGTAAAATATCATTCGAAAATCACATAACTCGAGTAGCAAGCAATATGATATGCAAATAGAGAACTAGAGAACTTACCCGGGATCCAGCCGCGAATATTAAACGTGTAAATGCATGCAAATAGATAAAACCTAGAAAAAGAGTCTCTAATCCATATATACAAGTAAAGCAAGTCCTAATTCTAAGGTGTCGCACATAAGATTGAAAAATCGATAAAACCAAGGAATTAAAGTAAGCTAAAGAGGGATTCAAGAAATCATACCTTAATAGCGCTACAAAATAGAGGGTTAGTCCACATGGTATACAAGGTGTAAAGTTGGGTGTTAAATAACAATCCTAGACTTTTAGCTTAAACCTATCAAATGTAATTAAATCTAAAGCAAATAAGTTCTAATTACAAGCATCAAGCCATACGGATGAATATGTACATGAACAAGATTAAATTATGAAATACTCAGCGATTTAGATCACTTAAACATTGAATTCAAGATTAACTAATCATTATTGAAACATGGTTTGAACCTTAACTCATGAAAATGTCATCTAAGCTATTATTTATGAGATTGATCAAAATTGTTGCAGAATTCTGGAAATTGCTTAGAGCAGATCGGAACTTCAAAGAAATAAAAAGCATGGTTCCCATGGTTTGATCTTGATGAATTTTGGACACAAGATGCCTCTGTGTGTCTAGTTTTTAACCCAAAAAAGGAATCAAAGTTTCAACAGTTGGATCTCCGGGAATTGGGCAAAAACCAGACATCATTCAGCATTCTACAACCCTCTGTCCAGAGTTCTTGCACGATTTTCTAAAAATAGCATAAAAATTAGAAATGCTTTGTTCTTTTTAGGGTGACTTCCTAACACATTAAGCTACTTAGAAAAAATTATTTTGGATCACAAATACTTTATTAAGGTTCTGATTTACGTATTTCAAAAGAGTGCTACTGTTCTGAAACTGTGGACAGATTGTAGTGACTACACAAAACTCATGACCAAACCATTTTAAACATGAAATCTCCTTAAAACGAAAATTACAGTGGTAGAACTTTAGGTTATAAATACTTTCCCGTTGGTTACACTTAATTCCAATGGTTAGATTATCAACTAAAAATCTATGATCAAAACTGGTTGTGAACTCACTTCTTTCATTGTCAAGTTCAACTTTATTTGTTAACCCCCGACTATATTAAACCATGAAGTTGGGCTTAATCCAAACTACTTCTCCTACCATTTGATGGTCATTGGAGACTAAAGACCCTTATACTTGCAGATTTCAAATGAAGTACGAATAGACTTCTCAAAACCTCAAGATGATGAATCTAAACCATGGAGATAGGCTTAGATTCGAACTACCTTCTCCTACCATTTGATGGTCATTGGAGATGGAGATATGACTAATACTCATGAGTCTTCAAGGAATATAAAGAGATTCCATGAGAACTCCAAGTTAGGGAACTCAAACCATGGTGAGGGTTTGAATTCATCCACTTGTCCTTATGTAAAAGATGATCAACCTTAAGTCTTTCATGAGAAGCACAAGCTTACATGGAATCAAGGGATCAAACTCAAGAGTTTTCAAGAGAGATATTGATGATCTCTAAGAATCTCAAGAGGGGAGTATAAACAACAAGAAGAAATGAAACAAAGAAAATTAAGTAGTTTGAAGATTAGAGGCTTAAAAGAAAGGATGAAAAAAAACAACTTGTGGTTAGAGGATCACCTCCAAACTATCCTCAAAGCTTCTCTACTTTGAAGATCTTCCAAGCTCTTCTTCAAGCTCTTAAAAACTCTCTATCTCTCTCAAATATATGTCGTTATAGTGGTAGTGATCTCTTGGTATATTATGGTCTCTCCCACCTTCTATCCTAAGGAAGATCCCTCTTTTTTTATAGACAAAAACCCAAGTATTTTCAGTGAATTCGGAGTAAAAGACAGGTGTAAATATCTCATTTGGTGGTACAATACGTACTTCCTGAAAACAGACAGACTGCTGCAGAAGGCAGCAGTTAAAAATCCTTTACGGCAATCAGTGGATGCCACTGCGGCACTTCGTGGCAACCGCAACGGCATTCAATAAGTGCCACGCGGCACCCAGTGACAGTCGTTTCAAAATGTTGATTGCCGTGCTTTTGTCAAAATTACTTTTCAGTTTTTTTTTGTTTTATCTTCATACATGTACGTATTGTACCATAAAATACAGACTATTAAAGCGAACGGCAGTCAGAAAATGTCGGCGGCATTCAGTGAGAGCCGGTCCGGCATTCTGTGAGTGCCGTGCGACACTCATTGAGTGCCGTAAAAACTGCCGTGTGCCGATTTCCGTTAAACTTCCCCTTTTAGGTCTTTTCTTTTCTCCTTTTTTTTCTAAAAAACTTATTTTCGGGGATCTTTGCCAAATGCGATGTTTTCACTCCTGAATTCTCCTGAATACCCTGTATTTCTTTTTTCTGTTAAAATTTTATCGCGTTTGGAGAACTTTCTGAAGAGTTTGGAATACTTCAAATCTTTCGGTCATTATCATCATTGGACTTGAAGGTGACACTCGCCTAAATTCGACATTTGGTCAAAATTGGGGTGTCTACAGTTTGCCCCTCTTCAACAGAGCTTGTGGAGCAACGCGTTTCACAAGTGTATGTCAAAGCTTGTGTGAAGACAAGCCTTTGACCAAACTGTTGGATTTAGGTAAAAAAAAACAAAATGCGTTGCAAAAAGAGAACATGCGCGCGGCAAGGGTTCACGCTAGTCGTGCTCGACGGTGAGCTGCTTACGTATCCCATCAGGAATCAGACCAAGACGTAGTTCAGGCAAGAGTCAAACACACACAGGCGCAAATAGTCATACGGATGACTGCACCTATCTTATCGTAATGCACGTGCTCAAGCAATCTCGTGCTCCATATAATGTCTCAGCAACATATTGTTCTTTCTTAGTATTAAAAATGCACCCTATGCCATTCTACTTATGATGTCATTCTATTCTGGGAAAGTCACAACCGTCATAGATGCGCTTCCTATACTTAATTCCCTGACATTCTTCAAAAGTCATCTAATCGACTAGATGAGCTTCGCGCCTCATACCTTGGTGTCGAATCAGGAACTACGCTTTTTAAAAAGATTGAGATGCGCTCTGCGCCTTATACTCCAGTGTCTTTTAAAGATTATCTGATCGACTGAGATGCGCTTCACGCCTTATACTCCGGTGTCGAATCAGGAAGTACACTGAAAGACTGAGATGCGTTTCACGCCTTATACTCCAGTGCCTTTCAAAGATCATATGATCTACTGAGATGCGCTTTGCGCCTTATACTCCAGTGTTGAATCAAGAACCACGCTTTTTGAAAGACTGAGATGCACTTCGCACCTTGTACTCCGATGTCTTTCAAAGATCATTTGATCGACTGAGATGCACTTCACGCCTTATACTCCGGTGTCGAATCAGAAAGCACGCTGAAAGACTGAGATGCGCTTCGCGCCTTATACTCTAGTGTCTTTCAAAGATCATCTGATCGACTGAGATGCACTTCGTGCCATATACTCCAGTGTCAAATCAGGAACCATGCTTTTTGAAAGACTGAGATGCGTTTCGCGCCTCATACTCCGGTGTCTTTCAAAGATCATCTGATCGACTGAGATGCGCTTCACGACTTATACTCCGGTGTCGAATCAGGAAGCATGCTGAAAGACTGAGATGCGCTTCGTGCCTTATACTCCAGTGTCTTTCAAAGATCATCTGATCGACTGAGATGCGCTTCGCGCGTTATACTCCAGTGTCGAATCAGGAAACACGGTTTTTGAAAGACTGAGATACGCTTCGCGCCTTATACTCTGGTGTCTTTCAAAGATCATCTGATCGACTGAGATGCGCTTCATGCCTTATACTCCGGTGTCGAATCAGAAAGCACGTTGAAAGACTGAGATGCGCTTTGCGCATTATACTCCATTGTCTTTCAAAGATCATCTGATTGACTGAGATGCGCTTCGCGCCTTATACTCTAGTGTTGAATCAGGAACCATGCTTTTTGAAAGACTGAGATGCGCTTCGCGCCTTATACTCCGGTGTCTTCTAAGAATCATCTAATAGACTGAGATGCGCTTCGCGCCTTATACTCCGGTGTCGAGTGGTTTTGCTCTGAAAGATCCGCAGCCCTTTGTGGATGCGCGGAATCGGACCACTTCTCTCTCTTGTTTGAGATTGCTTTGAAATTGATTTGAATCAAGGAAAGAAAACGAAAGGTCTGTTGAAAACAGATACAGAGTCGCCACTTGGTCTTTAAGGAACCAAGAAACCTAATTTTGACTCACCCAAACGGATAAGGGCACCGGCCCTTCATAACCAAAGAACTTGGTTCGGGATTTTGGTACGAGAGAGGAAGGAGCCTTTGTCACGACTAAAACACCCTCAACTCGCCCCGTCTTTCGACGGGCCTCAATTAGCATCCAAATAATCATCTTATACTATGTTTGGTTCGACAAATAATACTATGATAGTATATTACATCACATAAGAACATTTGAAATGGAAGATCTAAAGATAAGATATCATTCATAAGATCTAAGCCAAATATCATACAATGTAAAGTGAGAGATCACACAAATAAACCTAGGAAAAATCATCTAATCATGTATTAAATAATCAAGACTTCCTAATCTAAAAGGGGACATGAATTGTTCTTGAAACGAATAATCAAAGAAATCAAAATATGCTTAGCAAACTAGAATGATGCATGTTATTCTTTTGAGAAAAGAAGACCTCTCAATCCCCGGGACGGATGAGAAAGGATGATTAGATCGAGGGGAAGCATGAACGTGTGATCAAGTTCATTCCTTATAATCTTCTTAGATTAAGAGTTGCGAAAACCCCAAATCTTTGCATGGATACAATGTATGTACCTAGAAATGTGCAAAGGTTGTAGTGTGTTTTGTGTACATGGATTTCTAAAATGACTTGGAAGTCTAAAATGTGCATGAATGAATGGATTAAATCAACATGGGATATATACAAATGTAGTATGAACCACTTCCTAAGATATGGGCTAATTTGGAATGCATATGAGCATCAAATCAAAGAATAAAAGTTGAAATGTGCTTGCTGTGAATAGTGGACAGACTGCATGTATTACTTTGCAACATTATAATGGGAGGTCAAACGTGCCTAGAAAAATGTGAGAAAAATCTGAGATCATTCTTATTGTGTCTAGAAAATAACCCAAAAAGCCAAACATCAATAGCTATCACAGATTAAAAGAAACAAATCAGAATGCACACATGACTCAGAAACAAAAGCTGCACTGTTGACTGATTTTGTATGATTTTTCATAAATCAAAGAAAAGGTTTATGATGGCCTATTATATACCAAAAGTTTCCTAAGACACCTAAGTTTTATAACAAAAATAGAAAAGATATATGTACAGTGATGAAAATCTCCAAAATAAGTGCAAGAAGTTGGGTGAACATTCTGTGAGAACAGAGGCAGATTATGAATATGAACTTCTCTCATCCAAAACAAATACTTTCACATTTCTATAATTGATGGGAAAAATTAGGGACAAACTATGATGTATTGGGAAGGTTTTCCAAGTGGTTTCATCATCATAACTTGAGTATTTAATTCAAAACAAATCTTTGAATCTGAACAACTCACTGTTTTGGGTCATTGTTTTGGAGATATTGAGGAAAACAAAGTTTTATTTCTTGAAACCAAATAAGAGGGATTGAGAGGGGTTTTGAAATAGATGTTTTGAAAACATATTTTCAACACTCAATAAGGATTATGACCACTTAGAATACCAACATCAAACTCATCATTAAGAATCTCCAAGATTGTTGGAGAGATTTATTTTATTTTGAACATAACTTCAATACTTTTCAAGAATACCTTGGAAGTATTGAGGTTATGATCATCATCTATCAAACATGTTTTTGAGGTCAAGAGCTACTATCCATAAGGATTCACTCACCCCAAACTTCATGTCATCACTTAGATGATGATGAACTAGTAAGTAAATAAAGAAAATAAAAAGGAAATGAGATTAAGAAGAGATGAACATAATATAAACAAGCAAGTAAATAGATAGCAATCAATAGATGATATTCATGATTTTGGACTTGTAGCTTGGTGTTTCACTCATAGATTTTGACATTTGGACATGGAAGTAGCTTCCTAACTCAAGGATACTCAAGAATGGTGATTGGGGGTGATTGGGGGTGTTTGGAATGTGAAGTATATGAGAGGTAATGGAAGAAAACAAGATTAAAACTCACTTTCTTTGTGGAAAATCAATGGGAGAAGCTCCCTTTCTCTCTTCTAAACCTATCTCTATCTCTCTTCTTCTCTACAACTTTTCAAGCTTTGCACTTGCCCCCCCCCCCAAAATGAAGAGCAATGGGGGGTTTAAATAGGCCAATTTGGGGTGGTTTTGGGGTTTTAGAAGTACTCCCATTGGTCCCAAACAACTATGAACACAAAACTATGTCGTTTTGACTTTCAATTAATCAAATTGGACCCCCAAAAAAATTACAAAAATGGACTCTGCGAGGGTTGAGTGCCCGGCGGCACTGGGCCAGTGCCGCGGCGGCACTGCTCCTCAGACTCCCAGAAAATTACGTTTAGGCCCCCAGAGGTTCCGGTATTCGCGAAAAGGCCCTATTTCGTCCGAAATTCACAGAAAATGCATACGAACTCCAAATTGAGATTGTGATATGCCGTTGGAAAGGTAATGGAGTCTACTTTACATAAAAAATAGTTTGGGGATAGGTCACTTTGAAAGGTTTTGCGGTATTTGCGATAAAAGCCGATTTGATCGCCTTTTTTGCCTTCGGAAATTCATAATAAATTCGTTTTAAATCCAGGAATTATGTGCGATATACCGTTGGAAAGCTATTGACCTCTAGTATCTATGAAAAATATTTGAAAATTGTTTCGGCGCCCCGGTTCCAAAGTCAAATTTCGGTCAAACTGGTCAAACCTGGGATTCCCGGGAAGTTCTGGAAACCTCCGGGAGTTCCCGGGAGCTGATGTTTTCGCTCGATTTTCTTTTGGAACTTGTTTTAACACTTTTCTCATGATTTAAAATGACTCTGGTGAATTCGGACAATTTCGGTCAAACTTGGTCAAACTTGGTCAAACCTGGTCAAACCTGGTCAAATCTAGTCAAACCTTGGTCAAACCGGTCAACGGGGACTTTCCGGGAACTTCCGGGACTTCCGGGGGGTCTCTGGGAGCTGACGATTTCACCTGATTTCTCTGAAAAACTTATTTTATCGATTTTCTTACGACATAGCATGTTTTCAAAACTTTGGGACCAATTCTGGGAGTTTTCGGGCCTTCAGGGGCATTTTGGTCATTCTGAGCATTCCGAGAGATGGAGCTGACTTCCGAGAGTCCTTTTGGGTCTTTTGCGATCATTGTGAACCACCAAGCTATGGGTTTCCTAAATCTGGTAGCCGAAAAAATGGGGTGTCTACAGTTTGCCCCTCTTTGGCATGAACTTGCGAGGCAACGCATGTCGCAAGCGAGTGCCAAAGCTTCTGAAGAGACAGGACTTTTTGGAGGCTATAGATTTAGGATAAAAGCGTTGCAAAAGATGCAATGATGCTGAGGTCTAGTGCTGGTCGTGCTCTGCGTGAGCTGCCTACGTATCCCAAGGGGAATCAGACTAGGACGTAGTTCAGGGCACAAAGGAATAAATCACACATGCACAACAAGACATGCGGATGCTATGCTATGAGGATGATATGTAATGCATGGATGTGATATAAATTGTGTCATGAGTCCTATCATATCTAGTGTTATGATCCCAGTATGAGCAGGTGCTGTGGGTTGTGCCACTCTGTGGACACCGGAAGTGGACCACTTCTCTCTTGTTCGAGATTATTTTGAAATTGATTTGAATCAAAGAAAGAAAATAGGTCTGTTGAAAACAGATACAGAGTCGCCACTTGGTCTTTAAGGAACCAAGAAACCTAATTTTGACTCACCCAAGCGGATAAGGGCACCGGCCCTTCATAACCAAAGAACTCGATTCGGGGTTTTGGTACGAGAGAGGAAGGAGCCTTTGTCGCGACTAAAACACCCTCAACTCGCCCCGTCTTTCGACGGGCCTCAATTAGCATCCAAATAATCATCTTATACTATGTATGGTTCGGTAATTAATACTATGATAGTATATTACATTACATAAGAAACTTGGAAATGGAAGATCTAAAGATAAAATATCATTCATAAGATCTAAGCCAAATATCATGCAATGTAAAGTGAAAGACCACACAAATAAACCTAAGAAAAATCGTCTAATCATGTATCAAATAATCAAGACTTCCTAATCTAAAGGGGGGACATGAATTGTTATTGAAACAAATAAGCAAAGAAATCAAAATATACTTAGCAAGGCTAGAATGATGTATGTTATTCTTTGATAAAAGAAGACCTCTCAATCCCCGGGACGGATGAGAAAGGATGAATAGACCAAGGGGAAGCATGAACGAGTGATCGAGTTCATTCCTTATAATCTCCTTAGATTAAGAGTTACAAAAAACCCCAAATCTTGCATGAATGCAATGTATGTATCTAAAATGTGCAAAGGTTGTAGTGTGTTTTGTGTACATGGATTTCTAGAATGACTTAGAAGTCTAAAATGTGTATGAATGAATGAATGAAATTAACATGGGATGTGTACAAATGTAGTATGGACTACTTCCTAAGATATGAACTAATTTGGAATGCATATGAGCATCAAATCAAAGAATGAAAGTTGAAATGTACTTGCTGTGAATAGTGGACAGAACAGTAGCATGATCTTTTGGAATTTGAAAAGAGGGGTTAGGAATGTTTTCAATGCATGATTTTTTATGGAGATGTTCCTTATTGTGTCTAGAACACAACCCAAAAGGCCAATCTTGAATAGCTATCACAGATTGAGAGAAATTATATAAACAATAGAGGTCACTCAGAAACAGAGTTCGTACTGTCGACTGAAATGTTAGAAAATCTTAGAAAATGAAAAAGAATGACCTAGAGGCCCATTTTATACAGAAAGTTTCCTAAGACATTGAATTTTAAGGGAAAAATAAGTTAGGACCACCCCTTTTGGAAAAGTTTTCTGGAAAAGAGGTCGTAAGTTGACCTAGCTGCTGTGACAGCAAAAACAGAATGTTTGGAAGGAATGTTGGGACCCAAATGGACCATTTTCAAGTACTTCCAAGTCAAGCCGAAAATCATGGGTGTTCTCCAATGAGTTAGGAAGGTTTTCCAAGTGGCCTTGTATCCATATGTTGAGTATTGAGTTCTAGAAAAATCTTTGAACTCAACTCACTCACTGTTTTGACTCATTGTTTTGAAGATTTTGGAGAAAACAAAGTTTTATTTCTTGAAACCAAATGAGAGGGATTGAGAGGGGTTTTGAAATAGATGTTTTGAAAACATGTTTTCAACACTCAATAAGGATCATAGCCACTTAGAATACCTACATCAAACTCATCATTTAAGAACCTCCAAGATTGTTGGAGAGATTTATTTTATTTTTGGACATAACTTCAATACATTCCAAGAATACCTTGGAAGTATTGAGGTTATGATCATCATCTATCAAACATGTTTTTGAGGTCAAGAGCTACTATCCATAAGGATTCACTCACCCCAAACTTCATGTCATCACTTAGATGATGATGAACTAGTAAGTAAATAAAGAAAAGAAAAAAGAAATGAGATAAGGAGAGATGAACATATATATAATCAAAGCAAGTAAATAGCAATCAATAGATGATAATCAATGTGATTTTGGACTTGTAGCTTGGTGTTTCACTCATAGATTTTGACATTTGGACATGGAAGTAGCTTCCTATCTCATGAATGCTCAAGAATGAGGGTTGGAGTGGACTTTGAATGTGAAGTATATAGAAGGATGATGGAAGAAAACAAGAATAAAACTCACTTTCTTATGGAAAATCAATGGGAGAAGCTCCCTTTCTCTCTTCTAAACCTATCTCTATCTCTCTTCTTCTCTACAAGTTTTCAAGCTTTGCACTTGGCTCCCCCAAAATGAAGAGCAATGGGGGGTTTAAATAGGCCAATTTGGGGTGGTTTTGGGGTTTTAGAAGTACTCCCATTGGTCCCAAACAACTGTGAACATAAAACTATGTCGTTTTAGCTTTCAATTAATCAAATTGGACCCCCAAAAAAATTACAAAAATGGACTCTGCGAGGTTTGAGTGCCGCGGCGGCACTGGGCCAGTGCCGCGGCGGCACTGCTCCTCAGAAGCCCAGAAAATTATGTTTAGGCCCCCAGAGGTTCCGGTATTCGCGAAAAGGCCCTATTTCGTCCGAAATTCACAGAAAATGCATACGAACTCCAAATTGAGGTTGTGATATACCGTTGGAAAGGTAATGGAGTCTACTTTACATAAAAAAAAGTTTGGGGATAGGTCACTTTGAAAAGTTTTGCGGTATTCGCGATAAATGCTGATTTGATCGCCTTTTTCGCCTTCGGAAATTCAAAATAAATTCGTTTTAAATCCAGGAATTATGTGCGATATACCGTTGGAAAGCTATTGACCTCTAGTATCCATGAAAAATATTTGAAAATTGTTTCGGTGCCCCGATTCCAAAGTCAAATCTTGGTCAAACTGGTCAAACCTGGGATTCCCGGGAAGTTCTGGGAACCTCCGGGAGCTCCCAGGAGCCGACGTTTTTGCTCGATTCTCTTTTAAAACTCATTTGAATACTTTTCTAATGATTCCGGTGAATTCGGACGATTTTGGTCAAACTTGGTCAAACTTGGTCAAACTCTGGTCAAAACCTGGTCAAACCTTGGTCAAACCGGTCAACGGGGACTTTCGGGGAACTTCCGGGACTTCCGGGGGTCTCTGGGAGCTGACGATTTCATCCAGTTTTACTTAAAAACTCATTTTATCATTTTTCTTACGACATAGCATGTTTTCAGAACTTCGGGACCAAATCTGGGAGTTTTCGGGCTTTCAGGGGCATTTTGGTCAATCTGAGCATTCTGAGAGATAGAGCTGACTTCCAGGAGTCTTTTTGAGTCTTTTAAGATCATTGTGAACCACCAAGCTATGGGTCTCCTAAATCTGATAGCCGACAAAATGGGGTGTCTACACACTCCGAGTGGGCTGGTGTTGTGCTAATGTTCGTGACTGTGATGTAGTGGATGACTCGGATGAGGACATCAAGGTTTAGAAGACTCTGGGTCTAGGGGCAAACCTCTGGAACTTGGGAAGTGTGTGTTGCAAATGAGTGAGATGGATCAGGTGCGCGTTGTCTAAAAAAGACAACAGCTAAAGGTGCCCGAGGGATTTTGTGATGAAAAGGGATAGATGAGGAAACTCATGATAGACGGGAGATACGGAGCCATGGAAGGATTGTGCTTCATGTGGGTGATGCACTGATTGTTCCTGATGGCTGATTTTCGGGAGTTGGTTCCTCTTTTGCTACTTTCTACTGGGGGTAGTGGGAATTAGTATCTTTCGGTTCCTGTCCTCGGGGGTGTCGCGGGGTTCTCGGAGAATCTCTTGATCGGGGAACCAGGACCCATCTCTAAATCTCTCACGGCTGATCAAATCTTTCGGCGCTCAATCCAAGAGGGCCGGTTGGGGCCTCCGGGAGCTGGTATCTGTCTATTTTTGTCCTCGGAGGATGATGTACTCTGCTAGGAAGAAGGAAATGGACTTATGTTGCTAGGAGAAAGGAAGATCATCAACAGCCACTCATGGACTTATGTTGCATGAAGAAAGATGAGAGATCAACAGCCATTCATAGACTTATGTTGTTGGGAGAGAGGAAGATCATCAACAGCCACTCATGGACTTATGTTGCATGAACGAAGATGAAAGATCAACAGCCACTCATGGACTTATGTTGCTGGGAGAAAGAAAGATCATCAACAGCCACTCATGGACTTATGTTGCTGGGAGAAAGAGAGATCATCAACAGCCACTCATGGACTTATGTTGCATGAACGAAGATAAAAGATCAACAGCCACTCATGGACTTATGTTGCTGGGAGAAAGAAAGATCATCAACAGCCATTCATGGACTTATGTTGCATGAATGAAGATGAGAGATCAACAGCCACTCATGGACTTATGTTGCTACTCAAATCTTTGACGGTGCTTCTCAATGCTTCTTGATTCTCAATGGTGTTCTTCAAATCTTAATGACGCTCCTCGACTTTTAAATGATGCTTTTCAACTCTGCTGACGCTCCTCGACAAATCTGATGCTTCTCAACACCTCCGATGTTCCCCAACTCTTCAACGATGCTTCTCAACAAATCTGATGCTCCTTAACTCTTCAACGATGCTTCTCAACAAATCTGATGCTCCTCAACACATCCGATGTTCCTTAACTCTTCAACATCCGATGTTCTTCAACGATGCTCCTTAACACACCCGATGCTCCTCTTCAACAATACTCTCTTCTGATGTTCCTCGATGCTCCAATAATGCTTCCCAACTTTCCTGATGTTCCTCGACGCTCAAACAATGCTTCTCAACTCTTCTGATGTTCCTCAACACATCTCATGTTCCTTAACTCTTCAACATCCGATGTTCTTCAACACACCCGATGCTCCTCTTCAACAATACTCTCTTCTGATGTTCCTCGATGCTCCAATAATGCTTCCCAACTTTCCTGATGTTCCTCGACGCTCCAACAATGCTTCTCAACTCTTCTGATGTTCCTCGACACATCTGATGCTCCTCCTCAGCAACACACTTGGACTTTGAACCTTAACCATCTTAATAGCACATCTTATCAAAACTTCTCATCAACACATCTGGACTTTGGGCCCTGAAACACCTCAAGAACACGTCTCATCGACACACCTTATCAGCAATAGTCTCTTGGTGTTGGCGATATCTCCTCCGATCAGCCACCTTGAGAAATAGCTATCGGTTTGTAGTTTGTAACCACTTATGAGTTTATGCCACTCGTACCTGGGACACTTCTCATGTTGCGACCTTGACTGGTGTAGTAATAATGTTTGGTACTTCTACTTATTTCCAAAGTTTTTTTTTTTTTGGTTATAATTGGGAATCACCTTTAACCCACACATTTGAGACCATATGGACAAATGGACTTTGACAAGAAAAGTTGGGTTAGTTTGTATGAAACCTCGATCTCTGACACACTTGTGATCAGATTACTACTGACTCAAACAAAGAAGGATTGACTTGGACATGAAATTCTCAAATTGCCACGATCCAATGTGCCTTCATCATGAATGATGTACCGCTCATCTTTTATGTCCACTCCTCATCTTAATATGATAGCACTTTGCTGATAAATCTGGTTTTTGAAAATTCCTCCCTATTGATCTAATCAATTCTCTACTTCTCCCTGGAAGTGCTTTGAATTAGTGCCTTAGCTTTTAGAATAAAAGATGCTCTATTTCAAAAAATTTCAAAACAACTTGGTGACTTGAAAACTCGCCCTTGGTGTGAAGGGATCGTGTTAGGCAAACGGAGTTTGCCCCTAGTTTGAGGTGTACGAAGTAGAATTCATAGGCAAACGAGGTAGGTGACCGAAGTTTGCCCCTAGTTTGGACAATGGTTTATTGGAGGTTTTGGGCAAACGAAGTAGGTGACCGAAGTTTGCCCCTTGTATGAAGGGTAGATAATGGAGTTCAGGCAAACGAGGCGAGTAGCCAACGTTTGCCCCTAGTGTGGATGGTGATTTCTGGCTTGAGGCAAGGACCGTGACTTTAATCTCTCAAATGCTCATAACTTTTGCCTAGGCACCAGTGAGGTGACCTAACGAGCTCTTTTCTCTCTTTTGTTATTGCTTACTTTGGATTTAGCTCTAACTTTTGCCTAGGCGTCCTTTTGGATTTTCGACCTAGCGAGCCATCCTTTTTCTTTTTGAAAGTCTGCCTACGTACCCCCAAGTGGGGATCAGGTCCAACGTAGTTCGGGCCATGGTCGGAAATAAGCGGGTTGATTTTTAGGTAGGTGGGGTGACCGAACCATTGTGGTTGCCTACGTATCTCCGAGTGGGAATCAGGTCGAGCGTAGTTCAAGGCAAGGTCTGAAATAAGGGGTTTGAGGTATGAGGGTTTTTCAAACCAATCATCAAATCAGTTCAAACTTGAGCCACTTGTGGTAGTTTTGAATAAAAGGATTCAGTTTCAACCCCCCTTTTTTTTTTTTCTCTTTCTTGTTCTTTTTATTTTGAGGATTGATCATTTTCACTTTCGCCTAGCCAGTCAATTTTGCTTTTCATGTAATTGATTCTTGCAAGATCTTTCAATCGCAATCTTAGAATTCCGAAACGTGCATGTCAGCTCTCGGAATTTTGTGGTTGTTCCGTGCCTTTGGAAATGTGATCCAGGCACGTTCTTATGATGTACCTTGAAGCATACAATTTTCTCATTTGTTTCATCAAAATTTTCTTCAACCTTTTGACTGGCTAGGGTCAGATTTTGGAAATCAATACCTTTTTAGCTCTCATTTTTGCCTAGGGGCCCTTTTCGGGTTTTCAACCTAGCGAGCTTTCTTTTTTTTTTTTTTTTTTTTTTTTTTTTAGGGGGAAGAAACTCATCAAAATGTTTAGCTACCAACAAGGACCAAGTTCGCACAGGTTCGCATGGCTATCAATTGGATTGGGTCCGAGGCTTTGAAATGGTAGAAATGGTGGAAAGGGTGTTAGGCAAGCCCTAAATCAGTCTTAAGTATGTCTTTTCGAGATTTGAGCAAAAGCATCTTTAAATTCTTAAAGTAAGACTATTCAATTCTCAGCTCTTCTTTGGGGTCAGTGCGAAATCGATTTTGACCTGTTTGGGATTCTCTTTTTTTGTTTGATGCAAAAATTTATTAGCAGGGTAATGTCCATGGTAATTTGAAAAGTGACATTTTCAGTTCAGCGATTCATGCACTTATGAATATACACATTAGATTAGGCAAAATGAGACTTCATTCCATCAGAAGAGAAAGATTACATTACTCGATACAGACTCACAACAACTCGATGACAGACAGACTCGACCACAAGATCAAACTTGAAATAGACTCAAAACATAGAGCAGACTCGACTTGGTCTCAAATGGAGTGTCTTTGTGACCCATCTATTATCATTATTTTTTTTTTTTTTTTTTTTTTTTTTTTAGCAGAAGGTCCAAACACTATCGCTCCACTGCACGGATTCAACATTCATGGGTGTCAATAAAAGGGATCATTTGAGATGATAGGCAATGGGCTTAGGTGACATGGGGTTGAATGGGTGGTGGCTCGATGGTTCCTCGATCAATGAGGTCTTGGATATCATGGCGGAGACGTATGCACCGGTCGGTGTCATGGCCTGGGCCTTGGTGGTAGGCACATCGTTTGGACAGGTCACAGTTAGGTGGTGGGGGATCGGCACGGGGCTGAAGGAGTTGGAGGTGCCCCTTTTTTAGCAGGCGGCCTAAGGCTACGGAGGGAGAGATATCCAGCTTGGAAAATTCACGGGGTACCCTATTTTGGTAAGGGCGACTAGGCGAGCTGGTTTGATTTGTGAGCTGGTATGATTGGGGAGAATAGGCCATGGGTTGGTTACTAAGGGCGTTGACATTCGAAGGGTTTCGGGAGTACTCGGGCCTCTTGGATTGGCTTTGTGATTCTTCATTCTTGATTTTTCCTTCCCTGATTGCATCCTCAATTCTAGTCCCAACCTCAAACAGTTCTTCAAATGTTGAGATGGACTGGTAGAAGAGTTTCTCATGGTACAGCGGCAGTAGATTCTTGATCAACATCCGGACTTGTTCCTTTTCGACTGGTCGGTGGGTCATTTGGGCCACCTTGTTCCTCCATCTGCTCAAGAACGCAGCGAAGGACTCATTGAAGTTCTGTCGGGTAGTCTCCAGATCCCGGATGGTGACATCGAGCTCTTGGTTATAGGAGTAATGATCAATGAAGACCTGGACTATATCTTCCCAAGTTCGAGTCTTAGATACCTCCAAGGTCAGAAACCAGGATAGAGCAGCCTTGGCTAGGGTTTGAGGGAACAACATTGCAATGTGCTCATGGGTGCAGCCCATTGATTGGAAAACACTCATACAGAACTTTATGTGGCTCTTTGGATTCCCAGTTCCATCAAAACGATCAATTTCAGGCATCTTGAAGTTCTCCGGCAGTTTCAGCTTAACAGGCTCAAAGAGGCCTTCCAGGTCTAGCATGTAATCATCGATTCCCTTGCTTTTCCTTAGCACGCTCTCCAGTTTGTCGACCTTGTCCATTTTCTCTTGGAGCTTCTTTTCATACGCAAGCGGTGGGACCCCTTGGAACCAGTTTTCCTCCCCATTATTCTCATGTAGAGGATGTTCAAACCCTGGTGGTGGGAACCCGGGCGGAGGTTGCGGCTGCTGCTGCTTCAGTTCTTCCATGAACCTCAGGACTTGGGCTAGACTGTCGGACTGTTGGCTTATAGTTGTTCCCAACTCGGTGACCTTGATTTCCAATTCTTCTCTATTCATGTTGAAGCGGGCTGTCGGACTGATTATGACCAAACGATTATCCGAACTCCTGGTCCACAACAAGGATTCCGGCTGCTGACCTTGGGAATCTATACTAACCTGACAGATTTTGAGAGAAAGGGGTGTATCAGATCCTGACAGTGATGACTTTTAGACAGACAAAGGCAGTGACGTGGACTGACTCGAGACAGTGCGCGCAGAGAGATGGGGATGGTGTATGCATGGGAGACAAGCATGCGGATGTAAGCCCTAATCTACATGATGCTCCTATTTCTAACAGATAGCAGTTAAGCAATTAAGGTCCTAACCATATAGAGTGTGCCAATCTTACTTTCCAGTACGATCACCAAGGGATAACAGGGATTTCCAGGGTTTACGGAGGCTTCTAAGAAGGACTGGGCATTCTTGGTTGATTTGGACAGAGCTTCTGGGAGAAAACGGGATATCCGGGTACAGTTTTGAGCAGAGTTTTTGGAGAAACAGGTTTATGCGGGTATATCTGGGACATCTGGACAGAGTTTCCGGGAGAAACTGGTAAATATGGTTATATCTGGGACATCTGGACAGAGTTTCTGGGAGAAACTGGTAAGTACGGTTATATCTGGGATATCAGGGCAGAGTTTCTGGGAGAAACTGGTAAGTATGGTGATAGTGATCATAATTTCTAGCAGGTTTTCATACTCCTATATCTCAAGACCGACAAACAAGGTTTGCGGTGTATATCTTTGCGAGCATGGAGCAGACATCCTTGTCATGATGCTTAGGCAGGTCAACTCAATGTGATTACATGTGAGTGATTGCCTTGGGAATCATAAGAAAGAGGTTCTGTTCTATGCCACATAAGCGTCTACATCGCGCAGGTAATCCCGCCAGGGCATACAACAGTTATATCACATTGTCCTATCTGAAAAGATAAATGAACAGTCCTATGAAAGGTTCTACAGGAATCTATATGCAAAGGCTGGGTTTAGTCAAAGAGGGTCCGTTGACGAGAGTTCCAATATACCGTCGGGGAGACAGCACGGAGGTTTTTACTCTTTTTGATATACCTTGGGAGGTACAGTATCAACGGTGACTTGTGCCCTGGCACAGCAAGACCTGAACAATGTCAGCGCCGCGTTTCAGACACAGTCGGAGGGGGGGAAATGCAAGAGTGCAATGCGGTGAACCAAACACAGTAAAAAGATGATTTTAAGGATGCTTCTTATGAGTCAAACCTCTGTATTATTTTATTTTAAAATAAAAAAAGTCCCCAGCAGAGTCGCCAGATTGTGGATGCGCGAAATCGGACCACTTCTCTCTCTTGTTTGAGATTGCTTTGAAATTGATTTGAATCAAGGAAAGAAAACGAAAGGTCTGTTGAAAACAGATACAGAGTCGCCACTTGGTCTTTAAGGAACCAAGAAACCTAATTTTGACTCACCCAAACGGATAAGGGCACCGGCCCTTCATAACCAAAGAACTTGGTTCGGGGTTTTGGTACGAGAGAGGAAGGAGCCTTTGTCACGACTAAAACACCCTCAACTCGCCCCGTCTTTCGACGGGCCTCAATTAGCGTCCAAATAATCATCTTATACTATGTTTGGTTCGACAAATAATACTATGATAGTATATTACATCACATAAGAACATTTGAAATGGAAGATCTAAAGATAAGATATCATTCATAAGATCTAAGCCAAATATCATACAATGTAAAGTGAGAGATCACACAAATAAACCTAGGAAAAATCATCTAATCATGTATTAAATAATCAAGACTTCCTAATCTAAAAGGGGACATGAATTGTTCTTGAAACGAATAATCAAAGAAATCAAAATATGCTTAGCAAACTAGAATGATGCATGTTATTCTTTTGAGAAAAGAAGACCTCTCAATCCCCGGGACGGATGAGAAAGGATGATTAGATCGAGGGGAAGCATGAACGTGTGATCAAGTTCATTCCTTATAATCTTTTTAGATTAAGAGTTGCGAAAACCCCAAATCTTTGCATGGATACAATGTATGTACCTAGAAATGTGCAAAGGTTGTAGTGTGTTTTGTGTACATGGATTTCTAAAATGACTTGGAAGTCTAAAATGTGCATGAATGAATGGATTAAATCAACATGGGATATATACAAATGCAGTATGAACCACTTCCTAAGATATGGGCTAATTTGGAATGCATATGAGCATCAAATCAAAGAATAAAAGTTGAAATGTGCTTGCTGTGAATAGTGGACAGACTGCATGTATTACTTTGCAACATTATAATGGGAGGTCAAACGTGCCTAGAAAAATGTGAGAAAAATCTGAGATCATTCTTATTGTGTCTAGAAAATAACCCAAAAAGCCAAACATCAATAGCTATCACAGATTAAAAGAAACAAATCAGAATGCACACATGACTCAGAAACAAAAGCTACACTGTTGACTGATTTTGTATGATTTTTCATAAATCAAAGAAAAGGTTTATGATGGCCTATTATATACCAAAGGTTTCCTAAGACACCCAAGTTTTATAACAAAAATAGAAAAGATATATGTACAGTGATGAAAATCTCCAAAATAAGTGCAAGAAGTTGGGTGAACATTCTGTGAGAACAGAGGCAGATTATGAATATGAACTTCTCTCATCCAAAACAAATACTTTCACATTTCTATAATTGATGGGAAAATTTAGGGACAAACTATGATGTATTGGGAAGGTTTTCCAAGTGGTTTCATCATCATAACTTGAGTATTTAATTCAAAACAAATCTTTGAATCTGAACAACTCACTGTTTTGGGTCATTGTTTTGGAGATATTGAGGAAAACAAAGTTTTATTTCTTGAAACCAAATAAGAGGGATTGAGAGGGGTTTTGAAATAGATGTTTTGAAAACATATTTTCAACACTCAATAAGGATTATGACCACTTAGAATACCAACATCAAACTCATCATTAAGAATCTCCAAGATTGTTGGAGAGATTTATTTTATTTTGAACATAACTTCAATACTTTTCAAGAATACCTTGGAAGTATTGAGGTTATGATCATCATCTATCAAACATGTTTTTGAGGTCAAGAGCTACTATCCATAAGGATTCACTCACCCCAAACTTCATGTCATCACTTAGATGATGATGAACTAGTAAGTAAATAAAGAAAATAAAAAGGAAATGAGATTAAGAAGAGATGAACATAATATAAACAAGCAAGTAAATAGATAGCAATCAATAGATGATATTCATGATTTTGGACTTGTAGCTTGGTGTTTCACTCATAGATTTTGACATTTGGACATGGAAGTAGCTTCCTAACTCAAGGATACTCAAGAATGGTGATTGGGGGTGATTGGGGGTGTTTGGAATGTGAAGTATATGAGAGGTAATGGAAGAAAACAAGATTAAAACTCACTTTCTTTGTGGAAAATCAATGGGAGAAGCTCCCTTTCTCTCTTCTAAACCTATCTCTATCTCTCTTCTTCTCTACAACTTTTCAAGCTTTGCACTTGCCCCCCCCCCCCAAAATGAAGAGCAATGGGGGGTTTAAATAGGCCAATTTGGGGTGGTTTTGGTGTTTTAGAAGTACTCCCATTGGTCCCAAACAACTGTGAACACAAAACTATGTCGTTTTGACTTTCAATTAATCAAATTGGACCCCCAAAAAAATTACAAAAATGGACTCTGCGAGGGTTGAGTGCCGCGGCGGCAGTGGGCCAGTGCCGCGGCGGCACTGCTCCTCAGATGCCCAAAAAATTACGTTTAGGCCCCCAGAGGTTCCGGTATTCGCGAAAAGGCCCTATTTCGTCCGAAATTCACAGAAAATGCATACGAACTCCAAATTGAGATTGTGATATGCCGTTGGAAAGGTAATGGAGTCTACTTTACATAAAAAATAGTTTGGGGACAGGTCACTTTGAAAAGTTTTGCGGTATTTGCGATAAAAGCCGATTTGATCGCCTTTTTTGCCTTCGGAAATTCATAATAAATTCGTTTTAAATCCAGGAATTATGTGCGATATACCGTTGGAAAGCTATTGACCTCTAGTATCTATGAAAAATATTTGAAAATTGTTTCGGCGCCCCGGTTCCAAAGTCAAATTTCGGTCAAACTGGTCAAACCTGGGATTCCCGGGAAGTTCTGGAAACCTCCGGGAGTTCCCGGGAGCTGATGTTTTCGCTCGATTTTCTTTTGGAACTTGTTTTAACACTTTTCTCATGATTTAAAATGACTCTGGTAAATTCGGACAATTTCGGTCAAACTTGGTCAAACCTGGTCAAATCTAGTCAAACCTTGGTCAAACCGGTCAACGGGGACTTTCCGGGAACTTCCGGGACTTCCGGGGGGTCTCTGGGAGCTGACGATTTCACCTTATTTCTCTTAAAAACTTATTTTATCGCTTTTCTTACGACATAGCATGTTTTCAGAACTTTGGGACCAATTCTGGGAGTTTTCGGGCCTTCAGGGGCATTTTGGTCATTCTGAGCATTCCGAGAGATGGAGCTGACTTCCGAGAGTCCTTTTGGGTCTTTTGCGATCATTGTGAACCACCAAGCTATGGGTTTCCTAAATCTGATAGCCGACAAAATGGGGTGTCTACACCCTTCAGCCCCGTCGGATATGAAAATAATCCGCAGCCCTTCGACCCCGTCGGATATGTTTGCTCTGAAAAATCCATGGCCCTTTGGCCTCGTCGGATGTGTTTGCTCTGAATTCAGGGTCAATCAGACTCAAATTCATTTCACTTTTCAAACTCGGGAGTCAATCACTTTCAAATTCTTTTCAATTTTGGAGTCAAATCGACTCAAATTCTTTTTAATTTCAAAACTTGGAGTCGAACAGACTGAAATTCATTTTATTTTTCAAAACCTGGAGTCGGACAGACTCAAATTCATTTTATTTTTCAAAATTGGGAGTCAACTGGACTTAACTCAATTTAATTCAAAATTTGGAGTCAGTTAGACTCGAATCAGTTCAATTCCAAAAATCCGGAGTCCTTCAGACTTAATTCGATTTTCTAAAATCGAGAGGCCATTAGACTCCAACAAATTCCCTTCTTAGTCAAACAAATTTCATTTAATTTACTTTCAAAAATTCGGAGTCTAGTACATCAGACTCAAATCAATTCCAATTTCTAAAATCGGGAGTCCACCAGACTCGAATCTTTTTTGAATTTCTAAAACTGAGAGTTCAACGGATTCAAATTATTTCAAATTTCTAAACCGAGAGTCTGATGGACTTAAATTATTTCAAATATCTAAAGTCGGGAGTCTAATGGACTCAAATCCACTTCAATTTTCCAAAATCGAAGTCAGTTAGACTCCATTTTATTCAATTTTCCAAAATTGGTAGTCAATCAAGCTTAATTTTTTCAAACTTTGATTAGGAGTTAGTCAGACTTGATTCATTTCCTATTTCACAAAATCGGACAAAACCAGGGTCAATCAGACTCAAATAATTTCTCTTTCACAAAGTTGGGAGTTGATCGAACCCAAAGAATTTCTTCTTCACAAAACTAGGAGTCAATCAGACTCAATTTATTCCAAACATATTCAAATTCTCAAAATTCGGAGTCTGGAGTCGGTTCAACTCAACTCAATTCCCATTTCCAAGTCGGGAGTCGATTCGACTTGAAACAGTTCCTATTTCCAAAGGGGAGTCGCACTGACTCAAATAATTCACATTTTACAAAAGGAGAGTCATATGATCTTAAAATTTTCACATCTTTTAAACACGGATTTATACGGACTCGAAAATTCACATTCTATAAACCCAAAGTCACATGGGCTAAAAAAATTCATATTTCACAAAGACGGAGTCACGCGGGCTCAATAACTCAATGTTTTACATAAATGGAGTCCTACGGACCCAACAAATTCACATTTTCCACAAAGGGAATCACACCGACTCAACGAATTCACATTTTACGCAAACGGAGTTTTGCAGACTCAAGAGTTCATATTTTACATAAATAGAGTCATGCGGACTAAAAACATTATCTCATATAATTGGAGTCATGCAAACTCAAAGCTTATATTTCATACTAGTGGAGCCAAGTGGATTCAAGAAAATTCATATTTTACACAAACAGAGTCACGCAGACTCAAAAGTTCATATACGGAGCCATGCGGACTCAAAATTTCATATTTCAAAAAGACGGGGTCACATGGACTTGAAATTTCATTTCTTTATTCGAACAAAGTCACAAAGACTCAACAAATTCACTTTAAACAGAGTCACGTGGACTCAAAAATTCAGATACGGAGCCATGCAGACTCAAAATTTCATATTTCACAAAGACGGGGTCACGTGGACTCAAAATTTCATTTCTTTATTCACAAGTACTCAACCAATTCACTTTTTACACAAACAGAGTCATACAGACCCAACAAACTTCACTTTTATACAAATGGAGTCACACAGATTCAAAGAATTAGTTTTACAAAGATGGGAAGCCCTCAGACTCAAAGAATTGGTTTTACAAAAATGGGTAGTCCTAGGACTAAAAGAATTGATTTTACAAAAAAAAACGGAGAGTCCTCGGACTCAAAGAATTTGAACGGAGCTGACGGGGTTTGTGCTGCCCTAGTAGTCTTTTGAAAGCATGATTTTCTGCACTTGCGGGCCATTTGGAATAAGCATAATGATTGTGTCAAAAGAGGGAAGTCACCTTTGCCCCTATTCTTGGACCATTCTCATATTTCCACTTTTAGCATTGTGTTGTGATAGTGTTTAAAACTCCTGCTTGCATTGCTCATGGGATGCTTATGGAGACTTTTCAATTCTTTATTCATCATCTTAAACCCATACATTTGAGATCATTATTGACTAATCCGACGAGGACAGACTCAACAAACACAAGGGGATTGAATCATACTCTGAATTGATGTGCTTTTGTCGTGAATACATGTATTAACTTACCTCTTTCATTTATTTATCATTTTGCAATTTTAGTGCTTTGCTGATAAATCTAAACTTTGAAAACTTCTCCTTTTCGATTTAGCTGATTCTTTGCCTTATCTAGAGTGTGCTTCGAATTAGTGCTTTACCTTATAGAATAAAAGACACTTTATTTCAATCTATTAAAAACAAACTCAAATACTCGAGAACTTGCCTTTATCATAGAGGGATTTTGGTAAACAAAGTTTGTCCCTAGTTTGAAAGAGACTCAAGGGCTTGCTTCAAAAATAGCATTTTTAGCAAACGAAGTTTGCCCCTAGTTTTAAGGGCAAACGGGCTCACCCCAAGGGCCTTGAGAACATATTGGTACAGGATGCTTGCAATGCATTTACTCCCAATCTGGAGGTAATCATCATGAATGTGATGGGCTAAAGGGAAAGGGAGATGTCCCAATGCTGATCGGCAAACTTTGTTTGCCCCTAGTTTGGTAATACATATGTGGTCCTAGGCAAATGTAAGTTCGCTTCTAGTTTTAAAAGAACATAACCATATGCGCAAAGGATTCAACTTATCCCCGAATAGGAATCAGGTCCAAGGTAATATGGCCAAGGCTTGAAAGAGCACACCATATTATGACGATGGTGGTGACCGAACCAGATAGGTTGCCTACTTATCCCCGAGTGGGAATCAGGTCAAGCGTAGTTCAAGTACTCTGGAGGTCTTGAAAGAATTAGGCTTCAAGAATTGGTGGGCTTTCCGAGCTATGTTGCCATTTGGGAATGCATGTCACTTGTGGTAGCCCTTGTGTAGCATGATGAACTACTTTTTCCTTTATTCTCTTTTCTCTTTTCTTTTCTTCTTTTTATTTGACGGTTGATTCTTTAACCTTTTCACTAGCCAGTTAATCTTTACAACTCTCATCATGTTTTATTCATACTCTATCATATTCACAAAGCAATATCAGCCCTCCAAATCACTCTTTATTTTTCTCAAAGATACCTTTGCATTGTTTTATGCCCTCTTAGCCATTGAGCCTCTCACAAAATTGTGAGCTTAATTGATACTTTCAAATCTCTCTTTTCATTTTCAATTTCTTTAGAACAAGACAAAGTCTTGAGATAGTTCATGTGCCAATGATCTACTTTGAAGTGCTCGAGAATTCTCAATCTCATCTATTCTCTGCCTTTTCTTTTCTCTTTCCTTTCCTTTCTCTTCCTTACTATCTCTTATTCTCTCTATGATTTTGACTGGCTAGGATTAGGATTTTTGGAAATCAACACGCATCTTATTTTTTGCTCTAACTTTTGTCTAGGCGCCCTTTCGAGCTCCTTTTTCTTTTTTCTTTTTCTTCTTCTTTTTTTTTGTGCTCTAACTTTTGCCTAGGCGCCCTTTCGGGTTTTTATCCTAGCGAGCTTCTTTCTTTTTTTTTCTTTTTCTTTTCCTTTTTCTTCTTCTCTTTTTTGTGCTCTAACTTTTTCCTAGGCGCCCTTTCGGCTTTTCATCCTAGCGAGCTTCTTTCTTCTTCTTTTTTTTTTTCTTTTTCTTTTCTCTTGGAAATTTCTTTAGAACAAGACAAAGTCTTGAGATAGTTCATGTGCCAATGATCTACTTTGAAGTGCTCAAGAATTCTCAATCTCATCTATTCTCTGCCTTTTCTTTTCTCTTTCCTTTCCTTTCTCTTCCTTACTATCTCTTATTCTCTCTATGATTTTGACTGGCTAGGATTAGGATTTTTGGAAATCAACACGCATCTTATTTTTTGCTCTAACTTTTGTCTAGGCGCCCTTTCGAGCTCCTTTTTCTTTTTTCTTTTTCTTCTTCTTTTTTTTTTGTGCTCTAACTTTTGCCTAGGCGCCCTTTCGGGTTTTCATCCTAGCGAGCTTCTTTCTTTTTTTTTCTTTTTCTTTTCCTTTTTCTTCTTCTCTTTTTTGTGCTCTAACTTTTTCCTAGGCGCCCTTTCGGCTTTTCATCCTAGCGAGCTTCTTTCTTCTTCTTTTTTTTTTCTTTTTCTTTTCTCTTGGAAGAAGTTCATTTAAAATGTCTGGCTACTATAAAGGACCAAGTTTATGGCTTTAGATTGGTTGGGCTCATCTTTGAGGCTTGGTATTTGAGAAAAGGCGATGGTGAGCAAGCTTCAAGTTCCAATTTCGTCTTTTCAAGAGCATCTTTAAATTCTTAAAGTAAAGCTAATCAATTCTCTACTCCTCCTTGGATTTGGCACAAAATTTGCTTTGATCGCTTGGGGATCCTTTTCATTGCAAAGATTTATTAACAAAGTATTTTCCATGATCGTTTGAAAAAGTGACTTTTTTTTTTTTTTTTTTTGGGCTTAATGATCCATACATTCACGACTTAGCACACTGAATCAAGAAAAATGAGATTTTATTCAACTAGTAGGGAAGGAGGATTACATCACTCGACCCGATAAACTCGACAAAGACTTGTAAATAAACTTGATAATAGACTGACCAGAAGACTCGACTGGACTTGACATTTGACTCCAACCTAACATAACTCGACTACCAGACTTGACTTGGTCTCAATTGGAGTGTCACAGATAATTTTCAATTTATTGGGTCCCCAAGAGCATCCACATTTGATTCAACAGTAGTATTTCCAAACACTATTACCTCACGAGCATCTTCCTCAGGTTCATCATTCCCCTTCTGTATCTTTGTAGGAACATCATCTGCCCTTATGGCCCATTTTTCAGTCGAATGGCCCTTCTCTGACTCATACCGAGTATTGTCAATGCCATTTTCGATTCTGTTGATTGGGTTGGGGCCAATTGGTTGTTGCGCACTCATGGAGGCAACGAATCCCTTGAGAATATTCAGCGATGGCTGTGATTGAAAAGATTGTATGTCATGCCAGATGCCACTTGGTGGGTTCAGCAAAAGAGTGATGATTTTATGCTCAATAAGATCTTGGATATCATGGCGGAGTTTCATGCAATAGTTAGTTGTATGGCCAGGGGTCTGGTGGTACGTACAGTACAAAGACAGGTCACATTTATGGGGTAAGGGATTTGGTAGTGGCTTTGGGTCCAGGGGGTTGAGGTGACCATTCTTGACAAGGTGACCAAGGGCCATGGATAATGGCATGCCATGGTTGGTGAAGATTCTCGGCTTACGGGCTTGGTTTGATTTTGAATTCGACTTTGAGCTAAAGTTAGTTTTTGGGTTGAGACGTGGACTTAGAATAGCTCTTTGGTTAGTTGGGATTGGTCCTGGATGTGGGCTTTGGTGAATGGTTAAGCTTGGGTATGAACTTTGGTGATAGGTTGGGTTTGAACATGGGCTTCGGTGCACAGGTGGGTTCGGACATGCCTGTTGGTGCTTCTTTAAGCAATCCATTATTCTCTGATCTGTCTTTTCCTCATCAGGGCCTATTTGATCTTTCAATAATTGAATGAACTCAAGCATGACCCCCTCCAATTGCTTCACCCTAAAATCTTGTTGCTCAACAACGACTTGCAGTTTGCTCACTTTCTCCTCCAAAGCTCTGTGGGCCATTGATGGGTCTGTCTCGACATGATGGTCCATGCTCTCCTCTAATTAAGAGAGATAAACCCAAGAAGATTAGAAGTGTCCTTACTAGGGGCTCTGGATGTTCCACTCTTTCTAAAAAAACAGATAGAAAAAAAAAGGTCCGCATGCAGAATTGAATAGTAAGGGATTTTTTAGGGACTTTGATCTTAATTGGGAAGAAAATGTTATGAGTTTGTACGCTAAATGTATATAATGATATCGATTGGTGAGAATGCAAAATGTACATGCTCTTATGATTTGATGCATGCACTGCACACATGGCACACAGATGAAATGCAAGTGTGTGTGTGCCTACTCTAAATGTCAAAGAAAAAGAAAATCCTAATCCTAGAACACAAACACATAAGCACATAAAATCCTCACCCACGTCAAGTGCGCCAACTTCTCCTCTCATTGTGATCCTCATTACCCCTTCAAAGATTGGCCCTTTTTTTTTTTGAAAAGTTCTGAAATTCATTTAGGCAATATTTCTTGGATGATACAATCTTTTGAAAACAATCCTCGTGAATTCTTTAAACATTCCTCAACCAAGATGATTGAATTGAAATTTTACTTTGAAATTCATTTGAAAAGCATTTCTCCTAAAACAATTCCCAAGATTTTCGGGTTCTTCCTTCAAAGATGAGAATGTGAAAATATACCTCAACAAGGGTTGACTTGAAATTTTAATCAAAAAGTGAAATCCAAAGGAGCGATTTGAAAACTTTGGAATAAAGATGGCAAAAGTCCATTTGCTTTCAAAGATGGATTTAAAATTCTTTGGGTAGGAGGATCACATGATCGGATTATTTTCATACTCTTCATGAATTCGGATGCATACAAGGTCAATGATGCTTAGCTAAACATGATATAAGAGATATAATCTCATAATCAAAGTTAAGCATATTCCCAAATGAAGAGGAATTGCTCGAAAGCGATTAGGAGTTTACATGTCTCGTATCAAGTAAGTATCGTCATCATCTCAAGTAATCCCTTCCGGGCATACAACACTCCCTAGCACATAACCCTAATCAAGGATTCATTCCCTAAGACTTGAAAGGTTCTATAGAAGCTACCATGCAAAGGTTGGGTTTTGGTCAAATAAGGGACCCTTGACACACATCCGATAGGATGCTTCATATACCAAATCATGGTACGAGATCAAGGGTGATCACACAGTCCCATGATAACCTGACCGACCGGGTTGCCCCGAGCCTCCAAGGTCATAGTTCCGTGCAATCGACTGGCTAGACAAGCAAGTGAAATGCAACAGGCACACAAAGATTAATTAATTCGATTAAAAGGATACTTTCAAGTCTAATCCTCAAGTGAACCCAAAATCAGAAATTCTGGTCTGCGAAACCAGAGATTCTGGGTTCGATCCCCAACAGAGTCTCCAGATTGTGGATATCGCATTTTTCTTACCCACAGCTTTTCTTTAAAAATCTTTTTCAATTTAAAACACAAAACAATGAGTAGCCAGTTAATTTTTAAAAGGAAAAATTAAGAAACCATTTCAAAAGGAAACTGATCTTTTGCGAAACCAAAAATTAACTAGGTCTGGGGATTATGGAATGAGAAGGGAAGGAGTCCATCGGACTAAAACACCCCTTTTCATCCTATCTCACGATAGGCCTCTACTTAACATCCTTTTAATCGAATTATTAACTTAAATGTGCACTCAACTAATACATATGTATAAATATACATTACAAAAACATGTCTAAAGAGTGTAAGATTGCAAATGAAAAAATATCATTCAAAAATCACATAACTCGAGTAGCAAGCAATATGATATGCAAATAGAGAACTAGAGAACTTACCCAGGATCCGACCGCGAATATTAAACGTGTAAATGCATGCAAATAGATAAAACCTAGAAAAAGAGTCTCTAATCCATAAATACAAGTAAAGCAAGTCCTAATTCTAAAGGGTCGCACATAAGATTGAAAAATCGATAAAATCAAGGAATTAAAGTAAGCTAAAGAGGGATTCAAGAAATCATACATTAATAGCGCTACAAAACAGAGGGTTAGTCCATATGGTATACAAGGTGTAAAGTTGGGTGTTAAATAACAATCCTAGACTTCTAGCTTAAACCTATCAAATGTAATTAAATCTAAAGCAAATAAGTTCTAATTACAAGCATCAAGCCATACAGATGAACATGTACATGAACAAGAATAAATTATGAAATACTCAGCGATTTAGATCACTTAAACTTTGAATTCAAGCTTAACTAATCATTATTGAAACATGGTTTGAACCTTAACTCATGAAAATGTCATCTAAGCTATTATTTATGAGATTGATCAAAATTGTTGCAGAATTCTGGAAATTGGTGAGAGCATATCAGAACTTCAAAGAAATAAAAAGCATGGTTCCCATGGTTTGATCTTGATGACTTTTGGACACAAGATGCCTCTGTGTGTCTAGTTTTTAACCAAAAAAGAAATCAAGTTTCAACGGTTGGATCTTCGGGAATTAGGCAAAAACCAGACATCACTCAGCATTCTACAACCCTCTGTCCAGAGTTCTTGCACGATTTTCTAAAAATAGCAAAAAAATAAAATTGCTTTGTTCATTTTAGGGTGACTTCCTAACATATTAATCTGCTTAGAAAATATTATTTTGGGTCACAAATACTTTATTAAAGTTCTGATTTACTTATTTCAAAAGAGTGCTACAATTCTGAAACTCTGGACAGATTGTAGTGACTTCAAAAAACTCATGACCAAACCATTTTAAACATGAAATCTCCTTAAAACAAAAATTACAGTGGTAGAACTTTAGGTTATAAATACTTTCCCGTTGGTTTCACTTAATTTCAACGGTTAGATTATCAACTAAAAATCTATGATCAAAACTGGTTGTGAACTCACTTCTTTCATTGTCAAGTTCAACTTTATTTGTTAACCCCCGACTATATTAAACCATGAAGTTGGGCTTAATCCAAACTACTTCTCCTACCATTTGATGGTCATTGGAGACTAAAGAACCTTATACTTGTAGATTTCAAATGAAATACGAATAGACTTCTCAAAATCTCAAGATGATGAATCTAAACCATAGAGATAGGCTTAGATTCAATCTACCTTCTCCTACCATTTGATGGTCATTGGAGATGGAGATATGACTAATACTCATGAGTCTTCAAGGAATATAAAGAGATTCCATGAGAACTCCAAGTTAGGGAACTCAAACCATGGTGAGGGTTTGGATTCATCCACTTGTCCTTATGTAAAAGATGATCAACCTTAAGTCTTCCATGAGAAGCACAAGCTTACATGGAATCAAGGGATCAAACTCAAGTGTTTTCAAGAGAGATATTGATGATCTCTAAGAATCTCATGAGGGGAGTATAAACAACAAGAAGGAATGAAACAAAGAAAATTAAGTAGTTTGAAGATTAGAGGCTTAAAACAAAGGATGAAAAGAAACAACTTGTGGTTAGAGGATCACCTCCAAACTATCCTCAAAGCTTCTCTACTTTGAAGATCTTCCAAGCTCTTCTTCAAGCTCTCAAAAACTCTCTATCTCTCTCAAATATATGTTGTTATAGTGGTAGTGATCTCTTGGTATATTATGGTCTCTCCCTCCTTCTATCCCAAGGAAGATCCTTCTTCTTTTATAGACAAAAACCAAGGTATTTTCAGTGAATTCGAAGTAAAAGATAGGTGTAAATATCTCATTTGGTGGTACAATACGTACTTCATGAAAACAGACAGACTACTGCAGAAGGCGGCAGTTAAAAATCCTTTGCGGCAATCAGTGGATGTCGCTGCGGCACTTCGTGACAAACGCAACGGCATTCAATAAGTGCCGCGCAGCACCCAGTGACAGCCGTTTCAAAATGCTGATTGCCGTGTTTTTGTCAAAATTACTTTTTAGTTTTTTTTGTTTTATCCTCATACATGTACGTATTGTACCATAAAATACAGACTGTTAAAGCGAACGACAGTCAGAAAATGTCGGCGGCATTCAGTGAGAGCCGGTCCGGCATTCTGTGAATGCCGTGCGGCACTCATTGAGTGCCGCAAAAATTGCCGTGTGTCGGTTTCCGTTAAACTTCCCCTTCTAGGTCTTTTCTTTTCTCCTTTTTCTTCTAAAAAACTTATTTTCAGGAATCTTTGCCAAACGCGATGTTTTCACTCCTGAATTCTCCTGAATACCCGATATTTCCTTTTTCTGTGAAAATTTTATCGCGTTTGGAGAACTTTCTAAAGAACTTGGAATACTTCAAATCTTTCGGTCATTATCATCATTGGTCTTGGAGGTGACACTCTCCTAAATTCGACGTTTGGTCAAAATTAGGGTGTCTACACAAGCATAGTACTTTTTTAGGCGATCCATGTTGATTGGTTCTTTGAATTCGACACCGTCGAGGTCCATGAGATAGGTTGCTCCTCCAGAAAGGATAGTTTTGACAATGTAAGGGCCAACCCATTTAGGTTTGAACTTCCCAAGGTCACCCTTGACAATTTTCCTCGGACGAACTTTCTTGTTAAAAGCATGGGCTATCCTCTTTTGATAGATTCGGACGTGGTCGACTACCGCTAGGCGCTTTTCATCTAGGAGAGCCAATTCTTCGTATCTTTCCCTTAACCAATCCGACTCTAAAATTTTACATTATGTCATCACTCGTAGGGATGGTATCTCTATTTCAACCGGAAGTACCGCTTCTATACCATATACCAGTGAATAAGGAGTCACTCCTGTAGATGTCCTTGTTGAGGTTCTGTATCCCCAAAGCGCGAATGGCAGTTTCTCATGCCAGTCTTTGTAAGTATCGGCTGACTTCTGCAGTATGGCCTTGACATTCTTGTTTGCAGCTTCGACTGCCTCATTGGTCTGCGGCCTGTATAGTGATGACTTATGATAAGTGATTTTGTATTCCTCAAATAGATCCCTGACTTCTGCTTTAAAATGACTCCCGTTGTCCGAAATAATCTCATGGGGGACTCCATAGCGGCAGATGAGATTTCTCTTGATGAAATTGGCCACTTCCTTGGCCCCCAACTTGGTGTAAGATTCAGCCTCTTCCCACTTTATGAATAATCGATGGCCACCACAATGTATCTATTCCCATTCGAGGCCTTTGGAACAATTTCGCCAATGATATCGATTCCCCAAGTTGAGAATGGCCATGGGGAGGTCATACTGTAGAGTAGAGATGGCAGTACATGCATCAGGTTTATATGGATCTGGCATTTATGGCACCTTCTCACGTATTCACAACAGTCTTTTTCCAATGTTGTCCAATACTACCCTTGTCTTATGATCTTCTTGGCCAGCATGTGACCATTCATGTGTGGACCGCATACCCCTTCATGTATTTCTTCCATCATCCTTCTGGCGCTCTTCCCGAACAAGCAAGTCAGGTTGTGACCATTTTACCCTTTTTTTAACAATTTTCCTCCGTAGATGATGAACTGTGTAGCAAACCTTTGAATTGTTCTTTTGTCCTTCTCAGAAGATTCTTGGGGATACACTCATTTTTCTATAAAGTTCAAGACATCTTGATACTATGGTGTTTCATTCTCTTCTTCTTCGATTGCAGCGATTGTACTGAATGAAGGCTCGTATCTTTGCTTAATTACCAGAGGCATCATCTTGACTCCCACGGGGATTTTGATCATGGAGGCTAGGGTAGCCAATGAATCTACTAACTGGTTCTCTTCCCTGGGCAGGTAGAAGAATGTCACATTCTTGAACTATTTCTTGAGTCCATCGAGATGGTTATGATAGGGCTTCAACCTTTCTTCTTTTACCTTCCATTCTTCTCTGGCTTGTGCTAGAATGAGTTTTGAATCTCTGATGACATCCAATTTCTAAAGTTTTAATTCTCTGGCCGCTTCCATCCCCAAAATGCATGCCTCGTATTCAGCAATATTATTGGTGGAGTTATAATTGAGCTTGACTGCCAATGGGGTGTAGTCCCCATTTGGTGATACCAGAATCATTCCTACTCCGTAGCCTTTCATGTTGGCTACCCCATTAAAGTACAACTTCCATTGCTCTGCTGTGATTTCCATGAAATTCTCATCCGGGAACGAGAAATCTCCATTCTCTTCAAAATCAACAGCGTGTTCTGCAAGATGCTCAGCTATAGTTCTCCCTTTACCGATTTGCTTGTTACATATTTGATATCAAATTCAGATAGTAGAAGTAGCCAATGGGATATACGACCGACCAGGGCAAGTTTTTTGAGGAGGTATTTTAAAGAATCCATGCGAGATATGAGCACAATTGGAAAGGCTAGCATATAGTGCCTTAATCGGCGGGTGCACCAGACTAAGGCCCAACACATTTTTTCTAGGGCAGAGTAATTGAGCTCATACCTAGTCATCCTCTTGCTAAGGTAGTATATGGCTTTTTCAGAGTGTCTCTCTTCTCCTTCTTGGGCTAGTATGCAACTCATGGCATTTTCAAAGACAGATAGGTAAAGAAATAAGGGCTTTTGAGGAGTGGGTGGTGAAAGGACAGGTGGATTTTGAATGTAGGCTTTTATTTTGTCGAACGCGGCTTGGCATTGCTCATCCCATTGGAACTTCTCCCCTTTCTTCAGTAATCGGAACAAGGGATCACATGTAGTTGTGAGCTTTGAGATAAAGCGGCTGATGAATTGGATCCTCCCGAGGAACCCTCTCACTTCTTTCTCATTCTGTGATGGTGCCATTTCTAGAATTGCCTTGATTTTAGAGGGATCGACCTCTATCCCCCTCTGTGTGAAAGTGCATTTCTTTGAAAATCTTCTCCAATGCCACCAAGTGGCCCTCTCTATCCTTGGATTTTATGATCATGTCATCTACAGACACTTCTACTTCCTTGTGAATCATGTCATGCAACAGAGTGGTGGCAGCCCTTTAGTAGGTTGCCCCAGCATTTTTGAGCCCGAAAGGCATTACTCTATAGCAGTAGGTTCCCAATCTTACAATAGCATTAGAATCTGATTGTACCCTGAGAAACCATCTATGAATGACAGTAGCTAATGTCCTGCAGTGTTATCTACCAAAACATCGATGTGGGGAATCGAGAAGTCATCCTTTGGACTAGCTTTGTTTAGATCACAAAAGTCGAAGTACACGTGAACTTTTCCATCCTTCTTGGGGACTGGCATGATGTTGGCAACCCATTCTGAATACTCTGTAATAATGATGAACCCTACCATTAACTATTTTTCTACTTCTTCTTTGACCTTCAGTGCCATTCCGGTCTCATGTGCCTCAATTTTTGCTTGACAGGTTTAGAATTGGGGAGGAGAGGAATATGATGTTAGACAATGTCGGGATCGACCCTAGGCATATCCTCGTAAGACCAAGCAAAAGCATCTTTAAATTCTTTTAGCAAGAGAGTCAATTGTTCTTTTTCTTCTTTATTAAGCATTGAGCCAATTTGCACAATTTGTGGATTATCTTTTTCACCTAGGTTTATCGATAAAGTATCTTCGATTATTTCACAAGCAGGTGGTTTTTTAATTAGCTGCTTATGTTCGATTGGGAGATACTCAGAGGGATCTGTGCATTCACAAGTATTAGACACTGAGGAATAAGAAAAATTGTCTTTCATTTCATTCATAATAGGTGGAGAGATTACATCAGACAGTGGTGGGCTCACAGTAGCCGACTTTGGTATAGAATCGATAATGGGAAGTATAGACTCTGAGGGAATAGGGGATAGGGAGACACAGACAGATGACTCTATAGCCTGGTTGCTTAGACCCTCCTCAGTCGGCGTGATCTAATCATCTTGGCTCTTGGCCCTCTTTTCTTCCTTCTCTTCAGTAGATTCTTCCCACATTTCCTTGATAGCTTCATTGTCCAGATACTTCAACTAGTCTTCCTCTGGGGATTTTGTAATTTTTTCCATATAGAACGGATCTTGATAGGGGAGGCCTTTCACAAACAGCAAAGATTTCAAGTTTGGGGTGCCTTTTTCTGGTACTCTGATGAATCCAAGGTTCGGGGAACCCAAAATAGGGGAAGTCATCCCCTTCCTTGATGAACTACCCGTTCAAGGTCTTGCGGTACAGTGAGAGACTCCTAACCCTCTTCTTCCAGGGCTTTTGCAGCTCGAGATCTTCCTCAGTAGGCTTGTACCCTAATCCAAAAGTGCCTTTTTTGCCTTTGATTTGAGGGAAATCATGGATCCCTTGTTGACGTCAGCCCAATCCCATTCCAGGGAAGTAGTTCATTTTGCAGATGATATTGACGACTGCGAAGTGGATCTCAGGGAACCTATCTTCATCCTCGTTCATGTGGACCTCTTCCATGAAGAATCCTCCAATTTCCCCTTCTTCAAGTTCGGGTGTTTGAATTTCAAAGACGGGAGTGTAGCTTGGGAAGGCTTCATTTCCCCAACTGTTGCCAAAGATGATTTTCACCTTTTTCTCATGAATGTACTTGATCATTTGGTGCACAATGGATGATACCGCTTTGTTGCCAGGGCCTCCCAATCAATAAATTGAATGAGACAGGTATTTCCATGACTTAAAAGAGTTGAGTGCAAACCAAAGACCCTACTCGGATTTAGAGAGAAATAGTCCCCATCACAGTTCTCTTGGTGTTATCATAGGCCCTCACAGATTGTACGGACGGAGTGATGTCTAAGATGTTGACCCCAAGGTAGTGGTGGTTCTTACAGCACAAACATTCAAGGTAGAGCCTGTATCGACTAGATAGAATGGCACTTACTGCCCCTTGCACCCAATAGTGATGTACAAAGCTTTGTTATGTGCAGATCCTTCTGGCGGCAAATCCTCATCGGAAAAGGTAATGACTAGGTCAGGGGTGAGTGTGCCCAAGAAAGCCACCATATCTTCCGGTGCTGCATTAATAGGGACCTCAATTCCAGCCAAGTCGTTTAACACGACATGTCTATGTCATAGGATGTCACCATGATATCCCACATTGAGAGGTATGCTTGAGTTTTCTTCAATTGCTTTATTAGCTCATTATCCTCTTCGATGACCTCACCCATTTTTCCCTTTCCCTTGTCTTTGACTAGTTCTTTCTCGACAGTGACAGGCTGTGGAGGCTGATAATGATGGCCCGACCTAGTCAGTTGATCAATCTTGGCAAGAGTAGGTCTTTCTACAGTCCCATCTTCTTTAAACCAATCGCAATCCATTCCCATAAATGGTTTCTTTGGCTCGTTCCAGATGGAGGCATCACTTTCTTTATTGGTATCATACCATTTGAGGTCTACCACCCCTAGATCATGTTCTTCCAGAAAGAACAAATCTTGTTCATCATCTAACTGTTGCTGTCATTCATCATCCTCCCCTTCGATCAGATGAATTCCCTCAAACTCTAATATGTCAATGAGGGGTAAGGGGTGTGCTAAAGGGGTGATATAGGTGATGGGGTTGAAGGATATAGGGTCAAATTCAATGAGACTGATATTTTGGTGGTTTGGCAGGGGGTTTTGGGTAACATGGGGCTATGTTGTTGGTGGCTCAATGATATTCTGATCAATGAGGTCTTGGATGTCATGGTGGAGGCACATATAATCATCGGTATTATGGCCAAGGGCTTGGTAGTAGGTGCAATGTTTGGACATGTCACAGCTTGGTGGTGGCGGGGTATTTCAAGGTTAGAGAAATTAGAGGTGGACGGTTTTGAGAAGACGGTATAAGGCTAAGAACAGGGAGATCTCTAGCTTGGGGAAATTGCGAGGAGGCTTTTTCTGGAAAGGGGTGATTGGGTGTTGGAGGGTTGGTATGGGCTAGGAGGGTACGCCATGGGTTGACTGCTAAGGGCATTGACATCCAGAGTGTTGCGCGAGTAATTGGGCCTTTTCGACTAACTTTGAGGCTCTTCCTTCTTAATCTTTCCTTCCCTGATAGCGTCTTCAATTCGAGTCCCAACTTCAAACAACTCCTCAAAGGTTGAGATGGATTGATAGAATAGTTTCTAATTGTAGAGCGGTTGCAAATTTCGGATTAACATTCTCACTTGTTCCTTCTCAACTGGCCGGTGGGTCATTTGGGCAACTTTGTTCCTCCATCTGCTCAAGAAAGCAGGAAATGACTCATTGTTGTTCTATCGGGTAGTTTCCAAATCCCTAATTGTGACATCCAGCTCTTGATTGTAAGAATAATTCTAGTTTCCATCTACTCCATCTGCTCAAGAATAATCATAGTTTCCAAATCCTTGATTGTTTCTCTATCTACTCAAGAAAGCAGCAAATGACTCATTATAGTTTCCAAATCCCTAATCTTTCCTTCCTAAATCCCTGATTCAATGGGCTTTCGAACGATATCTTCCCATGCCTGAGTTTTGGAAGCTTCCAAGATAAGGAACCATGACAGTGCAGACTTTTTGAGGGTTTGTGGGAACAACTTTGCAATGTGCTCATGAGTGCAGCCCAATGAATAGAAGATGCTCATACACAGCTTCACATGGCTTTTCAAATTCCCGGTTCCATCAAAACGATCAATGGCATGCATTTTGAAGTTTTCTGGCAATTTCAACTTAACGGGCTCGAAAAGCCCTGCCAGGTCTAGTATGTAGTCATCAACCCCCTTGCTCTTTCTCAATACACTTTCCAGCTTGTCGACTTTATCCTTTTTCTCTAGGAGTTTTTTCTCATATGCAGGTGGTGGGACCCATTGAAACCAATCTTCTTCCCCATTATTCTTATGTACGTCGATGGGAGGTGGTACAAACCCCAGCGGTGGTGGCAGCATGAATCCCAGTGGTGGTGGGAACCTAGGTGGATATTGCGGCTGCTGCTGTTTCAATTCTTCTATAAACTTCAAGACTTAGGCCAGGCTATCAGACTGCTGGCTTATGGTGGCTCCCAACTCGGTGACCTTGTTTTCTAACTCTTCCTGGTTCATGCTGTAATAACTTGCCGGGCTGATCCTGACCAAACGATTATCTGAATTTCTGACCCAAGATGAGGATCCCAACTGTTGACTTTGGGAATCTATAGTGGCCTACATATTTGAGAGTATTATATTAGATTCTGACTGTGACAACTTTAGACAGACAATGATAGTGACATTAACAAACGTGGACTAACTTATGTATAGACTGAGTGAAATAGTGCATGGGGACTGATAGGGAAGGTGCATGCATATGAGATAAGCATACGGATGCAAGCCCTAATCTACATGATGCCCCTATTTCTAATAGATAGCAGTTAAACAAGTAAGGTCCTAGCTATACAGAGTGTGCTAACCTTACTTTCCAGTATGATCACCAAAGGATAACAGGGATTTTTAGAATATTTTGAGAAATTTTGATAGAGTTTCTGGGGAAAACTGGTATCTTTGGTAAATCTAGGATATATGGAGAGAGTTTCTTGGAGAAAGTGGTTATATCTGGGACGAGAGTTTCAGGGAAAAACTGGTTATATCTGGATAATATATGGACAGAGTTTTCTGGGAGAAACAAGTGTTTCTGGATAATATATAGAAAGAGTTTTCTAGGAGAAACTGGTTAAATATGATGGTGATCATACTGTCTAGTAAGTTTTCATACTCCTATGTCTTAGGACCAACGAACAAGGTTTGTAGTGTATATCTTTGTGAACATGGAGCAGACATCCTTACCATGGTGCCTAGGCAGGTCAACTCAATGTGGTCACATGTGAGTGATTACCTTGGGAATCATAAGAAAGAGGTTTTGTTCTATGCCACATAAGCGTCTACACTGCACCGGTAATCCCACCAGGGCATACAGCAGTTATATTACATTGTCCTATCTTGAAAAGATAAATGAATAGTCCTATGAAAGGTTCTACAGGAATCTATATGCAAAGACTGGGTTTAGTAAAAAAAAAGGTCCATTGACAAGAGTTCCAATATACCGTCACGGAGATAGTACGGAAGTTGTTACACTTTTTGATATACCTTGGAAGGTACAGTATCAATGGTGCCTTGTGCCCTGGCACAGCAAGACCTGAACAATGTCAGTGCCACATTTCAGACACAGTCGGAGTGGGAAATATAGGAGTAGAATGCGGTGAACCAGACATAGTAAAAAGATGATTTTAAGGATGCTTCTTATGAGTCAAACCTCTGTATTATTTTGTTTTGAAAATAAAAATCCCCAGCAGAGTTGCCAGATTGTGGACACGCGGAATCGGTCGTCCACTCTTTTGTTGGTTTGAAATTGATTTGAAAAATGTGTGTTGAAAATAGATACAGAGTCGCCACTTGGTCTTTAGGGAACCAAGAAACCCAATTTGACTCACCCAAATGGATAAAGGGCACCGGCCCTTCATAATCAAAGAACTTGGTTCAGGGTTTTGGTACGAGAGAGGAAGGACCTTTGCCATGACTAAAATACCCTCAACTCGCCCCATCTCTCGACGAGCCTCAATTAACATCCAAATAATCATCTTATACTATGTTTGGTTCGACAATTAATACTATGATAGTATATTACATCACATAAGAAACTTGAAATGGAAGATCTAAAGATAAGATATCATTCATAAGATCTAAGCCAAGTATCACACAATGCAAAGTGAAAGATCACACAAACAAACCTAGGAAAAACCATCTAATCACATATCAAGAAATAAAGTTTTCCTAATCTAAAGGGGACATGAATTTTTCTTGAAACAAATTAATCAAAGAAATCAAAAATATGCTTAGCAAGCTAATGTGATGCATGTTAATCTTTGAGAAAAGAAGATCTCTCAATCCCCAGGACGGATGAGAAAGGATGTTTTGATCGAGAGGGAGCATGAACATGTGACCAAGTTTATTCTTTATATTCTTCTTAGATTAGGAGTCACGAAAATTCCAAATCTTACATGGATGCAATGCATGGTCTTATAATATGCCAAGGTTGTAGAGTGTTTGTTTACATGAATTTTCTAAAGTGACTTAGAAGTCTAAAATATGAATGAATGCATGGAGGAAATCATCATGGGATATGTACAAATATAGTATGGACCACTTCCTAATATATGAGCTAATTTGAAGTACATATAAGCATCAAATCAAATAATGAAAGTAAAAGCACACTTGTTGTGAATAGTGGATAGAATAGTGAGTTGAACTTGTAGAAATTGAAAAGTGGGACAAATGTTTTTCAATGCATGATTTTTTATGGAAATCATCCTTATTCTGTTTAGAACACATATCAAAAAGCCAAACTTCAATAACTATTACAGATTGAGAGAAATCTTATAAACAATAGAGGTCACTCAGAACTAGAATCCGTACTATCGACTGAAATGTCAAAAAATATTAGAAAATGAAAACAAAACATCTAGAGGCCCATATTATACAAAACGTTCTCTAAGCCAACGACGTTCAAGGAAAAAAGAAGTTGATACCACTCCTTTTGGAAAAGTTTTTTGTAAAACAAGTTGAAAGTCAACCAAGCTGCTGTGATAGAAAAAATAGAATGTCTGGAAGGAATGTTTGGGCCAAAATGGAACCCTTTCATGTGTTTTCAAGTCAAACCAAAAATTTTGGGTGTTCTCTAACAAGTTAGGAAGACTTTCCCAGTGCTCTTGTGATCCTCCTTTAAGTATTGAGTTCTAGAGAAATCTTTGAACTCAGATTGTTCACTATTTTGATGATTTTTTAGAAGAAAAGGGTTTTATTTCTTGAAGTCAAAAGAGGGGTTCAATAGGGGTTTTAAAATAGAGGTTTGAGAGTACATTTTCAGCACTTAAATGAGGATTATAACCACTTACAACATCAACCATTAGACTTGTATCAAGAACCTCAAAGATTGTTGGAGAGCAATGTTTTTATTTTTGAAGATAACTTCAAGAATACATAGGGATGTATTGAAGTTAGGATCATCATCTATCAAACATGTTTTTGAGGTCAAGAGCTACTATCCATAAGGATTCACTCACCTCAAACACCATTTCATCACTTAAATGATGATGAACTAGTAAGTAGTCAAAGAAAAATAAAAAAGAAATTGGGTAAGGAGAGATGAACAAATATAAACAAAGCAAGTAAATAGCAATCAATAGTTGATGATCATTGAGATATTGGACTTGTAGCTTGGTGTTTCACTCATATATTATGACTTTGGCCATGCAAGTAGCTTTCTATCTCATGAATGCTCACAAAAATAGTGGTTAGATGTATTGAATGTGAAGTAAATGGGAGTAATGAAGTAGAAAACAAAGTTTAGAACTCACTTTCTAGTTGAAAAATCAAAGGAGGAAGCTTCTTTTCTCTCTATTCTAACCTTATCTCTACAACTTTCTCCCTACAACTTTTTCTAAGCTTTGTATTTTCACCCCCCAAATGAGAAGTCAAGGGGGGTTTATATAGGCTAATTTGGGGTGGTTTTGGGATTCAAAGAGTGCTCCCATTGGCTCCAAATGTCTGTGAACAAGGAACTACGTCGTTTTGGTTTCTAATTAATCAAAATGGACCCCCCAAAAAATGTTTTTTCATCCAAAAAGTGACGCGGTGGAAATGGACCAATGTCGCGGTGGCAGTGGGCCAGTGCCACAGCGGCACTGCTCCTCCAACATCCGGATAATGCTGTTTAGCTGCCCTGAGGTTTTGATATTCGCGAAAAGACCCTATTTCGTTCGAAATTCACAGAAAATGTGTATGAATTCCAAATTGAGCTTGTAATATACCATTGGAAAGGTAATGGAGTCTACCTTACATAAAAAATAGTTCAAAGTCAGGTCACTTTGAAAGTTTTGCGGTATTCGCGATAAAAGCCAATTTGATCGCCTTTTTCACCTTCGAAAATTTATAGTAAATTCGTTTTAAATCCTAAAATTCAATGCAATATACCATTGGAAAGCTATTGACCTCTAGTATCCATGAAAAATATTTGAAAAATGATACGGCGCTCTAGTTTCAAAGTCAACTTTTAGGTCAAATCGGTCAAACCTGAGATCTCCAGCAAGTTCTAGAAACCTCTGGGAGCTCCCAGAAGCTGATGTTTTCGTTCGAAAAACTCATTTTAATACTTTTCACATAATCTAGTATGATCTTGGAACTTTCTGGAGAATTTGGATGATTTTGGTCAAACCCTGGTCAAACCTGGTCAAACTTGAGTCAAACCAGTGAACGGGGACTTTTCAGGAACTTTTGGGGCTGACGATTTTACCCGATTTGGCCTTAAAACTTATTTTATTGCTTTTCTTACGACGTAGTGTGTTTCCAAAACTTTCGGTCCAAATCTGGGAGTGTTTGGGCTTTTAGGGGTATTTTGGTCATTCTGAGCATTTCGAGAGATAGAACCAACTTCCAGGAGTCCTTTTTGAGTCTTTTTTTTATCATTGTGAACCACCAAGCTATGGGTCTCCTAAATATGATAGCCGAAAAAATGGGGTGTCTAAATGACGATGACTCCGCTCGACTTCAGTATAATCACTATGATTCCCTTCGGGTGGAGTGCCTCCGTTATCTAGATACGGTGACGGAGTGGGATCAGCTGCTACCACTGTTAGGAGTTGTCCCTGAGGAGTCTTTGGTCACGACTAAGTGGTTTCTTGATAGCTTCAGAGGTCAGGAGGGTTTAACAGACGAATAGATGGCCCGAGGCTTTATTATGTATATGCTTGGATGCTCTCTGTTGAGCAACAAGGGTGATAGGATTTCTGTAGCACTGGTGGGATCCCTGGAGTGTATGGACCAGATCTATCAGTATGATTGGGCTAGTGCAGGATTAGCCATCCTGTCCAAGCATATGGGTGACATTTCGCGGGACAGGCCAGCCTCTACGGGAGGCTTCTGGAGAGAGTGGGAGGTACACTCTTTTATTTTCCTTTGTTATTTTCAAATAATCCCTGAGTTATTTCCAAATTTAAAATTTTGAACCTCATATTCTTTTTCATTCTTTTATTTTCTTGCAGATTTGGTCCCATGAGTATCTGCAAATGATGTCGCCTGAGACGCGACGAGCGGACGCCCTCATCATACCCCTGGGGCTGAAATGACAAAAAGAGCGGGTCGGGCAGAATACTGGGGCCCATGATTTTATAGCGTTTAGGAATTTCCTGACAAATCTGAGGGAGTCGCACATCTGCTGGCAGCCTTGGCTTGATGTTATTCCTGTTACTCCCTCAGGATTGCGATAATCAGGGGGGTATGACCCACAGAGGATACTACTGGAGGGCCCGGACATTCGAGAGTGGTACTTGGGGGAGAGGGTGACTAGGCAGTCACTGATGGCTCCTGGATATTTCGTGTCGCATCCCCCACTTGCTTCTATGAGGGTTGCGAAGACGCTCCAGGGCTCCGCACTCACGGTTGCCTTAGTTGGGCTCAATATTCAGGACTTTCTGGAGGCCCCAGACGGGTATGCAACTTTCCGTGTTGCTAAGCTGATGAAGAACTTCCCTTTGATGGAATTGACTCCTGTGAGCTTTCTATCAACTTTTCAGTCTCTCTTTTAGTTCTTATCATACATATATGCTTTCTCACTGCATTCACTTTTCTTTTGCAGCCCGTTCTTGCTACGACCTGGGCCCCAGTCCTACCACCTTGGAATTAGAGGCTTCGCACAGTCTCCTATAGTGAGCAGGTCACGACTACTGTCCCCCAATATCATACGGGCGGTCCCACCATTCCACTCCAGTACGACCATGTCTCGCGGGACTATGCAGAGCAAGGTTTGTTCTACGCCCATAGCGTGAGAGAGTGGATCTATGGTCGAGAGTGGAGGGTAATCGTTCAAAACTTTGACTTTGCATTTCTAACTTTGATGTTCTAATCATCATTTTATTGATCTTCTGATTTAGGCCGATGGGGCACGGGCATCTGCTGAGGCTCATGCGAGAGCCCTGGTAAATTTTTACCACCCGTTTCATTTATACTTTCCCTTTTGGTATTTTCATCCATCATTTTTAATCAAGCTTAGCTATTCGAATTGTTTCTCTCGTTTAGGAGAAAACGAACAGGACTCTAGTCCTACAGGTGAGAGAGCTCAAACAGCAGCTTTAGTAGTTCGGGATAGTGCCTGGCGGATAGAGGTGCTAGACGTGTTGGAGGCAGCAGTGGTGGAGGCAGAGGAGGTAGTAGCGGCAGTGGAGGCAGAGGAGGAGGCAGAGGTGGCGAGAGTGGCACGGAGTCAGAGCAGGAGCCTCTTAGGCGTGTTACCCGCCAGACTCGAGGCCAGGGCCAGGACTGATCCCGCTTTTCTTTTATTTCTTTATTTATGAGTGTTTTGGGGAGGATACATATATTTGGATGACTGTATATACACTTTTCTTATTTTTTATGACGGCTCCTAGATAGCCGAGGTTGGATAGGCATCTGCATACTCTTACTATGACTGTTTTTACCTCTTCTGCTTTAACTATTGCTCATGGTATGTGTAACCATGGCTCATCGTATGTGTAACCATGGCTTGGTCCTTTTATTTCGTTTTAATATTCTGACAAGCGAACCCCCTTTTTTTATTACTTTTTCTTTTGCATGAATGAATGAATGAATGAATGTGACCATATAGCTTGGTCTTGTTGTACGTGATGCATGATGCATGCGTTTATTTTTTTTCAATTTTCTATTTGCAGGTAGGCTGGAAACATTACAAACAAATCCTAGCCAAATTAAAACTCCAAGCGGCACTTGATTAGTCCTGCGCGGCACTCAGTGAGTGCCGTTGCAGCAGTCCGTAAATGCCATGCGGCAATTTTTGACTGCCAGATAGCAGTCTGTTAAGTGTTGCGGCAGTTTCTCATGTGTCACGGGTAGGTTTGGGCAGATTTACTTCTATTTATACCCTCCTTTCCTCAAAACTCCACAAAACACTTTCTGCTTGCATTCAGTTCCATCTCAAATGGCCCCCATTAGTTCCCAAATCCTCTTTCCATGGATGGATACTCTCTCTGGCATTGATAAGCTCAACTTTGAGTGTTTCCAATTGAATGATCTCTTTGCTTTCCGACGGATGCTTCTAAATAAGGACTTGCTTCGAGCTGCTATTCGGTGTTAGGACCCCTCTCTCCACGTCTTTCGCTTTGGCCTCCAGGAGGCTTGCCCTTTGTTCGAGGAGTTTAGTGCTATTCTGCACACTGATCCTTCTGTGGATTTGACGGTTCCTCCGATGCAGGCCGGGTATGTTCAGGACCTCGCTGCTCTTCTTTATACCACTCGGAATGCAGTAAGCTCCTTTGTTCATGACAGGTAAAGTGATTTTGAGCGCCTTTCGTCCGTCTATGCTCCGATGGGGGATCCCTATGACGGTGGGTACCAAGTCATCGACGTAGTCCTTTATCAATAGCCATGCTCTCTTACTTCCTCTTCCAGTCATCTTCTAACATTCTCATACCCATTGTCTGTGGTTTAAGGGAGATGAAAATTGTCGTCATGTTGATCCTTGGCGAGACCTTGATTGGCTTGGACCGTGCTCATAATGCCAGGGCCATGTTATCTATGGGGGCACCCTTCGTCTTATGGATTTGGCTCATGGAACACCTTGATCTCTTCATACACCCCTCACGCCTTCGCAGGCCACTTCCCTATGACCATGTGGAGGTCCACTGTTATTCCATTCTGTCGATGTTTGGCTTGGTTGGCTCCGAGGCCTTTCTGTTGGAGATATCTGTTGGGTCTGCCCGTAGTGGTCTTACCGCTCTGTTGTTGTATGACTTCCAGGACAGGCTAGTATCTGGTTACCTGGCTTGCATGCTACTACTTTCTATGCTCCCAGCCGAGTGGTTCATCAGTACGGGCTTCTCCAAGTTGTCACTGAGGACATTACTGCCGATTTTACGAGGAGTTCGGTCATGCATCCTTCTACCATGAAAATTTGTGCTGAGGCTTGGCATGACAGGGTGGCCGCTCCCTTTTGGAGGATTCTGTCTTCAGTTTTCCCTAATACTGAGTATCGTTTGTAGATCCAGACCATGGTTGACAGATAGACTCCATAGACATACATAAATGAAAGCAAAAATAGGATAGAGCTTTATTTTACAAAATATCTGACAAGTCCTGCCTATTTCCCTGCGCTTTCGAATGTGATTTTCCTATTTTCCAAAGAATGTTTATGTTTAGAAAATGTTCTATTACGTTCAATCAATGTATTCACTCTTTCGATCTATCCTTAGGTTATGACAATCCTCCTTTTAAAATCTTTTCTTGGCTTTTCGTTACTTTGCCTTGAATTTTGCATAGGCCTTTAACGTTCTATACCATAAATTCTCCTTTGTTTCTTTATAGTACTCATTTTGACATCCAGTGGATCTAGACATGGGCTTAAGGTATAATCTGGGTTCATCGGCTTAGCAAACGAAGTTTGCCCCTGGTTTTGGGGCTTCGATGTAATTCTGGGCAAACGTAAGTTTGTCGTTAGTTTGGCATAGGGATTTTTGGGTGCTTCAAGGACCGAAGGCTTTTGAGAGCCTGCCTACTTATCCCTGAGTGGGTATCAGGTTCGCAATAGTTCAGTTTAAGGCTTTACAGAGGGTACCGCTTGGGCAATTTTATTAATGACCGAACCGAGCAAGTTGCCTACGTATCCCTGAGTAGGAATCAGGTTAAGCGTAGTTCATCAATGTAGGAAGTTCTGAAAGAAATGGTTTCAAGTAAAATAGTTCTTGAGGCGATCGAGGTTAATCGGTTGCTTGAATTCAACCCCGTCCAGGTCCATAAGATAGACAGCCCCTCCAGAGACGAGAGTCTTAATGATGTACGGCCCGACCCAATTAGGCACTTTCAGTTCTTTGAGGACCAGGTCACTCTCAGCAAGCTTCCTTGGGCGAATCTTTTTGTTGAAAGCACGAGCCATCCTCTTCTGATATCCCCAAGTATGGTTTATTGCAACCAACCTCTTCTCATCGAGTAACATTAACTCTTCATACCTTCCCCGGATTCACTCTAGTTCAGTTATTTCACACTCTGCTAAAATCCGTAGAGATGGTATCTCTACTTCAACTGGAAGGATTGCCTCCATCCCATAAAACAAAGAATACGGTGTAGCTCCTGTGGAAGTTCTTACAGAGGTCCGGTATCCCCACAATGCAAACGGTAATTTCTTGTTCCAATCCTTATATGTGTCTCTGGTTTTCCCCAAGATTGCTTTGACATTCTTATTTGTTGCTTCTACTGCTCCATTCGTTTGTGGCCTGTACGGGGATGACTGATGATGGGTGATCTTGTACTTTTCTAAGAGTGGGATGACTTCCCCTAGGAAATGACTGTCGTGATCTGAAATAAACTCATTTGGAACCTCGTATCTGCAGATTATGTTCTTCTCAATGAAGTTTACCACATCCTTAGCCTTCAGAGTTACATATGATGCAACTTCCACCCACTTGGTGAAATAATCGATTGCCACAATTATGTACCGATGTCCATTGGAGGCTTTTGGAACTATCTCGCCGACAATGTCGACACCCCACACAGAAAATGGCCAAGGTGTAGTCATGCTATAGAGTTGGGAAGGCGGGGTGTGCATCAGGTTTGCGTGGATCTGGCACTTATGGCACCTCCTGACATACTCGCAGCAATCTCTTTCTTGGGTTGTCCAGTAATACCCTTGGCGAATTATCTTCTTTGCCAACATATGCCCGTTCATGTGGGGTCCACAAACTCCCTCATGTATTTCCTCCATCATTCTCTTAGCCTCCCTTCCATATAAACATTCCAGATTATACCCAATATACGACTTTTTCCACAGTTTGTCCGCATAGATCACAAATTGGGCTAAGAACCTTCAAATCGCATTCCTATCTTTCTATGAAGCTCATTTAGGGTACACTCCTTCCTTAATGAAATTACAAACATCCTCATACCAAGACACTTCCCCTTCCTCCTCTAGGGCTGCGATCATCTCAAATGATGGTTGGTTCCTTATTTCTATGGATAATGGGATCATGGTGACTCCCGAGGGGATTTGTATCATCGAGGCTAAGGTTGCTAGAGAATCGGCTAGTTGGTTCTCTTCAGGGGGAAGGTAATAGAATGATATCTTTTTAAATTACACCTTCAAACTCTCCAAATAGTTGTGGTAGGTCTCAATTTCTCATGCTTCACCCTCCAATTAACCCGTACTTGAGATATAATCAAATTAGAGTCCCCAAAAACATAGATCCTCTCAACTTTTAAGGCCAGTGCAGCTTCCATCCCAACTGTGCATGCTTCATACTCTGCCGTGTTATTGGTTGAGTTATACTTAAGATTGACGGCTAAAGGGGTAGGGGTTTTGTTGGGTGCTACAAGGATGATTCCAACCCCATAGCCCAGCTGGTTGGCTACTCCATCGAAGTATATTTTCCATAGATTCTCCTCTATCCCCATCACTCCTTCGTCTGGGAATTGGAACTCTCCCTTTTCTTTGGATTCTATCGCAAGATCGGCCAGGTACTCAGCGACAGCCCTCCCTTTTACAGATTTAACAGTGACATACTTGATATCAAATTCATCTAGAATCATGGTCCACTAGGAAATTCTGCTTATTAGGATGGGATTTTCAAATAGGTATTTGAGTGGGTCCATTCGAGATACTAGGGTTACAAGGAAGGCCAGCATATAGTGTCTAAGGCGGCAGGTACACCAGACTAAGGCCCAATAGACTTTCTCTAAGGGTGAGTATTTCAGCTCGTATTCGGTCATCCTCTTACTCAAATAATAAATGGTCTTTTTCCAAGTGCTCCTCTTCTCCTTCTTGGGCCAACATACACCCCATCGAATCTTCAAACACAGAGAGGTATAGCAATAAAGGTCTTCCAGGTAAGGGCGATGATAGGACAGGCGAGTTTTGGAAGTAGATTTTGATTTTGTCGAAGGCTTGCTGGCATAGGGTATCCCACTCGAACTTCTCTCCTTTCCTGAGCAACTTAAACAAGAGGTTATAGGTTAGGGTGAGTTTTAAGATGAAGCGTCTTATGAACTGTATTCTTCCCAGAAACCCCCTCAATTCCTTCTCACTCTTTGGTGGCTGCATCTCAACTGTGGCCTTTATTTTGGTCAAGTCCACCTCTACCCCCCTATGAGTGATAAGGAATCCTAACAGCTTTCCGGTGGTGACTCCAGAGGTACACTTCTGCAGGTTTAGCCTCATTCTGAATTCCCTTAATCTTTTGAAGAACTTTCTCAATGCCTCCAAGTGTCCTTTCCTCTCCTTAGATTTCATAATCACATCGTCCACGTACACTTCTACCTCCTTGTTGATCATATCATGCAGTAATGTAGTGGCGGCCTGCTGGTACGTAGCCCCTGCATTCTTGAGCCCAAATGGCATCACCCTAAAATAGTATGTACCCCACGGTGTGATGAAAGTGGTTTTCTCTCTATCTTCGGGTGCCATGAGAATCTGATTATATCCTGAGAACCCATCCATGGAAGATAAAAGTTTATGCCCTGCGGTATTGTCCACTAACACATCAATATGGGGTAAAGGGAAATCGTCCTTAGGGCTGGCTTTGTTCAAGTCCCGGAAGTTGACACAAACCCTAACACAACCATCCTTTTTTCAGAACCGACACAATATTGGCAATCCACTCTAGATACTCGGTGACCATCAAGAATCCGGCTCTCAATTGCTTTTCAACTTCCTCTTTAACCTTGAGTGCCCATTCAGGCCTCATTCGCCTCAATTTTGTTTTACGGGTTTTGAATTGGGGAATAGGGGGATATGGTGTTGGACTATTTCTGGATTGATACTTGGCATATTGCTGTAAGACCATGCAAAAAAATCTTTGAATTCGTTTAATAGATTGATTAATTCCTTACTTTCTTCATTATTAAGTGTAGAACCAATAAAAACATTTTGAGGATTATCTTTATTTCTTAATCGTTAAAGTGTCCTAAATGATTTTACATGTAGATTCTTTTTCCTTTTCAATTAATTTTTGCAATTCAACTGGTATTTCATGATCATCACATCCATCACATTCATTAAGCGCATTTGAGTAAGCAGAATTAGTCATATTTCATTGATTTTGTTTGGGGTGATTACAACAGACATAGCAATAGTAAGACACCTCATTTGGGCCATTACAGACTCCAGGGAGGGGGGATACTTATCACTAGACTCAAAGACCCATTCTTTATTGACCCCTTTCTTGAGATCCACCATGTGGTAACATGGCAGATTCCCTGTTCCCATCTCAGCTTCTTCTCCGACCACTGTTTCCTCAGGTTCTTCCATGTTGTTCCCTTTGTCCTCTTCTTGCACTTCTTCCACCATGCCCTCAGCATATTCTTTCCCGTCCTTGTCTTCCATGACCTCTTCTTGGCCCGTTCCCTCGGTCTTTGTGCTTTCTTTTCCCAACAGGTTCTTCATGACCGAGCCATCTAGCGCACCAATCCAATCTTTAACAGTAGTTGACTTCACGGGCACCTTCAGATATGGATCCTCATATTTGGAGAATTCATGGGGGAAGAAGATCTCAAACCCTGGCTTTAAGCTATTGTCTTTCTGATCAACCCATGGTTCTAGGAAGCCACAAAAGGGGAAATCCTCTCCCTCCTTCACAAAGTATTCGTTGAGCATTTTCTGATACGGGACCAATGGTGCATTGGCTTCTTTCTTCTTTTCTCTCTGTTCCCTTTTTTACGGTTGGTAACCCAGACCATGAGTGTGAGTCTAGGTGGGGATCTTTGGAAATTCTGGCAGACCTTGATGATTCTTACCCAATCCCATACCTGGGAAGAAAACCATTTTTTTCATAATCCTGGCAACCAATGGGCTCGCATATTAATCAAAAAACAGCGGGAGGAACTCTCTCGGGTTCTCTTCCTCCAACATGTTAATAAACTCGAACCCTCCTAGACTTGTCTCTTCTTCCTAAAATTGTACCTCTAGAACCAACGCACTTGATGAAGCTTCAGATGGACGGACCCAACTATCCCCGAGAATGTCACAGACCTTGCTTTTCCAGACACATATAACCTTCTAATGGATTGTTGATGGTATGGCCCCCAAACTGTCCAACCATGGTCTTCCCAACAGCAGGTTGAATAAAGCAAGTATGTCAATGACTTGAAATTCAGCTTCTTTGTCCAAAGGCCCAACAGTGAGGTGGAGAAGAATTATTCCCATGACTGTCCTCTAAGTATTGTCATATGTTCTCACCCTCTGCTCAAACAGTATGAACGTTGAGTTATCCAAACCCATGCGTTTAGCTGTTTAGAACGGACACACGTTTAAAGCGGGCCCATTGTCAACAAGGCAAGTAGGTATAGTGTTTCCCAGGCATTCTACAGTGACATTTAACGGTATATTATGAACGAGGCCCTCCCAGAGGTAAGTTATCTGATGAGAAGGTAATGACTAGAGTCAAAATTCTACTAATCATTCCCACGAGGTCTTTCAGTGCCGTGTTGATAGAAACATCATATTGGTTCAAGGCATCCAAAACTGCCTGCTTGTGACGTTTGGAAGCAATCAACAAACCCCAGATGGTGATATTGGCCTGAGTTTTCTTCATCTGCTTCAGAACCCTATCTTCTACTTCTTCTTCGTTCATCTTCCCCTTTCCTTTATCTAATTCTCTCCCCAGGTGATCCTCTTCTAGTTCAAGCGGTTGAAGTGTCTGCCTGACTGGGTTAGATGACTGACTTCTTCCTTCGCCCATAAATTGTCAACTTCTAAAACATCTTTCAAATCCTCCGTTCTTGTTCCCACTTCTTCATCACTTATATACCATAGGTCATCTTCCACCTGATCCACATCGGTACTGTTCGTCTCTTGAACCCACTAATCCTCTTGTTTCGATGTCCCCTCTCTTAACTGATTCCCCAGAGTGCAGATTATCAAATCTTTCGGCAGCTGGTAAGGCTTCCTTGGTGTCCCGGCCTTGGTGATTAGCCTAGACAGATCGAAGGTCGTCTCTCCTATCCCAAGAAGTAAAGGCATTGTAGCAGCGGTACAGCATGGTGATTTGGCAGTGGATTCCTAGTAACGTTAGGATCTTTGACGGGCAGCTTGAATATCACCTTGTTATCAATGAGGTCCTGAATTTTATGCCTCAGCCTCATACATCGATCCGTAGAGTGACCCTTTTGTTGGTGAAATTTGCAATAGAGATCTTCTCAAAAGTTTGGCAGAAGCGGACTCGATAAAGGTCAAGGTTCCAACGGGCGAAGATGCCCATTCGCCACTAGCCTATCAAGGGCGGTTGACAGTGATACCCCCAAATCTGAAAATTTCCTCGGCTGTTTGTCCACTCCTCTTCTCGATGTAATGTCAAACTTTCTCTCCGGTCCACTTAATGCGTTGACATCGGTGGGGCCAGAGAGACCCCCCGAATGTCCCCCATTTGACCCATAATTCAGCCTCCTATATCAATTCGACTGTTCCTCCTTCTTGATTGCCCCTACTTGGATCGCATCCTCTATCCTTGTTCCCACGTCAAAAACCTCAGCGAATGTGTTGATCGACTGAAATCTCATCTTTTCTTGGTAGACGAACTGAATATTCTTTATTAATATTCAGATCTGATCTTTCTCGGGTGGTATCTGTACCATCTTGGCTGCCTTTCCCCTCCACATGCTCAAATACTCAGTGAACGACTCCTTGTTTCCCTGCCTAGTGGTCTCCAAATCTCGGATTGTGACATCTAAATCTTGGTTGTACTCATATTGTGCCACGAATGCTTTGATCACCTCCTCCCAAATTAGGGTTTTGCTTGGTTCAAGTGTGAGATACCAAGACAGAGCAGCCCCGGTTAAAGTCTGCTGAAATAAGACAGCCATCATGGTGGTGCTCAATCCGCTAGGCTGGAAAGCTCCGATACACATCCTCACGTGACTGCGAGGATTCCCTATTCCATCAAACTTATCGAAAACTGGCATTTTAAAACCGACAGACAGTGTCTCATGGACCCCATCGTACAGACCTTCTAACTCCATCAGATAAGTGTCGACCCCTTGAGCCTTACGCATTACCCTTTCTAGCTTCTTTATCTTCTCGATCATTATCCTCTCTTTGTCAGTCTTTTCCCTTTCCACCCACTCCCTTTCAGCTCTAGGAACCTCGACTCTCGACATCTCTAGGTCATCATACTAGCCTTCTTTCATAACGGGTGGATCGTTGATTGGTGGATTTACTGGTGGCGGGCGTGCTATTGCTTCTATCATGACCATCATTCAGGTCATATTCTCAGCCTGGCGCCTCATCTGTTCTGCTTGTTGTTCTACCAGTGTCCTTAATTCTGCTACTTCCCCATCATTTCTTTCGTCTGCCATTTCTTTGTCACTTTCCTTTCTTACTAGCCATGCTGTGGGACCCCTAAACTAGACCGTGCTTAAACTTGATGCTATCTTTGCCCTATAAAGGAATTAAATGTTTTTTTTTCAAAAAACCTTTTTGTCATTTATCTTTTTATCATAATTTTGAAAGACACCTTTATGAATGGTTCATATGTCACATGGATGCAATGCATGTGTGCGTGTGTGCCTACTCTATATGCAAAAGAAAAGAAAATTCTAGCCCTAACAAATAGACACATAAGCATATAAAATCCTTACTCATGTCAAATGCGCCAATTTCATCCCTTATTGTGATCCATACTACCCTTCAAAGGTCAGGTATTTAAATTTTGGGTTTTATGAGATCTTTTCAAAAACAATTCTCAAGAATTTTATTTTAAAAAATGAGGATGTGAATTCTTTTCTCAACGAAGATTTTGAAATTTATTTGAAGAAAGCATTTCTCCCAAAAAGATGACATGATCGGATTATGAAACCATTTCAAGAATTTATTTGCTTGCAAAGATGGGTTTAAAATTTCTTGGGTAGAAGGACCACATGATCAGATTATCGCCGTATCTTTCATGAATTCAGATACATACAAGGCCAATGATGCTTAGCTAAACATGATATGAGAGATGTAATTTTCTAATCAAAGTCAAGCTGATTTGCAAATGTCATGGGACATGAAAGGGAATTGCTCACAAGTGATTAAGATGTTACATATCTTTAATCAAGCAAGTATCGTTATCATCTCAAGTAATCCCTTTCGGGCATACAAAACTTCCTAGCACATAATCCTAATCGAAAATTATTATGCAAAGGCCGGGTTTTGGTAAAAAAAATAAGGGACCCTTGACGCACACCCGATAGGATGCTTCATATACCAACACATGGTACGAGATCAAGGGTGATCACATAGTCCAATGATGACTTGACCGACCGGGTTGCCCCGAGCCTCCAAGGTCATAGTTCCGTGCAATTGATTGGCCAGACATGCAAGTGCAATGCAATGGGCACACAAAAATTAATTAATTCGATTAAAATGATGCTTTCAAGTCTAATCCTCGAGTGAACCCAAAATTTTAAAATTCTGATCTGCGAAATCAGAGATTCTAGGTTTGATCCCCAGTGGAGTCTCCAAATTGTGGATACCGACATTTGGGGCCACTTTTAATTTTAAACAAAGAAATTCAAAATCAACTTCAAAACGAGTCGCCACTCAATTTTTTTTTTAAAGGGAAATTAAGAAACTATTTTAAAACAAACTGATCTTTTTTGGAAACCAGAGATTAGCTAGGTCCGGGGATTATGGAATGAGAGAGAGAGGAGCCCGGCGGACTAAAACACCCTCTCTCACACTATCTCGCGATAGGCCTCTACTCAATATCCTTTTAATTAAATTACTAATCTAAGTGTGCCCTCAACTAATACATATATATATACATATACATTACAAAGCATGTCTAAAAGGGTGTAAGATTGCTAATGGTAAAAATATCATTCAAAACCACATAATTCAAATAGCAGATGATATGATATGCAATAAGAACAAGAGAACTTATGTAGGATCCAGCTGCAAAATTGGAAATGTGCAATGCATGCAAAATAGAAATCCCAAGGAAAGGGTCTCTAATCACATATATACACATAAATCAAGACCTAATATAAAGTGCCGCACATGGAGTCGAAAATCAATAAAATCAACAATAATTAAGCTAGAGAAAAGTCAGGAAGTCATACCTTAACGGCGCTACAAAACAAGGGTTAGTCCACATGCTTTAGAAAGAATATATAATATCAAATAATCATCCTTGAATGTCTAGCTCAATTCTATCAAGTAAAAGAACTGACACAATTTATGAATTCTTTGTAATTAGTTGAGATCATATCACTCCTATAGATATGCAAGTCTCAACTAGGAGCCAATGCAATGTCCATATAAAAATGGTATAGTCCCAACATGATTGCAAGGAACTCATAATTATGTTTACAAAATGAATTCTAATTACAAGTATCCATCTATATGAATGAATGTATATGATTACATGGAAACAAGAAAAAGCCATTGGATCATTCTTTGATTTGGATCATTTAGCCTTTGTATTTAAGTTTAACTAATCATTATTGAAGCATGGTTTAAGCCTTAGGTCATGGAAAGATCATTTGAGCCATTATTTGCAAAGTATACCAAATTTGTCCAAAAATTCTAAAAAATTACAGAGAACAAGTCAAGGCTTTAAAAATTAGAAAAGCATGGTTCCCGTGGTTTGATGTCAATGAATTTCGGACACTAGATGCCTCTATGAGTCTAGTTTCAAACCCAAAAGGAAATATTGAAGATCAACGGTTCAATCTCTAGGAATTGGACAAAAACTAGACATCACTCAGAACTTCACAACTCTCTATCCAGAGTTTTTGTATGATTTTCTAAAAATAGTAAACAAATCAAAAAGACTCTAAATTTTGTAGGGGATCTTAATAACACATTAAACTTCATAGAAAAATTATTTGGAGCCAATAATGCTTGATTAAAACCCTGATTCACTTATTTCAAAAGGGTGTTACTGTTCTGAAATTTAGGACAGATTGTTGTTGCTTCACAAAACTCATGACCAAACCACTTTAAACATGAAATCTCATTAAAACAAAAATCACAGCGGTAAAACTATGTATTATTGAATATCTCCAGTTGGTTTTATTCAATTCCAACGGTCCATTATTTAATTAAAAATCTTTGATCAGAAGTGGTCAATGAATTCACTGCACCTTTTATCAAATATGTCTTTTATTTGTTAACTTTAGCTATCAAGCCATTAAGTTTGGCTTAGCCTAAGTTACTTTTCCTCCCACTTGGTGGTCCTTGGAAACTAATGACACTTGTATTTATAGACCTCAATGAAGCATGAAAAGATCTTCATGAAATCTCTAAGTAATGAACATAAACCATGGTGGTAGGTTTGGATTCATGAACCAAATATGTTATCATCAACCTTAATTCCTTTATAAAACATGATCTTACAAAGAAACCAAAGGGATTTCAAATCAATCGATTCAAGTAAGACATTGAGAGTCTTATGAATTCTAAGAGATGATTATAATCAAAAGAATGAAAAGGGAAGCAAAAGAAAAGAACTCAAGTAATATCCAAATTGACTTCACGATTTATTTAACTTCAAATCTTGAGCTACTTTGATCCAAACCAATGAAATGGAAGTTTAATCACAATATATGTGGTGTGTGATGAAATGAGGTGGGAAGAGAATTTTTGAAAATGTGTAAAAGGTCCTAAGAATCTATGTATTGTGATTAAACTTGAATGTAGAAACTAAGTAATTTTAAAGTTTACCTCTAATTATCCACAAGCTCTGTAGACACCCCAATTTTGACCGACCGTCGAATTTAGAAGAGTGTCACCTCCACGTCCAATGATGATAAGGACCGAAAAGATTCGAAGTATTCCAAGCTCTTCAGAAAGTTCTCCAGACGCGATAAAATTTCACAGAAAGAAAAAAATACCAGGTATTTGGGAGAATTCAGGTATAAAACACCATTTTTGGAAAAGATCTTCAAAAATAAGTTTTTTTAAGAAAAAGGGAAGAAAGAAAAGACCTAAAAAGGGAAATTCAACAGAAAACGGCCACGGCAGTATACCACGGCACTCAGTGAGTGTCAAGCGGCATTCGGTGAGTGCCGAACGGCATCCAGTGAGTGTCGGCCCGGCACTCACTGAGTGCCGCTGACATTTTCTGACTGCCTTTGCTTTTAAAGTCCGTATTTTGTGTTACAATACGTATGTGTAGGCGGATAAAAACAAAAATCTGATAAAGTAAGGTTAACGAAAATACGGCAATCAATAATTTGGAGCGGCACTCACTGAGAGCCGTGCAGTAGTCACGGAATGCCGCGACGGCAGACGCGGAGTGCCGCGGCGGCAGCCACGGACTATCGCGAATAACTTTTGAATGCCGCCCTGGGCAGCAGTCTGTCTAATTTCAAGAAGTACGTATTGTACCACCAAATGGGATGATTACACCTGTCTTTTACTCTGAATTCACTTAAAATACTTGGTGATTTTTGTCTATAAAAGAGGGAGGATCTTCCTTGAGGAAAAAACAGCAAAAGAGAACAAGAAGAGAGTGATACAACATACAATATACAACACAATTCAAAAAGAGAGAGTTTAGAGAATTAGGGAGAAGAGCTTGGAATATCTTCAAAGGAAAAGAACTTTGTGGATAGCTTGGAGGTGACCCTCTAATCTTAGTTGTGTTTTCTTTCTTTTGAGCTTCTAATCTTCAAGTCATTTTTAGTTTTTCTTGATTAAGTTTTAGAGTTTGTTAAGTAAATTTGGAAGTCTTTGTTTCTAATTCCTTGAACTTTCTTCTATTTCTCTTTGTTTATTTTTTTTTTGTGGATTCTTGGAGATCTTCAATATCTCTCTTGACATCTCTTGAGTATGATCCTTTGAATCCCATGTAAGCTTATGCTTTACATGGGAGTCAAAACTTGATCATCACCTCATAAGCAAATAGATGGATCCAAGTTCACACTCATGACTTGAGTCCTCTAAACTTGATGTTTCAGGGAATCCTTTTTATATTCCTTTGAGACTCATGAGTATAGTCATGTCTTCATCTCCAAATGACCATCAAATGGTAGGAGAAAGTGGTTTTGAGTCTAAGCCCATCCCCATGGTTTGGATTCTTTATCTTGAGATTTCATGAAGTCCATCCATACTTCACTTGGAATCTATAAATATAAAGGTCTTTTAGTCTCCAATGACCATCAAATGGTAGGAGAAGATGGCTTAGCTTAAGTCCAACTTCATGATTCAATAGTTGGAACTAGCAAATAAGAGTTGAACTTGACAAATGAAAACAGTGAGTTCACAAACTATTTTTGATCAAAGATTTTTAGTTCGAGATCTAACCGTCGAAATCAAATGAAACTAACGAGAAAGTGTCAACAACACAATATTCTACCACTGTATTTTTTGTTTTAAGGTGGTTTCATGTCTACAGTGGTTTGGTTGTGAGTTTTGTAAGGACACCGCAATCTGTCCAGAGTTTCAGCATAGTAACACTCTTTTGAAATAAGTAAACCAATGCTTTAATAAAGTGTTTGTGACCCAAAATAATTTTTTATAAGTAGATTAACGTGTTAGGAAATCACCCTAAAAAGATCAAAGCATTTCTGATTTTTTTGCTATTTTTAGAAAATCGTGCAAGAACTCTGGACAAAAGGATGTAAAATGCTGAGTGATGTCTGGTTTTTGTCCAATTTCCAGAGATCCAACCGTTGAAACCTTGTTTGGGTTAAAAACTAGACACACAGAGGCATTTTGTGTCCAAATTCCATCAAGATCAAACCACGGGAACCATGCTTTTCCATTTTTTAAAGTTATGGTCTGCTCTCTGTAATTCATAAAAAACTATTACTGTTTTTGTCTAATCTTGTTTATTTCAACTCAAATGGCCCCTAATGTCTTGAGACCCAAATCATACTTTGAATAATGGTAATTTAGTTTAAATCCAGAGGCTAAGTGACCCAAATTAGTGTGAGAAAAACAGGTTTAAAGTTAAATCTAAACGCGCAGCGGAAAACAAAGTTCAAAACTTTTATTGGTAGCCTTGGATCTACTACTTATTAACTCTATAGATGCGCATAACAAGATGGAGAAGATTCTATACCTTAGGTCTTGAACCCAATTCTGATTTTTGTCCTTCTCCTTGTGTGTGCAGCAGCAACCTCTAGGAAATCTTCACCCTTATGTCTCCTCGAATGCTCCCAGAGTGGCTAGGGTTGGTGGGAACCCTAATAGTGAGAATAGGGAAGGTTTGGGAACTCTAAACAGGTTCTGCAGCAACTGGTACGTTAAAAACGATGAACTCAGATTTCTGGACGAAGCTGCCCTATTTATAGATTCCCAGAACCGACCTTACTTTCAATCGATCGAAGTGACTTCGATCGATCGAACTGTCGATCGATCGAACATTGTTCGATCGATCGAACCTGTCTAGACTTCAATCGATCGAAACAACTTCGATCGATCGAACCAGTCTTGACAACATTCTCATTTGCCTTTCCAAGCATTCTGGCGGAGCTAAGAGTGGGACCTCCTAGGTTCTTAATTACTGGCTCCGATTAATTATTATTCCATCTAGTCAGTACTCTTGACTAAGGAATCAATAATTAATCAATTATCATTAATGCCACTATAAAATGATAATTGCACTCCAGTGCATAAGAACATAATCACACATACATGAGTGATTGCTAGACTTGTATAATATGATACGGATGTCCCTCTACCAGGCAGTATTCGTATCTATCATTGGGATGTATGTCTTAAGATACTGTCGACCCAATAGATAGTACATCTTATATTCCTCAAGTATCATTCACTACGCTTGGATTACTAAACATGTCAACAACAACACTTTGTTGACAAGGCTGGCCAGCTCTCAGTAATCACTCCTAGTGACATTCTCGAGGGAATACTTACTCTTCGTTTTATTGAAGAGGGTAGAATTCCATCTTGACAATATATGTTCCCAACGTTGCATACTTGATTTACCCAAGATACCCAGGTGTTGATCTTGCAAGACCTCACTGATTGGTAAGTCAAAGCAACCAAGCATACAACTTGCGTCCATAACTGTCTCAGGATTAAGGACATGTATCCCTATACAAGTTTTGAGTTACTATTGACGGTGACAGCGTTTAGGTGTCAATAGGTTTAACTCAGGTCCATCAATGCACCGAGTGCACTAGCATATTAACCAAGAGTCAAAGACTCTTATGAATGAGATTCATCATTCTACCCCGTAGACGTTAATCATGCTACAGTGTATACCTGATAAGTTATCCAGACTTATCATCCACTGTGACTTATTTGAAACAACAAGGATTTGTGATTCATATCTCACATGTGTAATCACATACACAAATGAACCACATACAATGTTGTTTAAGGATTCCAGTCTAAAATTCATCTCATGAACTAACATGCATAAATGCATTATGATATTCCATTGTCCAACTAACTGGTTTGAGGGCATATTCCCAACAAACTCCCACTTGCACTCATAACCATATAGCGTTAGTACTAACACTAGCATAGTCTCTGTGACTTGTCAAAATCCTTAACCCGTAACGTTTTGCATAGGGACTGATGATCATCGACTGAAACAATCCATAGTAAAACATCTTCATGTTATACTATATCCCTAGACAAAAGACGTCACATGACATGTATCCAGTAAAGCTAATTTGAACATTGTCCAACACACCATCACCCTGCATATATCCGCTAGTTCTTTCTCAAGCCCTAGAGAATATATACTTTATGATAGTTCAGAAAACTGAACATTCATTTGGACTGATATCTGTGAACAACCTCAACGGTATAACTGATATCCATACCTAACATCACATACAAAGTTTATCAATAGCAAAGGCTTATGATATACCGTTCATGTGATCTCTTTCATCTTGTATCCCAAGATACAAATCTTGAAAAAGCAATAGGTTATGTTCAAAGGTGAAAAACCTTTTATCGAAACGTTCCACGTTGAATCTAGCCAGCAACTTTCTGATATAGAAGTTTGAGACAATCTCATTATCTTAACTTTCTGATCTTGAATGAGCAAAAATCATAAGATTATAGCTCGCCTCACCGAGATCATAAATATCAAGTATACTGTAGAAACTTAACCTTAATCATTGATGATACTACTTTAACATATCACAATGATAAAGATGTCATCAATATATGGAACCATAATCACCACCACACTTCCTTTGCGCAAGGATCCTTTCATCCACTTAAGCTACATCCACACTTTAGATGAATCCAAAGCATTTTGACCAATATGTCAAAACAGATGTCCTTATCTCTGGATGATTGCTTTAGTCCATAGACTTATGCAAATCACATACCAGAGCTTCCTTATCACAAAACTTCAATGCACCAGGGAATTTCAACAATGTTGAGAATTCTCCCACTGCAATGAAGTACCAATGTAGGAATGGATGAAGAGGTAGTAGATTTTAGTTCTAGATGATCTATAGATTGCTTTAAGATATAAATTACTTTACTCTTTTATATTATCTTTCCTTTGCAAAATTTGGTCTCCAACCAACTTTTGTTTTCTCTGGAAACACTACAAAAGTATTATACTTCTAATCTAGATTCAAAAGGCTCATCATTTCTTTACACCAAAGTGCTAGACATCCTTATCCAAAGTTACCATGAGAAAGAAGTCGCATTCTTTTCACAACTTTGGGGATGTCTATCGAAAAGATTTGCTTTTGAATAAGATCCAGTATATACATTGTAGTTCCATCGAGAAAAACAAGGAATAGTAGTAACTCTAAATAACTCATCCCATGACCCAGTCATATCTAAAAGAAGATAGTTCCTTCTACCTGCTACACCATCCCGTGGAGGCGTACTAGGTGTAGACTGTCGAGAAAGAATCTCATTCTTATCTCCTTTGGACAATAAATACATTAGATAGATACTCACCATTTTGATCAAATCAAAAGGCAACGATATTCTTTTACCAATTACTCTTCATTCCAAAACTTTTGAATTTCTTCAAAATTGAGGATGAAGATGCAATAAGTAAATGTATATCAGTATCCAAAGTAGCCGAAACTACTTTTCAACTCTAATGTTTATTGCCCTACATACATGAGTATGTCCTAATTCTAATAAGTCCTTGGTCGTGTGATTTTCAAAAGAAAAGTCACCTGATCATATTAGCCTCTAAATAGGATTGACAAACAGGTAGTGGTTTCAACAACCAAAAGAGTTTTAGGATCCAATCCTTTACTCCCCATTTATCCTAATTTAGATTAATATGATCTGATCACATTTACTCTCTAAATAGGATTGACAAATAGGCAATGGTCTTAGCAACCGAAAGAGTTTAGGATCCTATCCTTTACTCCCCATTTATCCTATTTAGATTAAATATGATCTAACCTCAAAACCAAAAAGTCATAGAATTAGTTGAGGGTGCTATCCTTTTAGATGGTAAAATACCCATGAGTCATTTAAATACTACATTAGATAATATATGAGAAACAAGAGTAAATTGGTGAGATACTTGCTTGACAAGTTATTTAGATCACATAAAAGAAAGCTTTCTTTTAATCAAGAATTTCAGTACCAAAATCAAAAGAATAAATATTATTCATTAATTCAAAACTGAAATCCATCTAATAACTCCAAAGTTTTATTACAATATAAAACTATTAATCTAATAGCAACTCTTGCATCAGATCCCAAAAGGCAATCAAGATCTTCTAATCACTGCACATTCTTATTTTCCAATTCCCTGCAACAATTACAGATATAATTTAGAAAATATAGAATTAGTGCCCATAGTAGTTGAAGTATCAGTTTTTCAACTTACTTCAAAAACTAGTGAAAGGATCGTACCTTGCCTTTTGGCAGTCAAGTATTCCATACAGTTCCTTTTCCAATGCCCTCTCATGCCACAATGGAAACACTTTCCTTTTGGCACGGCACCAGCCTTTCCCTTTCCAAGTCTTGCCTTCTTCCCAACAGTTGGCTTAGGCTTACCTATCCTTGAGTCTTGCTTCTCCTTCTCTGAACTTATGCTCTTAGGCTTAGTTCCAGAAGATGAAGCCATTCCAATGTTCTGAACATTTGACTCCTCTTTGACTATATCCATCGTTGCCTCAAGAGAGCTCATCAACTCACTTGTTGAAAAAACTGTTTTACTCATTTTAAAAACCTTTTTAAATTGAGTGAATGATGAAGGCAACGAATGCAAGATTATGTCAACTTGAGTCTCACCATCAATGTCGGAACCAAGAACTTCCATTACTTTGAAATAAGTAATCATTTTAAAAACATGCTCTCTTATTGAAGTTCCTTCCAACATTCTGGTGTCCATGACTAACTCCAAGGCTCTAAGCCTTGCAGTACGGCTCAGTTCCCCAAACATCTCCTCGAGGTTCAATATTATAGCACGGGCAGTGTTCAAAGGTTGATGTTGCTGCTTCAACACATCAGACAAAGAGTCTAAGATGCTAGAGCGAGCTATACCATCAAATCTTATCCACTGCCAATATTGATCCGCAAGATCAGTTGGGGTGTCATGGTATGGAATAGGTGGACAGGGAATGGTAAGAACGTATTTACATCCATTAGCAGTTAACAATTCATCCAGTTCCAGTTTCCATTCAACGTAGTTATTTCCAATTAGCTTATTCTGGATCATGGTTATAGCAAGTGGGCTAGACATTATGAATCTGAAATACAAATAATATAACAGAATTACAATATGGAAATCATGAATATGACAATTTATATGATACATTAAATTCCCTTAACCAACTCATTAATTGTCTTCAGGATGTCAAGCCTATGAAATTAAGTCTCCGTGTGGCGATCATAACCTCATAGCCTGATTGGGAAACCCATCATGAATGTCATGCAACTCTTACAAAACAATTCATGACTCCTGAACTTTTGGTCTCTAAGTTTCTGGATAATGCTCCGTGTGGAATCCCTTACCCATAGCTTAGCTAGTGTTTACCATTAACTAGAATCCAATGACAACCGCCTCAAGTAGTGCCTCAGTGTAGTGGTCACCCTCTAACGCGTCTCATTGATTCTATCCAAAGGAAGTTCATACCTAGTAACCAATGAATAGTCTATCCTCCGTATGGAATGATCACCCATGGCTGGATGACACAGAATATACTACCCACCTTACAATGAACCGTTTATGGAAGACCGTGGGAGTTATAAAATAAGTCCCTCTCCCACTAGATTTTTATAAGAAGTTCATATCTAGTAATCAATAAGAAATACCCTCCGTATGGAATGATCACTCATAAATGAGTGACACAGAGTATTTCTCATACTTACAATGAACTAATAGGAATTTTTCAATAAAAAAAATGTTTCTTCACATTGCCCATAAACATCAAGTGTTTACTAATGTGTTGGAAAAAAGGTTTTTGAATTTCATTTTAGAAAACCTGTTTTACGTGCATGCAAGTAGTAACAATATATAAAATTCCAATCACAACTAAGCACATAAAACAAAAACCAAAATGAAATAAAAACATTCAACAATGCCTCTATCTCCCATGGCTCTATCTCCATAGAACCTCCTTCTTGGTTTGATTGCCTCCGACTCCATCTTCATGGACAACGGCTTGCTCCTCCATCTTCATGGATTTTCTAATTCTATTACATTGGTCCTATACTTCTCTCGAAGCTTACAATTTATCTAGAAATAGAAATAACAACAATAAAATAAAAGGCTAGGGAAACCGGTGCGACTTTCCTTTTCATAGGATTGAAGTCGCAGCGCCCTTTACATAAGCCTTAAATCCAAACCAACAATTAAATACAAAATTTAAAAGTCTTGGTGCCATGGGAGATAGCGGACTAAGCTTGCTGCAAAAGGGTTAGTCACACGCACAACCACGCATATATATAACAAATATATGTACCATTGGAACCCCTAATTGATTCACACAGTATATAAACTCTTTACATACTGAATTAGAACTCAAAACAGCAACACTGTTCTCTGTCACACTTCGATCGATCGAAAAAGTTAGATCGATTGAACCTTCGATCGATTGAACATAGTTCAATTGATTGAACTTTCAGTTTCACAGAATGTTTTGAAAAACTTATAGCATAAATAAAATTTTAAAGTAAATATTTTTAAAACCTTTAAATCTGTAAACTGAAAACCTGGACAAAAGAGCAGTCTCGATCGATCGACCAACATTCGATCGATCGAACAGAACCAAAGTTCGATCGATCGAAACTAGTTCGATCGCTTGAGAACAGATGATGTTCGATCGATCGAGACTACTTCGATCGATCGAACCCACCTTGCATCCAATGCAATCACAGATTTGTATTCTGCTGCATAAACACTGCAGAAACAGATCTGTGACGATGCAGTTTTGAAAACAGTCCTAAAATCAACATGCAAATCAAAACTAGTGTTCCAAAACGCATCTATAGATCCAAACAAGCGTGGCTCTGATACCAATTGTGAGAAAAACAGGTTTAAAGTTAAATCTAAACGCGCAGCGGAAAACAAAGTTCAAAACTTTTATTGGTAGCCTTGGATCTACTACTTATTAACTCTATAGATGCGCATAACAAGATGGAGAAGATTCTATACCTTAGGTCTTGAACCCAATTCTGATTTTTGTCCTTCTCCTTGTGTGTGCAGCAGCAACCTCTAGGAAATCTTCACCCTTATGTCTCCTCGAATGCTCCCAGAGTGGCTAGGGTTGGTGGGAACCCTAATAGTGAGAATAGGGAAGGTTTGGGAACTCTAAACAGGTTCTGCAGCAACTGGTACGTTAAAAACGATGAACTCAGATTTCTGGACGAAGCTGCCCTATTTATAGATTCCCAGAACCGACCTTACTTTCAATCGATCGAAGTGACTTCGATCGATCGAACTGTCGATCGATCGAACATTATTCGATCGATCGAACCTGTCTAGACTTCAATCGATCGAAACAACTTCGATCGATCGAACCAGTCTTGACAACATTCTCATTTGCCTTTCCAAGCATTCTGGCGGAGCTAAGAGTGGGACCTCCTAGGTTCTTAATTACTGGCTCCGATTAATTATTATTCCATCTAGTCAGTACTCTTGACTAAGGAATCAATAATTAATCAATTATCATTAATGCCACTATAAAATGATAATTGCACTCCAGTGCATAAGAACATAATCACACATACATGAGTGATTGCTAGACTTGTATAATATGATACGGATGTCCCTCTACCAGGCAGTATTCGTATCTATCATTGGGATGTATGTCTTAAGATACTGTCGACCCAATAGATAGTACATCTTATATTCCTCAAGTATCATTCACTACGCTTGGATTACTAAACATGTCAACAACAACACTTTGTTGACAAGGCTGGCCAGCTCTCAGTAATCACTCCTAGTGACATTCTCGAGGGAATACTTACTCTTCGTTTTATTGAAGAGGGTAGAATTCCATCTTGACAATATATGTTCCCAACGTTGCATACTTGATTTACCCAAGATACCCAGGTGTTGATCTTGCAAGACCTCACTGATTGGTAAGTCAAAGCAACCAAGCATACAACTTGCGTCCATAACTGTCTCAGGATTAAGGACATGTATCCCTATACAAGTTTTGAGTTACTATTGACGGTGACAGCGTTTAGGTGTCAATAGGTTTAACTCAGGTCCGTCAATGCACCGAGTGCACTAGCATATTAACCAAGAGTCAAAGACTTTTATGAATGAGATTCATCATTCTACCCCGTAGACGTTAATCATGCTACAGTGTATACCTGATAAGTTATCCAGACTTATCATCCACTGTGACTTATTTGAAACAACAAGGATTTGTGATTCATATCTCACATGTGTAATCACATACACAAATGAACCACATACAATGTTGTTTAAGGATTCCAGTCTAAAATTCATCTCATGAACTAACATGCATAAATGCATTATGATATTCCATTGTCCAACTAACTGGTTTGAGGGCATATTCCCAACAATTAGTGGATAAATCCATCTCTTATTCTTGTTCACATTCATTCATTCATGTACATTTAATGCTCATGATTAGAACTAGCTATTGAATAAAGTTGGATTTCATGCTTGATAGGTTTAAGCTATAAATTTAGGATTGTTATTTCTAACTTCACATCTTGTATATCATGTGGACTAACATTTTGTTTTGTAGCGCTATTAAGGTATGATCTCTAGGACCCCCTTTAATTTATTTTAATTCTTGATTTTATTGATTTTTCAACCTCTTGCGCGACACATTAGAATTAGGGTCTTGCCTTATATGTATATGTGATTAGAGACTCTTTTTTAGGATTTTCTTTTGTCTGTATGCATTGCACGTTTAATATCGCTGCTGTATCCCGGGTAAGCCCTCTTGTTCCCTATTGCATATCATGTTGCTTGCTACTTGAATATGTGGCTTATGAATGATATTTTGTCATTAGCAATTTTACACCCTTTTGGACATGCTTTTTGTGATGTATATGTTTATATGTATTAGTTGAGGGCATGCTTAGATTAATAAATTTGATTAAAAGATGTTGAGTAGAGGCCTATCGTAAGATAGGATGAGAGAGGGTGTTTTAGTCCGACGGGCTCCTTCCTCTCTCATTTCATAATCCCCGGACCTAGTTAATCTTTGGTTTCTGAAAGATCAGTTTGCTTTAAAAATGGTTTCTTAGGTTTCCTTTTAAAAATTAAGTGGCGACTCATTTATTTTTGAAATTAATTTTGAAAAAAGTTGTGGGTAAGAAACCTGCGATATCCACAATCTGGCGACTCTGCAGGGGATCGAACCCAAAATCTCTGGTTTCACAAACCAGAATTTTTTGATTTTGGGTTCACTTGAGGATTAGACTTGAAAAATATCCTTTTAATCAAATTAATTAATCTTTGTGTGCCTGTTGCATTTCACTTGCATGTCCATCCAGTCGATTGCACGGAACTATAACCTTGGAGGCTTGGGGCAACCCGGTCGGTCAAGTCATCATGGGACTGTGTGATCACCCTTGATCTCGTACCATGATTTGGTATATGAAGCATCCTATCGGGTGTGTGTCAAGGGTCCCTTATTTGACCAAAGCCCAGCTTTTGCATGATAGTTTCTGTAGAACCTTTCAATCTTAGAAAATCAACTCTTGATTAGGATTATGTGCATTTTGTATGCCCGGACGGGATTACTTGAGATGATGACGATACTTGCTTGATGAAAGATGTATAATCTTTTAATTACCTTTCAACAAGTTCTCCTCATGTTCTGCAACATTTGGAGAACATGCCGAACCTTGATTATAGGATTATATTTCTTATATCATGTCTAGCTAAGCATCATTGACCTTGTATGTATCCAAATTCATGGAAAGTACGGTGATAATCCGGTCATGTGATCCCCCTACCCAAAGAATTTCTTTTCACTTGATCATCTTGGGAGCTAAGGTTTTCATTTACCATTCCAAAAAAAAATCCTTCTTTCCCCTTTTAAATTAAAGTTCCCAAACTAACCTGTGTTAAGGCGTATTTTCAATTGATCATCTTCAACAATAAAAAAAATCCTTGAAATTATCTTGGGAAGAATGAGTTTCAAAATAAAAGCCCAATCATGTTTATAGAAGAGCGTTTAAACACCCTCAAAAGCATTCTCAAGAACCTTTTTAGCATCCAAAAATGCTTTTCAAATAAATGTCCAACCTCTAAGAAGGTAGTGGGGATCACAATGAAAGGAGCAATCAGCACACTTGGCATGGGCGAGGATTTTATGTGTTTATGTGCTTATGTGTTAGGATTAGGATTTTCCCTTTTTTTGGCATATAGAGTAGGCACACACGCACACATGCAGTGCATCCACATGATATACAAAAGGAAAGTTTTTGTTTAAAATGACTTTGAGTGATAAAATGAAGGTAAAAAGTTTTTTAAAAGAAAAATTTTAAAATTTGTTGTAGGAGCAAAAATAGCAAATCAAGCGTGGTTTAGGGATCCCACGGCGAGACTAGTAAGGAGAGAATACGCTGACATGGCCGAAGAGAGAAACAATGAAGAGATGGCCGGGTTAAGGATACTTGTAGAGCAACAAGCGGAACAGATGAGGCGACAGGTGGAAAACATGAACCGTATGATGGGGATGATAGAAGAACTGAATCGTCGTCCACCACATGTAGTTCCACCCATTATAGGCCCACCTTTGGGAGGAGGGGAAGGAGATTGGTTCGATGATCAGGAAGCACAATGGACTGATGCACTGCGGGCCAACAGTGACAGAGAGAAAGCTGAGAAAGAGAAGCAACTGACCGAGAAAATAGAGAAGTTGGAAAGGGTGATGCGCAAGGCTTAGGGAGTTGATACCTATCTAATGGAGTTAGAAGGACTGTATGACAGGGTCCACGAGACGCTGCCCGCCGGGTTCAAAATACCGGTCTTTGATAAGTTTGATGGCACCAGAAATCCTCGCAGTCATATAAGAATGTGTAATGGGGCTTTCCAACCGAGCGGCTTGAGTACAACTATGATGGCTGTCCTATTCCAACAACCTTTGACTGGGGCTGCTCTGTCCTGGTATCTTACTCTCGAACCAAGCAAAACCAGGGTGTGGGAAGAAGTGCTTAAGGCATTTGTGGCACAGTACGAGTACAATCAAGATTTGGATGTCACTGTCCGAGATTTGGAGACCACTAGACAAGGAAACAAAGAATCATTCGCTGAATTCCTGAGTAGGTGGAGGGGAAAGGCAGCTAAAATGGTACAAAGGCCATCTGAGAAGGACCAGATCCGAATGCTGATGAAGAACCTACAGCCAGTGTACCAAGAAAAGATGAGATCAGTCAATCAACACCTTTGCTGAGTTTTTCGATGTCGGGACAAGGATAGAGGATGCGATCCAAGAAGGAGTGATCAAGAAAGAGGAGCAACCAAACCGGTATAGGAGGCCAAACTATGGGTCCAACGGAGGACAAACAGGGGGTCACTCTGGCCCCACCGATGTCAATGCACTGAATGGGCTGGAAAGGAAATTTGACATAGCACTAAGGAGAGGAGGGGATAAAGCACTAAGAAAGTTCTCAGATTTGGGAGTGTCATTGTCAACCGCCCTCGATAGATTGTTAGCCAAGGGGCATCTCCGTCAGCTGGAACCTCGACCTCTACCAAGTTCGCTTCCGCCAAATTTCCAAGGGGATCTCTTCTGCAAATTTCATCAGCAGAAGGGTCACTCGACGAATAGGTGTATGAGATTAAGGCACGAGATTCAAAATCTCATTGATAACAAGGTAATTTCAGAACCTCCCACCAAAGCTCTGAATGTTACTAGAAATCCGCTTCCGAATCATCGAGCTGTGCCACCACCACAAGGCCTTTACCTCTTGGGGATAGAAGAAGCAACCTTCGATCCGTCTAGGCTAATCACTAAGGCCGGGACACCAAAAAAGCCATACCAGCTACCTGAGAATGAAATGGGACAGTCAGACTGGTGGATCCAAGGGAGTGACGATCGAGACGTGAGCCAAGTGGATGATGATCTTTGGTATGAAAGCGACAAAGAAACAGAGGTGGTAGAGGGTACTTTGAAAATTGATTCAAAAGTTGATAATCTGTGGGCAAGGAAAGAAGTCAGTCATTTAACTCGGTCTGGTAGACACTTTAAACCGCATGAGCTAGAGGAGGATCATCCGGGGAGAGATCTAGAGAAGGGAAAAGGGAAGATGAATGAAGAAGAGGAAGAAGACAGGGTTCTAAGGCAGATGAAGAAGACTCAGGCCAATATCACCATTTGGGGGTTGCTGATTGCCTTCAAACGCCATAGGTAGGTGGTCCTAGACGCTCTGAACCAATCTGACGTGTCTATCGACACAACCCCGGAGGACCTCATAGGGCTGATCAGCAAAATCCCAACTTTGGCTATTACCTTCTCATCAAATGACCTGCCTCCGGGAGGGCCCGTCTGTAACAAACCATTGTATGTCACTGTCGAATGCTTGGGGAACATCATGCCTGCTTGCCTGGTTGACAATGGATCGGCTCTCAACGTGTGTCCCTTCCGAACGGCTAAGCGAATGGGCCTAGATGAGTCGACATTTACGCCATCGGAGCAAAGGGTAAGAGCCTACGACAACACCCAGAGAACAGTCATGGGGATAATCCTTCTTCGTCTCGTTATCGGCCCTTTTGGAAAAGAAGTTGAATTCCAGGTCATCGACATCCCCGCTTCCTTCAACTTGTTGCTGGGTAGGCCTTCGTTAGACAGTTTGGGTGCTATACCGTCAACGATCCATCAAAAGGTTAAGTATGTCTAGGAGGATAAAGTCTGTGATATCCTCGGGGACAGCTGGGTTCGTTCGCCCGAAGCATCATCAAGCGCACCGGTTCTAGAATTACAGCTGCAAGAAGAAGAAGCAAATGTGGGAGGGTTCGAGTTCATCAGCACGCTGGAAGAGGGAAAGCCGAGAGAGTATTTACCGCTCCATTTTGATCAGTATGCCAGTCCAGTGGTCGCAGGGACCATGAAGAGGATGGGTTTCTTTCCAGGATTAGGGTTGGGGAAGAACCTTCAGGGCATGCCTGAATTTCCGCTCATTCCGACTCAGACTCACACTCACGGCCTGGGGTACCAACCGACAAAGAAGGAATTGAAGGAAAAGAAGAAGACAGCGGATGCACCAATGGACACTTATCAAAAAACACTCAACGGTTACTTCGTAAAGGAAGGAGAAGATTTCCCCTTCTGTGGCTTCCCAGAGCCATAGATGGATCAGAAAGACAAGTGTTTAAAGTCGGGATTCGAGATCTTTTTCTCCCATGAATTCTCCGAGTACAAAGACCCATTTTTGCAAATGCCTGAAAAGTCTGATGCCGTCAACGATTGGATTGGTGTACTGGATGGACCGGTCATGCAGAACCTGTTGAGCGAAGAAGGGTCGAAAGCCGAAGAAAAAGGGAAAGAAGACGAGGGCCTGGAAGTCGAGGTTGAAGAGGGGAATGATGAGGATGCGTCGGAAGAAGAGCCGAAGCCAGAAAAGAAAGAGAAGACGAAATCCGGGGGACTGCCAAGTTGTAATACTATGGAGCTCAAGCAGGGAGTCAACAAGGAGTGGGTCTTTGAGTCTAGTGATAAGTATCCCCCTCACCTAGAGTCTATAATGGCCCAAATGAGGCGTCTTACTATTGCTATGTCTGTTGTAATCACTCCTAACAAAATTAATGAAAGTATGACTGATTCTGCCTACTCGAACGCGCTTAATGAATGTGATGAATGTGATGATCATGAAATACGTAATGAATTGCAAAAGTTAATTGAAAAAGAAAAAGAATCTGCATGCAAAATCATTGAAGACACTCAAACGAATAATCTAGGAAATGAAAATAATCCTCAAAATGTCTTTATCGGCTCCACACTTAGCAATAAAGAAAGCAAAGAACTAATCAATCTATTAAATGAAATCAAAGATGTTTTTGCATGGTCTTATAATGATATGCCAGGCATTGATCCAAAGATAGTCCAGCACCACATCCCTCTCTTCCCCAATTCAAAACCCATAAAACATAAATTGAGGCGAATGAGGCCGGAATGGGCACTTAAAGTAAAAGAGGAGGTTGAAAAGCAATTAAAGGCTGGATTCTTAATGGTCACCGAGTATCCTGAGTGGATTGCCAACATTGTAACTGTCCCAAAGAAGGAAGGTCGTGTTAGGGTTTGCGTTGATTTTTGAGATTTAAACAGGGCAAGCCCTAAAGACGATTTCCCGTTACCCCACATCGATGTGTTGGTCGATAACACTGCGGGACATGAGCTTCTATCTCTCATGGATGGATTCTCTGGGTATAATCAAATCCTCATGGCACCCGAGGACAGAGAGAAAACCACGCTCATCACTCCGTGGGGGACATATTGCTGTAGAGTCATGCCATTCGGACTCAAGAACGCAGGTGCAACCTATCAAAGGGCTGCCACCACTTTACTGCATGACATGATCCATAAAGAGGTGGAGGTATATGTGGATGATATGACTGTGAAATCCAAAGAGAGGGGAGGGCACCTAGAGGCTTTGAGAAAGTTCTTTGAGAGATTGAGGGAGTTCAAAATGAGGCTAAACCCACAGAAATGTACCTTCGGAGTTACCACAGGAAAGTTGTTAGGGTTCCTTATTACCCAAAGGGGGATCGAAGTAGACCCGACCAAAATAAAAGCCATATCCGAAATGAACCCACCAAAAAATGAGAAGGAACTGAGAGGTTTCCTGGGGAGAATACAGTTCATCAGCCGCTTCATTTCCAAACTCACCCTAACCTGCGACCCACTATTCAAACTGCTTAGAAAAGGAGAGAAATTCAAATGGGATGCCCCTTGCCAACAAGCCTTTGACAAAATCAAAACCTACCTCCAAAACCCATATGTCATATCACCACCCTCACCTGGGGGACCCCTGCTACTTTATCTCTCCGTATCCGAAGATTCGATGGGGTGTATGTTGGCCCAAGAAGGAGAAGAGGGGCACGTGGAAAAAGCCATTTATTACTTAAGCAAAAGAATGATCGGATATGAGTTAAAGTACTCGCCCTTGGAAAAGGCCTGTTGGGCCTTGGTTTGGTGTACCCGTCGCCTTCGCCATTATATGCTAGCCTTCCCTGTAATCCTGATATCCCGAATGGACCCATTAAAATACCTATTCGAAAAACCCGTCTTGACCAGTAGGATTTCTCGTTGGACCATGATGCTAGCTGAATTCGACATCAAGTATGTCACTGCCAAGTCTGTGAAAGGAAGGGATGTGTAGACACCCCAATTTTGACCGGCCATCGAATTTAGGAGAGCGTCACCTCCACGTCCGATGATGACAATGACCGAGAAATTCGAAGTATTCCAAGCTCTTCAGAAAATTCTCCAAAACACGATAAAATTTCACAGAAAGAGGGAAATACCAGGTATTTAGGAGAATTCAAATATAAAACACAACTTTTGGAAAAGATATTCAAAAATAATTTGTTTCAAAAAGAGAAAAGACCTAAAAGGGGAATTTTAGTCAAAACCGGCACACGGCGGGCTTCCGCGGCACTCGGTGACTACCGCACGGCAGTCACAGAGTGCCGTGCCGGCACTCATCAAGTGCCGCCACAGGTTTCTGACTGCCGTTCTCTTTTAAAGTCTGTATTTTGCAGAGCAATACGTATGCGCATGCGAATAAGAACAAAAAACTGATAAAGTAAGACTGACAAAAATGCGGCAATCCATTAATTACCGCGGCATTTGGTGAATGCCGCGCGGCAGTCATGAACTGCCGCAACGGCATTTGATGAATGCCGCGGCGGCAGTCACGGACTGCCGCGTCAGTGTCTGGACTGTCGCGCTGGACAGCAGTCTGCATAATTTCAGAATAATGAGGGAATTACACCTGTTTTTTGCTCCGAAATTCACCAAAAATACCTGGTAATTTTGCTTATAAAAGAGAAGGGATCTTCCTAAAAGAAGAGAGACCAAGAAGAACACGAAGAAACACATTGGGAGAGAGGTCACATACAAAAATATACTTCCATTTCACCAACATTTTTTAGAAAAAAGAGTGTTTAGAGAGTTAGAGAGAAGAGCTTGGAAGATCTTCAAAGAAAAGAAACTTTGAGGATAGTTTGGAGGTGACCCTCTAATCTTAAGTTGTGTTTTCTTTCTTTTGAGCTTCTAATTTACAAGTCATTTAGTTTTTCTTGATTAAGTTTTAGAGTTTGTTAAGTAAACTTGGAAGTCCTTACTTCCTAGTTCTTTGATCCTTCTTCTATTTTTCTTGTTTATGTTCTTCTTTTGAGATTCTTGGAGATCTTCAATATCTCCCTTGAAAGCTCTTGAGTTTGATGTTTTGAATCTCATGTAAGCTTATACTTCACATGGGAGTCAAAGTTTGATCATCACCTTTTTTATAAGTAAATAGATGGATCCAAGTCCATGCTTATGACTTGAGTCCTCTAGCTTGATGTTTCATGGAATCCCTTCTATATTCCTTGGAGACTCATGAGTATTAGTCATACCTTCATCTCCAATGACCATCAAGTGGTAGGAGAAAGTATTTTGGGTCTAAACTCATCTCTATGGTTTGGATTCATCACCTTGAGATTTCATGAAGTCTATTCATACTTCATTTGAAATCTACAAATATAAAAGTCTTTAGCCTCCAATGACCATCAAATGGTAGGAGAAGTGGTTTGGTTTAAACCCAACTTCATGGTTTAATAGTTGGGATTAACAAATAAAAGTTGAACTTGACAAATGAAAACAGTGAGTTCACAAACTGTTTTTGATCAAAGATTTTTAGTTCGAAATCTAACCGTTGAAATCAAGTGAAACCAACGGGAAAGTGTCAATAACACAATATTCTACTACTGTGATTTTTGTTTTAAGATGGTTTTACGTTTAGCATGGTTTGATCATGAGTTTTGTGAGTCAACTACAATCTGCCCAGAGTTTCAGAATAGTTTCAGAACAGCAAGTCCATTTTGAAATTCATAAATCAGAAGTCTAATAGAGTTTTTGGGGTCTCTAATAATTTTTTCTGGGTACCTTAATGTGTTAGGAAGATCCCCTATAAAGAATGAAGCATTTCGGATTATTTTACTATTTTTAAAAAATCAAACAAAATCTCTGGACAGAGAGTTGTACATCTCTGAGTGATGTCTGGTGTTTGTCCTTTTCCCAGAGATCCGACCGTTGAAACCTTGATTTTCTTTTTGATTTGGAAACTAGACTCACAGGGGCATCTCGTGTCCAAAATTCACCAAGATCAAACCATGAGAGATATGCTTTTTATTTCTTTTAAGTTCTGGTCTGCTCTCTACAATTTTCAGAGTTTTTAAGACACATTTGACTTACTTTGTAAATAAAGATCTAAATGACTTTTTTTATGATCTAGGGCTTAAACCATGCTTTAATAATGATTAGTTGAGCTTGAATTCAAAGTTTAAGAGTATTTCATAGTTTATCCTTGTCCATGTACATATTCATCCATATGGTTTGACACTTATAATTAAGACTTATTTGCTTTGGATTTAATTACATTAGATAGATGTAAGCTAGAAATTTAGGATTGTTATTTCTAAACATCGTATTTTGCATATCATGTGGACTAACTCTTTGTTTTGTAGCGCTATTAAGGTATGATTTCTAAGACTTCTCTTTAGTTTATCTTAATTTCTTGATTTTATTGATTCTTCGACTTAATGCGCGACTCCTTAGAGTTAGGTTTTGCTTTATGTGTATATGTGATTAGAGACTCTTTTTTTTTAGAATTTTCTTTTGTTCGCATGCATCGCACGTTTATTATCGCTGCTGGATCCCGGGTAAGTTCACTTGTTCTCTATTACATATCATATCGCTTGTTACCTGAATTATGTGGCTTTTGAATGATATTTTGTCAATTACAATTTTACACCCTTTGGACATGTTTTTGTGATGTATATGTATATATGTATTAGTCGAGGGCATGCTTAGATTAATAAATTTGATTAAAAGGATGTTGAGTAGAGGCCTATCGCAAGATAGGATGAGAGAGGGTGTTTTAGTCCGATGGGCTCCTTCCTCTCTCATTCCATAATCCCCGGACCTAGTTAATCTCTGGTTTCTAAAAGATCAGTTTGCTTTTAAAATGGTTTCTTAATTTTCCTTTAAAAAAATTAAGTGGCGACTCATTTTGTTTTTGAATTTGATTTTGAAAAGCTGTGGGTAAGGAAAAAATGCGATATCCACAGGATGTCACTGAGTTTTTAGCCGACCTCGCCATAGAATCCGAGGATGAAGGAGAATTCAAGTTCTCGGATGAGGGAATAATGGAGGTAAAGGAGGATTTGTGGAAGATGTACTTCGATGGAGCAGCCAACCAACTAGGTTACGGAGTTGGAATCATTCTCATAGCACCCGATGGGGCCCCTACCCCATTAGCCATCAAGCTCAAGTTTAACTCGACCAACAACACCGTGGAGTACGAAGCATGCATAATTGGGATGGAAGCAGCCTTGGCTTTGAAAATCGGATGGATTGATGTCTTCGGAGATTCCAATTTGATCATATCCCAAGTCCAAGGAGATTGGAAGGTAAAGCATGATAAACTGAGGCCTTGCCATGACTATCTGGAAAGTCTAAAAAGTTCCAAAAGATTTCTTTTTACTACCTCCCTCGTGAAGAAAACCAACTAACCGACTCTTTGGCTACCTTAGCCTTGATGATCCAAATCCCCTCCAAAACTGCCATGATCCCGCTATCCATAGAAGTGAGGAACCAACCGTCATTCGAAATGATCGTGGCCATGGAAGACGAAGAGGAAATACCGTGGTATGTGGATGTGTGGAAGTTTATTAAAGAAGGAGAATACCCCGAAGGAGCCTCAGAAAAGGACAGAAAAGTGATTCGACGATTCGCCGCACAATTTGTGATTTACGCAGATAAGCTATGGAAGAAATCTTATACTGGGTATAATCTGGAGTGCCTATATGGAAAAGAAGCTAAGAGAATGATGGAGGAAATATATGAGGGAATGTGTGGGCCCCATATGAACGGGTACATGCTGGCAAAGAAGATCATCCGACAGGGGTACTATTTGACGACCCTGGACAAAGACTATTCCGAATATGTTAGAAGGTGTCACAAATGTCAGATACATGCAAATTTGATGCATACCCCGCTGTCACAACTCTATAGCATGACCACCCCTTGGCCATTTTCCGTGTGGGGGATCAATATCATTGGTGAGATAGTTCTGAAGGCTTCCAATGGGCACCGATACATAATCGTGGCAATTGATTATTTAACAAAATGGGTAGAGGCAGCCTCGTATGCAACTTTGAAAGCCAAGGACGTGGTTAGTTTCATCGAGAAAAACATAATCTGCAGGTATAGGGTCCTGAATGAGTTTATCTCCGATCATGGCAGTCATTTCCAGGGAGAGGTTATCCCGCTCTTGGAAAAGTATAAGATCACTCGCCACCAATCATCCCCGTATAGGCCTCAGACGAATGGAGCAGTAGAAGCAGCAAAACAAAAATGTTAAGGTAATCCTGGGGAAAACGACGGATACATATAAGGATTGGCATGAAAAGCTGCCATTTGCTTTGTGGGGATACCGAACCTCGGTCAGAACTTCAACGGGTGCTACGCCGTACTCATTGGTCTACGGGATGGAAGTCATTCTCCCAGTCGAGGTAGAAACACCCTCTCTTAGGGTTTTGGCAGAGTGTGAGATCCCCGAATCAGAATGGGTACGAGGAAGGTATGAGGAGTTGATGTTACTCGCTGAGAAGAGGCTGGCTGCAGTAAACCATACTCGGGGGTACCAGAACAGGATCGCTCGTGCTTTCAACAAAAAGGTCCGCCCAAAGAAGCTTGCTGAGGGTGACCTGGTCCTCAAAGAACTGAAAGTGCCTGTTTATGACCCTAGAGGAAAATTCAAAACAAAAATGTTAAGGTAATCCTGGGGAAAACGACGGATACATATAAGGATTGGCATGAAAAGCTGCCATTTGCTTTGTGGGGATACCGAACCTCGGTCAGAACTTCAACGGGTGCTACGCCGTACTCATTGGTCTACGGGATGGAAGTCATTCTCCCAGTCGAGGTAGAAACACCCTCTCTTAGGGTTTTGGCAGAGTGTGAGATCCCCGAATCAGAATGGGTACGAGGAAGGTATGAGGAGTTGATGTTACTCGCTGAGAAGAGGCTGGCTGCAGTAAACCATACTCGGGGGTACCAGAAGAGGATCGCTCGTGCTTTCAACAAAAAGGTCCGCCCAAAGAAGCTTGCTGAGGGTGACCTGGTCCTCAAAGAACTGAAAGTGCCTGTTTATGACCCTAGAGGAAAATTCAAAACAAAAATGTTAAGGTAATCCTGGGGAAAACGACGGATACATATAAGGATTGGCATGAAAAGCTGCCATTTGCTTTGTGGGGATACCGAACCTCGGTCAGAACTTCAACGGGTGCTACGCCGTACTCATTGGTCTACGGGATGGAAGTCATTCTCCCAGTCGAGGTAGAAACACCCTCTCTTAGGGTTTTGGCAGAGTGTGAGATCCCCGAATCAGAATGGGTACGAGGAAGGTATGAGGAGTTGATGTTACTCGCTGAGAAGAGGTTGGCTGCAGTAAACCATACTCGGGGGTACCAGAAGAGGATCGCTCGTGCTTTCAACAAAAAGGTCCGCCCAAAGAAGCTTGCTGAGGGTGACCTGGTCCTCAAAGAACTGAAAGTGCCTGTTTATGACCCTAGAGGAAAATTCAAACCCAACTGGGTCGGGCCATACATCATGAAGACCCCTCCTTTCCGGAGGAGCAGCCTATCTCATGGACCTGGACGGAGTTGAATTTAAACAGTCAATTAACCTCGATCGCCTCAAGAAATACTTTGCTTGAAACCATTTCTTTCAAAACCTCCTACCTCGATGAACTATGCTTGACCTGATTCCCGTTAGGGGATACGTAGGCAACCTACTCAGTTCGGTCAGTAAATAATTGCCTGATTGGCACTCTTCTTTGCAGCCTTAAAGCCGAACTACTTGGGACCTGACGCCCGCTTGGGGATAAGTAGGTGGGCTCTCCAAAGCCTTCGGTCCACTCAAAAAAAATTTTGCTAAATTAGGGGCAAACGCCAATTAGGGGCAAACTGGCGTTTGCCCCGAACCACTTCGAAGCCCTAAAACCAAGGGCAAACTTCGTTTGCTAGCCAAAGAACCCAGATACAAGACCCTCCTTTGGATCACCTGGCTATCAAGATAAGTATTATAAAGAAACAAATGAGAATTCATGGTATAAAAGAAGTAAAGCTTTAAGCAAAAAAGAAAAGTAAAGAGCCAAGTAAAGACTTTGAAAGGAGATTTCTTCAAAAGATTAATCGAAGGAGTGAGCACGTTGATTAAGCATGTTAGAACCTTCCTAAAGATAACAACACTTCTTAAAAAAAATTTAATAATAAGGAAAATCACATTCAAAAGCGTAAAAGGAGTATGCAGGGTCTGTCAGAAAGTTTTGTAAAATGGCAAGCTTTTCCTGTTCTTGTCTACTTCATTATGCATGTGTCTGTCAAGCTCGTCTCGCAACCAAGGCCTAGATCTCTAGAAGGTATTGGACAGTAGGCGTAGTCGAAGCAGGAATCCTCGGGCACGGAGCAGCCATCCTGTTGTGCCAAGCCTCGATGAAAGCCTTCGCGATAGCAGGGCGCAAAATGGACCTCCTGGTGAAATCAGCAGTCACAGATTCAGTAGTATCTTGTGAAAGTCCGAAACTGACAGACAACCCGATCGGGAATGTAGAAAGTAGTAGTACGCAAACCCGGCAGCCAGATGCCAGGTCGCCCAGGAAGGCGTACAGCAATAGAGCGATGGGTCCACTGCGGACAAACCCAGCAGATATCACTAGAAGAGAGGCCCTGGAGCCAACCAAGCCATGCATCGGCGGATTGAAATAAGCTGTGAATCTCCATACGATCGTAAGGAAGTGACCCGCAAAGATGGGAGGGGTGTATAAAGAGATCCAAACGCTCCATGAGCCAAATCTGCAAAACAAAAGGTGCCCCGGCAGGTAACGTGGCCCCGGTAGCATGAGCATGGCCCAATCCAATCAGAGTTTCCCCAAGGACCAGCATAACAGCACTTTTCATCTCCCGCAAACCGCAGGCAATGGGTATAAGAGTGTCAGAAGATGACTAAAAGAAGAAGTAAGAGAGCATAGCAATTGACAGGGCACTACGTCGGATGATCTGATACTCACCATCGTAAGGGTCCCCTATGGGAGCATAAACGGAAGAAAGTCGCTCAAAATCAATCTGCCTGTCACAAATAAAGGAGCCCGCCGCATTCCGAGATGTGTGGAGAAGAGTGGCTAAATCCCGGACATACCCGGCCTGAACTAGAGGAACCGACAATTCAGCAGAAGGATCGGTGTGAAGAATGGCGCTGAATTCCTCAAACAAGGGGCAAATCTCCTGAGAGCCAAAAACGAAAGACGTTAAAAGAAGGATCCCAACATTGGATGGCAGCTCGAAGTAGGCCCTCATTCAAATTCATCCGTCGGAAAGAGAAAAGATCATTCAGCCTGAAGCACTCAAAGTTGAGCCTATCAACGCCGGAAAGGGTATCCATCCATGGGAAAAGGATTTGGGAGCTGATGGGGGCCATTTAGGAAGAAAGTAAAGAAGAAAAGAGAAGTGTTTTGCGGAGCCTTGAGAAAGAAGGGGTATAAATAGGGGAATAAAGCTGCCTACCTACCCGCGGCACTCGATAAAGTGCAACGGCACTCAATGAAATGCCGCACGACAGTCCGTGAATGCCATTGCGGCATTCACTGACTGCCGTCCAGGCACTCATTGAGTGCCGCGGAGACCTAACCGAGTGCCGTTCTGGGTTTGTCATTGGCCAGGGTCTGTTTGTAACACTTTTAGCCCACCTGCAAACAAAAAACTAGATAGAAAACAATAAAACGTGCACATCATGCAGCACGTGCAACAAAGATCAATACATTCATTCATTCATTCACTTTCATTTCACAATAAGAAAATGATAAATCAAAGCATTCAAAATTAAAATAAGGATAGGACCAAGCCATGGTCCCACATACGGCAAAGGAAGGATCAAGCTATGGTCACACATACGGTGAATAAATAGAATGAAAAAGATACTCAAGTACCTACCCTACCGGTTATCCTATGCAGCCATCAAAATAAAGTGTATGTATATACAATCATCCGAATAAAAGTATAAATCCTCCCAAAACACTCAAAAGAAATAAAAAAATAATAATAAAAAAAGAAGAAGAAGAAGAAGAAAAAGTAGGATCAGCCTCGGCCCCGGCTGCGAGTCTGACGGGTCGTGCGCCTGAGGGGCTCCTCCTCCGACTCTGTCCCGCTGCCTCCACCGCTCCCTCCACATCCGCCGCTACCACCGCCTCTGCCTCTGCCACTACTGGTGCCCTCACCGCCGCCTCCACCACGTCCAGCACCGCTACCTCCAGGGGCATCGCTGAGAGGAATGCCGAACTGCTGGAGCCGCTGCTGGAGTTGCCCCACCTACTGGGACAGGACTCTGATCTCCTCCGTCTGAAATAAGAGAGGATAAGTCCAGAAAGTGTTGAACGGATGAATGAAATACTAAGAATAAAAGGATGAAGATCATACCTGGGCCCTCAACTGAGTCGCAGCAGTCGCCCGAGCTCCCTCAGCCTAAAAACAAGAACCAAAAATAAAGATTAGCAAAAGGAGAGGCAATCAAAGTTGAAGTGAGAGAAAGGGATAAGTTTCTTACCATCCACTCTCGCCCGAGAACCCACTGCCGCATGCATTGGGCGTACGTCAAGCCCTCCTCAGCCTAAGCACGTGGGACAACGTCGTAATGGAGAGGAATAGTGGGGGCACCCTGTGTGAGTCGGGGAATCGTCGTCGAGTAGGGCTCGTCGAACGAGACGGCCGACATAGTCCAATCCCACTCAGGCAAGGCAGGAGGACGAGCCGCAGCAGGAACAGGCTGCAAACGAAAAATAATAAAGCATGAATAAAGAATAAAACGAAATTCATAAAAATAGTAATAGAGTAATTTTGTACTCACCCGAGTCACTTCCATCAGAGGGAAGTTCGGCATCATCTTGGCGGCACGGAAAGCCGCATATCCTGTAGGAGGATCCAGGAAGCCGTGAATACCCAAGCCCATCAGAGCAGTCGTCAGCTCGCTACCCTGGAGCGTGTCCGTGGCTCTCATAGAGTCAGGAGGAGGGAATGGCACAAAGAATCCAGGGGCCGCCAGTGACTGCCTAGTCACCATCTCTCCTAAGTACCACGCTTGGCCCTCTGGCCCACTAAGGAGTCGCCTCGTCGGGTCATATCCAGCCGACTCTCGGATCTTCGCACAAGCCTCGGGAAGCACCCTAAGCCAGGGCTGCCAATGAACGTGCTGCTCCCTCAAGTTCGTCAGAAAGTTCCTGAACAAAACGAAGTCGTGGGCCCCGGTTTTCCACCCAACCCTATCATTCGCCCACTTCAGCCCTTGGGGCATGATGAAGGCATCAGCGCCGCGTGTCTCAGGAGACATCATACGGAGGTACTCGTGGGACCAAGTCTGTAATAAAAAAGAAAAAGGAAGAAAAGAAGGAAAGAGAAAAGAAAGTTAGTCTCACAATTTAATTAAGTTGTTAAAAATGAAATATGGAAAAAGGTATACCTCCCACGCTCTCCAATAACCGCTGATGGAGGCCGGACTGTCCCAGGAAATGTCACCTATGTGCCGGTATAAGATGGCTAACCCTGCGCCAGCCCAGTCATACTCGTCCACCCGGTCCAGGCGCTCCAAGGACGCTACTAGGGAAACATCGACCTGATCACCCTTGGTGCTCAGCAAGGAGCACCCCAGTAAGTACATGAGAAAGTCTCGGGCCATCTGCTCATCCGTAAAACCAGGCTGGCCTCTAAACGTGTCCATAAACCATCGGGCTGTGACCAGAGACTCCTCCGGGACCACTCCTAGCAAAGGCTCCACCTGGTCCCACTCCTGATCTGTCAGATATCGCAGAGGCTCTCCACCAAACGGGATCCCGGTGATCATCGAGAAATCCAAGGGAGTCATCGTCATCTCCCTGAAGTCAAAATGAAAGGTACTGGTGGTATCCCACCACCGCTCGGCCAGTGCATGTATCTGCCGCAAGTCGTTGGAGCTCTTCGTCAAGAGTTTGACGAAGTCTCCAAACCCGGCAGCATCCACCAAAGTCCTCACTGTCTCACTCAACTGTGTATACCACTCATACCCATGCGCGAGGCTGCCATGCCCCTTCAGCACCTTAGGCTGCAGCTGCAAGAAAGAATCACAAATTTTGATATTAGTAATTGGATAAAAGAAAAGGTAAATAAACAGATGGCAGCAAAAAGACAAGGAAATGCGACATAAAAAGAAAAAAATAATAATAAATAAAAAATAAAAATAAAATTTTTTTGGAGATACTCGTAGAAATTTCACAAATGTGGCACTCGTTTGCATTCAGTTCAGCAGGTGTTCACAAAACAATAAGAAGAAATAAGAGAAAGGACCCAATGTCCTAGCAAGGTTCCGAAGAAAAAGAAAAGAAAAGAATAACTTGTTCGCATTTTCGGGAATACATGCATATATAAACATGTAAAGGTGCAAAAGAAATTTGAGTGTAGTTTTAAAGAGAAGTATGTGATCACAAGCGGTCAAGAATCAATTTTAATAATAAAAGGCGTTTGGAACGCTCAAGAAAACCCACGAGTTCAGTAAACACGAGTGAGAATGATAAATTGTGATTCATCGAGCTTGATAAAGTTCGTGAGAGGTAAGATAAAATGCAAGCTTTTGAATAAAGTACACATAAAAATGCTACAACCATGGCATTTGTGTTTAAAATGAGATATTCAAAATTATGATTCACTATACATAAAGTTTTAACAGGATAAAAGAATATTAAAAAGAAAAAAGAAAAAGGGGAGCGTTTACCTCGCGCTTGAATGCGCGGGCCGATAAATGCTTGTCCGGATCCCGGAGGAGTGTAGCATCAGGATGATGAGTGGCCGTGTACTTGGCCTTCTTCTTCCTCCCCGAACCGCTCACCATGATCTGTAAAGAAAAAAGAGAATTCGCGTGTTAGATTCACAAAAAAACTCAGAAAAACGAAGAAATAAAAGAGATTAATCAAGTTTTGATCGAGTAGAACTAACCTGAAAGCCCCGGTGGATCGATCCAAGCGAGAAAAAAAAAAGGAAAATTTTCTCCAGAGAGGAACCGAGAGAGAGAAGATTGAGAGAATGAGAAAAGTGTATTGAACCCGGCAGTTTTAGCCACTACCGCTCAAATGCGGCACTCGATTTTCCGTGCACGGCAGTAGATGGACTGCCCCGCGGCACTCACCGACTGCCGCAACGGCATTCCGTGAGTGCCGCGAAAATCCGCGTGTGCCGTGGTTAAGTCGGTTCAAAGATCCTTCATTTCCCCCCAAAATTCAAATCAAGTCCCAAAAATTGAATTTGAGGCCCCCAAAATTTGCCCTCATTACACTTTTGGCCCTTGGGGTCATTTTTAGGTTTAAAATGGCTACAAATTTCAGAATTTAATAGTATATATGAGCCCATGGGCTCCCAATTTTGAAAATTGAAAAAGGATTTGAGCCCGTGGGCTCCCGATTTTTTAGAATTGAAAAAGATTTGAGCCCGTGGGCTCCCAATTTTTTTGAAAATTAAAAAAGATTTTGGAATATAACGGATTTATATTCCCGGTTCTCGCAACAGATTTGCGTTTACCCTCGTTTTTGGAATATAACAGATTTATATTCCTGGTTCTCGCAACCGATTTGCGTTTACCCTCGTTTTTGGAATGTAACAGATTTATATTCTCGGTTCTCGCAACCGATTTGCGTTTACCCTCATTTTTGGAATATAACATATTTATATTCCCGGTTCTCGCAACAGATTTGCGTTTACCCTCGTTTTTGGGATGTAACAGATTTATATTCCCAGTTCTCGCAACAGATTTGCGTTTACCCTCGTTTTTGGAATATAACAGATTTATATTCCCGGTTCTCGTAACAGATTTACATTAGCCCTCGAAATCAAATCGAAAACATCATGACCCCTGTAACAAATCTTCGCATCAGTCACGGAATTAGGTAATCTTTCCTGACTAACGCATCACGTAAAGTGCGTCGCACGCAGGGAAAACATGATGAGCATGGCACTTGTTTGACCAGGTCAATTCAGAAAATACCATTGCATGGCACTTGCATCACGATAAGATAGGAGCATTCATCCGTATGGTTACTTGTGCTTGTGTATGTTTGGTTCCTGCACGAGCTACGCTTTGGTCTGATTCCTGATGGGATACGTAGGCAGCTTACCGTTGAGCACGACCAACATGAACCGTGTGTGAAGCTGTTTTTGCAACGCGTTTTGTTTTACCTAAATTCGACAATCTGGTCAAAGGCTTGTCTTCACACTGGCTTTGACATTCACTTATGGGGCGTGTTGCCCCACAAGCTCTGTCAAAGAGGGGCAAACTGTAGACACCCCAATTTTGACCGACCGTCGAATTTAGGAGAGTGTCACCTCCACGTCCAATGATGATAAGGACCGAAAAGATTCGAAGTATTCCAAGCTCTTCAGAAAGTTCTCCAAACGCGATAAAATTTCACAGAAAGAAGAAAATACCAAGTATTTGGGAGAATTCAGGTATAAAACACTATTTTTGGAAAAGATCTTCAAAAATAAGTTTTTTTAAGAAAAAGGGAAGAAAGAAAAGACCTAAAAAGGGAAATTCAACAGAAAACGGCCACGGCAGTATACCGCGGCACTCAGTGAGTGCCGCACGGCATTCGGTGAGTGCCGAACGGCATCCAGTGAGTGCCGGCCCGGCACTCACTGAGTGCCGCCGACATTTTCTGACTGCCGTTTGCTTTTAAAGTCCGTATTTTGTGGTACAATACATATGTGTATGCAGATAAAAACAAAAATCTGATAAAGTAAGGTTGACGAAAATACGGCAATCAATAATTTGGAGCAGCACTCACTGAGAGCCGCGCGGCAGTCACGGAATGCCGCGACGGTAGTCGTGGAGTGCTTCGGCGGCAGCCACGGACTGCCGCGAATAACTTTTGAATGCCGCCCTGGGCAGCAGTCTGTCTAATTTCAGGAAGTATGTATTGTACCACCAAATTGGATGATTACACCTGTCTTTTACTCCGAATTCACTGAAAATACTTGGTGATTTTTGCCAATAAAGGAGGGAGGATCTTCCTTGAGGAAAAAACAACAAGAGAGAACAAGAAGAGAGTGATACAACATACAATATACAACACAATTCCAAAAGAGAGAGTTTAGAGAATTAGGGAGAAGAGCTTGGAATATCTTCAAAGGAAAAGAACTTTGAGGATAGCTTGGAGGTGACCCTCTAATCTTAGTTGTGTTTTCTTTCTTTTGAGCTTCTAATCTTCAAGTCATTTTTAGTTTTTCTTGATTAAGTTTTAGAGTTTGTTAAGTAAACTTAGAAGTCTTTGTTTCTAATTCCTTGATCTTTCTTCTACTTCTCTTTGTTTATGTTTTTTTTGGGGATTCTTGGAGATCTTCAATATCTCTCTTGACATCTCTTAAGTATGATCCTTTGAATCCCATGTAAGCTTATGCTTTATATGGGAGTCAAAACTTGATCATCACCTCATAAGAAAATAGATGGATCCAAGTTCACACTCATGACTTGAGTCCTCTAAACTTGATGTTTCATGGAATCCTTTCTATATTCCTTTGAGACTCATGAGTATAGTTATGTCTTCATCTCCAATGACCATCAAATGGTAGGAGAAAGTGGTTTTGAGTCTAAGCCCATCCCCATGGTTTGGATTCTTTATCTTGAGATTTCATACTTCACTTGGAATCTATAAATATAAAGGTCTTTTAGTCTCCAATGACCATCAAATCGTAGGAGAAGATGGCTTAGCTTAAGTCCAACTTCATGATTCAATAGTTGGAATTAGCAAATAAGAGTTGAACTTGACAAATGAAAACAGTGAGTGCACAAACTGTTTTTGATCAAAGATTTTTAGTTCGAGATCTAACCGTCGAAATCAAATGAAACCAATGAGAAAGTGTCAACAACACAATATTCTACCACTGTATTTTTTGTTTTAAGGTGGTTTCATGTCTAAAGTGGTTTGGTTGTGAGTTTTGTAAGGACACCACAATCTGTCCAGAGTTTCAGCATAGTAACACTCTTTTGAAATAAGTAAACCAATGCCTTAATAAAGTGTTTGTGACCCAAAATAATTTTTTCTAAGTATATTAACGTGTTAGGAAGTCACCCTAAAAAGAACAAAGCATTTTTGATTTGTTTGCTATTTTTAGAAAATCGTGCAAGAACTCTGGATAGAAGGTTGTAAAATGCTGAGTGATGTCTGATTTTTGTCCAATTTCCGGAGATCCAACCGTTGAAACCTTGATTTCTTTTTTGGGTTAAAAACTAGACACACATAGGCATTTTGTGTCCAAAATCCATCAAGATCAAACCACGAGAACCATACTTTTCCAATTTTTAAAGTTATGGTCTGCTCTCGGTAATTCATAAAAAACTGCTACTGTTTTTGTCTAATCTTGTTTATTTCAACTCAAATGGCCCCTAATGTCTTGAGACCCAAATCATACTTTGAATAATGGTAATTTAGTTTAAATCCAGAGGCTAAGTGACCCAAATTAGTGAATAAATCCATGTCTTATTCTTGTTCACATTCATTCATTCATGTACATTTAATGCTCATGATTAGAACTAGCTATTGAATAAAGTTGGATTTCATGCTTGATAGGTTTAAGCTATAAATTTAGGATTGTTATTTCTAACTTCACATCTTGTATATCATGTGGACTAACATTTTGTTTTGTTGCGCTATTAAGGTATGATCTCTAGGACCCCCTTTAATTTATTTTAATTTCTTGATTTTATTGATTTTTCAACCTCATGCGCGACACATTAGAATTAGGGTCTTGCCTTATATGTATATGTGATTAGAGACTCTTTTTTAGGATTTTCTTTTGTCTGTATGCATTGCACGTTTAATATCGCTGCTGGATCCCGGGTAAGCCCTCTTGTTCCCTATTGCATATCATGTTGCTTGCTACTTGAATATGTGGCTTATGAATGATATTTTGTCATTAGCAATTTTAAACCCTTTTGGACATGCTTTTTGTGATATATATATATGTATTAGTTGAGGGCATGCTTAGATTAATAAATTTTATTAAAAGGATGTTGAGTAGAGGCCTATCGTAAGATAGGATGAGAGAGGGTGTTTTAGTCCGACGGGCTCCTTCCTCTCTCATTCCATAATCCCCGGACCTAGTTAATCTCTGGTTTCTGAAAGATCAGTTTGCTTTAAAAATGATTAAACGTGCAATGCATACAAACAAAAGAAAATCCTAAAAAAAAGAGTCTCTAATCACATGTACATATAAGGCAAGATCCTAATTCTAATGTGCCGCGCATGAGGTTGAAAAATCAATAAAATCAAGAAATTAAAATAAATTAAAGGGGGTCGTAGAGATCATACCTTAATAGTGCTACAAAACAAAAGGTTAGTCCATATGATATACAAGATGTGAAGTTAGAAATAACAATCCTAAATTTCTAGCTTAAACCTATCAGGCATGAAAAGGGATTTCAAATCAATAGATTCAAGTAAGACATTGAGAGTCTTATGAATTCTAAGAGATGATTATAATCAAAAGAATGAAAAGGGAAGCAAAAGAAAAGAACTCAAGTAATATCCAAATTGACTTCACGATTTATTTAACTTCAAATCTTGAGCTACTTTGATCCAAACCAATGAAATGGAAGTTTAATCACAATATATGTAGTGTGTGATGAAATGAGGTGGGAAGAGAATTTTTGAAAATGTGTAAAAGGTCCTAAGAATCTATGTATTGTGATTAAACTTGAATGTAGAAACTAAGTAATTTTAAAGTTTACCTCTAATTATCCTCAAGCTCATGGTTGTTTTAAGTCTTCCCCAAGATTAATCAAGCTCTTCCTCTAGCTCTTCCTCCTATTTTCTTCTAAGACTCTCTTAATTTTCTCTAAGGATATCAAGATAATCTTTAGCTTCAAGAATATTCAAGAGTGGAGCAAGAATATCAAGAAAATTGGATTCAAGAGTATCAAGAATTGGGATCCTTGGTAAAGGGATATTCACCCTCTATATATAGACAAAATTTGGAGGGTCATTTTAATAATTTTACAGTAAAAACCCTAATTCCAGACATCCTTTGGAAGGTACAGTATGTACAGTTGGCTCTCAAAACACGGCACTCATCAGAAATGGAAGCGGCACTCAACAAGTGCCGACGCGGCACTCACTAATAGCCGTTATAGCATTCAGTGATACCGATGCGGCATTCATTAAGTGCCGCGGACAACTTTTCGGACTGCCGTTCTTTAAATTTTTGCGGCGATAACTGAGTGCCGTTGCGGCACTTACCAACTACCATACGGCATTTTAGGAGTTCCGCACGCCAACCCGAGAATGCCGTAGGTTATACCGTGTGCCATTTTCTCCTATTTCTTCTTTCCCTCTCTATTTTCCTTCTTTTCTTTCTTTTGTTTGGATTGAAAAGCCTTTGGAAGAGCTTGATTCACCTTTTGGAAGTCCTAAATTATTTGGACATTGTCCATCATTGGATTTTTAGGGGTAATACTCCCCTTAATTCGACGTTTGGTCAAAATTGAGGTGTCTACAACACATCAATTCTATTGCTATGACTTATCATCAACTACGTATTCTCAGCCACCGTAAGTCATAAACACCTTCATTTATCTACCGCATTTGAGAATACCTGTTTATCCAACCACCGCAAGTCATAGACACATTCATTTGTCTACCGCGTTTGGGAAACAGCTCCTCCCATAATCATCCCAGAACATAGCAAACCTTCCTATTGTCATACTACTAATTGATTACATGACAACCTCATTGTGGCCTGACTATTCTGATTAAAATGAATGGATATCGAACTTATACATGAACCACATAGTATCTATCGTCATCACGTTAATCCATTATTCTTAATCATGCTTATCTTTGCTATCACATTATCCTTGATCAACACATAATAGCATAATGGAAGTCCGAATCGAGAATCAAACAATTGAACCCTTTATATCATAAACAATAGGAACTAACTATCGAATTGGGACAAGGATCCAATCGATTGGGATAAAACTACAACAATCGATTGAGTAAAATGACAATCGATTGGATCCAAAACCAAGACAATCAATTGATAATTTTGGCAATCAATTGGGTTACAATTAATGGCAATCGATTGGAAATATATCTAATCAATTGGGACTCAACTAATGGCAATCGATTGGTAAAGTTCAATCGATTGGGACTTTGTATTCTCCACCTGAAACATAGAATAGAATATATATAAATGTCTTAAGGACGTGTTTAATACATCTAAACATTACCAAAACTTGTAAAAATAATATATTACAGGGACCAAGTGAGTAAAGACTCACCTAGGGTGTGTAGGGTATGTTTTGCTTATGAAAATCGAAGCTCTCTCTCCCCTCCTTCTCTTGCTCTCTTCTCTATCTCTCTTTTTCTTTTGTCTCCTTCCTTCTTCTTCTTTCTTCTCTTCTGCTTCTCCTTCTCTCTCTGGTAGAGGGTGTGTGTGTATGTTTGTGTGTATATACATGTATATATGTATGTATATATAACTCATCTCTCTCAAGAAATCTAAAACAAATAAACCCAAGGCCTAGAAATGGGCTGGTATATATAGAAAAAATAAGTGCCATGTGTCAATCCACGAATCAAAGTTGAAAACTTATCTCTATAGATGCCAAATGATTGGAAGCAGAAGAACCGATTGGTTATAGATATTTCATGGCAATCGATTATGAGTTAAGCCACGTAATGAATTCAAGTCAGTAGGTAGGCAATCGATTGGGAAAGATGGCAACCAATTAGGACACAAGGGCAATCAATTGGTAACTAAAATTTACCAAATGAAGGGTAAGGGTTTTACAAGTATAAATACGAAGTCTTATTTTATAATATACACTCCCAAAAATATAGGGTATTACACTTTGCCCCCTTGCTTAGTAGTTTCCAAGTCCCGAATGGTCACATCAATATCCTGATTGTACTCGTATTACGTAACAAAGGATTTCGTCACTTCTTCCCATACCCGAGTTTTGCTGGGTTCAAGTGTAAGATACCATGCTAGGGTAACCCCAATTAAAGTATGCTGGAATAAAATGGCCATTATTGTGGTGCTCAACCCACTAGGCTGGAAGGGCCCAATGTATATTCTAGCGTGGCTACGAGGATTCCCGTTCCATCGAACTTGTCCAAGATTGGCATTTTAAATCTGGTAGGCAGTGTTTCACGGACCCCATAGTACAATCCTTCTAGTTCCAACAGATAGGTGTCGACCCTCTGAGCTTTACGGAATATCCTCTCGAGTTTCTCTACTTTTTCAGCCATTTCTGGCTTTTCTTTCTTGTCTCTCTTAGCCTTTTCTTTCACTACTTTCTCTCTCTCAGCCCGTTGCATATCAGGCCTCTACACCTCTAGATCATTATACCAGTCATCTTCTCTTGCTGCTAGAGTATCAACTACTTGTGGGTTAGCCAACAATGATTGTCGCGCCATGGTCTCCATCATGGTCATCATTTGACTCATGTGTTCATCTTGTTGTACCACCATTGCCCTTAACTCTGCTATCTCTCTCGCATTTGCTGCTTATGCCATTTTGGTGTTGAACTCTCTTCTCACTAGCCTTGCTATGGAATCCTTAAACCAAATAATGCCTGGATCAGGTTTTATTTTAACCTTCAATCACATTTTATTCTAATCAATTTTTGATTGAATTCAAATTTGTTATTATAATAACTTTTCTTTATTCCTTTGTTATTATCTTTTCCATTTTTTTTTACTTTAGTATTTGCAAATGCTTAGTGAAATGTTCATGAATGGTTCATATGTCACACAGGCGCAATGCATGTGTGTGTGTGTGTGTGCGTGCCTACTCTATATGCCAAAGAAAAGAAAATCCTAATCCTAACACATTAACATATAAGCACATAAAATCCTCACCCATGTCAAGTGCGCAAACTTCTCCTTTCATTGTGATCCTCATTACCCTTTCGAAGGTTGAATATTTTTGAAAAATTTTGAAATTCACTTGCAAAGTATTCTTGGGTGATATGATTCTTTTGAAAACAATCCCCAGATATTCTGGATGGGAATGTGAAAATCTCTTTCAACAAAAGGTGATTGGGTTTTTGTTTTGGAATTCATTTGGAAAAAAAAAACATTTCTTTAGTTGGCGTAACGTTTTCAAAAAAACAACTCCCAAGAATTTTGGGTACTTCCTTTAAAGATGAGAATGTGAAAATATACCCCAATAAAGGTTGACTTGGAATTTTAATCAAAAAAGTGAATTCCAAAGATTTTTGAAAGAGCGATTTGAAAACTTTGGAATAAAGATGGCAAAAATATGTTTGCTTTCAAAGATGGATTTAAAATTCCCTGGGTAGAAGGTTCACACATGATCGTATTATCACAGTAATTTTTATGAATTCAGATGCATACAAGGTCAATGATGCTTAGCTAACAAGATATAAGAAGTGTAACCTTAGAATCAAAAATCTGGTATATTCCCAAATGTTGTGGGACATGAGAAGGAATTGCTTAAAGGTGATTTAAATGGTTATACATTCTACTTCAAGAAAGCATAGTCATCATCTCAAATAATCCCCTCCGGGCATACAAAACTCCCTAGCACATAAATTTTAATCAAGAGTTGATTTCCTAAGATTGAAGGGTTCTCTAGAAGCTATCATGCAAAGGCCGGGTTTTGGTCAAATAAAGGGACCCTTGACACACATTTGATAGGATGCTTCATATACCAATACATGGCACGAGATCAAGGGTGATCACACGTTCCCATGATAACTTAACCGACAGGGTTACCCCGAATCTCAAAGGTCATAGTTCCATACAATCAACTGGCGAGACCAGTGTAGACACCCCAATTTTGACCAAACGTCGGATGAAGGGGAGTATTACCTCCAAATCCAATGATGATAATGTCCAAACTAATCTAGGACTTCCAAAGATGATTCAAGCTCTTCTCCAACTTAAACAAAAAAAGAAAGGAAAGGAAAAATGGAAAATAGAGGCAAAACAACACCTGGGCCCATACGTGGCAATCACGGGTTGTCGCTGCTGCACTCCCTGACTGCCGAAATGGCATTCAGTGAGAACCGCACCGACAGCCATTAACTGCCGCTAAAATGCTTCAAGTGGTGCTAAAATTGTAAATCCTGAAAAGATGGCAGTCCGTGGAGTTGTCTGTGGTATTTATTGAGTGCCGCTACGGCATTCAGTGAATACCGCGCCAGCATTCAGTAAGTGCCATTGCGGCACTCAGTAAGTGCCGCTTCTATCTCCATTGAGTGCCACGATTTTGTAACAGCCAGCTGCAATATAGCACATTTTGTACTACCAAAGGACAGTCCGAATTAGGGTTTTTTGCTCTGAAATGACTGAAATACCCCTTCAAATTTGTCTATAAATAAAGGATGAATATCCCCTTGCATGGGGTTGGAATTTTTCTTTGAATCTAGATGTTGTATTAGTTCTCCAAGTCCTAAAATTTTCAAAATTTCTTCTTTAAACACAATTAGAAGTGAGTTTTAGAAGAGTTAAAGAGGGTGGAAAGCTTGATTAGTCTTTGGAAGTTCTTCAAAATCACAAAGTTGAGGATATCTTGGAGGTAAAACTTTAATTTAATTAGTCCTAATTATATTCTAATCATTAATATACTTAGAGTCTTTGAATTTTCTTTTTTTTCTCTTCCTTTCAATCTTTGAGATTGATAAGATCCTCAATGTCTTACTTGAATCCTTAGACTTGAAATCCTTTAATTCTTTTGTAAGCTCATGATTTACAAGAAGATTGAAGTTGATATTAGTACACTTGATTAATAAATCTAAACCTACCTTCATGGCTTAGGTTTGTTATGTTTAGGTCTCATGGAATTTCTTTATATTTCTTTGAGGCTTTCAAGATATGAATGTAGTTAGTCTCCCATAACCATCAAATGGTAGTAGAGGTAGTGTGGTTCAAGCCAAATTCCATGGCTCATGGATGAAATTAATTAACAAAGTTGTATTTGATAAATGATGCATTGAGTTCACAATCTATTTTTGATCATAGATTTTTAGTTAAACATCGAACCGTTGGAACTGAATGAAACCAACGGGAAAGTTTTTATAACTCAAAGTTCTACCACTATAACTTTTGTTTTAAGGAAGTTTCATGTTTAGAGTGGATTGGTCAAGGGTTTTGTGGAATAATTATAATCTGTCCAGAGTTTCAGAACAGTAACACTCTTTTGAAATAAGCAAATCAGAACCTTAATTAAGCATTCTTGGCCCAAAATAAATTTTTCTAGGTATTTTAATGTGTTAGGAAGCTACCCTAACAAGACCAAAGCATTTCTAATTTTTTTACTATTTGTAGAAAATCATACAAGAACTCTGGACGGAGAGTCATAAGTCCCTGAGTGATGTCTAGTGCTTGTCTAATTCCCAGAGATCTAACCGTTGAAACTTTGATTTTATTTTTGGGATGGAAACTAAACACACAGAGGCACCTTGTGTCCAAAAATCATCAAGATCAAACCATGGGAAGCATGCTTTTTATTTTGTTGAAGTTCTGACCTGCTCTCAGCAATTTTCAGAATTCTGTCACAATTTTGATATATCTTACAAACAATGGTCCAAATGATCTTTCCATGACCTAGGGCTTAAACCATGTATTAATAATGATTAGTTAGGCTTAAATATAGAGGCTAAATGATCCAAATCAAGGAATAATCCAATAGCTCATTCTTGTTCACATCTATGTAATCATACACATTCATCCATGTAGATTGGTATTAGAATTCATAATTGTGTTATTTCTTTTACTTGATAGAATTAAGCTAGATGTTTAGGAATAATTATTTGATACTATACATTCTTTCTAAAGTATGTGGACTAACCTTTGTTTTGTAGCGCCTTTGAGGTACAATTTCTCAGCCCTTTCTCTAGTTCATTTTCTTTGATTTTATTGATTTTATGACCTCATGCGCGAGACCTTAGAATTAGGATCTTGCCTTATGTGTATATGTGATTAGAGACCTTTTCTTAGGTTTTATTTTTTATTTGTATGTATTGCACGTTTAATATTCGCGGCATGGATCCCAGGTAAGTTCTATAGTTCCCTATTTGCATATCATATTGCTTGCTACTTGAATTATGTGCTTTTTGAATGATCTTTTATCATTTGCAATCTTACACCCTTTTAGACATGCTTTTGTATTTATACATATGTATTAGTTGAAGACATGCTTAGATTATTAATTCAATTGAAAAATGTTAAGTAGAGGCCTATCGTAAGATAGGATGAGAGGGGGTGTTTTAGTCCGACGGGCTCCTTCCCCTCTCATTCCATAATCCTCGGACCTAGTCAATCTCTGGTTTTTTAAAAAAGATCAGTTTGCTTTTAAAATGGTTTCTTAATTTCCCTTTTAAAAATTAAGTGACGACTCTTCGTATGAAATTTGAAAAATGTTTTAGAATTAAAAAGTTGTGGGTAAGAAAATTGCGATATCCACAATCTGGCAACTCTGCTGAGGATCGAACCCAGAATCTCTTGTTTCGCAGACTAGAATTTATGATTTTGGGTTCACTCGAGGATTAGACTTGAAAAACATCCTTTTAATTAAATTAATTAATCTTTGTGTGCCTGTTGCATTTCACTTGCATGTCTCGCCAGTCGATTGTACAGAACTATGACCTTGGAGGCTCGGGATAACCCGGTCGGTCAAGCCTTCATGGGACTGTGTGATCACCCTTGATCTCGTACCATGATTTGGTATATGAAGCACCCTATCGAATGTGTGTCAAGGGTCCCTTATTTGACCAAAACCCAGCCTTTGCATGATAGTTTCTGTAGAACCTTTCAATCTTAGGGAAATCAATTCTTGATTAGGGTTACGTGCTAGGGAGTTTTATATGCCCGAAAAGGGATTACTTGAGATGATGACGATGCTCACTTAATACAAGACATGTAAACTCTTAATCGCTTTCGAACAATTCCTCTTCATGTCCCATTACATTTGGGAATACGTTAGATTTTGATTATAAGATTACATCTATTATATCATGTTTAGCTAAGCATCATTGACCTTGTATGTATCCAAATTCATGGAAAGTATGGTGACAATCTGAACATGTGATCCTCCTACCTAAAGAGTTTTAAGTCCATCTTTGAAAGCAAACAGATTTTACTATCTTTTTCCCAAGGTTTTCGATCACCCTTTCGAAAAATCTTTTGAGTTCTCCTTTCGATTAAAAATCCCAAAACAACCTTTGTTAAAATATGTTTTCACATCCTCATCTTTGAAGAACCCAAAAATCAGGGGAACTATTTTAGAAGAAATGCTTTTCGAATGAATTCCAAAACAAAATTTCAACCCGATCAATGAGAAATGTTTTACACCCTCATTTTCAAATAAAAGATTCAAAATTATTGAGAATTGTCTCTTCTCACCATTCTAAAGAAAATGCTTTTCAAATGAATTTCAAAATCTTTTATACCCAACCTTTGAAAGGGTAGTGAGGGTCACGATGAAAGGAGAAATTATTGCACTTGACATAAGTGAGGATTTTATGTGCTTATGTGTTTACGTGATAGGATTAGAATTTTCCTTTTATTTGGTATAAAGAGTAGGCACAAAAGCACACATGCATTGCATCCGTGTGACATATGAACCATCCATAAAAAAGAGTTTTGCTTTACCAATGGTCTTTCAAAACAAAAAGATATATATATATATATATATAAGTGACAAAAGGAAGCGAATAAAAAGTTTTTTAAAAGGAAAATTTAAACCTTTTTGTAGGGGCAAAAATAGCATCAAGTTCATATCAAGCCTGGTTTAGGGGTGCCACAGCAAGGTTAGTAAGAAGAGAAGACATTGAAATGGCAGAAGAAAAGAACAATGGGGAAGTAGCAGAGTTGAAAATGCTGGTAGAACAACAAGCAGAGCAAATGAGGCGGCAGGCCGAGAACATGACTCGTATGATGAACATGATAGAAGTAATAGCCCGCCTGCCACCAATTGTAAATCCACCAAGCAATCCACCTCCTGTCAGAGAAGAAGGCTGGTTTGATGACCCAAAGATGCTAAGGATTGAGATCCTCAGGGTAGAAAGAGAAAGGGCAGAAAGACAGAAGACTGAGAAAGATAGGTTAATAGCTGAGAACGTGAAGAAGCTAGAAAGGGTGGTACATAAATCCTATTTTGACACTTATTTGCTACAACTGGAGGGTTTATATGATGGGGTTTGTGAGGTACTGCCTGCCGGTTTCAAGATGCCCATTTTTTATAAGTTTGATGGCTCAGGCAACCCCCGTAGCCATATTTGAATGTGTATAAGAGCTTTTCAACCGAGCGGCTTAAGCCCTACCATGATGGCTGTTCTGTTTCAGTAAACATTAACCGAAGCCGCACTATCATGGTACCTTACACTCGAGCCAGCCAAGACTCGAATCTGGGAGGAGGTAGTCAAATCATTTGTAGCCCAATATGAATATAATCAAGATTTGGATGTCACTGTCAGGGACTTGGAACTACCAGGCAGGGAAACAAAGAGTCATTTGCCGAATACTTGAGTAGATGGAGGGAAAAAGCAGCAAAGATGGTACAAAGGCCGTCAAAAAAAGATCAAACTTGGATGATAATGAAGAACCTACAGCCGGTTTATCAGGAAAAGATAAGGTTTCAGTCGATCAACACTTTTGCCATAGTATTAGATATAGGAACAAGAATAGAGGATGTGATTCAAGAGGGGACAATTAAGAAGGAAGAACAGTCGAACAGATATAGGAGGCCAAGTTATGGTTTGAATGGAGGACATTCGGGCGGTCACTCTAGCCCCACCGATGTCAACGCATTGAGCGAACCGGAGACAAAGTTCAACATAACACCACGAAGAGGAATGGACAAATAGCCAAGGAAGTTTTCAAATTTAGGGGTATCACTATCAACCGCTCTTGACAGGCTAACAGCAAAAGGGCATCTCCGCCCATTGGAGCCTCGACCTTTACCAAGCCCACTTCCACCAATCTTTAGAGAAGATCTCTATTGCAAATTTCACCAACAGAAGGGTCATTCCACGGATCGGCGCACAAGGTTGAGACATGAAACTCAAGACCTCATTGACAACAAAGTAATATCAGAGCCGCCTGTCAAAGCCCCGAATGTTACTAAAAATCCACTGCGTTGTGCCACCACCGTAGGGTCTTTATTTCTTGGGGGTAGAAGAAGTGACATTTGATCCATCCAAGCTAATCACGAGAATTGGGAAACCAAGAAATTTTTGTCAGCTGCTGGAAGATTTGGGAATCTGTACACTGGAAAATCTATCAGGAATGTGGGAGGATGAAATGACGAGGCGGTCAGAAAGCAATGATCAAAATATAGGCCAAGTAGAGGACGATCTGTGGTATAAGAGTGATGAAGAGGCAGAGATTGAAAAAGAAAGCTCATAAGTCATTTCAAAAATCGACAACTTGTGGGCAAGAGAGGAGGTTAGTCACCCAACTCGATCTGGTAGACACTTCAAGCCACATGAACTAGAAGAGGATCACCTAGGAAGAGAGTTGGAGAAAGGGAAAGGAAAGTTAAATGAAGAGGAGGAAGAAGATAGGGTTCTGAAGCAAATGAAGAAAACTTAGGCTAACATCACCATCTAGGGTTTACTGATCGCTTCTAAACGTCACAGGTAGGCAGTCTTGGATGCTCTGAACCAATCTGACGTTTCCATTGACACAGCACCAGAAGACCTCGTGGGAATGATCGGTAGAATCCCGACTCTGGCTATTATCTTCTCATCGGATAACCTACCTCCGGGAGGGCCTGTTTATAATAAATCGCTATATGTCACTAGAATGCCTGGGGAACACTATGCCTGCCTGTCTTGTTAACAATGGGTCTGCTCTAAATGTATGTCCATTCTGAATAGCTAAACGCATGGGTTTGGATGAATCAACGTTCATGCCATCTGAGCAGAAGGTGAGAGCATATGACAACACTCAGAGGACGGTCATGGGGATAATTCTCCTTCATCTCGCTGTCAAGCCTGTGGAAAAGGAAGCTGAATTTTAGGTCATCGACATACCTGCTTCTTTCAATTTACTGCTAGGAAGGTCGTGGCTAGACAGTCTGGGTGCCACACTGTTTGCTATAATATTTATTTGGGCGTGCCAGAGCCTTGTTAGGTAGGCCCAAACTAATAAAACAAAATTTCCTAAGTCACTTGTGTGAGTGATACACAAGGTTTGGAAATCTGACTTCTATCAAAACGATTGTGATGGCCAAGTAGGAAAGTACCCTTGGCCTAAGATCCTATGGCAGTATTGAAGCACACAAGCCATACAAGTGATGAAAGATTAATTAAATAAAATAGACTTTTATTTAATTAAAGAAAAGAAATTACAAGAAGTAATTGAAAAACTAGGAAAATAAATGACTGCTATATTTGCCTAAACTAAGAATGCTAAAGGATGCATTTGGGATGCGGTTGAATGCGGTGTATCGAAGAGACGCGGAGTGCTTTGAAAGCTTGGCCTGCCTGTTAATTTATAGCGGCCATGGAGGTCTCCAAGATAAGGTAGGAAATAACTGATCAATAATAATCTGGTAAAAAATACCAGTTTATTTCCATAAACTGATAATGCTTTCCATATCTTTGAAATATATACATATATGTATATATATTGCAGCTTGAATATGGTCCATATGTTGGCCTTGTACGTCTTGCTTTGCCACCAAGTAAAAGATAGCTTCTATAAAGTTTGATATTATCCCTAAAGTGATAATATTATCTTCCCAAATAAGATAATATCTTGAAACATTATCTTTCCTATTATGATAATGTTTCCCCTATGTAACAATATTATCCCTAAAACTGGTTGATATTATCTCTTAATTTATTAATATATATCACATAGGGAATTTACAGGAGAGCCCGATTGAAGTAATACTTGTTCTTTCAAAGCAATTTCCCATGGGTCCCACCATTCTCGAATTGATCATCCTGATGGCAGCATGCCAACTTCTTGTTGTGTCTGATGGAATGATGAATAAAAGCCAATTTGGCTTTTGCTTAGCATTGAATCACTTTGACTTCCCTTGGGCCCACCATGTACTTACATCATCAATCAAATGGCACATATCAAACCAAATGGACCTGTACTGCCTCTATGTGCCCGATGGAGCTGTGACACAGTTCGATGGAGTATTACAGCAAGGGTGGCCCACCGATCAACCAATCAATTACTTTAGCAGCATGAAATACCAAACCCACCATAGTCCGACGTGGTGAGGTGAGTTCGGGCAGTATGCATGAGCCCGATCATATGTAAACAGTCCGATTAAAGTGGTGATAAGTCCGAGTGAACAATGGTACTAGCCCGATAATATAGTCATATAGAAGCATGGCCCACTTTATGTAGCAGCCCGATCAAATGATGATCAGTCCCTTAGCCATTAATCTTGCTGATGTTGTCAAAATCAAGATATAAAAAGTATGCTTTTATTTATGCTTTACTTTTCTAAGGATTTGTAGTGTGAAAGTAAAGGTCGAACCCACAGAGATTGATTAACTACCGTGTTTTAATCTTAAAACCTAAATCTAATTAATTATAAAAATGGATTTTGATTTGAATTTAATTAAACTAATAACAATAAAAATAAATCTAAACTATGAAAGCAATTAAAGTTGTTTTAAATAATGTTTAAGGGAACCTAGGATTGCAAATCCACCACTAGCTTCATAATAGGAATATTTATGAATTACTTTAGCTTATTACATTGGATGATAATGGGGAATTGTAGCTACAAGCCCAATTCCTCCGACAAGAAGATATTCATGGTTCAAGCACCAACATAATCCATCTTCGGTTAGCACGAATTATCCCACACTAAACTAGGATTGTGATCTAATCCGTCTAACCTAGGCATGGACTATTCGGATACTTGATAGCACAAATCAATAAAGCACCATCACATGTAAACAATCTAAACAAGCACAGCAAGAATAGATCGTTGAGCACATCACAGTCAAAATAGATCTAAGACAAGAATAAATTCTGAAAGTAATGATTTAATCACTAGAAGTACGATTTATTTATAAAAATCCTCTAAACATGTGACTGTCATCCATACATAATAAAACTAAAATAAAAACATAAATAAAACCCTATTACTTGGCTAGGGTTTCATTGAAACCCTAGATCTAGAGTTTAGTTGGCCATAGAATTGATGAATAGCAAGAGGTTGATGGAGGAGGCCATGGAAATCCTTGGTCTTCTTCTTCTTCTCCTTGCTTTCCTCCATTCAATGGCTGGAAGTATGTGTGTATATTCTGTATGTATGGGTGTGTATGGAATAATGTCTAACCCCTTAATTCTAATAAAATAAGGTATATATAGATTTACAACAAGTTTTGGAAGCCTTCCCAACTCGAAACGAACTAAAACTGATGTAATTTACAGTCTGGACGTCGTTCAGCAGTTTCGTTTGCACAGGAGTCTTCAGTATACTGAAATACGCAACTTTGGTTTTTACACATATCGCGCGAGCGGGTCGCGCGAGCGCGACATTTTGACCTTCGCCCGCGCGGATCGCGCGAGCGATTTTGGGATTCTCGCGCGAGCGATTTTTGGTTCTTCGCGGGCGCGGGTCGCGCGCGCGACTTATCTTTTTCAGCTTCTTTAGCTCTGCTTTTTCACCCTGTTTAGCCTGGTTTAGTTGATTTCTTCCAAAACCTGTCAGAAACTAGAAAACAAAGTAAAAATATACAAAAACAGGATAAAATGGTCTAACAAATGCTCGTTAAGGCGTATAAATAGGATCTGTTCTCTCCCCATCACACCCCCAAACCTACATTTTGCTAGTCCTCGAGCAAAACTAAAACAAAAACTACTAATAAAATACTACTCCATTTTCGTATGGATCACGATTGCATTTAGCATATGCAACAAGCCTTTTAAACCCCTAGGTGTCCCTAGTCGGACGAGTGAAGTCTCGTGAGGGTTCTCGTCAACAAGTTACCCACAACCATCTTTATTAACTTGTAAATTCAAAGAATTTTAATTAAAAATGAAAAATATAACAATCAGTACTTCTTATCATAAAACAAAGATCTGAAATAGAATAACAAACATAAAGAAACGTAATGAAACATCCACCTAAATCATGAAAAACAATCTCAAGCACATGCATCGTATAAATCAATAGAGTTCCTCATACAATTGCATGTGTGTGATATGGTAGTCAAATAAACACGCGCATGTCATGAACTTGGAATATAACTCGGATGACCATTTAACTATGTCTCGACTACGAATCTCACAATGTTAATTACACTCTCAAATGAAACACTCAGAAACATGTGTAATTTCTCTAAAATATGTGAGTAAAGAAAATATCTTTTCAAAACGAGAATACTCACATATAACTCGAAAAAAAAAATGCATGACACGAAAGAATAGTAGTCTCATTGATAGGATGCCAATAATCAAGATAAATTAATCATTACCATGTTTTAATCCCCCTCCCATCGTTTTCATATCCGAACCATGTTTCCTAAGATCAAATAGGATTTTTCAAAGGTTGTAATGTGGCTCAGGCAATAAAAATAGTAGAACGGATTAATTGGGTAGGTTTAGAATGGCATTGTAAGGCATGTTCGATTTCTTTCATTCTTCTTCTATAAACTTTCATCTTTTCTTTCTCCTCATTCCTTTTCATTCATTTTTCTTCTTTTCTTTCATTTTTTTTTCTTCAACCTTCCTCTTCTTTATTTTTTTCTTTTCCTTTTTCCTTCTCGTTGCTGTTGAAACGAATATTCAATAAATAACACGGCAACCACCCCAATAGCATCTTGTCTTTTTCTTTTCAATCACACATCGCCTTAACACCACTAAAAGTTGATCAATCTTTCAGGGGTGAACTCCAAGTTGGCCAAATTGGAGCAAAAAACAGGATAATGGTAATTTAAGAAAGAAATGGCATTTTAATGGCTCAAAGGGCGAACTAAGGAAAATTTTTTTCATTTATCGGTCGGCAGTAAACAAAGAGGGCCTAAAATCATTTCCTAGGGTAATACGATTCTTCAATGTTTACAATGGAAGATTATTTAGCACGGTAACAAATATTTTAACTTGACTATCAACCAAAACAAGAATAATGAGACTAAACAACAAGTATAATGCGCTATTTCAATGAAATTCGACAAACACAATGTATTTATAACCCTCAATAAAGAAAAAGATAGGCTCAAAAGCTCACCGGGTTTAGTCTCCACCTTGTGTTATCTAGAAATCCGAATCATATTATAGTTCACATCAAACATGTATTCAAGCGACTACGTGCAGTGCATAGGTTAGTGTGCAAATTTATGATATAAAACTACGATTCAAACAATACATAACTTAAAACGTCATATTATAACTTCAGCAAATGTTTAATCACATCTTCTTTTGTTTATCACTCTATAATAATCATAATCCTCTAACAAAGAGTATCAAATTGATATTGCAAAAACCGTAGGTAACATCGTTTATTTAAACACACTTATTGAAAGATTTTAAAATTTTAGTGCATAATAATGTGCATGTGTGTGCATACCCCCAAACCTAAACCTTTCATTGTCCCCAATGAAACAATAAAACGAAAGAAAGGAGAGTACATAAGGAAGGAACGATTGTACCTCAATCTCGGCAATGACAAACAGGTGAACATAATTGAATATGTCAATAAAGTTCAATGTTACCTATTACTTCTTAATAACAGAAAACAAAATAACAAAAGAAGATTAAAAGTACATGAAACCAAAATATAAAATATAAATTTAAAAACTAATCTAAACTAAACTAAACTAGCAAAAGGAAAAGAAATAAAACGAAAAAATAAAAAAATAACAAGGAAAAACAACGAATACGAACTAAAATGAACGAAATAAACAAAAACAGAAGGGAAACACAAATAAAATAGGTAGGGGGAAGGATATAGAAAACAAAAGGGAAAAAACAGAAAAGTGGGAAATCGCGCGAGCGGCCGCCGCGTGTGCGAATTCCTAAATTTTTTTTTTTTTTTTTTTTTTTTTTTTTTTTTTTTATAAAAAAAAAACGAAAATCGCGCCAGCGAGATACCTCGCGCCCGCGAAAACAAGCGCGAGGAGAAGCAGAGGCACTCTATAAGAAAAAACAAGGAAAAACACTAAGGCACATTCTCGCGCCAGCGGGCCGCGCGAGCGACGTCTCGCGCGAGCGGTCCGCGCGCGCGAGAATGGTATTTTTCATTTTTTTGCTAAAATTATATATAATATTAAAATAAATTACTTCCAACCCCCAAACCTATCCAGAATGTCCAAAACAGACTCAAACAGACTCAAAAACAAGAAAAACGAACGAAATAATGCTTGGGTTGCCTCCCAAGAAGCGCTAACTTTTACGTCTTTAGCTAGACCGTTCTAGCTCAAGATTTTATGGAGGTCGTAAATCAGAGTTTGTACCCTTTAAAGCATTCGGGAGATTCCGGTGAAACGTCGAAATAAGGTCGCTATGTGTTAATTCATTTGACGGCTCACCTTTATCGTTATTACATCGCTTCTTTACCTTTCGAGTAAATTCAGCATTAGGGTCCGAGGTATTAGGATTCATCCAGTCATCATCCTCTATATTATTCCCCCCACTTGTATTTATTACGTTAGTACGTTCAACATTCCGTTTAACCTCACTACCCTCCACACCTAGATAATCATCGTCTTTGGGAGGTTGATCAACAGCATTAAAAACATTTAATTTTAATTTTATATTCCCGAACGACACTTTCATCACCCCTGTTCTACAATTGACACGTGCGTTGGCCGTGGCTAAGAATGGACGACCAAGAATGACAGGAGTGTGTTTCCTAGCATCTAGCACGGGTTCAGTGTCAAGGACCATAAAATCAACGGGATAGAAACATTGATCAACTTTAACTAGAACGTCTTCGATGACTCCCCTAGGTACTTTAACAGAATGATCCGCTAATTGAATAGTAGTGGCCGTAGGTTTAAGTTCACCTAGACCTAGTTGTTTATAGACATGATAGGGTAAGAGATTAACACTTGCACCTAAGTCAAGGAGAGCCCTATGAATGATAGTGTCACCTATGACACATGAAATCGTAGGCGTACCTGGATCTTTATACTTCGGAGGAGCGTGTTGAAAAATAGAACTAACTTTTTCCGTGAGGAAGACCTTTTTAGGAGTATGACTACGTATTTTGCGCTTTTGAGTGCAAAGGTCTTTTAAACATTTAGCATACGCGGGAATTTGTTTTATAGCATCGAGGAAAGGAATATTGATTTTAACTTGTTTGAACACCTCGAGTATATCTTCCATTTTTGACCCTTTCTTGGGCAAATGTGACGGTCCCTCAACGTTTGGTGGATATGGCATTCTCGGAATATAATTCGTTGAGACCGGTTCATTCTCTTTCCTAACTCTATCCACGTCTTCACCTTTTTCTTTATTCAAATTTAAATTTTTATTTTTCTCACCCCCATCCGGAATTACAACAACTTCCTCATCTCGAGTAGTCGTCCTAGTCGAAACAGCGTTCACGCTCTCACTCGTACTACCCACTGCGTATTGCCCCTTAGGTTGTTGAGTAGGTTGACTCGGCAACTTACTCTCAGTTAAACGGTTTAATGTATTAACTACTTGTCCCATTTGGGACTCTAGCTTTGCGATAGACTGAGTGTGAGAGTGCACTAACTGAATTACCGACCCAAAATTTTCAAGTGAGGCCAGCACCTTCTCCTCAAATGCATTATTGCGTGGAGGTGGAGGAGGTGGTTGGTATTGACCTTGTTGATATTGGGGTCGGTACATATTAGGAAAATTAGTCGACCTAGGATTATAATTATTTTGTGGGAATTGTTGCATAGCATTTACGTGTTGTTCCACAAATTTCGGATATTGAGATGCAGAAGGACATGCAAAGATATTATGGGACGGTTCAGAACATAATGCACATACTTCTAAAGAGGGTGGATTAGACGTTTTGTTCATTTGCATAAGTCGGTCAAGTTTTCGATTTAATTCTTGTATTTGAACTGATTGACTTGACGCAACTGTCACCTCTCACTTAGGTTGAAGATGATATCCCTTGAAACGTACCGACACAGCCTGATGCATAGAATTCTCGCTCAAAGTTTCAAAAATTTTCCAGGCCTCGTCAGCGCTTTTGTGTAGGAAAGTTCCCGCACAAACGGCATCGACGGTATTCCTAACAGAGGGAATAAGCCCCTCGTAGAAGACCTGAACAAGTTGCCACTTAGGAACCTGATGATGTGGGCAAGAGCGTAATAATTCTTTGAATTTCTCCCAAGTATCATAAAGTGTTTCCCCATCTTGCATCACAAAATTAGCGATAGATTTCCTTATTTGATTCGTACGCATAATAGGAAAAAACTTTTGTAAAAATGCGGTGTGTAAGGCTTCCCATGTCTTAATTGTGTTTGGCTCCAAAGATTGGAGCCAGTATTTAGCTTTATCTTTTAACGAGAATGGAAAGAGCCGCAATTTCAATTCATCATCAGTTAAGTTTTGAATTTTTAAAGTAGAGCATATATCCTGAAAATCTCCTAAGTGTTGATATGGATCTTCATTTAGACGGCCATGGAAAGATGGAAGTAGCGAGATGGTAGACGACTTTATCTCAAAGTGAGATGCCGTCGCCTCCGGTAATTCAATACATGTTTGTGGCGTGTAAGTCGTAGGAATAAAATAATCTTTAAGTGGAGGAGGTGGCGGTATATTAAGATTATTCAAATTATTTCCGTTGTTATTTTGGTTGTTATCGTTATTTTTTCCAATTTCTGCCATTTTAATCGGTTCTATGTTATGAAAGCGTGGTTTCTTTAGTCTTGTAAGAGTACTACGTATTTCGGATTCAAATAAAGACGTTGGTTTCGGTGTCAAATCGTCGTCTATTAAAAACCTTGTTCTAGAAGTTAAGTTTGAAGACTTGTTAAGTCTTAAGGTGCGTTCAAGTTCAGAGTCGAAAGGTTGTAAATCCGGTTTATTTGAACGTGTACCTATCATAAACTAAAAATGAAAACAAACTAAAAATAAAAACTGACTCTAATAAAAAAAACAAATAGCAATCACGCAACTAAGATAACAAGCACTCAACTACTGTGATGCATGAATATTATCCTGTAATGCAATGACCGCGTCAAGCCCAGCGCCCCGGGTTTCCTAGCTAATGCAGTGCAATTCACCCTAAACTAATGCAAATAGTGCGTCACAGCGCCCTGACTTACAGTGCTTTGAAGCGAGTTTCACAAGAAGCAATTTACTTGAATTTTATTTATATTTTTTTCGCGTAAGCTCCTTTGGTGTGATTAGCTAATCCACTCGGAAACGTTAGAATTTTGACGACTCGAGAAACTACAAAATAAAATAAAAAGTTAGTAACTCAAAGTAAAAATGAAAAAAAAATTTAATAAATAAATAAATAAATAAAAATAAAAAATAAAAAATAAATAAATAAAAAATAAATAAATAAATAAATAAAAGAAAACCTAATATAATATTTACGAATTAATTAAACTAAGATTATAAAACTAAAGGTAGTAATGCAATCCCCGGCAACGGCGCCAAAAATTGATGTTGTCAAAATCAAGATATAAAAAGTATGCTTTTATTTATGCTTTACTTTTCTAAGGATTTGTAGTGTAAAAGTAAAGGTCGAACCCACAGAGATTGATTAACTACCGTGTTTTAATCTTAAAACCTAAATCTAATTAATTATAAAAAATGGATTTTGATTTGAATTTAATTAAACTAATAACAATAAAAATAAATATAAACTATGAAAGCAATTAAAGTTGTTTTAAATAATGTTTAAGGGAACCTAGGATTGCAAATCCACCACTAGCTTCATAATAGGAATATTTATGAATTACTTTAGCTTATTACATTGGATGATAATGGGGAATTGTAGCTACAAGCCCAATTCCTCCAACAAGAAGATATTCATGGTTCAAGCACCAACATAATCCATCTTCGGTTAGCACGAATTATCCCACACTAAACTAGGGTTGTGATCTAATCCGTCTAACCTAGGCATGGACTATTCGGATACTTGATAGCACAAATCAATAAAGCACTATCACATGTAAACAATCTAAACAAGCACAGCAAGAATAGATCGTTGAGCACATCATAGTCAAAATAGATCTAAGACAAGAATAAATTCTGAAAGTAATGATTTAATCACTAGAAGTACGATTTATTTATAAAAATCCTCTAAACATGTGACTGTCATCCATACATAATAAAACTAAAATAAAAACATAAATAAAACCCTATTACTTGGCTAGGGTTTCATTGAAACCCTAGATCTAGAGTTTAGTTGGCCATAGAATTGATGAATAGCAAGAGGTTGATGGAGGAGGCCATGGAAATCCTTGGTCTTCTTCTTCTTCTCCTTGCTTTCCTCCCTTCAATGGCTGGAAGTATGTGTGTATATTCTGTATGTATGGGTGTGTATGGAATAATGTCTAACCCCTTAATTCTAATAAAATAAGGTATATATAGATTTACAACAAGTTTTGGAAGCCTTCCCAACTCGAAACGAACTAAAACTGATGTAATTTACAGTCTGGACGTCGTTCAGCAGTTTCGTTTGCACAGGAGTCTTCAGTATACTGAAATACGCAACTTTGGTTTTTACACATATCGCGCGAGCGGGTCGCGCGAGCGCGACATTTTGACCTTCGCGCGCGCGGATCGCGCGAGCGGTTTTGGGATTCCCCCGCGAGCGGATCGCGCGAGCGATTTCTGGTTCTTCGCGGGCGCGGGTCGCGCGCGCGACTTATCTTTTTCAGCTTCTTTAGCTCTGCTTTTTCACCCTGTTTAGCCTGGTTTAGTTGATTTCTTCCAAAACCTGTCAGAAACTAGAAAACAAAGTAAAAATATACAAAAACAGGATAAAATGGTCTAACAAATGCTCGTTAAGGCGTATAAATAGGATATGTTCTCTCCCGATCACTTGCCATCGGTCTCATGAGTCCGATTAAAATATTCCAATCGGCCTCTTCCAATTTTGAATTTAAAAAATGTAATTTTTAGGTGCAAACACATACTATCTACAATTCATCAAAAAGTCAAGTGTGTTTGGAAGAACAAGGTCTGTGATATTCTCGGGGATAGTTGGGTTCATCTGTCTGAAGCTTCATCGAGCGCGCCAGTTTTGGAGGTACAATTCCAGGAAGAAGAGACAAGTCTGGGAGGGTTCGAGTTCATTAACATGTTAGAGGGAGAGAAGCCGAGAGAGTTCCTACCGTTGTATTTCGATCAGTAAGCGAGTCTGTTGGTCGCTGGTATCATGAAGAAAATGGGTTTCTTCCCAGATATGGGATTGGGTAAGAATCATCAGGGTCTACTGAAATTTCCAAAAATCGCCACTCAGACTCATACTCATGGTCTGGGTTATCAACCATCAAAGAAGGATCTGAGAGATAAGAAGAAGGCAACTGATTCACCATTGGACCCTTACCTGAAGATGCTCAATGGATACTTTGTAAAAGAGGGAGAGGATTTCCCCTTTTGTGACTTTCCAGAACCATGGGTAGATTAGAAAGACAATCGTTTGAAGCTAGGGTTTGAGATCTTCTTCCCCCACAAATTCTCTGAGTATCAAGATCCATATCTACAGCTACTCGTGAAGTCAGCTACTGCAAAAGATTGGGTTGGTGCATTGGATGGCTCGGTCATGAAGAATCTGTTGGGTGAAGGAAGCATAAAAACTGAGCTAACGGGCCAAGAAGGGTTTGTGGAAGACAAGGCGGGAAAAGAACATGTTGAGGGACTGGTAGAAAAGTGCAAGACCAGGAAAATGACATGGGAAAACCTGAGAAAGAAGAAATGGAAGAGATTACCAAGACAGGGGAACTAGAAGAGTGCTTCATCACTGATCTAGGAGGAGAAAGCAAGAAAGAGTGGGTTTTGAGTCTAGTGATAGGTATCCCCCACACCCAGAGACTGTAATGGCCCAAATGAGGTGTCTTTTAATTTCTATATCTGTTGTAATTGCTCCAAAGAAAATCAATGAAAGCATGACCAATTCTGCCTACTCGAATGCGCTTAATGAATGTGATGATCATGAAATACCAGATGAATTGCAAAAATTAATTGAAAAAGAAAAAGAATCTACATGTAAAATCATTGAGAACACTCTAACGATCAATCTAGGAAATGAAGATAATCCTCAAAATGCTTTTATCGGTTCTACACTTAGCAAAGAAGAAAGCAAAGAATTAATCATTCTATTAAATGAATTAAAGATGTTTTTGCATGGTCTTATAGTGATATGCCAGGCATTGATCCAGAGATAGTCCAACACCACATCCCCTTCTTCCCTAATTCAAAACCTGTAAAACAAAAATTGAGGCGAATGAGGCATGAATGGGCACTCAAAGTCAAAGAGGAAGTTGAAAAGCAGTTGAGAGCTAGATTCTTAATGGTCACCGAGTATCCAGAATGGATCGCCAATATAGTGTCTATCGTGAAAAAGGACGGTCGTGTTAGGGTCTGTGTCGACTTTCAGGATCTGAACAAAACCAGCCCTAAGGACGATTTCCCTTTACCTCATATTGATGTGTTAGTGGACAATATGGCGGGACATGAACTCCTATCTTTTATGGATGGGTTCTCAGGGTATAACAAATTCTAATGGCGCCCAAGGATAGGGAGAAAACCACTTTCATCACACCATGGGGCACATACTGCTATAGAGTGATGCCATTTGGGCTAAAAAATGCGGGCGTAACTTATCAATGGGCCGCTACAACATTATTGCACGATATTATCCATAAGGAGGTAGAGGTGTATGTGGACGATATGATTGTAAAATCTAAGGAAAGAAGAGGTCACTTGGAGGCGTTAAGAAAATTCTTTGGGAGGTTGAGGGAATTCAGAATGAGGTTGAAACCCCAAGTGCACCTTCGAGGTCACTACCAAAAAGTTTTTGGGGTTTCTCATCACTCAAAGAGGTATAGAGGTGGACCCGACCAAAATAAAGGCCACAGTCAAAATGCAGCCGCCCAAGAATGAAAAAGAGTTAAGGGGATTCCTAGGTAGAATACAGTTCATAAGCCATTTCATCTCGAAACTCACCTTAACCTGTGACCCGTTGTTTAGGTTACTCAGAAAAGGAGAGAAGCTTGAATGGGATACCCTGTGTCAACAAGCCTTTGATAAGATCAAAACCTACCTCCAAAATCCACCTATCCTGTCGCCATCCTCACCTAGGAGGCCTTTATTGTTGTACCTTTCTGTGTCCAAGGATTCAATGGGGTGTATGTTGGCCCAAGAAGGGGAAGAGGGGCATGTGGAAAAAGCCATTTATTATTTGAGCAAGAAGATGACCGGATACGAGCTGAAATACTCACCTTTAGAAAAAGCCTGTTGGGCCCTTGTCTGGTGTACCTGTCGTCTTAGGCACCACATGTTGGCCTTTCCCGTTGTCCTAAGCTCCCGAATGGACCCACTCAAATACCTATTCGAAAAGCCTGTCTTAACTAGTAGAATTTCCCGTTGGACCATGATGCTGGCCGAATTCGATATCAAATATGTCACTTCTAAATCTGTTAAAGGAAGAGCCATTGCTGAATACCTAGCCGACCTTGCCATAGAATCTGAGGAGAAATGGGAGTTCAAGTTTCCCCACGAAGGGGTAATAGAGTTGAAAGAGGATCTGTGGAAGATGTATTTTAATGGAGCCGCCAACCAATTAGGCTACGTGGTTGGAATCATTCTCATAGCACCTGATGGGCCCCCTACCCCACTGGCCGATAAACTCAGGTATGACTCGACCAATAACACCGCAGAGTAGGAAGCATGCATAATTGGGATGGAAGCAGCCTTAGCCCTGAAAGTTGAAAAGATCGATGTGTTCAGAGATTCCAATGTGATTATATCTCAAGTGCGAGGTGATTAGAGGGTGAAACACGAAAAGTTGAGACCCTACCACGATTATCTAGAGAGTCTGAAAGTACGGTTCAAAAAGATATCGTTCTACTACCTCCCCCGTGAAGAGAACTAGTTAGCCAATTCCCTAGTAACCTTGTCCTCAATGATACAAATCCCTTCGGGAGTCACCATGACACCATTATCCATAGAAATCAGAAACCAACCTTCGTTCGAGATGATCGCAATTATAGAAGAAGGGGGTGAGTTGCCTTGGTACGTGGATGTTTGGAATTTCATTAAGGAAGGATAATACCCCGAGAGAGCTTCAGAGAATGACAGAAAGGCAGTCCGAAGGTTCTCCATCCAATTTGTGATCTATGCGGATAAGTTGTGGAAGAAGTCGTATACTGGGTTCAATCTGGAGTGTTTATATGGAGGGAGGCTAAGAGAATTATAGAAGAAATACACGAAGGAGTCGGTGGACCCCACATAAATGGACATATGCTGGCCAAGAAGATAATTCGACAAGGGTATTACTAGACCACTTTGGATAAAGACTGTTGTGAGTACGTCAGAAGATGCCATAAGTGTCAGATCCATGCAAATCTGACGCATACTCCACCTTCCCAGCTCTATAGCATGACCACACCATGGCCTTTCTCTGTTTGGGGCATTGATATCATTGGTGAGATAGTTCCAAAGGCATCCAATGGACACTGATACATAATCATGGCAATTGATTATTTTACCAAATAGGTAGAGGCAGCCTCGTATGCAACTTTGAAAGCCAAGGATGTGGTAAGCTTCATCGAAAAGAACATAATCTGTAGATACGAGGTCACAAATGAGTTCATTTTCGATTATGGCAGTCATTTCCAAGGGGAAGTCATCCCACTGTTAGAAAAATATAAAATCACTCATCATCAGTCATCTCCGTATAGACTGCAAACGAATGGGGCGGTAGAGGCAGCAAATAAGAATGTCAAAGCAATCTTGGGGAAAACGACAAACACGTATAAAGAATGGCATGAGAAGCTGCCATTCGCACAATGGGGATACCGGACTTCCGTAAGAACTTCTATATGGGCTATGCCTTATTCTTTGGTTTACGGAATAGAAGCTATCCTTCCAGTCCAGGTGAAGATACCTTTTCTAAGAGTTTTGGCCGAATGCTAAGTAACCGAGTTAGAATGGACACAGGGGAGGTATGAGAAATTGATGTTGCTTTATCAGAAGAGGTTGGCTATAATAAATCATACTCGAGGATATCAAAAGAGGATAGCTCGTGCTTTCAACAAAAGGGTCCACCCAAGGAAGCTTGCTGAGGGTGACCTGGTCCTCAAATAACTAAAAGTGCCTATTTATGACCCTAGAGGAAAATTCAAGCCCAACTGGATCGGGCCATACATCATTAAGACTCTCTTCTCTGGAGGAGCGGCTGTAGACACCCCATTTTGTCAGCTATCAGATTTAGGAGACCCATAGCTTGGTGGTTCACAATGATCGTAAAAGACTCAAAAAGACTCCTGGAAGTCAGCTCTATCTCTCAGAATGCTCAGATTGACCAAAATGCCCCTGAAAGCCCGAAAACTCCCAGATTTGGTCCCGAAGTTCTGAAAACATGCTATGTCGTAAGAAAAATGATAAAATGAGTTTTTAAGTAAAACTGGATGAAATCGTCAGCTCCCAGAGACCCCCGGAAGTCCCGGAAGTTCCCCGAAAGTCCCCGTTGACCGGTTTGACCAAGGTTTGACCAGGTTTTGACCAGAGTTTGACCAAGTTTGACCAAAATCGTCCGAATTCACCGGAATCATTAGAAAAGTATTCAAATGAGTTTTAAAAGAGAATCGAGCGAAAACGTCGGCTCCTGGGAGCTCCCGGAGGTTCCCAGAACTTCCCGGGAATCCCAGGTTTGACCAATTTGACCAAGATTTGACTTTGGAATCGGGGCACCGAAACAATTTTCAAATATTTTTCATGGATACTAGAGGTCAATAGCTTTCCAACGGTATATCGCACATAATTCCTGGATTTAAAACGAATTTATTTTGAATTTCCGAAGGCGAAAAAGGCGATCAAATCAGCATTTATCGCGAATACCGCAAAACTTTTCAAAGTGACCTATCCCCAAACTATTTTTTATGTAAAGTAGACTCCATTACCTTTCCAACGGTATATCACAACCTCAATTTGGAGTTCGTATGCATTTTCTGTGAATTTCGGACGAAATAGGGCCTTTTCGCGAATACCGGAACCTCTGGGGGCCTAAACATAATTTTCTGGGCTTCTGAGGAGCAGTGCCGCCGCGGCACTGGCCCACTGCCGCCGCGGCACTGGCCCAGTGCCGCCGCGGCACTCAAACCTCGCAGAGTCCATTTTTGTAATTTTTTTGGGGGTCCAATTTGATTAATTGAAAGCCAAAACGACATAGTTTTATGTTCACAGTTGTTTGGGACCAATGGGAGTACTTCTAAAACCCCAAAACCACCCCAAATTGGGCTATTTAAACCCCCCATTGCTCTTCATTTTGGGGGGGGGCCAAATGCAAGTTTTGAGAAAGTTTGGGAGAGAAAGTGTAGAGATAAGGTTAGAGTGGAGAGAAAAGAAGCTTTCTTCTTTGATTTTTCAAAACAAAAGTGAGTTTCCAACTTTGTTTTTACTTCATTACTTCCATTTACTTCAACATTCAATACTCCCAACCACCATTTTAGTGAGCATTCAAGAGTGTGGAAGCTTCTTCCATGGCTAGTGTCATTACATATGAGTGATACACCAATCTACAAGTCTCATGCTTCATGAATATCATCTATTGATTATCATCTACTTGCTTGATTATATATATGTTCATCTCTCCTTATCCCATTTCTTTTTCTTTTCTTTCTTTACTTACTAGTTCATCATCATCTAAGTGATGACATGAAGTTTGGGGTGAGTGAATCCTTATGGATAGTAGCTCTTGACCTCAAAAACATGTTTGATAGATGATGATCATAACCTTAATACTTCCAAGGTATTCTTGGAATGTATTGAAGTTATGCCCAAAAATAAAATAAATCTCTCCAACAATCTTGGAGGTTCTTAAATGATGAGTTTGATGTAGGTATTCTAAGTGGCTATGATCCTCATTGAGTGTTGAAAACATGTTTTCAAAACATCTATTTCAAAAACCCTCTCAATCCCTCTCATTTGGTTTCAAGAAACTAAACTTTGTTTTTCTCCAAAATCTTCAAAACAGTGAGTCAAAATAGTGAGTGATCTGAGTTCAAAGATTTCTCTAGAACTCAATACTCAATGTATGAATGCAAGGCCACTTGGAAAGTCTTCCTAACTCATTAGAGAACACCCATGATTTTTTGTTTGACTTGGAAATACTTGAAAATGGTCTATTTGGACCCAAACATACCTTCCAGACATTCTGCCTCTACTGTCACAGCAGCTAGGTCAACTTACGACCTCTTTTACAGAAATCTTTTCCAAAAGGGGTGGTCCTAACTTATTTTTCCCTTAATATTCAATGTCTTAGGGAACTTTCTGTATAAAATGGGCCTCTAGATCATTAGTTTTCATTTTCTAAGATTTTTCAACATTTCAGACGACAGTACGAACTCTGTTTCTGAGTGACCTCTATTGTTTGTGTAATTTCTCTCAATCTGTGATAGTTATTCAAGATTGGCTTTTTGGGTTGTGTTCTAGACACAATAAGGAACATCTCCATAAAAAATCATGCATTGAAAACATTCCTAGCCCCTCTTTTCAAATTCCAAAAGATCATGCTACTGTTCTGTCCACTATTCACAGCAAGTACATTTCAACTTTCATTCTTTGTTTTGATGCTCATATGCATTCCAAATTAGTTCATATCTTAGGAAGTAGTTCATACTACATTTGTACACACCCCATGTTAATTTAATTCATTCATTCATACACATTTTAGACTTCTAAGTCATTCTAGAAATCCATGTACACAAAACACACTACAACCTTTGCACATCTTAGATACATGCATTGCATTCATGCAAGATTTGGGGTTTTTATAACTCTTAATCTAAGGAGATTATAAGGAATGAACTCGATCACTCGTTCATGCTTCCCCTTTGATCTATTCATCCTTTCTCATCCGTCCCGGGGATTGAGAGGTCTTCTTTTATCAAAGAATAACATGCATCATTCTAGCCTTGCTAAACACTTTTTTTATTTCTTTGGTTATTTGTTTCAATAACAATTCATGCCCCTTTTAGATTAGGAAACTTTATTAATTGATATATGATTAGACGATTTTTCCTAGGTTTATTTGTGTGATTTTCACTTTACATTGTATGATATTTGGCTTAGATCTTATGAATGATATCTTATCTTTTGATCTTCCAATTTCAAGTTTTCTTATGTGATGTAATATACTACAATAGTATTAATTGTCGAACCAAACATAGTATAAGATGATTATTTGGATGCTAATTGAGGCCCGTCGAAAGACGGGGCGAGTTGAGGGTGTTTTAGTCGCGACAAAGGCTCCTTCCTCACTCGTACCAAAACCCCGAACCAAGTTCTTTGGTTATGAAGGGCCGGTGCCCTTATCCGCTTGGGTGAGTCAAAATTAGGTTTCTTGGTTCCTTAAAGACCAAGTGGCGACTCTGTATCTGTTTTCAACAGACCTTTCGTTTTCTTTCCTTGATTCAAATCAATTTCAAAACAATCTCAAACAAGAGAGGAGTGGTCCGAAGCCCGGTATCCACAATCTGGCGACTCTGCTGGGGATTTTTATTTTAAAAACAAAATAATACAGAGGTTTGACTCATAAGAAGCATCCTTAAAATCATCTTTTACTGTGTTTGGTTCACCGCATTGCACTCTTGCATTTCCCCCCTCCGACTGTGTCTGAAACGCGGCGCTGACATTGTTCAGGTCTTGCTGTGCCAGGGCACAAGTCACCGTTGACACTGTACCTTCCAAGGTATATCAAAAAGAGTAAAAACCTCCGTACTGTCTCTCTGACGGTATATTGGAACTCTCGTCAACGGACCCTCTTTGACTAAACCCAGCCTTTGCATATAGATTCCTGTAGAACCTTTCATAGGACTGTTCATTTATCTTTTCAGATAGGACAATGTGATATAACTGCTGTATGCCCTGACAGGATTACCTGCGCGATGTAGACGCTTATGTGGCATAGAACAGAACCTCTTTCTTATGATTCCCAAGGCAATCACTCACATGTAATCACATTGAGTTGACCTGCCTAAGCATCATGACAAGGATGTCTGCTCCATGCTCGCAAAGATATACACCGCAAACCTTGTTTGTCGGTCTTGAGACATAGGAGTATGAAAACCTGCTAGAAAGTATGATCACTATCACCGTACTTACCAGCTTCTCCCAGAAACTCTGTCCAAATATCCCAGATATAACCATACTTACCAGTTTCTCCCAAAAACTCTGTCCAAATATCCCAGATATAACCATACTTACCAGTTTCTCCCAGAAACTCTGTCCAAATATCCCAGATATAACCATACTTACCAGTTTCTCCCAGAAACTCTGTCCAAATATCCCAGATATAACCATACTTACCAGTTTCTCCCAGAAACTCTGTCCAGATGTCCCAGATATACCCGCATTAACCTGTTTCTCCCAGAAACTCTGCTCAAATCTCCCAGAGATACCCAAAATTGTACCCGGGTATCCCATTTTCTCCTAGAAACTCTATCCAAATCAACCAAGAATGCCCAGTCCTTCTTGGAAGCCTCCGTAAACCCTGGAAATCCCTGTTATCCCTTGGTGATCGTACTGAAAAGTAAGGTTAGCACACTCTGTATGGCTAGGACCTTATTTGTTTAACTGCTATCTGTTAGAAGTAGGGCCATCATTTAGCTTAGGACTCGCATTCGCATGCTTGTCTCATATGCATACACAATCCCTACCAGTCTGTACGCACTGTCTCAGTCAGTCTGTACACAAGTCTGTCCATACCTGTCACTATCACTGTCTGTCTGATTGCCTCTGTCAAAATCTGATACACTTCTCCTCTCGAATCTGTAGGTCAGTATAGATTCCCGGAGTCAGCAGCTAGGATCCTCGTCTTAGGTCAGAAGTTCGAACAGTCGTTTGGTCGAGATCTGCCCACCAAGTTACTTCATCATGAATCAAGAAGAATTGGAAAATAAGGTCACTGTGTTGGGAACAACCATAAGCCAGCAATCTGATCGCCTGGCCCAAGTTTTGAGTTTCATGGAAGAATTGAAGCAGCAGCGGCCGCAACCTCCGCCTGGGTTTCCACCACCGGGGTTTGAACCACCCCCACCTGAGAATAATGGGGAGGAAAACTGGTTTCAAGGGGTCCCACCCTTTGCGTATGAGAAGAAGCTTCAAGAGAAAATGGATAAGGTTGACAAGTTGGAAAGCGTACTGAGGAAAAGCAAGGGGGTCGATGATTACATGTTAGACCTGGAAGGTCTCTTTGAGCCCATCAAGCTGAAACTGCCAGAGAATTTCAAGATGCCTGCCATCAACCGTTTTGACGGAACAGGGAATCCAAAAAGTCACATCAAGTTGTGCATGAGCATCCTCCAATCGATGGGCTGCACTCATGAGCACATTGCGATGTTGTTCCCGCAAACCCTTAAGAATGCTGCACTATCCTGGTTCCTAACCCTTGAAGCCTCCAAGACCCGAGTCTGGGAAGACGTTGCTAGAACTTTTATTGATCACTACTCTTACAACCAAGAGTTTGATATCACCATCCGGGATCTAGAGACTACCAGGCAGAACTGCAATGAGTCCTTCACTGCGTTCTTGAGCAGATGGAGGAATAAAGTGGCTCAAATGATCCACAGACCTGTTGAGAAAGAGCAAGTACGTATGCTGGTCAAGAACATGCAACCAGTATATCATGACAAGCTATTCTACCAATCCATCTCCACATTCGAAGAGCTATTTGAAATAGGCACCAGAATAGAGGATGCCATCAGAGAAGGAAAGTTCAAAAAGGATGAACCCCAACACCAGTCCAAGAGACCTAACTACTCCCTGGACTCCCCGGATATCAATGCACTTAGCAACCAATCAATGGCCTGCGCCCTTCGTCCATACCAGTCCATTCCGCCAAATCGCCCAAAAGGCCCTCGCGAATTCTCTAAACTTGATGTTCCTCTTTCCACAGCCTTGGACCACTTACTCAGAAAGGGCCACCTACAGCTCCTCCCTCACAAACCGCTACCGGATCCCATACCCTCCCACTACAACATGAGCCTACGATGTGCTTACCATCAAAATCTAGGCCATGCCACCGATCAATGCATCCGCCTCCGCCACGACATTCAGAACCTCATAGAGGATGTATCCCATCCTAATCCAATCCACTATCTTGGCTTGGACCAACCGATCGAATGATCCCTTCCGTCGACGCTAATGAATGTTGAAGCTACGCAGTAAAGTGATGGTGTTTGGAACTTTTGCTAAAAAAAAATAGAATAAGAATAATAAATGGGTCGCAAAGACACTCCATTTGAGACCGGGTCGAGTCAAGTTGAGTCTGTTCTATGTTCCGAGTCCATTTCAATTCTAGTCTTGTGATCGAGTTTGTCTGTCATCGAGTTGTTAATAAGTCTGTAAACCTTCTCTATTGATGGAATGAAATCTCATTTTGCTTAATCTAATGTGCCCAGTCATAAATGCATGAATCACTAAACTGAAGTGTCACTTTTCGAATTACCATGGATATTACTCTGGTAATAATTTTTCTACGACAAAACAAAAAAGAATCCTGAAAGGTTAAAGTCGATTTCACGCTGACACTGATGAAGAGATGGAATTGAATAGTCTTACTTTAAGAATTTAAAGATTCTCTTGCCTCAATCTTGAAAAGACATGCTTGGAACTGACTTGGGGCTTGCCCAACACCCTTTCCACCATTCCTATCATTTCAAAGCCTTGGGCCCAACCCAATTGATAGCCATGCGAACCTGTGCGGACTTGGTCCTTGATGGTAGCCAAACATTTCAGTGAGTTTCATCTCCACTTTCAAAAAAAAAAAAAAAAAAAAAAAAAAAGAAAAGAAAACAAAGAAAAAGAACAAAAAAGAGCTCGCTAGGTTGAAAACCCGAGAGGGCACCTAGGCAAAAGTTAGAGCTGAAAAAGGTGTTGATTTCCAAAATCTGACCCTAGCCAGTCAAAATGTTAGAGAAAATTTTTTGATGAAACAAATGAGAGAATCATACGCTTCAAGATACATCTTAAGAACGTGCCAAGATCACAATTCAAAAGGCACGGAATGACCACAAATAAATTCCGAGAGCTGACATGCACATTCTGGAATTCTGAGATTGCAATTGAAAGATCTCACAAGAATCAACTACATGAAAAGCAAAAATTGACTGGCTAGGCAAAAGTGAAAAGGATCAATCCTCAAAACAAAAGAAAAAGAAAAAGAAAAGAAAGGGAGAGAGAAACTGAATCTTTTTTATTCAAAGCTACCACAAGTGGCTCAAGTTTGAACTTCTTTGACGATTGGTTTGAAAAACCCTCATACCTCAAACCCCTTATTTCAAGCCTTGCCTTGAACTACGCTTGACCTGATTCCCGCTCGGGGATACGTAGGCAACCACAACGGTTCGGTCACCCCACCTACCTAAAAATCAACCCGCTTCTTTCCGACCATGGCTTGAACTACGCTTGACCTGATTCCCGCTCGGGGATACGTAGGCAACCACAACGGTTCGGTCACCCCACCTACCTAAAAATCAACCCGCTTCTTTCCGACCATGGCCTGAACTACGTTGGACCTGATCCCCACTTGGGGGTACGTAGGCAGACTTTTAAAAAGAAAAGAAGGATGGCTCGCTAGGTCGAAAATCTGAAAGGACGCCTAGGCAAAATTAGAGTTAAATCCAAGGTGAGCAATAACAAAAGAGAGAAAAGAGCTCGCTAGGTCACCTCACTGGTGCCTAGGCAAAAATTATGAGCATTTGAGAGATTAAAGTCACGGTCCTTGCCTCAAACCAGAAAATCACCTTCCACACTAGGGGCAAACATCGGCTACCCGCCTCGTTTGCCTGACTTTTACTAACTACCCTTCATACAAGGGGCAAACTTCGGTCACCTACCTCGTTTGCCCAAAACCTCCAATAAACCGTCATCCAAACTAGGGGCAAACTTCGGTCACCCACCTCGTTTGCTTATGAATCCCACTTTGTACACCTCAAACTAGGGGCAAACTCCGTTTGCCTAACACAATCCCTTCACACCAAGGGCGAGTTTTCAAGTTACCAAGTTGTTTTGAAAATTTTGAAATAGAGCATCTTTTACTCTAAAAGCTAAGGCACTAATTCAAAGCACTCCCTGGGAGAAGCAGAAAATTGACTAGATCACTATGGAAGAATTTTCAAAAATCAGATTTATCCGCAAAGTGCTACCATGTTAAGATGAGGGGTGAACACCAAAAGAGAAATGGTACATCGTTTATGACAAAAGCACATCAAGTTTTGACAAGACGAGCTTGTGTCAAATGTGTCATCCTCGTGCGTCAATGTCTGTCAAGTTTTGAGTCTGTTGTAGTCTCAAATGTGTAAGTCAACAGTGACTAATAAAATTTTCAAATCAAGTTATAAAGAGCATGCCAATACAAGCAGGAGTACCAAACACCATTACTGTACCGGTTAAGGCGTCAGCATGAGAAGCGTCCAAACTTAGGGCAAATGCGAATTTCATCCCTTTCCAAACCATCGAAAGTTGACCATCATCTCCTTGCAACATAAGTCCATGAGTGGCTGTTGATTACCTTCCCTCGTCCATGCAACATAAGTCCATGAGTGGCTGTTGATTTTCCTTCATCTCCAAGCAATACAAGTCCATGAGTGGCTATTGATGGATCCCGGTTCCGGGCCAGCAAGATTTGATCAACTATGAGAGATTCAAATTTGAATCCTGGTTCCCGGTTAAGAGAAGTAGTTGAAGAGAGATCCCAGAAAGAGTCGCTTCATCCCCAACAGATTCAGTTTAATCCCCAGCAGGCATATCGATTTGTACATCGTCAGTTCAATCTACGACAGTCACAGTAGTTCACTGTCAACTCGTCTTCTTGATTCGTACATCATCAGTTCAATCTATAACAGTCATAGTAAGTTCACTATCGACTCGTCATCTCTATTCGTACATCGTTAGTTCAATCATGACAGTCACAGTAGTTCACTGTCGACTCGTCTTCTCGATTCGTACATCATCAGTTCAATCTATAACAGTCATAGTAAGTTCACTATCGACTCGCCATCTCGATTCGTACATCGTTAGTTCAATCATGACAGTCACAGTAGTTCACTGTCGACTCGTCTTCTCGATTCGTACATCATCAGTTCAATCTATAACAGTCATAGTAAGTTCACTATCGACTCGCCATCTCGATTCGTACATCGTTAGTTCAATCATGACAGTCACAGTAGTTCACTGTCGACTCGTCTTCTCGATTAGTTCAATCGTCAGTTCAATCTACGACAGTTACAGTAGTTCACTGTCGACTCGTCTTCTTGATTCGTACATCATCAGTTCAATCTATAACAGTCATAGTAAGTTCACTATCGACTCGTCATCTCGATTCGTACATCGTTAGTTCAATCATGACAGTCACAGTAGTTCACTGTCGACTCGTCATCTCGATTCGTACATCGTCAGTTCAATCACGACAGTCACATTAGTTCACTATCGACTCGTCTTCTCGATTAGTTCAATCGTCAGTTCAATCTATGACAGTCACAGTAGTTCACTGTTGACTCGTCTTCTCGATTCGTACATCGTCAGTTCAATCACGACAGTCACATTAGTTCACTGCCGACTCGTCTTCTCGATTAGTTCGATCGTCAGTTCAATCTATGACAGTCACATTAGTTCACTGTCGACTCGTCTTCTCGATTAGTACATCGTCAGTTCTTCTGGTCGCGGTTAGTCCAACTGTTGATCCAATCCATGATAGTCATAGTAGTTCACTGTTGACTCATCATCTCGATTCGTACATCGTCACTTCTTCTGGTCACGGTTAGTCCAACTGTTGATCCAATCCATCATAGTCACAGTAGTTCACTGTTGACTCATCATCTCGATTCGTGCATCGTCACTTCTTCCGGTCACGGTTAGCCCAACTGTTGATCCAATCCATGATAGTCACAGTAGTTCATTGTCGACTCATCAGCTCGATTCGTACATCGTCAGTTCATTAATCATCATTGGTTTACCATCACTCTCATTCAAAGTATGCCGTGTTCATCATTCTCATTCAAAATCTTAGGCTTCTATGTCCATTAATGGGGCTTCCATGTTCATCGCTTGACATCTCGGGATTTCATGTCCATCACTTGACGTCTCTTGACTTCTGTGTCCGTCTCTTAATTTCCAGGGCTTCCGTGTCCGTCGGTTAACTGTCAAACGGCATCTCCGAATATAGTCCTCCGGGACCCCATATCCAATTACATTCGCTTACGAAGCACACTTTCCAAAATTCAGAAGTTTGCTCCGAGACCTAGGGTCTTCATACCTTGGTATCCCTATTCGGGTCAATAACTGCATCACAGTTAGAAACACTAGCACGACACAAGTCCATTTGGAGTGGTACACCCCACAGCACCAGCTCATACTAGGATCAGAATACCAGGCATGATAGGACTCATGACACATTTCATATCACATCCATGCATTGCATATCATCCTCATAGCATAGCATCTGCCTGTCTCGTTGTGCATGTATGATTTGCTCCTTTGTGCCCTGAACTACGTCCTGGTCTGATTCCCCTTGGGATACGTAGGCAGCTCACACAGAGCGCGACCAGCACTAGCCTCAGCATCTTTGCATCTTTTGCAACGCTTTTTATCCTAAATCTATAGCCTCCAAAAGACCCGTCTCTTCAAAACTTTGGCACTCGCTTGCGACATGCGTTGCCTCGCAAGTTCCTGCCAAAGAGGGGCAAACTGTAGACACCCCATTTTGTCGGCTATCAGATTTAGGAGACCCATAGCTTGGTGGTTCACAATGATCGTAAAAGACTCAAAAAGACTCCTGGAAGTCAGCTCTATCTCTCAGAATGCTCAGATTGACCAAAATGCCCCTGAAAGCCCGAAAACTCCCAGATTTGGTCCCGAAGTTCTGAAAACATGCTATGTCGTAAGAAAAATGATAAAATGAGTTTTTAAGTAAAACTGGATGAAATCGTCAGCTCCCAGAGACCCCCGGAAGTCCCGGAAGTTCCCCGAAAGTCCCCGTTGACCGGTTTGACCAAGGTTTGACCAGGTTTTGACCAGAGTTTGACCAAGTTTGACCAAAATCGTCCGAATTCACCGGAATCATTAGAAAAGTATTCAAATGAGTTTTAAAAGAGAATCGAGCGAAAACGTCGGCTCCTGGGAGCTCCCGGAGGTTCCCAGAACTTCCCGGGAATCCCAGGTTTGACCAGTTTGACCAAGATTTGACTTTGGAATCGGGGCACCGAAACAATTTTCAAATATTTTTCATGGATACTAGAGGTCAATAGCTTTCCAACGGTATATCGCACATAATTCCTGGATTTAAAACGAATTTATTTTGAATTTCCGAAGGCGAAAAAGGCGATCAAATCAGCATTTATCGCGAATACCGCAAAACTTTTCAAAGTGACCTATCCCCAAACTATTTTTTATGTAAAGTAGACTCCATTACCTTTCCAACGGTATATCACAACCTCAATTTGGAGTTCGTATGCATTTTCTGTGAATTTCGGACGAAATAGGGCCTTTTCGCGAATACCGGAACCTCTGGGGGCCTAAACATAATTTTTTGGGCTTCTGAGGAGCAGTGCCGCCGCGGCACTGGCCCACTGCCGCCGCGGCACTCAAACCTCGCAGAGTCCATTTTTGTAATTTTTTTGGGGGTCCAATTTGATTAATTGAAAGCCAAAACGACATAGTTTTATGTTCACAGTTGTTTGGGACCAATGGGAGTACTTCTAAAACCCCAAAACCACCCCAAATTGGGCTATTTAAACCCCCCATTGCTCTTCATTTTGGGGGGGGGGGGGGCCAAATACAAGTTTAGAGAAAGTTTGGGAGAGAAAGTGTAGAGATAAGGTTAGAGTGGAGAGAAAAGAAGCTTTCTTCTTTGATTTTTCAAAACAAAAGTGAGTTTCCAACTTTGTTTTTACTTCATTACTTCCATTTACTTCAACATTCAATACTCCCAACCACCATTTTAGTGAGCATTCAAGAGTGTGGAAACTTCTTCCATGGCTAGTGTCATTACATATGAGTGATACACCAATCTACAAGTCTCATGCTTCATGAATATCATCTATTGATTATCATCTACTTGCTTGATTATATATATGTTCATCTCTCCTTATCCCATTTCTTTTTCTTTTCTTTCTTTACTTACTAGTTCATCATCATCTAAGTGATGACATGAAGTTTGGGGTGAGTGAATCCTTATGGATAGTAGCTCTTGACCTCAAAAACATGTTTGATAGATGATGATCATAACCTTAATACTTCCAAGGTATTCTTGGAATGTATTGAAGTTATGCCCAAAAATAAAATAAATCTCTCCAACAATCTTGGAGGTTCTTAAATGATGAGTTTGATGTAGGTATTCTAAGTGGCTATGATCCTCATTGAGTGTTGAAAACATGTTTTCAAAACATCTATTTCAAAAACCCTCTCAATCCCTCTCATTTGGTTTCAAGAAACTAAACTTTGTTTTTCTCCAAAATCTTCAAAATAATGAGTCAAAACAGTGAGTGAGTTGAGTTCAAAGATTTTTCTAGAACACAATACTCAACATATGGATACAAGGCCACTTGGAAAGTCTTCCTAACTCATTGGAGAACACCCATGATTTTTGGTTTGACTTGGAAGTACTTAGAAATGGTCCATTTGGGTCCCAACATTCCTTCCAAACATTCTGTTTTTTGCTGTCACAGCAGCTAGGTCAACTTACGACCTCTTTTACAGAAAACTTTTCCAAAAGGGGTGGTCCTAACTTATTTTTCCCTTAATATTCAATGTCTTAGGGAACTTTCTGTATAAAATGGGCCTCTAGATCATTATTTTTCATTTTCTAAGATTTTTCAACATTTCAGACGACAGTACGAACTCTGTTTCTGAGTGACCTCTATTGTTTGTGTAATTTCTCTCAATCTGTGATAGTTATTCAAGATTGGCTTTTTGGGTTGTGTTCTAGACACAATAAGGAACATCTCCATAAAAAATCATGCATTGAAAACATTCCTAACCCCTCTTTTCAAATTCCAAAAGATCATGCTACTGTTCTGTCCACTATTCACAGCAAGTACATTTCAACTTTCATTCTTTGTTTTGATGCTCATATGTATTCCAAATTAGTTCATATCTTAGGAAGTAGTTCATACTACATTTGTACACACCCCATGTTAATTTAATTCATTCATTCATACACATTTTAGACTTCTAAGTCATTCTAGAAATCCATGTACACAAAACACACTACAACCTTTGCACATCTTAGATACATGCATTGCATTCATGCAAGATTTGGGGTTTTTATAACTCTTAATCTAAGGAGATTATAAGGAATGAACTCGATCACTCGTTCATGCTTCCCCTTTGATCTATTCATCCTTTCTCATCCGTCCCGGGGATTGAGAGGTCTTCTTTTATCAAAGAATAACATGCATCATTCTAGCCTTGCTAAGCACTTTTTTTATTTCTTTGGTTATTTGTTTCAATAACAATTCATGCTCCTTTTAGATTAGGAAACTTTATTAATTGATATATGATTAGACGATTTTTCCTAGGTTTATTTGTGTGATTTTCACTTTACATTGTATGATATTTGGCTTAGATCTTATGAATGATATCTTATCTTTTGATCTTCCAATTTCAAGTTTTCTTATGTGATGTAATATACTACAATAGTATTAATTGTCGAACCAAATATAGTATAAGATGATTATTTGGATGCTAATTGAGGCCCGTCGAAAGACGGGGCGAGTTGAGGGTGTTTTAGTCGCGACAAAGGCTCCTTCCTCACTCGTACCAAAACCCCGAACCAAGTTCTTTGGTTATGAAGGGCCGGTGCCCTTATCCGCTTGGGTGAGTCAAAATTAGGTTTCTTGGTTCCTTAAAGACCAAGTGGCGACTCTGTATCTGTTTTCAACAGACCTTTCGTTTTCTTTCCTTGATTCAAATCAATTTCAAAACAATCTCAAACAAGAGAGGAGTGGTCCGAAGCCCGGTATCCACAGCGGCCTATCTCATGGACCTAGACGGGGTTAAATTTAAATCAATTAACCTTGATCGCCTCAAAAAATACTTTACTTGAAACCGCTTCTTTCAAAACCTCCTGCATAGATGAACTACGCTTGACCTGATTCCTGCTAGCAGATACGTACGCAACCTGCTCGGTTCGGTCACTAATAATTGCCTAAAAGGCACTTTCCGTCGAGTCGTAAAAAAACGAACTACTGCGGACCTGATACCCGTTCGGTGATAAGTAGGCGGGCTCCCCAAAAGCCTTCGGTCCACCAAAACCCAAAAAGAAAAACCCTGTACTAAACTAGGGGCAAACTAGCGCTTGCCCCGAACCACTTCGAAGCCCCATAACCAGGGGCAAACTTTGTTTGCTATCTGAAGAACCTAGATATTTACCTTGAACCCATCTCTGGATCCCCTGACTATCATAATGAGGACTATAAAGAAGCAAACATGAATTCATGGCATAGAATGAGTAAAGCTTTAAGCAAGATACAAAGCAAGATAAAGAGCCAAGAAAAGACATTAAAAGGGAAATTTTTCATAAAGGATTAATCGAAGTGAACACTTTGATTAAACATGTTAGAACTATTCCTAAAGCATACTTTAAGAAAATCACATTCAAAAGCATAAAAGGATAGTCAGGACTTGTCTGAAAATTTTACAAAATAAAGCTTTGTCCTATTATTTTATTTTCGTCCACGAATGACTACAAAGTCTGTCCCTGGATCAGAGTTTGGATCTGAAGAAGGTACTCAGTTGAAGCAGGGACCCTCCAGAAAGGAGCTGACACTCTATCATGCCAAGCTTCAATGAAAGCCTTCACAATGGAAGGGCGCATGATCGAACCTCTCGTAAAATCAATAGTAAGAGTCTCAGTAATATCCTGGAGAAGCCCGTACTGACGAACCACTTGGCCAGGAATGTAGAAAGTAGTAGCATGCAAGCCTGGCAACCAGATACCTGGCTTCCCAGGAAGCCGCACTGCAACAGAGCGATACGACGAATTCGGGCAAAACCAGCGAATATCACCAAGAGAGGGGTTTTTGAGCCAATTAAGCCATGCATCATCCGAGCGGAACAAATGGTGAACCTCAATGCGATCATAGGGAAGTGACCCACGAAGGCGTGAAGGATGGACAAAGAGATCCAAGCGCTCCATGAGCCAAAGTTGCAGGACGAAAGGGGATCCCACAGATAACATGGCCCCGGTAGCATGAGCTTGATCCAATCCTATCAAGGTCTCGCCAAGAACTAGCATGACGGCACTCTTCATCTATCGTAGACCACAGGCGATGCGTATGAGAATGTTGGAAGACGACTGGAAGAGTAAGTAAGAGAGCATGGCAATCAATAGTGCACTACACCGGATAATCTGATATTCGCCGTCATAAGGACCTCCCACGGGAGCATAGACCGAGGAAAGTTGCTCGAAGTCAATCTGCCTGTCACATATAAAAGAGCTCACAGCATTACGAGATGTGTGGAGCAGGGTAGCCAAATCTTGAACATAGCCCGCCTACACCGCCTGCCTGCACCGGGGGAACCATCAGATCCGCAAAGGGGTCGGTGTGGAGGATAGCACTAAACTCCTTGAATAAAGGGCAGGCCTCATAGGAACCGAAGCGAAAGACATGAAAGGAGGGATCCCAACACTGAATCACAGCTCAAACCAAGCCTTCATTTAAAAACATCAGTCGGAAAGAGAAGAGGTCATTCAGTCTGAAATACTCGAAATATAGCCTATCAATGCCCGAGAGAGCATCCATCCATGGGAAGAGGATTTAAGAGCTAATGGGGGCCATTTCGGGAAGAAGTAAAGAAGAGAGAAGAATGTTTTACAGAGTATTGGGAGAAGAAAGTGGTATAAATAGGAGAATAAAGCTGCCCACCTACCCGCGGCAGTCAATAAAGCAGAACGGCACTCAATGAAAGTGCTGCGCGGCAGTCCGTGAATGCCACAACGGCATTCACTGACTGTCGTTATGGCATTCACTGAGTGCCGTAAAAGACTAATCGAGTGCCTTTTCGAGTTTTATTTTGGCCAGGGTCTGTTTGTAGTGTTTTTAGCCCACCTGCGAATAGAAAACATAATAAAAGTGCGCATCATGCAGCACATGCAAGCAAGACCAAGCCATGATCACATGCATCCATTCATTCGTCCATTCATTTTCAATAAATAAAGAAGATCGAAGCATTCAAGGTTAAAATAAAAGGACCAAGCTATGGTCACACATACGGGGAGCAATAGTAAAAGCAGAAAAGATAAAAAATAGTCATAAAGCATGCAGACACCTATCCTACCACGGCTATCCAAAAGTCGTCAACAAAGGTAAACGTATGATACAAACATCCAAATATAAGTGTGTGTATATATACAGTCATCCAAGTGTATATGTCTCCTCACCAGAACGCTCAAAAGATAAAAAAGGAAAGAGAGATAAGGGTGAGGTCAGCTTCGGCCCCAGCCTCGAGTCTGGCGAATCACGCGTCTGAGGGGCTCCTCCTCTGACTCTGTCCCGCTCGCTCCGTCTTCGCCTCTACTGCCGTTAATACCACCACTACCACCCCCACCTCTACCGCCACTGGTACCTCCACTACTACCTCTACCTCGTCCGGCATCGCTACCCCCAGGAGCTCCTCCATAATCTCCGTTGGGATCTATCCCAAACTGCCAAAGTCGCTGCTCAAGCTCCCTCACTCGCAGAGTCAGTTGCCTGACCTCATTATCCTGAGTAAAAGGAAAGGTGAATAACATAGTCTGTTTTGAAATAAAAATGAAAAGTGTGAATAAAAGGGGGGATAACTCGACTTATCCTGGCTCTCACCTGAGCCTCAGCAGTCACTCGTGCCCCGTTAGCCTGAATAAGAATCAAATCAATCAATAAAAAGAGAAATCATAACAAGGATGCAAGAATCGAGAGTGGAGATTCTAGAAGCTTACCCTCCACTCCTGACCGTTGACTCACTCTCTAACATTATGAGCGTAAAGCTGGCCCTCTTCCGCATAGTTCCGCGGGACATGATCATACTGGAGCGGAATGACGGGAGCACCCGCAGGATACCGGGGGACCTCAATCACGACCTGCTCACCATAGGAAACGGTCCTGATACTCCAATCACAAGGCGGCAAAGCTGGGACCCAAGTCGTAGTAGGAATAGACTGCAAGTAGAAGAAATGTAATCAATAATCAAATACTTAGAAACTCAAAATAAAAGAAATAGTGCAGAAGCAAAGAGGACTCACCCGAGTCACTTCCATCAAAGGGAAGTTCCTCATCAACCTCGTAGCTTTCCATTAGGGAGACTCCACGAGCGCCTGAATTGAAACTCCCTCAAAAGCAGCCGTAAGCTGGGTGCCCTGAAGCGTATCCATATCCCTCATGGAAGCAGGAGGGGGATGTGGCACGAAATAGTCAAGAGCCATCAGTGACTGCCTGGTCACTCTCTCGCCTAAGTACCACTCACTGGCGTCTGGGCTATCCAACAGGATCCTCATCGGGTCGTACCCACCCGACCGCCGTATCCGGTCCGGAGCCTCAAGAAGCACGTCCCTCCAGGGCTGCTAAATCGCGGGCCCCAATTTTTTGCCCCACCTGGTCCTTCGCCCACTTCAGCCCCTGGGGCATGATGAAAGCGTCCGCTAGTCGTGTCTTAGGCGACATCATATGGAGATACTCATGGGACCAAATCTGCAAAACAAAAAAGAGATAGAAGTGTGAGGGTCACATTCTTTTGAAAATTGATTAAAAAGAAAAATAAAATTAAATAAGAAGAAAAAAAAAAGTGTGTTGTATACCTCCCACGCCCTCCAGAAACCACCAGTAGAGGCTGGCCGATCATGAGAGATGTCCCCCATATGTCGATATAGGATGGCCAACCCAGCACCAGAGCAATCGTACTGATAAATCTGGTCCATGCGCTCCATAGACCCCACCAGTGCCACAGAGATCCGATCTCCCTTGGTGCTCAACAGAGAGCACCCCAGTATGTACATCAAGAAGCCCCGAGTCATATGCTCATTCGTGAAGCCCTGTCGACCCCTGAATGTGTCCATGAACCATTTAGCCATAACCAAGGGTCCTCTGGGACCGCTCCGAGTAACACCTGCACCCAATCCCACTCAGTAACTATGTCCAGATACCGTAAGAACTCTCCTCCGAATGGGATCCCTGTGGTCATGCTGAAGTCCAAGGGAATTATTGTCATCTCTCCAAAGTCGAAGTGGAAGGTGTTGGTGGTATCCCACCACCTCTCCGCCAATGCATGGATCTGTCGCAGGTCGTTGGAGCTCTTCGTCAGGAGTTTGACAAAGTCTCCAAAACCTGAGACCCTGACGAGTCCCTGCACTGTCGCGTTCAACTTCCCATACCACTCAAAGCCATGAGACAGGCTACCATACCCCTTTAACACTTTGGGCTGTAACTACAAGAAAGAATCACAAGATTTAATGTCAGTAAATAAGGAAGAAATAGGAAACAAAAAATGAGGAGAGAAAAGTAAAAGTAAAGAAAATATATATATAAAATATAATAATGAAACAATATCTGCGTTTTCCAGATATGAGGTTTTGAGAATGGCATAGCCATGAGGTATGGGTGAATAAAAGATAGCTTTTGGAAGAAATTCACAAGCATGGATTTCACACTTACAAGAAAGTTTGATCGTCCTTTGCAGAATAATAAAAAAGAAGCAATAATAAAAGATGAATGAATAACAAAAGTGTCTAGAGTGCTGGTTTATTATTCATTAAGGGGTATGCGAGGTTTTGATTGGGCATACATCGCAGTCAAAAGTCTTTGAGAAAAGTTAACAAAACTGAATGTGCGCAGATACAGATGGGACACCTAAGAATTCATAAGCATAGCATTCATGTTCATATAGAGTCTTCTCCCCACATTCATAAAGTTCATAGAAAATAGGATAAAGAATACAAAATTGAATGAGCATTAGTGAAAGCATTCGAGACGCTCGAGAGCGTAACTAGCATAGCATTTGCATTTTAAAAAAAGGACATTTGAAGCTGTGTTGATGGCACATTGCATTCGTAAAGTTCATACGGGAGAAGGATTACAAGAAAAGAAAAGAGAGGGGCGTGTATCCCTCGTGCTTGAACGCATGGGCAGACAAATGATCGTCCGAATCCCTAAGCAAGAATGTAGCATCGGGGTTGAGGGTGGCTCGATACTTCGCCTTCTTTCGACTACCAGAGCCGCTCGCCATAATCTGTCAAAGAAAGAAAGAGATTCTTGAGTTTGATTTATGAAAAATTCAGAAAAACAATAAAATAAAGGAGATTAATTAAGTTAGATCACACTAAACTGACCTGATAAAACTCTCGGTATAAGCTATCGCCCTCCAAATACGAAACTCGATTTTCGTGCGCGGCAGTTGGTGAATTGCCGTGCGGCATTGCAGCGGCACTCTGTGAGTGTCGTACGGCAGTCACGGACTGCCGTAAAATCCAGCATATGCCGCGTTTGAGGCGGTTACCAGACCCTTCATTTTCCCCCCAAAATTCAAATGGGGTCCCGAAAATTGAAGTTAAACCCCTAAAATTTTGCCCTTATTATGCTCTTGACCCTCGGAGATGGTTTTCAGGAGTAGACTGGTTCTCAATTTCGTGAAGTTGAAATAAATTTGAGTCTGTGGACTCTAAATTTTGAAAATTAAAATGAATTAGAGACTGTGGACTCCAAATTTTGAAAATTGAAATGAATTTGAGTCTGTGGACTCCAAAATTTTGAAAATTTAAATGAATTTGAGTCTATGGACTCCAAATTTTCGTGAAGTTGAAATAAATTTGAGTCTGTGGACTCCAAAGTTTGAAAATTAAAATAAATTTGAGTCTGTGGACTCCAAATTTTTGAAAATTGAAATGAATTTGAGTCTATGGACTCCAAATTTTGAAAATTGAAATGAATTTGAGTCTGTGGACTCCAAAATTTTGAAAATTGAAATGAATTTGAGTTTGTGAACTCTAAAATTTTGAAAATTGAATTGAATTTGAATCTGCAGACTCCAAAATTCTAACAAAAAAATAATTTTGAGTTTGAGTCTGTTCAACCCCTGATTCATCCGAATATGATTGCCCCACTTTTTTTAGGGTGTAACGGATTTGCACTCTCAGTTCTTGCAACAGATTTGCGTTAACCCTCGTTCTGGGAATGTAACGGATTTATATTCTCGATCCTCGTAATAGATTTATGTTGATAACGGATTTATACTCTCGGTTCTCGCAACAGATTTGCATTAACCCTTGTTCTGGGAATATAACGGATTTATATTCTCGATCCTCGTAACAGATTTACGTTGATCTTTTAGGGTGTAATGGATTTGCACTCTCGGTTCTCACAATAGATTTGCGTTAACCTTCGTTCTAGGAATATAACGGATTTATATTCTCGATCCTCGTAACAGATTTACGTTGATCCTTTTGGGAATGTAACGGATTTATATTCTCAATCCTCGTAATAGATTTATGTTGATCTTATAGGATGTAACGGATTTGCACTCTCAGTTCTCGCAACAGATTTGTGTTAACCCTCGTTCTGGGAATATAACGGATTTATATTCTCGATCTTCGTAACAGATTTACATTGATCTTTTAGGGTGTAACGGATTTGCACTCTCGGTTCTTGCAACAGATTTACGTTAACCCGCCGACATTTTCTGACTGTCGTTTGCTTTTAAAGTCTGTATTTTGTGGTACAATACGTATGTGTATGCGGATAAAAACAAAAATCTGATAAAGTAAGGTTGACGAAAATGCGGCAATCAATAATTTGGCGCGACACTCACGGAGAGCCGCGCGGCAGTCACGGAGTGCCGCGACGGCAGGCGCGGAGTGCCGCGGCGGTAGCCACGGACTGCCGCGAATAACTTTTGAATGCCGCCCTGGGCAGCAGCCTGTCTAATTTCAGGAAGTATGTATTGTACCACCAAATGGGATGATTACACCTGTCTTTTACTCCGAATTCACTGAAAATACTTGGTAATTTTTATCTATAAAAAGAGGGAGGATCTTCCTTGAGGAGGACAACAAGAAAAAAAAGGGCAAGAGAGTGAAAAAAAAAAAAGAAGAAGAGAGTGATACAACATACAATATACAACACAACTCAAAAGAGAGAGTTTAGAGAACTAGGGAGAAGAGCTTGGAATATCTTCAAAGGAGAAGAACTTTGAGGATAGTTTGGAGGTGATCCTCTAACCATAAATTGTTTGTTTACATTCTTTCTTTTGAGACTCTAATCCTCCAACCTTTTTTGTTTTCTTTGTTCCATTTCTTTTTTTGATCATATTTCCTTCTTGAGACTCTTAGAGATTCTCAATAGCTCTCTTGAAATCTCTTGAACATGATCTTTTGAATCCCATGTAAGCTTGTGCTTCACATGGGAATCAAAGTTTGATCATCACTTCATTTCATAAGCAAGTAGATGGATCCAAGTCCATATTCATGACTTGGGTCCTCTAAACTTGATGTTTCATAGAATCCTTTCTATATTCCTTTGAGACTCATGAATATTAGTCATTTCTTCATCTCCAATGACCATCAAATGGTAGGAGGAAGTGGTTTTGAGTCTAAGCACATCTCCATGGTTTAGATTCTTTATCTTGAGATTTCATGAAGTCCATTCATACTTCACTTGGAATCTATAAATATAAAGGTCTTTTAGTCTCCAATGACCATCAAATGGTAGGAGAAAATGGCTTACTTTAAGTCCAACTTCATGGTTCAATAGTTGGAATTAACAAATAAGAGTTGAACTTGACAAACGAAAATAGTGAGTTGTTTTTTGATCAAAGATTTTTAGTTCAAAATCTAACCGTCGAAATCAAGTGAAATCAACCGGAAAGTGTCAACAACACAATATTCTACCACTGCATTTTTTGTTTTAAGGTAGTTTCATGTCTAAAGTGGTTTGGTTGTGAGTTTTGTAAGGACACTACAATCTGTCCAGAGTTTCAGCATAGTAACACTCTTTTGAAATAAGTAAAGCAATGCTTTAATAAAGTGTTTCTGACCCAAACTAATTTTTCCTAAGTATATTAATGTGTTAGGAAGTCACCCTAAAAAGAACAAACCATTTCTGATTTTTTTGCTATTTTTAGAAAATCGTGCAAGAACTCTGGACAGAAGGTTGTAAAATGATGAGTGATGTCTGGTTTTTGTCCAATTCCCGGAGATCCAACCGTTGAAAGTTTGATTTCTTTTTTGGGTTAAAAACTAGACACACAGAGGCATCTTGTGTCCAAAATCCATCAAGATCTAACCACGGGAACCATGCTTTTCCATTTTTTAAAGTTATGATATGCTCTCTGTAATTCATAAAACAAAACTGCTACTGTTTTTGTCTAATCTTGTTTATTTCAACTCAAATGGCCCCTAATGTCTTGAGACCCAAATCATACTTTGAATAATGGTAATTTAGCTTAAATCCAGAGGCTAAGTGACCTAAATTAGTGAATAAATCCATGTCTTATTCTTGTACACATTCATTCATTCATGTACATTTAATGCTCATGATTAGAACTAGCTATTGAATAAAGTTGGATTTCATGCTTGATAGGTTTAAGCTAGAAATTTAGGATTGTTATTTTTAATTTCACATCTTGTATATCATATCGACTAACATTTTGTTTTGTAACGCTATTAAGGTATGATCTCTAGGACCCCCTTTAATTTATTTTAATTTCTTGATTTTATTGATTTTTCAACCTCATGCACGACACAATATAATTAGGATCTTGCCTTATATGTATATGTGATTAGAGACTCCTTTTTAGGATTTTCTTTTGTTTGTATGCATTGTACGTTTAATATCGCTGCTGGATCCCGGGTAAGCCCTCTTGTTCCCTATTGCATATCATATTGCTTGCTACTTGGAATATGTGGCTTATGAATGATATTTTGTCATTAGTAATTTACACCCTTTTGGACATGCTTTTGTGATGTATATGTATAAATGTATTAGTTGAGGGCATGCTTAGATTAATAAATTTGATTAAAAGGATGTTGAGTAGAGGTCTATCGTAAGATAGGATGAGAGAGGGTGTTTTAGTCCGACGGGCTCCTTCCTCTCTCATTCCATAATCTCCGGACCTAGTTAATCTCTGGTTTTCTGAAAGATCAGTTTGCTTTAAAAATGGTTTCTTAATTTTCCTTTTAAAAATTAAGTGGCGACTCATTTATTTTTTGAAATTGATTTTGAAAAGCTGTGGGTAAAAGAAAAAAACCTGCGATATCCACAATCTGGCGACTCTGCTGGGGATCGAACCCAGAATCTCTGGTTTCGCAGACCAGGAATCCTGATTTTGGGTTCACTTGAGGATTAGACTTGAAAAATATCCTTTTAATCGAATTAATTAATCTTGGCGTGCCTGTTGCATTTCACTTGCATGTCCAGCCAGTCGATTGCACGGAACTATGACTTTGGAGGCTCGGGGCAACCCGGTCGGTCAAGTCATCATGGGACTGTGTGGTCACCCTTGATCTCGTACCATGATTTGGTATATGAAGCATCCTATCGGGTGTGTGTCAAGGGTCCCTTATTTGACCAAAACCCAGCCTTTGCACAGTAGTTTCTATAGAACCTCTCAATCTTAGGAAATCAACTCTTGATTAGGATTATGTGCTAGGAAGTTTTGTATGCCCGGAAGGGATTATTTGAGATGATGACGATACTTGCTTGATGAAAGACGTATAATCTTTTAATCACCTTTTAGCTATTTCTCCTCATGTTCCACGACATTTGGAGAACATGCCGAACCTTGATTATAAGATTATACTTCTTACATCAAGTTTAGCTAAGCATCATTGACCTTGTATGTATCCAAATTCATGGAAAGTACGGTGATAATCCGATTATGTGATCCTTCTACCCGAAGAATTTTAAATCCATCTTTGAAAGCAAACGGATTTCTGCCATCTTTATTCCAAAGTTTTCAATCGTTTTTTCAAAAAAATCTTTGGAGTTCACTTCTTGATCAAAGCTCCAAACTGACCTCTGTTAAGGTATATTTTCCAAAAATTTTGGAAATTGTTTTTAGAAGAAATGCTCTTCAGATGAATTTTAAAGCAAAATTTCAATCCAATCATCGTTATCGAAAAACATTTTCACATCCTCATTTTTAAATAAAAGATTCAAAATCCTTGAGAATCGTTTTTGAAAAATCTCATCATTTAAAGAAACACTTTTCAAAACTGTTGAAATATCCAACCTTTGAGAGGGTAAAGAGGATCACAATGAAAGGAAGAATTAGCGCGCTTGACATGGGTGAGGATTTATGTGCTTATGTGTTTATGTGTTAGGATTAGAATTTTTCTTTCTTTTGCATATACAGTAGGCACACACACATACACGTGCATTTCATCCGTGTGCCATATGTGCGGTGCATGCATTCAGTTGCATCAAACCATCAAAGCATGAACATGTTTGTCACATTAACCAATATCATTGCATACATGTAGCATACAAACCCACAACATCTTCCTTCCAAATAAGATCAAAATAATTCCTCGAAATTTCTTGCCTCCTGAAAATCGATTCTGCATGCGGACCTTTTCATGTCATGAATCTGTAGAAAGAGTGGAACAACCAGATCCCCTAGTGAGGACACTTCTAACCTCTTGGGTTCGTCTTTTTGATTTTAGGAGAACATGGACCATCATCTTGAGATTGATTCGCCAATGGCCTTAAGAGATTTGGAAGAGAAAGTGAACAAGCTGCAAGCCACTATTGAGCAACAGAACTTAAGGGTGAATCAATTGGAGAGGATAACGCTTGAGCTCTATCAGTTACTCAAAAAGCAAGTGGGTTTGAATGAGGTAGTGATGAATAAATTGGAGAAGGGAATAATGGATCACCCGGCCAAGCGCCAAAATCCACATCCAAACCCAACCAATCACCAAAGCCCATGTCCAAATCCCACCTATCCTCAAAGTCCATACCCAAGCTCAACCATTCACCAAAGCCCATGTCTAAATCCAACCTATCCTCAAAGTCCATACCCAAGCTCAACCATTCACCAAAGCCCATATCCATGCCCAATCTCAACGAACCAAAGAGTTATTCCAAGCCCACATCTCAACCCAAAAGGCAACTCAAGTTCAAAGTCGAATCCGAAATTAAGCCGAGCCGGCAGGTCAAGAATATTCACCAACCTTGGCATGACATTATTCACGGCCCTTGATCACCTCATCAAGAGTGGTCACCTTAATCCCTTGGACCCAAGGCCACCATCAAAACCCTTACCTCGCAAATATGACCTATCCTTGTACTGCACCTATCACCAGACTCAAGGCCACAATACCGATTCTTGCTCGAGACTCCACCATGAGATCCAAGATCTCATTGATCAGAAAATCATCACTCCTCTGCCAAATCCACCGAGTGGCCTTTGGCATAATGATCTTGACTTGCAAGCTCTTCACTCTCCAACCTCTCAATCCCAGCCATCACTGAGAACCCTCAAAGGGTTTGCTACATCCATGAGTGCTCAACAACCAACTGGCCCTGGCCCAATCAACGAATGTGGAAAAGGTATTACTTGGTATGAGTCAGATGAACACTCTCCCGCTAAAAATTGGGCCATGGACGTGGATAATATTTCTGCACACATACTGTTGGGGGAAGACGGACCCGGTGGTTCAAATGATGATAGTGAAGTGATTGTGTTTGGAACTCCTGCTGCCAAAGCAAATGTGGATGCTCTTGGAAATCTAATCAATTGAAAATCGCCTGTGACACTCCAGTTGAGACCAAGTCAAGTCTAGTTTGGTAATCGAGTCATGTCAATTAGGAGTCAAGTGTCAAGTCCAGTCGAGTCTTTGAGTCAGTCGGTTGTCGAGTTTATTCTCCAAATCTTTCTTTGTATCGAGTCAAGTAATGTAATCCTTTTCCCTACTAGTTGAATAAAATCTCATTCTGTTTGATCCAATGTGCCAAGTCGTGAATGTATGGATCATTAAGCCAAGAAAGAAAAAAAGAAGAGAAAAAAATGAAAATAAAACCGCTTTTTCAAATAAGCGTGAGAAATACTTTGTTAATAAATCTTTGCATTGAAAAGGATCCCCAAATGATCAAAGCAAGTTTTGTGCCAAATCCAAGGAGGACTAGAGAATTGATTAGCTTTACTTTAAGAATTTTAAGATGCTCTTGCTCAATCTTGAAAAGATGAACTTAGAACTTGAAGCTTGCTCACTATCCCCTTTTCTTAAATACCAAGTCTAAAAGATGAGCCCAACCAATCCAAAGCCATAACTTGATCCTTGATGGTAGCCAAATGCTTTAAAGGAACTTCTTCTTACAAAATAAGGAGGGAGAGAGAGAAAAGAAAGAGCTCGCTAGGATGAAAACCCGAAAGGGCGCCTAGGCAAAAGTGAGAGCACTAAAAAAAGAGAAAATAAAAAAAGAGAGAAGAAGGATAAAATCGAGAACGAGCTCGCTAGGATGAAAACCCGAAAGGGCGCCTAGGCAAAAGTTAGAGCAAAAATAAGATGCGTGTTGATTTCAAAATCTGAATCCTAGCCAGTCAAAATCATGAAGAGAATAAGAGAGAGTGAGGTAGAGAAAAGAAAGGAAAAAGCAGAGAATAAATAAGATTGAGAATTCTTGAGCACTTCAAAGTACATCATTGGTACATGAATTATCCCAAGGCTTTGTGTTGTTCTCAACAAAGAAAAGAAATTGGAAATGAAAAGAGAGATTTGAAAGTATCAATTAAATTTTTGTGAGAGACTCAATGGATAAGTGATAAGTGGGCTTAAAACAATGCAGAAATGAAAGATAAAGAGTGATTTGGAGGGCTGATATTACTTTGTGAGTATAATAGAGTATGATTAAAACACGACATATTATGAGAGTTGTAAAGATTGGCTGGCTAATGATAAGGTGAAAAGAATCAACCGCCACAAAACAAAAAAAGAAGAACAAAAAAAAAAGAAGGAAGAAAAAAGGAAAAGAAAAAATGCATAAAAGGGAGAAGTAGTTCATATCCCCTGTTCAAAGGCTACCATAAGCAACCCATTTCAGAAAGAGCACTCATTGGACCTAAATGGCAACATGGCTCGAAAAGCCCACCAGTTCTTGAAACCTTATTCTTTCAAGACCTCCAGAATAGATGAACTACGTTTTGACCTGATTCTCACTTGGGGATACGTAGGCAACCTACTCTGTTCAGTCATCACCCCATCATCTCATGCTATCTTTCATTCAGGCCTTGCCCGAACTACTTTGGACCTAATGGGGATAAGTAGGTGAACCTTCCAAGGTTCTCGGTCCATAACCATTCTTAAACCAAAAGCATCACCCTTTGCACCTTTGGTTTCCTTCCTTCAGGCTAGGGGCAAACTTGTGTTTGCCTGGAGCCATATATCTATTGCCAAACCAGGGGCAAACAAAGTTTGCCCATCAGCATTGGGTTTCCTGCTTCAGCCCACCGTATTCATGATGATTACCTCTAGGTTGGGAGTAAATAGACTACAGGCATCCTGTACTATCATGTTCTCAAAACCATTGGATGAGTCTATTTGCCCTTAAGACTAGGGGCAAACGTTATCTGCCAAAAACCCTCTATGCCAGAGCCAAGTTATCAAGTAATTGAGTTTGTTTTGAAAGATTGAAATAGAGTGCCTTTCATTCTCTAAGCTAAAAGCATGAATTCGAAGCACATTCTAGATGGGCAAAGAATTTGCTAAATCAAAAAGGGCAAGTTTTCAAAGTTTAGATTTATCAGCAAAGCACTACCATTTGTAAGATGATGAATAAATGAAAGGTGAGATGATACATCATTCACGTTGAAAGCACATTGATTCATAATAATACAGAATCTGAGTCAGTCGCCTTGTATAATTGGCTTTGTCAAGTCTGTTCTCCTTTGATGAGTCAATAAATGGTCTCCATTGTGTGGGTTTAAGATGATGATGAGTCAATAAATGGTCTCCATTGTGTGGGTTTAAAATGATGAATAAACATTTGACAAGTCTCCATGAGCATCCCAAGAGCAATACGAGCAGAGGTTTCGAACACTATCACAACATGATGTTCAAGTGAAGATATGAGAAGAGTCCAAGACTAGGGGCAAAGGTGACTTTCCCTCTTTTGACAGAACCGATGTGTTTCTTCTAAAATTCCGCAAATGCAAAAAAAAATCATTCTATCAGCTCCGTTCAAATTCTTTGAGTCTCGTTTAGAAAATAATTTGAATTAAGTCTGATCGACTCCTAATAAGTGGAATTCCAACTTGATTTGAGTCAAAATGACTCCGAATTTTGGTAAAATTGAACCTATTTGAGTCTGACTGACTCTTGATGTGGAAAGTGAAATAAATGGAGTCTGATTGATTTCTGCTTTTAAAAATCTGAGTTGAATGGAGTCTGATTAACTCCTGATTTTGAAAAGTTAAATTGATTTGAGTCTGATTGACTCTCGATTTTTTTTTTAATAAAATTTACGTAAGTCTCCTTACAAGGTTGTTGATCTCCACTTTTGCAATGTAAGTCCCTGAGTAGCTTTTGACCATCATTTTTTTGCAATGTAATGAGTGGCTATTGACCAATATCTTCTCTTCTCTAAGCATAAGTCCTCAATGGCAGCTTTCTGCAACCTTGTGTTAGTCCTCAATGACAGCATTATTGGTGTTAGTCCTCAATGGCAACCTTGCATTAGTCCTGAATGGCAGCATCATTAGTCCTCAATGGCAGCGTAATTTGTGTTAGTCCTCAATGGCAACCTCGCATTCGCATTGTTCCTCAATGATTCTTTGAGTCTCATTCAAACTCCCGCCTCAATGATAGCATTATTGGTGTTAGTCCTCAATGGCAACCTTGCATTAGTCCTGAATGGCAGCATCATTAGTCCTCAATGGCAGCGTAATTTGTGTTAGTCCTCAATGGCAACCTCGCATTCGCATTGTTCCTCAATGATTCTTTGAGTCTCATTCAAACTCCCGCCTCAATGACAGCATTATTGGTGTTAGTCCTCAATGGCAACCTTGCATTAGTCCTGAATGGCAGCATCATTAGTCCTCAACGGCAGCGTAATTTGTGTTAGTCCTCAATGGCAACCTCACATTCGCATTGTTCCTCAATGATTCTTTGAGTCTCATTCAAACTCCCGATTTTGAAAATTCAAATTTTTCTGAGTCAAATTGACTCTAATGTTGTAAATTGAAATTTTGTGTAGTCGAAGTAACTCTGATTTTAAATTTGAAATTCTCTTTGAAAATTTGAATTCGTTCGAGTCAATTCGACTCCCAAATTTTGGAAATTTGAAAATTCTTTGAGTCTAATTGACTCCTGATCTATCCAAATATGGTTGCCCCATTTTTGGGAGTGTAACATATTTACATTCTCGATTTTCGCAACAAATTTGCGTCAACCCTCGCTTGGAGAATATATATCAAATTTATATTCTCGGTCTTCCTAATAAATTTATGTCGACCCTCTGGTTGGGAGTGTAACATATTTACATTCTCGGTTTTCGCAACAAAACAAATTTACATCGATCCTCTTGGTTGGGAGTGTAACATATTTATATTCTCGATTTTCGTAACAAATTTATGTCGACCCTCTGGTTGGGAGTGTAATATATTTACATTCTCGGTTCTCGCAACGTATTTGCGCTAACCCTCGATCCTCGTAACATATTTGCGTTGATCCTTTGTTTGAGAATGTAACATATTTACACTCTCGGTTCTTGCAACATATTTGCATTAACCCTCATTTTGGGAATATAACGGATTTGTATTCTCGATCCTCGTAACATATTTGCGTTGATCCTTTATTTGAGAATGTAACATATTTATACTCTCGGTTCTCGCAACATATTTGCGTTAACCCTCGATCCTCGTAACATATTTGCGTTGATCCTTTGTTTGAGAATGTAACATATTTGCACTCTCGGTTCTCGCAACATATTTGCATTAACCCTAGATCCTCGTAACATATTTGCGTTGATCTTTTGTTTGAGAATGTAACAGATTTGCACTCTCGGTTCTCGCAACATATTTGCATTAACCCTAGATCCTCGTAATATATTTGCATTGATCCTTTGTTTGAGAATGTAACAGATTTGCACTCTCGGTTCTCGTAACATATTTGCGTTAACCCTCGATCCTCGTAACATATTTACGTTGATCCTTTGTTTGAGAATATGACAGATTTATATTCTCGATCCACGTAACGGATTTGCGTCGATCCTTGTTTTGAGAGTGTAACGGATTTACATTCTCAGTTCTCACAACAGATTTGCGTTAAACCTCATTGTGGAAATATAACAGATTTATATTCTCGATCCACGTAACAGATTTGCGTCGATCCTTATTTTGGGAGTGTAACGGATTTACATTCTCGATTCTCGCAACAGATTTGCGTCAACCCTCGAAATCAAATCAAAAGCATCTTCGTGACCCCCGTAACAGATTTTGTATCGGTCAAGAATTAGGTAATCTTCCCTGACTAACACGTCACGTAAAATGCGTCGTACGTAGGGAAGACATGATGAGCATAGCGCTTATATGACCAGGTCAATTCGGAAAATACCATTGCATAGCACTTGCATCACGATAAGATAGGTGCATTCATCTGTATGGTTACTTATGCTTGTGTATGTTTGGCTCCTGCCCGAACTATGTCTCGGTCTGATTCCTGATGGGATACGTAGGCAGCTCACCGTTGAGCACGACCAACATGAACCATTTGTGAAGCCATTTTTGCAACGCGTTTTGTTTTACCTAAATTCGACAGTCTGGTCAAAGGCTTGTCTTCACACAGGCTTTGACATTCACTTATGGGACGCGTTGTCCCATAATCTCTGTCAAAGAGGGGCAAACTGTAGACACCCCAATTTTGACCGACCATCGAATTTAGGAGAGTGTCACCTCCACGTCCAATGATGATAAGGACCGAAAAGATTCGAAGTATTCCAAGCTCTTCAGAAAGTTCTCCAAACGCGATAAAATTTCACAGAAAGAAGAAAATACCAGGTATTTAGGAGAATTCAGGTGTAAAACACCATTTTCGGAAAAGATCTTCAAGAATAAGTTTCTTTAAGAAAAAGGGAAGAAAGAAAAGACCTAAAAAGGGAAGTTCTGCAGAAAAACGGCACACGGCAGAATTCCGCGGCATTCAGTAAATGCCGAGCGGCACTCCCTAAGTGCTGCCGACATTTTCTGACTGTCGTTTGTTTTTAAAGTCCGTATTTTGTGGTACAATACGTATGTATATGCGGATAAAAACAAAAATCTGATAAAGTAAGATGATTCCCCGGAGTTCTTCGACCTCACTCCTCACGCTTCTTTTTGTCTCTCTTCTTACCTGCAATGGAGTAAATCTCCACTGCTCAGCTATATGCTAAGTGCACAAGTTCTAACATATGCAATATATGATAACACATGCTTTAATCTCACAATTCATACAAATAGTCTCTACGGAGAAAAATACGCATTCATCCGGTAGCAGCAAGTCCAACTCTTAAACCGCGATGCCAATGGCAAGTCCAAGTCTATTAACCATTGTATCCACAAGTGCCATGGCAAGTCCAAGTCTATCAACCATTCACAGTAGCCATCACTACTAAATTCTCAAACATCGAGAAGCTTACTCCGGCATGAATTTGTATAAGACTCCCCTTTGACCCACATAGACAACTCAACGTGCTCAGGTAAAAGTAGACATGCTTTTCACATTTAATCGCGTTCATAATTAACGGGCCTAAGATTAACACATGGATTTTTGCCCGGATCACAATTTCGTCGTCGAAATTTAAAATGTGTAATTCCCTATATTTCACAAGTTAGAACTTCATACCTCGTGCGATTCTCTTCAAACTTTGAAGGATCGATTAAAGGGCCAATTAAACGTCGGATTTCAAATTTGAGATGATTCCTACAAATTTATACCTTTTTCACCAAAAGTCTAGAAATTAGATTTTTATAAAAATTTGCCAAACATGGCCAAAGTAGTATCAAAACGTAGGCCTTACCTTCACAAGTTCAAATCTTGAATTTGGTGAAAATCTAACGGACGAAAGGTCGTCAATCGTCGTCGCAACGCTCGTAGGATCAATCTCCTTTTCTCTCTCCTCTCTCAAGACATTTTGTAAAGTTTTTGACAAATGAATTCTCATCCTCATCTATTTATAGGCAACCTCTTCGGGAATTACGTTTACCTCCCCGCGAGTTTCTCAAACATCTAATTAACTCCTAAAACTTCGCACACGTCCATTTTATGCCTTTACGAGTGAAAATTATAAATTACAAAAGTTTTCGACTAAGTCCCGTTTGGGTCCAAAATCACGTTCGAAAACTAAATTCTGTGGAATCTCTACACAACCTACCTTTTATTTAACGTGTCACTCACGTTCTCACCACAGTTCTCAAAATAATATTCAACGATATCAAAATTACCAGAAATTACACTACATAGGTATAATTTCACTATTCATAAAATACCAGATAAAGTCAAATAACATTTAAATCATATAAATGCCATTTACTCATGCTAATGCAAAATGAACCACCATGTTCCCGTGTCCTCACTGACACCTCATCGTTGACTTACAGTCAACTCCTTCTCAATCCAAATATCAATTAACATTGATATACTCACAACTTTCCATTTATGTATGATAAGACTATGAAATTTTGGAACGGGTATGACAACTCTCCCCTCCAAAAAGGAAGTTTGTCCCCAAACTTATGCCTCACACATCAAACAGGTACGGATACTCATTCTTCATGTCTTTCTCATTTTCCCATGTAGCTTCTTCCACCGTGTGACTACGCCCTAGTATTTCACCATTGGAATTGTCTTAGTTCTCAAGATTTGCTCTTTTCGATCTAGAATCTCTATCGGTTGTTCCACATAAGTCATGTCTTCCTGAATCTGTAACGGCTCAGGTACAATGATCTTACTCGCATCTATCATACACCGTCTTAACATCGATACGTGAAATACATTGTGTACATGCTCCAATTCTGATGACAATGCTAATCGGTAAGCCACTGGACCTACTCTCTCGAGGATTTCGAAAGGTCCTACGAATCTCGGATTTAACTTTCCCCTTTTTCCAAATCGAACAATGCCTTTCGAAGGCGATACTTGCAGGTATACAAAGTCACCTACTTCAAATGTCATCGGTCGTCGCTTCGAGTCTGTGTAACTTTTATAATGACTCTGAGCTACCTTAAGTCACTCCTGAATCAGCTTTACCTTCTCAATAGTCACCTGTATCAACTCAGGTCCTAACAACTTCCTTTCTCCAACCTCGGTCCAACAAACCATTGATCGACACTTACGGCCATACAAAGCTTCATACGGTGCCATTCCAATACTTGACTGAAATCCGTTGTTACACTTAAATTCAATCAATGGTAGATGTTTCTCCCAATTATTTCCGAAATCTAGTACACAAAGTCTAAGCATATCATCTAACATCTGAATCATACGTTCTGACTGTCCGTCGGTCTAAGGATGAAATGCAGTACTGAAACTCAACTTCGTACCCATAGCATTTTGCTAACTTTTCCAAAATCTCGATGTAAAACTACTATCACGATCTGATATAATCACTGCTGGAACCCCGTGTAGTCTTACAATCTCTTTCATATACAACTCCGCTAACCTGACAGGCTTAGTCGTCTTGATTGGTAGAAAATGAGCTGATTTCGTTAATCAGTCAACTATAACCCAAATCTTATCATTCTTGTTCGACGATCGCGGAAATCCCGAAATAAAATCCATCATGATCTCATCCCATTTCTATTCTGACACAGGCAATGGTTGTAGTAATCCCGCAGGTACTTGTCTCTCTGCTTTCACTTTCTGACATGCTGAACACTCATAAACATACTTAGCAATTTCACGCTTCATACCCTTCCACCAAAAGTTCTCCCACAAATTCCGGTACATCTTATTGCTTCCCGGGTGTACTGAATATCTAGTACTATGTGCTTCCTCTAGGATTCTCTCTTTCAAGCCCTTCACATTCGGTACACATAACCGATTTTCAAGTTTCAACGTCCCTTGTTCCAATACAAAACCAGGTCATTTTCCCAAAGGTATCTCGTCTCTTATTTTGTACAAGTAAAGATCGTTAAACTGTTCCCTCTTAATCTCATCAATAATATCTGGATGTGCTATGATCGCCATCATTAAACCACTACTAGTCTCTGGAATCACATCCAACTCTAAACGTTCCATTTCCTTGATCAATTCCTTTTGACTAGTTAGCTCGTCGGCTAAGTTCCTTGGCATCTTCCGGCTTAATGCATCGGCTACTACATTAGCCTTTCCCGGGTGATACTCTATCGAAAGATTGTAATCCTTCATCAACTCTAACAATCTTCTCTGTCTCATATTCAAATCCCGTTGGGTGAATAAGTATTTCAAACTCTTATGGTCAGTGAAAATCTCGCATTTCTCCCCGTATAAGTAATGTCTCCAAATCTTTACGGCATAAATTACAGAGGTCAATTCTAAATTGTGAGTCGGATAATTAACCTCATGTGTCTTTAACTGTCTAGACGTGTAGGCAATCACCTTGCCGCCTTGCATAAGCACACATCCCAATCCTTGATGCGAAGCGTCACTATAAATTACAAATCTCTCAGTTCCCGTTGGTATTGTCAAAATAGGTTCTCTCGTTAGTCATGCCTTCATATTCTTGACTCTATTCAAAGGTAACCCCTTTCCTCATTAACCTTGTCATAGGTAAGGAAATCTTCGAGAAGTGCTCAATAAAATGGCGGTAGTATCCCGCTAATCCTAAGAAACTTTGGATTTCGGATACGGACGTCGGCCTCTGCCAATTAGATACGGCTTCTACCTTGTGAGGATCAACTGAAACCCCATTATTGTCAATCATGTGACCAACAAAAGTAATACTAGACAACCAAAATTCACACTTCTTGAATTTACCAAATAATTGCTTCTCTCGCAACCTCTGAAGTATCAACCTCAAGTGGTTCTCGTGTTCTATTTCGCTCGGTGAATAGATAAGGATAACGTCAATGAATACAATCACAAAGTCATCAAAATAATCCTTGAATACTCGATTCATAAGATCCATGAACGCGGCTGGTGCATTTGTAACTCCAAACGGCATGACTAAGAACTCATAATGTCCGTAGCGCGTTCTAAAAGCAGTTTTCTCAACGTCTTCGGCCTTTACTTATAACTAATGGTAACCCGATCTCAAATCTATCTTCGAAAATCTTGTGCCCCACAAAGTTGATCAAATAGGTCATCAATTCTCGGTAGTGGATACTTGTTCTTATTGTCAACTTGTTCAACTCTCAGTAGTCAACGCACATACACATCGAACCATCTTTCTTCTTTACAAACAACACTGGAGATCCCCACGGTAAAATACTTGGTCGAATGAAACCCTTGTCAAGTAGTTCTTGTAGTTGGATTTTCAGCTCTTTCAATTCTACGGGTGCCATTCTATACGGTGCCTTTGATACAGGTCTTGAGTCTGACATAATCTCAATGGTGAACTCAATTTTCCTTTCAATCAATGCATCTGGTAGATCATTAGGAAATACATCTGGGTATTCTAGCACTATTGGAATGTCTTCTACTCTTGATTCGGTCGCTGAGACATCAATCACTGAACATAGGAATCCTCGACATCCCTTTTTCAATAACCTTCCCGCTCGAATAGCTAAAATCAAGTACGGTGGTGGTATAACTCCACTCCCTTGGAAACAAAAGTTCCCATGTATCGGTGATCGAAAATTAACCTCTTTCCGTTCACAGTCTATCGTGGCTTGGTTAAGAGCTAACCAATCCATTCCCAGTATCACATCGAAATGGTTCACCACTATCGGTATAAGGTCTACGATCATCAACTTCTCGCCTAGTTTGATCTCACAATTCTTATATATAGTAGACATCATTATCGATTTATTAAGAAGTACGGCAGTAGACAATTCATATCCTAACGGTGCCGATTTAACATTCAAATGTTCAACAAAGGCATACGATACAAATGAATGCGTAGATCCTGAGTCAACAAGTATGCGTGCTAAGTGCGAACATACAAGCACCATAACTGAGACCATTGTCTCTGAAGCAGTCATATGTCCTGGGTTCATCTGATATGCTCTTCCATGACGTTGTTCTGTTCTTTGTCCCCCATCATTAGACTTTCTAAGCTTCGACCCACTAGAAGCCATAGAACTAGCTCCTTGCTAAGAATGCTTCCTCAGGCAATTTCTAGATTGATGTCCAACCATTCCACCATCATAACATTTGCCCCTCGTATCTGGTGCCAAGCTAGCATTGTTCATTCCTTGAGATTTGTTCTGGAAGTTCGTCATAAAACATCAACCAGTATGTGGTCTATTGCAAAGTGAAAACAATGGTATATTACTTGGTGTCCTCCTGAAATCACTGAAACTAGAACCAGAGCCCCGTTGAAAATGCCTCTTGAAAGATCCGCCTTGATTCCTGTCACCACCCTCATTACCCCATTTTTCGTGTTGATTTTGCCTTAACCTTTCCATTCCACTCTTGGCCATAAGCGTCGTTTGTTGCACTGCTACCACAGTTGAGTGCTCGTAGGTTTCCACCCTCAAACGAATATTTTTCTCGTAAACCCTCTTCGAATTTCCTTGCCCTATCTTCCTCCTCTGGCACTGAACCCTTTCCAAACCTTAACAACGCATTGAACTTGGAAGTATACTCAGTCACCGTCATGTCTCCCTATCGAAGATTGTCAAATTCTCTCTTCTTTACATTGAGAGCAGCCCTTGGAAAGAATCGACGATTGAACTCTGATTTGAATCCTTCCCAAGTTATCAGTGCTCCTTGGTCTAGGATGTTCACCCACCAGTTCTGGGCCTCACCTTTGAGTATATCACTGGCATTCTCAATTTTCTCCTTATCGGTCATCGGAATCGATCAAAAAATTCTCTCTATAACCATGACCCAATGCTCTGCTAGCGTTGTGTCAGATGTCCCATGAAACTCTGCCGGCTTCTTCCTTGAAAACTGTTCAAATATCGATCTCATACTCCTATTCTCAGGTACATGCATTACAGCTATCGATGCTGGCTCGAATGGAAGCATCAGAGGTAATCGCTCTCCTATATTCCGTATCATTTCCCCCATATTTCTCATCATTTCTGCTATTTCATTCATACGTCGAGTATGTGGCGATAGATCTCGCTCTTCGTCACTCATGATTACAATCCTGTAGTTCTTAATGCATAAACACTATGCATGTTTGACAATCAACATAAACAAGTATGTATAACAACATTCATATGCATCAAACATCTCTACCATATATGGATGCGCTCTAGAATATGTGACAATTCACTCAACACTCAACTCGTCGTCGAACGTTCCCAAAGGTTTGTTACCTATTGCTTTGATACCAATAAATGTCACGACCTATCCCACTACGTGTGGAAATAAGACACGTGGCACGCCATGAAGGCTTATCCAATTCCATTAAAGTAAAATAGCAGCGGAAATTATAAGTGAAAAACCATTAAAGTCAAAGTTATAAAAAGTTTTGTCTAATTAAACCAGTTCCAAAAGAATTCATTTTGAGAAGCAGAGGTCCAGTCGACTGATCAACGGTCCAGTCGACTGAAGACCTGAAGCAGAAAGGTTTCAAAGACTAACAGCCCGTCCAATTGACTACATCGGTGACTCAGTTGAATGATGCCTAAAATTATCAGTTGACTGAAAGTGTCCAGTCGACTAGTACTCTATTCAAGCAGAAAGTCATGTTCTAGAATCCCATCCAGTCGACTGTTTTATCAACCCAGTCGACTGATCCCCAAACATATCAAAGAAGTGTTCAAATCCGCACAGCGATCTAGTCGACTGAAACAAAAACCAGTCGACTGATTCGCAGCAGCACACTAATTCTCTGCACCATTCCAAACTACACTCCTCCAATTCAACACCAACATAAACACAATGATACAGGAATGATTTAAAACATAGTTACAGGTGTCTGAATACAAGATTTCAATACTACGAAACTAAACCATGATTCTATTATAATCTATCACAACTTCCCAAATTCTTATACAAGTTTAGGAAAAGAACAAATATATAAACAAGATAATTCCCCAGCGTTCTTCGACCTCACTCCTCACACTTCTTCTTGTCTTTCTTCTTACTTGCAATGGAATAAATCTCCACTGCTCAGCTATATACTGAGTGCACAAGTTCTAACATATGCAATATATGATAACACATGCTTTAATCTCATAATTCATACAAATAGTCTCTAGGGAGAAAAATACGCATTAATTCGGTAGCGGCAAGTCCAAGTCTTAAACCGCGATGCCAATGGCAAGTCCAAGTCTATCAACCATTGCATCCATAAGTGCCATGGCAAGTCCAAGTCTATCAACCATGCATAGTAGCCGTCGCTATTAAATTCTTAAACATCGAGAAGCTTACTCCGGCATGAATTTGTATAAGACTCCCCTTTAACCCACATAGACAACTCAATGTGCTCGGGTAAAAGTAGACATGCTTTTTACATTTAATCGCGTGCATAATTAATAGGCCTAAGATTAACACATGGATTTTGCCCGGATCACAATTTCGTCGTCGAAATTAAAAACATGGAATTCCCTATATTTCACAAGTTAGAACTTCATACCTCGTGCGATTCTCTTCAAACTTTGAATGACCGATTAGGGGGCCAATTAAACGTCGGATTTCAAATTTGAGATGATTCCTACAAGTTTATACCTTTTTTCCCAAAAGTCTAGAAATTAGATTTTTATAAAAATTTGCCAAACATGGTCAAAGTAGTATCAAAACGTAGGCCTTACCTTCACGAGTACAAATCTTGAATTTTGTGAAAATAAAACGGACGAAAGGTCGCCGATCGTCGTCGTAATGCCCGTAGGATCAATCTCCTTTTCTCTCTCCTCTCTCAAGATATTTTGTAAAGTTTTTGACAAATGAATTCTCATCCTCATCTATTTATAGGTAAACTCTTCGGGAATTATGTTTACCTCCCCGCGAGTTTCTCAAACATCTAATTAACTCCTGAAACTTCGCACACGTCCATTTTATGCCTTTATGAGTGAAAATTATAAATTACAAAAGTTTCTGACTAAGTCCCATTTGGGTCCAAAATCACGTCCGAAAACTAAATTCTGTGGAATCTCTACACAACCTACCTTTTATTTAACGTGTCACTCACGTTCTCACCAGAGTTCTCAAAATAATATTCAACGACATCGAAATTACCAGAAATTACACTACACAGGTATAATTTCACTATTCATAAAATACCAAATAAAGTCAAATAACATTTAAATCATATAAATGCCATTTACTCATGCTAATGCAAAATGAACCACCATGTTCTCGTGTCCTTACTGACACCTCATCGTTGACTCACAGTCAACTCCTTCTCAATCCAAATAATAATTAACATTGATATACTTCCAACTTTCCATTTATGTATGTTAAGACTATGAACTTTTGGAACGGGTGTGACATCAATGTACTTCTCGACCCTTTCTGAGAGTTCCACCAGGGTTGTCAGTCGGTCTCGGTGGAACGACGTATCAACTTTGGTGTGTTGAACTCCCGAGTAGAAGGCCATAATAGCGACCGTTTTGTCTAGGTGGCAGATTTGAAGCCTCTGCTGATTGAAACGGTCGACGTACTCTTTTACGAATTCCCCCTTGCACTGCTTGACGGTCAGCAGCTGGGTATCCGATTGCGATCAGTCTTGCATTCCGACGAACTGGCTGATGAAGAGTTTGCTCGGCGTCTTAAAGTCATCGATCGTCCGGGGTTTAAGAGCATGGAACCACTGCCTGATTGGCCCTTTGAGGGTGCTTGAAAAGGCCAGACACAGTAGTTCGTCAACAGTAGTGACCAGCACCATCTGGGCTTTATAAGACCGGATATGGTCCACCAGGCTTCCCAAACCGTCGTAGGAGTCAAGATGCGGTGGTTTGAATTTTCGCGGGATGGGGAACCCTATGACCCGGACGGTAAAGGGGGACTCGGTCTCAGTGTTGGTGTGATCGTGGCCTGGCTTGTGGCTCAACTGCTCAATTTGCTTCTGCAGATCCTAAATCTGGGCCTTGACATCCTTCTGACCGGTCTTTTTCTCCGTATCCGAGCAGTGTGCTAGGTCAGATGAGGAGGTTTCTTCTTCGAAGTATGCAGTCTGTGGGGATGAAACCCGGCTCTGGCTCCGGCTCCGGCTACGGCTCCGGCTCTGGGTTATTGTGTGCCTAAGATCCCAGCGGCCCATGGACGAGGGATCTCTGACCGAATCCCGGGCGGTTTGCCTTTGTTCTTCCCCTCTCGCAGCGTGTCTACTATTGATGATTTCCCTAGCATCCCCTGTCCAGTGCGTGGTGGCCCGGGCACGTAGCCGAATCCGTTCGGGAGCCCTGCTACGCTCATCGTTCCCAAGCCGCTCAAACGATAGCGGGGATATTGGATCAGTGTAGGCATGCCTTCGGACCCGTACGGGCTCACGGTCGCGTGCACTCTTCCTGGGCTGATTTTTGACTTGAGATGGCTTGTCCTGTCTGGCCAGCAGTGCTTCGATCTGCTGCTGAGTTTGCCGTTGGCCTTCCAGGAGTTGTGCGAGAGCTGCAGTGACCTACTCAGAGGTCATGGAGGAGACCGGTCACCCGGCTTGTGAGTTCGCCAGTCCTGTTGGAGCAGTGGTGTTCTTAGCCTTCTTTGGTGCCATGGTTATCAGCTCAAGATTTGTTTTTTGGAGAAATTTGTCGCTTTCCCACAGACGGCGCCAAGCTGATGATGCCTAGATCTGGGTAAGAAAGATTTAGAGAGAGAGAGATGAACACAGGCAATTTGTGTTCGGCCCGATAATGAGGTGACCTACGTCCACATGTGTATCGGTACGCATCACTAATAGATCACCGGCGGTGTTTAATGAACCAACAAAGAGGGCGGTACTACTATATACCTACCGGGTATATACGTAATAGTGATGTAACTTGTTATTCTCTAGGTTCAGAATGCGACCCCCTTGAGAGGGGGTGAGGGACCTCTTTTATAGGTACAAGAGGCCACTCGTACAAGGTAAGTTATCAGATTAGGAATCCCAATCTGATTGCAATTGATTTACATGAAATTAGGAGAGTTCCCTAAGTGGTTTAGGAAACTACTTGCTCTTTCCCTTAGTCCTTCAGTTGGGATAGGAAACTGTCTGGAGGCTTGCTGGGCAAGCAGTCACACCTTCTTGGAGTGCGCCCACGTGGGGCCAGTCTGGAACGAATGCCCAAGTTGTTGTCCACTCCGGGTGGTTCTACATAACTGCTCGGGAGGGTTGAGTAGTCAGCCCAATTTTAAGATGACTCAGCTTCTCTTTGCTGAGATGGCGAGACTTGACTTTGACCTGATATTTTTGTACATATCAAGTTTTATCATTATGTTTCAGTGTTCGACAACTGCTACCAAAGTTAGCAATCTATCCATTTCAACCAACAACAATATTGATTAAATGGATAAGAAAAATAGTAAAATGAATTTTCATACTAATGTATGGATAAGCAAATATGAGTCATCACTTGGTATGGTAATAAAAGCTTTTGTTTCCAAGCCAGAGAATAGGGATACATGTTTAAACGCAATATGTACTTTCTACCGAAGGTCAGGTCTGTGCTTAGTTCATTTTTTACGATCCTGATTAACACTATAACAAAGACCGGAGATTAATGCTACACTTTGTATTACATGTTTATGACAGTGGTTGGTGCTACACATGCTACTATATGTAAGCGAGTGATAAGATACATGAGAATCAAATTTGTGATTCAAATTTAAGAAGCATAACATTACTTAATTAACACCGGATATTTTCTTAAATTCGTACAGCAAAAAGTCATCTTAAGGAAATTCATACACAAAATTTAATCAGAGTATAATTTTGTGTATACATACAAATATGTATTTGGTTTTGGTCGAGGACTTTTACATTGTTCTTAGGTAATAACACCATAGAGTGAAAGTAATCACATAAAATTAAAATACATGCTTTGGAAACTAAGCTATTTTACTTTTCATTTTCTTCTTTCTATTTTGTTGAATGACACTACTTCAATTTAACTTTTTAGCCGAGTGTACAACTTTGTGATTTGTCCATATGTATTTAATATTAACTATGTGAACTAATCATGGACCATTAGTAATTCTTAAAGAACTTCATCAAAATATTTTCCATTGTAAAACGTATTTGGGTCGTGGAAAGAAGAAATTTTTTTATGGGATCGTCACACTGTGTGATGACGACTATGGTCTACTATATATGATACGCTGACAACGTATTTGAGAATCAAGTCTGTGATTCAAATTTGAGAAGCATAGCATCCCTCAACACCGGGTGATATTTTCTTACATACGTAGAACAACAAAAAACATCTTTTTGGAAATTGATATGCAAAATTTAATCATAGAACACAATTAATTTGGGCTGCATTTGGAAGGTATAATTTTATTATTGCTCCTAACTAATTTTATAACCTAACCCAGCCACAGCATGCAACCATACACATCAAACAGGATACATTCTAATGTAAAGATTAAGGAATGGATGTAGAACTGGGAAAATAAAAAAATCGATTGATTAGGAAAATGACAACACCCAACATACTAAATCTAAACACCTTACCTACGACATGCTAAATCAAAACGATCCCAACTAAGAAACTGAGAGTCCTTTATCCTTCATGTTACTTAACACAAAAAATATATATATTTCTACTGTTATGGATGCAATACGCAGATAGAGTTTCATACAAATTATCAACTGAAAGCTATAGAAGATGATAACGAATAGATTTTGCACAAATACACTATATGAGGAAAAATAGATTAAACACGAACCTATTACAACTAGGATCTTCAATTTTTGCAGATCTCCAACTCTTTGACCAACCAATTAAGTAAGGGTGATGACATAGAGAGGGGAGTAGGAATGGTGATGGGGAACCTTTGAATAGTTCTACAAACGATTGTTGAGCATCTTAATTCTTAAAGCAGAATTCAGAAGTTATTTTTGCAGTTCTCCAACTCTTGGGTTTCTTTACTAACATGTAATAAGGAGAAAGCAAAAGGGTTTAAGGGGGAGGAGGAGAGTCATCTGGTCTCATCACTTTTTGCGCACTAAATGCAGGGATAACACACACACACACAACATATGGATAACTGAGACGGAGGGAGATACAACCTTCAATTTTGACCTAGGAGTCTTCTATTTTGACCAGTAGAAAGAGAAGAATTGTCCACATGTCGCAACCACATGAGGCCCAGCTGGAAACTTTAGCTTTTATATATAAAGAATAGATAGATAGATAGATAGATTTTTTTTTTTGCTAAGAGATAGATAGATAGATAGATAGATAATCGGGCTGCTTATTCAAATAAAAATCACAATCAGCCCGTGCAAATTTTTAATTTAAAAATGTATTTTTTTTTTGTGCAAACTGGGAACTACGGCTACTTATTCGAATAAAAATCACAATTGGCCAGTGCAAATTTTTAACTTAAAAAAATGCATTTTTGAATGCAAGCAGAGAGCTACAAAGTGAGGCCACCAAGTTAGAACACTAACAAAAAATGTTGGTTAAAAGAATATTTAACTCTACACAATAATTAAAATACTATTTATTTTATTAAAATAATCCAACAAAACTTTTTTTTTAATAAGTTAATTTTATATATGCCAAACAACTAAATAATTATTCATTAGATTAACATTTCGTTTATCAAATCCCAATGTTTGAAATGGGTTAGCGGCAAGAAAAGGAGACATTTCCAAACCCCATGTCCAAAAAGCTTTCTTTCTAGTGGTAGTAGGGTAGCTTTGTTTGACCACTTTGTGGCAATAATTGATGAACCCTACTTTGACGAACTTTCTTTATCACATTATATACCTGAGAAAGCGAAGGGCGATCCAATTTCGAGATCATTGTCATGAATACCAATACGACGTCTGCAATGGTCGCCATTCCCTCAATTTCTAATTCGTATTTTGAGCGGCAGCCAGAGGCTTAAATTTCTCTACGATTCTACGAAGAGCATTTTTATTCATTTATTTTTGGTCACTCGGGCTTTTATTGAGTGATAAGAGTCCAATACCATGAATTATGTTACTAGTACATAGACAAAATGAGAGTGAAATGAGACATATATTACTCATTAAAAACTTGAGTGAATAATGAGTGAACAAAATGGAGTGAGCAAAATGACACTCTATTCTACGCATTGACGCCTTTTTCCAGGAAAACGTCCTAATATTCCCGTCAAAACCTTATGCTACTTCTCAAATTACTAAAACACCCTTATTTCTTTCCACAAGACAACTTATTTGGGTAATTCAAGAACCATTTTTGTTATTAAAATAAAATAGGTTCCAAATAGTCATATGTGACTACTTTTTGGTTGTACAGGAGGTCATCCTATTTTTAGGGGCTGTTTGTGAAAGCAACTACCATTATTGCAGTTTATAAGTAAACAGAATTTTAAAATTCAAATCTTTGATATTTTTATTAATTGCACAAGAGTCAGTGCTTAGTCTAGCTAATAACTCTCTTGAAATTGATTCTTTGTCGAACTCATATAATTTTGGTACATACAAAAATCAAATAAAAAGTCAAACTTATATGTGTGCAAGTGTATTGGAATTGGGTCCTCTAGTAAACAAGTTTTATATGAAGTTCGAGGGCAGCGCTTTCATGGTAAATTTTTTAGTCTATTTATACATATTTTTTTGTGCAAGACACAGTCGAAGAGTAGTTGTCTCAATTAAATTTACGGTCTTATTAGTCTCACGAGCTGGGTAAAAGGGGTATTACTCTTCCCCTTCACTATTACGAGGGATTAGTAATGCCACACCTCTAGGAGTAAATAGTCTTCCATATGAAGCTTATTAAGTTGATATTGACAATTAATCTGGCAATATTGAACTACCCAAACAATAGACTATTGACTTAAAATGGAATATTAATACGGTTTCTTGTGTCCCTAAATTAGTACTACAAAATAAACGTAGCTTTATAGCTTTTGATGTTCAAATAAACTTTTGTGTAGATGATTTATTTCGTAAAGGTTAAAATTGATTTTTAAAAAAAAATAAAAAACTGAAATTTTGACCTCCATATAGATCCCCATTGGCCTCTATGTAGGTCCCCTCATGGCTAGCAGACACGACTTTACGATAACGGGGTGGATAAAGAGAATTTATAATATTAGATAAGGGTGAATTAGTGTTATTTCCCCGTTGTGTGTACTTTGGTTAATGTTTTCTCTCAAAATTTCTCCCCAAACAATAAGGAAATCAAAATCTGAAAGTGATCACCTTACCACCATTAGCCACAATCATCTCCATCACCTTGCAGATGTATACATGTCTGAAAATTTTTACAATAGTGAATTTCACCAAATTTTCTCTGAATTTCATAATATGATTTGTGAATTTCACAACATATTCTAGAAAAATAGGAATGGAATGAGAGTCATAACATGATTTGTGAATTTCACAGCATGTTTAGTAAAAACAAATCACATAATATGATTTGTGAATATGACAACATGTTTTCGAAAACAAATCATAGAACATGATTTGTGAATTTCACATGTTCTGGAAAACAGAAATGGAAGAAAGAGTCCCAACATGAATTGTGAATCTCACAATATGTTCTAGAAAATGGGAATGGAGAATTGAGAGAGAGAGAGAGAGAGAGAGAGAGAGAGAGAGAGAAGTTATTGTATCAATCTGATTCAACAAACTTCAAAAAAATATATATCAAATTACTTTGAAAAGAAAATGTGACTCATTTTGCGTATTTAAACAAAAGTTTTGGGATTCTTAAACCGCAATATTAAAAAGGAACAAGTGTGAACCATACTTGGGCTATGGTGGTGGAGGGTTCGAATCACGCATGATGCAGCATTCATCTTCTTGAGACATCATCATCCCCATCGCAATGCTAAGTGATAAGAGAGAGAGAGAGAGAGAGAGAGAGAGAGAGAAAGTGTGTGTGTGTGTGTGTGTAACGAGCCTGGTGTTGTGGGCGGCCTGCTGTAGGTGCCTTTGTGGCTACAGTAAGTGCTGGCAGGCTACACACTATGGGAAGTTCATCTGACATCGCCTGGGTGTGAAAAAGTAATGTGCTATATATGTGTAGTTCCAAATCTCCCTAGTAAGAGGTCTTGTGGGTAGTGGCCCAAGAACAAATCCGTGCGGGTTTGGGCCCAAAGTGGACAATATCTTACTAAGCGAGAGGTGGGTCGTGACAGAATGGTATCAGAGCCTGACTCAGCCGGAAGTGTACCAACGGGAAAGTTGGGCCCTAAGGGGGGTGGAATGTAACAACCCTGGTGTTGTGTGCTGTAGGGGGAGTTCGTCCCACATCGTCTGGGGAAGGAAGGGTAATGTGCTATATATGGAGGACCATAGTGGAACTTAGTAAGACGCGTTTTGGGCAGGCTTGTGGGCCTGTGCCAGGAAAATCTGTGCGGGTTGTGCCCAAAGCGAACAACATCTTACTGGGTGAGACTTGGGTCGTGACAGAATAGTATCAGAGCTAGACCAAGCCGAAAGTGTGCCAACGAAGACGTTGGGCCCTAAGTGGGGTGGAATGTAACGACCCTGGTGTTGTGGGCAGGCTGCTGTAGGTGCCTTTGTGGCTGCAGTAAGTGCTAGCCGGCTAAACACTATAGAAAGTTCGTCCCACATCGCCTGGGTGTGGAAAAGTAATGTGCTATTTATGTGTGGTTCCAAGTCTCCCTAGTAAGAGGTATTTTGGGTAGTGGCCCAAGAATAAATTCGTGCAGGTTTGGTTCATGACAGAGAGAGAGAGAGAGAGACTGAATCCACCATTGATATCAAGTACGTAAATTTGTATATAGATAAATGTCAATAAATTTTGTCTACCATTTATTCCTCTTCATAAATGAGTTAGCTGCGTGACATTAATGTTAATCATTATATCAAATCAACCCTCCACTATACTCCCTTCGTCCCAAATTGCTTAGTACTTTTGGAAAATCTAACTTTTTAAGGGAACACAATGATTACACTTTTGTCAAACTTTTTTACTCCAACTTTTCAAGTGTGCCCCTCATAATGCATTTAGATTAATTAGAGGTGTGAAGAAAGAAAGGGCAAAGCAATAAAGATTCAAAACTTATTGTGTTGACTTTTCAACACGGACTAACATTATGGGACATCCCAAAATAAAAAGAGTGCCTAGCAACTTGGGACAGAGAGAGTATATGCAAAGAGGTCATTTAGAACATATATATATTTGGTGTGTATGTATGTGTGTGTATATATATATGTATATAATAAATAAATGAAAGGGCATTTAAGACATAAAAAATTCTTTAACCACAATTAGATGTATTAACTAGTGACACGAGAAAAAAGTTGTGCGCTCTTGTGCAACACCCAAGTGTAGGTGATCGTGCAAGTAATATAGTACTGGAAGTCCAGGTCGATCCCACAGGGAAGGAATAGGAAGAATATCTACTAAATTATAACTTAAAGAAATAGAAAATAAAAATGAAGGATTGGAGGTTCTAATGAATCCTAATTAATTAAATTAAACTAAATAATAAACTAAAACATAACGAAACATAATAAATTAAATAAATAAACTAAAGGTGTTGGAAACACGTGAATCCACATTGATCCTAACCATCTACCGTGCATACTCATTAATGTTCTATGGAGTTCATTCCTCTTCAGCATTCCGTATTTTTCTAAAGATAAAGAATCAATAGCCCTTTCATGGCCGGGACTATATCATCACAATTGATTTAAAATACATGGAAGACGGTTTAAAACAATGGTTATTACTTGCACTCTAAATGGTGTTAGCATTCAAAGTGGTTTTCAAAAGTCATTGAAGAAAAGGCCTAAAGGCTTTAAGTTCTAAAAACTGTTGTGACAAACTGAGCTTATTGGGACAATTTGATGACAGATTTCTAAAACAAAAAGTCATGGAATACTTCAAAGAATCATCTCAAGATTTAACATGTTCGATCGATCGAAGCGCTCTCGATCGATCGGACAGCCTCATCCTTCAATCGATCGAAATGCCTTCGATCGCTTGACTATCCCTGGTTCGATCGATCGAAATACCTTCGATCGATCGAACCCAAGGTTTCTAAAGATTGCATGGCAGAGGCTGGGATTCAATGTTTCATCACATATTCCCAACGTCTAAACTACGGAAACATGATTAAACTAATACAGGAATAACAAACTAGAGTAATCATAGCATATAAACTAATAAACAATCAAATAGAGGGAAAGGAGAAGAAAAACCTGTAAATAATCTGAAATAAACTTGTAAATAACTTGTAATACAGTTGAATCATCAATAATCTTCAATGAATCAATGGAAAAGATGAAAAATAACATGAATCTAACCTAACCTACTCCTAATCTAACCCTAAAACTACCCTAAACTGCTGTTTTTCGCGTTCTGGTGCGTCCCCCCTTCGTCTGGCGTCAAAACGACGTATATATAGGGTTCCCACAGAGTTTACGCAACTTTTGGGTGAAAATAAGGTTCGATCGATCGAGCTCAGTTCGATCGATCGAAGGTTCGATCGATCGAGCTCAGTTCGATCGATCGAAGGTTCGATCGATTGAACCCTTCTTCAATCGCTTGAACTCTTCTGATTTTGACAGCACTGCACCCCGATGGGAGAATAGCCATAACTTTTCACTCGGACCTCGGATTGACCTCCCGTTTGCGGCCACGCGACCGTAACTCAAAGATCTACATTTTATATCTCTGGGAAAATCTTCCAAATCTGAAGTCATCATTGTCAAAATTGGCATTTTCCCAGCTGTTTCTGTTGTTCTCTTCACCAGAATCACTTTCTATGCAATGTTTGCTTTCCATGACCTGTAAAATAGTGTAAAAACACATGTTTGAGTCTCAACATCATAGAAAACACTTAATCATTGATATGCATCTAAATCTAGGGACTTGGGGATAAAAGTATGCATAAAAGACCGTATAATACACTATAAACATGCACATTTCACCTCGAATCAACTAGGATCCTAGGGATCGAGTATTAAATAAAAATATTGAGTATCCTCCATACATGAAAGTATATAGATGGAGGATTTAAGGGCATTGTTTAATTAGATAATGCCTTAATTACCCAAAAATTCAAATTTCAAGATCCTAGCACTACGTTTCATACTCTTAATCGTTTCGCAGGCAAGATAAGAGTTCGGGATATAATAACTTTTATTCTATCTTACGTTTGATGGCCCAATCTCAAGGATAAAATAATATCAAAGTAACTTTTTATCCCATTGAGTTTGGGATAACCACATCCCAAGAGGAAGGGGGGTTATTAGGTGGGATTAGAAGTTTGGAATAACTTCTTGAGGCAAAGTGATTTTTTTTCCCTTTTTTCTTTTTTTAGATCCGCTTTTTTTTTCCCTTTTTTTTAGATCTAGTTTTTTTTTCCAGATCTCTAACTTTTTTTTTCCTAGATCTCTCTCTCTCTCTCTCTCTCTCTCTCTAGATATGTGATCGGGAGAGAACTAATCCTAATTATACGCTTCAATGAGCATTTGTTAGTACCTTTTTATCCTGTTTTTGTATATTTTTACTCTGTTTTCTAGTTTCTGACAGGTTTTGGAAGAAATCAACTAAACCAGGCTAAACAGGGTGAAAAAGCAGAAGAAAAGAAGCTGAAAAAGCCAAATCGCGCGCGCGGTCCGCGGGCGCGAAAATCAGATAGTCGCTCGCGCGACCCGCTCGCGCGAGACCCCCAATAACTCGCTCGCGCGATCCGCGCGCGCGAAGGACCAAAAGTCGCGCTCGCGCGACCCGCTCGCGCGATATGCCCAAAAACCAAAGTTGCGTATTTCAGTATACTGAAGACTCCTGTGCAAACGAAACTGCAGAATGACGTCCAGATTGTAAATTACATCAGTTTCAGTCCGTTTCGAGTTGTAAAGGCTTCCAAAACTTGTTGTAAATCTATATATACTCTATTTTACTTCAATTAGAGGGTTGGAAATTATTATACACACATTCTACAACCATACTTCCAGCCATTGAAGGGAGGGAAGCAAGGAGAAGAAGAAGAAGACCAAGGGTTCCCATGGCCTCCTCCATCAAACTCTTGCCATCTATCACTTCCATGGACGGCTAGATCATTGATCTAGGGTTTCAATGAAGCCCTAGATGAGTAATAGGGTTTTATTTATGCTTTTATTTTAGTTTTCTTATGTATGGATGACAGTCACATGTTTAGAGGATTTTTATAAATAAATCGTACTTCTATTGATTAAATCATTGCTTTCGGAATTCATTCTTGTCTTAGATCTATTTTGACTGTGATGTGCTCAACGATCTATTCTTGCTGTGCTTGTTTAGATTGTTTACATGTGATGGTGCTTTATTGATTCATGCTATCAAGTATCCGAATAGTCCATGCCTAGGTTAGACGGATTAGATCACAACCCTAGCTTAGTGTGAGATAATTCGTGCTATCCGCAGATGGATTATGTTGGTGCTTGAACCATGATTATCTTCTTGTCGGAGGAATTGGGCTTGTAGCTACAATTCCCCATATTCATCCAACGTAATAAGCTAAAGTAATTCATAAATATTCCTATTATGAATCTAGTGGTGGATTTGCAATCCTAGGTTTCCCTTAAATATTACTTAAAAACACTTTTAATTGCTTTCATAAGTTAGATTTACTTTTATTGTTAGTAGTTTAATTAAATCCAAATCAAAATCCGTTTTTCCTAATTAATTAGACTTAGGTTTTAAAATTAAGACGTTGTAGTAATCAATCTCTGTGGGTTCGACCTTTACTTCCACACTGCAAATCCTTTGAAAAGTAAAGTATACTTTTATATCTTGATATTGACAACATCAATATGCTTTTTTGCATTTTCATATTTGGTTTTTAAAAAAAAAAATTCAGATCTACTTTTTGTTTATTTTTTATTCTTTTTAGTTTTGCTTTTTTTTTTTCAGATCTCTTTTTTTTTTTTTTTGGTTAAAAAGCAATAAATTAGTTATTATCCAGAACTTATGTCCGAACACGACCAAACACAGGATTTAGGATATAACAGCTTATCTGGCAGGTTTATCTAGCACGCTCCAAACACAGGACATCGTAATAACTTATTGGACAAGATTACTATCATATATGATCTTGCATTATCCTACCCTCATCTGATAGTTTTATCCGGACTTCCAAATGAGGCCTTTATATTGAGTGGAGCTTCTTTGGCTTTATTTATGGAGGCTTCAAACGTAATTTTGTCTCACAATTGGCTTATGGAATAAAAAAAACAAACAACATGCGTGACACTAGTCATATAACTCACCTCGACTTTAAGGGTAGTCAACCTTGAGTTATAAGTTCGACCAAGACAAGAAAAAACCCTTGAGTTATAAGGATTAGGATTGTAGGTCGAGTTAGTGTTGAGTCCATTACTTTTAATTGTATTCTTGCAGTTGAGGAGGCTAGGTGAAACCTTTTGTTACACCCAAAATCCAGGCTATAAATCACACTTTCCCTCCAAATAAGCCATAAGCGCATACTGTCTATGAACTAGGCACTATCTCACCGAATTAGGAATAATTCCAAAGAATTAGCTATAATCTTATGAAATTGTGTGGCTATTTATCCTTCAAAGGATATTTATGTCATTTGTATGCGAGTGTGTCAGACCAGATTAACTTGTTAATGTGATTATTAAAGCCAAATGCGCCAAATCAGGCCAATTATGACTGTTCGAATGCCTCAAAAATAAGGACTTTTATGGTGTTAGATGAAATAGAGTGTGGAGTGGAGATTTGGACGATGTTAAAGATCACCAACTACACTAGGTTCTAAAATTAGGCTAAATTGAACTATCTAAAGTACAATAAATGAAATTGGACAAGGAAAAGTAAAGACTTTATTAAAAGTAAATTAAAGAATAGATTTCTAACCTCGAAGGGTACTTCAAAGTGGTTACCACTCCTAGTGCAAGGAAAGTAAATTACAGAAGTGAAACGTAGTGTAGTATGTAGTTGTATGGTCTATTGCATTTGTCCTTCTCTTCTTCACTTCGCCTTCTATTTATAGGCCTTTGAAGTAACTTCTCTCTTGAATTCAAATGTTTCCCAACCGCCTTCTTCAACTGCCATAGTCTCTGTCTTCCACGTGCCCTAGCAGTTGCTCTTCAAATTTAAATGTCCCATATTGTTATAACTCTTTGCACCTCTACCATGTATTGAACTAGCCTCCACGTGTTTATTCCTTATTGGTTGGATGCTACATATGCAAACTTCTATACAACCTCCACATGTCTATAAATCATTGGATAGATATTTTTAGCACAAACTTATACCCCATGCCATTTGGCTTTTGAATAAAAGTGTAATTGGCAAAACTCAATCGTCAACGGTAGTAAACATTCATCACGATACCTGACTCTAATGAATCATGGTTCCACTTTTGGTAATGGATTCAAATCATCATTTTTTTCTTTATAAAGAGGTCATGTCTCTATCAATTCTTATATCATGACACTTTGCATTTCTTTCCATGGCCAACCAAGAATGGAGCCCATACTTCTCTCTTGACTTCCCAGAATCTGTCAAGATTATGAATGTTGTTCTTGTGCCATCTTCATCATGGGATGAACCATCTTCTATTGAAATCCAAGAGAGTCAATTTACTCTCTTTGGGTGGAGGAAATGGTCATCTACAATTACTAGACCTCCAAAGCCTCAAGAAACGTCATCTTCCTCGAGTGTAGAGCCTTCGAATCCTGTGTGTGAGAAATATGAATTTTTCCTCTGCATGGGAAATGACTACATCGAAGGGTGTTGGAGTAGGCTTTTATAAGGGCCTAAAACTTGAAACGCCTCTTACCAAAGCCTTGGTGGTATACCCTGATTTTTATCAACCCGCATCCTCCGAGAACATGATTTGAAGTAGGGTTATTAAACCTTATTATCCATTTTTGGATAATCAAACCCCTAAGAAAAACATCCTAAATGCTTGGCTCATCTTCTTAACTAGCCTTCCTGGTTTGAACTTCAGATAAGAAGCAACTCGATTCCCTTAAGGTATACTTCCTATCCATACCTTTGTGAGGTAATCTCATGAAAAACTCTCCTCTGAGTATTACCCCTCTGAATTCCTTGCAAAATGCACTCTCTTCTCAAGTGGTAGGCTAAGGGCTGTGAATTTTCTTGGTTTGGAGCGATGGTTGTTTCTTGGGTAGGATCGATTGGTGTTTTGGTCAGGATTATTACTCAGGACATTGACATCGGTGTGGTATGGATATTTGAGTAGTTGCCTCTCGTGGTTTTCCTTCTTGGATCACTTTCTTCTTTCTTGATTTTTCTATCTCTTAAGGTATTTTCGATCTTGGTTCCTACATCGAATAGCTGCTCAAAGGTAGTAATAGGCATGAAATACATGCGCTCATTGTAGGTAAGTTGCAGATTCTTTATAATTATATAGACTTGCTCCTTCTCGGTTGGCCTATTCCCCATTTCTGCAACCTCCTTCCTCTAATGAGTAAAAAATATGGCAAAAGACTCCCGGTTATCTTACCTAGTGACAAACGTGTTGGGTTTGTGCCCTCAAACCATTACTTTATATAGGAGACATTGACATTTTAATATATGGATATCAGCTTTACATTTTGTTATGTATATTTCTTTCATGAGATGATTGTTATCCTTAAGTATCATAGTAAGTAATTCGTGTATGTATGAGATACATACAAGTGAGATACGAATTGCTATTCTTTGTTACTTAGAACATGTCACAGTGGATGTTGAGACTAGGATATCTCATCAGGTTTACACTGTAGCATGATTAACTACCATTGGATGGAGTGATCAATCTCAAATCACTAGAGTGTAACTCTTAGTTAATATGCTAGTGCTTATAGTGCATTGACGGACCTGAGTTTCCTTTTGACGCTCAAGGCTGTCAATCAGTCGATAGGAACTCATAACTTGTGTAAGGTACGTGTTCTCAATCTTGAGACGATTATGAACACAGACTGTGGATATGACTGCTTTGACTTACCAATCAATGAGGTCTATAGAAGATCAACACCTAGGTATCTTGGGTATGTCATGTTCATAGGGTTGTGAACATATATTGTCAAGATAGAATCTACCCTCTGATTCAGAGTAAGCATTCCCTTGAGAATGTCACCAAGTCGATTACTGAGTACTGCAGTCTTGTTGATAAGAGTTATCAACATGTTTGGTAATCATGAGAGGTGAATGGGACTCAAGGATTATAAGAAGTAATCATGATTCAGGTTGACAGTAACTGTTTATCCGATTACCTGAATATGATTGCGAATGCTGACGGTAGAGGGACATTAGTACAACATACAAGTCTAGTTATCGCTTCGGATATGTTCTTTTGCGTTGGAGTTCAGTTATTGTTTTATAGTGGAGTAAACGTTAACTGATCAGTCGATTAATTTACTGATCAAAGAGTTTGGTCATGGGAGTTAATCAACTGATCTGAGCCAACAATAAAGAGCTTAGGAGGTCCCACTCTTAGCTCCGCTAGGATGCTTGGAAAGGCAAATGAGGATGATGTCAAGACAGGTTCGATCGATCAAAGTTGTCTCGATCGATTGAAGTCTAGACAGGTTCGATCGATTGAAGATGGTTCGATCGATCGAATGTTCGATCGATCAAAGCCACTTCGATCGCTCGAGAGCAAGGTCGGTTCTGGGAATCTATAAATAGGGCAGCTGCGTTCTAAAAAAGTGTGGTTCATCGTTTTGAATGTCAGAAGCTGCAGAAACTGTTTTGGAGCCCCAAAACCTTCTATATCCTCTCCATTAGGGTTCCCACCAACCCTAGCCCTTCCTGCGAGCATCCATAGGAGTCATAAGAGTGAATACCATCTAGTGGAGGCTGTTGGAAGTCAGAGATTTCAGAATTGGGTTCAAGACAGTAAGGTATAATTCTTGTCTCCTCTTGTGCGCATCTATAGAGTTAATGGGTAGTAGATCCGGGCATGCCAATTAAGTTTTATAACTTGATTTTTTCCGCTGCGGGTTTAAACTTAGAAATTAAACCGTTATTTTTTCCAACAATTGGTATCAGAGCCACGCTCGTTTGGATCTATAGATGCGTTTTTGGAACACTATATTGATTTGCATGTTAATTTTAGAACTATTTTCGAAACGGCATTGTCACAGATCTGTTTCTGCAGTGTTATCGCAGCAGAATACAAATCTGTGATTGCATGGGATGCAAGGCGGGTTCGATCGATCGAACATGTTTCGAGCGATCGAACATCCTCTGTCCTCGATCGATCGAACAGTCTTCGATCGATCGAAACCTTCTGGTGTTCAATCGATCGAATGAAGTTAGATCGATCGAGATAGATTCTTTGTCAGACTCTCTGTTTCACAGTTGTAAGGTGTTTTGAAATTAAAAGCTTTATTTTTAAAAGTATTCTGTAAAATTTTCAAATCATTCTGTGAAACAGAATGTTCAAGCGATTGAACAGTGTTCAATCGATCGAAGGTTCGAGCGATCGAACGGTCTTCGATCGATCGAACTGTGACAGAGAAGTAAGATGCTGTTTTTAAGTTCTAATTCAGTATGTAAAGAGTTTATATACTATGTGAATCAATTAAGTGTTCCAATATTACATATATTTGTTATGCATGTGTGGATGCGTGTACGACTAACCCTTTTGCAGCTAGTTTAGTCACTATCTCCCATGGCACCAAGACTTTTAAATTTTGTATTTAAACTGTTTGAGATTGGTGCATGTTGTAATTTAAGTTTGGTTTGGTTTTAAGGCATATGTAAAGGGCGCTGCGACTTCAATCCTACGAAAAGGAAAGTTGCACCGGTTTTTCTAGCCTTTTATTTTGTTGTTATTTCTATTTCTAGATAAATTGTAAACTTCGAAAGAAGCATAGGACAAATGTAATAGAATTAGAAAATCCATGAAGATGGAGCAAGGAGCCGTTATCCATGAAGATGGAGCTAGAGGCGATCAAACCAAAAGGAGGTTCTATAGAGATAGAGCCATGGGAAATAGAGGCATTGTTTGAATGCCTATATTTCATTTTAGTTTTTTTTTATGTGCTTGGTTTATGATTGGCGTATAATACATTGTTGCATGCACGCAAAACAAGTTTTCTAAAATTAAATTCAAAAACCGTTTTCAACACATTAGTAAACATTAGATGTTTATGGGAAGTGTGTAGAAACAGATTTTCTCAAAAAGCAAAATCTTTTTTACTAAAACTAGTGGGAGAGGGTCTTATTAATTACACCCACGATCTTCCATTAACGGTTCACTGTAAGATGAGTGGTGCATTCTGTGTCACCTCGTCAGGGGTGATCAATCCATACGGAGGGTGCATTACTCATTGGTTACTAGATGTGAACTTCTTATGATAGGATCAATCAGACGTGTTAGAGGGTGACCACCACACGGAGGCGCTACTTGAGACGGTTGTGATTGGATCCTAGTTAATGGTACACACTAGCTAAGCTATGGATAAGGGATCCCACACGGGGCATTATTCAGAAACTTAGAGATCAAAAGGGATCGGGAGTCATAACTTGTTTTTGCAAGAGTTGCATAGCGGACAAGTCTTGATTAATCAAAAAATAGAAAATTGACCTCCACACGGAGGCTTTATTCTTTTGTTTCGATATTCCAGCGACTTTGTTTTAAAATAAGAGTTTTAAGGATTCTTTTATTTCAAACTGTCAAATCCTGATATCCATATTTATTTTTTTTATTTGATTTTCAGTAATCATAATGTCTGGATCTGCATTTAGTCCACTTGCCACCATACTCACTCAAAACAAGTTAACTGGAAACAACTACACTGAATGGAAACGTAACCTTGACATCGTGTTAACTGCGGAGGATCACATATATGTCCTCACCACCCCATGCCCCGAAGAACCCGCGGCAAATGCTTCGACAGCTGCCAGACGCGAGTTCGACAAATGGAAGAAGTCGAATGGAATGGCTCGTTGCTATATTCTGGCCTCAATGGCTGGTGTATTGCAACACCAATTCCAATCGAATGATTCTGCCAGTGACATTATCACATCCCTGAAAAAGATGTTTGGGGAGCATGGCAGGCCTGCCAGACAGGTAGCCATGCAAAAGATAATGAGTGCAAAGATGTCGGAAGGGACTCCAGTCAAGGAACATGTTTTAAAAATGATTGGTTATTTAAACGAGCTGGAGACCCTAGGTGCCAACATCGATGCACAGACCCAAGTTGATATGATCCTTAATTCGCTCAATTTAAACTTAACTATAATATGAATCAAATGAATTTTTCAATGAGCGAATTGATGAGTTCTCTTTTGGCAGCGGAAGGGGTGATCAAACCTGGGGTCAACGTTTTGAACGTTGAGAAAAGAGCTTCCTCCTCCCGATCTGTGCCGAAAGGAAAGAAAGGGAAGAAGAAAGCTAGCACTGGTGGTTCAAGTGTTGGACCAGTCCCTAAGATTGCAAAATCTAAGGGAAAAGGTAAGGGCAAAGGGAAGGTGGGTGGCCAAGGCAAAGGAAAGTGTTTCCAATGCGGTGAGAAGGGCCACTGGAAGAGGAACTGTCCAGAATTCTTAGCTACAATAGTTCAAGGTATGATTGAATCACATGTGATTGAAGTAAGTTTTATAACGGATACTTCAAACACTTGGTGCATTGATTCTGGTGCGACTAACCATATCTGTAATTCATTGCAGGGGTTCAGATCAACCAGGAGGTGCAGTGATGGGGAAATCGTACTTACTCTAGGTTCTAGCGCAACCGTTTCTGCGGTTGCTATAGGAGTCATAATTTTAGAATTTCTAGACAATAAAATTTTGATTTTATCAGATGTACTTTACGTCCCTTCAATGAGACGTAATTTAATTTCAGTTTCTAATTTATCGAATAATGGTTATTCTTTTCATTTTGGAACTGAAGTTGTGATTAAAAGAAATAGTTCTTTTATATGTTCTGGTGTTAAATCAAATGGTTTGTATGTGATTACTCCCAATATTTCTAAAGACTCTTGCATGGGACTTAATAACTCAGTGGTTACTGTACCATCTAAAAGAAAGAGACCTTCTACTAATCCAACAAGGCTTTGGCATATGAGGCTTGGCCATATCAATCTAAATAGGATTGGCAGACTAGTCAAAGAAGGGATCTTAGGCGATTTGGTTCTAGAACCAATGGAAGTTTGCGAGTCTTGTTTAGAGGGTAAGATGACCAAAAGGCCCTTTCCTACAAAGGGAAATAGAACCAATGCATTGTTGGAATTAGTTCATACTGATGTGTGTGGACCAATAAATATTAGAGCAAGGCGTGGTTATGAGTATTTCATAACATTTACTGATGACCACTCCAGGTATGGATATGTGTACCTAATGCAGCACAAGTCTGAAGCCTTTGAAAAGTTCAAAGAGTTTAGGGCTGAAGTGGAAAAGTAATTGGGCACACATATCAAGGCCATTCGATCTGATCGAGGTGGCGAGTACCTCTCTAATGAGTTTATTGATCACCTCGTACAGAATGGGATTCTGTCACAGTTGACTGCACCTGGCACGCCTCAACAGAATGGTGTAGCTGAGAGAAGGAACCGGACTCTTTTAGACATGACTAGGTCAATGATGAGCTATTCAGAGTTGCCATTATTCCTTTGGGGTTATGCTTTGGAAACCGCTGCGTACATACTAAATCTAGTACCAAGCAAATTTGTTCCCAGGACACCACGAGAGATGTGGATTGGGCGCAAGCCTTCTTTGCAACATCTCCGGATATGGGGGTGTCCGGCACATGTGCTGAAAGGAAAGATGAGCAAGTTGGATTCTAGATCAGAAGTATGTTACTTCGTAGGGTATCCAAAGGGTACTTATGGATGGTATTTTTATGATCCAAGAGAGCAGAAAGTGTTTGTTAGTACGAATGCTGTTTTCTTGGAGGATGACTATATCATGAACCATAAACCTAAGGGAAGGATAGATCTTAGAGAGATAGAAGGAGAGCCCTCAGTCCAACCCGTAGTTGATAACGATATAAATCAAGAAAATACCACTTCTTCACCCATTTCTGCATCGGTACCTCGTCGTAGTGGGAGGATTATCAGCCAGCCTGATAGATACATGTTCTTAGGAGAAGTTTTTGAAGCTGTCTCCATAGAATCTGAATCTGATCCTGCCACATACGAAGAGGCAATGGCTGATGTTGATTCAGAACATTGGGTTAAAGCTATGAAGGCTGAATTAGAATCTATGGATTCTAATCAGGTCTGGGATCTTGTAGAACTTCCAGCCAATATTAAACCCATTGGTTGTAAGTGGGTCTACAAGAGGAAAAGAGCATCTGATGGAAAGGTTGAGACCTTTAAGGCTGGGCTTGTAGCGAAAGGTTATACTCAGAGGGAGGGCATTGACTATGAGGAAACCTTCTCGCCGGTAGCCATGCTCAAGTCCATCAGAATACTCTTATCCATTGCTGCATGCCTAGATTATGAGATCTGGCAGATGGACATCAAGACTGCATTCTTGAATGGCAATCTTGAGGAGGACATCTATATGCAACAACTAGAAGGGTTCATAGCTGGTTGGAAAGGTAACTTGGTATGCAAGCTACAAAAGTCCATTTATGGGCTTAAGCAGGCATCCAGGAGTTGGAACATCCGATTTGACCAAGTGGTCAAGTCGTTTGGTTTCATACAGAATCTGGATGAACCTTGTGTATACAAGAAGTGTGAAGGGAAAGTGATGGCCTTTCTTGTGCTTTACGTTGACGATATTCTACTCATTGGGAATGATGTAGCGGCATTGTCAATGGTCAAGGTTTGGCTAGCTAGTACTTTTGATATGAAGGATCTAGGAGAGGCGAGCTATATTCTTGGGATAAAGCTCTTTCGGGATCGCAAGCGAAAGATAATGGGATTGTCTCAAGCTGGTTATATCGATAAGGTGCTAACTAAGTTTTCAATGGATAATTCGAAGAAAGGATTGTTACCTTTCAGGCTTGGTTTAGCGTTTTCCAAGGACCAGTGTCCAAAGACACAGGAGGAGAGGAATCGCATGATAGGAGTTCCCTATGCTTCAGCAGTGGGAAGTCTTATGTATGCGATATTATGCACTAGACCAGATATTTGCTTTGCCGTTGGCATGATTAGCAGATATCAGTCGAATCCAGGTCCAGAGCACTGGACAGCCGTCAAGCACATTTTTAAGTACTTGAGAAGGACTAAAGATTACATGCTTATGTACGGTGGTAGTGAGTTAATTCCAGTAGGATACACTGACTCGGACTTTATGTCAGATAAAGATTCGAGGAAGTCGACGTCCGGTCATCTCTTTACCTTGGGAGGTGGTGCTGTCAGTTGGAGGAGCATTAAGCATAAATGCATTGCAGACTCAACTACAGAAGCTGAGTATGTGGCTGCTTGTGAAGCCGTAAAGGAAGCTGTTTGGCTTAAGAAGTTCCTTATGGAGCTCGAGGTGGTACCAGCGTCGCTGTCACCTATTACGCTTTATTGTGATAATAGTGGGGCAGTGGCTCAGTCCAAGGAGCCAAGGAACCACGGAAAGGGAAAGCACGTAGAGCGGAAATATCATCTTATTTGAGATATTGTTCAACGTGGAGATGTGACTGTCACCAAGATTGCCACCGCTGACAATCTTGCTGATCCGTTTACAAAGGCCTTGCCACAGAAGGTCTTTGATCGTCATCTAGATAGTCTAGGTCTCAGATGTAATCCTGTATGGTTATGAGTGCAAGTGGGAGTTTGTTGGGTTTGTGCCCTCAAACCACTACTTTATATAGGAGACATTGACATTTTAATATATGGATATCAGCTTTACATTTTGTTATGTATGTTTCTTTCATGAGATGATTGTTATCCTTAAGTATCATAGTAAGTAATTCGTGTATGTATGAGATACATACAAGTGAGATACGAATTGCTATTCTTTGTTACTTAGAACATGTCACAGTGGATGTTGAGACTAGGATATCTCATCAGGTTTACACTGTAGCATGATTAACTACCATTGGATGGAGTGATCAATCTCAAATCACTAGAGTGTAACTCTTAGTTAATATGCTAGTGCTTATAGTGCATTGACAGACCTGAGTTTACTTTTGACGCTCAAGGCTGTCAATCAGTCGATAGGAACTCATAACTTGTGTAAGGTACGTGTTCTCAATCTTGAGACGATTATGAACACAGACTGTGGATATGACTGCTTTGACTTACCAATCAGTGAGGTCTATAGAAGATCAACACCTGGGTATCTTGGGTATGTCATGTTCATAGGGTTGTGAACATATATTGTCAAGATAGAATCTACCCTCTGATTCAGAGTAAGCATTCCCTTAAGAATGTCACCAAGTCGATTACTGAGTACTGCAGTCTTGTTGATAAGAGTTATCAACATGTTTGGTAATCATGAGAGGTGAATGGGACTCAAGGATTATAAGAAGTAATCATGATTCAGGTTGACAGTAACTGTTTATCCGATTACCTGAATATGATTGCGAATGCTGACGGTAGAGGGACATTAGTACAACATACAAGTCTAGTTATCGCTTCGGATATGTTCTTTTGCGTTGGAGTTCAGTTATCGTTTTATAGTGGAGTAAACATTAACTGATCAGTCGATTAATTTGCTGATCAAAGAGTTTGGTCATGGGAGTTAATCAACTGATCTGAGCCAACAATAAAGAGCCTAGGAGGTCCCACTCTTAGCTCCGCTAGGATGCTTGGAAAGGCAAATGAGGATGATGTCAAGACAGGTTCGATCGATCAAAGTTGTCTCGATCGATTGAAGTCTAGACAGGTTCGATCGATTGAAGATGGTTCGATCGATCGAATGTTCGATCGATCAAAGCCACTTCGATCGCTCGAGAGCAAGGTCAGTTCTGGGAATCTATAAATAGGGCAGCTGCGTTCTAAAAAAGTGTGGTTCGTCGTTTTGAACGTCAGAAGCTGCAGAAACTGTTTTGGAGCCCCAAAACCTTCTATATCCTCTCCATTAGGGTTCCCACCAACCCTAGCCCTTCCTGCAAGCATCCATAGGAGTCATAAGAGTGAAGACCATCTAGTGGAGGCTGCTGGAAGTCAGAGATTTCAGAATTGGGTTCAAGACAGTAAGGTATAATTCTTGTCTCCTCTTGTGCGCATCTATAGAGTTAATGGGTAGTAGATCCGGGCATGCCAATTAAGTTTTATAACTTGATTTTTTCCGCTGCGGGTTTAAACTTAGAAATTAAACCGTTATTTTTTCCAACAAAACGATGGCTATTGTATATCCGGAAGTGCTAATAAGAGTAATTATACATGTTTTCCACCCTAATTATAAATATTTATGTTTATTTTAATATGATTGCATAAATAAGGCATTACTGCTAATATTTGCATAAGTACACTATTTTGCAAAAAATAATAGTCTAAGGAAAATGAAGTGGATGATGGCATAGGAGAGAAAGTTGATTAGAAGAATAAAAAGAAGAAGATCCTAAAAATTGAGCAGGACCGGTCCCAACAAAAGGGCAGGACTGGTCATGACCAGGACCGGTCGCGAAACACAGGCAAGACCGGTCCCAAAACATATGTGGGACGATTGCGCTCGTCAGAATTGCAGGAAATAGAGATTTTCGGCTTTAAAACTTCTAAACCTATATATACTAGGATAGATCATAAATAAACGATACAACACACATTACATATGAGTTTGAGAGGAGATAAAGGAAATCCTAGGGTTCTTAAAACCATAGTTCAGATTCAAGCAAGCAGTTGAGTATTTCAAGCCCTAAATTGAAGATTTTTTCTAATACAAGTGTTCTATATTCATTCAACTTAGGTTTTTCTTAGTTTTATTTAGATTTTACTTTTTAAATCTGTTTTGTGATTATTTTTATTATGTTTTCCATTAATATGATGTTTAAATTCAATTGCGCTATGTTAGGCTAAACTCTTAGTTAGGAAAGAGCAATGAAACGGTAAAACAACTTGATTTCCATGCATGTTTTCATTGGGCAGCCCTAAATCCAAGGGTCAATGGATGTTTAAGTAAGGTTTCATAGGATTTTATGTTCTCTGATATGAATAATATTAACGAGCATGACGTTAATGGATCTTAACTTGAATTTTCAACAGTTTGTGAACTTGCTTCATGGTTTTAGATTAGTTAATTAATTTTCAAGCATAGTAGGGTAGTTTTCGCCATGAATCATGGTCATAAACAATTTGCCCGTACTTCATTAAAAGGGTAAAATTGAACTAGTTCTATATCTTCATACCGGTCAAAAGGTATTTTATTATTTTAATTGAACCTATACACTAGAGGCATGACTTTGGATGATTGGGAGTCTCGTATCTTTCCTTAGGCATGGAAGTTAAGGAGTTTACCGTGGACTTGTGATTTCCTAGCGCTTTAATCATATTTAAAAGACTTTCAATTAAATTCGATGTTTTAATTAATTTCACTTAGGTGTTAATTTGCTTAGTTAAATTAATTTAGAATTCCAAATATAGCTATAATTAATTAGTAGTTTTGTTTAGTAAGTAAGTTTCATTAGTTTAAAATTGTTACCAATTATTTAATAGTTCTAATAATTCTCATTAGTTTGCAACTTACTTTCATTTGCAAACCTGTTAAAACAACCTTCAAAAGAAATAATATTTTTCTTTATTTTTGATACTAATAAATCAAGTAAAATTAATCAATTCAAATTATTTCTTTCCCTTAGGTTCGACCTTGGCTTACTAGAAAATATATTACTTGAACGATCACCTACACTTGGGTGTTGCACACAAGAGCACACAATTTTATTCGTGTCACCTAGTGGTCTAAAGGTCCCTAACAGTAACATCAAGCTCGATGTTGTAGGCGTATTATTGGCTTTCCTGGGTTAGATCATCTTTGTGGCTGGACTATTGGCTTTCCTGGGTTATTTACAATCTGATCGTGGGTTCAAGGAATATCAATTCCACGGGTTCACATCATATTGCTTCACGAATTCGGTCATGATTTCCTCCCAAATACAGGTCTTGGAGGATTCAAGAGCTAAGAACCATTGCAAGGCTCCTCCAGAAAGATAATGGGAGAACAGCTAGGCTAAGTGCTCATCTCCCAATCCCATAGGTCTCAAGGCAGTGACATACATCTTCAAGTGGCTCTTAGGATTCCTAGTCCCATCAAACTTCTCTAGGTCATACATTTTAAACTTGTCAAGCATTTTGATCTTTGAGGATTCGAGGAGACCCTCGAGGTCTAACAGGTAGTCATCGGCACGATGAGACTTTCTTACTACACTTTCTAGGTGGTCCAACTTATCTCTCATCATCTTCCCGGAATCCCTGTGTACACCGTCATCAAATCAATCCTCCTTCTTAATAGGATTTGGATCAACAGGGTTCTTAGGTGCAATAGGCGGAAGAGGTGGTATGGGTAGATCAACATCAGGCAGCCCCAGCGGATTCATGGTAGCTTGCCCCAAACGATCTATGATATGCTATAGTTGTTTCCCCTAACAGGCCAAGGTATCTTCTAACTGTTCCATTCCCTCTTGTTCTTCGGCCATAAGTATCCCAATACTTACAGCTCAAACTAATCTTCTTGAACCAGGGGGACGGACCCAAGAAAATGTGCTTGTAGTCTTCTTTGGAACTATCTCTAGACAGTCTGCATACCCATACGTGCCCGATATGAAAACCATCTTTATCTTTTCATTTTAGGTTCTCTTAATGTTGTGCATGCTCTTGCGGATTGAAACAGATTATATAACCACCTATTAATACATAGCCATATAAATCCTAGTCGTATCATTCAGTATTTCTTCTCATTCCATAGCCACCATAATAAACGTCACCCTAGTCATTCTATGTTTGGAATTTCATGTGTGACAGGGTTTGTGATAGCCTAGGTTTGATTAGGGCTAACTCTAGCGAATAAGATGCAAACAAGATTATGATTCGTCATCCTACGAACTCGTGATAAATATTCCAGATATAGCACCTAAGTGTACCATCCTCATGTCATGTGGCAAGCATTTCACATGGATAGAATGCCTTAAGTGTTAGACAGTGCTATGTATCACTTGTCGTATAGGCTTCCTTATCATATCAACTAATCCCAAAGGGCAAATAAAGCGTGTGTGCGTACCTTGTCATAACAGGTCAAACCCTAAAGGATTAGGATCTCTGGCTACAATATGCAATAACATGGATAGAGTCAAAGGGTCCCCCAGCGAGATGTCCTATATAACCCCCCATTACAGGGTTTGGTGTGGTACGTGGAGATGGTTTTAATACCCGTAGGTACGTGCTAGGGAAGGGAAGGCCTACATAGGGTTGCCTGAAGAAGAGCAGGTCCCATTTCGGTCTGCCCAAGCTTCTAAAAACTAATGCACGTGCGATCCTCATAATATAAAGTCAAAGAACCGTGAAAATTTTAGAGTCTAACCCTCTTAGTCTAGTCCCCATCAAAGTTGCCAATTGTGGATACCTCAACCAAGCATAGGGCCTAGAAAAGACCAAGCTCACTTGATTGATCCCATTACAAATCTCTTGTCAACAAACACGAGTGAAGTTCTCCACCCTTCATTACCCTTTATCTGATCCGACCGATTTGGATTACTCATATTTGGGATTTCATGGGGCTTTTTATCCAACTTGAGGCTACAATCGATGCCCATGATCCATATTTGAGGCTACGAGTGAGTAATCCATATTTCCCACAAGGCTAAATCCAAAGAGATCCTCACTAATAAAGTTGCCACTTGGTTTGATAATGGAAACCTAGAAAACTAAATCTATCATGTCCAATGGATAGAGAGCACCGCTCCGTCATCACCAAAGAACTTGGTTCGGGGGATAAGATACGAGAGAGGAAGGAGCTAGATCGTACTAAAACACCCTTTTCGCCCCATTCGAAGATAGGACCCTACTCAACTTTCAAGGTGTTTGACTAGACATTATGTGGACCGTTTCATTTATTTCTAATGTAATCCTATATTCAAGTTATCAATAGCTAAAGAAAAAAAATCATATAAGAGACTGTACAAATACATGAAATGCACGTGCTAAAGCAGTAATTCGGGGATTAAACATATTACTACGCTCCCCTATGCACGCAACAGAAATTAAAGGATTTAAATGTGAAAATCACACTCAAAAACCCTAGAGAAACTTGATATCTATGCACAAAAAGTCGTGTACTCCCCTATGCATGCAAAAGAAATAAAAGGATTTGAACGTGAAAATCACACTCAAAAACCCTAGAGAAACTTGATATCTATGCACAAAGACTCGTGAAAGGAATTAAAACCAGTTTTATCCACCTAATCGTACTTGTATGTGATCCTAAGAAAGCAGTAAATAAAAGGGAAGCTAGGAAACTTACTCAGAATAGCATAGCATTCCCAATTATCCTAACTAACATGGTTAGGACAATAACAATGCAATATATAAAGGATAATAGATGAAGAATACCCTACTATTCTAGGCATGCATACTGTATATGCATATCCAAACATAACTACTATGTGGAGTAGTGTGCATGTGTAACCCTAATTAAGATGTTATCCCTAGTACAGATAACTTACTATTCTAAGTGAGGATAGTGTGCAAGTGTACGCATGTGCATGAATACATGGATATGAATTAACTAATTCATGGACAAGAACATGAATTAAAATAATCATGCAAGGATGTGAATAAACATGGATTAACTAATTCATGGATATGTACATGAACTAAACAACTATGTAAGGATTACATGGATTAAACATAGATATCCTAATCATGGATAGTCTACTATTCTATATAATTTTCATTACAACATGATTTCTATGTGCATGGATACCCTAAAAACTAGACTCGTAGATCCAAATTAAGGTTTCATTAACCCCGGGGATCAAATATCCATTGATTAGATACCAACCCCACAGGCTCCAGCTACCTCAGCATCCAGATAAAGTTTACCTAGGATAACTCAAAATTCAATAAAGATACTAAAAATAAGGAATTAAAACTATCATGTGTACTTTAAAAATCTAAACTAATAAATAATTAAGAACGATAAGAACAAATCAGAAATCTAATCTAGAACTACGAATATAAAGATCAAAGCAATAAAATAGAGCAGAAAATAAAAAAGAAAGAAGATCCTCAGAATCTCTCTCCGGCAGAGCTCTGCTAGCACCGAGGACTCCAAGACTCGAATCCTACCTCTAAAACTTTAACTATTCCTAAGAACTTTCTAGGAGTGCTTCGTAATCCTCCAATGGGGGTTTCCTTGGGCTTTCTAGTCCTTAGGATTTTCAAGTGTATTCGACGGAGAGGGGAGGAACCCCTTTTATAATTTGAGAAATGGGTTGGAAAGTTCGTATCTAAGAGATGTGGGACAGAAAAAACACACTTTTGGGTATTTGTTGGCATTTTCACACGGATTGAGGTCAAATCAAGGGTCCATAATGCATGTGACACATATGATTGCCTATGTGGCACTCAAAGTATTGGGGTGGCAGTCCGAGAATGCTGCGCGACACTCAGCCCAAAAAGTTGCATTTTCTTTCTTTCCTTCTCGGACTTTATTCTCTCACCTCAATTATCCTTTTTGGGCTTAGTTTGAAATGCTTTTGGTCTCATTCAAAAAGTGTTTGTGGATTTTGAGTTCCAAACCTGTGAGGTGCAAAAAGGAGCAAACCTGTGAGGTGCAAAAAGGAGTAAACCTGTAAGGTGTAAAAAGGCTGAAAATTCTCCTAAGCGGGTTTAGGCCAATGTGAGGGCTTGGGACATTAATTTAAGCTATTTCAAGACAATTTTGTAAAGAGAGCTCTCAGGATCCCACCCCGAGATCCGGATTTTGCTCAGTAAAAGGCGATTTTCATCATTTCATGTGAAACGGCTATCCGAACTTGGGTTCTTGTCTCTAAATTAAATTTCTTCTGTACCTATGTCTTCCTAGAGGTTATTCTAATGTATCTAAGAGAACACTGTACTTCTCGAAGTTCTGCTTTATAATCGACAATTCCCGATTCCAATAATCGGGTTGTTCTTGAGGCGGGGTTCCTTTTGTCGAATGGACGAACCAAAATAAAGTGTCTAACCAACTCCCCCCTCCCCCCCCCCCCCCCCCCCCCCCCCCCCCCGTTGAATCTACTCTATACCATCAATTAAGTCATGGATTCTTAAGTCATGGATTCTAAATTAAGAGTTGCTAAACTAATATGGACCCAATTGTAATCCAACTCATTTTAAAAATTTGGTCCAACATTTTTTTCTCATTTCTTAGTTCAACCTATCCCAAATTATCTTAAAACCAGTCCAAGCTTTAACAATTATAATCCATAATTAAACTTTAGTGTTGAAAAAAAAAAGTGACAATGTGTACATACAAATAGATCAAAAGAAAATATGTATACATATACAAAAATAATTTCACCTTGGGGGCATTTCCACAAACCCCCAAGTGAGCCCACCAGACTTAGAGATCATAAACTTAGCCCTTAGGTGCAACATTTGGCTCTACTCCTAATCATTCAAATGAATAATAATTATTTAAAATGTTCCTATCTAGATCGTTCTCATAGCATGCCACATAAAATACTTTAGGGCGATTTTTTTGGGTCTAATTCATCCCAAAGTAGTGAACTTGGTAGTACTAATTTTGTTTATACTTGACATAAAATTCAAGCCCACTCACGTGAGAGTATTTTTACTCATTCATTGTTCACTCGGATTTTTATTGGGTGATATGTGCCCCATTCTATTCCCATTATGCTCTTAATTATCAACATAATTACTGAAATGAGACACATACCACCCAGCGGAAGCAGGGGCAGATCTACATGTAGTAAGGGAGGGGGCTCAAGTCCACCCCAGAATTTTTTAAAATAGTAGAGTTACACAAAAAAAAATGAGTAAAACTTCAGGCACACTCATTTTCACAACCTCACCCCCCACAACCTGATGTGTCAATCATTTAGTGGGATGTGACCCACCATTTAACACCACCTCACATATGATACTCCCACTACATGATTGCCATATCAGGTTGTGGGGAGTGAAGTTGTGGAAATGGGTGTGCCTGAAATTTTACTCAAAAAAAATTAACATTTTACAGTTAAGCATCCCACAACCCGTGATAGTTTTAACCTTCCCCCCCCCCCCCCCCCCCCCAGTTAAGCATCCCACAACCCGTGTCTCCCCCCTACAAACAATCATTTCTATTGTAAAATTGTCATATTAAGTCATCTTATAAATACGAAGTTAGGATTTTTATTTTCCATTCACACTTCTCAAACTCTCCAGTCTTCCTCTTATGTTTCTATGCTAGTTTTAATTGCATTAGCTTATATCATCTATATAAAAAAATATGCACAAATAAGGAATTTATATCAGCATAGTTAATTTCTCTTTCATTTTATTTTTATTATTTAAAAATAGAAAATTCATAGTCAACTTGTGAGTTGAGATAGTTCTGATTTTGATGTATCTTGATACATAAGTATGACATGGTCTAAGTGCTTAGTAATGACACCCGACAAAAAGATACTAATTAAATATCTAATCTTGAAAATGTCTTAATCTTGATCAATGATTAAATACAAGTCACCTTCAAAATGGTCAAATGTTGTTCTTTTCAATGTCTTCAATTTCTTGTTTTCTTTAGGGGTTGTATATATGAGCAGGTAAAGAAGTTGTTTTTGGAGTTCATGAACAAATTATCTAAACTTCAAACTTGGTGAATAACATTTCTTGAACAGGAGTTCATTCTCAGTTTAAAGGGCTTGTTTTGGAAAGTTAGAGATAAGATTAGGTTCACTTCAAACCCCATTTTAATTTACTTGTTTTCGAGAACACTGGTATTGTGTTGATATTATAAAGAACTAGTTATTGGAATATTTTTATATTAGATGTTCAACATGAGCTCTTATGGAACCAAAAGGCAGCTACACAAAACTAAAATTATTTAGAACTGTTTCTTTCTGAACCACATAAAGTGTTTTTTTTTTTTTTTTAAACAGCCTAAACCAATATAATTTTAATTCTCATAAAAATCAGGTATAAAACTATATATAGTGGGATTAAAGCAGATGCTATTTTAACTATTCCTCACAGTCACGTAGGTTTTGCTTTTACTTCCCAGAATTGGTGGTTTTGGTTAGGTTTGACAATTGATTTGCACCATTATCAGGTTTCCAACCCTATTTTAACTTTCTACAAAAACTAACAACAGTGCATCTGCCAAAGGTTTTTTTTTGATAGCGTGCATCTGCCAAAGTTAGTCATAAAATGGTTGGGTCTGGGACTTTGACCTAACTCTTTCCTCACTCTTAAGTTGGAAACAGACAAGTATTGTTTTACTCACACAGTAATTAAAAATCCCACCTAAAACTCATTGTTTAGACTTTAGGCGTACAATTTTTTTAAATCGGCCATGGTCTGGTAGGACCGATTTAAAGTATTATATATATACATACAGGGCCGGCCCTGAGATGACCAAAATTGGCCGAGGGGCCAAAAAAATGAGGCCTCTATACTAAGTTTCATTGAAATTATAAAAAAAATAGGCCTAAAAATGATAAGTTTCATAGAAATTAGAAAGAAAATAGGCTTAAAAATGATAAGTTTTATAGAAATTTAATAGAAATTAGAAGAAAATAAGCTTAAAAATGATAAATTTCATAAAAATTAGAAAGAAATAAAAAAAAAAAAATAGGCCTAAAAATGAGGCCTATAGTCGAGGCCCCATGCGATTGCTTTGAAAAATAGGCCCAGGGCCGGCCCTGTATACATATATAATGAGAGTAATATTTCATTAACAACTTATTTCAAAAGAAATTAGTATAATTATATAGAAGTAAAAAATAAAAATAAAATAAACAAATAAAATACATGAATAAGTAGAAAAATAAATTTCTGAGACGCACTGCAAATCTCCCAATCCTTGATAAAAGTTTGTGGCGTAGCTCGAGACTGAGCCGACTGAGAGAGACAATTGCCAAACTGATCCGGCCACAATATTAGAGATCGCTGAAAATCTCACCATTGTTGCGAAAAGACCCACCAGAATGTCAGATCGAACAAAAAAAAACGTAGAATCTGATGGAAACAACGTTGAATTTGAATAAGTAAATCACCAGGTCTAAAAAAGACAAAGTTGCATCTGCAAAAGGTGTAGTTGGATCTAACCGTAGTACAAGGAGATAAAAGAAATCTAGAGTGAAAATTCAACGAAACAAAAAAAAAACCCCTCAAAGAGACGGACAAAACCCTCCTAAAGACGGACAATCCTACAAGAGTGACAACCGACAAAACCAAACAGCCAGAGGGAGAGCCCCTGAAAGAGGCATTGGCGACTAGGGTTTTTAGAGAGGTGAGAGCTATTTAGAGAGAGAGAGAGATAGCATTTAAAATAGTTTTTAAATTGCAACAATTAAATGTGCCCCAAGCATTCACATTGTAAGTTGTTGGACACCTATCACGTCATCGTGCTGATGTGTTGTAATACACTAATTAGATTTTGTAAATGTGTTATGATGTGCTTTGACGCACTATATGTACATGTATTAAAATTATTTTTGGTGACTATTGCTTATTTTAAAGGGTATATTGAGATAGTTATTAATTTTAAAAGAAAATAGTATAGTTGATAAAGTTTTCATATATGGATATATATAATTGGTGTGTCACATCATATCAGCATGATAACATACTATGGAAGTGACCCTCAATAATTTCTTTACATATTATTGTCAATCAATTCATTGAAAAAGTATTACAATTTTAGAAATACTAAAATTTTAAACAAAAATGCTACACGAACAATGAAAAGCACAACGTTTTGTACAACAGGGACTGCTGAGCAATTAAAAGAAATTGTGTGGGTCCCACTTTTTGACTCTCATTTGAAAACATTTGCTGAAATTAAAATCACTAAATTGAGTGTTCCCCCCAAATTGGGTCTGGAGAGAGCACAAAGAGATCCACACAGAGGAGGCGACCCAAGCGACCCGAGCGACGACGGACGGCGACCCGGCGGCGGCGGTTCTACCTCCTCTATTATCTCTCTCTCGGTACACTCTCTCTCTCGGGCTATCTCTCGGGCTCTCTCTCTCTCTCTCTCTCTCTCTCTCTCTCTCTCTCGGTACACTCTTGTCATACCCGCTCCTGCGGTATTTATTTATATCATTTTAGCATGCTTGCGGTTGTGTTAATTAGCATGTATGAAGTGAGTGATGACTCACTAGCTGTTGGAGGGTGTCTTTTGAGAACCCAGTATTTGGCCTTAAAGGCAGTTCGGAACGTGTCAAGAGAGAACACGGGAACATGGAAAGGCATGTTGCGTTGGCATAGCTAAATGACATTTATGTGATTTAAATGTTATTTGACTTACTGGCATTTTGATGAATAGTAAATTTACCTGCGTAGAGTAAATTCTGATAATCTTGATACTGTTAGATATCATTTTGAGAACTGTGGTGAGAACGTGAGCGATCGTTGTATAAAAAGGTAGGATGTGTAGAGATTCCACAGAATTTGGTTTTCGGACATAATTTTGGATCCAAACGGGACTTAATCGAAAACTTTTGGGATTTATAATTTTCACTTGTAAAGGCATAAAATGGACGTGTGCGACATTTCAGGAATTAATTAGAGGTTTGAGAAACCCGCGGGGAGGTAAACGCGATTTTCGAAAAGATTGTCTATATATAGATGAGGGTGAGTTTGCATTAGTTGCAAACTCATATAATATCTTGGGAGAGGAGAGAGAAAAGGGAGATTTAGTTCTCCGAGCTTTGCGACGACGATCGGCGACATTTCGTCCGACTGAATTTCACCAAACTTCATATTTGAACTCCCCAAGGTAAGGACTACATTTTGATAGTCTTTAGGCCGCGTTTGGCTAAGTTTTTATAAATTTCTAAATCTAGGAATTTGGGGAAAACACGTGTAAACTTGTAGGTTTTGCGTAGGATCGGAGATTTGGTGTTTAATCGGGCTTCTAGTCGTTCCATCAAAGTTATACGACGATAGTTCGAGGTATGAATTTCTAGCCTATGTTATATAGGTGAAATACATGTTTTATATTTCGATGACGAAATTGTGATCCGGGCAAAATCCATGTGTTAATCTTAGGCCCGTTAATTATGCACGCGCTTAAATGTGAAAAGCATGTTAAATTTTACGCTAGCACGTATATGTGTTAAATGAGTATGTTTATGTGCCTATGTGGGTTAAAGGGGGATTTGTGCTAATTCACCGTGAGGCGTCCTCTCGAAGGGGGAGGATTAGCAGTGACGACGGTCACTTGCCGATAAAAGGCATTACGTGACATGTCGAAGGGGCATGGGTCATGGTTGAGTCGAAAGACTTTGGATCGGTGAAGGTGCACTTATTCCCTAGAGACCATTAGTTATGTGTTATGATGAGATTAAAGCATGATTTGTCATATATGCATATGTTAGAAATTGTGCACTCAGCATATAGCTGAGCAATGGAGATTTACTCCATTGCAGGTATGAAGAAAGGAAAGATGGAATGCGAGGAATGAGGCCGTTGGGGATCAATCGGAGGAATTGGTGTATAGAACATTTTTGTAACCGAATTATAGAAGCTCTGTATTATTTTTGGATTGATGTAATATTCTTTTGAAAGCCTTTTTAAGTTGGTTGGAAGCGACTTGGAATCTTGAGTTCGCGTCTTGATGTTTAACAAGTTGAATTTCGTGTGTTTATAAATTGTTGAAGCACTTATGAGATTTTGATCCAAACGAACCCTCAACTTAATTAGTTAACGTTTTCCAAACTTAGGCAAATTGTTATACTTGTCCTTATAACATTGGTAAGGTTTGATAAGATTTGGAATATGTTTGAAGGGTTGCAAAGGAGTGGGGTTGTTTGATGCCTTAAGCAAATTCTGCAGCTTTGGGTAGAATTCTGCTAAAGGGTCATTCGACCGGTCGAAGGGGGTCGTTCGACCGGTCGAAGGGGGTCGTTCGACCGGTCGAAATGCCCTCTGCCAGAATTTTTAAACCCATTCTTCCAATGTTCGGAACAACTTCTAACTAGGCATTGGGGGTACCTTTGGGGACCCTTTGATCTATGAAACTATTACTTTTGAAAACGAAACTCGTTAAGGCGTGTTTGGACACGTGTTTAATATAACCTATGAAAAACTATTTGGAAGTTGGTTATTTTGGAGAAAAACTTTTATTAAGGTTATTTTGGGAACTTCAATCATCGTTGGTAAGCCTTGATGGCGTGCCATGTAACCTAGATTCATATGTATGGATCCAGGGCGTGACATCTAGTGGTATCAGAGCAGTAGGTAACAAAACTTTAGGAACGTTCGACGTCAAGTGGAGTGTTGAGTGAATTGACACATATTCTAGAATGCATCCACATATTGTAGAGATGTTTGATGCATATGGTATGTTTTTATACATACATGACTATGTTATTGGCATACATGCATAGTATTTATGCACTCGTGAATCGGTGGAATCATGCGGACGTGGAACCGTGTGGCGAAATAAAGTTTCTGTGGGTTATCATAGACCTTGTGGGGTGATATGAGGGAGAGATGATATCTTGATCGTGGTGAACAATTGAATTTTCAAATGAAAATGAAATGATTTTTGGATCGAATCAGTAATTATTTAAATTGATAGTAATAAGTGCTCTTTGAGGGCTTTAACCGAGAACGGAGGTGGAGTAGTGAATGTCAGGGGAGATTTCCTTATAGTTCACGTAGAGAATGAAAAGTGATTGTTCGCAGTCAAGTTTTGGAAATGGAGAGTGATTGATAAGAGTTCCGTCTCAAATATGGGCTAAACGTCGTGACGTGAGAGAATAGAGATGGACAGTTGGGGTTTATGACAGAAAGATAGTCCAGCGGAGTGTATTGCTCATGCATGGGGTAGGTGAGGAATCTCTCACCTTTTCTTACGGTGTTATCCTAAGATTCTAACCTACGGTGTGATTGTACGGGTTATCTTAGGTTTTCTCTTATACGGTGTGTATTGGGTAGTTGAAGAATCTTTTGACTTGTAGTACGGTATATGGGATGATTGGATGGTTGAGGAATCTCTCAACCTATCGAATGGTAAGTATTATAGTTGTTGAAGAATCTTTCAAAGTATGGTATGCAGTTTGAGATGTTGGACGGTTGAGGAATCTCTCAACCTATTTTACGGTATGTATTGGGGGGGGGTTGAGGAATATCTCAACGTATTGTGAGTGTCATGGTTGTTGAGAAATCTCTCAACTGAACCTGGGTTCGAGTGGTCTTGGTACCATAAGTGGATTTGGACACAGTATGAGGATTAGTAACGGAAGCTACCAGATTGATTGGGTAAGTGGGAAGAGATATTTAAGGATTAACCTAAGACAAGGGGTTGAGAATGGAGATGATAGAGTATACTTTGATGGTTTGACGGTTTGAAACTACAGTTGATAGAAGTTTAATGGACGACATACTTCGGGAGTGATTGCTTAGACTTGATGATTACGTGCATATGAATGTAACGATAAGGACGACATAGGTCGGAGGAGAAATAGTAGAACTTCTTGATGGAGATTAAAGGAATGAAAATGAATATGATTAAGAGTTTCTTGGTGTTTTGAGGTATGGTTTGTCAAAGGAAGTAGAACAAAGGATGTACCACTATAGGACTTAAGGCGAAGGACAAGCGTAAATGATTGAACGTGATAGGAGAGTTAGAGGAATCGAGTTGATATTTGGATATCATCAATATAAGAGGACCTTTATAGAGAATCTTGTAGAGGAGGAGGTTATTACAAGGGGTTGTAATGAGGATAAACCTGAACCTGAGACCAACGGTTGCGTGATTTGATGAGTTTAGATGTTTTCGAGCACTTGCGGGTGGTTCTAAAGTGGTTGGGTAGTAGTCCCAAATGCCTTGTGAGGTTGGGGACTTTTAAAGATGTTAAATGGAGTAAAATATGGTCCAGGGGGTACTTGGACCGGTCGAAAGGGGCAGTTCGACCGGTCGAACACCCCTCTGATCCAAACAGTGTTTTCGAAAACATTTTTCGTCGACTTTTACGGAAACAGGCATAACTCTTTGTAGAAAATTCGGATTCGCGCGCCGTTTCTTGCGTTGGAACCGGGACTCAAATAGCTATCTTTTGGTGTAAAATTTAACCATAATTTATAAATGACCATTTTGCCCTTGGGCTATTTTTTTTCACAGAAAAGTTATTTTAAGAGGTCTAATTGATGCTCTCTTTGCTAATTATCGTATTTCAAACAAAGTGAAGGATCTTTTAATGATTGTAAAGCATCGTTGAGTATTTAAAGTGAGTGGTTATCAACGGGAGGTTGGAGTATGAGAAGTATTACGATACTGAATAAGAGCAGCTGTGGAAATGGATAGAGTAAAGAGACTTTGGGTAAGTCAGATCACAAGAGTGAAAATGTAAATTGGGAAGATGAAGCTTCAATGGGTAAGTGAACAAGAACGGTGGAAGTGGGATGAAGACTTGGGAGCACGTTGAGTACATTATCAGATATGATAATAGAATTGTAAATCGGTTAGAGGACAATGATGGATGCAACGGAATGCTATCTCAGTTGTCCTGGGATCCAACGAAGTTGGAGAGTTTTGAGAATGTCAGATTTCATCCCAAGGAAAATTTTAAAGTGTTTAAAATGTTTAAAAAAAAAAATCAAACTTTTGTTTGAGTAAGAAAATTTTATTATATACTTGTAATAAGGTATCAAGTAAACTTTGGAGGACGAGTATCGTGGAAAGATATAGCATGCTTAATGCTTGGGACACAATAGTGTGGGTCAAAGGAATGAGTTCTACATGAGCAGGTTATAAAGTTGGAAATTCTAAAGTAATGGATTAGTAAATGTTGTACACTTGGACTTAGTAAGCTGGAGGTAGTACCACTAATCGAGTTGACTTGGGTATTTTCTAAAAGGAACTTGATCTTGGGTTAAGTACTTGAATAACCCGAGGTTATGAATGATTTGAGGTTTTGAACGTTTAGAAACTTGATGAGATTCGTAAAGTGTGAAGCACTTAAAGACAATAGTTAAGAATGAGTGATCTTGAGTATGGACACGAAAGGTATGTGAATTGGGAGTTGATAGGGAATTTATTGAACACAGTGAGACTATGGTACTTCATTGGAAAGATTAAATTACTGAGTTGTCTTCAGATGGTTATGAGAACAATATGAATACTTGAACAACAGGTTCTTCGAAAATAATGAATTTGGGGTCAGAATAGCAAAGATAAAGGATTAGAGAAACCTGAATTGGAGTTAAGTCAGGCTGACTAAAATTATGAAATATTAAACTATGAAATAAGGTATAGTGATTTGAGATGTTATACGAAGAATATACGCTTGGTGTAAAGGGTTATCAAGAACTCAGTAAGAGTTGAGATACATAAGTACGATTAGTATGGGCTTGTGTAAAGGTGAAAGTGATATACCAGAGACTTATGGGGTTGTGATCTTCAACAGAAAAGTAATTGACTCAGGGTGTGTGTACACTATATGAATAGAATGGATTGTGGAGGGTCAAAGATTTGGGACAGGAACAGGGTATAGTCTGAGTATGGAAATGCGTCATGATGAACCTTGTGGTACATGTATGATTGACTAAGTCAATTTGGGTTAACCACGTTATTGGTTACGATGAACATTGGGGTTATTATGTTGGGAAAGTATTATGCAAAATTTTAAAATGATTTGTTTTAAAAATAAAAAGGAAGAATATGTATTTGACTTTGTTAAAAGTTTTAAATTTAAGGTGTAAAGTGAAATCTTCTACGTTAGCCGACGGCAGTTCGAGTACAGAAGTGGGAGATAAATGACAAGTGTGTTGACCTCTCCGAGAGTGGTTCGGGATAGTAGGTAACCTCGGACTAAAACGATGTAAAATTTTCAATTGAGAATCTGAATGGTGTCTTACAAATCATGTATGATTGGACTTAAAATACGAGATTGGATTAAACCGAACTGGAATTTGATAAGGAATGAGAGTTGTTTGAAAATGTGTTATCGTTCTACGGGTATTCCACGATTAACAGGATAAGAGATGGAATTCATAGTATATGAAATAGTTGATTGAGGTATTGACTTACCGATAGTGTATGAATGTATGATAGTACTCAGTTTTGATTACTTTGAGATGAAGAATTGTGTATGGTTGTTAACCAGTTGAGACGTGTTGAAAACGACAGTTAGTCGAAAAGAAAGATGGGTGAAAATGAGGTGAGTTATTGATTTTGTTTTGGCTATTGGGATGAACTTTAAAGTTCAAAAAAGATGTGACAATTACAATGAATGTATGTGTGGGTTAACGTGTGATGTCGTGATATGATTTAATGTCAAGATTGACTATTGATTTTGTTTTACTCAAGCATTGATGTTCTTATGTATCGAGATGTTTTTGTGTTGTTAGTATTCGAAGAGAATCTTCAATCGGGTTGAGACGAGGGCTTCAAGGATTTATTTTCCTTAAGAGCCTGAGGATTTATTTTCCTCGTGAGATTGTAATATCTTGGAGGAGATTTGTAGTTGGTAATAAGACCAACATTGGAAGTCTTGTGGCTTGATGAGTTGGCATAAGTTTGGGGACAAACTTCTTTTAAGGGGGAGAGGATGTCATACCCGCTCCTGCGGTATTTATTTATATCATTTTAGCATGCTTGCGGTTGTGTTAATTAGCATGTGTGAAGTGAGTGATGACTCACTAGCTGTTGGAGGGTGTCTTTTGAGAACCCAGTATTTGGCCTTAAAGGCAGTTCGGAAGGTGTCAAGAGAGGACACGGGAACATGGAAAGGCATGTTGCGTTGGCATAGCTAAATGACATTTATGTGATTTAAATGTTATTTGACTTACTGGCATTTTGATGAATAGTAAATTTACCTGCGTAGAGTAAATTCTGATAATCTTGATACTATTAGATATCATTTTGAGAACTGTGGTGAGAACGTGAGCGATCGTTGTATAAAAAGGTAGGATGTGTAGAGATTCCACAGAATTTGGTTTTCGGACATAATTTTGGATCCAAACGGGACTTAATCGAAAGCTTTTGGGATTTATAATTTTCACTTGTAAAGGCATAAAATAGACGTGTGCGACATTTCAGGAATTAATTAGAGGTTTGAGAAACCCGCGGGGAGGTAAACGCGATTTTCGAAAAGATTGTCTATATATAGATGAGGGTGAGTTTGCATTAGTTGCAAACTCATATAATATCTTGGGAGAGGAGAGAGAAAAGGGAGATTTAGTTCTCCGAGCTTTGCGACGACGATCGACGACATTTCGTCCGACTGAATTTCACCAAACTTCATATTTGAACTCCCCAAGGTAAGGGCTACGTTTTGATAGTCTTTAGGCCGCGTTTGGTTAAGTTTTTATAAATTTCTAAATCTAGGAATTTGGGGAAAACACGTGTAAACTTGTAGGTTTTGCGTAGGATCGGAGATTTGGTGTTTAATCGGGCTTCTAGTCGTTCCCTCAAAGTTATACGACGATAGCTCGAGGTATGAATTTCTAGCCTATGTTATATAGGTGAAATACATGTTTTATATTTCGATGACGAAATTGTGATCCGGGCAAAATCCATGTGTTAATCTTAGGCCCGTTAATTATGCACGCGCTTAAATGTGAAAAGCATGTTAAATTTTACGCTAGCACGTATATGTGTTAAATGAGTATGTTTATGTGCCTATGTGGGTTAAAGGGGGATTTGTGCTAATTCACCGTGAGGCGTCCTCTCGAAGGGGGAGGATTAGCAGTGACGACGGTCACTTGCCGATAAAAGGCATTACGTGACATGTCGAAGGGGCATGGGTCATGGTTGAGTCGAAAGACTTTGGATCGGTGAAGGTGCACTTATTCCCTAGAGACCATTAGTTATGTGTTATGATGAGATTAAAGCATGATTTGTCATATATGCATATGTTAGAAATTGTGCACTCAGCATATAGCTGAGCAATGGAGATTTACTCCATTGCAGGTATGAAGAAAGGAAAGATGGAATGCGAGGAATGAGGCCGTTGGGGATCAATCGGAGGAATTGGTGTATAGAACATTTTTGTAACCGAATTATAGAAGCTCTGTATTATTTTTGGATTGATGTAATATTCTTTTGAAAGCCTTTTTAAGTTGGTTGGAAGCGACTTGGAATCTTGAGTTCGCGTCTTGATGTTTAACAAGTTGAATTTCGTGTTTTATAAATTGTTGAAGCACTTATGAGATTTTGATCCAAACGAACCCTCAACTTAATTAGTTAACGTTTTCCAAACTTAGGCAAGTTGTTATACTTGTCCTTATAACATTGGTAAGGTTTGATAAGATTTGGAATATGTTTGAAGGGTTGCAAAGGAGTGGGGTTGTTTGATGCCTTAAGCAAATTCTGCAGCTTTGGGTAGGATTCTGCTAAAGGGTCATTCGACCGGTCGAAGGGGGTCGTTCGACCGGTCGAAATGCCCTCTGCCAGAATTTTTAAACCCATTCTTCCAATGTTCGGAACAACTTCTAACTAGGCATTGGGGGTACCTTTGGGGACCCTTTGACCTATGAAACTATTACTTTTGAAAACGAAACTCGTTAAGGCGTGTTTGGACACGTGTTTAATATAACCTATGAAAAACTATTTGGAAGTTGGTTATTTTGGAGAAAAACTTTTATTAAGGTTATTTTGGGAACTTTAATCATCGTTGGTAAGCCTTGATGGCGTGCCACGTAACCTAGATTCATATGTATGGATCCGGGGCGTGACAACTCTCTCTCTCCATGGATGTTGTTTATGCACTGAAGAGGCAGGGGAGGACTCTGTATGGATTCGGTGGTTACGGTTTTTGAGAAGGTAGTAGTTGTAAATGGTGGATTTAGGGTTTTATGTTGGTTGTTTGAATTGATGTTTTGAATCAGTTATTGTTGAATGTGGAAAAAATGTAGAACATGAGAAAGATGAGAACTTGGGGGAAATTATACAGTAATAGTATAGAATAACATATTTCCATAAAACTAAGTACTCCTGCAGAAGCAAATATTTACTTGCATCTCTCTCTCTCCCTCTCTCTCTCTCTCTCATTTTGGACTGGGAACTACAACAATTGGTTATTTCTTTCTGGTGCAATCAGTTTACTTTTACTAAGTACGAGTAGTTTAAGAAACTTCAATTTCATGGTTCAATTGATTGAGCATTGCCAACAAGTAGTTTTGAGAAACCTAGTAATACACTTCCACTTGTAATTTGAGCTGTTCCTGTTGTGTTGTAATTGCAATTCCAAACAAGTGTGAGATTAGCCCAACCAAAGTAGATTGGGTTGTTTCTTATTAATTGTGATTGCATTACAACTGCAATCATTTTACCAAGTTCAATGTCAGCTAGATTAGTTAACATTTAGTATATGTTTAGATGCAACAATAAGATGTCATGTTTAGCAAGTAGTTTTATTGGTGGGTTAATTGGTCAAATTTTGTTCATGTGGTTTTTACCAAATGCACATTTGGGACCTCCATGCTATGTTTTCTGACATTAACAAGCAAAATGGGTTTCTTTCTCTCAATCTTTTCCAACATTTGGGCTTAGATTTGCAAATGTACTCAATAGTCAATACAGAGTAGAGAAGTGAAATGCACAGAAAAATGAGACGTAAAACTATCAAGAACAGAGGAAGAGGTAAATGCCCTTGCAAAATCCTAAGATTTTTAGACTACTACTTCTGGTTTTCCATTAGTTGTTGATTAATAATAGTGAGATAAGAAGAATTGAGAGATTTTCTGCAGTAAAGACCACATGTTACCATCAACCCAAGTACTACTGCAGCAGCACAACAATTGGCTAAATGAAGTGCATTCTTTCATAACAAAATATAGACAGCTATCTATACATTTCCTTCTCCAAAGTAAGTGACGTGTTGATCAATGTAGATTGACAATATAATGCGAGTGTTGCAGGGATGCCTTTGATTTGCTTGCATTGCTTCTGAGTAGTACTTTTCCAAATCGGCATCAAAATCTTCTGCAGATATCTTTTGACCACGACCTTTATCCCGTTCAGGAGCTCTCGCAATGCCACGACTACCACCTCCAGATCTTCCAATGGCACCACCCTTTCCTTGTTTGCTGTTGCATAATTTTAGAAAAACATGGAAAAAAACACTTTCATTAGTAGAATCAACTATCTGTTATTTATCAAAATCTAAAAGTATCAATGCCAGCACACCTGTCCATGATTACATATTCATAGTTCGGTTTTTGTCAACAACTGGGTTACTCCATCACTAGGTCAAAAACAAATCTAATAAGTGATAATAACTAACTCTTCATGACACAACTCACAAGTCGTGCATTTCTCATATAAACAAAAAAGTGAAAAAGAAAATTTTACAGAAAAAGAATATCAGGATACACCAATTATAACAATTCCAGTTACGCTAGACTGCCAAGGAAAAAACATTAAAGCATAAGCAAAACATTCTAGGACTTTAAACAAAGAAACATAATTATTGTTCATATTTCATCGTATGAAATATGGATATGCTCCAGCCAATAATGTTTGCTCAACCCAGAAACTACATTGACTCGAGATAAAAGCAAGGACCTGTTATTAAAATGATCAAGAGGTAGTAGTTCAAAATTTCTCGTGGAACTGTCTCAATTGGAAAATTAAAAAAAAAAAAAAAAAAACTCCCTATTATATCTTGCAACCAGGATAACCAATTCAATGGTACGTTCACGGACACTAAGGAATTGAGAATTCACATACAAGCCCTAAAAAATTGTAGATGCTGTTTAAATAAAGCATGTCGCCAAATGAGTGTCAAAGATTAAATTTTACAAGGATTAAGCACCAAAAGGGTGAGTAATTTAGAATGAATACATAAAAACCAAGCAAACAGCTTTTAGCAACATTATTAACACAAACACCTCTATCAAAGTAAATACCCTCTAGTGGTTAGCTCAGAACAAAAGCACTTCACTGCAATTCAATGTGTTTGAAGCAATCAATTTGGCAGATGGGTCCTCAATTCCACTCAAAGAAATAAAAAAAAAAAAATTTAAAATAAAAAAAGAAATGAAAAAAGAAAATCCTAAAATCCTGTTGGTTTCCAGGAAAATATAAATCATACAAACCTAGTTTTTAATGTTTAAATTTTCCTGCATATGGGTTATTGCTTGAAACTTCAAAAAAAAAATCCTCAAAAATCAACCATAAAATCCACTACTTCAAGCCACTACTCCTATTGATGAAACTTCGAAAAAAAAATTTCCAGACCCTCATCACCAAATTTGAACCACAACATTACATACCATCAAATAAAAAGCATTTTTGTAATATCTATATATATACAGAGAGAGATGTTTGAGATAGAGAGAGCCCGAGAGAGAGAGAGTGTACCGAGAGAGAGATAATAGAGGAGGTAGAGCCGCCGCCGCCGGGTCGCCGTCCGTCGCTGCTCGGGTCGCTTGGGTCGCCTCCTCTGTGTGGATCTCTGCGTGCTCTCTCCAGACCCAATTTGGGGGGAACACTCAATTTAGGGATTTTAATTTCAGCAAATGTTTTCAAATGAGAGTCAAAAAGTGGGACCCACACAATTTCTTTTAATTGCTCAGCAGTCCCTGTTGTACAAAACGTTGTGCTTTTCATTGTTCGTGTAGCATTTTTGAATTTTAAAATTTGCATCCCAAGTAATATCAGAAAATGAATTGAGTTTAATAATAATAAAAAAAAAGAAGCTGAAAATCGATTTTTTTTTTTTTTTTATGAAAATGAGGAATTCGAACTCGGTGCCTGAGCCGAAGGAGGAGTGCCTACCAACTCACAGGATCTCTCCCAGAATGAAGACTTGTTTTGAATCTCTTCTTTGCTCTTTTTTCCCCCTTATTTGGTTACACTTACTGGAAAATTGATCTCCCTTCTAATTAGAATTTAATTAAATTTGATCTTCTACTTAATTATATTTGAGCATAGGTTGATGTAGTTCAAGTGGCAAATAACGTGACATATATAAGTCCCCTCTAATGCATAGGTTCATATATCGAATCTCATCCCCCTCCCCCATATATATATATATATATAAAAGAAAAGAACTACACATGCAGTGCTCACATGGTAACATTGTGATTTTTATTTTTGATTTTTGTTTTCATTTCCAGAATATATTTGAACATATTAGAGTTAATCAATAATTAAAAAAATAAAATAAATAAAGACTAAAAATCAAAGACCGCTACCTTGCCATACGAGTCCTAAATTTGAAATTTATGTGATGGCCATGATATTATATTGTAGAGTAATGCTATACTTCTCAAATCTTAATCTCAAATCCCAATCCTGTGAGCCCTTGGATTTTGATTGGATTCTCATTATTATTGCTAGTATTCAATCCAAATTCAGGAGACCCACTACCACATCATTTAAAATTAAAATTTAAAATTAAGATTTGAGAAATATAACATTACTCTTATATTAAAAGAGAATGAAGGTGTAAATTGTGGGGTTGGATGTCATTTTCAGAAGCCTCTCTAAGACATGCACCCACATTTGAGAGCATCATTATTACATATGGTATAAGCAACATGTTAGTCTATATTCCAAAGAAAGAGAACTTGGTCATTCCTAGAGAATTACTCCGTAAAACTCTTAATTAAACCAACTGACCCAAGTGCTCAAGTGATATTACTTTGATCTTTTCAGTGAAGAGATTAAGGGTTCGATTCTCTTTGGGTGAAGTTTTTGTCCCCATATTTATGTGTTCAGTCAGAATGAGTGGTCCTTGTTGGGCTTTGAGCGCTATGGGCCATTGTGGGGTGGGGTGGGGTTGGATTAGGTTTGTGTGCTTGTGTGGAGTGTTTGTGCGTTGTATCTAGCCGTGATCAGGTAAGACTTAAAAAAAAACTCTTAATTAAAGTTCAATTAATATTGCAAGAGCATCATAAGAGACATAGGTTGCACTTTATTTTTTTGCTTTATTTTGGTGTTGATTGTAAAGAAGGGTAGTTTGGAAACTAAGGAAAATTTGTATTTTCCAACTATTTAAGAGGACCAAAAGAATCTAGTCTACACATACTTTTAATAATTGTCCATAATCATTGCATTTTTTTTTTGTTTTATTTTAGTATTGATTACAAGAAAGGGTAGTTTGAAAACTAAGTAAAATTTGTATATTAATTAAAAAAAATGGATAACAATTTTAAGATATCCAAAAAAAAAATAATAACACGTAAAATGAGACGGAGTCACGGAGGGAGCAATACTACTATATTCCAAATAGAAGGGTAATTCCGGAATGAACGAAGCACTCCAACCGTAGGCGCGTTAATGTGTAAACGGCGACTCACGGAATTTAAATACTAAAATATACGAATAAAAAAGAGTAGTACTCTTATTAACCTTTGTATTTTCCATTTCAGATTTTCTATTGGCGACTTTGTGTTTTCTGGTGTTTTCATCAACAAGTTGGTTTGAGTCCCAAAAAAAAAAAAAAACAGATCCTATTCTTCGACTCTGTTCATCAGATTCCTTACTCTTCTTCATTTCTCTCGAATCAAATCCCACCAACTTACGCTTCTGAAGACTGTTTTTTGTTTTTTGTTGTTTGTTTGTTTTTTTTTTTTTTTGCTTCCAAAATCATGTAACTGTCTCTCTCTCATCGTCGCCTCACATCAACAGGTAAACTTCAATTTCATACCAATTCTGTCAATGCGTTACAGGTAACAAGTTGGTGATTTACTTGGTACCGTTTGTTGTTTTTGGATTTGGTCTTCTGAATTAGTCGCAGCCGCCATTGTTTTCAAACCTTGGATCTGTTTTTTTTTTCTTTCAAAATTTTTGATCTGAAATTTTGTAGGTTGAATTTTCTTAGTCTAAACTTGCGCATTTTTTTTTTCTTATACATCCATCCGTTTGGCTGCCGAGAAAATTTTATTTTGGGAAAGCTACGAACGTATTAGTTGTTTAGTCCTTAATTAGCTGTATGTAAGTTTTATGTTACCAGAAAGTAATTTTAAGGAAGGAGTCTTCAACTAATGCAGCAGTAGTTTTAGATTTCCATAAACAGAAGGGATTTTGAAGGACTGGAAGCTGTCTGGAAATTAAATTTTTCCTACATTTTCTCGGCGGCCAAACAGATGGTAATGGTTGACCCTTTCTCTCTCGCCTCTGCTTTTGTTGCTCTATTTTCAACTTATTCCTCCATTGTTGACTTCTATACAGAGTTTCACAAAATTTTTATGTTCAGACGTATGTGTTATTAGTCTTTCTATCGATCGAATGATGGTGCTGTAGTACAGAAATTTATGCTTCCTTGACATTATTTTTCAAAAAAAAAAAAAAATGTTAATTTTTTGTTAAATCAGGTAAAAATTATTATTTGGATAAACGGTACAAATTTTATTTTATTTTGTTTTTTTTTTTATGGCTTTGTGACATTAGATTACCTTGATATTAATTCTCAGGAATACTTTTACTGGATTCCAGAAATTTTTTATTTGTCTTATGAATATCGCAGTTATTCTTTTTTATTTCCCTTCCCCCACCCGTATTATGCATGTCCAAAGATTTTTGTATGTTTTCTATATCCTTACAGTTGAAAATAGTTGACTTTGCTACCCCCACTTCTGTTTAAAGATTTGTCGCTCATTTACAGGTTTGTCAATGGATTGTATGCTTTAACAGCATATAGTGCAGCACACAGACAAGGAGATGAAACCCCAGTCATCTGGACTGATTATTGGGATTTCCATCGGGGTTGTAATTGGAGTGCTTTTGGCCATATTAGCGCTGATCTGCTTTAGGTACCATCGGAAACACTCGCAGATAGGCAATAGTAGTTCCCGGAGGGCAGCAACCATACCCATACGTGCAAATGGTGCCGATTCGTGTACAATTTTATCAGACTCATCTGTTGGTACCGAATCACCTAAAACTTCTAGACAGAATAACACTGCCTTATGGCTCGGAGGACTCAAAAGGGCTAATGTGGTTTCTGCATCTGGAATATTGGAGTACTCTTACAAGTATGTTTTCTATATGAGCTGTTGAAAAAACCGGCCTTGTTACTATTTCCAGTTTACTGTTTTCTCTAACTCGTGTGGAATTTTGTGTTGTAATGGTTGCTTGAATGCTCACTCAATGTCTTGGGTTCTTATATTTGATCCCAAGATTAAAGAAGCAAACTTGGTTTTGCGGGATTGAGGGAACTAACTCTGAACGAGGGAGGTTAGGGATGTTGGCCACCCATCTTATAGTCTACTCTATATTCATACTTTTTAGTGAAATTTCTTGATCATCTCTGTTAAGGAACATAGATATAGAGCCAATCATGTAATTCATTCTATGTGACGTACATTCATTTTGTTGTTCTCTTAGTCATATTTGACTTTGACCTTATAAACACTAAAACTGCAGTAATTCGTACAAAATTTTACGTGATGAAATGTGAAAACTGCATAGAGTTGAGAATTCTGTTTGTTGTCATCCATCATAAACTTGTTTTGGAAATTCTATGTGCTGTTAGGCACACATCACTCGATAAGTTTCTACATAAAGTTTCTGTACTTATTCTAATCATGTGGAGATGGCCAGTGCGTACATTTTCCCGTTGGAACCCAGTAAAGATGTTTGTTCACTTGCCGAATTTTCTTTGTTAATTTCTCCTTGACATTTAACGCTCTCAATGATCTTTTCGTTAATCAAATGCATGATTACTTTCAATGGATCGTTCAAAAGGATGATGTTGCATCTTGAATTGGCTTTCCTCTTTTTGTTTTTTTTACTTATACATTAATCCTTGACATCCTTGTTGATTTGTGAATTGATTCTTCTATATTTGTGCCTGTTGATTTGTAAGTTAGTTATTTTCCTTATTGTTCTTTGGCTTGGTTTTTCTTCAATTCTTGATACTCAAGCAGGGATCTACAGAGAGCAACCTCTAATTTTACCACACTAATAGGCCAAGGCGCATTTGGTCCAGTTTACAAAGCGCAGATGTCAACTGGTGAGACTGTAGCTGTTAAGGTGCTTGCAACTGACTCTAAACAAGGGGAGAAGGAGTTTCAAACGGAGGTACATGGCTAATGATCACTATCTTAAATGCATAAGATCGATGCTATAACTATGAGAAGCATGCACAATCAGTCGTATCTTGACTTGAATTTTTTACACATGATTGTTTTATTGTTTGCTTAAGTTGATACTCTGAAAGTAGTGAAAATAAAAAATATTGACCATTATATTAGTGGGATGATTTGTACAATAACCACTTTTTCAAGCATTACCCTTTGGTGGACCTGCTTAATCAGGATGTTGGGAGTGGTAGGCTTGGCCTTGAAGTGGGTGATGCAGGACACTCGAATAAACAATGTCTATTGATGGAAAATTGATAAAAGATAGAGAACAAAGAAGAATAAAAAGAAAAGATAAGTCTTGGAATCCACCAACACCTTAAGCTTACAAAGAGAAAACTCAATTTTTATTTCATCATAAACTGTTTTAATACAATAAGCATGCCCTCTTTTTATAGAGAAATAAATATTCCTAAAATCTAAAACTTCCCAATAGATAATTATTCTCTAAATAAATAATATCCTAAAAATATATCTATTCCTAATAGATATTTATTCTTTAAATAGAAAATATTCTAAAACAAAATAAATAAAATATCCTCCTGGATTAAAAACAAATATTACAAAATCTCCTTTGGATCCCTCTCAGCAGGCCTAGTCTTTGGCATTTATGCACAAAATGGTTGCTCTCAAACTTTTAACATTTGACCTCTGCTCGTTAGCACTAGCTTTTACCATTGCACTAAACTGGCATGACTTTCTGAACTCTTTTATTATTTCCTCAGTAATTATATAGCTTATATTACTAGCTTAAGTTTGGACAACTTCAATAATACATAACACCCCCTTTAGGTCCCACTCAGTTTTGCTTATCTATAACATGATTAACTCTTGGGGCTAAGTCCTAGTAGAATTCGTGAGGTCACGACTGGTGTTGAACTTTTATGGATATAGATGAAATATAAAAGAGAAAACTATGAGACAGCATGTATGATTGTACTGGTACGGATGTCATGGTACCACTATTTACCAACTGGTCAAACAATTAAGATATTTATTGGTGTTTGATTGACAGACGAATAATTGGCATTTCATCAACATACTTAGGTAGTTAGCAATTTTCTTTTTGGGTTTGGGAGTTAAATTTTCTGGAGGAATTTGGGTGAAATTTAAAGAATTTGATGAAACTCAACATCTTGAATTAAGAAAAACAGTGAAGGAGAAACTACTTTAATAGTTGGCTTAATTTGGCCGTTCAGATTAGTACTATACAGGTTGGGAAAATTCTTGCTGCAGTATTTGCAATTGAACCTTCCAGTGAAACTTATTATGGCTGCCAAGGTATAAATCTGGTTATATTCCTCTGTATGAGTTTTCTTATAAAAAATTGTCGATATATTCTTTCAATACCTTATAGTGAATGTCTTTGTTTTGTCTTATTTAAGGAGCTTCCCCGGTTTTGACGCTTTATCAACTTTGATTTCCTTTCAGGTTATGTTATTGGGAAGGTTGCATCACAGGAACCTTGTGAATCTGGTTGGATATTGTGCAGAAAAGAGCCAGCATATACTCATCTATGTCTACATGAACAAAGGCAGTTTAGCTTCTCATTTGTATAGTGAGTTCTCAATCACTTTTGTGTCTATGGAAGATTAATAGGAAAAACAAGTTTTTCTGTAGTTGACATTACAAGACACTTGTATGCATTGTATTGCAAGTACTGCACTGTGATCTAATCAAAATTCTAAACATTACTATTAAGTCGTGGATTAGAGTCTATAGAATGGATCATTTTGAGTCATCCGTCACGATTGAATTTTGCTGTAATTGAAGTGCCCCACGTGTTACTTCTTTCGAGGTTATGAGCTTACATGGATGCTTCTTTGGTTGAAAGGTTCTGACCAAGAAAACTAAACAAAACAAACTGCGGCTAATGCTGTACTTTCGTAGACACTACTGCCTTATGCAAGAGCAAACCATGAACTTGAAGTCGAACTCTTCTCAGCACCGGTATAGAATGGCCCAAGTTAGAATAGAGCTTATCTTTTAGTGTTATCACTTTCCAGACATCTCTTCTTTGAATCCTAACAGATTTATTGTGCTCATAAAAACATAAGGTTTTCTTGACTATATTCATGAGCAATGTAATTGAGAATTTGAGACTATAGCCATTCATGTGTAATTTTAGATCCAATTTGCTCCATTGCTGTGAGATTATTTAATTATTTGTTTTTTTGGATGCAAGTCAAGCTTTTGTACTATTTGAGGTGCTGTTTTCAATGCCTAACTTACACAGAGCTGTGCATTTCTAAGTGTTCTGTTCATGAGGTAGTCCAAAAACAATTTCCACCCACTTCATAATTATTATTATTATTTTTTTTCATAAAGATACTTCCATGGATAATACGACTTTTTTTACCCCAAAGAAGGTTGATTTTGAAAGTGTGCAATCTGTTAAATTCGTATAAGCTTTTAAACTTCCACCAAGTAGTACTAATCGGTTTCTGACCTGACAGCATTTCCAAATTGTGTTGACCCATATTCTAGTACTTCGATATCTAAAACTGTGAACCAGTATTGGTTTCGGGTGTGTAGTTTCCTGGTTCTCAAGAAACCAGTTTCCTTCTAAATATGAAGGAAAAAAAGGAAAATGGATTGTGAGTTTTAGGCTACTTTCTTTGATATAATAAGTTTTAATGATCCTTCTCTACTTATTTTATTCATTATATTCATACTTCAAAATACATTTTTCTCATTCTTTAGTGTTTAATGTTCATTTGTTCAGATGAAAAGCATGAACCCTTGAGCTGGGATTTGAGGGTACAAATAGCTCTAGATGTAGCAAGAGGTGTGGAGTATCTTCATGATGGGGTAAGCTTTGAGCTTCAGTTGCACTAAATAAGTACTCTATTGTGCACTCACAGTAAATGTTTTTCTTTCTGCTCTAACATGTGCATCATTTTGTGTTTATGGTACTTATTTTGACCCCACCTTTTTATTTTTTTATTTTTTTATTTCCCCTTATTGACTTCAGGCTGTCCCTCCTGTGATACACCGGGACATCAAATCTTCCAATATTCTATTGGATCATTCCATGAGAGCGAGGGTAAGTCTTTTCTAATTCTTAATTGTTTAGACGTATAAGGAAGTGAAGAAAACAAATTCTCAAGCAGTCCAGCCGCAGTTAAAAGAGCTAAACCTTTTATTCATTGCTGGCAAATCTTGAATTGAATTGTGAATCGGTTTCCCTTAATTATGAATCGTGAATTGTATTAAATTGTGAAATTCTTGGAAAATAAGTAATTGCACCTATGAATGTGTTGCATACATATGAAAATACCCGTAGATTGTTTAAAATGGAAATTTTTTTTAAAAAAAAAATACCAATTTTAACACAAGTTTCATGCAATATGAAGGCTCAAAGTGTTGAAAGTTTTCCACTTGAAAACTTAGAAACTGCAAAGTTCAAAATTATGAACATGAATCGTACTGAATCGTAGACTGTACTGGTTGCATGAAACTCGAATCCAAATGACTCGTAAGTAGACAGACAGATTCTAACAGCTAAGCTTTTCCTTAGTAATGTCTTCATTATTGCTATTTTTGGTTATGTAAGGAGACTCTCTTGGCTGATCTGTGCTGAAGGAGTGTAATGACATGCTGCTATTTCATATTAAAAAATAATATGGATTATACTGGTTTGACCAGGTTGCTGATTTTGGGCTTTCAAGAGAAGAGGTGGTTAATGGCCATCCATCCAATATACGGGGAACTTTCGGATATCTTGATCCAGAGTACATATCAACGAGGGCCTTCACTAAGAAAAGTGACGTTTATAGCTTCGGCGTGTTGCTTTTTGAACTTATTGCTGGTAGAAATCCTCAACAAGGACTCATGGAATACGTCGAGCTAGTAAGATTCTCTCCTATTCTCTCTCTGTGTGTATGTGTGTGAGTGATATAACCGATAACAGCAAACACACATTAAGTTGTAGAAGAAACTTAAGAATGGTTAAACTGTTTCTTGTTTTTATTCATTGTAAACAACTCTATTTATATACAAACTAGAGTCGAGAAGAGGAATAACAAGAATGGAAATAAAGGATTACAAAATCACTTATTCTGAAATTAAAATGATTCTCTCAATCACTGGAAAAGATCAAATCACCAAAGATATTATCTCCAGTACTCCCCCTTAAGCTGGAGTGAAGGCATTCACGAGTTCCAGGTTGACAATAGAGGACTTCAAGAGAGATGGTCCAACGGACTTTGTGAGTACATCAACAGTCTGATATGAAGAAGGAATAAAGCACGGAGAGATGATACTGGAACAATCTTTCTCACGAATGAAGTGGATATCAACCTCAACATGCTTGGTACGCTCATGAAGATCAGAATCGGAAGTAAGCATTATAGAAGACTTATTATCACAAAACAATGTACAGGGTTCAGACACCGGAAACCCCAATTCTTGTAAAATAAACCGAAGCCAAAGAAGCTCAAAGGTACCTTGTGCCATAGCACGATATTCGGCTTCAACCGATGGTCTAGAAACAACAGCTTGGATTGGAATTTCCAAGATATAAGATGTTTACCATAGAATGTGCAAAAACCTGAAGTCGAATCCCAATCACTCTTGGAACCATCATAGTCTGCATCTGAAACAATTGACTTCAGATTGTGTCCCCGCAGCAAAGAAAAGACCCAGACACGAAGATTATGATGAACAACTTCCATATGAGTAGGGATGACAATTCTGCTTAAACGTGTTATAATCGTGTTATTAATCGGGTTGTGTGCTTTGGGTTTGATTTTTAGTTTCAAGTGCTATTCATCTATAGTACAAACTATTTTTAATATAATCGTGTCATGTCGTGTTCGGGTTGTTTCAGTATAACGGGTTGTCGTGTCAAAAATTGCCACCCCTACATATGAGAAGTATGTGGAACATTCATGAACTGACTGACTACGCTCACAGCAAAAACAAGATTAGGTCTAATAGTGGTTGTTAGAATATTAGCTTAGTGCTAGGGTTATTATTGTAATCTTTTCTTTTTGCTAAATAGTATATATATGTATGTTGGCTAAACCTAATGGTTAAGCCTTCTCTTTCTCTCTAATTATTCTCTTAACATGGTATCAGAGCTTACACCAATGGAGACTCACAAACCCTAACCACTACCTTGCTGCGCCACCACCATAGCCAACCACCATCACAGCCGAGACCCCACCAACCAAACACAAACCCTTCGCAAACCCCACCACAACTGTCGCAAACCCCCACCATCCCCACCAATCCACGCCGGAAACCCATGCACTGATATTCAACCTTCTCTACCCCAAACCACACCATCGCAGCCCTCTCTACTCTAGCCGAAACCTACATGCACCACTGGATCTGATTTTTTTCACTTATTTTCTCCTTATACCATAATAGCAGAAATTTTTTCACATTATTTGCCAGGTGATTGGGTCAGTTTGATTGGTGTTTTCTTCGTTTGTGTTGTCTCGGTCCATCTATGGACCTAATTGGTTAGTTCAAGTTATGTTTATTCTGTTGATGTTGATTCTAGCTTCTTGTTTTTCCTCGGTTTATCATTATTAAGACTCCCATTGTCCATTGACTTCATTATGTTTGATTCGACCAAGACCTCGTCTGATGTTGTCCATATGCAAATCACCACCACTAGATTGAATGGGTCCAACTACTTGTTATGGGCTCAGGCTATCAATGTTGCTCTTGGTCGTCGAAAGAAACTCAAGTATATTATGTCTGATTCCCCCTCCACGGATAGTAAAGAGTATGAAGATTGGGTTTCTGAAAATTATATTGTTATGTCTTGGTTGTGGAACAGTATGGAGTCGTCTATTTCTTCAAATGCGATGTTTTTATCTTCAGCCAAAGCAATCTGGGAGTCTATTCATGAGATGTTTTCAATGGATCAGAATGTTTCTCGGGTCTATGATGTTTATCAAAGTTTGTTCCTTCTTCAACAGAATGACAAGTCAGTTAGTGAGTACTACAGTTCATTCCAGGGTATTAGATGAGTTGACCCACTACCACCCGGTTACCAATGATGTGGATGTGATTAAGAAACAACGAGAGGAATTTTATGTTTCTAAATTTCTTGCAGGGTTGAATCTTTCTCTTCAGTCTGTTAAGTCCCAAATTTTGGCGGGAGATGGCAGCTTTCCCTCGTTGAGTAATGTATATTCTCGCATCCTTCGGGTCACTACTGAGTCTTCTTCCATTTCTGAGTCATCGGGAAAAGATAATTCTGCTTTAGCTACATCTACCGGACATCAAGGGGGCTTTCATGGCCGAGGCAATTTTCCTCCTAATAATTGTGGTGGTCGTGATGGTCGTGGTTTTAATAATCGAGGACGAGGGGGTAATTCAAATCATGGCCGTGGTTTTGGTAGAGGTCGGGGAAGGACTGGCTTTCTTCATTGCACCCATTGTGGGGGTGACAATCATACTGTCGATCGATGTTATGATCTTTATGGTAAGCCCTGGGAAAATAATCCAGCTTTGTTCACTTCTGATGTTTCTTCTGACCGTCACAAGGAAGTTAGTGCTCCCACTCCGCTAGCCGTTGCTTCTTCTAGTACTCCAACTGCACCAGCTGCTACATCTTCTAGTGAGTATCACTCTTTCTCGGGAGAAGAAAAACAGCAACAGCAGTTCTCATATGATTCCACTGGTTATGCTAAGTCAGGTAATATTGCTTGTTTTTCTTCATCTGCTCCTTCCCCATGGGTCATCGACTCCGAAGCTTCGGCCAATACAACAGGTAAATCCAATGTATTTTCACAAATGACTAATTCACCCGCACAGTCCTCGGTTGTTTTAGCCGATGGTAGGTCTTGTCCCATTCTTGGTACTGGCACTGTTTATCCTACTACATCTCTTCCATTGTCGTCTGTAAATTATGTTCTTCAATTTTCCTTTAGCCTCTTATCAGTTAGTCAACTCACTAAATCTATAAATTGTTCTGTAACCTTTTATGCCTCTCATTGCGTTTTTCAGGATCTCAGCTCGAAGAAGATGATTGGTGGAGGTCGTGAGCGGGATGACCTTTATTACCTTGAACAACATCCATCTGCAAATAATTCTGCCGCTTTACACGCAGTTGTTTCACCTCATCAGTGGCACTGTCGGTTTGGTCATCCCGTCATTACAGTCATTGAAGCTTGTTTTTCCTTCTTTTAGGTCTATGAATAAATTAAAGTGTGAGGCTTGCCAATTAGATAAGCACCATCGAGTGTCTTTTCCTTTACGTCAAAATAACCGTCGGGCCACTCCTTTTGAGTTGGTTCATTCCGACGTTTGGGGTCCGTCTAGACATAAGAGTATGTTAGGTTTTTCTTATTTTGTGTCTTTTGTGGATGATTGTTCAAGGATGTCCTTGATTTTTTTAATGAAAGAACGTTCCGATATTTCTTCTATTTTTCAATTATTTTATAAGGAAATTATGGCTCAATTTGGTTGTACAATTCGGGTTTTACAATCTGATAATGCTTTAGAATATGTTAAAGGAGCTCTTCAATCTTATTGTGATTCTCATGGGATAATTCATCAATCCTCTTGTGGTTATACACCACAACAGAATGGTGTCGCTAAACGTAAAAATTGACATCTTCTCGAGGTTGCACGCACTATTATGATGCATATGCATGTTCCTAAACAGTTTTGGGGGGATGCAGTTCTCACTGCATGTCATCTTATAAATCGCATGCCCTCATCTTCTACGTGGTGGCATACCTCATTCTGTTTTATATCCTGATAAATCATTGTTTTCCTTGCCACCACGTGTGTTTGGTTGTGTTGCGTTTGTTCATGTGCTTACTCCAGGTCATGATAAATTGGATCCTCGTGCTACCAAATGCGTTTTTATGGGATATTCCTGCACACAAAAGGATATAAATGTTGGAATCCTCAAAGTCGTAAGTATGTGGTTAGTGCTGATGTTACATTCTTTGAAGGAACATCTTTTTTCTCGGCCTCCGGTGCTTCATTGGAAGTTGATCTCATTGCTCCATCTCACCTTATTCCCCTACCTATTCCTCCTCCTAGTTCTCGCCCCTTGTAGGTGTATTGCCGTCGTGAGAAGCCATCAAGTACTGATGTTCTGCCTGCTCCTTCTCCTCCATCATCAACTTCAGCAGAGGTTCATCTATCTCCTCATCTCCCATTGCACTTAGAAAAGGTACTCGTTCTTGCACTCAACATCCCATTGATCAAGTTGTGTCCTATTCTAATTTGTCTTCGTCCCTTTGTTCGTTTATTACTGCTTTGTCTTCTGTTTCTGTTCCTCAGTCTCATACTCAGGCATTGTCTTCTCCGGGCTGGAAGAGTGCTATGGATGAAGAAATGATGGCATTATCCACGAATTGTATGTGGGAGTTAACTGACCTTTCTTCTGCGAAACATGTTGTGGGTTGTTGTTGGGTTTACGTGGTTAAGTATCATCCGGATGGTATTGTTGAACGATTGAAAGCTCGTCTGGTGGCAAAGGGGTACACAAAAACCTTTGGTGTTGATTATTTTGAGACTTTCTCTCCTGTGGCTCGTCTTAATTCTGTTTGTATTTTATTGTCTGTCGCTATCACTAAAGATTGACCTCTTTATCAACTTGATATCAAAAATGCTTTTCTTCATGGTGATCTTCACGAGGAGGTATACATGGAGCAACCTCCTGGGTATGTTGCTCAGGGGGAGTCCCACAAGGTATGTAAGTTGAAGAAAGCTATTTACGGTCTCAAACAGTCTTCGAGGGCCTGGTTTGACAAGTTCAGTCAAGTTGCGAGCACGTATGGGTTGAAAAGATGCACTTCTGATCATTCAGTTTTCGTGAGACACCGTGAGAAAGGTACGATTGTTCTAGCAGTTTATGTTGATGATATAGTAATTACTGGCAATGACAGTGAAGGTATAGAATTATTGAAGTCTCATTTGAGTAAGCATTTTCATATGAAAGATTTAGGGTTACTCCATTATTTATTGGGTATTGAGGTAGCTAGGTCCAAAGAGGGGATAACACTATCACAAAGAAAGTTTGTGTTGGATTTGCTAGATGAGATGGGGTTAAAGGGGTCCAAACCCGTTGACACTCCAATGGATTCAAATATCAAGTTTAGTAAGGATGATGGAGAAGTTTTTAATGATGTTGGACGGTATAGAAGACTTGTGGGTAAGTTGATTTATCTAACTGTGACTCGGCCTAACATCACATTCTCTGTAGGGGTTGTTAGTCAGTTTATGCAGAATCCCAAGCTGTCACATTAGGAGGCTGTATGTCGTATATTGAGATATTTGAAAATTGCTCCAGAAAATGGTTTAGTTTTGAGACCTTCAAATAACCTGGATATAGTAGGATAGTTGGGCTGGAGATAATCTTGATAGACGGTCAGTATCAGGCTTTTGTGTGTTTGTTGGTGGAAATCTTGTTAGTTGGAAGAGCAAGAAACAAAATGTAGTTGCCCGATTAAGTGCAGAGGCTGAGTATAGAGCTATGAGTCATACTACTTGTGAGTTGTTATGGGTAAAAGCTATTCTACAGGAGATGGGTTTTTATAGTAGTGAGCCTATGAAGATATAATGCAAGTAATCCAGTCTTTTATGAGAGAACCAAGCATATTGAAGTTGATTGTCATTTCATCAGAGATATGGTTATGCGAAAGCAAATTGTTACTTCATTTGTTAGATCTAGAGATCAGTTAGGAGATGTTTTTACTAAAGCATTAAATAAGGGACAGTTCTATGATCTTTGTAACAAGCTGGGCATGATAGATATCTATGCTCTAGCTTGAGGGGGAGTGTTAGAATATTAGTTTAGTGCTAGGGTTATTATTGTAATCTTTTCTTTTTGCTAAATAGTATATATATGTATGTTGGCTAAACCTAATGGTTAAGCCTTCTCTTTCTCTCTAATTATTCTCTTAACAGTGGTCAAATAAATGAGACGACCAACAAGACTCTGATAAGAAGCCGGATCAGATAACAACTGTCCTGACTCAAATAATATTTGGATCCATAGGTGTGGAACTAGGGCAACAACCCATCATGCCTGTATCACTTAGGAGATCCAAGATTTATTTCCTCTGGTTCGTTGAAATCCCATGACAAGACCGGGCAATCTCAATACCAAGGAAATACCTGAGAGGACCCAAATCTTTGACATCAAACGCCATTCCAAGTTGTTCTTTTACCCTCGTGATTCCTGCAGTGTCATCTCCAGTAATAATAATGTCATTAACGTAAACTGATAAAATAATACACCAACCATCCGAACGTCGTTGAATAAAGCAGGTGTGATCAAAGTGACACCAAGTAAATCCAATAGAGAAAATAACATCACTGAAGCGACTGAATCACGCTCGAGAAGACTGTTTTAACCCATAAAGTGACTTCCGTAGTCAACAGACTTTCCTAGAGTACTCCCCCTCAGCCCGAAAACCCGGAGGAGGATCTATATAGATGATTTCCCGGAGATCCCCATTCAGAAAAGCATTCTTGACGTCAAGTTGATGAAGGGGCCAAGAATGAGAAGCAGCCAAAGAAATAATAAGGCAAACAGTTGTAAGTTTGGCCACAGGACCAAAGGTGGCACTAAAGTCTTTTCCTGGGATCTGAGTAGACCTATTAGTAGCTAGGCGAGCCTTGTAACGATCAATAGAGCCATCCGGAAGGTACTTAATTGTACAGACCCATTTGCTCCCAACTGTCTTTTTCCCTGGGGGAAGAGAGACAAAACCCCAAGTGTGGTTATGCTGAGGATCATTCATTTTTGCTATCATGGCTTGAAGCAAATGTGGATTTTGGAGAGCCTCAAATACAGACCGGGGAATTGACACCGAATCTACCTGACCAAGAAAAGCTTGATAGGATTGTTAAATAGCCAAATATGAGATATACTGGAAAATGGGGTGAATAGTAGAGCAAGAATAACCATACCGATTTACTGGGCGAGAAACTCTGGTGGATCGTCTTACAGATGCAGGAGAAGCAAGACCTGTACCCGAAGAAGCATTTGGAGGTGGAGTATGAGCTTGTGGATGCCAGGAGTAACGAAATTCAAGAGAAGATGAAATTATTGGTGGTGAGGAATCCTCATGTCCAACCTCAGGAGAGGAAGAATCAAAGACAGGAACAGGACGAGGCTCGTCAAATTCTATGGAAATCTCCTGAGGCATTGCAACGTAAGAAACATCCTCTAGAAACGTAACATCCATAGAAGTATAGAACCGATGAGCAACATGTTCATAGCACCTATCGTCAAGTTTAGACAGAGGAGAATAACCCAAAAAGACACAACGGATAGCCTTATCATCAAATTTAGTGCGAAGAGGGCTGCGATTCTTAACAAAACAAGTGGAGCCAAAGACACGAGGTAACACATGGAAAAGTGTACAATTAGGCTGAAGAACATGCAACCGAGCTTTACCATCCAAGACACGACTTGGAGTTCAATGAATATGGTATGTAGCTTTGAGAACTGCGAAATGCCAAAAATATTTAGGTACCTCCATACCGCGAAGGAGAAACTGGACAACAGACATGATGTGACGGTTCTTTCGTTCTGCCACACTATTTTGTTCCGGAGTATATGTACAAGTTAGTTATTGGTGGATACCTTTTTTATTAAGTTCAGAACAGAAATCATTAGAAACAAATTCTCGGTCATTATCAGATTGGAGGGTACGAACAACAGCTTGATACTGAGTTTTAACCATTTGTAGAAATTGAGTAAATAATGGAAAAACTTCAGATTTTTTCTTAAGGAGAGAAACCTATGTGCAACTTGAATAATCATCGATGAGCATAACATAATAGCGATCCCCATTTAATGCAATAACAGGGGATGGTCCCCACACATCTAAATGTATAATATCAAAAGCACAAGGAGCACGAGACATGTGAGGAATATAAGAACGGGTATGCTTAGAAGGTTCACACACCACATAATGAAATTTACGAGTCTTACAAGCTTTTATTAATTCGGGAAAAATTAAACACAGATATTGAAAATTAGCATGTCCTAGCCGGGCATGCCACAACTCTATAATTTTGTTTGAGAAAGAACTAGAAGTAGAACTAGGTAAAACAGACGCCCGTAAACTAGAAGACACAAGTGGTGGTGGCGGTTCCCCGAAGAAGTAGAGTCCATCAAACTCATGGCCCTGTACCAAAAATCTTCTTCGAAGTCAGGTCTGTAAGAGATAACGATTAGGTAAGAAAATGTCAGCATAATTATAACTCTTTGCAAGGCGACTAACCGATAAAAGATTAAAAGACAACTTAGGGACATGGAGAACAGAGGACAAGGTAAATGTGTGACAAACAAACATCACCCTTACTCTGAACTCGAGTGGTGGAACCATTAGTAATACCCACAGTGTGGTTAACAGGTGTAAGGGGGGACGAAAAAAGAAATAACTCATCAGTCATGTAATCATTGGCTCCCAAGTCCAGAACCCACCTTGGGGGTCTAGTCTTAACATGTAAAGTAGTGGAAGTACTTGTAGCAATGGCAGGCGTTGAAGAAGGACCTGATTGATGCTGCTAAAGAAGGGAGCCAAGTTGGCTCTGAATCTGTCCAAGTTGAGTTTGAAACTTTTAAAGGGTAAATATGTAAAGTGTAGTTATGTGGTTGTCCCACATTGGTTAGTGTGTAAAATGTATAGGTTTGGCTTAGCCTATATAAAGGCTTGTATTCTTTATTTTTCGTTACGTTGAATATACAAGATATTCCCATCACTCTTTACATGGTCTCAGAGCCTCCCATCTTTGGGATTGCTACTTTGTCCTCCGCCTTATTCGTAATCAAAGAAGTTTGGATTGTTTAAATGGATTCTTTGTCCTCTCATCTCTGTTGAAAAAAAAAAAAAACACCCTAGCAGCCGCAAGAACCAAGGCAGCCGCAAGCCCCCAAACCAACTTTCGGCAGCCCCCACCTCCAACAACTATTCCGACGACTCACACAATCTCCGGTGTGAGTCGGCGACCTCGCCTCCAGCAGCCGTAAGCCCAGAAGCAGCCGCAAGTCTCAATAGCCCCCAAATCAACTTCCGGTAGCCCACACCACTACCCAACCCTCCGGCGACCTCGCCGCCAGTTCCCCGACCTCCGACGACCTTCGCCGGACCTCTGCGCAGCTCCGGTAGCTCTATTCTGGTTCAGATCTGAATTTTTTGGGCTCCGATCTGCCCTTGCAACCCTTTTCTCTTCACATTTGGTTCAGATCTTGTTTATTTTTTGGTTCTTCTCTGATCATGAAGTCCAAATCTCTCACCCAACTCACTAATCGTAAGTTGAATGGCAATAACTTCCTTCTATGGTCCAATGCGATTACTATGTCTCTTACTGGCTTGGGCCACGATGTGCATCTTACCGAATCTCCTCCGACCGCAGATGAGAAGGCCATAAAGGCATGGAAACAACTTGATGCTGAGCTTGTTACACTAATGTGGAACTCTATGGAACCGGAAGTTGCTAATGTATGTAATCACTTGGGCTCTGTTAAGGCACTTTGGGAGTATCTCCACCTTCTTTACTCTAGTAACTTAACACGGATGTATGATTTGTCTTCTCAGTATTTCAAGCTCGAACAGAATGATTTATCTATTACAGATTATTTTGCTGCTATGAAACGATTGCATGAAGAGTTGAATGTTGTTATGGCCCCTACCACCAGTGTTCAGGAACAACAGAAACAGAGGGAACAAATGTTGGTTTTAAAGTTTCTTGCGGGTCTCAAGCCTGAATATGAGGCTATTCGGTCTCAGATTTTTAGGATTGATACTCTTCTTACTTTTGCCGAGACATATCAGCGTGTTCTACGGAGCACCCCTCGGGACCCACCTCCCTCCCCTTCGCTTGTTGATCGCTCCGCTTATTTCTCAGACTCCACCAGCTCCTGCTAGGGGTGGTGGCCCTAACCGTGGAAGACGCGGAGGGACATTTCGGGGTGGTCGTCCTGGCCGTGGTAGAGGCCAGACTCTCCAGGGCACTTATTGCTTTCGGGATGGGCATAGCAGAGACACATGCTGGCAGCTCCATGGTCGTCCCCCCCAGGTTGCGAATGCTGCCATCTCTGATCCTGGGTACCCTCCTGCTACTGCTCCTATGGATACCGTTTCTGTTCCTCGCGTGGAATACTCACAGTTGCTTCAATATCAGGCAGCACACCAGGCATCCACCTCATCTGCTTCATTAGCTCAGCATGGAGGTAAACATACTGCTTGCATTGCTTCAGGTTCTTCCCCATGGATAATTGATTCTGGCGCTAGTAATCATTTGACAGCTATATCTAGTCTTTTTACATCTATCCAATTGTCATCGTCTCTTCCCCCAGTCACTTTAACGGATGGGTCCTCGACTCATGTTGAAGGAATCGGGATGGCTCAACCCTCTTCATCTTTATCCTTGTCTTCTGTTTTGTTTATACCTCGTTCGTCCTTTAATTTAATGTCTGTTAGTCAGTTGACTAAGGATCTTAACTGTTGTGTATCTTTTTCTCCGATTCTGTTCTTATTCAGGATTTGAAGACTCGGAAGACGATTGGCGTCGGGGATGAGTCCAGTGGTCTCTATTACTTTGATGGTGATCCTGTCCCTGCTCCTTCACCAACAGCCTGTCCTGCTACTATTTCACCTCATTAGATCCATTGCCGCCTTGGTCATCCTTCTTTGGCTAATTTGAAGCTTTTAGTTTCTAGTTTAAGTTCTTTACAGTCTTTAGAGTGTGAGTCGTGTCAGTTGGGGAAGCATCACCATGTTCAAATTGCTCCCCGGGTCAATAAAGGAGCGTCTAGCCCTGTTCAATTAGTGCATTATGATGTATGGGGTCCTCACCGTATAACTTCCACAAAGGGGTATCGGTATTTTGTTACTATTGTGGATGATTATTCAAGAGTAACTTGGCTTTATTTAATGAAAAATCGTTCCGAGTTATTTTATATTTTTTGTGCTTTTTGTGTTGAAATTAAAACTCAATTTGGTGTGCCCATTCGTGTTCTTCGGAGTGATAATGCAAAGGAATATAATTCTGACCCTTTTAGTACGTTTATTTTTGGCATGATTCATCACTCTTTTTGTGTACACAGACCACAACAAAATGGTATTGCCGAGAGAAAAAATGGCACTTATTAGAAGTCACACGCACCCTGTTATTTGAAATGCGTATTGCCGAGAGAAAAAATGGCACTTATTAGAAGTCACACGCACCCTGTTATTTGAAATGCGTGTTCCAAAATTTTTTTGGGGGGATGCTGTCCTCACTGCCTGTTATTTGATTAATGATATGCCATGTTCTATTCTCAATGGTCGCACACCACACTCAAGCTTGTTCCCTGTTGAGTCACCCTTCTCAGTTGTTCCTCGTGTTTTTGGGTGTGTTTGCTTTGTTCATCAGCTGGCTCTTGGTACTGACAAATTAGACCCACGAGCCATTCGGTGTATTTTCTTGGTATACTCTAGGACTCAGAAAGGGTACCGTTGTTATAGTCCTTCCATTCATCGATACTTTGTCTCTGCCGATGTCACATTCTTCGAGTCTAAACCCTTTTATTCAGAGTCTCACTCGGCTACTGATCCGGACTTTATGTTTTCTATTTCTCTTCCTGTCTCTCCTATTCCGACTACTACACCGCCTACTCGTGATGCTTCCACCCGATTGTCTCGGCTTGATTTGCAAGTTTATACTCGTCGTCCACCTCCACAGACTCCAGTGGACTTCACTGCTCCGCCTCCGCCTACCGTGTCCTCAGATTCACCATCTTCTCCAGAACCGACTGATTTAGTCCTTCCCATTGCTCTCAGGAAGGGTAAGCGTTCGTGTACAGAATCTTATTTCTAACTTTATATCTTATGATCATTTGTCTCCTACATTTTCTTCTTTTGTTGCTTCCGTGTCTACCATATCTATTCCTAAGAATGTTGCAGAAGCACTTGCCCATTCTGGTTGGAACCAAGCTATGCAGGATGAGATGTGTGCCCTTAAGGAAACTGGTACTTGGGACTTGGTCTCTCTCCCGCCAGGGAAATCTATGGTTGGTTGCCGTTGGGTATATGCAGTTAAGGTTCATCTTGACGGCACTCTGGATCGATTGAAGGCACACCTTGTTGACAAAGGCTACACTCAAGTTTATGGATTTGATTATTCAGAGACTTTTTCTCGTGTAGCCAAGATTGTTTCTGTTCGCCTTTTCATCTCACTGGCCACTACTTATCACTGGCCCCTTCATCAGTTTGATGTTAAGAATGCATTTCTAAACGGTATCCTGCTTGAGGAGGTTTACATGGAGCAACCACCTGGATTTGTTGCTCAGGGGGAGTCTAGTCTGGTTTGTAAATTTAGAAAGTCTCTTTATGGTTTGAAGCAGTCTCCTCGTGCTTGGTTTGACAGGTTCAGTGATGTAATTGCTGAGTTTGGTCTTCAGAGATGTGGTGTTGACCATTCTGTTTTCTATAGACACACTGTAGCGGGGAAGATACTGTTAATTGTTTATGTTGATGATATCGTCATTACTGGTGATGTCTCTAAGGGAATTTATGAGTTGAAATCTTTCTTACAAATCAAGTTTCTGACCAAAGACTTGGGACAGCTTACGTATTTCTTAGGCATTGAGGTGGCCAGGCCTAGTGAAGGGATTTGCTTATCTCAGAGAAAATACGTCCTTGATTTGCTAACTGAGACATGAATGTTGGGATCAAAACCTTTGGATACTCCTATAGATCCCAATTCCAAATTAGTGCCACATCAGGGGGAGCTACTTGATGATCCAGGACAATACAGACGCTTAGTTGGGAAACTTAATTACCTAACCGTCACAAGACCTGATGTTGCCTTCACAGTTAGTGTAATTAGTCAGTTTATGGACTCCCCTCGAACTACACATTAGGATGTAGTGATACGAATCTTGAGGTACCTCAAGGGAGCTCTGGGCCGTGGTTTGTTATATAAGGATCATGGTCACATTCTAGTTGAGAGCTACACAGATGCAAACTGGGCCGGATCTCCTAGTGATAGGAGGTCTACTACAGGGTATTGTGTACTTGTTGGAGGAAATCTTGTATCGTGGAAAAGCAAAAAACAAACCGTTGTTGCTAGATCTAGTGCTGAGCCAGAATATAGGGCTATGACGCATACTACTTGTGAGTTAGTATGGATGAAGCATTTGATGGAGGAACTTAGGTTTACTCAGTTTGAGCCTATGAACTTATTTTGTGATAACCAAGCAGCGGTTCATATTGCTTCTAATCCTGTGTTTCATGAGATGACGAAACACATTGAAGTTGATTGTCACTTTGTTTGTGAAAAGCTTCTATAGAAAGTGATTAATACTGTTCATGTTAAATCTGTAGACCAGTTAGCAGATTTGTTTACTAAAGCGTTGGGTGGGACACGTGTGAAATATATTTGTAACAAGCTGGGTGCATATGATATGTATATGCTCCAGCTTGAGGGGGAGTGTTAAAGGGTAAATATTTAAAGTGTAGTTATATGTGGTTGTCCCACATTGGTTAGTTTGTAAAATGTATAAGTTTGGCTTAGCCTATATAAAGGCTTGTATTCTTTATTTTTGTTATGTTGAATATTCAAGATATTCCCATCACTCTTTACAGAAACATACTCTGATTCTGATGAAACTGACCAATATCAGGAACACTAAGGTTAGGACCAGTCTCTGCCGTAGCAGCGAAGTAGGTCGGGCCAGGATTGTAGGGCCGAGCATAATGTTTCTTCAACCCAGGATGGAGTTGGAAACAACAATCTTTGGTATATTCCACTTATCAAAGGTAGAATCCGTGGGGGCCGGCTTAGGTGTAGTGCCATGAAGCCAACTAGACTTGCCTTTGGTACCCAGGAAGAGTCGAAGGGAATGAGACCATGCAGCAAAATTTTGTCCATCCAAAAGAAGAGTAGTAATCCTCTACGCAGGAGAATGTGGAGTCAGAGACAGAGACAAAGATAGATCTGTACGCAATTGTGACCCAGTAGAGGGCTGCCTTATCCTTGGTCATTGTTACCAAATATAATAATCAAATAACACGAAAGAGAGCACGAAGAAGCTCTAGATCATCACAAGACACGGGTATCCCAAACCCGCAAACAGGGCAAGGCGTAGCGTATGGGCTGCTAAAGGTTGGTCAAGGCTAACCAAAGAAAGGCCGAAGGAGGTGAGGGCTGCACGTGAGGCCTGCGCGAGGTGCCTGGTGGTTGCGGCGAGGGGCCTGGTGGTGGTTGGTGGCTGAGGCGTGAAGCCTAGTGGTGGTTGGTGGCTGCGGTGAATGGTGTGGGGGACTAGGGTTTTGAACTTTGCTCTGATACCAAGAAGAAACATAAGAATGGATAAACTGTTTCTTATTTTTATTCATTGTACCTAACTCTATTTACATACAAACTAGAGTCAAGAAGAGGAAATAACAAGAAAGGAAATAAAGGATTACAAATCACCTGTTTCTAAATTAAAATGATTCTATCAATCACTAGATAAGATCAAATCACCGAAGATATTATCTCCAACAGTTGCTAAGTTTCTTTCATCATAAACATAAAATTTTGGTACTAATAAATTATTCACAGTTGATACTCCCTTCCAAAAATGTCTTACATGCGTCTGTGCGTTGCCTTCTTAAACTAAAAACCATCAGTTTATTCACAGCCATATAGGACCATGACACCTGATATGCTAGGGCTGTTATTTTTTCCCCCAGCATACTAATGTCATTTTAGTACACGAAGAAGACACAAATCTAGTGGTTTCCAATATGCTAGGGTATGTTTGGAATTCTTAAAACCAGTTAGGTTTGAGATCCAATTTAGGTTTGAGATCCAATAACACTTTATACTTATTTCTATCGAAACCAGTATGCTCTTGGTTTGATAATGAACTAGATCCTGTGGTATTTGTACTTCTAAGTCATGCACGGACTCCTATGTAACCAAAAAGCAGCTACACAAGCACTAATCTATTTAAAACTGGTTCTTTTTCTCAACACAGAACTGGTTCTTGTACCATCTGAACAATCTCTTATTGTTGTGAAAAAACTAAATCATTTCTACGAATCAAGTACACAATTTATAAGTGTTAACATAATAGAACTACCATCAAAGGCAGTAGAGCTTACAAATGTTCGCCGCATAAACTCTTCTAATTCAGTCCACTGTATGTGTGATGATACAGGCAGCACTTAATACTGAGGGGAAAGTTGGGTGGGAGGAAATTGTTGATTCTCGTCTTGACGGGAAATTTGATATGCAAGAACTGAATGACGTGGCAGCTCTTGCATACAAATGTGTCAGCCGTGTCCCAAGAAAACGGCCTTCCATGAGAGATATTGTGCAAGTTCTAATCCGAACTCTCAAAGAGAGGCACAATAAAAAGCATCACAAGCACTCCTTGTCAGCCACAGCTGATGAGGTTAATATCGATGTGGACCAAATAGAACAGCGTACTCCAGTCACAAATCACAGGCGTGAGGAGTCTGTGGACAGCACTGTCGATAGCTGTGACGTTTAAAAGATGGTTTTTTCATTTTTATTTTTAATTCTTTTTTGTTTGGTTTTGTTTTGTATAATATTTGCTGTTTTGGAGCTAGAAATGAAGGATGTTGAACATCCTGAGTCCTGTTTGAGGCTCATGCCTTGTAATTTTTTTGTAACATAGCGCACTTCTTTTTCTCTTCTTTCACTGTATCCCCCTCTCCTTGTCCCCATTTTTGTATATCTGACACTTCCAAAAATTGAAATGAAGAGAAAATCATCCTTTACTGTAAATTCTTTGGACTGTTGTAGAGCGTGTCATAGTGATGGTGCCAAGGATTTCCTTTCTTTTCAAAGCCATAGTACAGAATCAGGTTCTGATAATGACTTTATATATGCTGAAGAGGATTTTGAGTCCTATGAAAATGGAAGAGAGATTTCACTTGGAATATTGGATAATACATTAGCTCACGGGTGATGAAAATACACGCATTGTTCGTCTCCTGTAATTATTTCCAGAAGAAAATTGTTACACCCACAAGAAAATTGTTACACCCACATTACCACTTCGTTCAAAAGTTACACTTAGCCTTCGGTGGGTGTGTGTTAAGTGTAAATCTTTAATGGTGTTAGCTTTTGACTTGAAATAACAACTATATTCTTAATTTCAGTCACAGTTACATGCGGGTTGTGTGAAATTGGGTAAAGTGAAAGTGAGTCTAACTACAGGGTAAGATGTATTCAATCTGCTGGTTTTCAAGGAAAACTTACAACTTTATTTCAATTATTACAACCACAAGGGAGTTAAATGTGAACTTATGAATCATAAGAGGGTAAAGTTAAAATGGATCTAACCACAGAGTCTAATGTATTTAACCGTAAAGTCATATAAGTATGTAAGTTAGAATATGCTGTCTTTTTCTTTCTTTTCTTTTCTTTTCTTTTTTTATTTTTTTTTTATTATTATTTTTAACAGTGAGATACTGTCTTTGACAAGGTGAAATATTTGAAACCTCGGCACTAAAACTGATCAGTGGGAAAAAATAGCAGTTCTATGGCAAAACTCCCTTTTGGGACTCCCTTGGACCCTAATTTGTCATTTATGACAAGAAAAATAGTTTTCAATGCATTTTTCTTGTTTTTCTTGCCATAAATGACAAATTAGGTGCATTAGATACATTGAAAATTATTTTTCTTGCCATAAATAAAAAATTAGGTCCAAAAGAGTCCCAAGAAGGAAGTCTCCCCAATGTTTTCCAAAAATATAAGCACATCTTTGAATCTAAGACTTCCCAATCAATTTGATCTAACTAGTAATAGTTCCAATTTTGAAGAGTTCCATTTCACCTAATAAAACGACAAAGGAATGATCGAAAGATATTTACTCGGGCAATGGCTCAAAAGTCAAAAGCCTAAGATACTGGTAATATTTTGGCAATCAAAGGGACTTTGGATTGAAGTCTTTTGTAAACTAATTGGACAATTACGTTTAAAAAATGGTTCCACTTCTACTTTCAACAAGTGAACTGATTCAAAATGTGTATATGTATTTAGTAGATGTTGTTTTATTACATTGAAGTACGTGTTCAATACAAAATACTCTAAAAATGGATTCTTTACCAAATCAACATGATGTTCCTTGTGAAACTTGTAGGTAATGGTTCACAACTCACATAGTTTGACTAACACATGCTACGCCATGTATATCTAATATCATCACCAACTAATGGGCCTCACTTATTACCATTTGTTCACTGCGTACCAAATCCAGCAACCCATTCTGAGGCCCACTTCAGAGTATGTCCACTCCAAATCCAGTAATCCATTCTAAGGCCCACTTCAGGGTAAAGCATGTCCACTACGAAAGAGCTCATTCTAACTTGAATACTCACATCGAAGCCCATCCCAGAGTAATCACCCCGAGGCCCACTGCGAATGAGCCAACCCCAAAGCAGAGCAAAGCGGCCCTATTTCACCTACTACCCTCTCCACTTGCTCCACCACCACCCATTTGGCATATGGATATTATCTCCAACTTATACCTCATATGGTCAATCCATCGATCACTAATCAAGGCTTTCCATCACTTGGAATGACCATTCGTGTCATCGCTTGGAATGACCACACGCTATCAAATGCGTCGTTTACAATCCTCATGCGCCGCAACAATCTCTCCTCGATACTCCCCATAAACATTGTACTACACACAAGCACACACTTACACGTGGATTCTCCATCCTTGGACATGAAGCAGTGCTAAGGGTGGCCATGCCCATTGGGAACTCGAGAGCTCATGGCTCGATGGCTAGAACCAGGGGCACCTCCCTACCTGAACGCCTCACAAGCAAAGCTAGGGTTGGTCCCAAAGAGAAAGAGAGACACATGACCATCGATCACGTGCCCTGCCCCTCCAGCCTCACAACCAATTAGAGAGACCCATGTCTCAAAGACTAGCTGGAACCTTTGACTCTCACCCTGCCTAGTCGCTTCAACCTCTTCGAGTATTCTACAAGCCAATAGTATGACCTCGAAGAACTCCAATGCTTAACATTCTGCACAAGTAGAAACCATCGCTACACAATACTGAATCGTCGCTCCAAGTGACAATACATCTTTCTAAACCAATAGAAAAGCCTTGATATTTCCCCCTCGCTTAAACCTTAGAACCAATAAAAGAAGAGCCTTGGTTCCCTCCCTTGTTGAATCTCCTGCACCAATAGCATTCATCCCCCTTTGTCTACCTATGACCAACCAATGCTATTGGTTCACCATCAAAAGACAGTACCTCCTCTCGCCTTCTTAATACATTGCCTTGTCCACATCCCCATTTAATAACCTCAACTACCTCAAATATATGCATTTAAGTCCCCATCTACCTCAAACAGATGAACCACTCCGAAGATGCCAACTCAGCTACTCCTAACTGTACCAAGAACCTCATAAATCCTGTATAAATACCAACCTCATTCAATACATCCAAAAACCGGCTTTAACCTAGAACTTAAGCTTTAACACAGTCTTAAGCTTTGACTCCAAGCACTTAAGGCATTTATCGTCTTCTCCAAAATCCCTAAAAACACAATCCTCAGCCATTACTTAACCTTCCCCTACCTCTCCTTTAGCCTCATAAAAGGTTCTCTTCCGTACACCAGTCTCCACCCAAGAACTGACCCTTTACTACTGTAGTGACCCGGAAATTTAAAATGTATTAAAAAAAAACACATATTTATTTTCATTAGAAAATATACCAGTTTGAGATTTTTAACAGTGTAATTTTTACCTCTGTGTGTGTGTGGTCGTGTGAGTAACCACATGGGATAATCTCCCATAGGAGACTTGGTGCCCAATTTTTATGCACTATGTTTATGTTAGTGTTAGTGTGTGCGTGACTGTGTTGTGGCCCCCAAGAAATCAAATTCTTTATTTACACACACCTCCCTTCTCTCCTTCTCTCATCCCAGCACTCCTACTCTCAACTCTCTGTCTCACCAACTCTCTGCCATCTCTCTCTCTCTCGGCAACTCACACACACACACACATACATATATTGATACACACACATATAGTTATATATATTCACACATATACATATATATTTAGAGAGTGGATAAATTGATCAACATTATTTTTAAGGCACGGAGTTGTGTACAATATGCTCTTAAATCTCTGGAGTATTTTCTTGTCATCCCTATTTGTACTTTCTTTGCTTATGTTGTCTTTCTATTAGAATCTATGTTTTTTTTTGGTTAAATGTTATTAAAATATTATTTTGACTAAGTGCTATGGGACTAAAGGGTCATGAGTAAGGAGCACCTACCAATAGTCCAACAGGCCTCAGGGATCGACGTACTGGAGACGGGTGAGGTGAGGTGAGGTGACTCTTTACTATGTGACCAAGAGGAACTTGGTATGATGCTCTTGTGGGTGAGCGGGTAAATTGTGTGAATGGGTGGGTTCAGTGATTGGTCTATTTTATTTGATCCATCGTGGTTGTTCATTGTACTTTTGAGCCTTTATTATTCCTGTCATATTGTATATTTCCACGTGTGTTATTTTAGATGCAGGTACCTTTGGTAGCAGTCAAATTGGAGCACATTAGAGTACCATGTGGATTTGAGTTATTTGGGTCCTAGCCGTGTAAATGAATTTATTTGTAATTTTGGGCACTCAAGTGTAATTATTTTTGTTGTTTTAAATACACTTGACTATTTGCAATTTTAATGTAAATATTTCTTTTATTTTTGGTAGTGAAAATCAGGGTGTGACAACTGCTTCTCTCTCTTATTTGGGCTATTTTGGTTCTCACTCGAGCCACGTACTCTTCAAGTCCCATCGTTAATTGTCTATATGTACATTGTCATTATTTTAACATACACTCACCTTTTTATTTTTATAATGCCACCTGTTGCTCCACTTGGCATTAATTAGCTTACGTGTAATACCTTCCCTCATACATCATCTACATCATATAAAGAACTCACACATTTTGGCAACCACAGTGGGAGGTATACTAAAAAATATGGTTAGCGAATGAGAGCAAAGAACAGAGTTGGACGTCCCAAAAAGTCCAAGGTCCAACCTACCATGTCAAATTCCAACCCATTAAGCATTGACCCCAGAAGGGAGTAGCCTGCTCAGTCCCAAACTCATGATTCGCACAGATCTGTAGCTGCTGATGTTGAATTCGATATTCTGCGATGGCTTGAATAGATAGAGGGACAACAAAAGTATCTCCAAAAGCTAGAGGAGCAGAACTGTCTTATCATTGAGACGCTGGCAACCATGCTCAGAAAGGATCCTCATCGGCCCCAAACGGCACCTCAAGACTAGATAACATCGTCACAACATCAGTTAACATATCCGATGTCAACAATTAGCACCACACGCCAGCGAAAGAATCAACACCTACCGTCGCCGTGCAAATAGAAAAGTAAGCATCCATAACTTTTGTCACCATGGCAGAAGTCGAATCACTCCTAAGAGAGAAGGTGATGATGGCCCCGTCACCTCTCCTCCCGCTCGACACTCGTCCTCCTTATCCACTCAAGTTGGCTAGCCTCCCCTACCCAGAAGGGTATGGTAGTGTGCACTTTGCACGATACGATGGAAGATGAGAAAATGCAAAGGAACATGTGGCCAGGTTCCTCGATAGCATGGGTACTTTTTGCGAGGATGAAAATCTCCGTCTCCAAGAGTTCTCTAAGTCCTTGATCGACCGGGCATACACCTGGTATGCCAACTTGGAACCAGGTTCTGTCACGTCATGGGCCCAACTGGCCACCATGTTCCATGCTAAGTTTTTCAGCATAACAGAGAAGGTGGCCACCATCTCCCTGCCCAGAGAAGCCTAAGGTGACCATCATCTCCCTGTCCAGAGAAGGTGACCACCATCAAGTATGTGAACAGATTTCGCGATTGAGCTATGGAATGTCACGACAACACCACGGAAGAAAGCTTAGTCTAACTTTGCATTCACGGTATGCTCCGAGACTACAAAATCCACCTCATCAATCACTACTTCCCAGCATTTTTGGACTTGATGGTTACCGCCCGTAACTTAGCTAAAGATGTGAAAGTGTCATCGTCAAGAACAAATAGGGATTCTCGTCCTCCAGCCCCAAGACAGTATCCAACTGTTGATGTAACTGAAGATCAAAAGAGTGGACGGAATAGGGAATACAATGACAACAAGCGCAAAAGAGACGAGAGATGCATTGACCCCTTTTCCTTACATCATGAAGAAGTATTGGTTGTACTCAAGAAATGGATAAGGGATGATGCAATCATCCTTTGTCCACTAGCCAGACCTCCCATCGAGGCTGACAAGGCCTAATACAACTACTGTTCCTATCACCAGATAGTAAAACATTCCACCAAGGACTGTTGGACCCCTCCATGGCATCTTCCATAGGAAGATTGTAAATGGAGAATTGTTGATGACCACTCAACATGATGCCACCGAAGAAACACCCCACCAACTCCGAGGGAACTAACATGGTTTCTTTCCATATGGTTCCCTATTCCATGACCCCTTTTATTCAATTTATCAAGAAAAAGGCGCTTGCACCCGTGGAAGTAGCTGCCCCCCTCATTGAGCTCATCTAGAAAGATGAGGAAGGAGAAGAAATACCTCCGATGGCCAAAGACCCTTCCGCCAGTATGAGCATGACCAATCCATCTGCCAGTACTATGGAATTCACTGCATCGAAGGTTAAAACCTCACCAAATTAAGTTGCTTCTTTGACCAAGTTGGATTCTGTGAGGAAGCATGACTCAAAGCCACCAAAGCTATTCTACGAGTTGCAGAAACCTACCAGCAAGCATGCGTGGCCTCTAAGGGATCCATATGCTGTGTTGCCCAAGAAGCAGAATCGATGATCACTTTCACAAATGCAGACATACAGATCCCATACCCACATAATCGTCCACTATATGTCGCGGTGTGTCAACGAGGTGGAATTCAAAAGGGCCCTACTCGATTGGGGGGGGGGGGGGGGGGCTCTTTCTCAACTTCATGCCGCTAACCACCTTCAAGGCCACTGGCATCCCCAAAGAAAAGTTTATCCCACAGGCCATCGATGTTACAGGCTTCGGCAATGACGTACGACAGACCATTGGATTTGTGACCGCATCATTCTGACTTGGAAAATTCCAAGCACTAGCTAGATTCCACGTAATTGACGACGATACCTCCTACCACCTTCTGGTAGGATGCAAATGGATGCACAAGTTCGTCATCGTACCATCCACCTATCATCAGTGCATAAAAGAAAAAGTCAATACGAGCGAAGGGAGAAAAGTGTTCACCGTCGCTGGCACCTTGAGGCCATTTGGCATTCATGAGACCCATATGGCGGAGGCAGATTTCTTCGATAGCCTTTGCTTTAAAGAAGAGACCACGCCACCTGCATCACCACATGGCCTTGCCATTTCGAAGTGGGAAGGCACTCAAAAAGAGGATTTTACTCCAAAGAAAAACACTAGATGTCGTCATAATGCCTCTCCCGAATGTGTTCAGATTAGACTCCTAGATGGATGCTTTGCGTATCGTTGTTTATGTCAGTGTAAGGGGCCGGGGTCAGAAGCTCCACCATGTGGCCCTACGCCCCTACATGCAATGTTATTGAAACCCAAGAGTCCACTGAATTCAAGCCAGCCCTAAAAACATTACAAGATGGACAACGTACTGCGGGACCAGAAGTTGAGGAAATCAACCTTGCACTAGAAGGAAAGGAACCTCGCACCACCTTTATCTCCAAAACGGTAACTCCAGAGGAACGAATGGCATTGATTTCTCTCCTTCGAGAGTACATTGACGTGTTTGCTTGGACTTATGATCAGATGCCTGGGTTGGACACGTCTATTGTAACTCATAAGCTTAACATTGATCCAGGCCATCGACTGATAAGACAGGCTCCCTGAGTATTCCAACATGAGCTTGAGCTCCAGATCAAGGCTGAAGTAGAGAAGCTCCTTCAAGCTAGGTTTATTAAGCCCATCAAGCACCCCACGTGGTTGGCAAATGTGGTGCCTGTGAAAAAGCAGAATGGTCAAATCAGGGTATGCATTGACTTTAGGGATCTCAACAAAGCATGCCCAAAGGATGAGTTCTCCCTTCCTAATGTTGACACTCTAATTGACGCCACATTCAGACATCAAGACTTCTCTTGGGTTCAGTGGCTAAAATCAAATCAAGATGGATCCAGAGGATGTGGAAATGATAGCCTTCCATAACCCCTTTCACAACTTTTATTACACTGTCATACCCTTTGGATTAAAAAACGTAAGCGCCACTTACCAAAGGGCAATGACAACCATCTTCCACGACATACTCCATCGTAATTTGGAAGATTATGTGGAAGACATCGTGGTAAAATCCAAACAAGAGAAAGACCATGAAAATGATCTCTGTGCTGTCTTTGAGCGATGTAGAAAATTTAAGCTCTGAATGAACCCACTTAAATGTGCCTTTAGGGTTACGACTGGTAAATTCCAAGGGTTCGTAGTCCACCGCCATAGTATCGACTTGGACCCAACAAAGGCTAAGTCAATCATGGACATGCCGCCCCCAGTCTCCCAGAAGCAGTTGAAGCAGTTCATGGGAAGGGTGTCCTATCTCCGCAGATACATTCCGGTGCTGGCGAAAATCTCTCACCCCATGGGGGATCTACTGAAAGGGAAAGCCAAGTTTAGATGGGAAAAAATTCATCAAGAGTCTTTCAACAGCATCAAGAAGACACTTGCAATGCCCACCACTATGGTCGCGCCAGTGCGGGAGAAACCACTCCTCTTTTACTTCACATCAACACACAAGTCAACAGGAGCATTGCTTGCTTAAGAAGACAAGGGACACAAAAGGATAATTTACTACATTAGTCGAGTGATCCGAGAGGCTGAAGTGAGATATACACCCATCAAACGACACTGCCTTGTGCTCTCCTTCGCAGCCCAAAAATTTAGATACTACTTCCTCGGCCATATAGTACACTTGGTAACAAGGTGTGACCCACTTCGATAACTCCTATACAAGCCTGCCCTCTCTGGACGAATGGCAAGATGGCTCATTCTCCTAGTAGAATTTGACATCACCTGCATAAATCCAAGGAAAATTAAGAGCCAAGCACTCACTGACCTTTTGGCTCAATTCCCAAGCGGCGACTTTGAACCACCTTCAGAGACACTCCCAGGAGAGGAGTTGGAGTGTGCAATGACTATCGAAGAGCTAGGTGAATGGGCACTCAGCTTCGATGGCTCTTCCACGTCACTCAGAGGAGGAGCAGGAATTAACTTGACATCCTAAATAGATGGCTCCAAGCTCCATTTGTCTTGTAAGCTTGACTTCAAATGCTCCAACAATGAATCAGAGTATGAGGCACTAGTCTTAAGGCTTCTTACGGCCACTAAGATGAGTGTCACCTAGCTATACATAAGGAGAGATTCCAATCTGGTTATTAAACAAGCCTCAGGGGAATTTACAAATTGACAGCTAGCACTAGCGGAGTACAGAACCATAGTACAATAAGTATTGGACAAATTCAAAGCAATTCGAGTGGAACACGCGCCACGGTCGGACAATCATTTTCTAGATGCCTTGAAAACTCTGGCCTTTAGAGTAGATGTGCTAGAGGGTTCCACACATATCAAAATTGTCCAGATGACCCTCCCATGCACAGTACTGGAGCTGTTACCTCTCGAGGAAATTAATGATTGGACGACCCCCATCGTCACCCAATTGCGAAGCCGTAATAGAAAATTGGCGATATCTGACCTGAAAAATTTCACTCTCCTTAGAAACAACCTTTACTTCCATGCACCCACAGGGGTCTTAGCACGATGTGTGGGAGAAGAAGAAGCCAAACTCTGCCTCTACCAGGTCCATTGACACTTTTGTAGAGAAAAAGATATCAGTTTATATCGGAAAGTGCAAAGGAAGGGATACTATTGGTCAGGAATGTCCAAAGAAGCCTCAATACTCTAACAAGCCTATTCAAAATGCCAAGAGGCCCAAAATAAGGAAGAGTGTAACTTTACCACCTAAGTCACATATTGGCGACGCCCATACATGGTCTACATGAAAGTGGGTTCACTCCCCGTCAACAAAGCTGACGCATCGATCATAAAAAAAAAGCAATCTGTGAAATTCTTCATCCGCAAAGACATGCTTTTCCGACGCAGCTTTAATGGAGGACCATTGCAGTGCCCAGCTGGAGGATAAATCCATCAAGTTTTGAGCGAGGCGCACGAATTTGAACACCAAGGAGGTACAAAGTTGTACCGCCATCTGTTGGACCTAGGATACTATTTGACGACGATGGAGAAGGATTCAAGAGCCCATGTCAAGCGATGTCATCCTTGCCAGGTCCACGAAAATCGAATACACACATCCGCTGTCAATCTACTAGCTTTGCCGATACCATGGCCCTTCCACACCTGGGCCCTTGACCTCATAGGCCCCGTCTTTCCTACATCAAAGGTCAATATTTGGATTCTCGCGGCCACAAAACTCTACACCAAATGGGTAGAGGCCATTCCGATGAGGAGAGCAGTGGGGCCCGCAGTGGTAGCTATCATCCGAGAGCACATTGTTTGCCGCTTCGGAATCCCTAAGGTGATTTAATCCGATAATGGAACCCCATTTGTCAACAAATATATAGGACAACTTCTCCTATCCTATGACATCACCCACCACATATCCACACCCTATTATCCAAAATGCAACGGTCAAGCAGAGGCTACGAATAAGACACTACTAAAAATCCTAAGAAGGATAATGAAGGACTGCCCCAAGATATGGGCTGACTAGCTCCCCCAAGCTCTTTAGGCCTACAGGACCTCAAAAAGATAACCAACTCAAGCAACCCCATTTTCGTTGGTCTATGGAGCCGAATTTGTTCCGCCGTCAGAATTAGTAGTGGCCTCTGCCTAGATAGCTATGGAAAGCAAGGTTCTACATGACCCACGACCAATGATGCTGGAGCAATTGGAGGAACATAGAGACAAAGCACGATCAAATCTCCACAAATTTCACAATCAAATCGCACGGGCTAACGACGCTATGGTTTGACCTAGGGTCTTTAATGAATGGGACTTGGTCCTAAAGGCAGCTACGTACATCATGAGGGGTATCTCGTCACCCAAATTCACACCCCATAGGAAGGGCCTTACAAGATCAAAGAGGCCAACCTTAGTGGCTATTATAGGATTCATAAAGTTGGTGAAAACTCCCTATTTGGGTTATCAATACCCAATGGTTGAAGTTATATCATGCTTAGGCAAGATAGGCCTTGTTTCCCTTCTTTCCCTCAGTTTTATTATTCCCCTTCTTTCTAGTTTTTCATTTTGTCTTCCCTAAGAAAAGTTATTTCCTTCGCATATAAACTATATCATTTATGAACAATTTATTTTTGATATATTCACCACATTGTCATTGATACGTACAAAAATATCAGGTCAAAGTCAATCCTCGCCACCTCAGCAAGAAAAAGCCAAGTCATCCTGAATATGCTCTGGCTACTCAACCTTCCCAGGCTATTCTGTTAGGACCGTCTGGTCCGGTCCGGTCTGGTCCGGTCTGGTCCACAGCTCAGGCGTTCGGTCCGAATTGGCCCCGCAGTGGATGCACTCCAGGCAGATACAGTTGCTTGCTTCTCAAGGCTCCAGCCAATCTCCTATCTCTGATAAAAGACTAAAGGAAGGAGAAGACTATTTCCTAAACCACTTAGAAAACTTCCATGATTGATGTAAACCGATTGTAATTAGATTGCAATTCCTAATCCAGTTAATTACCTTGTACGAGTGGTCTCTTGTAGCTATAAAAGAGGCCCCTCGTCCCCCAAAGGGGGGATCGTATTCTGATCTCATAGAACTGCACTATAGATTACTCACACGCATATACTCGATCGGTCTCTGGGAGTATCGCCCTCTTTGTTGGTTTACCTAAGGCCACCGGTGATTTGTTGGTACAAGCGCTCCGACGTACCCATGGTCGTAGGTCACCTCGATAACAGGGCTGAACCACATACAAACCCCTCTGGTCTCTCTCCTCAAACTGCTCTAAATCATCTAACCAAATTTGGCATCATCAGCTTGGCCCCATCTGTGGGAAACCACAAATTTCTCATCAACAAATCTTCAACTGATAAACATGCCGCCGAAGAAGGGTAAGAAAAATGATGCTATAGCAGGTCAGGCAGATTCACAAGCCGGGTAAACGGCTGCTTTCATGACCTCCGAGAAGATTACTGCGGCCCTTGCGCAACTCCTGGAGGGCCAGTGACAAACTCAGCAGTAGATTGAAGCATTGCTGGCTTGCCAGGAAAAGCTCTCCCAAATAAAGGACTAGCCAGGGAACGGTGCGCACGACCGGGAACCCATACGGGTCCGAAGGCCTGCCCACACTGAGCCTATATCTCTGCCGGATTTTGGTCAGTTCGGGAATGATGACCGTAGCCAGGTTCCCGAGCGGACCCGGCGACGCCCCCGGGCCAACCCATCCCAGGCGGGGGATGCCAGAGAAATCATCAACAGCAGGCGCACTGCCAGAGGGGAGGGGCAAGGGCAAACGACCCGGGATTCAGCCAAAGACCCCTCGGCTAGAAGCTGAGGGGATCTTAGGCACACAATTACCTAGAGTCGAAGCTGGGTTCCATCCCTGAGGACAATGCACTTCGAGGAAGAGGCCTCGTCGTCCGACCAGATGTACCATTCAAATACATAGCAAAAGATTGGTCAGAAAGATGTCAAGGTCCAGATCGAGGACCTGCAAAAGAAAATTGAGCCATAAGCAGTGCTATGATCACACTAATACAGAAAATGAGTTGCCCTTCATCGTCTGGGTCACAGGATTCCCCATCCCACAGAAGTTCAAATCACCATATCTCGACTCTTATGATGGTTCAGGAAGCCCAGTGGATCATGTCCGTACTTACAAGGCCCAAATGGCATTGGTCACCACCATTGACGAACTACTGTGCCTGGCCTTTCCCAGCACTCTCAAAGGCCCAGTCACACAGTGGTTCCATGCTCTCAAGTCCCGAATAATTGATAATTTTAAGGCACTCAGCCAGCTCTTTATTAGTCAGTTTGTGGGAATGCTAGACTGGTCGCAACCCGACACCCAACTATTGACCGTCAAGCAGTGCAAGGGAGAATCCTTGAAGGACTACGTCGATCATTTCAACCAACAAAGGCTCCAGATCTTCCACTTGAACGAAACAGTCACTATCATGGCCTTCTGCTCAGGAGTTTAGCACACCAAAGTCGCTATGTCATTCCACCATGACCGCCGGCAACCTTGGTTGAGCTCTCCCAAAGGGTTGGGAAGTACATCAACACGGAAGAGTTCCTAAAGTCCAAGCATGCTAGCTTTGTGGGAGATGAGCCCTCAAGATCTAAACGTAAGCGCGAAGGCTCCGAGAAGGGCTCGAGAAAGAAGCCTAAGTAGGATCAGCAGAAAGGCGATCAGGATCGGGTCCCAATTACCTTCACACCTCTTTTCCGGTCTATCCACGAGGTCATTGCCACCGCCGAGACCTAAAGGCTCCTCCAACAGTCGGTAAAGCTGAAAAGCCCGCCCGAGAAGAGAAACTAGGATAAGTTCTGCCGGTATTATAAAGACCATGGTCACAACATAGAAGATTGCTTCAAGCTCAAGATTGCATCAAGAAGTTGATCGAATACGGTCATCTCGCCGAGTTCGTCATGATTGATAGGTGGCCTCAGCTTCACACTCGAGCTCCCGAGCAGCCCCAACCCCTCAAGTAAATCAACGTGATCTCCGGAGGAACCTCGGGTGAAGGGGATTCATAGTCGGCTAGGAAGAGGAATGGTCGGGCATCCTAATTTGATGTGTGGCATGTCTAATCAGCCAGCTCCCCGCCGACCGACGAGCTGACGTTCTCGTCCTATGACATGAAGGATCTACACTGCCCCCACGACAATCCGCTGATGGTTACACTCTTCATAGCAAATTATGTGGTCAAGAGGGTGTTAGTGGACACGGTAATGCCATCAGGGTATACAGCAGTTATATCACATTGTCCTATCTGAAAAGATAAATTAACAGTCCTATGAAAGTTTCTACAGGAATCTATATGAAAAGACTGGTTTAGTCAAAGAGGGTCCGTTGACGAGAGTTCTAATATATCGCCAGAAAGATAATACAAAAGTTTTTACTCTTTTTGATATACCTAGAAGGTACAGTATCAACGGTGACTTTTACTTAGGCACAGCAAGACTTGAACAATGTCAGTGCCGCGTTTCAGACACAGTCAGAGGGGAAATGCAGAAGTACAATGTAGTGAATCAGACACAGGAAAAAGATGATTTTAAGGATGCAGTCAAACCTCTATATTATTTTGTTTTGAAAATAAAAGTCCCCAGTGGAGTCGCCAGATTGTGGACATGCGGCCTCCAGGAGCAACCCCCTTCCCCTCCCCGTCCGTTCTCGGGGTTTCAGAATTGATTTTCCTTTTTGAAATTATTTTGAAGAAAAGTAAAAAAGAAATGAAGTCTGGGAATACAGATACAGAGTCGCCACTAGGTCTTTAAGGAACCAAGAAACCAAATTTTGACTCACCCAAATGCATAAAGGGCACTGGCCCATCATAACAAAAAAACTTAGCTCGGGGTTTTGGTACGAGAGAGGAAGGAGCCTTTGCCATGACTAAAACACCCTCAACTCGCCCCATCTCTCGACGGGCCTCAATTAGCATCCAAATAATCATCTTATACTACGTTTGGTTCAATACTTAATACTATGATAGTATATTACATCTCATAAGAATCTTAAAATGGAAGATCAAAAGATAAGATATCATTCATAAGATCTAAGCCAAGTATCACACAATGCAAAAGTAAAAGATCGCACAAACAAACCTAAGAAAAATTGTCTAATCACATATCAAGTAATCAAGTTTTCCTAGTCTAAAGGGGGACATGAACTGTTCTTGAAACAAATAATCAAAGAAATCAAAAAGATGCTTAGCAAGCTAGTATGATGCATGTTAATCTTTGAGAAAAGAAGACCTTTCAATCCCTGGGACGGATGAGAAAGGAAGATTAGATCGGGGGGAGCATGAACGTGTGATCAAGTTCATTCCTTACAATCTTCTTAGATTAAGAGTCACAAAAACTCCAAATCTTACGTGGATGCAATGTATGATCCTAGTATGTGAAAGGTAGTAGTGTGTTTGTTTTCATGGGTTTTCTAAAGTGACTTAGAAATTTAAAGTATGCATGAGTGAATTAAGAATGTCAATGTAAAATATGTACAAATGTATTATGAACTACTTTCTAAGAGATGAGAGAATTTGGAATGCATGTAAACATCTAATCAAAGAATAAAAGTTGAAACATGCTTGTTGTGAATAGTGGACGGAACAGTGAACTAATATTGTAAAAATGGAAAAGTGAGGTTAGAAATGTTTTTAATTCATAATTTTTTATGGAGATAATCCTTGTTGTTTCTAGAACACATATCAAAAAGTAAAATCATTATTGAAGTTACAGATTGAGAGAAATCATATGAACAAGAGAGGTTGCTCAGAAACAGAGTCCGTACTGTCAACTGAAATGTAGAAATATCTTAGAAAATGAAAACAAAACATGCAGAGGCCCATATTAAATAGAAAGTTCCCTAAGATACTTAAGTTCAATTAAAAAATGATTTGGGACCACTCTTTTTGCAAAAGGTTTTCTGGAACATAAGTTGCAAGTCAACCAAGCTGCTGTGACAGAGAAAACAGAATGTCTGGAAAAATAGTTTGGGTCAAAATGGAACTCGTCCACGTATTTTCAAATCAAACAAAAAATTGTGGGTTTTCTTTAATGAGTTAGGAAGACTTTCCAAGTGGTCTCATATTCATCCTTTTAGTATTGAACTCAGAATGTCATTTTAAAGTTGGATAACTCACTGTTTTTAAAGATTTTGAGAAAACAAGGTTTGTTTCTTGGAATCAAAATGTTGGAGTTTTAGAGGGGTTTTGAAAGCATATTTCCAGCACTAAATAGAGATTATAAACACTTGGAATATCAACATCAAACTCACCTCAAGAACTTCCAAGATTGTTGGAGAGTATTATTTTATTTTGAACAAACTTCAAGAATACTTGGGAAGTATTGAAGTTGGAATCATCATCTATCAAACATGTTTTTGAGGTCAAGAGCTACTATCCATAAGGATTCACTCACCTAAAACACCATATCATCATCTAGATGATGAACTAGTAAGTAAAATAAAGAAAATAAAAAAAGAAATGAGGTAAGAAGAGATGTATATTTATATAAACAGCAAGTAAACATAATCAAAACATGATAATCATTGAGATTTTGGACTTGTATCTTGGTATTTTACTCATATATATTGACATTTGAACATGGAAGTAGACTCCTAACTCATGGATGCTCAAGAATTGTGATTAGGGGGTATTTGAATGCAGGAATTGAAGAGTAGTAATGGAAGAACTTGAGTTTAGAACTCACCTTTTATAGAAAATCAGTGGAAGAAGCTCATTTTCTCACTTCTAATTCTAACTCTCTCTCTCTCTCTCTCTCTCTCTCTCTCTCTCTTTCTTTTCTCTAAAACTTTATCTAGCTTTGCACTTGACCCCCCCAAAATGAAGAGCAAAGGGGGGTTTATATAGGCTAATTTAGGGTGGTTTTGGGATTTAAGAAGTGCTCCCATTGGTCCCAAACATCTGTGAACCAGAAACTATGTCGTTTTGGCTTTCAATTATTCAATTTGGGTCCCCAAAATAATTTACAAAAATGGACTATTTTGGGGGAGAGTGTCACGACAACACTGGGCCTGTTTTGCTGTGGCACTGCTCCTCCGACAATCCAAAATTTACATTTAGGCCTCCAGAGTTTTTGATATTCGTGAGAAGGTCCTATTTCGTCCGAAATTCACAAAAAATATGTACGAACTCCAAATTGAGCTTGTGATATACCGTTGTAGACACCCAATTTTGTCGGCTATTAGATTTAGGAGACTCATAGCTTGGTGGTTCACAATGATAAAAAAAGACTCAAAAAGAAGTCCTAGAAGTTAATTCTATCTCTCAAAATGCTCAGAATGACCAAAATGCCCTTGAAAGCCCCAAAACTCCCAGATTTGGACCAAAAGTTCTGAAAACATGCTACGTTATAAAAAATACTATAAATGAGGTTTGAAGCAAAATCAGATGAAATCGTCAACTCCCAGAGACCCCCAGAAATTCCAGAAGTTCCCCGAAAGTCCCCATTGACCGGTTTGACCTAGGTTTGACCAGGGTTTGATCAAAATCATCCAAAACAGCCGAAAAGTTCTAAGATCATTCTAGATCATGAGAAAAGTATTAAAACAAGTTTTAAAAGAAAATCGGACAAAAACGTCAGCTCTCGGGAGCTCCCAAAGGTTCCTAGAACTTCTTGGAGGTTCCTAGTTTGTCCAGTTTGACCAAAAGTTGACTTTAAAATTGGAGCACCGTATCATTTTTCAAACATTTTTCATAGATACTAGAGGTCAATAGCTTTTCAATGGTATATCGCACATAATTCCTGGATTTAAAACGAATTTATTATGAATTTTCGAATATGAAAAAGGCGATCAAATCAGATTTTATCGCGAATACCGCAAAACTTTCAAAGTGATCTATCTCCAAACTATTTTTTTTTATGTAAAGTAGATTTTATTACCTTTCCAACAGTATATCACAACCTCAATTTGGAGTTCATACGCATTTTCTGTGAATTTCGGACAGAATATGGCCTTTTCGTGAATACCGGAACCTTTGGGGGCCTAAATACAAATTTCTGGGCATTTGAGGAACAGTGCTGCGGCAGCACTGGGTCACTACCGCAGTGGCACATGGCCAGTGCTGCGGTGGCACTCAACCCTCGCAGAGTTCATTTTTGTAATTTATTTTGGGGGTCCAAATTGAATAATTAAAGACCAAAATGATGTAGTTTTATGTTCATAGATGTTTGGGACCAATGGGAGAACTTTCTAAATCCCAAAACCACCCCAAATTGGCCTATATAAACCTCCTTTGCTCTTCATTTTAGGGGGCCAAGTGCAAAGTTCATAGAAGTGGTAGAGAGAAAGAGAGATAGAGATAGGTTTAGAAGAGAGAAAGGGAGCTTCTCCCCCTGATTTTCTATAAGAAAGTGAGTTCTAATCTTGTTTTCTTCCATTATCTCTCATATACTTCACATTCAAATACCCCTCCAATCACCATTCTTGAGCACTCTTGAGTTAGGAAGCTACTTCCATGTCCAAATGTCAATATATATGAGTGAAACACCAAGTTACAAGTTCAAAATCACATTGATTATCATCGATTGATTGCTTATTTGATTGTTTACATACTGTGTTCATCTCTTCTTACCTCATTTCTTTTTTATTCTTCTTTAATAACTTACATGCTTATCATCATCTAGATGACATGTTGTTTGAGGAGGGTGAATCCTTATGGATAGTAGCTCTTGACCTCAAAGACATGTTTGATGGATGATGATTTTATCTTCAATACATTCATATGTATTCTTGAAGTAATATTCTCAAACAAAACTATGTTTGTGCAAGAAATATTGGGTATTGTTAATATGAGTTTGATGTTGATATTCCAAGAGATTATAATCTCCATTTGATGTTGAAAATATGCCTTCAAAACTCCTATTTCAAAACCCCTTTAAAACCCCCAACATTTGGATTCCAAGAAATAAGCTTTGTTTCACCAAAAATCTTCAAAACAGTGAATGATCTAAGTTCAAAGATTTCTCTAGAACTCAATACTCAATGTATGGATGCAAGACCACTTGTAAAGTCTTCCTAACTCATGAGAGAACATCCACGATATTTGGTTTGATCTAAAAACACTTGGAAGGGTTCCATTTTGACCCAAACATTCCTTCCAGACATTTTGTTTTTGCTGTCACAGTAGCTTGGTTGCCTTTCTACTTGTTTTTTAGAAATTTTTTCCAAAAGGGGTGGTCCCAACTCATTTTTCCCTTAAACTTCAGTGTCTTAGGGAACATTCTCTATAATATGGGCGTCTAGATGTTTTTTTTTTTCATTTTCTAAGATTTTTCAACATTTCAGTCGACAGTACGGACTCTGTGTCTAAGTAACCTCTATTGTTTATATGATTTCTCTCAATCTGTAATAATTATTGACGATTGGCTTTTTGATTTGTGTTCTAGACACAATAATGATGATCTCCATAAAAAGAATCATGCATTGGAAACATTCTTAGCCCCACTTTTCAAATTCCACAAGATCAACTCATTGTCTGTCCACTATTCACAGCAAGCATACTTTTACTTTAAACCTTTGATTTGATGCTTATATACAATCCAAATTAGCCCATATCTTAGGAAGTAGTTCATACTACATTTTTACATACTCTATGATGAATTTCTGCATGCATTCATGCATATTTTAGACTTCTAAGTCACTTTAGAAAGTCCATGTACACAAACACACTACAACCTTTGCACATTCTAGGATCATGCATTGCATCTATGCAAGAGTTGGGGCTTTTGTGGCTCTTAATCTAAGAAGATTATAAGGAATGAAATCGATCAAGCGTTCATGCTCCCCCCGATCCAATCTTCCTTTCTCATCCGTCTCGGGGATTGAGAGGTCTTATTTTCTCAAAGATTAACATGCATCATTCTAGTTTGATAAGCATGTTTTGATTTCTTTTATTTATTTATTTCAAGAAAATTTTATGTCCCCCTCTAGACTAGGAAAACTTGATTACTTGATATGTGATTAGACAATTTTTCCTAGGTTTGTTTGTGTGATCTTTCACTTTAAATTGTGTGATACTTGGTTAGATCTTATGAATGATATCTTATCTTTTGATCTTCTATTTCAAAATTCTTGTGTGATGTAATATACTATCATAGTATTAATTGTCAAACCAAATATAGTATAAGATGATCATTTGGATGCTAATTGAGTCCCGTCGAAAGACGGGGCGAGTTGAGGGTGTTTTAGTCGCGACAAAGGCTCCTTCCTCTCTCATACCAAACCCCCGAGCCAAGTTCTTTGGTAATGAAAGGCCGGTGCCCTTCATCCGTTTGGGTGAGTCAAAATTAGGTTTCTTGGTTCCTTAAAGACCAAGTGGCGACTCTGTATCTGTTTTCAACAGACCTCTTGTTTTCTTTCAAATCAATTTCAAAACAAAGAAAAATCAATTCTGAAACCCCAGAAACAGAAACGGGAGTGGACGACGGATTCCGGGTGTCCACAATCGTTAGAAAGGTAATGGAGTCTACTTTACATAAAAAATAGTTTGGATTCAGGTCACTTTGAAAAGTTTTGCTGTAGTCGCGATAAAAGCCAATTTGATCGCCTTTTTCACAATTGGAAATTCATAATAAATCCGTTTTAAATCCATAAATTGTGTGCGATATAACATTGGAAAGATAATGACCTCTAGTATCCATGAAAAATGTTTAAAAGATGATACGGTGCTCCAGTTTCAAAGTCAACTTTTAGGTCAAACTGGTCAAATCGAGGACCTCCAGGAAGTTCTGGGAACCTCTGGGAGCTCCCACGAGGTGACATTTTTGTTTAAATTTCTTTTAAAACTCATTTTAGTACTTTTTACATGATCTAAGATGATCTCAAAACTTTTGGGCGATTTCAAATTATTTTGGTCAAATTGGTCAACGAGGACTTTTTGGGAACTTTCTGGACTTTCGAGGGTCTCTGGGAGCTAAAGATTTCATCTAATTTTTCTTGAAAACTTATTTTATTACTTTTTCTATGACGTAATGTGTTTCTAGAACTTTAGGTCTAAATCTAGGAGCATTTGGGCTTTCAGGGGCATTCTGGTCATTGTACCACTTTTTGAGCATTTTGAGAGATAGAACTAACTTCCAAGAGTCCTTTTTGAGTCTTTTCAACATCATGAACCACCAAGCTATAGGTCTCCTAAATCTGATAGCTGACAAAATGGGGTGTCTATAAGAGATAAGCATGAACGCGCATTCCAAGAGTTAAAAGAGAGACTGACTTCAACGCCAGTGCTTGCAATACCAAAGAGTGGCAATAGATATACCATCTACAGTGATGCATTGCACCAAGGATTAGGGTGTGTCCTTATGCAAGATGGGAAGTTTATCGCATATGGACCAAGGCAGCTGAAGCCACATGAGATGAACTATCCTACGCATGATCTTGAGTTAGCCGCAGTCGTTTACACTTTGAAGATCTGGAGACATTACCTCTTTGGAGAGCAGTTTGATTTATTTTCAGACCATAAAAGCCTGAGGTATTTGTTTTCATAGAAGGAACTCAACATGAGATAGAGAAGGTGGATGGAGCAATTGAAAGATTATGACTTCACTTTGCAGTACCATCCCGGTAAGGCAAATGTAGTCACAGACGCGCTAAGCTGAAAACCACGAGGGATAGTCATTTCTCTTATGATTCAGGAATGGAGAGCATTGGAGACCGTAGCAGAGTTCGATCTTCAACCCGGTGCTTTGTAAGAATTTATGCTCACTCAGCTTATATTCAAGCTGATGGTGTTTTATGTCGCTAGACCTTCCACGTCCAGCGATGCCAGGTTTAGTAGGTGATGCCCATCCCGGAGGCACCATCGAAAATGATGAAGGTATTCAGGAGAGGACTACTATGGGGTTTGCTATGGGTTTGTGAGTTGAAGATGGAGCTTTTAATTCTCTGTTTATCTTATCTAGTGTGATTTAATAATTAGTTTTGTCAGAGTTCGTGACACAGGATGTCACAAGACTACTTTTGTTATTTTGTGGCCTTTCTAATCTTCAGGTCTATAATATAATGTTTCATGTAAGACTCAGCAATGTTTGTATTATTATTATTAATATGCTGCTCTTGAATTAGATACATTGCCAATATTGCCATGCTTTGTTATTATATTATTGAGGATAGTCGAGTTAATTCCAACCAGTCACGTGTCTATGGACCTATAAAGGAAAATTATTATTTTCCCTATTTTTGGCTTACTCTGGGACGTGACAGGTGATATCGAAGTCATACTTCTTACTAGGCTTATTAGTTTGGTTAGTAGGGTTCCTCCCTTGAGTTTGAAGAGGTTTACGTAGGACATCACATATAAATGGCTTCTGATCCATTTTTTCAGCTACAACACAATCATATTTGTCCCCATTATCTTCATCAGCGTGGTCATCATCCTCAATTCGACCAGATGTGCAAGATGAAGATGTCCCTTATAATATACTTTCCTGGTACTATTTTTCTATTGGCCTTTTTCATCCAGTACCTTCTCATATCATGCCACTGCTTCAACCATATGGCACAAATCTGTGAATTATTGGCCTATGAACTGCATCCTAAGTGTAGATTTTAAATTGTCTACAGCTAGATGCACACAGTCTTGTTCTGACATTCTAGCCCTAAATCTATTCTAAGCAGATTTAAACCTAGCAATATATGTCTCCACATTCTCTCCTGCACTCTGTTCCAGTCTGGCCAGATCAGCGATGGTTACATTGTAGACACCCTAATTTTAACTAAACGTCGAATTAAGGGGAGTGTTACCTCCAAGTCCGATGATGACAATGTCCGACTAAACTAGGATATTCAAAGGTGGTTCAAGTTCTTCGAAAGGCTATTTTAATTTCAAACAAAAAAAGATGAAAAGAAAAAGGAGGATAGAGAAAAGCGGCACATGGTGTTTTTGTGGCAGTCACGTGTCGTCGTAATGACACTCGCTAACTGCCGCAATGGCAATTAGTGACTTCCGTAATGGCAGTCTTTGAATGCTGTAAAAACACACTAAGTGCTGCGAAAATCAAAAATCCAGAAAAGACGATGGTTCGCGGAGTTGTCCACGGCATTCATTGAGTGTCGCATCGGCATTCAGTGAATTCTGTGTCGGAGATTGGTAAGTGTCGTTCTGGAACTTACTGAGTGCCGCTTCCCACTCCACTGAATGCTGCATTTTTGTAGCATTCTACTTTGAAATAGTATGCTTTGTACTATCAAAAATACATCCGGGATTAGGATTTTACTCCTGAAATTACCAAAATAACCCTTTAAAAATTTGCCGATATATAGGGGATGAATATCCCATTACAAGGGGTCTTGAATCTCCATCTTGGGCTTGAAAAAGATCTCAATTTTTACGGTTTTGGATCAAAAGCATCTTGTTATCCTTAGAAAGGAAATTGAGAGAATCTTAGAGAAAGTTAGAAGAATTAAGAAGCAAGAGCTAGAAGAGGAGCTTGAACAACTTTTGGAAGGCCCTCAAAAACATAAAAGTTGAGGATAATTCGAGGTAATCTCTAATCTTAATTAGATCTTAGCTTGAGTTCAATCACAATTTATAGAATTCCTTAGGATCTTTTACACATTTTCAGAAACTCTCTTCCCACCTCATTTCATCACACCACTAATATTGTGATTGAACCTCCATTTTGTTGATTTGGATCAAAGTAGCTGTGAATTTAAGGCCTAATAAACCATAAAACAAAATTCACTTGGATATTGTTTGAACCTTGGGCTTCTTTTCTTTTGAATATGTTCATCTTTTGGGTTTTATGAGATGCTCAATATCTCATTTGATTCCCTTAAGTTTGTCCTTTTAGATTCTCTATGAGCTTATGACTCAAATGAGAACAATCATATCCATACAAAATTAGTAGGTCCAAGTCTCAGTTCATGACTTAGGTCCTCTAACTTGAAGTCTTATGCAGTCCTTTTCAAGTTCCATTGAGATTCACATGGATTAGTCTTCTTCTTATCTCCAATGACCATCAATGGGTAGGAGGATTAGTTTTAGGATGAGTCAACCTCTATGGTTTAGTTAATAGATTCAACTGAAATACTGAACTCAACAATGGTGCAGTTAATTCGTAAACCATTTTTGATCAAAGATTTTTAATTAAATAATGGTCCATTGAAATTGAATGAGAGCAATTGGAGAGTGTCAATAACACAATGTTTTACCACTATGATTTTTGTTTTGATGTGATTTCATGGTTAAGATGTCTTGGTCATGAGTTTTGTGAAGCAACCATAATCTGTTCAGAATTTCAGAACAGTAACACTTTCATGGAATGAGAGTATCAGAGCATTAATCAAGAATTCTTGACTTCAAAAATTTTTCTATGAAGTTCAATGTGTTAATGAGATTTCCTAAAAAGATTAGAGTCATTCGGATTTATTTATTATTTTTATAAAATCAAACAAAATCTCTAGACAGTGAGCTGTAAATTTCTGAGTCATGATTGATTTTTGTCCAATTCCCAGAGATTGAACCGTTGATCTTTGATTGTTCTTTTTGGGTTAGAAACTAGATTCACAGAGGCATCTTCTCTGAAAAAATCATTGAAATCAAACCATGGGATCTATGCTTTTCCTATTTTTCAAAATCAGGTTTGCTCTCTGTAATTTCTGAAATTCCATTGTAGATTTGATAAACTTTGCAAATAATGACCCTAATGACTTTCCTATGACCCAAGGTTTAAACCATGCTTTAATAATGGTTAGTTATGCTTAAATCCAGAGGTTAAATGCTCCAAATTGATGAATAGTTCATAGCATACCCTTGTTCATGTTCATGTATTCATATGCATTCATCCATGTAGGTTGATACTTGTAATTAGGATTCATTTTTGTGTTGGGATTAAATTGCACTTAATTGAACCTAATTGTGAGTTCCTTGTGACCATGTTGGGCTACACCATCTCTATATGGACATTACATTGGCTCGTAGATGAAACTTGTACATCTATAGAAATGATGCATTTCTAATTAATTAGAAGGAATTCATAATTATGTCAATTCTTTTATACTTGATAGATTTAAGCTCGAAGTTTAAGGATGTTATTTAGAATTTCATACTATACCTTGATTAAGGCATGTGGACCAACCCTTTGTTTTCTAGCGTTATTGAGGTATGATTTCTTAACCTCTCTCTAGTTTATTGTATTCTTTGATTTTAATTGATTTTCGACTCCATGTGCGACACTTTACAAATAGATCTTGTTTTATTTGTATGTATAAAATAGAGACCCCCTTTTAGGTTATATTTGTATGCATTGCACGTTTCCATATTCGCGGCTGGATCCCGGGTAAGTTCTCTTGTTCTCTATTGCATATCATATTACTTGCTATTTGAATTATGTGGTTTTGAATGCTATTTTTACCATTAGCATTCTTACACCCTTTAGACATGCTTTTACAATGTATATCTATATCTATGTATTAGTTGAGGGTACATTTAGATTAATAATTCGATTAAAAGGATGTTGAGTAGAGGCCTATCGTGAGATAGGATGAGAGGGGGTGTTTTAGTCCGTTGGGCTCCTTCCCCTCTCATTCCATAATCCTCGAACCTAGAAAACTCTGGTTCCAAAAGATCAGTTTGCTTTTAAAATGGTTTCTTAATTTTCTTTAAAAAAAAAATAAGTGGTGACTCGTATTTGAATTTAAAATTTGAAGAAGTTTTTAAAAAAGGCTGTGGGTAAGAAAAATGCGATATTCACAATCTGGCGACTCTGCTGGGGATCGAACCCAGAATCTCTGGTTTCGCAGACCAGAATTCCTGATTTTGGGTTCACTTGAGTATTAGACTTGAAAGCATCCTTTTAATGAAATTAATCAATTTTTGTATGCCTGTTGCATTTCACTTGCATGTCAAGCCAGTCGATTGCATGGAACTATGACCTTGGAGGCTTGGGGTGACCCGGTCAGTCAAGTTATCATGGGACTGTGTGATCACCCTTGATCTCATACCATGTGTTGATATATGAAGCATCCTATCGGATGTGCGTCAAGAGTCCCCTATTTGACCAAAACCTAGCCTTTGCACGATAGCTTCTATAGAACCTTTCAATCTTAGGAAATTAATTCTTGATTAGGGTTATGTGCTAGGAAGTTTTGAATGCCCGAAAGGGATTACTTGAGATGATGATGATACTTGCATGATATGGGACATGTAACCTTTTAATCACCTTTTACCAACTCCTTTTTATTAGGGAATATGCCAGATTTTGACTATAAGGTTACAATTCTTATATCTTGTTATCTAAGCATCATTGACCTTGTATGTACCTGAACTCATGAAAAGTACAGTGATAATCCAATCATGTGATCCTTCTACCCAATGAATTTTAAATCCATCTTTGTAAGCAAACATGATTTTTTTTAACTTCACTTGATTAAGGTTCCAAACCAATCCTTGTTGAGATATATTTTCACATTCTCGTTTTCAAAAGAAGAATCTTTGGGAATTATTTTCGAGTATCGCACCAGCTAAAGAGATACTTTTTAAAATGAGTTTCAAAGCGAAGATTCAACCTGATCGTCTTTTGGAGAAAAGTTTCATTCTCAGAAGCATTCTCAAAATTAGAATTGTTTTCAAAAGATTTTATGAATTTCAAAGCCTTTTTAATGCCCAACCTTCGAAGAGGGTAACAAGGATCACACTGAGGAGAGAAATTGGCATACTTGACATGAGTAAGGATTTTATATGTTTTTGTGCTTATATGTTAGGATTAGGATTTTCTTTTCTTTGGCATATAGAATAGGCACACACACACACATGCATTGCATCCGTGTGACATTCACAAATGTTTTATTTTGCAACCAAATACCATCAAATAAAGTAAAAAGATATTGGTAAAGGAAGAGAAAAATAACAAATAACAAATGAAAATTCTTTTGTAGGGCAAAAATAGCATTCAGTTCGAGCATTGTCTGGTTTAGAGGTCCCAAAGTAAGGTTAGTGAGGAGAGGAAGTAACGCTGAAATAACATATGAGGGAAATACCGGGGAAGTAGCAGAATTGAGGACAATAGTAGAACAGCAGGAAGAGCACATGAGATGAAAGGCTAAGAACATGAACCGTATGATGAACATGATAGAGGCAATGACTCATCAGCTACCACCACCCACAACTTGTCGACCCACCCCCTCCAGCGGTAAGGGAAAAAGACTGGTTCGATGATCAAGAAGCATAAAGGGATGATATACTACGGGCTGACAGAGAAACAGAGAAGATTGAGATTGAAAGTAATGGCTGAGAAAGATGAGAAGCTTGAGAGAGTGGTACATAAGTCTCAAGGGGTCGATACTTATCTGCTAGAATTAGAAGGGTTGTACGATGGGGTCCACTAGACGCTGCCTGTTGATTTTAAAATGCCAATTTTTGATAAGTTCAATGGGATAGGGAATCCTCACAGCCATGTGAGGATGTGCATCGGAGCTTTCTAACCTAGTGGATTGAGCACTGCCATGATGGCTGTCCTATTTCAGCAAACCTTAATTAGGGCAACCTTGGCCTGGTATCTCACGCTCGAACCAAGCAAGACGGGTCTGGGAAGATGTAGTTAAAGCATTTGTTACACAATATGAGTACAATCAAGACTTGGATGTCACAGTCCAGGATTTGGAAACCACTAGATAAGGGAACAAGGAATCATTCGCTGAGTATTTGAGTCGATGGAGGGAAAAGGCAGCCAAGATGGTACAACAGTCTTCTGAAAAAGAACAAATCTGGATGTTAATGAAGAATCTCCAACCGGTATACTAGGAAAAGATAAGGTTTTAGTCGATTAACACTTTCACTGAAGTCTTTGATGTGGGGACAAGGATAAAGGACGCAATTCAGGAAGGAATGATTAAGAAAGAGGAGCAACCGAATAGATATAGGAGACCAAACTACGGGTCAAATGGGGGGCATTCAGGTGGTCACTCTGGCCCCACCGATGTTAATGCTCTAAGTGAATCGGACAGAAAATTTGATATAATGTGGAGGAGAAGACAAACAGCCAAGAATGTTCTCAGACTTAGAGGTGTCACTATCAACCGCCCTTGATAGGCTAATGGCAAAAGGGCATCTTCGCCCGTTGGAGCCTCGACCTCTACCGAATCCGCTTCTGCTAAGCTTTTAAGAAGATCTCTATTATAAATTTCACCAACAAAAGGGTCATGCTACGGATAGGTGCACAAGGTTGAGGCACGAAATTCAATATCTCATTGATAATAAGGTAATATCAAAGTCGCATGTCAAAGCTCCGAACATTACTAGAAATCCACTACCGAATCATCATGCTGTATCACTGCCACAGGGCCTTTATTTATTAGTGATAGAGGAGATAACCTTCGATCCATCTAGGTTGATCACCAATGTTGGGAAACTGAAGAAACCATACTAGTTGTCAAAAAAATCTAAAATCTGCACTCTGGAAAACTAGTCAGGAAGATGTGGAGAAGAAATGACAAAGCAAGTGGATTGGTGGGCTCAAGAGATTGATAAAGCTGATGGTCGAGATGTGGGTCAGGTGGAGGACGATCTGTGGTATGAGTGTGATGAAGAGACAGAGATGGGGAAAGAAAGTTTGAAAGCCACTTTAAAAATTGACAATTTGTGGGCAAAAGAAGAAGTCAGCCATCTAACCCAGTCGGGGAGACACTTTAAACCGCACGAGTTGGAGGAAGATCACCCGGGGAGGGAGTTGGACAAAGGAAAGGGAAAGGTGAATGAGGAAGAGGAGGAGGATAGGGTTTTGAAGCAAATGAAGAAAACCCAGGCCAATATCACCATCTGAGGTTTGTTGATCGCTTCTAAACGCCACAGACAGGCAGTCCTGGATGCCCTAAACCAGTTTGATGTTTTTATCAACACGGCATTGGAGGATCTCGTGGGATGAATTGCAAAATTCCAACCCTGGCTATCACCTTCTCTTCAGATGATTTACTCCCTAAAGGATCCATTCACAATAAACCACTATACATCATGGTTGAATGCTTGGGGAATACTATACCTGCTTGTCTTGTTGACAACGAGTCTGCTTTAAACGTATGCCCATTCTGAATAGCCAAGCAAATGGGTCTGGACGAGTCAACTTTCATCTCGTCTGATAAAAAGTTAAGGGCGTATGACAACATCCAAAGGACATTCATGAATATAATCTTCCTCAATCTCACCGTTGGGCCCGTAGAAAAAGAAGACTAGTCTCAAATCATCGATATATGTACCTCTTTCAATTTGCTATTGGGTAGGCCATGGTTAGACAGTCTAGGTGCCATACCATCTATAATTCATCATAAAGTCAAGTGTATCTGGAAAAACAAGGTCTGTAATATCCGTGGGGATACTTGGGCCTACCTGTTCGAAGCATTGTCAAGCGCACCAATTCTGGCAGTACAATTGCAAGAAGAGGAAACATATTTGGGAGGGTTTGAGTTTATTAACATGTTAGAGGAAGCAAAGCCAAGGGAGTTCCTGCCACTATATTTTGATTAGTATGTGAGCTCGTTTGTTGCCAAGATTATGAAGATGGGTTTCTTCCCAAGAATGGGACTGGGTAAAAATCATCAAGGTTTGCCAGAGTTTCCAAGAATTCCCACCTAGACTCACACTCATGGTCTGGGTTATCAGCTGTCAAAAAAGGAACTAATAGAGAAGAAGAATGTAGCTGATGCATCAATGGCCCCGTATCTGAAAACACTCAATGGGTATTTTGTGAAGGAAGGAGAAGATTTCCCTTCTGTGGCTTTCCAGAGCCATTGATGGATCGGAAAGACAATTGCTTGAAGCCATGGTTTAAGATCTTCTTCTCCCATGAATTTTCCAAATATGAAGACCTATATATTCATATACCCGTGATGTCTGCCAATATCAAAGATTGGATCCGTATGATGGGCGGTCCGGCTTTACAGACTATGTTAGATGAAGAAAACACCAAGACCAAAGAAAATGGTCAAAAAAGATCGCTGAAGCCGATATCAGGGAAGAATACGCCGAGAATATGATATGACTGATTCTGCCTACTCGAATGCGCATAATAAATGTGATAATTATGAAATACCAAACAAATTGCAAAAATTAATTGAAAAAGAAAAAGAATCTGCATGCAAAATCATTGAGGACACTCCAACAATCAATCTAGGAAATGAAGATAATCCCCAAAATATTTTTATTGCCTCTACACTTAGCAATGAAGAAAGCAAAGAATTAATCAATCTATTAAATAAATTCAAAGATGGTTTTGCATGGTCTTATAGTGATATGCTAGGAATTGATCAAGAGATTGTCCAACATCATATTCCCCTTTTTCCTAATTCAAAACCAATAAAACAAAAATTCAGACGAATGAGGCCTGAATGGGCACTTAAAGTAAAAGGGGAAGTTGAAAAGCAGTTAAAAGATGGATTCTTGACGGTCATCGAGTATCCTGAATGGATCGCCAACATCTTACCAGTTCTGAAGAAGGATGGTCGTGTTAGGGTTTGCGTTGATTTTTGAGATTTAAACAAAGCAAGCCCTAAGGATGACTTTCCTTTACCTCATATCGTTGTGTTAGTCGATAACACTATGGGGCGCAAACTCTTATCTTTTGTGGATGGATTATCGGGATATAATCATATTCTTATGGTACCAGAGGATAAGGAGAAGACTACCTTCATCACGCCTTGGGGTACGTACTTCTATAGGGTGATACCATTTGGGCTTAAAAACGTGAGTTCAACTTACCAAAGGAATGTCACTACACTACTACATGACAAGATCCATAAGGAAGTAGAGGTGTATGTGGATGATATGATCGTGAAATCTAAGAAGAGGGAAGGACACTTAGGGGCATTGAGAAAATTCTTTGAGAGGTTGAGAAAGTTCAGAATGAGGCTAAACCCACAAAAGTGCACTTTCGGAGTCACCACAAGGAAGCTATTGGGATTTCTTATCACCCAAAGGGGAATAGAGGTGGACCAGGCCAAAATTAAAGCCATAGCTGAGATGCAACTGCTGAAAAATGAGAAGGAGCTGAGGGGATTCTTGTGTAGAATATAATTCAATAGCCGCTTCATCTTAAAACTCACCTTGACCTGTGACCCACTGTTTAGATTGCTTAGAAAAGGGGAAAAGTTCGAGTAGGATGCCCAATGCCAACAGGCCTTTGACAAAATTAAGATCTATATCCAAAGCCCACCTGTCCTATCACCACCCGTGCCCAGGAAGCCTTTGTTATTATACCTTTCGGTGTTCGAAGATTCGATAGGGTGTATGTTGGCCCAAGAAGGAGAAGAGGGGCACTTTGAAAAGGCCATTTACTACTTGAGCAAAAGGATGACCGGTTATGAACTAAAGTATTCACCCTCAGAGAAAGCCTGTTGGGCCTTAGTCTGGTGTACCTGTCGCCTTAGGCACTACATGTTAGCCTTTTCCCTAACCTTAATATCTCGAATGGATCCACTCAAGTACCTATTTGAAAAACCCATTTTGATCAGTAGGATTTCCCGATGGACCATGATGCTAGCTGAGTTTGATATCAAGTATGTCACTGCCAAATTCGTGAAAGGGAGAGTAGTCGCCGAATACCTGGCCGATCTTGAAATAGAATCCGAGGAGAAGGGTAAGTTTCGATTCTCGGATGAAGGAGTGATGGGGATAGAGGAAAATCTGTGGAAAATGTATTTCGATGGATCGACTAACCAACTGGGCTATGGGCTTGGAATCATCTTTGTAACACCTGATGGAACCCCTACCCCATTAGCCGTCAAGCTTAAGTACAGCTTAACCAATAATACGACAGAGTACAAAGCATGCATAATTGGGATAGAAGCAGCATTGACCTTAAAAGTTGAGAGGATTGATGTTTTCGGAGATTCTAACTTGATCATATCCCAAGTGCGGGGTGATTGAAGGGTAAAGCATGAGAAGTTGAGACCTTACCACAACTATCTGGAGAGCTTGAAAGTATAATTTAAGAAGATATCATTCTATTACCTTCCCTGTGAAGAGAACCAGTTGGCTGATTCCCTATAAACCTTATCCTCAATGATACAAATCCCCTCGGGAGTCACCATGATCCCACTGTCCATTGAGATAAGGAGCCAACCTTCATTTGAGATGATTGCAACCCTAGAAGATGAAGGTGAAATGCCTTGGTATGAGGATGTTTGGAATTTCATTAAGAAAGGAGAGTACCCCGAAGGAGCTTTAGAGAAGGACAGGCAGGCAATTCAAAGATTCTCTCCCCAATTTGTGATCTACGCAGATAAGCTGTAGAAGAAATCATACACTGGGTATAATTTGGTGTATTTGTATGGAAATAAGGCTAAAAGAATGATGGAGGAATACACGAAGGAGTTTGTGGACCCCACATGAACGGGCATATGTTGATGAAGAAGATAATTCGGCAAGGGTATTACTGGAAAACCTTAGACAGAGATTGCTGTGAGTATATCAAAAGATGCCACAAGTGCCAGATCCATGCAAATCTGATGCATACCCCGCCATCCCAACTTTATAGCATGACTACGCCTTGGCCATTTTTCCTATGGAGTATTGATTTTATTGGCGAAATAATTCCAAAAGCCTCTAATGGATACTGGTACATAATTATGGTGATTGATTATTTTACTAAGTACATGGAGGCTACATCGTACGCGACTTTGAAGGCTAAAGATGTGGTGTGCTTCATAGAGAAAAACATAACTTCTAAATATGGGGTCCCAAATGAGTTTATTTCGGATCACAGTAGTCATTTCCAAGGTAAAGTCATCTCGCTCTTAGAGAAATACAAGATCACCTGTCATCAGTCATCCCCGTATAGAATGTAAATGAATGGGGCGGTGGAAGCGGAAAATAAAATGTTAACGCAATCTTGGGGAAAAAGACAGACACGTATAAAAATTGGCATGAGAAACTGCCATTTGCACTATGGGGATACCAGACCTCTGTGAGAACCTTTACAGGAGCTACACCGTATTTATTGGTTTATAGGATGGAGGTAGTCCTTCCAATTGAGGTAGAGATACCTCTCTTCGGGTTTGCCAGAGTGTAAAGTAACCGAATTAGAATAGATAAGGGGAAGGTATGAGGAGTTGATGTTGCTTGATGAGAAAAGGTTGGCTGCAATAAACCATACTCGAGGATATCAAAAGAGGATAGCTCATGCTTTCAACAAAAAGGTTTGCCCAAGGAAGCTTGCTGAGGGCGACCTGTTCCTCAAAGAACTGAAAGTGCCTATTTATGACCTCAGAGGAAAATTCAAACCCAACTCGGTTGGGCCATATATCATTAAGACTCTTCTTTCTGAAGGGGCTACCTAGCTTATGGACCTAGACGGGGTTGAATTTAAATAGCCAATTAACCTCGATCACCTCAAGAAGTATTTTGAATGAAGCCATTTCTTTCAAAACCTCCTACGTTGATGAACTATGCTTGACCTGCTTCCCACTAGGGGATACGTAGGCAACCTGCTCAGTTCGGTCATTAGTAATTGCCTGAGTGGCACCTTCCTTCAAGCCTTAAACCGAACTACTTTGGACCTGATACCCACTCGGGGATAATTAGGCAGGCTATTCAAAAGCCTTTGGTCCATGGAAACTTAAAGAAAATCCTGTGCTAAACTAGGGGCAAACTTACATTTGCCTGGAACCACTTCAGAGTCTCATAACTAGGAGCAAACTTTGTTCGCTATCCGAAGAACCCATATATTTACTTTAAACCTGATCGGGAGAGAACTAATCCTATTTATACGCCTTAACGAGCATTTGTTAGACCATTTTATCCTGTTTTTGTATATTTTTACTTCGTTTTCTAGTTTCTGACAGGTTTTGGAAGAAATCAACTCAACCAGGCTAAACAGGGTGAAAAGTCAGAAAGAAAGAAGCTGAAAAATGCAAGTCGCGCGCGCGACCCGCGCCCGCGAGAATACCAGATAATCGCTCGCGCGATCCGCTCGCGCGAGACCCCCAATAATTCGCTCGCGCGATCCGCGCGCGCGAAAGCCAAATGTCGCGCTCGCGCGACCCGCTCGCGCGATATGCCCAAAAACCAAAGTTGCGTATTTCAGTATACTAAAGACTCCTGTGCAAACGAGACTGCTAAACGACGTCCAGACTGTAAATTACATGCGTTTCAGTTCGTTTTGGGTTGGGAAGCCTTCCAAAGCTTGTACAAACTCTATATAAACTCCAAATTTACTCAATTAGAGTGTGGACAATTATTATACACACATTCTACAACCATACTTCCAGCCATTGAAGGGAGGGAAGCAAGGAGAAGAAGAAGAAGACCAAGGGTTTCCATGGCCTCCTCCATCAACCTCTTGCTATCTACTACTCCTATGGCAGCTTAGATCATCGATCTAGGGTTTCAATGAAGCCCTAGATGAGTAATAGGGTTTTATTTATGCTTTTATTTTAGTTTTCTTATGTATGGATGACAGTCACATGTTGAGAGGATTTTTATTAATAAATCGTACTTCTAGTGATTAAATCATTGCTTTCAGAATTTATTCTTGTCTTAGATCTATTTTGACTGTGATGTGCTCAACGATCTATTCTTGCTGTGCTTGTTTAGATTGTTTACATGTGATGGTGCTTTATTGATTCGTGCTATCAAGTATCCGAATAGTCCATGCCTAGGTTAGATGAATTAGATCACAACCCTAGTTTAGTGTGAGATAATTCGTGCTATCCGCAGATGGATTATGTTGGTGCTTGAACCATGATTATCTTCTTGTCGGAGGAATTGGGCTTGTAGCTACAATTCCCCATATTCATCCAACGTAATAAGCTAAAGTAATTCATAGATATTCCTATTATGAAACTAGTGGTGGATTTGCAATCCTAGGTTTCCTTTAAATATTATTTAAAAACACTTTTAATTGCTTTCATAAGTTAGATTTACTTTTATTGTTATTAGTTTAATTAAATTCAAAATCAAATCTGTTTTCCCTAATTAACTAGACTTAGGTTTTAAAATTAAATCGCTGTAGTAATCAATCTCTGTGGGTTCGACCTTTACTTCCACACTGCAAATCTATTGAAAAGTAAAGAATACTTTTATATCTTGATTCTGACAAGATCAATTTTTGGCGCCGTTGCCGGGGATTGCATTACTACTCTTAGTTTTATAATCGTAGTTTAGTTAATTCGTAAATATTAGATTAGGTTTCCTTTTCTTATTTTTCGTTTTATTTTTAGTTACTAATTTTTTTTTTTTTTATTTTGTAGTCAACGTTTCCGAGTGGAGCAGCTAATTACATCAAAGGAGCTTACGCAAATAAAAATATAAATAAAATTAAATAAATTGCTTCCTTTGGAATTCGCTTTAAACCACTGTAAGTCAGGGCGCTGTGACGCACTATTTGCATTAGTTTAGGGTTAATTGCATTGCATTAGCTAGGAAACCCGGGGCGCTGGGCTTGACGCGGTCATTGCATTACAGGATAATTTGCATGCATCATAGTAGTTGAGTGCTTGTTGTCTTAGTTGCGTGATTGCTATTTGTTTGTTTTTCTTTTGTTTAGTCAGTCTTTGTTTTTAGTTTCTTTTTCTTTATTTTAGTTTATGTTGGGTACACGTTCAAATAAACCAGACTTAAAATCTTTCGATCTTGAACTTGAACGTACCTTAAGAACTAGTAAGTCCACAACCCAAGCTTCTAGAGCTAGGTTGCAAGACGACGAATCAACTCCGATTCCGTCGTCGTTGTTTGAGGCTGAAATTCAGAGTACCCGTGAACGGATAAGGAAAACTCGAACTTTTCAAATTAAACCGATTAAAATGGCTGACGGTGGAAATAACAATAACAATCAAAATAACGGAGCTAATATGAATAATCTTAATATACCGCCACCACCTCCACTTAAAGATTACTTTATTCCGACGACTTATACGCCACAAACATGTATTGAATTACCGGAGGCGGCGACATCTCACTTTGAGATAAAGTCGTCTACCATCTCGCTACTTCCATCATTCCATGGCCGTCTAAATGAAGACCCTTATAAACACTTAGGAGATTTTCAAGACATATGCTCTACTTTGAAAATTCAAAATCTTACTGATGATGAACTAAAAATGCGGCTCTTTCCATTCTCATTAAAGGACAAAGCTAAATATTGGCTCCAGTCTTTGGAGCCAAACACTATTAGAACATGGGAAGACTTACACACCGCATTTTTACAAAAGTTTTTCCCGATTATGCGTACAAACCAGATAAGAAAATCAATAACCAATTTTGTGATGCAAGATGGGGAATCACTTTATGACACGTGGGAAAAATTTAAAGAATTATTACGTTCGTGTCCACATCATCAGGTGCCCAAGTGGCAATTGGTTCAAGTCTTCTACGAGGGGCTTATTCCCTCTGTGAGGAATACCGTCGATGCCGTTTGTGCGGGAACCTTCCTACACAAAAGCGCCGACGAGGCCTGGAAAATGTTTGAAACGTTAAGCGAGAATTCGATGCACCAAACGGTTTCTGTCCGTTCGGAAGGATATCTTAATCAACCTAAGAGGGATGTAAAATTCGAGTCAAGTCAATCAATTGAAATAAAAGAACTATCTAACAAACTTGACCGACTTTTAACAATGAACCAAACGACAGCCCCACCCGCTCGTGAAATTTGTGCATTATGTTCCGATCCTTCACATTCGATACTTGCATGTCCATCGGCGAGTCAATTTCTGGAATTCGTGGAGCAACACATTAATTCTATTCAACAATACCCACGAAATAATTATAATGCAACTACTAATAATCCGGATGCGCCATGGAGAAACCATCCTAACTTCTCGTGGAAAAATAACAATAATAATCCTAACAAGGCGACTAATTTTCCTAATGCGTATCGACCTCAGTTCCAACCTAACCAATACCAACAACCGCCTCCTAATGCTAATCCTTCAAGGGGAAATATTTTTGAGGAAAAGGTGTTGGCGTCCCTTAAGACTATTGAAACGTGAGTTCAGGCACAAGCACAAATAGTGCACTCTCATACGCAATCCATTGCGAAGCTTGAATCCCAAATGGGACAACTAGCTACTGTAGTAAGTCGTAGAAACGAGGGGACGTTGCCTAGTCAAACAATCCAAAATCCTAAGGGACAATATGAGGTTAAGGGGTCGAATGAACAAGTGAACGCCGTCTCAACTAGGTTGACTACCCGAGAGGAGGAGGTAATAGAAATTCCGAAGGGGAATGTGAAAGGTATGAATATTAACTCTAATAAAGAGACGGGTGAGGACATGAGCCAAAATAGAATTCAAAAAGATAAAGAATCGGTCCCAACGAATTATACTCCTAGAATGCCATATCCACCAAACGTTGAGGAACCGTCTAATCTTACAAATAAAAAGTCTAAGGTTGAGGATATACTCGAGGTATTTAAACAAGTCAAAATAAATATTCCTTTCCTCGATGCTATAAAACAAATACCCGCCTATGCTAAATGTCTAAAAGACCTTTGTACACAAAAACGCAAAATACGGAGTCATACTCCTAAAAAGGTCTTTCTCACGGAAAAAGTAAGCTCTATATTCCAACACGCTCCTCCAAAATATAAAGATCCAGGTACGCCTACGATTTCATGTGTCATAGGTGACACTATCATTCATCGGGCTCTCCTTGACTTAGGAGCGAGTGTTAATCTTTTACCCTATCACGTCTATAAACAATTAGGTTTAGGTGAACTTAAGCCCACGGCCGCTACTATTCAATTAGCGGATCATTCTGTTAAAATACCTAGAGGAATCGTCGAAGACGTATTAGTAAAAGTTGATCAATGTTTCTATCCCGTTGATTTTATGGTCCTTGACACCGAACCGGTGCTAGATGCTAGGAAACACACTCCTGTCATTCTTGGTCGTCCATTCTTAGCCACGGCTAACGCACGTGTTAACTGTAGAACAGGGGTGATGAAAGTGTCGTTCGGGAATATACAATTAAAATTAAATGTTTTTAATGCTGTTGATCAACCTCCCAAAGACGATGATTATCTAGGTGTGGAGGGTAGTGAGGTTACACGGAATATTGAGCCTAAGAACGTAATAAATATAAGTGCGGGAAATAATGTAGAGGATGATGAGTGGATGAATCCTAATATTTCGGACCCTAATGTTGAATCTACTCGAAAGGTAAGAAATCGATTTGAAAATACTGATAAACCGTTAATCGATTTAATTCAAAGCGATGTTATTTCTGCTTACCATCGAGCTCTACCTGACATCCTTAGGGGTACACAGTCCGATATACGGCCTCCATAAAATCTTGAGCTAGAACGGTCTAGCTAAAGACGTAAAAGTTAGCGCTTCTTGGGAGGCAACCCAAGCTTTATTTCATCCGTTTATCTTGTTTTTGGTCATTTTTGAGTCTGTTTGAGTCTGTTTTGGACATTCTGGATAGGTTTGGGGGTTGGAATTAATTTAGTTTAATAGTATATATATAATTTTAGCTGCAAGGTGAAAATTACCCTTCTCGCGCGCGCGGCCCGCTCGCGCAAGACGTCGCTCGCGCGGCCCGCTGGCGCGAGTTTTCCCCTTAGATGTTTTTCTTTGTTTTCTCTTTTATGAGCCTCAGGATCTCCTCGCGCCTAATATCGCGGGCGCGAGGGACCTCGCTCGCGCGGAAATTTAAAAAAAAAAAAAAAAATTCGCGCGCGCGACGGCCGCTCGCGCGGACCGCGCGCGCAATTCCCCCATTTCTGCATATTTTCTTTTGTTTTCTTGTATCCTTCCCCCATACCTGCTTCGGTAGTTTTTCTATTTATGTTTTTGTTTCGTAGGTCATTTTCCATCAGGTTTTGATTGTTTACTTAATTCTGGTTATGTTTTACAGTATGTTTTAGTTTCTTTGCTAGTTTATTTTCTTGTGGATCTTTATAGTTCTGTTTCTTCTTATAGTTTATTTAGTTTAGTTTAGTTATAATCCTTGTAGCTGTTTTTATTATGTTTAATTTTCTTTTGTTAAGAAGTAACAGGTAACATTGAAATTTATTGCCATATTCCTTTGTGTTCACCTGTGCTATGCTTGTCAAGATTAAGGTACTATCGTTCCTTTCTTACGTACTCTCCATTCTTTCGTTTTATTGTTTCATTAGGGACAATGAAAGGTTTAGGTTTGGGGGTATGCACACACATGCACATTATTTTATGCAAAACTTTAAATTTTTTTAATAAGTGTGTTTAAATAAACGATATTACTGACGTTTTTGCAATGCAATTTTAATACTTCTTAGTATGTAATGTGATTTGTTATAGAATGATAAACAAGAGAATATGTGGTTAAATATTTACTGAAGTTATGATGTAATGTTTTAAGTTATGTATTGTTTGAATCGTAGTTTTATATCATAGATTTGCACATAAACTTATGCACTGCACGTAGTCGCTTGAATACATGTTGGTTGTGAACTATAATATGATTCGGATTTCTAGATAACACATGGTGGAGACTAAACCCGGTGAGCTTTTGAGCCTATCTTTTCTGTTTAGAGGGTTATAAATACATCTTGTGTTTGTCGAATTTCATTAAAATAGCGCATCTACTCGTTGTTTAGTCTCATTATCCTTGTTTTGGTTGATAATCAAGTTAAAATAGTTGTTACCATGCTAAATAATCTTCCGTCGTAAACATTGAAGAACCATACAACTTTAGGACATGATTTTAGGCCTTCTTTGTTTACTGCCGACCGATAAATGAAAAAATTTCCTTAGTTCGCCCCTTGAGCCGTTAAAATGCCTCTTTTTCTTTGTTCACCATTATCCTCTTTAAAAGCTCCAACTTGATCAACTTGGAGTATACCACTGGAAGAGTGATCAACTTTTAGTAGTATTAAGGCGATGTGTTGATGAAGAAGAATAAAATAAGATGCTATTGGGGTAGTTGCTTGGTATTCAATGCATATTCATTTGAGAAGCGAGAAAGGAAAAAGGAAAAAGAAAACAAAATAAAAAGGAGAAGGTTGAAAAAAAAAATGAAAGAAAATGAATGAAAAGGAATGGAGAGAAAGAAAAGATGAAAAGTTGGTAGAAGAGATGAATGAAAGAAATCGAACATGCCTTACAATGCCATTCTAAAACTACCTAACCTATCCGTTCTATCGTTTTCCATTACCTGAGCCACATTACAACCTTTGAAAAGTCCTATTTGATCCTAGGAAACATGGTTCGGATATGAAAATGATGGGAGGGGATTAAAACATGGTAATGATTATTTTTTCTTGATTGTTGGTATCTTATCCATGAGACTATTGTTCTTTCGTGTTATGCGTCTTTTTCGTGTCGTATGTGAGCATGTATCGTGTTGAAAATATATTTCCTTTACTCACATATATTAGAAAAATTACACATGTTTCTGAGTGTTTCATTTGAGAGCGTAATTCATTGTGAGATTCGTAGTCGAGACATAGTTAGACGGTTATCCGGGTTATATTCCAAGTTCATGACAAGCGCGTGTTCATTTGACTACCATATCACACACGTGCGATTTTATGAGGAACTCTATTGATTCGTACATTGCATGCACTTGATTGTTTCTCATGATATAGGTGAACGTTTGATTCTGTTTCTTCTTGTTCGTTATTCTATTTCAAATCTTTGTTGTATAATAAGGAGTATTGAATATTATGTTCTTTGTTTTTAATAAAATTTTTTTTTTAAAATTTTAAGTTAATAAAGATGGTTGTGGGAGACTTGTTGACGAGAACCCTCACGAGACTTCACTCGTCCGACTAGGGACACCTAGGGGTTTAAAAGGCTTGTTGCATAAGCTAAATACAATCGTGATCCATACGAAAATGGAATAGATTTTTTTATTAGTAGTTTTTATTGTAGTTTTGCTCGAGGACTAGCAAAATGTAGGTTTGGGGGTGTGATCGGGAGAGAACTAATCCTATTTATACGCCTTAACGAGCATTTGTTAGACCATTTTATCCTGTTTTTGTATATTTTTACTTCGTTTTCTAGTTTCTGACAGGTTTTGGAAGAAATCAACTCAACCAGGCTAAACAGGGTGAAAAGTCAGAAAGAAAGAAGCTGAAAAATGCAAGTCGCGCGCGCGACCCGCGCCCGCGAGAATACCAGATAATCGCTCGCGCGATCCGCTCGCGCGAGACCCCCAATAATTCGCTCGCGCGATCCGCGCGCGCGAGAATCCAGAAGTCGCTCGCGCGATCCGCTCGCGCGAGACCCCCAATAATTCGCTCGCGCGATCCGCGCGCACGAAAGCCAAATGTCGCGCTCGCGCGACCCGCTCGCGCGATATGCCCAAAAACCAAAGTTGCGCATTTCAGTATGCTGAAGACTCCTGTGCAAACGAGACTGCTAAACGACGTCCAGACTGTAAATTACATGCGTTTCAGTTCGTTTCGAGTTGGGAAGCCTTCCAAAGCTTGTACAAACTCTATATAAACTCCAAATTTACTCAATTAGAGTGTGGACAATTATTATACACACATTCTACAACCATACTTCCAGCCATTGAAGGGAGGGAAGCAAGGAGAAGAAGAAGAAGACCAAGGGTTTCCATGGCCTCCTCCATCAACCTCTTGCTATCTACTACTCCTATGGCAGCTTAGATCATCGATCTAGGGTTTCAATGAAGCCCTAGATGAGTAATAGGGTTTTATTTATGCTTTTATTTTAGTTTTCTTATGTATGGATGACAATCACATGTTGAGAGGATTTTTATTAATAAATCGTACTTCTAGTGATTAAATCATTGCTTTCAGAATTTATTCTTGTCTTAGATCTATTTTGACTGTGATGTGCTCAACGATCTATTCTTGCTGTGCTTGTTTAGATTGTTTACATGTGATGGTGCTTTATTGATTCGTGCTATCAAGTATCCGAATAGTCCATGCCTAGGTTAGATGAATTAGATCACAACCCTAGTTTAGTGTGAGATAATTCGTGCTATCCGCAGATGGATTATGTTGGTGCTTGAACCATGATTATCTTCTTGTCGGAGGAATTGGGCTTGTAGCTACAATTCCCCATATTCATCCAACGTAATAAGCTAAAGTAATTCATAGATATTCCTATTATGAAACTAGTGGTGGATTTGCAATCCTAGGATTCCTTTAAATATTATTTAAAAACACTTTTAATTGCTTTCATAAGTTAGATTTACTTTTATTGTTATTAGTTTAATTAAATTCAAAATCAAATCTGTTTTCCCTAATTAACTAGACTTAGGTTTTAAAATTAAATCGCTGTAGTAATCAATCTCTGTGGGTTCGACCTTTACTTCCACACTGCAAATCTATTGAAAAGTAAAGAATACTTTTATATCTTGATTCTGACAAGATCAAAACCCGTCTCTGGATCTCCTGGTGATCAAAATAAGTACTAATAAAGGAGCAAATAAGAATTCATGGTATAGAATGATTAAAGCTCTAAGAAAGACACAAAGCAAAGTAACGAAAAGCCTAGAAAAGACTTTGAAAGGAGGATTTTCATGACCTAAAGATAGATCGAAAGAGTGGACACATTGATTGAACATGTTAGAACATTTTCTAAACAAGCAAGATCATTCTTTGGAAAGAAAAAGAAGAAAATCACATTCAAAAGCGCAGGAAAGTAGACAGAATTTGTCAGAAATTTTGGAAAAGAAAAGTAAAGCTCTGTCCTGTCTTGCTTTCATCTATTTATGTCTATGGAGTCTGTCTCTCGACCAGGGTCTAGATCTGTGAAAGGTACTCAGTAGTTGGCACGACTGAAGCTAGAATTTTCTAAAAGGGAGCCGCCACCCTATCATGCCAAGCCTTAGCAAAAGCATTCACGGTGGAAGAACACATGGCTGATCTCCTCATAAAGTTTACTGTAATGTCCTCAGTAACATCTTGGAGAAGTCCGTACTGATGAATCACTTGGCTAGGGACATAAAAAGTAGTAGCATGTAAGCCAGGTAACTAGATACTAGGCTGCCCGGGAAGTCGTACTGCAACAGAGCAATAAGTCCACTATGGGCAGACTCAACATATATCATGGGAGAGAGACCCTGAAGCCAATCGAGCCAGGTGGCGATAGAATGGAATAGGTAATGAATCTCCGTAGAATCATGCGGAAGTGCAAAGGGTGTATAAAGAGATCTAGATGCTCCATGAGCCAAACCTGTAATACAAAGGGTGCTCTGACAGATGACATGGCCCCCGCGATATGGGTGCAATCCAATCCCATCAGAGTCTCACCAAGGACCAGCATGACAGCAGTCTTCATTTCCCGCAGACTGCAAGCAATGGGTATAAGAACATCAGAAGATGACTAGAAGAGGAAATAAGATAGCATAGCAATTGATAAAGCACTGCGCTGTATAATTTGATACCCGTTGTCATAGGGGTCCCCAATGGGAGCATAGATAGAGAAGAGGCTCTCAAAATCGTTCTGCCTGTCATGAACAAAAGAGCCAGCCGCATTTTTGGATGTATGAAGAAGAGCAGCCAAGTCCTGGACATAGCCAGACTGTACTAGAGGGACCGTCAGATCCACAAAGGGATCGATATGAAGGATAGCACTAAACTCCTCAAAAAAGGGTAGATCTCCTGGTAGCCAAAGCGGAAGACGTGGAGTGCGGGATCCCAACACTAGATAGTAGCTCGAAGCAAACATTCATTCAGGGTCATCCGCCGAAAAGAGAAGAGATCATTCAGCCTGAAGCACTCGAAGTTAAGTGTATCAATACCTAAGAAAGTATCCATCCATGAGAAAAGAATTTGAGAGCTAATGGGGGCCATTTGAGAAGAAGATAGGAGAAGGATAAGAGTATTTTGCGGAGCTTTTGAGGGAAAATGGGGTATAAAAAGAGAAGTAGATCTGCCCAGACCTCTGAGCGGTACTCGAGATACCAAACGACACTCTAGAAAGTGCCATGCGGCAGTTCGTGAATGCCACATGACATTCACTAGCTGCAATTGCTGCAGTGCTGCGCAAGCCTAACCGAGTGCCTCAAGGAGGCTAATTTTTGCCACAGTGTGTTTGTAATGTTTTTAGCTCGACCTGCAAACAAAAAACTGAATATACAATAAAACGTGTGCATCAGATCGCATCATGTACAATAGACCAAGCCATGATCACATTCATCATTTACAAAAAATGAATAATAAAGGCATGATCACAGTTATAAGCATTCATCATTCACAGAAAATAAAATTCAAGACCAAGCCATGCTCATATTCATAAAATGCAGCATTCATAAGCAATGAAATGCATGACCAAGCCATGGTCGCAATCATCAAAATAGAAGCATGCAGAAAAATAAAAGATGATCATAAGGTATGCAGATGCCTCTCCTATCCTGGATATCCAAGAGCCGTCATCAAAATAAGTATATATGTATATATAAAGTCATCCAAATGTGTGTGTATCCTCTCCAAAACACTCAAAAAATGAAAAAGAGAGATGAAAGAGTTATGGGGTCAACCTTGTTCCCAACCTCGAGTCTGGCGAGTGACAATCTAGAGAGGCTCCTGCTCTGACTCCGTGTCGCTCCTGGCACCATGGCCCCTGCCTGCGCCTCTGCCTCTACCTCCACCTCACTCAGCACCCCTATGAGCTCTACTAGGGCCCACTCCAAGCTGTAGCTCTAGGTCTTTCACCCGCAGGGTCAGCGCCCTAATCTCGTCATCTTGATAAATGAGAAAGCAAGTCTAGAATTAGTTAAGCAAATTGAAAATCGAAATAAAAATGCTGAATAAGAAAAGCGGAAATAAAAAGAAGTCATGAGAATTTACCTTGGCTCTCAGCTGAGCCTCAGTAGTCATTCGTGCCCCATTAGCCAGAATAAAAAAATTAAAGAAAGATTAGAAAGTTAGGGGAGGAATGCAAAGTTGAAGTCACGTTTTAGAAAGTTACCCTCCACTCTCGTCTATGGACCCACTCCCTCACACTATGAGTGACACGGCAAAGAATGTGTGTGCTTATGTGCTATACCCAAGTGTAGGTAATCGTGCAAGTAGTAATCTGGTTAAGACCAGGTCGATCCCACAGGGAAGGTGATAAACTAAATACTTAGATTAAACTCTAAAAGGAAAATAAAAATTAATATGTGAAAGGTTGTAGAACACGAAGTTCCAGAATGTGTCTACTAACAATAAAGTAACTAAATTAAATTAAATTAAACGACTACTAACTAATCAACTCAAGCGAGATTTTATAATGTGTTTCTCTTAATAAAAGAAAATGTTGGGATTACACGAGTCCACCACGACCTAGCCATCTACCATGCAATCACATTAAAGCTCAATGGAGCACATTTTCTACAGTATTCCGTATTTCTCTTAGAATAAAGAATCTATAGTCCTTTCATGACCGAGACTATATCATCACAATTAATTTGAAACACATGAAAGTGGTTTAAAAACAATAGTTAAGACTCGTACCTACAATGGTGTTAGCAATGAAGGTGGTTTGCAAAAGATATTGAAGAAAAATGCCTTAAGGTCTTAAGTTCAGAGACTGTTTTGACAAACTGAGCATTTGGGGACAGTTTGATAACGAATCTCTAAAGCAGAAAGTCTAGGAATACTGCATAGAATGGTCTCAAGAATCAGAGGGTTCGATCGATCGAAGCACTTTCGATCGATCGAATATCTTCATCTCTCGATCGATCGAACTTGATCGATCGAAATGTCTTCGATCGATCGACAGTGTCTCTGGTCTGATTGATCGAATGTTCTTCGATCGATTGAACACAGGAATTATTCTGCTGCATGGCAGAGGCTTGAGATCATGATTTCATCATGATCTTTCAACCCAGGGACTACTCAGACATGGTCTGGAGTGTCATAGATTCGTTTTTAACGTAAAATTTCATTAAAGTGTTGTTTGTTTACGATTTAAACATAAAAGCTATGAAAAACTATGGATTAACAATAATCTAACATGCAATATTATGATTATTATTACTAATGCTGTAGAAAATGATAAACAGATTGTAAGTAAACCAAAATAACAGAACCTGCAACTTGTATTAAGATCAAACTAGCAGAAAGTCCAAGAACATTCGATCTTAACCTTTAAAACCTATAAAAGAAACACTATAAACTCTATATCTCTCTATATGAAACTAATGAAAACTAAAGTGGGCATCCTCCTAGACGTATACAAAATGCATATATATACTACACTTAAGGCTAGGGTTAAAAATTCCGTTTCTGCTGCGTGCGCATAAATTCTGATAAAAGCCATGTTCGATCGATCGAACATCCCTCGATCGATTGAACTTTTGGGATCTTCGAGCGCTTGAACATAATTCGATCGATCGAAACCTCGATCGCTCGAGACCTTTTCGATCGCTCGAAACTTCCTTTTCATGTTTGAATTGTCTTCATTAAAACCAAGCACTTCCTTTTATATTGCTCATTCAGTTCCTCACACAGCAACAGTAATCTGCACAAATAACCACTAAACAATACCACTTATCATAAATTAATCATATTGTGTAAAAACTAGCATTGTAATTCAAATTGCAGATATACAAGGGTATTGTAGACTAAATCAGTGTATTTTCTTCTTTTAGCGTGGATGTATTTTACAAATACCCCCGCTTGTCACAACCCCCAACTAGCGATTTGCTAGTCCCTAGCAATAAAGCAAAAATAAAACAAGCTAAACTAATACTACAACGACTGAAATAAAATAAATTAAACTCTGGTAAACTAAACTAAAATAAAAATAAAGAAACTACCTAACTCACTTTTGCAGGAATCGCGGTTGCATTTAGCAAATGCAACAAGCCGTTAAACCCCTAGGTTCCCTCTAGTGGACGAGTGTTGTCTCGTGAGGGTTTGCAGTGAATGTACCCACAAAATTCTCCGATTTTAAGCTCAAAAAGATATAGAATAACTTGTAAACACTCCCTCCCATACAACTGTAAACTTAGCTCCACAAAACATATCATCCTCATTCAAACCATGAAAGAAATTCACATACTCCTTATGTCACCAAGATAAAAATAACATATACATCAGATCCATGTATCTGTGTGTGTGTGTGTGTATGAAGTTAACAGCTATGCATAGAACCTTATTTAGAGTTGTCTAGACTATCATACTCTCAGAACTTGCAGTTTCAACTCAATTCTCACATGGGTTTACACTCAGGAATGAACATCTCACAGAAACTGGTTTAATAATGATCGCACATGGTGTGAAAACTTTGATAAAAATTGAAAGTTTAGTTACTAATACTTTCACACCTGACTCAATAAAAGACGAACATTTAGAGTACATAGTCTCAAGAAAAGAATACTACTTACTAGAGGAGCAAAATACCGTAGATAACTCAAATTACACATTCATATTCAAACTAAGTTGTTAAAAATCATTAAGGTTTTGACTTTTTCAGTTTTTTATATAGTAGGGCAGAAATGAGAGGGGGTAAGAAATTGCACATCTTCAGCATGTGATTGAGTTTAGTAATTTCATTTTACTCCATTCTAACTATCCTCTATTCTCATATATATATATATATATATATATATTTTAACAGAACCTAGAATCCTCATTCTTTCCTTTTCTTTTTATGAGGTCCCTCCCACAACTACTCCCTCCTCGTCACATACTTCAATAATTTAATCACATTAGATGTGCAATGGGGTTCATTAAGGTCGAAGTAAAAGATTAGGGATGTAGATTTCATAATAGACTTGGCAGTATTTACTAGGTGTGGGATTGAGAACAGTGCATATTCTGGAATGTTGATACAGGTATATGGAAAGGTAAGGAGCAAATAACGATGGCTTAAATCATTTTCTCATCTTCTTAGTTTTAAGACTTCAATGTTCATTGAGTTTAGTTGTTAAATCCTGAACGTTTTCCTCTAATACGCAGCTAAAATGAAGAATTCGAGACTATTCACGGATTTAATACGCTTATTCAAGAAAAAAAATTCGAATTTAATGTGATAATTCCCTCAGAATTGAAGATTGGATTCAAAAGCTCACTAAGGGTGATAGTTTCCACTACTTATTCCTTACCGCACAAAAGTCGTATTAACTCTTATTTTAGGTTCTCTGCATAACTATTAACATGTGCATATGGATTTTGGATACACGAATGGTCAACATATGCATTTATCCTAGTGAAACTAGAAGAATGCGTGAACTTAATTCATAAAATGATGAGAATAAAATGGTTGTGTCATTGCTTGTAATGGCTAAATAGAAGTGAACATTCAAAGTTATTCTACCAATTCAATTCAACAATTCCTTAATAGTTTGAAATTTAAAATTTTTCTGTAATTTATTTGTTTTCAAACTGTGGAAGTACTCCAATTCTAATCGAGATTGTATGAAATGTGCAATAAAGTGATCCAGATTGCTAAATATAAACATGTGCAGGTGATTATCTATCTACATCCCACCCCCAACTGAAAATTTCAATGTCCATAGAAGTTGATTTTCAAATATAGATAGAGAGATATCACCTGATAAAGTGTCGCAATAATCGCAAGCGGAACAATCTGTAATGAAGGCATACTAACTCCCAGTAGCAAAGATCAAATAAAAAAAATAAAAAAATGAAAAGATAAAGCATGACTTCCATGCATAAAATAGAACTAATCACGAAAATGATAAAACTATGAACACAACAGAACAGTGATAATACAGTCCATAAAAAAACCAAAGTCCAAAATAGCCAAACCAACCAAATAGTCCAAAATATCCAATAACAACCACAAGAACAACTACTAAAGGGGAGAGAAAACAAAAACAAACAACCAAAAACAACCCAAACATCCAGAAACACTGAACTAGCATAAGCTAAGCATCATCGGCGACATCGGATAAGATCTCGATCAACAGGTCTGGAGCATCCACATCTCCACCCTCAGCAATAGTAGTAGCCATCGCCGGGTCACTCGCAATCGTGGTAGCTGGTGAAGACAATAATGGGTCAGCTATGACTGGAGGTGGTGGAAGTGGTGTCTCAGAAGAAGGCGGTGCCGCTGATGTAGATGGAGCAATAGGATCAACCTGTGGAGGTGGAGCTGAGGACGTATAGGGAGAGGCACGAACTGAAGAAGACGGGCTGATGGTGGGTGGTGGAGGTGTATGTAGAGACTGGTCGACAACAGAATTTATGAGATGGGGTTCCTTAGACCTTACCTTGGGTAAAAACGCAGGTAGAGGATGAGGGAGATGATGATGGTGATCAGAGGGGCGATCAGAACTGCTTCAATTTATGTGGTTGTAACGGGAGAGTCAAAAATTGTGCGAGCCTTCTCTGTCTTCAAGTGCTTGAGAGCGAGGGAGATGAAGAGAGAACTGATGAAGTGTATCAACGATGCCTCGTTTAAATACAAGTCTCGATCGATCGCGAAAGTTAGGTGTGCTCATCTAGCTGGAAGGATAGCTGGGCTCATCTAGCTCGATGTGCTCAGCTTCTGGTAGGAAGTTTTCCAAGAACTGTTTTAACCTTTGGCCATTAACCTTGAGACACTCGCCATTCTTGGGATTTATGAGCTCGACGGCCCCATGGGGAAAAACGGATTTGACAAGGAATGGACCTGTCCACCGGGATCAGAGCTTAACTGGAAAAAGGTGGAGACGAGAGTCATACAGCAAGATTTTTTGCCCTGGCTCGAATGATTTACGAAAAATTGTTCCATCGTGACGAGCCTTCAACCTTTTCTTGTGTAGTTTAGCATTGTCGTATGCATCTCGACGTATTTCTTCCAGTTCAGCTAACTGGAGTTTCTAGAGATGACCTCCTTCTTTAATGTCGAAGTTCAATGAGCATGTCGCCCAATATGCTTTGTGCTCAATTTTGACAGGAAGGTGACATGCCTTGCCGTATACTAACCTGTATAGGGACATCCCCAAGTTTGTCTTATAAGCGGTGTGGTACGCCCATAGAGCATCTGTCAGTTTATATGCCCAGTCCTTTCTGTTGAAACTAACTGTCTTTTCTAGTATATGTTTGATTTCACGGTTAGCCAACTCTGCCTGCCCGTTAGCTTGCGGGTGGTAGGCTAGAGCAATTTTGTGGTTCACCCCATATTTCTTGAGAAGTGACTCCAAAGGCCTGTTGCGAAAATGCTTGCCTTGGTCACTTATTAATGCTTTCGGGGTTCTGAAACACGACATAATATGTTCCTTAAGGAAGGACATTACTATTTTGTGGTCATTACGTCTCGTCGGTATCGCTTCCACCCATTTTGATATATACTCCATAGCTAGGAGTATGTATTCACAGTTATTTGATTTTGGAAACGGGCCCATGAAGTCTATGCCCCAACAATCGAATATTTCAATTGTGATGATGGGAGTTAAGGGCATACAATTCCTTTTTGAAATTGTACCTAGCTTTTGACAGCGTTGGCAAGATTTTCAAAAAGAGTAGGCATCCTTAAACACGGTGGGCCAATAGAATCCGCTGTGTAATACTTTTTTGTGCGGTCTTTTGCGAAGCAAAATGGCATCCGCAGGCTTCAGAATGACAAGAGGCTAAAATTATAGTTATGTCCTCATTCGAGACATAACGTCTAATGACCTGCTCAGCACAATACTTGAATAAGTAAGGGTCATCGAAAAAGAAAGGACGTGCGAACGAAAGGAACCGTTTCTTGTCTTGAATCGACCAATGACTTGGGGTCTCTCCCGTAACAAGATAATTTACTATATCCGCATACCATGGCAAACTGGAAATAGTCATTAGTTGCTCATCTGGGAATTCATCTTTAATTGGTATGGGTTCAGTGTTGTCAGTAAATGTCAACTGAGATAAATGGTCGGCGACCACATTCTTTACTCCTTTTTTATCCTTGATTGTGATATCAAATTCTTGGAGTAGGAGTATCCAACGGATAAGCCTTTGCTTCGCGTCTTTTTCAGATAGCAGGTACTTGAGTGCCGAGTGGTCTGTAAAACAGACGATTAGGATATGACCTGAATTTATCTAGAGCGAAGTTATTGCCAGTAGCTCTTTTTTGATAGTCATATAGTTTATTTGAGCTTCGTTAAGTGTTCGGCTGGCATAATATATTACATAGGGCTTATTATCCTTCCTCTATCCTAGGACTGCCCTAATGGCATAGTCACTAGCATCGCACATCAGTTCAAATGGAAAACTCCAATTGGGTGACTGTATTATCGGTGCGGAGGTAAGGTGTTCTTTTAGTGCATCAAAATATGTTTGACAGTTATATGACCACTCGAAAGTGTGTCTTTGACTAAGAGTTGACAAAGTGGTCGGGAAATTGCGCTAAAATTTCGGATAAAGTGACGATAAAATCCCGCGTGTCCCAGAAAAGAACGGATGTCTTTAACTGTACGGGGGATAGGTAGGTTCGAGATAATATCGATTTTCGCTTTATCAACTTGGATACCCTTATCAAAAATAATGTGGTCGAGGACAATTCCCTTAGTCACCATGAAGTGACAGTTTTCCCAGTTCAATACTAGGTGTTTGTCCTCGCATCTTGCTAACACTTTTTTGAGGTTTTCCAGGCAGTTATCAAAACTGTGGCCAAACACTGAAAAGTCATCCATGAGCACCTCGAGTATTTGTTCGACCATGTCACTGAATATACTCAACATGCATCGCTGAAAGGTAGCCGGAGCATTACATAAGCCGAAGGGCATACGACGATAGGCGAATGTACTGAACGGACAAGTGAAGGTCGTTTTCTCCTGATCTTCAGGAGCAATTTCGATTTGATTATAGCCACTATATCTGTCCAAGAAGCAATAATATTTATGACCCGCCACTCGCATTAGCATTTGATCCATGAATGGTAATGGAAAGTGGTCTTTTCGAGTCACAGTATTCAATTTTCGGTAATCAATACACATCCACCATCCGGTGGGGACGCGTGTTGGTACCAATTCGCCGTCTTTGTTTGGGATTACTGTTATACCAGCCTTTTTGGGCACCACTTGGGTTGGACTAACCCAAGGGCTATCAGAAATAGGATATATAATCCCAACATCAAGTAATTTTAGTACTTCCTTTTTAACTTCCTCTTGCATGTTGGGATTCAAACGCCTTTGCATTTGTTGTGAAGGCTTAGCGTTTTCCTCCAAGTATATTTTATGAGTGCACACAGATGGGCTTATGCCTTTGAGGTCGACAATCATCCATCTTAATGCTCCCTTATATTATTTTAACAGTTGAATTAACTTACCCTCTTGTTCAGGATTTAATGTAGATGAAATTATGACAGGGTAAGTCTTTTCAGTCCCTAGGAAGGTGTATTTGAGCTCTATTGGAAGCCCCTTTAACTCTAGATCGGGAAACTGAAAATTGGAAGGCATGAATAGTTTTGGTTTTCGAGGTAGTGGTTCATATGGTGTTACCCACATGCATTCAGCTTTGTCCTCCTCTTTCGTCTCCATCATGAGGCAAGTGTGATTTAAAGCAGCATCAAATGGGGTAGAATCATTCGATTGATAGATCACATCAAATTGTGACACAACTACCTCCAAGGGATCTTTATAATCTACAAAATCAGTCTCGTCTTCGATGACCGTTTTAATATAATTGATTTCTTCCTCATCCTCGTATTCTTCAGGTCGGGGATTTGAAAATTTCTTAACATTTAGAGTCATGTTCCCGAATACGATGGTCATAATACCACTTCTTATTTTGATTGTGGCATCTATGGTCTTGAGGAATGTACGTCTAAATATTACCAGGATTTGTGAACATGGATTAGACACAGGTTCAGTGTCCAAAATCACAAAATCGACCGGGAAGACAAATGAATCTATCTACATCAGAACGTCCTCCAGTATTCCTCTAGGGTATTGGATTGACCTGTCTGGTAGTTGTAACGCTACTCGGGTAGGTTTGAGTTCACCTAAACCTAATTATTTATAAACTGAGTATGGCAGCAGGTTTATGCTTGCTCCTAAATCAAGGAGTGCGTTGTCTATCCTTTGATTCCCAATTCAGCAAGAGACAGTTGGGGTACCGGGGTCATTGAGTTTCGGAGGCAATTCATTTTAGATGATTGCACTTGCTTGATAAGCGACATAGGCGTGTTTCTTTACACTTTGCCTCCTTTTGATTGTGCATAAGTCTTTAAGGTACTTAGCATAGGCCAACACTTGTTTGATTGCATCAAGGAGTGGGAGATTGATTTTGACTTGTTTAAATTGCTCCAAAAACTCCTGATTCTTTGCCTCGTTTTTAGGTTTCTTAAGCCTTTGAGGGTAAGGCGCAGGGAAAGGGCATTTTGGTAATTCGTCAATGACAGGCTCTTTTCCGGGCCTTCTCTCAACTTCTTCTACTTCTTTAGGAGTGTCATCATTTGATTCTAATGGTTTGTCATCAGTGGACGACTCCTCTTCTTGAGTGGATGGTTTGATTTTATTTACCACTTCATCCTCTTTATACCTTCAGGGTAGAGAAGGGTAAATTGCACCCTATAATCTTATCGCTTCTCAGAGTAGTTACGGCTTTTGCTTGTTCGTGATTAGTGGGACCATTGTTGTATCCCTTAGGGTTTTGAAGTGGTTGAGCAGGAAATGTTCCACTCGATCCCTCTTATCGTGCATCCATTCTCTCTAATGTTGCGAACATTTTACTCATCATTTGAATTAACTGTTGTGTTAAATTTGCATTAGAGATTGGATCTTCCTCTTGCACCTTTTTGTGCGGTGGAACATAAACATTTGATTGCTGATTAATAGAGGATTGAGCTTGGTTGTAATTGTGGGATCTATTTTGATTGAATGGCTGGGACTGCCTATTGTATTGCCCTTGATAGTGATTATTGTTATTATAGGGCTATTGTTGATATTTGTTTTGGGTCCCAGCATCATTTTTCCAATCAAACTCGGGGTGATTCCATCGATTGTTATTCTGAACGTTGTTATTATTGTAAGAATTCCCCGCCCCCCTATACCCTTGCATGGCATTCATTTCCATGGGGGCTTGTTCTTGAAAGTACGGCACATTGGGACAATATTGATTAGTATGTCGCAACATGTTGCATGTGCCGCATGGTTCTTCAGGTAAAACCTGCCTAGAACTCTCTCCTTTCATTGCCAACTCTTCTACCTTCTTAACTAGTTCTTCATATTTACTCATTAGATGATCCTCACTTTTTAATTGGTATAGACTCTTCTCCTCTCCACAAGATATCTGTGAGCGTGGGACATCTTCCGAATTAGACCATCCGTGGGCATGTTCAGCTAGCCACTCGAAGTGAGCTTCTGCTTCTTCAGTGTTTTTGTGAAGAAATGGTCCTGAACTCATGGTTTCGACCAACTTTTTAGTTTCACCATTTAACCCTTCGTAAAAGTAGCTTATGGTTCGCCATTTCTCATACCCGTGATGTGGGTATGAGAGAAGCAAATCCTTGAAATGCTCCCAAGTTTGAGTGAAGGTTTCATTGCTCTTTTGTTTATAAGAGTTAATTTGTCGTTTAAGCTTAGTGGTCATGCGCGGTGGAAAGAATTTCTTTAAAAACACAGTGTTCATCGCATGCCAGGTGTAAATTGAATTCAGCTTCAAGGTGAGTAGCCACGCTTTTGCTTTATCCTTCAAAGTGAAAGAAAATAGCATTAGACGTATCACATCTACACGGTAATTTTGTGAGAATGTTTTACAAACATCCTCGACGTCTTTGACATGTAGATATGCCTTCTCGCTATCCATTCCATGGAAGGTTGGAAGGAGTTGAATCATTCCGTTGTGAAATTGAAATTCGCCAGCATGAGGTAGAATGAGAATACAAGAAGGTGTAGGTGCGTGTTCGGGTGTCATGAGATTGCACAAAGGACGAAGCGAATCATCAATTGGTATAACTACATTCTCACCGTTTTCACTTTGATTGTCAGCCATTGAATCGGTAGGTGTGGCTAAAGGATTAATAGAATCAGAGGAGTCGACTAAGTAGAATGGATTTCCGTAGATTCCTTTGATGGAATTATCAGACATAAAAGGAAAGATCCTAAGTAGTTTTAATCTAAAGAATAAGAGACAAAAGGAAAAAAAATAGAAAGAGGTAAAGATAGATTGAGGTAATCTAAGCGTTAGCTTGTCGCTATCCCCGGCAACGGCGCCAAAAAAACTTGACACGGTAAAGAATGTGTGTGCTTATGTGCTATACCCAAGTGTAGGTAATTGTGCAAGTAGTAATGTGGTTAAGACCATGTCGATCCCACAAGGAAGGTGATAAACTAAATACTTAGATTAAACTCTAAAAGTGATGAGAACATGGAGGGTAGGACAAGGTGGAATGCGGACCCGAACCACGTGCCAATTGGTCCAGTTACAAGGGCACGAGCAAAACGGTTCAAGGACAATCTCAATGGGATGGTTCAACAAATTTGGGGTGAGACTAATCTTTGTGGCCCAAAGGAAGATACTAGTGATCCACAAGGCTGGGTGTCCATGATTCAAGCTCTAGAATAAATTATAGGCTTGCATGCCAACTTATGAAATTTTCATATTTGTTAGTTTGTTTTTTTATTTTAGTTTTGGGGTGAATTATATTGGGCCATAATATTTCGTAGGCTTATAGGGCCCAACCGTACGCCTCAGCTATTTAAACAATTTAGGGTTTGTAATATTCAGTTTTGATCATTAATAATATTGTGAGAGTTTTCTCTTTGGTTCTTTGAAGAACTATTCGAACTTATCAGATTTACTCTGTGGCGTTCATACCTGGACTTATCAATCAAGTTTTCCATCCTTGATTGTGGCGTCTTCATCCTTTATACCAAGGTTCGCATCTGTTATAGGTGTTGGGTCGCGGTTTCCATTTGAATCTGACAATAGAACGGTCCGAGGCATTAATCATGTTACGGGTTTCATCACATTGTTGGCGGGGTTCGTATCAGTTGGTATCAGAGCACACTTCTAGTCTCAGGTTTATCCTATCTTTTTCGTTTCTGTTCTTATTCGTTTCTTCTGGTTCTGTTCTTATTCGTTTTTGTTTCTTTTTTTTTTCTTTCTTTTTGTTTTCTTATTCATTCTCGTTTCTGAACCGTATAAAAAAAAAGGTGTTTGATTTCGATCTGGAATTTCGTGTTTAGAGTTTGCGAATCTAATCTGTGATTTTCTCTTGTTACTTCGTGTTTGTTCATTCCCGTGATCGTTGTTATTGTGGTCTTTTCTTTCTCAGGAATTAGGGTTTCTGAAATAGATACGTGAACTGTGAAGTCTCTCTGACTATTCAAAAACAAAAAAAAAAGGAAAAAAAAAAGAAGAAGAGAAGATATCGGTAAGCCGCGATAAAAATAAAAAAAATAAAAAATAAAAAAATAAATAAATAAAAAGAGAAGAGAAGAGATCGGTAAGCCGCGATAAAAAAGAAAAGAAAAGAAAAGAAAAAGAGTACAAAAACTCGGCTTAAAATTTTATTTTTGTTTTTCAATATTGGGGGTCTAAGGAGTCCAAATCTGACCTTACTCCATAGTGTGAAAAAAAAAATTCCGAAAATTCCATTTTTTTTTGTGCTTTTGGAAACCTAGCCATCCGCGTTCATTTTTAGTCGTGCTTTCAACTTTCAAATTTGATTGGTCTAGTTTGGGTGTGAATTGTTACTGAGAAATTCTGGTCATTGTTTGATCAATTTCATAAGAACTAAGTGAGAATTACTACGAGTGGAAAAAGGCAGGAGTGATGAGCACATAAGAGGCTAAAAGCCAACTTGATTTTTGAGTGTAAACATGAGTGAATCATATTCTTGAGTGAAACACGTGAGGGAGTGTAGTGAGGATCTGTTCTATTTCTAATCCATTATTGCAGGGATTATGGCTCAAGATCAGGGAAGAGTCACAAATGAAGAGGCTCAACAGCCAGTTGTTACGAATCTACAAATGCAAGCTTTAGTGGGGGAGATGAGGTGGATGATGAGGGCAGAATTGGAACCGATACATAAGAGATTGGATAGAGTTGAAGAGGGTACACCGTAGAGGCAATACCAAAATGTTCATAATGTACAAAGAGGGGAGAGAGTTCAACCAAGGCGAGTGAGAGTTGAAGATGAGGAGTATTTTGGGGAAGACTTTGATGAAGAAAATGATCGGGAGTCAATAGATAATCATAGGAGATATGATGGTCGGGGTAGAGAAGTTAGGTTTAGAGAAGCTAGGAATCGGGAAGATAATAATTTGGGTAGTATTAAGATGAAGATTCCTTCGTTTCAAGGAAAGACTGATCCGGAAGCATATCTTGAATGGGAGAAGAAGGTGGAATTAGTATTCGATTGCCATAATTACTCCGAGATTAAGAAAGTAAAACTTGCTGCCATTGAATTTTTCGATTATGCTATTATTTGGTGGGATCAATTGGTACTAAATAGGAGGAGAAATAGGAAGCATCCAATAGAGACATGGGAGGAGATGAAAACTGTTATGAGGAAGCGGCTCATTCCAAGCTACTACTATCGGGAGTTGTATAATAGGTTGCAAAGTTTGAGGCAAGGTAATAAGAGTGTAGAAGAATATTATAAGGAGATGGAAGTTGCTATGATTCGAGCGAATGTAGAGGAAGATCGAGAGGCTACAATGGCTAGATTCTTAGTTGGGTTGAATCGGGAAATTGCCAATGCAGTGAAATTGCAACACTATGTTGAATTGGAGGATATGGTACATGTAACAACCTGCATTTTTATTTTAATAAAATGCATTTGCATTTCCATATTTAAATTCAAATTGTATGGTCTGCTTTTATTACAAATTCTCATGTTCTAAATTTTATTCCTTGACTTATCTCGAGTTAAAACTCTTATTGAGGCCAAACTGCAATTTTACAAAGTTAGTAATACCCGTGTGGATTTCAAAATCTATATTTCAAAAACGGTGGAAAAGTTACTTTTGACTAAATCAATATTTTTATAAAACCGTGAAATCGATTCGTACACTAAAATGAAAATTTTGTATTTTTGTGGTGACCACCACCGCGCCCCGAAAATACCAGTTTATGAGCAAAACTGTCCGTGCCGCGTTAAACTTGCACAGTTTGTGATTTGGACGTAAAAGATTGAAATGACTATACATTACTTTCCAATTATGGAAACTAATGATTGTTTAGAGCCTTGTTTGGTTGTTGCTTTTGGGTATGTGTGTTTGTTGTGCCAAAAGCCAAATTCCCAGACACACCTTGACCCCTATTGATCTACACTACCCTTTCAAAATCTGTGGAGCTATATGTGCATCAGTGTGTATATGTATATGTTTACTTCATCCTGCATAATCCTACTAATCTACTAATTAATTAGAAAATTAGTGGTTAATGTTAGATTGTTAAGCCTTGGTGAAGGAACTTGGGCTCCAAGTTGAAGCTTGGTTATTTATACACTCACATACTCTCTCAAACACACACAGCTGCACATTCTCACAATCACACTGAGAGAAAAGAGAGAACACAGAGAGTAATACAAAATTTTATAGAGAGAGAAGCACATCACCATAGCTTTCAAGCTTGCAATTGGATTCTTATTTGGTCTTTCTTTCTCAACAATTACTTCACCTCTTAATCTCAGTGAGTATTACCAACTCACTTTGGATGTAATACATGCTTATTTACTGTTAGTATAGCTTATTTGATAATACACCATTGTTGATTGTACGTATGAACTTCAAAGCTAGAAATCAAGATTTTTCAATCTCAACCAGAATCCGTTTTGTTAGATGTTAATGAAAGATTATGGCATATATAGTTTATGTTTAAAGTATGGAGGCCTAATTTGTTCATAAGAGAAAGTATATAGGAAATTAAGTTTTGACAACTTTTAGTTTTCCATAAAATTTGAGAGCTATGATTTGAATCATATTAAATTGATTTCATATTCTTAATCCTTGTTGAAAAACAAAGAATTTCATATATTACATGCCCTAATTGCTTCCGGATTTGGAAATGGGTCAAGAGACCCCTGAATTGCTGAAACAGAGCAGTTCTGACGAAGAAGACGAAGCCTCTGCTTCATCTCGCGCCACGATCGCGCGAGCGACCCCTCGCGCGAGCGCGCCGCGCGCGCGAGCCTCGCGGGTTCAGGCAGACGGAGAAAGTTTTATATAGAAAATAAAATTTAGGCAGGTCGCACGAGCGAGGGTCGCGCGAGAGACTTTTCGCTCGAGCGACCCGCGCGCGCGAGGTGTCTGTTTTTAGGCAGAAAGAAAAGGTTTTTATAATAAAATGAAAATGGGCAGGTCGCGCGAGCGACCCGCGCGGGCGACTTCTGGCAGTTTCTAGTTTTTGTGTGTTTTCGTATAAGGGACAGTTTGGATAAATTTTAAAGCACTGTTAAGTTTCTGTTTGGGAATTTTATTAAAACAGAATACCATTGGTTATGTTGGAAAGATTAAAACAATGTGTTATGACTTATTAATCCCCCTGTGTACGTTGACCTTTTAATTTAGCGAATTCTTTTATGTTTAAATTCATGACATATATGTGGAGTCAGTGGTACATGCATGTGGGTGTTAGTCAGTGTGGAAAAGAGTAATGGTCAGTGTGGAAAGAGTATGAGATCGAGATTGAGATTGAGATTGTGGTTGTGGTTGTGGTTGTGGTTGTGGTTGAGGTTACGGCGATAGTATCTTTGAAATGCGACGGTGGCAAATAAGGACACTCCCTGACGCCCATGGTAGCGTTAAAGTGTGTGACGCCGAACTTGGACACTCCCTGGCACCCATGGTAGTGCTAAAGTGTGGCCTACGGACACTCCCTGATACCCGAGTCTGGATACTGCGTGAGGTTGCTCCGGTATTTGCATGGCGGATTAGGTATTCAAAGTGTGAGGCAATGGACACTCCCTGGTACCCCGGACCAAAGTGTGAGGCAAACTGGACACTCCCTGGCGCCCTGTTGCTAAAGTGTGGCTATCTTAGTGTTTCAAAGATACTGGAGTGAGATAGTGGGTTGTTGTGTCTGTCAAGAGAAAAGAGTCGGCAAGATGAGTGTGGTGCATTGTCTCATACACGATCATATGCTTTATGAATGGACGACTTTGAATATATATTCCTCGTTGGTTTATAAATTGAATTCTTTCTTTGGTCAAACGATTGATTTTACAAAATTGAAAATAGAAAAAAGTAAATGAGTATGTTTTACATTCAAAGTTATGTTTTTAATGCTCACCAGCTTCTTGAAGCTGACGACGTTGATGCGTCCTGGACATTCGTGTTCAGGCTTTTCAGGTTATAACCAGGAGGAACATTATGACTATGCTAATTGAGAACGGCTGCTTTTGGAAGAGAAACTGTTATCATCATTGCATATTCAAGTTATATGTTTTAAGTTTTAAATTATAAGGATGACTGTAATAGACATTAAGTTATTATTTTGTTTCAAGGCGGTATGTGCCTTAGATGACCCCGTATTGTAAGATGTAATAAGTTAGTAAAACTTTTGTAAGCCTTGATTGCTCTGCTCTGATTATTTTGTTTTTGTTGTTCGACGTTTGGGACGGAATCGATCCTTCAAACTGTCGCGACCTACGGATCCATAAAGGAAATTAAAAGCTTTCCATATTTATGCTACGTCGGGGCGTGACAGGATTTAGTGGTATCAGAGCCAGGTTATTATTTATCTCAAGATAGTTTAGCCAGGTTAGGATTTACTAGTTTAGACCCGATTCCACGATCTGATAAGCTTAAGCTTTGCACACCCGATGATACGACAGGGAGGATAGACTCAGAACCCAAACTCCTAAGATTATCTCTTTCCTGACTTAAGTAGTACCTTTTTATCAGGTATGGATCTAGCTCATCCACTATATGTACCAGACGGATTTGGGGGACACTTTGTGACACCTGGGGCAGTGATCCCAGCCTTTCTTGACTTGTATCATGCGGCCGTTGAGCAGTTATCCACAGCAACCGTAGTATCTGATTTGTGGCACCAGGTTCATGTGGTAGGCTTAGTCGACCTGACTCGTATCCGCCTAGAGCTTCGTTACTTTGCAGAGACTTAGCGCTTGGTTTTGGTTGAGGTTTTGAGGTTGATTGATAGCGATGCTTTCTATCTTCCCCTTGAGATCCAGATTGTGCACGCCCATCTGGCTCAGTTAGAGATGCCCCCACCAGTAGTTCCCATTGCCGAGGACGATGCTGAGGCTGTTCATGTGGTCCCTGTAGGAGGGGAGATTGTAGAGGACGACATAGGTCTAGATGATCTCGCCGCTGAGCTCGTGGCTGAGTTAGCACTTGAGCTAGCCTTACTTGATGAGATGGTAGTTGAGGCAGATGCCCCTATGCCTACTTCGTTATCGACCTCTCACGGTTATGACGGGGTTGGTCCGTTCTTTGTGCAGCGATTTCGCCCCGTCGATTCGCTAGATCTCCTGATAGCCACTTATGGAGACGATTGACGCTCTAGATATGGCCTTGTACATATTAACTACTTTTGACTATTAGCTCTATCTCTTTTTGCAAACTATAATTACATGCATTAGAGTGTAGGGCAATGACCCATTTTTGTAACATTAACTCTTGCATGCGTCCTAACCCATACAGGTAGGGTAGGCATTGATCTGAACATACATGCTTTTTGTATCAACTTGACAAGAAGTTATATATATAATATACTCTTTTGGATATTGTTGTCATTTAAATTGCTTCATAGTGTTGTTGCATGCATGTTTCGCATTCTACTATCACTTTTGTCAATTGAATTGCTTCATAGTGCTGTTGCATGCATGTTTCTCATTCTACTATCACTATCATGCATAGAATGGCTGGAGGACTAAGGAGGAACAAGAATTTGATCGAGGGAGCACCTGAGGCTGCCGATCCCACGGGAATATTTAAAGCTTTCATCAGGCGTTTCGAAAGGGTTAGTAATCAGAATGAAAACCGATGAGACCGCCAAACCGGAGACAAATTGCTAGAGAGATTCCGTGCACTAAGGTCCGAGCAGTTTGCGGGTACCGCGGAACCCTGGAAAGCGGAACAGTGGTTAAGACAGATGGACCGCATGTTCGAAGCTGTCCAGTGCAACGAAATGGATAAGAGGAGGTTGGCTACGTTTCAATTGACCGATGCTGCCGCAGATTGGTGGGATTCAGTTATAGCTACTATCGGGAATGGAGCTGCAATGGGGATGACGTGGACTGTGTTCAAGGGGAGATTTTTGGAAAAGTACTTCCTGGCTACGGAGAGGCATAGAAGAGAGAAGGAATTCATAGAATTGACTTAGGGGACTAAGTCAGTACAAGAATACACTACTCAGTTCGAGAGACTATTTCGGTTCGCTCCACACTTGGTTGATACTGAAGAGAAGAAGATCCGTAAGTATAACCAAGGTCTGACACCGCAGATTCGTCGCTTGACTCTCGGCCACCTAGATAAATCGTTTGAAGGACTTGTTGGTTTGGCTACCGACCTGGAAGAAGACGCACGGGTAAACCGTAAGCAATTTGAATTCCGACCGCCTCAAAGGGGTAATTTTGGGAATAGACCACCAATGAATCGTACCCAAGGGCAGAAGAGGAATTTCGACGGAAACAAGAAGACCCAGGCTATTACCTATCCGACTCAACCCCGAGTAGGAAAAGGAAGTAGTAATGGAAAATACTTTAACTGTGGAAACCCTGGTCATCTGGCTCGAGATTGCAAGGCACCAAGGCGTGCTGTTCAGCAAGGGATAGTGTTCTTCAACTGTGGCGAACCAGGTCACATCAGCAGGTTCTGCACTGCTCCTAAGCAGGTGACTTATGGTCAACAGGGTCAGACTCGCTTGAATGCTGTTATCCCTGGTGCAGCAGGATATGATGGAACGGTGTACGAAGAAGGAGATTATGGAGAAGCTCAACCTGATCAGCAAGCAGTGGAAGGTACATTGACTCTATTTAACTCTCATGTTGAAGTGTTATTTGATACGGTGCTGCTCTTTCGTTCATATCTGTTAATACTATTCAGAGATTGGGTATCTTACCTCATCGTTTAGAGAAAGCTTTGAAGGCTACATCACCATTAGGAGCTGCAGTCAGATTAGGACATGTGTGCAAGGATTGTCCCTTACGGTTAGGAGACTGTGAAATCCCGACAAGGTTGATTGTCCTATCAATGAAGGAGTTCGACATAATCCTAGGAATGGATTGACTCTCTCAGAATCAAGTGAAGTTGGATTGTGCGAGGAAGAGAATTACATTCCCCGACAACGAGAATCAACCCTTTGATTTTCAATGTAACCCTTCGGGAGATATGTTCCTCACAAGGTGTTTGGCTAACATCGAAGTCGTCAGTACAAAAGCGAAAACGTCGTCTATACATGTAGTCAAGGACTTCAAAGAAGTATTTCAAGACATTTCTGGTTTGCCGCCCGAGAGAAGTATAGAGTTCTGTATTGAGCTTATACCGGGTACCGTACCGATCACCAAGGTTCCCTACAGAATGGCCCCCATCAAACTATTGGAATTAAAGGAATAAGTTCAAGAGCTCGAGAACCTAGGTTTTGTACGTCCAAGTACATCGCCTTGGGGAGCACCGGTGTTATTCGTGAAGAAGAAGGACGGGACACTTAGGCTGTGTATCGACTACAGAGAATTAAACCGAGTGACTATCAAGAACAAGTATCCCTTACCTCAGATTGACGATTTGTTTGATCAACTACAAGGAGCTACGACATTTTCCAAGATAGACCTAAGGTCAGGATATCATCAGTTGAGGGTACAGAAAGAAGACATACCTAAGACTGCTTTCAGAACCCGATATGGTCATTATGAATTTTTGGTGATGCCGTTTGGAATGACGAACGCTCCGGCAGTGTTTATGGATCTGATGAACAGAGTGTTCAAGCCTTATTTGGATCAGTTTGTCATCGTCTTTATAGATGATATTTTGATCTACTCTAAGTCAGCAGAAGAACACGAGCAACATCTACGGATTGCGATGCAGACGCTCAAGGATCACCAGTTGTATGCCAAATTCAGTAAGTGTGAGTTCTGGTTGCAAGAAGTGAAATTTTTGGGACACAAGGTGTCATCTCAAGGAATTTCTGTGGATTCGTCCAAGACCGATGCTGTGTCCAACTGGGTTAGGCCAAGCAGCCCTACAGAAGTTCGGAGTTTTCTTGGACTCGCAGGCTGTTACATGAGATTTGTTGAGGGATTCTCTAAAATAGCCGCACCATTGACTGGATTGACGAAGAAGAATTTGAAGTTCGAGTGGATAGAGAAGCATGAGCTAGCCTTTCTAGAGTTGAAAGAGAGACTCACTACCGCACCAGTACTGGCTATACCCAAGCCTGATGAGAAGTTCACTATCTTTAGTGACGCATCATATCAAGGACTTGGGTGTGTACTTATGCAAGATGGCAGAGTTATCGCCTATCGATCCAGACAGCTGAAGCCGAACGAGTTGAACTATCCTATTCATGATCTAGAGTTGGCAGCAGTAGTATTTGCACTCAAGATTTGGAGACATTATATCTACGGTGAGAAGTTTGATTTGTTCTCCGATCATAAGAGTTTGAAATACTTGTTCACACAGAAAGAGTTGAACATGAGGCAGCGCAGATGGATGGAATTGATCAAAGATTACGACTTCACATTAGAATACCACCCCAGTAAAGCTAATGTGGTTGTCGATGCTTTGAGTCGACAGACTCGTGAGACGATCGCCACCTTAATGGTTAGAGAGTGGCGAGCATTGGAGACCTTGGCGGAGTTCGATGTACAGAGTGCTGAAGAAGGAGAAGGACAATTGTTCAGATGTCTCATCCTACAACCTGTTCTTATCGATCGCATTATTGGAGCTCAGAAAGAAGATGAGAAGTTTCAAGCCTGGTTCGTGAAGATGTCAGAAAAAGACCCGACAGAATGGAAGGTGGGAGTCGATGGAGGATATCGATGCAGAGATAGATTATGTGTGCCAGATTGTGGTGAGCTAAGGAAGGATATTCTGGAAGAATCACATAAGTCAAGGTATACAGTTCACCCGGGAGGAACGAAAATGTGCAAAGATTTGAAGAGAAATTTCTGGTGGGAAGGTATGAAGAAGGACGTGGCCGAATTCGTATCCAAGTGTTTGACGTGTCAGCAAGTCAAAGCTGAACATCAGAGACCCTCGGGACTGTTGCAACCATTACCTATTCCTGGTTGGAAGTGGGAGCACATAACCATGGATTTTGTAGTAGGATTGCCTCGATCTCAACAGAATCATGACGCTATCTGGGTAATTGTGGATCAATTAACAAAATCAGCTCATTTCATTGCTTATAGTATGACATACCCGGTAGAAAAGATGAGCCGGATGTACATACAACAAGTTGTGCGACTTCACGGTGCACCTGTGTCAATAGTGTCAGACCGTGACGCACGTTTTACTTCTGGTTTTTGGGAAAGTTTGCAAGAAGCTATGGGAACCTCGCTCAAGATGAGCACTGCTTTTCACCCTCAGACAGATGGGCAGACTGAATGGGTAAATCAAATCATGGAAGATATGCTTAGGGCTTGTGTCATTGATTTCGAAGAATCTTGGGAGACACACTTGCCTTTGGTTGAATTTGCCTATAACAATAGTTATCACACGAGTATCGGTATGGCTCCGTTCGAAGCATTGTATGGACGACCGTGTCGTTCTCCGTTGTTTTGGGCAGAAGTCGGAGACACAGAATTGTTGGGACCAGATTTGGTTAGAGAAACCAACGAGAAGATTTCTTTGGTCAAGGAAAGGATGAGAACTGCTCAGAGCAGGTATAAAAGTTATGCCGATCGATGCCGGAAAGATTTGGAATTCAGTGTTGGAGATCACGTACTTCTTAAGGTTTCCCCGACCCGAGGAGTAGTACGCTTTGGTCTCAAGAGAGGAAAGTTAGCTCCACGTTTCATCGGACCGTTCGAGGTTTTGGAACGTGTTGGGAAAGTAGCTTATCGACTAGCGCTACCACCGAAGATGTCTGGGGTTCACAATGTATTCCATGTTAGTATGCTGAGAAAGTACATACGAGACCCCTCGCATGTGGTTAGTTATGACGATATTGAGACGAGTCATATCGTTTCTTACAAGGAGAGACCCGTGAAGATTCTGGATCAGAGTATCAAGAAGCTGAGAAATAAGGATATCCTGTTGGTGAAAGTTCAGTGAAATCACCATGACGAGAATGAAGCCTCGTGGGAAGTGGAAGCTGATGTGAGGAAGAAGCACCCGGAGTTATTTCATGACTAGCTAGTCTTGATTTCGGGGACGAAATCCTATTTAAGGGAGGAAGGATGTAACAACCTGCATTTTTATTTTAATAAAATGCATTTGCATTTCCATATTTAAATTCAAATTGTATGGTCTGCTTTTATTACAAATTCTCATGTTCTAAATTTTATTCCTTGACTTATCTCGAGTTAAAACTCTTGTTGGGGCCAAACTGCAATTTTACAAAGTTAGTAATACCCGTGTGGATTTCAAAATCTATATTTCAAAAACGGTGGAAAAGTTACTTTTGACTAAATCAATATTTTTATAAAACCGTGAAATCGATTCTTACACTAAAATGAAAATTTTGTATTTTTGTGGTGACCAACACCGCGCCCCGAAAATACCAGTTTATGAGCAAAACTGTCTGTGCCGCGTTAAACTTGCACAGTTTGTGATTTGGACGTAAAAGATTGAAATGACTATACATTACTTTCCAATTATGGAAACTAATGATTGTTTAGAGCCTTGTTTGGTTGTTGCTTTTGGGTATGTGTGTTTGTTGTGCCAAAAGCCAAATTCCCAAACACACCTTGACCCCTATTGATCTACACTACCCTTTCAAAATCTGTGGAGCTATATGTGCATCAGTGTGTATATGTATATGTTTACTTCATCCTGCATAATCCTACTAATCTACTAATTAATTAGAAAATTAGTGGTTAATGTTAGATTGTTAAGCCTTGGTGAAGGAACTTGGGCTCCAAGTTGAAGCTTGGTTATTTATACACTCACATACTCTCTCAAACACACACAGCTGCACATTCTCACAATCACACTGAGAGAAAAGAGAGAACACAGAGAGTAATACAGAATTTTATAGAGAGAGAAACACATCACCATAGCTTTCAAGCTTGCAATTGGATTCTTATTTGGTCTTTCTTTCTCAACAATTACTTCACCTCTTAATCTCAGTGAGTATTACCAACTCACTTTGGATGTAATACATGCTTATTTACTGTTAGTATAGCTTATTTGATAATACACCATTGTTGATTGTACGTATGAACTTCAAAGCTAGAAATCAAGATTTTTCAATCTCAACCAGAATTCGTTTTCTTAGATATTAATGAAAGATTATGGCATATATAGTCTATGTTTAAAGTATGGAGGCCTAATTTGTTCATAAGAGAAAGTATATAGGAAATTAAGTTTTGACAACTTTTAGTTTTCCATAAAATTTGAGAGCTATGATTTGAATCATATTAAATTGATTTCATATTCTTAATCCTTGTTGAAAAACAAAGAATTTCATATATTACATGCCCTAATTGCTTCCGGATTTGGAAATGGGTCAAGAGACCCCTGAATTGCTGAAACAGAGCAGTTCTGACGAAGAAGACGAAGCCTCTGCTTCATCTCGCGCCACGATCACGCGAGCGAAGGTCGCGCGAGCGAGCAAGCCGCGCGCGCGAGCCTCGCGGGTTCAGGCAGACGGAGAAAGTTTTATATAGAAAATGAAATTTAGGCAGGTTGCGCGAGCGAGGGTCGCGCGAGAGACTTTTCGCTCGAGCGACCCGCGCGCGCGAGGTGTCTGATTTCAGGCAGAAAGAAAAGGTTTTTATAATAAAATGAAAATGGGCAGGTCGCGCGAGCGGCCCGCGCGACTTCTGGCAATTTCTAGTTTTTGTGTGTTTTCGTATAAGGGACAGTTTGGATAAATTTTAAAGCACTGTTAAGTTTCTGTTTGGGAATTTTATTAAAACAGAATACCATTGGTTATGTTGGAAAGATTAAAACAATGTGTTATGACTTATTAATCCCCCTATGTACGTTGACCTTTTAATTCAGTGAATTCTTTTATGTTTAAATTCATGACATACATGTGGAGTCAGTGGTACATGCATGTGGGTGTTAGTCAGTGTGGAAAAGAGTAATGGTCAGTGTGGAAATAGTATGAGATCGAGATCGAGATTGAGATTGAGATTGTGGTTGTGGTTGTGGTTGTGGTTGTGGTTAGGGCGAGAGTATCTTTGAAATGCGACGGTGGCAAATAAGGACACTCCCTGACGCCCATGGTAGCGTTAAAGTGTGTGACGCCGAACTTGGACACTCCCTGGCACCCATGGTAGTGCTAAAGTGTGGCCTACGGACACTCCCTGATACCCGAGTCTGGATATTGCGTGAGGTTGCTCCGGTATTTGCATGGCGGATTAGGTATTCAAAGTGTGAGGCAATGGACACTCCCTGGTACCCCGGACCAAAGTGTGAGGCAATGGACACTCCCTGGTACCCCGGACCAAAGTGTGAGGCAAACTGGACACTCCCTGGCGCCCTGTTGCTAAAGTGTGGCTATCTTAGTGTTTCAAAGATACTGGAGTGAGATAGTGGGTTGTTGTGTCTGTCAAGAGAAAAGAGTCGGCAAGATGAGTGTGGTGCATTGTCTCATACACGATCATATGCTTTATGAATGGACGACTTTGAATATATATTCCTCGTTGGTTTATAAATTGAATTCTTTCTTTGGTCAAAAGATTGATTTTACAAAATTGAAAATGGAAAAAGGTAAATGAGTATGTTTTACATTCGAAGTTATGTTTTTAATGCTCACCAGCTTCTTGAAGCTGACGACGTTGATGCGTCCTGGACATTCGTGTTCAGGATTTTCAGGTTATAACCAGGAGGAACATTATGACTATGCTAATTGAGAACGGCTGCTTTTGGAAGAGAAACTGTTATCATCATTGCATATTCAAGTTATATGTTTTAAGTTTTAAATTATAAGGATGACTGTAATAGACATTAAGTTATTATTTTGTTTCAAGGCGGTCTGTGCCTTAGATGACCCCGTATTGTAAGATGTAATAAGTTAGTAAAACTTTTGTAAGCCTTGATTGCTCTACTCTGATTATTATGTTTTTGTTGTTCGACGTTTGGGACGGAATCGATCCTTCAAACTGTCGTGACCTACGGGTCCATAAAGGAAATTAAAAGCTTTCCAAATTTATGCTACATCGGGGCGTGACAGTACACATGGCTATTAAAATTGAGAAACAACTCAAGAGGAGGGGCAGCAGCACACGTCCAAGCTAAAATCCAAGCCAAAATTCCAATACATCTGCTTGGAAACCAAATAATTGGAAAATAGATGAGAAGCAGCCTTTGGTGAAGCCAAAAACTGAGCAAAAACAAGAGGTGGCCAGCCATGGAAATCTAGGTAAATCCGATTCGTCTACTTCTCGGAACTGTGATATTAAGTGTTTTAAGTGCCAAGGTAGGGGACACATAGCTAGCCAATGTCCGAACAAGAGAGTTATGGTATTACGAGATAATGGTGAGATTGAAACCGAAGATGAAGATGACAACGAATCTGTGCCACCGTTGGAGGATGCCGATGATGAAGAGTACGCTGCCCAAGGGGATTTGTTAGTGGCAAGGAGAGCTCTAAATATGCAAGTTAAAGAAGAAGATGAGGCGCAATGGGAGAACATTTTTCATACGAGATGTCATGTCAAAGATAAGGTGTGTAGTGTGATCATCGATGGGGGGAGTTGCACTAACGTTGCTAGCACAACTTTGGTGGAGAAATTAGGGCTGCCAACAATCAAGCATCCACGGCCTTATAAATTGCAATGGCTCAATGATAGTGGAGAAGTAAGGGTGACTAAACAAGTATTAGTTCCTTTTCGTATTGGGAAATATGAAGATGATGTTTTGAGTGATGTGGTTCCGATGCAAGCTGGACACTTGTTGTTAGGGAGGCCATGGCAATTTGATCGACATGTTAAGCATGATGGTTTCACAAATGAATACTCATTCGTGCTTAATCAAAGGACAATCACCTTAGTGCCTTTGACACCGAAGCAAGTTTCTGAAGATCAAATGAGGTTGCAAAAAGAGAGTGATCAAAAGAAAGAGAGTGAACAAAAGAAAAAGAATAAGAAAATTGAGAGAGAAAAAGAAAACAAAAATGCTGCCATTGAGGGAAAATTAGAGGGAAACCAAAAGAATTTTTATGCAAAATCGAGTGAGATCAAACGAGCATTGTTTTCAAATCAGCTTATGATTGTACTTTTGTACAAAGAGGCATTTTTAAACACTAACCCAATTGACTCATCTTTGCCTAGTTCTGTTATTTCTCTTTTGCAAGAGTTTGGTGATGTCTTTCTTGAGGAGATTCCACATGGTTTACCCCCTATTCCAGGGATTGAACATCAAATTGATTTCGTGCCCGGTGCTACCATTCCAAACCGACCAGCCTATAGAAGCAATCCCGAGGAGACAAAGGAGCTGCAAAAGCAGGTCAGTGAGTTGATGGAAAAGGGGTACGTAAGAGAAAGTATGAGTCCATGTGCCGTTCCGGTGATTTTGGTTCCTAAGAAGGATGGGACGTGGAGAATGTGCGTTGATTGCCGAGCCGTCAACAACATAACGGTAAAGTATCGACACCCTATTCCTCACTTAGATGATATGTTAGATGAGTTGCATGGTTCTTGTATATTTTCTAAGATTGATTTGAAAAGTGGGTATCATCAAATTAGAATGAAGGAAGGTGATGAATGGAAAACTGCATTTAAAACCAAATATGGTTTGTATGAATGGTTAGTTATGCCTTTTGGATTAACTAATGCTCCTAGTACTTTCATGAGATTGATGAACCATGTTTTGCGTGCTTTCATTGGAAAATTTGTGGTTGTTTATTTCGATGATATCCTTATTTATAGCAAAAACTTAGAAGAGCATTTGAAGCATTTAAAACTTGTGTTAGATGTACTTAGAAAGGAAGAGTTGTTTGCTAACCTAAAGAAGTGCACTTTTTGCACCGATAAGCTTGTGTTTCTTGGTTTTGTTGTGTGTGCACAAGGAATACAGGTTGATGAAGAAAAGATTCGTGCTATCCAAGAATGGCCAAGCCCATCTAGTGTAAGTAATGTGCAAAGTTTTCATGGACTTGCTAGTTTTTACAGAAGGTTCGTGAAAGACTTCAATAGTATAGCTGCACCAACAACCGAAGTCATCAAGAAAAATGTTGGATTCAAATGGGGGGAAGAGAAAGAGAAGGCATTTCAATTACTCAAGGAAAAATTAACTCATGCACCTTTACTTGCTTTACCTAATTTTACAAAAACTTTTGAAATTGAATGTGATGCTTCAGGATTAGGTATTGGCGCCGTGCTTATGCAAGAAGGACGACCAATTGCATATTTTAGTGAGAAGTTAAGTGGGGCTGCCTTAAACTATCCCACTTATGACAAAGAGATGTACGCATTGGTTCGAGCTTTGGAGACATGGAAGCATTACTTGTGGCCAAAAGAGTTCATGATTCACACCGATCATGAGTCTTTAAAGCACCTTAAAGTCCAACACAAGATGAACAAGAGACATGCACGATGGGTTGAATTCATTGAGACGTTTCCATACGTCATACGATATAAACATGCACGATGGTAAGGAGAACATCGTTGCCGATGCACTTTCTCGAAGGTACATTCTAATCTCCACTCTTGATGCTAAGATTCTTGGTTTTGAGCATATTAAAGAATTGTGTCATTTAGATCTAGATTTTAGTGAAGAGTTTGAATCTTGTGAAAAAATTGCCCATAATAAATTCTATAGGCATGAGGGGTTTTTATTTCGAGAAAATAAATTGTGCATTCCAAATTGTTTTGTGAGAGAGTTGCTTGTGAGAGAGTTACATGGGAGAGGGTTAATGTGACATTTTGGGGTAGTTAAAACATTAGCCGTTTTGCAAGAACACTTCTATTGGCCACGCATGAAACAAGATGTTGAGAGGATTTGTGGTAGATGTGTCACATGTAGGCGAGCGAAATCTAGAGTACAAACCCATGGCTTATACACACCTCTTCTAATTCCTAGTGAACCATGGATTGATATTTCAATGGATTTTGTGTTAGGTTTACCTAGGACTAAACACGGTCGAGACTCAATTTTTGTGGTTGTGGATAGATTTTCCAAGATGGCACATTTTATTCTATGTCACAAAACTGATGATGCTTCACATGTTGTTGATTTGTTCTTTAAGGAGATTGAGAGATTACATGGTATGCCTAGAACCATTGTTTCAGATAGAGATGTTAAGTTCTTGAGTTACTTTTGGAAGACCTTGTGGTGTAAGTTGGGGACTAAGTTATTATTTTCTACTACTTGTCATCCACAAACTGATGGTCAAACCGAAGTAGTAAATAGGATTTTATCTACTTTGTCAAGGGCTATTATTAAAAAGAATATCACAACATGGGAAGAATGTTTACCACATGTTGAGTTTGCTTATAATCGTACCATCCATTCTGCTACTAAATTTTCACCCTTTGAAATTGTGTATGGTTTTAATCCTTTAACTCCTTTAGATTTATCTCCTTTACCTGTTACTGAGCGTGTTAATTTAGATGGCAAAAAGAAAGCAGATTTTGTTAAGCAGATTCATGAGAAAGCAAGGCTCAATATTGAGCGAAGAGCGGAGCAATATGCAACGCAAGCTAATAAAGGGCGACGTAATATCATCTTTGAACCCGGAGATTGGGTTTGGGTACACATGCAAAAAGAAAGATTTCCTGCACAAAGGCATTCAAAATTGCTTCCCCGAGGCGATGGTCCTTTTCAAGTTCTTGAGCGTATCAATGATAATGCCTACAAGCTAGAGTTGCCTGGTGAGTATAATGTTAGTACTACTTTCAATGTTGCTGATTTATCTCCTTTTGATGTAGGTGACGATTTGAGGACAAATCCTTTTCAAGAGGAGGGGAATGATGAGAACATGGAGGCTAGGACAAGGTGGAATGCGGACCCGAACCACATACCAATTTGTCCGGTTACAAGGGCGCGATCAAAATGGTTCAAGGACAATCTCAATGGGATGGTTCAACAAATTCGGGATGAGACTAATCTTTGTGGGCCAAAGGAAGATACTAGTGATCCACAAGGCTGGGTGTCCATGATTCAAGCTCTAGAATAAATTATAGGCTTGCATGCCAACTTATGAACTTTTCGTATTTGTTAGTTTGCTTTTTTATTTTAGTTTTGGGGTGAATTATATTGGGCCATAATATTTCGTAGGCTTATAGGGCCCAACCGTACGCCTTAGCTATTTAAACAGTTTAGGGTTTGTAATATTCAGTTTTGATCATTAATAATATTGTGAGAGTTTTCTCTTTGGTTCTTTGAAGAACTATTCGAACTTATCAGATTTACTCTGTGGCGTTCATACCTGGACTTATCAATCGAGTTTTCCATCCTTGATTGTGGCGTCTTCATCCTTTATACCAAGGTTCGCATCTGTTATAGGTGTTGGGTCGCGATTTCCATTTAAATCTGACAATAGAACGGTCTGAGGCATTAATCGTGTTACGGGTTTCGTCACATTGTTGGTGGGGTTCGTTTCAAAAAGGAAAATAAAAATCAATATATGAAAGGTTGTAGAACACGAAGTTCCACAAAGTGTCTACTAACAATAAAGTAACTAAATTAAATTAAACGACTACTAACTAATCAACTCAAGCGAGATTTTAAAACGTGTTTCTCTTAATAAAAGAAAATGTTGGGATTACACGAGTCCATCGCGGCCTAGCCATCTACCATGCAAGCACACTAAAGCTCAATGGAGCACATTTTCTACAGTATTCCGTATTTTTCTTAGAATAAAGAATCCATAGTCCTTTCGTGACCAGGACTATATCATCACAATTAATTTGAAACACATAAAAGAAGTTTAAAAATAATAGTTAAGACTCGCACCTACAATGGTGTTAGCATTGAAGGTGGTTTGCAAAAGATATTGAAGAAAAATGCCTTAAGGCCTTAAGTTCAAAGACTGTTTTGACAAACTAGGCATTTGGGTATAGTTTGATAACGAATCTCTAAAGGAGAAAGTCTAGGAATACTGCATAGAATGTTCTCAAGAATCAGAGGGTTCGATCGATCGAATATCTTCATCTCTCGATCGATCGAAATGTCTTCGATCGATCGACAGTGTCTCTGGTCCGATCGATCGAACGTTCTTCGATCGATCAAACACAAGAATTTTTCATCGTGATCTCCTAACCCGGGGACTACTCAGACATGGTCTAGAGTGTCAGAGATTTGTTTTTAACGTAAAATTCCATTAAAGTGTAGTTTGTTTGCGATTTAAACATAAAAGCTATGAAAAATCATGGATTAACAATAATCTAACATGCAATACTATGATTACTATTACAAATGCTGCAGAAAATGATAAAAAGATTGTAAGTAAACCAAAATAACAGAACCTGCAACTTGTATTAAGATCAAACTAGCAGAAAGTCCAAGAACATTCGATCTTAACCTTTAAAACCTACAAAAGAAACACTGTAAACTCTCTATCTCTCTATATGAAACTAATGAAAACTAAAGTGGGCGTCCTCCTGGACGTATACAAAATACATATATATACTACACTTAAGGCTAGGGTTAAAAATTTCGTTTCTACTGCGTGCGCATAAATTCTGATAAAAGCCATGTTCGATCGATCGAACATCCCTTGATTGATTGAACTTCTGGGATCTTCGAGCGCTTGAACATAATTTGATCAATCGAAACCTCAATCGCTCGAGACCTCTTCGATCGCTCGAAACTTCCTTTTCATGTTTGAATTGTCTTCATTAAAACCAAGCACTTCCTTTTATATTGCTCATTCAGTTCCTCGCACAGCAACAGTAATCTGCACAAATAACCACTAAACAATACCACTTATCATAAATTAATCATATTGTGTAAAAACTGGCATTGTAATTCAAATTGCAGATATACAAGGGTATTGTAGACTAAATCAGTGTATTTTCTTCTTTTAGCGCGGTTGTATTATACAAATAGCCCTGCTTGTCAATGAGCATAAAGTAGGCCCTCCTCAGCATAGTCTTATGGGACGTGGTCATACTGGAGTGGGATGGTGGGGGACACCCGTATGATATCTCGGCACCATGGTCGTGCCCTACTCACCCTGGAAGACTGTCCGGAGGCTCCATTCCCACGGTGGTAATGTAGAAGCTTGGACTGTGGTATGAATGGGCTACAAAAGAAGAAAGAAGAATTTAATAAAATGAAGAGAACTAAAGGAAGGATGAAAAGCTAAAAAGAAACTCACCCGAGTCACTTCCATCAGAGGGAAGTTCTTCACTAGCTTGGTAGCTCAGAAAGCTGCATACCCATCAGGAGGCTCTAGAAAATCCTGAATGATGAGGCCATTCGGGATGGCTGTGAATGTTCTACCATAGAGAGTCTCTATAGCTCTCATAGAACCAGGTGGAGGGTACGACACATGAAAAATGGGGGCCATCAGGGATGACGAGACACTCTCTCTCCCAAGTACCACTCTCGATCATCCGGCCCATCCAATAATAGTCTCATCGGGTTGTAACCCGCCGATCTTTGAATCCCTAGAGTAACGGTAGGTAGCACGTCGCCCCAAGGCTGCCAATAGATGTGCGGCTCCCTCAGGTTCATCTAGAAATTCCTGAACATGATAAAGTCGTGGGCACCTGTCTTCCGCCCGACGCGATCCTTCTGCCACTTCCATCTCTGGGGTATGATGAGGGCATATGTGGGCCATGTAGAAGGCATCATCATATAGAGGTAGTCATTGGACCAAATCTGTAATAAAAAGAGAAGGGTAAGGTTCATAGTTTAAAAATAGTTTGGAAAATTAATAAAAAAAAATAAAAGAATGTACTTCCCACGCTCTCTAAAAGCCGCCCGTGGAGGCTGGACGATCTAAAGAAATCTCTCCCATATTCCTATATAGAATGGCCAGTCCGGTGCCAGCCCAATCGTACTCATGTACACAATCCATGTGCTCCAGGGACGTCACCAACGCAACAGAAATCTGATCTCTCCAGGTGCTCAGCAGAGAATACCCTAGCATGTACATGATGAACCCGTGGGCCATCTTCTCATCTGAGATGTCCTCCTGATCTCTAAACATTTCCATGAACCACTTGGCCATGACCAAGGGCTCCTCTGGGAGTACTCCTAGTAGTGGGAGCACCTGATCCCACTCTGTGATCGTGTCTAGGTACAGTAAGCACTCCCCCCAGAAGGGGATCCTAGTGATCATACTAAAGTCGAGTGGGATCATCGTCATCTTATAGACACCCCATTTTGTCGGCTGTCATATTTAGGAGACCCATAGCTTAGTGGTTCACAATGATCGAAAAGACTCAAAAAGGACTCCTAGAAGTTAGTTCTATCTCTGAAAATGCTCAGAATGACCAAAATACTCTTGAAAGCCCGACCGCTCCTGAATTCGGACCAAATGTTCTAGAAATGCGCTACGTTGTAAGAAAAACAATAAAATGAGTTCTAAAGCAAGACCGGATGAAATTGTCGGCCCCCAGAGACCCTCGGAAGTCCCGAAAGTTCCCAGAAAGTCCCCGTTGACCGGTTTGACCAAGGTTTGACCAAGTTTGACCAAGGTTTGACCAAAATCGTCCAAATTTTCCCAAAAGTTCTGGAATCATTCTAGGTCATGTGGAAAGCATTAAAATGACTTTTAAAACAAAATCGAACGAAAACGTCAGCTCTTGGGAACTCCCAGAGGTTTCCAGAACTTTCTGGTAATCCCAAGTTTGACCAGTTTGACCAAAAGATGACTTTGAAACTGGAGCACTGTATCATTTTTCAAATATTTTTCATAGATACTAGAGGTCAATAGCTTTCTGACGGTATATCGCACATAATTTTTGGATTTTAAACGGATTTATTATGAATTTCTGAAGGCAAAAAAGGCGATCAAATCGGCTTTTATCGTGAATACCGCAAAACTTGTCAAAGTGACCTATCTCCAAACTATTTTTCATGTAAAATAGACTCCATTACCTTTCCAACGGTATATCAAAACCTTAATTTGGAGTTCGTATGCATTTTCTGTGAATTTCGAAAGAAATAGGGTCTTTTCGTGAATACCGAAATTTCTGGATGAATGATGAGCAGTGCCGCCGCGGCACTGGCCCACTGCTGCCGCAGCACTCTCCCCAGAATGGTATTTTTTTGTAATTTCTTTTGGGGGTTCATTTTTATTAATTAAAAACTAAAACGACGTAGTTCTATGTTCACAGATGTTTGGGACCAATGGGAGTACTTCTAAAATCCCAAAACCATCCCAAATTGGCCTATATAAACCCCCTTGACTTCTCATTTTGGGGGTGTCAAATGCAAGCTTTGAAAAGTTTTAGAGAGAAAGTTGTAGAGATAAGGTTAGAGTAGAGAGAAAAGAAGCTTCCTTCTTTGATTTCCAAATAAAAGAGTGAGTTCTATACTTTGTTTTTACTTCATTAGTACTCCCATTTACTTCATATTCAATATACCCAAACACCATTTTAGTGAGCATATAAGAGAGAGGAAGCTACTTCCATGTCCAATGTCACCACATATGAGTGAAACACCAAACTACAAGTCCATTACATCATGAATATCATCTATTGATTACTATCTATTTGTTTGTTTATATTTGTTCATCTTCTCTTACCTCATTTCTTTTAGTTTTCTTTATTTACTTACTAGTCTATCATCATCTAGATGATGACATGAAGTTTGAGGTGAGTGAATCCTTATGGATAGTAGCTCTTGACCTCTAAAACATGTTTGATAGATGATGATTTCAACTTCAATACATTCCTATGTATTCATAAAGTTGTCTTTAAAATGAAAATAATGCTTTCCAATAATCTTGGAGGTTCTTGATGATGAGTTGGATGTTGACATTTTAAGTGGTTATAATCTTCATTAAGTATTGAAAATATGTTTTCAAAACCTCTATTTCAAAACCCCTTATTAAATCCCTCATTTTAATTTGAAGAAATAAACTTTATTTTCTCAAAACCTTCAAAACAGTGAGTCATTTAACTTCAAAGAATTGTTTTGAGTTCAATACTCAATATATGAATGCAAGACTACTTGGAAAGTCTTTCTAACTCATTATAGAACACCCATGATTTTTGTCTTGACTTGGAAGCACTTGAAAGGGGTCCATTTTTGTCCAAACATTCCTTCCAAACATTCTGCCTCTGCTGTCACCGCAGCTAGGTTCACTTTCAACTTGTTTTACAGAAACATTTTCCAAAAAGAGTGGTCCCAACTTATTTTTTCCTTGAACTTAAATGTCTTAGGGAACTGTCGGTATAATATGGGCCTCTAGATCCTTTGTTTTTAATTTCTAAGATTTTCCAAGATTTCAGTCGACAATACGGACTTTGCTTCTGAGTAACCTCTATTGTTTACATGATTTCTCTTAATCTGTGATAGTTATTAAAGATTGGCTTTTGAGTTGTGTTCTATACACAATAAGGAAGATACCTATAAAAAATCATTCTTAAAAATATTCCTAAACCCTCTTTTCAATTTCAAAAAATCATGTCACTATTCTGTCCACTATTCACAGCAAGCATGCTTTTACTTCCATACTTTGATTTGATGCTTACATGTACTCCAAATTTGTTTGTCTTAGGAAGTGGTCCATACCATATTTGTACATATTCTATGATGATTTTCCTTCATGCATTCATGCATATTTTAGACTTCTAAGTCACTTTAGAAAGTCCATGTACACAAAACACACTACAGCCTTGACACATTCTAGATACATACATTGCATCCATGCAAATATTTGGGGCTTTTGTGACTCCTAATCTAAGAAGGTTATAAGGAATGATCATGATCACACGTTCATGCTTCCCCTCGATCTAATCCTCCTTTCTCATCCATCCCGGGGATTGAGAGATCTTCTCTTATCAAAGATTAACATGCATCATTCTAGCTTGCTAAGCATCCTTGTTTTATTTGATTATTTGTTTCAAGGACAATTCATGTCCCCTTTAGACTAGGAAAACTTAATTACTTGATATGCGATTAGATAATTTTTCCTAGGTTTGTTTGTGTGATCTTTCACTTTTGCATCGTGTGATATTTGGCTTAGATCTTATGAATGATATCTTATCTTTTGATCTTCCATTTCAAGATTCTAATGTGATGTAATATACCTATCATAGTATTAATTGTCGAACCAAACATAGTAAAGGATGATTAATTGGATGCTAATTGAGGCCCATCGAGAGACGGGGCGAGTTGAGGGTGTTTTAGTCGTGACAAAGGCTCCTTCCTCTCTCGTACCAAATCCCTGAACCAAGTTCTTTGGTTATGAAGGGCCGGTGCCCTTTATCCGTTTGGGTGAGTCAAATTAGGTTTCTTGGTTCCTTAAAGACCAAGTAGTGACTCTGTATCTGTTTTCAACAGACCTTTTCTTTCCCTTTTCAAAACAATTTCAAACAAACAAGAAGTGGAATTCTATGTGTCCACAATCTGACGACTCTACTTGGGACTTTTATTTTTAAAAATAATAATACAGAGGTTTGACTCATAAGAAGCATCCTTAAAATCATCTTTTTACTGTATCTGGTTCACCGCATTGCACTTCTGCATTTCTCCTCGGACTGTGTTTGAAACGCGGGGCTGACATTGTTCAGGTCTTGCTGTGCCAAGGCACAAGTCACCATTGATATTGTACCTTCCAAGGTATATCAAAAAGAGTAAACACTTCCGTACTGTCTCTCTGACGGTATATTGGAACTCTCGTCAATGGACCCTCTTTGACTAAACCCAGCCTTTGCATATAGATTCCTATATAACCTTTCATAGGACTGTTCATTTATCTTTTCAAATAGGACATTGTGATATAACTGCTATATGCCCTGGTGGGATTACCTGCGCGGTGTAGACGCTTATGTGGCATAGAACAGAACCTCTTTCTTATGATTCCCAAGGCAATCACTCACATGTGATTACATTGAGTTGACATATCTTGGCACCATGATAAGGATGTCTGCTCCATGTTTACAAAGATATACATCGCAAATCTTGTTTGTTGGTCCTAAGACATAGGAGTATGAAAACTTGCTAGACAGTATGATCACTATCATCACATGCTCCTGTCATATACACCTGTTCTCCTAGAAACTTTGCCCAACTCATCCAGATATCCCAGTTTCTCTCAGAAACTTTGTCTAAATTTCCCAAAACTTTCCAAATGTACCAGTTTCTCCCAGAATCTCTACTTAGATTTCCCGAAAATTCCCAAAACACTCAAAAATGACCAAGTATACCAATTTCTCCCAGAAACCCTGTCTAAATTTCTCAGAAGTTCCCAAAATACCAGTTTCTCCTAGAAACTCTGACAAAGTTCTTAGAAATACCCAAAATAACAGTTTCTCCCAGAAACTCCATCCAAATTTCTCTGAAATACCCAAAATACATCAGTTTCTCCCAAAACTCTGTCTAGATATCCTAGAAACTCTGCCCAACTCCCAGACATAACCAGAAACTCTATCCGGATATCCTAAAAATACCCAGATATAACCAGTTTCTCCCAGAAACTCCATTCAAATATCCTAGATTTCCCAGAACACCAGTTTCTCCCACAAATTCTATCCAAACTTCTCGAAATATCCTGGAAACCCCTGTTATCCCCTGGTGATCATACTAAAAAGAAAAGTTAGCACACTCAGTATGGCTAGGACCTTACTTGTTTAACTGTTATCTGTTAGAAGTAGGGGCATCATGTAGATTAGGGCTTGCATCCGCATGTTTGCTTCATCCGTTTGCATACACGGTGATAGCCGGTCTGTACACGAGTCAGTCCTCACTTGTCACTATAGTTGTCATCTTAATCATCACTGTTAAAAGTCTGACACAGTCTTTTCACACCTATATGTCAGTACAAGTTTTGAGCACCCAGGATCTGCATTTGTTAGTCAGAGGATTAGGGAGTCACCTTGACAAAATCACTCAGCCGAAAGTCAGCTTTATGGATCCAGAAGGTTTGGAAGCAAGAATGACAGAAATGATCAACCAACAGTCTGACCGGTTAGCCCAAGTTTTAGCCTTTATGGAAGAACTGAAACAGCAACAACCACAATACCCACCTGGGTACGCACCACCACCGGGGTTTATACCACCACCACCGCCTGGGTTTGCACCATCTCCCGAGAACAATGTAGATGATGATTGGTTCAATGGGGCCCCACCACCTGCACTTAATAAGAAAATTAAAAAAAAAAAGGATAAGGTCGACAAGTTTGAGAACATGCTGAGAAAGAGTAAGGGGGTCGACGATTACATGTTAGATCTAGAAGGATTTTTTGAGCCCAATAAATTAAAGCTACTTGAGAACTTCAAGATGCCTAAAATTGATCGTTTTGATGGAACTGGGAATCCGAAGAGCCACGTAAAGTTCTGCATGAGTGTTTTCCAATCAATGGGCTGCACCCATGAGCACATTGCAATGTTGTTCCCTCAAACCCTCGCCAAGGCTGATCTATCCTGGTTTCTGACCTTGGAGATTTCTAAGACGCGAACTTGGGAAGATATAGTCCAGGTCTTTGTTGATGATTACTCCTACAACCAAGAGCTCGATGTCACCATCCAGGATCTGGAGACTACCCAGCAGAACTTCAATGAGTCCTTCGCTGCATTCTTGAGCAGATGGAGGAACAAAGTGGCCCAAATGACCCACCGGGCATTCGAAAAGGAACAAGTCTGGATGTTGATCAAGAATCTACTACCGCTGTACCATGAGAAACTATTCTACCAGTCCATCTCAACATTTAAAGAACTATTTAAGATTGGGACTAGAATTGAGGATGCAATTAGGGAAGGAAAAATCAAGAATGAAGAATCACAAAGCTAGTCCAAGAGGCCCAACTACTCCCGCGATCCTCCGGATGTCAATGCTCTTAGCAGTCAACCTATGGCATACCCCCCTAGGCCATACCAACCCCTCAACTAGGCAAACTCGCCCAATCGCCTTTTCCAGAAAAAGCCTCCTCGTAATTTTGCCAAGCTAGAAATCCCCCTCTCCTCAGCCTTTAGATCGCCTCCTTAAAAAATGCCACCTCCAACTACTCCAGCCTCGAAATACCCCGCTCCTGCCGAACTGTGATATGTCCAAAAGATGCACCTACCACCAAGCCCCTGGCCACAACACTGATGATTACATGCGCCTTTGCCATGATATCCAAGACCTCATTGACATGAATATCATTGAGCCACCTCTAAAGCAGCCCCATATCACTCAAAATCCCCTGCCAAAATACCAAAATATCAGCCTCATTAAGTCCAACCATGTATCCTTCAACTCTGCTACCTATATCACCCCCTTAGGTCAACCTTTACCCCTCATTGACATCCCAGAATCTATAGAAATTCATCTAATTGAAGGAGGAGATGATGAGTGGCAGCAACAGTCGGCTGATGAATAAGATCTATTCTTCTTGGAATAATATGATCTAGGGGCAGTGGACCTCAAATGGTATGATCCCAACAATGAAAGCGATGCTTCTATCTGGAACGAGCCAGAGAAACTATTTGTGGGAACAGATTGTGACTGGCTTAAAGAAGATGGGACTGTAGAAGGGCCTACTCCTACCGAGATTGATCATCTGACTAGGTCAAGCCGTTATTACCAGCCTCCGCAGCGTACCACTGAAGAAATCGAAAAAAGTCTAATCAAAGACAAGGGGAAGGAAAAAATGGATGAGATCATCGAAGAAGATAATGAATTGATAAAGCAGTTGAAGAAAACCCAAGCACATCTCTCGATATGGGACATCATGGTAACATCCTACAAGCATAGGCAAGATGTGTTGAATGCCTTGGCTGGAATTGAGGTCCCCATCGATGCTGCACCAGAAGGCATGGTGGCTTTCTTGGGCGCACTCACCCCTGACCCAATCATTACATTTTCTGATGAAGACCTGCCGCCGGAAGGGTCTACACATAACAAAGCTTTGTACATCACTGTTGGATATAAGGGACAGCAGGTGCCATTCTGTCTGGTCGATACAGGCTTTGCCCTAAATGTTTGTTCTCTAAGGACTACCACCGCCTTGGTGGTCAATGTCCTTGACATCACACCATCTGTGCAATCTGTGAGGGCTTACAATAACACCAAGAGAAATGTGATGGGGACTGTTTCTCTCCAAATTCGGGTAGGATCTTTGGTTAGCACCGAAATCTTTCAAGTTATGGACATACCTGCCTTGTTCAATTTGTTAATCGGGAGGCCCTGGCTGCATGTCAACAAAGTTGTATCATCCACTGTGCACCAAATGATCAAGTACATTCATGAGAAGGAGGTGAAAATCATCCTCGGCAATAGTTGGGGTAATGAAGCTTTTCCAAACTACGCTCCCATCTTTGAAATCCAAATACTTGAGCTAGAAGAAGGAGAAATCGGGGGATTCTTCATGGAAGAAGTCCACATGATCAATAATGAAGATAGGTTCCCCGAGATCCACTCTGCAGTTGTCAACATCGTTCGCAAAATGAACTACTTCCCTGGAATGGGATTGGGCTGACGCCAGCAAGGGATTCGTGAGTTCCCTCAGATCAAAGGGCAATAAGGCACTTTTGGGTTAGGGTATAAGCCCACTGAAGAAGACATTGAGCTACAGTGGCTATGGAAGAAAAAAGTGAGGAGTCTCCCACCATACCAAAAACCTTGAATGGGCAATTCATCAAAGAAGGGGATGATTTCCCCTATTTTGGATTCCCAGAACCTTGGATCCATCAGGCCACTGGAAAAAGGTACCCCGGGCTGGAAATCATCGCTGACTGCGAAAGGCCCCCCTATCAAGATCCGTTCTACCTTGAAGAAATTGAGAAAACCCTGGAGGAAGACTGGTTGGAGTATCTAGACACTAAAGCCATCGAGAAAATGTGGGAAGAGTTCACCGAAGAAAAAGAAAAAAAGAGGGCCAAGAGCCAAGATGATCAGATCAACCCAACTGAGGAGGGTCTGAGCAACCAGGCTGTAGAGTCATCTGTCTCCCTATCCCCTATTCCCCCAGAGTCTGTACTTCCAATTATCGAGTCTGTACCAGAGTCGGCTGCTATAAGCCTACCACTGTCTAATGTAATCACTCCACCTGTCATGAATGAAATGAAAGACAAATCTACTTACTCCTCTGTGTCTAATACTTGTGAATGCACAGATCCCTCCGAGGATCTCCTAATTGAACTTAAGCAGCTAATTGAAAAACCACCTGCTTATGAAATAATCGAAGATACTTTATCAATTAACCTAGGTGAAAAAGATAATCCACAAATTATGTAAATTGGCTCAACTCTTAATAAAAAAGAAAAAGAAAAATTAACTCTCTTGCTAAAAGAATTCAAAGATGTTTTCGCTTGGTCATACGAGGGTATGTCTGGGGTCGATCCCGACATCGTCCAACATCGCATTCCCCTCCTTCCCAATTCTAAACCCATCAAGCAGAAACTGAGGCACATGAGGCCAGAATGGGCGCTCAAGGTCAAAGAAGAAGTGGAGAAACAATTCAAGGCAGGGTTCATCATTGTTACCGAGTATCCGGAATGGGTTGCCAATATCGTGCTAGTCCCCAAAAAGGATGGAAAGGTTCATGTGTGTGTCGACTTCTATGATCTAAAAAAAGCCATTCCTAAGGATGACTTCCCGCTTCCCCACATCGATGTCTTAGTGGATAACATCGTGGGACATGAGCTGCTGTTGTTCATGGATGGCTTTTCGGGGTACAATCAGATTCTAATGGCGCCAGAAGATCGGGAAAAGACTACGTTCACCACACCTTGGGTAACCTACTGTTATAGAGTAATGCCTTTCAGACTCAAGAATGCTGGAACAAGCTACCAAAGAGCTGCCACCACTCTGTTGCATGATATGATTCACAAGAAAGTAGAAGTATACGTAGATGACAAGATCGTAAAATCCAAGGATAGGGAAGGGCACCTGGTGGCACTGGAAAAGTTTTTTGAAAGGTTGCGCAAATACAAGATGATGTTAAATCCAAAGAAATGCACTTTCGGTGTGACCTCCGGTAAGCTGCTGGGTTTTCTCATCACACAAAGGGGGATAGAACTGATGCAAATAATGAATTTTGGTTATTTATAAATTCATGCATAGAACTGATGCAAATAATGAATTTTGGAAAGCTCGTTTTATTGATGGACTTCCAAAATTATTTGCTAAAAAGGTCAGACAAAAACTTCGTGATCAGCATGATGGAAACAATATTCCATATGCAAGTCTAAACTATGGACAGATCATATGTGTCTGCACCCAAGTTGGATTAAGTATCTATAATGACATGAAATTACAGTATCAAATGAGAAACCAAAATCTCACTGGTAAACAAGAACTAGGAGAATTTTGTAAACAATGGGGTTATGATATGCCTGTCAATCCAACTACAAAGAAAAGGAGACAGAGCAATCAAAATATTACTAGAAAAAGGAATACTATTCCTCATCCTCATAATACTAGATCTAAACCACCTCCCAGGAAAAGCTACCCACCTAGGAAAAGACCTACTAAAGGTCCCAATCCTAAGGAGACTAGGGTATGCTGGAAGTGTGGAAAGGTAGGACATTTGGCTAACAAATGCACTACAAAGAAAAAATTAGCAGAGTTGCAAATTGATGAAGGATTAAAGGCATAATAACTCTGTAAGATTCTATTAAATACTTCTCTAGAGATATCTGAAGAAGAGGATATTCCTGAAGATGAGGATGGTGGATTCTATCCCCAAGACGAAGCAGATCAACCATCATCATCATGTGTTAATGGATGTTGTAGACACCCCATTTTGACCTGCCAAAAAAAGAAATAACTACAGCAGGGGGGCCCACCAGGCACGCAAATCAAAGAAAAAGCTCCAGAGTCCAACCAGGATCCCAGAGGTCAAATCAACGACGTAAGCAGCGCCGATGCAAACATACTACATTTCAGACTTCCCGGAGGTTAATAATCAGGACCGATTCAAACCAAAAGTCAACATATAAGAGTCTGGGATGACCAAAGGCCAAATTCGATTATGCTAGGACTAAATAGGCATCAATATGGGCCAAGAGCATTTCAAATCATCGAAATCTAGTAACTGACAAAGCATCAGGTTTCGATTGAAGTTTCGGCGCACCGAAATCAGGAAAAGGGAAATGATCATCAATTCAGAAACATCGAAAGTCTGACTTGGCATACTTGGATGGAAATATGGAGAAAAATATGAACTCTTCAAGTCGAATCAGCCTAATCGGGTAATAAGAAAAAAAAATGTCAGCCAACTGAAGTTTCAAAGCTCAATCGAAAAGACAAGGGCAAAACGGTCATTTCTAAAGGCAAAGGATCTCAATCGAACCATATCGATTCAAAGAGAATGCCAATACGATCCCAAATCATCTTGAATCAGAAAGATTGGATGATTGGATCAAAAGATTTTCATAGTCGAAGTTGAAACAGTGTAGATCAAAAATCGATGGTCTGAGAAAACGGAATCATTTCTGAGTTTCAAACAAATTTCAATCCAACCATACAGATTTGAAGAGGACATTAAACCGAGTTCGGATCTTTTCGAATCATCCGAATCAGATGCCCGGATTGAAGAATATCAAAGATCGATTCCATAATCGATCAACGGCCCGATCAATGGTTGGAGCCTACCTCTCTGCGTCTCACCTACATGGGATCAAAACCCACGTAGGGTTTCAAAAGAAACTTTCTATAAATAGAAAGCTTGCCTTCCTGCATTGAAAAAAAAGGGGGCAGCCTCCACCAAAGCCCTGTTTGTCTCAAACCAAAAACTCCCAAACCCTTAGGCTATGTTTGGTTTCTAACCAAACACGCCAAAATCATCACCACCATCAACCACAACTGCCACCACAAAAAACCCATCATCCTCAGTCCATTACCCAACTCCCCTCACAAACCCAGTCCCTAAAACCCCACTGAAAGTTCAGAATTCAAGTCTGAGCCAAACAGAGCCTAAACCTAGCCCAGAAATAGAAAAATCAACCAAACAGGCCCTTAATGAGTTCTTTCTCTCTCACCGTCCATTCCACAGCCTTCCTCTCATCAAACCGAAGCCAACCTAGTTGGCCGGACCACCAAAACTGAACCACAGAAGGCCCACGCACCGTCAACATCCCCCACGCGCCGCCGCTGCACAGAATCTCCTCCGACGGCCATTACGGCAACAACCACCGGAAACAACCATAACCAAGCCAATCGTCTTCTCCAGACGATCAAAACCCCGGCTGCCTGACCTCTAAAGGTCACCGAAAATGGCTGCACGCGCAAGTAGCCCTGCGTTTTGCCTCCCCACGCGCAAGCAACAGTCATCGCTGAGTCAGCGCTGACTCACCAGCTGACCCCCTATCAACATCTGCCACGTGGAAACAACTACTGAGTCAGCAGTCTAGTCAGACTGCCACGTACTTGCCACAGCAACGCTGCATCAGCATTGCTGATATGTGGTATTAACCGCCACATCAATATCCACGTGTAGTGCCACATCAGCAATAACCGACCAATGATAGGTTGACATGTGGCTGGACTGTCACGTCATCATATTGACTAGCCATTCATAGGCTGACATGTTTTCGCTTGACTGCCCAATCAGCGCATCCAGTCAGCGGCCCAATCAGCACCCTATCAGCTTTGACCAGCCAATCAGAAGGTGCCACGTGTCTGTGACTGATATGTGGCTTGCTGATGTGGCACTTGGGTCCCACTTTTCAATTTTTCCCATTTTTCTCTACTCTGGGTCCGGATATCGATGAACGGACACTTGTTCCCAGCTACTTTGGCAGTTCCGGACGCACCGGCGACCTCAGAATTGGCCAAATCCAACTCTTAGGGACTGTTTGGCTTTTTATAAGTTCATTTTAGGCTCTACCGGCCAGTTCTAAACCCCGCGAGTCCCGCTCAACTCAGCCCGGACCTAGTTTTGCCCGACTTATGGTTTTTCTGACTATTCTGGCCCTTCCAGACCCAACTATGACGTCCATTTAAGTTAATTTCGTGTCGAAATACAACTTCGGGCCTGGCTTATTTCTCTGGCGTTTCTCAATAACGATCCATTCGAAGCTCGGAATTCTTTCATTCTTTCTCAACAAAACACCGACTGGGCTTCAATAGCCCCTTCTACACAGGTAACCCTCTCAAACTCTTACACTTAGTGGTCTAGGGCTCTATATAAATCCACTGGTCGGATATTCCGCCTTTTTCTTTTCTTTTATTTACTTATATGCTTTAGTGGTCTGGGGCTCCCTATAAACCTACTGGTCGGATATTCCGCCTTTTTTCTTTTCTTTTTACTTATATGCTTTAGTGGTGTGGTCTCCCTATAAATCCACTGGCCAGATATTCTGCCTTCTTTTTTCCAGTCGGAAGGAGGCCTCGAACTCCACCTGATTTGACTTTATTTCTTGTGTCAGCCGGAAGGAGATCTAGTGACCCATTCGGCTGAACTGTATCAAAATGCTATATCCTGTGCCAATCGGAAGGAGGCCTTGAACTCCACCCGATTGGACTTTATATCCTGCGTCAGTCGGAAGGAGATCTAATGACCCACCCGACTGCACTTTATCTTCTGTTATAGACATTCGTTGAAAAAATCAGGAAACACGAAAAAAAATGATATTTCTCTCCATTTGCATTGGGCACTGACCCGTACTTCCGGCACTTTTTCAAAGCACATGGGCACCGACCCATACTTCCGGTAAAACTTTCACATCACTTTTTTACATCACTGGGCACCGACCCGTACTTTCGGCATACTTTTTTACATCACTGGGCACCGAGGCACACTTTTTCATTACTTGGTCACCGACCCGTACTTTCGGTAGAACTTTTCTAAAGCATTGGGAGCCGACCCTTACTTCCGCTTACTCTTTTACATCACTGGGCACCGTCCCTTTCTTCCGATATAAAAATCAAAAATACAAAAAAAAAAAAAAAAAAAAAAAAAAGAAGAAGACGAAAAGAAAATACGAAAAATGGGTTTTCTCAAAAATAAAACTCCAATGCCACCTTTGCTTGGAATCCACAAACATCACAAGTAAGACAGGTAAGTCATTCACACTCTTCATGGGCACCGACCCTTACTTCCGGCACATAAAACAAAAAGATAAAAAAATCATAAATCATAAAATATAAAAACTCATCGCACGGTCAATCTACCCCGACTTTTTACTCAAAAACACTTTTTCATGACTCACTACTTTCTCAAGGTTAAAGTCTAGGACTACACCGCACAGGTTAAAGTTCCTAGCTACACCGACTTTACTCAAAATGTTATTTTATACACTCATGGTCTAGATTGGCCAAACGCTCACACACACACACACACAACATAGAACTACGCACTACTTGATTCTCGATTCGTGATACGTATGCAACCCACACTTGGGTGTGGCCATAACTTCACTTTCAAACTATCTCGAGTTGAGATACGTATACATAACTATTCTCTTTCAAAACTGTCTCGTGTCAAGATACGTAAATCGACAACCGCGTGTCGCGAATGCTCGCGTTTAATTTCTTGTAGATGTATTCTATTATTTCTTACTTACGCCCCGTTACTATGAAAACCACTAAACCGGCAACCGTGTGTCACGGATGTTCGAGGGTGACTAATACCTTCCCTCAACGTAATCGAGTCCCCGAACCCACTTCAAGAACTCTAGTTTTTGTACGACTATCAAGAGTCACACTTTTAAAAGGGCCCACCTTTCTCAAACTGTTTCTCAAAAGTCAAAGATAATTACTATAATCGTCTTTGCAGGGATTCTAACTCCCGATAACGTTAGGTGGCGACTCTGAATACTTTTACTGGCCCTAATCCCACTTGTACGTACTTTCATACATTTCCTTTCGCGCATTGGTTCGCTGCTTTGAGCCTTTTATCCTATTTTATTTTATTTCCTTTAAAACCGTTGCGATCCACGTGGGGACCGTCCCTCATCTTCAGGGCGGGCGCGACAGCTGGCGACTCTGCTGGGGAACAACACTTAAGAGGACTCAGGCCATCACTTTGGTGGTTTTCATATTCTAAAGGGGTATTTCTTTTACTAATTACTCTATACTTCTCTAATTCTTTTTTAGGTTATCAACTTGTTTGCACAGGTACTTGCGACTCAAAAGAAACTGCAAGGCTAATGCCATACTGAAACTACAAGGCCAATGCTATACTTTACCGCTATACACACTACACACTTGCATCAAGCATGACATAACCCGGTTCTGAAACTGAAACCCTTTAAGATTAAATAGGAGGATCAGTAAGTGGCATGGCCATTGCGGTTGTACCGTCGGTACCGGCACCGAAAGTTCCTCCGCTCGAAACCAACCTAAGAAGGTGCTACGGCACCGGAGGTTTGAAGGTTCGAGAACTGGACCTAAATAAGTCTACATTAGACGTCAACCTCTCCACATAGTAACATTCTGCACGTGTGCAGTCAAAACTTTTCAAAATACGATACGGCGCCGACAGGCTGCCCAATTCTTTTCTATCCTCCCCTTATATAAACTGGGGACGGAAAAACTTTTCAAAAACATTAAACGGAGCCAACGAGCTACCTGATCCTTCTCTGTCTTTCCCCTGCACTTTTTACAAACCAGGGGGCGAAAAAAAAACTTTTCAAAATCATAACGGCACCGAAGGGCTGCCCATTCCACGTATCCTCTCCTTACATTTTAACAAGGATGGATATACTTTTCCAAAACTTCATAACGCCGCCGGAAGGTTGCCAGACTTTTTCCAAACTCGTTCTCACCTTTCAAAGCAAAAATAAAACTCCCCAAGGACAAATCCACATCTTAAAGACATTTGGTGACGCCAAAAGGCTATCCAGATTCATCTCATACCTTGGGAACACACATCACACTGGGGCAGTACTCTTCCATCTCTAACGAGTCACTGGTAGAAGAATCCCTGTTTCTTTTCTTTGAAGCGACTTACTTACTCTACGTCTACCTCTACGTCTTCTGACCTCCACTGCAGGTATATTTTTTGACAGAGGTCAACATGGGAAGCTTCTACACGCTCAGCCTACTCCTGGCATCATCGACTTCTCCATGGATTGAGAAAGTCTGAATGGACAACTAGTCCAAATAGCTCTGATTTTTGAATCCAACTTCCAAATCCAATCATTTAGCCTAAGCAGGGCATATGATAAAATCCAGGGAGGTCAAATCCGAGCAGTACCAGTGCATTCGCAATTGTTCGAACCTTCAAGCCACTGAACCAATAGGCCTACTTCTACCCTATACATCCACAAGCTCTGACTATGCCCAAAATGATTTTCGTGAAGGAACAACGCTCAGCCCACTGTCTTGAAATAGTACTTCTCATCATATGCCACACAGGGGCAATTTCTCCATACTATTAAATTTATGCTTTGTCTGCTTTACATAAAGTACATACTTTCAAATGAAAAACAAAAAATCTTTGTATCACTCAAAAACTGTCATCTTGCTCTCATTTCATGGTTTACTGGATATTACTGTCTCGTTACTTGTTGAGTACAACTTAAACATTGTACTAGACTTTCAAAATATAGCAAGCTATGTTCGGGTTTACTCAAAAGTGCGACTAGCACAAAATCATGCCAATAACAAACTCAAGTCCACGAACTGGCCATTTCACCCTTTGACGACGCTCACATCTAAACATGAATCAGATGACAAAGGCACACTCAATGCATTTTCACAACCGCTTGATGTCATTCGAGTACACAAGGACGGAGTAGGCACCCAATAGGCATTCAAGGACAAGAACACCTTGGTCCATTCTCAGGATCATGACATACAACGACTGGGGCAGCCCTTGTCCATCACAATTCAGCAAAAGGTCATCACGATCACTGCTGGCCTATATGAGGCCCCTCAATCCTCATCAGGAAAGTAAATACGCATTCTCAGGATCTCTAACTTCAATGATGCATATATGTGATCTCTGCACCAGACTCGACTTGTGTCAAAATGATTAGAGGCAATCATTTCAGCTATCTATACACTACTTTCCCTCATTTGCCCACTTGAGCCATACAATGATTTCTTTTTAAACTTAAACCCCTGAGGATCACCCCCTAAACTGGGGCAATGCCAAAAGGAAAAAGAAAGAGAAAGCAAACAAAAAGAGAACTCAATGCAAAGCTGGTGCAAATCCACAAAAGATACGATCTGACTCGGATGCATACTTCAAAATGGGGCAATTCTCCCCAGTACATGCTTTACCCGGCAATAACGTACCCCACACTAGATTGGGATGAATACAAAAACAAGAAATAAAAAGAAAAAGAGCAAAATCAAAAGAACGAAAAAAAGCAGGGCATAAGGTGATCTCAGGAATCTCAACCAACTTTTCAAAATAAACTTTGAGCCTTTATGCGATCCTTTCATTTCTCAACCCATGACCCTGGCCTATGTTACAACCCAGTAAAGTCCACTTTGATTGACACAGGCCTTGTTGGGTTCACTAGATCACATACTTGCATCATTCCAAATGACGGGGGTGCCATATACTTTCAAATCAAAAGATACACTGAAGTGCAACGATCACATAACCGGATTCGCTGAAAACCTATGAGGGCGCCGAAGGTAAAAATGGTTTCAGAGAGAATGAGAGCTCGAGAGAAATCAAATACTGAAAAATTGGGTCCTTCTGAAGGACGATCATTGGGGCACTAAGCCCACACAGTCAAATACTTTGTCTTCTAGTACTCAACAGGCGACAAGACGGTCAATATCCACTAACTCATGAGCATTCTTTCACAGATGATAGATTCATGCATTATACTTTATAAATATGTATACTTAGCATGACAAGACTTTAAAAATGCATTCCTATCTTTTAGCATAGTAGACAATGCATACTTTTATAGCAAGGGCAACTGGTTCTGACACTCCTCTCAAATAGCCAAAAAGCTCACCACTAACTGAGCTCACGATATCAACCCATGCTCAGACTCGCCAACTTCACACTGATCCATCTGCTCGGATCCACATATCAAAACAGTCTTCTCCTCGATAGATTATCAAGAAATCTATCCCTCGCTCAGGCCTAACAGTTCACGCTCAAACAGGAATCAGGTATGAGACCCTCAAGTGGCATCCTGTCCACTCATCATCAAAATTCATCATCAGAATCAGGAGTAAGTCCTTCAATCGGCATCCTATTCCATCATAAGCGTCAGGTATAAGGCCCTAAGCGGCGGTCTGTTCATTGTATACTTTTGGAATCAGGTGTGAGACCCCTAGCGGTAGCCTATTCTTACTCATGTGCATCTCAAAGCATCAGGTATAAGATCCCCAGCGGCGTCCCATCCACTATTCACTTCCAGCACTAGGTATAGCGGTATAATATTCACTATTCGGCATCAAAATTCATCATCGAAACCGAAAATGAATCTGTCAAGAGGCATCCCATTTATAATCTCACTACTGGGAATGAGTTCATCAAGAGGCATCCCGTTCACATTCTCACTACCGGGAATGAGTCCTTCAAGAGGCTTCCCAATCACATCTTCAAGCTCAGGAGTGAGTCCGACAAGTGGCATCATATTCACACTATCTATCATCAGAATCAGGAGTAAGTACGTCAAGTGGTGTCCTATTCACACTATCTATCACCAGAATCAGGAGTAAGTTCATCAAGTGGTGTCCTATTCACACTATCTATCACCAGAATCAGGAGTGAGTCCATCAAGTGGCATCCTATTCACACTATCTATCACTAGATTTAGGAGTGAGTCCATCAAGTGGCATCCTATTCACACTATTTATCATCAGAATCAAGAGTAAGTCTATCAAGTGGTATCCTATTCACACTATCAATCATCAGAATCAGGAGTGAGTCCGTCAAGTGGTATCCTGTTCGTATCACCTACCATCAGGTATAAGTCCCTTAAACGACATCCAAATTACATCGGCATCAAGCATCAGGTATTTCTCTTACCCTCCGCACTCTATAGCAATCACGCGCATAGCATTTTGCTATCCTTACCTTTCCACGACGATCACGTATACCACATTTTGCTCATTTCATCACTCTTCATAGCAATCACGCCCCACGTGGTATTTTGCTATTGAATCTTCACAGTAATCACGCCCCATGTGGCATTTTGCTTCTCTTATCTCAAACTCTTTACAGCAATCACGTCTTACTCTGTATTTTGCTCTCTCATATCTTCAACAATCACGCGCATCGCATTCTATTAATCTTATCTCCACAGCGAACACCCATCCCGGATTTTGCTACACTCATTTCTCACCTTCACGGTAATCACACGTATCGCATTTTGCTGATTCATTTTTTATTTTTTAAGCAATCACGCCCAATCGGGCATTTCGCCTCTCTTGTCCCAAAGTAATCACGCCCCATGCAGCATTTTGCTTTCCCACACCACGGTAGTCACACGTATCGTATTCTATTGCTCTCAAACCTCTTACCTCACAGCAATCACGCCCCACGTGTCATTTTGCTCACAAATCTCATAATGCCTCACGTGGCATTTTGCTCTCTCATACTCCCAGCAGTCACGCGTATCGCATTCTGTTGGACGTTATCTCCACGGTAAATACCCGTATCAGACTTTGCTAGTCTTGTCTCTTATATTCAAGGCAATCACGCGAATCGCATTTTGCCACTCTATAACTTCACAGTAATCATGCCCTGACGCGGCATTTTGCTCTATTATTTCACAATGATCACGCCCCACATGGCATTTTGCTCTCTCACATCCACAACAATTATGCCTCAACGTGGCCTTTTGCTTTCTCGTCCCATACTTTTCATCACTCTTATTCCATCGTAGGTACAAACTACGCAAGGTTTGATTCTCCAACAGGAGATACGTTGGCATTTGTAAAGGCTCGACCATACCCTCACTTTACTACATTCTTGGTTAAAGTTCGAGATTACATGACTACGCACTTCTCGACTACACCGTCTCTCACCATCTATCAGCTAACCAGGTTCATATGAACTACGCTCGGTCAGATTCTCCCGACGGGAGATACATAGGCAGCATTAAGAGCTTGACCATACCCTCACTTTACTATATTTTTTATTAGAGTTTGAGATTATGCGGTTATGCACTTCTTGACTACACCATCCCCCTTCTACTAGATTCTCACGTGAATCTCCAACAGAGTCGTTCACCCTTTCTGGTAACGCTCTTAATCCCCAGCGGAGCTATTTGCCTACTCTGATGGTACCCATAATCCCTACTTGCCTACATTGGCACCTCATACCCACTTGCCTACGATGGCATTTCATATTCACTTACCTACGTTGGCACCTCATACTCACTTGCCTACGATGGCATTTCACATTCACTTGCCTACGTTGGCACCTCATACTCACTTATCTACGATGGCATTTCACATTCACATGCCTACATTGGCACCTCATACCCACTTGCCTACGATGGCATTTCACATTCACTCGCCTACATTGGCACCTCATACTCACTTGCATACGATGGCATTTCACATTCACTCACCTACGTTGGCACCTCATACTCACTTGCCTACTCTGGCACGTCTTTTTACTTATTCTCATCACTTAAACAAAATGGGTCAATATGGGTCTTCTTGTTTCTTTGTCGCGATTTTCTTTGCAAAACATGACAAAGAGGGGCAGTTGTAGACACCCCATTTTGACCTGCCAAAAAAAGAAATAACTACCGAAGGGGGGCCCACCAGGCACGCAAATCAAAGAAAAAGCTCCAGAGTCTAACCAGGATCCCAAAGGTCAAATCAACATCGTAAGTAGCGCTGATGCAAATGTACTACATTCCGGACTTCCCGGAGGTTAATAATCAGGACCGATTCAAACCAAAAAGATAACATATCAGAGTTTGGGATGACCCAAAGGATAAATTCAATTATGCCAGGACTAAGCAGGCATTAACATGGGCATTAACAGAAGGCCCACGCGTCGTCAACATCCCCCACGCACCGTCACTGCACAGAATCTCCTCCGGCGGCCATTACGGCAAGAACCGCCGGAAATAACCATAATCAAGCCAATTGTCTGCTCCAGACGATCAAAACCCCGGCGACCTGACCTCCAAAGGTCACCAGAAACGGTCGCACGCGCTATACGTGCCACCAGCCCTCCATTTTGCCTCCCTATGCGCAAGCAACAGTCAGCGCTGAGTCAGCACTGACTCACCAGCTGACCCCCAATCAACATCTGCCATGTGGAAACGACTGCTGAGTCAGCAGTCTAGTCAGACTGCCACATACTTGCCACATCAACGCTGCATCAGCGTTGACTGGCCAATGATAATCTGACACATGGCATTGATCGCCACGTCAACATCCACGTGTAGTGCCCCATCACTGCCATGTCAGTACTAACCGACCAATGATAGGTTAACACGTGGCATAAACTGTCACATCATCACATTGACCAGCCATTCAGAGGCTGACACGTGTCCGCTTGACTGCCCAATCAGCGCATCCAGTCAGCAGCCCAATCAGCACCCTATCAGCTTTGACTAGCCAATCAGAAGGTGCCACGTGTTTGTTACTGACACGTGGCTTGCTGATGTGGCACTTGGGTCCCACTTTTCGATTTTTCCCATTTTTCTCCACTCTGGGTCTAGATATCGATGAACGGACACATGTTCCTAGCTAATTTGGCCGTTCTGGATGCACCGGCTACCTCAGAATTGGTCGAATCCAACTCTTAGGGACTGTTTGGCTTTTTATAAGTTCATTTTAGGCTCTACCGGCCAGTTCTAAACCTTGCGGGTCCTGCTCAACTCAGCTCGAACCCAGTTTAGCCTGACTTATGGCTTTTCTAACTATTCTGGCCCTTCTGGACCCAACTATGACGTCCGTTTAAGTTAATTTCGTGTCGAAATACAACTTCGAGCCTTCTCGGCTTATTTCTGTGGCATTTCTCAATAACGATCCTTTTGAAGCTCAAAATTCTTTCATTCTTTCTCAACAAAACACCGATTGGGCTTTAATAGCCCCTTCTGCACAGGTAACCCCCTCAAACTCTTACACTTAGTGGTCTGGGGCTCCCTATAAATCCACTGGTCGGATATTCTGCCTTTTTCTTTTCTTTTATTTACTTATATGCTTTAGTGGTCTGGGGCTCCCTATAAACCCACTGGTCGGATATTCTGCCTTTTTCATTTCTTTTTACTTATATGCTTTAGTGGTGTGGTCTCCCTATAAATCCACTAGTCGGATATTCCGCCTTCTTTTTCCAGTCAGAAGGTGGCCTCGAACTCCACCCGATTTGACTTTATATTATGCGTCAGTCGGAAGGAGATCTAATGACCCATCCGGCTGAACTTTATCAAACTGCTATATCCTGCGCCAGTCGGAAGGAGTCCTTGAACTCCACCCGATTGGACTTTATATCCTGCGTCAGTCAGAAGGAGATCTAATGACCCACCTGACTGCACTTTATCTTCTGTTATAGATATTCCTTGAAAAAATTAGGAAACACGAAAAATAATGATATTTCTCTCCATTTGCATTGGGCACCGACCCGTACTTCTGGCACTTTTTTAAAGCACATGGGCATCGACCCATACTTCCGGTAAAACTTTCACATAACCTTTTTTACATCACTGGGCACCGACCCGTACTTCCGGCATACTTTTTTACATCACTGGGCACCGACCCTTACTTCCGGCACACTTTTTCATTACTTGGGCACCGACCCGTACTTCCGGGAGAACTTTTCTAAAGCATTGGGCGCCGACCCTTACTTTCGGTTATTCTTTTACATCACTAGGCACCGTCCCTTTCTTCCGGTATAAAAATAAAAAATACAAAAAAAAAAAAAGACGAAAAGAAAATACAAAAAATGGGCTTTCTCAAAAATAAAACTCCAATGCCACCTTTGCTTGGAATCCACAAACAGCATAAGTAAGACAGGTAAGTCTTCACACTCTTCATGGGCACCGACCCTTACTTCCGGCACATAAAGCAAAAAGACAAAAAAATCATAAATCATAAAATACAAAAACTCATTGCACAGTCAATCTACCTTGACTTTTTACTCAAAAACACTTTCTCATAACTCACTACTTTCTCAAGGTTAAAGTCAAGGACTACACCGTACAGGTTAAAGTTCCTAGCTACACCGACTTTACTCAAAACATTATTTTATACACTCCCGGTCTTGATCGACCAAACGCTCACACATACACAGCACAGAACTACGTACGGCCTGATTCTCGAGACGTGTGCAACCCACACTTGGGTGTGGCCATAACTTCACTTTCAAACTATCTTGAGTTGAGATACGTATACATAACTATTCTCTTTCAAAACAATCTCGTGTCGAGATACGTAAATCAATAATAGCGTGTCATGGATGCTCGCGTTTAATTTCTTGTAGATGTATTCTATTATTTCTTACTTACGCCCCGTTACTATGAAAACCACTAAACTGGCAACCGTGTGTCACGGATGTTCGAGGGTGCCTAATACCTTCCCTCGACATAATCAAGTCCCCGAACCCACTTCAAGAACTCTGGTTTTTGCACGACTATCAAGAGTCACACTTTTAAAAGGGCCCACCTTTCTCAAACTGTTTCTCAAAAGTCAAAGATGATTACTATAATCGTCTTTGCTGGGATCCTAACTCCCAATAACGTTAGGTGGCGACTCTGAAAACTTTTACTGGCCCTACTCCCACTTGTACGTACTTTTACACATTTCCTTTCGTGCATTGGTCCGCTACTTTGAGCCTTTTATCCTATTTTATTTCATTTCCTTTAAAACTGTTGCGATCCACGAGGGGACTGCCCCAGCCTTCGGGGCGGGCGGGACAGATGTCTTGATGTAGATTATTGGAAGGCCATTGCTACAATGAATGGTCTTACCCTTAATGTTCTCACGACAGAACATAGTGAAATGATAAACATAAATGATAAAATTACTGATCTTGAACTTAAGGTGAAGATAATTTAATTATGTATAAATTAGACTAAAAATGACAAGCCTGAAGAAAATCCTTATAAGATAAATCAATGTAGTATTCAGGAGGTCTTTAACAGAATGGAAAAGGTTGAAAAACCCATTACTGTTCAAGAGTTAAAACACGAAATCAATTTGGTTAAGTCCGATATTAGAGCGCTCCAAATTTCTTTTTCCCAAATGGAAGAAAAAATTGATAATTTAAATATTACAACTTCTTCCATTAGCATAGGTGCAATATTCCCAATATTGAATAGTCACCCTTCCCTATAGATTTGGCAGGAGATTAATATTTTCATCTCCTGAATAAAATTACTTACCAAAAATGGTATATAAGGGTCAACTTAGTTATCCATGAAGAATATACCATTAATAATGCTATTGCATTAGTTGATAGTGGAGCATATTTAAATTGCATTCAAGAAGGCATAGTTCCTATTAAATATTTTGAAAAAACTATGCAATCTTTAACATCAGCCAGTAGAAGTAGGATGAATGTCCAATTCAAACTTTCTGATGTTTATGTCTGTAATGCAGGAGTTTGTATTCCATCTACATTTTTACCTGTTAAAGACTTACACCAAGAAGTAATTTTGGGAACTCCTTTCTTAAAACTTATTATGCCAATAAAAGTTGATCAAACTGGCATTTTTGCTACTTACAATAATATTGATCTGGTATTCACTTTTTTTATTGAACCAAAAGCAAGGATTTTCAATGAGTTAAATCTTTTAGATTTAAAAGAAAGACACATTGAATTTTTACAAGAAGAAACTAGAATCATGCAAATTGAGCACCAATTAAAGATGCCAAATGTTTCTAGAAAAATTGAAAGTTTAAAAAAGGAATTTCAAAATAGAATTTGTAGTGAGATTCCTGGTGCTTTTTGGACAAGAAAGAAATACATTGTTTCTCTTCCTTATAAGCCTAATTTTGATGAAAGATATCAGATTCATGCAAAGGCTAGACCAAGACAAATGAAATCTGAATACTTAGAACTTTGTAAAAAAGAAATTCAAATTCTTATGGATAAAAAGCTCATAAAGAAAAGTTATTCCCCTTGGAGCTGTATAACTTTTTATGTTAATAAAAATGCTGAAAAAGAAAGAGGCAAACCCAGATTAATGGTTAACTATAAACCACGTAATGATGCCTTACAATGGATTAGATATCCAATTCCTAATAAAAAGGATCTTTTGGATAGGCTTTATAAAGCCTCTATCTTCTCAAAATTTGATTTAAAATTTGGATATTGGCAAATTCAGATTAAAGAAGAAGATAGGTATAAGACAGGATTCACTGTTCCTTTTGGACATTATGAATAGAATGTTATGCCATTTTGGATTAAAAAATGCTCCTTCAGAATTCTAAAATATTACGAATGATATTTTCACCCCTCTTTCAGAATTCTGTTTGGTTTATATAGATGATATTTTAGTCTTTTCATCATCTATAGATCAGCATTTTAAACATCTTAAAACTCTACAAGATATTATTCATAATGGTCTTGTTCTTTCAGCCCAAAAACTGGATCTTTTCAAAACTCAAATAAGATTCTTAGGCTCCAATATTCATAAAGGAAAAATTATTCCCATTGATAGAAGTATTGAATTTGCTTCTAAATTTCCTAATGAATTAAAGGATAAAACCCAATTACAAAGATTTTTGGGAAGCCTCAATTACATAGGAAATCATTATAATAAATTAGCCCATGATGTGCACTTCTGTACCAAAGACTTCAAAAGAATCCTTTACCATGGACTTCTGAACATACTAAACCAGTTCAAAGAATTAAACTTAGAGTTAAACAATTACCATGTCTCGGAATAGCTAATCCCCATTGGGACAAAATTGTTGAAACTAATGTTTCAGATATTGGTTATGGGGGAATTCTAAAACAAAAGAATCCCAATACCAATAGAAGAAATTCTTAGATTTACTTCTGGTATTTGGAAAGGTTCTTCAAAAAAATATTCTACTATTAAAAAAGAAATATTTTCTATTGTTAAGTGTGTCACTAAATTTCAAGATGACTTAATTAACCAGACATTTCTTATTAGAATAGATTGTAGTGCTGCTAAACATATATTAAAACAGGATGTAAAGAATCTTGTTTCAAAGCAAATTTTTGCTAGATGGCAGTCTGATTTATCTGCTTTTGATTTCCAACTTGAGTATATTAAAGGAGATCAAAATTCTTTACCAGATTTTCTAACTAGAGAATTTTTGCAGAAGAAACAGGATGCAACCTCCGGATAAAGGAGGATTTTAATTTCCTCAGAGGCGTCCCAACAAAGGGAAAGGCCATCAGCAAAACCCACCTAAGGGTTCTCAGCCCAATAAAGGGTCTCATCTATCAAATAAGGCTGGTCCTCCGTAGAAACCTTTTGCTATGGATATTCTACTTCAAGATTTTGTTTTCCATCAAAAACAATTTATGGAAACTTTTCTTATTTTAGACAATATAAAAATTGATGATAAACTTGAAACAGATGCTTGGGGATATAAAGAAAGATGTCTTAATATGCATAATTTTATGACCTAAGAGTTTAAACCTAGATTTGCTTATGAGGCAATGCTTGTTGAGACATGATCTGTTCAAATTGAACATTTTCATACTCCCAACAGATAAAAAGACTCCTATAACACATTCAAAGTGTTATACTATTAAAGTTCTTCTTGCAAATCCATGGGGTCTTAATCTAGCCCAAGCAAGAACTTTGAAAATTAATGGAGCAACTTTTAATTACTGGGATTAGCTTGAAGCATGGAATCAGGCTTTGATACCAAATAAAGCAGGATCAATGCACAAAATGAAAATAGAAGAGAAATTTATTACTTACTTGTGATGAACCACAATTACAGAGTAGAAGAGGGAATATTAGAGAGGTAAGGGATCTGAGATACAAGAGAGAGGGGGAGAGAACGGAGATGCCCATCAACAAGCCTGAGGGTCATCTTAAATACAAAAAGAAAAGCTACAGTCCTAAAGACAGGTTACAGTAGATGTCTAGTAAAAAGTAAAAAGACAAAACACAGTCCTCTGTTGGTGGAGTTGTCCAAAATGTCTTTTGACTTTAAAATTCCCAAAACCACCGAAATGCAAAACGGTGTGCCAAATCTGTGGGTGGGGAAAATGTCACTGCATGCATCAATTATTCCAGCTTGTCATTTGGCTTGCTGGACTATGATGTTGTAGCAATAAAAGCATCAAAGGTTTTCCATGATTGGGACCTGACTGAAAATGGACACTGTATCCATTTCTTCTTCATCTTCATATGGGTCATGTGCTTCGGCTACAAGACAGCCAAAAGTATTTGGCTATGGAGACTGGGAAGTGATTTTTGAGTTTGATTGATTCCTGATTTTGAAATTTGAGATGATTTTGAGTCTGATTGACTCCTAATTTTGAAAATTGAGATGACTTTTGAGTCTGATTGATTCCTGATTTTGAAATTTGAGATGATTTTTGAGTCTGATTGACTCTTAATTTTGAAATTTGAGATGATGCTGAGTTTGATTGACTCCTGATTTTAAAATTTAAAATGAATTTAGAGCAAACCGATCCGACGAGGCCGAAGGGCTACGGATATTCAGAGCAAACATATCCGATGGGGCCGAAGGGCTGCAGATATTCAGAGCAAACATATCCAATGGGGTGAAGGGCTGTGGATAATCAGAACAAACGTATCCGACGAGGCTAAAGGGCTGCAGCTATTCAGAGCAAAACGTATCCGACGGGGCCGAAGGGCTGCGGATATTTAGAGCAACCATATCCGACGGGGCTGAAGGGCAGTGGATATTTTGAGCAAACCAACGTTGACACCAGGGCCTAAGTCGCGAAGCGCTCCCTAGTCAATCACATTCACACGATTGGCCAGAATGGCCACGAATCCAGGAGAGGGCCAACTGTTAATTTGAGAAAATCCGAGTTCGAAATAGCTCGCCCAGTAAGTTGAAGTGATCGTAAGCATTAAGTAGTAGAGGTCATAGAGTGCATCTAGGGACATCATGATCTCAAATCCTTGCATTTACGAAATAGGAACCAACATTATTAGCCATCACTGCATGACCACGTGCATCATGAATAGATAGGTGCATTCATCTGTATGACTACTTGTGCTCGTGTGTTTGTCCCCCTTCGCCTGAGCTACGTCCTGGTCTGATTCCCACAGGAATATGTAGGCAACTCAACATTGAGCACGACCGACTAGAACCTTGTTATGCGTCTGTTTTGTTTTGCAATGCATTTTGTTTTTACCTAAATCCGACAGTTTGGTCAAAGGCTTGTCTTTACACAGGTTTCGACATTCACTTTTGAAACGCATTGCTCCACAAGCTCTGTTAAAGAGGGTCAAACTATAGACACCCTCATTTTGTCCAAAAGTCGAATTCAGGGGAGTGTTACCTCCAAGTCCGATGATGACAATGTTCGACTAAACTAGGATTTCCAAAGGTGGTTCAAGTTCTTCGAAAGGCTCTTTTAATTTCAAACAAAACAAAGATGATAAAAAAGAGGATAGAGAAAAGTGGCACATGGCATTTTTACGGCAGTCACATGTCACCGTAACGGCACTCGCTGACTGCCGCAACGGCAATCAGTGACTCCCAACGGCAGTCTTTGAATGCCGTAAAAACACACCAAGTGCCAGGAAAATAAAAAATTAAGAAAAGACGGCAGTCCGCAGAGCTGTCCATGGCATTTATTGAGTGCCGCATCGGCATTCATTGAATGTCGCACTGGAGTGGTGAGTGTTGTTCGGGCACTTACTCAATGTCGCTCCGGTACTTATTGAGTGCCGCTTCCAACTCCACTGAATGCCGAGTTTTTGTAGCAGTCTTCTTTGAAATAGTATGCTTTTTACTATCAAAAGTACATCCGGGATTAGGGGTTTACCCCTAAAATTGCCAAAATAACCCTTTAAAGTTTTGCCTATATATAGAGGATGAATATCCCAATACAAGTGGTCTTGAATCTCCATCTTGGGCTTGAAAAAGATCTCAATTCTTAAGGTTTTGGATCAAAAATATCTTGGTATTCTTAGAAAGATAATCAAGAGAATCTTAGAGAAAGTTATAAGAATTAAGAAGCAAGAGCTAGAAGAGGAGCTTGAACAACTTTTGGAAGGCCTTCAAAAACATAAAAGTTGAGGATAATTGGAGGTAATCTCTAATCTTAATTAGTTCTTACCTTGAGTTCAATCACAATATATAGAATTCTTTTGGATCTTTTACACATTTTAAAAAACTCTCTTCCCACCTCATTTCATTACACACCACTAATATTTTGATTAAACTTCCATTTTGTCGATTTGGATCAAAGTAGCTTTGAATTTAAGGCCAAATAAACAATAAAACAAAATTAACTTGGATATTGTTCAAACCTTGAGCTTCTTTTTTTTTTTATTATGTTCATCTTTTGGGATTTATGAGATGCTCAATATCTCAGTTGATTCCCTTAAGTTGGTCCTTTTAGATTCTCTATGAGCTTATGACACAAATGAGAACAATCATATCCATACAAAATTAGTAGGTCCAAGTCTCAATTCATGACTTAGGTTCTCTAACTTGAAGTCTTATGGAGTCCTTTTCAAGTTCCATTGATTTACATGGATTAGTCTTCTTCTTATCTCCAATGACCATCAATGAGTAGGAGGATTAGTTTTAGGATGAGTCAATCTCTATGGTTTAGTTGATAGATTCAACCGAAATAATGAGCTCAATAATAGAGAAGTGAACTCTGAAACCATTTTTGATAAAATATTTTTAATTGAATAATGGCCCATTGAAATTGAATGAGACCAATTGGAGAGTATCAATGACACAAAGTTTTACCACTGTGATTTTTGTTTTGATAAGATATCATGATTAATATGGCTTGGTCATGAGTTTTGTGAAGCAACCATAATCTCTTCAGAATTTCAGAACAATAACACTTTCTTGAAATGAGTACATCAGAGCCTTAATCAAGAATTCTTAATGTCAAATATTTTTTCTATGAAGTTTAATGTGTTAATGAGATCTCCTAAAAAGATTAGAGTCATTTGGATTTATTTACTATTTTTATAAAATCAAACAAAATCTCTAGACAGAGAGCTGTAAATTTTTTAGTGATGTCTGGGTTTTGTCTGATTCCCAGAGATTAAACCATTTGATTTTTCTTTTTGGGTTAGAAACTAGATTCATAGAGGCATCTTGTGTAAAAAAATCATTGAAATCAGACCATATGATCTATGCTTTTCCTATTTTTCAAAATTAGGTCTGCTCTCTGTAATTTCTGAAATTCTGTTGTAGATTTGATAAACTTTGCAAATAATGGCCCAAATGACTTTCCTATGACCCAAGGTTTAAACCATGCTTTAATAATGATTAGTTAAGCTTAAATCACGAGGCTAGATGATCCAAATCGATGAATAGTTCATAGCGTACCCTTGTTCATGTTCATGAATTCATATTCATTCATCTATGTAGGTTGATACTTGTAAAAGAGGTATTGGTATTTATCTTCGTTTTCAAGTATTTTGAATTTTGAATTTTCTTGATTCCCATCCAGATAAGAAGTTTCATAAATTGGGCTATTTTATAACATGTCTCTTTAAAGTGAAAGTGGAATTCGTCCATTGTTTTTTCCTTTCCATTCACTCGGATCTCTTCTGTTTCATAAATTTTGTCCGGATCCTCCTTTTCATCCGTAGGATCCATTTTTGTGTTGGAATTAAATTGCACTTAATTGAACCTAATTGTGAGTTCCTTGTGACCATGTTTGGACTACACCATCTCTATATAGACATTACATTGGCTCCTAGTTGAGAATTGTATATCTATAGAAATGATGCATTTCCAATTAATTAAAAGGAATTCATAATTATGTCAATTCTTTCATACTTGATAGATTTAAGCTAGAAGTTTAAAGATGTTATTTAGAATTTCATACTATATCTTGATTAATGTATGTGGACTAACCCCCTGTTTTGTAGCGCTATTGAGGTATGATTTCTCAACCCCTCTATAGTTTATTGTATTCTTTGATTTTAATTAATTTTCGACTCCATCTGCGACACCTTAGAAATAGGTTTTGTTTTATTTGTATGTATGAAATAGAGACCCCCTTTTAGGTTTTCTTTGTATGCATTGCACGTTTCCATATTCGCAGTTGGATCCCGGGTAAGTTATTTTGTTCCCTATTGCATATCATATTGCTCGCTAATTGAATTATGTAGTTTTGAATGCTATTTTTACCATTAACAATCTTACACCTTTATACATGCTTTTGCAATGTATATCTATATCTATGTATTAGTTGAGGGTACATTTAGATTAATAATTTGATTAAAAGGATGTTGAGTAGAGGCCTATCGCGAGATAGGATGAGAGGGGGTGTTTTAGTCCGTTGGGCTCCTACCCTCTCATTCTATAATCCTCATACCTAGAAAACTCTGGTTTCCAAAAGATCAATTTGCTTTTAAAATGGTTTCTTAATTTTTTAATTTTCCTTTAAAAAAAATTAAGTGGCGACTCGTATTCGAATTAAAATTTGAAGAAGTTTTTAATAAAAGTTATGGGGAAGAAAAATGCGATATCCACACACGTTTGGATAGTCTGATAGAACTGACTATGGAAGATTCTTTCCATATCTTGCCAAGTTTGGAATGAACCTATGGGGAGGTTCACGTACTAAGTAAAGGCATGTCCAGTGAGTGAATTGGCAAATAACCTCAATTTAAACATGTTATTGTGAGAAATTCACCACATTGTGTAGTAAAACGTGCAACGTGCTCTAGTATAGTCTGTCTATCTCCATAAGAGAATAATGTGAACTCAGGTATCCTAAAATACCTGGTGAATTTGAATAGTCGGTCAATGAAGTTTGGGTAAGGCTTTTGATATTGAGGATAGACAGGAGCTCTAAACATTGCTCCAAACTATTCTCCAAATTGGTCATTGACTTGTTCCCTGACTTGTCTACGAACCTGTTCCCTGATAGCCTCTATCATTTCATCCCTATTCATCCTTGTAGAGATGTGATCGTGATAATCAGGCTAATAAGGATTACGTACCTCATTTCGAGTAGGCTGATGACCCGGTAAATCTACTACAAGCCCCTACAATGGCCCTACAGGATGCATCAATGGTTGTTAAAATTGGACTCCCACTTATATCTCTAGCAGATGGTGCCCCTAGTCTACACTGCTAGCGGATGATGCCCCCCAATATGCGCTACTGGCTAATGGAAATGCCCCCTGTCTAATACACCTACAAATGAGGTAAGCCTGCCATATGAATGCTTGACTGAATAGCTTGCCCCACATTTGGCATCATTGATTGCATAGATGAACCCCGAGGTTGTAATGCAAACATTTGAGGTTGGGTACCCTCATGATATCTAGTCTAATTGATCGGGAACATCATTTTCCCCACTTGGAAACTAGTATAAGGCCCTGTATCAGGACCAGTTATCCTTCGTTGACTCTCAGGAAGTCTTATACCTTGACCAACCTGGTTTGAAACTGATTGATTACTGGAACTCGATGCATGATTTTCCTCCTATTTAATTAGCCTTGGTATCATGAACTACTATGCTTAATTTCTTGACATTGAAATTATTGAGATGACATTATAGTTGCATAATTATTGTGGTCACATTTCATAGTCGCCAAGTCGGCAAAACATTCATGGTATTGGCTTGGGAGTATGAATCTTGTTAGAATTCCCACAATTGGGGAATGCCTTTTTGAATCCCCATTTGGGGTTGTAAATAGATGAAATTCCGGAAGCGGGTGTGAGGTGAGGAAGGTTGTTTGTGATCCTTAAAACATTCGAAAACGCAAGGTCATATTCGGCTAGCTACCGGAGATCTTGTATGCTACACTCACGTTGGAGTGGCTCGCATCCGGTGTTGAGAGTGAGTGGTTATGGCATTTGGTATTGGGAAGTTGTGCGGTTTGGCCTTACGGCTAATTGCATTGCCACGGCGGCAAATCATTGCACCGCATATCTTAGTATGATTTTAGAGGTAGTAGTACATTTCTTCAATGCTATCTACTGAGCCGTCGTGCTTAATGAATCTATAAAACCATTTTGTTTCAGGTGTTGTCGACAAGGGCAAGGCTCACGAGTAGTCGACCCGGTGAACTCTTTTGAAGACATCCCTTGTGGAGTCTTGTTTTGAAAATGTATTCATTTCATAGTTGGAATTGAGGAAATTGTAATAGATGTAATTTTGAATCTTGGACTTTGATTTAGATTACTAAACTTACATGTTTATCTCCTCTTCTTAATACCCGAACTCAACCTATGTACTTCGAATTCATAAGTATTGATTACATTCTGCTTATGTTTGTATCTTCTTAAGGATCATTTGTACTTTCCTCAGGATTCGTTTGTACCTTGAATTCATAGTGTTAAATCCATTCTGCTTATGTTTGTACCTTCTTAAGGATCATTTGGACTTTTCTCAGGATTCGTTTGTACCTTGAATTCATAAGTATTGATTACATTCTGCCTATGTTTGTACCTTCTTAAGGACCTTCTTGGACTTTCTTCAGGAACAATTTGTACCCTAAAAACCTTTTTATTTTCTTAAGGTTTCCTTTCATTTAAAATTCTTTTAAAATCTTTATCCTTCCCGTTTAAACTTACAACCTTTATTTCAAAATGTGTTAAAGTAAAATTTATTTTGATTGACCCTATTTGACCCGTTTGGTCCCCTTGGGTCAATCATTGACTTATTGACTTTTCTTCGAAATCCATGTAAGATTACCCTATGCCTCTGTCTTATTGGATTGGTCCACGTAGTACTATCCCCTGCTTTCCTATATAGCGCCTGTCTCATTGACCTCATCCACGTGGCTTGGTTTTCGGGACATTACAAGGCAGGAGGGTAAAAAGATTGGCAGTGAAGAGAATGGTGTTGGAGGTCAAGCCTGGTCTACTATGTATTCAGGAATCAAAATTGGATGTTGTGAAGACTGCACTTAGGAGACAACTGAGTGGGAGACACTTTGATCATTTGGAAGGTGTCGGTTCAGAGGGGGCTTCAGGAAGTGTTTTATGTTTATGGAATGAAAACTTCTTTTCTGTTCATGAAGTGATTAAAGGAACTCGGTTCATTCTTTTACGTGGCAAGATTATTGAGTTTAATTTGGAATGTGTCGTCTGTAATGTGTATGCTCCAAACGACGAAGCTGATCGCAGAAGTTTTTGGGAAGAGTTGTCAGAACTGAAACAAGGTTTTAATGTTCCGTGGTGCTTTGTCGGTGATTTTAATGAAGTTAAAGAGGAGGGCGAAAGAAGAGGGGTATATAATGTGCGGTCATCTATGGACTTCAAAAACTTTATTCAAAATTGTGCATTGATTGATCTTAATCTTGCTGGGCGATCCTTCACATGGTATAACAACAGGGAGCGACAATGTTGGAGTCGGTTGGATCGTTTCCTTATTTCGATTGAGTGGATTAAAAAATTCCCTACTTTGAAACAGTGGGGTTTACCAAGCGGTCTGTCTGATCATAATCCAATTATATAGGGAGATGATGAGTTCGATTGGGGTCCTGTCCCTTTTAGGTGCTTTGATAATTGGGTGGGTAATGTTCAGTTGAAGAAAAAAATTGAGGAAATTCATAAAAGTTCTGATGTTTAAGGGTGATCAGGTTACATTCTTAGATCTAAGCTGAAAAGGACTAAGAACTATGTTATTGAATGGAGGGGTCTTGAAGGAAATAATGTCCTAGGGAGCATCAAACGTATCGAGGCTCGGTTAAATGAATTAGATCTTTTGGTTGAGAATAGCCAATTGAATTCTGATGAGAGAAATGAGCGAAGATGTTTATGGTTTGATTTATGGAAAGCCTACAAAAGGGAGGAATCTATGTGGAGGCAGAAGTCTGGAGTAAAATGGTTGCGTGACGGTGATAAAAATACAAGCTTTTTTCATGCGACAGTAAAGAATCGTCAAAGGACTAACTGTGTAGCTAAAGTTTTGGTGGAAGGTGTTGAGCTTTCAAATCCTTCGGAAGTGAAACAAGCCATCTTCCAATATTTTAAACAACACTTTGAGAATAATTTTGGTTATAGGCCTGAGTTGAGGTCGATTGATTGTCCGTCATTATTGGAGAAACAATCAGGCTTGCTGGAAGCTGAATTTACTGAGGAGGAAGTATTTAGTGCTGTGAAAGAGTGTGATGGGGGTAAAGCTCCTGGTCCTGATGGATTCAATGGATTCTTTCAAAAGAATTAGCTGCCGTTAAAAGAAGATTTCATGAGATTTACAGGGGATTTTCATTCATCTTGCATGTTTGGTAGAGGCTTGAATGTTTTGTTTATTTCCTTTGATTGCTAAAGTGGCTAATCCTGTTGAAAATTTTGATTTCCGTGCTATTAGCCTTGTAGGGGGTCTATACAAAATCATTGTGAAAGTCTTGGCTAATCGTCTAAAGAAGGTGATGGGGTCTTTGATATGTGATAATCAATCAGCTTTTTTAAAAGGTAGGCAACTAAAGGACAGCATATTGATAGCTTTGGAAATGGTAGACACTTTGAAGAAAAGTCGAGAAGGGGGAATAACCCTTAAAGTTGATTTCGAGAAAGCTTATGATAGCATTGATTGGGGTTTTCTTGATCAAATGCTTAGGCTAATGGGTTTCGGAGCTAAGTGGAGGAAATGGATTCAGGAATGTGTTTCGAATGTATACGTTTCTATTCTGGTCAATGGTTCTCCAACGGATGAGTTTTAGGTCTTCAGAGGATTGAGACAAGGTGATCCTTTATCCCCGCTCCTGTTCAATATTGTAGTTGAAGGCCTTGCTGCAATGGTTCGAAGAGCATGCTCCCGTGGTCTATGTGAGGGAATCAAGGTAGGTATAGGTGGCTTGTCGGTCACACATCTTCAGTTTGCTGATGACACTGTTTTCTTTTGTCAGGCAGATACTAGGCAAATAGTTAACACTAGGAGGTTGCTGTGGTGTTTTGAGATTGCTTCAGGGTTAAAAATTAACTTCGCAAAAAGCTTACTGGTGGGAATCAATGTAGGTGAAGATAAATTAACAGAATGGGCTGATTTAATTAAATGTAAGATAGGGAGACTACCATTGAATTATTTGGGAATCCCTTTAGGGGCAAGAATGTCTTCATTGGCTACTTAGAATCCGATTATTAGGAAAATAGAAAATAAGTTGGCAAATTGGAAGGACGGTCTTATTTGAATGGGGGGAGGGTGAGATTGATTAAATCAGTCTTGAAGAACTTGCCACTTTATTTTATGTCTATGTTCAAGATTCCTTGTGGCATTGCATCGAAAATTGAGGCTATTCAACGAAGATTCCTTTCTAGTGGGCTCAGTGATGAGAAAAAGATGCACTTTGTGGATTGGAGGACTGTGTGTCTAAGTAAAAGAAAGGGTGGGCTGGGATTTGGGAGAATAATTGACAAAAATTATGGTTTGTTGGTGAAATGGCTGTGGAGATTTGGTAGAACGTCTAATGTATTGTGGAAGAAAGTGTTATGTGAAAAATATGGGTTTGATCAACAAAATTTGACGTTTTGATTTGACAGCAAAAGCTCTTTCTCTCATTTTCTAAAAGGCTGTATACAAGTGGCTTGTGATAATAATGAAGTGGCTTCGATTATCCAAGCCGGCTTTGGTTATTTCCTAGGGACATGAGGTAAAATTCACTTTTGGACGGACAGATGGATTGAGGATTTCATTCTTAAAGAGTGCTTTTCTCGTATATATGCGTTGGCTATCAGTAAGGGGGTAAAGTGGCGGAATTTGGATCTTGGTCTAATAATCGATGGTCGTGGAATATTGAGCTACGAAGACATATATTTGGGTGGGAACTTAATCAGTGGTATGATTTTATGAATTATATTCAATCAATGATTCTCAATTCTTCCAAATCTGACGCCATCATATGGAAATTTGATTCAAAAGGAGAGTTTTCTGTTAAATCATTTAGTCTTGCTTTGGAAAATCTAAGATTTACAGAAGTTAAAGTGGAAGGAACAGTTTAGAAAGGGCTTGTTCCCCCAAAAGTGGAAGTGTTTTGCTGGCAATTGCTAAAGGAATGTATTACAGTTAAATCCACTTTGAGTAGATTGGGGCTGAACTTAGGAGGTGAGCTGGAATGCTGCTTATGTAGGGAGGGCATTGAAGATGTTAATCACTTGTTCTTACTATGTAAATGATCCAAAATGGTGTGGTTCTCTTGATTAAATTGGTGGGGTTTGGAGTGCTGCATGCCAAGATCTCTGGCTGATTGGTGGACTCAATGATGGCAAGGGTTGTGTCGCTTTAAACGCCTAGCAAAGGGGTGGACCATATGTTTATATGCAATAGTTTGGTCTATTTGGCTTGTTAGAAATAAATTGGTCTTTGAAGGGGAGATCCTATCTTTTCAGAGATTCTTGACATTATAAAGGTGCGTGTATTATGGTGGCAGCGAGTCAAGGAAGAGGAAGTCAGAATTTTAATTAATGATATGATGCCTAATTTCACGACAGCTTGTCTAACTTCGTCTCTTCATAAGATTCCAAGAAATGTCGTCTGGACTGCTCCGTTGCCAGGGGTGTTGAAATTTAATGTGGACGGATCAGCGATAAGCAAACCTGGACCTGCAGGGATCGGTGGGGTTCTGAGAAATTTTGATGCAAAAGTTTTGGGGTTTCTATAAATATTGGTGTTGCTGATTCCAACTTTGTAGAACTACGGGCTGTCTTTGAAGCAGTACGAATGTTCGGAGCACAGAATGTGGTTAAGTGCTCCAACTTAATTATTGAAAGTGACTCATCAAACTGTGTCTCTTGGGTAAATGGGCAAGGAACTATTTGTTGGAAGTATGCCAACACTATTAACAAAATTCATAATTTGATGAGGGATATAGGTATGGTATCGGTGGAAAAAATCTTCAGAGTCTAATGAATTCGCGGATAATTTAGCCAAACAGGGGGTTGGAAGGACCTATAACCTAAGTGCATTTCTAGTCAGATGTTTGTGGGGTGGAGGGTGGGTGGTCCTGGTCTGTCATAGTTCAGTATGGACTTGGTTCTGATCGGGCTTTTTTTTTTTTTTTTTTTTTTTTTGCTATGCTCTGTTCCTTTGCTCGAGTGGTTTTGTGAAGTTTTGTCTTATCAACGGAGGAAATGACCTGGGTTTGTTTTGATGGAGTCATGTCAGGTAGCATTGATCCTGGGTGTGTTTATGCGTCGTGGTTTGGGTGTCTGTATGTCTGGGCATTGGCTTCTTAAGCTAGAACATGGTTGAGTGTCGTCGATATTTGGTGGGAGGGGGTGTAAATTTTTCGGGGAATTCTGAAGTAAGTGCAAAATTTTTTGGTTCTGGATATCTGTTTCTTGATAGTCGGAAGGCTCCATCGAGAGTTGGCTTTCCCTGTGCTATTATATTTTGACACTGGGAAAAAAGAGGAAAATGTTCTGTTGGAGAATCAAAGGAAAAAAGGGAAGATATATTGTGATAGCTTTATTACAACTGTACTGTTGTTTGGGGTGTGGGGAGGGTGTTTTGGTGTGCGTTCTTTCCTTTCGGGATATCCTTTCTGAGATTTGGAAGTGCTTCTCACTCCTTTTGGGGTGTGCTCATTGTGAGTTTTATTTCGTGTAATGGGGTTTTCGTGTTGCGTGAGTTTTATTTTAATTATTTATAAAAAAAAAAAAAAAGGGTGATGCTGGATGAAGCAAGAAATGCTGATACTATTTCAATTAGTAGTTGATTGAGGAGTAAAATTTAATTGGGTTTTGGAACTAATTGGGATTCTCAAGGGTAGGTGTGACTTTTGTGACATTCTATTTTGACACTGGAAAAAGGAGGAAAATGATCTGATGAAGAATCAAAGGAAAAGAGGGTAGATATATTGTGATAGCTTTATTACAACTGTACTGTTGTTTGGGGTGTGGGGAGGGTGTTTTGGTGTGCGTTCTTTCCTTTCGGGATATCCTTTCTGAGATTTGGAAGTGCTTCTCACTTCTTTTGGGGTGTGTTCGGTGTGCGTTTCTTTTCGTGTAATGGGGTTTTCGTGTCGAGTGAATTCTAGTTTATTTATATATATAAAAAAAAGGGGGTTGATGCAGGATGAAGCAAGTCTGCTGTAAGCTTGATATTTTGGGCTGGGAAATGCTGATTCTGTTTCAGTTAGTAGTTGATTGAGGAGTAAAATCTATTTGGGTTTTGGGACTATTTGGGATTCTCAAGGGTAGGTGTAACTTCATTGATCTGGGAGTTATTCTTGGATAGGGATGCTGCTACTATGGAAATAGTGGATATTTGTGCAAAGTGCTATAAAGTCTCATGGGAGTAATTAAAGTGGACTGTTTCATATAGTGCTGGAATATGGATAGTTTGAAACTCTTGGTTTGTCACCAGGAAGTTTAGTTCTGGTGTGGTACAATTATTTTTAATATAATCTGAAAAAAGTGGTGCTAATGAAATTTGAAGATTTGTGATTAGGCTTTTATGATTGTTGGATGTGCAAGAACTTGAAGGAGATAATGGTCTGTATTTTTTGACATTGCTGAGGAAAAGCTTGAAGGTTTTCATACTGGGTTCTTTTCAATAATGCAAAGTGGATATCACCTATGGTGGCTGATATACAATGTAGCTTTTGCAATAAGTGCTGATGATCTATTGAAGGCCGCTACACAACAAAAATAAAAAATAAATAAATAAAATAGTGCTGGTATTTAGTGGGCGGCTTTAGTGTTTTTTGTCCATGGTGGTTTTTGCGGACTGCACAAAGCTGTGTCAAGGGTTACTGAACAGGAAGTGGTGGTGTTATTTCGCCTTGGTGGTGGTTACTAATGTGGGCAAGGGATGTTCTACTGAAATATGGGATATGGGGTAGGCTACAAATTCAAATTAATATTGGGGTTTGGCTCTAGGGGTGCTGCTGTCAATGTTTTTTCTTGCATTCTGCTGGGGTGTTTGGTTTTTAGATGTGAAATATTGAAGTAAGAGTTGATAGGAATTCTGTGCCATTTTTTGTCTAAGATGTCTTTGGGGGATTTTCTTGGGAGGTATTCTGAGGCTATTTTTATGATGTTCTTTGAGGGGGGTAAAAAGTGTGTGAGCTTCTATGGGAAGCTTTGGGTGGATAACCATGTATCTCCTTTAAGGGTGTGATTGTAGCTTTCTTTGCCTTCATGGCTTACCTTATTAATAAATACTGCTTTGCTGTTCAAAAAAAAAAATTAATAATGTGTCATTTTGTTGTATTTTTGGTGCCATTTGGTAGTAACTTTTATATACCATTTGGTAGTAACTTTTATATACCATTTGTTAGTTACAATTTTTTAACTGTTTATAAAAGGTTCCAGAGCGCTATAGTGAGATGTATGTATCATGTAATGAGAGAGAAGATTTCTTGAGCCTTTATATTAATTTGGCTTAAAGACATTTTAGTATCCTCTAGTTTGACTGAAGTTTCATTTTGGGCCTTTTGGTTTTAATTTAAACACTTTGGGTCATGTAGTTTCGATTTTCGTGCAATGTGGGCCATAACCCTAACTCCGTTAGCAATAGAAGACGAAAAAGTTTCACTTTGGGTCCTGCAGTTTAGGCGAAGTTTCACTTTAGGCCTTAGAGTTTCGGAGAAGTTTCACTTTGGGCCCTGGAGTTTTCAATGGAAATGAGTGCATCGTCAAGTTACACTAACGGAGTTAGAGGCAGGCCTATATTGAAACCAATTATAAACTACAGGACCTAAAGTGTTTAAATTAAAACTAGAGGGCCTAAATTGAAACTTCAGCCAAACTAGAGGGTACTAAAATGTCTTGAAGCCTAATTTTTATAGTAGAAATATACGATTTGGTCCCTAATTATGGCCATTAATAGAAATTGATCCTTACTTGATTTGGTTTTCAGAAATTAATCCTTAATTTGCAATAGGAATCAATAATTAGTCCCTATTCCTAAATAGTTAGTTCAATTCTGGACCATTATACCCTTGTGATATATATAGATATCTATACATAACTGATTATATGTATTCACATATAAGCAAACATGTGAAATTCAAAAAAATCTAAATAAGGTAGTTAATAAATGGAGAGGATTTATAGGAGATCATGGATAATGTGCTGTATCCCAAAAATTATGCTGATTTGTGTTTCAAAAAATATCCTTTTTAAATCTGCATGTAAACATGGTTATTTGTTTCGTATCAAAAAAATAACAAATAATCTTGCGTGGAAGTTTAAAGGTTGATAAGAAAAATGTGAGAATTTCTGTAAACAGTATGAGAAATTCACATAAATGTATTTAATTTCACATATCGTCGTATGCATGGTTTTTCATTTTGTTTTCCAAGAAGTTTCCTTATTTTACTCAACTTTCAAATTTGTTTGCTAGTTAAGTGTCTATATTAGGACTAAATACTAAGTGCTAAAATCAAGAAGTTTCCTTATTGAAGGTTGCTGAGAAAAATGTGAGAAATTCTCTTAATATAGTACGAAATTCATATATATATATATATATAGAGAGAGAGAGAGAGAGAGAGATAGCTGTGTATATTCAAAACACTTCCAAAATCGTGTATATTTAGTTATGGGAAACGAATTTTTAGGAGATCATGGATAAGGGGATTAATATCCCTAAAATCAAGGGATTTCGGTTTAACAGAGTAATGTGAGAATTTCTCACCTTTTTTTTTATATACTGTTTTGTAAGTTGAAAAAACTTCCAAAATTGTGTTATATGCAGTTTTGAAAAACGTATTTTTAGGAGAGCATGAATAAGGGAATTAATATCCCTATAATCAAGGGATTTTCGATTTGACAAAGTGATGTGGGAATTTCTTATTTTTTTTGTGAGAAATTTCTCACTAATTTCATTTACATAACACATTATCTATTGATTACAGTCTATACAAGTGAAACAATTCTCACGAATTTAATCTACATACAATGAGGAAGTAATTTCTTACAGCCTATACAAGTGAGAAATTTCTCACTGATTTCACTACATAACAAATGAGCAATTTATTGCAGCCTATAAAAGTGAGAAATTTCTCACTAACTTCATCTACATAACAAGTGAGGAATTTCTTACAACCTATACAATAAGGAGATCCTCATCAATACTATATGCATGTATACAAACGGTTCGGATCTTAAGCGAACCTTAAAAATCGGACCTAAAGAAATTTCAAAATATGAGAAATTTGCACGTTTTTGTGAGAATTTTTCACTTTTTACACAGTTCGGACTGTGTATACAAATTCATGGAAGTGAGTAAATCTATGGCACAACCGTCGATGAATGCATCAAATCCATGAACCAATTCGGAGTGATCGTCTTCTGTCTCCTCTCGCAATCGGTTGATTTTGTTGATGATAGGTTGCAAATTTGAAACCGTGCTTTTCACTCGCATTTTCGAGAACAAAGGTGAAATCGAATTTTCGCGCCTAAAACGATTCGATTTCAGTGAGATATTTTGATTTTTTTTTTCTCACGAATTAGTGAGTAATTTGTCCACATAGTGGTCACCGGTGGAGAGTGGTGGCCGGAGATGGCGGTGCATGGTTGATATAGGTGAAGGGAGGTAGAGAGGGGAGGAGGAGGAAGGTGGTGGGTGGTCGTCGGTGGCGGTGGAGGGGTTGCGACCCTCTCTCTCTTCTTTCTCCCTCTCTGTCTTCATCTTTCTCTCTCTAGCAGATTTTCTCTCTCTTTCTCTCTCTCTCTCTATCTAAATATATAGACGGTCCGACTTTTAAGTGGACTTTAAAAAACGAACTGTGTAAAATGTGAGAATTTCTCAAAAAAAAGTGGGAAGCGTGTTAAAAGTAAGAAATTTCCTGATTTGAATTTGAAACCCTGATTTCATATATATATATATATATACAGGGGCAGTTTTGTCCTTAAAATATTATAGGGACCTATTTCTAGATTCATTTGAAAAAGGAGCCTATTTCTAGTTAGATGCATATATTAGGACTATATATTAAGTTACCCTTTTTATAGTATTTGCTTAATTATCTCATTTAAACAAAAAAATATGTACATATACACCTACAAAATATTTTTTATGGCCCTGTCCCAGGCTAATCCCAAGTGCAACTTCTTGGTTTCGACCCCTTCAACTCTTATTTTTCTTGTCAAATTGGCCCCCCTCATAAATAGTTCAATGGTCAGTTGAGTTTTTTAACTTTAGGCGATATTAGTGAAAAAGTGAAATACATTAAGGATGTCTATATAACTGAGCCATAAATAAATCAAGAGAACAATAGAAGTTGAAGTTTGAATTCTTACATTTAAAGAGGTAGGGTTCCTAAACCTTTGTCTCTTGCATTCCAAGGATCAACAATAAATGCTTAAAATTGGTACAGATAAATTATCCTGGACAGAGAGCACATGAAATGTGCATATTTCTAACTTATACACCCTCATTTTGGATTAACCTTTGTCTGTACCCTAGCTATTGAACCAGGACCACTTGCACTTTTCACAGTGAACATTTATGACAGTGTCCAGGTATAAATATTCTTAATTTGCAGTACTGTCTTCCACCAAAATAACACAAATCTGCTTATAGAACTCTTTTATGTCAGAAATATCATGATCCTACTATGTCTAAGTCACATGAAGCCTGAGATTAGAAACATGTTTAATTGTTCCCTCAGTCCATGATCAAGTGCGTTATATATATAGGCTTAACAAATTAGCACAAACAAGTTAAGTAGTGTTATGTGTTGCTCTTTTGGACATTAAAACTTCAAGCCGGCTGCTTATTCAAGACTCAGGAAGATTTCGAAGTATACAATTTTTTATGCAAATGAAGCATCACTAACAGCCTGTTTGGGATTTTTATGAGAATAAGAGTTTTTTATTAAAAGTTTTTCTAAAAGAAATTTTTTCATAAGCTGTTTAGTGTTTGGTATTACTATGAGAAAGTTTTTTCAGAAAATGCTCAACTTGCTGCTATTAAATTCATTCCTTTTTTTTTTAGCTGTTGTCGGCTTTTTGAAAAATCTAGATTTTCCAAGAAAAAAAACTGTAAATAGTTGTTTGGCTCAACTTATACAATAATCGCAAATATTAGTTACCAAACAAACACAAACTTTAGTTTCTAAGGTACAGCTTAAACTCGAGTTTAGATGGAAATTGTGACGAAATCCTTCCAATTTGTTCAAAACTCAGATTAAACAATTTTCACCAAATCCATGCAGGGTAATGCTAAGGGTACAACTTATTCCTACAACCATCTCTATCTCTCTCCTAAGTGGTACTGTGGGGTTTGGATAGAATTCAATGGCGTGGTTAGTGCCACTTAGGAGAGAGAGAAATTGTTGTAATTGAGTTATAAGAATGAGTTGTACCCCTAATATTAGTCATCCATGCTACCTAAGTATGCAATTCAAACTTTCGACAAAGTCAAAACACTAGTAAGAGAACTCAAATTGTCAAAGAAACAACTCAGTGAAATGAAATCTGACTAATTTATAGGTCATGCCGCACCTAATAGTAATGTACACTCAACCCCCTCTTACCGAGTATTTTGGTAATTTTCGCTCTTATAGCTTGCAGCCCGGAATTTTGTAAGGGCTGCTATTGATGTACTAATCTTCTTTTTCTGCCTTTTGAGCAAGGTTAATATTTCAGCAGCTTGAAGGAGGACGTAGCCCTAACTTTGGGGTGAGCCACATAAACTCTGGTATACTTGTGTTTTTTCTTCGATTCTGTATATCACCATCATCTGACTATCAAACCAAATGCTTCTCTTTAGTTCTTCAAACGCTTTGTTTGCCACTTCAAATTTCTATTAATGTTTCGTCGACTATACTTCATCTGCTGCAAAAATTCCACACCAAATTAAATGGGTTTTAGCTTTCTCTGATGACATCTTTAATTCTATTCATTCTCCAATTTTGAATTGGTGCAAAATCATGAAATTGCCTTTGTGCATTTGTAGTACAGTCAAGTATGTGACCTGAAGTTTGTAGCGCCATGTATGTTTAAGAGGCCATTTGTATCAACTTATTTTGAGACCAAATTACTTGTTTGGGATGTTGAGAGATTTGAATCTATTTGCCAAATTTTTTTTACAAATCAAATCCACTTTAGTCTCTGTTTGGTTCATGGATACAGTGAGGAAAGAAAGGAAAACAAGGAAAACACTTGACTTTGTTTGGTTACCAAAGAAAACAGTCAGAAAAGTGGACCAAAAATAAAATATAATGACAAATAAATTTAAATAAAAAAAAATTATAATTTTGTGAGTCACTTTCCAAATTCATCCCTTATTTATGAAGTCACAACAATACTTCGAAATTTTTAACTTTTAATGCTATTTAAGCATGGAAAAAATATAAGAGAATTAATTTTCCTTCTGATTTCTTTTCCGTCCACGAATCCGCAAACAAAGCCTTAAAGTTGAAAATCCGCTTAAATCAAAGTCAACAATTTGCTCCTTTTCACAGAGTTTATCAAAGAAAAAATTCTCTTGGTACCACAGCAGTGTTAAAGGGGCTCTAAGGCATCAAACATATTCTCCTAGCAAAATAAAAGAATGTAAATACTCTTTCTGGATGTTAAGTTCAGCCATAAACAACTGAAGGAAGAAAACAATACCAACACAGGTTAGATATTTGTTTAGGCAAGTACAGCAGTAAAATGGACAAGCCAAAATATATAACAATGCGCAAAAGACAAGAATGATCAAGATTAAATCTCGAAAATAGACCAAAAACATGAAGAAAAAGAAAGCTTCCACACCCACCCACCCATCCCCTCTCAGGGTTTGCAGATTACCACAAAGCAAGGAAGGAGAGCTCTAGGATTGAGCAAATAAAGTTCCTCAATATTCGAATAAAGACCGATTTTCCCAGCCAACGAATCAAAACCCGACTGGCCCGCCATTTCTTGTATGTTCTCCAGAGGCCTATGAACCCTCCCAGCAATAACTCTGCATACTATCAAAGCTTTCCTTACATATATATCTTCATCTATTTCTATAAATTCCAAAGCTCTCCCACTTGTTGAAGTTGTGAAAACTCCTATTCCACCCTTGAGTTCATTTTTCGTGGTGAATCCATTTTTGATAATTCGACAAACATGGCATTTCTCAGATGTACAGAGATTTGAGGATCCATTTATGCCCAGAGAGCATATCACAGTTGTGCCATAGAACCTTAAGAGTTCATTCCCATCGGCTAGGCATCGAGGGTGCTTTTTGGAAAGTTTGCTGGCTTTGATCTTCACCATTTCTCTGTGTTCTTCGAACCGAGCTAGAGTTTTTTGCATATTATGTACTTTTAAAACCCTCTCGATTCGACCACAAGAGTTCTCGGATTTTAGCAAGCTTGTCCGGCATATTATTTCAACAATTTTCCTAGATGAATCACCCTCCACAAGCTCAGTGACTGAAAAATAGTGCCTTATAGTAAGTTTCGGGCAAGGCAATCCCCAATAATGGAGATGATATGCATATATATCAATATATGAATCAAAATACTCAAAGCAAACTCACAGTTTGGTATAACACAAGGATTCAAGAAATGCATCTTTCACCAAAATATGTCATTTTGGTAAGCAATAAGCACAGCCTTTGCAAAGGAACAATGAAAAATTGGGAGTTTCATGGAGAAATTGGGTGTATGGTAGTAATTTAATAACATGGTTGCCACTTGAATTTTTATTATATTCATAATTTACATACCATCTTAACGTAAAATCCATTTAGATAAATGGCAGACTTCATCATATCTGTTCTTATAAGAACATTTTTCTTTTTCTTTTTTTCTTTTTTTATTTTTTTTATTTTTTTACGGAATGGCAAAGTTCATAATTTTACCATCATTTTTGAAATGGACAACTTCCCTAATTATAGACATTCAATATCATGGTTTTTTATTCTCAAAATAAATATCATGGTGTTTTTATATAGTAAAATGCAATGTGCAAATATGAATGCAATCATAGATTCATAGATGACCAAACATGCCCTAAATAAACCGTTGAAATAGAAGAAAATGAACAATGGGTTCTAACTAATCGAAACCAAAATATTAAAAAATATATAAAAATATATATATATAATAATAATAATGAATTATTAAAAACAAAAATGAAAATAGTAAAATTTGAAACCATAAAGAGAGTAACTTACCAGCATGCTTGGAGAGATGATGTGCTTCAAGTGCTTCCCATTTCCCAAATTGTCCTCCACACTTGTGGCATGCCAATGCATGATCTACCCCAAGAAAGGACTTATGGTTGGATGAAATACCAATATTGCCCCCTAATCTACGACTCCCAGTCTTTCTGGGAGGAGTTGGAGAGGTCCTAAATGAAGGGTTAAAGTAGTGCATATTAGGGTGCCCTGCAGGGCCAGGCGTACCAGGCTTTAAAGTACCCACAAAAGTTGAGTTATTTACAATCCCACCACCAACACCAAACCCTTCATGGAAACCAGTGATTTTGAGCTCACAATTGGAGTTGGTGAGAATCACTTCATGGGCTATTGGGTTGAGAAATTCACTGCTCCCTATAGATCTTGGGCTACAACTTGGTGGCTTATGATCCCAGTGTCTCTTGCTTCCATGAATCACATCTTTGAGATTTGCTATGGACCTTGAACAACCAGACCTCCCTACTGCTTTTTTGGTCATGATTGTGCTCAATCGTTTCCTGACTTTTGGATCATGAACATCTGATGGCTCTGATTTGCAGTGTAAGGTTCTCATTAAAGTGAACCAAACTGTAGGCATATTTTACTCTTCTCTCTCTCTCTCTCTCTCTCTCTACTGGATCCAAAGCTTCATGCCCCACAACTCGAATTAAGAATCCGTTTTTGAACTTTTCAGTACTTTTTTTCAAAAAGTTCACACAGCATTGTCCTCCTTCCTTTTCAACCATTAATTAAGAAGGAGCTATATCTAGTTTTGGCTCACAATCCTCCAAATCTGCAATTTTATTTTCATTTTCAGAAACCAATTAACCAAATCATTTTTTTTGGAACACCAAATCATTATAAGGAGATATGAAGCATTTTGGAGCTTTTCTCTTAAAAGATCGAGTGTGTTCATGAAAGATGAAGAGTGAGAGATAGAGAGAGAGACAAATGGTTTCAAAACCAGAAACCAAGGTAACCCATTAGGACATACATACAGATGTATAGAGAGAGAGAGAGAGAGAGAGAGAGAGAGAGAAAATGGGAATCTTGGCTAGCTAACGGGGAAAATGACAACCGAACCTGATTTAGTGGCTCCAATAGATGACAGTAAGCAGGCAAGGAGTCATAAAGAGTGTGAATGCTACCATACCACCAAAGTGGTTTCGTTACATTAGGGCCGCACAAAAAATCCGTTACCCAAAGATTCGATCCGACTCGATTCGATTGGATCGGGTCTAAAATGAAATGGGTCGGATTTGGTTCGGGTTCAGTCAAAAGATAGATATTTCGGGGCGGGTCTGGGTCGGTTCGGGTCTGGTTTGGTCCAAGCAATAGACAAACTGGTTTTGCTAATTAATTGTATATTTTAGAGACAAAGTACTCATTTTTCTTTTCATTATATAAAACATAACCACTTTATTAATTTGAACTTTTATAGGTTGCACATCATTATATCCATGAATATATAAAACATTATATCCACTTTTCTAATGGTGGGAATTAATTTTCACGACTCTCCACCCTCATCAATTTTTTTAATGGATATATTATACATAGAAGAATAGGTATCCACTAATGAATATAAATAAAAATACTAATGAAATAAAATATAAGAAAAAATATATATTTAAAAAAAAAAAAAAAAAAACTGGGTTGTGGCCCAGACCCAACCCGACCCGAACCAAAGTTACTGGGTCGGGTCGGTCCGGGTCCAAACCTCATCGGTTCGGGTCTGGGTCTCAAAACATGGAACCATTCATAATTGGGTCGGTTCCGGTTTTGTTAGAACCCGACCCGACCCGGCCCATGTGCAGCCCTACGTTATATGGTATTACTAAATCACTTGACATGTCATGATAAGAAATTATTATACCACAGAAATAAAGGTTCTTTACCATAGGTACTAAGGTTTCTTACCATATACAGGTACTAAGGCTACTTATTATGCGTACAAAGTCTCTTACCACCATTGTTTTAAAAACTAAACCGGACCGACCGGTTGAACTGGTTGAACAGCCGATCGATTCAAGGAACAGTCCGATTTGAATCGAAAAATCGAAAAATGCAAAAAATCGGTCTACTTTGTAAAAATCGGAAAATCCGGCGGTTGAACCGGTATAACTGGCAATTGAACTGGAAACCTGGAAATTTTTTATTTTTTGATTTTTATTTATTTTATATTTTATATTTTGTATTGTTAATAATATTTATTACATAATTATGACATCACGGTTCAATTCCGATTGACCAAACGGTTGAACCATTGACCCAACGGTTGAACCATTGACCCGTCACCCGGTCATTTTTCCGGTTCAATGGCCGATCCGATTTGAAAAACATTGCTTACCACATGTACAAAAGATCACAGGTTCAAAATTTTCTTATCATACATACAAAGTTCCTTTACCATAAGTACAAAGATTTATTACCATGGGTAAAACTATAAGTGGTTTTGATTTGATACAAATGTTTCTTATAAGGGTACAATATTTGTTACATTGTTACAAACATTTTTTCTTATAAGCGTACGACGTTTGCTTACTATGTACAAACATTTCTTAAAATGGTACAATATTTCTTACATTGATACAAACATTTGTTATAAAAGGTACAAATATTTTTTTATCAATGTATATAAAGTATTTGGTTGTACCATATGACTAAACCACTCGGTTGTATGAAAGATTGCTCCAACAACAAAGAAACGCGCTATATTGATTCATGCTAGAGTGACAAATATTTTTTTATGAACACTTACAAACACACACTCTCTCTCTTGGGTGGTACTGTGGAATCTACTGAAATTACAAACACACTGTAGAGTCCACTGAATTATTTAGATCCTACAATATAAACTAAAAGAGAGATAGTGTGTAAGTATTCGTGAAAAATTTTAGTCACTCAAATATTACTGAATTGAAATTGATTGATGTTTATGTGACACCTCACTTTGATTGAAGCTTTCAGAGAAATCACGGATCTGAAAGAATGTTTTAATGAATCCAACCAAGATTATAACCATCAGTAGTGACCTCACATCCTACAAAACGAGACAAATCCAACCAAGATTCGGTGCCTCCACGTGCTGTTTGGGTGGATTTTAATTCCTATCATAACATTACTATTAGGCGATAATTTGTGTTATGTACAGATTTTTTTATTAACACCAAGAAAAAAAAATTGCAAGAATTATTGCATACTATATATCAAGTCAAGGAAAAAAATCTAGAAAAATGATGCTATTAAAAAAATGCACCGGCTTTATTGCTAAGTATCAACCTAATCATGAAAAAAAAATAAATCAAAAGCTAGGGAAAAATATTAGAATCCAAAAAATAAATAAATGAGTAAATAAGATTTTTCCTTGCTTTCCACGAGAAAACTCATTCCATTCCAAAAGACATAGTATAATATCCAAACCATCATCTTGTTTGGATAATATATATCACATATATTTTGCATGAATAATCATGATAATGTCGTGATTTATTTAGTAGTTGAAATAAAATGGGAGTGCTGAATTGTGTAGCTTTCAAACTTCTATAAATTGTAGTTGACAAGAATTTATTGGTACAACAAATCAATAGTGTTCAAATTGAAGTGAACTTCTTCACTTGTTCACACGACTGGGACTTTGCTAGGTGGTGATACATATATGTATAAATATGCCATACATTGTAAAAGAGTTGGAATCACTCATCCAGAGAGTGGTGACGAGAGAGGGTGCCTCTTTGGGGCATGATACATTAATCATTGAGATTTTCTGTGGGGTTGTTCATAGCGTTATAGGCATGTGAGATAGAGAGGGTATTTCTTTGTCTCTATGATTTCTCTATGTATTACAGTGATTATGTCAGGGTCTTTGAGGTATTGAGTGGGGAGTATACAAGGGTCTTGTATTTAGGTTACGAGATTTAATCCATGTAACTTGTACCATGTTTAGCTCAATAGTGAAAGAATGGATCTCTTGGGTGTGGACGTAGGCACGTGTTTGGCCGAACTATGTAGAAATTTGTGTCTTTTCTTTGGTGTGCATGTTTAATTACTACTCATGTGTGTGTGTGTGTGTGTTTATTTGGGGGAATTTGGTTCCACGTGTTAAATTCCCAACAAGTGGTATCAGAGCCATGGTGGTGAGATCATGATGGACAAAGGCGCATGGTGATAGTGGAGATTAATGGCACGGTGATAAAGCACAAACAGAAGAACAAATAAATAAATCGATGAGCGGCGATATGTGAACAATGCGTTTGGTGACAGGTCAGGACTGGTATCTTTTTTGTGAATTTACCATGGTCATTTAGCTTGGACGTGACCTGTGGGAGCATTGATGGAAATCTTTGATGGGTAATTATCTAGTGTGGTGAGCACATGTGTACAAAGGCGTTGAGGATTCATCGTTGGGTGCGGATTTATGAAATTCTGCACGGATTGAAATTTATTTTTTCTTGGTGATAGATCCTATATATATATATATATATAGCAGCAGGTTGGGATAAGGGCCGAAAAATAATTTTGTTGCTACTGTGATTGTAACAGGTTGAGTATGGAGGAGAAGTTCTCACATTCCACTCATACTGGCATTTCTCTTGGGTTGTTAGATTCCGGGTATAGTAAGTATGTGCTTTTGGAGAAAATATTTGATAGGTTCCAAGAAGGCGGAGGCAGACATAGACGCAATCACCCGACAAAGGTAATTGTTAAGATACTGCACGTAGGAACGTTGATCAAATATTTTTTAGAGCACGTTCGCTATTTGGGTGGTGTAATATTGATCCCAAAGTTGCTGAAGAATCTAATATTGTTGCTGAAATTACACACGGCGGTTGAGAGAAGTGTGGATAGTTTGTGTCGTCTGGTTGGTAGAGTTATACTCCCAAGTGCTCGAGGAAATTTTTTTTTTATATAAGTGAGTGTGTGGATGGTTTGTTCACAGTTCAGACGATGGTGAGGGAAAATTCTGCTTTGGGAGAAAGAGAGGTCAAGGCTCTTCTCTGATGGAGTTAATGCGTATAATTAACTCTGGGCAATTGCACATGTATTGGTCGTATTGTTCAAATCGGGGGTGTCGAGACCGTGTGGATTCGAGATATGTGCAATCTGGTATTGATTATGGCTTATGGTGAAGTGTTTGCGATTTGTCAAACGGATGGAAAGCAGTGGGCTTTGTGGGCACTTCAGTTGAAGAGGTATGGGCACACCGATTAGGGGGTGCTGGTGATGTGTGGCGGAGTAATTACCCCGTACGTAATATAGGGGGTGATTGTTGGGATAATACATATATATCACAAATATTTTGCATGGATAATCATCACAAAGCCGTGACCCATTTAGTAGTAGAAACAAAATGGGAGTGTTGAATTGTGTAGCTTTCGAACTTCTAGAAGTTGTAGTTAGCAAGAATTGATTGGTCCAACAAATCAATAGTGTTCAAATTGGAGTAAACTTCTTCACTTGTTCACATGGCTGAGACTTGCTAGATGGTGATACATATATGTATAAATATGCCATACATTGAAGAAGAGTTTGGAATCACTCGCCCAGAGAGTGGTGACGAGAGATGGTACCCCTTTGGGGCATGCGACATTAATCATTGGGGTTTTCTATGGTGGTGTTCACAGCATTATAGGAATGTGAGATAGAGAGGATATTTCTTTGTATTTATGATTTCTCTATGTATTACAGTGATTATGTCAGGGTCTTTGGGGTATTGAGTGGGGAGTGTAAGGGTCTTATATTTGAGTTATGAGATTTAATCCATATAATCTGTACCATGTTTTACTCAATAGTGAAAGAATGGATCTCTTGGGTGTGGACGTAGGCACGTGTTTAGCCGAACCACAGAAATCTGTGTCTTTTCTTTGGTGTGCATGTTTAGTTACTACTTATGTGTGTGTGTGTTTATTTGGGAGAATTTGGTTCCACGTGTTAAATTCCCAACACATTTTGGTCCGAATTATCACGACACAAATTAAATAAAATTTATAAAAAAAAATACAAAAAAAGGACCTATGAATCAAAAGGTGACATTAAAAACTTGTGTATGTACATTTATGCAATATGCACGTCATGGGTGTTTCTTGAGCAGTGAATAGAACCATAATGAGTATATTTCGTTTTTCCATTAATTTTGAAAGCTTAGTCATCATGAGGAATAGAAGCTAAAAAACATGCGAATATAACTATGGATAGTATCATGCCTTTCTCTTAGGTTTCTCTTGTATTTCTCCCACAGTTTGTTCTTAGTTTCCTCAATGCAAAGAGGAAAAAAGAGAAAAACATTTTAGAGATGAAATGACTGTAGAATGTATTGTATATATATATATGTTTGTAGTGAGTGATTAAGAGATAAAGATGCATAGTGAATTTTTAAAAAGAGCTAAAAATGTGAAGTATAGGAAGTACATACTCTTTGTGACAAGCGGGGGTATTATTTTAGTGGTTATGTGTGCATATTACTTTTGCTGTGTGCAGAATTGAATAAGCAAGATAAAAGGAAGTGCTTGGGTTCAATGAAGACAAGTCAAAAATGAAAAGAGAGTTTCGAGCGATCGAAGAAGGCTCGATCGATCGAGGTTTCGATCGATCGAAAGCAGTTCAAGCGCTAGAAGATCCCAGAAGTTCAATCGATCGAGAGATGTTTGATCGATCGTACATGGCTTTTATCAGAACTTACGCGCACGCAGCGGAGTCATTTTTTTTAACCCTAGCCTTAGGTTTTTCTATATATACTAGTTGTATTCACGTCGAAAAGGACGCCCACTTTTAATTTTTATCATTTTATAAAGAGAGTTAGAGAGTTTATATTGTTTTTGTAGGTTTCAAAGTACTTTCTTGCTTGTTCTTGGATTTGTAAGTAGTTTGATCGTAATACATCGTCTCAGGTTCTGTTATTTCAATTTATTTATAATCTGTTTATCGTTTCTAGTAGTATTAGTAAAGTTAATCATAATCTTGCATGCAAAATAGTGTTACACTCGTAGTTTTCATAGTTTTTATGTTAAAATCACAACCAAACGCATCCCTAATGGACTTTTACGTTAAAAACTAGTCTAAGACACTCCAAACTATGTCTGAGTAGTCCTTGGGTTGGGAAATCGCGATGAAACTGTGATTTCAAGTCTCTGCCATGCAGTAGAATAATTCCTGTGTTCGATTGATCGAAGTTATTTCAATCGATCGGAGCAGAGACACAGTCGATCGATCGAAGACATTTCGATCGATCGAAGGATGAAGATGTTCGATCGATCGAAAGCGCGTCGATCGATCGAAACCTCTGATTCTTGAGAACATTCAATACAGTATTCCTAGACCTTCTGTTTTACAGATTGGTTATCAAACTGTCCCCAAATGCTCAGTTTGTCAAAACAGTCTCTAAACTTAAAGCCTTAAAGCATTTTTCTTCAAAATCTTTTGCAAACCACTCTCAATGCTAACACCATTGTGGGTGCGAGTCTTAACTATTATTGTAAACCGCTTTCATGTATTTTGAACTTAATTTGGATGATATAGTCCGGGTCATGAAAGGGCTATGGATTCTCTATCTTTAGAAAAATACGGAATATTGTAGAAGATGTACTCCCATGAGCTTAAATGTAATTGCATGGTAGATGGCTAGGTCACTGTGGATTCACGTGATCCCAACACTTCTCTTTTATTAAGAAAACCAGTTTTAAAATATTGCTCTAGTTAACTAGTTAGTTATTAGTTTAAAGTAATTTAGTTGTTTTAATTTTAATAGTTGTTAATCATAGAACTCTGTGTTGTACAGTTTCCTTAAGCGTTAAATTTTCTTTTTCTTTTTGGAGTTTAATCTAGGTAATTAATTTCCAAATCTTCCCCGTGGGATCGACCTGGACTTCCAGTACTATATTACTTGCACGATTACTTACACTTGGGTATAGCACACAAGCGCACACAGAAAAATTCTCGTGTCAAGTTATTTTGGCGCCGTTGCCGGGGAAGGCGACGAATTAATACTTAGTTTACCTCAATTTATCTTTATCTACTTCTATTTTCCTTTTCTTTTCTTCTTTAGATTCAAACTTTTTAGGATTTTTCCCGTTCATGTCCGAAAATTCCATCGAAGGAATTCTTGGAAATCCATTCTACTTAGCTGATTCTTCTAATTCTACTAATCCATAGCTACACCTATTGATTCAATGGCCGATAATCAAAGTGAAAACGGTGATAATGTGGTTGTACCAATCAACGATTCACTTCGTCCTTTGTGCGATCTCATGACACCTGAACATGCTCCAGCACCTTCTTGTATTCTCATTCCACCTCATGCTGGTGAATTTCAATTTCGCAATGGAATGATTTAACTCCTTCCTACCTTCCATGGAATTGATAGCGAGAAGGCATATCTGCACGTCAAGGACTTCGAGGATGTGTGTAAAACATTTTCACAAAATTGTCCTATAGACGTGACACGTCTAATGCTATTTTCTTTCACCTTGAAGGATAAAGTAAAAGCGTGGTTACTCACATTGAAGCCTAATTCAATCTACACCTGGCATGCGACGAACACTGCATTTCTAAAGAAATTTTTTCCACCTCGCATGACCACTGAGCTTAAACGACAAATTAACTCTTACAAACAAAAGAGCAATGAAACCTTCACCCAAACTTGGGAGCGTTTTAAGGATTTGCTTCTATCATGCCCACATCATGGGTATGAGAAATGGTGAACCATAAGCTACTTTTACGAAGGGTTAAATGGTGAAACAAAAAAGTTGGTCGAGACCATGAGTTCAGGACCATTTCTGCACAAAAATACTGAAGAAGCTGAAGCTCACTTTGAGTGGCTAGCTGAACATGCACATGAATGGTCCAATTCTGAAGATATCCCACGCTCACAGATATCCTGTGTAGAGGAGAAGAGTTTATACCAACTAAAAAGTGAAGATCACCTAATGAATAAATATGAGGAATTATCTAAGAAAGTCGAGGAATTAGGGATGAAAGGGGAAGGTTCTAGGCAGGTTTTACCTGAAGAACCCTGCGGCACATGCAATATGTTGGGACATACCAATCAGTACTGTCCCAATGTGCCGTATTTTCAAGAACAACCCCCCGTGGAAATAAATGCCATGCAAGGGTATAGGGGGGTGGGGAATTCCTACAATAACTATAACTCACAAAATAATAACAATAGATGGAATCACCCCGAGTTTGATTGGAAAAATAATGCTGGGACCCAAAATCAATACCAACACCAGCCCTATAATAACAGTAACCAATATCAAGGGTAATTCAATAGGCAGCCCCAGCCATTCAATCAAAATAGACCTAATGACTATACCTAAGTGCAACCCTCTAATCAACAGTCAAACGTGTACGTTCCCCCACACAAAAAGTCACAAGAGGAAGATACTCTTTCTAACGTGAATCTAACGTAACAATTAATTCAAATGATGAACAAGATGTCTACGACGTTAGAGAGGATGGATGCACGACAAGAGGGATTGGGTGGAACATTTCCTGCCCAACCACTTCAAAACCCTAGGGGATACAACAATGGTCCCACTAACCATGAACAAGCTAAAGCCGTGACTACTCTGAGAAGCGGCAAGACTATAGGGCTAAATATGCCTCTCTCTACTCCCGAAGAGTATGAAGAGGACAAAGTGGTAAATAAAAACCAACCTTCTACTCAGGAAGAGGAGCCATCCACTAATAATGAACCATTAGAACTAAATACTGAAGCTCCTAAACAAGTAGAGGAAGTTGAGAGAAAGTCCGGAAAGGATCCCGTTAACGACGAAGTACCCAAATGCCCTTTCCCCGCGCCTTATCCTCAGAGGCTTAGGAACCCCAAAAATGAGGCAAAGAATCAGGAGTTCTTGGAACTATTCAAACAAATCAAAATCAATCTTCCACTCCTTGATGCAATCAAACAAGTGCCAGCCTATGCTCAGTACCTCAAAGACTTATGCACGGTCAAGAGGAGGCAAAGTGTGAAGAAACACGCTTATGTGGCTTGCCAAGCAAGCGCAATCATCCAAAACGAATTGCCTCCAAAACTCAAAGACCCCGGTACCCCAACTGTCTCGTGTCGAATTGGAAATCAAAGAATAGACAATGCCCTCCTTGATCTCAGAGCAAGCGTGAACCTGCTGCCATACTTAGTTTATAAACAGCTAAGGTTGGGTGAACTCAAACCTACCCAAGTTGCGTTGCAACTGGCAGACAGGTCCGTCAAATACCCTAGAGGAATACTGGAGGACGTTCTAGTGCAAATAGACTCTTTTGTCTTTCCGGTTGATTTTGTAATTTTGGACACCGAACCTGTGTCCAATCCATGCTCACAAATCCCGATGATTTTCGGACGTCCATTCCTCAACACCATAGATGCTACAATTAAAATAGGAAGCGGTATTATGACCATCGTATTCGGGAATATGACTTTAAATGTCAAAATCTTCTCAAATCCCCGACCCGAAGAATACGATGACGAAGAGGAGGTCAACTATGTTGACACGGTCATCGAAGATGAGGTAGATTTTGTTGATTATAAAGATCCTTTGGAGATAGTTGTGTCGCAATTCGACACTATCTATCGACCTAAAGATTCCACTCCATTGGATTCTGCCTTAAATCACACTTGCCTTATGATGGATACACGAGAGGAGGATAGAGGGGAATGCATGTGGGTAACACCATATGAACCCCTACCTCCAAAAACAAAATTCGTCATGTCCTCAAATTTTCAATTTCCCAATTTGGAATTGAAGGAGCTTCTTAAAGAGCTCAAATATGCTTTCCTGGGGACTGAAAAAACTTATCCTGTTATAATTTCATCCACTCTCAGTCTGGAACAAGAGGGAAAATTAATCCAAATGCTAAAACAACATAAGGGAGCATTAGGATGGACCATTACCGATCTCAAAGGTATAAGTCCGTCCGTGTGCACTCATAAAATATATTTGGAAGAAGACGCTAAACCGTCGCGACAAATGTAAAGGCGTTTGAATCCTAAAATACAAGAAGTAGTTAAAAAGGAAGTGTTAAAACTACTCGATGTTGGGATTATATATCCTATCTCTGACAGCCCCTGGGTCAGTCCAACCCAGGTGGTGCCCAAGAAGACAGGCATAACGATTATTCCTAATAAAGATGGCGAATTAGTACCAACACGCATCTCCGTCGGATGGCGAATGTGTATTGATTATCGAAAACTGAATACCGTGACCTGAAAGGACCACTTTTCATTACCATTCATGGATCAAATGCTAGAACGAGTGGCGGGTCATAAGTACTATTACTTTTTGGACGGATACAGCGGTTATAACCAGATAGAAATTGCTCCTGAAGATCAGGAGAAAACAACTTTCACGTGTCCGTTCGGTACCTTTGCCTACAGACGTATGCCTTTCGGGTTATGCAATGCACCTGCTACATTTCAGCGGTGCATGTTAAGTATCTTTAGCGATATGGTCGAACAAATACTTGAGGTCTTTATGGATGACTTTTCAGTGTTTGACCATCGCTTTGAAAATTTCTTAGATAATCTGGAACGTGTTTAAGCACGATGTGAGGACAAACACCTAGTACTAAACTGGGAAAAGTGTCACTTCATGGTGACCAAGGGAATTGTCCTTGGTTACATTATTTCTGATAAGGGTATCCAAGTCGATAAAGCAAAAATTGATATAATTTCAAACCTACCTGTCCCTCGTACAGTCCGAGACATCCGATCTTTTCTGGGACATACGGGATTCTATCGTCGCTTTATCAAAAACTTTACTGCGATCTCCCGACCACTGTGTCAACTGTTGGCTAAAGACATGCCATTCGAATGGTCGAAAAATTGTCAAACATCTTTTGACGCACTAAAAGAACACCTTACCTCCGCACAGATAATACAGGCACTCGATTGGAGTTTGCCTTTTGAGTTAATGTGCGATGCTAGCGACTATGCCATTGGCGCAGTTCTAGGACAGAGGAAGGATAATAAGCCTTATGTAATTTACTATGCTAGTCGAACACTTAACGAAGCTCAAATGACTTATACAACTACCGAAAAAGAACTACTGACAATAGTCTTCGCTCTAGATAAGTTCAGGTCATATCTAATAGGGTCCCCAATTGTCTGTTTTGCAGACCACTCGGCCCTGAAGTACCTGTTATCTAAGAAGGATGGGAAGTAAAGGCTTATCCGTTGGATACTCCTACTCCAAGAATTTGATATCACAATCAAGGACAAAAAAGGAGTAGAGAATGAGGTCGCTGACCATTTATCTCGGTTTACATTTGTTGATAACACTGAACCTGTACCAATAAAGGATGAATTCCCAGATGAGCAATTGATGGCTATTTCCAGTTTGCCTTGGTATGCGGATATAGTGAACTATCTAGTTACGGGAGAAACCCCTAGTCATTGGTCAAATCAGGACAAGAAATGATTTTTCTTGTTTGAACGTCATTTATTTTTCGATGACCCTTACTTATTCAAGTATTATGCTGATCAAGTCATCAGGTGTTGCGTCCCGAACGAGGATATAACTGTCATTTTAGCATCCTGCCACTCTGAGGCTTGCGGAGGCCATTTTTCTTCAAAAAAGACAGCACAAAAAGTTCTACACAGTGGTTTCTACTACCCCACTGTGTTTAAAGATGCTTACACCTTCTGCAAAGCGTGCCAGTGCTGTCAAAAGCTTGGTACAATTTCAAAAAGGAACTCCATGCCCTTAACTCCAATTATCACAATTGAAATATTCGATTGTTGGGGCATAGACTTTATGGGCCCTTTTCCGAAATCTAACAACTGTGAATATATACTCCTAGCTGTGGAATATATATCAAAATGGGTAGAAGCGATACCGAAAAGACGCAATGATCACAAAATAGTAATGCCCTTTCTTAAGGAACACATTCTATCGCGTTTCAGAACCCCCAAAGCACTAATAAGTGACCAAGGCAAACACTTTTGCAATAGGCCTTTGGAGTCACTGCTCAAGAAATATGGGGTCAACCATAAGATCGCTCTAGCCTACCACCCGCAAAAGAACGGGCAAGCAGAGTTGGCTAACCGAGAAATTAAGCACATTCGCGAAAAGACAATTAGTTTCAACAGAAAGGACTGGGCATATAAACTGACCGATGCTCTTTAGGCATACCGTACTGCCTACAAGACAAATCTGGGAATGTCCCCATTCAGGCTAGTATTCAGAAAAGCATGTCACCTGCCTGTCGAAATTGAGCATAAAGCATACTAGGCGACCCGCTCATTGAACTTCGGCATTAAAGAGGGAGGTCATCTTTGAAAACTCCAGTTGGCTGAACTGGAAGAAGTACGTCGAGATGCCTACGACAACGCTAGATTACATAAGGAAAGGTTGAAGGCACGCCATGATAGGATGATTTTTAGAAAATCATTCGAGCCGAGGCAAAAAATTTTATTATATGATTCTCGCCTTCACCTATTCCCAGGAAAAACTCCGATCTAGGTGATCAGGACCCTTTATAGTCAAATCTGTCTTTCCACATGGGGCTGTCGAGTTATTCAATCCTAAGAACGACGAAAGTTTCAAGGTCAATGTCCAAAGGTTAAAACCATTCTTAGAGGATTTCCAACCAGAGGTCAAGCACATCCAACTGGATGAGCCTGATTATTCCTCGACCTAAAATGCTTAAGTGCGTATTCGCCATGTTGTTGTATTCTTTCCTTCACTGCATTTTGCTTTGTTTTAGTTCTTTTGTTTATCTTTTTTTGAGTGTGACCTCGATCTTAACCTGCCATTCCATTTTTATCCATCTCCTGCAGGCTATTCAACACGAGAGATGATGATGTCCACTCAATTGGGTCATGGGCTGATTCAGAATATCATAACCCCCCTTGGACTGCCGATGAGATAGCATTCTATTTTGCTCCTTATCAAGGGCCAGGGGCAGAAGATGTCGTTGACTTAACCCAAGGATACATCCCATACAACCCTGCTCTCCTCCAGATCAATCCTTTTGAGCACATGGAATTTCCTGAAGAGGAGGGAGAACCAGAGGGGTATGTTGTTTGGGAAGTCAATGATGCTCTGATGGAACAATGGGAGAATGATTCAATGTGGGAACTGCAAAGCGGGGGTATTTGTAAAATACAACCGCGCTAAAAGGAAGAATTGTATTAGTTTTTATCACAACTTCCCGTGTTATCCGCAGTTTGCATTGCAAGGCTAATTTTTTATACAATATGATTAATCTATGATAAGTTGTATTGTTTTAGCTGTTGTTTGTGCAGATTACTGCTGTGTGGACTGAACAGATGAACATCAGAATAAATGGAATGCTGGAATGCAAACAAAAGAAGTCAAGGCTGAAATGTGGAGTTCGATCGCTCTAAGAAGGTTCGATCGATCGAAGGTTCGATCGCTCGAAGAGAGTCGAAGCGCTTGAAGATCAAGGGTTCGATCGATCGAGATCAGTTCGATCGATCGAACGGGGTATTTCCAGTAACATTTGCGTGCGCAGCAGAATGCGGGTTTTAACCCTAGTGCCTTAGGTTTTCTATTTATATGCATTTTGTACACGTCCATAAGGACGCCCACTTTTACATTTTAACAGTTTAGAAGGAGAGATAGAGAGTTGGCTTGGTTTTTTGTAGGTTTTTCATTGAATATTCGTATTGTGGATTGGATTTCTTGAAGTTTATACAAGTATTCTTCATTCCAGGTTAACTAGATATCACGTATTTACATTCTGCAGTTCGTAAGTGTAGTTTTATTGCTCATATCGTAGTATTGCATGCTAAATATTGTCAAAACCATTGTTTTTAGATTTTTAATGAAAAACTCGCAACCAAACAGGGTATTAATGTTTTCTTACGTTAAAACTAATTCTGTGACACTCCAGACGATGTCTGAGTAGTCCCAGGTTGGGAGAACACGATGAAACAGTGATCTCCAGCCTCTGCCATGCAGCAGGATAATCGCTGTGTTCGATCGATCGAAGTTAGTTCGATCGATCGAACCAGAGACAGTCAATCGATCGAAGTCAGTTCGATCGATTGAGGGATGAAGGTCTTCGATCGATCGAAAGCGCGTCGATCGATCGAACTCTCAGATTCTTGAGGATGTTCCCTGCAGTATTCCAGGACTTTTTGTTTTAGGACTTGTTATCATTCTGTCCCAAATAAATGCTCAGTTTGTCAAAACAGTTTTAAAACTAAGGCCCTAAGGCATTTTCTTTCAATACATTTTGAAAACCATCTTCAATGCTAACACCATTGAGGATGCGAGCCTTAACTATTGGATTAAACCGCTTTTGTGTATTTCAATTTAACTGTGATGATATGGTCCCGGTCATGAAAGGGCCATAGATTCTTTATTTTTAGAGGAATATGGAAAACTGTAGGTAATATGCTCCATTGTGCTTCAAGGTAAATGCATGGTAGATGGCTAGGTTACTGCGGATTCGTGTAATCCCAACACTTTCTTTTTAAAGTTAAACACCCTAATTTTAAGTACTGTTTTAATTAGCTAGTTAGATTGTTTAGTTAATTTTAATTATTTTCATTAGTAATCCTAGTTTGTGGAACTTTGTGTTCCGCACCATCATTCAATCTTAGTTATTTTATTTTGTTTTCTTTAGAGGTTAGTCTAATTCGATAGGTCAACACCTTACCTGTGGGATCGACCTGGTCTTACGAGATATTACTTGCACGTCTACCTACACTTGGGTATTGCACAAGAGCGCACAAGAAAATTCTCGTGTCAAGTATTACCTCAGTCTCTCTTCTTCTCTTTCTATTTTTATTTTCTCTTCTTTTCAATTCTTTTGGGTAAGTTCTCACCCTAGGGACCCTCTCAGTTCATGTCCGAGAATTCCATTGAAGGAATTTTTGGAAATCCTTTCTATCTGTCTGACTCTGAAAGCTCCATCAACCCCATAGTCACTCCAACTGCATCAATGGATGATCATCAGAGTGAAAATGGTGACAATGTTGTGGTACCAATCGATGAGGCACTCCGTCCTCTTTGCGATCTCATGCAACCAGAACATGCACCTACGCCCTCTTGCATTCAAATCCCACCGCACAATGGCGAATTCCAGTTTCGCAATGGGATGATTCAACTGCTTCCCACTTTTCATGGGATGGAAAGTGAGAAGGCGTATTTACATGTCACCGATTTCGAGGATGTTTGCAAAACATTCTCGCAAACTTGCCCTAGGGAGGTGACGCATTTAATGCTATTCCCCTTCACTTTGAAAGATAAAGCGAAGGCGTGGCTCCACTCCCTAAAACCTAATTCAATTTTCACCTGGCATGCGATGCGCACCGCATTTTTGAAGAAATTCTATCCTACTCGCATGACCACAGACCTTCAGCGTCAAATCAATTCCTATAAACAAACGAGCAATGAAACCTTCACAGAAGCGTGGGAGCGTTTCAAAGATTTGCTTCTCTCGTGCCCACATCATGGGTTTGAGAAATGGCGAACGATCAGCTTCTTTTATCGGGGATTGAATGGTGAAACAAAGAAGTTGGTGGAAACGATGAGCTCGGGACCATTTCTGCGTAAAAACACTGAAGAGGCCGAAGCCCATTTCGAATGGTTAGCTGAATACGCTCATGAATGGTCAAATTCTGACAATATCTCACGCTCACAGATATCCTGTGTAGAGGAGAAAAGCCTATACCAGCTAACCAATGAAGATCACCTCATGACCAAGTATGCAGAGCTGGCAAAAAAGGTAGAGGAGTTAAGTCTGAAAGGAGAGAGCTCTAGGAAAGTCTTGCCTGAAGAACCATGTGGCACATGCAACATGTTGGGACATACAACTCAATATTGTCCTAATGTGCCACATTTTCAAGAGCAAGCTCCTATAGAGATGAATGCCATGCAAGGTTTTCGAGGGGCGGGGAATTCCAACAATAATTTTCAAAATAACAATAGATGGAATCACCCCGGTTTTGATTGGAGAAATAATGCTGGGGCCCAAAATCAATATCAACAGCAGCCCTACAACAACAATCAATATCAAGGGCAAAACAATAGGCCAGCCCAGCATTACAATCAAAACAGAACTAATAATTACAATCAAGCTCAACCCTCCAATGCACCACAAACCAATGCCTATGTGCCCCCGCACAAGAAGGTACAAGAGGAGGAGCCACTTGCTAATGCCAATCTAACGCAGCAACTCATCCAAATGATGAGTAGAATGTCTGCTACACTAGAGAGGATAGATGCACGACAAGAGAGCTCAGGAGGAACATTCCCTGCTCAACCACTTCAGAACCCCAAGGGACATAACAATGGTCCTAACAATCAAGAACATGCTAAAGCTGTGACTACACTGAGAAGTGGAAAAATCATAGAGAAAGGCATGCCTCTGTCCACTCCCGAAGTGTACGATGAGGAGGAAGTGGTGGATAAGGATGTTGAGCTACCATCTACTCAAGAGGAGGAGCAGTCTACCAATGACGATCCTATCAAGGCAAACATTGCAGCTCCTGGAGTAGAGGAAGAAGTTGAGCGAAGGCCTGGGAAGGAGTCTGTTAAGGAGGAACCACCAAAATGCCCCTTCCCTGCACCTTATCCTCAACGGTTGAAGAAACCCAAGAATGAGACGAAGAATCAGGAGTTTCTGGAACTGTTTAAGCAAGTTAAGATTAACCTTCCACTCCTAGATGCTATCAAGCAAGTGCCGGCCTATGCTAAGTATCTCAAAGATCTATGCACGGTCAAGAGGAGGCAAAGCGTGAAGAAACATGCTTATGTCGCATGTCAAGCCAGTGCGATCATTCAAAATGAGTTGCCCCCAAAACTCAAAGATCCCGGCACACCTACGGTCTCATGTAGAATTGGGAATCAAAAGATAGACAACGCACTCCTCGATTTAGGAGCAAGCGTGAACCTGCTGCCATACTCAGTCTATAAACAGCTAGGGTTGGGTGAACTCAAACCCACCCGAGTTGCTTTGCAATTGGCAGACAGATCTGTAAAGTACCCTAGAGGGGTATTGGAGGACGTCCTTGTCCAAATAGACACTTTTGTATTTCCGGTTGATTTCGTGATATTGGACACAGAACCTGTGTCTAATCCTGGTGCACATATCCCGGTTATTTTTGGACGTCCATTCCTCAACACCATTGATGCCACAATCAAGATTAGAACTGGTATCATGACTATCGTATTCGGGAACATGACGTTGAATATCAAGATCTTCTCTAACCCCCGACCTGAAGAATACGATGATGAGGAAGAAATCCATTATATAGACACGGTCATCGAAGATGAAGTTGACTTGGTCGACTATAAAGATCCTTTGGAAGTTGTGATGACTCAATTTGGCGATATTTATCAGCCTGCAGAGTCCACCCCATTGGATGCTGACTTGAACCAGACGTGTCTTATGATGGATACGAAAGAGGAGGATAGAGCCGATTGTATGTGGATACAGCCATATGAACAACTGCCTCCTAAAACCAAGTTGGTAATGCCCTCTAGTTTCCAGTTCCCGGAATTAGAATTGAAGGAGCTCCCCAAAGAGCTAAAATACGCATTCCTAGGAACTGGAAAAACTTATCCTGTGATCATTTCATCTGTTTTAACTCATGAATAGGAAAGTAAGCTAGTGGAAATGCTTACCAAGCATAAGGATGCTATGGGATGGACAATTGCTGACCTCAAAGGCATAAGCCCATCCATATGCACGCATAAGATATATCTGGAGGAAGACGCTAAACCCTCAAGGCAAATGCAAAGGCGTCTGAACCCCAACATGCAAGAAGTAGTTAAAAAGGAAGTGCTTAAACTACTTGATGTTGGGATGATATATCCTATATCTGATAGTCCTTGGGTTAGTCCTACCCAAGTAGTTCCAAAGAAAGCTGGCATAACGGTCATCCCAAATAAAGAGGGTGAATTAGTACCGACACGTGTCCCCACTGGATGGAGGATGTGCATTGACTACAGGAAGTTAAATACTGTGACCCGAAAGGACCATTTTCCTTTGCCATTTATGGATCAAATGCTAGAACGCGTGGCGAGTCACAAGTATTATTGCTTCTTGGATGGATACAGTGGATATAATCAAATTGAGATTGCTCCTGAAGATCAGGAGAAAACCACATTCACGTGTCCATTCGGTACTTTTGCCTACCGACGAATGCCGTTTGGCCTATGCAATGCACCGGCTACCTTTCAGCGGTGCATGCTGAGTATATTCAGTGACATGGTCGAAAACATCCTTGAAGTTTTCATGGATGATTTTTCAGTATTCGGCCATAGCTTCGAAGATTGCCTTAGCAATCTCGAGCAGGTTTTAATGAGGTGTGAAGACAAACACCTAGTCTTGAATTGGGAGAAGTGTCACTTTATGGTGACCAAGGGTATAGTTCTAGGCCACATAATATCCGATGAAGGAATCCAAGTGGATAAGGCTAAGATCGACATAATCTCAAATCTACCTGTCCCCCGTATAGTGCGAGACATTCGTTCATTCCTGGGGCACGCAGGTTTTTATCGTCGATTTATCCAGAATTTCAGTGCAATCTCTCGACCCCTTTGTCAACTTCTTGTCAAAGATGCACCTTTCGAGTGGTCAGAGAGTTGCCAAAAGTCCTTTGAGGATCTAAAAGATCTCCTCACCTCCGCACCTATAATACAGGCACCCGACTGGAGTTTGCCTTTTGAATTAATGTGCGATGCTAGTGATTATGCCATTGGCGCAGTCCTAGGCCAGAGAAAGGATAATAAGCCACATGTGATATACTACGCCAGCCGAACCTTGAATGACGCTCAAATGAATTACACTACCACCGAGAAGGAGCTGCTGGCTGTAGTATTCGCTCTGGACAAGTTTAGGTCTTACCTGATAGGGTCGCCAATCGTCTGTTTTACAGATCATTCGGCCCTCAAGTATCTTTTGTCAAAGAAAGACGCTAAACAACGGCTTATTCACTGGATACTCTTACTCTAAGAGTTTGATTTAACAATCAAGGACAAAAAAGGAGTAGAGAATGTGGTTGCGGATCATCTATCCCGGTTGACTTTTACCGATAACACTGAATCCCAATCCATTAAAAATGAGTTCCCAGATGAACAGCTACTGGCAGTAAGTAGTCTGCCTTGGTATGCTGATGTTGTAAACTACCGTGTCACGGGTGAAACACCAACTCAGTGGTCGGACCAGGATAGGAAACGGTTCCTCGCGTTCGCGCGTCACTTCTTCTTTGATGACCCATACCTTTTCAAATACTGTGCTGATCAGGTCATCAGGCGTTGCGTACCCAACGAGGATATAACCGTGATATTAGCGTCATGCCATTCTGAGGCATGCGGTGGCCATTTTGCGTCACAGAAGACCGCACAAAAAGTGTTGCAAAGCGGTTTTTACTGGCCCACAGTCTTCAAAGATGCTTATTCCTTTTGCAAGACATGCCAACGCTGTCAAAAGCTTGGAACCATTTCTAAAAGGAATTCTATGCCTTTAACCCCTATCATCACAATTGAGATATTCGATTGTTGGGGCATAGATTTTATGGGCCCATTTCCCAAGTCGAATAACTGTGAGTACATACTCCTTGCTGTGGAGTATGTATCCAAATGGGTAGAAGCGATACCAACGAGACGAAATGACCACAGAACGGTCATGTCATTTCTAAGAGAGCATATTTTGTCTCGTTTTGGTACTCCGAAAGCTTTACTAAGTGACCAAGGCAAGCATTTCTGCAATAGGCCTTTGGAGTCACTTCTCAAGAAATACGGAGTTCATCATAAAATCGCTCATGCCTATCATCCACAGTCTAATGGGCAAGCAGAATTGGCTAACTGAGAAATCAAGCATATTCTCGAGAAGACGGTTAGTTCCAATCGAAAAGACTGGGCATACAAATTAACTGACGCGTTATGGGCATACCGTACTGCCTATAAGACGAATCTTGGTATGTCCCCGTACAGATTGGTTTACGGGAAAGCTTGCCATCTTCCTGTTGAAATTGAACTTAAAGCTTATTGGGCAACGCGCTCATTGAACTTTGATATTCAAGAAGGAGGTCAGCTACGCAAGCTCCAACTTGCAGAGCTAAAGGAAATACGACGAGATGCGTATGACTCTGCAAAGTTACATAAGGAAAAGTTGAAGGCTCGACACGATCGTACGATTTTTCGTAAATCATTTGAGCCGGGGCAGAAAGTATTGTTGTATGACTCTCGCCTCCACCTTTTCCCAGGAAAACTCCGTTCCCGTTGGACAGGCCCGTTCATCGTAAAAACTGTTTTTCCACATGGGGCGGTCGAGATTGTTAATCCCAAGAACGATGATTGTTTCAAGGTCAATGGCCAAAGATTGAAGCCGTTCTTGGAGAATTTCCACTCTGAAGTTGAGCACATCCAGCTGGATGAGCCCAGCTATTCTCACGTTTAAAAATCTGAAGTGGAATTCCAAATTGTTGTTGTATTTCTTTTCTTTTCTTGCACTTTAGTTTCTCTCTCTTTTGCTTCTTTTTGGCTTTCGTTCTTTATTTCGTGTTTGTGATCTAGTTCTAATCCATTATACCTTAAACCACTTTGTTGCAGGTGCATAGATGCGAGGTGATGATGTTCACTCTGTCGGTTCTTGGGCTGATTCAGAATGTCGCTGTGGCACCTGGATTGAGGGTGAACTCATACCTTGCCCCTTGCTTCATCAGGACCCTGAAGCTCATTCTCTTATTGATGCTGCTCAAGGGTACATTGCATATCCACCAGCCCTCCTGGATATCAATCCATACGAAAATATGGGATTTCAGGATGATGATGATGTGGAGGAGGATGATGACCTGTACATGGGACGCATGGTGGATGACGCACTCATGGCGCAGTGGGAAAACGATGACATGTGGGAGCCATGGGAGGATCATGTCCTTCAGGATGTCGTCCCAGAACGCCACAATGCCGTCTTTGTTTTCGTGGACGATTTCCTCGTGCTTGAGTTGGTCCCATACCGCTATGTGCACTTGAGCTACTTGCTATTCAGGCTCCAATGCCCCTTACCAGCCAGTGCATTTTGGGAACCAATGCCAATAGTGAGGTTGGAACTTGTCACATTTCTTTGTATTATAGTTTCTATTCTTTGTTTTTCTTTTTGTGTTAATTCGTGTTTCTTGTGTTCTGTTGTTTAATTTCAGTTTGTTGTCTTTTGTCCAGGATTGTCACTATGTTCCTAAATGGCATCCCGGTATTCCTTCCACATCAACTGATTCATGGTCTTGGGCCCTACAAAAGGCCCCCACACACTCCGCCGCGAGAGGACAGTCCGTTGCGAAATCACACTCCTTTATCCTTGTCTCCGTCCGGATCACCTCTTGCATGAGCTTTCAATTCTGTGGAGACGCCAGACTTGTTTGATGATGTCCTTGCTGCTTTTCGATTGTTCTGGAAAAGGGAATTATCGAATTTGGACTTCGCGTCTGAAGATTCGGCGGATTATGAAGAGATCGTGGAAGAGCAAATTTTTATACTCAAAGACTAGTGCTACATTTCAGTGTTTCTGTTCAATTTCAATTATTGTTTAGCAACTGGAATGTAATCCTTGACAAAATGTTTTTAGTTTTAGTTTTAGTTTTACTTTTGGTTTTCTTTAGTTAAATAAGGTTTTAACCACAGTTGGGGATGATAATGTTGCAATTTGGATGCACTTATAAAGTTTTATTTTTATATATAAATTGCAATTTTCTATTCTGAGGATGAATTTCTGTCATACATGCTTGTACTTCAACTGTTTTTCAGTCTCTCTGTATGTTCAGAATTGTTTCTGATAGTTGGGGGTGATGTAGTTCATATCCCAATGAATTCTGGAATTTTTGTGTTCGATCGATCGAACCCAGTTCGATCGATCGAAACCTGCATGTTCAAGCGCTTGTAGTTTACGTTCAATCGATTGAGGGATTTGTGTTCGATCGATCGAACATAGTTCGATCGATCGAACGAGGCATTTAAACGAGGCGTCTTCAGGACATCTCTTCATTTCCCTCACTCTCACTCTCAATCGCTCGAAGACAGAGGGGGGTGCGACTCGGCAAACTTCGATTTCTGGCATCCAAATAGATGCCCTGATTCACCTCCTAATCATCTTCATCTTCATCTCATCATCCGTCCATCCCCACTGCAGGTTCTTACCCGAGGTAGGCCCCACTCATTTGTAGTTTCCTTTTCCTTAATATTCGTCTTAGAAAATCCCAAGGGGGTGTCCCCTTGGTCTTAGGATCGTCTTTTGTTAAGCGTAACTTCTGTTTTCTTTTCGTTTCTGCGATTGCTGAACACCGCTGTGTTCGATCGATCGAACAATTTTCGAGCGATCGAAGGGAAGGTGTTCGATCGATCGAACAAAGTTCAAGCGATCGAAGTCTACTCCAGGTCGATCGATCGAACCCAGTTCAATCGATCGAACTCCAGCAGTGTTTGTGTTGTTTTTTTTTTTTTTTTTTTTTTCTTCCTGTTCTTATCTGTATCTTGTGTGGTCTTCTTTTCAGGACTGCCAGATGAATCCAGTGACGGGCTATCATAAGTCCAAGCCCCTCGACCGTACTATACCAGATCCGGTACCCGCACACGGGTTCCGGAATAACGAGGATAGGGTTTGGTTCGAGCGGTATTTTCAGACACGGATGGTTATGATTGAGCGCCCTATTGAGCATATCTGGACTGAGAGCCCATGGTTCCTCACACGGATCCGCGCTATGCCTCACTGGTTCGATCTCCTGTCGTTGGCCAAGAGGGTCAACCTATCCTGGATTAGAGGTGCGTGTGCGACTATGATCAGCGACCCGTTTACACCATTCACCTACCATGCCTTCTTTCGGAGTCGCTCATTCATCATCAGTCCCGCGACCGTTTCCGCCGCGTTGGGGGTACCAGAGGTACCTGATTATGTTTGCCCCCACAGGCCTGATGCACCTGTGACCCCACCATCCGCTATTATCAGGGAGCTCCGAGGACCACTTTCTCACCGATGACTACCACATGCTTCATTTGGTCCTCAGCAATTGCCTCCTAGTGACGTCCTATAGAGAGAAGATCGCGGCTTGGTATGCGCGAGTCTTATATGCTGTGGGGACGGGACAGCCTGTTTGTATACCACGCCTATATATTGATTTTATGGTCCACCCCACCCGTTATATCTCGTCCAGGAAGCACCTGAAGGGTGCTTGGGCTATTCAGAGGGTCATGGCGGATGCCGGATTCCTCGAGCTCGCTGGAGATGATATCCGCCCTTCTCCCCGCCGATTTAGCGAGGCGGCTGCTCGCCGCTCCGACGCCCAGAAGAGGAAGCGCAAGGGGAAAGGGACAGCGAGGGTGAGGGGGAGGAAGAAGAGGCGTGGTGGTACAGACACGGAGGCCGGAGCTTCAGGGACACCCACCGAGGTGGAGGAGCTTGACTCGGATGATGAGGATGATCCAGTTGCTGCGGTTCAGCAGTTTGAGCTGCGACAGCGGTCGCAGTCTCGTGCCCAGGGAGAGTCTTCTTCTTCTGTGCCTCTCCCGACAGTTCGCGAGCTATTATTGGAGGAGAGAGAGGCCAGGATTAGACTCGAGGGCCGGATGGATCAGATCCAGACCTTGCTGGAGTCCATTTTGATTCAGATAGGGGTTGATCAGGCTGTTCACTCTGCTCACCATCCCACAGCCACCCCTTCTGCCCCGCCTACTGTTGATCCATCGCATGTTACTACTCCTTCAGATCCACCACTTACTGATCCATCATCTGCTGCCCCAGCTGCTGCAGCTACTGATCCGGTTTCGACCACTGCTTCCGAGCCATCTACTACTGCTCCTACTACTACTGTATTGCCGCCTACTCCCATCGACATCCCTTCTGATATAGCCGATGATACGCCACCTGGGGTCGATTAGTTTTAGTCGGGGAGGTGGTATTTATGTATTTTTGGTTGGTTGTATATGTTGGTGGTTTTTGGGTGTATTATTTGGTTAGTTGGTATTGTATGGACAGTATTTATCACTGCTTGTATTTTATTTTATTCTGTTCATATTCCAGTGGTTTCGATTGATTGGATCATGGTTTTATTGTATTATTGTTATCTTTTGATCCTGTCTGTTTTGGAGATTGTGTTCTACTTTTCTATGCTAGGTTGCTTTGCTTGCGATCATCATTTGCTCTATACAGGTGATACCCATCTCTTTTATTTATTGAAAATCAACTTCTGAGGACTTTGTTGTTTTCAGTTGGGGGTAGGAGACAATAGATAGGTATACACCCGTAATAATCAGGTTTTGCACTTAGATATGTTTTAAATTTAATGAGAACACAGTCTGTTAAAATTTGAAAATTTTTTATTGAATAGTATTGATAGAATAACTCTGAATAACCTCTCCTGCTTGTTAATTAGACAATGATACATTTGTAGTATTCTTATCTTTTTATGGATTAAATCCACGCGGTTTTTCTGTATCATTGAAATGAATTGCATCTGTAAAGCTATTATGTACCCAACACTTTTGTGCACTAATTGGCAGCCATGTAGAAAATCTGAAAATGGAGTTAAAATGAATATTGTGCGAAAAAGAACAAGTAGTGGAAGCTAATAACCCTTTGTGAGCTATTGAGCCAATCATCATTTCTGAGGGGATTCTCATACATTGTCGAATGTTTTTTTTTTTCTTGCATATACTTGGTAAATTCGTTGTTAAGTCTCAGTTTTCTTTAAAGTTTTGACTGCTTGTTAGAGGAGAACGTTCAGGATTTACCAATTAAATTTGATGAACACTTAAGTGCTAAAAATTGAAAGTTGAGAAAATGATTCAAGCCATCGTTTACCCAGTCCTTTACCTAATATAGCTCACCCTCATTCATTGAATAGTTAACCCCTGATCCCACCTCAATTAAACATTTCCAATAAAATCACAAGAACCCAAATCTTTGATCTACACCTTGACCTCATTGAACCGTTTGATAAATTTGTTGAGAATGAGTCATCAAAGTATGTGAAATGGAAGGAAGTTGTTGTGGGGATGAAGAGGTTAAAAAAAAAAAAAAAAAAAAAAAAAAAAAAAAAAATGATGATGAATGAAGAGGTTATAAAAAAAAAAAAAAAAAAAAAAAAAAAAAAAAAAAAAAAAAAAGTATATGAAATGAATGGGAGATTGGGTGGAGAAAAGAATAAATAATAAAAAGAGAAGAAATTCCATCACATACTAAAAAGCACACTCTTCTCTACAACACCCCCACCTACTAAATAAAAGCCGCAAGTCAAAGTCTTGAAGATTCTCAATAATTGATTTGAACATGGAAGTGTGAGTTGAATTCTCCACGGTATTTCGCTCCTCTAGTAAGTAGTATTCCATTCATGAGACTATACACTCTTAAATGTTCGTTTTTCATAGAGTCCAGTATGAAAGCATTAGCACTTAGAATATCATCCTTATAAAAGCTTTCATACGATGTGCGATCATTGTAAAGCAAGTTTCTGAGAGACGTTCTTTTTGAGTGTGACCAATGTGAGAATTGAGCTAAAACTGCAAGTTTCCAAAGTATAATATTCTGGATAACTCTTAATAAGGGTTGGACGCATGGTTGTTAATTTCACACACACACGGGTGCATGATGGTAATACATGTGTTATATTTTACTTGGTAATATGGGAGAGTATGTGGATCTCTTTCATGGGTTGATAGAGGATATTATATTATTGTAGAGTTGAATTAACAGTTTAAAGGAAAGGGAAATTCTACAAGTTATTCTAATTCTTTTTTTGAGCTTAAAATTGGAATTTTGTGGGTATATTCACTGCAAACCCTCACGAGACAACACTCGTCCACTAGGGGGAACCTAGGGTTTAACGGCTTGTTGCATTCGCTAAATGCAACCGCGATTCCTGCGAAAGTGAGTTAGGATTTTTCTCTCTATCTTAGTTTAGGTTGTTTTTAGTTTTTCTTTGTTTCTTAGTCGTGGTAGTATTAGTTTAGGAATTTTTATTTTATTTTTATTTTCGCTTTATCGCTAGGGACTAGCAATAAGCTAGTTGGGGGTTGTGCAAAGCGGGGGTATTTGTAAAATACAACCGCGCTAAAAGGAAGAATTGTATTAGTTTTTATCACAACTTCCCGTGTTATCCGCAGTTTGCATTGCAAGGCTAATTTTTTATACAATATGATTAATCTATGATAAGTTGTATTGTTTTAGCTGTTGTTTGTGCAGATTACTGCTGTGTGGACTGAACAGATGAACATCAGAATAAATGGAATGCTGGAATGCAAACAAAAGAAGTCAAGGCTGAAATGTGGAGTTCGATCGCTCTAAGAAGGTTCGATCGATCGAAGGTTCGATCGCTCGAAGAGAGTCGAAGCGCTTGAAGATCAAGGGTTCGATCGATCGAGATCAGTTCGATCGATCGAACGGGGTATTTCCAGTAACATTTATGTGCGCAGCAGAATGCGGGTTTTAACCCTAGTGCCTTAGGTTTTCTATTTATATGCGTTTTGTACACGTCCATAAGGACGCCCACTTTTACATTTTAACAGTTTAGAAGGAGAGATAGAGAGTTGGCTTGGTTTTTTGTAGGTTTTTCATTGAATATTCGTATTGTGGATTGGATTTCTTGAAGTTTATACAAGTATTCTTCATTCCAGGTTAACTAGATATCACGTATTTACATTCTGCAGTTCGTAAGTGTAGTTTTATTGCTCATATCGTAGTATTGCATGCTAAATATTGTCAAAATCATTGTTTTTAGATTTTTAATGAAAAACTCGCAACCAAACAGGGTATTAATGTTTTCTTACGTTAAAACTAATTCTGTGACACTCCAGACGATGTCTGAGTAGTCCCAGGTTGGGAGAACACGATGAAACAGTGATCTCCAGCCTCTGCCATGCAGCAGGATAATCGCTGTGTTCGATCGATCGAAGTTAGTTCGATCGATCGAACCAGAGACAGTCAATCGATCGAAGTCAGTTCGATCGATTGGGGGATGAAGGTCTTCGATCGATCGAAAGCGCGTCGATCGATCGAACTCTCAGATTCTTGAGGATGTTCCCTGCAGTATTCCAGGACTTTTTGTTTTAGGACTTGTTATCATTCTGTCCCAAATAAATGCTCAGTTTGTCAAAACAGTTTTAAAACTAAGGCCCTAAGGCATTTTCTTTCAATACATTTTGCAAACCATCTTCAATGCTAACACCATTGAGGATGCGAGTCTTAACTATTGGATTAAACCGCTTTTGTGTATTTCAATTTAACTGTGATGATATGGTCCCGGTCATGAAAGGGCCATAGATTCTTTATTTTTAGAGGAATATGGAAAACTGTAGGTAATATGCTCCATTGTGCTTCAAGGTAAATGCATGGTAGATGGCTAGGTTACTGCGGATTCGTGTAATCCCAACACTTTCTTCTAAAAGTTAAACACCCTAATTTTAAGTACTGTTTTAATTAGCTAGTTAGATTGTTTAGTTAATTTTAATTATTTTCATTAGTAATCCTAGTTTGTGGAACTTTGTGTTCCGCACCATCATTCAATCTTAGTTATTTTATTTTGTTTTCTTTAGAGGTTAGTCTAATTCGATAGGTCAACACCTTCCCTGTGGGATCGACCTGGTCTTACCAGATATTACTTGCACGTCTACCTACACTTGGGTATTGCACAAGAGCGCACAAGAAAATTCTCGTGTCAGGAACCATGGGAAGAAGAAGATTTAGAGGATGTGGTGTCGGAATGCCATAATGCTGTATTCATTTATGTTGATGACTTCCTTGTCATCCAAGTGGTTCCCTACATTCATCTGCACTTGAGTTATTTGTTGTTCCGGCTTCAATGCCCTCTACCTGCTAGTGCACATGGTGATATCATGCCAATAGTGAGGTTATTTCTTGGTCACATTTCTTGTTTTGTTTATTCCTTTAGTTCTTTCGTTTATACTATTTAAATTCTTTCTTTGTTTTTTGTTCTCTTTTGGTTTCCTTTGTCAGGGGTGTCACTATGAATCAAATGTTACCGCCACTGTTCCTTCCACATCAGTTGTTCCACGGATTTGGACCATATATAAGGTCCCCGGGCACTCCGCTGTAAGAGGAAAGTCCGTTGCAAACTTACACGCCGTTATCGCTATCTCCATCCGGATCACCTCCTGCATGTGCGAACAATTTCTTGGAGAGTTCAGACTTGCTCAATGATGTCCTGGATGCTTTTCGGCTGTTCTGGAAAAGGGAATCATCAAATTTGGACCCCACATTCGAAGCTTTGGCGGAGAAAGAAGTTGTGGAAGAAGATATTTTCATGCTTGAAAAGTAGTGCTTCACTTCAATTGTATTCTGTCATTTCATCTTTCTTTCATCAATTGAAGTGTAGTCCTGGACAAAGTTTTATTAGTTTCAGTTTCTTTTAGTTTTTTCTTTATCAATAAGGTTTTAAATACCATGTTGGGGGCAATAATATTGCAAATGGATGCTACTACAATGTTTTATCTATAAAATTTTGCAATTTTCTATGGTAATGATGACTTTTTGGCTTACATAACCTGTCAATGAACTGTTTTATCATTTTTATGTATGTCCAGATGAATGTTGGTTAGTTGGGGGTGTAAAATATTTTAATACAGTGATATTTTAGAATTTCAATGTTCGATCGATCGAACACATCTCGATCGATCGAAATCATCAAAACCTCGAGCGCTTCAGCAGGCCTCAATCGATCGAAGGTTCGATCGATCGAACTTTCTCGATCGATCGAGACTTGTATTTAAACGAGACGTCTTCTATACACTTTCTCAGTCTCTCATTATCTCTCTCACTTTCAATTGCTCAGAGACAGAGAAGCTCGAGTGATTTCTCTTTACCCCCTCATCTCTCAAGCCATTTGAGGAGCCCCTGGATCCCTCTGATCACCATCATCATCCTCTTCATCATCTACCCGTGTTCCACCCAAGGTAAGGTCCACAAAATCCCCCTTGTTTTCCTTTTCATTTAAACTGTTAGGGGGTGCCCCCATTGGGTTTAAACCATTTCGTTGATGTTTTTCTTGATTTTTTATGTTTGCGGGCTATTCCCGTTCTCTATCGTTGTCGCTGTAGCCTCGCTGTGTTCGATCGATCGAACTTTGTTCGAGCGATCGAGCTCAGCCACATTTTAATCGATCGAACTGGGCTCGAGCGATCGAACCCAGCATCTTTTCAATCGATCGAACGCGGCTCGAGCGATCGAACATAGAACTTTTTCAATCGATCGAACATACTTCGATCGATCGAAGGGTAGCAGTTTCAATATCTTTTCTGTTTTCCTTGTTTTCTTGTATTTACTGTCTATTTATTCCATTTCAGGGCTTTCACGATGAATCCTATCACCGGGTACCACAAGTCCAAGCCACTTGATCTCACCATACCCGACCCCATACCAGATCACGGGCTCAGAAATGAGGAGGAACGGGTGTGGTTTACTAGACACTTCTAGTCTAGGAAGGTCATGTTGGAGCAGCCAGAAGAGTCTGTATGGCTCTCAGCCCCATGGTTTTTAGGACGGATCAGAGACCAGCCATCATGGTACAATATGTTGATCCAGATAAAGAGGATCAACATCCACTGGGTTCGTGAAGCCTGCTCTTCTATGATCAAGGATCTTGCAGCCTAGTTTACATACAGATCATTCTTCTGCGAGCGCGAGATCCTATTCAGCCCTGCCACCATTTCAGCTACTCTGGACGTACCTAAGGTACCAGATTATTTCTATCCTCGCCTACTAGGAGCCCTAGAGATGCCTCCTACAACCATTATCCGTGAGCTTACAGGCAGCGCCTTTCAATTCTGGAATGGTGTTTCTCTTATCGAGGATAAGCTTCTCACTGAGAACTATCACCTCCTCCATCTGACGCTGGTGAACTGCATATTTATGACATCTTATCACAAGAAATTCCCCACGTGGTATGCCCGTGCCCTATATGCTATTGGGACAGGACAGCGAGTCTGTCTGTCTCGCCTATATATTGACTTCTTGGTCCAGCCTACGTGGTACATCACCGCCAAGCGCCATCTTAAGGGTGCTTGGCCTATACAATGGGTCATTGAGCAGGATGGACTAGTTCCATTGGCCACAGATTCGATCATTCAGGCCTCTAGTCGATTTGGCGAGACGGCGGCCCGCCGTTCTGATGCTTAGAAGAAGAGAAAAGCAAAGGGTAATGCAAAGATTGGAGCAAAGAAGAAGAGGGGAGGAGGCACCGATACAGAGGGTGCAGCTTCTGGGACGCCCACAGAGGCTGAGGAGCTTGATTATGATGATGAGGTTGATCCTCGTATTGAGGTTGCACAGTTTGAGCTGAGACAGCGGTCTCAGGCTCCCGCCCAGGGAGAGTCTTCTTCATCCGCGCCTCTCCCTACTGTTCACGAGTTGCTATTAGAGGAGAGGGAGGCCCGGATCAGACTCGAGGGCAAGATGGATCGCATGACGACTCTTCTTGAGGCTATACTTATTCAGATAGGGGTTGACCAGTCTTTGCATACACCTCCACCACCCACTACTGGTCCTTCATTCGCAGCTCCTCAGGTTGATCGTTCTGGTCCATCTATATCGGTAGCCCCATTTGTTCCTGTTCTTACTCCTTCTGTACCATCTACTCATCCTTCTGCTCCATCCACATCGACGACACCGCCTGCGTCTGAGACACCACTTCCACCACCTCCAGTTGTGACAGATCCATTATTATCTACACCAGCTGCTCCGACTGCGAGTGACCCGGCGACGGCTACTACTGTTGGTGAGGGTGGAGATGCGGATGATCCAGACGTGCTTATTGAGATATTATCGGATGTTGCCGATGATGTATAGAGTCTGATAGATCAGTGTTTTTAGTTGTTGGGTTGTTTTGGTGGGATATGACTGTATTCTTTTCTCTCTCTCTCTCTCTCATTTTTCTTGTGGTTTGGTTAGTTGGACATGTTGTTTTTTTTGTTTTATGGATATTGTAATCACTGTTCTATTATTTCATTCTCGTATATATCCAGTGATTAGTTCTATTTATGTATGGATCTCATGCTTTATATTTTCATATTCTATTTGATCCTGCCTGTTTGGAGTTTGTATGCTTTCTTTACAGGTTGTTACGCTTGCGGTTATTACTATGCTTTGACAGGTGATATCTCTCTATCTATATTTAAAAATTATCTTCTGAGGACATCGCAATTTTCAGTTGGGGGTGGAATGTAGATAGATAGTCACCTGCACATGTCTATACTTAGCAATCTGAATACATTTATTGTACATGTCATACAATCTCAGTTGAATTTGGAGATTTTGAACAAATTTTCAATTAATATAAATTGGAATTTTCTTGAAAATACAAAACTTTATTGGTAGAACTGTTGGGTTTGTGCCCTCAAACCATTACTTTATATAGGAGACATTGACATTTTAATATATGGATATCAACTTTACATTTTGTTATGTATGTTTCTTTCATGAGATGATTGTTATCCTTAAGTATCATAGTAAGTAATGCGTGTATGTATGAGATACATACAAGTGAGATACGAATTGCTATTCTTTGTTACTTAGAACATGTCACAGTGGATGTTGAGACTAGGATATCTCATCAGGTTTACACCGTAGCATGATTAACTACCATTGGATGGAGTGATCAATCTCAAATCACTAGAGTGTAACTCTTAGTTAATATGCTAGTGCTTATAGTGCATTGACGGACCTGAGTTTCCTATTGACGCTCAAGGCTGTCAATCAGTCGATAGGAACTCATAACTTGTGTAAGGTACGTGTTCTCAATCTTGAGACGATTATGAACACAGACTATGGATATGACTGCTTTGACTTACCTATCAGTGAGGTCTATAGAAGATCAACACCTGGGTATCTTGGGTATGTCATATTCATAGGGTTGTGAACATATATTGTCAAGATAGAATCTACCCTCTGATTCAGAGTAAGCATTCCCTTAAGAATGTCACCAAGTCGATTACTGAGTACTGCAGTCTTGTTGATAAGAGTTATCAACATGTTTGGTAATCATGAGAGGTGAATGGGACTCAAGGAATTCAAGAAGTAATCATGATTCAGGTTGACAGTAACAGTTATCCGACTACCTGAATATGATTACGAATGCTGACGGTAGAGGGACATTAGTACAACATACAAGTCTAGTTATCGCTTCGGATATGTTCTTTTGCGTTGGAGTTCAGTTATCGTTTTATAGTGGAGTAAACATTAACTGATCAGTCGATTAATTTGCTGATCAAAGAGTTTGGTCATGGGAGTTAATCGACTGATCTGAGCCAACAATAAAGAGCCTAGGAGGTCCCACTCTTAGCTCCGCTAGGATGCTTGGAAAGTCAAATGAGGATGATGTCAAGACAGGTTCGATCGATCGAAGTTGTCTCGATCGATTGAAGTCTAGACAGGTTCGATCGATTGAAGATGGTTCGATCGATCGATTGTTTGATCGATCGAAGCCACTTCGATCGCTCGAGAGCTAGGTCGGTTCTGGGAATCTATAAATAGGGCAGCTGCGTTCTAAAAAAAGAGGTGGTTCATCGTTTTGAACGTCAGAAGCTGCAGAAACTATTTTTGGAGCCCCAAAACCTTCTGTATCCTCTCCATTAGGGTTCCCACCAACCCTAGCCCTTCCTGCGAGCATCCATAGGAGTCATAAGAGTGAAGACCATCTAGTGGAGGCTGCTGGAAGTCAGAGATTTCAGAATTAGGTTCAAGACAGTAAGGTATAATTCTTGTCTCCTCTTGTGCGCATCTATAGAGTTGATGGGTAGTAGATCCGGGCATGCCAATTAAGTTTTATAACTTGATTTTTCCGCTGCGCGTTTAAACTTAGAACTTAAACCATTTTTTTCCAACAATTGGTATCAGAGCCACGCTCGTTTGGATCTATAGATGCGTTTTTGGAACACTATTTTGATTTGCAAGTTGATTTTAGAACTATTTTCGAAACTGCATCATCACAGATCTGTTTCTGCAGTGTTATCGCAGCAGTATACAAATCTATGATTGCATAGGATGCAAGGCGGATTCGATCGATCGAACATATTTTGATCGATCGAACATCTGTTCTCAAGCGATCGAACAGTCTTCGATCGATCGAGACCTTCTGGTATTCGATCGATCGAATGAAGTTAGATCGATCGAGACAAATTCTTTGTCAGGTTCTCTGTTTCATAGTTTTAAAGTGTTTTGAAATTAAAAACTTTAATTTTTAAAATATTCTGTAAAATTTTCAAATCATTCTGTGAAACAGAATGTTCAAGCGATTGAACAGTGTTCAATCGATCGAAGGTTCGAGCGATCGAACGGTCTTCGATCGATCGAACTGTGACAGAGAAGTAAGATGCTGTTTTATGTTCTAATTTAGTATGTAAAGAGTTTATATACTGTGTGAATCAATTAAGTGTTTCAACAGTTACATATATTTGTTATGTATGTATGGATGCGTGTACGACTAACCCTTTTGCAGCTAGATTAGTCGCTATCTCCCATGGCACCAAATCATTTGAATATTTGTATTTAAATTGTTTGAGATTGGTGCATGTTGTAATTTAAGTTTGGTTTGGTTTTAAGGCATATGTAAAGGGCGCTGCGACTTCAATCCTACGAAAAGGAAAGTCGCACCGGTTTCCCTAGCCTTTTATTTTGTTGTTATTTCTATTTCTAGATAAATTGTAAACTTTGAAAGAAGCATAGGACAAATGTAATAGAATTAGAAAATCCATGAAGATGGAGCAAGGAGCCGTTATCCATGAAGATGGAGCTAAAGGCGATCAAACCAAAAGGAGGTTCTATAGAGATAGAGCCATGGGAGATAGAGGCATTGTTTGAATGCCTATATTTCATTTTAGTTTTTTGTTTTATGTGCTTGATTTGTGATTGGCGTATAATACATTGTTGCATGCACATAAAACAAGTTTTCTAAAATAAGATTCAAAGATTTTTTTAACGCATTAGTAAACATTGGATGTTTATGGGTAATGTATAAAAATAAATTTTTCTAAAAAGCAAAATCCTTAATTTACCAAATCTAGTGGGAGAGGGTCTTATTTATTGACACCCACGATCTTCCATTAACGGTTCACTGTAAGATGAGTAGTGCATTCTGTGTCACCTCGTCAGGGGTGATCATTCCATACGGAGGGTGCATTACTTATTGGTTACTAGATGTGAACTTCTTTTGAAAGGATCAATCAGACGTGTTAGAGGGTGACCACCACACGGAGGCGCTACTTGAGACGGTTGTGATTGGATCTTAGTTAATGGTACACACTAGCTAAGCTATGGATAAGGGATCCCACACGGGGCATTATTCAGAAACTTAGAGATCAAAAGGGATCGGGAGTCATAACTAGTTTTTGCAAGAGTTGCATAGCGGACAAGTCTTGATTAATCGAAAAATAGAAAATTGACCTCCACACGGAGGCTTTAATCTTTTGTTTCGGTATTCAGGCGACTTTGTTTTAAAATAAGAGTTTTAAGGATTCTTTTATTTCAAACTGTCAAATCCTGATATCCATATTTATTTTGTTTGTTTGATTTTCAGTAATCATAATGTCTGGATCTGCATTTAGTCCACTTGCCACCATACTCATTCAAAACAAGTTAACTGGAAACAACTACACTGAATGGAAACGTAACCTTGACATCGTGTTAACTGCGGAGGATCACATATATGTCCTCACCACCCCATGCCCCGAAGAACCCGCAGAAAATGCTTCGGCAGCTGCCAGACGCGAGTTCGACAAATGGAAGAAGTCGAATGGAATGGCTCGTTGCTATATTCTAGCCTCAATGGCTGGTATGTTGCAACACCAATTCCAATCGAATGATTCTGCCAGTGACATTATCACATCCCTGAAAAAGATGTTTGGGGAGCATGGCAGGCCTGCCAGACAGGTAGCTATGCAAAAGATAATGAGTGCAAAGATATCAGAAGGGACTCCAGTCAAGGAACATGTTTTAAAAATGATTGGTTATTTAAACGAGCTGGAGACCCTAGGTTCCAACATCGATGCACAGACCCAAGTTGATATGATCCTCAATTCGCTATCGCCTTCATTCGCTCAATTTAAACTTAACTATAATATGAATCAAATGAATTTTTCAATGAGCGAATTGATGAGTTCTCTTTTGGCAGCGGAAGGGGTGATCAAACCTGGGGTCAACGTTTTGAACGTTGAGAAAAGCGCTTCCTCTTCCCGATCTACACCGAAAGGAAAGAAAGGGAAGAAGAAGGCTGGTACTGGTGGTCCAAGTGTTGGACCGGTCCCTAAGATTGCAAAATCTAAGGGAAAAGGTAAGGGCAAAGGGAAGGTGGGTGGCCAAGGCAAAGGAAAGTGTTTCCAATGCGGAGAGAAGGGCCACTGGAAGAGGAACTGTCCAGAATTCTTAGCTACAAGAGTTCAAGGTATGATTAAATCACATGTGATTGAAGTAAGTTTTATTACGGATACTTCAAACACTTGGTGCATTGATTCTGGTGCGACTAACCATATCTGTAATTCATTGCAGGGGTTCAGATCAACCAGGAGGTGCAGTGATGGGGAAATCGTACTTACTCTAGGTTCTAGCGCAATCGTTTCTGCGGTTGCTATAGGAGTCGTAGTTTTAGAATTTCTAGACAATAAAGTTTTGATTTTATCAGATGTACTTTACGTCCCTTCAATGAGACGTAATTTAATTTCAGTTTCTAATTTATCGAATAATGGTTATTCTTTTCATTTTGGAACTGAAGTTGTGATTAAAAGAAATAGTTCTTTTATATGTTCTGGTGTTAAATCAAATGGTTTGTATGTGATTACTCCCAATATTTCTAAAGATTCTTGCTTGGAACTTAATAACTCAATGGTAACTATACCATCTAAAAGAAAAGAACCTTCCACTAATCCAACAAGGCTTTGGCACATGAGGCTTGGCCATATCAATCTAAATAGGATTGGCAGACTAGTCAAAGAAGGGATCTTAGGCGATTTGGTTCTCGAACCAATGGAAGTCTATGAGTCTTGTTTAGAGGGTAAGATGACCAAAAGGCCCTTTCCAGCAAAGGGCAATAGGACCAATGCATTGTTGGAATTAGTTCATACTGATGTGTGTGGACCAATAAATATTAGAGCAAGGGGTGGTTATGATTATTTCATAACATTTACCGATGACCACTCTAGGTATGGATATGTGTACCTAATGCAGCACAAGTCTGAAGCCTTTGAAAAGTTCAAAGAGTTTAGGGCTGAAGTGGGGAAGCAATTGGGCTCACATATCAAAGCCATTTGATCTGATCGAGGTGGCGAATACCTCTCTAATGAGTTTATTGATCACCTTGTACTGAATGTGATTTTGTCACAGTTGACTGCACCTGGCACGCCTCAGCAGAATGGTGTAGCTGAGAGAAGGAACCGGACTCTTTTAGACATGACTAGGTCAATGATGAGTTATTCAGAGTTGCCATTATTCCTTTGGGGTTATGCTTTGGAAACCGCTGCATACATACTAAATCTAGTGCCAAGCAAATCTGTTCCCAGGACACCACGGGAGATGTGGATTGGGCGCAAGCCTTCTTTGCAACATCTCCGGATATGGGGGTGTCCGGCATATGTGCTGAAAGGAAAGATGAGCAAGTTGGATTCTAGATCAGAAGTATGTTATTTTGTAGGGTATCCAAAGGGTACTTATGGATGGTATTTTTATGATCCAAGAGAACAGAAAGTGTTTGTTAGTACAAATGTTGTTTTCTTAGAGGATGATTATATCATGAACCATAAACCTAAGGGAAGGATAGATCTGAGAGAAATAGAAGGAGAGCCCTCAGTCCAACCCGCAGTTGATAACGATGTAAATCAAGAAAATACCACTTCTTCACCCATTTCTGCACTGGTACCTCGTCGTAGTGGGAGGATTATCAGCCAGCCTGATAGATACATGTTCTTAGGAGAAGTTTTTGAAGCTGTCTCCATAGAATCTGATTCTGATCCTGCCACATACGAAGAGGCAATGACTGATGTTGATTCAGAACATTGGGTTAAAGCTATGAAGGATGAATTAGAATCTATAGATTCTAATCAGGTCTGGGATCTTGTAGAACTTCCAGCCAATATTAAACCCATTGGTTGTAAGTGGGTCTACAAGAGGAAAAGAGCATCTGATGGAAAGGTTGAGACCTTTAAGGCTAGGCTTGTAACAAAAGGTTATACTCAGAGGGAGGGCATTGACTATGAGGAAACCTTCTCTCCGGTAGCCATGCTGAAGTCCATCAGAATACTCTTATCCATTGCTGCATGCCTAGATTATGAGATCTGGCAGATGGACGTCAAGACTGCATTCTTGAATGGCAATCTTGAGGAGGACATCTATATGCAACAACCAGAAGGGTTCATAGCTGGTCGGAAAGGTAACTTGGTATGCAAATTGTAAAAGTCCATTTATGGGCTTAAGCAAGCATCCAGAAGTTGGAACATCCGATTTGACCAAGCAGTCAAGTCGTTTGGTTTCATACAGAATCTGGATGAACCTTGTGTATACAAGAAGAGTGAAGGAAAAGTGGTGGTCTTTCTTGTGCTTTACGTTGACGACATTCTACTCATTGGAAATGATGTAGCGGCGCTGTCAACAGTCAAGGTTTGGCTAGCTAGTACTTTCGATATGAAGGATCTAGGAGAGGCGAGCTATATTCTTGGGATAAAGCTCTTTTGGGATCGCAAGTGAAAGATAATGGGATTGTCTCAAGCTGGTTATATCGATAAGGTGCTAACTAAGTTTTCAATGGATAATTCGAAGAAAGGTTTGTTACCTTTCAGGCATGGTTTAGCGTTCTCCAAGGACCAGTGTCCAAAGACACAGGAGGAGAGGAATCGCATGATAGGAGTTCCCTATGCTTCAGCAGTGGGAAGTCTTATGTATGCGATGTTATGCACTAGACCAGATATTTGCTTTGTCGTTGGCATGGTTAGCAGATATCAGTCGAATCCAGGTCCAGAGCACTGGACAGCCATCAAGCACATTCTTAAGTACTTGAGAAGGACTAAAGATTACATGCTTATGTACGGTGGTAGTGAGTTAATTCCATTAGGATACACTGACTCGGACTTTATGTCAGATAAAGATTCGAGGAAGTCGACGTCCGATCATCTCTTTACCTTGGGAGGTGGTGCTGTCAGTTGGAGAAGCATTAAGCAGAAATGCATTGTAGACTCAACTACAGAAGCTGAGTATGTGGCTGCTTGTGAAGCCGCAAAGGAAGCTGTTTGGCTCAAGAAGTTCCTTATGGAGCTCGAGGTGGTACCTGCGTCATTGTCACCTATTACGCTTTATTGTGATAATAGTGGGGCAGTGGCTCAGTCCAAGGAGCCAAGGAATCACGGAAAAGGGAAGCACATAGAGCGGAAATATCATCTTATCCGAGATATAGTCCAACGTGGAGATGTGACTGTCACCAAGATTGCCACCGTTGACAATCTTGCTGATCCGTTTACAAAGGCTTTGCCACAGAAGGTCTTTGATCGTCATCTAGATAGTCTAGGTCTCAGATGTAATCCTGTATGGTTGTGAGTGCAAGTGGGAGTTTGTTGGGTTTGTGCCCTCAAACCATTACATTATATAGGAGACATTGACATTTTAATATATGGATATCAGCTTTACATTTTGTTATGTATGTTTCTTTCATGAGATGATTGTTATCCTTAAGTATCATAGTAAGTAATGCGTGTATGTATGAGATACATACAAGTGAGATACGAATTGCTATTCTTTGTTACTTAGAACATGTCACAGTGGATGTTGAGACTAGGATATCTCATCAGGTTTACACTGTAGCATGATTAACTACCATTGGATGGAGTGATCAATCTCAAATCACTAGAGTGTAACTCTTAGTTAATATGCTAGTGCCTATAGTGCATTGACGGACCTGAGTTTCCTATTGACGCTCAAGGCTGTCAATCAGTCGATAGGAACTCATAACTTGTGTAAGGTACGTGTTCTCAATCTTGAGATGATTATGAACACAGACTATGGATATGACTGCTTTGACTTACCAATCAGTGAGGTCTATAGAAGATCAACACCTGGGTATCTTGGGTATGTCATATTCATAGGGTTGTGAACATATATTGTCAAGATAGAATCTACCCTCTGATTCAGAGTAAGCATTCCCTTAAGAATGTCACCAAGTCGATTACTGAGTACTGCAGTCTTGTTGATAAGAGTTATCAACATGTTTGGTAATCATGAGAGGTGAATGGGACTCAAGGAATTCAAGAAGTAATCATGATTCAGGTTGACAGTAACAGTTATCCGACTACCTGAATATGATTACGAATGCTGACGGTAGAGGGACATTAGTACAACGTACAAGTCTAGTTATCGCTTCGGATATGTTCTTTTGCGTTGGAGTTCAGTTATCGTTTTATAGTGGAGTAAACGTTAACTGATCAGTCGATTAATTTGCTGATCAAAGAGTTTGGTCATGGGAGTTAATCGACTGATCTGAGCCAACAATAAAGAGCCTAGGAGGTCCCACTCTTAGCTCCGCTAGGATGCTTGGAAAGGCAAATGAGGATGATGTCAAGACAGGTTCGATCGATCGAAGTTGTCTCGATCGATTGAAGTCTAGACAGGTTCGATCGATTGAAGATGGTTCGATCGATCGAAGCCACTTCGATCGCTCGAGAGCTAGGTCGGTTATGGGAATCTATAAATAGGGCAGCTGCGTTCTAAAAAAAGAGGTTGTTCGTCATTTTGAACGTCAGAAGCTGCAGAAACTATTTTTGGAGCCCCAAAACCTTCTGTATCCTCTCCATTAGGGTTCCCACCAACCCTAGCCCTTCCTGTGAGCATCAATTGGAGTCATAAGAGTGAAGACCATCTAGTGGAGGCTGCTGGAAGTCAGAGATTTCAGAATTGGGTTCAAGACAGTAAGGTATAATTCTTGTCTCCTCTTGTGCGCATCTATAGAGTTGATGGGTAGTAGATCCGGGCATGCCAATTAAGTTTTATAACTTGATTTTTTCGCTGCGCGTTTAAACTTAGAACTTAAACCGTTTTTTCCCAACAAGAACGACTTGCAATACTCACTCCTATTTAGCTGTTATCAAGCAATGACACAACCATTTTATTCTCATCTTTTTATGAATTAAATTCATGCATTTTTCTAATTCGCTAGGATGATTGCATGTGTTAACTATTCTTGTATCCAAATTCCTTATGCACATGTTAATAGCTATGCAGAAAACCTAAATAAGAGTTAAGATGACTTTTGTACTCTAAGTGTAAGTAGTGGAAACTAGTTACCGTTAGTGAGCTTTTGAATCCAATCTTCAGTTCTGAGGGAGTTATCACATTAAATTCGAATTGTTTTCTTGAAAATACATATTAAATTCGTAGAATAGTCTCTAATTCTTTATTTTGGCTGCTGACTAGAGGAGAACGTTCAGGATTTACCAACAAAACTCAATGAACACAGAAGTGCTAAAACTAAGAAGTTGAGAAAATGATTTAAGCCATCGTTATTTGCTCCTTACCTTTCCATATACCTATATCAACATTCCAGAATATGCATTGTTCTCAACCCCACACTTAGTAAATACTGCCAAATCTATTATGAAATCCTAAATCCCTAATCCCATACTTTGACCTTAATACATCCCATTACGCATCCAATGTGATTGAATTGTTGAAGTATGTTATGAGGAGGGAATAGTTGCAGGAGGGGCTGCATATATAAAAAAAAAGTGAAAGAAGAAGGAGTTCAGGTTTTGTTAAAAAAAAAAGGGGACATTTATGAGAATAGAGGATGGTCGGAATGAAGTAAAGAATAAATTACTACACTCAATCAAATGCTAAAGATGTGCGATTTCTTACCCTTCTCATTTCTACCTTAATATGTAAAACCCGAAAAGTCAAAGCATTAATGATTCTTAGCAACTTAGTTTAAAACACGAACGTGTGAATTGAGTTATCCACGGTATTTCGCTCCTCTAGTTAGTAATATTCCTTTTATGAGACTATACACTCTAAATGTTCATCTTTTATTGAGTCAGGTGTAAAAGCATTAGTAACCAAAACATCACTCATATCAAGGCTTTCACACCATGAGCGATCATTATTAAACAAGTTTCTGAGAGATGTTCATTTTTGAGTGTAAACCCTTGTGAGAATTGAGTTGAAACTACAAGTTCTGAGAGTATGATAGTCTAAACAACTCTAAATAAAGTTTGATGTATAGCTGTTAATTTCACACACACACGGATACATGGATGTGATGCATATATTATTCTTTCTTTGTGACATGAGGAACATGTGTGTTTCTTTCATGGTTTGAATGAGGATGATATGTTTTGTAGAGCTAAATTGATAGTTGAATAGAAGAGAGTGTTTACAAGTTATTCTATATCTTTTTGATCTTAAAATCAGAGAATTTTGTGGGTATAATCACTGCAAACCCTCACGAGACAACACTCGTCCACTAGGGGGAACCTAGGGGTTTAACGGCTTGTTGCATTTGCTAAATGCAACCGTGATTCCTGCGAAAGTGAGTTAGGTAGTTTCTCTTTATTTAGAGTAGTTTGCTTTGGTTTTAATTTGTTTTATTTTAATCATTGTAGTATTAGTTTAGCTTGTTTTATCTTTGCTTTATTGCTAGGGACTGGCAAATCGCTAGTTGTGGTTTATGACAAGCGGGGGTAATTGTAAAATACAACCGTGCTAAAAGAAGAAAATACACTAAATTAGTTTACAATTTCCCTATTTATCTGCAATTTGAATTACAATGCCAGTTTTTACACAATATGATTAATCTATGATAAGTGGTATTGTTTTAGTGGTTATGTGTGCAAATTACTGTTGCTGTGTGAAGAATTGAATAAGCAAGATAAAAGGAAGTGCTTGGGTTCAATGAAGACAAGTCAAAAATGAAAAGAGAGTTTCGAGCGATCGAAGAAGGCTCGATCGATTGAGGATTCGATCGATCGAAAGCAGTTCAAGCGCTCGAAGATCCCAGAAGTTCAATCGATCGAGAGATGTTCGATCGATCGAACATGGATTTTATCAGAACTTACGCGCACGCAGTGGAGACATTTTTTTTAACCCTAGCCTTAGGTTTTTCTATATATACTAGTTGTATTCACGTCGAAAAGGACCCCAACTGTTAGTTTTTATCATTTTATAAAGAGAGTTAGAGAGTTTATATTGTTTTGTAGGTTTCAAAGTACAATCTTGCTTGTTCTTGGATTTGTAAGTAGTTTGATCATAATACATCGTCTCAGGTTCTGTTATTTTAGTTTATTTATAATCTGTTTATCGTTTTTGGTAGTATTAGTAAAGTTAATCATAATCTTGCATGCAAAATAGTGTTACACTCATAGTTTTATAGTTTTTATGTTAAAATCGCAACCAAACGCATCCTTAATGGACTTTTACGTTGAAAATAAGTCTAAGACACTCCAGACTATGTCTGAGTAGTCCTTGGGTTGGGAAATTGCAATGAAACTGTGATTTCAAGCCTCTGCCATGCAGCAGAATAATTCCTGTGTTCGATCGATCGAAGTTATTTCGATCGATCGGAGCAGAGACACAGTCGATCGATCGAAGACATTTCGATCGATCGAGGGATGAAGTGTTGGGGATTGTATGCCCTTAAAGCCACTCGTTAAGACATTTTATTATTAATAAATTGAATTTATTATTGATTGTTATTACATATTATGGGTATACCTGTATCATTTCAATACATGAGCAGTGTATAGATGTGTCCTCAAGTTGAATTGTAGATGATCTAGGTGTATGGAAATGATTCACACACGGGAGTTCATGATCATCAGTTCCTTTCAACTTGAAACTTAGTTCACAGTTAGTATGAATGTGGGCCAATTCATATGGACGGCTGTAACATATAGTTGCTACATGGTGGGGTGACATAATTCTGTCATTGGAGTGGTTGAACTCACAACTTATATGTTAACGTGGTTGATGCGTTGAACAGGATCGCTAACTAGACTACTACACTAAATGACTGTCTCTTAAGTGTTTGTTTATCTAGTTCATTAAATTGTAAATTACTCTTAATCTTGAGAAGATAAATGGACTCAGCACTCTTATGCTAGTTACTTTGATATACTACATAGTGAGATCTTATGATCAATACCTCGGTATTTTGGGTAATTAGTATAGGAGGTCTGTGAACGTGTATCTTTAATATGGAATCCATGTTGGATAACTTTTGGATAGTTTCATTCGATCACAGAAATCTGAGTACTCAGTTGGGTTTTTCCTAAACCAGTTTTTATATATATATTATTTATAGTTAAATAATAATAATTTGCAAAAGGGTAGTATGGTCTTTCCATACGTGATCGATTGTGGATAACTAGAGTTTCCAAAAGAGGTAAATAATAGGTGACCAAAAAGGTAGACAGTCAATTAATATTTTACCTTGTGTTGCTTATTAACGTGGAGGGGTATATTTGCAGATAAATTTATTGAGTTGGGCCTTAATATAATTTCTATTTTCTTGGAGTGCAATTACAACATTGTAGTAGGGTGTGCCTGTAATTAATCAGTCTTAGTTAGATCTAGAGTTGATCAGATTGGCTAAGATATGATTGGAAGCCAAGAAAAAGGATGGCCATCAGATCCCATCGTTGGCTCCTAACCGTAGGGTGCATACTAAAGCTGTGTATGGTGTTTGTATATATAACAGATTATATTTATATATATAAGTATATGGATAATTTATCTTTTTGTAAAGATAAATATATATATATATATTTATATATATTAAATTTAAATTAATTTTTTTTAATTTGAATTTAAAAGAAATAAGAGATTTAATGCTACTATATCTCTGTATCCATATCTTATATATACAGTATATCTGTTAGGAAAAACTAACGTTCTGAAAATTTACACACACCATATTGAGAGCTTTGAGTGGCTTGGGAGATTCCTACCATCTTCCTACGCATCTGAAGGTTGGAGAACAACGGTGAAGGTCCGGTGGTGACAAAGGCTATACTGTATCATCTTCAACTTCAGAGTTTGAGGTAACGAATAAAAAATAATATTGTTTACTTAATCGTTTGATTAATCAACCACTGTGAGGATCCAGAAAATTTTTGAAATCTTTCCGCTGTATTTTCTATAATATTTCCAACAAGTGGTATCAGAGCGGTCTCACAGATCGTTGATTGATCAAAAGGTTAAATAAAAAAAAAGGTTCATGGATCATCATATTTAATTCTGCATTTGAATCGTTCATAGATATGTAGTTTTTGATTGTGTATGATGATTATGATTTTTTATTAGATTCCTTCAAAGTCTAGAAATAGATCTGATGTAGTAGGTTGTTTGGCAATTGTAAAGGGGGGTTTGGATCGAATTTCCCACGAAAGGGCGATCCAGATCTGTTTCACCTATGCCATTTATTTTTCTGCTAAATGTGATTCCATGTAATCTGTACTTCTGTGAGTTCGTGAGATAGTACGTCACATGGACCGAAGCAATTGAAAAATACAGTAAAGCTTCTAGCAGCAATCGCCCAAGCATGTGATAAAATTTAGGCGTACACAGTACGGCTTGTTCAGTGACCTGTGCATCCCAAATTTGTTAGCATGCTTCTCCAGGGACATGGATGATGATGACGTCAAGGTTTCAAGTGGTGGGACCATCCGTAGAAGATGCCATGATTATATCACAGGATATTGAATTTTTTGTGATAGAGTAGATGTTCCAAATATACACGTGGCCTTATGATTGTGACATCATCATAGAGTTTGGTTAGTCACTTGAATGTTAAAATTTGCTAGGCCAGAAATTGATTTCAAGCAATTGATGTCAATGTCATATGGTAAGTACATGTTACTGGTTCCTATCAAATGCGTAGCAGATGCGATCAAGTCACTTCATATTTTTCGGAAGACTTATCTGAAGTTGATCAGATTTAGTTAGTCTTTTTTAATAGTTTTTTTTTGGCTTGAAGGAATCCCATCTTTTTTGTGGTTATCTTATTTGTTGCATGATAATTATGCATGCATGATAGGATCATGACATTCATATTGATTTTGATCCATGGACTTAAATCATGCATATTGTTGTTATCTATGCAAGTTGAAATTTGAAAAGGGTCCTAAATAATGTATAATTCTAATTAGATAAGGAATTTAATTTTAATTTTTCTAGTTTATCTAGAATAAAGTATTTTAATAATAAAATCCTTTTAAATTAGATTTTGTAGAATTCATTTGTCAAGATCAATTTATTTTATAAAATATTAATTATTTTTCCTGATAAAATAAAATTGTGACAAATGTGTTTTCTAGAAATTTAGTGGGAAACATTACCCACAATTTTTTTTGTATATTAAATTATACAAGGACCTTTCCAAATAATTTGCATAGACAACTTCAAATAGATTCATATGGATTTGTTATATTCAATGTGAATTGATCTATATCCTCTACAATAAAAAATTCAAGTGTGTGAGGGGTATAGATACAATACCCCACGGCTTTTCATGACCAACTCAAGGTAAGGGATGTTGTCACCTTGTCTCTAATTATAAAGGGCTCCCCTATGGAGGGTGTCAACATACTAAGTTACCAAGTTGAGTAAAAAAAAAAAAATATTTTTAAGCTTAAATTAGGATGAGTGGGAGTGAAATTTTTTCCCAAGAAAACACTAACCTACAAAACTAATTTGAACTTAAGGTCATGGTATACACTTGACTAAAATATGTTAGGTATTCTCCCCAAAGAGTGAAAGTACTTTCATATTTTAGAAAGCTAAAGATAAATTGGAAGTCACTAAATACTTGACATTTATGTCTAGATGGTATGTTAGTGATGGGATTCCCGCTAACTAGTGGCAACATATGATCTCCCCAAGGAGCCGTGTAACCATAGAGTTAGTATTCTAATTTACTCAAATATGTAGTTGTGATTTTGTAGAGGAGATCACTAGATACTAATACATATTTGATAATAATACACATTGGTGTACATGTATTCTTATGTGTTTATTTATGTTTTGACTTTCAGATAAAATGTCTTCATTCAACCCACTATCAATTATCCTCAAGGAAAATAAATTAACTGGACCAAATTATGTGGATTGGAAACGTAATCTGGATATAGTGCTTACTGCTGAAGGGCACAAATATGTGCTCTCAACTGATTGTCCTGAACTTCCTGCCTTAGATTCTCCTAAAGAGGACCGTGAGCGTTATGAGCGGTGGGCAAAGGCTGATGAGATGGCTAAGTGCTATATATTGGCATCCATGTCAAATGTCCTCCAGCACCAGCATCAGTCTATGCCTACTGCTAAAGATATAATGCTCAACCTTAAGGAGATGTTTGGTGAGCATGGACGTGACGCACGTCAAATTGCATTCCGCAACCTAGTTAACACTAAGATGGCTGAGGGTACTCCAGTTCGAGACCATGTTTTAAAAATGATTGCTTACTTAAACGAACTGGAGGTCTTGGGAGAAGATCTTGATGCAGAGTCCCAAGTTGATTTTATTTTGCAGTCTCTGCCCGAGTCATTTAATCAGTTCAGACTTAACTATAATATGAATAAGCTTGACTACACATTACCTGGACTGTTAAATGCCTTACAGGCAGCAGAGACTGTTGTAAACCCAAGGTCAGTGTTATGGTTGCTGAGGCTTCTTCTGGGTCTAAGCCTAAGTGTAAAGGATTCGGAAAGAAGAAGCCCACCCAACATCCCAAAGGTAAATTTAAGAAAAATAAAGGGAAAGGCAAGAAGATAGTTCGGGCTGAGAATCAGGCACCTCAAGGCAAATGCTTTGAGTGTGGAGTGAAAGGACACTGGAAGGCAAACTGCCCGGTCTATTTGGCAAAGAAGCAGGCTAAGGGAGGTATACTTCAGTCTTTTGTTATTGAGGCATGTTTTGTGGCAGATTCTACTAATACCTGGTGTGTAGACTCAGGCGCCACTAACCATGTTTGCAATTCATTGCAGGGGTTCCAGGTAACCAGAAAGCTCAGTAAAGATGAGATTTACCTTTTTCTTGCATCTGATGTAAGAGTTGCAGTGGAAGCAGTAGGAGTCATGAGATTAGAGTTTGGTAGTGGTAGGGTATTAGTATTGGAAGACTGTCTTTATGCACCAGAAATAAGAAGAAATTTGATTTCTGTTTCATGTCTTTCAAAATTTGGATATTCAGTGTTTTTTAGTAATAAGGTTTTAATAAAGAAGGATCGTTTTATTTTGTGCTCTGGTGTTTTGCAAGATGGTTTATACTTGATATATCCTAATACCTACACTGTACATGACACTGAGACTGTTGATTCATCCAAGATATTACCATTAAAAAGGAAGGTTTCTCAAGTGAATTCAACGTATCTTTGGCACTTACGTCTTGGTCACATTAATCTGAATAGGATCCAAAGACTAGTAGCTGATGGACTTCTCACATCTCTTTCTATCCAACCGCTACCAGTCTGCGAATCCTGTTTGGAAGGGAAAATGACTAGACGGTCATTTTCGGCCAAAGGGTTAAGAGCCAAAGAGCCGTTGGAGCTAGTTCACACGGATGTGTGTGGTCCCTTGAACATTCGAGCTAGAGGAGGCTATGAGTATTTTATCACATTCACTGATGATTACTCAAGATATGGCTATGTTTACTTAATGCATCATAAGTCTGAATCTTTTGAGAAATTCAAGGAGTTTCAGGCAGAAGTTGAGAAGCAATTAAGTAAACACATTAAGTCTCTTCGGTCTGACCGAGGAGGTGAGTACCTCTTAGGAGAGTTCAATGACTACTTAACACATCATGGGATTATATCCCAGTTAGCTGCACCTAGGACTCCCCAGCAGAATGGTGTCGCTGAACGGAGAAACAGAACTTTACTTGACATGGTAAGATCGATGATGAGTTACTCAAATTTACCATTATCTTTTTGGGGATATGCCCTAGAGACAGCAATGTACATTCTGAACTTAGTTCCTTCTAAGTCTGTTCCCAAGACACCTAGAGAGTTGTGGGCAGGGCGAAAGCCAAGCTTACAACACTTGCACATTTGGGGCTGTCCTGCTTATGTGAGGAAGGGAAAGATGGATAAGTTGGAATCAAGATCAGATGTATGTTTGTTTGTTGGGTATCCAAAAGGATGTAAAGCAGGTTTATTTTATGATCCCAGAGATCAGAAGGTGTTTGTTAGTGCAAATGCTGTATTTCTGGAAGAAGATTATATCATGAACCATACACCCAAGAGTAAAATTGTACTGCAAGAATTGTCAAATGATCCAACAGTTGCCAGTCGGTATGAGCCTACTATACAGAGTGATATACCCGAGACTACACAAGTAGATCCACAGCCTGATGTTACACCAGTACCTCGTCGTAGTGGGAGAGAAGTAAGACTACCTAGTAGGTACACTCTACTGGGAGAGTCTTACGAGGCTGTTCCTGATGAACATGACCTAGATCCTTGCAACTACAATGAGGCTATTTCTGACCGAGATGCTGAGCAATGGCATATTGCTATGAAATCCGAGATGGAGTCTATGTACTCTAATCATGTATGGGAGCTTGTAGAACCACCTGAAGGGATAAAACCCATTGGGTGCAAGTGGGTCTACAAGAGAAAGAGAGGAATGGATGGAAAGGTCGAGACCTTCAAAGCAAGGCTGGTTGCAAAAGGTTATACTCAGAAAGAAGGGATTGATTATGAGGAAACTTTTTCACCTGTTGCCATGCTTAAGTCCATTAGGATTCTCTTGTCCATAGCTGCACATCATGACTATGAGATATGGCAGATGGATGTCAAGACGGCCTTCTTGAATGGCCATCTTGAGGAAGACATCTACATGGTGCAGCCAGAGGGATTCATGGTAAGAGGCCAAGAGCACCTTGCGTGCAAATTGCATAAGTCTATTTATGGACTTAAGCAGGCTTCGCGTAGTTGGAACATTCGTTTTGATCAGGCAATCAAGTCTTTTGGTTTTGATCAAAACGTGGATGAACCGTGTGTATACAAGAGGGCTGAGGGAAGTGTAATAGTATATCTAGTTCTCTATGTAGATGATATACTCCTTATTGGAAACGATGTAGGAGTTTTATCTACAGTAAAAATATGGCTCTCTAACCAGTTTGATATGAAAGACTTGGGAGAGGCCAGTTATGTCCTTGGGATCAAGATTTTGCGAGATCGCAAGAAAAGGATGTTAGGCTTATCCCAATCAGCATACATAGATAAGATTTTGGTCAGATTTGCAATGCAAGAGTCCAAGAAAGGCATTCTGCCTTTCAGACATGGAGTCCCTCTATCTAAGGATCAATGTCCTAAGACACCCGAGGAAGAGGAGCAAATGAGAAGGATTCCTTATGCTTCGGCTGTGGGAAGTATCATGTATGCTATGCTATGCACTAGACCAGATATCTGTTATGCTGTAGGAATAGTCAGCAGATATCAATCTAACCCAGGGCCAGCACACTGGCAAGCAGTAAAGCATGTCCTTAAGTATTTAAGGAGGACTAAGGATTATATGTTAATCTACGGTGGAGAGGATTTGGTTCCAGTTGGTTACACTGATTCTGATTTTCAATCAGATCATGATTCCAGAAAGTCAACTTCTGGTTATGTGTTTACGCTTGGAGGTGGAGCCATTAGTTGGAGGAGTGTAAATCAATCTTGTATTGCTGACTCCACCATGGAGGCTGAATATGTAGCAGCCTCTGAGGCAGCAAAAGAGGCCGTATGGGTCCGGAAGTTCCTCATGGATCTAGGGGTAGTACCTTATGCGAGTTCTCCTATTGTTCTTTATTGTGATAATAGTGGAGAAGTTGCGCAGAGTAAGGACCCCAGGAACCATAAGCGTGGAAAACATATAGAGAGGAAATATCACCTGATTCGCGAGTTCGTGCAGAGAGGCGATGTCACTGTGGCCAAAATTGCATCGGCGGAAAACCTAGCAGATCCTTTCACAAAGACACTGCCGACAAAGAAATTTGAGTCTCATGTGGATGGATTAGGAGTACGATGTAATGTTAATTGGTTTTAAGTGCAAGTGGGAGAATGTTGGGGATTGTATGCCCTTAAAGCCACTCGTTAAGACATTTTATTATTAATAAATTGAATTTATTATTGATTGTTATTACATATTATGGGTATACCTGTATCATTTCAATACATGAGCAGTGTATAGATGTGTCCTCAAGTTGAATTGTAGATGATCTAGGTGTATGGAAATGATTCACACACGGGAGTTCATGATCATCAGTTCCTTTCAACTTGAAACTTAGTTCACAGTTAGTATGAATGTGGGCCAATTCATATGGACGGCTGTAACATATAGTTGCTACATGGTGGGGTGACATAATTCTGTCATTGGAGTGGTTGAACTCACAACTTATATGTTAACGTGGTTGATGCGTTGAACAGGATCGCTAACTAGACTACTACACTAAATGACTGTCTCTTAAGTGTTTGTTTATCTAGTTCATTAAATTGTAAATTACTCTTAATCCTGAGAAGATAAATGGACTCAGCACTCTTATGCTAGTTACTTTGATATACTACATAGTGAGATCTTATGATCAATACCTCGGTATTTTGGGTAATTAGTATAGGAGGTCTGTGAACGTGTATCTTTAATATGGAATCCATGTTGGATAACTTTTGGATAGTTTCATTCGATCACAAAAATCTGAGTACTCAGTTGGGTTTTTCCTAAACCAGTTTTTATATATATATTATTTATAGTTAAATAATAATAATTTGCAAAAGGGTAGTATGGTCTTTCCATACGTGATCGATTGTGGATAACTAGAGTTTCCAAAAGAGGTAAATAATAGGTGACCAAAAAGGTAGACAGTCAATTAATATTTTACCTTGTGTTGCTTATTAACGTGGAGGGGTATATTTGCAGATAAATTTATTGAGTTGGGCCTTAATATAATTTCTATTTTCTTGGAGTGCAATTACAGCATTGTAGTAGGGTGTGCCTGTAATTAATCAGTCTTAGTTAGATCTAGAGTTGATCAGATTGGCTAAGATATGATTGGAAGCCAAGAAAAAGGATGGCCATCAGATCCCATCGTTGGCTCCTAACCGTAGGGTGCATACTAAAGCTGTGTATGGTGTTTGTATATATAACAGATTATATTTATATATATAAGTATATGGATAATTTATCTTTTTGTAAAGATAAATATATATATATATTTATATATATTAAATTTAAATTAATTTTTTTTAATTTGAATTTAAAAGAAATAAGAGATTTAATGCTACTATATCTCTATATCCATATCTTATATATACAGTATATCTGTTAGGAAAAACTAACGTTCTGAAAATTTACACACACCATATTGAGAGCTTTGAGTGGCTTGGGAGATTCCTACCATCTTCCTACGCATCTGAAGGTTGGAGAACAACGGTGAAGGTCCGGTGGTGACAAAGGCTATACTGTATCATCTTCAACTTCAGAGTTTGAGGTAACGAATAAAAAATAATATTGTTTACTTAATCGTTTGATTAATCAACCACTGTGAGGATCCAGAAAATTTTTGAAATCTTTCCGCTGTATTTTTTTTCAATATTTCCTACATGAAGATGTTCGATCGATCAAAAGCGCGTCGATCGATCAAAACCAATGATTCTTGAGAACATTCAATACAGTATTCCTAGACCTTCTGTTTTACAATTTGTTATCAAACTGTCCCCAAATGCTCAGTTTGTCAAAACAGTCTCTAAACTTAAAGCCTTAAAGCATTTTTCTTCAATATCTTTTGCAAACCACTCTCAATGCTAACACCATTGTGGGTGCGAGTCTTAACTATTATTTTAAATCGCTTTCATGTATTTTGAACTTAATTTGGATGATATAGTCCGGGTCATGAAAGGGCTATGGATTCTCTATCTTTAGAAAAATACGGAATATTGTAGAAGATGTACTCCCATGAGCTTAAATGTCATTGCATGGTAGATGGCTAGGTCACTGTGGATTCACGTGATCCCAACACTTCTCTTTTATTAAGAAAACCAGTTTTAAAATATTGCTCTAGTTAACTAGTTAGTTATTAGTTTAAAGTAATTTAGTTGTTTTAATTTTAATAGTTGTTAATCGTAGAACTCTGTGTTCTACAGTTTCCTTAAGCGTTAAATTTTTTTTTTCTTTTTAGAGTTTAATCTAGGTAATTAATTTCCAAACCTTCCTTGTGGGATCGACTTGGACTTCCAGTACTATATTACTTGCATGATTACTTATACTTGGGTATAGCACACAAGCGCACATAGAAAAATTCTCGTGTCACTTTGACATTAAATAAGACCCACTTTTCTTGAGGGGGTTGGAAGCTCATCCACAGCCAATCCCAAGAAGAATTGAGGTGGGGAACATGAGAAGTTATAACATTAGGAATTGACTCAATTAAATAAGTAGTAAAGATGTATATTGGGAGTAAAAAGAGATAACATGAGAGATAAACAATTAAATAAGCAGTAAAATTAATGTTTAGAGTATAGGGGAGAGAAATAATTAGAGAATGATCTATAAAAGAAAAGCAAAAGAAAGGAATAAATGAACAAAAAATGGAAAATTTAGGAAATGCCACATAGGAGAAAAGAAAAATATAGAAAATACCAAGTAACATAAGTGAGAGGAAGGGACATAGTTCTCTGTTAGATATAGTAATAGATTAATCCCAATATTTTCTTTTGGGTTAATTACACCAATACCCCCTTAATTATTACCCAAAAAGACATAACACCACTGATCTTAAAAACAGGACGAGTCCCCCCCCCCCCCCCCCCCCTTCGAGGCAACTCAACCTGGTGGTGTTAACAGAAAAGATAAAAGTACATTTCTATTGTCTAACAAAGTATTAGAAATCATCCGTTATTCAAATTTGTGGCTTTATAGGGTTTAAAGGAGCGAGTAGTTAAACTCGTCTTCCAATCAAATTGGTGTCCTCAGCTGTGACCCAAGCGAGGTCTTTGCATTTTGACCCCTCATATAGCATCTGATTTGGTTCCCATGGCTTACGGCGACAGTGCTCGACTAGCTCTGAGCATGTATACAATTATATATAAATGTATATGTTTTTATATATGTGTGTGTGTGAGCGCGCGAGCGCATCATCATCAGTTCTTGTATAATGTAAAATTGTAAATCAATCATCCCCAAAATTCATGTAACAAAATCCTCACAAGATAAATTTATTTCCCGTGTGGGTTTATTTATGTATAAGCATCTATATGATACAATTTTGTTACACATTTGAGATATATAGAGATACAAATATACCATGGGAATGCAACATTAAAGACCTAGATGCTACTGTTTGGGAAAAATTATTGATATTGATTTGGATTTGGGTGATTTTGTGGTGGTGTGGTTATTGCAGAGGTGATTAGATGATGACTTTTACTTTTTGATTTTTTTTATTTTCTCTCTCTCTCTCTCTCTCTTTTCTTGACTATATATGAAAAGAAACTAGCAAAGAGAGGATTTATGAAAGCTTCAGACAACAACAAAAGAATGGAGAAATTATAGAGGTGTATGAGAACAGGAGGAAGGAGAAGGTTGCTTTGTCTCAAATACTAATTGATTAAATCACGGGCAAAGTTGTCTATGTAGTTATTTTGAAAGGGCCTAAAATTGTCAGATTTTCTTTTTTCGTTTAAAATGCTAACTGTTGTTTAACGGAGAGGTGTAACATGCCACTGCTTAATAGTTAAGAGGGTGTAGCCGTCACGTAAAATAGTTTAGGGGTGTAAGTTAAAATCAAGTCATAGCTTAAGGGGTCTTAAAGTAATTATCCCTTTTCTTTTATTTGGTTCATGATGATGCCAAAATTTTGTAAGAACAAGAAGTGTGAGATAAAATAAATTTGTGTGTGGTCCAGCCCTGTTAACGAAGGAACCTACGTCCTCCTGGCGTGTCGGAGCACTTGCACTATGACATCGCCAGTGGTCTTTGGTGAACCAACAGGCTTGGAGCTACTAGAGACCGACTGGGCAGAATGCGTGTGTTGTGTGCACATAGCGATTCTATGGAGTTAGAATGCGATCCCCTCTGATGGGAGTGAGTTGTCTCTTTTATAGGTGCAAGAGACCACTCGTACAAGGTAAGTAAACTGATTAGGAAGTGCAATCCTCACTACAATTGATGACAGAAATCATGGGAATTTCCTAAGTGGATGAGGAAATAACTTGCACTTTCCATTAGTTTTCTAGCTGAGATAGGAAACTGTTTGGATTCTTGCGCGGCAAGGCATGAGACGCGCTCAGGCTGCGCTTACTGTGTACTGAGCCTGTACCGTACGCTCGAGCTCTGGCCCCGGACCGGGCGGTCTTGGCCGAACAACCCGGGATGGTTGAGTAGCAAGCGCCCTTTCTGGATGACTTGGCATCTCCTTGCTGAGGTGGCTCTTTGACCTGATATTTTTGCCCCTATCAGATGCCCTCCATTTCGAGGCTGATATGATGCTATATCTTATAAGGATTAAAAAATTGTGCAACACAGTAAACCGCTCGGGACCCTATCCTGGATGTTACTTGGGGCTGAACCCGCCGCCTTGGCCAACCGGGGTTTGGACCGGATGGTATCCTTGAGGACATGGGTTCGGTAGTGGCCACGTGTTAGGGAGTGATTGGTCTAGTCAAGATCCAACGAGGTCAGTATAAGCGTAACCGAACAGTTGCATCGTAACTAAACTATTGCGTTAGGCATTTAATGCGCGCGCCTTATGAGGCATCGCTTCACGTTCCCGAGGTGACAACTGTCGGACAATTTAAGCGGGAAATTTTCTGGCCGTTGGATTTGATTTGATCTGAACCGTACATGCTGCATATATAAGGGGTACTTCTGCATTTCTTCTATTCCTGCTATCCATAGATAGAGATTACCGAGCAGTTTAAGAGAAAAAAGTACCCGGCTAATCTTCCCGAGCACTTTCTTGCGCTTTAATTCTTGTAAGTCTTCACCACTCCAGCCTTGTCATTCTTTGCATTTTGCTCTCCTTCTCTTCTTCTCATTCCAGAGTGAGGCTAGAGAATAGGAATCCGTTAGGGCTCATGAGGGAGTGGGACTTTTTCTTCCTTATGTTCGCCTTCCTCTTCAGATTAGGTAGTGCAACAAGGCAGCTAAACCGATCAGGTTGTCCAGGGGTAGTACTAATCGAGGGTTACTTTACTCTGAAGACCTTGTACACGTTACCTTTTAGTCTTCTAGTTTTGCCCCCCAGTATCTTAGACTCAAAGTCCTTGATCCTTATCTTGACTACCAGTTACTCCCTCTCCCGGTCACTGGAACCTTAGAGATGTACCACTTAGGTTTCGACTCGTCTTTCCGGTCAGATGATGAACAATCGCATTCCGGGACCCCGGATACAAGCTTAGATTCTCCATCCGGGACCCCATCTAGACTCAGAGTCCCTGATCCTTATCTTGACCACTAGTTACTCCCTCTCCCAGTCACTGGAGCCTTAGAGATGAGCCACTTAGGTTTCGACTCGTCTTTCCGGTCAGATGACTAACAATCGCGGTACGGGACCCCGGATACAAACTTAGATTCTCCATCTGGGACACCGCCGGACCAACATAGCGAAGGTAGGATTCCTATCCGGGTATTGGATGATGAGGCAGGTCAGGAAACCCCAGTAGCCTCTGTCTCTCGGGGTTCAGGCGATGAGATACACAACCCGGGTGGTCCTGACCCTAATGTAGCATTCGCTTGCGAGTTTAGTGCTAGTAGCTTGTGCACCCAAGACCTAATTCAGATCAAGGATAGGTACGCAATCCCTGACAATTACTTCTTGGCCATACACGCCGGTGGGCCTCACCTCCACCAGCTGGGTTTTGTTACTCTCTATGAGGATGCCCTCATGGCTCGTTTGCGCATCCCCCTCCATCCAATCGCCCGGGATGTTTTGATCTACCTTAGGATCACTCCTGGGCAGTTAGTGCCGAACGATTAGAGGTTTCTAATGCGGTCCATCTCTCTGTGGCCTCAAGTCTTCAGGTACAAACTCACCCTTCAAGAGTTCTTGTGGACTCACCGAACGTTCCCCATGCATGGGGAGGTCGGATTCTTCTACTTAGGAGCCCGACAGGGGGGAAAAATCATCATCAACTGCCCGAGCAACAACAAGGGGTGGAAGGGCAAGTTCTTCCAAGTGTCTACCCTTGGGCTTTGTGAAGAAGCCCCAGGAATCCAACTGAGGACTTCCTGGGCGGGGGAGCTGAGGAGTAAGCCCGTCTCGCATATATTTTTTTGTTTTCCTTCGCTTTTACTGCAATAATGAAACTAACTTTTTCATGCTCTGTTTTGCATTGGAGTCCACTAATCCGTCGAGCATCCCCGAGGAGTGCCAGAACAGGATTAGGGGCTTGGCGAACCTGTTCACCAACGTCTGGAACGCGCTGACCCGGTCAGGAGATGGGAAGGTAACCTACGAGCCGGATCAACCCATTGAAGGCCCTATTTTTCCTCCAATCATTCTTGGCGAGCTCTTGTGGCCCGTGTTAATTTGTCTTGGTTATTTTTCCATTGCATTCTCGATCACTTATCTCATTTTCTCCCTTTTATAGAAATGGGTTCGAGGAGAGATCTGGAGTTATTGAGGGTCAGACAGGCTGTAGCCGCCTCCCGAATGGCAGAGAGAAGGAAAAGACTGGCCGACGAGGCCGCGGGTGGCGACTGCATGCTCAGGCGGCTGAGGCATGGAACGACGGCTCATCAAGAACCGGGGGAGACATCTGTTCCCCAAGTGTGCTGGTATTGGGCACTAGTCCTGGAGTAGATCCACCATCCGGGATGCCGTTGGGAGAGTTGGCAAAAATTTGGGAGAGGGTCAGGCCAGGCCTCCTCTTGATCCAGGTGGAGATGTGTGCTTATATATCTCCCCAAGCTTTCCAGGGGTGGCTGTATAGCCTCTCCCACTTTGTGAGTAATTCCACCATCTTGCTTTATTCTTTGTTTATTCTATTTTTTCCATTGACTGACCGATTTATGCTTGCTTTTTGTAAGTCAGCTGCATGGCTGCTAGAGCTGAGTCCTTCCTGCCCTCCCTGGCTGGGAGGGCCACTGCTACTGAAGCTTCCCTGTCAAAGGAGCGGGCAGTCTTGGAGGCTAAGGACACTGCCCTGGCCGTGGAGAAGGACAGGGTAAAGGGCTTGGCTTTAAGCCTGGGTGCAGCACAGGCAGAGTTAGCCATCACCTTGGCAGAACTGGAGTCCGCCCGGGAAAATCTGGTGACGGCGGAGGCTATGGGAGGAGGATCTGTCCAAGACGGCGGCTGCAAGGTCTACAGAGGAGGCTTTTGACGACGGCTTCTTTCAGGGCTATGAGGACCTGAAAAGAAGGTTGGCTTGAGACCATCCCGAGTGGGACATCTCATCTTACAAAGGGATAAACTCAGACTACTGGGACGTGGAGCCCTCCACTACCGAAGGTACTGCTATTGAGGCCAAACTGGCCAGGGATGTTACTCCGAGCGGGGATTCTGCCCCGGGAGGGGAGGCTGGAGAGACTAAGAAGGTGGTCGTTGTGGACGACCTTTAGTTTCCAATCTTGTGTCATTCTTTAATATATATTGTTGCATTATTTGTTTATTTTTTTGGGGAGGCTACTACAATTGCCCCCCAGGCATTGTACATAGTTTTGCTATTAATGAAAAGGCCCTCTGAGGCAGCCTTTTGCACCAACCGTTTATATTTTTGTACCTGCCTATTTTGTAATTGCCCGTGCCCGACCGGTTGTTAGTTATACCCAAACCCTACCTTAGCAAAAGTTTTAGGACTGTGACCAGTGGATAATACTTGGTCTTCTACAGACCTGCACTCTTAAACTTGAGTTTGAAGGTCTCGCCCGGTATAGTGTAGGATTTTGGTCTTGTTACTGTCCGGATGGTTTCTCTGGGCACTGTAAGTACTAAGGAATGTTTAGAATTCCAAGCCCAATTAGTGCTCAGTGTGATTTTCTGTTTTAGTCCAGTATCCCCTTGCCCCCCCAAGCGTTTTCTAAGGTAGGCGTCTATAGAGGGAGTGATCGTAGGGAACCGACCTAGAACGTTGGTTGTTCTAGGGTCTTTTGATGTTTTCTATCATTAGCAACCTAGGGGAATTTACCCCCATCGTCAGTTATGGACCTAAGCAAAACCGGTGCCTCAGGCTTGATCCCGAAGTCTTATGTGTCTCGAGTTTGACCCCGAGGTCTTTTTGCGTCTCCGGTGTGATCTCGAGGTCTTTTGTGCATGGAATACTAGCAAGAAACATTTTTTGCAGCAAAACAACAATCTTCATTTCTTTTAAAAACTATAATAATTGCTCGGGAAGAGCGACAAATTTCCTAACCGATGCTAATCCGTTCTTATCTATGTGTCATTGAAAGTACTTGCGAAGGTGCTACACGTTCCAAGGGTAAGACAGGTCCTGGCCATCTAGAGTCTGTAACCAGTAGGTTCCTGGACGGTTGACTCGGGTAACCCGATAAGGCCCTTACTCGAGACCTTGGTAGACTGGTTTACTGCCTTGAGGACCAGGTCTCCCATCTGGAAGCTGTGGTGCTTGACTTTGCTGTTGAAATACCGAGAGACACGCTGCTTATAGGTTGCTGCTTTCATGTATGCCCGATCCCTTTTCTCTTTTATTAAGTCGAGCTCCCCTATAAGAGCTTCCTTGTTGCCTTGCTCGCTAAAATTTGCTACTCGGTAATTTGGCAATCCGAGTTCTGTTGGTACCACTGCCTCAGAGCCATAGGTAAGTGAGAACGATGTTTCTTCTATTGCCGCTCGGGGAGTGGTGCGGTAAGCCCACAGAAGGGCTGCTAGTTCATCATCCCAAAGTCCCTTGGCCTACTCAAGCTTGGTTTTAATCGACTACAAAATTGTCCAGCTAGTTACCTCGGCCTGGCCATTGGCTTGAGGGTATTTGGGAGAAGAGTAGTGATAGTCCACGGCAATGACAGCAAACTTTACTTGGCCTTTTTCCATTGGAAGGGGACCGACGATATCGATGCCCCACTGAGCAAATGGTCAAGGGCTGAGAACTAGAGTTTGGGGCTGCGCCGAGCTACCTCTAGCATTTGTCACACCTTTTAACGCATTCTTGGGAATGTCGAGCCATCGTTGGCCAGTCATAGCCTTGTAGCAGGGCTTTACGGTAGAGTGCTCGACCACCAATATGGCTTCCACACACTCCTTCATGGATTTTGCGCAATATCCCTTGGACCTGAGTAGGGTGGATGCACCGGAGATAGGGGATAGAGAACCCTTTTTTGTAGAGGACTCCGTCAATGAGGTCGTACCAAGCCGCCAGGTATTTGACCCATCGCGCTTCATCTTTTTTATCCGGTAAACCACCAATTATGAGGAACATTGTGATCAGATCCATCCAATTAGGCCCTAAAGCAACTGGGTCAACTTCCATGCCTCTTGGGTTAGCCACGCTGGGCTCGGTTAAATATTCTACCCTAATCCCGGGCAAGTCTGACTCGGGGGATGAAGTAAGGAGGGCTAACCGGTCAGCACTGGCATTCTCTTCCCTCGGGATCTGTGTAATGGAGAACCCCTTAAGCTTCTTTGAGACCATGCAGACAAGGGCTAGGTAGGCTACCATGTTGTCTTCTTGAGCTTCATACTCCTAATTGACTTGGTTGACCACCAGCTAGGAGTCATTATATCCCCGGATTTGCTGTGCGCCCATCGAGTTGGCTAATTGTAGCCCAACCAACAAAGCTTCATACTCGGCCTCATTGTTGGAGGTTTGGAACCCGAACCCTAGTGCATAATCCAGCTGGATTCCGTCAAGTGTGGTCAGGATGATCCCGGACCCATCCACATAAAGTACCCAAGCCGGGATACCAAGTTGTAGGCTGGGTGATAACTTGGGCAGGGTGAGCTCCTCGACCAGATCCTCTGATATGTGAACTCTACGAAAAAATCCGCTATAGCCTATCCTTTAATTGTCGTCTGGGTCTGTAGACCACATCAAATTCCTCCAACTCCAATGCCTACTTAATGAGCCTCTCGGATGTTTCAGGCCGACTGAGAATCTAGTGCAGTGGCTGATCTGTGAGAACCATAATGACATGGACCTAAAAGTATGGACGGAGTCTTTGGGAAGAGATGACAAGGGTAAAGGCGAGCTTCTCGATGTGGGAGTATCTGCTTTCTGTCCCCTACATTACCCGGCTTGTATAGTAGATCGGGTATTGTATCACGCGCTCCTCATTGATCAATGCTGAACTCACTGTCGAGGGCAACACTGCCAAGTATAAGAATAGCTCCTCTCTTGGTATGGGCATTGAGAGTAGTGGAGGCGATGTCAGGTATTTCTTAAGGTCCTGAAATGCCTCTTCACACTCTTCTGACCATTGGAAAGCTTTTCGGAGGATTTAAAGAACGACAGGCATCGGTCGGTAGCTTGGGATACAAATCTGTTCAGTGCCACCGCCCGTCCGACCAAGCTTTGAACTTCCTTCGTTGACCTAGATGACTACATGTTGAGGATAGCTTGGATTTTTTTGAGGTTCACCTTAATTCCCCGTCTGATGACTAGGTGCCCCAGGAATTTCTCAGACGAGACTCCAAATGTGCATTTTGCCGGGTTCAACCTCATCTGAAATTTTCTTAAGATGTTGAAGGACCTGACCAAGAGCTCGAGATGGTCCCGGCTTTTGACCAGGCAGCGGATAGCAGTCATTGGGACAAGCTTTGTTCAGGTAGGTGAAGTCCATGCACATCATCCACTTTTTGTTGCTCTTCTTGACCAACACCACATTGGACAATTAATCGGGATGCTGTATTTACCTAATGGGCTTCGCTTTGAAAAGTTTCCTGACTTTCTCGCATACTGCTTCTTGCCTTTTGAGAGTCATGCCTCTCCACTTCTGCTTGATCGGTCAGGAGTTCGGGTGGATGTTGAGACAGTGGAACATGACTGAAGGGTTAATCCCAGGCATGTCTTCATAGCACCAGGCAAAGACGTCCTGGATCTCTTTTAAGAACCGGATCAACTTTTCCCTGAGGCCTGGTTGCAGGAGAGTACCAATATTTACGATCTGATCAGGGAGCTAGGGTTCTAGCGCCACTTGCTCTAGTTTCTCTATCGGGCCTACTCCATCCTTTACGTCCCTCGGGTCCATCTCTTGGACGTTCAACATTTATGTGATTGCCTCCCTGTGCAGGGAGCTGACATAACAGCTCTGAGCGGTTGCTTGATCCCCACATAAGCTGCCTGTGTCCACAAACACCCTCTTTTCCATGTAGTTGGCTATAGAGAGCGTCACCACCAGTAGATCGTTGTGGGAGCAGTGCAGGTCCGTTACATCGTCAGAAGAGAATGTCAGCACATCGGTTGGTGGGGAACTGGCTGGTTAGATATGCATGACGTCCACTCGGGATGCCCGAGCATGCCTCTTCCTAGTTAACTGTGAGTCCCTTCCGTCTGATGTTCCTCCGGAGATTACGTTGATTTGACTGAGGGGTTGTGGTTGCTCGAGAGCTCGGGCATCTGGTCCGGGTCATCTGTCTGCAGTGATGAACTCGGCGAGGTGACCTTGCTTGATAAGTTTCTCAATGTCGATCTTTAGCTTGAATCAGTATTCTGTGTCATGACAATGATCTTTGTGATACCGGCAAAACTTGTCCCGGTTTCTCTTCCTAGGCGAGCTCTTCAGTTTTACCAGCTTTTTAAGCAACCTCTAAGCCTCGGCGGCCACTATGACTTCATGGATAGGTCGGGAAAGAGGTGAAAAGGCAATTGGGGCCTTATCCCGACCGCCTCATTGCTGATCCTGCTTCGTGTTCTTTCCCGAACCCTTCTCAGAGCCTTCATGCTTTCGTTTGGATTTTGGGGATTTGTCTCTTGCAAAGTTGGCGCATTTAGACTTTAGGAACTCTTCCGTGTCGATGTACTTCCCAACCCTCTCTGAGAGTTCAACCAGGGTGGCCGGTCGGTCATGGTAGAACGATTTGGTGACCTAGGTGTGCTGAACCCCGAGCAAATGGCCGTGATCACGACTGTTTCGCTCAGATTACGAATCTGATATGGCTTCTTCTTTTTCTTTCCTTTCTCTGTTATCTCTTCTGTCTTTCTTGGAGACTGATCGGCGACGAATAGTTGCCGTTTATAGTCCTAAAAATACGCTTTGTTAGCTCATTTCATGTAGTTATTAAGTAATTTTTAATAAGTATTCTATATTTTGTAGGTTTTGGAGCTTTAATATGAAAATGCACAAAAATCCAATGATTAGTGGCTTTGGAAGTCATTCTGGGCTCAAATGGTGATTCCGGTGAAAGCTGAATGCAGTAGAAGTCTCGGAAAATTGCATTTTTGACAAAGGATACTTTGGATTTGAGAAATTTCTCCAAAGATATAAAATGTAGATCTTTGAGTTACGGACGCGTGGCTTCAAACGGCGAGTCAATCCGAGTTCCGAGCAGAAAGTTATCGCAATTCTACAAAAGTCGCGCAGTGCAGCGAAAAGGACCTCGCGCGAGCGGGTCGCGCGAGCGACCTGTGCAAAAATCAAAAACACATATTTTGTTAAATTAAAGTGCCCAGCGAAGGTGGTTTGTGCATATGACGTCCAGATTACAAAATATAGCAGTTTTAGTGCGATTTGGCTTAGGAAAGCTTCCTAAATCCTTCCAAATTCTATATAAATCCTATTCTAACTCAAATTTAGGATTACACATCATTACACAACATTAGATACAGCCATATACAACTAAAATTTCAGCCATTGAAGGGAGAAAACTAAGGAGAAGAAGAAGAACACCAAGGATTCCCATGGCCTCCTCTATCAACCTCTTGCTGTTCATCAATTCTATGGCCAACTAAACCTAAATCTAGGGTTTCAATGAAACCCTAGCCAAGTAATAGGGTTTTATTTATGTTTTTATGTTAGTTTTATTATGTATGGATGATGATTACATGTTTAGAGGATTTTTATAAATAAATCGTACTTTTATTGATTAAATCATTACTTTCAAAGTTTATTCTTGTCTTAGATCTATTTTGACTATGATGTGCTCAATGATCTATATTTGCTGTGCTTGTATAGATTGTTTACATGTAATGGTGCTTTATTGAATTGTGCTATCAAGTATCCGAATAGTCCATGCCTAGATTAGACGGATTATACCACAACCCTAGTTTAGTGTGGGATAATTCGTGCTAACCGAAGATGGATTATGTTGGTGCTTGAACCATAGTTATTTTCTTGACGGAGGAATTGGGCTTGTAGCTACAATTCCCCATTATCATCCAACTTAATAATCTAATTGAATGCATAAATATTCCTATTATGAAGCTAGTGGTGGATTTGCAATCCTAGGTTCCTTTAAACATATTTATAAAAACACTTTTAAATCGCTTTCATAATTTAGATTTATTTTATTGTTCTTAGTTTAATTAAAATCAAATCAAAATCTGTTTTTCTTAAATTAGCTAAACTTAGGTTTTAAAGTTAAATCGCAGTAGTATTCAATCTCTGTGGGTTCGACCTTTACTTTCACTACTACAAATCCTTAGAAAAGTAAAGTACACTTTTTATATATTGATATTGACAACATCAATTTTTGGCGCCGTTGCCGAGGATTGCATTACTACCTTTAGTTTTATAATCTTAGTTTAGTTAATTCGTAAATATTAGGTTAGTTTTTATTATTTTTCTTATTTTCCATTTTGTTTTTAGTTAGTAACTTGTTCTTTTATTTTGTAGTCAACGTTTCCGAGTGGAGCAGCTAATTACATCAAAGGAGCTTACGCAAATAAAAATATCAATAAAAAAAAAAAAATTCAAGTAAATTGCTTCTTGTGAAACTCGCTTTAAACCACTATAAGTCAGGGCGCTGTGACGCACTATTTGCATTAGTTTAGGGTTAATTGCACTGCATTAGCTAGGAAATCCGGGGCGCTGGGCTTGACGCGGTCATTGCATTACAGGATAATATTCATGCATCACAGTAGTTGAGTGCTTGTTATCTTAGTTGCGTGATTGCTATTTGTTTTTTTTAGTTGAGTCAGTTTTTGTTTTTAGTTTACTTTCTTTTAGTTTATTTTAGGTACATGTTCAAATAAACCGGAATTAAAACATTTTTACTCTGAACTTGAATGTACATTAAGACTTAACAAGTCTTCAAACTTAACTTCTAGAACAAGGTTTTTAATAGACGACGATTTGACACCGAAACCAACGTCTTTATTTGAGTCTGAAATACGTAGTACTCTTACAAGACTAAAGAAACCACGCTTTAATAACATAGAACCAATTAAAATGGCAGACATTGGAAATAATAATGAAAACAACCAAAATAACAACGGAGCTAATATGAATAATCTTAATATACCGCCACCTCCTCCACTTATAAACTATTTTATTCCTACGACGTACACGCCACAAGCTGGCATCGAATTACCGGAGGCGACAGCATCTCACTTTGAGATAAAGTCGTCTACCATCTCGCTACTTCCATCATTCCATGGCCGTCTAAATGAAGACCCTTACCAACACTTAGGGGATTTTCAGGGTATATGCTCTACTTTGAAAATACAAAACCTAAATAATGATGAATTAAAATTGCGGCTCTTCCCATTCTCCTTAAGAGACAAAGCGAAGTATTGGCTTCAATCACTTGAGCCAAACACAATAAAAACATGGGAAGCCTTACACACCGCCTTTTTACAAAAGTTTTTCCCTATTATGCGTACAAATAAGATAAGAAAAGATATAACTAATTTTGTGATGCAAGATGGGGAGACTTTTTATGACACTTGGGAACAATTTAAAGAATTGTTACGCTCATGCCCACACCATCAGGTTCTCAAGTGGCAATTGATTCAAGTCTTCTACGAGGGGCTTATTCCCTCTGTTAGGAATACCGTCGATGCCGTTTGTGCTGGAACTTTCCTACACAAAAGCGCCAACGAGGCCTGGAAAATTTTTGAAACTTTGAGCGAGAATTCGATGCACCAAGCGGTGTCTGTCCGTTCTGAGGGATACCATCAACCTAAGCGAGAGGTGATAGTTGAGTCAAGTCAGTCAATGCAAATACAAGAATTAAATAGAAAACTTGACCGACTGATGCAAATGAACAAAACGACTAATCCACCCTCTTCAGAAGTATGTGCATTATGTTCCGAACCGTCCCATAATATCTTTGCATGTCCTTCTGCATCTCAATATCCGGAATTTGTGGAGCAACACGTAAATGCTATGCAACAATTCCCACAAAGTAATTATACTCCTAGGTCGAACAATTTTCCTAATACTTATCGACCCCAATATCAACAAAATCAATACCAACACCCACCTCCTAACCCTAACCCTCAAAGGGATAACGCTTTTGAGGCTACGGTGTTGGTATCCCTTAAAAATATAGAAACTCAAGTCCAAGCACAAGCACAAATAGTGCACTCTCATACACAATCCATTGCGAAGCTTGAGTCCCAAATGGGACAAATAGCTACTGTGGTGAGTCGTAGAAATGAGGGAAAGTTGCCTGCGCAAACTGTTCAAAACCCTAAGGGTCAATACGAAAAGGGGGGGTCGAGTGAGAGCGTGAACGTTGTTTCGACTAGGACGACTATTAGAGAAGAGGAAGTTGTTGAAATTCCGGATACGAGTGAGAAAAATATAAATAATAACTCAAATAAGGAGGGTGAGGAAACGAATAAAAATAAAAAAGAAAAAGAAACGGCCCTGACTAATCATATTCCGAGAATGCCATATCCACCAAACGTTGAGGGACCGTCACATTTGCCCAAGAAAGGGTCTAAGGTTGAGGATATACTTGAGGTATTTAAACAAGTTAAAATCAATATTCCATTCCTCGATGCTATTAAACAAATTCCCGCTTACGCTAAATGTTTAAAAGACCTTTGTACTCAAAAGCGCAAATTGCGGAGTCATACTCCGAAAAAGGTCTTCCTCACAGAAAAAGTAAGTTCTATATTTCAACACTCACCTCCAAAATATAAGGATCCTGGTACGCCAACGATATCATGTGTCATAGGTGACACTGTCATTCATAGGGCTCTCCTTGACTTAGGTGCTAGTGTTAATCTCATACCTTATCACGTCTATAAACAATTAGGTCTAGGTGAACTGAAACCTACGGCCGCTACAATACAATTAGCGGATCGTTCTATTAAAATACCTAGAGGAATCGTCGAGGACGTCTTGGTTAAGGTTGATAAATACTATTATCCTGTTGACTTCATGGTCCTTGACACTGAACCCGTGCTAGATGCTAGGAAACACACTCCTGTCATTCTAGGCCGTCCATTCTTAGCAACCGCTAACGCACGTGTTAACTGCCGGACGGGGGTAATGAAAGTGTCGTTTGGGAACATGAACTTAAAATTAAACATTTTTAATGCTATGGATCAACCTCCTAAAGACGACGATTACCTATGTGAGGCGGAAGGTGAGGTAAGATGGAATATTGAGCCTAACAAAGCAATAAATGTGAGTAACGACAAAGATATAGCGGATGATGAGTGGATGAACCCTAATACCTCAGACCCTAATGCTGAATCTACTCGGAAGGTAAGAAATCGACTTGAACATACTGACAAACCGTCAATCGAATTAATTCAAAGCGACGTGATTTCTGCTTACCACCGAGCTCTACCTGATATTCTTAGGGGTACAAAGTCTAATTTTCAACCTCCGTGAGTCTTGAGCTAGAACGGTCTAGCTGAAGACGTAAAAGTTAGCGCTTTTTGGGAGGCAACCCAAGCTTTATTTCGTTCGTTTTTCTTATTTTTGGTCGTTTTTGAGTCTGTTTGAGTCTGTTTTGGACATTCTGGATAGGTTTGGGGGTTGGAATTAATTTATTTTAATATTACATACATAATTTTAGCCAAAAATGGAAAAAAACCCAACTCGCGCGAGGCCTCGTTCGCGCGGTCCGCTGGCGCGAGTTTTTGCCTTAGGCGTTTTTCCTTGCTTTTTTCTTATATGATGCCTCTGCTTCTTCTCGCGCCTGGTTTCGCGGGCGCGAGGGGGTCCCGCTGGCGCGATTAAAAAAATATATAAAAAAATAAAAAATATATATATATATATATAATTTAGGAATTCGCGCGCTCGACGGCCGCTCGCGCGGCCCGCTCGCGCGATTCCTCATTTTCCTGTTTTTTCCCTTTTGTTTTCTATATCCTTCCCCCTACCTATTTTATTTGTGTTTCTTTTCTGTTTTTGTTTATTTGGTTCAGTTTAGTTCGTGTTCGTTGTTTTCCTTGTTACATTTATACTTTTTTGTTTTATTTCTTTTCCATTTGCTCGTTTAGTTTAGTTTAGCTTAGTTTTTAGATTTATATTCCATATTTAGGTTTCATTTACTTTTAATATTCTTTTGTTAGTTTCTTTTTATCTAGTATTAACAGGTACATTTGAACTTTATCGCCATATTTTTATACATTTACCTATTTGTCATTGCCGAGATTGAGGTACTATCGTTCCTTTCTTACCTACTCTCCTTTCTTTCGTTTTATTGTTTCATTGGGGACAATGAAAGGTTTAGGTTTGGGGGTATGCACTCACACATGCACATTAGTTTATGCAAAATTTTAAATTTTTTAATAAGTGTGTTTAAATAAACGATGTTACCGACGTTTTTGCAATATCAATTTGATACTTTTTGATAGAGAACTTTGAATTGTTATAGAATGGTAAACAAGGGAAGATGTGATTAAACATTTGTTGAAGTTATGATATGACGTTTTAAGTTATGTATTGTTTGAATCGTAGTTTTATATCATAAATTTGCACACAAACTTATGCACTACACGTAGTCACTTGAATACATGTTTGATGTGAACTATAATATGATTCGGATTTCTAGATAACACAAGGTGGAGACTAAGCCCAGTGAGCTTTTGAGCCTATTTTTTCTTTTTAGAGGGTTATAAATACATTTTGTGTTTGTCGAATTTCATTAAAATAACGCATTAACTCGTTGTTTAGTCTCATTATTCTTGTTTTGGTTGATAGTTAAGTTAAAATATTTGTTACCATGCTAAATAATCTTCCATTGTAAACATTGAAGAACCGTATTACCCTAGGAAATGAGTTTAGGCCTTCTTTGTTTACTACCGGCCGATAAAAGATAAAATTTCCTTAGTTCGCCCCTTTGAGCCGTTACAATGCCTCTTTTTCTTTGTTCACCATTATCCTCTGTAAAAGCTCCAACTTGATCAACTTGGAGTATACCACTGGAAGAGTGATCAACTTTTAGTAGTATTAAGGCGATGTGTTAATTGAGAAGAAGAAAATAAGATGCTATTGGGGTAGTTGCTTGGTATTCGATGAATAATCATTTGAGAAGCAAGAAAAGAAAAAGGAAAAGAAACATAATACAGAAGAGGAAGGTTGAAAAAAAAATGAAAGAAAAGAAGAAAAATGAATGAAAAGGAATGAAGAGAAAGAAAAGATGAAAGTTTGTAAAAGAATGAAAGAAATCGAACATGCCTTACAATGCCATTCTAAACCTACCCAATTAATCCGTTCTATCATTTTTCATTGCCTGAGCCACATTACAACCTTTGAAAAGTCCTATCTGATCCTAGGAAACATGGTTCGGATATGAAAATGATGGGAGGGGGATTAAAACATGGTAATGATTAATTTCTCTTGATTATTGGCGTCCTATCCATGAGACTACTGTTCTTTCGTGTCATGCGTCCTTTTCGAGTCATATGTGAGTATTCTCGTTTTGAAAATATATTTCCTTTACTCACATATATTAGAAAAATTACACCTGTTTCTGAGTGTTTCATTTTAGAGTGTAATTGACATTGTGAGATTCGTAGTCGAAGCATAGTTGGATGGTTATCCGAGTTATATTCCAAATTTATGACATGCGCGTGTTCATTTGACTACCATATCACACACGTGCAATTTTATGAGAAATTCTATTGATTTATACGATTCATGTACTTGGGATTGTTTTTCAGGACGTAGGTGAACGTTTGATTCCGTTTCTTCTTGTTCATTATTCTATTTCGAATCATTGTTTTATAATAAGGAGTATTGATTGTTTTATTTTTAGTTTGAATAAAACTTTTTAAATTTATAAGTTAATAAAGATGGTTGTGGGTGACTTGTTGACGAGAACCCTCACGAGACTTCACTCGTCCGACTAGGGACACCTAGGGGTTTAAAAGGCTTGTTGCATATGCTAAATGCAATCGTGATCTATATGAAAATGGAATAGTATTTATAGTAGTAATTTTATTTTTTATTTTTTATTTTTTTGTTGTTCTTTTTGCTCGAGGACTAGCAAAGAGTAGTTTTGGGGGTGTGATCGGCGACGAATAGTTGCCGTTTATAGTCCTAAAAATACCCTTTGTTAGCTCATTTCATGTAGTTATTAAGTGATTTTTAATAAGTATTCTATATTTTGTAGGTTTTGGAGCTTTAATATGAAAATGCACAAAAATCCAATGATTAGTGGCTTTGGAAGTCATTCTGGGCTCAAATGGTGATTCCGGTGAAAGCTGAATGCAGTAGAAGTCTCGGAAAATTGCATTTTTGACAAAGGATACTTTGGATTTGAGAAATTTCTCCAGAGATATAAAATGTAGATCTTTGAGTTACGGACGCGTGGCTTCAAATGGCGAGTCAATTCGAGTTCTGAGCAGAAAGTTATCGCAATTCTACGAAAGTCGCGCTGTGCAGCGAAAAGGACCTCGCGCGAGCGGGTCGCGCGAGCGACCTGTGCAAAAATCAAAAACACGTATTTTGTTAAATTAAAGTGCCCAGCGAAGGTGGTTTGTGCATATGACGTCCAGATTACAAAATATAGCAGTTTTAGTGCGATTTGGCTTAGGAAAGCTTCCTAAATCCTTCCAAACTCTATATAAATCCTATTCTAACTCAAATTTAGGATGACACATCATTACACAACATTAGATACAGCCATATACAACTAAAATTTCAGCCATTGAAGGGAGAAAACTAAGGAGAAGAAGAAGAACACCAAGGATTCCCATGGCCTCCTCTATCAACCTCTTGCTGTTCATCAATTCTATGGCCAACTAAACCTAAATCTAGGGTTTCAATGAAACCCTAGCCAAGTAATAGGGTTTTATTTATGTTTTTATGTTAGTTTTATTATGTATGGATGATGATTACATGTTTAGAGGATTTTTATAAATAAATCGTACTTTTATTGATTAAATCATTACTTTCAAAGTTTATTCTTGTCTTAGATCTATTTTGACTGTGATGTGCTCAATGATCTATATTTGCTGTGCTTGTATAGATTGTTTACATGTAATGGTGCTTTATTGAATTATGCTATCAAGTATCCGAATAGTCCATGCCTAGATTAGACGGATTATACCACAACCCTAGTTTAGTGTGGGATAATTCGTGCTAACCGAAGATGGATTATGTTGGTGCTTGAACCATAGTTATTTTCTTGACGGAGGAATTGGGCTTGTAGCTACAATTCCCCATTATCATCCAACTTAATAATCTAATTGAATGCATAAATATTCCTATTATGAAGCTAGTGGTGGATTTGCAATCCTAGGTTCCTTTAAACATATTTATAAAAACACTTTTAAATCGCTTTCATAATTTAGATTTATTTTATTGTTCTTAGTTTAATTAAAATCAAATCAAAATCTGTTTTTCTTAAATTAGCTAAACTTAGGTTTTAAAGTTAAATCGCGGTAGTATTCAATCTCTGTGGGTTCGACCTTTACTTTCACTACTACAAATCCTTAGAAAAGTAAAGTACACTTTTTATATATTGATATTGACAACATCAGAGACCCATCAAAATAGATGACCCAACCAACTTGATTCTTCGGCTGTAAAAACCTCTTCGTCTGGTTCTGTCACCAACTCATTTCCAGGCACAAGATTCTAAGCTAATAAATCAGCCACAACTTGTCCTAACATTGCTCTCTAAAGGAAGGGAACCAATCAAAGAGATGAACTCCTCTTATATCAGATAGATTGAATAGGCCTTTTGACTATTGAAAAGAGGCCTTATAGCCCGAGTCTTGGACCACTGAAATGGACAGACCGCAAGTCAACAAGGAAGAGATCATTTCTAGATTCAAGAGTTACGACCGATTAAAGCGAGAAATTTGAGGTAGAAGCTTTTGTTGATTAAAATGGTCAACATTATCTTTCATGGATTCTCCCTTGCGTTGTTTGACAGCCAGCAATTGGGTGTCTGGTTGTGACCGATCGAGCATCCCCATGAACTGGCTGACGAAGAGCTTGCTGAGCGCCTTAAAATTTTCGGCCGTTCAGAGTTTGAGGGTGTGGAACCACTGTGCCGCTAGCCCTTTGAGGGTGTTGGGAATGGCCAGGCAGAGCAGTTTGTCAGCGCTGGCTACTAGAACCATATGAGCCTTGTAAGTCCGGACATGATCGACTAGGCTCCCTGAACCATTGTAAGAATCGAGATGTGGTTATTTGAATTTCTGCGGGATGGGAAATCATGTGATCCAGATGGTGAAGGGAGACTCAGTTTCGGTGTTGATGTGGTCATGACCTAGCTTGCGGCTCAACTTCTCGATTTGTTCTACAAGTCCTGGATTTGGGCCTTAACGTCCTCCCGATCAGTCCTCAAGAGATAGGTTAGGTCAGACGAAGATGCCACCTCTTCAAAGTGTGCTGTCCTCAGGCACAGGGCTTGGCTATGGCTCCAATTAATCGTATGCCTAAGATCGCTCTGGCTCTTGGCCGGATGGTCTTGGGCTGATTCCCGAGTCTATTACTCTTGCCCGTCCCCTCTGGCAGCGTGTCTCTTATTGAAGATATCCCTGGCGTGCCCCTTGCGATTTAAACTGGCACAGGCATGTTGCTGAGTTCTTATGGGATCCCGACCATGATCATTGTTCTCAGGTTGTTCAATTGCCTGGGAGGCCAGTGTAGTATGGGCACTTCGTCGGGTCAGCTTGGGCACCCGAGCGCGCTCATTGTTCCCATCCTGTACCTCAATTTGCTGAGGCTTATCCTGCCAGGCCAGCAGAGCTTCAATCTACCACTGAGTTTGATGTTGGCTCTCCAGAAGTTGAGCAAGTGCCGCAATGACCTGTTCTAGAGTCATGGAAATTGCTGATCGGTCGGTTGGCACATCTTCCTGATCGGTCGGCAGAGCCGTCTTCTTGTTTTTACAAGGAGCCATGGCGATCAGTCAAGAGATTTATTTTTCTGAGAAAATTAGTCGTTTCCTACAAACGGCGCCACTAATGATGCCAAAATTTGGTCAGAACACGAAGAGTGAGACAGAAGAAATTTTTGTGTGGTTCGGCCCTATTAACAAAGGAACCTACATCCACCTGGCATGTCAGAGCACTTGCACTATGATGTAAACGTCGCTAGGGATCTTTGGTGAACCAATAGGCTAGGAGTTACCAGAGACCGACCGGGCATAATGCGTGTGCTATGTGCAAATAGCAATTCGATGGAGTCAGAATGCGATCCCCTCTAATAGGAGTAAGTGGTCTCTTTTATACGTGCAAGAAACAACTTGTACAAGGTAAGTAGACTGATTAGGAAGTACAATCCTCACTATAATTGATTGACGTAAATCATGGGAGTTTATTAAGTGGATTAGGAAAAAACTTGCACTTTCCATTAGTTTTCTAGCTGAGATAGGAAACTGTCTTGATTCTTGCGGAGCAAGGCACTAGACACGCCTGGGCTACGCTTACCTTGCGATGAGCCTGTACCGTACGCTAGAGCTCTGGGCCCAGACCGGGCGGTCTTGTCTGAACAACCCGGGATGGTTGAGTAGTAAGCGCCCTTTCTGGATGACTCGGCATCTCCTCGCTGAGGTTGCAGTTTGATTTTGACCTGATATTTTTGTACCTAACAGTTCATATATAGATTCTTTATCAAATTATGGCCCTACTAAAATTGGAATTCACCAGAGTAGGAAATAAGGTGTATTCTAAATCCTTGATTGGAGTTTTATTCTAAAATTTTACTGAGAGTTTTAATTTATGGACGCGACTTCTTTACAATAGCTTGAGTCATGTTCCAACTGTTCTCCAACAAAATCATGCCATGTGCATAGCAATTATCACATGTAACTAACCATCGTGTGAACTGGTTTACTTTTTTATGCTCTCTATATATATATACATATATTTGGGGAAAGTATGAAGCAGCACAATTAACATTTGCATTATATAGATATAAAAGTTTCAGAGCTTATCACTGATGTGAATTGAGATATTGAATGAGTTCATGAAGAATTTGTATACTGTCTAATTCATGTTTCTCACAATTTCTTTTTTGTATGGATAATATGTATATATATTTTTTGTATATATACATTGCTTATATGAGTAATTAATCTCCTTGTAATATCAGTCTAATTGGATAAAGATCACAAAACTGGAAGAGAAATGAGAGGTTGGAAAGACAGAATCAAAGAGAAGAAACAAACAAGATGAGAAGAGTTTTACATATGTAGACATTAAAAGAATTACAAAGAACGGAGAGAGAAGATTAGAAGAGAAAACAGAGAGATAGAGAGAGAAATAAGAACTAGAGAGATCCTAGAGAGAACAAATCAGAATTTATATTATCAATTGCTAAAGCTATTTGCAAAAATCAAATTAAGAGGCCGTTTGTTTATGCTTATGCTTACATGATCTTGATCATGAATTGCTTAAAAATAGAACTGCTTATTATGGTGTGGGTTTTGGTTGATATGTTATGCAAATGATTATGTTATCAGAATAGCTGATAACTGTGTTTGGTTCCAAGAAAATAGAATGTGGTGCTGAATGTACAAAAGACATTTGTGCACTTGAATATTTATGCATTAGTAATCTATATGTCAATACAATATTTTATTAGAACATGACTCATTGAGAAATAATTAATAATTAATGACACCAAAAAGTAATTTGAGGCACCTAAACTATTTAAAATAGACAAAATTGTTATTGCTTATTTAAATTAATATTGGAAACGTATATAATGCATTAAAAGACAAAAGTACTAACATATTTTACTACTAGTAAACCACAGTTATTTGATTAACATTCAAAAGTTAATTTCAAATAATATACTATTTTGGGAGGCTTGGTCTAAGGTGCCTAAGGTTGAGTCATTAGGACTAAAGGACAAGCCATAAACAAAAACCACACAAGGACACGCTCTAAAATACTTTCCCTCCGAAAGTCCCCTATAATTTTAACTTTCCCTCTTAAAGTCCTCTAAGAGATGAAATTGCCCCAGGTTCCCTAGGGGACTGCCACCACTATCTCTATTTTCTCTCTCTCTCTCTCTCTCTCTCTCGCCCTCCCTACTATAGCTCAGCTACCACCACCACCAGTGACCCACCACTACTACCACAACCACCACCTTAACCCACCACCACGACCATTGCATGACAGCTCTCTCTTCTCTCTCTCTCTCTCTCTCTCTCTCTCTCTATCTCTTTCTAACTTTATCTCTCCTCCTCCATGCCATAAAACAGTCGCACCACTACCAGTGAGCCACCACCACCACTACGAGCCACTCCCACCTTCGTCTGCCGCCGTCGCCGCCACCACCATTATACACCATCTCTCTTCTCTCTCTCTCTCTAACTTTCTCTCTTCTCCCCCCTTTCGTAACTCAGCCACCACCACCACCACTAGCAAGCCAACGCCACTACTGTGACCCACCACCACCACCTTCACCCATCGTCACCGCCACCACTACCACCATCACCACCGCCACCACCATCGCACACTGTACATACCCCATTTTTGTAGGCTATCAGATTTAGGAGACTAATAACTTGGTGGTTCATGATGATTGAAAAGACACAAAAAGGACTCACGAAAGTTAGTTCTATCTCTCGGAATACTCATAAACTGCTGCAAAAGACCTAAATGCTCCTAAAAGCCCAATACTCCAAGCTCAACCTATGTTTTATGCCAAATTGGTTATGGTGTATTTTATGCCACCAAAGTGCAATAACAAACATCCTCTAAATTAGCCTAAGTGACAAACAAATTTGTGAAGAACTCATCCAATTAGAGCAAGTCAGTAACACACTGTCTTTTCCTCTTACCAAAAAAAAAATCTAACCCACTTCATCTTCTATTCTATTCATGGTAGAAGACAAGGAAAAATGAAAAATAAAGTAAGAAGATAAAGAAGTTTGATCTATGTCAGATGATCAAGGATAAGTGTGCTTCAAATCAAAGGATGTACATGCATTAAACCCAAAGATTTCATGGTAACAAACAAAGGAAAGGAGAATCATAAGAGATTTTAGAGAGAAAGAGAGGAGGCGACGACATGTAGTGCATTAATGCCCTGAAAGCCCAAATACTCCCAGATTTGGACAAAAAGTTCTGGAAATATGCTTTGTCGTAAAAAAGTGATAAAATGAGTTTTGAAGCAAAAATGGATAAAATGGTCAGCTCCCAAGGACCCTCAGAAGTCCCGGAAGTTCTTGAAAAGTCCCCGTTGACCGGTATGACCCTGGTTTGACCAAAATTATTCGAACTCGTCCGAAAGTTCTGAGATCATCCTCGATCATGTGAAAAGTAATAAAATGAGTTTTAAAAGAAAATTGGACAAAAACGACAGCTCTTGGTAGCTCCCAGAGTTTCCCAGAACTTTCTGGAGATCCCAGGTTTGAATGATTTGACCTAAAAGTTGACTTTAAAATTGGAGCACCACATTATTTTTCAAATATTTTTCATGGATACTGGAGATCAATAGCTTTCCAACGGTATATCACACATAATTTCTAGACTTAAAACGGATTTATTATGAATTTCCAAAGGTGAAAAAGGTAATCAAATCGACTTTTATCAGGAATATCGCAAAACTTTTCAAAGTGACCTATCTCCGAACTATTTTTTATGAAAAGAAGACTCCATTACCTTTCCAATAGTGTATCACAATGTTGGTTTTGAGTTCTTATACATTTTCTGTGAATTTCGAACAAAATAGGGCCTTTTCGCGAATACTGGAACCTCCGGGGGCCTAAACAGAATAATCTGGGCGTCTGAGGAGCAGTGCCGCCGCAGTACTGGCCCATTGCCATCGCAGCATAGGTCCAGTGCCACTGTGGCACTCTCCCGCAGTCTACTCTATTTTGGTAATTATTTTTTAGGGTCTAAATTGAATAATTGAAAACGAAAATGACATAGTTTTATGATCACAGATGTTTGGGACCAATGGGAGCACTTTTTAAATCACAAACTCTCCCCAAATTGGCCTATATAAACTCCACTTGACTTCTCATTTTGGGGGGGTTTGAAATGCAAGTTTAGAAAAGTTTTAGAGAGAAAGTTGTAGTGATAAGGTTAGAATAAAGGGAAAAGAAGCTTCCTTCTTTGATTTTCAACAAGAAAGTGAGTTCTAAACCTTGTTTTTTTTTACTTCATTACTCCTATTTACTTCACATTCAATACACCCAACCACTATTTTTGTGAGCATTTATGAGATAGGAAGCTACTTCCATGTCCAAAGTCACTATATATGAGTGAAACACCAAGCTACAAGTCCAATATCTTAATGATTATCAACTCTTGATTGTTATTTACTTACTTGTTTATATATATGTTCATCTCTCCCTACCTCATTTCTTTTTTATTTTTCTTTGATTACTTATTAGTTCATCATCATCTAGATGATGACATGCTATTTGAGGTGCGTAAATCCTTATGGATAGTAGCTCTTGACCTCAAAAACATGTTTGATAGATGATGATTTTAACTTCAATACATCTCTATGTATTCTTGAAGTTATTTCCAAAATGAAAACAAGGCTCTCCAACAATCTTGGAAGTTCTTGAAGTGAGTTTGGATGTTGATATTCCAAGTGGTTATAATCTCTTTTTGGTATTGGAAATATGCCTTCATAACATCTATTTCAAAACCCTTCTAAAATCTCAACGTTTGTATTCCAAGAAAATAATCTTTGTTTTCTTAAAAATCTTCAAAACAGTGACTCATCCAACTTTAAAATAACATTCTGAGTTCAATAATCAAAGGATGGCTATAAGACCACTTGAGAAGTCTTCCTAACTCATTAGAGAACACCCATGATTTTTGGTTTGACTTGAAAACATTTAGAAGTGTCTTATTTTGACCTGAGCATTCCTCCCAGACATTCTGTTTTTCTATCACAACAACTTTTGTTGACTTTCAACTTGTTTTTTCATAAAATGTTTATAAAAGGGGTGGTCCTAACTCAATTTTTATTTGAATTTTAGTGTCATGGGGAACTTTGTGTATAATATGGGCTTCCAAATGTTTTGTTTTCATTTTCTAAGATTTTTTTACATTTAGTCGACAGTACGGACTTTGTTTCTAGGCAACCTCTGTTGTTCATATGATTTCTCTCAATTTGTAATAGTTATTGTAGTTTGACTTTTTGATATGTGTACTATACACAATAAGGATGATCTCCATAAAACATCATGACTTAAAAACATTCCTAACCCCAATCTTCCATTTTTACAATATCAGCTCACTGTTCTGTCCACTATTCACAGCAAGCATGTTTCAACTTTCATTCTTTGATTAGATGTTTACATGCATTCCAAATTTGCTCATCTCTTAGGAAGAAGTTCATACTAAATTTTTGAATATCCTACAATAACATTCTTCATCCATCCATGCATACTTTAGGTTTCTAAGTCACTTTAGAAAATCCATGAACACAAACACACTACAACCTTTGCACATTCTAGGATCATGCATGCATCCATGCAAGATTTGGAGTTTTTGTGACTCTTAATCTAAGAAGATTATAAGGAATGAACTTGATCATACATTCATGCTTCCCCTCGATCACATCTTCCTTTCTCATCCGTCCGGGGGATTGAGAGTTTTTCTTTTCTCAATAATCAACATGCATACATTCTACCTTGCTAAGCACCTTTGCTTTCTTTGATTTATTTGTTTCAAGAACAATTCATGTCCCCCTTTTAGATTAGGGAAAACTTGATCACTTGATATATGATTAGACAATTTTTCTTAGGATTTGTTCGTGTGATCTTTCACTTTACATTGTGTTATGTTTGGCTTAGATCTTATGAATGATATATTATCTTTTGATCTTCCATTTCAAGATTCTTATGAGATGTAATATACTATCACAGTATTAGTAAAATATGATTATTTGGATGCTAATTGAGGTCTGTCGAAAGACGGGGCGAGTTGAGGGTGTTTTAGTCGTGACAAAGGCTCCTTCCTCTCTCGTACCAAAACTCTGAGCCAAGTTCTTTGGTTATGAAGGGCTGGTGCCCTTTATCCATTTGGGTGAGTCAAAATTAGGTTTCTTGGTTCCTTAAAGACCAAGTGGCAACTCTGTATCTGTTTTCAACAGACGTTTCTTACCTTTTTTTAAATCAATTTCAAACAAACAAAAAAGGGAAAACCGATTCCGCGTGTCCACAATCTGATGCTCTGCTGGGAATTTTTTATTTTCAAAACAAAATAATACAGAGGTTTGACTCATAAGAAGTATCCTTAAAATCATCATTTTACTGTGTTTGGTTCACCGCATTGCACTTTTGCATTTCCCCCTCCGACTATATCTGAAACGCGGCGCTGACATTGTTCAGGTCTTGTTGTGCTAGGGCACAAGTCACCATTGATACTGTACCTTCCAAGGTATATAAAAAAAAGTAAAAACTTTCGTACTGTCTCTTTGATGGTATATTGGAACTCTCGTCAATGGACCCTCTTTGACTAAACCTAGCTTTTGCATATAGATTCCTATAGAACCTTTCATAGGACTGTTTATTTATCTTCTTAGATAGGACAATGTGATATAACTACTGTATGCCCTGACGGGATTACCTACGCGGTGTAGACGCTTATGTGGCATGAGGCAGAACCTCTTTCTTATGATTCCTAAGGCAGTCACTCACATGTGATCGCATTGAGTTGACCTGCCTTGGCACCATGACAAGGATGTCTGCTCGATGCTCATATAGATATACACCGTAAACATTGTTTGTTGGTCCTAAGATATAGGAGTATGAAAACTTGCTAGAGAGTATGATCACCATCATATTAACCAGTTTTTCCCAGAAACTTGTCTAGATATCCCTGAATTACCCAGATATAACCAGTTTCTCCTAGAAACTCTGTCCAGATATCACAGAATTACCCAGATATAACCAGCTTCTTACATAATTACCCAGACATAACCAATTTATCCTAGAAACTCTGTCTAGATATACTAGAAATACCTAAACATAACCAGTTTCTCCCACAAACTCTATCCAGATATCCTAGAATCTTCCAGACATAACCAATTTATCTTAGAAACTCTGTCCAGATATCCCAGAAATTCCATATTTCTTTCGAAAAACTCTAAATCTTCTACCTCCCATGGTGATCATATTGGAAAGTAAGGTTTGCACACTCTGTATATCTAGGACCTTACTTGTTTAACTGTTATCTATTAGAAATAGGAGCATCATATAGACTAGGGCCCGCATCCGCATGCTTGTCTCACTTGCATGCACCATTCCTATCAGTCTGCATGCACAGTCTTAGTCAATCTGTACACGAGTCAGTCCACACATGATAACATCATTATCATTGTCTATTTAAAGTCGTCACTGTCAAAATTTAATACAGTCCTCTTAAATCTATAGGTCAGTATAGATTCCCAAAGTCCATAGCTGGGATCCTCGTCTTGGGTCAGAAATTCAAATAATCGTTTGGTCAAGATCAGCCCGTCGAGTCATTTCAGCATGAATTAGGAAGAGTTAGAAAATAAGGTTACCGAGTTGGGAGCAACCATAAATCAGCAGTCTGACAGCCTAGCCCAAGTCCTGAAATTCATAGAGGACTGAAATAGCAACAGCCGCAGTATCCACGTTGGTTCCCGCCACCACCGCTAGGGTTCATACCACCTCCCATCCTTGTACATGAGAATGGCAGAGAAGAAGAATCATTTCAAGGGGTCCCGCAGCCTGCGTATGAGAAGAATTTCCAAGAAACAATGGACAAGGTTGACAAGCTAGAAAGTGTACTGAGGAAAAGCAAAGGGGTCAATGACTACATGCTAGATCTGGAAGGCCTTTTTGAACCTGTTAAGCTAAAACTGCCAAAAAACTTCAAGATGCCTGCCATTGATCGCTTTGATGAAACTGGGAATCTGAAAAGTTATGTGAAGCTATGTATGAGCATCTTCCAATCCATGGGCTGCACCCACAAACACATCATGATGATGTTTCCGTAAACTCTCGCAAAGTCGGCACTGTCATAGTTCCTTACCTTGGATGCCTCCAAAACTCAGGCACAGAAAGATATTATTTGGGTGTTCGTCGATCACTATTCCTACAACCAAGAGCTCGATATCACCATCAGGGATTTGGAGACTACCCGATAGAACAACAACGAATCCTTCGTTGCATTTCTGAGCAGGTGGAGGAACAAAGGTGCCCAAATGACTCATCAGCTGGTTGAGAAAGAACAGGTGAGAATGCTAATACGGAATCTACAACCACTCTACCATGAGAAATTGTTCTATCAGTCCATCTCCTCTTTTGAAGAGCTATTTGAAGTAGGAACTCGGATCGAAGAAGTCATCAGGGAAGGAAAGATTAAGAAGGAAGAGCCCCTAAGTCAGTCAAAAAGGCCCAACTACTCCCGGAACTCCCCAGATGTACGTCAATGCCCTTAGTAGCCAATTCATACCATACCCTCTCAGACCATACCAATCCCCTAACCAAGCCAACCCCTCCAACTTCCCATTTCAGAAAATGCCACCCCACAACTTTGCCAAGTTACAAATCCCCATCTCCTCAGCCTTAGACTGCCTCCTCAAGAAAGGCCATCTCTAACTACTCGAACCATGAAACACCCCACCACCGCCAAGTTGTGACATGTCTAAACACTGCGCCTACCACCAAGCCCCCGACCACAACACTAATGATTACATGTGCCTCTGTCACAATATCTAAGACCTCATTAACCAAAATGTCATTGAGCCACTACCAAAGCAGCCCCATCTCACCCAAAATCCCTTGCCAAACTACCAAAATATCAGCCTCATCCGACCCCGTATCCTTTTACCCTATCGCCTATATCACCCCCTTAGGACATCCCTTATCCCTTATTGACATCCCAGAGTTCGGGGGAATTCATCTGATTGAAGGGGAGGAGAATGAATGGCAGCAGCATCTAGATGACGAACAAGATTTTTTCTTCCTAGAAGAATATGATCTAGGGGCAGTAGACCTCAAATGGTATAATCCCAACAATGAAAGTGATGCCTCTATCTGGAACGAGCTAGAGAAAACATTTGTGGGAATAGATTGTGATTGGTTCAAAGAAGATGGGACTATAGGAGGACCTACTCCTGCCAAGATTGATCATCTAGCTAGGTCGGGCCGTCATTATCAGCCTCCATAGCCTATCACTGAAACCATTGAGAAAGGGTCAGTCAAAGACAAGGGACAGGGAAAAATGGATAAAATCATCAACGAGGACAACGAGCTGATTAAGTAGATGAAGAAAACCCAAGAACATCTCTTCATGTGGGACATCCTATAAGCATAGGCAAGCTGTGTTATATGCCTTAGTGTAGATAACCTGATTATGACCAAACATCGAATTGAGGGGAGTGTTACCTCTAGATTCGATGATGACAATATCCGATTAATCTAGGACTTCCAAAGGTGATTCAAGCTCTTCGAAAGGCTCTGCAATTCAAACAAAAAGAAAGAAAGAAGAAAATAGAGAATAGAAAAGAACGACACATGGCATAAATTGCGGCAGTCAAGGGTAGCCGCTGCGGCACTCACTGAATGTCGTACGGCAGTCAGCAAGTGCTGCAACGGCGTTCACTGATAGTCGCAAAAATACATCAAATGCTACAAAAATTAGAATTCCAAAAAATACGACAGTCCACGGAGTTGTCCGCGACATTCATTAAGTGCTACATCGGCATTCAATGAATGCCGCGCCGGCAATCATCGAGTGCCGTTCTGAAACTTATTAAGTGCCACTTCCATTTCTGTTGAGTGCCACATTTTTGTGGCTGCCAGCTTTGAAATAATACATTTTGTACCTTCAAAAGGACATCCAATATTAGGGTTTTTATTGCAAATTTACTGAAATAGACCTCTAGAATTTGCCTATATATAGGGGATGAAAATCCTATTTTAAGAGAGCTTGATTTGGATATTTTGAATCTTAAAACCTTATCTTAATTCCCTTTGTTCTAAATCTCTTAAAATTCTCTAAACACCATTAGGAAAAAGTTTTAGAGGAGTTTAAGGAGGAAGTTGTGTGAGTTAGAAGAAAGAGAGCTTGAACCACCTTTGAAAGATCTCCAAAATTTAAGAGCTGAGGATAGTTGGAGGTAACCTCTAGTAGATTATTCTCTATTTCAAGTTCAATCACAATATATAGAATTCTTTAGGATCTTTTACACATTTTCAAAAACACTTTTCTTAATTCATTTCATCACACACCACTAATATTGTGATTGAGCTTTCATTTTATTGGCTTGGATCAAAGTAACCCAAGGATTAAGCTTGTACAAATCATAAAATAAAAGCTAATTTAGATATTACTTGAACTTTGATTTCCCTTTCCTTTGATTATGTATATCACATGCGATTCATGAGGCTTTCAATGTCTTACTTGAGTCCCTTGACTTGGAATCTCCTAAGCTCCTTGTAAGCTCATGATTTACAAGGGGATTAAGGTTGATATTAGTATGTTTGGTTGATGGGTCTAAACCTATCTCCATGGTTTAGGCTCATTCCCTTGATATTTCATGAAGTTTCTCCATACGCCATTGAAATCTATGAGTATAAGTGTCCTTAGCCTCCACTAACTATCAAATGGTAGGAGAAGTAATGTGAATTAGGCCAAACTTTATGGCTTGATAAGTTAGAGTTAACAAATAAAGATGGATTTGACAATGGTGCAGTGAGTTAATAGACCACCTTCGATCAAAGATTTTTTGTTAAAATTAAGTGAGACCAATTGGAGAGTGTCAATAACACAAAGTTTTACCACTGTGATTTTTGTTTTGATGAGATTTCATGTTTAAGATGGCTTAGTCATGAGTTTTGTGAAGCAACTATAATCTGCCTAGAATTTCAGAACAACACCTATTTAAAATAAGCAAATGGAGCTTTAATTAAGTATTCATGACTTCAAATAATTTTTTATATGAAGTTTAATGTATTAATAAGATCTCCTAGAAGGATTAGGGTCTTTCAGATTTGTTTACTAGTTTTAGAAAATCATACAAAAACTCGGGACAGAGACTTGTAAATTTCTGAGTGATGTCTAGTGTTTGTCTAATTCCCAGAGATTGAACCGTTGATCTTTGATTTTTCTTTTTGGGTTGGAAACTAGACTCACAGAGGCATCTTGTGTCCAAAATTCATCGACATCAAACCATGGGAACCATGCTTTTCCAATTTTTGAAGTTCTGATCTACTCTCTGTAATATTCAGAATTTTGTGACAGACTTGACAAACTTTGTAAATAATGGTTCAAATGACTTTTCCATAACCTAAAGCTTAAACCATGAGTAATGATTAGTTAAACTTAAATCCAGAGGTTAAAAGATCCAAATCATTGAATAGTTCATAAGCTCACTCTTTTTCACATTCATGTATTCATAACATTCATCCATATAGATGGATACTTGTAATTAGAACCCATTCTGTGTTGGGATTAAATTATGCTTAATGGAACCAAGTTGTGAGTTCCTTATGACCACGTTGGGACTACACCACCTCTATATGGACATTATATTGGCTCCTAGTTGAGACTTGTATATCTATAGAAGTGATGCATTTCCAACTAATTAGAAAGAATTCATAATTGTGTCATTTCTTTCATACTTGATAGATTTAAGCTAGAAGTTTAGGGACGTTAGTGAGAATTTAATATTATCTAAAACATGTGGACTAACCCTCTGTTTTGTAGCGCTACTGAGGTATGATTTCTCAAACTCCTGTTAGTCTGCTTAATTTCTTGATTTTATTGATTTTTTATTCCAGGCGCGACACCTTAGATTAGGTCTTGTTTTATGTGTGTATATATATGTGTTAGAGACCTTTTCTTAGGCCTTAAATTTTGTGTATGCTTTGCACGTTTCTATTCACAGCTGGACCCTGGGTAAGTTCTCTTGTTCCCTAAATGCATATCATATTGCTTGCTAATTGAATTATGTGTTTTTGAATGATATTTTCACCATTAGCAATCTTACACCCTTTAGACATGCTTTTCTGACGTATATCTATATTTATGTATTAGTTGAGGGCACATTTAGATTAATGATTCGATTAAAAGAATGTTGAGTAGAGGCCTATCATGAGATAGGATGAGAGGGGGTGTTTTAGTCCGTCGAGCTCCTTCCCCTCTCATTCCATAATCCCCGGACCTAGAAATCTTTAGTTTTCCGAAAAAGATCAGTTTGCCTTCAAATGATTTCTTAATTTTCCTTTTAAAAAAATTTAGTGGCGACTCATGTTTTGTGTTTTGAAATTGAAAAAGATTTTAAAAAAGCTGTGGGTAAGAAAAATGTGATATCCATAATCTGGCAACTCTGTTGGGGATCGAACCCAAGATCTCTGGTTTCGCAGACCAGAAATATGATTTTAGGTTCACTTGAGGAATAGACTTGAAAGCATCCATTTAATCAAATTAATTAAGTTCTCTTGTTCACTAAATGCATATCATATTGCTTGCTAGTTTAATTATGTGGTTTTGAATGAAATTTTCACCATTAGCAATCTTACACCCTTTAGACATGCTTTTGTGACGTATATCTATATTTATGTATTAGTTGAGGGCACATTTAGATTCATGATTCAATTAAAAGAATGTTGAGTAGAGGCCTATCATGAGATAGGATGAGAGGGGGTGTTTTAGTCCACCGGGCTCCTTCCCCTCTTATTCCATAATCTCCAAACCTAGAAATCTCTGGTTTTCTGAAAAAGATCAGTTTGCTTTCAAATGGTTTCTTAATTTTCCTTTTAAAAAAATTAAGTGGCGACTCATGTTTTGTGTTTTGAAATTGAAAATTGATACGCCCGGAAATATTCTGCTACAGTCAAACCTCCACGTCAGCAGCGAAGGGCCCAGATTGTCTGGCGAGGGAGCCTATGACCCCACCGATCCCGAGGTCTTTTGAGTGCTACCGCTCGGGATGCTCGCACAGCCCAGGAATGCAGTGCAGCAGCTCTCCACGAGGTGCAGCTTGACAGCCAAGCTGCTCAATTGTTTCCTAAATCAATTAGAAGACTAATGGAAAGTGTGAATAGTTTCCTAAGTCACTTAGGAAACCTCCCATGATTTATGCTCATCAAATTGTAATTAGATAGGGCTTCCTTATCTATTCAGTTGCCTTTTGCGGGTGGTCTCTTGTACCTATAAAAGGGGCCACTCACCCCCATTAAGGGGGATCACATTCTTAACTTAAAGAATAACATTCATACAGATTTCATACGCATACACCCGGTCGGTATTACTGGTAGTGCCGCCCATATGTTGGCTCACCAGGCCCGTTGGTGATCTGCTAGTGAAGCGCACTGACGCACCCGTGGATGTAGGTTACCTCATTAACGGGGCTGAACCACATACAATTGATTATGTCACCATATCTCTCTTCTTAGTATCTCTTACCAATTTTTAGCATCATCAAAAATGATTTTAAAAAAGCTATGGATAAGAAAAATGTAATATCCACAATTTGGCGACTCTATCGGGGATCGAACCCAAAATCTCTAGTTTCGCATACCATAATTCTAATTTTGGGTTCACTTGAGGATTAGACTTGAAAGCATCCTTTAATTGAATTAATTAATTTTTATGTGCCTGTTGCATTACACTTGCATGTCCAGTAAGTCGATTGCACGGAACTATGACCTTGGAGGCTCAGGGTAACCCGGTCGATCAAGTCATCATGGGACTGTGTAGTCACCCTTGATCTCGTACCATAATTTGGTATATGAAGCATCCTATCAGATGTGTGTCAAGGGTTCCTTATTAGACCAAAACCCAACCTTTGCATGATAGTTTCTATAGAGCCTTTCAATCTTAGGAAATAAACTCTTGATTAGGATTATTTGCTAGGGAGTTTTGTATGATTACTTGAGATGCCGACGATGCTTGTTTGATGTAGGATGTATAATCTTTTAAACGCCTTTTAGCAATTCCTTCTTATGTTTAACGACATTTGGGATCATTTTGAATCTTGATTGTAAGATTACATCTTTTATATCTTGTTAGCTAAAGCATCATTGCCCTTGTATACATCTGAATTCATGAAAAGTACGGTAACAATCCAATCATGCGGTTCTTCTACCCAATGAATTTTAAATCCATCTTTGTAAGCAAACAAGATTTTTATCATCTTTACCCCAAGGTTACCTTGAAAAGTCATACTTTCAAAAATCTTTGAATTTTTAAAACCAATCATTGTCAAGATACGTGTTTTCACATCCTCGAATCCTTGGGGATCATTTTTTAAAAAAGAAATGCTTTTCAAAATGAGGTTCAAACGCAAGAATTTAACCTGATCATCTCTACTGAGAAATGTTTTCATTATTTTCAAAAAGATTCTCAAAGGCCTTTGAAAAGATCAAACCTTCAAAAAAGGGTAGTAAGGATCACAATGAGAAGTGAAGTTGATGCATTTAACATGAATGAGGATCTTATATGCCTATGTGTCTATTTGTTAGGATGAGGATTTTCCTTCCTTTTGCATATAGAATAGGCATGCATGAACACATGCATTGCATCCGTGTGACATGTGAACCATTCATAAAAGTTTCACCAGGTATCCTTTAAAAATAAAAGATCGTGAAAAAAAGAGAAACAACCAAAAGTTTTTTTGAAAATCATTAAAATTCTTTTGCAGGGCAAAAATAACATCAAGTTTGGGCATGGTTTGGTTTAGAGGTCCCACAACAAGGTTAGTAAGAAGGGAAGATAACATCAAGATGGCAGATGAAAGGAATGATGGAGAAGTAGCAGAATTGAGGGCATTGGTGGAGCAACAAGAAGAACAAAAGAGGAGGCAGGTCGAAAACATGAACCGTATGATGGTTATGATGGAAACAATAGCACGCCCGCTACCAGTTGCAAATCCACCAAACATTGATCTGTCTGTCACAAGGGAAGAAGGTTGGTATGATGACCCAGAGATGCAGAGGGCTAAGGTTCCCAGATCAGAAAGAGTAAGGGTAGAAAGGGAGAAGACCGAAAAGAAAGGGTGATGACCGAGAACATAAAGAAACTGGAGAGGGTAATGCGCAAGGCTCATGGGGTTGATACTTATCTGATGGCGTTAGAAGGACTATATGATGGGGTCCGTGAGACGCTGCCTGTCGGGTTTAAAATGCCAGTCTTTGATAAGTTTAATGGGACAGGGAATCTTCGCAGCCATGTAAGAATGTGTATCAGAGCATTCCAGCCTAGTGGATTGAGCACCGCCATGATGGCGATCCTATTTCAGCAGACTCTAACTGGGGCAGCTTTGTCCTGGTATCTCATGCTTGAACCAAGCAAAACTAGGGTTTGGGAGGAAGTGATCAAACCATTCGTAGCGCAGTATAAGTACAACCAAGACTTGGATGTCAAAGTCCGAGATTTTGAAACCACTAGGCAAGGGAACAAAGAATCGTTCGCTAAATATCTGAGTAGATGGAGGGGAAAGGCAGCTAAGATGGTGTAGAGGCCATCCTAGAAAGATCAAATCCGAATGTTAATGAAGAATCTCCAGCCGGTGTATCAGGAAAGGATGAGGTTTCAGTCGATTAACACTTTTGCCAAAGTCTTTGATGTGGGAAAGAGGATAGAGGATGTAATCTAAGAAGGGATGATTAAGAAGGAAGTATAACTGAATCGATACAGAAGGCCGAACTATGGGTCAAACGGAGGACATTCAGGAGGTCACTCTGGCCCCACCGATGTGAACGCATTAAGTGAACCAGAGAGAAAGTTTGACATAACGCTGAGAAGAGAAGGGGACAAACAACTGAGGAAGTTTTTAGATTTGGGGGTATCACTATCAACCACCCTTGATAGGCTGATGGCAAAGGGGTGTCTTTGTCTGTTGGAATCTCAACCTTTACCATATTCACTTCTGCCAAGCTTTCGAGAAGATCTCTATTGTAAATTTTACCAACAAAAGGGTCACTCTACGGATCGATGCACAAGGTTGAGGCATGAAATCCAAGACCTCATTGATAACAAGGTGATATTTGAGCCGTTTGTCAAAACCCAAAATGTTACCAGAAATCCACTACCGAACCACTATACATACCACAACCATAGGGCCTCTATTTCTTAGGGGTAGAAAAGGTGACATTTGATCCATCCAAGCTGATGACAAAGATTGGGGAACTGAGGAAGTATTACCAGTTGCCGAAGGATTTGGGAATCTGTATGCTTGGGAATCAGTCACGGGTATGTATTTTTTTTTTTTTCGAAAAATGGTAAATAGATTCCAAAAAAGGGGATGTACAAAAGTACAAGGGGCATACCATAGGATATTCAAAAAGCACAAAGCATAAGGACAAGTGGCAAATCAAACCACTTAAAATGCCTCAAAAGGCCAAAATACTTGGGCCAAAACAGAATACCAAACCAAGGAAACACACCAAAACAATCTAAGAAAAAGTGAGAAAAAGTGAGAGCAAAACAAAACTACTCCCAATTACAAACCAAGGCCTGTAGACAGTTGTGAGTTTTCCAGTTGATCCTAATTTGAGCATTGATTTGTGAGACAAAGATCTTCAAAAGGTGCTCTTTTGGTGTTGATGAGTTCTGAAAGGTTCTTTTGTTTCTTTCTCTCCAAATGCCATAAATTGTAACCCCCAAACAAATTCTGGGTATCATATGCTGAGGTGTGCTCCCCTTCCAATGCTGGGTCATCCACGAAACAGTGTTATCCCAAGGGGTGCCATTCCAAATCAGGTTACATATCAGTGTTAAGTCCTGCCAAATGAAATTGGAGTAAGTACACTCAAAGAATAGGTGATCATGAGAATCCATTTGCCTAAGGCATAAAGCACATGCTAATGGCCCAAGAGTATAGTTACAAATTCTATCTTGTGTTGCTAGCCTTCTCTGGATAGCTAGCCATAACATAAAGTTCTGTCTCGGAGAGCTCCCAGAGTACCAAACAAAAGGGTACCAAGGGACACCAGGATTAATGGGTCTAAGGTAGTTCCAAACATGAGTGAAATTAAACTTTCCATTAGGAGAAGTAGTCCAAACAATATTGTCTTGAAGTGGAGTAGGCTGATAAAAATTAGACAAAATGGCCCGAACTTCATTTAGTCCAATGGAATTAGAGGCAGGCTAATTCCATTCCAGTTGAGAAACAATAATTGCCACTTTAGCATTAGGTGCTATAGCAGTATCATAGGCTATTCGAGAGGTATACTTCTCAATCAAAGGCCCACAAGGGAGCCAATTATCATGCCAAAGTGAAGTATTTAAACCATTACCGATTTTATGTTTGATTAAAGGCCTAGCTATACTCCTAAGCTTTAAAAGCTTTCTCCAATACCAAGAGCATTGTCCAGGGGCTTTCACCTCCCAAATACTTTTGGTTTTGAGCATGTACATGTGAATCCACTTTTTCCATAATGAGTTATTAGAAGGGTCAAGAATACTCCCTAAATGTTTCAGATTAAGCACAAAATTTGTAAGGAAAATGACCTTTAGTCCGAGGCCTCCCTCTTCTTTGGGTTTACAAACATTCACCCAAGCAATTTTGGCACCATGTACTCTTTTAGTACCTCCACTCCAAAGAAATCTGCTCATACATTGTTCCACTTGTTTAAGTACACTTTTAGGTAATATAAATATTCCAGACCAAAAAAGCTGAATCCCAGATAAAACAGAACGGATAAGCTGAGTCCTACCAGCAAAAGAAAGAAATTTGGATTTCCAAGAGTTAATTCGAGAACAAATTTTAGAAATAAGCTCTTCAGAATGGCATTTCTTTAATTTAGTGGTAATCAGAGGAACTCCTAAATACTTTAAGGGAAGACTCCCTTTGGAAAAATGGAGTTCACTTAACAAATCAGTGGCCAAGTTATCATCAACCCTGATACGAAAAGACAACTTTTGGTATTATTAGCTTGCAAGCCAGAAATATCATAAAATTGATTCAAAGTATGTCTTATTAGTTTTGCTGACTCCAAGTCCCCATTTAAAAGAATAATTAAGTCATTAGCGAAGCAAAGATGTGAGATTTTCATTTTGTCGCATTTCCAGTGGAAGAAAAAGGAACTATTTTGGATGTTAAATTGTAGTAGTTGGCTCAGAGAATCCATAATGGTTACAAATAAGTAAGGGGACATGGGATCTCCCTGCCTAAGACCTTTTGCTCCATCAAAGTATCCCACAGACTCACCATTAAAATTAATAGAATACCTTGGTGTAGATATACAAGCTTTGATCCATTTTCGCATTAAAGGAGGAAAACCCAAAATATCAAGAAGATCCAAAAAGGAAAGTCCAATTTACATGGTCATAAGCTTTTATAAGATCGACCTTGGTGGCAGCCCGAGGTTTACCACCAGTTTTATGGTAATCTCTTAAAAGGTCTTGAGCAAGTAAAACATTATCGCTAATTTTCCTCCCGTTGACAAAGGCCGATTGGGCTTGATCAATAATAGAGGGAAGAACCACTTGAAGTTTGTTAGCTATGATTTTCGAAATGCATTTGTAGATTGTATTACAGCAAGATATTGGCCTAATGTCCCCCATCTTAGAAGGATTGGGGACCTTAGGAATCAAAGCAATAATAGTAGCATTAGACTCCCTAAGCATTTCACCTGTGGTGAAAAATTCAGTAATAGCAGATGTAGCATTAGATCCCACAATGTACCAAGTCTGTTTAAAAAAATATGCATTAAAACCATCCGGACCCGGACCTTTGTTGTCATGTAAAGAGAAGAAAGCTTCTTTAATCTCTTCGGAGGTGGGAACTCTATCAAGACTCAATAAAAGGTTCTCAGGGATCCTTTTACGAATAAAGTTCCTTAAAGTATCAATACTCGGGTAAGCATTTTTGGCAGAGGTACCCAGGAGATTTTTGAAATATCTAACAGCTTCATTTTTTGCATCTTCAATATTACAAGTAAACTGGCCGTTAGGTTTTTCTAATTTGAAAATCCTATTCCTTTTCCTTCTTTCTTTGGTACAATTAAAGAAATATTTAGAGTTTTTATCACCACCCTCTAACCATTGTATTCTAGATTTTTGTTTGAGAGTCTCTTCTTCAATCCAAATAGAGTCAAGGAAAAGTTTCATGCATACTTTTTGCTTGGTTAAGAGATTAGTGTCATAAGGATTTTGAAGAAGGTCAGATTGGACATTCTCCAACTCTTCTCTGGCTTTGTCAGCATGGAGTTTTTCTTTACCATAAAAATGTTTGCTGAAATTTTTTAAATCATGTTTGACAATTCTAAGTTTATGGAAAATTTGGTACAGGAGAGTGCCTCTAACATTGGAGTTCCAGGCTTGGGACACCACATCAGAGTAGTTTTCAAGTTGAGTCCAAAAGTTATAGAATTTAAAGGATCTACCCTTCTTGCTAGCTACTCTATCAACATAAGTAATAATAGAAGAATGATCAGAGATACCTGGCTTGTGAAAGTGAGTAAAAGAATCAGGAAAATTATCCAGCCAAGCTTGGTTAACTAAGGCTCTGTCTAGTTTCCTTTCTGTAAAGTCAGGTTTTCCATATCTCCTATTACACCAAGTGAAAAACTTCCTAGAATATCGCAGGTCAGACAGACAGAGGTGGTTCACAATTTCAGTAAAATCATTAATTTCAGAATTCAGGCAAGCATTGGCATCAAAAATCTCAGAAGTATTCAAAACAACATTAAAGTCCCCCAAAACAATGTGATTAGGATTGGTTGGACGAATAGATCTAGAAATAGAATTCAAGGTAGCCCAGAGACTAACTCTCTCATGGCCACTGTTTGCTCCATAAATAAAAGAAGCTTCAAAGGCTATGCTTTGGTCATCATTTTCAATAAGAGTATGAATAACTTGGGGGTTGGTTTTAAGGATAGAAAGTTTTACTTTATCAGGATTCCAACCAACCCAAATTCTACCAACTGATGTAGTAGAACTATTGGTTAGAAGGCTCCAATTTTAAAAAAAAATGTTCCTTTTGATCATATCTTCATTAGACTGTCTAACTTTGGTTTCAACAATACCAATAACATCAAGATTATTTTGAAAAATAAACTTAGCAACCTCAAATTGTTTAGAGGGTTGGTTGAGACCCCTTATATTCCAGCAGCTTATAATCATTATGTTCTTTTATGAGGTTTTTTCCTCCTACCTGAGGATGATCCTTGTATATTCCTTTTACCTTGACTAAGGTGATTACGAATTTTTTAAATTGGAGAGATAAGCGGAGAGATCTGACCTGAGTCCAGAGAGAGACCACCCTTTTGAGTAGGGGATAAGTACAAGGCAGAATCTTTGGCTTCCTCTTCCATTGCATATTCCTGACAATTCATTTCATCTACATAGTTATGCTGCCTGGAAATCAAAGTTTGCTGAGAAGATTTTTCTTCCACCGAATTTGTGCTCAGAGAATTCGGAGAAATGTTAGCTTAGTCTTTCTCTTCCATAACTAAAACCTCAGTATTATGATATATAAAAGCTTGATCTTGAGAATCTACAATCTGCAAGGATTTATTATCTTTACAAGAGTTGATAGTTGCAAACTCAACTTCAACATCCTCCTTAATTAAAGGAGCTGATCTATGACTGGAATGCTGTGAATCCTCATCAATGGGTAATATAACATTTGGACCTTGGATTAGAACATGTGTTCCTTCCTTCACAGAAGCTAGCAGATCACTAGGATCATCTTCCCCATTGACTACTTCCAAGGAGGAGAACATACTACTCTTCAAAGTCAGGTTCTTGGGACTTAAAGAAGCAGAAGAATTTAAGTGAATATCTGGAATTATCCCTGAATTGGCAATGTCCTTAGTAATGCCAATTGTGGATTCGTTCATATTGGCAGGATTTGTGGTAGTGCCTCTTTTTTCATCTCTTCTGAACTTGCCCTTATCCTTGGTTTGCCATACATCTTCAGTGTTTTCTCGATTAACAGGAGGAGCTTTCTGGGCATGGATTGGAACTTTAGGTAATTTCGCACAATCATGGCCAAATTTCTTGCATTTGGCACAACGAATTGGGTTCCATTAGTATTGAATTAGAAGGTAAATAGGCTCAATTTCACCAGTAATAGGGTCTTCAAAATCAATTACAAGCTCTTTAAGTAACTCCTATTTAGCATTAAGCTCAATGCATATGCGAGCATACGAGATTCGTCTTCCTTTAGCTGTGACTTTAGCAACATGCAAAGGTTTCCCAATTGCACTTGCAATGTGGCTTAATCCCAAAGGGTTCCACAGTTCAAGAGGAATATTATAAATATGTACCCAAACGGGAATTGTGGAGATGGCCTCCCGAGAGAGAGTAAGGCCAGACTACCATTTTCTCAAAATAATTGGTTGTCCACTCACATGCCATGGACCTCCTTCAAGAATAGCCAAACACTCCTCCTCACTATTGAATTTAAAGAAGAAAAAGCTTGAGTTAGTGGCTACCATGTCATGCAGACCTTTTTTTCCCCATAGTCTATCTGTAGCATTCTTGACAAATGAGAAGGGGATTTTCTTCCCAATGAAGTAACCAACTAATGTGTTATCCCAATGAAGTAACCAACTAATGAAGTAACCAACGGGTATGTAAAGAAGAAATAACAAAGCAAAAGGATTGGTGGGTTCAAGAAACTAACCACACTGATGTGGATCAGGTAGAAGATGACCTATGGTATGCGAGTGATGAAGAAATGGAAACAGAAAAGGAGAATTTGAAAGTTATTTTAGAGGTCAACAATTTATGGGGCAGAGGAAGAAGTCATTCATCTAACCCGGTTAGGGAGACATTTCAAGCCGCACGAGCTAAAAGAAGATCACTCGGGGAGGGAGTTGGACAAAAGAAATGGAAAAATGAATGAAGAAGAAGAAGAGGACAGGGTTCTGAAACAAATAAAGAAAACGCAGGCCAATATCACCATCTGGGGTTTGCTGATCGCTTCCAAATGCCATAGGCAGGCAGTCTTAGATTCTTTAAACCAGTCTGATGTTTCTACCAACACAACACTAGAAGACCTCGTGGGAATGATTGGCAAAATCCCAACTCTGGCTATTACCTTTTCCTCAAATGACATACCTCCTAGAGAGCCCATTCACAACAAAACATTGTATGTCATTGTTGAGTGCTTGGGGAACACTGTACCCGTTTATCTTGTTGACAATGGGTCCGCTTTGAATGTATGTCCATTTTGAATAGCCAAGCGAATGGGATGGGTCAAGTCAACTTTCATCCTATCTGAAAAAAGGTAAGGGCGTATGACAATACCTAGAGGACAGTCATGGGTAAAATTTTCCTTAATCTCACCGTTGGGCTCATAGAAAAAGAAGCCGAATTCTATATCATTGACATCTCTGCTTCCTTCAATTTGCTACTGGGAAGGCTATGGTTGGACAGTCTAGGTGCCATACCATCTACCATTCATCAGAAGGTCAAATATGTTTGGAAAAACAAGGTCTACGATATCCTTGGGGATAGTTGGGTTCGCATGTCTGAAGCTTCGTCGAGTGCACCAGTTTTGGAAGTACAATTGCAAGAAGACAAAACCAATCTGGGAGGGTTTGAGTTTATTAACATGCTAGAAGAAACCAAGCCAAGGGGGTTCCTGTTGCTCTATTTTCGATCAGTATGCAAGCCATTGGTCGCAGGGATTTTGAAGAATATGGAATTATTCCCAAGCATTTGACTAGGAAAGAATCTTCAAGGTTTATCAGAGTTTCCAAGAATCCCCACCCAGACTCACACTCATGGTCTGGGATATCAGTCGTCAAAAAAGGAATTGAGGGAAAGGAAGAAGGCAGCTAACGTACCGTTGGTCCCGTACCAGAAAATACTCAATGGGTACTTTGTGAAGGAGGGAGAGGATTTCTCCTTTTGTGGCTTCCTAGAACCATGAATTCTCTAAATATGAAGACCCATACCTATAGGTCTCCGTGAAGTATGCCAATGTCAAAGATTGGATTGGTGTGCTAGAGGGACTAGCCATGCAAAATTTGTTGGACGAAGGAGGCGTGAAAGCTAAGGAAAAGGAGCAACAAGGGGTTATTGAAGCTAAGGCCGAGAAAGAATATGCCGAGGGAACGGTGTAAAAAGTGCAAGAAGAGGACGAAGGGAACAACATAGAAGAACCTGAGGAAGCAGTGACAGAAGGAGAAGCTGAGATGGGAACATGGAATCTGCCAGGCTGCTACACTGTGGAGCTAAAACAAGGAGTAAACAAAGAATGGGTCTTTGAGTTTAGTGATAGGTATCCCCCCTCCCCAAAGTCTGTAATGGGCCAATTGAGGCGTCTTACTATTGCTATGTCTATTGTAATCACCCCGAACAAGATAAATGAAAGTATGACTAATTCTGCCTACTCAAATGCGCTTAATGAATGTGATGACCATGAAATACCAATTGAATTGAAAAAATTAATTGAAAAAGAATCTGCATGTAAAATCATTGAGGACACTCTAACAATTAATCTAGGAAATGAAGATAATCCTCAAAATATTTTTATTAGCTCTACACTTAGCAATGAAGAAAGTAAAGAATTGATCGATCTATTAAATGAATTCAAAGATGTTTTTGCATGGTCTTATAGTAATATGCCAGGTATCGATCCAGAAATAGTCCAATATGATATTCCCCTCTTCTCTAACTCAAAACCAATAAAACAAAAATAGAGGCGAATGAGGGCTGAATGGGCACTTAAAGTTAAAGAGGAAGTTGAAAAGTAACCAGATTCTCATGGCACCCAAGGATAGAGAGAAAACCACTTTTATCACACCATGGGGAACATATTGCTATGGGGAAATGTCATTTGGGCTCAAGAATGCGGGGGCGACGTATCAGCGGGCCGCTACTATGTTGTTGCACGACATGATCCATAAGGAGGTAGAAGTGTACGTGGATGATATGATCATGAAATCCAAGGAAAGGAGATGACACTTGGGGGCATTAAGGAAGTTCTTCGAGAGGTTGAGAGAGTATAGAATGAGGTTGAACCCTCAGAAATGCACCTTCAAAGTTACTACTGGAAAGCTGTTAGGATTCCTTATCACCCAGAGGGGAATAGAGGTGGACCCGACCAAAATAAAATCCGTAGTCAAAATGTAGCCACCAAAGAATGAGAAGGAGTTGAGGGGATTCCTGGGTAGAATACAATTCATCAGTCGCTTCATCTCAAAACTCACCTTGACATGTTACTCGTTGTTTAAGCTACTTTGAAAAGGAGGGAAGTTCGAGTGGGATAACCTATGCCAACAAGCCTTCAATAAGATCAAGACCTATCTCTAAAACCCACTTGTCTTATCACCGCCCTCACCTGGAAGGCATTTATTGCTATACCTTTCTGTGTTCGAAGATTTGACAGGGTGTATGTTGGCCCAAGTAGAAGAAGAGGGGCACGTGGAAAAAGCCATCTATTATTTGGGCAAGAGGATGATCGGATACGAGTTAAAATATTCACCGTTAGAGAAAACCTGTTGGGCCCTAGTCTGGTGTACCACATGTTAGCTTTTCCCATAACCCTAATATCCCCAATTGACTTACTCAAATACCTATTTGGAAAACCTATTTTGACTAGTAGGATCTCCTGATGGACCATGATACTAGCTGAATTCGATATCGAGTATGTCACTGCAAAAATCGTAAAAGGGAGAGCTGTCACCGAATATCTGGCCGACCTTGCGATAGAATTCGAAGAGAAGGGTAAGTTCCGATTCCTGGACGAAGGAGTGATGGGGATAGAGGAAAATATGTGGAAAATGTATTTTGATGGAGCGGCTAACCAACTAGGCTATGGGGTTCGAATCATCCTTGTAGCACTAGATGGGACCCCTTTCCCATTAGCCGTCAAGCTTAAGTACAACTCAACCAATAACACGGCGGAGTACGAAGCCTGCATAGTTGGGATGGAAGCGGCATTGGCCTTGAAAGTTGAAAGGATTGATGTTTTGGATATTTCAATTTGATCATATCCTAAGTACGGGGTGATTGGAGGGGGAACACATGAGAAGTTGAGATCTTACCATGACTTCTTGGAGAGCTTGAAAGTACAATTCCAAAAGATATCATTCTATTACCTTCCCCGAGAAGAGAACCGGTTGGCTGATTCCCTAGCAACCTTAGCCTCGATGATAAAAATCTCCTTGGGAATCACCATGATCCCGCTATCCATAGAGATAAGGAACCAACCTTCATTTGAGATAATCGCAGCCTTAGAATATGAAGGAGAAGTGCCTTGGTATGAAGATGTTTGAAATTTCATTAAAGAAGGAAAGTACCCAGAAGGAGCTTCAAAGAAGGACATGAAGGTGATTCGAAGAATCTCAACCCAATTTGTGATCTATACGGATAAGCTATGGAAGAAGACATATACCGGGCATAATTTGGAGTGTTTATATAGAAAGGAGGCTAAGAGAATGATGGAGGAAATACACGAAGGAGCTTGTGGACCCCACATAAATGGGTATGTGTTGGCGAAGAAGATAATTTGGTAAGGGTATTACTGGACAACCTTAGACAGAGACTGTTGTGAGTATGTTAGAAGGTGTCACAAGTGCCAGATCCATGTAACTCTAATGCATACCCTGCCATCCCAATTCTATAGCATGACTGCGCCTTGGCCATTTTTCGTATGGGGTATTGATATAATTGGAAAAATATTTTCGAAAGCATCTAATGGACACCGGTACATAATCATGGCAATTGATTATTTTACCAAGTGGGTGGAGGCTGCGTTATACGCGACTTTAAGGGCTAAAGATGTGGTAAGGTTCATAGAGAAGAACATAATCTGCAGATATGAGGTCCCAGATGAGTTTATTTCAAATCATGGCAGTCATTTCCAAGGTGAAATCATCCCGCTCGTAGAGAAATACAAGGAAAAATGTCATCAGTCATCCCCGTATAGACCGCAAACGAATGGGGCAGTGGAACCAGCGAATAAGAATGTCAAAGCAATCTTGGGGAAAACGACAGACACATATAAGGATTGGCACCAGAAACTGCCGTTTACACTGTGGGGATACCGGACCTCTGTAAGGACCTCTACGGGAGCCATACCGTATTCTTTGGTTTATGGGATGGAGGCTGTCCTTCCAATTAAGGTAGAAATACCATCTCTTCGGATTTTAGCAGAGTATGAAGTAACCGAACTTGAATAGATCCGGGAAAGGTATGAGGAGTTGATGTTGCTCAATGAGAGAAGGTTCGCTGCAATAAACTAGACTCTGGGATATCAGAAGAGGATAGCTCGTGCTTTCACCAAAAAGGTTCGCCTAAGGAAGTTTGTTGAGGGTGACCTGGTCCTCAAAGAACTTAAAGTGCATGTTTATGAGCCTAGAGGAAAATTCAAACCCAACTGGGTTGGGCATACATCATTAAGACCCTCTTCTGGAGGGGCTGCCTATCTTATGGACCTAGACAAGGTTGAATTTAAATAGCTAATTAACCTCGATCGCCTCAAGAAGTATTTTGATTGAAACCAATCCTTTCAAAACCTCCTACCTTGATGAACTACGCTTAACTTGATTCCCGCTCGGGGATACGTAGGCAACCTATTCGGTTCGGTCATTAATGATTGCCCAAGCGGCACCCTCCGTCAAGCCTTAAACCAAAATACTAAGTACCTGACACCCACTTAGGTATAAGTAGGCGGGCTCTTCATTAGCCTTCGGTCCATGAAAAAACTAAAGAGAATCCCTGTGCTAAACTAGGGGCAAACTTGCATTTGCCCAGAACCACTTCAGAGCATAATAACCAGGGGTAAACTTTGTTGGCTATCCAGAGAACATAGATATTTGCCCGTCTTTGGATCCCCTGGCTATCAAAATAAGTACTATAAAAGAACAAATGAGAATTCATGGTATAGAATGATTAAAGCTCTAAGCTAGATTCAAAGCAAAGTGACAAAAAGCCAAGAAGAGATTTTTGAAAGGAAGATTTTCATAGCCTAAAGATAGATCAAAAGAGTGAATACAATGATTGAACATGTTAGAACATTTTCTAAAAACATAAAAACATTCTCTGGAAAAAAAATGAAAAGAAGAAGAAGAAGAATAAAAGCACATTCAAAAGTGCAGGAAAGTAGTCAGGATTTGTCAAAAGTTTTGTAAAATAAATCTCTGTCCTATTTTGCTTTCATCGATGTACGTCAATGGAGTCTGTTTCTTGACCAGAGCCTGGATCTGCAAAAGATACTCAGTAGTAGGCACAACTGAAGCCGAAATTCTCCTAAAGGAAGCTGCCACCATGTCATACCAAGCCTCAGCAAAGGCTTTCACAATGGAGGAACGTATGACCAAACTCCTCGCAAAATCTGTAGTGATATCCTTAGTAACATCCTGGAGAAGTCTATACCGATGAACCACTCGGCCAGGAATGTAGAATGTAGTAGCATGCAAGCCAGGTAACCATATACCGGGCTGCCCGGGAAGCCGTACGGCAACTGAATGATAAGTCCACTGCGTGCTAACTTAGGAAATATCACCGAGAGAGAGGCCCTGAAGCCAACCAAGCCAGGCATCAGCAGAAAGGAATAAATGGTGAATCTCCATACGATCGTAGAAAAGTGACCCGTGAAGGTGCGAAGGTTATATGAAGAGGTCTAGATGCTCCATGAGCCAAACTTGTAAGACAAAAGGATCCCCCACAGATAATATGACCTCGGCAGTGTGGGCACGATTCAATCCCATCATGGTCTCGCCAAGAACCAGCATGACAACACTCTTCATCTCCCACAGACCACAACCAATGGGTATGAGAACGTCTGAAGATGACTGAAATAGGAAGTAAGAGAGCATAGCAATCAATAATGCACTATACTGAATGATCTGATACCTGTCGTCATAAGGGTCCCCTATGGGATCAAAGACAGAGGAAGATGCTCAAAATCAATATGTCGGTCGCAAATGAAGGAGCTTGTCGCATTTCGGGATGTGTTAAGAAGAGCGACAAGGTCCTGAACATACCCGACCTGCACCAAAGGAACCGTCAGATCTGCAAAAGGATCAGTGTGAAGAATAGCACTGAACTCCTCGAACAAAGGACAAACCTCCTGGAAGCCGAAGGGGAAGACATGGAGAACGGGGTCCAAACACTAAATAACGGCTCGAAGCAAGCCTTCATTCAGGGACATTTGTAGGAAAGAGAAGAGGTCGTTTAGTCGAAACACTCGAAATTGAGCCTGTCAATGCTGGAGAAGGTATCCATCCATGGGTAGAGTATTTGAGAGCTAGTGGAGGCCATTTGAGAAGGAAGTGAAGGGAAGAGAAGAGTGTTTTGCAAAGTTTTGAGGAAAGGAGGGTATAAATAGAAGTAGATCTGCCTAGAACACAAGGTAGCACTTGAGATACTGAAGCATCACTCACTGAAATGCTGCACGGCAGTCAGCAATTGTCGTGCGGCAGTCATGGACTACCGTTGTGGCACTCAGTGAGTTCCACGCAGGCTTAATCGAGTACTGCACAAAGCTTATTTTGGTTAGGATCTGTTTATATGTTTTTAGCCCACCTCAAACAAAAGAACTTAATAAAATAATAAAACGTGTGCATCAGATCGCATCACGTACAACAAGACTAAGCCATGGTCATATTCCTTCATTCGTTCATATAAGAACAAATAAGTAATGAAAGCAAAATCATAGTTGCAAGCATTCACCAGTCACAGAAAATTAAGATAAAGAAGGAGACAAAGCTATGGTCACAATCACAAAAGAAAGAAGAAAGAAAAAAAAAGAAAGGTAGCATGCACAAGCAATAAAAGTACGGCCAAGCTATGGCCCCATCCACGAATAAAAGCATGCAGAAAACTAAAAGTACGCAGATGCCTATCCTGTCTCAGCTATCCAAGAAGCCATCTTCAAAATAAAGGTGTGTATAGTTATCCAAATGTATATGTCCCCTCTCCAAGCAATCAAAAAAACAAAAAGAAAAGAAAAGTAAGATCAACGCCCCAGCCCTGGGTCAGGCGTGTGACACGTCTGAGAGGCTCCTCCTCTGACTCTGTGCCACTCTCGTCACCTCTACCTCCACCTCCCTGAGTTCCGCTGGAACCCACTCCAAACTGCTAGAGCTGCTGCTCAAGCTCTCTCACTCGCAAGACCAGAGCCCTGTTCTCTTCCTTCTGAGCGAGGAAAGAGAGTAAATAACATCATTTTTATTTGAAAATTGGAATGGAAAATGATAAAAAGAAAAGTATAAATAAAAGGGGGTAGTAGGAGTTACCCTGGCTCTCACCTAAGCCTTAGCAGTCACTAGCGCTCCATCAGCCTAAATTAGGGAATCAAAAAAGAGAAAGATTAGGAAATAAGGATAAGAATGCAAGAATCAGAGTAGGGTTTTAGAAGATTACCCTCCACTCTCGACTGTGGATCCACTCCTTCATACTATGAGCATAGAGTAAGTCCTCCTCTGCATAATCCCAAGGGACATGGTCATACTAAAGCAGAATAGTGGGAGCACCTACATGATATTGAGGAACCACAGTTATGCCCTGCTCACTGTAAGAGACCGTCCTGATGCTCCAATAGCGGTAGAGATGGAGTCTGAGATGCAGCAGGAATAGGCTGCAAAGATGAAAAGTGAATTCAGTGAGAAAATATATATGTGTGATAAGAAGTAAAAGAGAGAATAAAAGTTAAAAGAAACTCACCCGAGTCACTTCCATTTAAGGGAAGTTCCTCATCAGCTTGGTAGTGCAAAAAGCTGTATACCCATTCAGAGGCTCCAGAAACTCCTGAATCCAGAACCCGTTTAGGGTAGCCGTGAGTGGACTGCCCTGAAGCGTCTCTGTAGCTCTCATAGAAACGGGTGGGGGATGTGGCACGAAATATACAGGAGCGATCAGCGGCTGCCTAGTCACTCTATCTCCTAAGTACCACTCCCGAGCATCCTGGCCATCCAATAGTATCCTCTGTGGGTCATACCAACCCGATTGTCGTATCCCTTGAGAGAGAGTAGGAATCACGTCCACCCAGGGTTGCCATCGGATGTGTGGTTCTAGTAGATTCATCAGGAAGTTTCTGAATGAGATAAAGTCATGAGCCTCGATATTCTGCCCGACTCGCTCATTCTGCCACTTCAGTCCCTAGGGCATGATGAGGGCGTCAGTAGGTCGTGTCAAAGGCGACATCATGTATAAGTACTCATGGGACCAGATTTGCAAAAAAGAAAAGAAAGTAAAAGAACATTAGATTCAAGACTTTAAAATTAGGAAATAATTCAAAAACCGATTGAGTTAGTGAGAATAATAATTAAGAGGTCGTACGTCCTACGCCCTCCAGAAGCCGCCTGTAGAACATGGTCGGTCCTAAGAAATGTCTCCCATATGCTTGTATAGGATAGCCAATCCCGTACCAACCCAATTGTACTAATAGATACAGTCTATGTTCTCTAGGGACCCCACCAATGCCACAGAAATCCGATCGCCCCTATTTCTCAGCAGAGAGCACCCCAACATAAACATGATGAATAAGCGGGCCATCTGCTCATCTGTAATGCCCTGCTAGCCTTTAAAGGTGTTGAGAAACCACTTGGCCATAACCAGGGGCTCCTCAGGGACTACTCCTAGCAATGGCAGTACCCGGCCCCACTCTGTCTCCGTATCCAAGTACAGCAAGCACTCCCCGCCAAAAGGAATCCCAGTGATCATCGAGAAGTCTAGTAGGGTCATCGTCATCTCCCCGAACTCAAAGTGGAATGAGTTAGTGGTGTTCCACCATTGCTCCGAGAGAGTGTGTATCTGTCTCAAGTCATTGGAGCTCTTCGTCAAGAGTTTGACGAAGTCCCCAAAACCCGTTGCATCAATGAAGCCCTGTACGGTCTCGTTTTGAGACTTTTTATCACACGAAGCCGTGAGCCAAGCCGCCATGCCCTTTCAGCACGTCAGACTAGAGCTACAAAAGTTATAAAATTCAATGTTAGCAAATAAATGGATGAAAGAAAGAAATAAAAAGAAAGAAAAAAAATAAAAAATGAATAGTGAATAAGTAAAAGGAAGTGTTTGGAATGCTCAAAATATTCACAAGCACAGCATCTGCATTCATATGAAGTTTTGATGGCATGCATTTAACTCATGAGCTTTGTGACAAGAATTTAAAACAAAAAATAATAATAGCAAAATAGAATCGAGAACAATGAAATTTAACGTGAATGAATAAACGTGGAGCAGTTGAAACGCTCTAGAAGATCTACAAGAATGACACTCGCATTTATGAAGGGGGGCAAGTTTTGTCACGTATCATGTTCATAAGCAAGCACGTGAAGTTTTATTGTCATTTCAAGATTCACAAAAAGAAAACTGGAAGAAAGAAAATAAAGAAAAATGGAGAGTGTGTACCTCTTGTCAGAATGCTCGGGCAGATAGGTGCCTGTCTGGGTCTTGGAGTAGAAAAGTAGGATCGGGGTGGGGGTAGCCCTGTTCTTGGCCTTCTTCCTACTGTCCGAGCCACTAGCCATAATCTGCTAAGAGGGAAGGAATTAAATGTTAAAACCTTTAAAAGAAATCGAGAAAACAATGAGAATAAAGAGAACAACGAGATTTTGATTGATAGGAACTAACCTGTGGATCAATATAGGAAAGAAGAGAAAAATCACAAGAGAGGATTTCGTTGGAGAGAATTTTGAGAAGTAAATGGACGTATAAGAAGTCTTCCTACTTAGTGCGACACTCGATATTCATGCGCGATAGTTGATGAAGTGTCGTACAACACTCATTGAGTACCACAGTGGCATTCCGAGAGTGCCGCACGGCAGTCATGGACTTCTACGTCTTGAAGCTTGTGCCGCATTTGAAGCAGATAAGAGACCTTTGGCTTTCCCCCAAACATTCAAATTAGGTCCCTAAATTTGAATTTAAACCCTCGTAGTCTACTGATGTTGTCAGAATCAAGATATAAAAAGTATACTTTACTTTTCTAAAGATTTGCAGTGTGGAAGTAAAGGTCGAACCCACATAGATTGATTAACTACCGTGTTTTAAATTTAAAACCTAAATCTAATTAATTATAAAAACGGATTTTAAATTGAATTTAATTAAACTAATAACAATAAAACTAAATCTAAACTATGAAAGCAATTAAAAGTGTTTTAAATAATATTTAAGGGAACCTAGGATTGCAACTCCACCACTAGCTTCATAATAAGGACTATTTATGAATTACTTTAGCTTACTAAGTTGGATGATAATGGGGAATTGTAGCTACAAGCCCAATTCCTCCGACAAGAGGATATTCATGGTTCAAGCACCAACATAATCCATCTTCGGTTAGCACGAATTATCCCACACTAAACTAGGGTTGTGATCTAATCCGTCTAACCTAGGCATGGACTATTCGGATACTTGATAGCACGAATCAATAAAGCACCATCACATGTAAACAATCTAAATAAGCACAGCAAGCATAGATCGTTGAGCACATCACAGTCAAAATAGATCTAAGACAAGAATAAATTCTGAAAGCAATGATTTAATCAATAGAAGTACGATTTATTTATAAAAAATCCTCTAAACATGTGACTGTCATCCATACATATTAAAACTAAAATAAAAACATAAATAACACCCTATTACTCGTCTAGGGCTTCATTGAAACCCTAGATCTATGATCTAGTCGTCCATGGAAGTGATAGATGGCAAGAGGTTGATGGAGGAGGCCATGGAATCCCTTGGTCTTCTTCTTCTTCTCCTTGCTTCCCTCCCTTCAATGGCTGGAAGTATGGTTGTAGAATGTGTATGTATGGGTGTGTAACCCTTCAATTGAAGTAAAATAGAGTATATATAGATTTACAACAAGTTTTGGAAGCCTTCCTAACCCAAAACGAACTGAAACTGATGTAATTTACAGTCTCGACGTCGTTTAGCAGTTTCGTTTGCACAGGAGTCTTCAGTACACTGAAATACGCAACTTTGGTTTTTACACATATCGCGCGAGCGCGACATTTGGCCTTCGCGTGCGCGGATCGCGCGAACGATTTTGGGGATCTCGCGCGAGCAATTCTCGGATTTTCGCGCGCGCGGGTCGCGCGCGCGGCTTGGCTTTTTCAGCTTCTTTTCTTCTGCTTTTTCACCCTGTTTAGCCTGGTTTAGGTGATTTCTTCCAAAACCTGTCAGAAAATAGAAAACGAAGTAAAAATATACAAAAATAGGATAAAAAGGAACTAACAAATGCTCGTTAAGGCGTATAAATAGGATTTGTTCTCTCCCGATCACACCCTCAAACCTACATTTTGCTAGTCCTCGAGCAAAACTAAAATAAAAACTACTAATAAAATACTACTCCATTTTCGCATGGATTGCGATTGCATTTAGCTTATGCAACAAGCCTTTTAAACCTCTAGGTGTCCCTAGTCGGACGAGTGAAGTCTCGTGAGGGTTCTCATCAACAAGTCACCGACAACCATCTTTATTAACTTATAAATTTAAAAAGTTTTATTCAAATGAAAAATAAAACAATCAATACTCCTTATTATAAAACAATGATTTGAAATAGAATAACGAACATAACATAAAAAAAACATAATGAAACATCCACCTAAATCATGAAAAACAATCTCAAGCACATGAATCGTATAAATCAATAGAATTTCTCATAAAATTGCACGTGTGTGATATGGTAGTCAAATGAACACGCGCATGTCATAAACTTGGAATATAACTCGGTTAACCATCCAACTATGCTTCGACTACGAATCTCACAATGTCAATTACACTCTAAAATGAAACACTCAGAAAACAGGTGTAATTTATCTAGTATATGGGAGCAAAGAAATATATTTTCAAAACGAAAAATGCTCACATATGACTCGAAAAGGACGCATGACACGAAAGAACAGTAGTCTCATGGATAGGATGCCAATAATCAAGAGAAATTAATCATTACCATGTTTTAATCCCTCTCCCATCATTTATATATCCAAACCATGTTTCCTCGGATCAAATAGGACTTTTCAAAGGTTGTAATGTGGCTCAGGCAATGAAAAATGATAGAACGGATTAATTGGGTAGGTTTAGAATGGCATTGTAAGGCATGTTCGATTTCTTTCATTCTTCTTCTACAAACTTTCATCTTTTCTTTCTCTTCATTCCTTTTCATTCATTTTTTTTCAACCTTCTTCTTTATTTTTCAATATATTTCTTTTTTCCTTTTCCTTTTCTTGCTTCTCAAATGATTATTCATCAAATACCAAACAACTACCCCAATAGCATCTTATTTTCTTCTTCTTTTTCAACACATCACCTTAACACTACTAAAAGGTGACAAATCTCTCAGTGGTGAACTCCAAGTTTGTCAAGTCGGAGCAAAAACAAGGATAATGGTAATCAAAGAAAGAAATGGCATTTTAACGGCTCAAAGGGCGAACTAAGGAAATTTTTGCATTTATCGGACGGTAGTAAACAAAGAAGGCCTAACATCATGTCCTATAGTCATATGGTTCTTCAACGTGTACGACGGAAGATTATTTAGCATGGTAACAAGTATTTTAACTTGACTATCAACCAAATTAAGCAAGAATAATGAGACTAAACAACAAGTTAATGCGCTATTTCAATGAAATTCGACAAACACAAAATGTATTTATAACCCTCTAAAAAGAAAAAATAGGCTCAAAAGCTCACTGGGCTTAGTCTCCACCTTGTGTTATCTAGAAATCCGAATCATATTATAGTTCACATCAGACATGTATTTCAATGACTACGTGTAGTGCATAAATTTATGTGCAAATTTATGATATAAAACTACGATTCAAACAATACATAACTTAAAACATCATATCATAACTTCAGCAAATGTTTAATCACATCTTCTTTTGTTTATCAATCTATAACAATCATAGTTACATAACAAGAAGTACCAAATTGAGATTGCAAAAACCGTAGGTAACATCGTTTATTTAAGCACAAGTATCGAATTTTTTTTATAAAATTGTGCATGTGTGAGTGCATACCCCCAAACCTAAACCTTTCATTGTCCCCAATGAAACAATAAAATAAAAGAAATGAGAGTACGTAAGGAAGGAACGATAGTACCTCGATCTTGACAAGCATAGAACAGGTGAACACAAAGGAATATGGCTATAAAGTTCAATGTTACCTGTTACTTCTTAACAAAAAAATTAAACAAACAAAATAATAAAAACAGCTAAAAGAATTATAACTAAGCTAAACTAAACTAAATAAGCAAATGGAAAAGAAATAAAACGAAAAAGTATAATTGTAACAAGGAAAACAACGAACACGAACTAAACTGAACAAAATAACAAAAACATAAAAGAAACACAAATAAAATAGGTAGGGGGAAGGATATAGAAAACAAAAGGGAAAAAACAGGAAAATGAGGAATCGCGCGAATCCCAAAATTAATTTTTTTTTTATTATTTTTTTTATTTTTATTTTTTTTTAATCGCGCCAGCGGGACCCCCTCGCGCCCGCGAGATTAGGCGCGAAGAGAACCTGAGAGCTTATGTAAAGAAAAGCAAAGAAAAATGTCTAAGGGGCAAACTCGCGCTAGCGGGCCGCGCGAGCGACGTCTCGCGCGAGCGGGCCGCGCGCGCGATTTGGGTGTCTTCCATTTTTTAGCTAAAATTATGTATACAATATTAAAATAAATTAATTCCAACCCCCAAACCTGTCCAGAATGTCCAAAACAGACTCAAACAGACTAAAAAATGACCAAAAATAAGAAAAACGAACGACATAAAGCTTGGGTTGCCTCCCAAGAAGCGCTAACTTTTACGTCTTCAGCTAGACCGTTCTAGCTCAAGATTTTATGGAGGTTGAAAATCAGACTGTGTACCCCTAAGAATATCAGGTAGAGCTCGATGGTAAGCAGAAATTACGTCGCTTCGGATTAATTCAATCGACAGTTTGTCAGTATGTTCAAATCGATTTCTTACCTTCTGAGTAAATTCAGCATTAGGGTCCGGGATATTAGGGTTCATCCACTCATCATCCGCTATATCTTTGTCGTTACTCACATTTATTGCTTTGTAAGGCTCAATATTCTGTCTTACCTCACCTTCTACCTCACATAGGTAATCGTCGTCTTTAGGAGGTTGATCAGCAGCATTAAAAACATTTAATTTTAATTTTATATTCCCGAACGACACTTTCATCACCCCTGTTCTACAATTAACACGTGCGTTGGCCGTGGCTAAGAATGGACGACCAAGAATAACAGGAGTGTATTTTCTAGCATCTAGCACCGGTTCGGTGTCAAGGACCATAAAATCAACGGGATAGAAACATTGATCAACTTTTACTAGGACGTCTTCGACGACTTCCCTAGGTACTTTAACAGAACGATCCGCTAATTGAATAGTAGCGGCCGTAGGTTTAAGTTCACCTAGACCTAGTTGTTTATAAACATGATAAGGTAAGAGGTTAACACTAGCACCTAAGTCAAGGAGAGCCCGATGAATGATAGTGTCACCTATGACACATGAAATCGTAGGTGTACCGGGATCCTTATACTTCGGAGGAGCGTGTTGAAAAATAGAACTTACCTTTTCCGTGAGGAAGACCTTTTTAGGAGTATGACTACGTAATTTGCGTTTTTGAGTACATAGGTCTTTTAAACATTTAGCGTAAGCGGGAATTTGTTTTATAGCGTCGAGGAAAGGAATGTTAATTTTTACTTGTTTAAACACCTCGAGTATATCCTCAACCTTAGACTTTTTCTTTGTAAGATTAGACGGTTCCTCAACGTTTGGTGGATATGGCATTCTCGGAATATGATTCATTGAGACCGGTTCATTTTCTTTTCTACTTTGATTCACGTCCTCACCCCTCTCTTTATTAGAGTTGATGTTCACATCTATCACATTCTCATTCTTATTAGGGGTTTCTATCACCTCCTCTCGTGTAGTCATCCTAGTTGAGATGGCGTTTACTTGTTCATTCGACCCCTTAACCTCATATTGTCCCTTAGGGTTTTGAATTGTTTGACTAGGCAACGTCCCCTCGTTTCGACGACTCACTACAGTAGCTAGTTGTCCCATTTGGGATTCAAGCTTCGCAATGGATTGTGTGTGTGAGTGCACTATTTGTGCTTGTGCCTGTACTTGTGTTTCAATTTTATTAAGGGACGCCAACACCTTTTCCTCAAAAGTGTTACCCCTTTGAGGGTTCGAATTAGGATGCTGTTGTTGGTATTGATTAGGTTGAAACTGAGGTCGATATGCATTAGGAAAATTAGTCGCCTCATTAGGATTATTATTATTATTTTTCCACGAGAAGTTAGGATGGTTTCTCCATGGTGCATCCGGATTATTAGTAGTCAAATTATAATTATTTCGTGGGTATTGTTGAATAGAATTAATGTGTTGCTCCACGAATTCCGGAAATTGACTCGCCGATGGACATGCAAGTATCGAATGTGAAGGATTAGAACATAATGCACAAATTTCATGAGCGGGTGGGGCTGTCGTTTGATTCATTGTTAAAAGTCGGTCAAGTTTGTTAGATAGTTCTTTTATTTCAATTGATTGACTTGACTCGAACTTTGCCTCCCTCTTAGGTTGATTAAGATATCCCTCAGAACGGACAGACACCACTTGGTGCATCGAATTCTCGCTCAAAGTTTCAAAAATTTTCCAGTCCTCGTCGGCGCTTTTGTGTAGGAAAGTTCCCGCACAAACAGCATCGACGGTGTTATGAACTGAGGGAATAAGTCCCTCGTAAAAGACCTGGACCAACTGCCACTTAGGAACCTGATGATGTGGACACGAACGTAATAACTCTTTAAATTTTTCCCACGTGTCGTAAAGTGATTCCCCATCTTGCATAACAAAGTTTGTTATAGATTTTCTTATCTGATTCGTACGCATAATCGGGAAAAACTTTTGTAAAAATGCGGTGTGTAAGTCTTCCCATGTTCTAATTGTGTTTGGCTCCAACGATTGAAGCCAATATTTAGCTTTATCTTTTAAAGAGAATGGAATGAGCCGCAATTTTAATTCATGATCAGTAAGATTTTGAATTTTCAAAGTAGAACATATATCCTGAAAATCTCCTAAGTGTTTATATGGATCTTCATTTAAACGGCCATGGAAAGATGGAAGTAGCGAGATGGTAGACGACTTTATCTCAAAGTGAGATGCCGTCGCCTCCGGTAAATCAATACATGTTTGTGGCGTGTAAGTCGTCGGAATAAAATAATCTCTAAGTGGAGGAGGTGGCGGTATATTAAGATTATTCATATTAGCTCCGTTGTTATTTTGGTTGTTTTCGTTATTATTTCCAATGTCTGCCATTTTAATTGGTTCTATGTTATTAAAGCGTGGTTTCTTTAGTCTTGTAAGAGTACTACGTATTTCGGATTCAAATAAAGACGTTGGTTCTGGTGTCAAATCGTCGTCTATTAAAAACCTTGTTTCAGAAGTTAAGTTTGAAGACTTGTTAAGTCTTAGGGTACGTTCAAGTTCAAGATCGATAGAATGTAATTCAGGTTTATTTGAACGTGTACCTAACATAAACTTAAAAAAAGTAAACTAAAAACAAAAACTGACTCAACAAAAGAAAAACAAATAGCAATCACGCCACGATGATAACAAGCACTCAACTACTATGATGCATAAATATTATCCTGTACTGCAATGACCGCGTCAAGCCCAGCGCCCCGGGTTTCCTAGCTAATGCAGTGCAATTAACCCTAAACTAATGCAAATAGTGCGTCACAGTGCCCTGACTTACAGTGGTTTAAAGCGAGTTTCACAAGAAGCAATTTATTTTATTTTATTTATATTTTTATTTGCGTAAGCTCCTTTGATGTAATTAGCTGCTCCACTCGGAAACGTTGGAATTTGATGACTCGAAAACCTATAAAATAAAAGAACAAGTTAGTAATTTAAAACAAAAACAGAAAATAAGAAGAATAAGAACTAATCTAATATTTACGAATTAACTAAACTAAGATTATAAAATTAAAGGTAGTAATGCAATCCCCGGCAACGGCGCCAAAAATTGATGTTGTCAGAATCAAGATATAAAAAGTATACTTTACTTTTCTAAAGATTTGCAGTGTGGAAGTAAAGGTCGAACCCACAGAGATTGATTAACTACCGTGTTTTAATTTTAAAACCTAAATCTAATTAATTATAAAAATGGATTTTAAATTGAATTTAATTAAACTAATAGCAATAAAACTAAATCTAAACTATTAAAGCAATTAAAAGTGTTTTATATAATATTTAAGGGAACCTAGGATTGCAACTCCACCACTAGCTTCATAATAAGGACTATTTATGAATTACTTTAGCTTACTAAGTTGGATGATAATGGGGAATTGTAGCTACAAGCCCAATTCCTCCGATAAGAAGATATTCATGGTTCAAGCACCAACATAATCCATCTTCGGTTAGCACGAATTATCCCACACTAAACTAGGGTTGTGATCTAATCCGTCTAACCTAGGCATGGACTATTCGGATACTTGATAGCACGAATCAATAAAGCACCATCACATGTAAACAATCTAAACAAGCACAGCAAGCATAGATCATTGAGTACATCACAGTCAAAATAGATCTAAGACAAGAATAAATTCTGAAAGCAATGATTTAATCAATAGAAGTACGATTTATTTATAAAAATCCTCTAAACATGTGACTGTCATCCATACATAATAAAAATAAAATAAAAACATAAATAACACCCTATTACTCATCTAGGGCTTCATTGAAACCCTAGATCTATGATCTAGCCGTCCATGGAAGTGATAGATAGCAAGAGGTTGATGGAGGAGGCCATGGAATCCCTTTGTCTTCTTCTTCTTCTCCTTGCTTCCCTCCCTTCAATGGCTGGAAGTATGGTTGTAGAATGTGTATGTATGGGTGTGTAACCCTTCAATTGAAGTAAAATAGAGTATATATAGATTTACAACAAGTTTTGGAAGCCTTCCTAACCCGAAATGAACTGAAACTGATGTAATTTACAGTCTAGACGTCGTTTAGCAGTTTCGTTTGCACAGGAGTCTTCAGTACACTGAAATACGCAACTTTGGTTTTTACACATATCGCGCGAGCGGGTCGCGCGAGCGCGACATTTGGCCTTCGCGCGCGCGGATCTCGCGAGCGATTTTGGGGATCTCGCGCGAGCGGATCGCGCGAGCAATTCTCGGATTTTCACCCCCGCGGGTCGCGCGCGTGGCTTGGCTTTTTTAGCTTCTTTTCTTCTACTTTTTTACCCTGTTTAGCCTGGTTTAGGTGATTTCTTCCAAAACCTGTCAGAAAATAGAAAACGAAGTAAAAATATACAAAAACAGGATAAAAAGGAACTAACAAATGCTCGTTAAGGCGTATAAATAGGATTTGTTCTCTCCCGATCATCTACCCACCTTGTTCACTTTGGTCCCAGAAAGTAATTTCCAAGTCCAATCGACTCCTGATTTTAGAATTTGATTTGTTTTGGGTCAAATTGACTCCTATTTTTGGAAATTTTGAAAAATTGAGTCTAATTGACTCTCAATTTTGAAATATAGAAACTAATATCCGGCGGAGTCGAAGGGCTACGAATTTCCAGAGCAAACACATCCGATGGGGCCGAAGGGCTGCGGATTTCCAGAGCAAACACATCCGACGTGCCCGAAGGGCTGTGGATTTCCAGAGCAAATACATCTGACGAGGCCGAAGGGTTGTGGATTTCTAGAGCAAACACATCCGACGGGGCTGAAGGGCTGTGGGTTTCCAGGGTAAACACATCCGACGGGGCTGAAGGGATGCGAATTTCTTATGCAAACACATCTGATAAGGCCGAAGGTCTGCAGATTTCCAGAGCAAACACATCTAGTGGGGCTAAAGGGCTACGAATTTGCAAAATAAACACATCCAACAAGGTTGAAGAGTTGCGGATTTCTAGAGCAAATCCGTATTGACACCGGGCCCTAAGTCACAATGCGCTGCCCAGTCAATTGCGTTCGTCTGTCTGGCCAAGACGGCCATGTACCGTGAAGGGAATCAACCTGATGATTATAGAAACTCCAAATTCTAAAGAATAAACTCATCTCTAAGTTTGAGAAAACATGAGCATTGAGTAGCATAAGGCATGGAATGCATCTAAAAAACGTCAGGATTGAACGTTTTAGAATCAAATCCTTTATAGAGCATGAAGTTGCATTAATAGTCATCCTTGCGTGAGCAAGTGCATCATGACAAGATAGGTGCATTCATCTGTATGACTACTTGTGTTTGTGTGTGTTTGACCCCTGCCCGAACTACGTCTTGGTCTGGTTCCTGAATGGAGACTTAGACACCTCACCGTTGAGCACGTCCAACTAGAACCTTGTTGAACGCTTATTTTCTTTGTCAACGTATTTTTGTTTTTACCTAAATCCAACAGTTTGGTCAAAGGCTTGTCTTCACACAGGCTTTGACATTTCACTTGTGACATGCATTGCTTCACAAGCTCTGTCAAAGAGGGGTAAACTGTAGATGCCCCAATTTTGACAAAACGTTAAATTGATGGGAGTGATACCTCTAGATCCGATGATTACAATGTCTGACTAATCTAGGACTTCGAAAGGTGATTCAAGCTCTTCGAAAGGCTCTATAATTCAAATAAAAAGGAGAAAAGAAGAATAATAGAGAATAAAAAAGAACGGCACATGGAACAGATTGTGGCACTCATGGGTTGCCGATGTGCCACTCTCTGATTGCCGTACAGTAGTCAACAAGTGCTGCAACAGCGTTCACTGATAGCCTCAAAAACTCATTAAATGTCGCAAAAATAAAAATTCCAGAAAAGATGGCAGTCTGCGGAGTTGTCCGTGGCATTCATTAAGTGTCGCATCAGTAAATGTCGCGCCGACAATCAGTGAGTGCCATTTCGGCACTTATTAAGTGCCGCTTCCATCTCCGTTGAGTGCTGCGTTTTTGTGGCTGCTAGCTTTGAAGTAGTACATTTTGTACCTTCAAAAGGACATTCGGGAATAGGGCTTTTACTACGAATTTACTACGATAAACCTCTAGAATTTGCCTATATATAGAGGATGAATATCCCATTCCAAGAGAGCTTGATTTGGATATTTTGAATCTTAAAACATTATCTTGATTCTCTTTGATCTAAATCTCTTAAACACCATTAGGAAAAAGTTTTAGAGGAGTTTAAGGAGGAAGTTGCATGAGTTAGAAGAAATAGAGCTTGAACCACCTTTAAAAGATCTCCAAAACCTAAGAGTTGAGGATAGTTGGAGCTAACCTCTAGTAGATTAGTCTCTAATTCAAGTTCAATCACAATATATAGAATTCTGTAGGACCTTTTGCACATTTTCAAAAACTCTTTTCTCACCTCATTTCATCATACACCACTAATAGTGATTGAGCTTTTATTTTATTGGCTTGGATCAAAGTAACCTAAGGATTAAGCTTAAATAGATCATTAAATAAACGCTAATTTAGATATTACTTGAACTTTGATTTCCCTTTCCTTTGATTATGTCGATCTCTTGGGATTTATGAGGCTCTCAATGTCTCACTTGAGTCCCTTGACTTGGACTCTCCTAAGCTCCTTGTAAGCTCATGATTTACAAGGGGATTAAGGCTGATATTAGTATGTTTGGTTAGTGGATCTATACCTATCTCCATGGTTTAGGCTCATTCCCTTGAGATTTCATGAAGCTTCTCCGTTCTCCATTGAAATCTATGAGTATAAGTGTCCTTAGCCTCCAATGACCATCAAATGGTAGGAGAAGTAATGTGAATTAGGCCAAACTTTATGGGTTGATAAGTTAGAGTTAACAAATAAAGATGGAGTTGACAATGGTGCAGTGAGTTCATAGACCACCTTTGATCAAAGATTTTTAGTTAAATAATGGAGCATTGGAATTAAGTGAGACTAATTGGAGAGTGTCAATAACACAAAGTTTTACCACTGTGCTTTTTGTTTTGATGAGATTTCATGTTTAAGATGGCTTGGTCATGAGTTTTGTGAAGCAACGATAATCTGTCCAGAATTTCAGAACAGCAACACCATTTTTAAATAACAAATCAGAGCTTTAAGTAAGTATTCTTGATTTTAAATAATTTTTTCTATGAAATTTAATGTATTAATAAGATCTCCTAAAATGATTAGGGTCTTTCGATTTTATTTACTATTTTTAGAAAATCATACAAGAACTCTAGACCGAGAGTTGTAAATTTCTGAGTGATGTCTAGTGTTTGTCTAATTCCCAGAGATTAAACCGTTGATCTTTGATTTTTCTTTTTGGGTTGGAAACTAGACTCTCAGACGCATCTTGTGTCCAAAATTCATCGATATCAAACTATGGGAACCATGCTTTTCCAATTTTTGAAGTTTTGATCCGCTCTCTGTAATTTTTAGAATTTTGTGACAGATTTGACAAACTTTGTAAATAATGGTTCAAACAACTTTTCCATAACTTAGGGCTTAAACCATGCTTTGATGATGATTAGTTCTACTTAAATTCAGAGGTTATATGATCCAATCTATTGAATAGTTCATAAGCTTACTCTTGTTCACATTCATGTATTCATATACATTCATCCATATGGATTGATACTTGTAATTAGAAACCATTCTGTGTTAGGATTAAATTGTGCTTAATGGAACCAAGTTGTGAGTTCCTTATAATCCCATTGGGACTACACCACCTCTATATGGAAATTATATTGGCTCCTAGTTGAGACTTGTATATCTATAGAAGTGATGCATTTCCAACTAATTAGATGGAATTCATAATGGTGTCATTTCTTTCATACTTAATAGATTTAAGCTAGAAGTTTAGGGACATTACTGAGAATTTAATACTATCTAAAACATGTGGACTAACCCTCTGTTTTGTAGCGTTACTGAGGTATGATTTCTCAAGCTCCTCTTTAGTTTGCTTAATTTCTTGATTTTATTGATTTCTGACTCCAGGCGCGACACCTTAGATTAGGTCTTGTTTCATGTGTATATATGTGTTAGAGACCTTTTCTTAGGCTTTAAATTTTTTGAACGCATTGCACGTTTCTATTCGAAGCTAGACCCCAGGTAAGTTCTCTTATTCCCTAAATGCATATCATATTGCTTGCTAATTGAATTATGTGATTTTGAATGATATTTTCCCCATTACCAATCTTTCACCCTTTAGACGTGCTTTTGTGACGTATATCTATATTTATGTATTAGTTGAGGGCACATTTAGATTAATGATTCGATTAAAAGAATGTTGAGTAGAGGCCTATCGCGAGATAGGATGAGGGGGTGTTTTAGTCCGCCGGGCTCCTTCCCCTCTCATTCCATAATCCCCGGACCTAGAAATCTCTGGTTTTCTGAAAAAAGATCAGTTTACTTTCAAATGGTTTCTTAATTTTCCTTTTAAAAAACTTAAGTGGCGACTCAAGTTTTGTGTTTTGAAATTGAAAAAGATTTTGAAAAAGCTATGGGTAAGAAAAATGCGATATCCACACTTAGCTTGGATTGATGTCCCCATCGACGCTGCACCACAAGATATTGTGGCTTTCCTAGGCACGCTCACCCCTGATCCAATCAGTACCTTTTCCGATGAAGACCTATCACCGGAAGGATCTCCGTACAACAAAGCTTTTACATCACTATTGAATGCAAGGGGTAACAAGTGCCATTCTGCTTGGTTGATACGGGTTCCGCTTTGAATTTTTGTGCCCTGAGAACTGCCACCGCCTTGGGGGTCGATATCTTGGACATCACTCTATCTGTGCAATCCATGAGGGCTTATGACAACACCAAAAGAACTGTGATGGGGATTGTTTCTCTCCAAATCCAAGTGGGGTCTCTGGTTTGCACGAAACTTTCCAAATCATGCATGTTGCCGCTTCATTCAATTTATTAATTGGGAGGCCCTGGCTGTATATCATCAAAGTTGTATCATCCACCATGCACCAAATGATCAAGTACATTCACGAGAAAAAGGTGAAAATCATCTTCGGTAATAGTTGTTGAAATGAAACCTTTCCAAGCTACGCTCCCATCTTTGAAATCCAATTACCAGAAATGGAAGAAGGGGAGATCGGAGGATTCTCCATGGAAGAAATCCACATGATCAGTGATGAAGACAGGGTCCCTGAGACCCACTCTATGGTAGTCAATATCGTCCATAAAATGAACTATTTCCTTGGAATGGGGTTGGGCCAACGTCAACAAGAAACCCGCGAATTCCCCCAGATGAAAGGACAACAAGGAACCTTTGGGTTGGGATACGAGCCCATTGGAGAAGACATCGAGCTGCAAAAGCCAAGGAAGAAAAGGATGAGGAATCTCCCATCGTATCGCAAAACACTGAATGGTCAGTTCATCAAAGAAGGGGATGACTTCCCTTATTTTGGGCTTCCTGAACCTTGGATCCATCTGACCACTGGAAAAAGGTATCTTGGACTTGAGAACTTCACTAATTGCGAGAGGGCCCCTTATCAAGATCCATTCTATCCAGAAGAAGTTGTCAAGATCCCAGAGGAAGATTGGTTAAAGTATTTGGACACCGAAGCTATCGAGAAAATGTTGGAAGAATTTGTCGAACAAAAGGAAAGAAAGAGGGCCAAGAGCCAAGATGATCAGATCATTCCAACTAAGGAGGGTTTGAGCAACCAGGCTGTAGAGTCATTTGTCCGTGTCTCCCTATCCCCTATTCCCGTGGAGTTAGTATTTCTAATTATCGAGTCTGTACCAGAGTCGACTGCTATAGGTCCCCCCACTGTCTGATGTAATCACTCCACCTATTATGAATGAAATGAAAGACGATTCTGCTTACTCCTCAATGTCCAGCACTTGTGAATTCATAGATCCCTCCGAGGATCTCCCAATCAAACTAAAATAACTAATTTAAAAACCACCTACTTATGAAATAATTGAAGATACTTTTTTAGCTAATCTAGGTGAAAAAGTCAATCCACAAATTCTGCAAATTGGCTCAATGCTTAATAAAGAAGAAAAAGAAAAATTGACTCTTTTGCTAAAAGAATTCAAAGATATTTTTGCTTGGTCTTACGAAGACATGATTGGGGTCGATCCCGACATTGTCCAGCATCATATTCCCCTTCTTCCCAATTCTAAACCCATCAAGTAGAAACTTAGGTGCATGAGACCAGAATGGGCACTCAAGGTCAAAGAAGAGGTCGAGAAGCAGTTGAAGGCAGGATTCATCATTGTCACAGAGTATCCAGAATGGGTAGCCAACATCGTGCCGGTCCCCAAGAAGGATGGAAAAGTTCATGTGTGTGTTGACTTTCGTGATCTAAACAAAGACAGTCCAAAGGATGACTTCCCACTTCCCCACATCGACATTCTGGTAGATAACACCGTGGGCCATGAGCTATTTTCATTTATGGATGGTTTCTCAGGGTACAACCAGATTTTAATGGCACCGGAAGATCGAGAAAAGACGACATTCACCACATCATGGGCCTTTCGGAATCAAGACTGCCGGAGCAACTTACCAAAGGGCCGCTACCACCCTGCTACATGATATGATTCACAAAGAAGTTGAGGTGTATGTAGATGACATGATCATGAAATCCATGTATAGAGAAGGACACTTGGTAGCACTGGAGAGATTCTTTGAAAGATTGTGCAGATATAAGATGAGACTAAATCCGAAAAAGTGCACTTTCGGTGTGACCTCTGGGAAGCTCCTGGGTTTTCTCATCACACAAAGGGGAATAGAGGTTGATCCTTCCAAAATCAAGGCAATTTTAGAAATCGCGTCACTGCAGAATGAGAAAAAAGTACGAGGATTTCTCAAGAGAGTCCAATTCATCAGCCACTTTAACTCTAAGCTCATAACTACGTGTGATCCCTTGTTTTGGCTACTGAGGAAAGGAGAGAAGTTTTAATGGGATGACCAATGCCAAGCTGCCTTCGACAAAATAAAAGCCTACATCCAAAATTCACCTGTCCTTTTACCATCTACCCCTCATAAGCCCTTGCTTCTTTACCTATCCGTCTTTAAAAATGCCATGGGTTGCATACTAGCCTAGGAAGGAGAAGAAAGCCACTCCAAAAAAGTAATATATTACCTTAGCAAGAGAATAACTGGGTATGAGCTCAACTACTCTACCCTAAAAAAAACGTGTTGGGCTTTAGTCTGGTGCACTCACCGACTAAGACACTACATACTAGCCTTTCTAGTTGTGCTCATGTCCTACATGGATCCTCTAAAATACCTCCTAAAAAAACCCACCCTAGCCGTTCATATATCCCGTTAGCTACTTCTGCTATCTGAATTTGATATCACATATGTAACAAGCAAGTCGGTAAAAGAGAGAACTATAGCTGAGCATCTTGCTGAACACGCTATTGGTTCCAAAGAAAGTGGGTACTTCCCATTCCCGGATGAGAATATCATGGAAGTTAAAGAAGAGTAGTGGAAGTTATACTTCGATGTGGTAGCTAACATGAAAGGGTACAGAGTAGGAGTGATTCTAGTATCACCAAATGGGGATCACACCCCACTGGCAGTCAAGCTCAACTATAACTCTACCGACAATATCACCGAATATAAGGCGTGCATCTTGGGAATGGAAACAGCCATAGAATTAAAATTTCAAAGACTAGACGTCGTCAGAGACTCAAATCTCATTGTGTCACAAGCCAGAGGAGAATGGAAGGTGAAAGAAGAGAGGCTGAAACCCTACCACGATCATCTCGATGGGCTTAAGAAATAGTTCAAGAGTGTAACATTCTTCTACCTACCCAGGGTAGAGAACCAATTGGCAGATTCGTTGGCTACCTTAGCCTCCATGATCAAAATCCCCGTAGGAGTCAAGATGATGCCTCTGGTAATCGAACACCATGGTACGAAGATATATGGGACTTCATAGAAAAAGGAATGTATCTCTGAGAGTCTATTAAGAAGGACAAAAGAGCAGTTCAAAAATTTGTTGCACAGTTCATCATTTGTATGGAAAAATTGTTGAAGAAAGGGTATAACGGTCATAACTTGACTTGCTTGTTCGGGAAGAGCACCAGAAGGGTGATGGAAGAGATATACGAAGGGGTATGCAGTCCACACATGAATGGTGACATGCTAGCTAAGAAAACCGTGAGGCAAGGATCTTACTGGACGACATTGGAGACAGGTTGTTGTGAATACGTGAGAAGGTGCCATAAGTGCCAGATCCATGCAAACATAATGCATGTACTTCCATCGTTGCTCTATAGTATAACCTCTCCATGGCCATTCTCAACCAGGGGAATCGATGTCATTGGAGAAATTATTCCAAAAGCCTCGAATGGGAATCGTTATATTCTGGTAGCCATCAACTACTTCATAAAGTGGGTTAAAGCTAAATCCTACACCAAATTAGAAGCCAAGGAAGTGGCCAAATTCATCAAAAGGAACCTCATCTGTCGCTATAGAGTCCCCCATAAGATTATCTCAGACAACAGGAGTCACTTCAAAGCAAAAGTCAGAGATATGTTTAAGGAATACAAATCACTTATCATAAGTCATCACCATACAGACCGCAAACCAATGAGGCGGTTGAACCTGCAAACAACAATGTCAAGGCCATACTGCTGAAATCAGCCGATACTTACAAAAATTAGTATGAGAAGCTACCATTTGCACTTTAGGGATACAGAACTTCGATAAGGACATCTACAGGAGCTACTCCTTACTCACTGGTATATGGGATGTAAGTAGTGCTCCCCGTCGAGATAGAATTACCATCCTTGCGAGTAATGACTGAATGTGAGATCTCGAAATTAGACTGGTTAAGGGAAAGATACGAAGAATTGGCACTTATAGATGAAAAGCGCCTTGCGACGATCGATCATGTCCTAATTTATCAAAAGAGGATAGCCCATGCCGTTAACAAGAGGGTTCATTCGAGGAAAATTGTCAAAGGTGATCTTGTCCTTAAGGAGCTACGAGCCCCAATTTTTGATCCACGTAAAAACTTCAAACCCAAATGGGTTGGGTCTTATATCGTCAAAACTATCCTTTCAGGAGGATCAACCTACCTCATGGACCTCAACGGTGTCGAATTTAAAGAACCAATCAACCTTGATTGCCTCAAAAAGTACTATGCTTGACTTTTCCCTTCCTTTAAAACCTCGCCTTGAACTACGCTCGACCTAATTCCCACTCGGGGATACATAGGCAAGCGCATCAGTTCGATCGATACCATCATAATCAAACCTTCTTCCTTTAAAACCTTGCCTTGAGCTATGCTCGACCTGATTCCCACTTGGGGATACATAGGCAACGACATCGGTTCAGTCAACACCATCATAATCAAACCTTTTCCTTTCAAAACCCTGGCCCGAACTACATTGGACCTGATCCTCGCTCAGGAGTACTTAGGCAGACTTTCAAAAAGAAAAGAAAAGAAGGGTGGCTCGCCAGGTCAAAAATCCAAAAGGATGCCTAGGCAGAAATTAGGGCTAAATCCAAATAGAGTAATAACAAAAGAGAGAAAAGAGCTCGCTAGGTCACTTCACTAGTACCTAGGCAAAAGTTATGAGCATCTGAGAGATATAAAGTCATGGTCCTTACCATAACCTAAAATCCACCCTTCACACTAGGGGCAAACTTTGGCTACTCGCCTCATGTGCCTAAACCATCCCCAAAGTAGGGGCAAACTTCGATCATTTACCTTGTTTGCCTTACAACCACCCATATCCCAAACTAGGGGCAAACTTCGGCTACCCGCCTCGTTTACCACTAAATCACCCTGGCATGCCAAAGCAAGTACCAAAAGTAACATCTAAATCTTGGTACAAAAGGTTTTCAGAAAGGCCAAAATGCATAAAATGAGGTTCTCACAGTAACCAGGGTTCACCGATAAGCGAACTTTAAATATTACATAAGCAGGAATGGTTATAAATGAAAAAGTCTTTCAAAACCAGTCACAAATATAAAAGACACTTGAAGAAAGAAGAAGATTCGGTTGAATTCAGTTTTTATTTTGTGTCTTTTATTTCTTCAAAGGTCTTTAGAGATAGGCCTTTACTCGGTGGATCCAACCATTGATGAAAGTAGCAATAGTAATAGCTCTTACTTTAGAAGCAAAGACCCTCTCAGTAAATCCCTGGGGAACCTCCTAAACCCGCCTACACTGCCTGGCCAATCGATGAAGAAGATAGAAAGAAGTCTCTCTCAGACCCATCAACCACATTCTCGGGTGATTCCCATGGCAGGTGGTCATAGCATGAAGACCCCAATGCCCCACAATCTAGCAAATGTCTGCCTTAGATAAAATACCATCAGGCTAACCCAGTCGGCAAACGTATAATAATTGTGAAAGTAAACTAGTGGTGCATGGCCTATCGACAGCTGAAGGTATTCGCATAGCCAAGCCTGTAACACCAAAGGGGCCCCAGAAAGAAGAAGAGTTCCTTGGTTAAAGGCGTTATCCAAACCATTCAGGGTTTCAGCTAGAACCATAGCCATGGGGTTCCTACCCACTTTGAGTTCAAGGCATACATGCACTAAGTTAATAGAAGTACTCAAGAACAAGAAGTATAAAGTCATGCACAAGATGAGAGCGGCCCCATGGGTAGCATCATACACGCTGGGATCTCCAGGATCAGCATAGTAGGCAATGATAGAGGCAATGTCAAGAGCTTCACTATGAATTAGTCAGCGAGAGGCAGTACTTGAATAGTTCAGATATTCAGCCAAGCCGCGCGAAGGACTGAAGTATCAGCAAGAGGAAGAATCAAGTCTGAGCTGGATCGAAGCGAGAATAGTACAGAATTCCTCAAACATGGGACACATCTCCAGGCCATTGAATTTGAAGACATGATTTATTGGGTCCCAGTGAGCGATAGCAGCACGCAAAAACTCAGTGTTCAGAGCCATTTAGCAGAGAGAGAACAGCTCAACTTTGCCGGGTTAAGGGCTCTCTTTTAAGAGCAGGTCTATTTGTAAAGGGAATCCGTTCCTTACATATGTTTAGAACCTGGTTAATTGCCCTCCTCATTGTCAATAGAAGATTTAGTGCCTGATTCTGAATCCCACTAGTCGAAAGGGCTACGAGGAGAGCTCAGTTAAGCCATAAGTGAAAAGGATGATCTGCTCCACACCATCTGTAGTGTTCAGCGAAGTTGTGAGCTAAGCAGGATCATAAAACGCCATATTTTCTATCGCAACTCTAGCAAAATTCAAATTTTGACAGCACCTCGCCGTTTTACAGACTATCCCACCTGCAAGGCAAACACACTCACTATCACAAGTCTGCTCATCACAGTAACATCAATAGTCACAGAATCATAGTGCACATATATATCATCACATGATCACCAAATAAAACAAGCACACAACTGTGCCTCCAAATCGGAAGCTATCCAGCACAAAAGGTAAAATATCATAATATTCTAACAAAGGTGACAAATCATCCTACACATAATCCATCATTCACAAAGTACATTGATACAACCCAATCAAAAACTTAAAATGCAGACAAAATAAAAGTCCCCACTCTGGAGGCCTCTGTCCTCCTACTCTTCATCATCCACTAGGGACATACCCTGTGGTCTTGCGTGAGGACCAAGGACCTTAGGCTAGCTGCCAAGGCGTGACCCTCCTCAGCATAACTAAAAGCCATGCTTTATGTAGTTGATTTATTATTCATTCAATAAAATCAGTTATTCCATTTTTATGAGAATCTGTGTGGGCAATGTTTGTATTATATTATTTATTTAATATTATGCATGTATGTCTCTCATTCTATATAGTAAGTGGTTTGGTGTGTAGAGTTTGGCTTACACACGGAAGATCAGGCCATCAGATATTATAGAATGTAAGATTTTGGTTTACAGTCTTAGATGGGATTGGACACACCATCGGTAGGACTGCAGCATGGTGTTGTAGTAGGTTTGTCTTGCCTACGAAAAATGGTATAGTTTCAACTGACTATGCTGGTACACTTTGTGTATTAAACGGGACTGACTTGGGATAATTATCTTTATACTGACTTATAAGATAATTAATACCTCATGGCAATTATGAGTGCTTATGCTCTAAATCCTAAGTTAATTTGTAGACACGTACATTTGATATTTACACTTTGATCCCTAAAAGGGTGAGATCCTTAAATGGGTCAATATCTCATTGGATTGGGTGGCAATACTAATTGTGTGGTGGATATTAATTAATGATGGAATCCATGTCTCAATTTTGGGATTGATGATGTCCCCTTGAGAAAGCTTATATGTTTTGATTATGTCAAACCCTACAGGTGGATTTTGTATCCGACATATCAGATAAGTTAAGCAGAGGATCTCAAGAAATTTTAAGAAATTAATTAAATATGATTGTCAGTAATTATATTTAATTAATGGATATCTATAATCTTAACGTGGGGAGATAATAATCATTTAATAACACGGAGCTCGAAATATATTTTTGAGATAAGGGTAGGAGTGCAATTATAATTCTTTAGTGGTAATGAATTATAATTTATGGAAATAGGAATCTGATTCAGTTCGAATTAGGGTTTCCGAATTCGATAAGGAAGCCTATTCCTTATCGAATTCTTATGGTCCCTATCGTAGCCTATATATATGCTGCTTTGGTTCTCTTCTCAGTTTGCATTTTTTCCATATAGAGTATTATAACTCAGAATAGAAAAGAGAGCGTAAAAGAGGGAGAGCAGAAAGAAGAAAGAATTTCGAAAGAGCCCACACTCAGTTCGATATTCTGGCAACGGAGGAATACGGTAGAAGATCGTGAGCTATTATCGAGCCCGTGTTCTCGATTCGTCTACTACAGCAATCTGTTTTTGCTGTTCAAGGTAACCCTAGTTCTGCCCTTGTAGGCTTATTATAGATTTCACAAAAAATTTTACAGTACCAACTTATACGCACTGTCAATGAATTCTGGGAAAGCAGTTTCCTAACAGTGGTATCAGAGCAACGTTGATTCTGCGTATAGGTTGGACGCAACCATGTTGTCCAGTAATACAGATCTTATGCGTGCATTGATGGATGGATAGAACGTAGATCTGTGCTAACCCTTGTTTTGCAGCGTTCTTATTCAACTATTATGGTCACTGGTTTTGTGTGATTGGATCCGACGATGGGTTTATTCGTGGTTAATATTGCTATTTTGATATAGCATGCGAACTCCTTTATGGAGGCATAGGATTTGCATGTGTTGGATCCCACGCTTGATTGATGCGTGGTTAATTTATTGCAAATATATAGCATATGAACTCCTTCATGGAGGCATAGGGTTTATGTAATATATCTCAAGTAAATCCGTGAAGATGGTTCGTGAAAGTAGTTTTACAAGCAGTTTTCCAAAGCGATCTAGAAGCAGTTTCAGAAGACTGTTTCAGAAAATAGTTCTGGAAGGTAGTTGCTGATGGTAGATCGGATTTATCTTCCAGGGCGCTGCCCCGAAAACCCTACGAGCTGACCGGGCAGCTTTGACCCCCGTGCGTAGTGGCGACATAGAGCTAATCTGGTTCAATGAAGATTTCTTCACAAGAGTTGCAGGTTGACCATAATAGTGGGATTCCTATTTTAATGTGGTTCCTTATTTATGTGTGATTGAATGATTATTATTGTTTCTTGTTTAATGAATAGGACAACATGGACAATTGTTCGTAGACCTATTTCAGATGTCTAGTTGCATGTTTAATTTATATTAATTCAAAATGATGGACTACTACATGTGTATTTAGAAATAAAACAAATTTCATATTTTGAAAACATAAGTACTTATTTTCTAAAATCATGAGAATAGAATAATTTTATTATCTACACATGTGTGTTTGACAAGTAAGGATGGACTAATCCATGCCAAGTGTTCCATTATTTTTTATTAATTAAATTAAAAGTTTTTCTAATAATTATAAAACCCTCAATTTTTTTTTAAAATTCTAAGTGGGAGAGGGAATTTATCAAGTGTAAATCCCATGGTCTCCATCACTGGTCTGTAGATGATATGATTAATTTTGTGTGATGGCTCTAGTGCCTTCCTTCCCATCGGATGCAGTTGATCATGGAATCATCGATACAAACTTCTTAAAAAGAATGTTTTGGGTGATTGTTAGTGTGGGTCACCTCTCCATCAGAGGTGTTCCTCATGGAACTCTTGATCTAGAATTAAGTAATGGTAGACACTTAGCTATAAATAATAATATCCTCTCCATCTGAGTCACTGTTATTATTTATAGGACCAAAGCAAGTCAGCAGTTTAATTTTATTAGGCAAAGTATATTGCCTGGATAGTAAAATTAAAAGGCAATTGTCTATCTGAACAAATGATGGATAGTATATGACTTCCCATCGAGTCATACTATTCGCGGTGTATCAGGTTGCTGGAGGATTCCTTTCAAATATGGTAGAGGGAACCAATATTTTCAACTCGAATCCATAGTAATTTTTGCCCAAACGTAATTATTTATGTTATGTGATTCTCAGGCTTTTAAATGGGTACTTTCAATCCACTTGCTGTTATACTTAAAGAAAACAAACTTACTGGACCAAACTATATAGACTGGAAAAGGAATTTGGATATTGTGTTAACTGCTGAAGAGTACAAGTTTGTGCTTACTCAAGAATGTCCTGAGCAACCTGGTGAGGGGGCATCCGCTAAGGAAACCCAGACTCACAAGAAATGGGTCAAGGCTGATGAGATGGCGCGGTGTTACATTTTGGCATCCATGTCAAATGTTCTGTAATATCAGCATCAGTCAATGACCAGTGCCTATGACATGATGGAGAGCCTCTGAGAGATGTTCGGGGATCAAAGTGGTGCTGCTAGGCAGGTTGCTATGAAAGACTTGATGAACACAACCATGGCCGAGGGGACGCCTGTAAGGGATCATGTTCTTAAAATGATATCTCTTCTTAATGAACTAGAGATCCTTGGAGCTGAAATCGACGGAGAAACCCAGGTCGATATCGTACTCCAGTCACAGCCAGAGTCTTTTAAGCAATTCTACCTCAATTACAACATGAATAAATTTAATTATACTTTGGCAGAGCTGCTTAAAGAACTCCAGGCAGCTGAGGGTCTCAACAGAAAGTCAAGAAGTGCTCTTGTGTTTGAGAAAGGTTTTGCTTCAAAGCCGAAAGGCAAGAAGAAAATGAAAAAGGCTCAAAAGAAGGCCGCGAGTCCTCTACCAATCCAAAGGCCAAGAGGACAACCGGGAAAGCCTAAAGGCAAATATTTTGTTTGTAAGCAACTAGGACACTGGAAGAAGCAATGTCCGGTCTATCTCGCCAGACAGAACAATTAAGGTAAATCTCATTTACTAGTTGTTGAATCGTGTTTAGCGGTCCGATCTACCGGTACCTGGTGTGTAGATACGGGAGCCACTGATCATGTATGCAATTCTTTGCTGTGGTTCCAGGGAACCAGGCAACTCAGTGATGGAGAGGTTTATCTATATATGGGAAATGCTACGAGAGTAGCAGCAGTTGCAGTAGGAGATCTACATCTTAGTTTTGGTAGAGATAGGATTTTAATATTAAGAAATTGCCTATTTGTACCTTCTATAAGAAGGAATTTAGTTTCAGTTTCTAGTTTAGTAAAGAATGGATATTCAGTTCATTTTAATAAATTAGTAGTTATTAAAGAAAATTAACATTTTACTTGTTCTGGTCTATTGGTGGATGATCTTTATATTATAAATCATGTCTCTCCTATACTGCAACTTAATGAATTGAATAACACAAATAGTTTTCCATTTAAGAGAAAATAACCTTCGAGAATGAACCAAACGCATCTTTGGCACTTACGCCTTGGTCATATTAATTTGAAAAGGATTCAAAGACTGGTTCAAAATGGGCCATTAGTTTCATTGGATGTGGAGGTGCCTCTTCCAGTCTGTGAATCCTACTTGGAAGGTAAAATGACCAAGAGGCCATTCTCAGCCAAGGGCTATAGAGCTAAAGAGTCGTTGGAACTGGTTCACTCTAATTTGTGTGGTCCTATGACTGTGCAAGCAAGAGGGGGATTTGAGTACTTTGTCACTTTCATCGATGATTACTCAAGGTATGGGTACATTTACTTGATACGGCGTAAGTCTGAATGCTTTGAGAAATTCAAAGACTTCAAGGCTGAAATGGAGAAGCGTCTAAGTAAATGTATCAAGACACTACGATCTGATCATGGTGGAGAGTACCTCTTGGGAGAGTTTAGGGAATACTTATTGGAGCAAGGGATTATATCCCAATTGTCTGCACCCCGTATGCCTCAGTAGAACGGTGTAGCAGAAAGAAGGAACAGGACTCTTATGGACATGGTAAGATCTATGATGAGTTATTTGGATTTACTAATTTCCTTTTGGGGACACGCATAAGAGACAACTGCATACATTCTAAACATGGTACCAGCTAAGTCAGTACCTACTACTCCCATGGAATTGTGGACTAGGTGAAAGCCTAGTCTGCAGCATGTTCGGATCTGGGGTAGTCCAGCACATGTGCTGAAAGGGAACGCAGAAAAGTTGGAATCGAGAACAGAAGTATGTTTCTTTGTTGGGTATCCAAGAGGAACTAAAGGTGGTCTATTTTATAGTCCTAAGGATCAGAAGGTTATTGTTAGCACCAATGCCACATTCTTAGAAGAGGACTATATTATGGACCACAAGCCCAGAAGTTGTATTGGTCTAGAGGAAATGAGAGGAAAGACACCAGGACATACTTCTTCGATACTAACGGTACGAGAAGAAACACCACAAGAAAGAGTTATCGATATTCCATTACCACGTCGTAGTAGGAGGATTATCGAAACTCATGTAGATCCCGAACCAACCATTAACACGCAGGTTCCTGAACTAGTACAACGTGTAGATAATGGTGTATTAAGTTCAGAATCTTTATAACAAAATATCAGTGATACACAGAAATGGGTTGTGCCTCGTCGTAGTGGGAGGGTTATTATTCAACCTGACCGGTATATGTTCTTGGGAGAGTCTTATGACCGGGTCCCTGATGAACAAGGTACCGACCCCTGTAACTACAATGAAGCACTCCAAGATAAAGATGCAGATCTTTGGCAAAAGCCTAGGAAATCTGAAATTGAGTCTATATACTCCAATCAAGTCTGGGATCTTGTAGAACCACCCAATGAAATAAAACCCATTGGATGCAAGTGGATCTATAAGAAAAAGAGAGGAGCAGATGGTAAGGTGGAAACCTTTAAAGCTAGGCTTGTTGCAAAAGGGTTCATTCAAAAAGAAGGAATCGATTATGCTGAAACTTTTTCGCCGGTGGCAATGTTGAAGTCTATCCGGATTCTCTTATCCATTGCTGCACATTTCGATTATGAAATTTGGCTAATGGATGTCAAGACAATATTTCTTAATAGGAATCTTGACGAGTGCATCTATATGGTGCAACCAGATGGGTTCATCGCAAATGGCCAAGAACACATGTTGTACAAGCTTAAGAAGTCCATTTATGGACTTAAGTAGGCATCTAGGTCTTAGAATATCCGCTTTGATCAAGCAATCAATTCTTTTGGTTTTGATCAATGTGCGGATGAATCCTGTGTGTACAAGAAACAAGATGGAAGCGCGGTGGTGTTCTTAGTACTATATGTAGATGCTAGGGGTGTTAGCGGTCGGTTTCGGTCGGTTTTTTCGGTTTTTTGTGGTTTTCAAAACCGACCAATAGGTTCGGTTTTGGTCGGTTTTTCGGTTTTGGTCGGTTTTTCGGTCGGTTTTAGCTTGTACATACATTGTATAAACCGACCAATCGGTTTTTTGGACAATCGGTTTCGGTCGGTTTTCGGTTTTTCGGTTTTTGTTATCACCCCTAGTAGATGATATCTTGCTAATCGGAAATGATGTGGGGGTATTATCTTCTGTAAGGGTATGGTTATGTAGTCAATTCGATATGAAGGACTTGGGAGAAGCTGGTCACATCCTAGGAATCAAGCTTATGCGAGATCGTAAGAATAGGATGTTGGACTTGTCACAAGGCACTTATATTGAAAACATTCTTGCAAGGTTTAGCATGCAAGATTCCAAGAAGGGATTCCTTCCCTTCAGACATGGAATTACTCTATCTAAGGATCAGTGTCCTAAGACACCTGATGAGATAGAGAAGATGATGGCAGCTCCTTATGCCTAGATAGTAGGAAGCCTAATGTATGCTATGCTATATACTAGACCTGACATCTGCTTTGCTGTTGGCATGGTTAGTAGATACCAGTCTAATCCAGGGCAAGAACATTGGACTGTGGTGAAAAATATTCTCAAGTACCTGAAAAGGACTCGAGAATATATGTTAGTTTACCAAGCAGATAGTCTTGTACCCATTGGGTACACAGATTCTGATTTCATATTAGATAGGGATTCCAGAAAGTCTACCTCAGGATATGTGTTTACCCTAGGAGGTGGAGCCATTACTTGGAGGAGTATCAAGCAGTCATGTATTGCTGATTCCACCATGGAAGCCGAGTATGTGGTTGCTTCGGAAGCCGCTAAGGAGGCCATTTGGCTCAGAAACTTTCTTATGGATCTAAGAGTAGTACCTGCGATACAATCGGCTGTTACCCTTTATTGCGATAATAGCGGAGCAGTTGCTAACTCAAATGAACCCAGGGCCCATAAGAAGGGAAAACACATTGAGCGTAAGTATCACCTGATACGAGAGATGGGGCAAAGAGGTGATGTTGAAGTGACGAAGATAGCATCAGCAAATAACCTGGCAGATCCTTTCACCAAGAGCTTATCGGCCAAGACTTTTGATAGTCACATAGAAGGGATAGGAGTGAGGTGTGTCGCATCATGGCTTTGAGTCTAAGTGGGAGATTGTTAGGGATATGTACTAAAAGCCATGCTTTATGTAGTTGATTTATTATTCATTCAATAAAATCAGTTATTCCATTTTTATGAGAATTTGTGTGGGCAATGTTTGTATTATATTATTTATTTAATATTATGCATGTGTGTCTCTCATTCTATATAGTAAGTGGTTTGGTGTGTAGAGTTTGGCTTACACACGGAAGATCAGGCCATCAGATATTATAGAATGTAAGATTTTGGTTTATAGTCTTAGATGGGATTGGACACACCATCGGTAGGACTGCAGCATGGTGTTGTAGTAGGTTTGTCTTGCCTACGGAAAATGGTATAGTTTCAACTCACTATGCTGGTACACTTTGTGTATTAAACGGGACTGACTTGGGATAATTATCTTTATACTGACTTATAAGATAATTAATACCTCATGGCTATTATGAGTGCTTATGCTCTAAATCCTAAGTTAATTTGTAGACACTTACATTTGATATTTACACTTTGATCCCTAAAAGGGTGAGATCCTTAAATGGGTTAATATCTCATTGGATTGGGTGGCAATATTAATTGTGTGGTGGATATTAATTAATGATGCAATCCATGTCTCAATTTTGGGATTGATGATATCCCCTTGAGAAAGCTTATAAGTTTTGATTATGTCAAACCCTGCAGGTGGATTTTGTATCCGACATATCAGATAAGTTAAGCAGAGGATCTCAAGGAATTTTAAGAAATTAATTAAATTTGATTGTCAATAATTATATTTAATTAATGAATATCTATAATCTTAACGTGGGGAGATAATAAGCATTTAATAACATGGAGCTCAAAATATATTTTTGAGATAAGGGTAGGAGTGTAATTATAATTCTTTACTGGTATGAATTATAATTTATGGAAATAGGAATCTGATTCAGTTCGAATTAGGGTTTCCTAATTCGATAAGGAAGCCTATTCCTTATTGACTTCTTATGGTCCCTATCGTAGCCTATATATATGCTGCTTTGGCTCTCTTCTCAGTTTGCGTTTTTCCATATAGAGTATTATAACTCGGAATAGAAAAGAGAGCGTAAAAGAGGGAGAGCAGAAAACAGAAAGGATTTTGAAAGAGCCCACACTCTGTTCGATATTCTGGCAGCGGAGGAATACGGCAGAAGATCGTGAGTTGTTATCGAGCCCGTGTTCTCGATTCGTCTACTACAGCAATCCGTTTTTGCAGTTCAAGGTAACCCTAGTTCCGCCCTTGTAGGGTTATTATAGATTTCATGAAATTTTTTGCAGTACCAACTTATACGCACTGTCAGTGGATTCTAGGAATGCAGTTTCCTAACATAAGGGACGTTGAGGACGTCTGTTGGCTGGGTAGGATACCCTCAAGTAACTTGTAGCACCTCCATGACTTGGGGGGAAGCATTGGCACCTAAAATGTTGACAGTCTAGTCCCAAGGAAGGATGGGGTCAGAAGCTAGAATAGCATGTCTCCTATACATCCCATGAAACTGTAGGCACAAGACAAGTTAGGGAAAAGACGAGTAAAAAACATAAGTCACGAATAGAAAAAAAAACATAAAAAAACTCACATCTAGGAGCGGAAAGTTGTGCATCAGAACGGAAATGATTCCAATCATTAGTACCTGTCAAAGCCATTTGCAGAGTATCACCAAAAAGGTCATCGGCATCCATTATGGGAGGATTATGAGGAACATAGTACCTCAGACCACCAACCACTTGTTAAGACACTTGCTCACCAAGATACCATTGCTTACCATCCGTACTTTCCATCAGAAAATGGCGAGAAACAAGAGGTCTGACCACCTAAATCTCCTCAGGGGTGGCGTAGGAAACATTTTCCCAAGGTGCCCAGTCAACACTAGCAGCAGTCAGCTCAGATAAGAATTTAATCAGAAGGATAATCTGGTGAGCCCCGCTCTTAACCCCAACAACATCCTTTCGTAATCTCAAGTCCCGACGGAACAAAGGTACAGGAGCCATACCATCCTCATCCTTGCCCGACTCATCATTAGGAGTAGGAGCCAACATCTTTAGATACTCGAAAGTCCAGAGCTGTATAGGGAAAATAATAATTAGAAAAATAGAAGTATGGAAAATCAAAAGCCAAAAGAAAGAGAGAAGTGGCAGAATGTACCTCTCAAGCTCGCCAGAACCCTCTCATCGATTTAATGTCGCCTCGGGAAACCTCACCCATATGCTTATAAAGATGATCCAGAGTGGCACCACCCCAATCATAAGAAGGAATCTCATCGATGGTCGCCAAATAGGAGAGGAGCTTCAAACTCACTCAGTCATTCTGGGTCGCAAAAATCGAACAGCCAAGGACATACAGAAGAAAGACCTGCAGCAGTTGCCTATCATTGAGATTGTGCCTTCCTTATCCATAAGCCCAATAAAGCCAGCCGTAAGTGAACCAATGTCACTCTAGATTTAGAGGAACAGCTCCGATCAGTGTCTCGATGGCCTCATGATCAATCTCATAGAAGTAGTCCAAAATCAGGCGCTTTCCACCGACCCTCAAACCGGTAATCATTGAAAAGTCAAAAGGCATCACCGTCATTTTGCCAAACAGAAGATGGAAAGTATTGGTGGTATTCCACCATCTCTTAGGTAGAGGATAAAAGTTCACCAGGTCATTTGTGCTCTTTGAAACCAGGCGAATGAAGCTTTCGTACCCCTCCTCATCCACCATTTGCCGAACAGCGGGCGATAACTAAGTGTACCACAAGAAAGCATGAGTGAGACTACCTTGGGCCCTTAAGACCACCTCTAGCACCTATATACATCAAAAATAGTAAAAATAAGCACAAAATCACTATTCACGACCAAAAGTCCGACTACACAAAATTAACAAATTGAGCACAAAATGAGCTTCCAACAATCTCTAGGTGCACACGACAGTTCACAAAACGAGCATAATGCACAAAAATAGTCCTGAGGTAAAGTATCATATACCTGACTCGCTCGAGCCGCGATAGAAAGATGATGCTGGGGGTCACATAAAATCAACTCCAGGGCTTGGCTCTCCCCCTTCATTCGTTCTTTGGCCTTCTTAGAGAGTCTACTCGAGCTTGAAGCCATAGATCTGCAAAGAAAAGGGAAGTTTGAACCAAACTTTCTTCTTAAAATTAGTAGAAAAATAAAACACCAATCAAAATTCCAATTGTGGGAAAAGATTACTCACCCGGGTGTGCACAAACTGATTTTTGGCGAGTTTTGGCTCCAAAAATATCCCAAAATAGCCAAGAATGACCTTAAAATGCTCAAAAACTCTAGAAATACAACCATGGAGTCTAGCCACCTAGTGCCGCTATGGTACTGGGCAACTAACGCACAGTAGTGGCCTAGTGCAGCCATGGCAGTGCTCCCTGCTGGCCCTGCTTTGCTCCATTTCTGCCCGTTTTGGCCCGTTTCAGACCATTTCAGGCCCCAATTAGCCCCAGTGGCCCATTTCAATAAAGATTGACAAGGTTTTACCCCCAGTAATTTGAAAGTCTATCAAACCATCCCCAGTAGGAAAATACAAAAAGAAATCGGCTCCCAGAGGCCCGGACAGGCTTTTCGGAAGGACCGGCGGAAGATTTAATCAACCATGGTCAAGGATTGAGAGATTCAGAGATAGAATCATGGTTCATGGTCAAGGATTGAAGAAAAAAGTTAAGAGTGATCCTCAGAGATTTCAAGAACCATCCCCAGCAGACAAGTACAGAAAGATATCGGCTCTAGGAAGCCCGAACGGGCTTTTCAGAAGGACAGTCGGAAGATTTGATCAACTGTGAGAGATTCAGAGATGAAATCTTAGCTATGGGTCAAGAATTGAAAGAGAGATTCTCAGAGTGTCTAGAAAAGAATCAGATCCTGAAGGCCCTAACAAGCTCTTTTGGATTGGGCATTGCAAAATTTGATCAACTGCAAGAGATTCAGAGATGGGTCCTGGTTCTGGGTCAGCAGAATTTGATCAACCGTAAGAGATTTAGAGATAGATCCTGGTTCTCGGTTAGAAGATGTGATTAACTGTGAGATTCATAAATGAAATCCTAGTTCTAGGTCAAGAATTGAAAGAGAGATTCTCAAAGAGTTCAGAAAAGAATCAGCTCCCGAAGGCCCTAACTGGCTCTTTTGGATTGGACATTGCAAAATTTGATCAACTATGAGAGATTCAGAGATGGGTACTAGTTCTAGGTTAGTAGAATTTGATCAACTGCGAGAGATTCATAGATGGATCCTAGCACTCGGTCAGAAGATTTGATCAACTATGAGATTCAGAAATGTAATCCTTGTTCTAGGTCAGTAATTGAAAGAGAGATTCTCAGAGAGTCCAAAAAAGAATTAGCTCCCGAAGGCCCTAACCGGCTCTTTTGGATTGGGCATTGCAAAATTTGATCAACCATGAGAGATTCAAAGATGTGTCCTGGTTCTGGGTCATCAGAATTTGATCAATCGTGAGAGATTTAGAGAGGGATCCTGGCTCTCGGTCAGAAGATTTGATTAACCGTGAGATTCAAAAATTAAATCCTGGATCTAGGTCAAGAATTAAAAGAGAGATTCTCAGAGAGTCCAAGAAAAGAATCAGCTCCCGAAGACCTTAACCGGCTCTTTTGGATTGAGCATTACAAAATTGGATCAACCAGGAGAGATTCAGAGATGGGTCTCGGTTCTCAGTCCGAAGTTAAGAGAGATTCTTAATGAATCCCCCACTATCTGTAGCAGAAGATAATGACAATCAGAACCAACTTTCCGGATTAGTTGCCCTAAAGCACTGCTCGCATACAAAATGCCCCGACTCTCGGGGCAAACACTGTTTATTCACAATTAATGGCTCTGAGAGCTTCCTCACCCCGTCGGTTATCGTGAGCTACCACACTAATCAGGAGCTTCCTCACTTATCATGGGCTCCATCATCCATCGGTCATCGTGAGCCTCCTCACTTATTAGTTATCATAAGTTCTTCCAAAGTTGTTATGAGCCCTCCCTCACCTGTTGGTTATCTTTAGTTGTCATCCTCGAGGACCCTGCGTCCGATCCATTTCACTTGCAAAACACACTTCCTGAAGTTTGAGAAGTTTGCCCCAAGGCCCAGAGTCTTCAACAATTTTGGTATCCTTATCAGAATCAACTGCTGCATTAGAGTCAAATGAACATTAGTATAACAGTAGTCCACTTGGAGTGCATACACCCACAGCGCCAGCTCATGCTAGTATCAGAACACTAGGCATGATAGGGCTCAGTTCACATCACATCCATGCATTGTATATCATCCTCATAGCATATCATCCTCCTGTCTTGTTGTGCATATGTGATTTATTCCTTTGTGCTCTAAACTACAACCTGGTTTGATTCCCTTAGGGATACATAGGCAGTTCACGCAGAGCACGACCATCACCAGTCTCAGCATTCATGTTTTCTATCACTGCATCTTTTGCAACGCTTTTATCCTAAATCTATAGCCTCCAAACAGACCTGTCTCTTCAAACTTTGTTACTCGCTTGCGACATACATTGCCTCGCAAGTTCTTGCCAAAGAGGAGCAAACTGTAGAAACCCCATTTTTCATGCTATCAGATTTGGCAGACCCATAGCTTGTTGGTTCATAATGATCGAAAAAGACTCAAAAAGGACTTCTGGAAGTTAGCTCTATCTCTCAAAATACTCAGAAATGGTATAAATGACCAAAATGCCCCTAAAAGCCCAAATACTCCCAGATTTGGACCAAAAGTTTTGGAAACATGATATGTTGTAAGAAAAGTGATAAAATGAGTTTTGAAGCAAAAATAGATAAAATCGTCAGCTCCCAGGGACCCGCAGAAGTCCCAAAAGTTCCCAAAAAGTCCCTGTTAACCGGTTTGACCCAGGTTTGATCAGGTTTGACCAGGGTTTGACCAAAATCATCCAAACTCGCCTGAAAGTTCCGAGATCATCCTAGATCGTTTAAAAAAAATACTAAAATGAGTTTGAAAAGAAAATCTGACGAAAATGCCAGTTCTTGGGAGCTCCCAGAGGTTCCTAGAACTTTCTGGAGATCCCAAATTTGACCAATTTGACCTAAAAGTTGAATTTAAAACTGGAGCACCGTATTATTTTTCAAACATTTTTCATGGATAGGAGGTCAATATCTTTCCAACGGTATATCGCACATAATTTCTGAATTTAAAACGGATTTATTACGAATTTCCAAAGGTTAAAAAGGTAATTAAATCGACTTTTATTGCGAATACCGTAAAACTTTCAAAATGACCTATCTTCGAACTATTTTTATGAAAAGAAGACTCCATTACCTTTCCAACGGAATATCACAACCTGGATTTGGAGTTTGTATGCATTTTTCGTGAATTTTGGACGACCCTTCTTGCGAATACCAAAATCTCTGGGGGCCTAAATAGAATAATCGGACGAAATAAGGCCTATTTACTTCACATTCAATACACCCAACCACTATTTTTGTGAGCATTTATGAGAGAGGAAGCTACTTCCATGTCCAAAGTCACTACATATGAGTGAAACACCAAGCTACAAGTCCAATATCTCAATAATTATCAATTCTTGATTGTTATTTACTTACTTGTTTATATATACGTTCATCTCTCCCTACCTTATTTCTTTTCTATTTTTCTTTGATTACTTATTAGTTCATCATCATCTAGATGATGACATGCTATTTGATGTGAGTTTGGATGTTGATATTCCAAGTTATTTCAAAAATGAAAACAAAGCTCTCCAACAATCTTGGAAGTTCTTGAAGTGAGTTTGGATGTTGATATTCCAAGTGGTTATAATCTCTTTTTGTTATTGGAAATATGCTTTCAAAACATCTATTTCAAAACCCTTCTAAAATCTCAACATTTGGATTCCAAGAAAATAATCTTTGTTTTCATAAAAATCTTCAAAATAGTGAGTCATCCAACTTTAAAATAACATTCTGAGTTCAATACTCAAAGGATGGCTATGAAACCACTTGGGAAGTCTTCTAAGTCATTATAGAACACCCATGATTTTTGGTTTGACTTGAAAACATCTGAAAGTGTCTTACTTTGACCCAAACATTCCTTCCAGACATTCTGTTTTTCTGTCACAGCAGCTTTGGTTGACTTCCAACTTGTTTTTCATAAAACTTTTACAAACGGGGTAGTTCCAACTCATTTTTCCCTTGAACTTCAGTGTCTTGGGGAACTTTCTGTATAATATGGGCTTCCAAATGTTCTGTTTTTATTTTCTAATATTTGGTTACATTTCAGTCGATAGTACGGACTCTGTTTCTGAGCAACCTCCCTTTTTCATATGATTTCTCTCAATCTGTAATAGTTATTTTAGTTTGAATTTTTGATATGTGTACTAGACACAATAAGGATGATCTCCATACAAAATCATGACTTTAAAACATTCCTAACCCCACTCTTCCATTTTTACAAAATCAGCTCACTATTCTGTCCACTATTCACAGCAAGCATGTTTCAACTTTCATTCTTTGATTAGATGTATACATGCATTCCAAATTATCTCATCTCTTAGAAAGAAGTTCATACTACATTTGTACATATCCTACAATAACATTCTTCATCCATTCATGCATACTTTAGGTTTATAAGTCACTTTAGAAAATCCATGAACACAAACACAAACCCATTGCACATTCTAGGATCATACATTGCATCCATGCAAGATTTGGAGTTTTTGTGACTCTTAATCTAAGAGGATTATAAGTAATGAACTTGATCATACGTTCATGCTTCCCCTCGATCACATCTTCCTTTTCTTCCGTCCCGGGGATTGAGAGATCTTCTTTTCTCAATAATCAACATGCATACATTCTAGCTTGCTAAGCACCTTTGTTTTCATTGATTTATTTGTTTCAAGAACAATTTATGTCCCACTTTTAGATTAGGAAAAACTTGATTACTTGATATGTGATTAGATATTTTTTCTTAGGATTTGTTCGTGTGTTCTTTGACTTTACATTGTGTGATATTTGGCTTAGATCTTATGAATGATATCTTATCTTTTGATCTTCCATTTCAAGATTCTTATGAGATGTAATATACTATCATAGTATTAATTGTCGAACCAAACATAGTATAAGATGATTATTTGGATGCTAATTGAGGTCCTTCGAAAGACGGGACGAGTTGAGGGTGTTTTAGTCATGACAAAGGCTCCTTCCTCGCTCGTACCAAAACCCTAAGCCAAGTTCTTTGGTTATGAAGGGCCGGTGCCCTTTATCCATTTGGGTGAGTAAAATTTAGGTTTCTTGGTTCTTTAAAGACCAAGTGGTGACTCTGTATCTATTTTCAAGAGACCTTTCTTACCTTTTTTCAAATCAATTTTAAACAAACAAAAAAGGGAAAACCGATTCCGCGTGTCCACAGTGCTATAGACCGTAGCTTCTCACATGAGAAGCTATTGTTGGGAATTTAAAAAATGTAGAACCAAAGTCCCCCAATAAACACACAGAAGCACATCAATAGTAATAAACAAGAACACCAAAGAAAGCACAGATTTCTACGTGGTTCGGCCAGACATTGCCTACGTCCGCACTTGAGAGACCATACATTTTGTATATTCACTCTCAATAAACAAAGAACCCTCACTCTCTCACCCTAGACTATGCACCTCCATGAGGGGAGATCCCAAAATTAGTACACAAAGCTTAAGGAATCCCTAAATTCCTATACAGTATCTCCTTGTATAAAGTTTGCAATCCATTATTTATTGGATAAGTAATACAACTCTATCACAAAAGAAACCAAATAACAATAGGAATCTAGCCAAATTCCAATCCCTAAATTAATGGGATTATCCTACATGTGATATAATCCCAACAATCACCCCCTATATCACTTATGGGAAAACTATCTAATCATTATATCACACATAACTAGTACCCCTCAACTGGAACACCCACAAAGTCGACCACTTTGCAACTGTTTACAATTGACCGTCTTCTGTACTAGCATGCACACACCGAAATAATATGGTCTCAACACCTCCAATTCATCAAACAGTGGCCAATACATGTGCAGCTTCTCAAAGTTAATTATATTCATTAACTCCACCAGAGAAAATTCTCGATCCCTCTTTCTCCTAAAAGGATTTCCCCTCACCATCGTTTGAACCGTGATAAACCATCCACGCACTTGCAATAATTTCATCTTCCTTTTAGAAACAACATGATGACATAAACAATCCACACTTCTCTCTACCGCAGTGTGTGATTCCAGCAGTAATATTACATTCCTTTGTAACTTTAGGATCAATATCACACCACCCAAATAGCAAACCTGCTCCAAAAGTATATGATCACTGTTCCTACGTATATATCCTAATAATTACCTCTGCCAGGTGATTGTGCCTATGTCTGCCACTACTTTCTTAGAACCCATCAAATTATTTTCTCTAGAAGAACCTACTTACCATACCCAAAATCTAACAACCCAAGAGAAATGTGTTGGGATTATGCCCTCAAGCTAGCTCTGTATGTATAAGAGGTTGACATTTTATATATGGATATCAGTTTACATTTCATTATGTAATGTGTCATGAGATGATTGTTTTAATCCTTAAGTATCATATTAAGTAATTCGTGTATGTATGAGATACATATACGGGAGATACGAGTTACTATTCTTTGATACTTAGAACAATGGATGATGAGACTGGATATCTCATCAGGTATACATTGTAGCATGATTAACTACAATTGGATTAAGTGATGAATCTCAATCACTAGAGTGTATGACTCTTAGTTAATATGCTAGTGATTATAGTGCACTGACAGACCATGAGTTTTCGTATCGACACTTAAAATTGTCATCAGTCGATAGGAACTCATAACTTGTACAAGGTACGTGTTCTTAATCTTGAGATAATTATGGACACAGACTATGGATATGACTGCTTTGACTTTCTAATCTGTGAGGTCTTAAAGATTAACACCTGGGTATTATGGGAATGTCATGCTCATAGGGGTTGTGAACATATATTGCCAAGATAGAATCTACCCTTAGATAAAGAGTAAGCATTCCCTTGAGAATGTCACCAAGTTAATTACTGAGAACTGCAGTTTTGTTGATAAGTAGTTATCAACATGTTTGGTAATCATAAAAGGTGAATAAAACTGAAGGTATAAAAGAAGTACTCATCATTCAAGTTGAAAATAACAATTTATCTGTACCTCAAAATGATTACGAATGCTGACGGTGGACGGACATTAGTACAACTTTGTAAGTCTAGTTATCACTTTGGATATGTTCTTTTGCGTTGGAGTACAATTATCATTTTATAGTGGAGTAAACATTAACTAATTAATTAGTTAATTTGATGATAAAAGAGTTTGATCATGTGAATTAATAACTAATCTGAGCCAACAATAAAGAACCTACGAATTCAAACTCTTAGCTCCAAAGGATGAAAAGAAGATATGAGGGAACGAGGGCAATCGATTGGTGTAAGGTCGGTGGAAATACTTATAATTAGGAGACCTATGTCCATAATTTTTTACTTGTTATTTTGAAGCCCTAGATCTCCAAATTTAGTTTTATAGTGTTTTGATAGCCTTTTCTCTCTCTAGTAGAACTCCCACAAGTTCTAGACTTCACGAGAGCATCCACTAGAGTCATAGAAGTGAAGACAATCTAGTGGAGGCTGCTAGAAGTTAGAAAGAAGAAGAAATAATCAAAGGAATCACAAGGTTTTAAGGGCAAAAGGTTCACTACATGTTACTAGGTTCACATGAGTAGTAGATTCCGAGATACAAAAGTTTTGAAACTTATTTTCCACTATAAATTCTATTTTACATAACATAATTCCATCAATTGGTATTAGAGGCTCGCTCAAACGAATCCAGTAACATGTTTTGGAAGCCTAGATGTGATTGCATATGTAGTATTAGTCGTTTTATAAAACTGTAATCATAGAAATGTGTTTTTATGATCGTTTTGGTTACAAAAATAGATATGTGTTATTCTGGATCAAAAAGTGCCAATCGATTGCCACAGATCTGGATATGGTAATCGATTATTGTTTGATGCAATCGATTGGCATTGATCTGGGATGCTATCGATTGGTGTATAGATCTAATCGATTGCTACCTCTTTATTCAGAAGGTGTTCTCCGAAATTTTCTTGAAAATTTAACAATAAATTTTAATAGTTTCTAAAATTTTTAAAGTTTTTCTTTACTATCTTAATCTAATTGATTGGGTTTTAGAAGCAGTCGATTGACATTAATGCCAAATGCCAATCGATTGGGTCAAATAGAGAACTAAGTTTACTATTTTATGAGACTAGAATGTTCATGAATTCGGTTTGTGAAATATACATGTCATCTAGGACTCTTGTTAGTATATTGTTGTTTATATATGCGTGGATGTATGCATGTCTAACCTTTTACAACTAGCTATAGACCACTATCTCACATGGCACCAATATATTAAATTTTGTGTTTGAATATAAGATGGGTGTTTGTTTATTTACTGTTTGGTTTTAAGGCATATGTAAAGGGCGCTGTAACTTCATTCTTGTGAAAAAAGGAGAGTCACACCGGTTTCCCTAGCCTTTTATTTATTATTTTTCTCGCTTTTCTAGATCAATTGTAAGCCTCAAAAGAGGTGTACGACAAATGTATTTTCTAGGACAGTCCATGAAGATGGAGCGAGAAGTAGTTATCCATGAAGATGGAGCTGAAGGCGATCAAACCGATTGATGGATCTATGAAAATAGAGCCATGGGAGATAGAGGCATCTTATATGTCTTTGTTTCATTTTAGTTTTTGTTTTATATGCTTGTTATGATTGGAATTTCATTATATTGATATTGCATACATGGAAAATAAGTTTCTAAAATAAAATTCAAAAACCGTCTTCGACACATTAGTAAACATTGGATGTTTATTAGTAATGTGAAGAGACAATTTTTTTAAAGCAAAATCCTTAACTATTAAATATAGTGGGAGAGGGACTTATAGCATAACACTCACGATCTTCCATTAACCGTTCACTGTAAGATGAGTAGAGTATTCTGTGTCTCCCAGTCATGGGTGATCATTCCATACAGAGGATACAATACTCATTGGTTCCTAGATATGAATTTCCTGTGGATAGGATCAATGAGATGTGTTAGAGGGTGACCACTACACAGAGGTGCTACTTGAGGTGGTTATCATTGGAACCTAGTTAATAGTACACACTAGCTAAGCTATGATTAAGGGATCCCATATGGGGCATTATTCATAAACTTAGAGATCAAAATAGTTTGAGAGTCATGACCTATTTTGCAAGAGTTGCATAGCGGTTAAGTCATGATTAATCGAGAGATAGAAAATTAACCACCACACGGATGCTTTATTCTTTCATCTTGATATTTTAGTGACTTTGTTATTTAATAAGAGTTTTGATGATTCTTTAATTTTATACTATCTTATTTTTTATATCCATATTTATTGTGTCTGCTGGTTTTGCTTTAAGTATTCATCATGTCTTCTACATTCAATCCAGTTGCTACTATACTCACTCGAAACAAATTAACCATAAACAACTTTGTTGAATGGAAATGAAGCTTAGACACTATTCTTACTGTGGAGGATCATATATATGTCCTCATCACCCCTTGCCCTGCTAAACCCTTGGAAAATGCTTTGGTAAATGCTAAACACGAGTTTGACAAGTAGAAGTAGTCGAACAGGATGGCTCATTGCTCTATATTGCCCTCCATGGCTGGTGTGTTGCAACACTAATTCCAATCTAGTGATTCGGCTAGTGCCATCATGACTTCCCTAAAAGAAATGTTTGGGGAGCATGGTAAACCTACCAAGCAGACTGCCATGCAGAAGATCACAAGTGCAAAAATGTTGGAAGGAACTCCAGTTCGAGAGCACATTTTAAAAAAGATCGATTATTTAAATGAATTGGAGACTCTAGGAGTCAACATTGATGCACAAACCCAAGTTGACATGATCCTTAATTCGCTGTCACCATTGCTCGCTCAATTCAAACTTAATTACAATATGAATCAAATGAATTTCTCTATGAGTGAACTGATAAGCTCTCTTTGGGTAGCGGAGGGGTGATCAAACTTGGGGGCAACATTTTGAATGTTGAAAAACGCACTTCTTCTCGATCTACCCCAAAAGGCAAGAAAGGGAAGAAGAAGGCAGGCACTGGCAGTCCATGTGTTGGACCAGTCCCAAAGATTACAAAATCTAAGGGAAAAGGAAAGGGCAAAGGGAAGACAGCTGGTCAAGGCAAAGAAAAATGTTTCTAATGCGATGAGAAGGGCCACTGGAAGAAGAATTGTCTAGAATTCTTAGCTACAAGAGTTCAATGTATGATCAAATCACATATGATTGAAGTAAATTTTATAACGGATACTTCAAATACTTGGTGCATTGATTCTGGTGTGACTAACCATATATGTAATTCATCGTAGAGGTTTAGATCAAGCAGGAGGTGCATTGATAGGGAGATTATGCTGACTCTAGGATATAGTATAACCGTTTCTATAGTTGTTATAGGAGTTGTAGTTTTAGAATTTCCAGATAATAAAACTTTTTGATTTTACAAATGTACTTTACGTCCCGCTTATGAGACATAATGTAAGTTTGATTTTAGAACTTTTTAATAAAGGTTATTCTTTTCTGTTGGAATTGAATTTGTGATCAAAAGACATAGTTCTTTTGTCTGTTCTAGTATTAAGTCAAATAGTTTATATGTGATTACTCTGAACATTTCTAAGGACTCTAATATGGAACTTAATAACTCAGTGGTAACTGTACCATCTAAAAGAAAAGAACCTTCTACTAATCCAACAAGGCTTTGACATATGAGCCTTGGTCATATCATTCTAAATAGGATAAACAGACTAGCCAAAGAAGGGGTCTTAGGCAATTTGGTTCTTGAACCAATGCAAGTCTATGAATCATGTTTAGAAGAAAAAATGACCAAAAGGCCCTTTCCTACAAAGGAAAATATGATCAATGCATTGTTGGAATTAGTTCACACTGATGTGTGTGGTCTAATAAATATCAGTGCTCGGGGTGGTTATGAGTATTTTATAACGTTTACTAATGACCACTCTAGGTATGGATATGTATACCTAATGGAACATAAGTCTAAGGCATTGAAAGTTCAAAGAGTTTTGGGCTGAAGTGGAGAAGTAATTAGGCATCAAAGCGATTCGATCTGATCGTGGTGGTGAGTAGCTCTCTAATGAGCTTATTGATCACCTCATACAGAATAGGATTCTGTCATAGTTGATTGCACTCAGTATGCCTTAGTAGAATGGTGTAGCAAAAAGAAGGAACAGTACTCTTTTAGACATGACTAGATCTATAATGAGTTATTCTGAGTTGCCATTATTCCTTTGGGATTATGGTTTGGAAACCGCTATATACATACTAAATCTTGTTCCAAGCAAGTGTGTTCCTAAGACACCATAGGAGATGTGGATTGGGCGCAAGCTTTCTTTGCAACATTTGCTGAAAGGAAAGATGAACAAGTTGGAGACTAGAAAAGGTATTTATGGTTGGTATTTTTATGATTCAAGAGAACATAAAGTGTTAGTTAGTACAAAAGCTATTTTCCTGGAGGATGATTATATCATGAACCATAAACCTTAAGGGAAGAATAGATCTGAAAGAAATAGAAGGAGAGCCCTCAGTCCCACCCGTAGTTGATAATGATGCAAAGACAGGATATCATCACGTCTCTTCACCCATTTCTGCACCGGTACCTCATCGTAGTGGGAGGATTATCAACCATCCTGATAGATACATGTTCTTAGGAGAAGTTTTGAAAGCTATCTCCATAGAATTTGAGTCTAATCTTGCCACATATAAAGAGGCAATGATTGATGTTGATTCAGCTAATTGGGTTATACCTATGAAAGCTGAGATGGAGTCTGTGGACTCCAATCAAGTTTAGAATCTTGTAGAAACACCTACCAATGTTAAACCCATTGGCTGCAAGTGGGTGCATAAGAGGAAAAGAGGATCTGATGGTAAGGTTGAGACCTTTAAGGCAAGGCTTATGGCTAAAGGTTATACTCAGAGGGAGGGCATTAACTACGAAGAAACCTTCTCGCCAGTAGACATGCTCAAATTCATCAGAATACTCTTATCCATTGATGCATGCCTTGATTATGAGATCAGGCAGATGGACGCCAAGACTGTATTCTTGAATGGCAATCTTGAGGACGACATCTAGATGTAGAAACCAAAACGGTTCATAGCTAGCGAAAAATGCAACTTGGCATGCAAGCTGCAAAAGCCCATTTATGGGCTTAAGCAGGCAAGAACATTGAATTTGACCAACCTGTCAAGTCGTTTGGTTTCATAGATAATCTGAATTAACCTTGTGTATATAAGAAATGTGAAGGTAAGGTGGTGGCTTTTCTTGTACTTTATATTGATGACATTTTACTCATTGGGAATGACATAGCGGTGTTGCCAACAGTTAAAGTTTGGCTAGCTAGTACTTTTGATAAGAAAGATCTAGGAGAGGCGAGTTATATCCGTGGGATAAAACTCTTTTAAGATCTCAAGAGAAAGATAATGGGATTATTTCAAGCCAATTATATCATTAAAGTGCTAACTAGGTTTTCAATGAATAATTCAAATAAAGGTTTGTTGCCTTTTAGGCATGGTCTTGTGTTTTCCAAGGAATAGTGTCCTAAGACACAGGAGGAGAGGAATCACATGACAAGGATTCCCTATGCCTCTACAGTAGGAAGTTTCATGCATGTGATGTTGTGCACTAGACCAGATCTCAGCTTTGCTGTTGGCATGGTTAACAGGTATCAGTCAAATCCTGGTCTAGAGCACTGGACAACTGTTAAGCACATTCTTTAGTACTTGAGAAGGACTAAAGATTAATTGTTTATGTATTGCGGCGATGAGTTGATTCAAACTAGATACATTGACTCAGACTTTAGGTCAGATAAAGATTAGAGAAAGTTGACATCTGGACATCTCTTTACCCTAGGAGGTGGTGCTGTTAGTTGTAGGAGAATTAGGCAAAAATGCATTGCAGACTCAACTACAAAACCTGAGTATATGGCTGCTTTGTGATGTTGCAAAGGAAGTTGTTTGGCTCAAGAAGTTCCTCATGGAACTCGAGGTTGTACCAGCATCATTGTCACCTATTACGCTATACTGTGATAATAATGGAGTAGTGGCTCAGTCCAAGGAGCCAAGAAACCAGTGATAGGGAAAGCACATTGAAAGGAAGTATCATCTCATTCGAGAGATAGTCCAACGTGGAAACGTGATTGTCACCAAGATTACCACCACTGGCAATCTTGCGGATCTGTTTACAAAGGTCTTCCCTCAGAAGGTCTTTGATCGCTATCTAGATAGTCTAGGTCTCAAATGCAGTTTCTGATTGGTTATGTGTGCAAGTGGGGGTTTGTTGGGATTATGCCCTCAACCTAGTTCTATATGTATGAGAGGTTGACATTTTATATATGGATATCAGTTTACATTTTATTATGTAATGTGTTATGAGATGACTATTTTAATCCTTAAGTATCATAGTAAGTAATTCGTGTATGTATGTACGAGTTACTATTCTTTGATTATTAGAACTTATCACAGTGGATGATGAAACTGGATATCTCATCAGGTATACACTGTAGCATGATTAACTACCATTGGATGGAGTGATGAATCTCAATCACTATAGTGTAAGACTCTTAGTTAATATGTGTAGACACCCCATTTTGTTGGCTGTTAGATTTAGGAGACCCATAGCTTAGTTGTTCATAATGATCGAAAAAGACTCGAAAAGGACTCTTGGAAGTTAGTTCTATCTCTCAAAATGCTCAAAAAGTGTATAAATGACCAAAATGCCCCTGAAAGTTCAAACACCCCTAGATTTAGATCGAAAGTTCTGGAAACACACTATATCGTAAGGAAAGTAATAAAATAAGTTTTAAAGTAAAATCAAAAGAAATTGTCAGCTCTTAGAGATGCCTTAGAAGTCTCAGAAGTTCTCGGAAAGTCCCCGTTGATCAGTTTGACCAAGTTTCGCCAAAATCATCTGAATGCACCCAAAAGTTCTGAGATCACCCAAGATCGTGTGAAAAATACTAAAGCAAGTTTTCAAAAAAATCGGACAAAAACGTTAGCTCTTTAGAGCTCTAGGTTCCCAGAATTTCCTGGAGGACCCCGGTTTGACCGATTTGACCTAAAAGTTGACTCAGAGACTGGTGCACTGTATCATTTTTTAAACACTTTTTATATATACTAGAGGTGAATGGCTTTCCAATGGTATATCGCACATAATTCCTAGATTCAAAACAGATTCAGAGTTCATATGCATTTTCTGTGAATTTCGGACGAAATACGGCCCTTTCGCGAATACCAGAATCCCTGGGGGACCTAAATGCAATAATCTGGATGTCAGTTTACATTTCATTATGCAACTTATTTTGGGGGTCCAAATTGAATTATTGAAAGCCAAAATGACGTAGTTTCTTGTTCACAGATGTTGATTTTCGGATGAATTTTAAAACACTTGGAAGGGTTCCATTTTGACCCAAACGTTCTTCTAAAACATTCTATTTTTCTATTACATCAGCTTTAGTTGACTTTCTACTTGTTTTCCAGGAAACCTTTCCAAAATGAGTGGTCCAAATTCATTTTTTCCTTGAACTTTAGTGTTTTAGGGAACTTTCTGTATATTATGGGCCCCCAAATGTTTTGTTTTCAATTTAAAGATTTTTCTACATTTCAGTCGACAATCCGGATTCTATTTCTAAATAACCTCTCTTGTTTATATGATTTTTCTCAATCTACAACTTCAATCTTAATTTGGATTTTTGCTATGGGTTCTAGACATAGTAGGGATGGTCTTCAAAAAATTGAATGAATTAAAAACATTCCTAACCTCAATTTTCCATTTTTACAAATTCAATTCACTAATCTATCCACTATTCACAACTAACATGGTTTTACTTGTATTCTTTGAAGTAGTTCATACCACATTTGTACATATCCTATAGTAATATTCTTCATGAATTAATGCATATTTCATAGTCTTAAATCACTTTAGAAAATACACTAACACAAACATGCTACTACTTTGCACATTCTAGGATCATACATTGCAACCATGAAAGATTTGGAGTTTTAGTGACTCCTAATCTAAGAAGATTATAAGGAATGAAATTGATCACATGTTCATGCTTCCCTTCGATCAAATCTTCTTTTTTCATCCGTCCCGGAGATTGAGAGGTCTTCTTTTCTCAAGAATCAAAATGCATACATTTCTAGTTTGCTATGCATATTTTGATTTCTTTGATTATTTGTTTCAAGAACAATTCATGTCTCCCTAGATTGGGAAAACTTGATTACTTGATATGTGATTAGATGATTTTTCCTAGGTTTGTTTAGTGTGATCTTTCACTTTTGCATTGTGTGATACTTGGCTTAGATCTTATGAATGATATCTTATCTTTAGATCTTCTATTTCAAGATTCTTATGAGATGTAATATACCTATCAAAATATTAATTGTCGAACCAAATATAGTATAAGATGATTATTTGGACGCTAGTTGAGTCCCGTCGAGAGACCGGGCAAGTTGAAGATGTTTTAGTCATTGCAAAGGCTCCTTCCTCTCTCGTACCAAAATCCTGAGCCAAGTTCTTTGGTTATGAAGGGCCGGTGCACTTTATCTATTTGGGTAAGTCAAAATTGTTTCTTGGTTCCCTAAAGACCAAGTGGCGACTCTGTATCTATTTTCACAGACCTTTTTGAAGAGAAAATTCAAAACTGAAATCCTTTCCAAAACAAAAGGAGTGGACCCCCTTGAGGCCACTTGTTCACAATCTAAAAAAAAAAAAATAATGCAGAGGCTTAACTCAGAAGAAGCACCCTTAAAATCATCTTTTTACTATGTTTGGTTCACCGCATTTCACTTATGCATCTCCCCCTCCGACTGTGTCTGAAATGCGGTGTTGAGATTGTTCAGGTCTTGCTGTGCCAGGGCTTAAGTCACCATTGATACTGCTGAAGGAAAAATAGGTTTAAAATAATTATTTAAACGCATAGCGGAAAACAAAGTACAAAACTTTTGAATTGGTAGCCCGGATCTACTACTCGTTAACTTTGTAGACACGTACAAGAGGGGATAAGAATTATACCATTATGTCTTGAACCCAATTCTGAAATCTTTGACTTCTAGCATCCTCCACTATGGTCTTCATTCTTATGACTCCTACGGATGCTCCCATAGAGACTAGGGTTGGTGGGAACCCTAATACTGACGATAGAGAAGATTTGGGAAGCTTAAACAGTTTCTACAGCATTTGGTTTTTAAAAACAACGAACTCATTTTTCTGGACACAGCTGCCTTATTTATAGATTACAATAATCGACCTAACTTTCAATCAATCGAAGTGGCTTCGATCGATCAACCGTCGATCGATTAAACAATGTTCAATAGATCGAACTTGTTTTGACATGATCCTCTTGTGCCTTTCCAAGCATCCTAGCAGAGCTAAGAGTGGGACCTCCTAGGTTCTTTATGGTTGGCTAAGACCAGTTGGTAATTCCCATAGCCAAACTCTTTGACCAGCAAATTAACCAACTGGTCAGTTAACGTTACTCCACTATAAAATGATAATTGAACTCCAACGCAAAAGAACAAATCCAAAGAGATAACTAGACTTGTATGGTGTACTAATGTCCCTGTACCATCAGCATTCATAATCATATTCAGGCAGTCGGATAACTGTTACTATCAACCTGAATCATGATTACTTCTTGTATTCCTTGAGTTACCGAATATGTTGATAACTAATTATCAAGAAGACTGCAGTTCTCAGTAATCAGCTTGGTGACATTCTCAAGGGAATGCTTACTCTTTAACAGAGGGTAGATTCTATCTTGACAATATATGTTCACAACCCTGTGAACATGACATACCCAAGATACCTAGGTATTGATCTTTAATACCTCACTGATTGGTAAGTCAAAGCAGCCACATCTACAGTCTGTGTTCATAATCGTCTCAAGATTGAGAACATGTACCTTATATTAGTTATGAGTTCCTATCGACTGTTGACAGTCTTGAGAGTCAATAGGAAAACTTAAGTCTGTCAATGCACAATAAGCACTAGCATACTAACTAAGAGCTACACTCTAGTGATTGAGATTCATCACTCCATCCAATGGTAGTTAATTATGCTACAGTGTAGACCTGATGAGATATCCAGTCTCATCATCCACTGCGACAAATTCTAAGTGTCAAAGAATAGTAATTCATATCTCACTTGTATGCATCTCATACACACGTGAATTACCTACTATGATACTTAAGGATTAACAATCATCTCATGAAACAAACATACACAATGAAATGTAAAGCTGATATCCATATATTAAAATGCCAATGACTTATACATAATGTAATGGTTTGAGGGCACAAACCCAACAAACTCCCACTTGCACTTATAACCATTCAGAACTACATCTGAGACCTAGACTATCTAGCTGACGATCAAAGACCTTCTACGGTGAGGCCTTTGTAAACAGATCCACGTGATTGTCAGAGGTGGCAACCTTGGTGACAGTCACATCTCCCCATTGAACAATATCTTGGATTAGATGATATATCCGTTCTACGTGTTTCCTTTTCTGTGGTTCCTTGGCTCCTTGGACTGATCCACTACCCCACTATTATCCCAATATAGCAAAATAGGTGACAGCAAAGCTGGTACCACCCCGAGTTCTATGAGGAACTTCTTGAGCCAAACAGCTTCCTTTACGGCTTCACAAGCAGCCACATTCTTAGCTTCCATAGTTGAGTTAGCAATGCATTTCTGCTTAATGCTCCTCCAACTAACAGCACCACCTCCCAAAGTAAAGAGATGTCTGGATGTTGACTTCCTCAAATCTTTATCTAACATAAACTCCGAGTCAGTGTATCCCACTAGAATTAACTCATCGCCGCCATATATAAGCATGTAATCTTTAGTCCTTCTCTAGTACTTAAGAATGTGCTTAACGACTATCCTGTGCTCTGGACCTAGATTTAATTGGACCTGCTAACCATTTCAATGGCAAAGTAAATATTTGGTCAAGTGCATAGCATCTCATACATGAGACTTCCTACTTCCAAAGCATAAGGAACTCCTTCTATGCGATTCCTCTCCTCTTGTGTCTTTGGACACTAGTTCTTGGAGAATGCTAAACCATGCCTGAAAGGTAACAATCCTTTCTTCGAATTATCCATTGAAAACCTAGTTAGTACCTTATCGATATAACCTGCTTGAGATAATCCCATCAGCTTTCGCTTGCGATCTCGAAAGAGCTTGATCCTAAGGATATAGCTCGCCTCTCTTAGATCTTTCATATCGAATGTACTAGCTAGCCAAACCTAAACCGTTGAAAATGCCGCTACATCATTCCCAATGAGTAGAATGCTGTCAACGTAAAGAATAAGAAAGACCACCACTTTTCATTCACACTTCTTGTATACAGAAGGTTCATCCAGATTCTGTATGAAACCAAACGATTTGACCGCTTGGTCAAAGCAAATGTTCCAACTTTTGGATGCCTGCTTAAGTCTATAAATGGACTTTTGAAACTTGCACAGTAAGTTACCTTTCCCACTAGATATGAACCTTTCTAGTTGCTACACATAGATGTCCTCCTCCAAATTGCCATTTAAGAATGCGGTTTTGATTTCATAATCTAGGCATGCAGCAATAGATAGGAGTATTCTGATGGACTTGAGAATGACTACCAATGAGAAGGTTTTTTTTATAATCAATGCCCTCCCTCTGAGTATAACCTTTTGCTAAAAGCCTTGCCTTAAAGGTCTCAACCTTTCCATCAGATCCTCTTTTTCTCTTGTAGACCCACTTATAGCCAATGGATTTAATATTGGCTGGAAGTTCTACAAGATCCCAGACCTGATTAGAATCCATAGATTCCAATTCAACTTTCATAGCTTTAATCCAACGAGCTGAATTAATATCATCCATTGGCTCTTCATATGTAGTAGGATTAGATTCAAATTCTATGGAGGCAGCTTCAAAACCATCTCCTAAGAACATGTATCTGTCAAGCTGGCTGACCATCCTCCCACTACGATGAGATACCGGTGGGAAAATGGGTGAACAAGTAGTATTTTCTTATCTTACATTGTTATCAACTATCGGTATGACTGAGGGCCCTCCTTCTATCTCTCTAAGATGTATCCTTCCCTTAGGTTTATGGGTCCTGATATAATCATCCTCCAAGAAAATAGCATTTGTACTAACAAACACCTTCTGTTCTCTGGGATCATAAAAATACCATCCATAAGTACCCTTTGGACACCCTACAAAGTAACATACTTCCGATCTAGAATCCAACTTGCTCATCTATCCTTTCAGCACATGTGTCGGACGCCAGAGATGTTGCAAAGAAGGCTTGCGCCTAATCCACATCTCTCGTGATGCCCTGGGAACATATTTACTTGGTACTAGATTTAGTATATATGTAGCAGTTTACAAGCATATCCCCAGAGGAATAATGGCAACTCCGAAGAACTCATCATCCACCTAGTCATGTCTAAAAGAGTCCGATTCCTTCTCTCTACTATACCATTCTACTGAGGCATAACAGGTGCAATCAACTGTGATAGAATCCCTTTCTATATGAGGTGATCAATAAATTCATTAGAGAGGTACTCGCCACCTTGATCAGATCAAATGGACTTGATATGTGTACCCAATTGCTTCTCCACTTCAGCCCTAAATTCTTTGAACTTTTTAATGGCTTCAAACTTGTGCTGCATTAGGAACACATATCCATACCTAGAGTGGTCATCAGTAAATGTTATAAAATACTATAAACCACTCCTTGCTCTAATATTTATTGGTTCACACACATCAGTATGAACTAATTCCAACAATACATTGGTTCTATTGCCCTTTGCGAGAAAGGGCCTTTTGGTCATCTTATCCTCTAAACAAGACTCACCAACTTTCATTTGTTCAAGAACCAAATCGCCTAAGACCCCTTCTTTGACTAGTCTGTCAATCTTATTTAGATTGATATGGCCAAGCCTCATATGCCATAGCCTTGTTGGATTAGTGGAAGGTTCCTTTCTTTTAGATGGTACAGTTACCATTGAGTTATTAAGTTCTACACATGAATCTTTAGAAATATTAGGAGTAATCACATACAAAGCATTTGATTTAACGCCAGAACACACAAACGAATCTTTTCTATTGATCACAACTTCAGTTCCAAAATGAAAAGAATAACCTTTATTCGATAAATTAGAAACTAAAATTAAATTACGTCAGATTAAAGGGACGTAAAGTACATCTGATAAAATCAAAACTTTATTGTCTAAAAATTTTCAAGCTACTACTCCTATAGCAACCGCAGACACGGTTGTGCTAGAACCTAGAGTAAGCACGATCTCCCCATTACTGCACCTCCTGGTTGATCTGAACCCCTGTAATGAATTACAGATATGGTTAGTCGCACCAGAATCAATGCACCAAGTGTTTGAAGTATCCGTAATAAAACTTACTTCAATCATATGTGATTCAATCATACTATGAACTCTTGTAGCTAAGAATTTGGATAACTTCTCTTCTAGTGGCCCTTCTCACCGCATTGGAAACACTTTCCTTTGCCTTGGCCACCCACCTTCCCTTTACCCTCACCCTTTCCCTTAGATTTTGCAATCTTAAGGACTGGTCCAACTCTTGGACCATTAGTACCAACCTTCTTCTTCCATTTCTTTTCTTTCAGCATAGATCGGGAAGAAGAAGAGCTTTTCTCAACATTCCAAATGTTGCCCCTAGGCTTGATCACCCCTTCTGCTACCACTAAAGAACTCATTAATTCACTCAATGAAAAATTCAATTGATTCATATTATAGTTAAGTTTAAATTGAGTGAATGATGGTGACAGCAAATTGAGGATCATATCAACTTGGGTCTGTGCATCGATGTTGGCTCCTAGGGTCTCTACTTCGTTCAAATAACTAATCATTTTTAAAACATGTTCTTTGACTGGAGTCCCTTTTGACATCTTCGCATTCATTACCTTCTGCATGGCAACCTGTCTAGCAGGTCTGCCATGATTGCCAAACCTCTCTTTTAGGGATTTGATAATGGCACTGGTAGGATCATTTGACTGGTATTGGTGTTGCAACACATTAGCCATAGAGGCTAATATGTAACAACGAGCCATCCCATTCGACTTTTTCCACTTGTTGAACTTGCGCCTAGCAACACCTGAAGCATTTATAGTGGGTTCTTTAGGACATGGGGTGGTGAGAAAATATATGTAATCCTCCATAGTTAAAATAATGTCAAGGTTACATTTCCATTTTGTGTAGTTATTTCCAGTTAACTTGTTCGGAGTGAGTATAGTGGCAAGTGGACGAAATGCAAATCCAGATATTATGATTTACTGAAAAATCGAAAGATAAAATAAATATGGATACCAGAATTTGATAATTTGAAATAAAAGAATCCTTAAAACTCTTATTTTAAACCAGAGTCGCCGGAATATCGAAACGAAAAAGTGAAGCCTCCGTGTGGCGGTCAATACTTGATCTTTCAATTAATCATGACTTGTCCGCTATGCAACTCTTGCAAGACAAGTTATGACTCCCAAACCTATTTGATCTCTAAGTTTCTAAATAGTGCCCCGTGTGGGATCCCTTATCCATAGCTTAGCTAGTGTATATCATTAACTAGGATCCAATCACAACTGCCTCAAGTAGTGCCTCCGTGTGGTGATCACCCTTTAACACATTTGATTGATCCTATCCATAGGAAGTTCACATCTAGTAACCAATGAGTAGTGTACCCTCCGTATGGAATGATTACCCCTAGCGAGGTGACACAGAATGCACTACTCATCTTACAGTGAGCCGTTAATGGAAGATCGTGGGTGTTATTAATAAGACCCTCTCCTAACAGTTTTAATAGTTAAGGATTTTGCTTTTGAAAAAATTGTTTCTACACATTACCCATAAACATCAAATGTTTACTAATGCGTTGAAACGGTTTTTGAATTTTATTTTAGAAAACTTGTTTTACGTGCATGCAAGTAGTAACAATATAATTAAATACCAATCGCAAACCAAGCACATAAACAAAAAACTAAAATTAAATAAAGACATTCAAATGCCTCTATCTCCCATAGCTATATCTCCATAGAACCTCCTTCTTGGATTGATCACCTCCAGCTCCATCTTCATGGGCAACGGCTTCTCGCTCCATTTTCATGAGCTTCCTAATTCTATTACATTGGACCTGTGCTTCTTTCGAAGCTTACAATTTATCTAAAAATAGAAAATAACAATAAAATAAAAGGCTAGGGAAACATGTGCGACTTTCCTATTCGTAGGATTGAAGTCGCAGCGCCCTTTACACATGCCTTAAACCAAGCCTTAAACCAAACCAAAATAAAACACAACATCCATCATTCTCAGACATTTAAATACAAAATTTAAAGGAACTTGGTACCATGGGAGATATATAGCGGACTAATCTTGCTGCAAAAAGGGTTAGTTGTATGCACATCCATGCATATATAACAAATATATGTAACTATTGGAATCCCTAATTTATTCGCACAGTACATAAACTCTTTACATACTAAATTAGAACTTAAAACAGGAACTCAGTTCTTTGTCACACTTCGATCGATCGATAGAGGTTCGATCGCTCTAACCTTCGATCGATTGAACTTTCAGTTTCACAGAATGTTTTGAAATTTTTTTGCAGAATATTATAAATTTTAAAACTTTTTAAAATTGTGAAATGAATATCTGGACAGAGAGTCGATCTTGATTGATCGAACTTAATTCAATCGATCGAACAAAACAAAATTCGATCGATCGAAACATGTTCGATCGCTTGAGAATAGAGAGGTTAAATCGATCGAACTTACTTCGATCGGTCGAACCCACCATACATCCAATGCTATCACAGATTTCAAATCTACTGCGAAACTGCTGTAGAAATAGATCTGTGACAATACTATTTCGAAAACTGATCTAAAATCAACATGTAAATCAAAACCACTGTTCCAAAACGCATTCATAGATCCAAACAAGCGAGGCTTTGATACCAATTGAAGGAAAAATAGGTTTAAAATAATTATTTAAATGTGCAATGGAAGAGAAAGTTCAAAACTTTTGAATTGGTAGCCCGGATCTACTACTCGTCAACTCCATAGATACGTACAAGAGGGGACAAGAATTATACCTTTGTGTCTTGAACCCAATTCTGAAATCTTTGACTTCCAGCATCCTCCTGTAGACACCCCATTTTGTCGACTATCAGATTTAGGAGACCCATAGTTTGGTGGTTCACGATGATCGAAAGGACTCAAAAAGACTCGTGGAAGATAGTTATATCTCTTAAAATACTCAAAAAGTGGTACAAATGACCAAAATACCCCTGAAAGCCCAAACACTCCCAAATTTGGACCGAACATTTTAGAAACATGCTATGTTATAAGAAATGTGATAAAATGAATTTAGAACAAAATCAGGCAAAATCGTCAACTCCCAGAAACCCCTAGAAGTCCCGAAAGTTCCCGGAAAATTCCCGTTAACCGGTTTGACCCAAGTTTGATTAGGTTTGACCCAGGTTTGACTGAAATCATTTGAACTCTCTAGAAAGTTCCGAGATCATATAAAAAGTGATAAAATGAGTTTGTAAAGAAAATTAGATGAAAACGTCAGCTCTTGGGAGCCCCCAGAGGTTCCTAGAACTTCTTGGAGATCCTAAGTTTGTCCGATTTGACCTAAAAGTTGCCTTTGAAACTAGAGCACCGTATTATTTTTTAAATATTTTTCATGGATACTAGAGGTCAATAGCTTTCCAACAATATATCGCACTTAATTTTTGGATTTAAAACGAATTTACTATGAATTTTCGAAGGTGAAAAAGACGGTCAAATCGGCTTTTATCACGAATATCGCAAAACTTTTCAAAGTGACCTGACTCTGAACTATTTTTTATATGTAAGGTAGACTCCATTAACTTTACAACGGTAACGGTATATCACAACCTCGGTTTAAAGTTCATATGCATTTTTTGTGAATTTCGGACAAAATAGGGCCTTTTCGTGAATACCCGAACCTCTGGGGGCCTAAATAGCATTATTTGGACGTTGGAGGAGAAGTGCCACAGCGACACTAGCCCACTGCCATAGCAGCACAGGCCCAGTGCCACCGCGGTACTCTCCCCCAGAACAGTATGTTTTTGTAATTTATTTTAGGGGTCCAATTTGATGAATTGAGAACCAAAACAACGTAGTTTCTTGTTCACAGATGTTTGGGACCAATGGGAGTACTGTTTAAATCCCAAAACCACACCAAATTGGTCTATATAAACCTCCCTTGACTTCTTACTTTGGGGGGGTGCAGACACATGTCTAGAGAAAGTTGTGGAGAGAAAGTTGTAGAGATAAGGTTAGGATAGTGAAAGTGAGCTTCCTGTTTTTGATTTTCAAGAAGAAAGTGAGTTCTCAACCTTGTTTTAACTTCATTACTCCTCTTTACTTCACATTTAATACACCCAACCACCATTTTAGTGAGTATTTATGAGATAGGAAGCTACTTCTATGTCTAAAGTCACCATATATGAGTGAAACACCAAGCTACAAGTCCAAAATCTCATTGAATATCATCCATTGATTGCTTTACTTGCTTATTTACATACTATGTTCATATCTTCTTAATCTCATTTCTTTTTTGACTTTTCTTTATTTACTTACTAGTTCATCATCACCTAAATGATGACATGAAGTTTGAGGTGAGTGAATCCTTATGGATAGTAGCTCTTAACCTGAAAAACATGTTTGACAGATGATGATTATAACTTCAATACATTCCTATGTATTCTTGAAGTCACATCCAAATGAAAACAAATCTCTCCAACAAAGTCATATCCAAATGAAAACAAATCTCTCCAACAATCTTGGAAGATCTTGACTTAAGTTTGATGATATTCCAAGAGGTCATTCATAATCCCCAGTTGATGTTGAAAATATGCTTTCAAAACCCCTATTTCAAAACCCCTCTAAAACCTCAATATTTGGATTTTAAGAAACACACATTGTTTTCTCAAAAGTCTTCAAAATAGCGAGTTATTCAACTTCAAAATAATGTTTTGAGCTCAACATTCAATGGATGATTACAAGCCTACTTGGAAAGCCTTCCTAACTTATTATAGACACTTGAAAGGGTTCCATTTTAGTTGAAACATTCTTCCAAACATTCTGCTTTTACTGTCACAGTAGCTTGGTTGACTTTCAACTTGTTTTTCAGAAAACTTTTCCAAAGGGAGTGGTCCCAACTCATTTTTTCCTTGAAATTTAGTGTCTTAGGGAACTCTTTGTATAATATTGACCTCTATATGTTTTGTTTTCATTTTCTAAGATTTTTCAACATTTCAGTTGACAATATGGATTCTGTTTCTGAGTAACCTCTCTTGTTTATATGATTTCTCTCAATCTGTAATAGTTATTGAAGTTTGGCTTTTTGATTTGTGTTCTAGACACAATAAGGATGATCTCCATAAATAATCATGAACTAAAAATGTTCCTAATCCCAATTTTCCATTTTTACAAAATCAACACACTATTCTGTCCACTATTCACATCAAGCATGCATTTACTTCCATCCTTTGATTTGATGCTTACATGCACTCCAAATTAGCTCACATCTTAGGAAGTACTTCATACTATATTTCTACACATCCTATAATAACATCCTTTATTCATTCATGCCTACTCTATACTTCTAAGTCACTTTAGAAAGTCCATGCACACAAACATACTACAACCTTTGCACATTCTACGATAATACATTACATCCATGCAAGATTTGGAGTTTTTGTGACTCCTAATCTAAGGAGATTATAAGGAATGAACTTGATCACACGTTCATTCACCCCCTCGATCTAATCTTTCTTTCTCATCCGTCCTGGGGATTGAGAGATCTTCTTTTCTCAAAGATTAACATGCATCATACTAGCTTGCTAAGCATATTTCTATTTCTTTGATTCTTTGTTTCAAGAACAATTCATGTACCCCTTCTAGACTAGGAAAACTTGATTATTTATACGTGATTAGACTATTTTTCCTAGCTTTGTTTGTGTGATCTTTCACTTTTACATTGTGTGATATTTGGCTTAGATATTATAAATGATATCTTATCTTTTGATCTTCCATTTCAAGATTCATATGAGATGTAATATACAATCATAATATTAATTGTCGAACCAAGCATAGTAAAAGATGATTATTTGGATGCTAATTGAGGCCCATCGAAAGACGGGGCGAGTTGAGGGTGTTCTAGTTGCGACAAAGGCTCCTTCCTCTCTCATACCAAAACCCCGAGCCAAGTTCTTTGGTTATGAATGGTCGGTGCCCTTTATCCATTTGGGTGAGTCAAATTAGGTTTCTTGGTTCCTTAAAGACCAAGTGGCGACTCTGTATCTGTTTTTAACAGACCTTTTCTTTTCTTTCAACCTAATTTCAAAACAAAGGAAAATCAATTCCGCATGTCCACACCTCTACCAGATGGTCTTCACTCTTATGACTCCTACGGATGCTCCTGGAGAGACTAAGGTTGGTGGGAACCCTAATAGTGAGGATACAGAAGGTTTGGGAAGCTTAAACAATTTCTGCAGCATTTGGTTTATAAAAATGATGAACTCATTTTTCTAGACACAATTGCCCTATTTATAGATTCCTAGAACCAGCCTAACTTTCAATCAATCGAAGTGGCTTTGACCTATCGAACTGTCAATCGATTCAACAATTTTCGATCGATCGAACTTGTCTTGACTTCAATCCATCGAGACTCCTTCGATCGATCGAACCTGTCTTGACAGGATCCTCTTATGCCTTTCCAAGCATCCTAGCAGAGCTAAGAGTGGGACCTCCTAGGTTCTTTATTGTTGGCTCAGACTAGTTGCTAATTCCTATGACCAAACTCTTGAACCAGCAAATTAATCAACTAGTCAGTTAACGTTTACTCCACTATAAAACGAAAATTGAACTCCAATTCAAAAGAACAAATACAATCGATTACTAGACTTTTATGGTGTACTAATGTCCCTCTACCATCAACATTCATAATCATATTCAGGTAGTCGGATAACTATTACTGTCAACCTGAATCATGATTACTTCTTGTATTCCTTGAGTCCCATTCACCACTCATGATTACCAAACATGTTGATAACTACTTATCAACAAGACTGCAGTTCTTTGTAATCAACTTGGGGACATTCTCAAGGGAATGCTAACTATTTAATAGAGGGTAGATTCTATTTTGACAATATATGTTTACAACCCTATGAACATGACATACCCAAGATACCTAGGTGTTGATCTTTAAGATCTCACTAATTGGTAAGTCAAAGCAGCCATATCCACAGTCTGGGTTCATAGTCATCTCAAGATTAAGAACACGTACCTTATACAAGTTATGAGTTTCTATCGACTATTGACAGTCTTAAGTGTCAATACAAAAACTCAGGTCTGTCAACGCACTATAAGCACTAGTATACTGCAGACACCCTGATTTTGACCAAACGTCGAGTTAAGGGGAGTGTTACCTCCAAGACCCGATGATGACAATGTTTGGCCAATCTAGGACTTCCAAAGATGATTCAAACTCTTCAAAAGACTCTTTAACCTAAACAAAAAGTAAAGAAAGAGGAAAATATAGGCAAAACGACACTTGAGCAAATTTGCGGCACTCACGGGTTACCGCTGCGGCACTCCCTAACTGCCATAATGGAATTCAAGGAGAGCTGCTCTGGCATCCACTAACTGCCGCTAAAATGCTTCAAGTGCCCCTAAATTTGAAAAACCTGAAAAGACGACAGTTCTTAGAGTTGTCCGCGGCATTCTATGAGTGTCGTTGCGGCATTCAGAGAATTCCGCGTCGGCATTCACTGAGTGTCAATCAGAGCAAAAAACCCTTATTCAGATTGTCCTTTGGTAGTACAAAATGTGCTGTATTACAGCTGGCTGTTACAAAAATGCGGCACTCAATGGAGATGAAAGCGGTATTCACCGAGTGCCGGTGCCGTTCCGGTACTCGGTGAATGTCGCTTCCATCTCCATTGAGTGCCGCATTTTTGTAACAGCCAGCTGTAATACAGCACATTTTGTACTACCAAAGGACAATCTGAATAAGGGTTTTTTGCTCTGAAATGACTGAAATACCCTTCAAATTTATTTTTAAATAGAGGATGAATATCTCTTGCATGGGGGTTAGAATCTTTCTTTGAATCTAGAGGTTGTATTAGTTCTCCAAATCCTAAACTTTCAAAATTTCTTCTCTAAACATAATTAGAAGGTAGCTTTAGGAGAGCTAAAGGTTGGAAAGCTTGATTAGTCTTTGGAAGTTACTCAAAACTCACAAAGTTGAGGATATTTTGCAGGTAAAACTTTAAGTTAAATAGTCTTAATTATGTTCTAATCACAAATATACTTGGAGTCTTTAAACTTTCCTTCTTATTCTCTTCCTTTTCATCTTTAAGATTCATAAGACCCTCAATGTCTTACATGAATCCTTAGATTTGAAATCCTTCAATTCTTTTGTAACCTCATGGTTCACAAGGGGATTAAAGTTGATATTAGCACATTTGATTAACAAGTTTAAACCCATCTTCATGGTTTAGGTTTGTTATGATTAAGTCTCATGAAATTTCCCCATATTTCTTTGAGACTTCCAAGATGTGAATGTAGTTAGTCTCCCATGACCATCAAATGGTAGGAGAGGTAGTGTGGTTCAAGCCAAATTCCATGGCTCAAATTAGTTAACAAAGTTGTATTTGATAAATGATGCAGTGAGTTCACAATCTATTTTTGATCATAGATTTTTAGTTAAACATTGCACCGTTGGATCTGAATGAAACCAATGGGAAAGTGTTTATAACCCAAAGTATTTTTAATCATAGATTTTTAGTTAAGGTGATTTCATGTTTAAAGTGGTTTGGTCATGAGTTTTGTGAGACAACTACAATCTGTCCAGAGTTTCAAAATAGTAACATATTTTTAAAATGAGTAAATCAGAGCACTAATCAAGCATTCTTGGTTCCAAATAAAATTTTTTGGATAGTTTAATGTGTTAGGAAGCTACCCTAAAAAGAGCAAAGTATTTCTGATTTTTTTACTATTTTTAGAAAATCATACAAAAACTCTGGACGGAGAGTTGCAAGTCTCTGAGTGATGTCTAGTATTTGTCCTATTCCCAGAGATCTAACCGTTTAAACTTTAATTTTCTTTTTGGGTTAGAAACTAGACTCACAGAGGCACCTTGTGTCCAAAAATCACCAAGATCAAACCATGGGAAGCATGCTTTTTATTTTGTCGAAGTTTTGATCTGCTCTCAGTAATTTTCAGAATTCTGTCACAATTTTGATATATCTTTCAAATAATGGTCTCAATGATCTTTCCATGACCTAAGGTTTAAACCATGTTTTAATAATGATTAGTTAAGCTTGAATTCAAAGTTTAAGTTATCTAAATCACTGAGTATTTCATAATTTATTCTTGTTCATGTACATATTCATCCATGTGGCTTGATGTTTGTAATTAAGACTTGTTTGCTTTAGATTTAATTACATTTGATAGATTTAAGCTAGAAGTCTAGGATCATTATTTAAGATCCAACTTTATATCTTGTATATCATGTGAACTAACCCTTTCTTTTATAGCGCTATTAAGGTACGATATCTTGAACTCCTTTCTAGCTTATTTTAATTTCTTGATTTTATCAATTTTTCAACTCAATGCGCGACACCTTAGAATTAGGTTTTGCCTTATGTGTATATGTGATTAGAGCCCTTTTCTTAGGATCTTTCTATTTGTATGCATTGCACGTTTAATATTCACGGCATGGATCCCGGGTAAGTTCTATAGTTCCCTATTTGCATATCATATTGTTTGCTACTTGAATTATGTGGTTTTTGAATGATATTTTATCACTTGCAATCTTACACCCTTTTAGACATTCTTTTGTAATGTATATTTATACATATGTATTAGTTGAGGACATGCTTAGATTATTAATTCGATTAAAAGGATGTTAAGTAGAGGCCTATCGCGAGATAGGATGAGAGGGGGTGTTTTAGTCCGACGTGCTCCTTCCCCTCTCATTCCATAATCCCCGGACCTAGAAAATCTTTGGTTTCTTAAAAGATCAGTTTTAAAATAGTTTCTTAATTTTCCTTTTAAAAATTAAGTGGCGACTCTTTATGTTTTGAAATTCAAAAATGTTTTAAATAAAAAGCTGTGGGTAAGGGAAAATTGCGATATCCACACATACTAACAAAGAGCTACACTCTAGTGATTGAGATTCATCACTCCATCCAATGGTGGTTAATCATGCTACAGGGTAGGCCTAATGAGATATCCAGTCTCATAATCCACTATGACAAATTCTAAGTGTCAAAGAATAGTAATTCGTATCTGTTTGTACCACAAAATAATATTAAAAGTAGGATCCACCAAATTTGAGAAAGAGCAAAGCGCGAGAGGCAGGCTGATGGGACATAACAACACCATTATCGAGGACTCAAGCCATGTCATTGGCAGGGCAGTTAGTGGTGGTTACGTTGAGTGAAACGAATGACACGTGTAATACAAGGTGGTAGCAGGCATGGGTATGAATGGAACCCATTATTCTGAGATCGTGAAGATAGTGGGTAGTTTCTCAGCATAGAGGCAACAGTTACCACTACTATTACCTATTTAAAGCAACGAAGCAACAAGAGGAAGAGATCCCAGAGATCAAGAACACTTAGTATTTTCATTACTTTTTGTCATGTATTTCCTTTATCTTTGATTACCAGTTTATCTAGGAGTAGCTCTTTGTAATTAGATAGCAGTTAGAAGATGAAATCTTCAAAACTGATTGTACTCTGAATGGTTTAAGGGAATTCATACTCTGTTTTCCTTCAAGCTAATCTCAGTTTCCTTCCCAGTCCGAGTCCTTAATCTTTGGTTAGGGCAATTTGAACCTATTTTAGAGAAATTTCATTCCTCAATTTCTCTAACTTGTCTGATTCGTCAACTCGTTCATTTCAAAGAGGACATTTGTCTGGCATGCCTGCATAAATTTAAATTTCCATACAATTTTTGGCACGCTCCGTAGGACCCCTGTGAGAAATTGAGCAATTCATCATGCCTCCAAGAAAGAACTTGTCAAAAGATAAAGAGGTCGTAACGCTACCAGAGATGGATGCGCCGATTATGGAAGAATGCGCTGAAGAAAGTGATCAGTCTCACACTAGCAGTCATGAGTCGCTCCAACAACAGCCTGGAAATGCTGAGCCCACCACAAGTGGACCAGACCAACATGCTTTGAAAGAATACACATCAGCAATGCATTTCAATTTGGATAGTGTGCTGCATGATTGGCTTCAAGCCAATTCACAGCAAACATCCATAATTGTGAAACCATTTACGGACATGAGGCAGAAGATGGGAGATCAGATTACTAAGAGTATTGACCGACAAATGTCATATATTGCAGAGAAGTTTAGTCCAGCATCTTCTTTGAAAAGCAGCACTCAAAAGGAGCCTGTGCATATTCCTGTAAATCAGGCTCCACAACTGAGTTATGGGAATGTAAAGGTTCTAGCCCGGTCTCCAGTGCCTGGTTTTTCAAATCATCCTGGCTCAAGTATGTTTGACCATGCGTCAAGCTCTAGTAACCAACCAGGGCAGAGTCACGTGGGACAGGGTATGGGACCTATAGGTGTTCAACGGCCATCGAATGGTCCTAATATAAGTATTAACCCCGAATTCCATGTTCGACAAATGATGGTTCCAGTTCATCAGCCTGGTCCCTATCAGGGTTCTTACCCATATACTGCTGTTTTCCCAATGGGAGGATCCTCAACCCGGGCACCACTGCCAAACGCGAGTCTACCTGTCCAAACAGGGACCCACATAGCAATTTTTATCTCAAGCACAAACTTATCAAACTGGGGGGCAGCAACACTTGGCAATGTAGACTGGGGGGCAACCTAGGCCATCATTGGGACACATTGGAGGGTACTTGCAACCGATAGCACCAACTGGGGTCCAATTTCCACCACCTATAGTGTATAATGGAATACCTGATTTTTCAATCCATCAGCCTGCTGGGAATGAGGTACGTAATCCTTATCACCCTGATATTCAGGGTCACATTACCGTAGGAATAAATAGGGATGAACTGATAGATGTAATCAGAGAACAGGTACATGGCAAGTCAGGGAACAAGTCAACGACCAGTTTAGCACACAGTTTGGTGGAGTGTTTAGGGCCCCCATATGTCTACAATATCAGAAACTATATCCAAACTTTATTGATAGGATGTTCGAGTTCCTTAGATACTTTAGAATACCCGAATTCACTTTGTTCTCTGGTGAGGATAGACTAACTAATTTAGAGCACATTGCCCATTTCACGGCACAATGTAGTGAAGTTTCGTATAATGATATGTTAAAACTAAGGTTGTTTTCCAATTCATTTATTGGACCTGCATTCACTTGGTATATCAACCTTCCTACAGGTTCTGTCCAAACTTGGCAGGATATGGAACGAATCTTCCATAGTAAGTTTTATCAGACTGACCCAGACATGAATATTGTTGACTTAGCTAGACTAAAACAAAATGCAAGAGAAAATGTAGAAACATTTATCACTACGTTTAATTCTGCACGGAATAGATGTAAGGATAGGTTGCCAGAAGAAGAATATGTGCGATTAGCTGTTGATAATTTAAAATCTACACTCATAATGCAATTTACGGGCCAACAATTTACTAACTTGTGCCATGTTGTTGACGCCGTGGCGCAATATGAAAAAGTGATGGATGAGGAAAATCAAAAGAAAAAATACAAGGGGTGTATACTCCAACGGACATCATCAGCCTGCGCACTTGGTGCAAATCGAGGATGAAAGTCAGGCTGATGAAGATGTTGAAAGCACATACGAATGCGCTGGTGTTGAAATAACCACTCAAAAGTCATTCGTATGTGATGTCCTACGTAAACCAACCCAAGTTCAAGAAAACAATACCACTAGTCAGGATGATAAGGCTACTAAAAAAATATGATTTTGATATTACCAGAGTTGACATGATCTTTGATTGGTTGGTAAAAGAAAAGAAAATAAAATTAACGCATGATTTGCCATCGAGCGATGAAATAAAAGGGAAAACCTTTTGTAAATGGACTCATAGTACCAATAATTGTACAACATTCCGTGAGTCCATACAAAAGTGGATAAAAAAATGGAGTTATAAATTTCCCTAATGATATACCTATGCAACAGGTTGACAAAAACCCGTTTGTAGCTGAAGCACATGTCAATATGGTATTAGCTGATTTTACCAATGTGACAAAGCCAGTCAAACCTCAATGGCAGATTAAGAATGCTTCTAGAAAAGAAAGGGTGAAAAGTGAGATTGTAGGGCCTAGAGGTCAGTCTAGAAGCCTCAACCCAGAAGCACCACCATTTGAAAGAAGGACAGGAGTGTATTATTGTAGACACCCCATTTTGTTGGCTATCAGATTTAGGAGACCCACAGCTTGGTAGTTCACAATGATCGAAAAGACTCTAAAAGGACTCCTGCAAGTTAGTTCTATCTCTCAAAATGCTCAGAATGATCAAAATACCCCTGAAAGCCCGAACGCTCCTGAATTCGGACCAAATGTTCTGGAAACGCGCTACATCATAAGAAAAATACTAAAATGAGTTCTAAAGCAAGACCGGCTGAAATCGTCAGCTCCTAGAGACCCCCAGAAGTCTCGGAAGTTCCCAGAAAGTCCCCGTTGACCGGTTTGACCAAGGTTTGACCAAAATCGTCCAAATTTGCCGAAAAGTTCTGGAATCATTCTAGATCATGTGGAAAGTATTAAAATGAGTTTTAAAAGAAAATCGGACAAAAAGTTGACTTCAAGGTTTGACCGGTTTGACCAAGGTTTGACCTAAAAGTTGACTTCAAAGCTGGAGCACCGTAACAATTTTCAAACATTTTTCATGGATACTAGAGGTCAATAGCTTTCCAATGGTATATCGCACATAATTTCTAGATTTAAAACGGATTTATTATGAATTTTCGTAGGTGAAAAAGGCGAGCAAATTGGCTTTTATCGCGAATACTGTAAAACTTTGCAAAGTGACTTGACTCCGAAACATTTTATATAGAAATTAGACTCCGATACCTTTCTAAAAGCATATCACGAGCTCAGTTTGGAGTTCGTACGTATTTTCTATGAATTTTGGACGAAATAGGGCCTTTTCGCGAATACCGGAACCTCTGGGGGCCTAAATACAATTTTTTGGGCATCTAAGGAGCAGTGCCGCGGCGGCACTGGGCCACTGCCATGGCGGACCTGAACGCTCGCAAAGTCCATTTTTGTAATTTATTTGGGGGTCCAATTTGATTAATTAAAACCAAAACGATGTAGTTTTATGTTCACATATGTTTGTGAGCAATGGGCTCGCTTTCTAAATCCCAAAACCTCCCCAAATTAGCCTATATAAACTCCCCATTTCTCTTTATTTGGGTGGGACCAAGTGCAAAGTCCATAAAAGTTGTAGAGAGAAAGAGAGATAGAGATAGGTTTAGAAGAAGGAAAGGGAGCTTCTCCCATTGATTTTCTATAAGAAAGTGAGTTTTAATCTTGTTTTCTTCCATTACCTCTCTTATACTTCACATTCTAAATACCCTCAATCACCATTCTTGAGCATTCTTGAGTTAGGAAGATACTTGCATGTCCAAATGTCAATATCTATGAGTGAAGCACCAAGCTACAAGTCCAATATCACATTGATTATCATCTATTGATTGATATTTACTTGCTTGTTTATATATATATATATATGTTCATCTCTTCTTACCTCATTTCTTTTTATTTTTCTTTATTTACTCACTTGTTCTTCATCATCTAAATGATGACATGAAGTTTGAGGTGAGTGAATCCTTATGGATAGTAGCTCTTGAGCTCAAAAACATGTTTAATAGATGATGATTATAACTTCAATACCTCCAAGGTATCCTTGAAGTTATGTTCAAAATAAAAATGAAGCTCTCCAATAATATTGGGGGTTGTTGATTATGAATTTGATGTTGATATTTCAATAGTTCATAATCTCTATTTGATGTTGAAAATATACTTTCAAAACCTCTATTTCAAAACCCCTCTCAACCCCTCTCATTTTGATCTCAAGAAAGAAAACTCATGTTTTTCCCAAAATCATTAAAACAGTGAGTCAAAACAGTGAATGATCTGAGCGCAAACATTTCTCTAGAACTCAACACTCAATGTATGGATGCAAGACCACTTGAAAAGTCTTCCTAACTCATTAAAGAACACCCACGATTTTTGGTTTGACTTGGAAATACTTGGAAGGATTCTATTTTGGTCCAAACATTCTCTCCAGATATTCTGCCTTTACTGTCACAGCAGCTTGGTCGACTTTCAACTTGTTTTACAGAACACTTTTCCAAAAGGAGTGGTCCAAAACTATTTTCCCCTTAAACCTAAGTTTCTTAGGGAACTTTTTGTATAAAATGAGCCCCTAGATCATTTATTTTCATTTTCTACAAGTTTTTGACATGTCAGTCAACAGTACGACCTCTGTTTCTGAGTAACATCTATTGTTCATATGATTTCTCTCAATCTGTAATAGTTATTAAAGATTAGATTTTTGGATTGTGTTCTAGACACAATAAGGAAGATCTCCATAAAATATCATACAATGAAAACATTCCTAACTCCTCTTTTCAATTTCCCAAAGATCATGTTACTGTTCTATCCACTATTCATAGCAAGCATACTTTTACTTCCATCATTTGATTTGATGCTTACATGCACTCCAAATTAGCTCATGTCTTAGGAAGTAGTTCATACTACATTTGTATATATCCCATGATGATTTCCTTCATTCATTCATACACATTCTAGACTTCTAAGTCAGTCTAGGAATCCATGAACACATAACACACTACAACCTTGGCACATTCTAGATACATACATTGCATCCAAGCAAAGATTTGGGGCTTTTGTGCTAAGAAGATTATAAGGAATGAACTTGATCATACGTTCATGTTTTCCCTCGATCTCATCGTCCTTTCTCATCCATCATGGGGATTGAGAGGTCTTCTTTTCTCAAAGATTAGCATACATTATTCTAGCTTGCTAAGCATACTTTGATCATTTTTGATTTATTTGTTTCAAGAACAATTCATGTCCCTTTAGATTAGGGAAACTTAATTACTTGATATGTGATTAGATGATTTTTCCTAGGTTTATTTGTGTGATCTTTCACTTTTGCATCGTGTGATATTTGGCTTAGATCTTATGAATGATATCTTATCTTTTGATCTTCCATTTCAAGATTCTTATGTGATGTAATATACCTATCATAGTATTAATTGTCGAACCAAATATAGTAAAAGATGATTATTTGGATGCTAATTGAGGCCCGTCGAGAGACGGGGCGAGTTGAGGGTGTTTTAGTCGTGACAAAGGCTCCTTCCTCTCTCATACCAAAACCCCGAACCAAGTTCTTTGGTTATGAAGGGCCGGTGCCCTTTATCTGTTTGGGTGAGTCAAAGTAGGTTTCTTGGTTCCTTAAAGACCAAGTGGTGACTCTGTATCTGTTTTCAACATACGTTTCCTTTTCTTTGATGCAAATCAATTTAAAACAAAAAACAAAAAGAAGTGGAATTCCACGTGTCCATAATTATCATGCTTCTAATCCTTGTGAATCATACATCATGACAAGAAAGTCTTTGCATTAGTTAGCAGAGGCCAGCGAACAACCAGTTCTCTGTATCAGTTGCGCAGAGAGGTTGGCAGTACTGCTCCAGAAACAAGATAATGTGCTTGAAAATGTTGGAAGAGCCCTCAAAAAACAAAGTAATCAGGGCAGGGTGGTTCAACAACCAGGAGGTTTTCAAGTTACAATGAATAAGAATAGGCTAAAAAAGGGTAAAGAGGTGATGAAGCCCCAAATAAGTAGGCAAAGCAAGCCAAAAAGACAAAGGAATCGTCATCCAGAGACTAAAGCCACAGGTTCAGTCAGTCAAGGTTAAAAAAGAGGTTCGGAGCCAGCTACATACCCTAATACCAAGTCGAGAATGGTGTTGCCACCTGTACCACAAGATGGGCGTTGGATGTATGTCCAGCATCCTAAATTCCCTCAGTATCACGATCCATCATTTTTAACTCGAACCAAAAAAAGGCGCACATTATAGGAAAGAGCTGCCTTGATGAAAAAAACAACCATTTTTTCAAAGATTTGAAGGTAAGTCCAATCAATTTTTTCTTAAGATTGATGAAAGTATGGGGAATCAAGATAAAGCTAAGACAAACTACACCATTGAAGAAATGGGGGATGATTTATCAGAATTTGATGAATATGATGGTTAGGTAATAGTAAAAAAGATAGCTTGTCAGCCCTCTGACAATAGTAGCTTTGATCAGTCTGAGTTTGGAAGCATGATTCGGGATGAGGAGAATCCCGTGAGTGGACGAATTCAGACTGAAGCTAAGCAACTGGCAAACCTTCTAAGCTTCAACCTTTCAGAGGATAAGGACAACCTCACCCAATACGAGTTAGGGAACTTATCTTAGGATGATGAAACACTTATGAGCAATCAGGTCCAAACTGATGCTAAGCACATAGTCGATTTCCCAGATTCAAGCCAGTCATAAAATGTAAACATGGAACATGATGTGGCCTTCCAGATAGGACGATCATTGTTATCCTTCTATGACAACATGGTGTATACAATGCCATAGGATTTTGTGACTTATGCTTGGCAGCCTGATGGTTTAGAAAGGGACGTTAATGATGATTCAGAGCCTATGATGTGCATCACAGAGGAAGCTCAAACACTAAAGCCCCCTATTCATAATGTGCCAATTTCAGAACTAAAACAGAAAATGGCTATCGTGTTTGATAAGCCAAATGCTGGAATGGCCAGACACTTGAAACCATTATATGTTAAGGACAATTTTAATGGTGTACCAGTATCCAAAGTATTGGTAGACAGTGGAACCTCCGTTAACTTGTTGCCCTCACATATGCTTAAAAAATTACAAAAAACCAGTGAAGATTTAATAGATGCCAATGTGGCCATAGTGGGTTTTTCTAGGGCATCAGTCCAACCCAAGGGTGTAATCCCAGTCACAGTGTCCATTGGAAGTAGGACTGCCTTAATGGCATTTTTGTGGTAAATACTACCTCTCATTATAATGCGTTGCTTAGTCGTGATTAGATTCACACCGGTTGGTGTGTGCCATCTACTTTGCACCAATGTTTGATTTTTTGGAATGAAGAAGAAGATGAGCCAGAAGTCGTCAAAGTAGATATGAAACCATTTCTAGTAGAGGCTCATCTGACTGAAGCTAAATTCTATGACATGGAAATAGTACCATTGCGGCTTTGGGGAATTGACAAGAATAGCTATCCCACGGGGATCGTTCCCATAGTAAGTGGAAGAAGCTATGAATATGCTGAAGCTGCCAATATTGTTTAAATGGAAGAACACCACATAGAAGTATATCTTTACATTATGCACCAAATTCAGGATGATGGGCAGTCCCAAGTCCAGAAATCAGTATGTTTACCAGATTATGTGAAGGAAGAGATTGATCAAGATGTGTTAGACCACATTCAAGTGTCTGAAATACCACAAGCCCGTCTAAATTGGATGATGGTAAGGCCGAGGTTCAAGATCCGTTAGAAGAAGTTAACTTGGGGGGTAGATGGTCATCAGAGAATAACATTCATAAGCCAACTCCTTCCAACGGATTTCAAACAAAAATTGCTCGAGTTGTTGGTCCAATACCAAGATTATTTTGCTTGGGACTACCACGAGATGCCTGGGTTGTATAGAAGTTTGGTAGAACATCAACTCCCGATAAATCCAGGTTACAAGCCTTACAAGCAATCCCTAAGAAAAATGGCAAGTGAGTTCATCTTAGAGGTCAAGGAGGAAGTAGAACGATTGTTGAAGGCAGGATTCATCCGTGCAACCAGGTATGTTGAATGGCTTTCGAATATTGTCCCCGTTATAAAAAACAATGGAAAATTACCGATATGCATAGATTTTAGAGATCTTAATAAAGCCACTCCAAAAGATGAGTATCCTATGCCCATTGCAGACATGTTGGTCGATTCTGCATCCGGGCATGAGATCCTCAGCTTTATGGATGGACATTTTGGCTACAACCAAATTTTCATAGCCAGAGATGACGTTAGAAAAATAGCATTTCGGTGTCCAGGGGTAATTGGAACATTTGAATGGGTGGTGATGCCGTTTTGATTAAAAAATGCTGGGGTAACTTACCAACGAGCAATGAATGCCATATTCCTTGACATGATTGGAAAATAGATAGAGGTCTATATAAATAATGTGGTAGTAAAATCAACTTTTGATGACCACCTAAAGTTTTTGACGAGAAGTTTTGAAAGGATGAGATGCCATCAATTAAAAATGAACCCTTTAAAATGTGCATTTGGTGGCTCAGCTGGAAATTTTTTGGGTTTTCTAGTTCACCAAAGTGGAATCGAAGTTGATAAAAATAAAGCCAAGGTCATCATAGAGGCCAAAACACTAGCCAACAAGAAGCATTTACAGAGATTGCTCGGCTAAATTAACTTTTTGCGCCGCTTTATCTCTAATTGTGCAGGCAAAACTAAAGTTTTTTGTCCACTATTAAAACTGAAGGCAGAGGAAGAATTCATATGGAAACAAGAGCACCAGCTAGCTGTTGAGCAAATCATGGGATATCTTGCCAAGCCGCCAGTCTTAGTTTCTCCTAAGCCAAACAAGCCTTTAAGATTATACGTTTCAGCTTCTAATGATTCAATTTGAAGTCTGTTGGTTCAAATTAATAATAGAGGCATAGAACAAGCATTGCATTATTTGATCCATGTTCTGACTGATGTAGAACAATGATATACATCAATTGAAAAGTTATGTTTGGCTTTATTCTTTTCTTGCATTAAGTTAAGATATTATATGCTGCCTGTAACAGTGGAAATCATGTGTAAGACTGATGTTATTAAATACATGTTGTCAAGACTAATTATCACTAGGAAAGTGGCAAAATGGTCCTTAACATTATTAGAATTCCATTTGCAATATGTCCATCAGAAAGCTATTAAGGGACAAGTCTTGGCTGACTTCCTGGCCGATCATCCTTGCCTAGATATAAGTCCTGAAATTCTGAAAGGGGTTGAAATTGGATACATATCTGTTACCCCATGGGTATTATGGTTTGATGGATCCAACACTAAAGAGTCAACGCGGGCAGGGATCATCCTTATATCCTCATATGGGAAAAAGACACAATTTTCATTCAAACTTGACTTTATATGCTCCAACAATCAGGCTAAATACGAAGTCGTGATCATTGGCATTAAAATTTTATACGAAATGAAGGCCACAGTTGTGAAATTGGTTGGAGACTCTCAATTAGTGTTCAATCAGGTAGGGGGAGAAATATAAAGTACATAGCACTGTTTTAGAAAAATATCATACAATTGCAGTAAGGTTGATAGATAGTTTCTCTGAGACAGTAGTGCAATATGTGCCAAGAGAAGAAAATGAAGAGGTCAATGAATTGGCCTAGATTGCTTCAGGACTTAAGATTCCAACAAATGTTTTCCAAAGGATGATTACGGTTGAAAAAAGATCTAAATCATCAATTATAAAGGAAGAGGACATTGCATATGTTATGCCTCTTCAGACTGATGAGGATGAATGGAGGGGACCAATCATTAAGTTATTAGAAAATCCCAATATGCATACTGATATCAAGTTCAGAAGGAAAGCTATGCATTATTTTCTAACTGATGGTGAGTTGTTTAAAAATAGGCAAACGAATTAGTGTTGCAATGTCCCAGTAAAACAAAAGCATTGGGATTGATGAAGCAAGTACATAGTGGATTGTGCAGGGCTCATCAAGCTGGGACAAAGATGAGATGGCTGAGAAGGAGGTATAATTATTATTGGCCTACCATGTTAAAGGATTGCGTCAACTCTGCTAAGGGTTGTTAGGCTTGTTAGAGACATGGGCCAATTCAACATGTGTCCGCCGTCAACCTATAGTCTATTATTAAACCATGGCCATTTCGAGGATGGGCAATGGACGTGATTGGTAAGATCAGTCCACTTTCATAAAAAAACAATGCATATATTCAAGTGGCTACTGATTACTTTACCAAGTGGGTCGAGGATATTCTACTTAAATCAGTCAGTCAGAATGAAGTGATTAAGTGCATTAAAGAAAATATCATTCATAGGTTTGGATTACCACAAACCATCACGGCCGACCAAGGCAATCCTTTAATGGAGATGATATGCTGGAATTTGGCTTTGAGTATGGTTTTACTATTCTCAATTCAACCCCATATTATGCTCAAGCCAATGGACAAGCAGAATCAACCAACAAGATCCTCAAACTAAATATTAAAAAAATGGTTGATAATAATCCTAAAATTTGGCACGAGCTACTTTCCAAAGTTCTATGGGCTTACAGAACTTCAAAAAGATCAAGCACTGGTACTACACCATTTGCACTTACTTATGGGCATGATGTCGTGGTACCTATGGAATTAACGGTTAGGTCTCTAAGGGTCGCCAAGCAGAATGATTTGGATATGGATGAGTACAATCAAGCTATGCTGGCAGAACTAGAAGATCTTGATGTGGTAAGGCTTTTGTCTTTAGATCATCTTAGGTTGCAAAAATGTAGAGCCGAGAAGGCTTATAACAAAAAAGTAAGAGCCCAATCTTTCTCTACAGGAGAACTAGTTATGAAGGCTATTCTGCCATTAGGACTCAAAGACCATAAATTGGGAAAGTGGTCTCCTAATTAGGAAGGGCCCTTTGAAATCCATGAAGTGCTAAAAGGGGAGCCTACCACTTGAGAAGTTTAGATGGGCAAGTACACAACAGGCTTATAAATGGAAAATATTTAAAGAAATATAAGCCCTGTATGTGAGAATTATATCCACGTCAGTTGAAGCAAGAAGCTGAGAATACCCAGGGGGTTAGGGGTATTCATGATCAGTCTGAAAATTTGGAAAACAGGGGTGTCCAGACTCAAACCGATATAATTGAATAGAGACTAAAAAATATGGTAAAATATAGTGTGCAGGTGAATAAACTGATGTATGAATATGGTCATTCCATAAAGAAAAAGCCAAATATTGATACACAGACAAAAAACATATAGTCTTGGCCCCATGGCCATTCAGTGCAAAATAAAAGCTTCAAAAAGCCATAAAGTCTTAGGAGGAAAAGAAAAGTTATTATGGAAAGAAGGGAGCTAGAAGGACCAAAGCTTGAGTCCATTGTTCATCAATTTCGGATAGGGCAGTGTTCACGGACTCTTAAATGGCCAACCACGATTCTTCTTGGGCATCCAGAGTTGAGATCTCATCATTCAGCTGATCAAGTTTCTCTTAAACTATTTCTAAGTCTGCCTGTTGGGTAGCATAATCAGTTTCCATCTTTGCGAGGATGGCCCTCATCTTCTAGATCTCTTCCAGAAGCAAGGCAGAACTTTCCATCCCGGTCTCCGCAGTGCTGGCCAATTAAACGCATTGGTTGGTCACTTCTTCTCTTTTCTCAAAAACACTTTCATGTCAGCGAGTTTTTGGAATGCCTGAGCCAGGATGTTAGCAATCTTCTTAAACTATTGCAAGAAAAAGGCTAACGGTAAGGAAGAGGAAGAGCCAGCAAAATCATTAGGGAGTAGAGAGACAGCATTCTCCATGGCCTCCTGTTGTCCCATGGTAGTTCTGAAAGTTACAGAGCGTAAAGAAGCCAAAAGGTTCTTTGCCTGCAGTTCAGCTTTTGTACGAGCTGGAGTGGATTTTGTCAATCTAGGCTGTGAAGGCAAGGAGGATGAGCCAACTCTTTGAGCAAGGGCTTGCCTGAGATTTTGAGTTCGAAGACCGAGATCCTTGATGTGGGTTGGCAACTGAGAATCCGAAGAAGCATGGCTCATTGAAGCAGACGAGTCAAGGCCTATTTTCAAGGAAGGAGGTTGAGGAAAAAGAGTCTTCAAGCACTGAGAAATTTCGGGAAGAACACTCGGGTCATCAACCATATCTTTCAAAACTCCAGTATCACTTTGGCCAGTGAGGGGAGAAGCCTTGGCAAGGGTAGGATCCTTTAAAGAAGACGGGGAAGGCTCTGCTACTTTCGCAACCTCTGATTGCTAAATGGAGTCAGGGGAGGGTTGGGAGCTGCTCAGTGCTGGCTTATCTTGCAATTTCTTTTGGGCCCAGGCTTTAAGTCATGCCTTTTTGGCCATCTTTGGAGTATTTAGCTGCAGAACGGGCTCAGTCTCCTCCTCATCCAGATGGATAGGGTGATCAGAAGTGGTATTCTCCAACGAGTTTTTCTTCACTGCCTCTATATAATCTGAGCGCTTGATGTCCCTGTAACTACGACGAATTGGAATGGTAGGGGGAACCTTCTGAGGGACAACTTTCTTCTTAGCAGACACGGTGACAGCAGGGCCTGGAGAACCTGATCAAAAGAAAAGAAGCAATATGGAGAAATGAAAAAATAAAAATCACGTCTCCTAGTATTAAGAATTTAAAGAAATTTCAGAAAAACAAGGGGATAGACTGACTAGAAAATCTGGGAAAAGACCAAGTAGCCTGACGAGTGGTTGTAGGGATACCACCAAAGGTAGTGGGAATGAAGTGTTCAGACTGATAACCTACTACAGTGACTCCTATAGGTACATCAGTCTGAGCCACAGGTTCTGTAATGCCAAATTCGGCTAAGGGTGGAAAAGGGCAGGTCTTTTTTATCCAATTCTCGACAGAAGCATAAAGTTGCTGGCAGTTTGGAGTCTTTCCATGCTTTTTCTAGTATTCACGAGCCTTCTTTTCCACCCACTCTTTTTTTAGTCAGATTCTGATGCGGCTCGCCTCAGAAATTGACTTAAAAGGCTTTAGAGGATTCCATTTTAACTTATAAAATTATTCCATTTTAACTTATAAAATTATTCAAATTTAACGATGGAATCATAATCAGCTTTTGTGTTAGGATCCATACCTGGGCCTTTCTTTCTTTTGCCTGTAGTCTGAACAAGTGAAGGATTAGTAGTTGGTGATGACATCGGAGACAGTGTATTGAGCAATTATTTAAAATCACCAAAGCAGCAATCAAAGTGTTCCATCCAGAAAGTGTCAAATCAAGGAGTAGACACAGGATGAGGAGAGAATGACTGGAACTCAAAATGATCAAGGAGAAATCTATTGAGCTCATCCACCTATTTGACTGATTCGTAGGTCTTAAAGATGGTGCGAGTTAAAAGGTTTGAGTTGGCTGACAGAAAATTGGGGTAAGGGATTGCTTGAGTTAGACCGAACTGGCGTGCATGTTAGTTTGGAAAATAAGATTCCACGCCACATTGGTCATTCCCAGAATTCTCTTTTGTCACCCTATGATGGCAGTCCCGAGAGATTAAATAGTATGCCCATAATTCAGGATGACTGCTTGGTTCAAGAAGGGAAGAATTAAACCAGTCCGGCCCATACAAAGGAGGGTGATAGGGTAAAAATCTGTTGGGAGAAGGGGTCCTAAGAGATAAGAAAAAACTCAGGCAATTCAAAAAACCCAAGGGGCTAAAAGAGTATGTGACCAAGTTTTGGCCATAGACTGATGAGTCTGACACAATTGAGCAAGAAGAACTGGCCTGAGGAAAGTACAAATGGAGTCACAGCTTTAGGATCCATAAAGGACCTCCCCAAGTGTCCAGGTTACTACTTATCAACCTGAAACAACCTCTATAAATCTGAGCTAAGAGGAAAGGGCCCAATGCCAGTACTTGGCCAGAAGCCAAAGCTAGGGCTAGGGGAAGATCTGATTTTACTACTTTAAAAGAGGGGGGACAAGTCAAATATCTGCTAACCCAGAACGTAAGGAAGGCAAGGTACTCCGTATCGGTCAAAGGGCCATCATCCTTTTTGTGCTCCAAGATAAAGGATTGATAGCTGGTGTTCTTTTCAAAACCAGAGGTAATGGGAGGAATGGAGTAAGCCTGCTGAGATAACAAAGCATTGATTGGATCACAATCTGGCCTGACTCCGATCAAAGCAGCTAAGTCAAGGAGAGTAGGGGACATCATCCCACAAGGAAAATGAAAGGAGTTAATAGAGATAGACCGAAAGGCCAGAGCAGAGGAAAGAAGAGGGGTATTCATCGGTAATGGCACGGTGGTTAAAAACATTAGGTCATAGATGTGTTGCCTAAGCCATTCATCTGACTTAAAAGGAGTAACTCTGGGCACCCAAGCTAGCTGCTCTGGTAAGGGTTTTGAGGGCCAAAAATGAATGTCATTGCTATTGTTCCATCTTTTCAATGGAGGGTTAGAATGTTCAGATAAGAATAGAACACTGTGAGTGAAGAGATTGGAAACCCGAGGAGGAACAAATTCTTGCGCTATACTTGGGCCAAGAATTAGAGAAAGGAAGTCAGGAGAAGATGCCATTACCTGTAGACTGATGCCCTCAAAAGCAGAACCATGAAATTCTTTGAGAGATTCCCTGGCACGTGATTGAGGATCGGTGGCCATTTCCTCTGTACTTGGGGATGAAGTGGACTCTGGATGGTTTTTAGCCATGGGGATTAGAAGATTTGAGAAGAAGATGGAGGCTGAAAGAGCTCGAGAAAAGGGTTTAAGTAGTTGAAGTATGGAAGGATATAGAAGGGTTTGGAATGGGAAACTGTTTAAAATTGAGACTTTCCCAATATTTGCGCAGATTTCAAGTTAGAATCTCTCTAAGGATCAAGATAAAGACTACATAACGGTACAAAAAGGAAGTAAATGAAGGTCAAATCAGTCTCCTTTCACGAAAAGACTATCCCTATCTTTTAGGCGTCAACTTATCATTCCATGAAAAATTAGCGGTTAAAGGATTAACAGATATGCTACAGTTTTTTGTTAAAAAAAAGCTATGATTTGGTGGGCCAATGTTTAAATCAGCAACATCCCATCAAGTTTGTTCTCTTGCGCATTTACTTGAAAGGGATGTTGGGGGGCATTGTTTGTACCACAAAATAATATTAAAATTAGGACCCACCAAATCTAAGAAAGAGCAAAGCGTGAGAGGCAGGCTGATGGGAAAATAGGCTGATGCGACATAACAACACCATTATCGAGGACTCAAGCCATGTCATTGGCAGGGCAGTTAGTGGTGGTTACGTTGAGTGAAACGAATGACACGTGTAGTATAAAGTGGTAGCAGGCATGCGTATGAATGAAACCCATTATTCTGAGATCGTGAAGATAGTGGGCAGTTTCTCAGCGTAGAGGTGGCAGTTACCACTACTATTACCTATTTAAAGGAATGAAGCAACAAGAGGAAGAGATCCCAGAGATCAAGAACACTTAGCATTTTCTTTATTTTTTGTCATGTATTTTCTTTATCTTTGATTACCAGTTTATCTAGGAGTAGCTTTGTAATTAGATGCAGTTAGAAGATGAAATCTGCACTTCTGATTGTACTCTGAATGGTTTAAGGGAATTCATACTTTGTTTTCCTTCAAGTTAATCTCAGTTTCCTTCACAGCCCAAGTCCTTAATCTTTGGTTAAGGCAATTTGAACTTATTTTAGAGAAATTTCGTTCCTTTATTTCTCTAACTCGTCTAATTCGTCAACTCGTTCATTTCAAAGAGGACATTTGTCTGGCACACCTGCATATATATAAATTGCCATACAACATCTCACTTATATGTATCTCATACACATACGAATTACTTATTATGATAATTAAGAATTAACAATCATCTCATGAAAGAAACATACACAATAAAATGTTAAGCTGATATCCATATATTAAAATGTCAACGTCTTATACATAAAGTAATGGTTTTAGGGCAAAAACCCAACAACTGCACCTTCCAAGGTTTATCAAAAAGTGTAAAATCCTTCGTACTATATCTCTGATGGTATATTGGAACTCTTGTCAACGGACCCTCTTTGACTAAACCCAGCCTTTGCATATAGATTTTTGTAGAACCTTTCATAGGATTGTTAATTTATCTTTTCAGTATACCCTCTTTGACGATATATTGAGTTGACCTACCTAGGCATCATGATAAGGATGTATGCTCTGTGTTCACAAAGATATACACCGCAAACCTTATTCACTAGTCTGAAGACATAGGAGTATGATAACTTGCTAGACAGTATGATCACCATCATCACCTGCTCTTTTATACTAGTTTCTCCTAGAAACTCTGTCCGAATTTCCAAAGAATGCCCAGATATACTAGCTTCTCCCAGAAACTCTGTCCAAATTTCCCATAAATGCCAAGATATACTAGTTTACCCCAAAAACTCAGTCCAAATTTCCCGAAAATGCCCAGATAGACCAGTTTCCCCTAGAAGATCTATCCAAATTTCTCAAAAATGGCCAGATATACCAGTTACCCCTAGAACTCTATTTGAATTTCCCAAAAATGCACAAGAATTCCTGATTCTCCAAAAAATTTCCTAAATCCTCCGAACGTCCTGGAAACTCTACCTAGAAACTCTACCCGAAATCCCTATTTCTCTCAAAATTTTGTCCAACTCATCCGAAAATCCCTGTTTCTCCCAAAAACCCTGTGTCCCTAAGAAATCCTGATATCCCATGGTGATCACACTAGAAAGAAAAGTTAGCACATTCTGTATGGCTAGGACCTTACTTGCTTAACTATGATGTGTTAGAAGTAGGAGCATCATATGGATTAGAGCCCGCATCTGCATACTTGTCTCATCAGTCTACATTCACTATCTCAGCCAGTCTATACATAAGTCAGTCCATGCTTGTTAAGATCACTATCATTGTTTGTCCAATCGTCACTATCAAAAGTGATACACTTCTTCTTTTGAATTTATAGGTTAGTATAGATTCTCAAAGTTAGCAACTGGATCCTTGTCTTAGGTCAGAAGTTTGAATAGTCATTTGGTCAGAATTAATCCGCCAAGAAAATTCAACACGAATCAGGAAAATTGGAGACCAGAGTCACTAAATTGGGAGCAACCATAAGCCAGCAGTCCGATCGCCTAGCCCAAGTTTTGAGTTATACAGAAGGACTGAAGCAGCAACAGCTGCAGTACTCATCAGGGTTCCCACCACCACCCCCAGGGTTCATGCCGCCACCACCACCGCCTGGGTTTATACCACCTCCCGTTAGTATACATGAGAAAAATGGAGAAGAAGAATGGATTTAGGGGTCTCGCCACTTGTATATGAGAAAAGTTCCAAGAAAAGATGGACAAAGTAGACAACCTGGAAAGTGTGTTGAGCAAGAGCAAGGGGTTTGATGATTATACGTTAAACCTGGAGGGCCTCTTTGAGCCTATGAAGCAAAAACTGCCGAAATGTTTCAAAATACCTGCCATTGACCATTTTGATGGAACCGAAAATCCTAAAAGCCATATAAAGCTGTGTATGAGCATCCTCCCATCAATGGGCTACACCCATAAGCACATCGCAATACTGTTCCCGTAAACCCTCACAAAAGTTGCACTGTCATGGATCCTAACCTTAGAGGTCTCCAAGACGCGGGCATGGGAGGACATCGTTCGAGTATTTATTGATCACTATTCCTACAATCAAGAGCTAGATGTCACAAACAGGGACTTGGAGATTACTCCCCAAAACTACAATTAATCCTTCGCTGTAGTTCTGAGCAGGTGGAGCAGTTAGGTGGCCCAAATGACTCATCGACTATTTGAGAAGGAAGAAGTAAGAAGGCTAATCCGGAATTTACAGTCGCTCTACCATGAAAAATTATTCTATCAGTACATCTCTACCTTTGAAGAGCTATTCAAAATTGGAACCCAGATCAAAGATGCTATCAAAGAGGGGAAAGGTAAAGAAAGAAGAACGTACCAAAAAGCCAGTCAAAGATACCTAATTACTCTAAGAACTCCCCATATGTCAATGCCCATAGCAGCCAAAGCATGGCATACCCTGCCCGACCGTACCAATCACCCAACAAAGCCAACACCTCCAACCATCCCTGCCTGAAAAAGCCTCCCTATAACTTTGCCAATCTAGAAATCTTCCTCTCCTCAGCCCTAGATTTCTTAGTCAACAAAGGCCATCTCTATCTGCTCCAATCTTGGGATGCCTCACCACCACTAAACTGTGATACGACCAAGCACTATGCCTACCACCAAACCCCTGGCCACAACACCAATGATTGCATGCGCCTCCGCCATGACATCCAGGACCTCATTGACCAAAACATCATTGAGCCACCTCCAAAGCAAGCCTATATCACCCAAAATCCCTTGCCAAACCAGCAAAATATCAGCATCATTGAATCCAACCCCATACCCTTCTACCTACATAACCCCCTTAGGGCAGACTTTACCTCTTATGGACATCTCGGACTCCGCAATGGTTAATCTGATTGAAGGGGAAGATGATGAATGGCAACGATAGTTGGATGATGACCAAAGTCTATTTTTTTTGGAAGAACATGACTTAGGGGTAGTGGACCTCAAATGGTATGTCCGGAACATAGAGGGTGATGCCTCTATTCGGGATAAGCCAGAAAAGCCATTTGTGGGTATCGATTGGGATTGGTTAAAAAAAGATACAACTGTCGAAGGGCCTACCTATGCTAAAATTAACCACTTGACCAGATCAGGCAACCATTACCAATCGCCACCATCTGCCACCGAAGCCATTGAAAAAGAGTCAAACAAGTACAAAGGGAAAGAGAAGGTGGACTAAATCACCGAGGAAGATAATGAGCTAATAAAGTAGTTCAAAAAAACCCAAGCACATCTCTCAATGTGGAATCTTATAGTAACTTCCTACAAACATAGACAAGGTGTGTTGAAACCCTTGACTAGGATTGAAGTCCCCATTGACAATGCACCAGAAGATATGGTGGCTTTCTTAAGCGCAATCACCCCTGATACGATCATCACTTTCTTCGACGAAGATATACTGCCAGAAGGGTCCGCACATAATAAAGCTTTGTACATCACTGTCAGGTGTAAGGGGTTACAAATACCATTCTGCCTGGTTGATATAGGATCTTCCTTAAATGTTTGTGCTTCAAGAATCGCCACCAATTTGGGCATCAATATCTTCAACATCACTTTGTCCATATAATTTATGAGACCCTATGATAACACAAAGAGGACCATAATGGGCACCGTCTCTCTCCAAATCTAAGTGGGATCTCTGGTTTGCATTGAGCTATTCCAGTTCATGGACATACCTGCCTCATTTAATTTATTAATTGGGAGGCCTTGGCAACATATCAACATGGCTGTGTCATCCACTTGTTCCAAATGATCAAGTATGTTCACGAGAAAGATGTGAAGATCATCTTCAGAAACATAAGGGGAAATGAAACCTCACCAAGCTACGCTCCCATCGTTAAATCCAAATGCCCGAGCTAGAAGAAGGAGAAATTAGGGGATTCTTCATGGAAGAAGTCTACATGGTTAGTGATGAAGACAGGTTTCTTGAAATCCACTCCGCAGTAGTCAATATCGTTCACAAGATGAACTTTTCCCTGGAATGGGATTGGGCTGACGTAAACAAGGGATCGGCGAGTTCCCTCGAATTGAAGGGCAAAAATGCATATTTGGGTTATGGTACAAGCCCACTGAAAAAGACGTAAAGTTGTAGAAGTCATAGAAGAAGAGAGTGAGAAGTTTCTCGTTATACCGAAAGACCTTGAACGGATAGCTCATCAAGGAAGGGGATGATTTCCCTTACTATGGGTTTACAAAACTTTGGATTCATTTAGCCGCAGGGAAAAGATACCCTGGCCTTAAAATCTTTGTTGATTGTGAGAGGCCACTTAGCAAGATTCGTTCTGTCCAGAAGAAGCCGTCAAGACCCCAAAGGAAGATTGGTTAAAGTACCTGGACACTAAAGTAATCGAGAAGATGTGGGAAAAACTTACTAAAGAAAGGGAAGGAAAGAACGCCAAGATCCAAGATGATCAGATCATACCAACTGAGGAGGGTCTGAGCAATATAGCTGTAGAGTCATCTATTTGTGTCTCCCTATCCCTTATTTTCCCTGGAGTCTATACTTCCCATTGTCGTCGAGTCTGTGCCAGAGTCAATCACTGTAGGCCTACCACTATCTGATGTAATCATTCTACCAGTTATTAATGAAATAAAAGACAATTCTACTTACTCCTCTGTGTCTAAAAGTTGTGAATGCATGGATCCCTTCGAGGATCTCCCAATTAAACTTAAACACTCTATTGAAAAACCACCTGCGTATAAAATAATCGAAGATACTTTATCGATTAATCTAAGTAATGAAGATAATCCTCAAATTGTGCAAATTGGCTTAATACTTAATGAAGAACAAAAAGAAAAACTAACTCTTTTGCTAAAAGAATTCAAAGATGTTTTTGCTTGGTCCTACGAAGACATGCCTGTGGTCGGCCCAGACATTGTCCAACATTATATTCCCCTTCTCTTGGAAACTAAGGTACATGAGACCAAAAGGATGACTTCTCGCTTCCCCACATTGATGCTTTGGTTGACAATACCATGGGCCATGAGTTATTGTCATTCATGGATGATTTCTCAGGGTACAACCCGATCTTAATGGCATCGAAAGACCGGGAAAGGATGACCTTCAGCACGCCATAAGGAACCTACTGCTACAGGGTGATGCCTTTCGCACCTAAGAATGCTGGAGCAACCTACCAAAGGGCCGCCACCACCCTATTGCATGACATGATTCACAAAGAAGTGGAAGTATACGTCGATGACATGATCGTGAAATCCAAGGATCGAGAAGGACACTTGATAGTGCAGGAAAAGATCTTCGAATGGTTCTGTAAGTACACAATGAGATTGAATCCAAAGAAGTGAACTTTTGAGGTAACTTCTAGAAAGCTCCTGGGGTTTCACATCACATAAAGTGGGATAGAAGTAGACCCTTCCAAAATCAAGGCGATTCTAGAGATGACACCACCATAAAATGAGTAAGAAATAAGAGGCTTCCTTGGGAGGATCCAGCTGATCAGTTGCTTCATCTCCAAGCTTACCACTACATGTGATCCCTTGCTCGGACTAATGAAGAAGGAGAAAAGTTCCAATGGGATGACCAATGCCAAACCGCCTTAGATAAAATAAAAACCTACCTTCAAAAACCCACCAGTACTCTCACCACTTACCCTAACAAGCCATTGCTTCTTACCTCTCTATCTCCAAGAATGCCATGGGTTGTATGTTAGCCCAAGAAGAAGAAGAAAGCCACTCCAAAAAAGCCATATATTACCTTAGCAAGACATATTGGGCTTTAGTCTGGTGCACTCACCAACTAAGACACTACATGTGAGCCTTTCCAGTTGTACTCATATCCTGCATGGATCCTCTAAAATACCTCCTTGAAAAACCTCACCCAAACCTGTCGCATATCTCGTTGGTTACTTCTACTATCTGAATTTGATATCAAATATGTAACATGCAAGTTGGTAAAAGAGAGAATTATAGCTGAACATCTTGCTAAGCAAGCCGTTGATTCTAAGGAAAATGGAGACTTCCCATTCCTAGACGAGAATATCATGGAAGTCAAAGAAAAGCAGTGGAAGTTGTACTTCGATGGAACAGCCAACATGAAATGATACAGAGTGGAGATGATTCTTGTATTACCAAATGGGGACCACACCCCACTGGCAGTCAAACTTAACTATAACTCCACCCACAATATTGTTGAATACGAGGTGTGCATTTTGGGGATGGAAGTAGCCATGGAGTTGAAAGTTCAAAAATTAGATATCTTTGGAGACTGTAGACACACCAATTTTGACCGACCGCCGAATTCAGGGGATGGTTACCCCTAGACCGATGATGACAGCGTTTGGCAAAATTTTAAAAAAAATTTCTAAGTAATTCAAAGTCCTTCAAAAGATTCTGTAGCTCCAGTTGAGTTCTTAAAAAAAAAAAGAGAAAAAGAAGATAAAATCTGGTGTTCGGGGAAAACCCAGATATTGAAATACGTATGAGAAAAACAGGTTAGGAAATTGATTTTTAAAAAAAATATATATATATATAAAGGGAGAGAAAAAAGAAAAATTTGAAAAAGAAAAGAAAAGAAGAAGAAAATAAAAGTATGTATATACATAATCTATTAAGTATATAGGTATAGTAGTATAATCTATTAAAGTATCTTAGTATTTAAGTATATATATAAGTATGTACTTAGTGTATAAATGAATATATTTAAAAATGAAATAAAAAGTGATAATACCGTTAGTTGCGGCACGCGGCATAGGCGGCAGCACTCGCTGAGTGTCGCACCGGCACTCATTAATTGCCACAGAGGCACTCTCTGAGTGCCAGAACGGAACTCACTAAGTGTCGCTCACTGTAACAATCTGTTTTTCTCAAATACCTATGGAATATTCTTGCACATGGGTTTTTCACCCGAAATTACCCTATTGACCCTGAGATGTTGGTCTATATAAGGAGGCCTTTACTTCCATTACAAGGATCTTTTTTTTCTCATCTCCTCCCATCTCCTTAATCTATATGCCAGAGATATACAAGAAATATTGAGAGATTGAAGAAAATTTTGAAGAAAACTAAGAGATTTTTGAAGAAATCAAAAGGAGTTTAAGGAATTAAAAGAAAAACTTGGAAGAATTTGGGAGATTTTCTTCAAGTATCAAGAAGAATATTGAGATTATTGGAGGTAACCATTTAACTCTACATAGACTTAGGTTGGAATTCAATCACAATTCACAGACTTAGGACTTTTACACATTTTCAAAACATCTCTTCCTACCCCACTTCATCACACACCACATAGAGCTTGTGATTGAATTCCTATATGTTATTTTCATTAATTTGGATCTAGATATAGCCTTGGGTTCAAGGTAAAATGAGTTTGGAAAAGAATTTTGACTTGATTCTCAAAATAAAACTTGACTCCATTTTCATTTGTTCATATCCTTCTTTTGAAATCCATGAGATCCTCAATATCTCATTGGATTTCCATGAAGTTTGATCTCTCATTATCTATGATCATGTGATTCATATAGGAAAAAAGATAGATTATGGTTGTATCCATACATGTTTGGATAGGTCCAAGTCTTAGACTATGATTTGGATCTCCTAACTAGAAATCTCATGAAATCTTCTCTATATTCCATATAGGTTTAGGTGGGTTTAGTTTTATTTAGTCTCCAAGGACCACTAATTTGAGAGGAGAATAGGATGCAATAAGTCAATAGTCCTCAAGGATCATGTGTTTGAGCGATGAGTTAGATGTAGATTTTCATAGTTTAATTATTAGATTCAAGAGAGCCTAAGATATTCAAAAGCTCATAGGATTGAATAAGACCTTTGGATTCTCTTGCTAGATCCTTAAACATGAGATCTATGGAGGTCCAATAAGGCCAAATCTATGAATCTCTTTATATTTCATTACTTACTTCAATCATGTTTGATCTTGGTTCTCTCTAGAATTATAGATCAAGTTTGGTTTGAGTTATGGATGTTGATTCATCAATGGTGCAGAAATTCATGAACCCGCTGTGATCAAAGATATTTAATTAAATCATGTTCCATTGGATTTGAATGAAACCAATTCGAAAATGTTCATAACTCATATATGTATCAATAGAATTTTTGTTTTGATGAAATTATACTTAGGATAGTTTGGCCTTATGATTTGTGAGTAGGTTGTTCTTTGTCCAAAATTTTGAAGCAGTGAGTTCGTTTTAAAATAAGTAAATCAGAGGCTCAATCAATAATTTTTAACTTTAAATAATTTTTTTTCCTTAAAGTTTAATGTGCTAGGAAAGTTCCCTAAAAAGATTGAAGCAATTCAGATTTATTTAATATTTTTAGAAAATCATATAAAAACTCTTGACAAAGAGTATTAAATTTCTGAGTGATGTCTAGTTTTTAACCAATTCCTAGAGATTGAACCGTTAGATCTTTGATTTTCTTTTTGGGTTAGAAACTAGACTCATAGAGGAACAACATACCATAAAATCATTAAGATCCACCAACCGTTGGAAGTATTTTATTACTATTTTTGAAAGTCTAGTCTCTCTTTGTAATTCTTACAATTCTGTCACAGTTTTGATAAATCTTGAACAACTCTAATATGATGGACTCCTAATGTCCTAAGATCTAAACCATATCGTAAATAATTTCAATTAAGTTTTAATCTAGAGGTTAGATGATCCAAACTAATGAATATCTCATAGCTCATGATCATGCATTCATTCATACATATTGATACTTATGAGTAGAACTCATTTTTTGGTCCAAGTTGTTCTTAATTGAACCAAATTGAACATGACTAAGGGTTCCTTATGATCATGTTGGCGCTGTGGCATCTCTATATGGACTTTACATTGGTTCCTAGTTGAGACTTGTATATCTATAGAGGTGCTATGGTTCCAACTAGCTAAAAGGAATTCAAAGTTATGTCTCCTTTACTTGATTGATATAAGCTAGAAGTTTAGGATTGATCATTTGATATCTTTTTTGAAGCATGTGGACTAATCTTTGTTTTGTAGCGCTCTTGAGGTACAATTTCTCAAACCATTCTCTAGTTTATTTTACTTGTTGATTTTATTGATTTTTTAACTCAATGCGCGACACCTTAGATTAGGTCTTGCCTAATGTGTATATGTGATTAGAGACCTTTTCTTAGGATTTCTATTTCGTAAGCATTGCACGTTTCCCATATCGTAGCTGGATCCCAGGTAAATTTCCTAGTTCCCTATTTTGATCATCACCTTGCTTGCTACTTGATTCATGTGGTTATGAATGATATTTTATCGTTAGCAATCTTGTACTCTTTCGACATGCTTTTGTAATGTATGTATGTATATGTATGTATTAGTGTAGGGCACGCTTAGATTAATAATTCGATTAAAAGGATGTTGAGTAGAGGCGTATCTTGAGATAGGATGAGAAGGGGTGTTTTAACCCGCCAGGCTCCTTCCCCTCACATTCCATAATCCCCGAACCTAGTTAATCTTTGGTTTCGCAAAAGATCAGTTTGATTTTAAAATGGTTTCTTAATTTTCCTTTTAAAAATTAAGTGGCGACTCTTTGTATTTGAATTTGAAAGTTGAAAAAGTTTAAAAAGCATGGGTAAAACTGCGAATATTTACAATATGGCGACTCTGCTAGGGATCAAACCCTGGATCTCTGGTTTAGCAAACCAGAATTTCTAATTTTGGGTTCACTCGAGGATTAGACTTGAAAGCATCCTTTTTTAATTGAATTAACTAATTTTTGCGTACCTGTTGCATTGCACTTGAATGTCTAGCCAGTCGATTGCACGGAACTATGACCTTGGAGGCTCGGGGCAACCCAGTCAGTCAAGCCATTATGGGACCGTGTGATCACCCTTAATCTCGTACCATGTTTTGGTATATGAAGCATCCTATCGGATGTGTGTCAAGGGTCCCTTATTTGATCAAAACCCGGCCTTTGCATGGTAGCTTCCATAGAACCTTTCAATCTTAGGAAATCAATTCTTGATTAGGATTATATGCTAGGGAGTTTAGTATGCCCGAAAGGGGATTATTTGAGATGATGACGATACTTGCTTGATGAAAGATATATAATCTCTTAATAACTTTTGAGCAATTCCTCTTCATGTCCTATGACATTCGGGAACATGCCGAATCATGATTTTAAAATTTTATCTCTTATATCATGTTTAGTTAAGCATCATTGACATTGTATGTATCCGAATTCATGAAAACTATGGTAATAATCTGATCATGTGATCCTTATACACAAAGAATTCTAAAAATACATCTTTAAAAGCAAACAAATTTTTGCCATCTTTATTCCAAAGTATTTAATCACTATTTCAAAGTCTTTGAAGTTTACTTTTTGATTAAAATTCCAAGTCAACCCTTTTTGAGGTATATTTTCGCATTCTCGTCTTTGAAACCCAAAAATCTTGGGGGATTATTTTTAAGAGAAATGCTTTTCAAAAACATTTCAAAGTAAAACTCCAACCCAATCATCTTTGTTAAGAAATGTTTTTATTCTCAAAGGCATTCTCATGGATTATTTTCAAAAGGGTTTATCATCTAAGAAGTACTTGTCAAATGATTTCAAAATGTTTTTTAGAAAAAAGAACAATCTTTGATGGGGAAATGAGGATCATAATAAAAGGAGAAGTTGGCGCACATGACATGGGTAAAGATTTTATATGCTTATGTGCTTTATGTGTTAGGATTAAGATTTTTGTTTCTTTTGCATATAGAATAGGCACACACGTACTTGCGTTGCATCTGTGTGACATATGAATCATTTATATGAATTTCACCAAGCATTTTCAAAAAAAAAATAAAGTTTTTGAAATCAGTCAAATTAATATATAAAAAAAAATGAAACATGGTTAAGATAGAATCAGCTACCAGCACAATTTGGGTCAGGGATTCGAGTGCAAGATGAGTGAGAAGAGAGCCAGAGAAAGAAATGGATCAAGGACAACATGTCGCAGAAATAGCTCAGCTAATAGAAAGAATGGATCAAATGATGATAATGCTTGAAACACTGACCCGCTAAAGGCCTGCAGTTGATCCACCAATAATTGATCCTCCACCTGCTACTAGGGAAGGGGAAGATGATTGGTATGAGGATCTAGAACAACCCAGAGCTGGTGCAAATAAGGCAGAAAAAGAGAAAGTGGAAAAGACTAAGAAAGAGCATATTGAGATGAAAGAAAAAGTGGAAAAGTTAGAAAAAATCGTCGTCCGTAAGTCCAATGGGGTTGACAGTTATCTGCTAGAGTTGGAGAGATTATTTGAGGGCACTCGAGAAAAACTGCCAATTGGTTTCAAGATGCCCGAGATTGATAAGTTCGATGTTTCTGGAAATCCCAGAAACCATGTAAGAATGTGCATTGGGGCTTTTTAGCCGAGCTGCTTGAGTCCCGCCATGATGGCCATGTTGTTTCAATAAACTTTGACTAGGGCAACCTTGTCCTGGTATTTCACTATGGAGCCAAGTAAAACCCATGTGTGGGAAGAAGCTGTAAAAGCTTTTATCACCGAGTATGAATATAATCAAGAACTCGATGTAACTATGAGGGATCTAGAGATGACTACGCAAGAGAATAAAGAGTCATTTGCTGAATTTTTGGCACGTTGGAGGGGGAAGGCCACAAAAATGACCCAACGGCTGTTGGAGAAAGAATAGATCCAGATTATATTAAAGAATCTATAAAGTGTCTATCAAGAGAAGCTCATGTATCAATGCATCCACAACTTCGCAGAATTGTTTGAGATAGGAACAAGGATAGAAGACACGACCAAAGATGGGAAGATTGAGAAGGAAGAGTCCCAGGGGCATCGCTCTAAGAGACCGTTTTATGGAGGGAATATGGGAAAACAGGTGGCAATTGATATTAATGTTCTGAACCAGCCAGAAGAAGGGAAGAATTTCCAAAGAAGGGGGGTGTGACGAGACCAAGGTTGGGGGGACAGCCTCATCGCTTCACAGATTTCGGGATTTCTCTGACTGCCACTATTACGCGGCTAATGGAAAAGGGATATTTAAAGTCATTAGATCCGAGGCCAATGCCTGATCCACACCTTCCAGGCTTCAATACAAACCTCTATTACGAGTTTCATCTAGCTCATGGCCACGCAACAGACCGATGTATGAGGCTATGGCATGAAGTAAAAAATTTGATTGATGGCAAAATCATTTCCCCTCCACCAACTGATCGGTTGAATATGACCCGAAACCCACTCCCCAATCATCATGCTATACCACCGACGCGAAACATCAATCTTTTGGATGATAGGAAGGAAGTCTTCGATCCATCCGTGTTAATCATACCTATAGGATAGACTGCCAAACCTTACGAATTTCCAGAGGACCAAGAGGTGTGCCTTATAGGAGTTGAGGAAGAGGAGTGGTTAGTAGGAGGAGAAGAAGAACGGTTCGAGGAAGACATAGACAATGAAATCCTCCAAATCAATTGGTGGGATCCAAACAATCCTGCTGATGACTCCATTTGGAGGGAGGAGGAGGTGAACAGTGACACCAACGGCCTGTGGTCTAAAGAAAAAGAAGAGGGAAAAGCTGAAGAAGTAATCAATCATGCTAAGCGTCACGAGTTGGAGGGGGGCAATTTAGAAAAAGGAAAAGAGAAAGATTTTGAAGAAAATAGAGAAGAAGGTCAAGTGTTACATAAACACTTCATTATGAAAGAAGGAGATTTCCCCTACTGTGGCTCTTTAGAGCCATGGGTAGACTGTAAAGATAAATACTTCAAGAAGGGTTTGAGATCTCTTTCTTATATGAATTCGCTGACTATGAAGATCCATATCTACAAGCGCCCACAGAACCAATTATTGTCCAAGATTGGATTCGTGCACTGGAAGGTCTGGCTATGAGGAATCTTTTTAATGAAGAAGGCAAAAAGACCGAGGAGAGCAGTCTAAAGAAGATCATAGAGATGGAGATTGGGAAAATTATGATAGGAAAGATATTGGAGGAAGAGATCAAGGAAAATAAAGCAAGGGGAGAAGAGTCAGAAAAGGAAGAGGAGACAGAATCAGGGGATTTGCCAATAGGTCATTGAGTCTAGTGATAGAATTCTCCTACCCTGGAAGTCTGTAATGGCCAAGTATGAGCCAAACTTTATAATTTTCTGTTATCAATGAAAATGTGTTTGATTGCGCTTACTTGACTACGCTTAATGATTATAACTATGAAAAAGAAAGTGAACTTGCATGCAAAATCATTGAGGAAACCTTGCCAATTGACTTAGGGAATGAAGAATATTCTTAAAGTGTTTCTTTCCTTATTTCACTCAATAAAGATAAAAGCATAAACTTGATCTCATTGCTAAAAGAATACAATGATGGTTTGCATGGTCCTATAATGATATGCCAAGATTAAATTCAAAGATTATCCAACATCACCCCTTTATACCAAGCCTAAAAGTTGATCTCACAGTCCAAAGCCATAAACTTGGTCACTAAGTGGTAGATGAACTTCTTGCAAAAAGTAAAAAAAAAATGATGCGTGTTGATTTCAAAATCTAAATCCTAGCCAGTCAAAATCATGAATAAGAGGTTGTGAGCCAGAAAAAAGAAAGGAAAGGGAAAGGAGAGAATAAATGATATTGAAAATTCTTGAGCACTTTAAAGGAAATCATGAGTATAAAAATTATCTCAAGGTTTCAAAAATTAGAAATGAAAAGAGAGATTTGAAAGCATCAATTAGCCTCGAAATTTGTGAAAAACTCAATATAGCCAAGTAACCATAAAGCAATGCAGAGATATCTTTGAGAAAATAAAACAAAGAGAGATTTGAAGAGATGATGATAAAGTATGATTAAAAGCACGATGTGCTATAAGGGTTATAAAGATTAACTAGCTAGTGAAAAGAAAAAAAGGGTCAACCGTAAAAAAAAAGTCTGTCATGCTACAAAAAGGCTACTACAAGTGAGGTGCACTCACTAGACCTAAATGGCAACATGGCTCGAAAAGCCCACAAATTCTTGAAGCCTTATTCTTTCAAAATCTTCAGAGTTGATGAACTATGTTTTGACCTGATTTCCATTCGGGGATACGTAGGCGGCCTGCAAGGTTCGATCACAATCGCACACACACAGTCAATCATTGCATTTCTTTCAAGCCTCGACTGAACTATGATAGGACCTGATGCCCATTCGGGGATAAGTAGATGGGTCTCCCAAGGCCCTCGGTCCAAAAAAGAAACCCAATTAATTCATGGAATTACCTTGAAAACTAACGGCAAACTATTGTTTGCCCAGAAGCCGCGTCATCTCCCTCAAACCACGGGCAAACTTCATTTGCCAAGCATTTCCAAGCCCCCTATCAAACTAGGGGCAAACTGTCGTTTGTCAAATGAGATATCTTTGTGTTTACTGGCTTTCAACGATCAAGTTTGGACATCCTGAAAATTCTTGAGGTTAAGAGCTGAAGTTTTCATGCATAAATCTGAATTGATTTAAGATGGAAAGAAACATGAAAAGAAGAATTCTTCATTATCATTTAGCCAATCATAAAGAAAGATACAGTGAAAGTGATCTTGTCAGAATCAAGATATAAAAATATACTTTACTTTTCTAAAGATTTGCAGTGTGGAAGTAAAGGTCGAACCCACAGAGATTGATTAACTACCGCGCTTTAATTTTAAAACCTAAATCTAATTAATTAAGAAAAATAGATTTTGATTTGATTTTAATAAAACTAAGAACAATAAAAGTAAATCTAAATTATGAAAGCAATTAAAGTTGTTTTAAAGATATTTAAAGGGAACCTAGGATTGCAAATCCACCACTAGCTTCATAATAGGAATATTTATGAATCACTTTAGCCTATTAAGTTGGATGATAATGGGGAATTGTAGCTACAAGCTCAATTCCTCCGTCAAGAAAATAATTATGGTTCAAGCACCAACATAATCCATCTTCGGTTAGCACGAATTATCCCACACTAAACTAGGGTTGTGGTATAATCCGTCTAATCTAGGCATGGACTATTCGGATACTTGATAGCACAATTCAATAAAGCACCATTACATGTAAATAATCTAAACAAGCACAGCAAGCATAGATCATTGAGCACATCACAGTCAAAATAGATCTAAGACAAGAATAAACTTTGAAAGTAATGATTTAATCAATTAAAAGCACGATTTATTTATAAAAATCCTCGAAACATGTAACTGTCATCCATACATAATAAAACTAAAATAAAAACATAAAAAAAACCCTATTACTTGGCTAGGGTTTCATTGAAACCCTAGATCTAGAGTTTAGTTGGCCATAGAATTGATGAACAGCAAGAGGTTGATGGAGGAGGCCATGGGAATCCTTGGTCTTCTTCTTCTTCTCCTTGTTTTTCTCTCTTCAATGGCTGAAAAAAATGTATAATATGGCCGTATATTGATGTGTATAATGATGTGTAATGATTTGTAATACTAAATTTGAGTTAGAATAGGATTTATATAGAGTTTAGAAGGATTTAGGAAGCTTTCCTAAGCCAAATCGCACTAAAACTGCTATATTTTGTAATCTGGACGTCATATGCACAAACCACCTTCGCTGGGCACTTTAATTTAACAAAATACGTGTTTTTGATTTTTGCACAGGTCGCTCGCGCGACCCGCTCGCGCGAGGTCCTTTTCGCTGCACTGCGCGACTTTCGTATAATTGCGATAACTGTTTGCTCGGAACTCGGATTGACTCGCCGTTTGAAGCCACGCGTCCGTAACTCAAAGATCTACATTTTATATCTCTGGAGAAATTTCTCAAATCAAAAGTATCCTTTGTCAAAAATGCAATTTTCTGAGACTTCTACTGCATTCAGCTTTCACCGGAATCACCGTTTGAGCCCAGAATGACTTCCAAAGCCACTAATCGTTGGATTTTTGTGCATTTTCATATTAAAGCTCCAAAACCTACAAAATATAGAATACTTAATAAAAATTACTTAATAACTACATGAAATGGGCTAACAAAGCGTATTTTTAGGACTATAAACGGCAACTATTCGTCGCCGATCAGAAAGGATACTATAAGATGAAAATTTTCTAAAATTAATCAGAAAAGGACAAAGAAAAGAAAGCCGAATTGGTCACAACATTTGAAAAATGTGTGTGTCTCTACTCAGTTTCAGTCTACCTTCTTGAAATCTGAAAGATACATTCCTCACATGGATCATCAAGAATTCAAAATTTCAAAAGAAGGGTAATAGCATGGAGGTCAGGAAGTCAGATCTCCCTCTGCCAAGGAAATCGAACAGAGATTGAATAATACTCTCAGAAAGAACAAAATCAGGTGAATATCCTCGGCAGATCAAGCACCAAACCATACAAGCTAATCATTTGATGTACGGGAAAGTCTTGACCATAGTCAAAAGGGGAATCAGTGAGTAAAAAAGCGAGGTTGTCATGAGGAACTGGCTCGTACTTCTTCCTCTTCTTACTTAAATCACCTAAACTGCTATCCATAGCAAGCAATCTATCAAAAAAAGAAGATTTAAAAAAAAGGGGGAAGATAAATCCAAAATAAGAAGCACATCAATATCTCTTGAGCTAGAATAGCCCCAATGAAAATCTTTTGGGCTGGACCAGCTCCGATCGAATTCTCTGTCTTGGTATAAGTCATCTATCACAGCCTATAAGTCACCGATCAAATCCTCGATCCTGGTATAAATTGTCTATCGTAGCCTATAAGTTACCGATCAAACTCTCGATCTTGGAATAAGTAGCCTATCGTAGCCTATAAGTTACCGATCAAAATCTCGGTCTTGGCATAAGAAGTCTATTACAACCTATAAGTCACCAATCAAATCCTTGGTCTTGGTATAAGTCGTCTATCATAACCTATAAGTTACTGATCAAACTCTCAATCTTGGTATAAGTCATCTACCTCAGCCTATAAGTTACCGATCAAACTCTCGATCTTGGTATAAGTCGTCTATCGCAGCCTATAAGTTACTGATCAAATTCTCGGTCTTGGTATAAGTCATCTATCGTATCCTGTAAGTCATCCATCAAATTCTTGGACTTGGTATAAGTCGTTTATCGCAGCCTATAAGTCACCGATCAAACTATCAGGCTTAGTAGAAGTCGTCTATTGTAGTCTATAAGTTATCGATTAAACTCTCGATCTTTGTATAAGTCATCTATCGCAGCCTATAAGTCACCGATAAAATCCTCGATCTTGGTAGAAGTCGTCTATCGCAGCCTATAAGTTACCAATCAAACTCTTGGTCTTGGTATAAGTTGTCTATTGTAGCCTATAAGTTACCGTTCAAATTCTAGGTCTTTGTATAAGTCATATATCGCAGCCTATAAGTCACCGATCAAACTCTCGATCTTGGTATAAGTCATCTATCATAGCCTATAAGTCACCGATCAAATCCTCGGTCTTGGTATAAGTCATCTATCGCAACCTATAAGTTTTCGATCAAACTCTCGGTCTTGGTATAAGTCATTTATTGTAGCCTATAAGTTGCCGATCAAATTCTCGGTCTTGGTATAAGTCATCTATCTTAGCCTATAAGTCACCGATCAAACTCTCAATCTTGGTATAAGTTGTTTATCGCAGCCTATAAGTCACCGATTAAATCCATGGTCTTAGTATAAGTCATCGATCGCAGCCTATAAGTCACCAATCAAATCCTTGGTCTTGGTATAAGTCATCTATCGCAGCATATAAGTTACCGATCATACTCTTGATCTTGGTATAAGTCGTCTATCAGAGCCTATAAGTTACCGATCAAATTCTCAGTCTTGGTATAAGTCATCTATCGCAGCCTATAAGTCACCGATCAAACTCTCAATCTTGGTATAAGTCGTCTATCGCAGCCTATAAGTCACCGATCAAACTCTCTATCTTGGTATAAGTTGTCTATCGCAGCCTATAAGTCACCGATCAAATCCTCAGTCTTTGTATAAGTAGTCTATCATAGCCTATAAGTTACCGATCAAACTCTCACTCTTGGTATAAGTCATCTATTATAGCCTATATGTTACCAATCAAATTCTCGATCTTGGCATAAGTCATCTATCGTAGGCTATAAGTCACTGATCATATCCTCTGTCTTGGTATAAGTCGTCTATTGGAACCTATAAGTTACTGATCAAACTCTCGATCTTGGTATAAGTCATCTATCGTAGCCTATAAGTTACCAATCAAATTCTCTGTCTTGGTATAAGTCGTCTATCGTAGCCTATAAGTCACCCATCAAATTCTCAATCTTGGTATAAGTCATCTATCACAGCCTATAAGTCACCGATCAAATTCTCAATTTCGGCATAAGATGTCAATTACAGCCTACATAAATTTGGGATCATTGAATTTGGAGCAATTCTGACTTTCCTACAAACCTTGATAAGACACCGGAGTAAGAGGCGCGAAGAGCATCTCAATTTAATCATATTCGCAGTGTAAAGCAGGAAGCACATCTTTATCAAGACGTCATGATAGAGAAATTAGGGCATAGAACGCATCCTTGGCATTAGAAAAATAGCATGATTTCGAATCATCGCGCTTAGTAGCATAGAGCACAAGACTGCTTGAACATGTGCTTCACGACAGGATAGATAAATTCATCCGTCTGACTAATTGTGCTTCTGTGTGGTCCCTTGGCTGAACTATGTCCTGGTCTGATTCCCATTGCGATACGTAGGCAACTCAACATTGAGCACGACCAGCACCTACTATCTAGGCGTCCTGTTTTGCAACACACTTTGCTTTTACATGAACTCAACAGTATGGTCAAAGACTCGTCTTCACATAGGCTTCGACATTCACTTGTGACTCGTTGCTTCACAAGTTCTACCAAAGAGGGTCAAACTGTAGACACCCCTATTTTCACCGACCGCCAAATTCAGGGGATGGTTACCCCTAGACTGATGATGACACCGTTTGGCGAGATTCGAAGACTTTTTTCTAAATAATTCGAAGTCCTTCAAAAGATTCTGCAACTCCAATTGAGTTCTTAAAAAAAGAGAGAAAAAGAAAAAAAAATATCGGGTATTCGGGGAAAACCTGGATGTTGAAATACGTATGAGAAAAGTGGTTTGGGAAATTGATTTCAAAAAAAAAAAGAAAAGAAAAAAAATACATATATATATATATAAAGGGAGAGAAAGAAGAGAATTTTGAAAAAGAAAAGAAAAGAAGAAGAAAACAAAAATATGTATATACATAACCTATTAAGTATATAGGTATATTAGTATAATCTATTAAAGCATATTATTTAAGTATATATATATAAGTTTGTACTTAGTGTATGAATGAATATATTTTAAAAAAATGAAATAAAAAGTTATAATACCATTGGTTGTGGCACGCGGGATAGGCGGCGGCACCCGCTGAGTGCCGGAACGGCACTCACTGAGTGCCGCAGACAACTCAGTGAGTGCGCTCGCTGTAACAGCCTGTTTTTCTCAAATACGTATGGAATATTCTTGCACATGGGTTTTTCACCTGAAATTACCCAATTGACCCTGAGATGTTGGACTATATAAGGAGGCCTTCACCTCCATTACAAGGATATTTTTTTTTCTCATCTCCTCCCATCCCCTTAATCTATATGCAACAGATATACAAGAAATATAGAGAGTTTGAAGAGAATTTTGAAGAAAACTTAGAGATTTTTGAAGAAATCAAAAGGATTTTGAAGAATTGAAAGAAGAAGTTGGAAGAATTTGGGAGATTTTCTTCAATCGTCAAGAAGAATATTGAGGTTATTAGAGGTAACCATTTAACTCCACATAGACTTCAGTTGGAATTCAATCACAATTCATAGACTTCTGACTTTTACACATTTTCAAAACCTCTCTTCCTAACCCATTTCATCACGCACCACATAGAGATTGTGATTGAATTCATATATGTTGTTTTCATTAATTTGGATCTAGAATAGCCTAGGGTTCAAGGTAAAATGAGTTTGTAAAAGAATTTTGACATGATTCTCAAAATAGAACTTGACTCCATTTTCTTTTGTTTATATCCTTCTTTTGAAGTCCATGAGATCCCCAATATCTCATTGGATTTCCATTGAGATTGATCTCTTATTCTCTATGATCCTGTGATTCACATGAGAAATAAGATAGATTATTGTTGTGTCCATAAATGTTTGGATAGGTCCAAGACTTAGACAATGATTTGGATCTCCTAACAAGAAATCTCATGGAATCCTCTATATATTCTATAGAGGTTTAGGTGGGTTTAGTTTCATTTAGTCTCCAAGGACCACTAATTTGAGAGGAGAATAGGATCTAATAAGTCTATACTCCTTAAGGATCATATGTTTGAGAGAGGAGTTAGATGCATATTTTCATAGTTTAATTATTAGATTCATGAGAGCCTAAGACGTTCAAAAGCCCATAGGATTGAATAACACCTTTGGATTCTCTTGCTAGATCTTTAAATATAAGATCTATGATGGAGGTCCATTAAGGCCAAATCTATGAATCTCTTTGTATTTCATTACTTACTTCAATCATGCTTGATCTTGGTTCTCTCTAGAATTATAGATGAAGTTTGGTTTGAGTTATGGATTTTAATTCATCTATGGTGCAGTGAATTCATTAACCCGCTGTGATTAAAGATTATTAATTAAATCATGGTCCACGAGAATTGAATGAAACCAATTAGAAAATGTTCATAACTCATATATGTATCAGCAGAATTTTTGTTTAAATGAAATTTTAAACTTAGGATGGTTTGGCCTTATGATTTGTGAGTAGGCTGCTCTCTGTCCAAAATTTCAGAGCAGTAAGTTCGTTTTAAAATAAGTAAATTTTTCCTTAGAGTTTAATGTCTTAGGAAAGTTCCCTAAAAAGAATGATGCAATTCAGATTTATTTACTATTTTTAGAAAATCATATAAAAATCCTGGACAGAGAGTATTAAATTTCTAAGTGATGTCTAGTGTTTGCCCAATTCCCAGAGATTGAACCGTTAGATCTTTTATTTTCATTTTGGGTTAAAACGAGACTCATAGAGGCCCAACATACTCAAAAATCATTAAGATCCAACTGTTGAAAGTATTTTATTCCTATTTTTGAAAGTCTGGTCTGCTCTTTGTAATTCTTGCAATTCTGTCACATTTTTGATAAATCTTGAACAACTCTAATCAAATGAACTCCTAATGTCCTAAGTCTAAACCATGTCTTAAATAATGTCAATTAAGTTTAAATCTAGAGGCTAGATGATCCAAACTAATGAATATCTCATAGCTCATGATCATGCATTCATTCATACATATTGATACTTATAAGTATAACTCATTTTTTGGTCCAAGCTGCACTTAATTGAACCAAATTGAACATGACTAGGGTTCCTTATGATCATGTTGGGGCTATGGCATCTTTATGGACATTACATTGGCTCCTAGTTAAGACTTGTATATCTATAGAGGTGCTATGGTTCTAATTAGCTAATAGGAATTCAAAGTTATGTCAATTCCTCCTTTACTTGATAGATTTAAGCTAGAGGTTTAGGATTGATCATTTGATATCTTATTTGAAGCATGTGAACTAATCTTTGTTTTGTGGCTCTCTAAGGTACAATTTCTCAACCTTTCTCTAGTTTATTTTACTTGTTGATTTTATTGATTTTTCAACTTCATGCACGACACCTTAGATTAGGTCTTGCCTTATGTGTATATGTGATTAGAGACCTTTTCCTATGATTTCTATTTTGTATGCATTGCACGTTTCCCATATCACAGCTGGATCCTGGGTAAGTTTCCTATTTCCCTATTTCGATCATCACCTTGCTTACTACGTGATTTATGTGGTTATGAAGATATTCTATCGTTAGCAATGTTGCACTCTTTCGACATGCTTTTGTAATGTATATATGTAGTAGTTGAGGGCACGTTTAGATTAATAATTGGATTAAAAGGATGTTGCACTCTTTCGTATTGACCCATCGGATATGTTTGCTCTGAAAAATTCATAGCTGCTCGGCCCCGTCAGATATTTTTGCTCTGAAAATCCGCAACCTCTCGGCCCCGTCGGATATGTTTGCTCTGAAAATCCACAGCCACTCTGCCCCGTCGGATATGTTTGCTCTGAAAATCTACAGCCGTTCGGCCCTGTCATATGTTGGCTCTCTGAAAATCTACAGCCGTTCGGCCCCGTCATATGTTGGCTCTCGAAAATCCGCATCCGCTCAGCCTCGTCGAACATGTTTGCTCTAAAAAATCCACAATCGTTCAACCCTGTCGGATATGTTTGCTCTGAAAAATCCATAGCCGCTCGGCCCTGTCGGATATGTTTGCTCTGAAAATCCGCAGCAGCCCAACCCTGTCGGATACGTTATCTCTGAAAATTCCACAGCCGTTCGGCCCTGTCAGATATGTTTGCTCATTTCAATCGTCAAGATCGGGAGCCATATATGCTCAATTCAATTTTCAAAATTAAAAGTCAATCAGACTCAAATCAATTCATTCTTCTAAAATCCGAAGTCTTTCAGACTCAAATAAATTCATTCTTCTTAAATTAGGAGTATTTGACTCAAATAAATTCATCTTTTTCAAAATTTGGAGTCAATCAGACTTAAATCAATTTACTCTTCTAAAATCAGGAGTCTTTCAGACTTAAATCAATTCATCTTTTTAAAACTGGGAGTCAATCAGACTTAAATCAATTTATTCTTCTAAAATCAAGGGTCATTCATACTCAAATCAATTCATCTTTTTAAAACCAGAAGTCAATTAGACTAAAATAAATTTATTCTTCTAAAATCAGGAGTCATTCAGACTCAAATCAATTCATCTTTTCAAAACCAGGAGTCAATCAGACTAAAATAAATTATTCTTCTAAAATCAGGAGTCATTCAGACTCAAATCAATTCATATTTTCAAAACTGGGAGTCAATCGGACTCAAATCAATTTATTATTCTAAAATCAGGAGTCAATCAGACTCAAATCGATTCATCTTTTCAAAATCGAGAGTCAATCAGACTCAAATCAATTTCTATTTCCAAATTAGAAGTCAAAAAGAATTTTAATTTTCAAAATCAGGAGTTTAAATGAGACTTAAAGAATCATTGAGGACTAACACAAATGCCATAAAGGACTAACGAGGGTTGCCATCAACGATTGCCATAGAGGATTAACGAGGATTACCATTCAGGCCAGATAGAGATTGTTTTTGAGGCCTAATAGAGATTGCTATAGAGGACTAATGAGGAAAGTCGCCAGGTTAGGTGTTAAGTTGACATAAATAAATTTATATTTTTAATCAGACTCAAAAGCTTTCAAAAAAAATAAGAGTCGATTTGACTATAACGTATTTCTACTTCTTAGCAATTCGGAGTCAAACAGACTCAAAAAATTTCTGATTTCCAAAATTTGGGAGTCGATAAGACTCAAAACAAATCCTATTTCCAAAACTCAAAACAAAATTTTTTAGTTGTGAGTCAATCAGACTCAAAGCATTCAAATTTATCAAAAATTGGGAGGCAATTTGTCTCAACAAGAACTTTTGCAAAATCTGGAGTTCATCAGACTCGAAAAATTTGTGTTTCACAAAATTGGGAGTCGAATCGGACTTAATGAATTTTCAAATTTTCTAAAAATTGGTGTCGAATTAGACTCAAAGAATTATCTTATTTCAAAAATAGAGATCGTTATAGGAGACTAACAGGGATTGTCATTGAGGTCTAAAGATTGCCGTAAAGAAGCTGTCAATGAGGACTAACGCTTATAAAGAGAAGTTGCTAATGAGGACTCAGGGAGTTGATTTTTTTCAAAATTCAGGGAGTCTTCAGACTCATAGAATTTGGACGGAGCAGATAGAAAGAATGATTTTCTTCATTTGCGGACCTTTGAAAGAAACACATCGATCTTGTCAAAACAGGGAAGTCACCTTTGCCCCTAGTCTTGGGCTCTTCTTATATTGTCACTTTAGCATTATGTTGTGAATCTTGTGATAGTATTCGAAACCTCTGCTCGTATTGTTATCGGGATGCTCAGGGAGACTTGTCAAATCTTTATCCATCTTCTTGAACCCACACAGTTGAGACCATTCATTGACTCACCAAGGGGGGACGAACTTGACAAAGCTAATTACACAAGGCGACTAACTCCAAATTCTGTATCAATGTGTTTTCACGTGAATAATGTATCATCTCATATTTTATTCGTCGATTTAGAAATGGCAGTGCTTTGCTGATAAATCTAAACTTCCCCTTTTGATTTAGAGAATTCTTTGACCATCTAGAATGTGCTTCAAATTAGTTTTTTAGCTTATAGAATGAAAGGCACTCTATTTCAATCTTTTCAAAACAAACTTAATTTCTTGAGAACTTGCCTTAGGTATAGAGAGCTTTTGGAAAACAAAGTTTGCCCCTAGTTTAAAAGAGACTTGGGGTCTTACTTCTATGATAAAAGAGGTTTTCAGCAAACGAAATTTGCCCCTAGTCTGGAATGAGGGATCTACAGGTGCTAACGATATTGCTGGTGTTTTTTGGATTGAGAACCAAGTAAGGCTAGCCTACTTATTCGAATGGGAATCCAAGTCCAAAGTAGTTCGTCTAAAGTTTGAAAAGAAAGTGCTAGATCATAGCAAAGGTGTCGACCGAACTGAACAGGTTGCCTACGTATCCCCGAATGAGAATCAGGTCGAGCATAGTTCAAGTACTCTAGAGGTTTTGAAAGAACTAGGCTTCAAGAATAGGTAGGCTTTTTGAGGAATGTTTTCATTTGGCTTCAATGAATGCTCTTTCTGAAATGAGTCGCTTATGGTAGCCTTCGAACAAGATGATGAGAACATAAACTACTTTTCCCTCTTATTTTCTTTCTTTTCTTTCTTTTCTTCTTTTTTCCTTTTCTTTTCTTTTTGTTTGTGGTGGTTGATTCTTTTCACCTTTTCACTAGCAAGTCTATACAACTCTCATAACACATCATGTTTTAAACATACTCTATCATGCTCACAAGTCACAAAGCAGTATAAACCCTCCAAATCACTCTTTACATTTTTCAAAGATATCTCTGTATTGTTTTAGGCCCACTTAGCCATTGAGCCTTCCACAAAATGTTGAGACTAATTGATACTTTCCAATCTCTCTTTTGATTTCCAATATTTTTTCTTCGTTTAGAACAACTCGAAGCCTTGAGATAATTCATGTGCCAATGATGTTCTTTGAAGTGCTCAAGAATGCTCAATCTTACTTATTCTCTACTTTTCCTTTTTCTCTTTCCTTTCTTTTCTCTACCTCACTATCTCTTACGATTTTGACTGGCTAGGAATCGGATTTTGAAATCAACACGCATCTTATTTTTCCTCTAACTTTTACATAGGTGCCCTTTTAAGCTTTCTTTTTTTTCTTTTCTTTTTCTTTTCTTTTTGTTTGTGGCGGTTGCTTCTTTTCACCTTTTCACTAGCCAGTCTATCTTTACAACTCTCATAACACATCATGTTTTAATCATACTCTATGGTGCTCACAAGGCTTAGAGCAGTATCAACCCTCCAAATCACTCTTTATCTTTTTCAAAGATATCTCTGCATTGGTTTAGACCCACTTAGCCATTGAACTTTCTACAAAATTTTGAGACTAATTGATACTTTCCAATCTCTCTTTTTATTACCAATATTTTTTCTTCGTTTAGAATAACTCGAAGCCTTGAGATAATTCATGTACCAATGATGTTCTTTGAAGTGCTCAAGAATTCTCAATCTTACTTATTCTCTTCTTTTCCTTGTTCTCTTTCCTTTCTTTTCTGTACCTCACTATCTCTTTTGATTTTGACTGGCTAGGATTTGGATTTTGAAATCAACATGCATATTATTATTGTTAGTTTTTTTTTGCTCTAACTTTTGCCTAGGTGCCCTTTCTGGTTTTCATCCTAGCGAGCTCTTTCTTTTTTCTCTCTCTCTCTTTCTTTCCTTTTTTGAAAGAAGAAGAAGTTCATTTCAAAAATCTGGCTACCATCAAGGACCAATTTTATGGCTTTGGACTGGTTGGGCTCATCTTTTAGGCTTGTTATTTGAAAAAAGGGGATGGTGAACAATCATCAAGAAGTTCCAAGTTCATCTTTTCAAGATTCAGCAAGAGCATCTTCAAATTCTTAAAGTAAAGCTAATCAATTCTCTAATCCTCCTTGGATTTGGCACAGAATTTGCTTTGATCATTTAGGGATCCTTTTTAATTCAAAGATTTACTAACGGAGTATTTTCTATAATCATTTGAAAAAGTGACTTTTCCTTTTCTTCTTCTTTTCTTTTTTCATTGGCTTATTGATCCATATATTCACGACTTAGCACACTGAATCAAGGAGAATGAGATTTTATTCAACTAGTGGAGAAAGAGGGTTACATTACTTGACTCGATAAACAAAGCCTTGAAAAATAACTGACTGACTCAAAGACACAACTAGACTTGACACTTGACTCCTATTTGATATGACTTAATTATCGGACTAGACTTGACATGGTCTCAACCGGAGTGTCACAGATGATTTTCAATTTATTGGGTACCCAAGAGCATCCACATTTGCTTTAACAACAGCATCAGTTCCAAATACTATCACCTCACTGGCATCATTTGAACCTCCGGGTTTGACTCCCGTACTTGCAGAAACATCATCCACCCCTATGGCCAACTCTTTAGCAGAATAGTCCTCCTCTGACTCATACCAAGTGCTGTCAATGTCTTTTTTGAATTTGTTGGTTGGATCAAGGCCAGCTGGTTGCTGCATATTAATGAAGGCAACAAATCCCTTGAGGGTGCTTGGCAATGGCTGGGATTAAGAGGTGGAAGAATGAAAGGCTTTGAAGTCATGATAGTCAGGCCAAATGTCACTCGATGGATTCAGTGAAGGAATAATAATTTTCTGATCAATGAGATCTTGGATTTCATGGCAATGTCTTATGCAAGAATCGATCTTGTGGTCATGGGTCTGATAGTAACCACAGTACAATGAGGAATTATAGTTGCGGGGTATGGAACTTGGTGGTGGCCTCGGGACTAGGGGTTTGAGGTGGCCTTTCTTGACGAGGTGGTCAAGGGCTGTGGATAATGGTATACCAAGGTTGGTGAAAGTTCTTGGTTTGTAGGTTTGGCTTGATTTTTGATTTGATTGAGTTGGCTTTTGGGTTAGAGGGGATTGGACCTAGATATGGACTTGAGATCGGAAATGGGTTTTGGAGATTGGCCAGTTATGACCGTGGATTTTGGTGATTGGTTGGGTTTGGATATTGGCTTTGGTGATTGGTTGGGTAATCCATAATTCCCTTCTCCAATTTGTTCATTACTACCTTATTCAAATCCACTTACTTTTTGAGTAACTGACAGAGCTCAAACGTTAGCCTCTCCAATTGATTCACATTAAGTTCTATTGCTCAATAATGGCTTGCAGCTTGTTCACTCTCTCTTCCAAAGCTCTATGGGCCATTGGTGGGTTTGTCTCAACATGATGGTCCATGATCTCCTTTAATCAAGAGAGACGAACCCAAGAAGATTAGAAGTGTCCTCACTAGAGGACTTGGTTGTTCCACTCTTTTTACAAAATAGATAGGAAAAGAAAGATCCGCATGCAGATTTGATCAGTAAGGGATTTTTGAGGGACTTTGATCTTGATTGGGAAGAAGATATTGAGAGTTTGTATGCTACACGTATGTAATGATATCGATTGGAGAGAGTACAAAATGCACATGCTCTAACGATTTTATGTAGCTAAATGCATGCACTGCACACATGGCACATGGATGAAATGTAAGTGTGTGTGTGTGCCTATTTATATGCCAAAGAAAAGGAAAATTCTAATCCTAACACGTACACACATAAGCACATAAAATCCTCACTCGTATCAAACGCGCCAATTTCACCTCTCATTGTGATCCTCACTACCCTTTCAAAGGTTGGAATATCAAAAAATTTTAAAATTCATTTGAAAAGCATTTCTTTAAATGATGAGATCTTTCAAAACAATTCTCAAGGATTTTGAATCTTTTATTTAAAATGAGGATGTGAAAAGATTTCTCAATAATTTTGCTTTGAAATTCATTTGAAGTGCATTTCTTCCAAAAATAATTCCCAAATTTTTTTTTGGATTTTTCCTTAGAAGATGATCATGTGAAAATATACTTTAACAAAGATTAGTTTGGAGGTTTAATAAAAAAGTGAGCTCCAAAGATTTTGAAAGTGTGATTTTCCGAAAAAACTTTGGGTAGAAGGGTCACATGATCGGATTATCACCGCACTTTTCATGAATTTGGATACATACAAGGTAAAATGATGCTAAGCTAAATATGATATAAGAGATGTAATCTTATAATCAAAATCTAACATATTCTCAAACGTCAAGGGACGTGAAGAAAAATTTCTTTAAAGTGATTAAGAGGTTATACATCTTTCATCAAGCAAACATCATCATGCATCTCAAGTATTCCATTCCAGGCATACAAAACTTCCTAACACATAACCTTAATCAGGAATTGATTTCCTATGATTGAAAGGTTCCATGGAAGCTACCATGCAAAGACTGGGTTTTCGTCAGATAAGAGACCCTAGACACACATCCGATAGGATACTTTATGTACCAAATCATGGTACGAGATCAAGGGTGATCACACAGTCCCATGATAACTTGACCGACTGGGTTGCCCCGAGTCTCCAAGGTCCTAGTTCCGTGCAATCAACTGGTGAGACATGCAAGTGCAATGCAACAGGTACACAAAAATTAATTAATTTGATTAAAGGGATGCTTTCAAGTCGAATACTCGAGTGAACCCAAAATGAGAAATTCTGGTCTACGAAACCAGAGATTCTGGGTTCGATCTCCAGGAGAGTCGCCAGATTGTGGATATCGCAATTTTTCCTACCCATAGCTTTTTCAAAAAAAATTTCATATTAAAAACACGAGTCGCCACTTAATTTTTAAAAGGAAAAATTTAGAAACCATTTTAAAGCAAATCAATCTTTTTTGGAAACCAGAGATTAACCAGATCCAGGGATTATAGAGTAAAAGAGGAAGGAGCCTGGTGGACTAAAACACCTCCTCTTATCCTATCTCGTGATAGGCCTCTAGTCAACATCCTTTAATCAAATTTATTAATCTAAGCATGCCCTCAACTAATACATATATATTGATACACCCAAAGTTGGCTCTATCTTATGACTGAGCGGTTCAAACCAGCAGCGAGTCCATGTACCGGTCAAATCGTGCACAACTCCTCGGACAAGCATCATCCTGAGCAGTCTAGTCTACTCATCATCCCGATCGGTTTATCCACGACTCGGCCAACAGGTCGGGAAAACCGCACAGGCACCTCCCACCGCAGGAACAGCTCATCCGGGCCCACAGGCATGATCCCGAGCATTACGGGCAGTTCCCTACTCAAGCTAGAAGACTAATGGAAAGTGCAAGCTATTTCCTAATCCAATTAGGAAACCCCCACAATTAATGTCAATCTATATTAATTGGATTATGTATCCTTATCCATGTACGAGTAGGTCTCTTATATCTATAAAAGAGACCACTCACCCCCCATGGAAGGGGTGAACTCTTTAGTCTACACAGCACCTCTATAAAATTCACCATTATACGCATACACCTGGCTGGTATTACTGGTAGTGCCACCCCTCTTTGTTGGTTCACCAACCCCATCGGTGATCTGCTAGTGAACGTGCTCAAACACATTCGTGGACGTAGGTACCTTCATTAACAGGACAAAACCACATACAAAAAAATAGTCTCTCACTCTCTCTCTCTCTCTCTCTCCTAAAATTGCTCTACTTTACTCTTACCAATTTCGGGCATCATCAGTTTGGCGCCGTCTGTGGGAAACGACAAGTCTTCTCATCAACAAATCTCTTGACTAATCGTCATGCCACCGAAGAAGGGTAAGGAGGCTGATCAGCAGTCCGACCGGGATGTTCCTCCAGCCCTGGCACCGGCTGTGGCAGTCATGACATCTGAGCAGATCACCGCGACCCTCACGCAACTTCTGGTAGGACAGCGTCAAATCCAGCAACAGATCGAAGCCCTGCTAGCCCAGCAAAGAAGTCCTCCAGGGACAGAGAAATGACCTAGGAACGTTGCGTACGGTCGGGAACCGATCTTGACCAGACAACGTCCCGTCCTGTGTTGAGGATGCCAGAGACATCAACAGTGGGCGTGCTGCCCGAGAGGAAAGGCGGGAACATATGGCCCGAGAATCAGTCCATGGTCACTCGGTCAAGAGCCGAGTCGTCCCTGGGGACACGGTTACCCGGAGTCATAGTCGAGCCCGATCCTAGAGGACAGCACCCCGCCATAAAGAAAAAGCCTTTTCCACCGACCCAACCAATCCCTCGGGTACCAGTCTGGAAGGAGTGGAAGCCCGAATCAAGGACTTGCAGAAACAGATCGACGGAGTGGCCAAAAAGCTTCGTCAAAACCGCGCTCAGAATCAGGCCAGTACCGAGACAGCCACCGTTCTCCAGCCAGATCACGGGATTTTCCATCCCGCGCAAATTTAAGCAACCTCGCCTAGATCCCTATAACGGATCGGGAAGCCCGGTCAACCACGTCTGGACCTACAAGGCTCAGATGGCCTTAGCCACCAACTCCGATGAACTACACTGCCTAGCCTTCCCCAGCACTTTAAAAGGCCCTGTCGTGCTGTGGTTTTACTCCTTGGAGCCCCGATCGGTCTGCAGTTTCAAACTACTCAACAAGCAGTTCATCACCTAGTTCGTCGGCATGCATGAACAGCCAAAGCCAGACATGCAGCTACTGACAGTCAGACAACGGAATAATGAGTCCCTCAAGGAGTTCACCGACCGGTTCAAGCAACAGAAGCTTCAAATCCGTAATTTGAACGAGACAATCGCCATCATAGCCTTCTGCTCGGGAATTCAACACACCAAGTGCGCGGCGTCGTTCCACAGAAACCGACCGGAAACTTTGGTCGAGCTCTCTGAGAGGGTTAGAAAATACATTGACACTAAAGAGTTTCTGAAGACCAAAGACACCGGGCAAGAAACCAATGAGTCTTCCAGAAATAAGCGAAAGCGAGATCGACCCGGGAGTTCTAACAGTACGTTTAGTTCACAGCGGTCTGAGTCCGGCAGCCCAGACCCGACCTCCAGTTCATATCGGTCAGGATCAAACAGTTTCGACTTTGCCTCCAACACAGAGAAGTCAGGAGCCCGACGATCCTGATCCGACCTCCTGCCTCCATCGGTCTAGATGAGCCCGACTACAGTGGTACCTGTTTAATCACCACATGAGGCTCCACCGATTGTCAGAGAGCTCATCCAAAGACCTCGGGCCTAACCCCGAGGCACTAAAAAGACCTCGAGCTCCGAACTCAGGCACTAAAAAAGACCTCGGGCTCCGAATCCAGACACAAAAGACCTAGGCTCCGAACCCAGGCACTAAAGACCTCGGGGTCACGCCTGAGGCACCGGCTTCGCTAAGGTCCAACCGACGATGGGGGCATAACCCCTAGGTGGCTGATGATGGCAAGCTTAAAAAGATCCTACAACCACCATGTTCCAGGTCGGTTACCTACAGTTCATAGCCTCTGTAAGACCCTCGTCTTAGTGAAAGCTTGGGGGGCAAGACGGCGCAGTGAACTAAATAGGCAATCACACCAGGTATCTATAGGCCTCGCGGATAACCAAGTCAAAATCTTGGACAACCCGAGCACCTACAGTACTCAGAGGCATTAACTCCACTTAGGTCCAGACCGACGATAGAGGTGACTAAAATCTCTTAGGTTGGCCGACGATAGAGGAACAAAAAGACCCTCAAGCGACGTGATTTAGGTCGGCTCCACCAACGTGGTCAAGCTCTTCTCCCAACAGTCTTGACGAAGGCTAACTGGGCTGAAGACAACCATCCTGGGGAGTTAACATAAAAGGACCCTAAAGCAATACGCTTTAAAAATTGATGTTGTCAATATCAAGATATAAAAAGTGTTCTTTACTTTTCAAAAGATTTGCAGTGTGGAAGTAAAGGTCGAACCCACAGAGATTGATTACTACAGCTCTTAATTTTAAAACCTAAGTCTAATTAACTAAGAAAAATGGATTCGATTTGGATTTAATTACACTAAGAACAATAAAAGTAAATCTAAACTAGGAAAGCAATTAAAGTTGTTTTAAATAATGTTTAAGGGAACCTAGGATTGCAAATCCACCACTAGCTTCATAATAGGAATATTTATGAATTACTTTAGCCTACTAAGTTGGATGATTATGGGGAATTGTAGCTACAAGCCCAATTCCTCCGACAAGAAGATATTCATGGTTCAAGCACCAACATAATCCATCTTCGGTTAGCACGAATTATCCCACACTAAACTAGGGTTGTGATCTAATCCGTCTAACCTAGGCATGGACTATTCGGATACTTGATAGCACAAATCAATAAAGCACCATCACATGTAAACAATCTAAACAAGCACAGCAAGAATAGATCGTTGAGCACATCACAGTCAAAATAGATCTAAGACAAGAATAAATTCTGAAAGCAATGATTTAATCAATAGAAGTACGATTTATTTATAAAAATCCTCTAAACATGTGACTGTCATCCATACATAATAAAACTAAAATAAAAACATAAATAAAACCCTATTACTCGTCTAGGGCTTCATTGAAACCCTAGATCTATGATCTAGTCGTCCATGGAAGTGATAGATGGCAAGAGGTTGATGGAGGAGGCCATGGAAACCCTTGGTCTTCTTCTTCTTCTCCTTGCTTCCCTCCCTTCAATGGCTGGAAGTATGTGTGTATAATGTGTATGTATGGGTGTGTAACCCTTCAATTAAAGTAAAATAGAGTATATATAGATTAACAACAAGTTTTGGAAGCCTTCCCAACCTGAAGCGGACTGAAACTGATGTAATTTACAGTCTAGACGTCGTTTAGCAGTTTTGTTTGCACAGGAGTCTTCAGTACACTGAAATACGCAACTTTGGTTTTTACACATATCGCGCGAGCGCGACATTTGGCCTTCGCGCGCGCGGATCGCGCGAGCGATTCTGGGACTTTCGCGCGAGCGGATCGCGCGAGCGATTTCTGGTTCTTCGCGGGCGCGGGTCGCGCGCGCGACTTGTCTTTTTCAGCTTCTTTCTTTGTGATTTTTCACCCTGTTTATCCTGGTTTAAGTGATTTCTCCCAAAACCTGTCAGAAAATAGAAAACGAAGTAAAAATATACAAAAACAGGATAAAAGGGTACTAACAGATGCTCGTTAAGGCGTATATTTAGGATTAGTTCTCTCCCGATCAGTCGGCTTCTCCAACATGGTCAAATTCTTCCACCCACCACCTTGACGAAGGTTTACGGGCAGAAGATAACCATCCTGGGAGCTAACTCAAGCAAAAAGACTCCGAAGTAGGCCGAGTCTCAACTCTCGGTCACTTCCCGAGCATTCAAAGACTCTGAATTAGGCCGGGTCTCAACTCCCAGTCAGTTCCCGAGCACCTAAAGGTCCCGAGCTAGGCTGGGTCTCAACTCTCAGTCAGTTACCGAGGACTCACCAGGCTCAGAAGCCCTGAGGTAGCTTCTCCAAGCACTCAGACAGTGGCAAGTAGCATCAAACTGATTTCCAAACTTTCCCCGATATAGCATCTGGCCAACCTTGGAAATGGGGGGCAGCTGATAGACCCAAAATTGGCTCTATCTTATGATCGAGCGGTTCAAACCAACAACGAGTCCATGTCCTGGTCAAATCATGCATAACTCCTCGAACAAGCATCATCCTGAGTAGTCTAGTCTACTCATCATCCCGAGCAGTTTATCCACGACCCGGCCAACAGGTCGAAAAAACCGTACAGGCACCTCCCACCGTAGGAACAGCTCATCTGGGCCCACAGGCATGATCCCGAGCACTACGGGCAGTTTCCTACTCAAGCTAGAAGACTAATGGAAAGTGCAAGCTATTTCCTAATCTAATTAGGAAACCCCCACAATTAATGTCAATCTATATTAATTGCATTATGTTTCCTTATCCATGTACGAGTAGGTCTCTTACATCTATAAAAGAGACCACTTACTCCCCATGGAAGGGGCAAACTCTTTAGTCTACACAGCACCTCTATAAAATTGACCATTATATGCATACACCCGGCTGGTATTACTGATAGTGCCACCCCCCTTTGTTGGTTCACCAAGCCCGCCGGTGATCTGCTAGTGAACGTGCTCAGACACACCCGTGGACGTAGGTACCTTCATTAACAGGGTCGAACCATATACAAAAAAAATAGTCTCTCACTCTCTCTCTCTCTCCTAAAATTGCTCTACTTTACTCTTACCAATTTTTGGCATCATCATATATATATAAATATACATTGCAAAAGCATGTCTAAAAGGGTATAAGATTGCTAATGATAAAAAATATTATCCAAAACCATGTAAGTTGATTAGCAAGCAATATGATCTGCAATAAGGAACAACAGAACTTACACGGGATCCGGCCGTGAGTGTTAAACGTGCAATGCATACAAAAAGTAGAAATCCTAATAAAAGGTCTCTAGTCATATATACACACATAAGGAAAATCTTAATTCTAAGGTGCCACGCTTGAGGTCAAAAAATAATAAAGTTAAGAAATTAAATAAGCTAAAGAGGGGTTTGAGAAATCATGCCTTAATAGCGCTACAAAACAAAGGGTTAGTCCACATGCTTTAGATAAGATATAATGTTGAATCTTGAATAACATTCCTAAGCTTCTAGCTTAAATATATCAAGTTTGAAAGAGTTGACATAATCACGGATTCCTTTCAATTAGTTGGAAACACAACATCTCTACAGATATACAAGTCTCAACTAGGAGCCAATGTAATGTCCATATAGAGGTGGCATAGTCCCAACATGATCACAAGGAAGTCATAATTAGGTTCAATTAAGTGCAATTTGATCTAAAAAATGAATCCTAATTACAAGTATCAAACCACATGGATGAATGCATATAGATATACAAACATGAACAAGGATAAGCTATGAATTCTTCATTGATTTGGATCACTTAACCTCTGTATTTAAGTTTAATTGTTCCTTATCAAAACATGGTTAGAGCCCTAGGTCATAGAAGTCATTTGAACCATTATTTACAAAGTTGGTCAAATCTGTCATAAATTTCTGAAAATTACAGAGAGCAGATCAGAACTTCAAAAATAGAAAAAGCATGCTTCACATGATTTGATGTTAGTGAATTTTGGAAATAAGATGCCTCTGTGAGTCTAGTTTCCAACCCAAAAAGGAAAATTAAAGATCAATGGCTCAATCTCTAGGAAACGGACAAAAACCAGACATCACTCAGAGATTTACAAATCTCTGTCCAGAGATTTTGTTTGATTTTTTAAAAATAGTAAACAAATCAGAATTAGCTTGATCTTAATAGGAGGTGTTATAAACACATTAAAATTCATATAAAAAATTATTTGAAGCCAAGAATGCCTGATTAAAGCTCGGATTTACTCCTTTCAAGAAGGTGTTATTGTTCTAAAATTCTGGACAGATTATAATTATCTCACAAAACTCATGACCAAACCATTTTAAACATGAAATCTCATTAAAACAAAATCACAGTGGTAACACTTTGTGTTATTGACACTCTTCAGTTAGTTTTATTCAATTCCAATGGTCCATTATTTAACTAAAAATCCTGGATCAAAACTTGTTTATGAATTCACTGCTCCATTAATGGGCTTATCATCCTTTTGTTACATCTACTAACCAAGCCATGGACATTGGCTTATCCTAATCTAACTCTCCTTTCCATTGAGGGTCATTGGAGATATGAGAATGACTATAACTCATGAATTCCAAAAGGATATAGAGAAAATCACATGAAACTCCAAGTTAGAGAATCCAAGTCATGAGTGTGGACTTGGACCCATCTACTTGCTTATAAAATCAAACCTTGGCTCCCATGTGAAGCATAGGCTTACATGGAATCAAAAGATCAAACTCAAGAGCTTTCAAGAGAGATATTGAAGATCTCAAAGAATCGCAAGAGAAAAGCATAAAATGAAGAAGTACGATAAAAACTAAGTGAGTAAGTGCTCTAAATCCACCAAGGAATCTTTTAGAAAACTTGTTTACTTCAAGTTCATAAGCATTATTGATCCAAACAAAAAAAAAAAACAAATGAATGAAAACATAACTAAAATTTAGAGGATCGCCTCCAACTATCCTCAACTTCTTGGTGTTTTTAGGATATTCCAAAGGCTAATCAAGCTCTTCTTCTAGCTCTTACAACCCTTTAATTTTCTTAAACTTCTTTTGGAATATCGAACTATCAAAGTTTAAAGAAGATTCAAAATAAGATTCAAGTCTAAAAATGAGAGAGAGATAGAAATTCTAGAATCAAAGACTAGAAAAAAAAAGGAATACCTTGTAATGGGATATTCATCCCCTATATAGAGAAAAACTTTAGAGGGTTATTTTGGTAATTTCATAGTAAAAACCCTAATTTTGAATGTCCTTTTGAAGGTACAAAACATACTATATCAAAGCTGGCAGACACAAAAATGTGGCACTCAATGGAGATGAAAGCGGCACTCACTGATTGCCGATGCGGCATTTAGTGAGTGCCGATGCGGCATTCAAAGAATGCCGCGGACAACTCCGCAGACTGCCGTCTTTTTTGGAATTTTGATTTTTGCGGCATTTGGTGTATTTTTACGGCTATTAGTTAAAGTCGTTGCGGCACTTGCAGACTACCGTACAGCAATCAGAGAGTGCCGTAACGGCAACCTGTGACTGCCGTAAAATGCGCCATGTGCCATTTTCTTCTATTCTCTCTTTTTCTGCTTTCTTCCTTTTTGTTTGAATTGCGAAGCCTTTCAAAGAGATTGAATCACCTTTGGAAGTCCTAGATTAATCGGACATTGTCATCATTGAATTTGGAGGTAATGCTCCCCTTAATTCGACGTTTGGTCAAAATCGGGGTGTCTACAGATACCTTCAGGGGTTAAGACTTTACCGATGACCAGATGATATAAGCATTCATCATGTACGTGTTGGGCTGCTCCTTGTTGAGCACTAGGGGGGATAGGATCAATCTGGCCTATCTGGCATCCTTGGAAGATATCGATCGCATTAGCCAGTATAATTGGGGAGGACCAGGTTTAGCCACCCTTTACTGCCATATGAGCGATAATTCTCAAGGCAATTTCCCCTCTACTGGTTGTTTTTGGAGGGATTGGGAGATAGAATTTCACTTTTTTTTCTTTTTCTTTTTTTTTTACCTTTCAAAATTTTCTCTGCTTTCTTTTCAACCATTCGATTTACCCTTTGATGCTTTCCTTGCAGATATGATCCTATGAGTAACATGAGAGCCCCCAGCACCAAAGCAGACGAGAGTGCCATCCTCCCTCAGGGCTTAAAATGGAGAAAAGGAGTGACGGGCCAGAAGGTTAGGGCCCATGATTTCACTGGCTATAGAAACTTTCTCACCAACCTACGAGATGTTCATGTGATGTGGAATCCATGGTTTGTGGCTTTCCTGGAGGCTAGTGTAGAGCTTCAGGCTGCTTCAGGCTTCTCTAGGATGAGGATCTTAATGGTTGGGAACACTTGCAGGGAGTGGTATTTGGGTAAGAGGGTGACGAGACAGTCCCTTGTTGCTCCTACTCTCTACGTGCCGATGGCTCCTCCGCCTACTATGAGGAGCACTGAGACCTTAGACCATGATGATTTGTCTTGACTTTGAGCGGGAATGATATTGTAAATTTCATGGAGGGCCCCGACAGTTATGCCAATTTTTGAATGAATTCACTTATGCACAACTTCCCTTTGATGGAAGTTACTCGGGTAACACCTTTTCTATTATTAAGAACTTTCTTAAATCTTGCAGTAATGACTACTAAGAATTGATCTATTTCTTTTGTAGTCTGTTCCTGGAGCAACTAATCCTCCATCCCTCCCCCAATGAAACTGGAATGTACCTTTGGTGCATATGGGCCGGGAGACTCTATACTAGCTTCCTCCGTATACTCAAGGCGTATCGACCATCCCTTTATAATATGATACTATTCCCCGATATTATGGTGAGGAGGGGTTGCTATATTCTCATAGTATCTGGCACTGGGTGCATAGCTGTGACTGGAGGGTGAGTTCAAAACCACTTTTCTTTTGATTGTTATCCCATTTTCCACTTTCAACTATCCCAAAAATTATGCTCGTTACTCAATTCTTTTTGAGGTTGATGGAGCAACAGCGACTTTGGAGCTTCAGGCCAAGGCTCAGGTATATATCTTGATTCCCTCTTATAGTGAAAACTCATACTTACAAGAAATGCGCCAAATGAGTCTACGAACTTGATGAATTCACATTTTCTTCTCCCTTCTCCTTTTTTGTATAGGAGGAAGAGATCGCCGCTTTAAGAAAATAGATTCAGGAGCTTTAGATGAGCCAAGACGGCAGATATCAGGGAGGTGCCAGAGGCAGTGGTCAAGGAAGAGATGATGGTAGAGATGGAGGTTATAGTAGAGCTGGGGGCACCCAGACAGCTCTACAAGTGCCCAGAAGGAACCCCTGTCGCAGACGAGGATGATCCACCTTCTCTTTTCCTCTTCTTTAGGATATCCCTGTGGACCACGCGAATGGGGTAGAGGGGTGTTCTGTCATTCCTTGAAGGAGCACACTTCAAGAACTAGAACTTCTCATGGCATCCTAGAGACAAAGAGTCACCACCTAATTTTTATTAGGAATTAAGAAACGAAATTTGACTCGCCCAAAATTAAATAAGCTTACTCGCCTTTCATCACCAGAAGCAAGGTTTGGGGGTCTTGATACGAGAGGAGAAGGAGCCCAAGTAGGACTAAGGCACCCCATCCTCGCCTTACCGAATGGTAGACATTGATTCAAATATCCTTGTTCTTAATTCATAATAGGTGTTGTTTCCTCAATCATACTAGATAACATATACATGACAAAAGGAACATCTAATGAAAATCATTTCAAGTGAATTAATCAAGTAAAAATCGGATGCATATGCATTACAAGAGAGAGGTATACTCACAGTGGCTATCCCGTCTGGGACCGATGCAAATAAGGGAAACGTCCCATGATATGCAAAAGGGAACAAGAAGACTTACATTGGGTTGACTCAAGCAGAGTTGGAAAAAGCAAAAGAGAAGAAATGTGTAATACAATCATACAACAATCCTAGATAAGATGCCTCTAATATATAAGCACATAAATGGAGACTATCCTAAAGAAATCGTGTCATTGACAATAAAGTTGTAAACCTAGAAAAATTCTAAGAGAAAGGGTAGAGATAGTAAATGATACATGAACACTAAGCCACACGTAGACAAGGCAATCCCACAAATCAAAGTGTGGATCCACGGCATTCAATTCTCTAACCTAAAATACCAAGGAATACCCAAGCATTGCAGAAATACAAGCAAACGAATGATATGCATGATAAACAAGAATAAGGTGTCATCAATCAAATTTCCAAATTCAGTGACCTCTAATGAATCTTGTCAAAAGTGATATTAAACATGAGTTGGGTTAAAATACTTTTACAAAAGTTAGATACATGTCTTAAGGAACTTTTCTAAAAAGTGCGACTGCATTAGCATTTTTGAAGTTTGAGAAATTAGAGTTTTGGGAACAGTGGATTAGGACTGTCCACTGTTCTTGTAAAAATCATAATTAATTCTACAAAACTCATATGAATCTCTATTTGTTGTCAAAGGAAAGCTATTTGATTGTAGTTTATAACAAAAATAATTCCATGGGAATTTAATGAATATAAGGTCTTTGAAAGATTGTTTTAACCAGACTCTGTTATTCTAGAAATTTGGTATCATTTGACAAAGGAATGCAAGACATAATTGAAATTCATGAATCATGTTAATAAAGTTGATCTAGGCTTTTAATCTCTCATCCATTTATCCTAGATGATTTCTAAACCAAGTTTTATTCATCAATTATTGTTTGAGGGATCAAGGTATGACCATTTTGTATACATAATCATGATTGTAGTTAAACTTAGAAAATTCTAGAATAGTTGTATCAACTTCAAACGCTTAGTAAATGACCTTAATTCGATCATGTGCTCACGATTTTACATCGGCATATAGATACATGAGTTAAGAATCATCCCCAAAAAAGTGGATCATCGATAGCTATTGTAGATTATTCTAAAATTTAAATACAAAAAGACAATGTTCAAATCTGTCTACCGATTTCTCAACAATTTCAAAAAATAGCATATAGATCTTAATGATTCTCAAAACAGATTGAATGAAAGCTAATTCATCAAAGTTTACCTAGAAAATTTGAAATCCATCAAACTATGGGTTTTGATGGACCAAAACTAATGGACAATACCAGTCTGTTTTGCTGAATTTTAACTAATTCATGTTAAAGTGTGAGAAAAACATCGTAGGTGTTGGTTTAAGTTTATTAGAGTGATCAAACTCATAGATTAACTTGATTATCGTGGATCAAAGGGACTTGCAAATATCATATTGGAGATGAAATTCAATAAGATTTCTAGGTAACAGGAGCAATCAAGAGAAAGGTATGAACATAGGAATCATCCTTCTCATAGATCATACTTCCAAACCATCATAGAATTCAAAATAGATACATTTATATAATCATGTATGTATGGATCTAAACTAAATAGAAGAACAAAATCAAAATTGAAAATCAAAGTGAATATCAATCTCTAATTATGAATTAACAAAATCAAGGAGGATTTGGATCTAGCTATGTGAGTGTATGAAGAACAAGAGAAGAAGAAGATGAGTGTTCTAACAAAGAAAATAAAACTACACTAGATCCAAACCTTAAAGATCTATATGTAAAAGTAAGAATTAGAGTAAATTATGATGTTTACCTCTTGGAGGATTCTCAATTATGTAATCAAAGTTGATTTGAAGGATCTTCTTCTTCAAGTGTTCTTCAAGTTCATCAAGCACTCGTCCATGGTGAAAGGTAAGGGAGGAAAGTGATGTCAAGTTTATTCTCCAATTCTCTAATCTAATTATCTTGAGATTAGTTTTAAGGGAATTCCATTCACTATTCTCTCTCTAGGAATCCCTTGAATTCAAAGTGTATGTGATTGTATCTTCAAGTATATTCAAGGTGTGCTTAAGAATGTTCCAAGGTTCTCTCATATGAGATACAAGGCATCTATATATTGAGTTTTGATAACTTAATTCTTAAGTTTTAGGGTTAAAAGAGGGATTTTAGTGATCAAAAAAGGGTTAAAATGGCCATTTCAGTGCCTAAACGCAATTTTTAGGCAATTTCCTCGCAGTGGGAAGCCTCTAGAAGGGTCTGGAACTCAAAAAGCTCAACAGAAGGGGTACATGTGAGGTGGTGGCTTAGGTGGGACCCGCCACCCCACTTATGGGACCCGCCATCTACTATTCACCACCCTCTGGTTGCCCTCATGCCCTGCTTCAAAAATAACATGCACTGATTTTCCTGATTTTCGTAAAAATGCATTTTTGTGTCCGAAATTGTCTGTTTATGTACCGTTGGAAAGCTATCGAGCTGAATTTTAGTATAAAAATATTTCAGGAGGATTTGAAATGAGAATTCAAGGCCAATTGAAGCCCGAAAGTCTTCCAAAACTTTCGTCGTCTTTTTGAAATCAAACGACTTCTTTTTCAACATTGCTTTTCAATGTGTATCGATTTGAGTTTTTCTTTAAAATTGAATCTCCAAATACCTAGAATACTGCGTTTAGAACACTTCATGTTCATATAACCCTGAGTGAATATGAATTCTGAGAGACGATTTTGACAAAACCTGGATTTTATGTATAGAAAAGGGCTTATTTGTCCCTAGAGGAAGGACCTATTTCAGAAGAACAGAAGATTTGTCCGTAGAAGAAGGACCTATTTTAGAAGATACCCTACACGAATCTGAGATATACCCTACCTCTAGAGGCAACCCTAATACACAATTTTCGAGATATACCCTTCCTCTGGAGGTATTTTTGATACACAAATTCTAAGAGATACCCTACCTCTGGAGGCAACCCTAATGCACGAATATGAGATATACCTTTCCTCTGGAGGTATTTCTGATACACGGATTTTAAAAGATAACCTACCTCTGGAGGCTACCCTGATACACGAATCTGAGAGATACCCTTCCTCTGGAGGTAACCCTAATACACGATTTCTAAGATTTACCCTTCCTCTAGAAGTAATTCTGATACATGATTCTGAGAGATACCCTTCCTCTAGAGGTAATCTTGATGCACGATTCTGAGAGATACCCTTCCTCTGGAAGTAACCCAGATACACAATTCTAAGAGAAACCCACCTCTGGAGGTAACCCTAATACACGAATCTGAGAGATACCTTTCCTCTGGAGGTAATACTGATACATGGTTCTAAGAGAAACCACACCTCTGGATGTAACCCTGATACACGATCTCGAGAGATACGAGGAAGAGGTAACCCTGATACACGATTCTAAGGGAAACCCCACCTCTGGAGGTAACCCTGATACACGATTCTCATACACCTTTCCTCTAGAGGTGATTCTGACGATATCTAAAAGTTCTCTACTGGGGAGATTCTAGGATTCTGAGATGTGAGCTCATATTTCGGAGGCCCTACTGGTTCAATCTGAGACTCATATCGGTGCTTCGACCAGTTCAAACATTCTTGCAACACCTCGGGAATTTCTGACCTTTTTCTGTACTTCTTGATCATGGTTTGAAGATTTTGTCTTCTGATTCATATTCTACAAATCCTTTCTGGATATAGTTCTCGAGTGGTAGTAGACCTAAATGTCATTTTCTAACACATAATCAATCCCAAAACAATGGGAGTTTGCTATAAATCATCATTTCTCGGCTATTTTCAAGCTGGGGTGCCCTCAATTCTTTATGTCTGGGATCTTTTTTTCAACTCTAAATGGTTTTCAACCAAGATTCAAATTCCAAAGGGTCCTTTAGACCAATTCTAATGAGTTTTATGCATTCTTAAGGCTTTTATATCAAGATTGGACCAATCCAGGGTCAAAACAAGAGTTCTGAGGGCCCAAATGTGAATATAGAGAAAAGTGGGGAATTGGCAGGAAATGAACAGTAAATGGCAGTTCTCCACACCCTCTTGGGAGCCTCCAGACGCAACTATAAGCTTTTAAACCCATTTTTCTTCTTGTTCTTCATTTATCTCATCTCCAATGCATCACCTCTCTTCTCTAAGGTGCCAAAGTCTTGTAATTTCTTGATGTTTTGAGTAATTTCATGCATCAAAACCTTGTTGATTTCATTAACTCCTCTCTATTCTAGGAGATTCAAGTGCCAAGGGCTTCACTATTCATCATCTTCAACCTCTATCTTCAAGCTTCAAGCATCAATAACCATGAGTTCTCATGGATAAGGTGAGAGTTTTAGAATGCGTAGAAATCAATTTCAAGCTAGTGGAGCTACATCAACTCAACCCATGGAGTATCCAACTATGAAGGAGCCATTAAATCATATCTCTAAGAGGGCTTTCGTCAAGAGGTAACCGATTCTTCAATCTTGCGCTATTTTTTTGCTTCATGTATGTGTGCTTCCAAATTCTTACAAATTTATAGGAATCATCCTTCAATTTTCTTCTAGAAATGTGCTAGGGCACCTTAAAAGTCATGATAGCCATGGAAAATGCCTTAAATGGCTTAATGAATTATTAGAATCACGTCCCCAAGTAGTAGCCAATATTAAACAAACATGACCTGCCAATGATTTGGCGATGATTCAAGCTCTTGCTGAGAGGTGGTAGGATTCCACAAATACTTTCCACATGCCTTTTGGGGAGATAAACATGACCCCTCTTGACTTTGTGATGATTATCGACATCTCATTTGGTAGGAATCATCTTGCCTTTGCGAAGAACATACACAGGCATCCTACTATTAACGAGCAATTTCTGGGCATTATTCGGACCCTGAGAGATCTTCACAGATCGAGTGTGAGTATTACATGGTTTACCAACAAATTCTGGCCTTCAAAAAAAGCAGCTTAATTCACTGATATGCTGCTTATTCATGCTTTTATCTTACATTTACTCGGTTGTTCTCTTCTCTCTACTCGAGCTGAGCGGATTACACAGAACATACTTGATAGCCTTCAAAATCTTGAGGAGATTATAGACTTTGATTGGGGCTCTGCTGATCTCGTAATTCTTATAGCCATATGGGGGAGCATTTATAAGGCAAATCCCCTTGATTCGACGACTTTTGGAGAGCTTGGGAGATACTGAAATATTTTAATTTCAAGTTTTATCATTGATATTATGTTTTTTGACTAGTTCTACAACTTCTTTTGTAGGTGTGGATCTTTGAGTACTTTTCCATGATTACTCCATCATTCCGAGAGGAAGAGGTACATATTTTCCACAGGCTTTGAAGTTGCATCGCCAAGCCGTAGGTGTCAAAAATGGTGCTCATAATGTCATTTCTTGTCAGGATTTCCTTGCCCATCTTTAGTTCGATCAAGTTAACTGGCATCCTTGGGCGACAAATGGTGATGTGACGAAGATCGGCTTGGCCAGACAGATGACGGGAGAGAGGATTCTTCTTGAGGGTCCCTCTATTCTTGAGTGGTATCTTGGAGAAAGAGTAGCTCCTCAGACTGATTTGGAGGATCATCGTTTAGTGCCACAGAGTCCACCTTCTTGCATGAGGTCTGCTCAGAATTTGGAAGATGATGATCTGGTCGATGCTTTGAACGAAATCCCTTCTGCCTCATTTACTCTATTTGAAGAGAACTATGACGTCTTTAGGACCACTTATCTGATGCCCAATTTACCACTCTCAGATAACCCGCAGGTATTTCATGGCTTCTTCATTTCTGATTAAATTCTTGTTTTCTCATATTTCTTATTATCATTTGCAGGGGAGCTCTTTTGTGGATGGCCCTGGCTGACCTTTACCCCCTGTTCCTTCTTGTGACTGGCAAGCTTCCACTATGTTGTGCAGAGTTATATCCTCAGTCGACATTCCCCGTGATCTTGTGGAACCTTAGCTAGTTTTAGAGCAATATGAGTCGGTTCCCCGACCTGTTTTTAATGTAGAGCGAGCTTATGCACAGAATCTGAGAGCTTGGAGCCTTACCCGGGAGGGACATATGAATACTTCTAAACTCATTACTTCGGATTCTCTTGATCTTTCTGATCTCATTTTTATTCTTTTGCAGTGGGATGACATGTGTCAAACTTATATAGATCGAGATGCGACTCTGGTAAATTTCTTGATCTTTCCTTCTTTTCATTGAATTTTTAACCCTGTACTGATTCTTTCTTTCGACAGGTGGCCCAAGTTAGGCAGCTTCAATCACAGCTGGAGCAGATGAATATAGGCCCTTCTGGTGGGACTGGCGTGTCTAGGTGACGGTGCTATATTGATGATGATGATAGTTCTATGGCCTCAGATATCCCTACTCGGTACTCTCAGGCTACTCGTCATCGCTGATTATGATGATTACATCTTTTATATGCACCCATGACTATCTTTCTTGTTCTCTTGCTTTCTATACTGAGACTGATGTTGACGTATTCTATTTGAGACATAATGGGCTTATACCCTTGACTTTGCTTGATGCTTCTTTATGATATCCTTTGCTTTTGCTTTACATTCGTTGTCACGAGGTTGATTTTCTTTACACCTTGCACACTGACACACATGATCGGTTATAGGGAAAGGAAACTTCCAAAGATTCCATTTCTCCACAATGTCTTTTGACTTTGTTGTTCGACTTTCTAAGGATTCACATGTTTGAAATGAAAATTTATCTTGTAGTAGGATATTAGATTGGCTTTGCTTGTAATCTCGAAGCTTTGAAAATTTTCCACGTAGTGTTTCAGTCTTGACATTAGACTCACATCGTTAGATTGCTTAAAAAAGCTTTTTAACTTAATATCAAGAATTACCATATTTTTCTCTTATGTGCTTAATTCTGATAGCCAAGTGATCCAGAGAGGACAGGTAGCAGGGTATGGGCAAATGACAGTTTGCCCCTAGTTGATAGGGACAAATGGAAGTTTGGACAAACGCAATTTGCACCAAGTGTTGTATTGGTATCTTGAGTCTCTAGGCAAACTTGAAAGCTTTGCCCCTAGTTTGCAAGGTTCAGGGACAGAGAGCCTAGGGAAGCTCGCCTACTTATCCCCAAGTGAGAATCAGGTCCAAAGTAGTTCGACCAAAGTCTGAAAGAAGGTATTTGAGATATGGCTGAGCATTTCAGGAGCAGTGACCGAACCGAGTAGGTTGCCTATGTATTCCCAAGTGGGAATCAGGTCAAGCGTAGTTCCGCGAAGGCTGGAGGGTTTCAAAAGAGCAAGGTTTGAAAGAAAGGTTTTAAGTATAATATTTCTTGAGATGATCATTGTTGATTGGCTGATTGAATTCAACTCCATATAGATCCATCAGGTATGTTGCTCCTCCAGAGAGAAGCTTCTTGATGATGTATGGACCAACCCAATTTGGCTTGAATTTCCCTCTAGGAACATAAACTGGTGCTTTTAATTCTTTAAACACAAGGTCACCTTCCTCAAGTTTTCTTAGATGGACCTTCTTGTTGAATGCTTGAGCTATTCTTCTCTGATATACATGCACATGATTGATTGCAGCTAACCTCTTTTCATCAAGTAACATTAGCTCTTCATATCTGTTTCTTAGCTAATCAAATTCTGGAATCTCGAATTCAGTCACAATTCTTAGCGATGGTAGTTTTACTTCAACTGGGAGTACTACTTCCATTTTGTAAGCCAAGGAATAAGGAGTGGCTCCTGTAGATGTTCTGATTGGCATTCTGTATCCCTACAGTGCATATGTTAGTTTCTCGTGCCAATCTCGGTATGTATCAGTCATGTTTCTTAGAATCATCTTCAAATTCTTATTAACTGCTTCAACTGCCCCATTTGTTTGTGGCCTATTTGGTGCTGACATGTGATGCATGATCTTGTATTCTTCTAGTAGATCCAAAACTTCTTTCTTAAAGTGACTGCCATGATCGGATATCAAGTCCTGAGGGACCCCATATTGAGAGATTATATTTCTTCTGATAAATATGGCCACATCTTTAGCGTTCAATGTCGCATAGGACACTGCTTCCACCCATATCATGAAATAAACAATTACTACTTGGATGTATTGATGCCTATTAGATGCCTTCAGGGTTACTTCTCCAATAACATCTATACCCCAAACTGAGAATGGCCAAGGGGTAGTCACGTTGTATAGTAGTGATGGTGGCACATGTTTCATATTGGCATGGATCTGACACTTGTGACATCTTCTGACATATTCACAGCAGTCTTTGTCCATAGTAGTCCAATAATACCCCTATTGGATGATCTTTTTGGCTAACATGTGTCCACTCATGTGGGGACCACACACCCTTTCGTGAATTTGCTCCATCATCTTCTTTGCATTTTTCCGATATAAACACGTGAAGTTGAACCCATTGTAAGATTTCTTTAGTAGACGTCCACCATAAATCATGAACTGAACCAAGAATCTTCTTATGGCTCTCTTGTCTTTCTCAGATGCACCTTCAAGATATTTCCCATTTTCAATGAAGTTCCAGACGTTAGTGTACAACAGAAGTTCTTCCACTTCTTCTATTTCCCCAATCATCTCATAAGATGGCTTTTCTCTCAGTTAAATCATAAACGGAGTTAACTTTATCCCTACAAGAATCTCAATCATTGATGTTAAAGTAGCCAAGGAATCTACTAGCCGATTTTTTTCTCGAGGTAGGTAGAAGAACATGATATGTAAGAAATAGTCATAGAGAATCAACGTACTCATGATATGGCTTTCACTTTTCTTCTTTGACTTTCCAGTCTCCTCAAACTTGGGATATGATAGATTGGACTCCCCGAATACATCAAGTTTTCTTACTTCCAAAGTCAATGTAGTAGTGTTGTTGGTGGAGGTCTAGTTCATCCTAATAGAGAATGGGGTATGTGCTCCTTCAAGGGATACAAGGATGATCCCTACTCCAAACCCTTTCTGGTTTGCAACTCCCTCAAAGTACATTTTCCACACATCTTCTCTTCATTTCATCAATCCTTCGTTAGGGAATATGAATTCTTCTTTGTTTTTTAGACTTATCAGATGTTCTGCTAAATGTTCTATAATAGCCCTTCCTTTAACAGATTTGCTCATAGCATGTGTTAAGTCAAACTCATATAGCATCAAGGTCCATTGGAAATTCTACCAATCAATTCTGGTTTTCAAAGTGGTATTTCAAAGGATCTATTCTGGAGATCAAAACAATAGGGAAGGCCAACATATAATGCCTTAGATGATGAGTGGCCCAAACCAAAGCCCAACATATCTTTTCTAGCAGAGAATACTTCAGCTTATATCTAGACATCCTCTTGCTCAAGTAATAAATGGCTTTCTCTACATGCCCTTCATCTCCTTCTTGGGCTAACATGCATCCCATAGCATTCTCTGACACGGATAAGTACAACAGTAAAAGCTTCCCTATCTTCGGGGGTGAAAGAACCGGTGGGTTTAATAGATAAGTCTTGCTTTTGTCGAAAGCCTCTTGGCACTGATCATCCCATTAGAATTTCTTCCCCCTATCTCAACAAGCTGAAAAGCGGATCACAAGTTATAATGAGCTTAGATATGAAGCAACTGGTGAATTGGATTTGTCCTAAAAACCCTCTTACTTCCTTTTCATTCATTGGAGGTGGCATGTCTATAATACCCTTTATCTCTGTGGGGTCAACCTCAATTGCCCTCTATATAATAAGAAATCTTAGTAGCTTCCTAGTGGTTACTCCAAAAGTACACTTTTGTATGTTCAATCTCATCCTGTATTTTTCAATGTTTCGAAGAACTTGGTGAGGGCTGCTAAATGCCCACTCCTTTCTTTAGACTTGACAATCATGTCATCCACATAGACTTCTACTTCTTTATAAATCATGTCATGTAACAAAGCAGTAGAAGCTCTGTGATAGGTTGCTCCAGCATTCTCTAACCCAAACGACATCACTCAGTAGCAGTACGTCCCCCAGTGAGTTGTGAATGTGGTCTTTTCTCTGTCTTCTGATGCAATTAAAATCTGATTGTACCTTGAAAAACCATCCATAAACGATAACAACTCATGGCCCGCCGTGTTATCTACCAAGACATCTATGTGTGGGAGCAGAAAATCATCTTTGGGACTGGGTTTGTTTAAATCTCTAAAGTCATCACATACTCGGATCCTTCCATCCTTCTTTTGCATGGGAACTATATTGGCTATCCATGTATTGGGTTACCATCAGGAACTTAGCTTTCAACTGCTTCGTTAATTTTCAAAGTCCATTTAGGTCTCACACGTCTCAATTTCTGCTTAACAGGTTTTGAATTAGGAAAGAAAGGGATTTGGTGTTAGACAATCTCTAGATCAATGCCTGACATATCCTCATAAGACCAAGCGAAAACATCTTTAAATTCTTTTTATAAATTGATTAGTTGATTGCTTTCTTGTGAAGTGAGCATGGTGCCAATATGAATATTTTGTGGATTATCTTGATTACCCAAGTTTATTAGAAAAGTGTCTTCAATAATCTTGCATGCACATTCATTTTCATTTTCAATTAATCTTAGCAAATCCTAGGAAATTTCGAAATCAAGATCATCAGACACAGAAGAGTAAGCAAAATCTGCATTCATTTCATTAATATTTTTGGGTACATTAAAAGCATAAGCAGACTCAACATCATAGCTCATATTGGACTTTACAGACTTCCGGGGGAGAAGGGGAAGGGATTTGTTGACTCTTGATTCTATCACCTAATTTTTCAGAGCTCTCTCTATTGGCTTGATTTCTTTCACATTTCCCAGTGCTTCTTTGACATCCATTAACATGTTTAGTTCTTCACCCGTTAGTATGTTTAGATCATCACTCATCATTAGATCAGCCCAATCATTCCTTTCTTTCTTGACAGGTGGAGCACACAAGAACGGATCCTCATAGTCGGAGAACTCATGCTTGAAGAAAATCTCAAATCCAGGCCTGATGCTCTTGGTAGCCGAATCATACCATGGTTCGGGAAAACCACAGAAAGGGAAGTCATCACCTTCTTTTATGAAGTACCCATTCAGGATTCTTGGCCCAGAAACATCCATCGGCGCTTTTCCATTTACCATCTTCTTCTTATCTTCTTTAATCAATCGATGCCCGAGCCCAAATTTTTCTTTCTATTCAAGGAAGTCAGGCGGTTCATTTAATCCTTGTTGATGATGCGCCAGTCCTATTCAAGGGAAATAATTCATCTTTTGCACCATGTGAACTACTTTAGGATTTGCATATTGGTCAAAGTACAATAGCATGACTTCAAGGATCCAATTCTGTCCCACTTCTTCTTGTAGATTTTTGACAACTGGGTTTCCTTTCTCAAACATCTGTCTATACTCACATCCGGTGATGAGCGGCCTCTTTTTCTTGAACGGAGTGATTTGTTCACCCCAGATAGATGCATCAGGAAGTCTCTTATCTTTATCATAGCTAAGTCGATCCCAAACAGATTTCCTTTGTTGAACCCTATCCCAAGCTCTCCCATACAGTTTCTTTCCTTCATCTAGCATTCCCACAAAGTTGAATCCTCCTGACTCATTTTCTTCTTCTGGTGTTTGTACTTCTAGCACAGGGCCTTGTCTTGTCCCTTCTTCCTTGATCCAGCTCCCTTTAGATTGTCACCACATCTGCTTTCCATATAAACTTAACTTTTTGGTGGAGAGTGGAGGCAACTGCATCATTTACATGTAACCATGGACGTCCTAATAGCAGATTGAAGCTAGCTGGAATACCAATCACTTGGAATTTAGCTTCTTCGTTCAATGGCCCAACTTTATTTTTCAGCTTAATCATTCCCACAATAGCCCTTTTAGTATTATCATAGGCCCTCACTGTCTGTGTTGATGGCAAGAGTACTAAAATAGATAGTCCCATTCTGAGAGCTGTTTGGAGAGGACACGCATTTAAAGTCGGTCCATTATCTACCAAGCAAATAGGTTCTCTATTCCCCAGGCAGTGTATAGTGATGTAGAGAGCCCTATTGTGGTGTGCCCCTTTGACGATAAATATTCATCTGTGAATGTGATTAAAGGCTTATGAGGCTTTAAAGAGATCATGTTCACTAGATCTTCGGGAGTTGTATTAATACAAATATCCAATCGATTGAGCATATCGAGCATAGCCGACCTGTGTTTGTGAGAGGTCATAAACAATCCCCAAACTGAGATCCAAGCTTGCATTTTCTTCAACTTCTTTAAGATTTCATCTTCTTTCACTCACAGCTCCCTTATCAGCTTCTTTTGCTTTGACGACTTCTTTTTCATTCCATGTTTATTTTCTGCGATTTTCTAACTCATGAGATTTGAGATGACGCCCAGAGCAAGTCAAGTGGAATCAAATTCTTTAGCTAACTCTTCAGTGCCAGCAGTGGCTCTCCAAATAGAATTATCGGGGATAATGTCATTATTAACAGACTCATCCTCATCACCATACCACCAATCTTCTTCTTCTCCCATCATTGCAATGAGATCATCATCTTTGAATTCAAGGCTTTTAACAAACTCCACCAATCCTTCTATTGGCCTAGTGCTTTCTTCCTCGGTAACTACATTTATGGGCTTTTTTCTTCATACTAGACTGAGCCATCAGTGATGGTATTAGGATCCCACCATTCAATTATGAGATTTTTGTTGACTATCTCCTCTTCAAAAACCAATTCTTCTTTAACCTTCTTCTTCTTCCATATTCCTCAAGAAACAAATTACAGCATTTTTCGAGAGCTGAACATCTACGGCCGGCTAATCTAAAGATGTGATGTAGACCATTGGGTTATAAGCTTGAGACCCTTCTTCTACAAAATTAACATTTGGCAGGTTCCCCTTATGATTAAGGAGGGGATTTTTCTGAACATTTGGCTGAGCGGGAGGAGGGGAAATGACTCCTTTTTCAATCAAATCTTTAATCTCATGGCAAAATCTCCAGCATCTATCTGTGCTATGTCCACGACTTTGATGAAAGTCTCAATAGAATTTAGTTTTGAAATCCAGTGGAAGCGAATTAGGCTCTGGCTTTGGTTCCGATTTCTACAAATGCCTCTTTTCTAGCAATCTCTCAAGTGCGGTGCTTAGCGACATTCCCAAATTAGAAAATTCTCTTTTCTCTTTTGCTATCTCTGGTTCTGATTTCCTATTGCATTAGCCATGCTTCGACACTCTTTCTGAAAAGGCTGAGGAGATAGCATATTGATGTCAATGGAGTGATGATAGCCTAGCCTTTCTGTCTTTCTATTCTAATTGTTGATGTTCTTTTTCTTGATCTTTCCATCCCTGATGGCATCCTCTATTAAAGTCCCCACATCAAATAGTTGTTCAAAGCTCATAATGGACTAAAACTCTAGCCTCTCTAATTACTCGGGCTATAGAATTCTGATGATCATTCGAACTTGATCCTTTTCTATCGGCCTGGTAGTCATCTGAGCAGCTTTAGTCCTCCAACGAGTAAGGAAACCTGTAAAGTATTCCCTATACTCATGTCTAGTGGTTTCTAGATCTCTTATAGTTACATTAAATGACTGGTTGTACGAATACTGAGCCATGAAAGCTTTGGCCAACCCCTCCCAATCCCTGGTTATGGCTGGTTCTAACGTTAGATACCACGAAAGTGCTGCCCCACTCAAAACTCTTGGAAATAACAGAGCAGAGAAGTCAGACCCAATGCCCATAGGCTACAAAGTTCCTACATAAAGCCTTAGGTGGCTCTTCGGGTTTTCGATTCCATTAAAGAATTTAATATGCGGCATCTTAAACTTCTCTAGGAGTTTGGCTTTCGGAGTGTCACACAACCCCTCAATGTCGACTAAATACTCATTTACTCCTTTGCTTTTTCTGATCACGCTTTCTAGTTTGTCAATTTTGGCCAACTTGTCTTGGGTTTCTTGATCTAGCTAAACCTTTGGTTGAACTATCTCCCCAAAGTCTTCTTCCTCATGATGCACCAGAGGCGGTGGTGGTGGCAGGTTAGTCAGCTACTCAATTATTCTCATCGTAGTGGCAAGTTGCTCCTGATTCTGATCGCTGCTCTGATCCAACGCAGTTTGCATTGCGTCCAACCTGGCTTCTATATCAACATCGTACATCATATCCTTAACCCTAGTCGACTCGATTGTTCCTTCCTCAAACCCTGATCTGATCAAACGACTGTTCGGAGCTCTGACCCAGGAGGGAGTACAACTTTTTGGTCCTATCTTCTCTTCTCTAGTTTATTAGGGATTTTCAAATAATCAAGTATCTTTTTTGCAAAAGAATTTTCAAAGAATAAAAGTGAATTTACAAAGATGGAAAATCATTTCCCTTTTCAAAAACATTTTCTAAAATCAAAGAAATCTTTCTAAAAAGAAGTCACTTCAAGTTCCAAAATTCTGAGGAAAACAATTCTTTTCTTTTCGAAAGTATATTAGAAGCGTCGCACTTGTGTGTCATATATGCAATCCTTGTGTAGTGTATGCAATGTAGATGAAATGCAATCTAATCTACATGTAATGCACCTTAACCTTGCTTAGACCTAGCATATCAGCACATAAACACATAAGATTCCTTGAGTATGCTAATCACCCTACTAATTCAATCATTATCCAAGGATTTTTAGCTTTGAAATTCTTGATGGCTCTAGTTTGCAAAATTGAATTTTTCATGAAAATCTTGAAAGAAATGGGAAGATTTGTAATTTTGAAAAGCACTTTTGAACCATCAATGCCTAAGGTGTGAAATCAAGATTCTTGAAAATTGAGGTAGGAAATTTAAATTTCTAAAATCTGAGAGGAAAAATTGAAATTGAATCATCAAAGTGTTAAATCATGATTTTTTTTTAAACCAAGGCGGGAATTTTCAAAATTCTCTAAAATCTAGGGACAATTTTTTTTGAAGGATTTTGTGAAAGTGAATTTCAAAGCGAATTTTCAAAAGGGATATTCCTGGAATTTTCAAAAGTCTTGGGTTTTTTTTAAACAAGTGCTTGTATGTTCAAAATATTCAAAAATCGTCCTCAAATAATGATTAGATGTTCGGATAAAGACCATAGCCTAGAGGAATCTACCATACAAGGTTTGATGATGCCTTCGCATACACGTCCTCATCATCCACATAATCCCTTACAAGAAAACGCAAATAATTCATCACATCGTCCTAATCAAAGATGATAATCAAGATCCTAATTGAAGGGTTCGACATAAACTACATGCAAAGGTCGGGTTTTAGTCTCATAAAGGGTCCATTAGCAAGCTCAGCGGTATGGTTGACCGCCTCCCCAAGGGAGTGCCATTCACACATAGGCTCTATATACCACATGCGGTACAAGGGTAACGGTGACTACATGCTACCAAAGTATCTTGACAAATGGAGGAAAGGGGGCCCTCCACCCTCAAGGCAATGGTCTTAAGCAGTCGCGGTGAAAGAACAATGTAAGTGCAAATAAAGGCAGAAACAACACGATTATCGAATTAATAACAAGTTTATTTATTGGCTCAAGTCAACCCTCGAAGAACAAGAAACCACAAGTTTCATGTTCAATTCCCCAGTAGAGTCACCAGATTGTGGACCACATGCGCGGGGCGGAGGGGAGTTCTGTCGTTCCTCGACAGTTTCCCAGGACGGATCCAAGGAGAACACTTCAAGAACTAGAACTCCTCATGTGATCCTAGAGACAAAGAGTCGCCACCTAATTTTCATCGGGAATTAGGAAACCAAATTTGACTCGCCCAAAATTAAATAAGGTTATTCGCCCTTCATCACCAGAAACAAGGTTCGGGGTCTTGGTATGAGAGGGGAAGGAGACCGAGTAGGACTAAAGCACTCCCTCCTTGTCCTGCCAAATGGCAGGCCTTGATTCAAATATCCCTGTTCTTAATTCATAATAGGTGTTGTTTTCTCAATCATACTAGATAATATATACATGGCAAAAGGAACATCTAATAAAAATCATTTCAAAAGATTAAATCAAGTAGCAATTGAATGCACATGCAATATAAGAGAGAGGTATACTCAAAGTGGCTAGTCCTGCCTGGGACCGATGCAAATAAGGGAAACGTGCCATGATATGCAAAAGGGAACATGAAGACTTATATTGGGTTGACTCAAGTGGAGTTGCAAAAAAAAGGGAAACTTGTAATGCAATCATGCAGGGTATGTATAGGATTTGGCTACCCTTCTTCATATTTCTCACAATGCTACTAGTTCCTTTATCCAGGGTCGGCACATTGATTTTGAGCGTCTCTTTTCTGCTTATGCTTCTATTGGGGATCCTGATGACGGAGGGTACTAGATCATCTGGCGTAGTGTGCTTTCTATTGTGATACTCTCCTATTTACTTTTTCAGTCCTCCACTAATATTCTTATTCCCATCATCTGTGGTCTCTAAGAGATGAGGAGTGCTGTTATGCTTGTCTTAAGAGAGACTTTGCTGGGACTAAACCATTCTCATGATTCTGGATTGATGCTTCTCTCTGGGGCTCCTTATGTTCTGTAGATATGGCTATTGGAGCGCCTGGGTCTCTTTGCCCGCCCTTCTTATCTTAGAAGGCAGCTCCCCTATGACCGCCTAGAGGTTCGTTGCTTGTTCTACTCAGTTGATGATTGGTTTTCTTGGGTATAGAGTCTCTGCTATGACGATATCCATTGGAACTACCCCCAATGGGTTTATTGCTCTATCACGGTGCAGCTTCCTGGATAACCTAGTGTTGGGCTACCCAGCTTATATGCTACCACTTTTTATACCACTTTTTTATATTCGAGCCGGGTAGTCAATAAGTTTGGACTCCTTCAGGATGTCCCAGAGAGTATCGCTTTAGATTTTTTTGAGAAGTTTCGCACTGCACCCTTCCACTATGAGGATTTTTGCTGAGGCTTGGCACGACAGGGTGGCTGCTCCCTTTTGGAGGGTTCCTACTTCGGTTGTGCCTACAGCCGAGTACCTTTTGGAGATCTAAACCCTTGTCAAGAGATAGGTTTTATAGATAGACTTAGATATGTAACAAATAACCAAAATAGGGGAAAGCTTGTACTTTTCAAAATTTCTGATAGCTCTTGTCTACTCTTGTTGTGCTCTTTAAACATGTGATATTTCTTTTTCAAAAAAGAATTTTCATGTATTGGAGAATGTTCTAATCATGTTAAATCAAAGTTTACACTCTTTTAATCTCATCTTTAGGCTATGAAAATTTTCCTTCTAATGTCTTTTCTTGACCTTTATTACCTCGCTTCAAGTCTTGCTTAGAGCTTTAATCAATCTATACCATGAATTCTTATTTATTTTTACACAATGCTCATCTTGATAGCCAATAGATCCAGAGATGGGTTTAGGGCATATATCTGGGTTCTTCAAGTAGCAAATGAAGTTTGCCCCTGGTTTTGGGGCTTTGTTGCATTTGCCTCTTGTTTATCATGGGGAAACTCAAGATACAGGGTTTTGTCAAGGATTTGGTTTTGATTAGACCAAAGGCTTTAGGAGCCCGCCTACTTATCCCCAAGTGGGTATCAGGTCCATAGTAGTTCGGCCAAGGCTTGAAGAAAAGTGCCTTTCAGGCAATTTACTATTGACCAAACCGAGTAGGTTGCCTATGTATCCCCTAGTGGGAATCAGGCCAAGCGTAGTTCACCAATCTTGGAAATTTTGAAGTAAAGGTCTCAAGAAAATAATTTTTTTTAGGCAATCAAGGTTGATTGGCTGTTTAAGTTCAACCTCATCTAGTTCCATAAGATGGGTAGCCCCTCCGGAGAGGAGAGTCTTAATGATGTATGGTCCAACCGAATTAGGTTTGAATTTTCCTTTAGGGTTATAAATGGGCGCTTTAAGTTTTTTGAGGACCAGGCCACCCTTAGCAAGCTTCCTTGAGCAAACCTTTTTGTTGAAAGCACGAGTTATCCTCTTTTGATATCCCCGAGTATGATTTATTGCTACCAATCTCTTCTCGTCAAGTAACATTAGCTCTTCATACCTTCCCCATAGCCATTCACATTAGTAACTTCACATTCTGCCAAAACCCTAAGCGCTGGAAGGATAGCTTCTATTCCATAAACCAATGAATACAGCATAGCACCCGTTGAAGTTCTCATAGAAGTCTGGTATCCTTATAATGAAAATGGCAGTTTCTCGTGCCAATCCTTATATGTATTTGTTATTTTCCCCAGGATCATTTTGACATTCTTATTTGCTGCTTCCACTGCTCTATTTGTTTGAGGCCTATACAGGGAGGACTGATGGTAGGTGATCTTATACTTCTCTAGAAGTGGGATGATTTTTCCTTGGAAATGACTGCCATCATTAGAAATGAACTCATTTGGAATCCCATATCTGTAAATTATATACTTCTCAATAAAACTTACCACATCCTTAGCTTTCAAAGTTGTATATGACGCTGCTTATACCCATTTAGTAAAACAATCTATTGCCACAGTTATGCATCGGTGTCAATTTGAAAACTTTGGAACTACTTCACCAATAATATCAATTCCCCACATAGAAAACTATCGTGGGGTGGTCATGCTATAGTGTTGGGAAGGTAGGGTCTGCATCAGATTTGCATGGATTTGACACTTATGGTATTTTCTGACATAGTCACAGCAATCTCTATATAAGGTAGTCCAATAATACCCTTATCAAATTATCTTATTTGCTAGCATGTGCCTATTCAAGCAGGGTCCATAAACACCCTCGTGTATTTCCTCCATCATTCTCTTAGCTTTCCTTTCATACAAACATTCTAGATTATACCCAGTATAAGAATTCTTCCATAATTTTCTTGCTTAGATTACAAACTAGGTGGAAAACCTCTGAATTGCCTTTTTATCCTTCTCTAAGGCTCCCTCAGGGTATTCTCCTTTCTCATTAAAATTCCAAACATCCACATACCAAGGTACTCCACCATCTTCTCCTTCTTCATGGGCTGCAGTCATCTCAAATGAGGGTAATTGGATCATGGTAACTCCTATAGGGATTTGGATCATTAAGGCTAGAGTATCTAAGGAATCAGCTATTTAGTTCTCCTCACGGGGAAGGTAATAGAATGAATTCCTCTTAAATTGGACTTTTAAGCTCTCTAGATACTCATGGTACGGTCTCAATTTCTCATGGTTCATTCTCTAATCACCTCGCACTTGGGATATAATCAAGTTAGAATCTCCAAAGATATCATCATTTAAACTTTTAGGGCCAGGGTTGCTTCCATTCTAATTATGCATGCTTAATATTCCATCGTATTATTGTTTGAATTATATTTAAGCTCACAACTAGTGGGTTGGGGCTCCACTAGGTGATATAAGAATGATTCCTGCCCTATATCCTATCTGATTAGCTACTCCATCAATATTCATCCTCCATAGATCTTCTTTTACTTCCATTACTCCTTCATCTGGGAACTTAAATTTTCCTTTTCCTTGAATTCTATAGCAAGGTCAGCTAGATATTCGGCAACGGCTCTTCCTTTGATAGATTTATAAGTGACATATCTTATATCAAATTTGGCTAACATCATGATCCATTAGGAAATCCTACTGGTTAGGGTTAATAGGTATTTGAGTGGGTCCATTCGGGATATCAAGGTTACGGAAACGCTAGCATATAAAGCCAAGGGAGACAAGTACACCAAACTAAGGCCCAACAGGCTTTTTCTAATTGTGAATAGTTTATCTCATTCCGGTTATCCTTTTGCTCAAATGATAGATAGCTTTCTCCACATGCCCCTCTTCTTCTTCCTAGGCCAATATACACCCCATCGAATTTTTCGTTACGGACAGGTATAGCAATAAAGGTTTTACGGGTTGGGGAGGTGATAGGATAGGTGGGTTTTGGAGGTAGGTTTTGATCTTTTCAAAGGTTTTTGGCATTGGCTATCCCTTTAAACTTCTCTCATTTCCTCAGTAATTTGAAAAGTGGGTCACAAGTCATGGTGAGCTTTGATATGAAATGGGTAATGAATTATATCCTACCCAAAAATCCCATTAACTCCTTCTCATTCTTTGCTGGCTTCATTTTGACTATGGCTTTTATCTTAGTTGGGTCCACTTCAATCCCCCTCTGTGTGATAAGAAATCCTAGTAGTTTCCTAGTGGTAACCCCAAAGGTGCATTTTTACGGGTTCAACCTCATCCTGAATTTTTTCAATCTCTCGAAAAACATCCTTAACGCTCCTAAGCGACCCCTCATTTCTTTAGATTTCACGATCATGTCATCCACATATACTTCCACTTCTTTATGAATCATATCATGTAGTAATGTAGTGGCAACCCTTTGGTAAGTTGCGCCTGCATTCTTAAGGCTGAACGATATCACCCTATAGTAATATATACCCCAAGGTGTGGTGAAAGTAGTCTTCTCCCTATCCTTCGGTGCCATGAGAATTTCCCCAAAAATTTGCCCATAAAAGACAAAAGATCATGTCTTGCGGTATTATCAACTAGTACGTCGATATGGGGTAAAGAGAAATTGTCTTTAAGGCTGGCTTTATTTAAATCTCAAAAATCAATGCAAACCCTAACACGACCATCCTTCTTTGGAATAGACACGATGTTGGCGACCCATTCAGGGTACTCAATGACAATCAAGAATCCAACTCTTAATTGCTTTTCAACTTCCTCTTTTACTTTAAGTGCCTATTCAGGCCTCATGTGCCTCAATTTTTGTTTTATGGGTTTTGAATTTGGGAAGAGAGGGAGATGGTGTTGGACTATTTCTGGATCGATTCCTGGCATATCATCATAAGACCATGCAAAGACATCTTTGAATTCATTTAATAGATTGATTAATTCCTTGCCTTCCTCATTACTAAGTGTGGAGTCAATAAAAATATTTTGTGGATTATTTTTATTTCCCAGATTAATTGTCAAAGTGCTCTCTGTGATTTTGCATGTAGATTCCTTTTCTCGTTCAATTCATTTTGCAATTCATCTAGTATTTCATTACATTCATTGCATGCATCACATTTATTATGCGCATTCAAGTAGGAAGAACCAGTCATATTCTCATTAACATTTTTTGGGTTGATTACAACAGACATAATAATAGTAAGATGCCTCATTTAGGCCATTACAGACTCTGGGGAGGGGGGATACTTATCACTAGACTCAAAGAGCCACTCTTTATTGACTCCTTTTTTGAGCTCCACGGTGTCACAATCTAGCAGATTCTCTATCTCCATTTTTGTCCCCTCTTCATTTTCTGGCTCTTCTTCTTTTGCTTCACCTTTCTTGTCCTCATCCTCTTAACTCTATTACCAAATCTTTCCCGGCTTCGACTTCCAAGATCTTCTCTGGACCATCTTCTTTGGTCTTTTTACTTTCTTCACTCAAAATATTCTCCATAGATGGGCCATCGAGTGCATAAATCCAATCCTTGGTAATGACAGGCTTTGCTGGCACTTGCACGTACAAGTCTTCATAATTAGTAAACTCATGTGAGAAAAAGATCTCAAACCATGGCTTCAAACATTTATTTTTATGATCCACCCATGGCTCCAAAAAGCCACAAAAGGGAAAATCTTCTCCTTCTTTAATGAAGTACCCATTGAGTGTATTTTCATATGGCTCCAGTAGCGCATCAGCAGCTTTCTTCTTCTCTTTTTATTCTTGCCTTAATGGCTGATAACCCAACCCACGAGTGTGAGTTTGTGTCTCAATATCTGGAAACTCGAACAAACCTTGGTGCTTTTTACCTAAACTCATACCAGGAAAGAATCCCATTCTCCTCATGATCCCTGTAATTAACAAACTTGCATATTGGTCGAAATATAGTGGCAGAAATTATCGCAGCTTTCCATCCACGACCATGTTGATGAATTCAAACCCTCCTATGTTTGTTTCTTCCTCTTGTAACTGTACCTCTAAGATCGGAGTGCTTGATGATGCTTTATTCACATAGAACCAACTATCCCAAATGATATCACAGACTTTGTTTTCCTAAATGCATTTAACCTTTTAATGGATTGTCGATGGAATTACGCCGAAGCTATCCAACCAAGGCCTACCTAATAGTAAGTTAAAAGAGGTAGGGATATCAATGATATGAAATTCATCTTCCTTTTCTAAAGGTCTGATAGTAAGATTAAGAAAACTATTACCCGTGACTACCCTCTAGGTGTTATCATATGCCCTCACCTTTTGTTCGAATGGTATGAAGGTTGACTCGTCTAGGCCCATCTTCTTGGCTACTCAAAATGGACATACATTTAAAGCAGACCCATTGTCGACAAGGCAAGCAGGCAGAGAATTCCCCAGACATTCAATGGCTACATATAGTGGCCTATTATGAACAGGTCCCCCTGGAGTTAGATCATCTAAAGAAAATGTGATAGCGAGAGCCAAAATTTTACTTATCATTCCCATAAGGTCTTCTAGAGTGATGTTAACAGAGACATCTGATTGGTTCAGAGCATCGAAGACAGTTTGCCTATGACGCTTTGAAGTAATCAATAATCCCCAAATTGTGATGTTGACTTGAGTCTTCTTTATTTGTTTTAGTACTCTATCCTCTTCTTCTTCTTCACCTATATTCTATTTTCCTTTATCTAACTCTTAACCCGAGTGATCTTCTTCTAGCTCATGTGGTTTGAAATACCTTCCTGATCGAGTTAGATGACTGACTTCTTCCCTCATCCACAGGTTGTCTTGTGCTTCGGTGACCCCCCAACTTTCTTCTTCATCTTTGTCACTCTCGTTCCACAGATCTTTCTCTACCTGATTGATGCTTTGGCTATCATCCCCTTTATACCAATAGCACTATCAATTTTCGGTGCCCACCAATCTAAAACAACAACTTTCTTTGTCATCTTTTCTCCACATTCCTCTGATTGTTACTTACAGCACATATCATCATATTTGCCGGTAGTTGACATGATTTTTTCGGGTGATTCAATTTGGTGATCAATTCAGATGGATTGAAAGTGGTCTCCTCAATCTCTATGAAATAAATACCCAATGGTGGCATACCATGGTGATTTGGTGTGGACCACTGCGAAATGAGGAGCGGATCCTGACGCTCTCCCTCGATAGTGTCCCGGGACGGATCCCAAGGAGCACACTTCAGGGAAAACTAGGACTTCCTCACGCGATCCTAGAGACAAAGAGTCGCCACCTAATTTTTATCGGGAATTAGGAAACCCAAGTTTGACTCGCCCAAAATTGAATAAGGTTACTCGCCCTTCATTACCAGAAACAAGGTTCGGGGGTCTTGGTACGAGAGGGGAAGGAGCCCAAGCAGGACTAAAGCACCCCCTCCTCGCCCTACCGAATGGTAGGCCTTGATTCAAATATCCTTGTTATTAATTCATAATAGATGTTGTTTCCTCAAACATACTAGATAGATATATACATGGCAAAAAGAAACATCTAATGAAAATCATTTCAAGAGACTAAATCAAGTAGAAAGCGGATGCTCATGCAATACAAGGGAGAAGTATACTCACAGTGGCTAGTCCCGCCCGGGACCGATGCAAATAAAGTAAACATGTCATGATATGCAAAGGGAACGAGAAGACTTACATTGGTTGACTCAAGCGGAGTCGCGAAAGCAAAAAGAATGTAAACGTGCAATGCAATCATGCAACAATCCTAGATAAGATGTCTCTAACAAATAATCATATAAACGGAGACTTATCCTAAAGGAAATGTGTCGTTGAAATCAAAGTTGTAAACCTAGAAAAATTCTAAGAGAAAGGATAGAGATAGTACACGATACATGGGCACTAAGCCACATGTAGACGAGGCAAACCACAAATCGAAGTCCGGGTCCGAGGCACTTAATTCTCTGCACTAATACACCAAAGAATACCCAAGCATTGCAAAAATACAAGCAAACAAATGATATGCATGATAAACAAAGAAAACATGTCATCAATCAAATTTCCAGATTCAGCAACCTCTAATGAATCCTATCAAAAGTGGTTTTAAACATGAGCTGGGTAAAAACCCTTTTACAGAAAGTTAGATACATGTCTTAGGGAACTTCTCCAAAAAGTGGGACCTCAATATCAATTTTATTGTTTGAGAAATAAATGTTTTGGGAATAGTGGATCAGGACTGTCCACTGTTCTTGTAAAAATCATAATTAAATCTACAAAAATCATATGAAGCTCTATTTGGTGTCAAAAGAAAGCTATTTCATTGTAGTATATGATAAAAATAAACCCATAGACATTCTGTAATCACAAGGTTTCTGAAAAAGTGTTTTAAACAGACTCTGTTATTCTGGAAATTTGGTATCATTTGACAAATGAATGCAAAACATAATAGAAGTATAATAGAAGTTCATGAATCATGTTAACCAAGTTGATTTAAGCTTTTGATCTCTCATCCATTTATCCTAGGTGATTTCTAAACCAAGTTTTATTCATCAATTGTTGTTGAGTGATCAAGGTATGACCATTTTGTATACATAATCATATTTGTAATTAAACTTAGAAAATTCCAGAATAGTTGTATCAACTTTAAACGCTTAGAAAACGATCCTAACTCGATCGTATGCTCACGATTTTACATCGGCATATAGATATATGAGTTAGGAATCATCCCCAAAAAGCGGAACGTCGATAACTATTATAGATTTTCTGAAATTCAAGCACAAAGAGACGATGTTCAAATCTGTCAACCGATTTCTCAACAATTTCTAAAAATAGTATATGAATCCTAAAAGCTCTCAAAACGGACCGGATGAAAGCTAATTCATCAAAGTTTACCCAGAAAATTTGAAATCCATCAAACTATGGGTTTTGATGGACCAAATCTAATGGACAAAACCAATCTGCTTTGCTGAATTTTTATCTAGTTCATTTTAAAGTGTGAGGAAAACATTTTAGTGATAGTTGAAGCTTATTAGAGAGATCAAACTCATAGATCAACTTAATTATCATGATTCCCAATCAATTTAGCCCTCAAGTTCTATGAAGAACTTTTAGATCAAGGATCAAAGGGACTTATAAATATCATGTTGGAGATGAAATTCAATAGGAATTCTAGGTAATAGGAATAATCAAGAGATAGGTATGAACATAGAAATCATCCTTCTCATAGATCATATTTCCAAACCATCATGGAATTCAAAATAGATATATGTATATATATATAATCATGTATGCATGAATCTAAACTAAAATTGAAGAATGAAACCAAAATTGAAAATCAAAGTGAAAAACAATCTCTAATTGTAAATTATCAATAAAAATCAAAGAGATTTGGATCTAACTATGTGAGTGTGTGAAGAACATGAGAGGAAGAAGATGAGTGTTCTAATAAGTAGAAATAGAACTAAGTTAGATCCAAATCTTATAGATCTATATATACAAAGTAGGAATTAGAGATGAACTATAGTGTTTACCTCTTGGAGGATTCTCAATTACAAGACCAAAATTGATTTGAAGATCTTCTTCTTCAAGTGTTATTCAAGTGTTCTTCAAGCACTCATCCATGGAAGTTGAGGGAGGCAATTGATGTTCAAATTGTGGTCTAATTAGCCTAAGTTAATCTAAATTCAATTCATAATTTTCTCTCTCTAGAATTCCCCTAAATTGAAAGTATATTCAAAGTATACTTATCTCTCTTGTATGTGCTTCTACGTGTGTTTGTATCTCCAAGTATATTCAAGTGTATCTCTTCCAAGTGTTTAGTGTGTTAAGATGTCTGTGTGTGTGTGTGTGTGTGTGTGTGTGTGTGTGTGTGTGTGTGTGTGTGTGTGTGTGTGTGTGTGATCTCATATGAGATGTATGAGATCTTATATAGAGTTTTGAAGACTTAGCTCTTAAGTTTCAGGGTTAAAACAGGATTTTTAGAGCTTAAAAGAGGGTTAAAATGGCCATTTCGGAGCTTAAACGCAATTTCCAGGCAATTTCCTCGCAGTGGGAAGCTTCTAGAAGGGTCTGGAACTCAAAAAGCTCCGTGGAGGACACAAATGGAAGTGGCGGTTATGGTGGGACCCGCCACCCCCATACCCAAAACCGCCACTTACTATTTGGGTCCCTCTGGTCACCCACAAGCTCTGTTTCAAATTTCATGCGCACTGCTTTTCCAGATTTTTGTAAAAATGCTTTTTGGTGTCCGAAATCGTCCGTTTACGTACCGTTGGAAAGCTGTCAGGTTGAATTTCAATATAAAAATATTTCCAGAGGTTTTATAATGAGAATTGAAGTCCAATTGAAGTCCGGAAGTCCTCCGGAACTTTCGTCGTCTTTTTGAAATCAAATGACGTCTTTTCCAAAATTGCTTTCAAATGTGCGTCGATTTCGAACTTTTCTTTAAAATTGAATCTCTGGATACCTAGAATACTGCGTTTAGAACACTTAATGTTCATATAACCCTGAGAGAATATGAATTCTGAGAGATGATTTTGACAAAACCGGGATTTATCCATGGAAAAGGGCTTTTCTGAGCTTGAAGTCACTTTCCGAAGTCCGATCTTCTGATTGTGTGGAATCCAGTACCTTCCACGGGGTACTTTTCATCATCGAATCCTCCAAGACGTTGTCCACCCTAAATCCTATCAGTGTGGTCAAAATTGGGTGTCTACAGTTTGCCCCTCTTTGGCAGAGCTTGTTGTGAACAACGTGAACGGCAAGTGAGTGCCAAAGCCTTGAAGGCACCCAAATAACCATACTGAGAGGTTTTAGGAAAAACAAAAAATTCGCAAAATCAAGAAATTCAAAATCAGAGAAAATCAAGAATTTACGAATGCAAGAATGCAATGCAATGCTGGGTAGAGGCGGCTAAGTTGAAGCTGATGCTGGTCGTGCTCCGCTGGAGCTGCCTACGTATCCTTTCCAGGAATCAGACCAGGGCGTAGTTCAAGCGCGCGGGAAAACGGAAAACAAACAACAACAATGCGGATGAAATGCTCCTATCCTAGGATGCTGGTGCAGTATGAAAACATGAAATGTGAAAGTGCTGGAGGAATCATCCTCAAGGGTTCCCTAGATGCAAAATCTAATGCAAAGGATGCAACGACTCTCTCTCACAGTCGAATATGCTAAAGGTATCTTGGATGATTCTCGAGGTTTTTGTCAAAGTTATTCTTCTGATCTTAAGGCTCGTAGGCGTCATCTGTATCCTGGACGACTCTTGAAATAGCGAAGTATCTTGGATGAATTCTGAGTCATGTCAAACAACTGGACGATTGCTGGTGTAGAGTCCTTCTGCTGGGGACGATTGCTGAAACAGGTCCTTCTTCTGTGGACGATTGCTGATGTAGAGTCCTTTTGCTGGGGACGATTGCTGATGTAGAGTCCTTCTGCTGGGGACGATTGCTGATGTAGAGTCCTTTTGCTGGGGACGATTGCTGATGTAGAGTCCTTTTGCTGGGGACAAATCTTCTGAAACAGGTCTCTCTGCCGGAGACAAATCTTCTGCTCTTCTGAAACAGGTCCTTCTTCTAGACAAATCTTCTGTAACAGGTCTGGAAACAAGTCTTCTGAAACAGGTCTCTCTGCCGGAGACAAATCTTCTGTTCTTCTGAAACAGGCCCTTTTTCCGAGGACAAATCTTCTGTGGCAGGTCTAGAAACAAATCTTCTGAAACAGGTCTCTCTGCCGGAGACAAATCCTCTGTTCTTCTGAAATAGGCCCTTCTTCTGGGGACAAATCTTCTGTGGCAGGTCTAGAAACAAATCTTCTGAAACAGGTCTCTCTGCCGGAGACAAATCCTCTGTTCTTCTGAAACAGGCCCTTCTTCTGAGGACAAATCTTCTGTGGCAGGTCTAGAAACAAATCTTCTGAAACAGGTCTCTCTGCCGGAGACAAATCCTCTGTTCTTCTGAAACAGGCCCTTCTTCTGAGGACAAATCTTCTGTTCTGATGCACGGATTCTGAGAGATACACAAATTCTGAGAGATGACCCTTCTTCTGAGAGCAACCCACGGATACACGATTCTGATTTTGAGAGAAACCCTACATTCTGGAGGCAACCCTGATATGCGATGCTGAGAAATACATGATTCTGAGAGAAACCCTACATTCTGGAGGCAACCCTGGATACACGATTCTGATTCTGAGAGAAACCCTACATTCTGGAGGCAACCCACGATTCTGAGAGAAACCCTACATTCTGAGAGCAACCCACGGATACACGATTCTTGGCATAAACCTTGTATTCTGGAGGCGACCCACGATTCTGATTCTGAGAGAAACCCTACATTCTGGAGGCAACCCACGATTCTGAGAGAAACCCTACATTCTGGAGGCAACCCTGGATACATGATGCTTGGCATAAACCTTGTATTCTGGAGGCGATTTTGATGCTCAAATTCTGAGAGATACCCTTTATCTGGAGGCAACCCGTGGATACATGATGCTTGCGAGAAACTTAATTCTGAAAGTTCTCTACTGGGGAGATCCTATGATTCTGAGAGATGCACGAATTCTGTATACCTTGACAATATCTGGAAACTCTCTGCTTGAGGAGATATCTGAGATTTCTGGGACGCGAGCACATATTCTGGAGGCCCTGCTGATTCTTTCTGAGACTCATATTGGTGCTTCGACCAACGCAATCATTCTTGCAACACGTCAGGCTTACTCTAACCCTTTCTGAACATCTCGCATTCTGACCCATCTTCTGAAAGTCCTTTCTGGATGTAATTCTCAAGCGACAGTAGACTCAAATGTCCATTTTCTAAGACAACTCATAATCAATCCCAAAACGACGGGAGTTTGCCGTTTCTCGGCCACTTTCAGGCTGCGGTGCCTTTGATTCTTCTGATCTTTCTGACCATATCTTTCTTCTCTTTGCAGTGGGATGGCATGTGCCAGACTTACATAGACCGTGATGCGGCCCTGGTAAATTTCTTGACCTTTTCTTCTTATCTCATTGCTTTTTCAAACCCCTATACTGATTCTTTTCTTCCACAGGTGGCTCAAGTTAGGCAGCTTCAATCACAGTTGGAGCGGATGAATGCAGGCCCTTCTGGTGGGGCTGGTGGGTCTAGGCGAAGGCGCTAAATTGAAGATGATGATAGCTCTACGGCCTCAGATATGCCTGCTTGGTACCCACGGGCTACTCGTCGTCGCTGATGATGATCATATGCACCCATGACTATCTTTCTGTTTTTCTTGCTTTCTGTGCTGAGACTGATGTTGATGTATTCTGTCTGAGACTTGATGGGCTTGTACTCTTGACTTTGCTTGATGCTGCTTTATGTTGTCCTTCTGTTTCGCTTTGCATCCCTTGTCACGAGACCGATTTGATTGACACTTTGCACACTGACACACAGGACTCGATTTTTACAGGGAAAGGAAATTTCTGACGATTCCTCTTTCTCGACAATGTCTTTTGACTTGGATATTTGAATTTTCTAAGGATTTGCATGTTTTGAAAATGAGATTTTATCTTGTAGCAGGATATTGTGTTGGCTTTGCATGTAATCTTGAAGCTTTTGAAAATTTTCCACATAATGTTTCAGTCTTGACATTAGATTCACATCTTTAGATTGCTAAAAAACTTTTCAACTTAATATCAAGAATTACCAGATTTTTCACTTAGGTGCTTTAATTCTGATAGCCAAGTGATCCAGAGAGGACAGGTAGCGAGGTATGGGCAAACGACAGTTTGCCCCTAGTTGATAGAGATAAATGGAAGTTTGGGCAAACGCAGTTTGCCCCTAGTGTGGCAGTGATATCTTGAGGCTTTGGGCAAACTTGAAAGTTTGCCTCTAGTTTGCAAGGTTCAGGGATCGAGAGCCAGGAAAGCTCGCCTACTTATCCCCAAGTGGGAATCAGATCCAAAGTAGTTCGGCCAGGTCTTGAAAGGAAGTATGGTTGAGGGTTTCAGGAGCAGTGACCGAACCGAGCAGGTTGCCTACATATCCCCAAGTGGGAATCAGGTCAAGTGTAGTTCCTCGAATGCTGGAGGTTTTGAAAGAACAGGTTTTGAAAGAAAAGGCTTTTAAGCATAGTATCTCTTGAGACGGTCAATGTTGATTGGCTGATTGAACTCAACTCCATCTAGATCCATCAGGTATGCCGCTCCTCCAGAGAGAAGCTTCTTGATGACGTATGGGCCAACCCAATTTGGCTTGAATTTCCCTCTAGGATCGAAAACGGGTGCTTTTAAGGCTTTAAGCACAAGGTCGCCTTCCTCAAGTTTTCTTGGACGGACCTTCTTGTTGAATGCTCGAGCTATTCTTCTCTGATACACATGCACATGATCAATTGCGGCCAACCTTTTCTCATCAAGTAACATTAGCTCCTCATATCTATCTCTTAGCCAATCAAATTCTGGAATCTCGGATTCTGCCACAACTCTCAAAGATGGTAGTTCTATTTCAACTGGGAGTACTGCTTCCATTCCGTAAGCTAATGAATAAGGAGTGGCTCCTGTAGATGTTCGGATAGATGTTCTGTATCCCCACAGTGCATACGGTAACTTCTCATGCCAATCTCGGTATGTATCAGTCATCTTTCTTAGGATCGTCTTCAAATTCTTATTAGCTGCTTCAACTGCCCCATTTGTTTGTGGCCTATACGGCGCTGACATGTGGTGCATGATCTTGTATTCTTCTAATAGATCCAAAACCTCTTTCTGGAAGTGACTGCCATGATCGGATATCAACTCATGAGGGACCCCGTATCGGCAGATTATATTTCTTCTGATAAATCTGGCCACATCTTTAGCCTTCAATGTCGCATAAGACTCTGCTTCCACCCATTTTGTGAAATAATCAATTGCTACCAGGATGTATTGATGCCCATTAGACGCCTTCGGGGTTACTTCTCCAATAACATCTATTCCCCAAACTGAGAATGGCCAAGGGGTAGTCATGTTGTATAGCAGTGACGGCGGCACATGCTTCATATTGGCATGGATCTGACATTTGTGACATTTTCTGACATATTCATAGCAGTCCTTGTCCATAGTAGTCCAATAATATCCTTGTCGGATGATCTTCTTAGCTAACATGTGTCCACTCATATGAGGACCACACACCCCTTCGTGAATTTGCTCCATCATCTTTCTCGCACTGTTTCCATACAGACATGTCAAGTTGAATCCATTGTGAGATCTCTTCAATAGATTTCCGCCACAAATCATGAATTGAGCCGAGAATCTTCTTATGGCTCTCTTGTCTTTCTCAGAGGCGCCTTCCGGATATTCCCCATTTTCAATGAAGTTCCACACGTCGGTGTACCACGGAAGTTCTTCTGCTTCTTCTATTTCCCCAATCATCTCATAAGACGGCTTTTCCCTTTGTTCAATCATCAAAGGAGTTAGCTTTATCCCCACAGGAATCTCAATCATTGACGCTAAAGTAGCCAAAGAGTCTGCTAGCTGATTTTCTTCTCGAGGCAGGTAGAAGAACGTGATATGCAAGAAACGAGTTCGTAAAGAATCAAGATACTCATGATAGGGTTTTAACTTCTCTTCCTTGACTTTCCAATCTCCTCGAACTTGGGATATGATCAAATTGGAATCCCCGAATACATCAAGTTTCCTTACCTCCAAAGTCAATGCGGCTTCTAGCCCCAAGATACAAGCTTCATACTCAGCAGTGTTGTTGGTGGAAGTGTACTTCAGCTTAATAGAGAACGGGGTATGTGCTCCTTCAGGGGATACAAGGATGATCCCCACTCCATATCCTTTCTGGTTTGCAGCTCCATCAAAATACATTTTCCACACATCTTCTTTTAATTCCATCAATCCTTCGTCAGGGAACATGAACTCTCCTTCGTTTTCCAGATTTATCGGATGTTCTGCTAAATGTTCTGCGACAGCCCTTCCTTTAACAGATTTACTCGTAGCATGTATCAAGTCAAACTCAAATAGCATCAATGTCCATCGGGAGATTCTTCCGGTCAATGCTGGTTTTTCAAATAGGTACTTCAAAGGATCCATTCGGGAGATTAAAACAACAGGGAAGGCCAACATATAATGCCTCAGACGACGAGTGGCCCAAACCAAAGCCCAACATGTCTTTTCTAACGGAGAATACTTCAATTCGTATCCAGTCATCCTTTTACTTAAGTAGTAAATGGCTTTCTCTGTACGCCCTTCATCTCCTTCTTGGGCTAACATGCATCCCATAGCATTCTCTGACACGGATAAGTACAACAGCAAAGGCTTCCCTGACTTCGGGGGTGAAAGAACCGGTGGGTTTGATAAATAAGCCTTGATCTTGTCAAAAGCTTCTTGACATTGATTGTCCCATTCGAATTTCTTCCCTTTTCTCAACAAGCTGAAAAGCGGATCGCAAGTAGCAGTGAGCTTAGATATGAAGCGGCTGATGAATTGGATTCTTCCCAGAAATCCTCTTACTTCCTTTTCATTTGTCGGAGGCGGCATATCCATAATAGCCTTGATCTTTGCGGGGTCAACCTCAATTCCTCTCTGTGTGATGAGAAATCCCAGCAGCTTTCCGGTGGTAACTCCAAAAGTACACTTCTGTGGATTCAATCTCATTCTGTATTTCCTTAATCTTTCAAAGAACTTGGCGAGTGCTGTTAAATGCCCACTTCTTTCTTTGGACTTAACAATCATATCATCCACATAAACTTCTACCTCTTTATGGATCATGTCATGTAACAAAGTAGTAGTAGCTCTCTGATAGGTTGCGCCAGCATTCTTTAACCCAAATGGCATTACTCGGTAGCAATACGTCCCCCAGTGAGTTGTGAATGTAGTCTTTTCTCTGTCTTCGGGTGCCATTAAAATCTGATTGTACCCTGAGAAACCATCCATGAATGATAACAACTCATGCCCCGCGGTGCTATCTACCAGAACATCTATGTGTGGAAGCGGAAAATCATCCTTAGGACTAGCCTTGTTTAGATCTCTGAAGTCAACACATACACGGATCCTTCCATCCTTCTTTGGCACAGGAACTATATTGGCTATCCATTCCGGATATTGGGTTACCATCAGGAATCCAGCTTTCAATTGTTTCTCAACTTCTTCTTTGATCTTCAAAGTCCATTCGGGTCTCATGCGTCTCAACTTTTGCTTAACAGGTTTTGAATTTGGAAAGAGAGGGATGTGGTGTTGGACAATCTCTGGATCGATGCCTGGCATATCTTGGTAGGACCAAGCGAAAACATCTTTAAATTCTTTTAATAAGTTGATTAGTTCATTGCTTTCTTGTGAAGTGAGTGTGGTGCCAATATGAACATTTTGTGGATTATCTTCATTATCCAAGTTTATTAGCAAAGTTTCTTCAATAATCTTGCATGCAGATTCATTTTCATTTTCAATTAATCTTTGCAAATCCTCAGAAATTTCAAAATCAAGATCATCAGACACAGAAGAGTAAGCAAAATCCTCGTTCATTTCATTAACATTTTTGGGTACATCAAAAGCAAAAGCAGACTCAACATCATGGCTCATATTGGCCTTTACAGACTTCCGGGGAAATGGGGGAGGGGATTTGTTGACTTCCGATTCTATCACCCAATTGTTCAGAGCTCCCTCTATTGGCTTGATTTCTTTCACATTTCCCAGTGCTTCTTCGGCATCCATCAGCATGTTCAGCTCTTCATCCATTAGCATGTTCAAATCATCACTTGTCATCAGCTCAGCCCAGTCCTTCCTTTCTTTCTTGATAGGCGGAGTATACAAGAACGGATCCTCATAGTCGGAGAACTCATGTTTGAAAAAAATCTCAAATCCAGGCTTAATGTTCTTGGTAGCCGGATCATACCATGGTTCAGGGAACCCACAGAAGGGAAAGTCATCGCCTTCTTTCACGAAGTATCCATTCAGGATTCTTGGCCCAGAAACAACCATCGGCCCTTTTCCTTTTGTCATCTTCTTCTTATCTTCTTCAGTCAATTGATACCCAAGCCCAGATTTATCTTTCTGTTCGTGGAAGTTCGGTGGTTCAGTTATTCCTTGTTGACGACGACCTAGTCCCATTCCAGGAAAATAGTTCATCTTCCGCACCATATGAGCCACTTTAGGATTGGCATACTGGTCAAAGTACAATGGCATGACTTCAGGGATCCAATTCTGTCCCACTTCTTCTTGTAGATCTTTGGCAACCGGGTTTCCCTTCTCGAACATCTTTCTATATTCGCGTCCGGTGATGAACGGCTTCTTTTTCTTGATCGGAGTGATTTCTTCGCCCCAGACAGATGCATCAGGAAGTTTCTTCTCATAGCTGAGTCGATCCCAAACGGATTTCTTTTTCTTAGCTCCTTCATTTATCATTCCCACAAAGTTGAATCCTCCTAATTCATTTTCTTCTTCCGGTGTTTGGACTTCTAGCACAGGACCATGGCTTGTCCCTTCTTCTTTGATCCAGCTATCCCCAAAGATTGTTACCACATCCTCTTTCCAGATGAACTTGACTTTCTGGTGGAGAGTGGAGGCGACTGCATCATTCACATGTAACCACGGACGTCCCAATAGCAGATTAAAGCTAGCCGGAATATCAATCACTTGGAAATCAGCTTCTTTGTTTAATGGCCCGACTTCAATTTTCAACTTAATCATTCCCACAATGGCCCTTTTGGTGTTATCATAGGCCCTCACAGTTTGTGTTGATGGCAAGAGTTCTGAAATAGACAACCCCATTCTGAGAGTTGTTTGGAGAGGACATACATTCAAGGCTGACCCATTATCTACCAAGCAGACCGGTACTCTATTCCCCAGGCAATGTACAGTGATGTAGAGAGCTCTGTTGTGGTGTGCCCCTTCCGGCGGTAAATCTTCATCTGTGAATGTGATTACAGGCTTACAAGGCTTTGAAGAGATCATGTTTACTAGATCTTCGGGGGTAGTATTGACAGAAACATCCAAACAATTGAGAGTATCGAGCATGGCCTGCCTGTGTTTGTGAGAGGTCATAAGTAATCCCCATACTGAGATCCAAGCTTGTGTTTTCTTCAATTGCTTTAGGATTTCATCTTCTTCTTCGCTCACGGCTCCTTTACCAGCCTCTTTTGCTTTGACGACTTCTTTCTCATTCCATGTTTCTTTTCCACGATTTTCTAACTCATGAGGCTTGAAATGACGTCCGGAACGGGTCAAGTGGTTTGCTTCATTGGTGATCCAGATAGACTCAAGTTCTTTGGCTAACTTTTCGGTGCCAACAGTGATTTTCCAAACAGAATCATCGGGGATTATGGTATTATTAACGGAATCATCCTCATCATCATACCACCAATCTTCTTCTTCTTCCATCATTGCAATAAGATCGTCATCTTTGATTTCAAGGTTCTCGACAGGCTTTAGCAATTCTTCTATCGGCTCAGTGCTTTGTTTCTCGGTGACTGCTTCTATGGGCTTTTCTTCCTCATACCAGATCGAGTCGTCGGTGATGGCATTGGGATCCCACCATTCAATTGTAAGATTTCCGTTGGCTATTTCTTCTTCAAAAGCCAGTGCTTCTTCGACCCATTCTTCCTCTTCCATATTCCTCAAGATGCAAATTGCAGCGTCTTCCGGAAGTTGAACATCCATAGCTGGTTGATTCGAGGATGTGATGTAGATCTTTGGGTTATAAATCTGAGATCCTTCTTCTACAAAGTTAACATTTGGCATGTTCCCCTTATGATTAGGGAGAGGATTCTTCTGAACATTTGGCTGAGAGGGAGGAGGGGAGATGACCCCTTTTTCAATCAAGTCTTCAATTTCATGGCGAAGTCTCCAGCATCTATCTGTGCTATGTCCACGGCCTTGATGAAAGTCACAAAAGAACTCTGTTTTGAAACCCGGTGGAAGTGGATTTGGCTCTGGTTTAGGTTCCAATTTCTGCAAGTACCCTTTTTCTATCATTCTTTCAAGTGCGGTGCTTAGTGGCATCCCCAAGTCGGAAAATTCTCTTTTCTCTCTCGACTGTTTCTGATTTTGACTTCCTCTTGCATTAGCCATACTTCGACGCTCTTTCTGAAAAGGCTGAGGAGATAGTGTGTTGACGTCAGCAGACTGATGATAGACTGGCCTTTCTGTCTTTCTGTATCGATTGCTCGTGCTTTCTTTCTTGATCTTTCCATCTCTAATGGCATCTTCTATCAAAGTTCCCACATCAAACAGCTGTTCGAAACTCACAATGGACTGAAATTCTAGCCTTTCCAAGTATTCGGGCTGTAGATTCTTGATGATCATTCGGACCTGATCTTTTTCCGCTGGCCTGCTAGTCATTTGAGCAGCTTTAGCTCTCCAACGAGTAAGGAAACCTGCGAAGGATTCCCTATACTCTTGTCGGGTGGTTTCTAGATCTCTTGCAGTTACATCAAACAACTGGTTATATGAATATTGAGCCACGAAAGCTTTGGCCAATGCCTCCCAATCTCTGGTTATGGCTGGTTCCAACGTCAAGTACCATGAAAGTGCTGCTCCACTCAAAACTCTTGGAAACAATAGAGCGAAGAGGTCAGATCCAATGCCCATGGGCTGCAAAGTTCCTACATAAAGCCTCAGATAGCTCTTTGGATTTCCGGTTCCATTGAAAAATTCAATATGCGGCATCTTAAACTTCTCTGGGAGTTTGGCTTTTGGAGCATCACACAACCCTTCAACATCGAACAAATACTCATCCACCCCTTTGCTCTTTCTGATCACACTCTCTAGTTTGTCGATCTTGGCCAACTTGTCCTGAATTTCCTGATCTAGCTGAACCTTTGGTTGAACTGTCTCCCCAAAATCTTCTTCTTCATGATGCTCTGGAGGTGGTGGTGGTGGATTAGTTAGCTGCTCAATCATTCTCATCATAGTGGCAAGTTGTTCTCGATTCTGCTCCCTGCTCTGATCCAAGGCAGCTTGCATTGCGGCCAATCTGGCTTCCATATCCGCTTCGTATGTCATATCTTCAACCCTAGTCGACTCGGCTGTTCCTTCTTCTAACCCTGATCTGATCAAACGGCTGTTCGGAGCTCTGACCCAGAAAGGAGTACAACTTTTCGGTCCTATCTTTTCTTATCTGGTTTATTTAGGGATTTTCAAATAATCAGGTATCTTTATTGCAAAAGAATTTTTCAAAGAATGATATAAGAAGGTGGATTTACAAAGATGGAAATCATAAATGGAAAATCATTTCCTTTTTCAAAAACATTTTTCTTAAAATCAAAGAAATCTTTTCAAGCTTTCAAAATTCTGAGGAAAACAAAACTTTTCTTTTTTTAAAAGTATATTAGAGGCGTCGTACTCGTGAGTCGTATATGCAATGCTCGTGTAGTGCATGCAAATGCAGATGAAATGCAATCTAATCTAAATGCAATGCACCTTAATCTAGCTTAGACCTAGCACATCAGCACATAAGCACATAAGATTCCTTGAGTATGCTAATCACCCTACTAATCCAATCATTATCCAAGGATTTTGAGTTTTGAAATTCTTGATGGTTCAGGTTTGAAAATTGAAATTTTTCATGAAAATCTTTGAAAAAGATGGGGAGATTTGTAATTTTCAAAAGAATTTTTGAACCATCAATGCTTGTGGTGAGAAATCATGATTCTTAAAAATTGAGGTGGGAATTTTGAAATTCTAAGATCTGAGAGGAAGATTTTGAAATTGAATCATCATGATTTCTTGAAGACCAAAGTAAATTTTTTTTTTTTTTTTTTTTTTTTTTTTTGAAATTCTCTAAAATCTAGGAGAATTTGAAATTGAATCATCAAAGTAGGAATTTTGGATTTCTCTAAAAATCTAGGAGAATTTGAAAGTGAATTTCAAAGCGAGTTTTCAAAAGGGATATTCCTGGAATTTTCAAAAGACTTGGGATTTTCAAAGAAGTGCTTATAATTTCAAAAATTTTCAAAATTGTCCTCAAATAATGATTGGATGTTCGGATAAAGACCATACTATCCTAGAGGAATCCACCATACAAGGTTTGATGATGCCTTCGCATACACGTCCTCATCATCCACATAATCCCTTACGGGCAAGCGCAAGTAATTCATCACATTGTCCTAATCAAAGATGATAATCAAGATCCTAATTGAAGGGTTCTATAGAAACTATATGCAAAGGCCGGGTTTTAGTCTCATAAAGGGTCCATTAGCAAGCTCAGCGGTGTGGTTGACCGCCTCCCCGAGGGCGTGCCGTTCACACATAGGCTCTATATACCGCACGCGGTACAAGGCTAACGGTGACTACATGCTACCAAAACTCTTGACAAATAGAGGAAAGAGGACCCTCTATCTTCAAGGCAATGATCTCAAGCAGTCGCGGTGAAAGAACAATGCAAGTGCAAATGCAGGCAGAAACAACATGATTATTGAATTAATAACAAGGATATTCATTGGTTCAAGTCAAACCCTCGAAGAACAAGAAACCATCGGTTTCATGTTCAAATCCCCAGTGGAGTCGCCAGATTGTGGACCACTGCGAAATGAGGAGCGGATCCTGACGCTCTCCCTCGATAGTGTCCCGGGACGGATCCCAAGGAGCACACTTCAGGGAAAACTAGGACTTCCTCACGCGATCCTAGAGACAAAGAGTCGCCACCTAATTTTTATCGGGAATTAGGAAACCCAAGTTTGACTCGCCCAAAATTGAATAAGGTTACTCGCCCTTCATTACCAGAAACAAGGTTCGGGGGTCTTGGTACGAGAGGGGAAGGAGCCCAAGCAGGACTAAAGCACCCCCTCCTCGCCCTACCGAATGGTAGGCCTTGATTCAAATATCCTTGTTATTAATTCATAATAGATGTTGTTTCCTCAAACATACTAGATAGATATATACATGGCAAAAAGAAACATCTAATGAAAATCATTTCAAGAGACTAAATCAAGTAGAAAGCGGATGCTCATGCAATACAAGGGAGAAGTATACTCACAGTGGCTAGTCCCGCCCGGGACCGATGCAAATAAAGTAAACATGTCATGATATGCAAAGGGAACGAGAAGACTTACATTGGTTGACTCAAGCGGAGTCGCGAAAGCAAAAAGAATGTAAACGTGCAATGCAATCATGCAACAATCCTAGATAAGATGTCTCTAACAAATAATCATATAAACGGAGACTTATCCTAAAGGAAATGTGTCGTTGAAATCAAAGTTGTAAACCTAGAAAAATTCTAAGAGAAAGGATAGAGATAGTACACGATACATGGGCACTAAGCCACATGTAGACGAGGCAAACCACAAATCGAAGTCCGGGTCCGAGGCACTTAATTCTCTGCACTAATACACCAAAGAATACCCAAGCATTGCAAAAATACAAGCAAACAAATGATATGCATGATAAACAAAGAAAACATGTCATCAATCAAATTTCCAGATTCAGCAACCTCTAATGAATCCTATCAAAAGTGGTTTTAAACATGAGCTGGGTAAAAACCCTTTTACAGAAAGTTAGATACATGTCTTAGGGAACTTCTCCAAAAAGTGGGACCTCAATATCAATTTTATTGTTTGAGAAATAAATGTTTTGGGAATAGTGGATCAGGACTGTCTACTGTTCTTGTAAAAATCATAATTAAATCTACAAAAATCATATGAAGCTCTATTTGGTGTCAAAAGAAAGCTATTTCATTGTAGTATATGATAAAAATAAACCCATAGACATTCTGTAATCACAAGGTTTCTGAAAAAGTGTTTTAAACAGACTCTGTTATTCTGGAAATTTGGTATCATTTGACAAATGAATGCAAAACATAATAGAAGTATAATAGAAGTTCATGAATCATGTTAACCAAGTTGATTTAAGCTTTTGATCTCTCATCCATTTATCCTAGGTGATTTTTAAACCAAGTTTTATTCATCAATTGTTGTTGAGTGATCAAGGTATGACCATTTTGTATACATAATCATATTTGTAATTAAACTTAGAAAATTCCAGAATAGTTGTATCAACTTTAAACGCTTAGAAAACGATCCTAACTCGATCGTATGCTCACGATTTTACATCGGCATATAGATATATGAGTTAGGAATCATCCCCAAAAAGCGGAACGTCGATAACTATTATAGATTTTCTGAAATTCAAGCACAAAGAGACGATGTTCAAATCTGTCAACCGATTTCTCAACAATTTCTAAAAATAGTATATGAATCCTAAAAGCTCTCAAAACGGACCGGATGAAAGCTAATTCATCAAAGTTTACCCAGAAAATTTGAAATCCATCAAACTATGGGTTTTGATGGACCAAATCTAATGGACAAAACCAATCTGCTTTGCTGAATTTTTATCTAGTTCATTTTAAAGTGTGAGGAAAACATTTTAGTGATAGTTGAAGCTTATTAGAGAGATCAAACTCATAGATCAACTTAATTATCATGATTCCCAATCAATTTAGCCCTCAAGTTCTATGAAGAACTTTTAGATCAAGGATCAAAGGGACTTATAAATATCATGTTGGAGATGAAATTCAATAGGAATTCTAGGTAATAGGAATAATCAAGAGATAGGTATGAACATAGAAATCATCCTTCTCATAGATCATATTTCCAAACCATCATGGAATTCAAAATAGATATATGTATATATATATAATCATGTATGCATGAATCTAAACTAAAATTGAAGAATGAAACCAAAATTGAAAATCAAAGTGAAAAACAATCTCTAATTGTAAATTATCAATAAAAATCAAAGAGATTTGGATCTAACTATGTGAGTGTGTGAAGAACATGAGAGGAAAAAGATGAGTGTTCTAATAAGTAGAAATAGAACTAAGTTAGATCCAAATCTTATAGATCTATATATACAAAGTAGGAATTAGAGATGAACTATAGTGTTTACCTCTTGGAGGATTCTCAATTACAAGACCAAAATTGATTTGAAGATCTTCTTCTTCAAGTGTTATTCAAGTGTTCTTCAAGCACTCATCCATGGAAGTTGAGGGAGGCAATTGATGTTCAAATTGTGGTCTAATTAGCCTAAGTTAATCTAAATTCAATTCATAATTTTCTCTCTCTAGAATTCCCCTAAATTGAAAGTATATTCAAAGTATACTTATCTCTCTTGTATGTGCTTCTACGTGTGTTTGTATCTCCAAGTATATTCAAGTGTATCTCTTCCAAGTGTTTAGTGTGTTAAGATGTCTGTGTGTGTGTGTGTGTGTGTGTGTGTGTGTGTGTGTGTGTGTGTGTGTGTGTGTGTGTGTGTGTGATCTCATATGAGATGTATGAGATCTTATATAGAGTTTTGAAGACTTAGCTCTTAAGTTTCAGGGTTAAAACAGGATTTTTAGAGCTTAAAAGAGGGTTAAAATGGCCATTTCGGAGCTTAAACGCAATTTCCAGGCAATTTCCTCGCAGTGGGAAGCTTCTAGAAGGGTCTGGAACTCAAAAAGCTCCGTGGAGGACACAAATGGAAGTGGCGGTTATGGTGGGACCCGCCACCCCCATACCCAAAACCGCCACTTACTATTTGGGTCCCTCTGGTCACCCACAAGCTCTGTTTCAAATTTCATGCGCACTGCTTTTCCAGATTTTTGTAAAAATGCTTTTTGGTGTCCGAAATCGTCCGTTTACGTACCGTTGGAAAGCTGTCAGGTTGAATTTCAATATAAAAATATTTCCAGAGGTTTTATAATGAGAATTGAAGTCCAATTGAAGTCCGGAAGTCCTCCGAAACTTTCGTCGTCTTTTTGAAATCAAATGACGTCTTTTCCAAAATTGCTTTCAAATGTGCGTCGATTTCGAACTTTTCTTTAAAATTGAATCTCTGGATACCTAGAATACTGCGTTTAGAACACTTAATGTTCATATAACCCTGAGAGAATATGAATTCTGAGAGATGATTTTGACAAAACCGGGATTTATCCATGGAAAAGGGCTTTTCTGAGCTTGAAGTCACTTTCCGAAGTCCGATCTTCTGATTGTGTGGAATCCAGTACCTTCCACGGGGTACTTTTCATCATCGAATCCTCCAAGACGTTGTCCACCCTAAATCCTATCAGTGTGGTCAAAATTGGGTGTCTACATTTGGCAACGGATTTTTAGTGACATTAGGTGGGTTAGCAAGTGGTTCAGATATTACCTTATTATCAATGAGGTTTTGTATCTCATGCATTTACCTTGAACATCGATCCGTTGAATGCCCATGTCCCTGATGGAATTTGCAATACAAGTCCGCTCTGAGGTGTGGAGGAGGAGGGTTTGGTATTGGTTGTGGTTCCAATAGTCGAAGGTGCCCCTTTGCTACCAATCTAGCGAGGGCAGTGGATAGCAATACTCCCAAATTTGAGAATTTTCTTTATGGCTTGTCCATCTTGAATGACCCTTCCTACATCAAAGTTCATATCTCAATGCGTTAACATCAGTGGGGCCAAAGTGACCTCTTGGATGTCCTCTCCCTGACCCATAGTTTGGTTGGCTATACCTGTTTTGCGCTCCTCCCTCTTAATCAGTCCCTCTTAGATAGCATCCTCTATTCTTGTTCCCACATCGAAGAATTTTGTGAAAGTGTTGATTGATTGAAACCTCATCTTTTCTTGGTAGATGGACTGAAGGTTCTTCATTAGCATCCTAATTTACTCTTTCTCGGATGGCCTTTGTACCATTTTGGCTGCCTTACTTCTCTACCGGCTTAAGTATTCAGTGAATGACTCCTTGCTTCCCTGCCTGGTAGTTTTCAAATCTTGAACAATGATGTCCAGATCCTGATTGTACTCATATTATGCTACAAACGACTTAACAACTTCTTCCCAAACCCTAGTTTTGCTTGGTTCAAGTATGAGGTACCATGCCAAGGCAGCCCCAGTTAATATCTACTGAAATAAGATAGCCATCATGGTGGTACTTAAACCACATGTTGGAAAGCCCTAATACACATCTGGATGTGACTATGAGGGTTCCCTGTTGTGGATATCGCAATTTGTCAGAATTCTGTGAAAGTGTTGATTGATTGAAACCTCATCTTTTCTTGACAGATGGGTTGAAGGTTCTTCATTAGCATCCAAATTTGCTCTTTCTCGGATGGCTTTTGTACCATTTTAGCTGCCTTGCTTCTCTACCGGCTTAAGTATTCAGTGAAGGACTCATTGCTTCCCTACCTGGTAGTTTCCAAATCTCGAACAATGATGTTCAGATCCTGATTGTACTTATATTGTGCTACAAATGACTTGGCAACTTCTCCCCAAACCCTAGTTTTGCTTGGTTTAAGTGTGAGGTACCATGCCAAGGCGGTCCCAGTTAATGTCTACTAAAATAAGAGAGCCATTGTTGTGGTACTTACACTACTTGTTGGAAAGCCCCAATACACATCTGGATGTGACTGCGAGGGTCCCCGTTCCATCAAATTTATCGAATATCGGCATTTTGATCCCGACGGTCAGTGTTTCATAGACCCCATCGTATAATACCTCTAGTTCTAATAGGTAGATATCATCTCTCTGGGCTTTACGGACCACCCTCTCTAGCTTCTTTACCTTCTCAGCCATCATTCTTTCTTTCTCTGTTCTCTCTTTCTTTGCTTGTGGCACATTAGCTCTCTAAACTTTTGGGTCATCAAACCAATCTTTCCCCTCGCAGCCAGAGGAGGATCAAAGACCAGTGGGTTAGCTAGCGGTGGTTGTTGTGCCATAGTCTCCATCATGGTCATCATTGGTTTATTTTCCCAGCTTGTTGTTCTACAATTGCCCTTAACTCTGCTATTTCCCTGGCATTCACCTCTTGTGCCATTTTGATGTTGGCATTTCTTCTTACTAACCTTGCTATGGAATCTCTGATCCAAATTGCTTTTGAAGCAGATTCTATTTTTTACCTAGAACCACATTTTATTTTAATCAATTTGCGATTGGTTTTAAATTTATTTATAATAACTTTTCCTTGTGCTTTTGCTATTTATCTTTTCAATTCTCTTCATTTTATTAGTTGCAAATGCTCGATGAAATGTTCATGAATGATTCATATGTCACATAGATGCAATGCATGTGTGTGTGTCCTATTCTGTATGCCAAAGAAAGGAAAATCTTAATCCTAACATATAAAACATATAAGCACATAAGATCCTCACCCATGTCAAGTGCACTAATTTCTCTTTTCATTGTGATCCTTGTTACCATTTTGAAGGTTGGACATTTTGAAAAGTTTCAAAATTCATTTGGGAAGTGTTTCTTGAATGATAAAATCTTTTGAGAATAATTCTTGAGAACTCTTTTGAGAATAAGGATGTTAAACCTTTCTTCAACAAAGATGATTTGATTGAAATTTTGCTTTGAAATTCATTTGAAAAGCATTTCTCTTCAAAACAATTCCCAAGATTTTCAAACTTTTCCTGTGAAGATGATCAAGTGAAAATATGCCTTAACAAAGGTTAGTTTGGAGCTTTTCTTGATCAAAAGAAAATGAATTTTGAACTTTTGTTTTTGAAAAACATTTGGGATAAAAGGTGATGATGGTTTATCAAAATTTTTTTTGGTTTTCAAAAGTGAATTTTAAAACTTTTTGGTAGAAGAATCACATGATCGGATTATCACCGTACTTTTCATGAATTCGGATGCATGCAAGATAAATGATGCTTAGCTAACAAGATATAAGAAGTGTAACCTTATAATCAAAATCTGGCATTTTTTCAAATGTCATGGGACATGAGAAGGAATTTCTAAAGGTGGTGAAAAGGTTATACATCCTTCATCAAGTAAGCATTGTCATCATCTCAAATAATCCCTTTCAGGCATACAAAACCTCCTAGCACATAATCCTGATCAAGAATTGATTTCCTAGATTGAAAGGTGCTATAGGAGCTACTATGCAAAGGTCGGGTTTTGGTCAAATAAAGGACCCTTGAAACACATTCGATAGGATGCTTTATAGACCAACACATGGTACGAGATCAAGGCTGATCACACAGTCCCATTATGGCTTGACCAACCAGGTTGCCCCGAGCCTCCAAAGTAATAATTTCGTGCAATCGACTGGCGAGACATACAAGTGCAATGCAATAGGCATACAAAAATTAATTAATTTGATTAAAGCAATGCTTTCAAGCCTAATCCTCGTGTGAACCTAAAATCAGAAATTCTGGTCTGCAAAACCAGAAATTCTGGGTTCGATCCCTAGTAGAGTCGCCAGATTATGGATATCACTAGCTAGCCACGCTTTTGTTTAAAACTTTTCAAAGTCAAAATTCAAAATACCAGTCGCCACTTAACTTTTAAAGGAAAATTAAGAAGCCATTTAAAAGCAAACTGATCTTTTGGAAATCAGAGATTTCTAGGTCCGGAGATTATGGAATGAGAAGGGAAAGGAGCCCAGTGGACTAAAACACCCCCTCTCATCCAATCTCGTGATAGGCCTCTACTCAACATCCTTCTAATCGAATTATTAATCTAAGCATGCCCTCAATTAATAGCTAGATATATATATGCATTACAAAAGCATGTCAAAAGGGGTGCAAGATTTCTAACGATAAAAGGCGCACAAAACCACGTAATTCAAATAACAAGCAAGATGATATGTAATAGAGAACAAGGAAACTTACCCGGGATCCAGCCGCGAATATTAAACGTGCAATGCATACAAGTGTAGAAAATCCTAAGAAAAGGTCTCTATTCACGTGCATACACATAAAGCAACAGCTAATCTAAGGTGTTGCACATGAGGTCGAAAATTGATAAGATTAAGAAATGAAATAAATTAAAGAGATGTCAAGAAATTGTACCTCTATATCGCTACAAAACAAAGGGTTAGTCCACATGCTTTGAATCAAAAAATAAGATTAAAATCTAAATGAACTTCTAACTTAAATCTATCAAATATGGAAGAAATTGACATAATCATGAATTCCTTCTAATTAGTTGAAATTAAAACACTTCTACCGATATAAAAGTCTCAACTAGGAGCCAGTGTAATGTCCATATAGAGATGATACAATCCCAACATGATTGCACGGAACCCATAACTAGGTTCAACCAATTATGACTCATTATAACACAAAACAATGTCCTAATTATAAGAATCAATATGCACATGATGATAGTGAATATATGTATATGAACAAGCTAAGAATCATTTATTAAATTTTCAAACCTATCATAGAATTTCATAATTTACAGAGAACAGATCATACTTTGAAAAATAGGAAAAATCATACTTACCATGGTTTGATCTTAATGATTTTTGGACACAAGATGCCTCTGTGAGTCTAGTTTCTATCCCAAAAAGAAAATCAAAGATCAAACGGTCCAATCTATGGAAATTGGACCAGTATATGTAAACTGTCTGTCCAGAGATATTGTGTGATTTTCTAAAAATAGTAAATGAATATGAATTACTTCAATCGTTTAAGGGGATCTCATTAACACATTTAATAGTGTGTATTTATATATATATACACATACATCCTCATATATATATCTATACACACATACACATATATACATACTAAGAGAAGAGAGAAGAGAAGAGAAGAGAGAAGACAAGAAGAAGAAGAAGAAGAAGGAAAACAAGAGAGAGAAGGAGACAGAGAAAGAGATAGAAGAGACAAAGGCGAGAGAGAGAGGCCGCCATTAAAGCTTCAGAGCTAATGCTTAGCCAAACGTGCCCTTACGACTTTTGGTGAGTTCCAAACTCACTCGGTATCTTAGTTATGATGTTTTACATATTCTGGACGTATAAATTATAACCCAAACACCCCTAGCACATTCTGCACGTTCACAGGCAGAATCTGTGGAAGATGAAGTTCGATCGATCGAACTGAGTTCAATCGATCGAACATCCCTGAGTTCAATCGATCGAGAATACTTCAATCGATCGAGACTACCTTTACTTCGATCGATCGAGAAGACTTTAATCGATCGAACATCACTTTTACTCAATCGATCGAGAGGACCTCAATCGATCGAACCCGAACAGAACATGAATGTATTTTCCTTTCAGTTATAATTCATAATGCGTATTGTTTACTTATATGCCATGTTCTTATTATGCGATATTATGGGTAACGGAGGTAATGGGATACGATAACGAGATTGAGATAATATGGTGAGTAACGTAGTCGGGTTCGGAACGCTAGAAATTGTACGACGCGATAACGTAGTAAGTTTGAGGTAATAATACGGGGTAGTATTGGATAAGTGAGAAGTGAGTCAGTAAGAGGATTTGTATGTTCAAAGTTGTGTGTGTCGAGCTGATGATTCGCTCAGGTTGAATCCGATAAGTGTATGTCAAGGATTTGATCAGGATCGTGAGAATTATGGGTGCACAGTACTCGCAAGAGTTCTTAAAATCGGTGAACAGTAAGAGTTCTTAAAAGCGGTGAACAAGAGTAGATGTGGCACGCCCATGATTTGAATTACCAGAGCTATGTATGTACAGTACTCGCAAGCGTTCTTAAAAGCGGTGAACAGTAAGAGTTCTTAAAAGCGGTGAACAAGAGTATGGGTACATCCATGGACCAGTCGTTATATGAGAACAATGTATGGGTGCTCGTAAGAGTTCTTAAAAGCGGTATAGCGGTGAACAAGAGCACTGGTATGTTGTGCTGATATAATCAGTTCGAGATGGTCAGTTGGGTATTGTGGAATCGGTCTTAGAATGGGAGTTGATAAGAATCGATTAATGTTATGTCTGAATGAAAGAAGAAGAGATATATTTCGTATCACTGTCATATATTGTTCATAATGGTAAATATGTTATTTCTCTGAGACTGTGTTAGTTAGTGCTCACTCAGCTTTCAACAAGCTGACGGCCTTTATTGCCTGGACATTCCCCGTCCAGACTATCCTGTCCTTTACAATGCAGATGATGGAACTTATGGCGATAATGATTACCCTGGAGGGAGTTACATGGAGAATGGCCCCACTGATGCCAGTTATGCTGACGCCTATCCGTACGCTAGCTAAAGACCTGAAGATAGATAGTAGTTATATTACTACTTTTTCTTTTACTGTTGTACTTTGTAGTTAACGGGTACTTGGGCATATATTGTCTCCAGACCTGTTGTGATCCTGTGGACCATACTCTGATGTTTGTAATAGATAGAACCGTGTTTATATTTCATTTATTTTACTGTTCCTGTTGTTCTTGTGGACTAGTACTATATGGTGTGGATTATCAGTGACTTTCACTTGTCATTCCCTATGGACCCATAAAGGAAATTTATTTTTCTCTATTTATGCTGCTCCGAGGCGTGACAGGGTTTTTGGTATCAGAGCTCCTGGTTATATTACAGTTAGGTTCTGATATTGTCATTCACTGATGGATCCCACACCATCTGGTCCTAGTATGTTAATATTTCCTAAGATGAGATATGAGTTTAAGATAAGTTCGTCTTCCTGATGATAGATAGTTTTCCTTTTCAGGATAGCATGGATCCAGAGTTCCATCAGTTTGTTACCGATGCTTATGGAGGACACGTGATCCATGGGGATACCGTGGAGCCAGCTGACCCAGAGTTTTATCGTGAGCGCGTGTGCCAGATAGCTAGTAGACATTTGGAGGAGGACATGTGGAGAGCACTTTATGTGACAGAGAGGACTCACCCGACGCAGATGCGTATGGATGCTTACCACACTGCGAGGATTGGTAGAGACATTTGTCAGGAGATATTACGGTTAGTTCAGAGTAAGCCCGAGATGGATGAGATTGAGTTGAGAGCTATTATAGTCGGTCCACCAGAGCCTGTAGTTGCAGTAGCACCACCATCACCGGTACCCGATATACCAGTTCCAGAACATGAGCCGATTCAGGAGGATGAGGACATAGACGGAGATGGAGAGGAGGAGCCGATAGATGACGAGGACCCAGTAGAGGATGAGCATGCAGACGATGCAGATGATGATGAGCCTGAGGATGACCCCGAGGAGCCAGAGTTTGAGCCAGAGGATCCAGTACCAGACCCAGAGGCTATTGAGGCAGACATAGTAGTAGATGAGGATGCAGTCGATGAGGAGGTAGTTGTGCCAGAGGCACCAGTTGTGCTTCAGATACCAGCTGGACCCATTATGCATATGGCAGCTATGGCCGATACGGTAGTAGGATGGATAGCTCAGATGGTCGCACAGCCAGCAAATTTTGTATGGGAGAGGCCGCGATAGCAGGAGCTCTTGATATAGCCGATGGATTCGCCGCAGTAGCAGTCGATGTCACCAACCTGGCGATAGCAGACGGTATAGAGGATGATGATGCAGAGATAGTAGAGGATTGGGATATAGGAGTTGTAGTTGGAGATCTTGTTGCACCAGTTGAGGATGACCCACTCGAGGAGATGGAGATTGATTCAGAGGACGAGGCACCACCAGCAGGATCAGATGCTGACGACTTTTGAGTCAGGACCTGCAGGGCTTAGTTTTTGTTAGTTTTATCAGGACATGTTGTCCACTAGATTTTTGGGAGCTTGAGAGATAGCTATTTAACCATAGCTTTGTATAGATGTTAGCAGTAGTATTAGTAGTTGACCTTAGTGCTGTGTTTGCTTATTTCCCACGTGGTACATGGTATGGGTATTGTGTACTCCATGGTACATCTTTTGATATCTATATATATACGAGCAGTACGTTTGATATTGATTGTTGGTTGTTTGATGTGTTGCTTCTCGTTCAATCTCGGTTTCGTTTCTGCGAGAAGACTTTCAGCTAATTGATATGTCTCTTATAGGCGATACTCGTTATTATCATGGTAGGACCCTTGAGAAATCACCAAGCGCGTAATGGAGCACCTATTCCGGAAGGGATGGATCCGACGGGAATTTTCGAAGCCTTCATGCAGAGGATGGAGCATGTGGGAGATACTTATAATCATTCGACCCACCAGAGACCTTTTGCACCCCCGCCACCAAGACAGACTGGAGATAAGTTGTTAGCAAATTTTCGTGGGTTACGTCCTGAGAAGTTTGATGGACTAATAGAACCTTGGAAAGCGGAACAATGGATAAGAGAAATGGAGTTGATATTCGAAGCGTTAGAATACAGCGAACAAGAGAAGCGTCGTCTTGCTACGTTTCAACTCACTTATGCCGCCGCAGATTGGTGGGAAGCCGAGCGAGCCACTATTGGTATCGATGCTGCTAAAGCTATGCCATGGGAGACATTCAAAGGACGATTTTTGGAAAAGTATTTCCCAGAGGATGAGAGAGATCAACAGGAAAGGAACTTTCTCAATCTAGTCCAAGGAGGATGGACTGTACGAGAATACACAACACAGTTCGAGCGTCTATCCAGATTTGCGCAACATATGATAGACACGCCACAGAAGAAGGTGAAGAGATTTCACCAAGGATTGAATCCCCATCTCAGACATATGATGGTTGGTCATCTGAATCAATCATTTGAAGAGATTGTCAGATTTGCAGTAGGGTTGGAAAAGGATGCTTATCCAGCACAACAACCACAGATGAATCGACTTCAGTCATCTAGAAGTTTTCAACAGAAGAATTTTCATAACCTGCCACCAAGGAATACTCAAGGTTGGAGACCTCAGAGTAATTTCCAAGGGAATAAGAGAACCTGGGAAGGAACCAAAAAGCCACAACAGGGCTATACTCGACCCCAACAATATCGCCAGCAAGGATCACAACCGCAGGCACTACTGACAGCGCCGCCAAGCAATAGCGGAGGATGTTTTAATTGCGGAAAGCCAGGGCACGTTGCCAGATTCTGTACAGCCCCTAGAGTTAATCGCAGAATGGATATTGTCTGTCGGAATTGCAACAAGCCAGGGCACTTGAGCAAGGATTGTCGTGCACCACAAGGAGGATACTATGGAGCATCAATTCAAGGGATACAAGGACCTCCAGATCAGACAAGGATGAATGCTATCATTCCAGGAGAAGCAGGCTTTAACGCTGATGAGCAGCAACATTTGGAAGGTACGCTTGTACTCTTTCATAGTCCAGTTAAAGCTTTATTTGATACTGGAGCTGCACGCTCATTTATTGCTGTTAAGATTGTGCGTCAATTGGGTTTAGAACCCCAGACACTTGAGTCAACACTGAATGCTGTGTCACCGTTGGGAGTGACAGTTAAGTTGAGTAAAGTGTGTAAAGATTGCCCATTGACCCTGGGAGATAGGAATCTTCCAGCAGACTTGGTAGTTCTGTCAATGTCAGGATTTGATATTATCCTAGGGATGGATTGGTTAACTAAGTATGGTGCCAATTTGGATTGCCCTACTAAGACGATTGTATTTCCGAGACAAGGAAGGCCGACGATTAGATTTCAGTGTCAGCCGACGAGTGATATGTTTCTTACGAGTAGTTTGGCTACGATCGGGAGTACGAGTACAGAACTCACGATGGATCAGATTCCTATTGTACAAGATTTTCAGGATGTATTTTAGGATGTTAAAGGACTTCCGCCAAAAAGAGAAATAGACTTTTGTGTGGAATTAGTACCTGGTACGTTACCGATATCTAAGACTCCATATAGGATGGCGCCAACTGAGATGTTGGAACTAAAGAAGCAAGTTCAAGAGCTTGAAGACTTAGGTTTCGTTCGCCCGAGTACGTCACCTTGGGGAGCGCCAGTTCTGTTTGTAAAGAAGAAGGACGGAACACTTCGACTCTGTATAGACTACAGGGAGTTGAACAAGGTTACAATCAAGAATAGATATCCACTTCCTCGGATAGATGACCTATTCGACCAGTTACAAGGATCTAGGATCTTTTCCAAGATCGATCTGCGTTCAGGATATCATCAACTGTTAGTTCGACCAGAGGATGTATCGAAGACTGCATTCAGGACAAGATACGGGCATTATGAGTTTCTAGTTATGCCTTTTGGATTGACGAATGTGCCAGCGGTATTTATGGACTTAATGAATAGAGTATTCAGATCATATCTGGATCAATTCATTATAGTGTTCATTGATGATATACTGATCTACTCAAAGACAGAAGAGGATCACAAGGAGCATTTACAGATTGCCTTACAGACACTTCGAGATAGCAAGTTGTATGCAAAATTCAGCAAGTGTGAGTTTTGGCTACGGGAAGTCAAATTCTTGGGACATGTTATATCTCAGGACGGTATTTCTGTGGACTCATCTAAGATTGATGCAGTCTTAAGCTGGAATAGACCGACCAATGCGACAGTGGTCAGAAGTTTTCTTGGATTAGCAGGATATTACAAAAGATTTGTAGAAGGATTTTCCAAGTTAGCAGGACCACTGACGAATTTAACAAGGAAGGAGACGAAGTATGAATGGACGGACAAGCATGAGGGTGCATTTCAGGAGTTAAAAGAGAAATTGACTTCTGCGCCGGTACTTGCGATACCTAAGAGTGGAGAAAGATATGTGATCTACAGTGACGCATCGCACCAGGGATTGGGTTGTGTACTTATGCAAGACGGGAATGTTATCGCGTATGGATCAAGACATTTGAAGGTACACGAGAAGAATTATCCGACGCATGATTTGGAATTGGCAGCAATAGTATTTGCTTTGAAGATTTGGAGACACTATCTCTATGGAGAAAAGTTTGATCTGTTTTCCGATCATAAGAGCTTGAAATATTTGTTCTCTCAAAAGGAGTTGAACATGCGACAACGGAGATGGATGGAGTTACTCAAGGACTATGACTTTTCATTGCGATACCATCCAGGTAAAGCAAATGTCGTAGCAGATGCTTTGAGTCGTAAACCTCGACTAGTGATCGCTGCATTATTAATTCGAGAATGGAAAGCATTGGAAGTTTTAGCCGAATTCAAACTTCAGCCAGTGGAACCAATGGAAAGACGACATTTTGGATGTCTGATGGTACAACCAACTTTGATCAGCCGTATTATAGAAGCTCAACAGACAGCAGAAGATTTCAAGTTATGGTTCACCAAGATGGCAGCAAAAGAACCTGAGATCTGGAGTGTTAGGACAGACGGAGCCTTACGATGTAAAGGTAGACTCTGTGTACCTGACAAAGAAAATCTCCGGAAGGACATATTGGATGAAGCTCATAAATCACGGATGACGATTCATCCAGGAGGTACAAAGATGTACAAGGATTTGAAGAGAAATTTCTGGTGGGAAGGAATGAAGCGAGAAGTGGCTGAATATGTTTCTCAGTGTCTTACTTGTAAACAAGTAAAGGCAGAACATCAGAAACCACCTGGACTTCTACAGCCATTACCAATTCCTCAATGGAAATGGGAACACATCACCATGGATTTTGTGGTAGGATTACCGAAATCGCAGCAGAATCATGACGCTATTTGGGTAATCGTGGATCGACTTACGAAGACAGCACATTTTATCGCCTACAGTATGACTTATCCAGTGGAAAGTTTGAGCCGAATGTATCTACAACACATAGTACGGTTACACGGAGTACCTGTTTCTATCGTGTCAGATCGAGATTCACGCTTTACTGCAGAGTTTTGGAAGAGTCTCCAGACAGCGATGGGAACAACTTTGAACTTGAGTTCAGCTTTTCATCCACAGACCGATGGACAGACGGAGAGAGTTAATCAAGTAATGGAAGACATGTTACGTGCTTGCGTCATTGATTTTAAGAATTCTTGGGAGACACACTTACCTCTGATAGAGTTTGCTTACAACAACAGTTATCATTCGAGCATAGGAATGGCGCCGTTCAAAGCTTTGTACGGAAGACCTTGCCGATCACCGTTATGTTGGACTGAAGTCGGAGATACTCAACTTCTTGGGCCAGAGATGATACGAGAGACTAGTGAGAAGATTCAGATTGTACGTGAGAAGATGAAGACAGCCCAGACTAGACACAAGAGTTATGCTGACAAGCGACGCAAAGATTTAGAGTTTACCGTTGGAGATCATGTGCTACTCAAAGTTTCGCCTGTTTAAGGCATTGTCAGATTTGGTCAGAAGAAAGGCAAATTATCGCCATGATTCATCGGACCGTTCGAGATTCTAGAGCGTGTTGGAAAAGTTGCTTATCGCCTTGCGTTGCCCCCGAAGATGTCAGGAGTACACAACGTTTTCCACATCAGTATGCTGAGGAAATCTGTTCATAACCCAGCACACGAGATCAACTTTGAGGATATTGAAGTCAACGACAATGTTACGTTCAACGAAGGACCAGTTCGCATTTTAGATCGTGGAGTCAAGAAGCTCAGGAATAAAGAGATTCCATTAGTCAAGATTCAGTGGAAGCATCATGATGAAGGAGAAGCTTCATGGGAACTAGAGTCAGAGATGCTTGAGAAGTTTCCGTTTTTGTTTTAACTCTGTATGTTTTCGATTTCAAGGACGAAATCTTTTTGTTGGGTGGTGGATGATGTAATACCCCGTATTTTCAAATAATATTTAATGCATAGAGATTCTATATACTTCCTTTGACCATTCATAAAATTTAATCTTCAATCGATCGAAGCTCGTTCGAGCGATCGAGCACTCAAAGTTCAAGCGATCGAACCCTTTTCGAGCGATCGAAACCCTACCGACATAAATTTAATACGTGGTCCCCACTTCAATCAATCAAACTGTTTTCAATTGATCAAACCTGGCCGATCTGAGTTCGAGCGATCGAACATACTTCGATCGATCGAACGTGTAATGATTTGAATCCCAGTTTTCGCGCAGAAACGGCCACCTGCACCCCATCCTCTCCTATATATACAGTAGTTTCGTGGGTGTGGTGGGTTTGCTGAACTCTTGTGATTTGGGAGAGATTATGAGTGTGTGTTTATATATATATACACATACATCCTCATATATATATCTATACACACATACACATATATATATACTAAGAGAAGAGAGAAGAGAAGAGAAGAGAGAAGACAAGAAGAAGAAGAAGAAGAAGAAGAAGAAGAAGAAGGAAAACAAGAGAGAGAAGGAGACAGAGAGAGAGATAGAAGAGACAAAGGCGAGAGAGAGAGGCCGCCATTAAAGCTTCAGAGCTAAAGCTTAGCCAAACGCGCCCTTACGACTTTTGGTGAGTTCCAAACTCACTCGGTATCTTAGTTATGATGTTTTACATATTTTGGACGTATAAATTATAACCCAAACACCCCTAGCACATTCTGCACGTTCACAGGCAGAATCTGTGGAAGACGAAGTTCGATCGATCGAACTGAGTTCAATCGATCGAACATCCCTGAGTTCAATCGATCGAGAATACTTCAATCGATCGAGACTACCTTCACTTCGATCGATCGAGAAGACTTCAATCGATCGAACATCACTTTTACTCAATCGATCGAGAGGACCTCAATCGATCGAACCCGAGCAGAACATGAATGTATTTTCCTTTCAGTTATAATTCATAATGCGTAGTTGTTTACTTGTATGCCATGTTCTTATTATGCGATATTATGGGTAACGGAGGTAATGGGATACGATAACGAGATTGAGATAATATGGTGAGTAACGTAGTCGGGTTCGAAACGCTAGAAATAGTACAACGCGATAATGTAGTAAGTTTGAGGTAATAATACTGGGTAGTATTGGATAAGTGAGAAGTGAGTCAGTAAGAGGATTTGTATGTTCAAAGTTGTGTGTGTCGAGCTGATGATTCGCTCAGGTTGAATCCGATAAGTGTATGTCAAGGATTTGATCAGGATCGTGAGAATTATGGGTGCACAGTACTCGCAAGAGTTCTTAAAAGTGGTGAAAAGTAAGAGTTCTTAAAAGCGGTGAACAAGAGTAGATGTGGCACGCCCATGATTTGAATTACCAGAGCTATGTATGTACAGTACTCGCAAGCGTTCTTAAAAATGGTGAACAGTAAGAGTTCTTAAAAGCGGTGAACAAGAGTATGGGTACATCCATGGACCAGTCGTTATATGAGAACAATGTATGGGTGCTCGCAAGAGTTCTTAAAAGCGGTATAGCGATGAACAAGAGCACTGGTATGTTGTGCTGATATAATCAGTTCGAGATGGTCAGTTGGGTATTGTGGAATCGGTCTTAGAATGGGAGTTGATAAGAATCGATTAATGTTATGTCTGAATGAAAGAGGAAGAGATGTATTTCGTATCACTGTCATATATTGTTCATAATGGTAAATATGTTATTTCTCTGAGACTGTGTTAGTTAGTGCTCACTCAGCTTTCAACAAGCTGACAGCCTTTATTGCCTGGACATTCCCCGTCCAGACTATCCTGTCCTTTACAATGCAGATGATGGAACTTATGGCGATAATGATTACCCTGAAGGGAGTTACGTGGAGAATGGCCCCACTGATGCCAGTTATGCTGACGCCTATCTGTACGCTAGCTGAAGACCTGAAGATAGATGGTAGTTATATTACTACTTTTCCTTTTACTGTTGTACTTTGTAGTTAACGGGTACTTGGGCATATATTGTCTCCAGACCTGTTGTGATCCTGTGGACCGTACTCTGATGTTTGTAATAGATAGAACCGTGTTTATATTTCAGTTGTTTTACTATTCCTGTTGTTCTTGTGGACTAGTACTATGTGGTGTGGATTATCAGTGACTTTCACTTGTCATTCCCTATGGACCCATAAAGGAAATTTATTTTTCTCTATTTATGCTGCTCCGGGGCGTGACAATGGCCTCCTAGGGCGATGCCCCTGAGATTCTTCTTTCTTGGTCCTCCCATCTTTGATTGCATCTTCTATTTTGGTTCCAATCTCAAACAATTCTACAAAGGTATGAATGCACCGGTACACGAGTTTCTCCTGATAAACACTCTGTAGATTTTTTACAAAAATCTGAATCTGTTCTTTCTCTGAAGGCTATTGTGTCATTTTAGCGGTCTTTCTTCTTTAACGTGCCAAGAATTCGGCAAACGATTCTTTATTTTCTTGCATGGTCGTCTCTAGATCCCTAACAGTCACATCGAGTTCCTGATTGTATTCGTACTGGGTAACAAAAGCTTTTACCACTTCTTCCTATACACGATTTTTGCTTGGCTCCATCGTGAAGAACCAGGATAAGGCTGCCCCAGTCAAAGTCTGCTGAAATAACATGGCAATCATAGCAGGGCTTAGGCCACTTGGTTAAAAAGCTCCAATGCACATTCTCACATGATTTCTGGGATTACCAAAGCCATCAAATTTGTCAATCTCTGGCATCTGAAATCCGACTGGTAACTTTCCTGAGTTCCTTCAAACTGACCCTCCAACTCTAGCAGATAACTGTCAACCCCATTGGACTTGCGGATCAATTTTCTAACTTTTCCACTTTTTCTTTCATCTCGATGTGCTCTTTCTCAGCCTTTTCAACTTTCTCTTTTTCTGTCTTATTTGCACCAGCTCTGGGTTGCTCCAAATCCTCGTACCAGTCATCTTATCCATTTTGAGCAGGAGGATCAATTATTGGTGGATCAACTACAGGCTTTTGGCAGGTCAGTGTTTCCAGCATTATCATCAATTGATCCATTCTCTCCTTTAGCTGAACTATCTCTACGGCATGTTGTCCTTGATCCATTTCTTTCTCTGGCTTTCTTCTCACTAATCTTGCAACTAAATCCCTGACCCAAATTGCGCTTATTACTAGTTCTATCTTTCACCTACATCCATACTTTATTTCAATTTTGGTTTATTTTTGAAAGAGAGAATCTACCAATTAATTTTACCAAATGATATGATGATACTTGGATGGTTCATATGTCACACGGATGTGATGCATGTGTGCGTGTATACCTATTCTATATGCCAAAGGAAAGAAAATCCTAATCCTAACACATAAACACATAAGCACATAAAATCCTCATCCATGTCAAATGCGTCAATTTATCATTTCATTGTGATTCTTGCTGCCTTTTCTAAGGTTGGGTGTTTGAATTTATTTGTAAAACATTTCTCGGATGATAAAATGTTTCTTGAGAATTCTAAGGATGTTAAACATTCCTCAACAAAAAATGATTGGTTTGAAATTTTGTTTTTGAAATTCATTTGAAAACCATTTGTCCTGAAAATAATTCCCAAGAATTTTTTTATTTCCCTTTAATGATGATAATGTGAATTTATTATTATGGTAAATCAGTGTATCAAGATGTCAAACTGAGATCTTATTTCGGTTCGATACGTCCACTTACGAGACTCACCTTTGGCTTTTGTCTCGGTAGGTGTATTATTCTACATTTTCCCAAAAGAACATTAATTCATTTCTTTCTTCCCCATCGACCACGACGACTGAAATGACGCAAAAAATCCAGACCCGAAAAGGAGAAGGGCCGGTGGTGGGCATTTTGGAAAGTCGGGCCGATCGGGTGTCTTCATTCAAGTGACGGTACAAAAGAAGAATGAAAGGAAGTGAAAGACCAGGGGGCAGGGAAAAGAGTCGGGTCGATCAGGCTCGACGATCGGGAGAAGCAAAAAAAAATCAGGATTTGGCCAAAAAAGAAGCAAGGCTAGGGATACCATGACCGATCACCATCGAGAAAGAAGAATCTTTCTAGATCACTTTGGGTTAGCGGGGCCTTCAAGCATCCGAAATACGCCGGGATTGTAAATGACATAGCATTCCTGATAGATAATGATGACTCCTTCAGAAAGACTAAGTTATTCAAGTTTTTTTCCCAAAGAAGTCCCATTCTGATGGCCCGACGAGTCATCTACTTAAAAAGACCCTCCCTGCAGTGCGCCCTTCCTTGAATTATTCGGTCATCCAATACTTATTGAATGAAAAGAACAAAATTCATTTCGACCCCGTCGTAGTTCTCAAGCATTTCGTGGCACCGGGCGTGGCTGAACCATCTACGATGGGGGGAGCTAATGCACAAGGAAGAAACATAGATAAAGAATACGTTCTCACGTCGCTTTTTTTGTAGAAAGCTCGACCAGCGAGAAAAAGTGTTTGGCTGAAGCCAAAAAGAGGTTGACCCACTTCATTCGCTTGGTATACTGCAACAAATATTAGTTTGAAGCTTTAATCAAAAAGTGAACTCCAAGGATTTTGAAAGAGCAATTGAAAACTTTGGAATAAAGATATCAAAAAATCCATTCGCTTTCAAAGATGGATTTAAAATTCTTTAGGTAAAAGGATCACATGATCGGATTATTATCGTACTTTCAGACGTATACAAGGTCAATGATGCTTAGCTAAACAAGATATAAGGAGTGAAATCTTATAATCAACATTTGGCATGTTCCCCAAATGTCGTAGGACATGAGAAGGAATTGCTAAAAGATGATTAGAAGATTATACATCCTACATTAAGCAAGCATCATCATCATATCAAATAATCCCTTTTGGGTATACAAACCTCCCTAGCATATAATCCTAATTGAGAATTGATTCCCTATGATTGAAAGGTTTTATAGAAGCTATTATTCAAAGGCCGGGTTTTGGTCAAAATAAGGGACCCTTGACACACACCCGATAGGATGCTTCATATACCAAAATAAGGTACGAGATCAAGGGTGATGAGACAGTCCCATGATGTCTTAACCGGCTGGGTTGCCCCGATCCTCCAAGGTCATAGTTCCGTGCAATTGACTGGCAAAACATGCAAGTGGAATGCAACAGGCACACAAAAAATAATTAATTTGAATAAAAGGATTCTTTCAAGTCTAATCCTCGAGTGAACCCAAAATCAGAAATTCTAGTCTACGAAACCAGAGATTCTAGGTTCGATCCCCAGTAGAGTTGCCAGATTGTGGATACCGACATTTGGGCCCACTTTTAAAACATTTTCAAATTTTAAAGACAAAGAGTCACCACTTAATTTTTAAAAGGGAAATTAAGAAACCATTTTAAAAGCAAACCGATCTTTTGCGAAACCAAAGATAAACTGGGTCCGGGGATTATGGAATAAAAGGGGAAGGAGTCCAGAGGACTAAAATGCCACCTTTCATCCTATCTCATGATAGGCCTCTACTCAACATCTTTTTTAATCGAATAATTAATCTAAGCATGCCCTCAACTAATACGTATATATAAGTATACATAGCACAAGCATGTCAAATGGGTACAAAATTGCTAACAATAAAAAGGCATACAAAATCACATAGTTCAATTAGCAAGCAAAATGATATACAAATAGGGAACTAGGAAACTTACCTTGGATCCCACTGCGAATATTAAATGTGTAATGTACACAAAATAGAAATCCTAAGAAAAGGTCTCTAGCACATATATACACATAAGGCAAGACATAATTCTACAATGTCGCGCATGATGTCGAAAATCAATAAAATCAAAAAGTGATATAAACTAGAAAAGAGATGAGAAGTCATACCTCCAAAGCTACAAAACAAGGGTTAGTACATATGCTTTAGACAAGATATATAATATCAAATAATCATTCCTAAAAATGTTTAGCTTAAATATATCAAGTAGAAAAAGAATTGACATAACCAAGAGTTCCTTTTAACTAGTTGGAAACATAGCACCTCTATAGATATACAAGTCTCAACTAGGAGCCAATATAATGTCCATATAAGGATGATATAATCCCAACATGATCATAAGGAACCCATGGTTGTGTTCAATTAGGTCCAACTAAATCCGACTTTATCCGAGAACTAGTTCTAATCATAAGCATCAACATACATGAATGAATGCATGGACATGTGCAAGAATGAGATAGGAACTTATTCATTGATTTGGATCATTTAGCCTCTTGATTTAATCTTAATTGACCTTATTCAAAACTTGGTTTGAGTCTTAGGACATGGGGAGTCCATTAGATTAAAGTTATTCAAGTTTAATCAAAATAGTGACTGGATTGTAAAAATTACAGAGAGCAGACCAAACGTCCAAAAATAGAAATAAAATACTTTCAACGGTTGGATCTTAATGATTTTTGAGTATGTATGCCTCTGTAAGTCTAGTTTCTAACCCAAAAAGAAAATCAAAGATCCAATGGTTGAATCTCTGGGAATAGGGTCATAACCAGACATCACTCAGGAATTTGCAATACTCTGTCCAGAGTTTTTGTATGATTTTCTAAAAATAGTAAAAAATCATTAACACTTTGATCTTTTTAGGGTACCTTCCTAACACATTGAACTACCCAGAAAATTTTTTTTGAGGTCAGAAAACTTGATTAAGGCTCTGATTTACTCCTTTTAAAACAAACTTGCTATTTTGAAATTTTGGACAGAGAGCAACCTACTCACAAATCGTATAGCCAAACCATCCTAAATATGGAATTTCACTAAGGCAAAGATCTTAATGATACCTATACGAGTTATGGACAATCTCCAATTGGTCTCTTCCAATTCCAAGATGCCATGATTTAATTAAAAATCTTTGATCATAGTTGGCTAGTGGACTCACTGCACCATTGTTGAGTTAGCGTTCAAAGTTTGAATCAATCTTGATCCATGATTCTAGAAAGAATTAAGATGATGTATGATTATGGTTATTTGAAAGTATAATGAAATATAAAATAGTTTCATGGACTTAGCTTTGAAAGGTCTCCCTCATAAACCTTATGTTGAGGATCTAGTGAGAGAACTCCTAAGTCTTACTCAATCCTATGGACTTTAAATGGTTAAAATATGGAATTGAATTAGACCTACATTTAATTCCTCTCTTAAACATATGATCCTTGAGGAATATAAATTTATTTTATTCAATTCTCCTCTCAAATCATAGATCCTTGAAGACTAAATATGATTAAATCCACATGAACCTTCATAGAGCATATAGGGAACTCTATGAAATTCTCACGTTTGAAAGCTCCAAGTCATGAAATGAGACTTGAATCCATCAAGCATGGAAGATTGTAATTATGATCAACCTAACCCCCATATAAATCATAGGATTATAGGAGGCTAAGAGATCAAACTTAAGGAAATCTCATGAGATATTAGAGACCTCATAGATTTCCAAAAGAAATATTGACAACGAGTGAAACAAAAAAAAAATTATCTAAGAAAGTCCAAAATCACAAAATCTCCTTATGAACTAATTTTATTTTAAAACTAAGGCTTGTGTAGATCCAAAATAATGAACTACCATGAGATTCAATCACAAGTTCTACGTGGTGTGTGATGAAATGGGGTAAGAAGAGAGGTTTTGAAAATGTGTAAGGATTCTAGAACTATGAACTTGTGATTGAACTTGCTTAATTCTCTATAAGATTGGGAGGTTACCTCTTACAACCTCAGGGAGTTCTTAATTGTTGGATGAAGATCTTCCAAATTCTTCTTCAAATTCTTCAATTTCTTCAAAGAACTTCATCCAAAATCTCTTGTTTTCCTCTTAGTTCTTTCTCTATTGTATGTATATCTTTTATATATATGAAATATGGTTCAAGGTCACCCATAATGGAGATGAAGGCCAGTTTATATAGACCTTTCCCATGGGGTTAATTGGGTAAATTCGGATAAAAATTCATGTGCAAAGATTTCTTCTAGAACGTGTGAGAAAAACAGACTATTACATCATGCGGCACTCGAAGAGTTGGCTGCATCACTCACTGAATGTCGTTCCGGCATACACTAAGTGTTGAGCGGCACTCAGTGAATGCCGGCGCGGCAGCACTCGCTGAGTTCCGCCACCTTCATCGCATGTCGTGGCTAACTGAATCCTTTTTTTTTATTTTATTTTCAAAATATATATTTACTATACTAATATATTTTACTATATTATACTAATATACTAAGAACTTTAGTAAACTACATTAATATACTAAGATACTAGCATATTCTTTAATAGACTATACATAGACATATTTTCTTCTTTTCCTTCATTTTATTCTCTCAAAAATTCTTATATATGTTCATTTTATTTTTTTGAAATTAATTTTATGGTTGTCTCTCTCACATGTACCCGGGTCTTTCCGAACACCCAATTCTTTCTTTCTTTCTTTCTCTTAATTTGGAAGCTTATTTTGAAGAATTCTTGAAGGGCTTGAGTTCTTTGGGAAATCTTCGAACTTCACCGGTCATTGTCGTCATCGGTATTTTAGAGGTAACCAATCCTGGAGTCAATGGTTGGTCAAAATTGGGGTGTCTACAAGTGGGAAGAGACTTTTTGAAAATTGCGTAATAGGTCCTAGAATTCTATGAATTGTGATTGAATTGGAGACAAACTAAGTCAAGATTAGATGATTACCTCTAGAAATTGTTTCTTGATGATGATCTTCAAAATCTTCAAATTCTTCAAATTATCCTTCAAGTTCTTCTTCAATCTCTTGGGTTTTCTTCAAAATTCTCTCTCAATTTTTCTTAATTGTATCTATATTTCCAAAACATTTTCCACCTCCTCTATAATGGAGATGAACATCCCCTTATATAGACCAATCTTAAGGGGTTAATTTAGTAAATTCGGAGTAAAAATCCATGTGCCATGGCATTCAATACGTATACAAAAAAAAATAGTCTGTTATAGCAGGCGGCACTCAGAGAGCTGTGTGCGGCACTCAGGGAGTGTCGTTCTGGCACTTACTGACTGCCGGCACGGCACTCAGTGAGTGCCGGCGCAGCACTCTCTGAGTGCCACCGACTTCGTCGCAAGCCGTTTCTAACAGACTTCTCCTTTTTTATTATTTATATTTATATAGATTATATATACATATATATTTATATATTTATTTCTATTTTTATCATTCGTTTTCTTTTTTTCAAAAAAAAAATTTCTTAAATTATTTACACCAAAATTTATTTCTCATTGACTCTGTACTTTCCCATGCATTTTTATACCCGAATTTTCATGAACACACCCGGTCTTTCTTTAGAACACTTTATTGAGACTAAAGAACCTTCCAATGATCTTCAATCACTTTAAAGATCTTCGAGTTCCGTCGAGCATTATCGTCATCGGTTTAGAGGTAGTCATTCCCTGAATTCAATGGTCGGTCAAAATTGGGGTGTCTACAATACGTAAACATGGTAAATTACAATGCTAACTCGGCTATCGATCAAAACAAGAATAATGAAACTAATTAACAAGTTAATGTGCTTTGTCAACAAGATTTGATAAAGTATACTTATAACCCTTGAACAAGAGTGAAAGGATCTAAGACTCACCGGGTTTAGTCTCCACAACGGTGCTATCTAGATATCCAAACTATATTATAGTTCTCTAGAAATATGCATCCAATTGACTATGTGTCATGCATAAATAAGTGTGTGAGTAAAAGATATAAAACCATGATTCCAACATTAAAACATACCCTCATGACTGTAGCAGACATTGGATTATGCACTCTCACGACTTTGGTTTATAATGAAATCATGTCGATCAAGAAACATTAAGAGAGCATTTTTGCTAACCCAAAAAATGGTTCACCAATGCTCACCCAAGCATCCCATTGCAAATGTAGTGGGACCCAAGATTAAACATCATTTGTTTTATCCTGGGTTCCACTGCATTGACCAATGGGATGCTTGGGTGTGTTGAATATAACCTTCTTTCTACAATACTCAATGACATAAAAATAACTTCCTTTCTGTTGGTTTTTCTTTTTTTCTATTCGTTTTTTTTAAGACAAGAATTAAAAATCTAACTACTCTAAATAAAAGAAAGGGTACATAGTGTTTTTGAAGTAAATATCAAAAGAATTGATTAGCAAAAATACTAAATGAAACAATTAAAATGAAACTAACAACACTAATAAAAAAAATCCATAAAACTTCCCCTAAACTAGGTCACCGCATGTCCCTATGCAGTTTGGCAGATGACAATGACATGAATAAACTCCACAGAAAAGATCACCAGCACGTCCACTCCTCTAAATACATCCGACGATGATGGTGGCGGCGAATCACATCTATAGGAATCAACTAGCATCCACTCAGGATGGTCGGCTGGATCAAAGGGAAACATCTCCATCTCCTCACCCTCATCGTCAATCTCCGGTGTCATGATCACCTCATCAATCTCTGAACTATTATACGATGCAAAAAATGATGCTATATCCTCCGGGGACCAATCGAGGTGCCTTGGATGCTATCTCACTATATCCGGAACATAGTCTAGCAAATCTCTATACGGATATGTAATCTCTAGTGGTGCATTAGTGGTCTCAGTGGGCCTAATACATTGGCTTTTTCATCCTCGTCATCATTCTCATCATCATCGGTTAAAGAATCGGTTGAATCAGACGAAGATGAAGACTCGAAGGAAGTCGGGGGTGCACCGCACCGTAGGGGCCATCGATAAGTGTGGGATCATCACCAAATAGACTGTCATCGTCGTCCAAAGAATCAGAATAGTTAGGCATGGGGACGCAATGATGACGACGGTACCAAGAACAAAGGTTACAGCTGGCATGACCGATTGGACCAAAGGGCTTGGCCCTCTGTGTAATAGGTCTATGTGAGAGGTCATCTAAGGATACACTACAGTCGGATTGGTGACTATGCTCACTAGATCTCCTATCTGGGGATGAGGGTGGAGAGATTGGGTGGTCCATATTAGTGGATTTAGAATTACGGTTATCGGAATGAGGTGATGCTTTATGGCACTCGAAACTATAAACCTGAAAACAAAATGAGAAGACAACTACCAAAATATTAGCATTTGTTATTAACACAGAAAATTGGTCAGCATGGTTGATAAGCTTTAAGTGCATTAAACGATGCAAGTGATACAACATTATTAATCTACTATTGATTGAAAGTTGGTCAGCATCTCCTCTAATCCTAAACATTAGCAATTTCTTGTACAGTAAAAATTAGAAAGGAGACATTGATGTTGTTAATTAGCTAAAGAATACAATAATGTTCATGAAAAGTACGGCACCGATTAAAACTGTTACAACAATTTACAATAAGAACAACTGTCTAAACAAGCATGCACGTAGGAGCATTAACCAATAATATGGAAAATTACAGAACTAAAACAATGAATAGCACGACAGCTAAACTAAGTTAGAAAGAAAAACACAGAAAGGAAAATAATAAGTAGACCACGAGAAAAATAAAAGTGTAAAAAAGTGAACTAAGTCGATCGTAGCCGGGTACATCAAAATCCTAAAATAAGAAGTAAAATAAAATAAAGAGAACAAATGAAAGAATATACATGCCAAAGTCTGATAATGTATGAAATAACCCACCAAATACATGAAAAAATATGAATAAGTCCCTCTAATCAATCCTACTCATCATCACCCTCTACTAACACCAACTTTAGCCCAGACCCTCCGTGACCATCACCATCTCTATCACCATCATCATCATCACCGGTACCATCTCCTTCTCCACCCTCAACACTCTCCTCACCACCAGCCTCTAGAATAGCTCACAGCATAGGTCGTGGAAATACAGACTATAGGTGGCCTCGCCCTGCACTAAAATCTCCTCTAACTACTGGGGATGTACTAATTGGAAGTAGGAATGTATGTAAGACTACAGCCTGAGGGTCTCGCCATAGAAAGAGCAGACATCACCGTAGGTCCATGCGTAAGGTGTATTCTCTGGCAGAGGTGGATGATATGCCTATCTTTCTCGACGTGCGTATACCTAGTCCCTGGCCTTTCCTACCTCCGAAACTAGTCAATTGAGGCTTAACTTCCTGTCACTGTAATAGAATATGGCAGTCAATGGGCTCGTCGGGAGGAATAGGGAAGGCTGTGGCTCTAAGGATTGCCATGATAGTCCATGGATAAGGTAGGCGTAGCGTGGACTCACTGGCACAATTAATGGTGTATGTGGTAGGACGCATGCCCTCCATGATAATTAGACCATAATGAAACTAGTCACCGCGATACATGGCGTGGAGGGCATGGAGTATCTCCTTGTTCCTCTCCTGCTCGTGTCAAAGAGGATAAAGGTTCCTCTTGAACACATTTGACAAACCATATCTGGCGGGGCATGTGAGATCGTCATATGGTAAGCCCTGAGCTAGTACAACCGTTGCACATGTCCTAGCTAATGTATGTGAGCATGTGGTGTTGGCCGAAGACATTGAGCTTAGGGACCTAGGAGGAATGAGATGGGATTTGTAGGGAATTTGCTATATCATTGGGGTTAATGGTGATTGAGAGGCCGTTTATAGTCGTGGTAAGGTATGCGTGTTGGGTGAGTATGGATATCGCAGGTTGACTTACCCACAGCTTTTCTTTTCGAAATTCCAGATTCAAAACAAATGAGTCGCCACTTAATTTTTTAAAAGGAAAATTAAGAAACCATTTTGAAAGGAAACTGATCGTTTGCGAAACCAAAGATTAACTAGGTCCGGAGATTATGGAATGAGAGAGGAAGGAGCCCGTCGGACTAAAACACCCTCTCTCATCCTATCTTGCGATAGGCCTCTACTCAACATCCTTTTAATCAAATTTATTAATCTAAGCATGCCCTCAACTAATACATATATACATATACATCACAAAAGCATGTCCAAAGGGTGTAAAATTGCAATTGACAAAATATCATTCAAAAGCCACGTAATTCAGGTAACAAGCGATATGATATGCAATAGAGAACAAGTGAACTTACCCGAGATCCAGCAGCGATAATAAACGTGCAATGCATGCGAATAAAAGAAAATCCTAAAAAGAGTCTCTAATCATATATACACATAAGGCAAAACCTAATTCTAAGGTGTCGCGCATTAAGTCGAAAAATCAATAAAAAACAAGGAATTAAGATAAACTAAAGAGGAGTTCTAGAAATCGTACCTTAATAGCGCTACAAAACAAAGGGTTAGTCCACATGATATGAAAACACAATGTTAAAAAAATGACAATCCTAAATTTCTAGCTTACATCTATCTAATGTAATTAAATCCAAAGCAAATAAGTCTTAATTACAAGTGTCGAATCATATAGATGAATATGTAAATGGACAAGGATAAACTATGAAATACTCTTAAACTTTGAATTCAAGCTCAACTAATCATTATTAAAGCATGGTTTAAGCCCTAGATCATAGAAAAGTCATTTAGACCCTTATTTACAAAGTAAGTCAAATGTGTCATAAAACTCTGAACATTGCAGAGAGCAGACCAGAACTTAAAAGAAATAAAAAGCATATCTCCCATGGTTCGATCTTGATGATTTTTGGACTCAATATGCCTCTGTGAGTCTAGTTTTCAAATCAAAAAGAAAATCAAAGTTCCAACGGTCGGATCTCCGGGAATATGAAAAATACTAGACATCACTCAGCACTTTACAACCTTCTGTCCAGAATTCTTGCACGATTTATTAAAAATAGCAAAAAAAATCCGAATTGCTTTGTTCTTTTTAGGGTGACTTCCTAACACATTAATCTTCATAGAAAAAATTATTTGGAGTCACAAACACTTTATTAGAACTCTGATTTGATTGTTTCAAAAGAGTGTCACTATTCTGAAACTATTCTGAAATTCTGGACAGATTGCATTTGTGTCACAAAACTCATGATCAAACCATGCTAAACATGAAACCATCTTAAAACAAAAATTACAGTGGTAGAATATTGTGTTATTGACACTTTCCCGTTGGTTTCACTTGATTTCAACGGTTAGATTTCGAACTAAAAATCTTTGATCAAAAACAGTTTGTGGATTCACTGTTTTTACTTTGCTAGTTCAATTTTTATTTGGTAGCTCCAACTATTAAACCATGAAGTTGAGTTGAACCAAACCACTTCTCTTACCATTTGATGGCCATTAGAGACTATAAACCTTTATTCTTCATAGATTTCAAATGAAATATGGATAGACTTCATGAAATCTATAAGATAAGGAATCTAAACCATGGAGATGGGTTTAGACTCAAAACTACCTTCTCCTACCATTTGATGGTCATTGGAGAAGGGGACATGACTATGACTCATGAGTCCTAAAGGAATATAGAAGGGATTCCTCAAGACATTTAGAAGATCCAAATCATGAGTATGGACTTGGATCTTCTTATGAAGTGGTGATTAAACTTTGACTCCTATGTGAAGCACAAGCCTACATGGGATTCAAAAGATCATGCTCAAGAGATCAAAAGAGATATTGAAGATCTCCAAGACCTTCAAGAGAAAAATATAAGCCAAAGAAAGTGGAAGAAAGTAATATGGAAACAAAAGAAACTCCTAAGTTTACTTGATAAGCAAAGAAGATAGTGAAAGATTTTTAGGATTAGAGATTTTAAAAGAAGAAAGAATAAGCCAATAATCTATGGTTAGAGGATCACCTCCAAATTATCCTCAAAGTTTTCTTTTCTTTGAAGATCTTCCAAGCTCTTCTCTCTAATTCTCTAAACACTCTCTTTTCTCTCTAAAAATGTTGGTGTAATGGAAGTATTTTTTTTGTATGTGACCTCTCTCCCAATGTGTTTCTTGGTGTTCTTCTTGGTCTCCCTTCTTTTAGGAAGATCCCTTCTCTTTTATAAGCAAAATTACCAGGTATTTTTGGTGAATTTCGGAGCAAAAAATAGGTGTAATTCTCTCATTTGTTGGTACAATGTGTACTTTCTGAAATTATGCAGACTGCTGTCCAGCGCGACAGTCCAGATACTGAAGCGGCAGTCCGTGACTGCCGCTGCGGCATTCATCAAATGCCGTTGCGGTACTTTATGACTGCCGCGCAGCATTCATCAAATGCCGCGACAATTAATGGATTGCCGCATTTTTGTCAGTCTTACTTTATCAGTTTTTGTTCTTATTCGCATGCGCATACGTATTGCTCTGCAAAATACAGACTTTAAAAGCGAACGGCAGTCAGAAATCTGTGGCGGCACTTGGTGAGTGCCGGCACGGCACTCTGTGACTGCCGTGCGGTAGTCACTGAGTGCCGCGGCAGCCCGCCGTGTGCCGGTTTTGGCTAAAATTCCCCTTTTAGGTCTTTTCTCTTTTTGAAACAAATTATTTTTGAATATCTTTTCCAAAAGTTGTGTTTTATATCTGAATTCTCCTAAATACCTAGTATTTCCCTCTTTCTGTGAAATTTTATCGCGTTTTGGAGAACTTTCTGAAGAGCTTGGAATACTTCGAATTTTTCGGTCATTGTCATCATTGGACGTGGAGGTGACGCTCTCCTAAATTCGACGGCCGGTCAAAATTGGGGTGTCTACAGTGAGGGATTCTTTATGGTAGTAGGGGTTTTGGTAGAAGAGTCTGACAAGTCTCGGGTAAGTGATAAGGTTAGGATTTTGGAAAAAGATAGGTGGGACTAGTTTTTGGGCAATGAGGGTATTGAAGCCCCACCGAGTGTCCACATTGAGCTCGAAGAAATTAGCATCGATGGCGACTTCGTAATTGAAGCCTTGATTGGGGTATTTGAGTGAGAGGTCATTTGGATTAACTACGATTTTGGTATATTTTTCTTTTCCTTTCTTTTTCTTTTAAGGCTATTGAGAGTGATTTTACAATTCTTTTGGGCATAGTTCGTAGGTAAGTGATGGTGAAGGAAGAAAAATGAAATATACCTCCTAAAAATGGTCCATCAACCAAAGGCAAAAAAGAAAGAAAAGGGTACGGGCACCTGCAAAAAAAGCAAATCCTGGTAAGGGATACAATATGTATTAATTCAATCAACATTGTAACTAACATGGGGTCCACAGGGGGAACACCAAGAAATTGTGAGAAGGGACTTATCCCTTCCCACTTATCGTCCTAATGAGGGCATACACATTGCGGCAAGTCACGGGGGATCTGCAGTATGTTTAATATGTAAATTCGATAGTATCATATTTGCCAACAGTTGATTGAGGTCAGATAAGAAGTTTACAAGTTAGTCTATGGCTTCTGTTTTCTTATTTCAGAAAATTAAAAGGGCCCGCTCGAGAATTTAAAATTAAAATCAATCTTTACGTATTAAAACTGTAAAAGCCTGGAATAACATATAATTGTGATTTGTGTCATACTGATTCCTGCGCTTCTTAATTCAGGCTTGTCGTTTGCTATGGATATGTTAATTGAATTTTTTAAAATAGGAACTTTAAGAGTATAGAGAGACTATGATCTAATACGCTCCAGAATTTCAACATTTGGATTTTGAAAACCCATTATAAAATAAACCCCTATCTCAAAACATATATGTATAACCCAAATTTAATTTTAAATAGAATCAAGAACATGCATAGGCTTAATCACAAGTGAAGGATAGGATTTGTGAACCTATACATCAATGGTCTTACCTAAACCAATTTCATACCAAGTCAAAGAAAAATTTTAATACACATTGGTCAGAAACTACATTGATTTGGAACTTTAATGCCAATGGAAATCAAGAAGAACTCAGTATGAAATCAATGTGTGTGAGATTTTGTGTGTGTTCATGTCTTAGGGGTTAGGGTTTAAGTTGTAACTCATGTACAAAAGTGTAAGTATATACATATATACCAGAGGAGTATACATATATAATCTAGGGTTAGGGTTTCTGAAAGCAAAAATCGTTGTGATCAAAGTTAAGTTAAGATAAATGTATGGAAGCAAAGGGGATGAAGAAAATCAGTATGTGATAGGGTTATGATTAAGATCACTCTGTGTGTGTGTGTGTGTATGTGTGTATGCATATGTTCAGGACTAAGGGATATGGGATCATTGGTACACTGTGCAGCCATATACATATATATGGAGATATATATAAGAGGGGGTTTTGTAACCCTAACTAGGGTTTATTGGTTGTGGGTGTATATATATGTGTTGATGAATCTATGTGGGCGCATGTATATAAATGAAAATGTATATACCTATATACGTATATGGATCTAAATATATGTATATATATGGGTTGGGGATCTAGAAATCTATTTTATATACTTGCTAGAGATAAAAGGGGGAGGATAGGGGGTTACGTCGCCGGCTGAGTGGCAGCGTCATCTGGTGGCAACGTCTGGTGGTGGTAGGGTGGTGGATGTTCAATGGTGGGAGGTGGTATGGTGGTGGTAGGAGAAAGGAGGAGAGAGAGGGGGAGAGAGAAAGAGAGAGAGAATCGCAAGATGAGAGAGAGAGAGAGCGAGAACGAAGAGAGAAAGAGAGAGAGTAACAGAGAGAGAGAGAAAGATTGCATAAATTAGGGCTGAGAAGCCCTATTTATAGGAAAAATGGGGGTCGCGCGAACTACCTATCGCTCGTACGATTCCAGGTGTGACCAGATGCCGAGACCTCTTTTTAAAGTTGCTAAAAAAATTTCTAAGTCATGAGCTTGCATGAGCGGGCCGCGCAGGCAGGACCACTTCGTGTGCATGATCTGGCCTGGGATGAGAAGCTAAGACATGTTTTGTTTGAAGTATAGGAAAATTGTCTAAGTCAAAAGATCGCGCGAGCGGGCTTCTCTTGCGAGACGAGTTTTTCCTATTTTCTTAATTGTGTATGTGAACAAGTGTTCAAACGATCAATGTCTCCCCTATTGGGTATCCAGAAACTCAAACACTGGCTTAAAAGTCCAAAAAAGTGTACAAAACTAAAGAAAAACACAATCAAATGCTTGGGTTGCCTATCAAGAAGTGCTATGTAATACCCTGTATTTCCATTATATTTTTATAATGCTTTGACATAAATAAGATTCAATATGTTGATATTAACATTTCTTTTAATTTCAATTTCGAGCAATCGATCAAGCTTCAAACGATCGAGAGTTTCATTTCTCAATTGATCATACCCACTTCGAGCGATTAAACCTCTGCCGACCTGAATTATGACGTGGAACCCTTTCTCAAGCGATTGAACCCATCTCAATCAATCGAACCCTGACCGACCTATTCTCAATCGATCAAACTCAATTCAATTAATCGAACTTGTTATTATCAGTTTACGTGTTCTGCCATCTGCACCCTCCCCTTTCCTATATATATTGGTTTTGTGTGTATGGATAGGCTGCTGAAATTGAAAGAGAGTAGAAGAGAGAGAGAGATATATAGTTTCTATATATACTCATATATATACACACACCCGTATATATATAGATACACAAACACACATACCCTGAAAGAGACGAAGAAGGAGAAGCAGAAAGAGGAGAGAAAGAAAAGAGACAAAGAAAGAGAAAAAGAAGAAAGTGAAAGAAGAGGGAGAGGAGAGCTCACCAAGGAACCCACGGCCACCTCAAGCTCCTGTTATCACCAAAACCTTACGGTGAGTTCCTATACTCATCCAGTAGCATAGTTATGTCCATATATATATGTGTTTCGACAAGAAAGAATGGTCCACGAACATGCACAGGAAGTTCAGTTTAGTTTGGGAAGAATACCAACATTAAATTAATCGAACTGCTTTTGAGCGATTGAACACAGGCCACCAAGGAACCCACGGCCACCGAGGAACCACAGAGGAAGAGGAAGAGGAGAGCTCACCGAGGAACCCACGGCCACCTCAAGCTCCTGGCATCACCAAAACCTTACGGTGAGTGCCTATACTCATCTAGTAGCATAGATATGTTCGTATATATTTGTTTCGATAAGAAAGAATGGACCACGAACATGCACAGGAAGTCCAGTTTAGTTTGGGAAGAAAACCAGCATTGAATCGATCGAACTGCTTTTGAGCGATTGAACACAGACCGATCTTAAATGATCGAACATTATTCAATCGATCAAACTTTAATATTCTCAATCGATCTATCGATCGAACTTTCCTTTTGTCAATCGATTAAAATGACTTCAATCGATCGAACTTGACAGAGTGTTAAATGTTTAGTTTGTTTATTTCTGTTAAATTGTTAACCTGTGTCTTATCATGCATTGATGTTGAGAAGTAGTACTGGAATAATATACATGTGAAATAATGGACTTAATGTATTAAACTATGGAACCAATGGCACAATGATGGTATAATGTTGTAAATTCGAGTGAGAAGCCGACGTGCATATTAGTGGGTCTATTGACTGCAGAGGTCGATACTATTTATATTTGCGCATATGAATGCAATCGCTAAGATCGTATGAGGTCGAGTGTGGGATCCTAAGGTGTTAGGATAGGATTGGGACTATGTGTCAGGTTTTACATACGATAGAATTGGACTATGTGTCAGGTTTTACGTATGATATAGTTGGGCTGCATGTCAGATTTGGGAGGGTATATAATGTAGGACTTCGTGTCAGGTCTAATATATTAGGGCTTGTAGCCATAACGTATTGGGGCTGGCATGCCATAATATATCAGGGTAGCGTACTAGGGCTACGTGCCATAGTAGCATATCAGAACTGGTGCCGTAATAGTATAGAGGAGCTGAGTGCTGAGGTATAACGGAGCTAAGTGCTTTAGTATTGCTATTATATGATGTAGGACTTTGTGACAAGTCTAATATATCGGGACTGGTAGCCGTAGTGTATTGGGGCTAGCATGCTGTAGTATATCAGGGCAGCTTGCCAGGGATACGTGCCATAGTAGCATATCAGAGCTGGGTGTCGTCATAGTATAGCAGAGCTGAGTGCTGGGGTATTACGGAGCTAAGTGTTGTAGTATTGCTGAGTGCTGTTGTATTGTTGAGTGATGTAGTATTACTGAGTGTTGTGATGTTGTTAAGTACTGTAGTATTGCTAAGTGTTGTAATATTGCTGAGTGCTATGATATTGCTAATTGCTATAGTATTACTGAGTGTGGTGATATTGCTGGGTGCGGAAGTATTGCTGAGTGCTGTGGTGGAGCTGAGTGTTGTAGCATGATGAATGTAACGACCCTGATGTTGTGGGCGGGTTACTATAGGTGCCTTGTGACTATAGTAAGTGTTGGCAGCCTACACACTATGGGAAGTTCATCCCACATCGCCTGGGTGTGGAAAAGTATTGTGCTATATAGATGTGGTTCTAAGTCTTCCTAGTAAGAAGCCTTTTGGGTAGTGGCCCAAGAACAAATCTGTGCAGGTTTGGGCCCAAAGCAGACAATATCGTACTGAGCGAGACTTGGTTCATGATAGAATGGTATCATAGCTAAAGCTAGCTAGAAGTAAGCCAAAAAATATGTTGGGCCCTAAGGGGGTGGAATGTAACGACCCTGGTGTTGTGTGCGGGCTGCTGCAGGTGCCTTTGTGGCTACAGTAAGTGCTGGCAGGCTACACACTATGGGAAGTTCGTCCCACATCGCATGGGTGCGGAAAAGTAATGTGTTATATATGTATGGTTTCAAGTCTCCCTAGTAAGAGGCCTTTTGGGTAGTGGCCCAAGAACAAATCCATACGGGTTTGGGCCTAAAGAGGACAATATCTTACTGAGCGAGACTTGGGTCGTGACAGTGAAGCTGAGTGTTATGGTATGATGGAGCTAGGTGCTATGGTATAGAGGAGCTAAGGGCTGTAGTAGGTCAGGACTACGTGTCGTAGTAATATATTAGGGCAGGTTTGCCGGAATATTAGGACTGTGTGTCGGGATTGGATCAACCGTAGGTATGGGACTATGTGTCTAATTAATGTGGACCCAAGAGTCTATATTATGTAGCGAGACTGGTTGGGACGACGTCCGTAGTTCTATATTGAGTTGGTGCATACATGCATGCGAAAGATGAGATGATCCTTTTAATGATGTTGTTGCATATATATACTGTATATCTATAGCTATTCTATTAATATTTGCATTCACTCGGCTTTCGTAGCTGATAGCATTTATGCTGCTAGATATTCGACGTCCAGCTGGCCAGGGTTATGAGTATACAGGAGATGCATACATGGATAGGGGCTATGACAATAAAGCCTACGATGACAGAGGCTATGTTGGTGTTGACTACTACGTGAGCGGAAGACCTGGAGCATCTCTATAGATAGTTTATGTTTATGTTTTAGGGACTGTTGTAATAGTTAGGTTTGTAATCGGCATATGTTGTCGTAATACTTTAGTTATGTTCTGCAAACACTCGTGGTTTTGTAATAGTTTAGTATTAAATTCTGACTATGTATAACAACCTTAGAACTTTCCAATGTGTGGTTTGCATTTCCTCAGAACTGCTATGCTGCAAATCAGGCACTTCCCCCACGAGAACTCCCTGCTGCTACTACAAGCAATATCGGTGGATGCTTCAACTGTTTGAAACCAGGCCATGTGGCTAAGGATTGCCGAGCTCCAAAGAACTATAACCGATCAGGCATTCGCTGCTATGACTGTGGCAATCACGACCACATCAACAAGAACTGTAGAGCACTCCATAGGGCATATAATGGAGCAGTTGCTCAGGCCAAGTTGGATAGGCTCGTATAAATGCTATCCTCCCAGAGAATGCAGGATTTGATGAGACTGAATAGCATAACATGGAAGGTACTCTTACGTTATTCAGCACTCGAGTTCAAGTTCTATTTGATAATGGTGCTTCGAATTCGCTTATTGCTATCAAAATTGTTAAACTGTTGGGTTTAGTACCCCAGGCGCTTTACATAGCCCTGAATATGGTATTACCTTTGGGAGTGACCATAAGGTTAGGAAAAGTATGCAAGGACTGTGCCTTAACCCTTAAGGATAGGATTCTCCCCGCAGATATGAACGTTTTGTCAATGAAGGAATTTGACATCATCTTAGGATTTGATTGGCTCACGGTATAGTGGTAAGTTGGATTGTGCCAATAGGATGATTACATTTCTGGTACTGGAAATTCAACCTTTTGATTTTCAGTGCAACACCTCTAGTAATGCTTTTCTTACCCGACGTCTAGCAGCTGTTGAAAGCTTGAGTTCGGAACTCACTGTTGCATAGATTCCGGTGGTCCGAGACTTTGAGGATGTGTTTCAAAATATTTTAGGATTGCCACCTAAGGATGAGATTGACTTCTGTATTGAGTTAGTGCCCAGCACTTTACCACAATCGAAGGCTCCTTATCGGATGACACCGATGGAGATTAAAGAACTGAAGAAGCAAGTACAAGAGTTAGAAGATCTCAAGTTTGTTCGACCTAGTATGTCGCCTTGGGGAGCACCAGTGCTATTCGTCAAGAAGAAAGACGGAACTCAGTGACTTTGTATCGACTATAGGGAGCTCAACAAGGTCATGATTAAGAATAAGTACCCACTCCCTAGAATCGATGATCTGTTTGATCAGTTACAAGGAGCGACGACTTTCTCAAAGATTGATCTACGTTCAGGATATCACCAACTATTGGTTCGACCCGAGGATATTTTGAAGACTACTTTCAGGATGAGATATGGGCACTATAAGTTCTTGGTTATGTCTTTTGGATTAACCAATGTCCCAGTAGTATTTATGAACCTAATGAATAGGGTATTTATTGGACTAGTCCATTATCGTGTTCATAGATGATATTCTAATCTACTACTAGACCGAGGAGGAACATAAAGAACATATAAGCATCACACTACAAACTCTTTGAGATAACCAATTATCTATAAAGTTCAGCAAGTGCGAGTTTGGCTTCAAGAGGTCAAGTTCCTAGGACATGTTGTCTCGCAGGATGGTATAGCCGTAGACTTATCAAAAACAGACATAGTGTTGGATTGGAATATACCAACCATCGCAACGGAAGTCAGAAATTTTCTTGGTTTGGCTGGATACTATCGGAGATTTGTGGAAGGATTCTCCAAGATCGCAGCTCCTCTTACTGGACTAACGTAGAAGGACTTGAAGTTTGAATCGGGTAATAAGTATGAACGTACATTCCAAGAATTGAAACAAAGATTGACCACAGCGCCAGTGCTGGCAATATTCAAAAGCGGTGAATAGTTTACCATTTATAGTGATGCATCACACCAAGGACTTGGATGTGTTCTGATGCAAGATGGAAAGATAATAGTGTATGGATCACGATAATTGAAACCCCATGAGTTGAATTATCCGACGCATGATCTCGAGCTAGCCGTAATTGTTTTTGCACTCACGATTTGGAGGCATTATCTCTATAGTCAAAAGTTTGATCTATTTTTAGATCATAAGAGTCTGTGCTAGTTGTTCTCTCAAAGAGAATTGAAGATGAGGCAAGGACGTTGGATGGAATTATTGAAAGACTATGATTTTACATTACAGTATCACCATGAAAGGTGAACGTAGTAGCCAATGCGTTGAATCGAAAATCCCAAAAGATAGTAGTAGTTTCTCTTATGGTCAAAGAGTGGCAAATATTAGAAACCTTGGCTGAATTTGGTATTCAGGCCTCGGATCTAAGTGAAGGATGACCCTTTGGATGTCTCATGGTGTAACCAATACTCATCAGTCATATTTTGGAGGTACAGAAGAAGAATGAAGGACTTTAAAAGTGGTTTTCTAGCAACGCATTGAAAGAACTAGAGAATTGGAGTATTGGTACGGATGGACCACTTAATTGTAGAGCAGACTTTGTTTTCCGAATGAAGATAAACTTAGAAAGGATATACTGGACGAAGCTCACAAATCGCAAATGACTATCCACCCAGAAGTTATAAAGATGTATAAAGATTTGAAGAGAAACTTCTGGTGGAAAGGAATGAAACGAGAAGTTGCTGAGCACGTATCTCAATGTCTTATGTGTAAGTAAGTAAAAGTAGAACATCAGAAGCCTCCAGGACTTTTACAACCGTTACTAGTTCCCGAATGGAAGTGGGAACATATAACTATGGACTTCGTGGTAGGATTACCAAGGTCTCAGCAAAACCACGATGCTCTTTGGGTAGTTGTGGACCGACTTACAAAATCGGCGCATTTCATAGCTTGCAGTATGTCGTACATGGTAGAACTTTTGAGCCATATGTATATACAATAAGTCGTGTGACTACATGGTGTACCTATCTCTATTGTGTCTGACCGTGACTCGAGATTCACTATAGAGTTCTAGAAAATCTACAGACAGCTTTGGGGACTTCATTAAACTTGAGCACTGCCTTATATCCACAGACTGATGGACAGACTAAACGAGTTAACCAGGTGATGTAAGACATGCTGCGAGCATATGTTATTAATTTTGTGATCTCATGGGAGACTCACCTACCATTGATAGAATTTACATACAACAATAGCCATCATTCGAGCATAGGAATGGCACCATTCGAGGCATTATATGGACTACTATGCCGATCGCCTTTGTGTTGGGCAGAGGTTGGAGACAATCAATTGCTTGGACATAAATTAGTTCGAGAAATTAATGAGAAGGTCAAGATTGTGAAAGAAATGATGTGAATGGTGCATAGTAGGCACAAAAGTTATGCGGATAAACGTCGCAGAAGTTTGGAATTCAGTGTTGGAGATCATGTGCTACTCAAAGCATCTCCGGTGCGAGGAATCGTCAGATTTGGATAGAAGAGAGGGAAGTTAGCACCGTATTTTATTGGACCGTTTGAGATTCTTGAACGTGTAGGAAAGGTTGCCTACAGACTCACGTTACTGCCTAAGAAGTCTGGAGTACACAATGTGTTTCACGTCAGCATGTTAAGGAAGTGTGCTCACAATCCGAGTCACGAGATCAATTTTGAAGACATCGAGGTTAACGACAATGTGTCTTTTCATTAAAGACTAGTACGAATTTTGGATCGTGGAGTTAAAAAGCTAAGGAATAAGGAAATTCCGTTGGTGAAGATTTAGTGGAAGTTTCACGACGAAGGAGAAGATTCTTGGGAATTGGAGTCGGAGATGTGTGAGAAGTATCCAAAGTTATTTAATGATGCTTAGTTAGGATTTCGAAGATAAAATCTTTATTTAGAGGGGGATGATGTAATACCCTGTATTTCCATTATACTTTTATAATGCTTTTGATATAAATAAGATTCAATATGTTGATATTAACATTTCTTGTAATTTCAGTTTCGATCGATCGATCAATCGATCAAGCTTCCGAGCGATTGAGAGTTTCATTTCTCAATCGATCGAACTCACTTCAAGCGATCGAAGCTCTACTGACCTGAATTATGACATGGAAATTTTGACACCCCAATTTTGACCAACCGTTGAATCCAGGGTTGGTTACCTCCGAAGACCGATGATGACATTGCCCGACAAAATTTAAAGATTTCTCAATTCAAAGCTCTTCAGAAAGATTCTTCAAGCTTCAAAAGTTTTTAGAAAAAAAAGAAGGAAATTGGGTATTCGGAAAAGCTGGTATGTGCAAAGATAAATTAGAATATAAGGGGTTTTTTTTTAAAAAAAAAAGAGAGGAAAGAAAAAAAAGAAAGTAATTTTGAAAATAAAATGAAAGGTTTCTTGAAAAGAAAAATAGCTTTCTAAGTATATGCAATAGTAGTCTATCAAATACATAAATATGTATGTGTACAAAAGTATATTTTGAATAATACTAGTATATATCAGTATTAACATAAAGTATATAGTATAAAAAAAAGAAGAAGAAGAAGAAGAAGAAGAAGAAAAAGAAATAAATGAAATACGAAGAATAATTCTGTTAGCTGCGGCACGCGACCGGCACTCGCTGAGTGCCGCGCCGGCACTCAATGAATGCCGCACGGCACTCAGTGAGTGCCGAAACAGCACTCAGTGACTGTTGCAGACAAGTCAGCGAGTGCTGCTGCCTGTAACAGACTGCTTCTCTCATATGTTCTAGAAGAAGTCTTTGCACATAGGTTTCCACCCGAATTTACTCATTTAGCCCTATGATGAAGGCCTATATATACAGATCTTCGTCTTCACATTGGGGGAACTTGGAGACTTTTACTTGAATCATCTTCATGTATACAAGATATATATACAATTGATAGAAAATTGAGAGAGAAAATAAATCAAAAAGATTTTTGAAGAAGTTCTTGAAGAATTTGAAGGATAAGAAGAAGAGATTGAAGAATTTAAAGATCATCATCCAACAAGCAAGAATTCCCTGAGGTACTAGGAGTTAACCTCCTAATCTCCTAGAAAATTAGGCCAATTCAATCACAAATTCATAGTTTAGGACCTTTTACACATTTTCAAAACCTTTTCCTACCCTATTTCATCACACACCACTTAGAATTTGTGATTGAATTTCATTTTGTTTCTCTCATTAGTTTGGATCTAAATAAGAGCTTTGGATTTAAAAGCATATAAAAGATTTTTCACTTGGATTTTTCCTTTCAAATAAAATTTGATTTAACTTCCTCTTGTTTATACTCCCTTTGGATATTCATGAGATTCCCTATATCTCCTCGTATCCCTTTAAGTTTGATCTCTCAATCCCTTATCATCCTATGATTTATACAGGGGTTAAGATTGATCATTGTTATATCTACCCATGCTTGGATAGATCTAAGTCTTAGTCTATGATTTGGACCCTCCTACTAAGAACCTCATGGAATCTGTTCCATATTCCATAGAGGTTTATATGAATTTAGTCTTGTTTAGTCTCCAAGGACCAATAATTTGTGAGGAGAATAGCATGCCATAGATTTAATTTCCTCAAGGATCATATGTTTGAGAGAGGATTTAGATGTAAGTTTTCATAGTTTGTTTGTTGCAATCTAGGGAATTTGAATATTCAAAGGTCCATAAGATTGAATAAAGCCTTAGGATCTCTTGCTAGATTTTTTTCAAATATGAGATATATGATGGAGATCCCTCAAAGCTAAATCCATGAATCTCTTTGTATTTCATTACTTATTTCGATAATCATAATCATACTTGATCTTAGTTCTCTCTAGAATCATGGATCAAGTTTGATTCAAACCATGAACACCAAGTCAATATTGGTGCGGTGAACTCATAAACCCACTGAGATCAAAGACTTTTAATTAAATCATGGTCCATGGGAATTGAGTGAGACCAATTGGAGAGTGTTCATAACTCATATATCTACCACCACATGTTTTGTTTTAATGAAATTCCATAGATAACATGGTTTGGTTTTATGATTTGGGAATTAATCACTCTCTGTCCAGAAAATCAGAACAGTAAATCCGTTTTAAAATTAACAAATCAGAACCTTACTCAAACTTTCTTGGCCTCCAATAAATTTTTCTAAGTAGTTCAATATGTTAGGAAGATACCCTAAAAAGACAAAGTGTTTTGCATTTTTATTACTATTTTTAAAATATCATACAAAAACTCTAGACAGAGAGTTGCAGATTACTAAGTGTTGTCTAGTGTTTTCCTTGTTCCCAGAGATCTAACTGTTGGATCTTTGATTTCTTTTTGGTTTAGAAACTAGACTCACAGAGGATTAACATACTCAAAAATCATTAATATTCAACCGTTGAAAGTATTTTATTTATATTTTTGAAAGTCTAGTCTGCTCTCTGTAATTCATGTGAAACTGTCACTATTTTTGTCTAATCTTATTGATTTTAACTTAAATGGATTCATAATGTCTTGGGACCCAAATCATGTTTTGAATAATGATAATTAAGTTTAAATCTAGAAGTTAAGTGATCCAAGTTAGTGAATAATTCACAGCTTGTCCTTATACATATCCATGCATTCATCCATGTACATTTATACTTGTAGTTAGGATCTAGCTCTAGGTTGTTTTGTCCCTAATTGAACCTAGTTGTGAGTTCCTTATGATCATGTTGGGATTATAATACCTCTATATGGACATTGCATTGGCTCCTAGTTGAGACTTGCATATCTATAGAGGTAATATGTTCTCACTAATTAGAAGGAATTCACGATTGGGTCAATTCTTTCTATGTCTAATAGATTTAATTTAGAACTTTGAATATGCTATTTAAGATTCTTCAAAGCATGTGGACTAATCCTTTGTTTTGTAACGCTTTTAAGGTACAATTTCTCAACCCTTCCTCTAGTTCATTTTATTCTTTGATTTTATTGATTTTCAGCTCCATGTGAGACACCTTAGCTTAGGTCTTACCTTATGTGTATGTATGTGATTAGAGACATTTTCCCTAGGATTTCTATTCTTGTATGCATTACACATTTCTATTCCACGGCTGGGTCTCGGGTAAGTTCTCTAGTTCCTTATTTGCATATCATATTGCTTGCTAATTGAACTATTTGACTTATGAATGATATTTTACTGTTAGCAATCTTACACCCTTTTGACATGCTTTTTGTAATGTGTATATATATATATGTATTAGTTGAGGGGATGCTTATATTAATAATTCGATTAAAAAGGATGTTGAGTAGAGACCTATCACGAGATAGGATGAGAAGGGGTGTTTTAGTCCGCCGGGCTCCTTCCCCTTTCATGTAATACCTGTAATTTTCTTTTCTTTAATAATAATAGTTTTCGAAATTTTTAGCATTTGACTGTCTAACTTTATATTATTATTTTAATATTGAGATGATTTTGACGTATCATAAGATTACTGACTAGACTATAGTAACCATACCGACTCGACCGTAATTACAATTAACTTAGTCCCGTACCTGGACCCGGACAATAGAAATAATACCCGTTTACACGTAAATCGAGATCGACACGCATAACGAGGAACTTATGCACACAAACCAAGAAAGTAGCACGCAACCCAAAGTGGGCCCCACATGGTTGGCCACATGGAAGCTACATGCAACCCCATTGACACATGTCACCACCCCATGTGACACTTGTCCACTTGTTGGACACATGGCATGGCATATAACCATGCAAATGACACCTCGCACTTGGGTTTTTCTATATATGCATGCCTATAGCATACATTACCCTCTCTTACTCTTCATAATCTGCATTTAGAGAGGAAGTTAGGAGACTTGCATGTCCATGAGAAAAATAGAAGAGAAGTAAGAGGATTAGGAGAGAAGGAAGAAGAAGATTCCATCACTTGAAGCTTGTGTCCAAGCTTCCTAAGCTCAAATCCAAAGCCCAAGCTCAATTTCAAGTTTAAGTGAGTATTCTAACTCAATTTAGAACCTATATAGTATGTAGTAATGTTTATTAAGTGCTTGATGTTGATAGTTTGAGAGATCCATGCCATGCAAGATAAATTTTCAAATCTGGAAAGCAGAAACTTCCAGCAGAATGTTATTTAGTAAAACAAACATTTCGAGCAGTTAACAAATGGGAATGAGGCTAGGTTTTTTTGTGAAGGAAGCTAACTCATTTATCTACAAATAACGCTTCTATAGCTCAGTCTGAAAATCACTTCTTCATAGGTGAAATGTACATACAACGAAGTACTTTAAATCTGAGAAACAGAAACCTCCAGCAGAATGTAGTCTAGTAAAATGAGTGTTTTAAGCAGCTCTGAAATCTGAATTAAGCTAGGTTTTTTTGTGGAGAAAGCTAACTCATTTATCTACAAATAACTCTTCAATAGCATGGTCTAAAAATGAATCTTTGATGGGTGAAATGCACATTCAACGCAGTACTATAAATCTGGGATAGAGCAGTTCAAAAATCTAGTTTTGAGTTTGATCTACAAAGCAATTTATCATGCCCAAATAAATCATATCAATTCAGTCGACATAGTAAAATTAATTCCTGGCAGATTGTATAACTACTTGTATGATGTGTTTATTGATGATGCTTGCTTCCGGTACCTGTGTGGTTATGGAAATCTTGTGCTATCGCATAGATGAGTTGTTAAGGCTTTCGTCCATATGGTTATTGATATCAAATCCACGTTATAGATCTATGAGCTACATTCGATATTTTTCTGTTGTTGCGAATATAGTGTAATGATCATTAAAAGCTCTTACCCAAGCTTTTAGTTTGTTGTATGGCACGATTATTGCATAGATAGCGATTGGATAAGTTTCCACTATAAGTAGATTATAACAAAATAGAATGACGGATGTATAACGTAACTTCAAAAGTATAAATGAAAGTAATTAACAAATTAAACCACGGAACGAGTGATGCGAATGCGGTCAAGGATATATAACGATTGATTGTGTTTGGTTAGGAGCAGTGTATGTCAAGGATAAGTGTTGGATAGGTAAACCAAGCCGCGGGGGTGCCGGGATAGTGAGCAAAGGATGTGTTTGATGGGTTTCCAAGCGATGAGTATTGTGTATCCTTTCGGGTCTTCGTAACGAAAGGGGTACAGTTAACGCTTCGGTTCTTCGTGATGGCGAAGTGGTGGTTCTTAGAGTGAAGACTCCTTTTGGTTCTTCGTGATGGAATGGATGTTCTTGCACTCCATAAACACTTCGGTTCTTCATGATGGCGAAGTGGTGGTTCTTAGAGTGAAGACTCCTTTCGGTTCTTCGTGATGGAATGGATGTTCTTGCACTCCGTAAACGCTTCAGTTCTTCGTGATGGAGAAGCGGTGATTCTTTGAGTAAAGACTCCTTTCGGTTCTTAGTGATAGAATGGATGTTCTTGCACTCCGTAAACGTTTCGGTTCTTTGTGATGGAGAAGCTGTGATTCTTAGAGTGAAGACTCCTTTCGGTTCTTAGTGATGGAATGGATGTTCTTGCACTCCGTAAACGCTTCAGTTCTTCGTGATGGAGAAGCGGTGATTCTTAGAGTGAAGACTCCTTTCGGTTCTTAGTGATGGAATGGATGTTCTTGCACTCCGTAAACGCTTCGCTTCTTCGTGATGGAGAAGCGGTGATTCTTAGAGTGAAGACTCCTTTCGGTTCTTAGTGATAAAATGGATGTTCTTGCACTCCGTAAACGCTTCGGTTCTTCGTGATGGAGAAGCGGTGATTCTTTGAGTAAAGACTCCTTTCGGTTCTTCGTGACGAAATGGATGTCCTTGTACTCCGTATCGCTTTCGGTTCTTCGTGACAAAGCGGTGATTCCTTGAGTGAAGACTCTTTTCGGTTCTTCGAGACGAAATGGATGTGCTTGCACTCCTTAACTCTTCGGTTCTTTGTGACGAAGTGGTTGATGAAAGATGAAGTGGTTAATGAAAGATGGTTTGGTTAGCAAGAGACACTTTGGGTTTGTAAATGATGTTGGATGTTAGAAATGAATGGTAGTGGCATTAAGAATGTCTAGACGAGTCTCCTGAATTGTTTGTATTCCTATCGAATACATAGTCGGGTACACTACTAGTTATAATTCGACGGTGAGAACGTAATGATCCTAAAAGACATGTTGAAAGGTAGTAAATGTATTCCTATTGTGTTTTACTATATACGTTCCATTTGATTTAGCTTACTCACTCAGCTTTCATAAGCTGATGACGTTCATGTCGCTGGACATTCCCATGTCCAGCTTATCTTGGTAACGAGTACACGGGTTATGATGCTACGCAAGCGGAGAACGTGGAGGAAGAGTACACTAAAGATGGCTATGGATATACTTGTTAGAGAGAAGACTAGTGGCTATCTTTTGTAAATGTCTTTGGTGGAAAGCTCTTTCAGAAGACTTATTATAGCTTTTGTAAGGCCCTAGAGCCATAAGACTCTGATGTATCTACCATGATGTAATAGTTAACTAGTACTGTGGCCTTTCTTTGTAATATAGCAATGTGAGCAGATGTTGGGTTTATCCTTTTGGTTACGTTGTTTATTATTAGTATTTGGTCATGGACAATTCGGTAATGCAACCAGTCACGTGCCTCAGGGTCCAAGATGGAAATTTTAAATTTTTTTTCCCTATTTTGGCTACGCCGGGGCGTGATAGGGATTTTTGGTCTCAGAACTTTAGGTTAAGACGTGTACACCGATTGTCCTACACACTTAAGTTATAAACTGTTAGACCTTTTTCCATCCATAAATACATAAACCTTATGGTAGCTTTGTGATTAGCATGGCTCCTTATTACATCCCGGATGGATATGGAGGATGGGGTTGATGAGGAGATTGACCCAGCAGTGGGTATTGACCTAGCAAAGGATTTTGACCCAACAGAGGGTGTTGGTGAGGGGGAAGCAATGATAGTCATGGAGGCTGAAGATCCAGAGGTTGAGGATGACTTTGAGGATGACTCTAAGGATGCAGATATAGAGCCTTCGGATAAGGATGAAGATGAGATGGTTGATAAGTTTGACCCGTACTTGGACTGGGTTCCACCTATGGAGATTCCAATCTTGGATGATATTCTACCATATAAGTCAGATATGAAGGACTGTTGGGATAGGACTCTCAGGATCTAGAGCTTTACTTGTATTAGGACTAGTAGCCCATCTTTTTGTGTATATAGTATGTACCTAGGCATATAACACAAACTAGTGGTAGCGTGTACGCCTTTCTATGTAAATATTTGAAGTCATCTATAAAGATTTGTTTCCTCTACTTCATGAAATCTATTGATGTGATATGTACTCATATTAGAACTGTTAGCTATACCTTATATCATTTATATATCTCGTAACCATAGTTAGGACTGGAGGGTAACCAATAGTTATTCAGTTAGGTTCATAACACCCAAACAGATGACAAGTCAGCCACCTCAGCTTAGGAATGGACCAAGGGGAAGACCTCTAACCCGTTTCAAAGGAAACAAACACCCGTGGAATAGTGGTAAGAAACCAGGACACACCTTTCCCCGGAATAAGCATGCAAAACCAACTGCACCACAAGTACCAACCACTACTACCGGGAACAACAAGGATGAATGTTTCAATTGTGGGATCCCCGGACTACACAGCCCCCAGAACCAACAACCGAGCTAATGTTTTATGCTACAACTGACGCAAAAGAGGACGCATGAGCATGGATTGCAATGCACCAAGAGAAAACTATCATGGGCCTACTACTCAAGGTCAAACTAGCAAAGGTCGACTATATCCTATCATACCCGAGGCGGCCAGCTATGATGAAAAGGAACATCAGAACTTGGAAGGTACACTCTCATTATATGCTAGTCGAGTTAAAGTATGTTTTGATACAGGTGCTACGAATTTGTTTATTGCCTTTAAGATTGTACGACGATTGGGTTTAGTACCCCAAGCACTTGAGGTAGCCCTGAACGCGGTATCACCTTTGGGAGTGACCGTGAAGCTAGGAAAGGTGTGCAAGGACTGCACTTTGACATTGGAGGATATGAACCTACATACAGATTTAATTGTTCTGTCAATGAAGGAATTCGACATAATCTTAGGATTTGACTAGCTTACTAAGTATCATGCAAAGTTAGATTGTGCTGGTAGGTCGATCACATTTTCAATACCTAGAAGTACACCCTTCAATTTTCAATGCAACCCCACTTGTGATGCCTTTCTTACAAGTCGTTTAGCCGCTATGGAAACTACAGGCTCAGATTTGACGATAGCTCAGATTCTGATAGTCCGAGACTATGAGGATGTCTTTCAGGACGTTTCTGGATTACCACCAAAGCACGAGATCGACTTTTGTATTGAGTTGGTACCCGAAACGACACCGATATCCAAGGCTCCTTATCGTATGGCCCCAACGGAAATGCTGGAGTTGAAGAAGCAAGTACAAGAGTTAGAAGATCTTGGATTTATTAGACCAAGCACGTCACCTTGGGGAGCCCCGGTTCTATTTGTTAGAAAGAAGGATGGAAATCTTCGACTCTGTATCGACTACAGAGAGTTGAATAAGGTTACTATTAAGAACAAGTACCCGCTTCCCAGGATAGACGATTTTTTCGATCAACTACAAGGAGCGATGACCTTTTCGAAGATTGACTTACGATCTAGGTACCATTAGTTACTTGTCTGGCCGGAAGATATACCAAAAACAGCTTTCAGAACAAGATATGGGCACTACGAGTTCTTATATATGCCTTTTGGATTAACTAATGCCCCGGCTGTATTCATGGATTTGATGAATCGGGTGTTCAGACCCTTCTTGGATCAATTCATCATCGTGTTTATCGACGACATCCTTATTTATTCAAAGAGTGATGAAGAACACGAGAAGCATGTAAAGATTGCACTTCAGACACTTAGAGAAAATCGTCTCTATGCTAAGTTCAGTAAGTGTGAGTTTTGGCTAAAAGAGGTCAAATTCTTGGGACATGTAGTCTCACAGAATGGAATTTCATTGGACTCAACCAAGACGGACGCAGTTTCTAGTTGGAATAGACCAACCAATGCATCAGAAGTACGAAGTTTCCTTGGATTGGCTGGATACTACAGGAGATTCGTGGAAGGTTTTTCAAGGATCGCGTCTCCTTTAACCGGACTAACAAAGAAGGATTCAAAGTTTGAGTGGAAGGACAAGCACGAACGCGCCTTTCAGGAATTAAAAGAGTGGTTGACCTCAGCACCAGTGCTAGCCATACCCAAGAGTGGTGAACAGTACACTATCTACAGTGACGCTTCATATCAAGGACTAGGATGTGTACTTATGCAGAATGGTCAGGTGATCGCTTATGGATCTAGGCAATTAAAACCACATGAATTAAACTACCCTACGCACGATCTGGAATTGGCTGCAATTGTCTTTGCACTCAAAATTTGGAGGCACTATCTCTACGGAGAGAAGTTCGACTTGTTTAGCGATCACAAAAGCTTGAAATACCTATTCCCTCAAAAGGAATTAAACATGAGACAATCACGTTGGATGGAGCTACTTAAGGACTATGACTTTAATTTGCAATACCACCCCGGTAAGGCAAATGTAGTCGCAGATGCTTTGAGCAGGAAACCCCAAAGGTTGATCGCCTCACTTTTAATCAGGGAATGGAAAGCCTTAGAAGCTTTAACGGAATTTGACTTCCAGACTACAAGACCAAGTATTGGACGACCTTTTGGATGTCTTATGGTGCAGCCAACCCTCATTAACTGAATACTCGAAGCTCAAAAGAAGGACGAAGGATTGAGGAAATGGTTTAAGAAGGCGAAAGCAAAGGATCCGACTGAATGGAATATTGGAACAGACAGGGCATTCAGATGTATGGACAGGTTATGTGTACCCAACACGGATAATTTGAGGAAAGACATTCTGAATGAAGCCTACAAGTCAAGGATGACTATACACCCCGGCGGAACCAAGATGTACAAAGACTTGAAAAGGAACTTTTGGTGGGAAGACATGAAGAGAGAAGTCGCAGAATATGTAGCAAAATGCCCTACTTGCCAGCAAGTCAAGGCGGAACACCAACGACCTCCAGGATTACTACAACCTCTACCAGTCCCAGAATGGAAATGGGAGCATATCACCATGGATTTTGTTATGGGATTGCCAAGATCCCAGCAGAACCATGATGCCATTTGGGTAGTTGTTGATCGACTAACCAAATCAGCCCATTTTATTGCATATAATATGACCTATCATGTCGAGAAGATGAGTTGACTTTATCTGCAACAGGTTGTGCGGTTACATGGGGTACCGGTGTCAATAGTATCAGATCGAGATTCGAGATTCACCGCTGGATTTTGGGAGAGTCTTCAGAAAGCGATGGGAACATCTCTGAAGTTTAGTTCTGCATTTCATCCACAAACTAACGAAAAACAGAAAGGACGAATCAAGTAATGGAGGACATGCTTCAAGCCTGTATAATCGATTTTGAAAGTTCATGGGAAACTCACTTACCGTTGGTTGAGTTTGCTTATAACAACAGTTTTCATTCGAGCATAGGGATGGCACCATTTGAAGCACTATACGGAAGGCCGTGCCGATCACCTTTGTGTTGGGCTAAAATTGGGGATGGCAAACTATTGGGACCAGACTTAGTCTAGGAGACCAATAAAGGAATCAATACAGTAAAGGAAAGAATGAAGGCAGCACAAAGTAGATACAAGAGCTACGCGGATAAACGACGTCGAGACCTAGAATTTGAATTGGGAGATCATGTTTACCTGAAAGTTTCCCCGGTTCGAGGCATGGTAAGGTTTGGACAGAAGAAGGGAAAGCTATCGCCACGCTACATTGGACCGTTTGAAATTCTGGATCGCGTAGGAAAAGTCGCCTATAGACTGGCGTTACCACCCAAGATGTCGGGAGTTCATAACGTATTCCATGTAAGCATGCTAAGGAAATGTCTTCATAACCCGGCACACGAGATAGCCTTCAAAGATATCGAAGTAAATGACAATGCTACATTCATTGAAGGACCTGTAAAGATTCTGGATCAAGGAATCAAGAAGTTGAGAAACAAAGAAATTTCGCTGGTAAAGATTCAGTGGAAACACCATGACGAAGGAGAAGCCTCTTGGGAGCTGGAATCGAAAATGCGAGAGAAATTTCCTTTCCTTTTTAGTGCCTAGATAGCTCAGATTTCGAGGACGAAATCCTGTAAAAGGTGATGGAAGATGTAATACCTGTAATTTTCTTTTCTTTAATAATAACAGTTTCTGAATTTTTTGGCATTTGACTGTCTAACTTTATATTATTATTTTAATATTGAGATGATTTTGACGTATCATAAGATTACTGACTAGACTGTAGTAGCCATACCGACTCGACCGTAATTACAATTAACTTAGTCCAGTACCTGGACCCGGACATTAGAAATAATACCCGTCTGCACGTAAACGAGATCGACACGCATAACGAGGAACTTATGCACGTAAACCAAGAAAGTAGCACGCAACCCAAGGTGGGCCCCACATGGCTGGCCACATGGAAGCTACATGCAACCCCATTGACACATGTCACCACCCCATGTGACACTTGTCCACTTGTTGGACACATGGCATGGCATATAACCATGCAAATGACACCTCGTACTTGGGTTTTTCTATATATACATGCCTATAGCATACATTACCCTCTCTTACTCTTCATAATCTGCATTTAGAGAGGAAGTTAGGAGACTTGCATGTCCATGAGAAAAATAGAAGAGAAGTAAGAGGATTAGGAGAGAAGGAAGAAGAAGATTCCATCACTTGAAGCTTGTGTCCAAGCTTCCTAAGCTCAAATCCAAAGCCCAAGCTCAATTTCAAGTTTAAGTGAGTATTCTAACTCAATTTAGAACCTATATAGTATGCAGTAATGTTTATTAAGTGATTGATGTTGATAGTTTGAGAGATCCATGCCATGCAAGATAAATTTTCAAATCTGGGAAGCAGAAACTTCCAGCAGAATGTTGTTTAGTAAAATAAACATTTTGAGCAGTTAAAAAATGGGAATGAGGCTAGCTTTTTTTGTTAAGGAAGCTAACTCATATATCTATAAATAATGCTTCTATAGCTCGGTCTGAAAATCACTTCTTCATAGGTGAAATGTACATACAACGAAGTACTTTAAATCTGAGAAACGGAAACCTCCAGCAGAATGTAGTCTAGTAAAATGAGTGTTTTAAGCAGTTCTGAAATCTGCATTAAGCTAGGATTTTTTGTGTAGAAATCTAACTCATTTATCTACAAATAACTCTTGTATAGCCTGGTCTAAAAATTACTCCTTGATAGGTGAAATGCACATGCAACGCAGTACTATAAATCTGGGACAGAGCAGTCCGAAAATATAGAAATGTCTAAGTAAAATAAATATTTTGAGTAGTTCAAAAATGTAATTGAAACTAAATTTTGTTGTACATGAAGATAATCCAATTATATACAATGTTCTAGTTTTGAGTTTGATCTACAAAGCAATTTATCATGCCCAAATAAATCATATCAATTCAGTCGACATAGTAAAATTAATTCCTGGCAGATTGTATAACTACTTGTATGATGTGTTTATTGATGATGCTTGCTTCCGGTACCTGTGTGGTTATGGATATCTTGTGCTATCGCATAGATGAGTTGTTAAGGCTTTCGTCCATATGGTTATTGATATCAAATCCACGTTATAGATCTATGAGCTACATGCTATATTTTTCCGTTGTCACGAATATAGTGTAATGATCATTAAAAGTTCTTACCCAAGCTTTTAGTATGTTGTAAGGCACGATTATTGCGTAGATAGCGATTGGATAAGTTTCCATCGTAAGTATATTATAACAAAATAGAATGACGGATGTATAACGTAACTTCAAAAGTATAAATGAAAGTAATTAACAAATTAAACCACGGAACGAGTGATGCGAATGCGGTCAAGGATATATAACGATTGATTGTGCTTGGTTAGGAGCAGTGTATGTCAAGGATAAGTGTTGGATAGGTAAACCAAGCCGCGGGGGGCCGGGATAGTGAGCAAAGGATGTGTTTGATGGGTTGCGAAGTGATGAGTATTGTGTATCCTTTCGGGTCTTCGTGACGAAAGGGGTACGGTTAACGCTTCGGTTCTTCATGATGGCGAAGTGGTGGTTCTTAGAGTGAAGATTCATTTTGGTTCTTTGTGATGGAATGGATGTTCTTGCACTCCGTAAACACTTCGGTTCTTTGTGATGGCGAAGTGGTGGTTCTTAGAGAGAAGACTCCTTTCGGTTCTTCGTGATGGAATGGATGTTCTTGCACTCCGTAAACGCTTCGGTTCTTTGTGATGGAGAAGCGTTGATTCTTTGAGTAAAGACTCCTTTCGTTTCTTAGTGATGGAATGGATGTTCTTGCACTCCGTAAACGCTTTGGTTCTTCGTGATGGAGAAGCGGTGATTCTTAGAGTGAAGACTCCTTTCGGTTCTTAGTGATGGAATGGATGTTCTTGCACTCCGTAAACACTTTGGTTCTTCGTGATGGAGAAGCGGTGATTCTTAGAGTGAAGACTCCTTTCGGTTCTTAGTGATAGAATGGATGTTCTTGCACTCCATAAATGCTTCGGTTCTTCGTGATGGAGAAGCGGTGATTCTTAGAGTGAAGACTCCTTTCGGTTCTTAGTGATGGAATGGATGTTCTTGTACTCCGTCAACGCTTCGGTTCTTCGTGATGGAAAAGCGGTGATTCTTAGAGTGAAGACTCCTTTCAGTTCTTAGTGACAAAATGGATGTTCTGGCACTCCGTAAACGCCTCGGTTCTTCATGATGGAGAAGCGGTGATTCTTTTAGTAAAGACTCATGTCGGTTCTTCGTGACAAAATGGATGTCCTTGTACTCTGTAACGTTTTCGGTTCTTCGTGACGAAGCGGTGATTCCTTGAGTGAAGACTCCTTTCGGTTCTTCGTGACGAAATGGATGTTCTTGCACTCCTTAACTCTTCGGTTCTTTGTGACGAAGTGGTTGATGAAAGATGAAGTGGTTGATGAAAGATGGTTTGGTTAGCAAGAGACACTTTGGGTTTGCAAATGATGTTGGATGTTAGAAATGAATGGTAGTGGCATTAAGAATGTCTAGACGGGTCTCCTGAATTGTTTGTATTCCTATCGAATACGTAGTTGGGTACGCTACTAGTTATAATTCGACGGTGAGAACGTAAAGATCCTAAAAGACATGTTGAAAGGTAATAAATGTATTCCTATTGTGTTTTACTATATACGTTCCATTTGATTTAGCTTACTCACTCAGCTTTCATAAGCTGACGACATTCATGTCGCTGGACATTCCCATGTCCAGCTTATCCAGTTAACGAGTACACGGGTTATGATGCTACGGAAGCGGAGAACGTGGAGGAAGAGTACACCGAAGATGGCTATGGATATACTTGTTAGAGAAAAGACTAGTGGCTATCTTTTGTAAATGTCTTTGGTGGAAAGCTCTATCAGAAGACTTATTATAGCCTTTGTAAGGCCCTAGAGCCATAAGACTCTAATGTATCTACCATGATGTAATAGTTAACTAGTACTGTGACCTTTCTTTGTAATATAGCAATGTGAGCAGATGTTGGGTTTATCCTTTTGGTTACGTTGTTTATTATTTGTATTTGGTCATGGACAATTCGGTAATGCAACCAGTCACGTGCCTCAGGGTCCAAGATGGAAATTTTAAATTTTTTTCCCTATTTTGGCTACGCCGGGGCGTGACATTTCATTCCATAATCCTTGGACCCAGTTTATCTTTGGTTTCGCAAAAGATCGGTTTGCTTTTAAAATGGTTTCTTAATTTTCCTTTTTAAAATTAAGTGGCGACTCTTTTGTATTTGAATTTGAAAGAAATTGTTTAAAATTAAAAAGTGGGCCCAAATGTAGGTATCAACAGGATCCCTTTCTCAAGCAATTGAACCCATCTCAATCGATCGAACCCTGACTGACCTGTTCTCAATCGATAAAACTCACTTCAATCGTTCGAACTTCTTGTTATCAGTTTACATGTTCTGCCACCTACACCCTCCCCTTCCTTACATACATGTGGGTTTTGTGTGTGAGGTTGGGTTGCTGAAACTAACAGAAAGTTAGAAGAAAGAGAGACATATCGTTTATATACATACACACACCCATATATAAATACATAGATGCACAAACACATACACACACACCCTGAAAGAGAAGAAGAAGGAGAAGCAGAAGGAGGAGAGCAAAAAAAGAGACAAAGAAAGAAGAGGGAGAGGAGACCTCACCGAGGAACCCACGACCACCCCGAGCTCCTGGCATCACCAAAACCTTATAATGAGTGCCTATACTTAGCTAGTAGCATAGATATGTTTGTATATATATGTTTTGACAAGAAAAAATGGACGTGCACGGGAATTCCAGTTCAGTTTGGGAAGAAAACCAACATTCAATCAATCGAACTGCTTTCGGGCGATTGAACACAGACCGATCTCAATCAATCAAATATTGTTCAATCGATCGAACTTTAAGTTTCTTAATTGATCAATCAATCGAACTTTACTTTTGTCAATCGATTGAACTGACTTCAATCGATCGAACTTGACAGGGTGTTAAATGTTTAGTTTGTTTATATCCGATAAAGTGTTAACTTGTGCATTATTATGTGTTGATGTTGAGAAGCAGTACTAGAATAATATACACATGAAATAATGGACTTAATGTATTAAACAGTGGAACAATTGTACAATGATGGTATAATGTTGTAAATCAGAATGAGAAGCCGACGTGCATAGTAGTGGGTCTATCGACCGCAGAGGTCAATACTATTTATATTTGTGCGTATGAATACAGTGGCTAAGATCATATTAGGTCAGGTGTGGGATCCCAAGGTGCTGGGATAGGATTAGGACTATATGTCAGGTTTTACGTATGATACAGTTGGGCTACGTGTCAGATTTAGAAGGGTATGTGATGTAGGACTTTGTGTCAAGTCTAATACATTGGGGCAGGTGGCCGTAACGTATTGGGGCTGGCGTGCTATAGTATATCAGGGCTGCGTGCCGTAGTAGCATATCGGGGCTGCGTGCTGTCATAGTATAGCAGAGTTGAGTATTAAGGTAATGCGGAGCTAAGTGATGTAGCACTGTTGAGTGTTGTGATATTGCTGAGTGCTGTAGTATTACTGAGTGTTGTGATGTTGCTGAGTGCTGTAGTATTGTTGAGTGCTATGATGTTGCTGAGTTCTGTAGTATTGCTAAGTGTTATAGTATTCCTGAGTGCTGTGATATTGCTATGTGCTATAGAATTGCTGAGCACGGTGATATTACTGGGTATGGAAGTATTGCTGAGTGTTGTGGTGGAGCTGAGTGCCTGTCGTAGTAATATATCAGGGCGGGTTGGCCGGAATGTTTGGATTGTGTGTCGGGATTAGATAGAGCATAGGTATGGGACTACATGTCTGATTAATGTGGACCCAAGAGTCTATGTTATGTAGTGAGACTTGTTGGGATGACATACGTTGTTCTATATTGAGTTGGTGCATACATGCATGCGAACGATGAGATGATGTTGTTGCTTATATATGCCGCATATCTATAGATTCTCTGTTAGTATTTGCATTCACTCGGCTTTCATAGCTGACGGCATGTATGCCGCTAGATATTCGACGTCTAGCTGGTCGGGGTTGTGAGTATGCAGGAGATGCATACATGGATAGGGGCTACGAGGATGGAGCCTACGATGATGGAGGCTATGTTGGTGTTGACTACTACGCAAGCTGAAGACCTAGAGCTTTGCCGTAGATAGTTTATGTTTATGTTTTAGGGACTATTGTAATAGTTAAGTTTGTAATTGGCATATGTTGCTGTAATACTTTAGTTATGTTCTACAAACATTCTTGGTTTTGTAATAGTTTAGTATCAAATTCTGACTATATATATCAACCATAGAACTTTTCAATGCGTGGTTTGAATATTTACTCTGATGGTTTGACCAGTTATGGACAATATGGTGACTTTAAACTGTCATTGCCTATGGGTCCAAAAAGGAATTTATTTTCTCTATTTTTGCTACTGCAGGACGTAACATGCTAGGCTGCACGTCGCCAGCTCGACCGATGCAGGCGCTTAGTCAAAATAGATAGGGTTGACCAATTCTATGGATTCGACCTCTTGTTCTTGTGGATACAGGAATTTGGGCCCACTTTTAATTTTAAAATAATTTTCAAATACAAAGAGTCGCCACTTAATTTTTAAAAGAAAAATTAAGAAACCATTTTAAAAGCAAACCGATCTATTGCGAAACTAAAGATAAACCAGGTCCGGGGATTATGGAATGAAGGGGGAAGGAGCCCGGCGGACTAAAACACTCCCTTTGATCCTATCTCGTGATAGGCATCTACTCAACATCATTTTTAATCGAATTATTAATCTAGCATTCCCTCAACCAATACATATATACATATACATTACAAAAGCATGTTGAAAATGGTGTAAAATTGCTAACGATAAAATATCATTCAAAACCATGTAACTCAATTAGGGAACTAGGAAACTTACCCGGGGTCCAGCTGCGAATAGGAAACGTGCAATGCATACAAGAATAGAAATCCTAAAAAAATGTCTCTAATTTATATATACAAATAAGGCAATACCTAGTATAAGGTGTCGCACATAGGGTCGAAAAATCCATAAAATCAACAAATAAAATAAACTAGAGAAAGGTTTGAGAAATTGTACCTCAAAAAGCGCTACAAAACAAATATTAGTACACATGTTTTGATCAAAGATATCAAATAATCAATCCTAAGCTTCTAGCTTAAATCTATCAGGCATGGAAAGAATTGACCTATTTATGGATTCCTTCTAATTAGTTGAAAACATATCACCTCTATAGATATGCAAGTCTCAACTAGGAGCCAGTACAATCTCCGTATAGAAGTAGTATAATCCCAACATGATTATAAGGAACTCATAACGAGGTTCAATTGGGAACAAATCAAACTAGAGCTAGATCCTAGCTGCAAGTATCAACATACATGAATGAATGCATAGATATAAGCAAGAATGAGATATGAACTAATCATTGATTTAGATCACTTAGCCTCTGGACTTAAGCTTAATTATTATTATTCAAAACATGATTTGGGTCCCAAGGCATTAGGAAACCATTTGAATTAAAATCAATAAGATTAGACAAAAACAGTGACAGTTTCACATGAATTACAAAGACCAGACCAGACTTTCAAAGATAGAAAAACCATATTTCCAACGGTTAGATCTTAGTGATTTTTTTATATGATGTACCTCTATGAGTCTAGTCTCTAACCCAAAAAGAAAATCAAGGTTTTAATAGTTAGATCGTTGGGAATAAGACAAACACTAGACATAACTCAGGAATCTACAACTCTCTGTCCAGAGTTTTTGTATGATTTTCTAAAAATAGTAAACAAATGAGAAACACTTAGGTCTTTTTAGAGTATCTTCTTAACACATTAAACTACCTAGGAAAAATTATTGGGGACTAAGAAAGTTTGTTTAAGGTTCTGATTTATTAATTTCAAAACGGACTTTCTGTTCTGGAATTTTGGACAAAGAATTGCTTGTTTTGAAATCACAAGACCAAACTATCTTAACCATGGAATTTCATCAAAACAAAAATCACAGAGGTATTTGGGTGAGTTATGAACATCCTCCAATTGGTCTCATCCCATTCCAATAGACCATGATTTAATGAAAAATCTTTGAACATAGCGGGATTAAGGATTCACTGCACTATTGTTAGATAGGTGTTCATACTTTGAATTCAACTTGATCCATGGTTCTAAAGAGAACTAGGACCAAGTATGATTATGATTACCGGAATGAGTGATGAAATGTAAAGAGATCCATAGATTTAGCCTTAATGGATCTCCCTCATAGATCTCTTAATTGAGGATTTAGCAAGAGAATCCTAAGGTTTTATTCAATCTTGTGGACTCTTGAATATTCGGGTTCTCTTGAATCTAACAATTTAATCTTATGAAAATCTACATCTAACTCCTCTCTCAAACACATGGTCCTTGAGGAATATAGAGTTATGACATCCTATCCTCCTCTCAAATTAATGGTCCTTGGAGACTAAATAAGATTGAAATCTACTCAAACCCTTATGGAATATAGTATGGATTCCATGAGATTCCTAGTAAGGAGACCCAAGTCATGAGCTAAGACTTGAAGAATCTAACAAACTATGCGTAAATATGACTAAAATTCATTTTAATCTCCATATGGATCATAGGATCATAGGAGAATTAAAGAATCAAACTCAAAGAGATTCAATAAGATATGTAAAATCTTATGAATCTCAAAAGGAAAATAGAAATCTAAAATCAAAGTTCACTTAAGAAAATTCAAAAGAGCAAATTGTTCAAAACCAATTCATATTTCTTAAATCTAAGGCTTGTTTAAATCCAAATTAATAAAACACCATGAAATTCAATCACAAATTCTATGTGGTGTGTGATGAAATGGGGTAGGAAGAGAGGTTTTGAAAATGTGTAAAGATCCTAGAACTATGAATTTATGATTGAATTGGCCTAATTCTACAAAGAATTGAGAGGTTACCTCTATAACCTCAAGGAGTTCTTCTATTTCTTGTGAAGTTCTTCCAAAATCTTCAAATTCTTCTTCATTTCCTCAAATTCTTCAAGAAAGATCCCTTGTTCTTCTCTCAATTCTCTCTATAACTCTTGCATATGCCAATTTGATTCAAAAAGTCAAGAGATGAAGGTCTATTTATATAGACCAACATCACAAGGTTAAATGGGTAAATTTGCGTGAAAACCCATGTGCAAAGCTGCTTCTAGAATATATGAGAAAAACAGACTGTTACAGCGCGCGGCACTCGACGAATTGTCTGCGGTACTCACTGAGTGCCGCCGGATTCATCGCGTGCCGCAGCTTACTAAATTTTGTTCCTTTTTCAATTTTCAAAACAAATCATAACATAAACTTAATTATTAGTAACTTATATATTAATATACTTATATTTGTAATATATTTCATTAAGATACATCCATGTGCATAGTATTATTTTACTTCTTTTTTCCTTTTCTCCTTTTTCTATTTTCCTTTCTTCTTCATCTCATTTTATCTCTCTCTTTTTTAAAACTCTTTTTACTTTTAATTTTCTCATTTTATTTTCTTCTCAAAAACTTTTATCTTATCTTTCAAGACGAATTCCCAGACCAGGTTTCTCAGACGTTCTTTCAATATCCGGGTTTTCTACCAAACACCCAATCTCTCTCTCTCTCTCTCTCTCTCTCTCTCTCTCTCTCTCTCTCTCTCTCTCTCTCTCTCTCTCTCTCTCTTTTATTTTCAATTTGAAGAATTGTTGAAGGATTTGAATTCTCTAGAAAATCTTCGAATTTCACCGGTCGTCATCATCATCGGTCTTTAGAGGTAACCAATCCCCGGATTCGACATTTGGTCAAAATTGGGGTGTCTAAAGTTCTTCCAACTCCTCAGTCCGATATGGCTTAAGCCGTTGGCCATCTACTTTAGAAGGCGTCCCATCATTTGTATCTTTTATTTCGATTGCTCCATGCGGAAACACTTGAGTTACTCTGAACGAGCTGTCCCATCGGGAACATAATTTGCTCAGGAATAACCGCAATTTAGAATTAAATAGCCACACATATTATCCGACCTCAAAATTTTTTATGTACAATCATGTTATCGTGAAATGCCTTTGATCGTTCTTTATATATTCTCGCATTCTCATACGCTTCATATTTTAATTCCTTAAGCTCTTGTAGTTGATGTTTTCGGTGACATCCCGCCGATTCATATCTTGATTAAGGTTTTTAACGGCCCAATAAGATTTGTGCTCGAGTTCTACTGGTAAGTGACAAGCGGGGGTATTTGTAAAATACAACCGCGCTAAAAGAAGAAAAAGTATGGATTTAGTTTACAATTCCTCCATTTATTTGCAATTTGAATTACAAAGCTAGTTTATGAACCTATTGATTAAACTATGATAAAGTGTGTGTTTTAGCTATAATTTATGAAGACTGCAGTTACTGTGTGAAGAATTGAAAGTTCATGATGAAGGGAAATGCTGAACTCTAAAGAAGACATGTAAAAGCTGAAATATAGAGTTCGAGCGATTGAAGACAGTTCGAGCGATCGAGGATTCGATCGATCGAAAAAAGGTTCAATCGATCGAAGTCCCTACTAGTTCAATCGATCGATAATGGTTCGATCGATCAAACATGCCTTTTTTTCAGATTATACGCGCACGTAGCAGAATGCATGTTGTAACCCTAGCAGTAGGTTGTCTCTACAAAGACTCATTTTGTACACGTCCAAAGGGGCGCCCACTTTCACTTTTCATCAGTTTATAGAGAGTAGAGAGCTTTTTGTCTTGTTTTTGTAGGTTTTATTAAAGATCATCATTGTTGGCTTGGATTTTTTATAGTTTAATACAGGTTTCATCATTCCAGGTTACTTTGTTTTGCTTTATTTATATTCTGCTTGCAGTTTACTCTAGTTTAGTCTGTTAAACTCGTAGTTTTACTTGTTAGTAGTGATTACACCATAGTTTTTCATGATTGCATGTTTAAATCTCAAACAAACAAACTTTTAATGGATTTTTACATTAAGAATAATACTGAGACACTCTAGACTATGTCTGAGTAGTTCCTGGGTTGGGAGATCACAATGAAACCGTGATCTCAGGCCTCTGCCATGCAGCAGATTAATCTCTGTGTTCGATCGATCGAGGTAGTTCGATCGATTGGACCAGAGGCATTGTCGAGCGATCGAAGTCAGTTCGATCGATCGAGAGATGAAGTTGTTTGATCGATCGAATGCGCGTCGATCGATCGAACATTCTGATTCTTGAGAATGTTCTGTGCAGTATTCCTAGACTTTCTGTTTTACTGGATTGTTATCAAATTGTCCCAAAACGCTCAGTTTGTCAAAACAGTATATGAACTTTAAGCCTTAAGGCATTTTCTTTCAATATATTTTGCAAACCACCCTCAATGCTAATACCATTGTAGGTGAGAGTCTCAACGATTGTTTTAAACCGCCTTTTATGTTTTTCAAACGTAATTGTGATGACATAGTCCCGGTCATGAAAGGACTATGGAGTCTTTATCTTAAGAAAAGTACGGAATACTGTAGAGAGTGTACTCCATCGAGCTTCAATGAAATTGCATGGTAGATGGCTTGGTCGCGGTGGATTTGTGTAATCCCACCATTCCTTTTTAATTCAGAAGAACATGTTTCAAATCACTGCTTTAGTTAATTAGTTAGTAATTAGTTAATTTAGTTTAATTGCTTCAGTATAGTAGTTGTCGAACTGTGGAACTTAGTGTTCTACATCTTATAAAGAATTATTGAATTTTATTTTCCTTGTTTGAGAATAATCTAAGTAATTAGTTTCACACCTTCCCTGTGGGATCGACCTGGACTTAATCCAGTTTACTACTTGCACGATTACCTACACTTGGGAATAGCACACAAGCACACACAACTTTATAGTCGTGTCAAGTTTTTGGCGCCGTTGCCGGGGAAGGCGACAAGCTAACGCTTCGATTATCTCAATCTTTGTTTTTCTTTTTCCTTTTGTTCGTTAGGTTAAAAACTTCTTAGGATCTGTCCCTTTATGTCCGATAATTCCATCGAGGGAATTTTTGGAAATCCATTCTACTTATCCAATTCTTCTAGTTCGATTAACCCTGTAGTTACACTGATCGACTCTATGGCTGATAATCAAAGTGAAAACGATGATAATGTGGTCGTACCAATCGACGATTCATTGCGTCCCTTGTGTGACCTCATGACACCCGAACACGTGCCTACGCCATCTTGTATTCTCATTCCACCTCATGCAGGCGAATTCCAATTTCGCAATGGAATGATTCAACTTCTTCCTACCTTTCATGGAATGGAGAGCGAGAAGGTGTATTTACATATAAAGGACTTTGAGGATGTTTGTAAAACATTTTCGCAAAATTGTCCCGTCGATGTAACACGTCTAATGCTGTTCCCCTTCACCTTGAAGGATAAAGCAAAAGCGTGGTTACTCGCTTTAAAACCCAATTCAATCTACACGTGGCATGCGATGAACACTACTTTCCTAAAGAAATTCTTTCCACCTCGCATGACCACCGAGCTTAAAAGACAAATAAACTCTTACAAACAAAAGAGCAATGAAACCTTCACCCAAACTTGGGAGAGTTTCAAGGATTTGCTACTCTCATGCCCACATCATGGGTACGAGAAATGGCGAACCATAAGCTATTTCTATGAAGGGTTGAATGGGGAAACTAAAAAGTTGGTTGAGACCATGAGTTGAGGGTCGTTTCTTCGCAAAAACACGGAAGAGGCTGAAGCTCATTTTGAGTGGTTAGCCGAACACGCCCATGAATGGTCAAATTCAGATGATGTCCCATGCTCACAGATCTCTTGTGTAAAAGAGAAAAGTTTATATCAACTGAAAAGCGAGGACCATCTGATGAATAAATATGAAGAACTAGCAAAGAAAGTGGAAGAATTGGGGATGAAAGGAGAGAGTTCTAGGCAGTTTTTGCCTGAAGAACCATGTGGCACATGTAATATGCTGGGACACACTACTCAATACTGTCCCAATGTGCCATACTTTCAAGAACAACCCCCCATGGAAATGAATGCCATGCAAGGGTATAGTGGGGCGGGGAATTCCTACAACAACTACAACTCACAAAACAATAACAATAGATGGAATCACCCCGGATTCGACAGGAAAAACAACGCTGGGGCCCAAAACCAATTTCAACAACAACAGCCCTACAATAACCAACATCAAGGGCAATACAACAGGCAGTCCCAGCCATTTAATCAAAATAGGTTAAACAACTACAATAACGCTCAACCCTCGCTTAATTAACAGGCTAATGTTTACGTGCCACCTCACAAGAAGGTGCAAGAGGAAGATCCACTCTCTAACGCAAAGTTAACGCAATAGTTAATTCAAATGATGAGCAAAATGTCTGCGACATTAGAGAGGATGGATGCACGACAAGAGGGTTCGAGTGGCACATTTCCCGCTCAACCACTTCCAAACCCTAAGGGTTACAACAATGGCCCTCCTAATCATGAACAGGCAAAAGCCGTGACTACATTAAGAAGCGGCAAAGTCATAGGGCAAAACATGCCTCATTCTACTCCCGAGGAGTATGAAGAGGAGGAAGTGGTAATTAGGAGTAAACCATCCACTCAAGTAGAAGAGTCATCCACTAATGACAAACCATTAGAACCAAACAAGGACGCTTCTACAGAAGTAGAGGAAGTGGAAAGAAGGCCTGGAAAAGAGTCTGTCATTGACAACTTACCTAAATGCCCTTTCCCTGCACCGTACCCTCAAAGGCTCAAGAAGCCCCAGAACGAGGCAAAGAATCAGGAGTTTTTGGAGTTGTTTAAACAAGTTAAAATCAATCTCCCGCTCCTAGATGCAATAAAACAAGTGCCAGCCTATGCTAAGTATCTTAAAGACTTATGCACAGTCAAAAGGAGGCAAAGTGTGAAAAAACATGCTTATGTCGCTTGCCAAGCAAGTGCAATCATTCAAAATGAATTGCCTCCGAAGCTAAAAGACCCCTGGCACCCCAACTGTCTCATGCAGAATTGGGAATCAAAGGATAGACAACGCACTCCTTGATTTAGGAGCGAGTGTAAATCTGCAGCCATACTCAGTATATAAACAATTAGGGTTGGGTGAACTCAAACCCACCCGAGTTGCATTGCAATTGGCAGACAGGGCAGTTAAATATCCTAGAAGAATATTGGAGGACGTTCTGGTGCAAATAGACACGTTTGTCTTCCCGGTAGATTTTGTGATTTTAGACACAGAACCTGTGTCTAACCCGTGTTCACAAATCCCGGTATTTTTTGGACGTCCATTCCTCAATACCATTAATGCCACAATCGAAATAAGAAGTGGTATCATGAACATCGTATTCGGGAACATGACTTTAAACATCAAGATAATATCAAATCCCCGACCTGAAGAATACGAGGATGACGAAGAAGTTAACTGCATCGAAACGGTCATCGAGGATGAGGCTGATCTTGTTGAGTACAAAGATCCCTTGGAGGTAGTTGTGTCACAATTCGACACTACCTATCAGCCTAATGATTCTACCCCATTGGATGATGCCCTGAATCACGCCTGCCTCATGATGGAAACCAAGGAAGAAGATAGAGATGAATGCATGTGGGTCACACCATATGAACCTTTACCTCCAAAAACCACGTTAACTATGCCTTCAAATTTTCAGTTTCCTGATTTGGAATTAAAGGAGCTTCCAAAAGAGCTCAAATACGCTTTTTTGGGAACTGAGAAGACTTATCATGTTATAATTTCATATGCGTTAAATCCAGAACAAGAGGATAAGTTGATTCAAATGCTCAAACTGCACAAGGGAGCATTGGGATGGACTATTGCCGACCTAAAAGGCATAAGCCCATCTATTTGCACCCATAAGATTTATCTAGAGGAAGACGCTAGACTTTCACGGCAAATGCAGAGGCGTTTAAATCCAAATATGCAAGAAGTAGTGAAAAAAAAAGTCTTAAAACTTCTAGACATTGGGATAATATACCCTATCTCTGACAGCCCTTGGGTTAGCCCTACCCAGGTGGTTCCCAAAAAGACGGGTATAGCGGTTATCCCAAACAAAGACGGTGAACTAGTACCAACACGCATTCCCACTGGATGGCAGATGTGTATTGATTACCGCAAGTTAAATACTGTGACCCGGAAAGACCACTTTCCATTGCCATTCATGGATCAGATGTTAGAACGAGTGGCGGGTCATAAGTATTATTGTTTCTTGGACGGATATAGTGGTTACAACCAAATTGAAATAGCTCCTGAAGATCAAGAGAAAACAACATTCACGTGTCTGTTCGGTACGTTCGCTTACCGCCGCATGCCTTTTGGATTATGCAATGCACCCGCTACCATTCAGCGGTGCATGCTAAGTATATTCAGTGACATGGTCGAACAGATACTCGAGGTTTTTATGGACGATTTCTCAGTGTTTGGCCATAGTTTCAATAACTGCCTAGAAAACCATGAGAAGGTGTTAGCGAGATGCGAGGATAAACACCTAGTATTAAACTGGGAAAAATGTCACTTTATGGTGACCAAAGGAATTGTCCTCGGCCACATTATCTCTGACAAAGGTATCCAAGTCGATAAAGCGAAAATCGATATTATTTCAAACTTACCAATTCCCCGAACAGTCTGAGACATCCATTCTTTTCTGGGACATGCAGGGTTCTATCGACGCTTTATCCAAAACTTTAGTGCGATCTCTAGACCACTGTGCCAATTTCTAGTTAAAGATGCACCTTTTGAGTGGTCAGATAACTGTCAAACATCTTTTGACGCACTAAAGGAACACCTTACCTCCGCACCAATAATACAGGCACCCGACTGGGGTTTGCCATTTGAGTTAATGTGCGATGCTAGTGACTACGCCATTGGCGCAGTCCTAGGACAGAGGAAGGACGAGAAGCCTTATGTTATTTACTATGCCAACCGAACACTCAACGAAGCTCAAATGAACTATATAACTACTGAAAAAGAGCTACTGGCGATAGTCTTCGCTCTGGACAAATTCAGGTCTTATCTGATAGGGTCCCTACTAGTCTGTTTCACAGACCACTCGGCCCTCAAGTACCTGTTGTCTAAGAAAGACGCAAAACAAAGGCTTATCCGTTGGATACTCCTACTCCAGGAATTCGATATCACTATCAAGGATAAAAAGGGAGTAGAGAATGTGGTTGCTGACCACCTATCTAGGTTGACATTTACAGACAATACTGAGCCCATGCCAATTAAAGATGAATTTCCAGACGAGCAAATTATGGCAGTCTTGGGTTTACCCTGGTATGCAAACATAGTAAATTACCTGGCCGCAGGAGAAACTCCTAGACACTAGTTAAATCAAGACAGGAAGTGGTTCCTCTCAGTTGCACGCCATTTCTTTTTCGATGACCCTTATTTATTCAAGTATTGTGCCAATCAGGTCATCAGGCATTGCGTCCCTAATGAGGATATAACCGTAATTCTAGCCTCATGCCACTCTGAAGCATGTGGTGGCCATATTTCTTCCCAAAAGACCGCACAAAAAGTCTTACATAGCGGATTTTATTGGCCCACCATATTCAAGGACGCTTACTCTTTCTGCAAATCGTGCCAACGCTGTCAAAAGCTAGGTACAATTTCAAAAAGAAATTCTATGCCCTTAACCCCTATTATCACAATTGAAATATTTGATTGTTGGGGCATAGACTTTATGGGCCCGTTCCCTAAATCTAACAACTGCGAATACATACTCCTAGCTGTGGAGTACGTATCGAAATGGGTGAAAGCAATACCGACGAGACGTAATGACCACAAAACAGTCATGTCTTTTCTTAAGGAAAACATTTTATCGCGTTTCGGTACCCCAAAAGCATTATTAAGTGACCAAGGCAAGCATTTCTGCAACAAGCCTTTGGAAGCACTACTCAAGAAATATGGGGTGCACCATAAAATCGCTCTAGCGTACCACCCACAAACAAACGGGCGGGCGGAGTTGGCTAACCGTGAAATCAAACATATACTTGAAAAAATGGTTAGTTTCAACAGGAAAGACTGGGCTTATAAATTGACTGACGCTCTGTGGGCGTACCGTACTGCCTACAAGACAAATCTGGGAATGTCTCCTTATCGGCTAGTGTATGGTAAGGCATGTCACCTCCCCGTTGAGATTGAGCATAAAGCTTATTGGGCAACACGTGCATTAAATTTTGACATTAAGGAAGGAGGACATCTCCGGAAACTCCAGTTGGCTGAACTGGAAGAAATCCGTTGAGATGCATACGACAATTCCAAACTCTACAAGGAACAGTTGAAGGCACTCCACGATCGAACTATCATTCGTAAATCTTTCAAGCCGGGGCAGAAAGTTTTATTATATGATTCATGCCTTCACCTCTTCCCAGGCAAACTCCGATCTCGGTGGACAGGACCTTTCACAGTCAAATCTGTCTTTCCACACGGGGCGGTTGAGCTATTTAACCCTAAGAACGACGGAAGTTTCAAAGTCAATGGCCAAAGATTGAAACCGTTCTTAGAAGATTTTCAACCCGAAGTCGAGCACATCCAACTGGATGAGCCCGACTATACTTCAAATTAAAACGCCAAAGGGTGTTCTCCCAATGTTGTTGTACTTTTCTTTTCCTGCATTTCATTTTGTTTTATATTTTGTCTGTCTTTGTTAATGTGACCTCTATCCTTAATCTGCTATTTCGTGCTGTCTTTTCTTTGTAGGATATCAAAATACGGGATGATGACGTTCATTTTATAGGTCCTGGGCCGATTCTGAATATCAGAACCCACCTTGGACTGCCGACGAGATAGCATTCTGCTTATCTCCTTATCAAGGACCAGGGGCAGATGATGTGGTGGACCTGACCTATGGATACATCCCTTATGATCCTGTTCTCCTCCAAATTAACCCTTTCGAGCATATGGACCTTTCTGGTGAGGAAGGAGAACCTGAAGGGTATGCTGTTGGAGAAGTGGATGATGCACTGCTGGAACAATGGGAAAACAACTCAATATGGGAGCCATGAGAAGAAGAGGACCTACAAGATGTGGTGCCTGAACGCCACAACGCGGTTTTCACGTATGTTGATGACTTCATAGTCATCCATATTGTTCCCTACATCTATGAGTATGTCAGCTACTTGTTGTTCAGGCTTCAATGCCCTCTTCCAGCTAGTGTACCTGGGGATATCTGGCCAATAGTGAGGTGAATTTTGGGTCACATTCCTTTCATTTTCTTTTCGTTTTGCTTTATTTATCTTTTCTTTTTTGTTTTTCTGTTGCTCTTGTTAACTTACTTTCTCCATTTCGTTGTTGTTCCCTTTGTCAGGAATATCACTATGAATCTACCATTCCCCCCGCTATACCTTCTACATCAACTCTTTCATGGGTTTGGGCCATACATACGGTCTCCAAATACTCCGCCGCAAGAGGAAAGTTCGTTGCGCATTCATACTCCATTATCCTTGTCTCCATGCGGATCACCTCTTACCTGTGATATCAATGCCTTTCCGAGTTTAGACTTACTTGATGATGTCCTCGTTGCTTTCCAATTGTTCTGGGAGAGGGAATCATCAAGTCTAGACTCTACATTTGAAGTTCTGGTGGCGAAAGAAGCTGTGGAGGAGGAAATCTTTCTGCTTGATGAATAGCATTTCACTCCAATTGTTTTATGTTATTTCCTATCTGCTTTAATAAATTGGAGTCTATTCTTGGACAAAGTGTTTTTAATTTCAGTTTTATTTTAGTTTTCTTTTTAAATAAGGGTTTATATACCATTTGTGGGGGCACTGATATTGCACATGGATGCTATTTTAAGAATTTATATAAATTTTCAATTATCTACTCTGAGGGTGATATTTTTAGCTTACATATTCTGACATTGTACTGTTTTATCTCCATGATGTTTGTCCAAATTAAAATTGGTTAGTTGGGGGTGTGTAACTTCTCAATCTCAGGATGTTGTGGAATTTCTATTCTCGATCGATCAAACGTCTCTCGATCGATCTAAGGTTTCATCACCTCGAGCGCTTGAGAAGGACTCAATCGATCGGAGGTTCGATCGATCGCGCCTACTCGATCGATCGAGACTTGTATTTAAACGAGGCGTCTAGCGTACACTTCATCAGTCTCTTCTTCTCTCCCTCACGTTCGAGCGATCGAAGACAGAGGGGCTCGTTCTTTTTTGGACTTCCCTACATACACCCGTATCAATTCAAGGGTACCTGGTCCCTCTTGATCATCATCTGCTTCACCAACCCCCTCTACTCAGCGCGTATCTCAAGGTTCGCCCCGAGACCCTCCCTCGATTTCTTTTTATTTCAATTCCAGTTGGGGGTACCCCCTATTGGTTATTAAAACCTTTTTCTGTTAGTATCATTCTTGTTTTTGTTTGTGCGGGCTCTTTCTGTTCTCGGTAGTGGTTACCGCACATTTGCTGTATTCGATTGATCGAACAAATCTCGAGCGATCAAACCCAGCCCTTCTTCAATCGATCGAATTGAGTTCGAGCGATCGAAACCCTACCATTCTCTGTTTTTTTCTTTTATTTCCTGTCTTGATTTTCTTCTCTGTTTTTCTTCTATTCCAAGGCTGTCACTATGGACCCTGTCACGGGATATCACAAGGAGAAGCCGCTCGATCTAGCTATACCGAATCCCATACCTGATCACGGGTTTCGGAGCCCCGAGGAGCTTATATGGTTTAACCGGTACTTCGATATGTGGAAAGTGATGCTAGAGCGACCACTTGAGTCTGTGTGGCTATCCGCTCCCTGGTTCCTGGCACGGCTCCGCGACATGCCGCTTTGGTTCGCTATGTTGACCCAAACGAAGAAAATCAACATAAATTGGGTTTGTGAAGCTTGTTCGTCGATGATCAAGGATCCAGCAGCTCCATACACATACAGATCATTCTTTCATGGCAGGGAGATCACTTTCAGCCCTGCCATAGTTTCTTCCGCTTTGGGCATCCCCGAGGTGCCTGATTGTTATTATCCTCGTCCTCCAGATGCCCCAGCGACTCCTCCATCCACCGTTATTCGTGAGCTTACAGGAGGTGCCGTTCAGTTTTGGAACGGCCAATCTAACATCGAGGATAAGTTTCTGACCGACAAGTATCACCTCTTCCACCTCGCCCTGGTCAATTGCATCCTGATGACTTCGTACCACGAGAAGTTTGCAGTATAGTACGCGCAGGCCCTTTACTCTATTAGGACAGGATAGCGCGTTTTGCCTGTCTCGCCTGTATATTGACTTCTTCATTCAGTCCACGCGATACATTATCGCTAAGCGCCATCTGAAAGGCACTTGGCCCATACATTGGGTTGTGGAGTGGGCTGGACTCTTGCCATTAGCCACAGATATGATTCTTCAGGCCTCTAGTCGATTTGGTGAGACAGCGGCCCGTCGTTCAGATGCACAAAAAAAGAGGAAAGCGAAAGGGAAGGCGAAGGTTCGAGCAAAGAGGAGGTGAGGTGATGGCACCGACACTGAGGGTGCAGCTTCAGGGACGCCAACAGAGGCTGAGGAGCTTGATTCTGATGACGAGATTGATCCTCGGGTTGAGATTGCACAGTTTGAGCTGAGACAGCGATCTCAGGCTCAAACTCAGGCCCAGGGAGAGTCTTCTTCATTCGTGCCTCTCCCGACTGTTCACGAGTTGTTATTGGAGGAGAGAGAGGCTCGGATCAGACTCGAGGGCCGAGTGGACCATATGACGACTTTGCTAGAGGCCATCTTGATCCAGTTGGGGGTTGACCAGTCATTACATACACCTCCACCTGCCCCTACTGCACCGCCACCGGCTGATCCTTCTGCACCATCATCATCAGCAGCACCACCTTCTGCGGAGCCCCCACTTCCACCACCTCTAGTCGAGACTGTGAGAGACCCGGCGACAGCTCGTCCTGTTACTGAGAGTGGAGTTGAGGATACCCCCGATGTGTTGATAGAGATATTGTCCGATGTCGCGGATGATGTTTAGGTCATGATTTTGAGAGCGTTTGGAGAGTTTTGTTGTATCTTTCCTTTCTTATTTCTATCTCTCTGCTCTCTATATTTATTTTTTCTTTTTGGATTATGTGGGACTATCGGTGGCTATTTTTAGACTGTTGGGTGTTTTGAGTTGTATGACCTCTATTATCACTGCCCTGTCATTTCCATTGCTTTACTTTTACAGTGATCGGCTCTGTTTTTATTCATAGATCATACGCTTATTTTACCCTTGTATATCTTTCGTTTGATCTTGCTTAGTTGGAGATTGTATGTTTCTTTATAGATTGTTACGCTTGCAGTTATTGAGTTGCTTTATCAGGTGATATCTTTCTATCTATTATTGAAAATCACTTACTGAGGACATTACAATTTTCAGTTGGGGGTGGGATATAGATAGATAATCACCTGTGTGTATATTGTACATAGCAATCTGGATCACTCTATCTATTGGCAAATATCATATACAATCTCCATTATTATTATAATAAAAAAACTATCAACCAAGTCTTGGAATTAATTGAGTAGATTAATTTTAAATTTTCTCTTCTATTTAGCTGTTGTCAAGCAATGACATTACCATTTTATTCTCATCTTTTTATGAATTAAGTTCATGTGTTTTTTCTAAGTTCTCTAGGATGAATGCATATGTTGACCATTCTTGTATCCAAATTATTTGCACGTATTAATAGCTATGCAGAAAACCAGAAAACTTTAAATAAGAGTTAATACAACTTTTGTGCTTTAAAGAATGAAGTAGTGAAAACTAGTTACCCTTAGTGAACTTTTGAAACCAATCTTCAATTATGAGGGAATTATCACATTAAAACTCGAATTGTTTTCATTGAAAATGCCAATTAAAATTCGTTGATTAGTCTCTATTTCTTCATTTTGGTTGTTTATTAGAGGAGAACGTTCAGGATTTACCAATTAAACTCAATGAACATTTTAGTGTTAAAATTAAGAAGTTGAGAAAATGATTTAAGCCATCGAATTTATTCTTTACCTTCTCCATTGAACGATATTGACACCTTTAAATTTATGTTGTTCTTAACCCACACCTAGTAAATACTGTCAGATCTGTTAAGAAAATTGAAATTCCCACCTTTATACCTTGACTTAAATTTACCCCATTGCACACCCAATGTGATTGAATTGTCGAAGTATAAGGGGAGAATAGTGGTGAGAATGACTGCATATTTATGGTTATGAAAAAAAAAATATGAGGAAAGGAGAAGAAGATGAAAAAAAATATATATATATGATGATATGTAAGAAAGTAAAGAAGTTACTAAATACAGTCACATGATAAAGATATGCATGTTCTTACCCTTTTCATTTCTACCCTACTAAATAAAAACCCGAAAAGTCAAAGCCTTAATGATTCTCTATAACTTAGTTTAAACATAAAAGTGTAAGTTGAGTTATCCACGGTATTTCGCTCCTCTAGTAAGTAGTATTCCTTTCATGAGACTATACACTCTAAAATGTACGTCTTTTATAGAGTCAAGTATGAAAGCATTAGTATCCGAAAAAAAAAAAAAAAAAAAAAAGAAATCGCTCCTATCAAGGCTTTCATACCATGTGCGACTATTATTCACCAAGTTTCTGTGAGATGTTCAAATCTGAGTGAAATAACTACGTGAGAATTGAGTTGAAACTACAAGTTCTGAGAGTATGAGAGTTTAAATAGCTCTAAATAAAGTTGATGTATAGCTGTTAATTCCACACACACACGGATACATGGATGTGACGCTTATGTTATTTTTTATCTTGGTGACATGAGGAATATGTGCATTTCTTTCATGGTTGGAATGAGGATGATATGATTTGTGAAGCTAAATTAACAGTTGAATAATAGAGATTGTTTAAAAGTTATTCTATATCTTTTTGAGCTTAATCAGAGAATTTTGTGGGTATATTCGCTGCAAACCCTCACGAGACAACACTCGTCCACTAGGGGAAACCTAGGGGTTTAACGGCTTGTTGCATTAGCTAAATGCAACCGCGATTCCTGCGAAAGTGAGTTAGGTAGTTTCTTTCTTGTTTTAATCTAGTTTACTTTAGTTGACTTTTGTTATTAGTCATTACAGTTATAGTATAGCTTGTTTTTATTTTCGCTCTATTGCTAGGGACTAGCAACTCGCTAGTTGGGGGTTGTGACAAGCTGGGGTATTTGTAAAATACAACCACGCTAAAAGAAGAAAAAGTATGGATTTAGTTTACAATTCCTCCATTTATTTGCAATTTGAATTACAAAGCTAGTTTATGCACCTATTGATTAAACTATGATAAAGTGTGTGTTTTAGCTGTAATTTGTGCAGACTGCAGTTGCTATGTGAAGAATTGAAAGTTCATGATGAAGGGAAATGTTGAACTCTAAAGAAGACATGTAAAAGCTGAAATATAGAGTTCGAGCGATTGAAGACAGTTCTAGCGATCGAGGATTCGATCGATCGAAAAAGGTTCAAGCGATCGAAGTCCCTACTAGTTCAATCGATCGATAATGGTTCGATTGATCGAACATGCCTTTTTTTCAGATTATACGCGCATGCAGCAGAATGCATGTTGTAACCCTAGCAGTAGGTTGTCTCTATAAAGACTCATTTTGTACACGTCCAAAGGGGCGTCCACTTTCACTTTACATCAGTTTATAGAGAGTAGAGAGCTTTTTGTCTTGTTTTTGTAGGTTTTATTAAAGATCATCATTGTTGGCTTGGATTTTTTATAGTTTAATACAGGTTTCATCATTCCAGGTTACTTTGTTTTGCTTTATTTATATTCTGCTTGCAGTTTACTCTAGTTTAGTCTGTTAAACTCGTAGTTTTACTTGTTAGTAGTGATTACACCATAGTTTTTCATGATTGCATGTTTAAATCTCAAACAAACAAACTTTTAATGGATTTTTACATTAAGAATAATACTGAGACACTCTAGACTATGTCTGAGTAGTTCCTGGGTTGGGAGATCACAATGAAACCGTGATCTCAGGCCTCTGCCATGCAGCAGATTAATCTCTGTGTTCGATCGATCGAGGTAGTTCGATCGATTGGACCAGAGGCATTGTCGAGCGATCGAAGTCAGTTCGATCGATCGAGAGATGAAGTTGTTCGATCGATCGAATGCGCGTCGATCGATCGAACATTCTGATTCTTGAGAATGTTCTGTGCAGTATTCCTAGACTTTCTGTTTTACTAGATTGTTATCAAATTGTCCCAAAACGCTCAGTTTGTCAAAACAGTATATGAACTTTAAGCCTTAAGGCATTTTCTTTCAATATATTTTGCAAACCACCCTCAATGCTAATACCATTGTAGGTGAGAGTCTCAACGATTGTTTTAAACCGCCTTTTATGTTTTTCAAACGTAATTGTGATGACATAGTCCCGGTCATGAAAGGACTATGGAGTCTTTATCTTAAGAAAAGTACGGAATACTGTAGAGAGTGTACTCCATCGAGCTTCAATGAAATTGCATGGTAGATGGCTTGGTCGCGGTGGATTTGTGTAATCCCACCATTCCTTTTTAATTCAGAAGAACATGTTTCAAATCACTGCTTTAGTTAATTAGTTAGTAATTAGTTAATTTAGTTTAATTGCTTCAGTATAGTAGTTGTCGAACTGTGGAACTTAGTGTTCTACATCTTATAAAGAATTATTGAATTTTATTTTCCTTGTTTGAGAATAATCTAAGTAATTAGTTTCACACCTTCCCTGTGGGATCGACCTGGACTTAATCCAGTTTACTACTTGCACGATTACCTACACTTGGATATAGCACACAAGCACACACAACTTTATAGTCGTGTCAGTAAGTGGCACGCTTGTCACGCCCCGGCGTAGCAAAGTTCGGGAAAAATTAGATTTCCAACTTTGGACCCTTAGGTACGCGACTAGTTGAAGGATCGTCTGATTGTCCATAAAACATTCTAATAGAAATATATGCTTAATAAAGGTTCATGCAATGGCTAAAAGTAACAGCGGAAGTAGAAGTCTTACATAAATATTAAACATACATATTAAACAATCATAAAATCCATCCCAAATTTAAACAAATATAAACAGAGGTCTAGGCAACGTCTGCCCAAAATATATTACATCGTAGTATCTGGAACAACATAAACATAACAACAGAATTATAAAAGAGCCGCAACAACGTTGGCTCCCAAATGCTAACTAGCAAAGCCAAAGTCTTCCTCATCGCAAGCATCATCATAATCATGGTAGTCTCCATCTACCTGTCCATCACCTGCATCACCATACTGATAACCTGGACATAGGATGTCCAGGGTATAAACACCGTCAGCTTGCGAAATCTGAGCGAGTACAACACTCACAAAGAAACAATAAAGAATTAATAATAATACTCGCAACTATTGTCATGTAGTTTAAACGTTAACCCAACCAACCATTCACTAAATCGAGAATCCTAAACTCGAAACCACGGATACAAGACCATGACAAGAAGGATAGAACAACTCAACAAAACTGAACACGAATCAATTTCAAGAACAGACATAATCCACTGAACACAAACCCATGAATCACTTACTCTTCCCAAATACATCCTCTCCTATTTTCACAAATTACCGGTGTAAGCCGTTGGTTAAAGGATATACGTGCTCTAAAGCCGCTTGAATGGCATACCCTCATCGGGCATACGTGCTCTAAAGCCGACCATATCAGGATATCCAATGAGTATACATGCTCTAAAGCCGCTTGAATGGCATACCCACATTGGGCATACGTGCTCTAAAGCCGACCATATCAAGATACTCTGTAACCATTCATAATACCATCAACACATCACTTCCACCAACTATGCTCAACTATGCGACTGAAAGAACGCTACCAAGGAAAGTTGGGTCTGAGCCCGAAATCTCAACAACAACGGAACAACAAAATAATAGCAACTGGAACCAAGACTGACCATGATATGACAAGAAATGAAAACACACCCTCAAGCATTATTCATCGGACGTTAGCGTCAATTTAATGTTCTCGCACAATTTATTAATTTGCCATTAGATTATCTACCCCAATGTCATTGTCGCAATCCTAGCATCGCACTTGCTCATAAAAAAAATCATAATATCATCTAAAACGAGTATAACATAATTTTAAGTCCATATTCCACTTAGATGTGCATATTTCAATTTCCCAAAATTACTAAGCATACAATTCACCATAGAAACCCAAGTTTTATTACCAATTCTCATAAAACATAAGTCTTGTTAAAATTATAAATCGAGTGTTTCCAAGTGAGTTAGAGTACTCACCAGAGCGTCTTAGCAATAAACAAAAATTCCTGGTAGAGACAAGAATATCCCTACAGCGAATAAACACAATAATGCTTAAGAAATGAACACTAAAAATAAGAAATAATCAAATATGGCAAAAGTGCGCCTAAACCTTAAGATGATGATCCACACATCATTATGAGTCCAACGCCATTGACTAGACTCAAATCGGAGTCCGTCACTGAAAAGGCTAGGTTCCTATGCATGTGTGGTACCTAACCGTACGCTGTATTTTTACTGATTCGAAATGTCACCAAACTTAGTGGAACTTCTTTAAATATTATTCTAAGATTTTAGAAACAAACGGCGTAATTTTCGGATCAACGGTCTAATTACTACGGATTTCCGACAAGAAACATAGTAAAAGGATTAACCGAAAAATGGTTTATTATTTCCAAAACCATATAAAACTATAGCAACATCCCTTAAAATATTATACCTTAGAAAATGTTACTATAGAAAATGTTACTAATAAGTTTTCTCAAAGTTACAAATAAGGATAATATATAAATTAACTATTTATCCTCATTAGGCAAAATATACTTAATTAAAATCCCATTGTAAAATCTAAAAATGTATTACTAAATCCTATGAGGATTCCAAGGATCTTTTTAAGTATTTATTTATATAAAAACCTTACATTACAAAATAATACACTAAAATATTTCAACAATATGTAATTATTAAGAAATGTTTTAAAACATTCTAAACCATTTACTAGATCAAGCGTGGCGACAATTGGCAAACGATTACATGAAATTCGAGCCGAGAGCTATTCAATTAGTCGACGTACTTAAGGAAACAATATAAACATAGCATTATAATCGTTACACAAGTAGTTGCATTGCAAAGAAATGGCGAAACAACACACAAAAGCTTTATTTAGTTAAGGACAGATTTTGCCCAAGTTCGTCGACCGATCTTGCAGAAATTCTAATTAAATCTAGAAAAATCATATGAGTGCCTATCTTATGTCAAAAGAAAGCTAATTCAATGAGTTCATCTAAAAATAATTTCACAAACTCAGAATGAATTTAAATTGGCCGAATTCAGTCTCTGTCCAGGACAAAACTTGTCTCTGTCCAGTTTCGTCGACCATTCTTGTAAAATTGATAACTAAATCTTTCGAGATCGTATGGACGTCTATCTTATGTCAAAAGAAAGCTATTTCAATGAAGTTTAATCTAAAAATAATTCCACAAACTCAAACATAAAATATCATGTCCGAAAATCTGCTGAAACAGACTCCCCTGTGCAAAACAAAATCTGAAAAGTGTGGTTTCTTGATTTCCAATCATTTTCAAGCACATGCAATGCATTTAATTGATTTATGATGACATGCAAGATGATTTTAAGCTAGACTAAGTAGTCAAGGATGTATACTAAGCCATGGATGATGTTAGATCATCCACAATTCCAACATGCAAGCTAAGATTTACAAGAATGAAGGTAATCCAAGCTAGACCTTCAACTTGGATGAAGATGATGATGAAGAACTTAGATTCTTGAATAGATTGTAGTATAGGAGTATATAGAGGGGACAAGGATAAAGTTTAAACTCTCATGTAAATATGTATATAAACATAGGATAAGTAGTGAGTGATACTCACAAAGCTTGAGAAGTGTTTGGATGATGATCAATTGAAGGAAATTGGAAGAAATGAAGAATATGGTGATGTTCTTCAAGATATGAACTTCAAGGCTTCAAAAAAACTCCAAGAACTCATCCATGCAACTCCTTAGATGCTCCAAGAACTTGAAATGGTAGGAGAAAAGGGTGCCAGAGGCTAGTAGGGGTCTTGATTCACTTAGAAATGGGACATGCAAGAGAAAAATGAGAAGTTCTCTTGGTTTTTCTCAAGAACAAAGGGGCTGGGATTTAGTGTGTGTTTAGTGTGTGTAGAGATTAGGGAATGTGTGAAAATGAGCTCCCAAATGAAGTATAATACCCATATATAATGGGGGTTTAAGTGGGACACATGTCACTTAAAGATTTGGCCAAATGTCATTAATTGAGTGGGTCCAAGTGGACGAATTAAAATGTACCACGCGTAAGTCGCAAGTCCCACGTGAAATTAAACTTGAATAACGCGAACTAATCCCAGTGTAGGTGTGTGACCTCGATATACACGTAAACAGACTATTACGCGCACAGACAGAAAATGTCACCGGGACTGAACGAATAATTAACTGTGAATATCAATCAATATTACAGATATAAAATTAAATGTATTAAACCAATATAATAAACAAAAGTTGTGAAAAGGCAAAATTAGACAATTAGTCAATTTATAACTTGTCAAAACTTACAAAATGAAATACAACCAAACTATATTTATTTATATCTAGACAGAAAACATAAATAATACATGGGAAATACTGGTATTAAAATATGGGTGTTACAACGCTTTACCAAAACCTAATCAGTATGGGGACATCCCGATGGGAGTTTTGTATGCTATACGGTAGGCCCAAAGTGCGTCGCTCAGTTATTGAGACCAATCTTTGCGATCGGGATGTACTGATTTTTCTAATATGCTTTTAACTTCTCTATTAGAGACTTCAACTTGACCTTGAGTTTGGGGATGACAAGTTGTCCCAACTTTGTGGGTGATGAAATATTTGCGTACGAGGGCCTCAAAGTGACGATTACAGAAATGTTTCCCTCCATCACTTATAATAGCTCGTGGTGTACCAAAATGATAAAGATATTATCTTTTATGAATTATACCACGACTTTGTAGTCATTCGTTTTCGTCGCTACTGTCTCTATCCACTTGGAAATGTAGTCGACCGAGACTAGAATATACTCAAAACCAAAAGACGACATAAACGATCCCATAAAATCTATGCCCCACACGTCGAATATTTCAATTATAAGGATTGGTGTGAGAGGCATTGCTTTAAGACGTAACAGATTGTCGATTTGTTGGCAACGCACGTACTTTTGGCAAACTTCATGTGCGTCTTTAAAAAGGGATGGCCAGTAAAACCCACTCTGGAGTACCTTAGCAGCCGTACGATGACCACCAAAGTGACCTCCACATTTTGAAGAATGACAAAAATTTAAGATGGAATGAAACTCACTTTTTGGAACACATCGTCGTATGATCGTATCGAGACAATGTTCAAAAAGGATTGGATCGTCCCAATAGTAATGTTTAACTTGCGAGAAAAGTTGATCCTTGTCCTAGTGAGACCATGAAGGAGGAGCATATTCTGTAGCTAAGAAATTTACAATATTGCTAAACTACGGACATTTCATGTTAGATATGGCAAATAGTTGTTTGTCTGGAAACGAATCCTGAAGTGGAATAATATTGTTAGAATCGACCAAGATTCACGACAAGTGGTCAGCGACGACATTTTTGGATCCCGTTTTATCTTTTATTTCGTAGTCGAACACCTGAAAGAGTAAGATCCATCGGATTAAACGTGGTTTGGTTTCCTTTTTATTTAAGAGATGACGCAATGGGGCGTGGTCTGTATAGACAATAACCTTAGATCCTAATAGATATGAACGAAACTTATCAAGGGCAAAAATGATTGCTAGTAGCTCTTTTTCAGTGGTAGTGTAATTTACTTGTGCATCATTAAGGGTCTTTACTTGCATAATATATTACATGAGGAATTTTATTGACTTTTTAACCTAAAACGACTCCGACAACATACAAAGGTGTCACACGTAAGTTCAAACGGAAGGGTCAAATCGGGTGATTGGATAACCGGTGTTGTGGAGAGTAAAGTTCTTAATATTTCAAACGCTTTAAGACATTCGTTATCAAAGACGAACCGAGCATCCTTAGCAAGCAAGTTGCATAAGGGCCTAGAGATCTTGTTAAGTCCTTGATAAACTAGCAACAAAAATTGGCATAACCGAGAAACAAACGAATTTGGCGGATGGAAGACGGTGGTGGAAGTTTATATATCAATTCAATTTTTGCTTTATCGACTTGTATACCACGTTTGAATATGACACGACCTAGTACTATCCCCTCTTGAACCATGAAATTAGGAATGGCAACGGGGCAGGTATGGGACGGGGTCCCCATCCCCCGACGCTACCCCGCCCCACCCCGCCCCGAGGGGATATGCATCTCGCCCCCGCCCCGACATCAAAAACCAGTCCCCGCCTCGACCCCAAAATATAAAATAAATAAAAAAATCTGATGAAACTCCAATTACAATGAGCATACAAAAAAACTAAAATGTATTTCATCCATTGTTTAACATACATGCATACTATCATGTATATATCATCCATATATGCACACACAGTCACTCCATACCTAATCAATGATTGATAAGGCAACGGCCTATGAAGAGATTGTGGCAGCTCAAAGGAAAAGCTCATATTTTTGTGGCAGATCGAAGACAACGACTGATGAGCATGACTAGGGGAGGATGAGAATGTTCTAGAGCAAAACCCATTTTTTATAAAGTAATACTATATAAAATACAAAGCCCCATTTTCTCTATATCTATATATAAGCGGGGTTAACGGGTTTTTAATACCCCGCCCCGAACCCGCCCTGAACCCTGTGTGGGTTTTAAAATTCTATCCCAAACCTGCCCCTAACCCTATTGACTCTTTCCTAAACTCTGCCCATTAGGGGCGGGGCTCCGACCTAAATAGGGGAATTGTCATCCCACATGAAATGGCACTTTTCCCAACTTAAAACCAAATTCGCTTCCTCACAATGGGTGAGGACTTTCATAAGGTTCTGGAGACAGTCTTAGAACGTAGGACCAAAAATAGAAAAATCATCCAAAAATACTTCCAAGAACTTTTCAAGCATATCCAAAAATATTGCAATCATGCATCATTGAAAAGTGACCAGTGCATTACACAAGCCAAATGGCTGATCTTGTCAGAACCAAGATATAAAAAGTGTACTTTACTTTTCTAAAGATTTGTAGTACTGAAAGTAAAGCTCGAACCACAGAGATTGAATACTACGCACTTTAATTTTTAAAACCTAAACTTAGTTAATTAAGAAAAACAGATTTTGGATTTAATTTGAATTAAACTAATAACAATAAAAGTAAATATAAATTATGAAAGAAATATTTATTTTTATAATAAGTTTTAAGGAATCTAGGATTTCAAATCCACCACTAGCTTCATAATAAGGGTATTTACGAATTACTTTAGCTTATTAAGTTGGATGATAATGGGGAATCATAGCTATAAGCCCAATTCCTCCGTCAAGAAAATAACTATGGTTTAAGCACCAACATAATCCACCTTCGGTTAGCACGAATTATCCCACACTAAACTAGAGATGTGGTATAATCTGTCTAATCTAGGCATGGACTATTCGGATACTTGATAGCACAATTCAATTTAAGCACCATTACATGTAAATAATCTAAACAAGCACAGCAAGCATAGATCATTGAGCACACTACCATCAAAAAGATCTAAGACAAGAGTAAACTTTGAAAGTAACGATTTAATCAATAAAAATGCGATTTATTTATAAAAATCCTCAAACATGTAACTGTCATCCATACATAATAAAACTAAAATAAAAACATAAAATACACCCTATTACTTGGCTAGGGTTTCATTGAAACCCTAGATCTTGAGTTTAGTTGGCCATAGAATTGATGAACGGCAAGAGGTTGATGGAGGAGGCCATGGGAATCCTTGGTCTTCTTCTTCTTCTCCTTACTTTTCTCTCTTCAATGGCTGAAGGTTTTGTTGTGTATGGATGTATCTAATGTTGTGTAATGATGTGTAACCACCAAATTGATTTAAAATAGGATTTATATAGAGTTTGGAAGGATTTAGGAAGCTTTCCTAAGCCAAATCGTACTAAAACTGCTATATTTACGTTTCTGGACGTCATATGCACAAACCACCTTCGCTGGGCACTTTAATTTAACAAAATACGCATTTTTAATTTTTTCACAGGTCACTCGCGCGAGGTCCTTTTCACTGCACTGCGCAACTTTCGTAGAATTGCGATAACTTTTTGCTCGAAACTCGGATTGACTCGCCGTTTATGGCCACGCATCCGTAACTTGAAGATCTACATTTTATATCCCTGGAGAAATTTCTCAAATCCAAAGTATTCCTTGTCAAAAATGCAATTTTCCGAGGCTTTTACTGCATTCAGCTTTCACCGAAATCACCGTTTGAGCCCAAAATGACTTCCAAAGCCACTAATCATTGGATTTTTGTGCATTTTCAAGTTAAAGCTCCAAAACCTACAAAATTTAGAATACTTATTAAAAAACAATTAATAACTACATGAAATGGGCTAACAAAGCGTATTTTTAGGACTATAAACGGCAACTATTCGTCGCCGATCACACCCCAAACCTACACTTTGCTAGTCCTCGAGCAAAGAAAAACATAAAACTAAATACTACTATACTTAAAAATTCTAACTCACTATCTCAAGCAACGCGATTGCATTTAACATATGCAACATGCCTTTTAAACCCCTAGGTGTCCCTAGTAGGACGAGTGAAGTCTCGTGAGGGTTCTCATCAACAAGTCACCCACAACCATCTTTATTAACTTATAAATTTAAAAGTTTTATTCAAACAAAAAACATAATATTCGATACTCCTTATTATAAAACAATGATTTGAAATAGAATAACGAACAAGAAGAAACGTAACCAAACGTCTACCTACATCATGGAAAGCAATCCCAAGCACATGCATCGTATAAATCAATAGAGTTTCTCGTAAAATTGCACGTGTGTGATATGGCAATCAAATGAACACGTGCATATCATGAACTTGGAATATAACTCGAATGACCATCTAACTATGCTTCGACTACGAATCTCGCAATGTTAATTACATTCTCAAATGAAACACTCAGAAATAGGTGTAATTTTTCTAAAATATGTGAGTAAAGGAAATATATTTTCAAAACAAGAAACCGCTCACATATGACTCAAAAAAGACGCATGACACGAAAGAACAGTAGTCCCATGGATAGGATGCCAACAATCAAGAAAAATTAATCGTTACCATGTTTTAATCCCCCTCCCATCGTTTATATATCCAAACCATGTTTCTAGGATCAAATAGGAATTTTCAAAGGTTGTAATGTGACTCGGGTAATGAAAAAGGATAGAAAGGATTCATCAGGTAGTTTTAGAATGGCATTATAAGGCATGTTCGATTTCTTTCATTCGTCTCTTCTACCAACTTTCATCTTTTCATTCTCCTCCTTTTCATATTTCTTTTTTAATTTCTTTCATCTTTTTTTTTCAACCTTTTTTTAATTCTTTTCCCTTTCTTTTCGTTGCTTTCTGAATAATCAATCAATAAATAACAAGGCAACCACCCCAAACATCATCTTGTTCTCTTCTTCTTCTTAATCGACACATCGCCTTAATACCATTAAAAGTTGACGAATCTCTCAGTGGTAAACTCCAAGTTGGTCAAGTTGGAGCAAAAACAAGGATAATGGTGATTAAAGAAAAAGGTCATTTTAACGGCTCAATGGGTGAACTAAGGAAATTTATCATTTATCGGTGAGTAGCAAACAAAAAAGGCCTAAAATCATGTCCGATGGTTATATGGTTCTTCAACATTTACGACGGAAGATTATTTAGCATGCTAACAAATCTTTTAACTTGACTATCAACCAAAACAAGAATAATGAGACTAAACAACAAGTTAATACGCTATTCCAAATGAAATTCGACAAACACAAAATCTATTTATAACCCTCTAAAAAGAAAAGACAGGCTCAAAAACTCACCGGGTTTAGTCTCCACCATGTGTTATCTAGAAATTCGAATCATATTATAGTTCACATCAAACATGTATTCAAGCGACTACGTGCAGTGCATAGGTTTGTGTGCAAATCTATGATATAAAACTATGATTCGAACGATACATGACCTAAAACGTCATATCATGACTTCAGCAAATATTTAATCACATCTTCTCATGTTTACTATTCTATAACAATCCAAGTTACATAACAAGATGTATCGACTAGAGATTGCAAAATTGTAGGTGACATCATTTATTTAAGCACAAGTATCAAAAAAAATTTCAAAATTTTGGTGAATATAATAATGTGCATGTGAGTGCATACCCCCAAACCTAAACATTTCATTGTCCCCAATGAAACAATAAAACAAAAGAAAGGAAAGTACGTAGAGAAGGAACGATAATACCTCAATCTCAGCAACCACAAACCAAGTGAACATATATAAATATAGCAATACAGTTCAAATGCTCCAAATAGAGACACTAATTCACCTGGCAATACTTAAAAGAAAATAAACTAACAACGAATAAGAAAAGCTAATATATAATACATATATTTTTTCTTTTTATTTTATTATTTATTTATTTTTATTTTTTGTAAACAATAGAAACTAAACTAGTATTAAAAGAATGTAAAGGAAATAAAACAAATAGAAACAAAACTATCTAAACAAAGACAGACTCGATCGTAAAAAACTACCAGAAAAGAAAAACAACTAGACAGGTGTAGGGAAACAGAAGGTATAAGAACAAAAGGGAAAATTTCACAAATCCCACCTCGCGCGAGCGGACTGCACGAGCGACCCTCGCTCCCGCGAATCCCTCCGCGAGGTAAACCTAAAGCCTGTTTTTAATTTTATTCAGAAAAATTTCTAAGTGCCAGAATCGCGCGAGCGAACCCCTCGCGCGCGCGATGCTAGGTGCGAGATGTAACAGAGTGCTCATATAATAAAAAGTTAAAAAAAATTTGTCTAAGGGAGAATATCGCGCGGGCGGGTCACGCGAGCGATGCATCGCGCGAGCGGGCCGCGCGCGTGATGTGGTCGTTTTCCCTTGTTTCTTTATTTCAAGGCAAATAAGTTCAAAATAAGTATATCCTGACCCCCTGAATCTGTCCAGAATGTCCAAAACAGACTCAAAAGGACTCAAAAAATGACTAAAAATAAGGAAAACAAACGAAATAAAGCTTGGGTTGCCTCCCAAGAAGCGCTATCTTTTATGTCTTTAGCTAGACCGTTCTAGCTCAAGATTTATGGAGGTTAAAAATCAGACTTTGTACCCCTTAAGATATCAAGAAAAGCCCGGTCATAAGCAGAAATAACGTCGCTTTGAATTAATTCGAGCGACGGTTCTCCTGGATTATGTTCAAATCGATTTCTTATCTTTCGAGTAAATTCATCATTCAGGTCGTGGTTGTCAGGATTCATCCGCTCATTACGAATTATATTATTTTCCTCACTCATATTCAGTTCTTTGTTAGGCTCAATATTTCATCTTACCTCACATTCCGCCTCACATAGGTAATCGTCGTCTGTAGGAGGTTGATCCATAGCATTAAAAATGTTTAATTTTAAGTTCATGTTCCCAAATGACACCTTCATTACCCCCGTCCGACAGTTAATACGAGCATTAGCGGTTGCTAAGAATGGATGGCCTAAGATGACAGGAGTGTGTTTCCTAGCATCTAGCATGGGTTCAGTGTCAAGGACCATGAAGTCGACATGGTAATAGCATTTATCAACTTTAACCAAGACGTCCTCGACGATTCCTCTAGGTTTTTTAATAGAACGATCCGCTACTTGTATGGTAGCGGCCGTAGGCTTAAGTTTACCTAGTCCTAGTTGTTTATAGACTTGATAAGGTAAGAGATTAATGCTAGCTCCTAAGTCAAGGAGATCCCAATGAATGATAGTATCACCTATGACACATGATATTGTAGGCATACTTGGATCTTTATATTTTGGAGTATGTGTTGAAAAATTGAGCTCACTTTTTCTGTGAGAAAGACCTTTTTAGGAGTATGACTGCACAACTTGCGCTTTTGCGTGCAAAGGTCTTTTAGGCATTTAGCGTAAACAAAAATCTGTTTTATCGCATCGAGGAATGGAATATTGATTTTAACTTGCTTAAACACCTCGAGTATATCTTCAGTTTTTGACTTTTTCTTAGAAAAATTTGACAGCTCCTCAGTGCTTGGTGGAAAAGGCATTTTCAGAATATAATTAGTTGGGACCGGTTCTTTTTCTTTCCTAACTCTATCCACATCCTCACCCTTTTCTTTATTCAAATTTTTATTTTTATTTTTCTCACCCTCATCCGAAATTACAACAATCTCCTCATCTCGAATAGTCGTCCTCGTCGAAACGGCATTCACTTGGTCACTCGACCCCCGATTCTCGTATTGTCCCTTAGGATTTTGAATAGTTCATGCACGTAACTTTCCCTTGTTTCTATGACTCACCGCAGTAGCTATTTGTCCCATTTGGGATTCAAGCTTCGCAATGGATTGTGTATGAGAGTGCACTATTTGTGCTTGTGCTTGGACTTGAGTTTCTATGTTTTTAAGGGATGCCAACACTGTAGCCTCAAAAGTGTTATCCCTTGGAGGGTTAGGATTAGGAGGCGGGTGTTGGTATTGACTTTGTTGAAAATTGGGTCGGTAAGCATTAGGAAAATTGCTCGACATAGGATTATAGTTATTTCATGGGAATTGTTGCATAGAATTAACGTGTTGTTCAACAAATTCCGGATATTGAGATGCAAAAGGACATGCAAAGATATTATGAGACGGTTCAGAACATAATGCATATACTTCAGAAGAGGGTAGACTCGACGTTTTGTTCATTTGCATAAGTCGGTCAAGTTTTCTAGATAATTCTTGTATTTCAATTGATTGACTCGACTCAACTTTCACCTCTCGCTTAGGTTGAAAGTACCCCTCAGGACGGATAGACACCGCTTGGTGCACCGAATTCTCGCTCAAAGTTTTGAAAATTTTCCAGGCCTCATCGGCACTTTTGTGTAGGAAGGTACCCGCACAAACAATATCGACGGTATTACGAAGTGAGGGTACTAGTCCCTCGTAGAAGACCTGAACTAATTGCCACTTGAGAACTTGATGATGTGGGCATGAGCGTAACAATTCTTTAAATTGTTCCCAAGTGTCGTAAAGCGTTTCCCCATCTTGCATCACAAAGTTTGTTATTGATTTTCTTATTTGATTAGTTCTTGTGATTGGGAAAAACTTTTGTAAAAACGCCGTATGTAATGCTTCCCATGTTTTTATAGTGTTTGGCTCCAAAGATTGGAGCCAATACTTAGCTTTGTCTTTTAATAAAAACGGGAAGAGGCGCAATTTTAACTCATCATCAGTTAGGTGTTGGATTTTTAAAGTAGAGCAAATATCTTGAAAATCACCTAAGTGTTGATAAGGGTCTTCTTTAATACGACCATGGAAAGAAGGTAGTAGCGCGATGGTAGATGACTTTATCACAAAGTGAGATGCCGTCACCTCCGGTAATTCGATACTCTCCTGTGGTGTATAGGCCGTAGGGATGAAATAGTCTTTAAGCGGAGGGGGTGGAGGTATATTAGGATTATTTCCGTTATTTACGTTGTTTTCGCCGTCGGCCATTGGAATATGTTTTATGTTAATAAATCGAGTTTTCCTTAACCTTTTAAGGGTACTTTGAATTTCGGCCTGAAATAACGACAACGGTTTCGGAGTTCGACTTACTCTAAGGGTACGTTTAAGTTCAGGATCGATAGAAAATAATTCAAGTTTACTTGAACGCGTACCAAACATAAACTAAAAAGAAAATAAATTAAAATAAGGACTGACTCAACAAATACAAAAATAATCACGCAAATCAGACAACAGGCAAGCACACAATACTACTATGATGCATGTAATTATCCTTATGCAGTGATTCGTGTCAAAGCCCAGCGCCCTGGGTTTCCTAGCTAATGCAGTGCTCACTCCACAACTAACCTAATGCAAGTAATTGCGTCTCAGCGCCCTGACTTACAGTGATTTGATGCGAAGTTTCAAAGAAAGAGATTTACTTGAATTTTATTTATTTATTTTTTTTCGCGTAAGCTCCTTTGACGTGCACCACTGCTCCACTCGAAACGCTAGAATTTTGAATTCCTAAGAAATTACAAAAATTAAAAAAAAAAGTTAGTAACTTAAAACAAAAATGAAAAAAATAAGAAAAAGAAAACCTAATCTTATATTTACGAATTAACTAAACTAAGATTCTAAAACTAATTGGCTAGTAATGCAATCCCCGACAACGGCGCCAAAAATTGATCTTGTCAGAATCAAGATATAAAAAGTGTACTTTACTTTTCTAAAAATTTGTAGTAGTGAAAGTAAAAGCTCGAACCCACAGAGATTGAATACTACGCACTTTAATTTTTAAAACCTAAATTTAGTTAATTAAGAAAAACGGATTTTGAATTTAATTTGAATTAAACGAATAACAATAAAAGTAAATCTAAATTATGAAAGTAATTAAATATTTATTTTTATAATAAGTTTTAAGGAATCTAGGATTGCAAATCCACCACTAGCTTCATAATAAGGGTATTTACGAATTACTTTAGCTTATTAAGTTGGATGATAATGGAGAATTGTAGCTACAAGCCCAATTCCTCCGTCAAGAAAATAACTATGGTTCAAGCACCAACATAATCCATCTTCGATTAGCACGAATTATCCCACACTAAACTAGGGTTGTGGTATAGTCCGTCTAATCTAGGCATGGACTATTCGGATACTTGATAGCACAATTCAATTTAAGCACCATTACATGTAAATAATCTAAACAAGCACAGCAAGCATAGATCATTGAGTACACTTCCATCAAAATAGATCTAAGACAAGAGTAAACTTTGAAAGTAACGATTTAATCAATAAAAGCACGATTTATTTATAAAAATTCTCGGAACATGTAACTGTCATCCATACATAATAAAACTAAAATAAAAACATGAAATACACCCTATTACATGGCTAGGGTTTCATTGAAACGCTAGATCTTGAGTTTAGTTGGCCATATAATTGATGAACGACAAGAGGTTGATGGAGGAGGCCATGGGAATCCTTTGTCTTCTTCTTCTTCTCCTTACTTTCCTCTCTTCAATGGCTGAAGTTTTTTTTGTGTATGGATGTATCTAATGTTGTGTAATGATGTGTAACCACAAAATTCATTTTGAATAGGATTGATATAGACTTTGGAAGGATTTAGGAAGCTTTCCTAAGCCAAATCGTACTAAAACTGCTATATTTACGTTTCTGGACGTCATATGCACAAACCACCTTCGATGGGCACTTTAATTTAACAAAATACGCATTTTTGGTTTTTTCACAGATCGCTCGCGCGGCCCGCTCGCGCGTGGTCCTTTTCGCTGCACTGTGCAACTTTCGTAGAATTACGATAACGTTTTGCTCAGAACTTGGATTGACTCGCCGTTTGTGGCCACGTGTCCGTAACTCGAAGATCTACATTTTATATCCCTAGAGAAATTTCTCAAATCCAAAGTATTCCTTGTCAAAAATGTGATTTTCTGAGGTTTCTACTGTATTCATCTTTTAGCGGAATCACCGTTTGAGCCCAAAATGACTTCCAAAGCCATTAATTATTGGATTTTTGTGCATTTTCAAGTTAAAGCTCCAAAACCTACAAAATTTAGAATACTTATTAAAAAAAATTTAACAACTACATGAAATGGGCTAACAAAGCGTATTTTTAGGACTATAAACAGCAACTATTAGTCGTCGATCATGCGTCGATAAGCAAAAGTGCCAAATGGACGTGTGAAACTCGTTTTCTCTTGGTCATCGGGATAGACAGGCACTTGGTTGTAACTAGAGGAACCATCTAGAAAGCAATAAAAGCTCTGACCAGATAACCGTTCTAAGATTTGATCAATAAATGGAAGAGGACAATGATCTTTACGGGTCATGGTGTTAACCCGTGGTTTAGCGGGTAGGAATGAGATCTCCTTTTTCATTCGGCACGACCGTGATGCCCGATTTCTTTGGAACAACCTGTGTGGGGCTAACCCAATTACTATCAAAATTTGGATAAACTATACTCGCATCTAAAAGTTTGATCACCTCTTTCATTACCACCTCTTTCATATTAGGATTAATTTGTCTTTGCATTTCTCGAGGAGGTTTAGCATTTTCTTCTAAGTTTATTTGGTGCATGCATACAGACGGATCAATCCCTTTTAAGTCAACTACCGTCCAACCTAAAGCATTCGTATGATTTCCTAGGACTTTTAATAATTGTGCTTCTTGGTTCATAGATACATTAGATGCTATTATGACCGGGAGAATAATATCAGGTCCTAGAAAGGCATATTTGAGAGAGTTCAGTAATGGTTTAAGTTCAAGCGTCGGTGGACACTCAGTGGACAGTAACGCAGGTTTATGTGAGAGAGGGAGAAGGGCCTCTATCTTGGGCTTCCATGTAAGTATGCTTGTCGTGTTCACTAATTCCAATGGACTATTCAATTCTTTAATAGTTTTATCAACATCAAAATCATTAAAGTTTAAATGTGATAAACAAGCTTCTAAGGCCTCTTTGGTTAGTATAAAAGGGGCTACCTCTTCTACCAACTCATCAATTAAGTCTATCGCATAACAATCAGGCTCCTCATCGTCCCTATGAGTTTGATTTGATGCGTTAAATACATTAAGGCTAAGGGTCATATTCCCAAATGTGATATCCATGATCCTAGTCCTGCAGTTTATAATCGAATTGGCCGTAGCTAGAAATGGACATCCTAGGATAATCGGAACTTGTTTGCTATCGTCAAGGACTGGTTCTGTATCTAGCACAATAAAATCGACTGCATAATAACACCTATCTACTTTCACCAAAACATCTTCTATCACACTATGTGGAACTTTAATGGAGCGACCCGCAAGTTGTAGGGTAGCAACAGTGAGTTTTAGTTCACCCAAGCCAAGATGTTCATAAACTAAATAGGGAAGTAGGTTTACACTTGCCCCAAGATCAAGAATGGCCTGGTGGATAAATTTGTTACCTATATGACATGCGATTGTCGGTGTACCCGGGTCCTTATATTTTTAAGTGTATTATGTTGAAAAAAAGAACTGACCTTTTCTGTTAAAAAGACTTTTTTAGAAAGATGACTTCGAGATTTCTTCTTTTGAGTACACAAGTCCTTTAGAAATTCAACAAAATGAGGTATATGTTTAATGGCATCCAGAAGTAGGATATTGATTTTTACTTCCTTAAAGGTCTCTAAATGTCTTTCGGTCTCATTCCATTCTTCGCGAAGTGAGATGAGGCATCTATGCCTGGTGGAAACGGCATTCTAGGAACGTAGTTAGATGGTTTTGTTGCATTAAATGCATTAGGTGCTAGAGGAGTAGAGTTCTTCGGGGCTTGACTTTTATTCTCATCCTGTTCTTTATTGACTATCTTTCCTTTATCTTTCCTAGGTTCAAGAGGGGGTGTAACCTCCTTAGGACGTTCAGTTGCTCTCGTCTATACCGCTTTCACCTGATCACTTAGTGTACTTACTTCATATTGCCCTTTTGAATTCTGAATCGGTTGACTCAGTAACTTCCCTTCATTGCGATGATTCAACGTGTTAGCTAGCTATCGCATTTGGGATCTTGCTTCGCAATAGATTGTGTATGGGAGTTAACGAGTTGAGCTTGCGACTAAGATTGGGCCTCTAAATTTTTCAAGGATGCCAACACATTCTCTTCAAAAGAATTATCCCTTAGAGAATTAGCGCAGAAGGGAGGTTGTTGGTATTGATTGGGTTGAGGCTAATATGCATTAGGAAAGTTTGTTGTCTCAACTGATGGTCTTTGGGATGAATATGGTCCTTCATTATTAGACCTCCATGAGAGATTTGGGTGGCCTTTCCATGGCACATCAGACTTATATCTAGTAGGGTTATAATTAATCTTTGGAATTGTTGAACATCATTGATATGTTGTTCCACAAATTCCAAAAATTGTGAAGCAGATGGACATGCAAGTGTAGAGTGAGACAGGTCAGAACATAATTGACATATTTCAGAAGGAGGTGGACAATGCATATGTCCCATCATCATTACTTGATCAAGTTTCGTAGATAGTTCTTGAAATTCAATTGAACGACTCGACTCAACATGTGCTTCACGTTTAGGTTGCGGTGGAAGGCATCCCTACAAGCGTACAGACACAGCTTGATGCATTGAGTTTTCACTTTAAGTTTCAAATATTTTCCAAGCTTCATCGGTACTTTTGTGGAGGAACATTCCAGTACAAACATCATCGCCTGTGTTGCGAACAAAGGGAATAAGTCCCTCATAGAAAACTTGTACCAATTGCCATTTAGGGATTTGATGATGAGGAAACAAATGTAAAAGTTCTTTAAATTGTTACCACATATCATATAGTGTTTCACCATCTTGCATTGTAATGTTCATTATAGATTTTTGGATTTGATTAGTTCGGGTGATGGGGAAAAACTTTTGTAGGAATGCAGTGTGCAACCCCTCCCATGTTCTTATAATATTCGGCTCAAGAGATTGGAGCCAATATACTTAGCTTTATCTTTAAGAGAAAATGAAAAAAGACGTAATTTAAGTTCATCATCAGTTAAATTTTGAATTTTTAATGTAGCACATATATCTTGAAACTCACCAAAGTGGTGATATGGATCTTCCTTAACACGACCGTGGAAAGACGGAAGTAGTGCAATGGTTGATGACTTGACCTCGAAGTGAGATGCAGTCACCTCCGGCAACTCTAAGCATGATGGTGGTGTATAAGCCGTAGGAGTAAAATAATCTTTTATATGCAGGGGTTGAGGTACATTCGGGTTGAGATTAGAGGTTGAGGTATATTTAGCTTAATTCTATTCCAGTTATTACCATTGTTCTTAAGGTTGGCCATTGGAATAGGTTCTAAATTATCATTTCGTGTCTTCCTTAATTGTTTAAGCGTGTGATGTTGTCAGTGTCAAGATATAAAAAGTATACTTTACTTTTCTAAAAATTTGTAGTAGTGAAAGTAAAGGTCGAACCCACAGAGATTGAATTACTAAAGCACTTTAATTTTAAAACCTAAATTTAGTTAATTAAGGAAAACGGATTTTGATTTTGATTTTATTAAACTAAGAACAAGAAAAATAAATCTAAATTATGAAAGCAATTAAATATTTATTTTTATAATAAGTTTAAGGAACCTAGGATTGCAAATCCACCACTAGCTTCATAATAAGGGTATTTATGAATTACTTTAGCTTATTAAGTTGGATGATAATGGAGAATTGTAGCTACAAGCCCAATTCCTCCGTCAATAAAATAACTATGGTTCAAGCACCAACATAATCCATCTTCGGTTAGCACGAATTATCCCACACTAAACTAGGGTTGTGGTATAATCCGTCTAATCTAGGCATTGACTATTCGGATACTTGATAGCACAATTCAATTTAAGCACCATTACATGTAAATAATCTAAACAAGCACAGCAAGCATAGATCATTGAGCACATTACAGTCAAAATAGATCTAAGACAAGAATAAACTTTGAAAGTGATGATTTAATCAATTAGAAGCACGATTTATTTATAAAAATCCTCGGAACATGTAATCATCATCCATACATAATAAAACTAAAATAAAAACATAAATAAAACCCTATTACTTGGCTAGAGTTTCATTAAAATCCTAGATCTAGAGTTTAGTTGTCCATAGAATTGATGAACAACAAGAGGTTGATGGAGGAGGCCATGGGAATCCTTGGTCTTCTTCTTCTTCTTCTCCTTGCTTTCCTCTCTTCAATGGCTGAAATTTTAGTTGTATATGGTTGTATCTAATGTTGTGTAATGATGTGTAACCTTAAATTTGATTTAGAATAGGATATATATAGAGTTTGAAATGATTTAGGAAGCTTTCCTAAGCCAAATCGCACTAAAACAGCTATATTTACGTTTCTGGACATCATATGCACCAACCACCTTCGCTGGGCACTTTAATTTAATAAAATACGCGTTTTTGGTTTTTTCAAAGGTCGCTCGCGCGGCCCGCTCGCGCGAGGTAGTTTTTGCTGCACTGCGCGACTTTCGTAGAATTGCGATAACGTTTTGTTCGGAACTCGGATTGACTCGCCGTTTGAAGCCACGCGTTCGTAACTCGAAGATCTACATTTTATATCTCTGGAGAAATTTATCAATTCCAAAGTATTCTTTATCAAAAATGCAATTTTCCGAGACTGCTACTGCATTCAGCTTTCACCGGAATCACTGTTTGAGCCCAGAATGACTTCCAAAGCCACTAATCATTGGATTTTTGTGGATTTTCAAGTTAAAGCTCCAAATCCTACAAAATTTAGAATACTTATTAAAAAATAACTAATAACTACATGAAATGGGCTAACAAAGCGTATTTTTAGAACTATAAACGGCAACTATTCGTCGCCGATCATACCCCTAAACCTACTCTTTGCTAGTCCTCGAGCAAAAAGAATAGAACTACTAATAAAATACCTACTCCATTTTTGTCTGGATAACGATTGCATTTAGCATATGCAACAAGCCTTTTAAACCCTTAGGTGTCCCTAGTCGGACGAGTGAAGTCTCGTGAGGGTTCTCGTCAACAAGTTACCCACAACCATCTTTATTAACTTATCAATTTAAAAACTTTTATTAAAAACAAAGAACATAATATTCAATACTCCTTCATCATATAACAAAGATTTTAAATAGAATACCGAACATAAAAAAACATAATGAAACATCCACCTAAATCATGAAAAACAATCTCAAGCACATGCATCGTATAAATCAATAGAGTTCCTCATACAATTGCACGTGTGTGATATGGTAGTCAAATAAACACGCGCATGTCATGAACTTGGAAAATACTTCGGATAACCAGTTAACTATGTCTCGACTACGAATCTCACAATGTTAATTACACTCTCAAATGAAACACTCAGAAACATGTGTAATTTTTCTAATATATGGGAGCAAAGAAATATATTTTCAAAACGAGAAATGCTCACATATGACTCAAAAAAGACGCATGACACGAAAGAACGGTAGTCTCATGGATAGGATGCCAATAATCAAGAAAAATTAATCATTACCATATTTTAATCTCCCTCCTATCGTTTTCATATCCGAACCATGTTTCCTAGGATCAAATAGGACTTTTCAAAGGTTGTAATGTGGCTCAGGCAATGAGAAAGGATAGAAAGGATTCATTAGGTAATTTTCAGAATGGCATTGTAAGGCATGTTCGATTTCTTTCATTCGTCTCTTCTACCACATTCATCTTTTCATTCTCTTCTTTCATATATTTTATTTCTTTTCTTCTTTTTATCAACCTTCTTCTTCTTTATTTTTTTCAATTTTTTCCTTTCCTTTTCGTTGCTTTCTGAATAATCAATCAATAAATAATAAGGCAACCACCCCAAACATCATCTTATTTTCTTCTTTTTCTCAATCACACATCGCCTTAACACCACTAAAAGTTGATCAATCTTTCAGGGGTGAACTCCAAGTTGGCCAAATTGGAGCAAAAACAGGATAATGGTAATTAAAGAGAAATGGCATTTTAACGGCTCAAGGGGCAAACTAAGGACATGTTATCATTTATCGGTCGGCAGTAAACAAAGAAGGGCCTAAGATCATTTCCTAAGGTTATATGATTCTTCAACATTTACGACGGAAGATTATTTAGCATGGTAACAAATATTTTAACTTGACAATGAACCAAAACAAGAATAATGAGACTAAACAACAAGTAGATGCGCTATTTCAATGAAATTCGACAAACACAATGTATTTATAACCCTCAATAAAGAAAAGATGGGCTCAAAAGCTCACTGGGCTTAGTCTCCACCATGTGTTATCTAGAAATCTGAATCATATTATAGTTCACATCAAACATGTATTCAACCAACTACGTGCAGTGCATAAGTTTATGTGCAAATCTATGATATAAAACTACGATTCGAACGATACATGACCTAAAACGTCTCAACATGACTTCAGCAAATATTTAATCACATCTTCTCTTGTTTATCATTCTATAACAATCATAGTTACCAAACAAGAAGTATCAAATCAAGATTGCAAAAATGTCGGTAATCATCGTTTATTAAAGCACAAGAATCGAATTTTTTTTAAAAAAATAGTGCATAATAATGTGCCTGTGTGTGCATACCCCCAAACTTAAACCTTTCATTGTCCCCAATGAAACAATAAAACGAAAGAAAGGAGAGTAGGTAAGAAAGGAACGATAATACCTCGATCTTGATAAGCATAAACCAGGTGAACATACAATAATATGGAATCAAAGTTCAATTGCTCCAAATGGAGCACTATTTCACCTGTTAATACTTAACAAAAGAAAATAAACAAACAAATAACTAATAAAAGCAAAATATAAGTTTTTTTTTTTTGTTTTTATAATATTAGAAACCAAACTATAAGTAAAAGAACGTAATTAAAAGAAAACAATAGAAACAAAACTATCTAAACAAAGACAAACATAAATGAAAAGAACAGAAAAGAACAAACAGAAAAGAAAATAACTAACCAGGTATGGGAAACAGAAGGTAAAAGAACAACAAGAAAAAGTGGAAAAACCCCACCTCGCGCGAGCGGACCGTGCAAGCGACCCTCGCGCTCGCGAATCCCTCCGCGAGGTGGACCTGAGGCATCTTTATTTATTTTTTCAGAAAAGTTTCTGAGGCACAAACTCGCACAGGCGGAACGCGCGAGCGGATTCCTCGTGCGCGCAAATTCAAGCACGAATAGATACTGAGGCTATATATCATAAAAACTTGAAAAATTTTGTCTATGGGGGAATCTCGCGCGAGCGGACTGCGCGCGCGACTGTGGTCTTTTCCTCTTTTTTATTATAAAAATGTATATAAGTTCAAAATAAATTATCCCCCGACCCCCAAACATGTTCAGAAAACTCAAAAACTGACTAAAACGACCCAAAAACATGCAAAAATCAAATAAACAAACGAATTAAAGCTTGGGTTGCCTCCCAAGAAGCGATATCTTTTACGTCTTTAGCTAGACCGTTCTAGGTCAAGATTTATGGAGGCCGTAACTCAGATTTTGTACCCCTTAGGATATCAGGAAGAGCCCAGTGGTAAACATATACCATATCGCTATGTAACAATTCATTCAACGGTTCATCCTTTTCGGTTTCAAATCGCTTCTTCACCTTCTGAGTAAATTCGTCATTAGGGTCCAGGTTATTCAAATCCATCCGCTTATTACTAACCATAATATTTTCCTCATACGTATTTATTCTTATATTAGGTTCAATATTCCGTCGTACCTCACTCTCCGCCTCACATAGGTAATCGTCGTCTTTAGGAGGTTGATCAATAGAGTTAAAAACGTTCAATTTTAAGTTCATGTTCCCAAATGACACCTTCATTACCCCCATCCGACAGTTAACACGAGCATTAGCGGTTGCTAAGAACGGACGACCTAAGATGACCGGAGTGTGTTTCCTAGCATCTAGTACGGGTTCAGTATCAAGGACCATGAAATCAACAGGATAATAGCATTTGTCAACTTTAACTAAGACGTCCTCGATGATTCCTCTAGGTACTTTGACGGAATGATCCGCTAATTGAATAGTAGCAGCCGTAGGTTTAAGTTCACCTATTCCTAATTGTTTATAGACGTGATAAGGTAAGAGATTAACACTAGCTCCTAAGTCAAGGAGAGCCCTATGGATGACAGTGTCACCTATGACACATGAAATCGTAGGCGTACCTGGATCTTTATATTTTGGAGTAGCGTGTTGAAAAATTGAGCTTACTTTTTCCGTGGGGAAGACCTTTTTCGGAATATGACTGCGCAATTTACGTTTTTGAGTGCAAAGGTCTTTAAGACATTTAGCGTAAGCGGGAATTTGTTTTATAGCATCGAGGAATGGAATATTGATTTTTACTTGTTTAAATACCTCGAGTATATCTTCTGTTTTTGACCTTTTCTTAGACAAATGTGACGCTCCCTTAACATTTGGTGGAAAAGGTAGTTTTGGAATAATATTAGTTGGGACCGGTTCTTTTTCTTTTCTACTTTGATTCACGTCCTCACCCCTCTCTTTATTCGAGTTAACGTTTTCATCCCTCACAACCTCCCTCGGAATCTCAACAACTTCTTCCTCTCAAGTAGTCGTCCTAGTTGACACAATGTTCACTTGCTCACTCGTACCACCCACCTCGTATTGTCCCTTAGGGTTCGAAATAGGTTGACCTGGCAACTTACTCTCGGTTAAACGATTTAGCGTGTTAACTATTTGTCCCACTTGGGACTCCAGTTTTGCAATGGACTGGGTGTGGGAATGTACTAACTGGATCACCGGACCAAAGCTTTCAAGTGAGGCCAACACCTTCTCCTCAAATGCATTATTACGTGGAGGTGGAGGAGGAGGTTGTTGGTATTGACATTGTTGAGGTCTATAAGCGTTAGGGAAATTACTCATCTCATTATTATTATTATTATTCCATGAAAAATTAGGATGGTTTCTCCATGGCACGTCCGGATTATTAGTAGTCGAATTATAATTATTTCGTGGGTATTGTTGAATAGAATTAATGTGTTGCTCCACGAATTCTGGAAATTGACTTGCCGATGGACATGCTAGGATAGAATGTGACGGATCAGAACATAATGCACAAATTTCATGAGCGGGTGGGGCTGTCGTTTGGTTCATTGTTAAAAGTCGGTCAAGTTTATTAGATAGTTCTTTTATTTTAATTGAATGACTTGACTCGAACTTTACCTCTCTCTTAGGTTGTGAATGATATCCCTCGGAACGTACTGACACAGCCTAATGCATCGAATTCTTGCTTAATGTTTCAAAGATTTTCCAGGCCTCGTCGGCACTTTTGTGTAGGAAGGTACCCGCACAAATGGCATCGACGGTATTACGCACGGAGGGAATAAGTCCCTCGTAAAAGACCTGTACCAACTGCCACTTAGGAACCTGATGATGTGGACACGAGCGTAATAATTCTTTAAATTTTTCCCACGTATCATAAACGTTTCCCCATCTTGCATCACAAAATTTGTTATAGATTTCCTTATCTGATTCGTACGCATAATAGGAAAAAACTTTTGTAAAAATGCGGTGTGTAAGGCTTCCCATGTTCTAATTGTGTTTGGCTCCAAAGATTGGAGCCAGTATTTAACTTTATCTTTTAAAGAGAATGGAAAGAGCCGCAATTTTAATTCATCATCAGTAAGATTTTGAATTTTCAAAGTGGAGCATATATCCTGAAAATCTCCTAAGTGTTGATATGGATCTTCATTTAGACGGCCATGGAAAGAAGGAAGTAGCGAGATGGTAGACGACTTTATCTCAAAGTGAGATGCCGTCGCCTCCGGTAAATCAATACATGTTTGTGGCGTGTAAGTCATCGGAATAAAGTAATTTTTAAGCGGAGGAAGTGGCGGTATATTAAGATTATTCATATTATTTCCGTTGTTTCCGTCAGCCATTTTAATCGATTCGATTGTAAAAGTTCGAGTTCTACTTAATCGTTTAAGGGTACTTTGAATTTCGGCCTCAAACAACAACGACGGAATCGGCGTTCATTCGTCGTCTTGCAACCTAGCTCTAGAAGCTTGGGTTGCGGACTTACTAACTCTTAAAGTACGTTCAAGTTCAAGATCGATAGAATGTAATTCAGGTTTATTTGAATGCGTACCAAACATAAACTTAAAAAGAAAAGAAATTAAAATTAGGACTGACTCAACAAATTCAAAAATAAGCACGCAAATCAGACAACACGCAAGCACACAGTACTACTATGATGCATGAATATTATCCTGTAATGCAATGACCGCGTCAAGCCCAGCGCCCCGGGTTTCCTAGCTAATGCAGTACAATTAACCCTAAACTAATGCAAATAGCGCGTCACAGCGCCCTGACTTACAGTGGTTTAAAGCGAATTTCAAAAGAAGCAATTTATTTATAAAAAAAAATTCGCGTAAGCTCCTTTGATGTGCTAAGCTATTTCTCCCGGAAACGTTAGAATTTGATGACTCGAGAAAATACAAAATAAAAAGAAAAGTTAGTAACTCAAAATAAAACGAAAAATAAGAAAAAGAAAACCTAATCTAATATTTACGAATTAACTAAACTAAGATTCTAAAACTAAAGGTAGTAATGCAATCCCCGGCAACGGCGCCAAAAATTGATGTTGTCAGTATCAAGATATAAAAAGTATACTTTACTTTTCTAAAGATTTGTTGTAGTGAAAGTAAAGGTCGAACCTACAAAGATTGAATTACTAAAGCACTTTAATTTTAAAACCTGAATTTAGTTAATTAAGGAAAACGGATTTTGATTTTGATTTTATTAAACTAAGAACAAGAAAAATAAATCTAAATTATGAAAGCAATTAAATATTTATTTTTATAATAAGTTTAAGGAACCTAGGATTGCAAATCCACCACTAGCTTCATAATAAGGGTATTTATGAATTACTTTAGCTTATTAAGTTGGATGATAATGGGCAATTGTAGCTACAAGCCCAATTCCTCCGTCAATAAAATAACTATGGTTCAAGCACCAACATAATCCATCTTCGGTTAGCACGAATTATCCCACACTAAACCAGGGTTGTGGTATAATCCGTCTAATCTAGGCATGGACTATTCGGATACTTGATAGCACAATTCAATTTAAGCACCATTACATGTAAATAATCTAAACAAGCACAGCAAGCATAGATCATTGAGCACATTACAGTCAAAATAGATCTAAGACAAGAATAAACTTTGAAAGTAATGATTTAATCAATTAGAAGCACGATTTATTTATAAAAATCCTCGGAACATGTAATCATCATCCATATATAATAAAACTAAAATAAAAACATAAATAAAACCCTATTACTTGGCTAGGGTTTCATTGAAACCCTAGATCTAGAGTTTAGTTGTCCATAGAATTGATGAACAACAAGAGGTTGATGGAGGAGGCCATGGGAATCCTTAGTTTTCTTCTTCTTCTCCTTGCTTTCCTCTCTTCAATGGCTGAAATTTTAGTTGTATATGGTTGTATCTAATGTTGTGTAATGATGTGTAACCTTAAATTTGATTTAGAATAGGATTTATATAGAGTTTGGAATGATTTAGGAAGCTTTCCTAAGCCAAATCGCACTAAAACAGCTATATTTACGTTTCTGGACGTCATATGCACCAACCACCTTCGCTGGGCACTTTAATTTAATAAAATACGCATTTTTGGTTTTTTCAAAGGTCGCTCGCGCGGCCCGCTCGCGCGAGGTAGTTTTTGCTGCACTGCGCGACTTTCGTAGAATTGCGATAACGTTTTGTTCGGAACTCGGATTGACTCGCCGTTTGAAGCCACGCGTCCGTAACTCGAAGATCTACATTTTATATCTCTGGAGAAATTTATCAAATCCAAAGTATTCTTTATCAAAAATGCAATTTTCCGAGACTGCTACTGCATTCAACTTTCACCGGAATCACCGTTTGAGCCCAGAATGACTTCCAAAGCCACTAATCATTGGATTTTTTGTGAATTTTCAAGTTAAAGCTCCAAATCCTACAAAATTTAGAATACTTATTAAAAAATAACTAATAACTACATGAAATGGGCTAACAAAGCGTATTTTTAGAACTATAAACGGCAACTATTCGTCGCCGATCAGCGTGCTTTGTATTCAGCTTGAAAAGATGACGAGATTTTGACCTAAGGACTCTTAAAGTACATTCGAGTTTGAGGTTAAGCGGATGCAACTTGGGATGCTTCGACCGGGTACCGAACATACATTATCAGAACTACTCTAAACTAAGACTGACTCAAACCAATTAACTAAATAAACAATGTAGATAAAGAGACTAGGCACACAACACTAATATGATGTATGCAATTATCCTATTATGCAGTGATTCGCATCAAAGCCCAGTGCCCCGGGTTTCCTAGCTAATGCACATGCGCACTCCACACTTAAGCTAATGCAAGTAATGTGTTTTAGCGCCCTAACTTATAGCGCTTTGATGCAAAATTAAAACTGTCACACCCGTTCCAAAAATTTCATGGTTTTAATATGCATATTCAGATTTTGTGGATTATCAATGTTATTTGATAATTGAATTGAGAAGAGGTTGACTGTGAGTCATTGGTAAGGTGTCAGTGAGGACACGTGAACATGGCAGTTCATATTGCATGGCACGATTAAATGACATTTATATGACTTAAATGTTATTTGGTATATCTGGTATTTTATGAATACTGAATTATACCTGTGTAGTATAATTTCTGATATCTTTGATATTGATTATATCATTTTGAGAACTGTGGTGAGAACGTGAGAGATACGTTAATTGAAAAGGTAGGCTGCGTAGAGATTCCACAGAATATAGTTTTCGGACGTTATTTTGGACCCAAACGAAACTTAGTCGAAAACTTTTGGAATTTATAATTTTCACTCGTAAAGGCATAAAATGGACGTGTGCGAAGTTTCATGGATTAATGAGAAGTTTTGAGAAACTTGCGGGGAGGTAAACGTAATTCCCCGAAGGTTTGCCTATCTATAGATTGGGATGAGATTTCAATCTCATCCAAACACTCACAAATATCTAGAGAGAGGAGAGAGAAGGGAGATTTTGAGCCAACGGGCTTTGCGACGCCGATCGACGACCGTTCGTCCGACAGATTTTCTCCAGATTTCAGATTTGAACTCGTGGAGGTAAGATCTACGTTTTGATACCACTTAGGTCATGTTTGGCAAATTTTTGTAAAAAAATAAATTCTAGACTTTTGGGAAAAATCAGGTAAAACTTGTAGGAATCGCGTATAAATTGAAATTCGACGATTATTTAGCCCCCTAGACGATCCTTCAAAGTTTGAAGAGATTTGCACGAGGTATGAATTCTAGATCTATGAAATATATGGATTTTCATGTTTTGGACATCACTTTTGATATTTTTGGATCCGGGCGAAATTCATGTGTTAGTTAGGCCCGTTAATTATGCACGTGAAATTATGATAAAAGCACGTATAACTGTTTATGTGAGCATGTTATGTGTCTACTTGGGTCAAAGGGGAGTTTGGTGCAAATTCATCCGGGGTAAGCTCCTCGAACCTTGAGGATTGTGATTGTGATTGAAATGGAATTGGAATTGTGGTTGTGTCTGGATTGGAGGTGGGCCCAACCAGTACACAATACCTGGTATGGAGGAAGGCCCAACCAGTGTACGAGATGCGTGGGAGAGGTGGGCCTCCTACAGCATCGACCGGATGAATGCGTACCACTCACCCTAGAGACTATTTCTATGTGTTTTAGATGCTTAAACAATGAATTGTCATATAAGCATACATTTAGAATTGTACGCTCAATATATAGCTGAGCAGTGGAGATGTACTCCATTGCAGGTAAGAAGAAAGACAAGAAGAAGCGCGATGAGTGAGGCCGATGAACGTCGGGGAAATCACACTTGTATATGTTTTCGTTTTAAATCCTAAACTTGTGTAAGGATTTGAATATTGTAGTATGTTGTAATAGAAACATGGATTAGTTTCACAGTATGGAAATCTTGTAATTGAACATCTGTAATTGCATTTTAATATGTTGGAAATCAGTTATGGTTGTGTTTGTTGTTGGTTTTGAGAAGCATGTGTTGTTAATTTTCATCACAGGGCTGCCAGCAGGGGAGCAGTCGACTGGACCCAGGATCAGTCGACTAGATCCCGTGTGTTTGAGACACTGAAAGTGAATAGTAAGAGAAGCAGTCGACTGAACCCTTTGTCAGTCGACTGAATACTTTAGATTTTGGCTACTGCTTCTAAAAATGGAAAAGCAGTCGACTGGGTCCCTATATCAGTCGACTGGACCACTTTTGAGTAAGTTGCATTTTGGGTTCTGCTTAACCCAGTCGACTGGACCTCTGTTGAGGATTTAGGGTTTTAGTTTCTGCCAGGCACAGTCGACTGGACCCTAGTACAGTCGACTGGGCAGTCGACTGAACCTCTGTATTTTTGAAATGGATTCTTGTGAACACTTTTGATTGAACAAAACTTTTTATAACTCTGATTTCAATGGATTTTATAAACTCAGAGGGTAATGTTCCCTAAGTTTTAAATACCCAAGGTTGTTTTAAAGTTTTTTCTGCTGCGTATCATTATATTGTTGATTGGTTGAGCCTATTTCCACGCGTAGTGGGATGGGTCGTGACAAAAACAAAGCAGAGTTACTTCGTATTTGTGATTTATTTTGGCAATTTTTAGTCAAGATTTGTGATTCGTGGTGAGAAGTGCATGTTCATAGCGTATTATATGGTCTTTTATGCATACTTTTATCCCCAAGTCCCTAGATTTAGATGCATATCAATGATTAAGTGTTTTCTATGATGTTGAGACTCAAACATGTGTTTTTACACTATTTTACAGGTCATGGAAAGCAAACATTGCATAGAAAGTGATTCTGGTGAAGAGAACAACAGAAGCAGCTGAGAAAATGGCAATTTTGACAATTAAGACTTCAGATTTGGAAGATTTTCCCAGAGATATAAAATGTAGATCTTTGAGTTACGGTCGCGTGGCCGCAAACGGGAGGTCAATCCGAGGTCCGACTAAAAAGTTATGGCCATTCTCCCATCAGTGCGCAGAGTTGTCAAAATCAGAGAGTTCAAGCGATTGAAGAAGAGTTCAATCGATCGAACCTTCGATCGATCGAACTAAGCTCGATCGATCGAACTCTTTAATCATCCAAAAGTTGCGTAAACTCTGCGGGAACCCTATATATACGTCGTTTTGACGCCAGACGAAGGGAGGACGCTCCAGAACGCAGAAAACAGCAGTTTATGGTAGTTTTAGGGTTAGATTAGGAGTAGAATAGGTTAGATTGATGTTTTTCTTCCTCTTTTCTATTGTATTACTGAAGATTATTGAAGATTTCAAGTTTATTTCAAGTTATAATCATATTATATTCAGGTGTTTCCTTTCCTTTATCTCTATTTCATTGTTTATGAGTTTATATGTTATGATTGCCTTGTTTTACTATCTCTGCATTAGATTTATCATGTTTCCGTAGTTTAGACGTTGGGAATATGTGATGAAACATTGATTATTAGCCTCTGCCATGCAATCTTTAGAAAACTTGGGCTCGATCGATCGAAGATCTTTCGATCGATCGAACCAGCCATAGTAAAGCGATCGAAGACATTTCGATCGATTGAAGGATGATGCAGTCCGATCGATCGAGAGCGCTTCGATCGATCGAACTTGTTAAATCCTGAGATGATTCTTTTAAGTATTCCATGACTTTCTGTTTTAGAAATCTGTCATCAAATTGTCCCAATAAGCTCAGTTTGTCACAACAGTTTTTAGAACTTAAAGCCTTAAGGCCTTTTCTTCAATGACTTTTGAAAACCACTTTGAATGCTAACACCATTCAGAGTGCAAGTAATAACTATTGTTTTAAACCGTCTTCTATGTATTTTAAATCATTTGTGATGATGTAGTCCCGGTCATGAAAGGGCTATTGATTCTATATCTTTAGAAAAATACGGAATACTGAAGAGGAATAAACTCCATAGAACATCAGTGAGTATGCATGGTAGATGGTTAGGATCAATGTGGATTCACGTGTTTCCAACACCTTTAGTTCATCTGTTTAATTAGTTATGTTTCTTTATACTTTAGTTTATTAGTTAGTTTACTTTAATTAATTAGGATTCGTAGAACCTTCACTTCTATATTCTTATTTTCTTTTCTTTTGTTTTAGGTTATAACTTAGTAGACATTCTCCCTATTCCTTCCCTGTGGGATCGACCTGGACTTATCCAGTATTACTTGCACGATCACCTACACTTGGGTGTTGCACAAGAGCGCACAACTATTTAGTCGTGTCAAGTTTTTGGCGCCGTTGCCGGGGAAGGCAACTAGGTTAGGATTTTACTAAGTTATTTCCAATTTTTCTTCTTTTACTTAAAAAAAAAAAAAAAAATTCTTTTGTTTAAATATTTTGGGTAAACATGTCTTATCCATATTACCCTCCATACAACACAAATACCACGAATGGGTACACATTAGGTAATGAGAACTATACCCCGAGTTGGCAAGCACCCACATATGATGCACATTATCAGCCTGAGTGCTACCAATCACCACAATGGGAAAACCATCGTGTTAGTCCCCCATGTTATCAAACGTATCAAGAACCTCCACCTGGAGAGTTCTATCAATCGCAATGGGGATATGACCAAAATGATAGTGTAGGATATAATAGTAGTTCCCACGATTACCAAATGCACCAAGACTTTCCTTCTGGGGAGTCTTGCACACAAACACAATGGGAAGGGGACTATTACCAACAACAATGGGGTGAAACTTCATATAGTTATAATGAGGAGAATAACCAAGTTGAGGATAATGGTATGTTAGAATTGCTGCTTAGTGAAATGAAAAGGCTAGAGAGTGCAATTGATAAATTAGGAGCTAGATATCAACAAGCATTTGATAGCCAACCTTTAGAAGACTATACCAGTCCTTTAACGCTACAACCTGAATTTCAAGACACTAACAATGGAATGGAATTAGAGGACAATGATGGGTTCATACCGAGTGAGGTTAACAACTCATTTGAGAAAGTGATAACCCAACAAGAACTCCAAAACCAAACCATTGAGCATGAAGTTGTAGAACCATCTTCTCCTCAACATACAACCCCAGACATCAACTCCTTCACTGCCTGGATAAAACTGCACAATTTCTTTGTCCAAAACACCTCAATAGATGACATATATAGTGAGGAGAGTTACAAGGATGAGAATGAGGTTTTAAAAGATGACGGGAGTTTAGGTGATTGCACGCAATTAGGAAAGGAAGAGTTCCCTGTTGACTCTACCCCTACCTTTGAAAGTGACCCTAGAGAGGACATAATTGAAAAATCTAAATCTGATTTAGATTCTTGTGATATTCATGAACCCTCACCTCTTTCGATCGAAGATGTGGTGTCACCAAGTTGCCCATCACCTATCCTTGCTATCAATCAAAGCTCTCGTCCTGAGCTTGAATGTTATGTGTACCCCATTCGTGAACAAATAGAATGTGTTGTGGAAGAGGATGGTAAGGATACTAGCACATGTTCTTCACAAAATTTTAACTTTCAAAATTCTTTGAGAGAAGACTTGGAAAATATTGGGCCCACTTTAGATGATATTAAAATTCAACAAGAAGCTAGCAATCTTCTAGACTGCTTGACCTTCTTGAGTGATTATGACATTGAGGCCCAAATAGATAGCTTTATCCAAGTCCAGTCCAAAACCATGTGCATAGAACAGAAATTCAATTCCTATGATTATATCTCCATAGATTCTGTTCTAGGACAAGCGGAGGGTGGTGAAGCTTCATTAGAACATCACTTCGACCCTGCCCCTTTTATTGAACCATGGCCTCCCCCTGTTTTTAGTATTAAAATAGAGGCTGTTATAGGAAATACCAACACCAAAGATCGTTTCTTGAGAATAATTCCTAAAAAGTGTGGTATTCTTCTTATAACTATGCCCAACAAATTTGGAAGCCATTGGTTTTGCATCATCTCCTCTGACCTTGAGCCTGACATTAGTTGGGGGGAGTTGCATTTTTATGAGGATCTCAAAAGTCTTGTCATTGTTAAATTATTTCACTGGGAAGATCCTCAAAAATTTCGGTTGTTACTTTATGATAAATATCTTGATTAACCGAGGTTATTTACTGAGTAGTTGTATTATATTCTGTATTTTTTTTTCCTTGTTGCTACTAATGATTTTGCAGGTAACTTAAAAAAAAAATTTGGATATTAATGCCTCGAGGTAACATCCTTCCTTCTCTCGCTTTACTTTACATGTCCATGTGCTTAGTTTAGAACATTGGGGACAATGTTTAGTTTTAGTTGGGGGGAGTGAGTCATTGCATGCCTCATATCTTTTTGTTGTACTTTAGTGTCATATACCTGCTTAGCAACATGTGACTCAGTAAATTAAAACTGTCAAAAATTTTTAATTTTTTTTTTAAAGATAATAAAATGGTTCTTGTATTTCTCTCATAGTTAATGTAGTTAGTTATGATGCAGTAGTGTTATTTTCTGTATGCTATTAGTATGTGATACACTATGATAGTTTGTTTACTATCTTAGTTATAGTATGCTTTATGCCTTTTAATCTTCAAATACTTTGAGCACGTTGTGACAACCTTGTACTTAGCTAAAATGGATTAGTAAGCATAGTTTAAGTGTCTTGAAAGACTGTAGTGGAGACTAATAACCCAAGTGAGCTTTTGTGCCATTCTTTGTTTTTGAGGGTTTTATAAAATTACTTTTACTTTTTGAAAAGCGTATTAATTCGTTGAAAGTCTCATTTTCTTCTTCATTTTGACTGATCACTAGAAGAGAACGTTTAGGATTTACCAAACTTTAGAGCTCTTGAATTTATTGAAATGAATTATCCTATTAACTTAGAAGATGATTTAGGCCATCTTTTGACCATACATGGATAATACAGCCTTGGCCTACCTCTATGCTATTCCTTTACTTCACCTCTTGAGCTTATCATAATCGCCTTGTCTTCACAATCCTAAAGTCTATACCAAACTCCAAATTAGGAGTTCAAGCATCAGTTCTTTATTTAGGTGTGATTGGGATGTGTTACGTATGTTAGTGTGAATAAGGAAAAGTTGGCAAAGAAAAAAATGAAAGAAAAAAAAAAAAAAAAAAAGCATGAGAAGAAAAAGAAAAAAAAATGCCAATGGTTGTTACAAAAGAAAAAAAAAGGAATGAAAAGAAGAGTGTGAAAAAAATAAATAAAAGAAAAGAAGAAGAGAGAGATTGGAGATGTGGGAAGTTTGAAAAGTTATAGTAGATATTTCAATCACATCCTTTGACCCAATTGAATATCACGAGCCTTTTTCTTCTTAATCTAACACCTCTTTTTCAAAGTCCTGATGATTTTAAGTAAATTGGATTTGAAGTTAAGGTAATGAGAGAGTTATCCACGGTATCTCGCTCTTCTAGTGAAAAGTGTCCATTCATGAGACGTTGTGCACTAAAATGTCCGTTTTTCTATTTAGATATGAGAAGCATTAGATTCCATTTACAATTACTCTTTATAGCTTCCATATCATGAGTGATAATTATTATACCTAATTCGGAGTGATTTCATCTTGAGAGTGTAATCCCGGTGAGAGTTGAGTCAAAATGAAAGTCTTGATAGTATCTTAGGTTATGCAAGCTTTGAAATTAAAAGTTGTGTATTTTGGTTGTCCATTCACACACACACTTGAAGATTAATAGGTATGGAATATTCTAATAACTTTGATAGTAGATTAACTGTAATGTGTGTGTTGCAGGGCTATGACATACTAGAGAGTTTCATGAGATTGTTGAGCTTAACTACATTGCTAAAAGAGAGGAAAAATTTCTTGAAAACATTTAAATGAGAACCATTACCTTAAACATGAATTTTGTGGGTAAATTCACTGCAAACCCTCACGAGACAACACTCGTCCACTAGGGGGAACCTAGGGGTTTAAAGGCTTGTTGCATATGTTAAATGCAATCGCGATTCCTGCGAAAGTGAGTTAGGATTTTAATTTATTTTGTTTTCATTTTTAGAGTTAAATAAACACTGTTGTAGTTCGCTTCATTGCTAGGGACTAGCAACGAGCTAGTTGGGGGGTGTGATTCGTGGTGAGAAGTGCATGTTCATAGCGTATTATATGGTCTTTTATGCATACTTTTATCCCCAAGTCCCTAGATTTAGATGCATATCAATGATTAAGTGTTTTCTATGATGTTGAGACTCAAACATGTGTTTTTACACTATTTTACAGGTCATGGAAAGCAAACATTGCATAGAAAGTGATTCTGGTGAAGAGAACAACAGAAGCAGCTGAGAAAATGGCAATTTTGACAATTAAGACTTCAGATTTGGAAGATTTTCCCAGAGATATAAAATGTAGATCTTTGAGTTACGGTCGCGTGGCCGCAAACGGGAGGTCAATCCGAGGTCCGACTAAAAAGTTATGGCCATTCTCCCATCAGTGCGCAGAGTTGTCAAAATCAGAGAGTTCAAGCGATTGAAGAAGAGTTCAATCGATCGAACCTTCGATCGATCGAACTAAGCTCGATCGATCGAACTCTTTAATCATCCAAAAGTTGCGTAAACTCTGCGGGAACCCTATATATACGTCGTTTTGACGCCAGACGAAGGGAGGACGCTCCAGAACGCAGAAAACAGCAGTTTATGGTAGTTTTAGGGTTAGATTAGGAGTAGAATAGGTTAGATTGATGTTTTTCTTCCTCTTTTCTATTGTATTACTGAAGATTATTGAAGATTTCAAGTTTATTTCAAGTTATAATCAGATTATATTCAGGTGTTTCCTTTCCTTTATCTCTATTTCATTGTTTATGAGTTTATATGTTATGATTGCCTTGTTTTACTATCTCTGCATTAGATTTATCATGTTTCCGTAGTTTAGACGTTGGGAATATGTGATGAAACATTGATTATTAGCCTCTGCCATGCAATCTTTAGAAAACTTGGGCTCGATCGATCGAAGATCTTTCGATCGATTGAACCAGCCATAGTAAAGCGATCGAAGACATTTCGATCGATTGAAGGATGATGCAGTCCGATCGATCGAGAGCGCTTCGATCGATCGAACTTGTTAAATCCTGAGATGATTCTTTTAAGTATTCCATGACTTTCTGTTTTAGAAATCTGTCATCAAATTGTCCCAATAAGCTCAGTTTGTCACAACAGTTTTTAGAACTTAAAGCCTTAAGGCCTTTTCTTCAATGACTTTTGAAAACCACTTTGAATGCTAACACCATTCAGAGTGCAAGTAATAACTATTGTTTTAAACCGTCTTCTATGTATTTTAAATCATTTGTGATGATGTAGTCCCGGTCATGAAAGGGCTATTGATTCTATATCTTTAGAAAAATACGGAATACTGAAGAGGAATAAACTCCATAGAACATCAGTGAGTATGCATGGTAGATGGTTAGGATCAATGTGGATTCACGTGTTTCCAACACCTTTAGTTCATCTGTTTAATTAGTTATGTTTCTTTATACTTTAGTTTATTAGTTAGTTTACTTTAATTAATTAGGATTCGTAGAACCTTCACTTCTATATTCTTATTTTCTTTTCTTTTGTTTTAGGTTATAACTTAGTAGACATTCTCCCTATTCCTTCCCTGTGGGATCGACCTGGACTTATCCAGTATTACTTGCACGATCACCTACACTTGGGTGTTGCACAAGAGCGCACAACTATTTAGTCGTGTCAATTTGCATAAGCTCCGTTGATGTACACCGCTGCTCCACTCCAAACCTCTAGAATTTGATGACTGAAGAGCTGTAAAACAAAGGATAATTTTAGCGACTTGAAAATTAAACTGAAAAAATAAGGGAAACAAAATCTAACCTAATATTTACTAACCAACCAAACTAAAATTCTAGAAATTAAAGGCAAAAATATCCAATCCCCGACAATGACGCCAAAAATTGATTTCGTCAAAATCAAGATGAAAAGTATGCTTTACTTTAAAAGATTTGCAGTGTGGAAGTAAAGGTCGAACCCACAAAGACTATTTTTACCCTTTAATTTGTAAAACCTAGATCTAATTAGTTATAGGAAAAGGGAATTTGATTGAATTTTAATTGAAGTACTACTATAAACTAAACTATGGAAATATGGAAATACTGAAATTAAACTAAGTAAACAAGTGCAATATTTAAAGTGGTTTTAATATATGTGAATGGGATCTAGAGTCAAACCCACCACTAACCATGCATTGGGGGTCTATACTTCCTACTTTAAGATTTATGATTGGATAGTTAAGATCTACCATAGCTACGAGCCCAGTAGCATCAAAAAGAGGATATTACTAGTTCAATCTAAGCATAACTCATCTTCGGTTGGCATGAATTGCCTACCTATAACTAGGGTGTAGCACAATCCATATTCTCTAGGCATGAATCATAAAAGATAAAAACATCGCAACCATGTAAGCACTATTGCATGTAAATACTCCTATTAATCACAAAAATCAAAGAAATACAAGGGAGAATCTAAGACAAGAATAAACCCTAAATATTATTAATTTTTAACATTAAAAACTGATTATGTATTTATAATCCTCAAAGATACAATCAACTATCCAAGTACATAAAACCTAAAGAAGAAAAGCAAAGAAATCCCCTTTGCATAGCTAGGGTTACATTGAAACCCTAGACTAGATGTTTAGTTGCACATGGTGGATGAAAACATGGAGATGGAGATGATTGTTGCCATTAGAAACCTTCAAGCTAGATCTTCTTCTTCCCTTGCCTTGACCTTCCCAAGTTGCCTCCAAAATTGTATGTATCAAAATTGAATTAGAATTGAGCATATATAGATCTCGAGGGATTAGGAAGGCTTTCATAATCCTAATCTGACTAAAACATCTGTATCTTCTTTTTTGAACGTATTCAGGCAATTTTGTTTGCGTAGGGGTCTTTAGCACATTAAAATACGTAACTTTGATTTTTTCCACAGATCGCGTGAGCGGGTCACGCGAGCGTGATGATGGTAAATCGCGCGAGTAAGCAGCACGAGCAAAATGGTCTTCTTTTATTGTTTTGCCCTGTTTTCACACCTCAAATAGCCTGGGAGACCTGCTTTCTTCTAAAACCTGATAAAGAGTGAAAAATGAAGTAAAAGCATGAGAAAACAGGTTACTAAGCGCTAACAGATCCAAAAAAAAGGACTTTGATCAGGACTATTCGCTCCCGATCAAAAAGTTTCCTCGCATTCCTTGCTCCATACAAACTTCACCCCCTTACGAGTAAGCTTTGTCAAAGGAAAGGCAACACCCGAGAAGTCTTTCATGAAGCGGCGATAATAACCGCTAGACCCAAGAAACTACAAATTTCAAACATGGTCCGTGGCGACTGCCAATCTAACACGGCTTCAATCTTGGAGGAATCTACTGTCACACCACTTCAAAACCACATGACTAAGAAATTTAACTTCCAAAAACAAAAACTCATACTAGGAAAGTTTGCCAAAGAGGCGATGTCCTTGTAAGGTTTATAAAGTAATATGCAAATGCTCCTTATGGAGCTCCTGAGTAGGTGAGTAGATGAGAATGTCATTAATAAACACAATGATAAACTTGTCAAGAAAAGGGTGAAAAATTCGTTGCATTAAGTCCATGAATGCAGCCGGAGCATTGGCCAACCCAAAAGGCATAACCAAGAATTCAAAGTGGCCATAACGAGACTGAAATGCTATTTTAGAGATATCGAAATATCTTACTCAAAGTTGATGATAACCCGATCGGAGGTCGACCTTTGAAAAATTTGTTGACCCTTGAAGTTGGTCAAACAAATCGTCAATCCTAGAAGAGGATACTTGTTCTTTACGGTATCACGATTGAGTTTACAGTAGTCGATACATAGACGAAGTGTTCTATCCTTCTTCTTCACAAAAAGGACCGGAGCCCCCTATGGTGATACACTAGGGCAAATGAAACCCTTGTGTTGGAGGTCTTCTAACTAGAGCTTCAACTCCTTTAATTCGGCCGGTGCCATACGATAGGTAGGGATAGAAATAGGCGAAGTGCTCGGTACGAGAACAATCAAAAACTCAATAGAGCGAATCGGGGGTAGGCCCGATAGGTCTTCTGGAAACACATCCGGATACTCGTAAACTACGTGAGGTAACTCTCCGAAGGTAACCTCATTCTCGGTGGCCACCAAACTAACCAAAAATCCCAAAAAAAAAAACTCCTTCCAACCATGAAGTGTAGTCTAAGCATATTTATCAAAACTTAAATAAAGCACATTGTCATGATTTCAACTTCCATTCAAGAACATACGCCCACTTAATCATGAAGGAAGAAAACACGTAAACACCACGAACACATAGCACTTAAGTAAATACTCAAGAAAGATAGGTTTGAATTTATAACACACCAAATGTACTCTAAGCTTCATAGTATTTTGGATTTATCTTAGTTTACATATAATACACTATATTAGAGAGTTATATGAACTACCTTGGATTCTTAGAATTTTTCCTAATCCAGAAAAGTAGTTAGATGAGACAAACTTTGGTGCCCATGCGTGCTCCTTTTCGTAAGGAATAACTTTGATGCATGAAGATTTGTCCGGTGATCGCCGAATCTAGATGATACTAAGGGTTTTATCCCTAAGCTTCTAGGGTTCCAAGGTTTTGAGGCTTTAGAGAGAGAGGAGAGAAATATATATATAGAGAGAGAGAGAGTTGACAACTTATGAAAATAAAACCTAACATGTTCTATTTATAGTCAGTGATTAGGTACAACTCTTAAAGCACATGCTACCACTCGCATAAGCTGCTATATCTCACTAACCGTACCAGTTATGGCAAAATTTAAAACACAGATAGTGAATCATTTGAGCACACGCTCCTTTCAGTTCAAAAATCTCATTTTTTTGAATTTCAGGTCAAGTCTAACATCACAGGTACAAATGAACAAAATACCCCTATGACTAATTTTTTGGAAAAGTTTAAAATTAGTCTCCATTGTCATACCAAGTATTTAAATGTTCAATTAACGTAAACTAACACTTACGCAAAAGAAAAAAAGTGCAAGTTATTACACAAATATACACACGCGTATATATATATACATCCGGATACACATATATTTAACTCACCAAGTTTTCGCACTAAATCCCACAAAGATTTGGTGACCGATTAGATCACGATGAACGAACACCTACGCGAGTCCGTGATCCCTTCTCTTTCTTCTTCTTCTTCTTCTTCTTCTTCTTCTTCTTCTCTCTCTCTCTCTCTCTCTCTCTCTCTCTCTCTCCGTATGTTATCTCTTTTCTTTTCTTTTCTTCTCTTCCCTTTTTTTCTGTTAACATTAGGGCTAGGGTTTAATATATGTATATATACTACACACACATCACATATTAATAAAACATACACAAGTATGTAAATCCTGTTTTTTGTCTTACAGGCTCACAAAAAAGGCTTCATATGGGCCCGAAATACATTCCAAAGTACTAAAATGAGTAGCACAATGGGTGTACATGACCCGGGTACTTAACTTAAATGTTAATTACATTATTTAACACAATTATGGGCCTCTAAGCACTACTCAAAAATAAACACATCAACTATTTACTAACTTGTTCAACTTAAATTTTTACAACTTAACTCCACCACTTAGCTCTACAAAATTTAACACAGTAATTAATAGTAATTGAAATAAATACACATAGATAAATAAATGACTATAAATATATAAATGCACACAGCTAGTTAATAACACATAAAATAGGTTATTTCATTAACAATTTGTTTTTTAAAAAATGAATATTTATATCAGGAAAATTCGGGGTATTACATAAACATGCTATTCAAAATAATCATTACATTCCCTTCTCCACAGCCATTTATCCACAACCACACAGAACTGACTCAATAATTCAACAAAAAAAAAAATGCATGTTCTCAACAACATTGATAAGATTCAACACTTGCATTTCATTTCTGTTTTCTACTATCTTCTGTCTAAGCAGAAATAGAGTAATGCAAATTGTAATTACATAATAAATAGTTAATTTAATAGTTTTCAAGTTGAAGAGATCTTCATAACACTGATTTCATATCAAGTTCACATTTTTGTGCCCAAATTAATACATAAAATCACAACATATAGTCAGAACAAAATATTCAAAGTGCGGATATATATATACATAGAGAGAGAGAGAGAGAGAGAGAAAAAGAGAGAGAGAGAGAGAGAGAGAGAGAGAGAGAGAGAGAGAGAGAGAGAGAGAGAGAGACGTACAGAGTTGAGGGTGTCCCAAGCGAACCATCGGTGGAGAAGTGGCCCTGTCAACATAGGCAATACAGTAAATGACCATGACTCATTTATGTTTCAAACCAAACATGAGAATTAGAATTGAAAAATCAATTCTATTTTTTCTTTTCTATTCTCTCTAATTCAATTCTATTCCATTTTACAATCAAACCAAATGGAGTGTCAATGTTGCGGTGGTGGTTGTGTATTTATATGTTGTATCGATTATAGTGGCCATCGAAGAATTGTTTCCATAAGTGGGCGAAGTGGAGATCGGTGGTTTTTTTTTTTTTTTTTTTGGTAATGTCTGGCCCAGTTTGTGCGCACCTTGACTAATCCCCTTATGACTTGAACTCTAAACGTCTTAGATAGTACACCAAAGAAGCTTACCATTCGACATATGGTTGGAGATCGATATTGGTGAGGAAGAGAAAAGCGATTTTGGGGCTAGGGTTTGTAGTTGCGAGTCGAGAGATTGTAAAGTGAGGAAAAAGAAGGGGTTTGGGGGGAACAAAATATTAGGGGGGTGTTCAATGCATTTTTATAGTGCAAAATATTTCATTTGGGGTAGTTTGTCACCGTTTGTGACAGTGACAATTGTACCATAAACATTGTCACTGCTTTGGCCAGTGACAAGCTATAAGTTTTGGCATCAATTCCAACTTGTCAGTGCTGAAGACAGTGACAAAATTGGTGAAAATAATAGTGACAAATTTGTTATTTTGGTGTTGTGTAAAGCCTCCTCCGATGCCCAAAGTCAGTGTATATCGAATCAAAAACTCTATGATAAAAAATGACAATGAATATCAATTATCTACCTATTGATCTTGTTTCTTCTCTTTTATATCCGCTCATAACTTCCACTGCCCACTAGTTTGCCAGTTCTTCACGTTGCCCCATCTGCATCCTTTCTGGGCCACCACTACGGATCATGTGCTCTCTCCATGATCTGAAGAGTTCGTCCTGCCAGCAACCGCCTTGGGCTTCTCCTTCTACTTGTTAAGACCTTTGGACAACTACGCATCTGGGCTGGCCCAAATGCTTTTATTGTCACCTGGCCCAACAACCACAAGGGTCCACTTCGCCACACTCAGGTATAGGGGTCGCAATGGGGGCACGTTTCCTGGGTTCCCCGCCCCGAATAGGTAGGGTATGGGGGAGACTTATAAGGGTTAAGGGCGGGTATGGGGGTAGTTTTCTCAACCAGAGTCGGGTTCGGGTCGGGGTTGGGGTCGGGGGTATGGTCAAAAAACCCGAACCCCGCCCCGATTATATTAAAAAATTACACTTATGCCCTTATATATCAAATATATTATCTAAACCCTTGGAGTATAAAATACTCCTTACAACTTGTTACAAGGGATTAGCCTCATTTAGGGCACAGAATCACAGACTCACGCAGTGACGCACAGTATGTATGTCGTTCTCTTCCGCCGCTGCCGAGACTCTTCCACTGGACCACCACCAGCCTGCAGCTCTCCTTCTCTCTGTATGTATGCTGTTCGCCCCCCCCCCCCCCCCCCCCCCCCCCCCCTCTCTTTCTCTCTCTCTCTCTCTCTCTCTATTTGTGAATCAGTGATATGACTCTCTCTCTCTCTCTCTCTCTCTCTCTCCTCCACAAGACCACAACACCGCAGCCGCCGGCCCATTGCCAGTAGCTCTCGCCGTCCTCTTCAAACCCTAGCATCCCAAATCAGGCAATATATATATGTACAGATCTGTGTTCGTGAATCGTGAGTGTGATTGTGTCAATGTGTGTTCCGTGTATATATATATATATATATGTGTGTGTGTACAGATCTTACTGAAATGAGTTGAGTTTTGATTTCAAATCTCACTACTCACTAATTATATGCTTCTGAATGGCAATAGTTGACTTACTAATAGAAGGGTTTTTATATTTCTTTCTTTGTTTTTTGCATTTCTTTTTTTTTTCTTTGTTTTTTTTAATCCTACTTGGTACCAGCACTCAGCAGCATCTCTCTCTCTTTGTATGTAAATCCTCATTTTTTTTAATATCCAGTAATAGGGAAAAATGCATTAAAAAAAAACAGCACTAATGGGGGAAAATGCATTAAAAAAAACTGCATTTTTCAATTTGTTTCAAAGAAAAAAAAAACTCACTCTTAATCGGGGCGGGGAGGGATCGGGGTCAGGAAGAGATATTGTACGAGGCTGAGCGGGGGCGGGGGTGGGGGCGGGGGCGGGGGAGGGTTCAGTGAAGCGGGCGCCGTTGCCATCCCTACTCACGTAGGCTCACATGGTTCTAAGTCTAACTTGTACACATACCAGTTCCTTATATACAGAGTCTTAATTATGAATTTATGACACACCAATGTTGGTTTGACTAAGAATTAAATTTATGAAAAAAACTAAACTTACTTGTATGAAATAGCACTTATCAAACACATAATCATTGTTATGCTTGTCCACTTAATAAAAACTGCAGAATCGGTAATTTCTCTTCCCAAACAGTCCCTTAGCCGTCAACAAACTCCAACTTTAGAAAAAGCGCAAGCGGTGAATCCCATCGGCAAACAAATCCAACGTTTTGTTCGTTCATAATCGAGCGGCTAAGCCTTCGATCCGTGTACTTCTAGTTGATTGGTCCAATTTCAAAACCCGAGCCACTATATAAACGAAAGACTGACCCTCGCAATCCCAACACTGGTCCACTCTCTCTCTCTCTCTCTCTCTCTCTCTCTCAAAAAATCCCCTCCCATTTACCAAATCTCTTGGCCATTTAATTCCATTGTCTGCAACATCAATGGCGGGTCGCGGCAAAACCCTTGGTTCTGGAGCGGCAAAGAAGGCCACATCTAGGAGCAGCAAGGCAGGTCTTCAATTCCCAGTCGGTCGTATAGCTAGGTTCTTGAAGGCCGGCAAGTACGCCGAGCGAGTCGGTGCTGGAGCTCCGGTCTATCTCGCCGCCGTCCTCGAGTACCTTGCTGCAGAGGTACCCCTCTTTCTCTCTTTCTCTCTCTCTCTGTCTTAATTTCTCTCTCTATTGCTCAGTTTCCAGTTTGTCATCGAAATCCCCAATTTCTAGGGTTTCGAATTAGTGTAATAATTTTACAAGGGGCTTAAACCTCTTTCATTCTCTGTTGCTCAATTTGAGTTTCTCATGAAAATTCGCTTGTTTTTTTTTTTTTCTCTATGGAACGAGTGTTTAATTTGTACAATTTTGGCGTTTGCAGGTGCTTGAATTGGCCGGAAATGCAGCTCGGGACAACAAGAAGACTCGAATCGTGCCTCGACATATCCAACTCGCTGTGAGGAACGACGAAGAACTCAGCAAGCTTCTCGGGGACGTGACCATTGCCAACGGAGGTGTGATGCCCAACATTCACAACCTTTTACTCCCCAAGAAGACTGGCGGCGGATCTTCGAAGCCCTCTGGTGATGACGACAGTTGAATCTTTTTTATTTTTTATTTTATTACTGTTGTTCAGTTTAGTATAAAAAAAATTAGGGTTTTCAGAGTCAGGTCTTTTGTTTTTTGCTGGGTTGTTGGATTATCAACAATAGTTTGTAGTAGACAATTTAGTTAGGGTTTCGTTTAGTGATGTGAATATGAACCAATCTTATGTGTTACTTTCTCTCTAACAACCCGTTTGGTATGCCACAAATTAGAAAATAATTGATTTACAATTATTATTTGTGACAATTCTTGTGTTTGGTTTGACAAAAGAATTGATTTTCAATTTAAGTCAATTCTCACTAATTCTTGTTTTAGTCTAAAAACAAATTCTATTACTTTTGGTAGAATTTGGTGAGAAATGATTTCACTTTAAGTGAAATAATGTGATATACCAAACTTATTTCTATATATTTCACATTTTTTCTCTTTATATGGGCAATGTAGTAAATGATCGTGATTCATTTTATTTCATTTCTCTTTCAAACCAAACCAAATATGAGAATTAGAATTGCAAATCAATTCTATTCATTTTTTTTCTTTTCTTTTATATTCTCTCCAATTCAATTCTATTCTATTTTAGAATTATACCAAACAGAGTGTAACTGATTGAGCTTAGTTTTACATTGATGAAAGTCTGAATGTGCCTGCTTTTAAAAAAAAAATTGTTTTAGATGTTTGGGTTGTTTAGTTTAGCTTGACATTTGCAAATTGGTTTAAGAAAAAATAAAATAAAATAAAATATTTGAGACTTTATTCCGATCATTGCCATTTAGATAGTCAATGCAATTAAGGGTTGATTAAAAGAATCCTAAATGTGTGTTCTTTTTTTTTGGGTTGACTGTTAAATTGAGTGTGGATTTCAAAAAAGGGTCTAGCATTACTCCTATTGTTATTCATGATCAAGTTGTTGGTAATTCTCTAGTGACGAGCCATGGATTAACTATTTGTTACTTGTTTATCAAAATCCTTGTCCATTACATATGTTGTGGAAGTTAAAATTAGAGTAGATGAATATGACTATATTTTTGAAAATATAGTAAGATAGTTAGGCCATGGAATTTTAATTTTTTTGACTTTAGACAATGAGGCCAATTGGCCGCATTGGAATTTTATTTTATGGTAAGAAGAGAAGTCTTTTTTTCAAAAAATAGATTGTGGTGCAAAGTTGTTGCACTTAGGGGTGAGCAAACACGAAGTTAACCGAACAAACCGAATTTCAATTTTAGTTCGGTTATTTTAGTTAAAAATTTCAGTTCAGTTATCAGTTGTTTATAGGCAAAATTGAGCTAAATCGAAAATCGAAATTTTATTTTTTATTTTCAGTTTCTATATTATTAATATACTTATACATAATTATAAATAATAAAATATAAGTATTTTTACAATTAAAAACAAAGAAAAGTATGCGTTCTTTGTAATATGAAAGAAAAAGGAAAAAAAAACATAAAAAAGTTGTGAAAAATGAAAAAAAAAAATTAAAATAAAAATTGGATTTTTTACATTTTGGTTAACCGAATAACCAAACCGAACCGAATTTATAATTCAGTTAATCGAACCGAACCAACCGAATTAAATTTCAGTCAGTTAACAGTTGACAATCTTTCCAACCGAACCCAAACCGAACCGAATAGTGTCGAACCGAACCGAACCGACCGAATGCCCACCCCTAGTTGCACTGGAGTTTGGAATTTCATCCCTTTTTTTTTCTTCCTAAGACTAAGAAATATTATTTGTAAAGGATTAGATTGTAATGGGCAAATTGCATTTGTGCCATTGTGGTTGTGGCAGGGATCGGGTCGGGGTCTCGATGGAACCGAAATTGATCAGGCTGTGGATGGTTCTTAGTTTTTTGGCCCAAATCCGAACTCACAATAATCAGACCCGAACCGGGAAATATGGGTCGGTTCGAGTCTTGGGTCTTCTTCTCTTCTGTTTTTTCCCAGTCAAAAAATAAAAAAAAAGCAAAATTTCAACTCCAATGGATTCCAGAAACATCCTTTCTCTCTCCTAACCGACACATGTTCTTAGTTGTAAACTTGGCATGCTAACTCCAATGGAGATCATGTAAAGCAAGTACCAGACACATGTTCATAAAGAACAAACTTCAATTTCAACATTTTCTCACATACCCAAAAATCAAAACTCAATAATCAACCCAAAGTCAAATCCAATCTGATTTAAACCCTAAACATTCTTAAATTGAAGTTCCCATTTCCCAGAAATAGCTTGATTTCCGAGATGGAGACTACTTCTTTTTGGTGGAAGAGATAAGAAGACGATGGGGTTTTCAACTTTCAAATCTACCGTCCAAAAAAAAATAAAAAATCAGATTTGGAAATTTTTAGAGAGAGAGAGAGATGGAGGGCTTTCATATTTGGTGGTTCGAGAGATCTCGAGAGAGAGAGAGAGGGGGACAGAAGAGTGAATGCTGCGATATACTAGTAATAACCCGGTCCGTGGGCACGGAGCGAAAAAAATAAAATAAAAAAGGAAATTTAATAGTTTAAAAGTTTAAATCTTTTGCGTAAAATTGTCCATGTCATTCAAATCCATGTGATATTTAAGTGAAGACATTAGTTCCACGGGCACAATAATATATTTTCAATTCATTGATTTTGATTTTGAAATTAATATGAGATATGGTTGGAATTTTTACAACAGATTCATAGATATCATAACAAAAACAAAAATGTGATAAGAATTTTACAACTCAAAAAACTGTAAAGATTCAATTCATTAAAGACTCTCTTGATCTTTAATAAATAACCGGAAAAAATAGACAAAAATGATATAAGACTATAACAACAAAATATGAATTCCAAAACTGATTAATTGAAGTTTACAGAATTAGAAAAACTCTCTTAATCATATTCCAGGCAGATTTATGCAACTAACAAAATTACAGTGGCTGTCAACTTCAAGATATGTTTAAAAAGATCTAAACTTATACCAAAATGAGTACTGTAACATTAAATTCTTTCATTAAAATTACATCAACATATACAAAAATGAGTACTGCAACCTTTAATTAAAATATCGTTCGTTAAATTTTCTTGTGAGTTTTCTTCATCAATTTATAAAACGTGTAAGTGTTAATCTCGATATACTTAGCCCAGCTCGGTGAATGCACAACAATCTGAAAAGAAAAAAAAAGAATTATATTAGTTTCATTGACATGGAAAACAATATAGTGCGCGTTGAAAAACATAAGTTAGATACACATGGTACATCGTTATGGATTACCTTGTTGATTCCCCATCTTTTCAAATTACGGGCTTTTAATAACAAACCATGCCCGAGCATGTAGCGAAAAAAAAAGAAAGAAAAAATAAAAAAAGAAAGAAGAAAAAAATGCGAAATTTTTTTTTTCTTTTGTAACGTTAGTATGGTATCGAAAATGATAATTTCATATGAGTGAAGAATGGCAACAATCATATACCAAAGCTGGGGTAACCACCACAAAATTAAGGGGGAAAAAAAAAACCTTAACTACTAAGGTATTAGGAAAATGGTAATGAAGTGCCAACAATCACATAACAATGGTGGGAAATAAACTTGACTACTAATACAAAATTCACAATCGACGAAATAAAATAGTACAATAAACTTATAATGATGGAGTAAAATTATGGACACATGCATTGTAAGGAAGTGGCAACAATCACATAATGGTGGGGTAACCACTATTTGCGACATTGTATGCAGATTTGCATATTTTCCAATTTCCATGGAAAACAATTAAACATAAACTTTAAATTATGGAAAAAAATTAAACCGTTTGTTTGTTAAGTCCACAGTTACTTCAAAAAAAAAAATTCCTATCTATATGATATTTATTTACGAAAAACATATGAAAATTATGACCGTCAAATTGCAAGATATTTTAGACAAATTATCAAAATGACTTAATATCAAACATTGAATTGTTCATGTTCAGCACTTATGATAGCATTATCAAAATGTCAATGGCAAAACTCATTTGCAAAAGACCCATTTTTTTTTTGTACATGACTAAGATTGCAATTCATTTAGTACATTACTGAAGAATAATTTTAGTGAAACTACACCTACTTTCAACAATTTTGGGGCATACCAAAAAAGAAAGAGGGACACATAAAATGGGACGGAGGGAGTATTGAGTAGCAAACCCTTTTTGTTGGACTAATTATGTAATTTAAATACATTTGGTTAATTAAGTAAATTTAACCACTATACCCCTACATGCATTAACACATGCCCACATACACACAAACACAGGCAAACAAAGACACATGCACACAGCTAACACATGTCCACATGCATAAAACTATGGTAAATGAAAAATAGAAAATCATTGTAGAATTCATTATCGCCAACTTCTTACCCTCGTAAAGTTAAAAAAAAACATGTAAAGAGAGAGCTAGAGTGTAACAACCCTTAATTTATAAGTGTGTAAATAATTATTTTAAATAAATTTTTTTTCAATTAGCAATTATATGTGAGTGTACCTAGGTAAGACATGTGTTTAAAAATTTTAGGTTTGAAGAACCCATAAATTCAATTGCTAGTAAGCATATTTAATTTGTCCATATTTAATTTGTTAGTAATACCAGTAATATTTCCCCGTTTGTCTTTGTATTAAAATTTCTAATGTTTCATTATTATTATGACATGACATTTTGAGCTTTAATTAAATTGTATGATAGATCATTATCTGACTGAGTTACAATTTTTGTAGAATGACGAGTTTAGTGTCGGGTAGTGTTTCGGGGCCCACTAGCAAGTTAAGTAGTGAATTTAACATGAAAATTAAGTACCCGGGGTATGAGTACCCTTTGGGCTAGCCATTTTAGTGGTTTGTGTTACATTCTGGGCTCATATGGGTCTCTTTTGTTAACCCATAAAAAGAAAAACGGGATTATTAATATTTATGTGAGTAATATATGTATTGTGTGTGTATTATATGTATATAGATAGATACTATATCCTAGGGTTAGAAAAAAAAAGAGAGCAGCCTCAAGAGAGAGAGAGAGAGAGAGAGAGAGAGAGAGAGAGAGAGAACAAGAGACAAAGAGAGAAGAGGCAACCCTAGTCACCTAGAAGGAGAAGAAAAAGAGAAGAGAAGAGAAAAGAAGGGAGTTCACCATCATCAACATCATCTTGCTTTTCCCAATTTGGTGAGTAAACAATTAGATTTGTAGGGTTGATTTTCGATTTGTGTTCATTATAGTTTGAATAAATCGTATAGATGGGTGTTTATATAATACGGATCTATAGTGATATATACATATACATTTATATATATATATATATCAAAGGTTAGATATAAGTTATTTAGAAAATTGAAGAAAAAAAAAAAAAAAGACTAACACAAATTCGGATTTGGGTAAAATTGAAGAAAACTCTCAGTTCTGTTTTAGAAAATAATTCGTATTAATTCATACATTTTGTTTTTGGTACAACTGTTCGCGAGAGTCAATGTAAAACGCAATTCTGCACGTTTTTCGTCTAATGGTATTTTTCTCAATTCTGCACCGTTTGGGCAGAAAATTCATATTACAGTAGCAGTAAATGTTAACTCCAAATTTTGAATTATGTTTATGAAAATTGTTAGAGATGTTTCTTTGTATGGTATTATTATGAAGAACAATTTCAACCCATGCTAGTTTTGGGGCTGTTTAATATAAGGTTTGTTTGGGACCGTTTTAAATAGTACTGTTGAATGTCGATTTTAAATGCTATGACTTATGCTATGTGTAGTATTAAATGATGATTGTGGAAATACTACGTTAGAGACGTGAATAGAAGTTTGGCGCAAGGGCCTTATTGTGAATAATCGGATAATGATAATCCATGTAATAAATGATAAATTTTCGAAGTGGTTAATGACGTGATTAAATCCTCATGAATGGTACTTGTGTGAATTAACGTAGATTAAAAAAAAAAGTGGTTTCAAGTTCCTTAGTGTTCACCGCTCCCCGTTGTGTGATATGTTTTTTTTGGTAGCTCGACTTACTGAGTGTACCCTTTTGCCAGTGGCTTCGTGATCAAGCTGGCCTAAGCCTTATGCCCGGCTTATTTGTTAGACGTCTAGGCATATTGACTGGCCTTCTGTGTGTATACCTGGTTTGGTTGATACCCCAACCAAACTAGCACCAGAGTGGATGTTAGTAGTATGTCCGGGCATACATGGGATATATGTGTGGGTGTACCATGGAGGGTGACCAAGTGGTGAAGCTAGGAAATTGAATAATGAATCGTTCATAAATAGTAAGTTGACCATGAGTAGGGTGACCTTAGTGGTGAACCTAGGGCAAGAAAAAAAAAATATGACAGTGATTGTAGTGCGTCAAATACAAATGGATAAACTATTGCGAAACATGAAATTGAAAACCCGAAATGATTACCGTGGTATAATGCGAAGAAAATTGATTCAATGATTTGGTATTTGAGAATTGCTTATTATAATACTAAGGATTTGTGCTAACTCTCGAGTTGCAGGATGGTGGGCCCACTAACCATTGTATGCAGGCTTTGGCTCACCATGTTATTTAAGAGTAAGTGTTTCTTTTACTTTGTGGGTGGAACAAACTGCCGCCGTGACTCGAGGAAACTACCGCTTGTCCTCACTCACGTGTGGAACTACAATTCTGCCTACAACTTTGTATGTGTTTGTGGTCTAGAGAGGGAGGGAGTCCAGCGGATTCCCAACCTCCAGGAAATTTATTGGGTATTATTATGTTAATTGATTGTTGTTGGGTTGGAGTTGGGGGACCACGAGTGATCCTTGAGACTAGGGCGTGTTTACTCATACCAGTGTTGTTATACAATGCTGACCCGTGTGATGTTTATCATGCGGGGGCGTTTCTCGGGAAACGCAGCCGTTTTGCAGATTAAAGAGTAGGCCGGTATGACTATTGGATTGCATGGATTTGCTTGAGGGCATGAAGACCTTTACTGTTCATTTGCTATATTCATTTATTTGACATTGTGGGCCATTATTGTAGTTGGTATTGAGACGTTTAGTAGCTCTGACCAAAGGTTGTAATAGAGGTTATTCTTTCAAAGCTTTAATTGTAAATGAAAAGATTTTTATTCTTAATGAAAATTTAGAAATGTTTATTCATCTTCCGCTTTTCAATATAAGTGATTTAGTAGCTGTAGCTTTAATCAATATATTTGAGTATTTTCGGAACCGTATGAGTGTTTTTTTTAATGGAAATGTGGTGGTTTTGTTTTAAAAACATAAATGGAGATTTATTACAAATGTTTTAACCAGGTTCTTAAGAACATCTATTTCCATTAAAAAGTTTTATTAGGTTGGGCTTCGTGGTATTCACTCTGATAGTTGGGCAGTCGAATAGTAGTCTAGATTTAGTTCTATGCTGATTATTTGGCTTTCCAAAAATCGGGGTGTGACAGTTTGGTATCAGAGCCTAAGGTTAGCTTAGCGAGTCTAGGTGATCCTCGGAATGTGGATTATTGTGTTTGTTCAGAGCTATAGGACTGCGAATCTTCTTGGGTTGAGATTTAGGTTGAGTATGTGCTACATCTGTTTCTCTGTTATGTGTGAGCTTTGTGCTTTGTTTTGTTGATTTGTTTAACTTTTATTGTCTACCATTTTCATGATAACTATGTGAAGTCATACATAGTATTCTTTAGCATTGCATAGTAGTGCATTCATTTCATTTATATGAGGAGTAATGGGGGAATTTGGAAGTCACGTCAATCATCGGAATTTCTTAGTCAGGAATCCTCTTATCTTGGTGACCTCTTGCGGCGTACCTATTGACATTCTGCTAAACTTCTGAATTATATGGAAGAGATCAGTTGTCATTGGGATTTCTTTATTTTTACGGGTTTTCTTATTTCTATTATCAACTGGGCATCTAACACAATATTATCATTATAGATATTCTGGAGTTCTTATAAAGCTGATTATTTCTTCGGGTATTCTGCTGTTACAACCAGCTCATTTTATTCATATGAATACATTATTATTATCAATATTCTGGAATTCTATCTGGAGTATCTATCAAATCAGTGGCCTTCTTCTATCTGCCTATATTATATTATGAATCTCAGGTGAGTATTGATTATATACGAGGCTTACCATCGGACGAAAATTTCTTTATCTTCAATGCCAGTATTTTCTCGGACTTGGGTGAAGCGGTAAGTAATTGGAGGTGTAGTGCGGGGTACGGTAAGAGGTAAACATGTGCATGTACATAGACTATATTCGTGAATTGTATCACTGTATGTTGAAATTATTTGTAAGGTCTAAGTGTATATGAAATGACTAGTTATATTGTGTTATATTTTAGTTCTGGTTAGAATTTAACAATCGATTATACGAGACTATAGGTATATACATGAGGGTTTCCTTGTTTGGATTATTCGCTCGACGTACTAAGTCTTGTATAGTTGAGAGTTAAACGTAATCAATGATTTGTATGAAATTGCGTGCCTAACTTTATTTATGACTGAATTGTGTATTTACCGTTGCTACAAATTTCGGGACGAAATTTCTTTAAGGAGGGTAGAATGTAACAACCCTAAATTTATAAGTGTGTAAATAATTATTTTAAATAATTTTTTTTTCAATTAGCAATTATATATGAGTGTACCTAGGTAAGACATGTGTTTAAAAATTTTAGGTTTGAAGAACCCATAAATTCAATTGCTAGTAAGCATATTTAATTTGTTAGTAATACCAATAATATTTCCCCGTTTGTCTTTGTATTAAAATTTCTAATGTTTCATTATTATTATGACATGACATTTTGAGCTTTAATTAAATTGTATGATAGATTATTATCTGACTGAGTTATAATTTTTGTAGAATGACGAGTTTAGTGTCGGGTAGTATTTCGGGGCCCACTAGCAAGTTAAGTAGTGAATTTAACATGAAAATTAAGTACCCGGGGTATGAGTACCCTTTGGGCTAGCCATTTTAGTGGTTTGTGTTACATTCTGGGCTCATATGGGTCTCTTTTGTTAACCCATAAAAAGAAAAACGGAATTATTAATATTTATGTGAGTAATATATGTATTGTGTGTGTATTATATGTATATAGATAGATACTATATCCTAGGGTTAGAAAAAAAAAAGAGAGCAGCCTCAAGAGAGAGAGAGAGAGAGAGAGAGAGAGAGAGAGAGAGAGAGAGAACAAGAGACAAAGAGAGAAAAGGCAACCCTAGTCACCTAGAAGGAGAAGAAAAAGAGAAGAGAAGAGAAAAGAAGGGAGTTCACCATCATCAACATCATCTTGCTTTTCCCAATTTGGTGAGTAAACAATTAGATTTGTAGGGTTGATTCGTAGTTTGATTGATTTTCGATTTGTGTTCATTATAGTTTGAATAAATCGTATAGATGGGTGTTTATATAATACGGATCTCTAGTGATACATACATATACATTTATATATATACATATCAAAGGTTAGATATAAGTTATTTAGAAAATTGAAAAAAAAAAAAAAAAGACTAACACAAATTCGGATTTGGGTAAAATTGAAGAAAACTCTCAGTTCTGTTTTAGAAAATAATTCGTATTAATTCATACATTTTGTTTTTGGTACAACTGTTCGCGAAAGTCAATGTAAAACGCAATTCTGCACGTTTTTTGTCTAATGGTATTTTTCTCAATTCTGCACTGTTTGGGCAGAAAATTCATATTACAGTAGCAGTAAATGTTAACTCCGAATTTTGAATTATGTTTATGAAAATTGTTAGAGATGTTTCTTTGTATGGTATTATTATGAAGAACAATTTCAACCCATGCTAGTTTTGGGGCTGTTTAATATAAGGTTTGTTTGGGACCGTTTTAAATAGTATTGTTGAATGTCGATTTTAAATGCTATGACTTATGCTATGTGTAGTATTAAATGATGATTGTGGAAATACTACGTTAGAGACGTGAATAGAAGTTTGGCGCAAGGGCCTTGATACGCTCAAAATATGACCGAGCGGTTCAAAATCAACAACCCGGCCGGGCCCACAGGCATGATCCCGATCATTACGGGCAGTTTCCTACTCAAGCTAGAAGACTAATGGAAAGTGCATCTATTTCCTAATCCAATTGGGAAACCCCCACAATTAATGTCAATCAATCCTAATACAATTAGGAAACTTACTTGATTGGTGTCAATCACACCCTAATAGGATTATATTTCCTTATCCATGTATGAGTAGGTCTCTTACATCTATAAAAGAGACCTCTCACCCCCCATTGAAGGGGCCGAATTCTGTAGTCTACACAGCACCTCTACAAAAATTCACCATTATACGCATACACCCGGCCGGTATTACTGGTAGTGCCGCCCCTCTTTGTTGGCTCACCAGGCCCGCCGGTGATCTGCTAGTGAACGTGCTCAGACACACCCGTGGACGTAGGTACCTTCATTAACAGGGCCGAACCACATACAAAAAAATAGTCTCTCACTCTCTCTCTCTCTCCTTAAATTGCTCTACTTTACTCTTACCAATTTTTGGCATCATCAGTTTGGCGCCGTCTGTGGGAAACGACAATTTTTCTCATCAAAAAATTCTTGACTGATCAATATGCCACCAAAGAAGGGTAAGAAGGCTGCGCAACAGTCCGACCGGGATGTTCCTTCGGCCCCGGCGTCGACTGTAGCAGTCCTGACATCTGAGCAAATCACCGCAACCCTCATACAACTCTTGGAGGGCCAGCGTCAAATCCAGCAACAGATCGAAGCACTGCTAGCCCAGCAAAGCAATCCTCTAGTGGCCGGGAAACGACCCGGGAACGTTGCGTACGGTCGAGAACGGATCTTGACCAGACAACGGGCCCGAGCCAACCCGTCCCGTGTTGAGGATGTCAAAGACGTCAGCAGTGGGTCTGCTGCCCGAGGGGAAAGGCAGGAGCATATGGCCCGGGAATCAGTCTTGGGTCACTCGGTCAAGAGCCGAGTCGTCCCTAAGAGAACGGTTACTCGGGGTCATAGCCGAGCCCGATCCCAGAGGACAGCACCCCGCCATGAAGAAAAAGCCTCTTCCACCAACCCGACCACCTCCTCAGATACCGGTCGGGAAGGAGTGGAAGCACGTATCAAGTACTTACAGAAGCAGATCGACGGAGTGGCCAAAAAGCTTGGTCAAAACCGTGTTCCGAATCAAGCCAATACCGAGACAGAGACACCGTTCTCCAGCCAGATCACGAGGTTCTCCATCCCGCGCAAATTCAAGCAGCCTCGCCTAGATCCCTATAACGGCTCGGGAAGCCCGGTCGACCACATCCGGACCTACAAGGTTCAGATGGCCCTAGCCACCAACTCCTATGAGCTACACTGCCTAGCCTTCCCCAGCACTTTGAAAGGCCCGGCCATGCAGTGGTTCTACTCCTTGGAGCCCCGATCGGTCTGCAGCTTCAAACAACTCAGCAAGCGGTTCATCAACCAGTTCGCCGGTATGCATGAGCGGCCAAAGCCAGACATGCAGCTACTGACAGTCAGACAACGGAGTAATGAGTCCCTCAAGGAGTTCACCGACCGGTTCAACCAACAGAAGCTCCAAATCCGCAATCTGGACGAGACAATCGCCATCATAGCCTTCTGTTCGGGAGTTCAACACACCAAGTGCGCCGCGTCGTTCCACAGAAACCGACCGGTAACCTTGGTCGAACTCACAGAGAGGGTTGGAAAATACATCGACACTGAGGAATTTCTAAAGATCAAAGACCCCGAGCAAGAAAGCAACAAGTCTTCTAGAAGCAAGCGAAAGCGAGATCAGCCCGGGAGTTCTGACAGTTCCTCCAGCTCACAGCAGACAGAGTCCGGCAGCCCCGACCCGACCTCCAGTTCACAGTGGTCTGAGTCCGGCCGCCCTGACACAACCTCCAGTTCACATCGGTCAAGATCAAGCAGTTCCGGCTTTGCCTCCAGTACAGAGAGATCTGGAGCCTGACGATCCTGATCCGACCTCCTGTATCCATCGGTCTAGATGAGCCCGACTACAGTGGTACTTGCCTGATCACCGCGTTAGGCTTCACCGATTGTCAGAGTTTATACAAAGTCCTCGGGTCTAACCCTGAGGCATCTATAAAGACCTCGGGCCTAACCCCGAGGCATCCAAAGACCTCGGGCCTAACCCCGAGGCATCCAAAGACCTCGGGCCTAACCCCGAGGCACCAAAAAGACCTCGAGCTCCGAACTCAGGCACCAAAAAGACCTCGAGCTCCGAACTCAGGCACCAAAAAGACCTCGAGCTCCGAACTCAGGCACTAAAAGACCTCGGGCTCCGAACCCAGGCACTAAAGACCTCGGGGTCACGACCGAGGCACCGGCTTCGCTTAGGTCCAACCGACGATGGAGGCAAACCTCCTAGGTGGCTGATGATGGCAAGCTTCAAAAGACCCTGCAACCACCATGTTCCAGGTCGGTTACCTACAGATCATAGCCTCTTTAAAACCCTCGTCTTAGCGAAAGCTTGGGGGGCAAGATGGCGTAGTGAGCTAAACAGGTAATCACACCGGGTATTTACAGGCCTCGCGGATAACCAAGTCAAAATCTTGGACAACCCGAGCACCTACAGTACTCAGAGACATTAACTCCACTTAGGTCCAGACCGACGATAGAGGTGACTAAAATCTCTTAGGTTGGCCGACGATAGAGGAGCAAAAGGACCCTAAAGCACCGTGATTTAGGTCGGCTCCACCAACATGGTCAAGCTCTTCTCCCAACAGTCTTGACGAAGGCTACCTGGGCGGAAGACAACCATCCTGGGGAGCTAACATAAAAAAGGACCCTAGAGCAGTACGCTTTAGGTCGGCTTTTCCAACATGGTAAAATCCTTCTACCCACAGCCTTGACGAAGGTTTACGGGCAGAAGATAACCATCCTGGGAGCTAACTCAAGCAAAAAAAAAAAAACTCCGAAGTAGGCCGAGTCTCAACTCTCGGTCACTTCCCGAGCATTCAAAGACTCCGAATTAGGCCGGGTCTCAACTCCCGGTCAGTTCCTGAGCACCTAAAAGTCCCGAGCTAGGCAGGGTCTCAACTCTCAGCCAGTTCCAGCGGGCTCACCAGGCTCAGAAGCCCCGAGGCAGCTTTCTCAAGCACTCAGACAGTGGCAAGTGACATCAACTAATTTCCAAACTTGCCCCGATATAGCATCTGGCCAATCTTGGAAATGGGGGGCAGCTGATACGCTCAAAATATGACCGAGCGGTTCAAAATCAACAACCCGGCCGGGCCCACAGGCATGATCCCGATCATTACGGGCAGTTTCCTACTCAAGCTAGAAGACTAATGGAAAGTGCATCTATTTCCTAATCCAATTGGGAAACCCCCACAATTAATGTCAATCAATCCTAATACAATTAGGAAACTTACTTGATTGGTGTCAATCACACCCTAATAGGATTATATTTCCTTATCCATGTATGAGTAGGTCTCTTACATCTATAAAAGAGACCTCTCACCCCCCATTGAAGGGGCCGAATTCTGTAGTCTACACAGCACCTCTACAAAAATTCACCATTATACGCATACACCCGGCCGGTATTACTGGTAGTGCCGCCCCTCTTTGTTGGCTCACCAGGCCCGCCGGTGATCTGCTAGTGAACGTGCTCAGACACACCCGTGGACGTAGGTACCTTCATTAACAGGGCCGAACCACATACAAAAAAATAGTCTCTCACTCTCTCTCTCTCTCCTTAAATTGCTCTACTTTACTCTTACCAATTTTTGGCATCATCAGGCCTTATTGTGAATAATCGGATAATGATAATCCATGTAATAAATGATAAATTTTCGAAGTGGTTAATGACGTGATTAAATCCTCATGAATGGTACTTGTGTGAATTAACGTAGATGGTAAAAAAAAAAAGTGGTTTCAAGTTCCTTAGTGTTCACCGCTCCCCGTTGTGTGATATGTTTTTTTTGGTAGCTCGACTTGCTGAGTGTACCCTTTTGCCAGTGGCTTCGTGATCAAGCTGGCCTAAGCCTTATGCCCGGCTTATTTGTTAGACGTCTAGGCATATTGACTGGCCTTCTGTGTGTATACCTGGTTTGGTTGATACCCCAACCAAACTAGCACCAGAGTGGATGTTAGTAGTATGTCCGGGCACACATGGGATATATGTGTGGGTGTACCATGGAGGGTGACCAAGTGGTGAAGCTAGGAAATTGAATAATGAATCGTTCATAAATAGTAAGTTGACCATGAGTAGGGTGACCTTAGTGGTGAACCTAGGGCAAGAAAAAAAAAAATATGACAGTGATTGTAGTGCGTCAAATAAAAATGGATAAACTATTGCGAAACATGAAATTGAAAACCCGAAATGATTACCGTGGTATAATGCGAAGAAAATTGATTAAATGATTTGGTATTGGTGTAATACCCCGTATTTTTCTAATACAAAATATTCTATTTTAAAATATGATAAGGTATCATTTTATTTTTTTAGCAGTGTTTATAGGCCCTATATGCATTTAGTGATATAATTAACATGGGAATTAAGTACCCGGGTCATGTATACCCATTGGGCTATTGTTTTAAGCACTTGGGAGTGTGTTTCGGGCCCATATAAAGCCTTTTTGTGAGACCTAAAACTAAAAAACGGGATTTATTATTTATTTTGGTGTTTTTAGTTTCTTAAACCTAATCTAACCCTAGCCACCTCTCTTTCTCCCTACTCACATACACACACTTAATCTACATCCAAGAAGAAGATGAAGGTGGAGAAAGAGAAGAAGAAGAAGAAGAAGAAGAAGAAGAATGAGGATTAAAGCTTTCAAACACATTCAATATATACTATGTTTCAACTATTTTCTTTCTCTTGGCTTGGTGAGTAAATCATACCCATTATTTTGTATACTGTTTCATTACCTTCTATATTGTTTTACTTCTTTTATGAGTTTTGAAGTTGTCAATTTATTAATTGAATTAGGTTTAGAAAAACTCATGATCATGCTCCGGTTTGGTCTAGAATAGTAAAAATTAGGTTTCTCGTTACTCCGACCTTTTTATGATCTGAATTTTTAAAGGTAGACTCCTAAAATACCCATATAACTACCCTTAAAACAGTTTTTGATTATCTTGCACAAAGGGTAAATTGGTCATTTAACATTCTGTGATTTGAATATTCTAAAATCGACTCTTGATTTGGATTCTATGCAAAATTTCACACAAGATAAGCTCTTGAATCACTTAAAAAGGTTAAGGAATGAGAGAGTTATGACCTTTCGAAGTTGGACATAGTAAGCTGTCCAAACAGTGCATTCTGCCCAGATTTTATTTCCGAAAATTTCATTTACACCCCTAAAACTTTAAACGGACGTATAAAGGTCTACCGACATCGGATTTTGTCGCGGTTTCGAGCATGGTACTTGTAATTCGGTTTATTATAGTCTGAAATATTTAATTTACAGTTTTTGGAATTTTTATAAAATACCTTTATTCTAGTATAATTACATAGTTGCCCCAAAACTTTTTAAAAAGGCTATTTTGGACATTCTGAAATTTCGCTCAATCATTATAAATTATTTTATATTATTCTGTAAAATGTCATACTTTTATGATGATGGTATTTATTGATTTTAATTATATCGCCTTTAAAATGTTTGTTTGTTCGTTATAGAAATAAGCATTAAATGCTTGAGGATTTTATAAATTCTAGAAAATTGCTATAAATATATTACTGGTATGGACACACTGTTTTATAATTTATGAAATTATAAAATCTTATATTAGTATTTTAATTGCTATTTAGGATTGAACTTAAAGGAAAGTTTGATCATTTTAGAGATTACGTACATTGCTAAACCTTTGGTGAAATACAATATTATTCTTATGGAATTTTGTACCTCTTAAAGATTGTTTCAGGTGTGATTTCTTATATTTGGGCAGAGTTATAGAATTATGGTTCTATTACTACTATTGTCAAAATAGTATTTTTATTTTAAAGATGCATAATTAATTATTGGTATTTTTGAAAAATACGTCGTCAGTGCCTAAAGTCTTAGAATAATGTTTAGAATAGTTTTCCTAAGTTTGCAGACATTTCTACACCGTCTAAAATATATCTTATTTCCAGACTCCCGTTGTTATAGAAAACCTCTGTTTTCACATAGAAAATAGTGACAGTCTCCATATTGAATCTCATCAATGTTGTTAAACTTAGAATAATGTGAGGATCATCATATTGATTTTCGGACATACTTTTGCTGAAATTATGAAAATGCCATTATAGGAGAATAAATTATTGTTGTGTCCCTACATTTAGAATATAGATTTAATTGCTATTCTATCATGATATGAATTGTAGAGATCGTGATATAACTTATATTTTGAGAAAAACTATCATATTGTGAAGCTAGCCACGTGTGTAAAGCTTTTTCCTTGATTCATGTGAATCGTTGTGTCCCTCTCATAGTTTGAGAATGATGAATTTCTGATATTCTATATTCTTGTGAGAAAAAGCTTCACCCTTGCAAATGTTAATTGTGGTGTTGATCTCATATGTTGAGGATTATGAATCCTTTGGTACTTTATATGAAATGTGAGTGAAGCTTTACCTTGTGGATATAATTGTGATATTGCTCTCGTATTGATGAATATGATTCATTTGGGATGATTATAATTGATTTATTACTTACTCTCCTATGGTGGAGAATTGTGAATTTAATGTTGTAAGTAAAATTTACTTCGTTGAATTAAAGAGATGGATACGCAATTGAAAATACTTGTAGAATATTGTGTTACTCTCTTATGGTGGAGACTTGTGAATATCTGAATATAAGATATGTGAAATTTGCAATACTTGATTTACCCAAAGATGAGTTTGGAATTTGCTACGATGATTTCATATGAAATATTTATATTTGTAATACTGTTTAAGGTGATAATGAACCTAAAGGAAAAATCCAAAGCCACCGCCACAACCCTTTTGTTTTTATTTGAATCCACTGCTTACAGAGAAACTAACCCTTATGTCTTGCGGCAAGTGGTACTCATGTCCAATCAGAGGTACAAGCCTTGAGGAATGGGTTTGGGTTGATGCCCTTTTTGTTTTGTTCACCGAATAGTGGTGTTTTATCCCGTCTCAATATGTGACGTTGGATCTTATGCGCATTTTAGCCGAATAGTGGCTTATTATTATTTTCTCATACGTCGTAGCTATTCGGGATTGGGGCACACTCGATACTCGATACGCCCGATTGGAGTAAGTGTCAAACCCGAAGAAGTGGCTAGGGTATGAGGGGGACCTATGGGTATGTAGGTTTTGGCACGATGTGAGGTGCAATTGTGGTAGTAAGTGTGGATTTGGTACGAACTAAAAAATATATGTGCTTTTACGGTGTAATGTTCTAACATGTTTTCCTGGAACAGGGTGGTAGGCCATACGCACACTTTTGCAGGGTAGCCTACTATAAAGTGATATTTATATGCTTTGAAAGTCGTGAATAAGAAACTAACTGCCTGAGTCTCTTGTTGGAAGGGATGATGGAACTTATGTCTTATGACGATATTGTACATTATTTTTGTTGTTCATGGATATGATAATGGGTTGCTTATATGTTGATCGTGAATAAGAAACTAACTGCCGGAGTCTCTTGTCGGAAGGGATGATGGAACTTATGTCTTATCACGATATTTCGTATTGTTGAATCTGTTGTTTGATATGCGTGAATATGTTATACTATGATGATTTACTGTAAAGTACTATCCACACATTTTCTTTATTTGATATTATTATAATTGAGGTCATTTATTGCATTTAAATACTTATTTGTAGATATACGAATAATCTATCCCACATAAGCAGTAGAGTTTTATATTCTTTAAAAATAATAAATGAACCTGTATAATCGAGGCATTTGGCATCTTAAAGAGAAATTTTAATTATTTGGACATTTTTCTTGTTTTATATTTTTCCTGAAAATGCCGTTTAGAGTTTCAAAATTGGACTTTACAGTCAGGTGAGCGAGTGGACAAAATGTGCAGTTTTTCTTGTTTGTATGTTTAGTCTTAGGAATAAGAATACTTTAATTCTTAAGTCTTCTACATGTTTGTAAATGATGTGGTAGAGTTATTTTATGTTTTTGGGTCGTTCGAGATAAGGTCATAATGAAGGACTTTTAGTCTATTCAAGTTTAGCGTTTATATCATTATTTTGGGTTATTCTCTTTGATTGCAGGAGGGTGGGTCCACTAACACTTTTGTGCAGGTTAGACCTCCCCTATGTAAGGTAAGTAGAGTTGATATTTAGTATGAGCACGAGAAACTAAACTGTCATCCCTTGATTCAGATCTTGTGGGTGAAACTAAAGTCTTGTGTCTCATTATGTTATTATTGTAGAAGTTCAGAACCTGTTTCTATTCGGAGCATATTAAAAATAGTTAACGACCTCAGAAAATTTTAAAGAGTTGTATGGACATGTAAAACTTAATTTCAGATAGTTGGCGTGTTTGAGTTTTTACTAAAAACGTAGTTAAGGACTTGGTATTGGTCTATTTCAGCGGAGGTACTCACGTTTTGACATGACATATTATTTTGATTTCTTTTTGTTTGTTCATGGATTATTTCGGGTCTCATGTTTTACTCATACCAGTTTATACTGACCCGGATGTCTCCATGCATCTCGGGTGCGTTCAATTTATGAACGTAGCCGGAGAATGTTTTCAGGTTATGATCGTTGTATCCAGTAGTGGCTTGGATCATGTTGGGATTAGCAAGCTTGGAGTTTAGTGAGGTTTTGTACCATTGGGGTTTTTAGTGCTTGTGCCAATATTTGATATTTGAGAGTTAGTATCTTTTGTATTTCGATTTAAATTTATCCTAATTTCGGAGTTATGTCTACTTTGGTTTTAGATTGACAATTATCGTTTAAGCTTCTAGTTTATTTTATTGTTGTTAGGTAGTGTTCCGATTTTGTGTTAGAAAATCGGGGCGCTACAGTTTGGTATCAGAGCAGCTAGGTTACCCTAGACAGCATCAGGTTACCCTAGACAACACTTGGTTGCCTTAAACTTCAGAGCAGTTGTTTACTCTAAGTTACCCTATATTTGAGAGTGACTAGGTGATCCTCGGATTGTGGTAAATGGGTTAGTAAGAGCGCTTGGTTTCCTTCTATGAGTAAATGTCTAGGTTGTCTTCTGGTCTGTGGTTTAAGGTTTTGTAGTTTTGCGGTTGCATTTTAAGTTGGCATTGTTAGTCGAGGTTAGCTATTTTCTTATTAGTTATGGTTGGATTTCTCTTTTTTTTAGCCATGGTTATTAGTACTTTAGATACTTGGTTTCACGCTAATTTCGGGGACGAAATTTCTTTAAGGAGGGTAGAATGTAATACCCCGTATTTTTCTAATACAAAATATTCTATTTTAAAATATGATAAGGTATCATTTTATTTTTTTAGCAGTGTTTATAGGCCCTATATGCATTTAGTGATATAATTAACATGGGAATTAAGTACCCGGGTCATGTATACCCATTGGGCTATTGTTTTAAGCACTTGGGAGTGTGTTTCGGGCCCATATAAAGCCTTTTTGTGAGACCTAAAACTAAAAAACGGGATTTATTATTTATTTTGGTGTTTTTAGTTTCTTAAACCTAATCTAACCCTAGCCACCTCTCTTTCTCCCTACTCACATACACACACTTAATCTACATCCAAGAAGAAGATGAAGGTGGAGAAAGAGAAGAAGAAGAAGAAGAAGAAGAAGAAGAATGAGGATTAAAGCTTTCAAACACATTCAATATATACTATGTTTCAACTATTTTCTTTCTCTTGGCTTGGTGAGTAAATCATACCCATTATTTTGTATACTGTTTCATTACCTTCTATATTGTTTTACTTCTTTTATGAGTTTTGAAGTTGTCAATTTATTAATTGAATTAGGTTTAGAAAAACTCATGATCATGCTCCGGTTTGGTCTAGAATAGTAAAAATTAGGTTTCTCGTTACTCCGACCTTTTTATGATCTGAATTTTTAAAGGTAGACTCCTAAAATACCCATATAACTACCCTTAAAACAGTTTTTGATTATCTTGCACAAAGGGTAAATTGGTCATTTAACATTCTGTGATTTGAATATTCTAAAATCGACTCTTGATTTGGATTCTATGCAAAATTTCACACAAGATAAGCTCTTGAATCACTTAAAAAGGTTAAGGAATGAGAGAGTTATGACCTTTCGAAGTTGGACATAGTAAGCTGTCCAAACAGTGCATTCTGCCCAGATTTTATTTCCGAAAATTTCATTTACACCCCTAAAACTTTAAACGGACATATAAAGGTCTACCGACATCGGATTTTGTCGCGGTTTCGAGCATGGTACTTGTAATTCGGTTTATTATAGTCTGAAATATTTAATTTACAGTTTTTGGAATTTTTATAAAATACCTTTATTCTAGTATAATTACATAGTTGCCCCAAAACTTTTTAAAAAGGCTATTTTGGACATTCTGAAATTTCGCTCAATCATTATAAATTATTTTATATTATTCTGTAAAATGTCATACTTTTATGATGATGGTATTTATTGATTTTAATTATATCGCCTTTAAAATGTTTGTTTGTTCGTTATAGAAATAAGCATTAAATGCTTGAGGATTTTATAAATTCTAGAAAATTGCTATAAATATATTACTGGTATGGACACACTGTTTTATAATTTATGAAATTATAAAATCTTATATTAGTATTTTAATTGCTATTTAGGATTGAACTTAAAGGAAAGTTTGATCATTTTAGAGATTACGTACATTGCTAAACCTTTGGTGAAATACAATATTATTCTTATGGAATTTTGTACCTCTTAAAGATTGTTTCAGGTGTGATTTCTTATATTTGGGCAGAGTTATAGAATTATGGTTCTATTACTACTATTGTCAAAATAGTATTTTTATTTTAAAGATGCATAATTAATTATTGGTATTTTTGAAAAATACGTCGTCAGTGCCTAAAGTCTTAGAATAATGTTTAGAATAGTTTTCCTAAGTTTGCAGACATTTCTACACCGTCTAAAATATATCTTATTTCCAGACTCCCGTTGTTATAGAAAACCTCTGTTTTCACATAGAAAATAGTGACAGTCTCCATATTGAATCTCATCAATGTTGTTAAACTTAGAATAATGTGAGGATCATCATATTGATTTTCGGACATACTTTTGCTGAAATTATGAAAATGCCATTATAGGAGAATAAATTATTGTTGTGTCCCTACATTTAGAATATAGATTTAATTGCTATTCTATCATGATATGAATTGTAGAGATCGTGATATAACTTATATTTTGAGAAAAACTATCATATTGTGAAGCTAGCCACGTGTGTAAAGCTTTTTCCTTGATTCATGTGAATCGTTGTGTCCCTCTCATAGTTTGAGAATGATGAATTTCTGATATTCTATATTCTTGTGAGAAAAAGCTTCACCCTTGCAAATGTTAATTGTGGTGTTGATCTCATATGTTGAGGATTATGAATCCTTTGGTACTTTATATGAAATGTGAGTGAAGCTTTACCTTGTGGATATAATTGTGATATTGCTCTCGTATTGATGAATATGATTCATTTGGGATGATTATAATTGATTTATTACTTACTCTCCTATGGTGGAGAATTGTGAATTTAATGTTGTAAGTAAAATTTACTTCGTTGAATTAAAGAGATGGATACGCAATTGAAAATACTTGTAGAATATTGTGTTACTCTCTTATGGTGGAGACTTGTGAATATCTGAATATAAGATATGTGAAATTTGCAATACTTGATTTACCCAAAGATGAGTTTGGAATTTGCTACGATGATTTCATATGAAATATTTATATTTGTAATACTGTTTAAGGTGATAATGAACCTAAAGGAAAAATCCAAAGCCACCGCCACAACCCTTTTGTTTTTATTTGAATCCACTGCTTACAGAGAAACTAACCCTTATGTCTTGCGGCAAGTGGTACTCATGTCCAATCAGAGGTACAAGCCTTGAGGAATGGGTTTGGGTTGATGCCCTTTTTGTTTTGTTCACCGAATAGTGGTGTTTTATCCCGTCTCAATATGTGACGTTGGATCTTATGCGCATTTTAGCCGAATAGTGGCTTATTATTATTTTCTCATACGTCGTAGCTATTCGGGATTGGGGCACACTCGATACTCGATACGCCCGATTGGAGTAAGTGTCAAACCCGAAGAAGTGGCTAGGGTATGAGGGGGACCTATGGGTATGTAGGTTTTGGCACGATGTGAGGTGCAATTGTGGTAGTAAGTGTGGATTTGGTACGAACTAAAAAATATATGTGCTTTTACGGTGTAATGTTCTAACATGTTTTCCTGGAACAGGGTGGTAGGCCATACGCACACTTTTGCAGGGTAGCCTACTATAAAGTGATATTTATATGCTTTGAAAGTCGTGAATAAGAAACTAACTGCCTGAGTCTCTTGTTGGAAGGGATGATGGAACTTATGTCTTATGACGATATTGTACATTATTTTTGTTGTTCATGGATATGATAATGGGTTGCTTATATGTTGATCGTGAATAAGAAACTAACTGCCGGAGTCTCTTGTCGGAAGGGATGATGGAACTTATGTCTTATCACGATATTTCGTATTGTTGAATCTGTTGTTTGATATGCGTGAATATGTTATACTATGATGATTTACTGTAAAGTACTATCCACACATTTTCTTTATTTGATATTATTATAATTGAGGTCATTTATTGCATTTAAATACTTATTTGTAGATATACGAATAATCTATCCCACATAAGCAGTAGAGTTTTATATTCTTTAAAAATAGTAAATGAACCTGTATAATCGAGGCATTTGGCATCTTAAAGAGAAATTTTAATTATTTGGACATTTTTCTTGTTTTATATTTTTCCTGAAAATGCCGTTTAGAGTTTCAAAATTGGACTTTACAGTCAGGTGAGCGAGTGGACAAAATGTGCAGTTTTTCTTGTTTGTATGTTTAGTCTTAGGAATAAGAATACTTTAATTCTTAAGTCTTCTACATGTTTGTAAATGATGTGGTAGAGTTATTTTATGTTTTTGGGTCGTTCGAGATAAGGTCATAATGAAGGACTTTTAGTCTATTCAAGTTTAGCGTTTATATCATTATTTTGGGTTATTCTCTTTGATTGCAGGAGGGTGGGTCCACTAACACTTTTGTGCAGGTTAGACCTCCCCTATGTAAGGTAAGTAGAGTTGATATTTAGTATGAGCACGAGAAACTAAACTGTCATCCCTTGATTCAGATCTTGTGGGTGAAACTAAAGTCTTGTGTCTCATTATGTTATTATTGTAGAAGTTCAGAACCTGTTTCTATTCGGAGCATATTAAAAATAGTTAACGACCTCAGAAAATTTTAAAGAGTTGTATGGACATGTAAAACTTAATTTCAGATAGTTGGCGTGTTTGAGTTTTTACTAAAAACGTAGTTAAGGACTTGGTATTGGTCTATTTCAGCGGAGGTACTCACGTTTTGACATGACATATTATTTTGATTTCTTTTTGTTTGTTCATGGATTATTTCGGGTCTCATGTTTTACTCATACCAGTTTATACTGACCCGGATGTCTCCATGCATCTCGGGTGCGTTCAATTTATGAAAGTAGCCGGAGAATGTTTTCAGGTTATGATCGTTGTATCCAGTAGTGGCTTGGATCATGTTGGGATTAGCAAGCTTGGAGTTTAGTGAGGTTTTGTACCATTGGGGTTTTTAGTGCTTGTGCCAATATTTGATATTTGAGAGTTAGTATCTTTTGTATTTCGATTTAAATTTATCCTAATTTCGGAGTTATGTCTACTTTGGTTTTAGATTGACAATTATCGTTTAAGCTTCTAGTTTATTTTATTGTTGTTAGGTAGTGTTCCGATTTTGTGTTAGAAAATCGGGGCGCTACAATTGGAGAATTGCTTATTATGATACTAAGGATTTGTGCTAACTCTCGAGTTGCAGGATGGTGGGCCCACTAACCATTGTATGCAGGCTTTGGCTCACCATGTTATTTAAGAGTAAGTGTTTCTTTTACTTTGTGGGTGGAACAAACTGCCGCCGTGACTCGAGGAAACTACCGCTTGTCCTCACTCACGTGTGGAACTACAATTCTGCCTACAACTTTGTATGTGTTTGTGGTCTAGAGAGGGAGGGAGTCCAGCGGATTCCCAACCTCCAGGAAATTTATTGGGTATTATTATGTTAATTGATTATTGTTGGGTTGGAGTTGAGGGGACCACGAGTGATCCTTGAGACTGGGGCGTGTTTACTCATACCAGTGTTGTTATACAATGCTGACCCGTGTGATGTTTATCATGCGGGGGCGTTTCTCGGGAAACGCAGCCGTTTTGCAGATTAAAGAGTAGGCCGGTATGACTATTGGATTGCATGGATTTGCTTGAGGGCATGAAGACCTTTACTGTTCATTTGCTATATTCATTTATTTGGCATTGTGGGCCATTATTGTAGTTGGTATTGAGACGTTTAGTAGCTCTGACCAAAGGTTGTAATAGAGGTTATTCTTTCAAAGCTTTAATTGTAAATGAAAAGATTTTTATTCTTAATGAAAATTTAGAAATGTTTATTCATCTTCCGCTTTTCAATATAAGTGATTTAGTAGCTGTAGCTTTAATCAATATATTTGAGTATTTTCGGAACCGTATGAGTGTTTTTTTTTTTAATGGAAATGTGGTGGTTTTGTTTTAAAAACATAAATGGAGATTTATTACAAATGTTTTAACCAGGTTTTTAAGAACATCTATTTTCATTAAAAAGTTTTATTAGGTTGGGCTTCGTGGTATTCACTCCGATAGTTGGGCAGTCGAATAGTAGTCTAGATTTAGTTCTATGCTGATTATTTGGCTTTCCAAAAATCGGGGTGTGACATAGAGCCAGACAGATTATACCCCCTTTTGTGTTTGAAAGCCCCCTTTTTTTTAATAACAAAAATTAAGTACCTTTTCTTAAACCCTTTTAGGGACTATTTCACAATAACAAAAGCAAGCTCCACCTCCTTCTAAATTATGTTTTGCTCCTTCCAGATGGACCAAGAAATGAAGGGGTGCAATTTACAAATAGCAAATTCTCTACTGGTTGCTAAACTACAGTTGTAATGAATTAGCAAGACAACATAAAAAATGACAAAAGGTAAATAGTAAACAATCCATCTACATGTATATACATTCGGAAAACAATCTATTTTATGTATATAAATTCGGAAAACAACAGGAAGAAAACAAAATAGAAATCATGTGTGGTTATAAGTTTGAACAATCACAAAAGGATGGAAACTGTTAAAAAAAAAAAAACAGTCATCAGATGCATACCTTTGCTTTGAGAATGTATAATGACGGACTGACAATATGCACCAAAAAACTTTGCACACTACCTATTGGATGGGAATGTTTTCATTAATGTTAGATCACACAATTTAAACTACAGAGGGGAACAAATCCATAAATTTTATTCAACAGTAACTTAAAAAAAAAATTGAAGCATTAGATGAGAAATTGATATTCAATACCTAAACACAAAAATGTATAATAATAAAATTAAATAAAAAAAGAAACTTTATAGAAGGTAATTAACATACCAGAAATCAAACTTTTAGCTACCCAAATTCACTTCTCTCTCTAACATTGTTCATTGGTCTTGGTACTCTATCTTTCACTATTCTGAGTTTGGCATCACCAGAGGAAAATGGCAAAGATGATTGTGATGTGACAGTTTTTTGGGGGAGGAAGAAATATGAGACGTGGAGTGGGCAGTTGAGAGAGTCGTGTAATGACTTTATTTTTTTAATGCGACAGTTCTCCTATGCTTTGAGAGTGTGTAATGTTTTTTTTTTTTTTAAATGCCAATTATTATATCAATATTGTTGGTGTTGTACTAAAGGGGAAAAAAACCTTTTGTACCTAATGAAGCAAAAAACAACTAACATAAATTTGGATCCAAACGGGCAAAGGGGATGTCATTCGGATTATACTTTTGTGATTATTTAGTCCTTATTTCGTTTGATTTTTTTTCCTTATAAAGATTCTATAAGGAAAAAAAAAGGCTTTTTTTAAGCTTTTGGAAAGAAATAGAAAAGAAAGCAAAAGAAAAAAAAAACACTTTTCACTAATTGGCAACATTAGCGATTACACACCCAAATGCAAATGCAATCAAAAGGACGGTGCCCAGGCACAAATTTTACTAATTGGCAACATTAGTGATTATTCACTCTATCCAAATGCAATCAAACTTTTGTGATTACATATTTGGGAAGCAGCATTACTAATTTTACTAATTAGCCTTGTGGATTATATCAAATGACTTATAAAAAGGATAGAACTAATCAAATTGAGAGCAAAATTTACAACCATAGTGATGGAAAAACCCATTTTCTAGATAGGCAATAGAAACATACTTGCTAAACTTCAACTTAAAAAAAGTGCAAGTGAGACTACATTTCTTGAATTTTGATGGTTATTTTGAAAGAGTCCAACAAAAAAAATTGATTATTTATTTTTTTACCCCATGGTTAGGCTCGCTTTGAAACAAAAAAGTGAAAAAAAAAAAGAAAAAAAAAAGAAGGGGAAATATAGTTTTGTATTACTGTTAAACAAAAAAAAAATGATAATAAAGCCGATAATTAAAGACAAAAAATTGGAAAAAAAATTGACCCAATCTCTAAAACAGTGGAAACCATCATATCAGTATTATCATAATTAACACATGCAATGTTGAAACATGCACAAATTAACACTCACCCACCTGTTTTCTTGACGTATTCCAATGTCTCGTCAACAACTCCCCTCTCTGCACAATCACACACACAGAAACATACACAAATTAACACACATCTGTTTGCACAAACACCGCACACGCAATGATGCACATCTGTGACATGTGTGCACAAACACACACATAGTTGCACAAACACCACACACGTCTTTGTACACACACGGCTCACTCTTACACATGCAGAAACACATGCACACATGCACTGTTGCACACACATGCATGCACACACAAAGAGAGATGCACACCCGGACACACACATGCACACAGAAGAACACAGAAGTTTTCATTGATATCTTACTGACATAAGTCAAATTTCTGTTAGTTCAAAGCTATACTAACCTTTTTTTTATTTTATTTTATTTTTTTTAAAATGGAAATCTGACACAGACCTAGTGCATAAAATGTAGCTAGATGTATACATTACATACAACTAAAGATTCCAAGCTTTTGCAAACAGAAAAATTATCCGTCTCTCTATCTCTCTATCTCCATCCAACGTTCTTCCACATTTCTGGGCGGGTAGCAAAGTCTGCAAATACAAATTTGTGTGAGAGAGAAAGACGTGGTGCAGTAAGTTTTTTGGGAGAGAGAGAGATGGTGCAGTAATTTTTTTTCCTGGGTTTTGGTGTGTACGTGAGAGAGAGAGAGAGAGAGAGAGAGAGAGAGAGAGAGAGAGAGATGGACAGTAAGCTTTTTGGTTTGAGGCAAAAAGAGAGAGCGACGTGGGCATAGAGATAGAGTGTGTATGAGAGGGAGAGAGAGACGTGGGGTATAAAGGTAGTTTGATAGATACAGTGTTTAGTGAAAGAATGAGAGATTGACATGTCATACCCATATTGTGGGTGAGGGTTTTTTTTTATTGAGGTGAGTTGGTGGGTTAACTATTTTTGGTGGACAAAGAATCTAACGGTTCAAAATATCTAATTCTCTCTCAAGGGTTAAGATTAAAAGTTGCTAAAATGGGAGGGACCCACACCACCCTCCCTTATTATATAGATTTTCAATTCCCGGTTTGGTTCGATTTACCTGACAATAGACCTGAACCAACCTGAAATTGCATGGTTCTTTAAGAAGGGAACCAGACCCAAACCAAACCACTCTTAGACCCGATCCGACCTGACGGTTCGGGTCGGTTGGGTCTGCGGTTCCACGTGTATTTTGTGCACCCCTAGGTTGTGGTTTCAAGAAAGAAATGATCTTGTACAACAAATGTAAAAAGGAAGGGTACCAATTATTACTTGTCGATCTTGTCAGGAGGTGTTTGATGTTGATCAGAGCATCCTAAGCAGTGTCATTGGGTCAGCAAGCTTCAATTACTTATCAAATTTAGTGACTGAATTTCACTCTCCATTCTCCAACCAACAGGTCCATCAATAGGTTGGCAAAAAAAAAAAAACTACTTGTGACAAAGAGTACTTTTGCATTTTGGGAAGACAGAGTGGATACATGAAATTAACATTTTACCGCAATGAAAATGTGCAATTTCTTTATATCTTCATTCTAGCATTCAAATTATACTTGAAGCAATAGCCAGACAAATTGAGGAGTACATCTCTAACAGACTCAGCAACTCCATTTTTAGCCAAATACAGGGCAAACCCCTCCAAAAGTCATCTCTAGCATAGTGGTAGTTATTTTTGGATACTGGCTATACTGGGGAAGTCTCAATTTGTACAAGAACAAAGTAAAATGGGTTCTAAAAAATCTAAACCAATTGAATCACTTATCACTGGTGGTCTCGGACTACAAGTACTGTCAAGTAGAGATTCACAAAAAAGACAAATATGGTTGCTTCCTAATTTTGTTTATTTCACTTTTTTTTAAAAAAAATATTTTTATGCTAATGACACAATTAATTATCTTTTTGATGCACATAACTATCTCTCATTCGGTCGGCACATCACATTACATGGATGGGGTGAGTTTTGTTATTCCCTAATGACAATCTGTTATCTTAATATAATACTCTATCCGTTCCAACACAATTGTCTACTAGTAATTTGCACAATGTTCAAGAAATGTGTATTATATTTATTTTTTTGTTCAATTTTTCCACTTTCTCATATTACCCTTGATTTGACATTGATTTTCTTACTCATTTCTCTTTTCTCACTCTCCTAAGAAATGATGTTTGTCTTTTATTGTAAAGGTATGATAGGTAGTTTATACAAAATTTGTAGTCGACTTTCAAAGTGGATGCTTATTTTGAAACATCCAAAAAAGGAAAGGTGTGAGCGTATGATTTGTAACTTATAAATAGAAACTAAATTTGAAACAAAAATATAGAAAAAGAACAGAAACTGTAAACAAAAATCATAAATTGAAATTGACTTACTACTTAAAGAACAATAAAATACAGAATTAAAATTTGAGAAAGAATCCGAGTCCCGTGACGAATGATTTCTTAAGACGAATTTGCTCCCTCTTGGTGTACAAGGTTGATGAACAAGTCTCCCGAGATAGAACAGATTTACAATTCCGTAGAAGCTGTACTTCAATTTACAGAATTCGGCAAACGCAAATATATGCATAATACTTGAACTAATATAACAGTAATATGCAGAGAGAGAAAATTTTCGAATGATTATGAATGATCAGAGATGTTGTAAATATAACCGACTGGCGACTGATCGAAGAGTACACATCCATTAAACAGTCGCGACCTAAACAGAGGAGGACAACGAAGAGGCATGTCTGTTTGGGAAAACGCACAAGCAGTTTTGGAGGGAAACAAAATCAACTTAAATGTTTTAATTTGAAAATTTCACACAAACTTTCTCCAAAGAAATAAATATCTGTTCAAACAAGCCCAAGCCCAAGCCCAAGCCTCGGACCCACACCCACGCCTAGCCTGCCTCAGTTCGATCGACAGTGGCAACGCGCGTGAGTGTTTGACCAATGGTGCCTAGGTCCTTCTCCCTTAACAAAAGTGGGTGCCGGTCTTTGTTGGTGTTTGCTTGTAATTTGCGTGGGCGTGCCAGAACCAATAGTGGTTCGAGTGTGTGCAAACTAATTTCCTATCCGCTTGTGTGAGTGATACACAAGGCTTGATGAATCTGACTTCTAAACAAGGTGATTGTGTATAGTGAGTAGGAAAGTACCCTCGCCGTAAATTCTTCAGCAGTACTGAAGCGCACAAGCTAAAAAGTGTCAAGTTTAACAGGTAAACAATCACAAACGGTTTAATAAAACGAAAATTTTATTAAGTGTTTGGAAAAAATAAACAGATCTAAAGAACAAACCAGAACAGGCTAATTATCCAAAAGAACAAAGAGAAATAACAAAAAAAGGGTAGACCTATTTGCTATGAAGGCTGGAAAACATAAAGGCTTAAAAAAGTGCTTTGAATGCTTTGAATGCAGTGTGTATGCTGTTTCGAGATGACGCGGAGTCCCCTGCTTGGTTAGCCTGCCTGAATATTTATAGCGGCCTTAGATGATTCCTAATTTGACACGAGCTCCTTAGCTTGCGCCCCAAGCTGCTTGACTGATTGGCTGATTGGTAGAAGAATCCTTTCTTATTTCTAATTCCTTCCTTATCCGAATTCTGATTGAATCAATCCCTTTAATTTAGGGATTAAACGCCTAAATCCAGCTAGACATGATCAGATTCCTTTCCTGAATGGACTCTTATTTCCAAAACTCTGAGATGACATCATCCTGACAGCTGTGGATAGCACCGCCTTCTCCTTTCAGTCCATCGGCCTCGTCACTTATTCTCCTGGGTGAATCGGGCTCTACCCATGGTCATACTTTTCCTCATGCCCGATAACCTTTCCTCAAATGCCCATGGTCAATCGGACTACTACTCCCATCTTTCATTACACAGTGTCCGATTGGGCTTTTTGTTGCTTCAATCCACCATCGGGCTATCAGCGCATTGGGTTATATTTTTCCACAGCCCGATAACCTTCATACGTATTCGTCTTTCCCATCAGGATCTCCTCACAACACCCAATAGCCTTGTGCCTATCATCGGTCTCCTACGTTTAAGTCCGATGAGTCATTCATTCCTTAGCCCGGCCTCACCTCTATCCAGTTTCACGCGACTCGGGCTCAAAAACCCTTTGACGGTCATATCAAACGTCCCGCCTTGAATGATGTGACATTTTGAATTTTAAAATTGCCATGCGTCAAGCATGCAGCGACTGTCAGATCATGTAGAATCCTACCAGTCACTCCACATTTAATGCATTATGATTACAGCATCATGGTACTTAAGCAACAAGATTTTCAAAAAACCTTTACCACACCCATTTGCACTCTTACTCTCTCTCTCTCTCTCTCTCTCTCTCTCTCTCTCTCTAAACAGTTCAAGTGAAATAGAGCCTCTCTATCTAAAACCTCCATTTTCTCCGACGAACTATTTTTCCCTGCAGACATGGCTCCTAAGATTGCTCTGGCCACTTCTAAAGGAAAGAAGACCTTTGTTGTCGCTCCACCGTCGCAAAACCGATGTAGGGAGGTTAGGACTCTAGCCAAAGCCCATGCTGCTGAGATCTCTACTGACTATTTAACCCCTTACAGCTCCTCTGACGGCTCTCCAGTAGCACCAGGCCTTGGAGCGATGTTTCTTGGCCATCCTCCGGCGGCTTTTCTTCCTCTGTTTCCTCCGGTTGAAAATGAAGCGTTCCTGCAGGTCCCTGCCCACTGGAACAAAGTTCAAACTGCTACCCAGCCTATTCGAGGCTGGCCGACCCCTGCCGCAGACTGGGACAAGTGGGTGACTAGGGTATCGGCCTCTAAGACCACTGTTTGGAGATAAACTGGCGTTTATGATGCCATAATGCTCAATCGGTCTAGAATAGAGATAGATCGACCTCTTCTTCTCTCTGCCTTATTATTTTGGTCCTCATCCTGCAACGGGTTTCTCTTCTGCTGCGGACCAATGGCTCCTACCGTCAAGGACATCAGCTATTTGCTCAGTCTACACCCTCACGGGCAAGAAATTATTCCTGGGATTGACGTCGGAACTGCCAGCTTTGCCTATCCTCAGCAAGAAATTATCTGGGATGGGGCCGTTTCGCACAGACTGATTACAGCCTACGGAGGCTTTCTAACTACCTGCATCGGTGCAGATGAGACGGAGGTGTCCGATGCTGAGCATACCGCCTTCCTTATTTACTGGCTCAATAAGTACCTCTTCTGATCGGCCAGCCAAGTCATCACCAAAGAATACACCACCTTGGCCTTGGCTCTTGCATCAAGGAAGCCCTTGGCCATGGCTACACTTGTCTGGGCACACTTAGTCCGAGGCATAATAGATTTTGTCCATTCAGGCTTTGGAGCTGGTGGGAGCCCGATATGGGTACTTCAATTGTGGCTGTACTTTTACTTCCCAGAGTTTCAACCAACCATCCGCCAAATGGCCGATGTTCCTATCTCTGCCGTCCAGTTTATGGACGTAGCTCCTTCTTTACACTCCTTTGAGGAGTGTTTTAATTTTTTCTATCAAGGTTTCTCCCCTCAGGATATAAACCTCTTCACCTCTTTCTTCTCACTTCAATTTTCTTCATTTCTTCAACTCTCCAACAACCCTTCTAATTGTGGCTCGGGCACCCAATCCACCTACAACGAAATCTTCTATAGCTACTTAGTAGCTAGAGACATAATTTTTAGCCCCAGCATTCCATTGGCCAACAATAAGTGCGGGGCAGAATATTACTTTGCTCCCCTATACGCCCGCCAATTCGGGTTCACCCAACTCGTGCCCGTTCCTCCAAGCATCACTGTCAACATGAACTGGGTTGAATGCGGCCTGATTGTCAATGATGAGCAGGTGAAGAAAATAAATGAACGGTCGGATAGGCTCAAGGCGGCATTCAACTTCACGCCCTTCTCTGCCCGGCCTGTGGTATCAGAAGAATTTACCCAATGGTGGAGTGATCGGGCAAGCCAGCTATTCCAAGGTGCTGCTGCCGAGGCCCTTGTACCTTTTACTCTTTCATCGGCCGTTGAGGTTGATGCTCCTGTCCCAGCAGCAGCTCCAACCCGGCGCAAATAGGTAGCCAAGAGACCGACCCGCAAGCCAGCTCCGGACAAGGGGCCTGCTCAAAAGAAACAGAAAACAACACCGGCCTCCACTCAGGTTAGATTTCCAACATTTTTTAGCGGTTAAGCCCGATTTGCCTATTCAGTACTCATCCTTTTATTCTATTTTGCAGCTTGGTGATGAGGACTCTGGAGAGGACCCATCACTCCCAACTCTAACTCAGACTCTTCCTCCAACTCTTCCTGCATCTCCGGCATCTGCGGCGGCCTACCTGGAACGGGTCGCCGTGAGAGTGATGCCGCTTCACATCGTGCCCCCGCTAACTCCTTCTAGTGGCGATGAAGACATTGTTCTTTCCGACCACGTTCCCGAGCAAGTCGTCCTCTCTTCCAGCAGTGAGGGTGTGGCCGATGCTGGGGCTGATACGAGGGCAGCTGGGGAAGAAGTGGATCAGGCCGTCCCCACTGAGGTTGGAGTTCCTTCCGGGCAAGGGGAACCTACTGCAGCCACCGGATCTTCTGTTCCCTCAATAGTGGAATTGGTTGTGGCTGAAGCTAACCCTCCTGAGGCTTCTGCAACCCTACGGGTTGAAGCCGTTGCTGATGATTCGGGCTCAGTCCTAGAGGCTGAAGTTTTATAGGCTACGGCGGCCTCAACCAGTCCAGGGGTAGAGACCGTCCACGCTCCTTCCTCTTCTGCGCTGGTTCAATCTTCCTCTCAACTAAAAACTTCTCAACCCAGTAAGGCCGATGTTCGTGAAGATATCTCAGCCTCACTTGGTTCTCATACCCAGGTATTGAAGTCTGTCTACTTTACTTCATTCATAAAATTTTAGAGACCACTTCTGACTGCTTATTCTTTTGAACAGGCCGATCCCATGGGTCCAGAGCCACACATTCCCATCAATGACTTCTTCTCCGGCCTGGACCTAGGAGCTTTTGACCTTGGCCCCCTAGAGCCCAAAACCGTCTCACCTTCATGCCTTCAACAAGCCAAGGGCCTACTCTTTGGGCTTGCTGATCAGGACCTTTCTAGCCTTCCTGCTGCTGCTGATGTTGAAGCAGCCTTGAACACACTCATGGCCGATCCGTCTCTTTCTGACAGGCAACTATCATTACTCCATGAGATACAAGAAAGACTCCCCAACTGCCGTCTTATGGACCAATCGGCCATGAAGATTCAGGCTGATGCAGAGTTTCACTTGGGCTCACGGTAGAAGGCATTGAAGTTTCTGGACGGGGCCAAGGTTAAATTTGAAGCGGGGAAGGCCTCTCAGGCTCAGGTGCTAGTAAGGGACTCCTGGCTGCAGAACCGTATTGCTGCACTAAAAGCTCAGCTCGCCTAATGTGAGGCTGAGGTCGTCACCAACAACTCCGCCCTTGGGAAAATTGATGAAGCACTATCCTTACTTGGTGGCGATGCCCAAAAGTGCAGTGATCAACTGTAAGCCAGTGTCCCGATATCCCGAGCATGGGCCCAAAAACTAGAAAAAGCAAAGCGGGATCAGTCTGGAGCTATCAAGACCTGGGAGGACTTGAAGGCTAAACTTAGGAATTTTGGGTCGGCCTAGAGGCCGACTCCTATTTTGTACTCTGTATAGAATTTTTTTTTTCCTTTTTCCATCATTTTTGTAAGTAAGCTGTGCTCAGCCTATTAATACAAAACGATGTTTTCTTTAAATCATTCGGGCTCAGGTTCATAATTGATCAATTGATCATATTTCAACCCAGGATTTGGTTTATAGTCAAGGTCAATGGTCTCCCATAACATAGGATAATAGGACTTTAAATACTGACCATTGATTAATCGGACATGAACCGTTCCATCTAGATCATGTAACCTGTAGGCACCACCTCTCTTTACTTGATGGACGCTGAACGGGCCCTCCCAGTTGAGCGACCATTTACCGTAACGGTTATCCTTATCTTCAATAGGTAGCACGACCTTCCATACCAAATCCTCTGTATAAAAGGACTTTTCTTTCACCCTTTTGTTATAAGCTCGGGCTGCCCGTTGCTTTTGCACTTTTAATGATTCTAAGGCCGCGAGCCTCATTTCATCGAGCCCTTCTAATTCAGCTATCATAGCCTCTGTGTATTCAGCGGGCTCTAGCTGATTTTGTAAAGCTCTTCTGGCAGATCGGACTGTAACTTCCATAGGTAACATAGCGTCATGCCCATAAGTCAGCATGAACGGTGTGACCCTAGTACTTGACCTTTTAGATGTCCGATAGGCCCATAACGCTTCTGATAAGAGCTTGTCCCATTCCCTAGGATTTTCAATAATCATCTTCTCAATGATCCCCTTGAGGATCTTGTTAGTGGACTCGGCCTGTCCGTTAGCCTGTGCATAATAGGGCGTAGAATTGAGAAATTTGATCCCCCTACTTTCTGTAAAGGCCGATGTTTCCGTTCCTGTAAACACGAATCCTTGGTCGGCCGTGATTGTTTCTGGAAGGCCGAACCTATGGATAATGTGTTCTTTAATGAATTTTATGATGGTGGCCTGAGTCACCGTTCTAAAAGGTATGGCGTCAGCCCACTTAGTAAAGTAGTCCATAGCCACTATGATGAAACAGTGCTGGCCCGATGATGGCTTTAGGACTTTGCCAATTAAATCCATCGCCCATCCTTTAAACGGCCATGGTTTGATTACAGGTTGCAGCTCTTTAGCTGGCACATGCTGGATCGGACCATGCTTCTGGCAAGCTTGACAACCCTTAGCATAATTGATACAATCTTACAACATACCGGGCCAGTAATAATTGTATCTTCTCAGCAACCACTTCATCTTTGTGCCGGCCTGATGTGCCGCACAAATCCCTTCGTGTACCTCGACCATAACCTGTATGGCCTGTTTCTTTCCTAAACACCTCAAGATCACATCGTCTTTGATTGGTTTCTTGAATAGTTCTCCATCGAGCACCACGAATCGGACAGCAAATAATCTAATTCTTTGGTACACCCTGATATTTGGGTGATTCAGGTATTCAATAATGGGGATTCTCCAATCGTCATCCTCCATCAAGATTGAATTGGTAGTAGCATACTAACCTCTCTTTGCAACGGACGGTAATGATCGGACATGAATAGTGATGAGTTGGTCTTCTAAGTTCTTCTGAGAAGATGAGGCTGATCCTATTTTTGCCAACTTATCGGCCTCGGTATTTGTGGTTCTTGGAATGTAACTCATGCTAATATCATCAAATGCCTCTATGAGTTAAGTGGCCACAGCGTGGAACGGGCAGAGCTCCCAACTTCGTATCTGAAATTCTCCAGTAATCTGTCCGATAACCAGCCCTGAGTTTCCTTTCATGTGCACGGATGATGCCCCAATTTAAAGGAGTATCTCTATTCCGATGATAAGCGCTTCATATTCGGCCTGATTATTAGTGCATTTAAAATTGAGCCGAAATGACATTTTTGTCTTTTTGTACTTGGGTGATACAATCATCACACCTGCCCCAGCACACTCTGCGTTTTTGGAACCGTCAAAGATTAATGTCCATGGGACTAAGGAGGTACTCAGGACTTTGGGTGTTAGAGGCAATTCCCCCAAATTAGTAGGATCTGGGTGATCGGCCAAGAAATTGGCTATGGCCTGGCCTTTAACCGATTGCTGTGATCGGTATTGGATGGCAGATTCCATCAAGGCCAAGGTCCATTTTCCAATTCGGCCTCTCATGATTGGCCTTGACAACATATGTTTTATCACATCAGTTTGACATATTATGTAAGTGGAAACGAGCAGCATATATGTTCTTAACTTTTGTGAGGAAAAATACAACGCCAAGCATAACTTCTCAATCGGCGCATAGTGCTACTCAATTAGAGTTAAAATTCTACTTAAATAATAAATGGCCTGCTCGATGCCTTGCTCGTTATCTTGAGCTAACATACTTCCTATAGAGCAATCAGAGGCCGATATATACAATTTCAAATACCTACCCTTCTTGGGTGGCATTAATACTGGGGGGGTTGACAAATATTGTTTAATTCCCTCAAAGGCTTGTTGATGGCTGTCTTCCCATTTGAAGTCCTCATCGGTCTTGATCTTCAATAGTGGGGTCCATACTTGGGTCTTCCCTGCACAATTTGATATTAATCTTCTTAAGAAATTTATCTGTCCGAGCAACCTCTGAAGCTTTTTCTTATTAGTTGGTGGCTTTACTGCCTGGATAGCCCGAGCCTTATTTTTGTCAATCTCTATCCCCCTTTGATGTACAAGGAATCCTAGGAAATTCCCTGTTGTAACACCGAATGCACATTTGAGGGGATTCATCTTTAGTCTGTGAGCCCGCATTCTTTCAAATGCTTTTTCCAAATCCCTCAAATGATCAGCGTTACTTCCTGATTTTACCACCACATCATCTATGTTAATCTCCATGAACTGTCCAATCATATCATGGAAGATTGAATTCATTGCCCGTTGATAGGTGGCTCCAGCGTTCTTCAGCCCGAATGGCATGACAACCCACTCAAAGGTTCCAATCGCCCACGGACACCGAAAAGCAGTCTTCGGGACATCCTCTTCGGCGATGTATATCTGGTTATAACCCGAGTGCCCATCCATGAAGGACAAATTTTTGTGTTTGGCGGCCGAATCGATTAACTGATCGGCCATGGGCATGGGATATTCATCTTTCGGGGTAGCCAAGTTTAAATTTCTAAAGTCAATGCTGACCCTCAGCTTCCCATTCTTCTTCACCACTGGGACCACATTCGAGACCCATTCAACATATCAGGCTGTCCGAATGAAGCCAGCGTCCAGCAGTCTCTCAATCTCTTCTTTCAACTTTAGTGTTACCTCTGGTAACATGCGCCGAGGTAGCTGCTTGAATGGCCTGAACCCCGGTTTAATTGGCAATCGGTGTTCCACCAGTTCCCTAGATAAACCTGGCATTTCATCATATTCCCAGGCAAAGCAATCTTTGTACCTGTGCAGGAGTACAATCAACTCGGCCTGACACTGCGAATCCATCATCTGACTTACATAAGTAGGTTTGTGTTCTCCTTCTTTGCCTATGTTGACTTCCAACAGTGGGTCTTGGACATCGGCCTTTAAATCATCAAGCTTCGCCGTGGCCGTCTCCAACTCATCTATTTGAATCTCTTCCTCCCTTGGCGTTTCCTCTTCGTAGATACAATCGGCCAGATTAATCATTCCGTTCACAGGGCCGATTTCCAATCTTCTATCGGCCAAGTATGCACACCATCTGGCCATGCTGGCCCTCAAGGCTAGCAGCTTCTGTTCTTCAATTATTAGATTCTCCATGGACATCTTCCTGTTCGATGATCTCAATCGGCCTTGATTCTTCTGTCCAACTGAGATTATGGTAATACGCTTTAATGTCCAACGAATTTTCTTTAAGGAAGGTCGCTGTATTCAGTCTTCCCATTTTGTTACAACCCAGCAACTTGACTGGCCCGATGTCATCTTCGTATAAGACTGCATTGGCCGTCTACACACGGGCAACAAATGGCTTCGTATCTGCCCTAACCACTTCTACCTCATCACCTCTCTAGAAAATCAGCAACTGATGGAGAGTGGAGGGAATTCAGTAATTTGGGTGTATCTAATCTCGGCCGAGTAATGCGTTATAGGCCGCCTAGGTTTTCACAATGAAAAAAGCAGTCATGACCGTTTTACTGCCAATGGTCAGTTCAAGGGGTAGGATACCCTTGGTTCTTGAAGGTGCCCCCATGAAGCTTTGGACATTCATTTCGGTCGAAATTAGCTCCGACTCAGACTTCTGAAGGATCCTCAACATTATTTGAGGCATGATGTTAATTGTAGACCCACCATCAACCAAGATTCTATTTATCGGGATGCCCTCAATATGTCCTTTCACGTACAAGTGCTTCAGATGCTGGGACATCTGGTATGTTGGCTTTTCAAACACCACTTTGACTGGTCCGGTCTTTGATCCTTCCTCATTCTAATGTCCTTTCAGCCTCAAGATGGTGATCTTAGGCCGATCAGTCTGATCGTCGGTGGCATCCATATTTTTGCTTGTGGCTTCCACCACTTTAGGTTTGACGGTCTCTCCTCCGTTCTAAAAAACGTCTTCTATCATGGCTAAGTCCTTGGTCAGACCCTCCACTACATCCCCTTCCATGGCCGTTGGCTGATCTAGCTTGGCCATGAAAGACATAGGCAATGTAAACACCATGTTAGACGACAGGCCTACCAGAATTGTCCCGAATTGAATTGGCGACGCACTTGAATCTGAAAAATCTCCATCGGACTCCACACTCATCTTGTCCGATGTTACTCTACATCCCTCTTGTGATTTTTCTCGTCTGACTCTTTCCTTCGGGTACTTAGTGGCAATGCGCGTCACCCTAGTTGAGGGTCCTTAGCCATCGGACACATTATGCTCTGTAGGTGTAGGCGGGTTTCCAGCCCGGTTCTTCCAGTATTGGCGTTCTCGCTCGGCCTATCTCATTCTTTCATATCTCCTCTTTTGGGACTTGCTATACTGTGGCCGTGCTGGGAATTTTGAATGTTCAGCTCTGTGCCACTTCTGATCTTCTACCCGTGGTGGTAGCGCCATCCTTGGGCTCCTGTTATAGGTTGATGCTTGCATCTGAGGCCTTGGTCTTGTCTGGGAACTTCTTGCCCCCAATCGGCCGGATTCGCCTTGGCCGATTTGCTGAACCAACGAATGTTTTACCCGCCACTCAGGCTTGGCCTGACTTTGCCATGGTAGTGACAATCTCTCGTATACAGACCTTCTCAGGCTTGGTTCCCGATGTTCAAGGCTTCTTGGCCTCTTACTCGGGCTCGAGACTTCTTTCTTGACATCAGCCTTGCACCTCAGGCAAAGGCCTTGTTCGATGAACTCCAGTTATCGTCGTAGATCAGCTATCAAATTGTCGGTACTGGATCTAGCCGTTTCTTCCTCGGCCTTGTGGTCTTTCTCTATACGCTCTTGATAGCTCCTCTGGAGGTCATGTATCGTCACTTTCGGTCCATCAGTGGCCGAAATAGCAATTTGTTTCCCTTTCCTGTGTTTTAGCACCAGTTCTCTGTAAGCCAGGTCTATCTTCGGTCTTGGCCTTGTAAGCTTGGTTAAATCGGGCATAACCATGTTAGTGCCGGTAACTTGAGGAAAAGGATTTGCATCAATCCCCATAGCCTTGTCTGAGAATTTGAATACTCCTTTTTCCACGTTTTCCTGTATAAAATTACAAAAAACAACGTAATTGTTAGTGGAGTGCTTCCAAAAATTCTGCCATTTACAGTATTCTTTATTTTTTAGGTCATCGGCCTTAGGGATCCGATGACCTTCACTCATCTTGATCACTTTATCGGCCAATAAGGCATCGAATATTTGATCAGCCATGGTTATATCAAAAGTATAATTTTTTCCCGCCTCGAATGCCATTTTCTTTGCATCGGCGTTGTTGTTAACAGGCTTATTCAAGGCGTTGGATACGATTGGCCGTTTGCAGATCAATTCGGCCATATCGCCCTCTGTTTCAAGGTCACACTCTGCTAAGTGGATTTCGTAATTAGGGTCCTTATAATATGTTCCTTTGGAGGAGTTCTTCTTCTCCTGCTCGTCCAAAAGGATACGCTCGTAACGACCGGCCTGTGTGGCAAGCTCGAATAAGTCACAGAAGTCAGTTCCTTCAAACCTCTTACGAAGTTCAAAGGACATGCCCCCCATGGCCATTTTAGCATGCTCTTCCTCGGGCAAAACTGTCTTGCACCAATACTTTGCCTTAAGGAAACGGGCTATGTAGGTTTCTATGATCTCTCCTACTAGTTGCATCATTCTAGACAGGTCTGCCAGCGATGTTTCGGGCTCAGTCCTATAGAACTGGCCGTGAAATAGCTCTTCCATCCCTTGCCAAGTTAACACCGAATTGGCGGGGAGGTTAACATGCCACAAAAATGCCATGCACGTTAGCGAGTTTGGGAATAGTCTTAACTTTAATGGGTCGCTATGACCCACATGGCCGCATTGAACAATAAAACGACCATTATACTCAACTGAAGACTGTTCACTCTCTCCAGAAAATAGAGTGAAATTTGGTACTTTGTACCCCTGAGGAAATATGACCTGGTCAATTCCAGGGGGATATGGCCATCTGTACGTCGGCCTTTCCAGTCTTCTCATGAACGGGCCGTACTCTTCATGTATGGCCGCCACCAACTCCTCCCTATAGATGGGTTGTGGAGCTACGGGCTGAACATTCCTCAACGGGGGTACCAACGGCGGTGGAACTTGCTGTTGGTTGTTATTGGCCTGATAGGGCCAAAATCCACCATTGTTCCTTTGTCCCCCGTTTGTGTGTGACTGACAGAACTTTCAGTATCACCTATAGACCGACCAAAACCTAGTGTCGCCGATCCATTGGGATGGGTGACTATCCATCCGCTAGCCATTCCGGTCTGTGACTCAGATTGCTTGCCTGAGCTATTACCCTCCCTGAGATTTGGACAGATGTAGGGCGGGTCTTTTGGCTTATTGGACTCAAGCGATGAGCCAGAGCCCGATCCGTTGACTTGTTCTTTGCTGCCCTCGGCCTTATAGGTTTCTATCAGCCTGCCGATCATGTTCGATAGATGGTCCAGCTTTACGTGGGTAGTCCTTGTTTCTAAGACCAGATCAACTTGACTTTTATGGACATCGGCCGTTTGATTGATGATCGATTTGAGATTGCCCATTGATCCTATGAGCGCATAGTATTCCTGCCACATGGGCTCAACGTTCGTTCTCACGGCCTCTGAAATTGCCTCGAGAGTGATACTGCCATCTTGGGGAGAATGGCTGGTACTTTCCTCCACAGGTGGGTCCATGGGAGGATCGTCTTGGCCGTTCTTCGTTGTCTGTTTGTCTTTTTTCGGAGGCATGGCTTGACACAGTGGGTCCCACCGGGCATGCCAAAATGTTTGCTTGTAATTTGAGCGGGCATGCCAGAACCAATAGTGGTTCGAGTATGTGCAACTAATTTCCTATCCGCTTGTGTGAGTGATACACAAGGCTTGATGAATCTGACTTCTAAACAAGGTGATTGTGTATAGTGAGTAGGAAAGTACCCTCACCGTAAATTCTTTAGCAGTACTGAAGCGCACAAGCTAAAAAGTGTCAAGTTTAACAGGTAAACAATCATAAACGGTTTAATAAAATGAAAATTTTATTAAATGTTTGGAAAAAATAAACAGATCTTAAGAACAAACCAGAACAGGCTGATTATCCAAAAGAACAAAGAGAAATAACAAAAAAGGGCAGACCTATTTGCTATGAAGGCTGGAAAACATAAAGGCTTAAAAGAGTGCTTTGAATGCTTCGAATGCAGTGTGTATGCTGTTTCAAGATGACGCGGAGTCCCCTGATTGGTTGGACTGCCTGAATATTTATAGCGCCCTTAGATGATTCCTAATTGGACACAAGCTCCTTAGCTTGCGCCCCAAGCTGCTTGACTGATTGGCTGATTGGTAGAAGAATCCTTTCTTATTTCTAATTCCTTCCTTATCCGAATTCTGATTGAATCAATCCCTTTAATTTAGGGATTAAACGCCTAAATCTAGCTAGACGTGATCAGATTCCTTTCTTGAACGGACTCTTGTTTCCAAAACTCTGAGATGATGTCATCTTGACAGCTGTGGATAGCACCGCCTTTTCCTTTCAGTCCATCGGCCTCGTCACTTATTCTCCTGGGTGAATCGGGCTCTACCCATGGTCATACTTTTCCTCATGCCCGATAAACTTTCCTCAAATGCCCATGGCCAATCGGACTACTACTCCCATCTTTCATTACACAGTGTCCGATTGGGCTTTGTGTTGCTTCAATCCACCATCGGGCTATCAGCGCATTGGGTTATATTTTTCCACAGTCCGATAACCTTCATACATATTCGTCTTTCCCATCGGGCTCTCCTCACAACACCCAACATCCTTGTACCTATCATCGGTCTCACGTCTACGTTTAAGTCCTATGAGTTATTCATTCCTTAGCCCGGCCTCACCTCTACCTAGTTTCACGCTACTCGGGCTCAAAAACCCTTTGACGGTTTTTGGGTGCAAACAGTTGGTTTTCTAACATGGGACAAGCTAAACTTCCCACTTCACACCTTCTCAACCAATGGTTCACATGGATACTTTGGGTGATGATTTCTCATTCACCTTTTAATGGATTTCCACATAATAATATATAGCGTTCATCTCCTCACGGAGGAGAATAGGTTCCAATGCGGTCCCTCCCACAAAGACTTGCGGGTCCCACCAAAGAATTGGGTGCTAGTTTACCAAAAACGAGGAATTGGAAATCCATTTTACCAAGAAGTTTTTCGGAACCACTAATGAATTTCTACCAGAAAGTGTGACAAAATGTCCAGTTAAAAAATTTTAAAATGTCAAGATGATATAAATCATGTCGAAACAAAAAACTATGTAGTACAAACTAGTAGCTTAGGATTTATACTACATCGTTCTTGTCCTCAATTGAAATTGGTGACACTAATTGTACTCAATCAAAACTAATACAATTATAGTGCCTTATGTGATGAAATTTATGAAAGATCACTTTAAATGAAAATTTGAGAAAAGTAGAATAATTCAAGTCTACTATGATGGAAGGTAAAAATTAAGTCCTATTAGGAGTTGGGTCCTCTCTCTCCCTATAAATATATATGTGGTTCCGTTAGAAACCTACAACATGTGAATACATAAAAAAATACACATTAAGAAGGGTTTACAGGATAAAAGGGAGAAATCCAATATCCAAGCTTTGTAGATTGCAAAGTCCGGTTTGTTACCATCACCGAATATGTGTTGGGTCTCAAGATTATGGTTATCAATCAATGCATGTAATTTAAAGTTTTCTCTTTGTTATTTTGTGAGATCATGAAAATCAAAATATAAGGGATTTATGGTTTATGTCTTGTTAGATTTAAGTATCTACGATTGTATATTTCCTCCTTTCATATTCATGAAATTTCTAACATGTGGTGATATGCACAAAAATATCATGTCCAAGTCAGGCCTCGCCACCTCAGCAAAGAGAAGCCAAGTCATCTTGAATTCGCGTTGACTACACGGCCATTCCGGGCTGTTACGCAAAACTGCCCGGTTTGGTCATAAGCCCGGTCGTTCTTTCCAGATGGACCCCACATGGGCGCGCCCCCAGCAGACGTGATTGCTTGGTCAGCAAGCCTCCAGGTAGTTCCTATCCCAGCTAAAAGACTAAATGGAAGGACCAGGCAGTTTCCTATCCCAGTTAAAAGACTAAATGGAAGGAGCATGCAGTTTCCAAAACCACTTAGGAAACACCCCTAAATTCATATAAATTAAGCTGTAAATAGATTAGGCTTCCTAATCTATAAACTTACCTTGTACGGGAAGTCTCTTGCACCTATAAAAGAGACCACCCGCTCCCATTGAGGGGAGAACATTCTAACCCCAAGAATAGCATATTATTATCACTCATATGCATACACCTGGTCGATTTTACTGGGAGTGCCACCAAATTGTTGGTTCACCAAGCCTGTCGGTGATCTGCTAGTGAAGCGCACTGTGCCAACCGTGGACGTAGGTCACCTCGTTAACGAGACTGAACCACTTACAAACTCTTGTGTTTCAATATCTCTCTCTGAATCTCTCTTACCAATTTTCAGCATCATCAGTTTGGCACTGTCTGTGGGAAACAATAAGTTTTTCACCAGCAAATTTCTTGATTGATCAACATGCCACCGAAGACGGATAAGAAAAATACTGCCCCGGTCGGTCAGGAGAACTTGTAGCTCGAGCAGCAGGTCACCTCCATGAACTCGGAGCAAGTGACGGCGACGCTCGCGCAACTTCTGGAAGGCCAGCGGCAAACCTAGCAGCAAATCGAAGCGCTGTTGGCATTACAGGAAAAGCGCCCTCAATCCGAGAACCAGATCGGGAAGAGTGCACCCGACCGGGAGCCCGCAAGAGTCCGGAACCATACCCACTCTGCGCCAATATCCCCGTCGGATTGGGAATACGCCCGAGATGGTGACCGTAGCAGAGCGCCCAAGCGCACTAGGAGGCAAGCTCGGGCCAATCCTCGTCGGGTGGAAGATGCTAGAGATATCATCAACAGGCAACGCACCACCAGGAGGGAGGAATCAGGGCTAAAGCCCCGGGAATCAGCCAAAGACCCTCCGGCCCAGAGCCGGGGAGATCTTAGGCATACGATTGCCCAGATCCAGAGCCGGGTTCTATCACCGCGGATGACGCACTTCGAGGAAGAAGCATCATCATCAGACCCAATGTACCGCTCGGATATGGAAAGGAGAACTGGCCGAGATGTAAAGGCCCAGATGAGGACTTGCAATAGCAAATTGAAAAACTGAGCCGCAAGTAGCTCCACGATCATACCAATACAGAGACCGAGTTGCCCTACACTGCTCGGATCACCGCATTCCCCATCCCGCAAAAATTCAAACCGCCACATCTCAGCTCTTATGACAGTTCAGGGAGCCCAGTGGATCATGTTCGCACTTACAAGGCTCAGATGGCACTAGTCACAAGACTCACAACGGTTGATGAGTTACTGTGCCTGGCCTTCCCTAGTACCTTTAAAGGCCCAGTCGCACAGTGGTTCCATGCTCTGAAACCCCGAACGATTGATGACTTTAAAACATTGAGCAAGCTCTTCATCAGCCAGTTTGTGGGGATGCTCGACCGGTCACAATCGGACACCTAGTTGTTTACCGTTAAGCAGCGAAAGGGGGATTCCCTGTGGGAGTACGTGGACTATTTCAATTAGCAGAGGCTTCGGATCCGGAACCTGAACAAAACGGCCGCAATTATGGCTTTCTGCTCGGGGGTTTAACACACCAAAGTTGCTACGTCGTTCCACCATGACCGACCGGCAACCCTGGTTGAACTCTCAGAGAGGGTCAGAAAATACATCGACACAGAGGAGTTCCTAAAGTGCAAGCGTGCCAGCTTTACGGGAGAAGAATCCCCGAAAGCTAAATGAAAACGGGAGGGCTCCGAGAAGGGTTCGGGAAAGAAACCCAGATAACATCAGCAGAGAGGCATTTGGGATCAGGCCCTGATTACCTTCACCTTACTATCCCGACCAATCCACGAAGTTATGGCCGTCGCAGAGATCCAGAGGCTACTCCAGGAGCCCGCCAAGTTGGAAAGCCTGCCCGGTAAGAGGAACTAGGACAAGTTCTGCCGCTTCCACAAAGACCATGGGCATCACATAGAGGATTGCTTTAAGCTTAAGATTGCCATTGAAAAGCTGATCGAGCAGGGCCACCTAGCTGAATTCGTGGCAGCAAACAGACGACCTCGGCAAGAAACTCGACCTCCCGAGCAACCTCGACCCCTCGGGCAAATCAATGTAATCTCCAGAGGCATTTCGGGCAGAGGGGATTCCCAATTAGCTCGGAAGAGGCATGCCCGGGCATCTCGATCGGATGTCTGGCATATCCAATCCACCTGCTCTCCCCCAACTGACATGTTAACATTCTCATATGAGGACATGCTAGGCCTGCACTACCCTCATGATGATCTGCTTATAGTGACGCTCTCCGTAGCAAACTACGTTATTAAAAGGGTGTTGGTAGACACGGGTAGCTCCTCCGACATCATGTTTGTCTCAGCATTTGATTAGCTCGGGATATCCAGGGATCGTCTTTGACCAGTGGCCACTCCCCTGGTAGGGTTCAATGGGTCCAGCACCCAACCGATCAGTACCATCGAGCTCTTGGTCCTCATGGGAGCCTACCCCCAACAGGCATCTGTACTAGCGAGCTTTGTGGTTATGGAAGCTCCATCTGCGTATAATGTCATCCTTGGGAGGCCTACCCTCAACGATAGCCTACGCAAAGACCAAGCCGTCACCTAGAGTTGCTATGTCAACTCTCTACGCCGGGAGGCCATCGCTGAAACACTAAATGTCCAAGAGATGGACCCGAGGGATCAGAATGACAGAGTGGGACCGATCGGGGATCTGGAACAAGTGGCATTTGACCCACAAGTCCCTTATCGAACAGTCACTATCGGCACCCTGCTGGAGCCCAGCCTTAGGGAGAAGCTAATTCAGTTCCTACGACAGAGTCAAGATGTGTTTGCTTGTTGTCATGAAGATATGCCGGGGATTGACCCCCGGGTAATGTCTCACCGACTCAATGTCAACCCAGATTCCTGGCCTGTGAAGCAGAAGAGACGGGGCATGGCTCCCAAGAGGCAGAAGGTGGTGCACGAGGAGGTCGCTAAACTCCTCCAAGCGAAATCTATCGGAGAGGTCCACTATCCCGACAAGTTAGCAAACATAGTACTAATCAAGAAAAGCAACGGGAAGTGGAGGATGTGTGTGGACTTCACCGATCTGAACAAAGCCTGTCCCAAGGACTGCTATCCACTGCCCAGGATAGATCTCCTTGTGGACTCCACAGCCAGTCATTCGCTCCTCTCATTCATGGACGCCTACTCCGGGTATAATTAGATTAGCATGTACCTCGGGGACGAAGAAAAAACCTCGTTCATCACAGATCAGGGGACCTACTACTACAACGTCATGCCGTTTGGCCTTAAAAATGCCGGGGCAACCTATCAACGCCTGGTCAATCACATATTTAAGGACTTGATCGAGAAATCCACGGAGGTCTACGTTGATGATTTGCTGGTTAAAAGCCGGGATGAGTCTGACCATCTTGAGCATTTAGCCGGGGCTTTCAGCATTTTGAAAAAGTTCGGGATGAGGTTGAACCCGGCCAAGTGCACAATTGGCGTCTCGTCTGGGAAGTTTCTTGGGCACCTAGTTAGCAAGCGGGGGATTGAGGCGAACCCCAAAAATATTCAAGCCATCTTAAACATGCGGTAACCCGGGTCAACCAAAGAGGTACAGTGTTTGGCCGGGTGGGTGGTTGCACTAAACAGATTCGTGTCCCGAGCTACCGACCGGTGTCTGCCATTCTTCAAGATCCTTCGTAAGGCTTTTTAATGTTCAAAAGAGTGCGAGGAAGTGTTCCAGGAACTCAAGAAGTACTTGGCATCGCCCCCTCTACTCTCAACGCCCGCACCAAGCGAGGAATTGTTCTTATACCTGGCTATATCACCCTCGGTGGTCAACTCGACACTCATTCGAGAAGAGCACAAGATACAATACCTAGTCTATTACACAAGCCGAGCACTTCAAGGCGCAGAAAGTAGATATTCCCGCATTGATAAACTCGCCTTCGCCCTCATCACTTCAGCTCGGAGACTTCACCCGTATTTCCAGGCCCACGTTATTGTGGTCCTTACAGATCAGCCCCTCCGTAAGATCTTGAGTAAGCCTGAAACGTCCGGAAGGCTCATCAAATGGGCCTTAGAGTTGGAGGAATTTGAAGTGGTCTACAGACCCCGTGCAGCGATCAAGGGACAAGCCGTAGTAGACTTTCTCACTGAATTCACATAACCGGAGGATCCGATAGAAGAGCTCGACCTACCAGACCTACTGCCCGGGATACAGTCAGACATCCCAATCTGAACACTATACATGGACGGGTCTTCCAACAAGCAGGGCAGCGGGGCAGGAATCATCCTGACCACACCGGATGGGATCCAACTCGAGTATACGCTTAGGATCGGATTCAAGGCCTCCAATAACGAGGTCGAGTACAAAGCCCTGCTGGTCGGGCTACAAATGGTGACCTCAATGGGTGCACTGCAAATTCAAGGGTACAGCAACTCTCAGCTCGTGGTAAATCAAGTCAATCAAGAGTATTAGGCTCGAGAGCATAACATGATAGCTTATCTAGCCCTTCTCCGAGTAGTTTCAAAGAAACTTCAGGGGTTCTCTGTCATGCAGATACCTAGGGAGGAAAACACTAGGGCCGACCGATTAGTCTGCCTTGCTTCATCTTCTGAGTCAGACTTGCCCGGCATAAGGATAAAGTACCTACCCCAGCCAATTGTGATCAACTCAAAATGCATGGAGGTCGAATTGGCCACCCTAGAACCTAGCTGGATGGACCTAATCATGGCATTTCTGGCAACAGGCGCGTTACCAGACAAAAAGGAAGCAGCCCGTCGGGTTAAATACCGAGCGGCTAGGTACCACATCATTGATGGCATCCTCTACAAAAGGGGATTTTCTATACCGTACCTCTGCTGTGTCCACCTTGAACAGGTCCAAGCAATACTGTACGAAATCCATGAAGGGCTGTGCGGGAACCACATCGGAGGCCGGGCACTCTCACGCAAAGCCCTGCTACAAGGTTACTATTAGCTGACCATGGCCAAAGATTCTCAAGAATACGTCAAGAGGTGTGATACGTGCCAAAGATTTTCTCCCATGATCAACCGTCCGGGAGAACTTCAGATGTCGATCCTCAGCCCTTGGCCGTTTGCTCTGTGGGGTATTGACATTGTCGGCCCTCTCCCGATGGGAAAAGGAAAAGTCAAGTTCACCGTCATAGCCGTGGACTACTTCAATAAGTGGGAGAAAGCCGAGCCCTTGGCAACAATTACCGAGAAGAAAGTGGAAAGCTTCGTGGAGAGGAACATCCTCAGCAGGTTCGGCGTCCCCCAGGCTCTGTTTAGTGACAATGGTAGGCAATTTGACACCCTGATATTTAGGCAGTTCTGCTTGGGCTACAGGATATCCAATCACTACTCGTCCCCCAAACACCCTCAGGCCAATGGCCAAGCCGAGGTGACCAACCGGACTATCCTTCAGTAAATTAAAATAAGGTTTGAAGATGCCAAAGGCCTATGGGCAGAGGAACTGCCGACCCTCTTGTGGGCCTACTACACAACTCCCCGAGCGACAATAGGCGAAACACTGTTCTCACTCACCTATGACTTTGAGGCAGTGGTCCCCACAGAGCTTGGGCTGCCCTCTTACCGGGTGGTAAACTTCACTGATCAGAGCAACGAAGAGGCCCTCAGAACCGAACTTGACTTGGTAGAAGAAAAAAGAGACCGGGCGTATCTGAAAGTGGCAGCCTACAAGCAGAGAGTCTCCCGATACTATAACAGCAAGGTAAGGCATCGCTGTTTCTAGATAGGAGATGTGGTCCTGAAGGCGGTCAACCAGTCCACGAAAGTCCCGAGCCATGGGAAATTGGGGCCGAATTGGTAAGGTCCATACCTAGTTACCCGAGTCAACCGCCCGGGCACCTATTGGTTACAAACTCTAGATGGGCACGACCTCTCTCATCCTTGGAACGTGTAGTACCTCCGGAAGTACTTCCAGTAAAGCATGACAAAAATGTTGGCTAGTGACACGACTAAATAGTTGTGCGCTCTTGTGCAACACCCAAGTGTAGGTGATCGTGCAAGTAATACTGGATAAGTCCAGGTCGATCCCACAGGGAAGGAATAGGGAGAATGTCTACTAAGTTATAACCTAAAGAAAAAGAAAATAAGAATGAATGATTGGAGGTGTACTAACAAATCCTAATTAAATAAATTAAACTAAATAATAAACTAAAACTTATAAAAACATAACTAATGAAATAAATAATTTAAAGGTGTTGGAAATACGAGAATCCACATTGATCCTAACCATCTACCATGCATACTCATTAACGTTCTATTGGAGTTCATTCCTTTTCAGCATTCCGTATTTTTCTAAAGATATAGAATCAATATCCCTTTCATGACCGGGACTACATCATCACAGTTGATTTAAAATACTTGGCAAACGGTTTAAAACAATGGTTATTACTTGCACTCTAAATGGTGTTAGCATTCAAAGTGGTTTTCAAAAGTCATTGAAGAAAAGGCCTTAAGGCTTTAAGTTCTAAAAACTGTTGTGATAAACTGAGCTTATTGGGACAATTTGATGACAGATTTCTAAAATAGAAAGTCATGGAATACTTAAAAGAATATCTCAGGAATCAACAAGTTCGATCGATCGAAGCGCTCTCGATCGATCGGACATCATCATCCTTCAATCGATCGAAAGGTTTTCGATCGCTTGACTATGGCTCTGGTTTGCTCGATCGAAATACCTTCGATCGATCGAGCCCAAGGTTTCTAAAGATTGCATGGAAGAGGTTGGGAATCAATGTTTCATCACATATTCCCAACGTCTAAACTACGGAAACATGAATAAACAAGTACAGGAGTAACAAACTAGAGTAATCATAACATATAAACTAATAAACAATGAAATAGAGAAAAGGAGAAGAAAAACCTGGAATAATCTGAATATAACTTGTAATAAACATATAACCAACTTGAATCTTCAATAATCTGCAATATATTAATGAAAAAGAGGAAGAAAAATAAGAATCTAACCTAATCTACTCCTAATCTAACCCTAAAACTACCCTAAACTGTTGTGTTTCGCGTTCTGGAGCGTCCTCCCTTCGTCTGGCGTCAAAACGACTTATATATAGGGTTCCTGCAGAGTTTATGCAACTTTTGGGTGAATATAAAGTTCAATCGATCGAGCTTAGTTTGATCGATCGAAGGTTCGATCGATTGAACTCTCCTCAATCGATTGAACTCTCTGATTTTGACAGCTCTGCGCACTGATGGGAGAATGGCCATAACTTTTTACTCGGACCTCGGATTGACCTCCCGTTTGCGGCCACGCGACCATAACTCAAAGATCTACATTTTTTATTTCTGAAAACATCTTCTAAATCTGAAGTCTTCATTGTCAAAATTGGCGTTGTCTCAACTACTTCTGTTGTTCTATCCACCAGAATCACTTTTCTTTAGCTCCACTTCATTGATTTGCATTCTAATACCTATAAAACAACGCATAAATATATATTTTAGCATTAACACAATAAAAAGAACATTGTTATTAGAATTCACCTAAATGTAGGGACTTTGGGGATAAAAGTATGCATAAAAGACCATATAATACGCTATGAACATGCACTTTTCACCTCGAATTAGCTAGGAACCCTGTAGCTCGACCCGAGCATATCTATTCATATAGTAATAAAAGTTTCTTTCGCCAAACAACTCTTCTCCATGGTTGCTCACTTAAAAGACCTCGAGATCAGATCCCAGGCATTAAAAAGACCTCGGGGTCAGACCCCAGGCACTTAAAAGACCTCGAGAATAGATCCCATGCATTAAAAAGACCTCGGGGTCAGACCCCAGGCACTTAAAAGACCTCAGGAACAGATCCCCAGCATCAAAAAGACCTCGGGGTCAGACCCCAAGCACTTAAAAGACCTCTGGTCCAAAACCCGAGGCACATGCTTTGCTTAGGTCCAACCTACAAGGGGGGGGGCAATGCCCCCTGGGTGGTTGATGATGGCAAGTCCCAAAAGACCCTGCAACCACCCACATTCCAGGTTGGTTTCCTATAGTCACCCCCTCTATACGTCTGCCTTAGCAAAAGCTTAGGGGGCAGGGTAGACTAAGCAGGAAATCACACTAGATACTAACAGGACTTGGAATCTTAGAACACTTCTAACATTCCTAAAGTACCTACAGTACCCAGAGAAACCGCTTGGGTAGTAAACAGTCACAAACCTATACTATACTCGAGCGAGACCCCCATATCAGGTCCCTGAAATACCAAGTGTTCTCTACCGGCTACAGTCCTAACTTTTGCTAAGGCAATGTTCCTACGGGATTTACAACCGATCGGTCACATGTAATCACAAATAGGCATTCAAGTGCAAAAACAAAGTGCTAAAACATTTAATGGAACGATTGGTCTCAAGGACCTTTTCATTAATTTAAAACGATTTGTACAAGGCTTGGGGGGCAGTTGTAGTAGCCTCCCAAAAAAAAATAACACAAAAAGAAAACAGGTCGGGGACCTTAATCGTCCACCTCGACCACACCTTCAGTCTCCTGAGCCTCTTCTTTTGGGGCAGTTCCATCTCCAATCCCCGAGCCCCCTCCTGGGGCAGGCTTAGTAGCTCGAGCAACAGCAATAGGGTCCTCACCAGCCGCGGGACCAACGTCCCAGTAGTCTGAATCAATCCCCTCATAGGATGAGATGTCCTACTTGGGGTGATTCTGGGCAACCCACCGTTTCAGATCCTCGTATCCTTGGAAGAAGCCGTCATCAAATGCCTCTTCCATGGCCCTGGCAGCTGTCACCTTAGCTACATCCTTTGCTCGGGCCTTAACCGCCGCTATAAGGGCTCGGGAAGCTTCTAAATCAGCCTGAGCAGCCGCCAGATCCGCCTGGGCTGCACCTAAGCTCAAGGCCAAGGCCTTGGTCTTGTTTTTCTCGATGGCCAGGGCAGTCTTCCCCTCCTCCGATTCCACCCGCTCTTTTGACAAGGCAGCTTCGACAGTGCTGGCCCTCTCAGCCAAAGAAGATAGGAGAGACTCAGACCCGGCGGCCATGCAGCCAACTTGCGACGAAAGGAAGAAGACTGGTCAGTCAACAAGGCAACTAAAAAAAAGGGAAGAAAAGTAACCGTGCGGGACGTGAAGAAGCTCACCAGATGAGAAAGGCTGTAAAGCCAGTCCTGAAAGTCTTCGGGAGACAGGCACAGTGGAAAGAACAAAGAAGAAAGCGGGGAGGACTTATTCAACTAAGAGGGAATCCAGGAAGTGAGGCTACAGACTAAACCTAAGAGAGAGACTTGCTATCCTGCATGCCCAGCATGTCTTCACTTGACTAGGGATTAGGGCGGACTTCACCCTCTTTCTAACCTCAGCAGGTCCCCCTATTGGCAAGGCAGAAGGTACGTCCGCCCAGGGTCTTGTCTCCTCAACCACCACCACTCGGGGAGCTGACGCCCCCACGAGTTTCGGACGGTTTACAATCCCGTGCTGGATTCGCCTGAGGGGAAGCTCACTACCCGAGGCCTCGCCAGCGGGCCTTTTTACTTGTGCCACCACCAACCGGGCGACAACAGCAGCGATAGCGACCTGTTTGGCCCTCAGCTCCTCTAGATCCCTCTTGGGGGCCATTTCTACAAAAAAGGAAACTACAGGTTGCCAGGCACTCACCAGGAATGATTGGAAGGAAAGTAGGAGCTTGGACGGGTTCCTCTGGAGAATAGGATTGGACGAAATCGCCCGTATGGGACAGTATGTTCTAGATGTTGGTAAGCAGGTTTGCCAAACCTAAGACCCTAGCCTGGCACTCCACGGGGATCCGTGGAGGGTTGGTTAACCTAGCTGCAACCAAAAACATGAAAACAGTTAGCAGATGTACAACCTTCTAAGATAAAAGAAAGCAGAAAGAGGCATACCGAGTGGTCTTACCCCTCAATTCCCTCGCCCAGGAAGTCCTTAGCTGGGTTCCCAGGGTTGGGTCACAAAGACTAAGGATGGACACCTAGAAGAACTTACTCTTCCATCCCTTATTATTGCTCGGACAGTCGACAATGATCTTTCATCCCTGCCGGGCTGCAAAAGAGAAGAACCCGGTTTCCCGGTGTACAGGGAATGGATGGTGCGCCCATAAGAACTCTTGAAGGGTGAGTTCATACCCAAAGGCTTGGGGCCAAAGGGAGATTGACCCCATCAAGAACCTCCACCTATTTGGAGCTAACTGCCCGGGAGGAATCCCGAGGTATTTCAGGACGTCCCGAGCGACTGGGTGAAGCGGAAGGCAGAGGCCAGCCATCAATTCATCCTCAAATAGGGTGATGAAGCCTGGCTGGTAGAGGTGAGTTCCGTCAGGGTTAACGGCTAAGGAACAATCGTAAGGGAGCGAATACCTCTCCCTAATGCACACGAGGTCTTGGGAGCGTAGGGTAGAGGAGGTAGACTCGCAGGCAAACACGACCTTGGGGTCAGGTCTACCCGGTGTCTCATCACCTGCGCCCTAGAAAATAGAGGCAACAGGGGCCTCCTGGTCAGACTTGCTATCGAACACATGAACAGGAATCCTACCCTCACTCTGGTGGTCAGATGGGGAAGAGGTAGGTGTATCCAAGCTGGTGTCAGGCGTTTCTGACCGACCGGGAGTTCTCGCCCTCTGATCGAGAAGCAGAATCGATGTCGGAATTCTCCATTTCTGGTGCTCCGATGGTAGGGTGAGGAAGAAGGTTACGGCCTGAGTATGGGTCAGAGACCCCGAGCCTAATATACAAAGGGGGTACGGTCACTAACCTAAAAGGCAGAGAGTAAATGGTCCTTAATTCTAGGTGGCACTCTCTTAAGACTACTCCGGGGACACCCGCTCGGTTCAATTGGCCCAAGGTACCTCCTAACCTAAAAAAAGAACAGAACCTAAGGAAGAAAAAATCCCACTCCCACTCGAATCCCAAGGGGTTCACTCCCTCCAGCCTCGTTTTGGAAAGAAAAAGAGAAGGGAAAAGAAGGAACTTGGAGGGGAAAGAAACTTACAAAAATCAACGCAAGAAAGGGTTCGGAAAACCTGACTGGGGACTTTTTGCTCTCAAACTGCTCGGGAATATACGTCTTGGCAGCAGGAATTCAAGAAATGGGCAAGTGTTCCTTATATAAGGAGCATGGACGGCCAAGATCAAAGTAGATCCAACGGTTCAGGCACTTTTCTGCCGAAATTACCTGACAGCTGTCACCTCAGGCACATGAAGCGTCGCCTCAAAAGTCGCGCGCATTAAATGCTTGATGAGACGGTTCGATTATCACGTAGCTGCTCAGTTACTTTCAGACCGGCCTCGCTGGATCCCAACCAGGCCAACCATTAGTTGACACATGGTAGAAGTTGGTCCCGGGCCCACATATCCACTGCTCGTTCCTGACCGCGAAAGACCAGCTCGATCGGTCATGACTCGAGTAGCAATCCAGGTCCACAGCCCGAACGGTTTTTTTTAGAAACTGTCTTAATTTTCAAACCTCATCCGATGGAGGATCCCATTAGTTTCGAAAATGGGGGACAACTGATATGCACAAAAATATCATGTCCAAGTCAGGCCTCGCCACCTCAGCAAAGAGAAGCCAAGTCATCTTGAATTCGGGTTGACTACACGGCCATCCTGGGCTGTTACGCAAAACTGCCCGGTTTGGTCATAAGCCCGGTCATTCTTTCCAGATGGACCCTACATGGGCGCGCCCCCAACAGACGTGATTGCTTGGTCAGTAAGCCTCCAGGCAGTTTTCTATCCTAGTTAAAAGACTAAATGGAAGGACCAGGCAGTTTCCTATCCCAGTTAAAAGACTAAATGGAAGGAGCAGGCAGTTTCCTAAACCACTTAGGAAACACCCCTAAATTCATATAAATTAAGTTGTAAATAGAATAGGCTTCCTCATCTATAAACTTACCTTGTATGGGTAGTCTCTTGCACCTATAAAAGAGACCACCCGCTCCCATTGAGGGGAGAGCATTCTAACCCAAAGAATAGCATATTATTATCACTTATACGCGTACACCCGGTCGGTTTTACTGGGAGTGCCGTCCAATTGTTGGCTCACCAAGCCTGCCGGTGATCTGCTAGTGAAGCGCACTACGCCAACCGTGGACATAGGTCATCTTGTTAATGGGACTGAACCACATACAAACTCTTGTGTCCCAATATCTCTCTCTGAATCTCTCTTACCAATTTTTGGCATCATCATGTGGTATTAGAGCAATTGTTTATGATCTCATGATTCTTCGTTAATGTTATTTTTTATGATTAAAATCCTTAAAAGGGCATAACAGTTTTAGAAAACAGTTATATAAAAACAATTTTATCATTATTTTGGACTGTTTGTAGATGATATGATTAATTTTGTGGGAGAGGGAATTTATCAGGTATAATCCCATGGTCTTCATCACTGGTTTGTAGATGATGTGATTAATTTTTTGTGATGACTCTAGTGTCATCCTTCTTATCAGATGAAGTTAATCATGAAATTATTGGTACAAATTTCTTTAAGAGAATATTTTTGATGATTGTTAGTGTGAGTCACCTCTCCATCAGAGGTGTTACTCAAGGAACTCTTGACCTGAAATTAAGTGATGGTATACACTTAGCTATAAATAAATAATGTCCTCTCCATCTGAGTCATTGCTATTATTTATAGGTGTCATGTCCCAGCATAGCAAAATAAGAAAACATTTTCATTTCTGTTTTGGACCCTTAGGTCATGACAGGTGATAGATCGTTTGTCCTGTACTTAGCTTAACATGTACCCAAAAATAGAGCATATAAAACAACAGGGAAGAAAAAATAATTATTACAACTTCAAATAATGTTACATTGTCCTTAAATAAAAATATCCTTAAGGCACAAATCGCCTTATTCAAATTATAAACATTATCCATATCTTTATTACAACTTTATTTAAATGAAAGTATCTCCGCGGGTTTCTCTAACTAGCATAGTCATATTGCCCTGCATAATCATTTTCTAAATATTTTGGATGTTCAGGACAAAATAACGCCATCAACTAATGAAATCTGAGTAAACATAATGAACACATGTAATGTATATAAAAGTACGTTTAATAGTGAGGTGTATTGCATCATGGCTTTGAGTCTAAGTGGGAGATTGTTAGGGATATATACTAAAAGCCATGCTTTATTTAGTCGATTTATTATTCATTTAATAAAATAAGTTATTCCATTTTAATGAGAATCTGTGTGGGCAATGCTTGTATTATATTGTTTATTTAATATTGTGAATGTGTGCCTCTTATTCTACATAGTAGGTGATTTCGTATGTAGAGTTCAGCTTATACACGGAAGATCAAGCCATCGGATCTTGTAGATTTTGGCTTACAGTCTTAAAGGGGATTGGACAAACCATCGGTAGGACTGCAGCATAGTGGTGTAGTAGGTTTATTTTGACTATGGGAAACCGTATAGTTTTAACTCACTTTGTTGGTACACTTTGTGTATTAAATGGGACCGACTTGGGGCAATTATCTTTATACTGACTTATAAGGTAGCTAACACCCCGTGGTTATTATGAGTTCTTATGCTCTAAATCCTAAGTTAATTTATAGATACGTACATTTGATATTTATAATTTGATCTCTAAAAGGGTGAGATCCTTAATTGGGTCAATATCTCATTCGATTGGGTGACAATATTAATTGTGTGGTGGATATTAATTAATGATGGAAACCATGTCTCAATTTTGGGATTGATGATATCCCCTTGAGTAAGCTTATAAGTTTGATTATGTTAAACCCTGCAGGTGGATTTTGTATCCGATATATCAGATAAGTTTAGTAGAGGAACTCAAGGAATTTTAAGAGATTAGTTAAATATGACTGCCATTAATTATATTTAATTAATGAATATCTGTAATCTAAACATGGGGAGACAATAAGAATTTAATAACATGGATCTCGAAATATATTTTTGAGATAAGGGTTAGAGTGCAATTGTAATTCTTTAGTGATATTAATTATAATTTATGGAAATAGGAATTTGATTTAATATGAATTAGGGTTTCCTAATTCCATAGGAGGCCTATTCCTTATTGACTTCTTAGAGTCCCTATCGTAGGATATGTATATATATATATGCTACTTTGGCTCTCCTCTCAATTTGTATTTATCCATATCGGAATAGAAAAAGGGAGCGTAAAAAAGGAGAGAGCATAAAAACAAAAGGATTTTGAAAGGGCCCATACCCAGTTCGAGATTCTGGTAGCAGAAGAATATGGTAGAAGATCGTGAGCTGTTATCAAGCCCGTGTTCTCGTCATCGACTATAGCAATCCATTTTTACAGTTCAAGGTGTAATACCCTATATTTTGGAGTGTATAGTAATAAATAAGACCTTGTACTATTCCATGTTCAACTCTATGAACCTTACCCTTTTGTTAGACAATTTTAGATACCAATCGATTGCCCTTGCATCCCAATCGATTACCACTTTTTGAATACCAATTGATTGCCATCCTACCAACCTAAATTCATGACGTATACCCATCACAATCGATTGCCCCTCATTCTAATCGATTACCTTAAAATATTTGTAACCAATCGATTGCCATATAGTCCAATTGATTGCCATCTGTAGAACTTGGTTTTTAACTTTACATGAGCTTTTAACATGTGGCACTCTTACCCCTCTATATATATGCATTCATTTCGTCCCTTGGGGATTGTTTTTCAAACCTTGAAAGAGAAAAAGTGATATACACATATATACGCACTTATATACATACATACATCCATATATGTATATCTATACACACACCTACACACATAGAAGCTAAGAAGAAGAAGAAGAGAAGAAGGGAAGAAAGAAGAATAGAAGGGAAAAGAGAAAGAAAGAAGAGACAGAGAGGAAAATGGAAGAAGAGAAAGAGGGGGAGGAGGAGGAAAGAGAGAGCTTGAGTTCCATAGCTCTACACATACAAAACACACCCTTAAGTGAGTCCAAACTCACTTAGTCCCCTTTACTTGATGTTTCTACAAGTTTTAAGGAAGTCTAGACGTAGTCAATACGTCCCAAGGACGTTTATATTGCTGGACTATTTTCTCACTAGAGAAGATGATGTCCTAATCGATTGGGCTTTCTCCCAATCGATTGCCATCAGCACCCAATCGATTGGATATTTTCCCAATCGATTGCCATTATTTCTAATCCAATTGATAGCTAAAGTTTGTAATCGATTGGCATTGTTTTGGACCCAATCGATTGTTATTGCTTTTTACCCAATCAATTGGTAGTTATAGATCATGGATAATTTCTTTTGTTTATTAGATAATGGGTTTGGTAGTTCGAATGTCGATTTGTACTTTTAATATGCGACTGCAGGGGTAATAAGGGATAATGACGCACAAAAAGGATAACATGGTTATAGATAAACAGAATAATATTATGACGTTAGATATGACATTGCTTCTTGAATAAGTTTTATATCCGTTCATTTCAATCATAGTAGTCAGGCTACAAATGGGGAAGTCATGTATCGATGTTAGAGAGAAAACTAGATAGGTTTGATAAGTTCGGAATTGTTCGTGGGTGGATGCTTGGTCAGGATATGTCCTTAATAGTGGTAGGCGGTTAAGTGCTTAACAGCAATGGGCAGGTCCAAGTAGTCCTAAGATATCCAGGTGATCCATGATATGCCCTTAATAGCGGTGGAAAGATAAGTTCGGTAGAGGTCACTAAGTCGTGGCAAACGAATTGTTTGACACGTTATATCCTTGGCATGCATTGGACAGTGAGGTCCTTAACAACAGGGGGGATGGACTGGCGTGGTATCCATGACAAGTAGTGGGTAGTTATGTCCTTAATAGTGGTGGATGGAATAATGGTATATCTCTAGAGTAAGATAGTTGAATCTATTCTTTCAGTCAGAGGATGTTGGTTATTGGTCCTACTATAGCAAGGCGATAATGGTGGGTTATGACAAGTTGGAATAAAGAGAAGATATTATTTAGTAACACCTAACTCATGTCTTTATAATTTACTTTACTTTAAATAATTGGTACTTAGTTAGTTTCTATTCACTCATCTCTCAGTAAACTGACGACCGTGATTGCCTGGACATTCCCCATCTAGACTATCCTATTCCCAACATTGTAGGTAATGGAACTTACGACGATGGTTACTACCCAGAGGGTGAGTATATAGAAGGTGGCCCCACTGAAGATGAATATGTTGGGGAGGACTACTACGATGACGATTACGTTTACGACAGCTAAAGATGAAGATATAGACTAGTTTCTATATTTCTGTCAGAATTGTTATTATGTTTTGCAACTGGCCATATGTTGCCTTAAGACATTTAGTATATCTCTTTCAACTATAATATTGTAATAGCTAGGATGGTTGTAATATACTCAGTTTGGTTATACTACTGTTCTTGTTTTATTAGTTGACTAGTACTGTGTGGTGTGGACCATTTAGTGACTTCACCAGTCATACCCTATGGACCCAAAAAGGATATTTTATTTTTCTCTATTTTTGCTATTCCGGGGCATGATATAAGGTAACCCTAGTTCCTCCCTTATAGGGTTATTGTAGCTTTCACGTAATTTTTGCCATACCAACTTATACGCACTGCCAACGGATTACGGGAATACAATTTTCTAACAAATTGATGCAATCCTGGTCTTCCAGATGTGCCTATAGATATAAGTAGTTAGGGATAAGATATCATCAACTCCATTTCTGGTTCTTTTGCATTTGGAAATAAGATTATCAAGACAAACATTAAATCTGGTTAGATATGTTCTAACAACTATTACTTATTTGAATACTTAGATCAAAACCGGATGCTTAAGGTCCCAATGGGCAATATCAAACTATTTATGCTCTACTGTTTCAACCTGGTCAGGGCATAAAGGGCACTTCATGGATTCAAATTACTTCCTTTCCCATAGATTTTTTTTTTTTTTTTGGGGGGGGGGGGGGGGGGGGGGGGGGGAGGAGAGGAATACCATTCTTGGAGAAGCTTTAATATTCCGTAAGTTGTTTATGGATTGGGCTTTTGTTTGGTTCATGGATCTAGTTAGGGAAATCAAAATAAAACACTAAAGAAAATATTTCCCTTTGTTTTGTTTTATGGACTTTTGAAGGAAAAGAGAAAAGGGAAAAGAAGACAAGAAGGAACGCTAGATCCATGTGTTTTCTTCCATGCTTAAACAAAATCAAAACTTAATTTTTTTTAAGATATCATTGTAACAAAAGAAAAAGGGAAAAAAGTGACTCACGATATTCAAAAGTTATAATTTTTTCTCACAATATTTTCTTTTCCTTTCAGTATTCCTAACCAAACAAAGGCAAAAGTTTTCCTTTCTTTTCCCTCACTAAATTCATGAACCAAATAGAGCCTAAGGCTCTATTTTACTTGGTTCATGCATTTAATGATGGAGATGAGTAAATAGCGATCAATCCAATTAGCAACCATAATCCTAAATCAAATTTATGAAAAATCATTCAAACAATCCATTGTAACATCATTAAGGTCTAAGAACCAATTAAGAGTCAAACCATTCTCTTCCTTTTCATGAAAGCTAATAAGAGAAAATCTTGAAATATGGTAAATTACCATGACAGTCAATCATTGAAGAAAATCCACAAGGTACAAATTAAGCACAGTGACAAACAATGATCACGGAAAAAAAAACCCTATCCGAAATCATCATAGTTTAATAGATCAAAAACAATCAATCACTCAAATTCTGTAACATAGAACATTCCTTCATTACATTCAATTTTGGGGCATAAGGTAGTGGTGGTGCCCTCAACTGACTGAGAAAAATGAGTTCCAGAGGCATCTTACATTCTATATATAATTTCTATGAATTCAATTAATTGTGTATGATTGGAATAGCTTTCTTTAGGAAATGCTTAATGACACTCTAAATCTATTAACAAAACAAAGTGGCCACTTGCTTACCTATTAAGAAAAAAAATCCAAATCTAAAAGAGTTTGGAAATCTCTCTACAAGTTTTGAAACCTTACATACTTAGATTTTTACGAGTGTTAATTAGTCACTTGAGTTCAAATTCAAAGACTAAGAATTCGAGATTTTCAGTGACAACTAAAGAAATCTTTAACTCAATCAATACCTAAACAAAACAATACACTTTTCTATTTTGTAGATAGATTTATGTGCATCGAGTATGAGCTTTGTATTCTTACGAATCAAATCAACTCGTTTCAAGAAAATCGAATCAACTCATTTCAAGAAAATCTCAGTTTCTTCAATCTTCAACTTCTTGCACTCCTCTTCCAACTCTTTCAACTTCAAATCACCCAACAAACTCAAACCCTCCTTGGCAATAGTCTTTCCATCAACATTCACAAAAATGATTGAACTGTTCTTGAAGTTCAGTGATTCTTCCAAGAATGGATACTTACCCAAATCTAACTCTATTGAACCATGTGTGTATATATTAAAATTTTGGTCTTAAGGATTTTAAAAAATGTGTTTTAATTTTTGCTTATAATAGAAATAAAAACTTTTTGGGCAAGCAGCTTATCAGTTGGGGTTGGTCTGTGGGACTTGACTTCCAAACATTTCTCTCCCTCAATCTCCTCCACATTTTTTCTCCCAAGTCTTTCTCTCCCATTTAATTCCCCAATATAACTCTTTATAATGTAATGAAAATCTTTTCTACAAATATAGAACTTTTGCTCTCTCTTGATATATACAATTCTAGAGAGTGAAATTGTTAACAGAGAAAGATAATCAATTTTTATATTTTTTACTTTCTGTTTTCCGAGCAACTATTCCGAAAGGGTGTGAGCATTTCGATCTTCCTCCGTGCAAGGAATTTCGAGAGAGAGGAGATTCTGGGCTATTTTTTCCTGGGGAAGGTGTGGCAAGTTTAAACTGCTTGTAGAATTTGGGCAGAGCTGCAAAACATCTTAAAGAGAGCGACATGGTCTGCGACTCGGCCTAAGATTTGTTAAGAGTCTATTGATCCGGTAATTCTGTTCCAACAATTTTAAGACGCTTTATTCTGCCATGAATCTACATCTTCTTAGTCCCTAGACCTCAACAAGCTTTTTAATTTGATAATCTTCATAAGAGTTTGAGACAAAAAAATGTTATTTTCCTGAAGTTACAAAGAAATTGACTCTCTTTTGTATTTAAAATAAATAAAAATTAAAAATAAAAAAAATTATGTGTTGAGCCAAATTTTGAGAGAGTCTCAGACTTTTGGTGAAAATTGATTTTTTATGAGAATTTATGGGGACTGAAGATGAGTATGCATATGATTTGCATTATGTGTTTGTTATCTATAAATAAGTTTATATTTATGGGTATGCATGTATGTATTATATATATATATAAATATATTGTGAAAAAAAAGGCATACCCATGAGATATGGAAAAAGACTTTGGTAGTGGTAGACCATAACATTTTTTGTAGTTTATGTTATTTTGAGGAAATTGTACTAAATTTTACGAACCCCTTTAAATATTGAGACCATCACTGTGTAGAACTTGTCGCAATCTACTACTCTCATAACTTTGGCTTTGTGAGATTTTGCCATTAAAATTTTTGAAATTAAAGAACCACTGGAGAGGACTCTCATAGACAATCATAGAGAAAGGAAGGAGAGAGAATAGGAACACAGAGAAGGAAAAAATGAGAGAGAGAGAGAGAGAGAGAGAGAGAGAGAGAGAGAGACAGAGAAAGACAGAGTAAGATAAGGGTGAGATCTTGAGAGTTTGTCACTTTCGGATATAGGGAAGAAAGACATTTTTCCGATGCCACAAGAACCAAATAAAATAAATTTTTTTTTGTTTTGGTTTGGGAAGGAATTCAATGTTAAATACTAAGAACTTCCAAGCTCGTGTCGTGTGTATAGAATTACTGTGACAAGAGTTGATTTTTGCCGCCCAAGCCCATGTTGGTGTGTATTTAATATAGTTTATGTACATCATTTTGGGATTGAGAAACCATTGGGTATGATAGATTTGCATGATTGTATATTCTTTAGGCCCTAACTTTGACTCACATTATTTTATTTATTCAAGGTCAAATTGAGATGTTTCAAATATTTGGGGATAGTTTTGCTAAACTGCATGTTTTCTTTTTAATAGAGCGTATCCCACTCTAAAACTGTCAATTACATTTTTAGCCTTTGAAAAAAAAGAGGGAAAAACCAATTATTATTATTATTATTTGAATATTGGGTTATTAACTTATGATAGGATTTTGTAATCCTAGGAAAATTGCTAGTAGAGCCGTAGAATATTCCTTTTGGACATGCATTTTATAATAATGCTCGTAAAATTCTAGACATAAAAATTGATGTGGCGACTGTCGAGTCTATTGATACCAAATTTTGAGAGAGTCTCAGACTTTTGGTGAAAATTGATTTTTTATGAGAATTTATGGGGACTGAAGATGAGTATGCATATGATTTGCATTATGTGTTTGTTATCTATAAATAAGTTTATATTTATGGGTATGCATGTATGTATTATATATATAAATATATTGTGAAAAAAAAAGGCATACCCATGAGATATGGAGAAAGACTTTGGTAGTGGTAGACCATAACATTTTTTGTAGTTTATGTTATTTTGAGGAAATTGTACTAAATTTTACGAACCCCTTTAAATATTGAGACCATCACTGTGTAGAACTTGTCGCAATCTACTACTCTCATAACTTTGGCTTTGTGAGATTTTGCCATTAAAATTTTTGAAATTAAAGAACCACTGGAGAGGACTCTCGTAGACAATCATAGAGAAAGGAAGGAGAGAGAATAGGAACACAGAGAAGGAAAAAATGAGAGAGAGAGAGAGAGAGAGAGAGAGAGAGAGAGAGACAGAGAATGACAGAGTAAGATAAGGGTGAGATCTTGAGAGTTTGTCACTTTCGGATATAGGGAAGAAAGACATTTTTCCGATGCCACAAGAACCAAATAAAATAATTTTTTTTTTGTTTTGGTTTGGGAAGGAATTCAATGTTAAATACTAAGAACTTCCAAGCTCGTGTCGTGTGTATAGAATTACTGTGACAAGAGTTGATTTTTGCCGCCCAAGCCCATGTTGGTGTGTATTTAATATAGTTTATGTACATCATTTTGGGATTGAGAAACCATTGGGTATGATAGATTTGCATGATTGTATATTCTTTAGGCCCTAACTTTGACTCACATTATTTTATTTATTCAAGGTCAAATTGAGATGTTTCAAATATTTGGGGATAGTTTTGCTAAACTGCATGTTTTCTTTTTAATAGAGCGTACCCCACTCTAAAACTGTCAATTACATTTTTAGCCATTGAAAAAAAAGAGGGTAAAACCAATTATTATTATTATTATTTGAATATTGGGTTATTAACTTATGATAGGATTTTGTAATCCTAGGAAAATTGCTAGTAGAACCGTAGAATATTCCTTTTGGACATGCATTTCATAATAATGCTCATAGAATTCTAGACATAAAAATTGATGTGGCGACTGTTGAGTCTATTGATACCAAATTTTGAGAGAGTCTTAGACTTTTGGTGAAAATTGATTTTTTATGAGAATTTATGGGGACTGAAGATGAGTATGCATATGATTTGCATTATGTGTTTGTTATCTATAAATAAGTTTATATTTATGGGTATGCATGTATGTATTATATATATATATAAATATATTGTGAAAAAAAGGCATACCCATGAGATATGGAGAAAGACTTTGGTAGTGGTAGACCATAACATTTTTTGTAGTGTATGTTATTTTGAGGAAATTGTACTAAATTTTACGAACCCCTTTAAATATTGAGACCATCATTGTGTAGAACTTGTCGCAATCTACTACTCTCATAACTTTGGCTTTGTGAGATTTTATCATTAAAATTTTTGAAATTAAAGAACCACTGGAGAGGACTCACGTAGACAATCATAGAGAAAGGAAGGAGAGAGAATAGGAACATAGAGAAGGAAAAAATGAGAGAGAGAGAGAGAGAGAGAGAGAGAGAGAGAGAGAGAGAGAGAAAGACAGAGTAAGATAAGGGTGAGATCTTGAGAGTTTGTCACTTTCGGATATAGGGAAGAAAGACATTTTTCCGATGCCACTAGAACCAAATAAAATAAAATTTTTTTGTTATTGTTTGGGAAGGAATTCAATGTTAAATACTAAGAACTTCCAAGCTCGTGTCGTGTGTATGGAATTACTGTGACAAGAGTTGATTTTTGCCGCCCAAGCCCATGTTGGTGTGTATTTAATATAGTTTATGTACATCATTTTGGGATTGAGAAACCATTGGGTATGATAGATTTGCATGATTGTATATTCTTTAGGCCCTAACTTTGACTCACATTATTTTATTTATTCAAGGTCAAATTGAGATGTTTCAAATATTTGGGGATAGTTTTGCTAAACTGCATGTTTTCTTTTTAATAGAGCGTACCCCACTCTAAAACTGTCAATTAAATTTTTAGCCTTTGAAAAAAGAGAGGGAAAAACCAATTATTATTATTATTATTTGAATATTGGGTTATTAACTTATGATAGGATTTTGTAATCCTAGGAAAATTGCTAGTAGAGCCGTAGAATATTCCTTTTGGACATGCATTTTATAATAATGCTCATAGAATTCTAGACATAAAAATTGATGTGGCGACTGTCGAGTCTATTGATACCAAATTTTGAGAGAGTCTTAGACTTTTGGTGAAAATTGATTTTTTATGAGAATTTATGGGGACTGAAGATGAGTATGCATATGATTTGCATTATGTGTTTGTTATCTATAAATAAGTTTATATTTATGGGTATGCATGTATGTATTATATATATAAATATATTGTGAAAAAAAGGCATACCCATGAGATATGGAGAAAGACTTTGGTAGTGGTAGACCATAACATTTTTTGTAGTGCATGTTATTTTGAGGAAATTGTACTAAATTTTACGAACCCCTTTAAATATTGAGACCATCACTGTGTAGAACTTGTCGCAATCTACTACTCTCATAACTTTGGCTTTGTGAGATTTTATCATTAAAATTTTTGAAATTAAAGAACCACTGGAGAAGACTCTCATAGACAATCATAGAGAAAGGAAGGAGTGAGAATAGGAACACAGAGAAGGAAAAAATGAGAGAGAGAGAGAGAGAGAGAGAGAGAGAGAGAGAGAGAAAGACAGAGTAAGATAAGGGTGAGATCTTGAGAGTTTGTCACTTTCGGATATAGGGAAGAAAGACATTTTTCCGATGCCACTAGAACCAAATAAAATAAAATTTTTTTGTTTTGGTTTGGGAAGGAATTCAATGTTAAATACTAAGAACTTCCAAGCTCGTGTCGTGTGTATAGAATTACTGTGACAAGAGTTGATTTTTGCCGCCCAAGCCCATGTTGGTGTGTATTTAATATAGTTTATGTACATCATTTTGGGATTGAGAAACCATTGGGTATGATAGATTTGCATGATTGTATATTCTTTAGGCCCTAACTTTGACTCACATTATTTTATTTATTCAATGTCAAATTGAGATGTTTCAAATATTTGGGGATAGTTTTGCTAAACTGCATGTTTTCTTTTTAATAGAGCGTACCCCACTCTAAAACTGTCAATTACATTTTTAGCCTTTGAAAAAAAAGAGGGAAAAACCAATTATTATTATTATTATTTGAATATTGGGTTATTAACTTATGATAGGATTTTGTAATCCTAGGAAAATTGCTAGTAGAACCGTAGAATATTCCTTTTGGACATGCATTTTATAATAATGCTCGTAGAATTCTAGACATAAAAATTGATGTGGCGACTGTTGAGTCTATTGATACCAAATTTTGAGAGAGTCTCAGACTTTTGGTGAAAATTGATTTTTTATGAGAATTTATGGGGACTGAAGATGAGTATGCATATGATTTGCATTATGTGTTTGTTATCTATAAATTAGTTTATATTAATGGGTATGCATGTATGTATTATATATATATAAATATATTGTGAAAAAAAAGGCATACCCATGAGATATGGAGAAAGACTTTGGTAGTGGTAGACCATAACATTTTTTGTAGTGTATGTTATTTTGAGGAAATTGTACTAAATTTTACGAACCCCTTTAAATATTGAGACCATCATTGTGTAGAACTTGTCGCAATCTACTACTCTCATAACTTTGGCTTTGTGAGATTTTATCATTAAAATTTTTGAAATTAAAGAACCACTGGAGAGGACTCTCGTAGACAATCATAGAGAAAGGAAGGAGAGAGAATAGGAACACAGAGAAGGAAAAAATGAGAGAGAGAGAGAGAGAGAGAGAGAGAGAGAGAGAGAGAGAGAGAGAGAAAGACAGAGTAAGATAAGGGTGAGATCTTGAGAGTTTGTCACTTTCGGATATAGGGAAGAAAGACATTTTTCCGATGCCACTAGAACCAAATAAAATAAAATTTTTTTGTTATGGGTTGGGAAGGAATTCAATGTTAAATACTAAGAACTTCCAAGCTCGTGTCGTGTGTATGGAATTACTGTGACAAGAGTTGATTTTTGCCGCCCAAGCCCATGTTGGTGTGTATTTAATATAGTTTATGTACATCATTTTGGGATTGAGAAACCATTGGGTATGATAGATTTGCATGATTGTATATTCTTTAGGCCCTAACTTTGACTCACATTATTTTATTTATTCAAGGTCAAATTGAGATGTTTCAAATATTTGGGGATAGTTTTGCTAAACTGCATGTTTTCTTTTTAATAGAGCGTACCCCACTCTAAAACTGTCAATTAAATTTTTAGCCTTTGAAAAAAGAGAGGGAAAAACCAATTATTATTATTATTATTTGAATATTGGGTTATTAACTTATGATAGGATTTTGTAATCCTAGGAAAATTGCTAGTAGAGCCGTAGAATATTCCTTTTGGACATGCATTTTATAATAATGCTCGTAGAATTCTAGACATAAAAATTGATGTGGCGACTGTTGAGTCTATTGATACCAAATTTTGAGAGAGTCTCAGACTTTTGGTGAAAATTGATTTTTTATGAGAATTTATGGGGACTGAAGATGAGTATGCATATGATTTGCATTATGTGTTTGTTATCTATAAATTAGTTTATATTTATGGGTATGCATGTATGTATTATATATATATATATATATAAATATATTGTGAAAAAAAAGGCATACCTATGAGATATGGAGAAAGACTTTGGTAGTGGTAGACCATAACATTTTTTGTAGTGTATGTTATTTTGAGGAAATTGTACTAAATTTTACGAACCCCTTTAAATATTGAGACCATCATTGTGTAGAACTTGTCGCAATCTACTACTCTCATAACTTTGGCTTTGTGAGATTTTATCATTAAAATTTTTGAAATTAAAGAACCACTGGAGAGGACTCTCGTAGACAATCATAGAGAAAGGAAGGAGAGAGAATAGGAACACAGAGAAGGAAAAAATGAGAGAGAGAGAGAGAGAGAGAGAGAGAGAGAGAGAGAGAGAGAGAGAGAAAGACAGAGTAAGATAAGGGTGAGATCTTGAGAGTTTGTCACTTTCGGATATAGGGAAGAAAGACATTTTTCCGATGCCACTAGAACCAAATAAAATAAAATTTTTTTGTTATGGTTTGGGAAGGAATTCAATGTTAAATACTAAGAACTTCCAAGCTCGTGTCGTGTGTATGGAATTACTGTGACAAGAGTTGATTTTTGCCGCCCAAGCCCATGTTGGTGTGTATTTAATATAGTTTATGTACATCGTTTTGGGATTGAGAAACCATTGGGTATGATAGATTTGCATGATTGTATATTCTTTAGGCCCTAACTTTGACTCACATTATTTTATTTATTCAAGGTCAAATTGAGATGTTTCAAATATTTGGGGATAGTTTTGCTAAACTGCATGTTTTCTTTTTAATAGAGCGTACCCCACTCTAAAACTGTTAATTAAATTTTTAGCCTTTGAAAAAAGAGAGGGAAAAACCAATTATTATTATTATTATTTGAATATTGGGTTATTAACTTATGATAGGATTTTGTAATCCTAGGAAAATTGCTAGTAGAGCCGTAGAATATTCCTTTTGGACATGCATTTTATAATAATGCTCGTAGAATTCTAGACATAAAAATTGATGTGGCGACTGTTGAGTGTATTGATACCAAATTTTGAGAGAGTCTCAGACTTTTGGTGAAAATTGATTTTTTATGAGAATTTATGGGGACTGAAGATGAGTATGCATATGATTTGCATTATGTGTTTGTTATCTATAAATTAGTTTATATTTATGGGTATGCATGTATGTATTATATATATATATAAATATATTGTGAAAAAAAAGGCATACCTATGAGATATGGAGAAAGACTTTGGTAGTGGTAGACCATAACATTTTTTGTAGTGTATGTTATTTTGAGGAAATTGTACTAAATTTTACGAACCCCTTTAAATATTGAGACCATCATTGTGTAGAACTTGTCGCAATCTACTACTCTCATAACTTTGGCTTTGTGAGATTTTATCATTAAAATTTTTGAAATTAAAGAACCACTGGAGAGGACTCTCGTAGACAATCATAGAGAAAGGAAGGAGAGAGAATAGGAACACAGAGAAGGAAAAAATGAGAGAGAGAGAGAGAGAGAGAGAGAGAGAGAGAGAGAGAGAGAAAGACAGAGTAAGATAAGGGTGAGATCTTGAGAGTTTGTCACTTTCGGATATAGGGAAGAAAGACATTTTTCCGATGCCACTAGAACCAAATAAAATAAAATTTTTTTGTTATGGTTTGGGAAGGAATTCAATGTTAAATACTAAGAACTTCCAAGCTCGTGTCGTGTGTATGGAATTACTGTGACAAGAGTTGATTTTTGCCGCCCAAGCCCATGTTGGTGTGTATTTAATATAGTTTATGTACATCGTTTTGGGATTGAGAAACCATTGGGTATGATAGATTTGCATGATTGTATATTCTTTAGGCCCTAACTTTGACTCACATTATTTTATTTATTCAAGGTCAAATTGAGATGTTTCAAATATTTGGGGATAGTTTTGCTAAACTGCATGTTTTCTTTTTAATAGAGCGTACCCCACTCTAAAACTGTCAATTAAATTTTTAGCCTTTGAAAAAAGAGAGGGAAAAACCAATTATTATTATTATTATTTGAATATTGGGTTATTAACTTATGATAGGATTTTGTAATCCTAGGAAAATTGCTAGTAGAGCCGTAGAATATTCCTTTTGGACATGCATTTTATAATAATGCTCGTAGAATTCTAGACATAAAAATTGATGTGGCGACTGTTGAGTGTATTGATACCAAATTTTGAGAGAGTCTCAGACTTTTGGTGAAAATTGATTTTTTATGAGAATTTATGGGGACTGAAGATGAGTATGCATATGATTTGCATTATGTGTTTGTTATCTATAAATAAGTTTATATTTATGGGTATGCATGTATGTATTATATATATATATATAAATATATTGTGAAAAAAAAGGCATACCCATGAGATATGGAGAAAGACTTTGGTAGTGGTATTTGGTAGTGGTAGACCATAACATTTTTTGTAGTGTATATTATTTTGAGGAAATTGCACTAAATTTTACGAACCCCTTTAAATATTGAGACCATCATTGTGTCGAACTTGTCGCAATCTACTACTCTCATAACTTTGGCTTTGTGAGATTTTATCATTAAAATTTTTGAAATTAAAGAACCACTGGAGAGGTAGGAGCATAGGTTTGATGGCAGGCGGACAATCAGTTGTCCGAGTTGCCATGTAAAACCTCGATTATGAGTGTTTTGGAGTGTTTTTTTAACGTTTTAAGCTATAGTATCTACCTCGGGAGTCCTTTATTCATTATGTTTCTTTCTATTAGTCTATTTAGTCGTACACAAGGTGGTAGTGTAAGTTTGGTGTCAGTCGGACAGTCTGTAATATCCAGCCTCCTTCACTAAATGAAACAAAGAGGCATCACACACTTAGACTAAGATTTAGAAATTGATAAAAATTCGACAGAGTGACCGCGCTAAATTACTCCCAAGTTCTCAACGGCGCATATGGCCAACACAAAAAAGTTTACACAATAACACTGTCTCAACCAATCAAGAAAACTAAAAGTATCCTACAACCAAACACACAAAATATAGCAAACGCCACCACGCAGGCGTACTCGTTACGGTTTACAACCATAAATGGCAAAGAAAATATAACAAACGCCACCACGCAGGCGCACTCGTTAGGGTTTACATGTATAACACATACTTGTAGTCACCAATATAACACATACCTCAAATCTTTGAAAGTAGTCACCAAAATCTGGGGGAATAAAAAATCAAAACAAACAAATTGTTAAACGATGCTTTAGCATTAGTAAGGGAATAATAGCAATCCAAGAAAGGAGTAAGGGAACGAGTTAACAACTATATATAACAATCAAAGTTTGATGTACAACTCAATAACCATTGCACAGTTCTTACATTTCCGGATGTCAGAATGCACCCTCCAAATAGTTAATTTCCAAAAAAGTAAAAAAGGTGGGGATAATTATAAGTAGTTAGAAATAGTCACTAACCAAGAATTCCCATCGAGACTAGATGAGTTCCCTGGACCGTCATAACCTTTACTGCGCATCCAGTCCAACATACTTCTCATCTGCTCTTCCAACTTCTTAGTCTTCTCCTCCCCCAATCGAGCCTTCTCCTCCCCCAATCGAGCCTTCTCCTCCTCCAATTGATCCTTCTCCTCCTCCAATCGAGCCTTCTCAGCCAACTGCTCATCCTTACTCTGGTTCGCAGCCTCTAATTGAAGAATCCTCTCCTTGAGATGGCTTACATGTTCACTTTCTCGAGTAGATGCAGTAATGATCTTAATGGAGGAAGCTCTAATGCCAAGTCCTTTCAAGCAGCCCGATCTAGCACCAAAAGCCTTAACAGATAGCTCAATGGGTGTTGGTTGGGTCGCATTTGGTTGAGAGAGATGGTCTTCCCTTGCCTTTTTTATCTTCTCCTGTCAATCAATATATATATAGATATATTAAAAGATATTAACACTCCAACTTACTATCATTGTTAAATAAATTATACTTACAAATTCGCTCTCGCACTCTGGATTTGCCCACCTATTCTTTTTGGCATTAAAGTGACAATCACGTCAAAACTCTTCAAAAACAACATCTTTACCCTCGTTATCTTCAATCTGAGACGAAAAGTTTCTTATTAAGAATTTAGTAACAAACTATGTGCAATGGTAACAGAACTTTTGAAATGATAGAATGCACACCAATTTATGAAGCCTAGCTGGAATTGATTTCGAGCCACATGAGTGATTCGCCTTTACTCGTGCTCGGTTAGCGGTGTTTATTACTGATTGGCGCTACAAAAATTAAAGAATAATAACATAACTAATAATAAAGTGTAACATAATAAGGTTGTACATTAATGCTCAAGGCTCAACTTTTAGAAGTACATGTTACCTGAAATTCTGGAGTATTCCACTTCCCATCAAATTTATTAATACACTTTAGGCGACGAAATTACATTTTGTCGCCGTTGATATCACTTTTGGCGACGAAATTATAGTTTCGTCGCCATAGATACCACCTTTGGCGACAAAATAATTTTTTGTCGCCAAATCTAAGATAAATTATTTAATTTATTAATTGACTTTTAGCGACAAAATGACGTTTTGTCGCCGTAAATATCACTTTTGGCGATGAAATGATAGTTTCGTCGCCATAGCTTCCACTTTAGGCGACAAAATTTATTTTTTGTCGCCGTAGTAATCACTTTTGGCAACAAAATTGTAGTTTCGTCGCCATAGATACCACCTTTGGCGACAAAAACATTTTTGTCGCCAAATCTAAGGGAAAATATTTAATTTATTAATTGACTTTTAGCGACAAAATTGCATTTTGTCACCATAGATATCACTTTTGGCGACGACATGATAATTTCGTCGCCATAGCTACCACTTTAGGAGACAAAAAATTTTTTTTGTCGCCAAATCAAAGGGAAAACATTAAATTTATTAATACACTTTAGGCGACGAAGTTACGTTTTGTCGCCGTTGATATCACTTTTGGCGACGAAATTATAGTTTCGTCGCCATAAATACCATCTTTGGCGACAAAACAGTTTTGTCGCCAAATCTAAGGAAAAATATTTAATTTATTAATTGAGTTTTGGCGACAAAATTGCGTTTTGTCACTGTACATATCACTTATGGCGACGAAATTATCATTTCGTCGCTAATTTCGTCGCCATAGCTACAACTTTAGGCGACAAATTTTTTTTTTGTCGCTAAATCAAAGGGAAAACATTAAATTTATTAATACACTTTAGGCGACGAAATTACGTTTTGTCGCCGTTGATATCACTTTTCGCGACGAAATAATAGTTTCGTTGCCATAGATACCACCTTTGGCGACAAAATAGTGTTTCGTCGCCAAATCTATGGGAAAATATTTAATTTACTAATTGACTTTTGGCGACAAAATTATGTTTTGTCGCCGTAGATATCATTTTAGGCGACGAAATGATTGTTTCGTCGCCATAGCTACCACTTTAGGCTACAAAAAAATTTTTGTCGCCAAATCAAAGAGAAAACATTAAATTCATTAATACACTTTAGGCGACGAAATTGCGCTTGTCGCCGTAGGTATCACTTTTAGCGACGATATTATCGTTTCATCGCCATAGATACAACTTTAGGCGACAAAATATTTGTTTGTCGCCGTAGACATCACTTTAGGCGATGAAATAATAATTCGTCGCCAAAAATTAAACATTTGGCGACAAAATAATTTTTTCGTCGCTAAAAGCTTCAGTTTCGATGACGAAATGTACGTTTGTCGCTAAAATTGACACTATTGGCGACGAAATAATTATTTCGTTGCCAAATAATTATTTCGTCGCCAAATGTATGTGCCTTCGGCCTTTTAGGCGACGAAATTTAATTTTGTCGCTAAAGCTATACTTTTGGCGACGAAATATAAATTTTGTCGCCATATTTCGTCGCTAAAGCTCATTTTTGTTGTAGTGGTTAGTGGAGCTAACAAAAGAAAAGGTTACAATTAAACTCACAATTAATCTCGAATGGGGTGACAATGATAATTATAACAGGGGGTAGGCCTAAAAGCTCAAATGATCCAAAGATGGCCTCAATCATTTCCTAAGTTTCATATGGTTTATTTCTATGCCTTGAATAGACTAAGGAACTTCTGGTGTAATAATCCAATTTTAATGTCGTTCTCAGTACTAGACCAAAACCAAGAATACTGAAATCATTAGAAAAGAATGCTCGCTGAAAGAAAATTATGGATTATCATATAGCCCTCAACAAAAATAGAATGGCACAAAAACTCACAAGGGTTAATAAGTCTCCACTAGTTTTCTTCAAGTTCTCACTCAATTCATGTACATTCATCCATCTTAAGTTAAATCAATACGGCTATGTTGATAATGTAATCCCGAGCATAAATTAAAACAAAAAATGTGTCTAGAAAAGAATGATATAGAAAACAAACTTCTGCTAAAATACCATTTCAATTCTTTCTCTCTCTCTCTTTCTCTTTTTTTTTAACAATTAAAACTTAATTAAATTTAAAAAACAAATGACAGCCCCAACCTGAATCACACAGCGATTAACCCTTTTACCCCCAAACCTAAATTAGACATTGTCCTCAATGTTGAACGGCATAACAGAAAAATTGAATCCAAGTAATGAGGTAAAGGGAGAGATAGTACCATAAACTTCCAAGTTGTTGCAAAAGCTGTGAATCAAAACTCAAAATAAAAATGCATGTTAACTAAGAAGAAGAAAAAGATAAAGAAAAGAAAATACTTGCACCATCCTTCCATAAACTACAATGTGTCATGAGACAAACTCAAATTAAGGAATAGTACAATGTTAAAACTAAAGAAATAACAAAGTAAAACAACTAAAATAAAATTAATATACAAATACATGGTGATCACTTTTTTTTAGTCCTGATAAATGGGGTCATCCAGAAACATGACCTTAACTTCTCTATCGAGCAACTCTAGAAATGGTTTTAAACGTTGTCCATTTACTTTAAACACATTACCATCTTTTAGATTTTGAATCTCAACAGCCCCATGAGGATACATAGTATGAACTATAAAAGGACCGGACCATCGAGACCTTAACTTACCCGGGAATAGATGCAAACGAGAATTATAGAGAAGGACCTTTTGACCGAGGTGAAAAGATTTACACAGAATACTTTGGTCATGAACCCTTTTCATTCGCTCCATATATGATTTTGCACACTCATATGCATCATTCCTAATCTCTTCTAGCTCGTCAATTTGGAGTTTTATGTGATTACCTGCCAGATCTATATTAAAATTAAGTTGTTTAATAGCCCAAAAGGCTCTATGTTCAAGCTGTACAGGCAAGTGACATGCTTTTCCATACACTAGTCGATAAGGAGACATACCAATCAGAGTCTTATACGTTGTACGGTACGCCCATAATGCATCACTAAGCCTCAAAGACCAGTCCTTTCTATTAGGGTTAACTATTTTTTCTAGAATGTTTTTGATTTCCTTATTGAATATCTCAACTTGCCCACTTGTTTGAGGGTGGTAGCCGGTCGACACTTTTATGTATCACCCCATATTTACTCATTAGGCTTTCAAAGGGTCTAAGACCCACCATCACTAATCATTGCCCGTGGAGTACCAAAACATGCAAAAATTATTTCCTTTAAAAATTTAAGTACCACCTTATGGTCATTGGTTTTGCATGCTATAGCTTTCACCCATTTGGACACATAATCCACAACCACTAAAATATATAGATTGCCGTATGAATTCGGAAATGGGCCCATAAAATTGATTCCTCACACGTCAAAAAATTCAACAATTAGAATAGGATTAAGGGGCATCATATTCCTACGTCTTATACTCCCTAGCATTTGACATCTCTCACAAGCCGTACAATAAGAATGTGTGTCACGAAAAATAGACGGCCAATAAAATCCACATTGTAGAATCTTTGCAGCAGTCTTCTTTCCACTAAAATGCCCTCTACATGGTTGATCATGACAAAAAGAGATGATACTAAGTTGATCAATTTTAGGAATACATATCCTAATGACCTGATCTAGGCAATATTTAAATAAGTATGGATCATCCCAATAAAGGTATTTTACCTCGGCTAGAAATTTGGACTTGTCTTGTTTATACCAATGTGTTGGCATTTGGCTTGTGACAAGATAGTTAACAATGTCAGCATACCAAGGTGACTGAGAGACGTGCATAAGCTGCTCATTAGGAAATGTCTCACCTATAGGCAATGAATTATCCATGAACTCTACAACAAGCCTAGACAAGTGGTCTGCCACAACATTTTCACAGCCACGCCTATCATGTATCTCTAAGTCAAATTCTTGAAGTAAAAGGACCCAACGTATGAGCCGCGATTTAGCATCCTTTTAAGACAAAAGATATTTCAAAGCAGCATGATCAGAGTAAACAGCGACTTTGGATCCCAACAAATAGGGTCTCAATTTATCTAGGGCAAATACGACTGCTACCAACTCCTTTTCTATGGTCGAATAATGAAGTTAAGCGTTGTTTAGAGTTTTACTAGCATAATAGATCACATGGGGAACTTTATCAACTCGCTTCCCTAACACTGCTCCTATAGCATAATCAGACGCATTGCATATGATCTCAAATGGTAAATTCCAGTCTGGCGATCAAATTATAGGTGTAGAAGTCAAAGCGGATTTAAGAGTCTTAAATGCTTGAAGACATGGAGCGTCAAAAATGAAAGTGGCCTCTTTAGCAAGAAGGTTACTCAAAGGTCTAGCAATTTTGCTAAAATCCTTAATAAATCTCCTATAGAAACCTGTATGGCCTAGAAAAGAACGTGTCTCTTTGACCGACCTTGGAGGTGGTAGGTTGGAGATCAAATCAACTTTGGCCTTGTCAACCTCTATTCCCTTGTTTGATATCACATGTCCAAGTACAAAATGGCATTTCTCCAAGTACAATCCCTTTTTATACCATAAAATGGCATTTCTCCCAATTTAGTACAAGATTCTTTTTCCTACACCTTTCTAGAACAAGAAATAAGTGGTGCAAACACTCATCAAATGAAGACCCAAACACAGAAAAATCGTCTATAAAAACCTCAAGGAAGCGTTCTACCATGTCAAAAAAGATGGAAATTATGCATCGCTAAAAGGTGGTTGGTGCATTACACAGCCCAAATGGCATACGACGATATGCAAATGTCCCAAAAGGACAAGTAAAAGTGGTCTTTTCTTGATCTACAGGATCCACTGGAATTTGGTTGTAACCGGAATAACCATCTAAAAAACAATAGTATGCATGGCCGGCCAACCGCTCTAACATTTGATCGATGAAAGGAAGAGGAAAGTGATCCTTCCTCGTGGCTGAATTTAACTTTCGTTAATTGATGCAAACATGCCACCCTGTCTGCACGCGGGAGGAACTAACTCATTATCTTCATTAACTACCATAGTGATTCCCGACTTTTTGGGAACAACTTGCACCAGACTCACCCATTCACTATCAGAAATTGGGTAAATAATGCCTACGTCTAAGAGCTTTAAGACCTCTGCTCTCACCACCTCTTGCATTGTAGGATTTAGTCATTTTTGTGGTTCATGAGATGTCCTTGCACTATCCTCTAAGTGAATTTTGTGCATCACAATTGAGGGACTAATTCCTTTGATGTCTACTATGGACCATCCTATAGCTTCTTTGTGTTCACTTAGAATATCTAACAATTTCTTTTCTTGAACAACATCCTGGTTAGAAGCTATAATGACCGGTAAAGTGGATAAAGGACCTAAAAAGGCATATTTAAGAGAATTAGGTAAGGGTTTCAAGTTCAACTTGGGTGGTTTTACGATGGAAGGGAGTGGAGGTGACAAAGATAGTGTGACAGGCTTCACTTTCGGTTGATAATGAGAAGTGCCCATTATCGGGATTGAATCCAAGAGAGCATTAACTTGCTTTATAGACTCATTAATGTCAAAATCACACCCAAAATGGGCTAAGCAAACCTTTAATGGATCCTCATCATGGGTTTGGAAAAAGTTCTCTTCCACTAGACTATCTATCCAGCTTACTTCAGCTACATCATCATTCAAGTCTAGTGGGACTTTGCCTATGTCAAAGATATTCAATTCAACAGTGAGATCCCTGAATGAAATCTTCATCACTCCATTACGACAATTTATAGGAGCATTGGATGTAGCTAAAAGAATGGACGTCCTAGAATGACTGGTATTTGCTGACTCATATTCTGAACAGGTTGTGTATCAAGGACAACAAAGTCTACAGGGAAGTAGAAGGTATCTACTTTAACCAGAACATCCTCAACGACACCTCGAGGAATTTTAACAGATCGATCAGCTAATTGAAGTGTTATTTTAGTGGGTTTTAATTTCCCTAAATCTAATTGCTCATAGACTGAGTATGGAAGTAGATTTACACTTGCTCCCAAATTGAGTAAGGCTCGCTCAAGATGATGTTATCCTATTTTACATGAGATCGTAGGGCAACCAGGGTCCTTATATTTGACAGGATACTTACTTTGGATCACTGAGCTTACTTGCCCGACTAAGAAAGCTTTCTTAGGAACATTGGTTTTCCTCTTTTGGGTAACTAGGTCCTTAAGGAATTTTGCATAGGAGGGTACTTGTTGAATTGCATCAAGGAATGGGATATTTATCTGAACTTGCATAAACACCTCTAATATATCTCCAAATTGAGAACTTTTCCTAGAATTCTGTAGCCTATATGGATACGGTGGTTTAGGAACAATGTTCATAACTGTAGGGTCACTAGTAGTAGGTGGGGAAGGAGCAGACTCATCAATGCGAGGGAAAGTGTCAACATTTGTCAAATTTCCTTTCTCATTATTCACTTCATCTTCCTCATCTGTAGGCGTCCTAAACTTATTGATCAATTGCTTACCTGACCTAAGAGTGGTAACAGACTGAACTTGCCCTTGCCCATGCCCAAAGAGTGGGTTTTGGTTCATTCCACTTGAAGATGGGCCCTTAGGGTTAGGTATAGGTTGACTAGGAAACTTTCCTTTTTCTCTCTCTCCAATTTGATTTGCTAATTTGCCCATTTGATTTTCAAGACGTGTAATTGCTTGTGTATTCAGAAGGCCATTGTTCTTGACCTCTTGAAGAATTTGATTAGAGGACTGAATATTTTGGGAAGTCATTTGCATGAATGATTTGAGAGTGTCCTCCAACGATGTGGATTGTTGCTGCATGGTAATAGGCTAATGAGACTGATGTGGAGGAGCAAAGGAATGAGTAGGAGGACAAAAACCAGGAGGGGTTTGGCTTTGGGAGATCATAGATTGTCCTCCTATATTCGTGGTTGGTTGAGTTTGTGGCCATGCCAAATTTGGGTGATTTTTCCAACCCTGATTACATGTGTCAGAAAATGGGTTATTAAATTGCTTCCTATAATCATTCATAGCATTAGCTTGCTTAGGGAAGCTTGCAGGATAGCCCATCATGGAAGGACACATATGTGTTGAATGCAAAGGGCTAGCACACATAGAACATACCTCACTTTGTACCTCATTGACAGAATTGGTTGTCAGCCGCAGTGTCACGCCCCGGCGTAGCCAAAATATGGAAAAATTTAAAATTTTCATCTTGGACCCTGAGGCACATGACTGGTGGAAGTACCGAATTGTCCATGACCAAAATAATAATAACTAAATGCTATGACAAAAGAGTAAAAGCAACATCTACTACTGGAATATATTACAATGAAAGGCTACAATGGTACTGGCTAATTAAATACATAAGAGTCTTATGACTCTCGGCCTTACAAAAACTATTACAAAACTATGATAAGTCTTCTGATTACAACAAAAATAATTACAAAAGGGAAGAAGCTGGTCTTCTTCCTAACTCGCATAACCATAATCCTCTTCAGTATAATCTTCTTCCATATTATTTTCTTGAGTAGCTCCATAGCCTGTGTTCTTGTGACCTAGATAAGCTGGACATGGGAATGTCCAGTGACATGAACGTCGTCAGCTTATGAAAGCTGAGTGAGAAAACTAAATCAAATAGAATGTATATAGTAAAGCACAATAAAGATACCCTTATTACTTTTTAACACGTCTTTTAAGATCTTTGCGTTCTCACCGTCGGGTTATAACTACCAATATACCCGACCGCGTATTCGAAAAGAAAACGTCCAACTGAGAAAACTCGTCTCGACATTCTTAACGCCACTATCATCTGTTGCCAACATCCAACTTCATTTACTAACCCAAAAACATCTCTTACTAACTAAACCATCTTTCATTTACCAAAACACCTTCCACCAACCGAAACATCTTTTAACAACCACCTCGTCATGAAGAACCGAAGTGTGAGGGAGTGCAAGAATATCCATTCCATCACGAAGAACCGAAAGGAGTCTTCACTCTAAGAAATACCACTTCACCATCACGAAGAACCAAAGCGTTTACGAAGTGCAAGAACATCCATTCCATCACTAAGAACCGAAAGGAGTCTTCACTCTAAGAAACACCACTTCACCATCACGAAGAACCGAAAGCATTATGGAGTACAAGAACATCCATTTCCTCATGAAGAACCGAAAGGAGTCTTTACCCAAAGAATCACCGCTTCGTCACGAAGAACCGAAAGTGTTACGGAGTACAAGAACATCTATTTCCTCACGAAGAACCGAAAGGAGTCTTTACTCAAAGAATCACCGCTTCATCACGAAGAACCGAAAGCATTACGGAGTATAAGAACATCCATTTCCCCATGAAGAATTGAAAGGAGTCTTTACTCAAAGAATCACCGCTTCGTCACGAAGAACCGAAAGCGTTATGGAGTACAAGAACATCCATTTCCTCACGAAGAACCGAAAGGAGTCTTTACTCAAAGAATCACCGCTTCGTCACGAAGAACTAAAAGCGTTACGGAGTACAAGAACATCCATTTCCTCATGAAGAACCGAAAGGAGTCTTTACTCAAATAATCACCGCTTCGTCACGAAGAACCGAAAGCATTACGAAGTACAAGAACATCCATTTCCTCATGAAGAACCGAAAGGAGTCTTTACTCAAAGAATCACCGCTTTGTCACGAAGAATTGAAAGCGTTACGCGTATCCCTTTCATCACGAAGAACCGAAAGGATACTTACAATAGTCACATTTTAACCGTATCCCTTTTGTCACGAAGAATCGAAAGGATACTCATGAGTCACCACTTCACAACTCAACAACACATCCCTTTTCTTACCCTCCCAGCCCCCGTGGCCTGGTTTACCTATCCAACACTTATCCTTGGCATACGCTGCTCCTGATCAAGTACAACTAGTCCGTACATATCTTGGACCGCATTCGCGTCACTCGTTCTATAGTTTAGTTTGTTAATTACTTTCATTTATACTTTCGAAGTTACGTTATACATCCGTCATTCTATTTTGTTATAATATACTTACGATGGAAACTTACCCAATGGCTATCGACGCAATAATCGTGTCGTACAACATACTAAAAGCTTGGGTATGAACTTTTAGTGGTCAATACACCAAATTTGCGGCAACGGAAAAACATAGCATGTAGCTCATAGATCTATAACATGGATTTGATATCAATAACCATATAGACGAAAGCCTTAACATACTCATCTACATGATAGCACTACCATAGCACAAGATATCCATAACCACACAGGTACCAGAAAGCAAGCATCATCAATAAACACATCATACAAGTAGTTATACTATCTGCCAGGAATTAATTTTACTATGTCGACTGAATTGATATGATTTATTTGGGCATGATAAATTGCTTTGTAGATCAAACTCAAAACTAGAACATTGTATATAATTGGATTATCTTCATGTACAACAAAATCTAGCTTCAATTACATTTTTGAAGTACTCAAAATATTTATTTTACTTAGACATTTCTATATTTTAGGACAGCTCTGTCCCAGATTTATAGTACTGCATTGCATGTGCATTTTACCTATGAAGGAGCGCTTTTTAGAGTAAGCTTTAGAAGAGTTATTTGTATATAAATGAGTTAGATTTCTTCACAAAAAAAACTAGCCTCATTCCTATTTTTGAGCTGCTCTAAAAGTTCATTTTACTAAACTATGTTCTGCTGAAAGTTTATATTTTCCAGATTCAAAACACTGCGGTGTACATGCATTTCACCAATGAAGGAATGATTTCTAGACTGCTCTATAGAAGAGTTGTTTGTAGATAAATGCGTTAGCTTTATCCACAAAAAAACGTAGCTTGATTCAGATTTTGGAGCTACTTAAAACACTCATTTTACTAAACTACATTCTGCTGGAGGTTTCTGTTTCTCAGATTTAAAGTACTGCGTTGTATGTACATTTCATCCATGAAAAATTGATTTTCATACTGAGCTATAGAAGCGTTATTTGTAGATAAATGAGTTAGCTTTATCCACAAAAAAACCTAGCTTGATTTAGATTCTGGAGCTGCTTAAAACACTCATTTTACTAAACTACATTCTGCTGGCAGTTTCTGTTTCTCAGATTTAAAGATTTGACTTGCATGTTGCATAGAACCTCAATTACAGCATCAAGCACTTACTACACATTTACTACATACTATATAGGTTCTAAAGTGAGTTAGAATACTCACAAAAGCTTGAAATTGAGCTTGGGCTTTGGATTTGAGCTTAGGAAGTTTGAACACAACCTTCAATGGAAGCTTCTTCTTCTTCTAACTTCTTTTATCTCTCCATGGAGTTCATCTCCTAGCTTTCTAACTCTATATGTAGATTATAAGTGTCTAAAAGATGTAATGCATGTGTGCATGCATGTATTTATAGAGATGGTGTAGTGATAGGTGTCAATGTGCATGCTTGTATGAGTGTGCATGAGGAACATGTGTCAAGGTGGTGGACAAGTGTCCAATGGATGGACAAGTGGCAAGGGAGGTGGTGCTATGTGGTGTATGGGCTACCATGTGGGGTCCACCTTGAGTTTTGTGCCACTTTCTTAATTTACGTGCAATCGGGTATTATTTCTATTATTCGGGTCCGAGTACATGACTAAGTTACGTCTTTCTACGGTCGAGTCGGTGCGGTGATTACAGTCTAATTAGTAATTATATTACACTGATACGGTCACACAAATAAAATAATATAATAATATACCAGATATGGAAATTCATAATACTATTGAACATAGAAATTACAGGTATTACACCTTCTACCACCTATTATAGGATTTCGTCCTCGAAATCAGAACTAGTTAGTACTAAACAGAAATGGAAATTTCTCTTGCATTTCCGATTCCAGCTCCCAAGAAGCGTCTCCTTCATCATGTTGCTTCTACTGAACCTTTACCAGCGGAATCTCTTTGTTCCTCAACTTCTTGATTCCACGATCCATAATTCTTACAAGTCCTTCGACAATGTAACATTGTTGTTTATTTCGATATCTTTGAAATCAATTTCGTGCGCCGGGTTGTGAAGGCATTTCATCAGCTTACTCACATGGATTATGAACTCTCGACATCTTTGGTGGTAACGCCATTCTATAGGCAACTTTCCCACGCGTTCCAAAATTTCAAATAGTCTGATGTAGCGCACTGATAGCTTTTCCCTCTTTTGTCCAAACCTTGCAATGCCTCGAACCGGGGAAACTTTCGAATACACATGATCTCAAACTTCGAATTCTATATCTCAATGTTGTTTGTCTGTGTAGCTTCTTGTATCTGCTTTGCGCTGCTTTCATCATTTCCTTTTATCCGTCAGTCTGTGGATGAAATACGAAACTCAACGTTAGAGGCATTCCTATTGCTTTCTGAAGACACTCCCAAAATGTTGCGGTGAATCTCGAATCTTAATCTGATACGATTAATATTGGTACTCCATGCGACCGCACAACCTGTTGCAGGTATAGTCGACTCATTTTCTTGACAGGATAGGTCATGTTGTAGGCAATAAAATAGGCTGATTTGATCAATCGATCAACGACTACCCAAATAGCATTATGGTTCTGCTAGGATCTTGGCAATTCCATAACAAAATCCATAGTGATATGCTCCTATTTCCATTCTGGGACTGGTAGAGGTTTTGTAGTAATCTTGGAGGTCGTTGGTGTTCCTCCTTGACTTGCTGGCAAGTAGGGTATTTGGCTACGTATTCTGCGACTTCTCTCCGTAGAGGTAGTGCCTCTAAACCTTAAGTGCAAAGATAATTGCAGCCAATTCCGGGTTGTGTGTAGGATAGTTCAATTTACGTGGCTTTAATTACCTGGATCCATAAGCGATTACCTGACCATTCTACATAAGTACACATCCTAGTCCTTTAGTTCCTGAAAGGCACGTTCATACTTATCTTTCCATTCAAACTTTGAATCCTTCTTTGTTAGTCCGGTTAAAGGAGACGAAATACTTTAGGATCCTTCCACGAATCTCCTATAGTATCCAGCCAATCCAAGGAATTTTCGTACTTCTGATGCATTGGTTGGTCTATTCCAACTAGAAACTGCGTTCGTCTTGGTTGAGTCCACTGAAATTCCATTTTCTGAAACTACATGTCCCAAGAATTTAACTTCTTTCAACCAAAATTCACACTTACTAAACTTGGCATAGAGACAATTCTCTCTGAGTGTCTGGAGTGCAATCTGTATATGTTCCTTGTGTTCTTCTTCACTCTTTGAGTAAATAAGGATATCGTCGATGAACACAATGATGAATTAATTTAGAAGGGTCTAAACACTCGATTCATCAAATCCATGAATACTGCTGGGGCATTAGTTAATCAAAAAGGCATAACTAAGAATTCATAATGCCCATATCTTGTTCTGAAAGCCGTTTTCGGTATGTCTCCCGATCTAACAAGTAACTGGTGGTAACCTGATGGTATATAGATCTTTGAAAAGGTTTTCATTCCTTAGAGTTGGTTGAATAAGTCTATCCTTGGATGGGGTACTTGTTCTTGACATACCTAGAGTTTCCTTTAGTGATTTTGGACTGCATTATAGTAGTTGTCGGTGTCACTGGTTTGTTTTTTTTCTGCATTTTTAATCGGCAAGATTCTTACCTCCCAGCTTCTTGATGTAATGGTTGAGATGCATAGTTGGTCTCACGATTGTCTTCTATAACTTGTAGGGGTCGTAGTGTCCTCTTAAGTGTGTTGTTGTGATTGAGTTCCTTTACATGTCGACATGAAATCATTGTGGAGTTTCAACATCATAGGCGATGACACAAGCCATTAAGCTATTTCCCCATGCATTAATTAATACATAGGATATAAGGTGTTACTGGTAGTTGGAGTAGGATTGAATTCACTTATAAGGAGTTGAATTCATAACAAAATGAATACTCATGGTGTACTAAGTTAGAAACGAAGAGGTTCGTGATTACTCACTTGTAGGATCACGATGTATAGAATGAGTATCTGAGAATGATCATCAGATGATTACTATAGAACAATCATAGTAATGCAATGACTAAAGGCGTAAGACCTTCAAGGTAGGACATAAGAATTCTTGTCTCATGACCCAATAATTTAGGTGAAGTCTTAATGATAAAAGTTAAGAAGAATTTATGAAATGAAAGGAATTGAAGACTAGTTTACAAAGGGGTGCAATGTACTTGAGTTCCTTAGTTGAACAAATACAGAGAGCTCCTTTGCAATAGTGTCAAGGGATACGCACTTGCAAGAGTTGGTCAAATGCTTGACAGTCTAAACGATTCATAAAGATTAATTTAACAGATCATAAGTCCAAATGACTTATAGTGAGTGGTTTATAAAGGAATTGTTAGAATCGATTTACATGAGGCTAAGTCCAAAGAGGTGACTTATAGCATTAGAAAGCAAATGAATTCAGAATTGGATTTATCGCTGATCAGAATGATCCAAAATCTTGTTAAGTGAAATCAGAGGGGACAATGAATAACTATCAAGTAGTGGAACACTAAAGGACGTCCCAAGGTTCATCATAAGAATAATTTATCTAACACAACCAATGATAGAAAAATAATGGGTTTACTCAAAAGAAGTTAAATTAGAGAGATGGATCTAATTACTCAGCCTTATATGGTTTTAATTATAACTTGCACAGGATGTTGTAAACCCGAAACGTGTCTTCTCTTGGTAGGCCCTGTGCGATCTGATCGTTGGATTGAAGGTGGAATGCAGTACTCATCTTTACCAGTGTTCCCAGTGCGAGTCGTTCGTTGTGATTGAACGTGGTCGATGTCAGCAGTCTATGAGGTCGTTCGGTTTGTCGAAGGTACGTTCCCCTCTCGCATCTTTTTCATTGACTCGGGTATTTAATTAAGTCAATATCTCATGTGCTCCTTGTTGTAGAAAAGAATTGTCGTTGTGTGCCCTCAGCATCCAATAGTCCTTGAGAAGATGACCCTTCTTGCTGACGTACTAGCAATTGAAATCTGGTCGGCGGTAGATCTTGGGAGTTTGACAATCTTTGTGCATGTGTCCTAGCAGATTGCAAGTGTAGCAGACGTTGCAAAGATTCGCGCGTTCTTATGTATGAGTTGGTGTCCATAAGGTTATCCCAACTTATCTTATTTCGTACATCGCATACTATCCAGGCAATATAGAGCAAACCAAGTGTATAAGGTGTCTATCTATCCACAAGGCCTATTTGTATTTCTATATACGACTAGGAAATTTTTATTTCTAAGTTTCGTGCTATGACGTTATCTAACTTACAAGTGGAACCACTCAACTAACATGTAATTTAAGGTGATGAAGTATCTTATCCTTAGTCTTTCTAGACTCTAGGCTAAGGTGACTGTTCCGAGATTCATCTCAGGAAATTCGTCAAAGCCTAAACATCTTGTCGATATAACAAGTCGTTCTAACAAAATATCTAAGGAAACCATCCACATAAACTAAGGGTTTATCGTCAACTGCTAACCTTATATCCTTCGAAGACGTCTAGTATTATGTACGGCTCCATAACTTACCTACTTAACAAAACTAACTATGACCAGTATTAGTCTAAGAAATCTTACGGTTTATAGCTTAAGTGTGTTGGACAGACGGCAAAAGCCTAAACCTAGGCTTTTATACCAAAAATACCTGTCACGCCCCAGCGTAGCCAAAATATGGAAAAATTTAAAATTTTCATCTTGGACCCTGAGGCACGTGACTGGTGGAAGTACCGAATTGTCCATGACCAAAATAATAATAACTAAATGTTATGACAAAAGGGTAAAAGCAACATCTACTACTGGAATATATTACAATGAAAGGCTGCAACAGTACTGGCTAATTAAATACATAAGAGTCTTATGACTCTCGGCCTTACAAAAACTATTACAAAACTATGATAAGTCTTCTGATTACAACAAAAATAATTACAAAAAGGAAGGTGCTGGTCTTCTTCCTAACTCGCATAACCATAATCCTCTTTAGTATAATCTTCTTCCACGTTATATTCTTGAGTAGCTCCATAGCCTGTGTTCTTGTGACCTCGATAAGCTGGACATGGGAATGTCCAGCGATATGAACATTGTCAGCTTATGAAAGCTGAGTGAGAAAACTAAATCAAATGGAACGTAAATAGTAAAGCACAACAAAGACACCCTTATTACTTTTGAACACGTCTTTTAAGATCTTTGCATTCTCACCGTTGGGTTATAACTACCAATATACCCGACCACGTATTCCAAAAGAAAACGTCCATTTGAGAAAACTCGTCTCGACATTCTTAACGCCACTATCATCTGTTGCTAACATCCGACTTCATTTACTAACCCAAAAAAATCTCTTACTAACTAAACCATCTTTCATTTACCAAAACACCTTCCACCAACAGAAACATCTTTTAACAACCACCTCGTCACGAAGAACCGAAGTGTTAGGGAGTGCAAGAATATCCATTCCATCACGAAGAACCGAAAGGAGTCTTCACTCTATGAAACACCACTTCACTATCAAGAAAAATCGAAGCATTTACGGAGTGCAAGAACATCGATTCCATCACTAAAAACTGAAAGGAGTCTTCACTCTAAGAAACACCACTTCACCATCATGAAGAACCGAAAGCATTACGGAGTACAAGAACATCCATTTTCTCATGAAGAACTGAAAGGAGTCTTTACTCAAAGAATCACCGCTTCGTCACGAAGAACTGAAAGTGTTACGGAGTATAAGAACATCCATTTCCTCACGAAGAACTGAAAGGAGTCTTTACTCAAAGAATCACCGCTTCGTCAGGAAGAACCGAAAGCGTTATGGAGTACAAGAACATCTATTTTCCCACGAAGAACTGAAAGGAGTCTTTACTCAAAGAATCACCGCTTCGTCACGAAGAATCGAAAGCGTTACGGAGTACAAGAACATCCATTTCCTCACGAAGAACTGAAAGGAGTCTTTACTCAAAGAATCACCGCTTCATTATGAAGAACTGAAAGCGTTACGGAGTACAAGAACATCCATTTCCTCACGAAGAACCGAAAAGAGTTTACTCAAAAAATCACCGCTTCATCACGAAGAACTGAAAGCGTTACGCGTATCCCTTTTGTCACGAATAACTGAAAGGATACTTACAATAGTCACATTTTAACTATATCCCTTTCGTCACGAAGAACCGAAAGGATACTCCAGAGTCACCACTTAACAACTCAACAACACATCCCTTTTCTTACCCTGCCAGCCCTCGTGGCCTGGTTTACCTATCCAACACTTATCCTTGACATACGCTGCTCCTAATCAAGTACAACTAGTTCGTACGTATCCTGGACCGCATTCGCGTCACTCGTTCTGTAGTTTAGTTTGTTAATTATTTTCATTTATACTTTTGAAGTTACGTTATACATCCGTCGTTCTATTTTTTTATAATATACTTACGATGGAAACTTACCCAATTGCTATCGACGCAATTATCGTGTTGTATAACATACTAAAAGCTTGGGTATGAACTTTTAATGGCCAATACACTAAATTTGCGACAACGGAAAAACATAGCATGTAGCTCATAGATCTATAACATGGATTTGATATCAATAACCATATAGACGAAAGCCTTAACATACTCATCTACACGATAGCACTACCATAGCACAAGATATCCATAACCACACAGGTACCAGAAAGCAAGCATCATCAATAAACACATCATACAAGTAGTTATACAATCTGCCAGGAATTAATTTTACTATGTCGACTGAATTGATATGATTTATTTGGGCATGATAAATTGCTTTGTAGATCAAACTCAAAACTAGAACATTGTATATAATTGGATTATCTTCATGTACAACAAAATCTAGCTTCAATTACATTTTTGAACTACTCAAAATATTTATTTTACTTAGACATTTCTATATTTTTGTATAGCACTTTTTAGTCTAAGCTTTAGAAGAGTTATTTGTATATAAATGAGTTAGATTTCTTCACAAAAAAAAACTAGCCTCATTCCTATTTTTGAGCTACTCAAAAAAAACTAGCCTCATTCCTATGTTCTGCAGAAAGTTTCTATTTTCTCAGATTTAAAGTACTGCGTTGTATATACATTTCACCTATGAAGAAGTGATTTTCAGACTGAGCTATAGAAGAGTTATTTGTAGATAAATGAGTTAGATTTATCCAAAAAAAACCTAGCTTGATTCAGATTTTGGAGATGCTTAATACACTCATTTTACTAGACTACATTCTGCTGGAGGTTTCTGTTTCTCAGATTTAAAGATTTGACTTGCATGTTGCATAGAACCTCAAATACAGCATCAAACACTTACTAAACATTTACTACATACTATATAGGTTCTAAAGTGAGTTAGAATACTCACCAAAGCTTGAAATTGAGCTTGGGCTTTGGATTTGAGCTTAGGAAGTTTGAACACAAGCTTTAATGGAAGCTTCTTCTTCTTCTAACTTCTTTTATCTCTCCATGGAGTTCATCTCCTAGCTCTCTAACTCTATATGCAGATTATAAGTGTCTAAAAGATGTAATGCATGTGTGCATGCATGTATTTATAGAGATGGTGTAGTGATAGGTGTCAATGTGCATGCTTGTATGAGTGTGCATGGAGGAACATGTGTCAAGGTGGTGGACAAGTGTGCAATGGATGGACAAGTGGCAAGGGAGGTGGTGACATGTGGTGCATGGGCTTCCATGTGGCCGGCCATGTGGTGTCTACCTCAGGTTTTGTGCCACTTTCTTGATTTACGTGCAATCGGGTGTTATTTCTATTATCCGGGTCCGAGTACAGGACTAAGTTACGTCTTTCTACGGTCGAGTCGGTGCGGTGATTATAGTCTAATTAGTAATTACATTACACTGATACGGTCACACAAATAAAATAATATAATAATATACTAGCTATGGAAATTCATAATACTGTTGAACGTAGAAATTACAGGTATTACACGCAGAGTCAATGCCTCTACTTCTTTGAGAGACTCTCAAGTTGTCTCTTTGTTTAAACATCCTCACTTACTTCATAAATTCCACCTTTCTTTAACTGAAGTGGTGGATCTCTTCTACTAGAAAAATCCCACTGTTGAGTTCTTTCAGACAAACTCTCAAGAAAGGCATATGCCTCATCATCCTTGAGGCTTAGAAATCCACCATTATTCATTGACTCAATCATGTTCCTATTGGCTTGGGTCAAACCATTGTAAAAGTATTGAACAAGTCTCCAAACCTCAAATCCGTAGTGGGGAAATTTTAGCAGTAGGTCCTTAAATCTTTCCCAACTTTCATAAAATTTTTCACTCTCCTCTTGATAGAATTTTGAGATTTGTCTCCTAAGAGCATTAGTTTTTGCCATGGGAAAAAATTTAGCTAAGAATTTGGAAACCAACATCTTCCATGTAGTAATAGACCTAGAAGTAAGAGAGTTAAGCCAAGCTTTTGCCTTATCCTTTAAGGAAAAAAGAAACAGGCCCAGACGAACTGACTCATCAAAAAAATTTTGAAATTTGAAAGTGGTACAGATTTCTAGAAAATCCTTTACATGCGAGTAAGGATCTTCTTGGTCAAGTCCATGGAAGGTGGGAAGGAGTTGCATGACTTGTGGTTTTAACTCAAAGTGCACAGCTGTAGTTGCTGGTAACACTATGCATGATGGAGGATTTGTGGTAATGGGGGAGAAAAGCTCTCGAAGAGTTTTGGATTCGTCTGTAGGATCAGCCATCTCGACACGACACAAACGGTTAGTTTGGTCTCGTACCCAAATGCTCATACACTACGAAATGAACCTAGGGAAGGAGGTTCTATTTAAAACTCTCTTATTATTATTATTATTTAATTTTTTTTAATTAAACTATTTTTTTTTAAAAGAACTAGTAGAAGGAATCTAATTTAAAGAAAAACTAGTTTCCAACGAAGACAAGCTCCCCGGCAACGGCGCCAAAAACTTGATGTGCAAATTTTAATCACTCGCAAGTGAATGAATCTATTGGAGTATAAACACGGTAAGAACGAGGTCGAACCCAAGGGACTTAAGCGGATAGAACTTGGTTGAAAACTAACTATTCTAAAATTGAGGTTTCCTAATCTAGCTTAGAAATTTGCTTGCTTCTAAAATCAATGAAAACTAGAATTGCAGGTAATGACAGTGAACTAAATCAGATAATTGAAGCACTAGGGTATCAGAATCCATTACATAATTGACATTCATAGTATTCATGTTCATTAATTCCTCCTATTTACTACACAATAAATTGATGTCAAAACTCTTTTATTGTGGACGATAACACATGAAAGCCCTTTTTTATTTATTTTCATATCGTTAAATCTTCTTCTGCCAAACAAAGGTATAGAATTAAAACATTCACTGAATCAATTGAAATACAACCTATATCCGCTTTCAACAAATCATAGGTTGAATCCAACAAAATATAATAAAAATTTGATTCTAATTTTTTCTCGATTAAAATAGACAACTGAATAAGAAGAATTTTATATCATTTAAGCACAATAGACTGTGGAGAAATTAAATCACATGAATGATCATAAACAGTCAACTACGTAACTTCATCTCTAACCCTAGCAAATGATTTAGCCTAACATACTTGTAAATAAAAGCAAAGCAATAAATAAACAATGCTTACTTGAGTCCATGAGTAAATAATCGAAAAGAAAAATTGTTAGATACTTGTTCTTGAATTAAATTTCAATCGGAAGCATAAAGAAATCCAAACGCCAAACAAGGCCTTTGCACAAGCTATTGATCTAAAGAGAAAAGCAACGAAAAATATGTAGTAAAGCCATAGCCGTGCGCCTCCCTCCTCTAGTTGTGTGTATATGTTTTTCTATATATATATATATATATGAGAGTAAATTAATTCCCTAACTTACTTTCCTAAATTAAAATGAGTACTATAATATTCTCCATGACCCCATCTTGTACGGGTAAGGCTTGAAAGAGTCTTTGTTGGGCAGGCAATTCAAAAGGCACAATTGAAGTTCAATGGTAAGAAATAATTCTATGATTCGCGGTGCATTTCCACCCTTGTACATTACTTCTTATTGTCCTCTTTTTGCTCCATTTTAATTCCTTTTTCCACCCAAACCTTTGGGGTTCCTGCCAAATATGAGAATAAACATAATAAGACTAAATAATATATTAAATTGGTCTAACAAAATAAAGATTAAAGATATAATAATACACAATATTGTGTATATCATATGTGTATAAATGTAGTATGAACTACTTCCTAAGATATAGGCTAATTTGGATTGCATGTGAACATCTAATCAAAGAATTAAAATAAAACATGCATGCTGTGAATAGTGGACAGAACAGTGAGTTGATTTTGTAAAAATGGAAAAGTGAGGTTAGAAGTGTTTTTGGTTCATGATTTTTTATGGAGACCATCCTTATTGTGTCTAGAATACATATCAAAAAGCCAAACTACAATAACTATTATAGATTGAGATAAATCATATGAACAAGAGAGGTTGCTCAGAAACAGAGTCTGCACTGTTGACTGAAATGTAGAAAAATCTTAGAAAATGAAAACAACACATCTAGAGCCCATTTTATACATAAAGTTCCATAAGACAGTGAAGTTAAACGAAAAAATGAGTTGGGACCACTCTTTTTGGAAGAGTTTTCTGAAAAACAAGTTAAAAGTCAACCTAGCTGCTGTGACAACAAAAACTCTTCAACAAATACTCTTCCAAATATTTTTAGATCAAACCAAAAATGATGGGTGTTCTCTAATGAGTTAGCAAGACTTTTCAAGTGGTCTTGTAATCACCTATTGAACTCAGAATATTATTTTGAAGTTGAATAACTCACTGTTTTGAAGACTTTTTAGAAAACAAGGTTTATTTCTTGGAATCCAAATATTGGGGTTTAGAGGGGTTTTGAAATAGTTTTCAACATCAAATGGAGATTATAACCTCATGGAATATCAACATCAAACTCAAGTCCAGAACTTCCAAGATTGTTGGAGAGATTTGTTTTCATTTGAGCATAACTTCAAGAATACTTTAGAAGTATTGAAGTTGGAATCATCATCTATCAAACATGTTTTTGAGGTCAAGAGCTACTATCCATAAGGATTCACTCACCTCAAACACCATGTCATCATTTAGATGATGATGAACGAGTGAGTAAAGCAAAGAAAAATAAAAAAAGAAATGAGGTGAGAAGAGATAAGCATTGTATATAACAAGCAAATAAACAATCAAAAGATGATATATTGGACTTGTAGCTTGGTGTTTTACTCATATATGGACATTTGGACATAGAAGTAGCTTCCTATCTCATAAAAACTCACAAAAATGGTGGTTGGGTGGTGTATTGAATGTGAAGTAAAGAGGAGTGATGAAGTCAAAACAAGGTTAGGAACTCACTTTCTTATTAAAAAATCAAAGGAGGAAGCTCTCTTTCTTTCTATTGTAACCTTATCTCTACAACTTTCTCTCTACAACTTCTATAAACTTGTATTTGCCACCCCTAAAATGAGAAGTCAAGGGGGGTTTATATAGACAAATTTGGGGGGATTTTGGGTTTTAAAGAGTGCTCCCATTAGTCCCAAACATCTGTGAACAAGAAACGACATCGTTTTGGTTTTCAATTAATCAATTTGGACCCCCAAATAAAATTTACAAAAATGTACTATTATGGGGAAGAGTACCACGAAGGCACTGGGCCTGTGCCACGATAGCAGTGGGCCAATGCCGCGGCGTCACTACTTCTCAGACGTCCAGATAATGCCGTTTAGGCCCCCAGAGGTTCCGATATTCGCAAAAAGGCCCTATTTCGTCTGAAATTCACAGAAAATGCATACGAACACTCCAAACCGAGGTTGTGATATACCGTTGGAAAGGTAATGGAGTCTACTTTTGATAAAATAATAATAATAATAAAAATTTGGAGATAGGTCATTTTGAAAAGTTTTGCTATATTCGCTATAAAAGCCGATTTGATCGTCTTTTTTACCTTCGAAAATTCATAATCAATTCATTTTAAATCCAAAAATTACGTGCGATATGTTGGGTTTATGCTCTCAAACCATTGCTTTATGTATGAGACATTGACATTTTAATATATGGATATCAGCTTTACATTTCATTGTTTTATATTTATTTCATGAGATGATTGTTAATCCTTAAGTATCATTGTAAGTAATTCGTGTGTATATGAGATACATACAAGTGAGATACAAATTACTATCTTTTGATACTTAGAATTTGTCACAGTCGATGATGAGACTAGATATCTTATCAAGTTTATACTGTAGCAAAAATAACTACCATTGGATGGAATGATGAATCTCAATCACTGGAGTTTAACTGTTAGTTAATATGCTAGTGCTTATAGTGTATTGACAGACCTGAGCTCTCCTATTGACGCTAAACACTATCAATAGTTGATAGGAACTCATAACTTGTATAAGGTATGTGTTCTTAATCTTGAGGCGATTATGAACACACACTGTGGATATGGCTGCTTTGACTTACCAATCAGTGAGGTCTATAAAAGATCAACACCTGGGTATCTTGGGTATGTCATGTTGATAGGGTTGTGAACATATATTGTCGAGATAGAATCTACTCTCTGTTAAAGAGTAAGCATTCCCTTGAGAATGTCACCAAGTTGATTACTAAGAACTGCAATCTTGTTAATAAGTAGTTATTAACATGTTTGGTAATCATAAGAGGTGAATGGGACTCAAGGAGTACAAGAAGTAATCATGATTCAGGTTAACAGTAACAATTATTCGACTACCTGAATATGATTACGAATGCTAAAGGTAGAGGGACATTAGTACAGCATACAGGTCTAGTTATCACTTTAGATATGTTCTTTTGCGTTAGAGTTCAGCTATCGTTTTATAGTGGAGTAAACATTAACGAATCAGTTTGTTAGTTTACTGATCAAAGAATTTGGTCATGGGAATTAACAATTGGTCTAAGCCAACAGTAAAGAGCCTAGGAGGTCCCACTCATAGCTCCGCTAGGATGCTTGGAAAGGTATATGAGGCTGATGTCAAGAAAAGTTAGATCGATTGAAGTTATCTCAATCGATTGAAGTCTTGGTGGGTTCGATCACTCGAATAAGGTTCGATCGATCGAGGCCACTTCTATCGATTGAACGTTAGGTCAGTTCTGGGAATCTATAAATAGCATATCTACGTCCAGAAAAAGGGTTCATCATTTTAATACGCCAGAAGCTACAGAAAATATTTTTAGAGCTCCCAAACCTTCTTCATCCTCCTTATTAGAGATCCTACCATCTCTAATCTTTCCGGCAAGCATCCACAGGAGTCAGAAGGGTGAAGACAACCTAGTGGAGGCTGTTGCACCATCAAGGAGAAAGAAAATCAAAATTAGGTTCATGACCTGAGGTATAATTCTTCTTCCCCTTTAGTATACGCATCTATGGAATTGACGAGTAGTAGATCCTAGGCTACCAATAAGTTTTTTGAAACTTAATTCCTTCCACTGCACGTTTAAAATAAGTTTTAAACCTATTTTTCCTTCACGATATACCATTAGAAAGCCATTAACCTCTAGTATCCATGAAAAATATTCGAAAAATGATATGGTGCTCCAGTTTTCGAGTCAACTTTTGGTTAAACCGGTCAAACCAGGGACCTCCAGGAAGTTCTGGGAACCTCTGGGAGCCCCTAGGAGCTGACGTTTTTGTTTGATTTTCTTTTAAAACTCATTTTAGTACTTTTCTCATGATCTAGAATGATTTCAAAACTTTTTGGAGAATTTGGATTATTTCGGTCAAATCCTAGTCAAACCTGGTCAAACTAGGTCAAACCGATCAAAGGGGACTTTCTGGGAACTTCCGGGACTTTCGGGGATTTCTCGGAGCTAACAATTTTACTAGATTTTGCTTTAAAACTCATTTTATTACTTTTTGTATGACGTAGCGTGTTCCTAGAACATTTGGTCCAGACCTAGGAATGTTTGGGCTTTTAGGGGCATTTTGGTCATTTGTACCACATTTTGAGCATTTTGAGAGATAGAACCAACTTCCATGAGTCCTTTTGAGTCCTTTCGATCATCGTGAACGACCAAGCTATGGGTCTCCTAAATCTGATAGCCGACAAAATGGGGTGTCTACAGGTAGTACTCCAAATGCGTCATATAACATATCTTGCATTGCATCGCCTACAATGGGTTCATTAGCAGTTATTGAAGATGGGTAATATTCCCCATGAAAAGTCCAACGAGTGTAATTTTCTAAGAACCCATCTACGATTATATGGTCTGTGATATCATCTTTTTTTAACATATTTTATGTTGCGACAATTCTTGCATGGACACAATATTTTGGTGTCATTCGGCTTATTATCACATGCAAACTTCATAAACTCTTCTGCCCCTCTCTCATATCTTGGGTCTACTCTGTTCTGAATGTTAATCCAACTTTTATACATAAGTGTCTTTACTCAACCTAGCCGCAATGAGTGTTGTACCTAATAACTTAACATATACCACATAATCAAATAAAATAAAGGCATTTACAAAAGATGATGATTTCCAAAAACTTGGTCGGAAATACACTTCCCAAACATATTTTTGCTAACTAGAAACTTCAAGTATCAAGGAGAAAACATCAATTACCTACAAAAAAAATTCTTCAAAAAGGTACATAGGCTAAGTTCTAATGGTAAAGCAAAATAAGGGAAAAAAACACAATCTCAAACAAGGGACGAATACTAAATGTAGCTTTTCTTCAAGACCTACGTCCAGCTATAATCCTCTACAAAGCAAGCTTAGGCGGTAACCTAAAGCTCCCAAAAATTAAAGAGTGCAGTTTTGCTCACACACTGCTCACCCAAGCCATTCATTGGCTAGGTGAGTGGGATCCATCACTTTAATGGGATAAACTAATGGAATAAAGTGGTGGATCCCACTCACCTAACCAATGAATGGTTTGGGTGAGCAATGTGTGAGTAAAAATGGGGTGAGATAAAATGCATTCAAAATTAAGGAACCCAATGTTTTTTTTTACCGTGTAGTTATATTACCTTCCATTAAAAAAATCAATATTGCCTTAATAAAATGACCCTATTTATAATTCATAAACAAATGCTGAGCAATTTTGGGGTGAGAAAAACTACACTCATATATATACGTATATATATATATATATATTCACCCATATCTACAATACAGAAAGCAAAGTAAAATTCTTCTACCACAAACTATTCATATGAATTTGACTCTACAATGCAAAATCCTTCAGTGATCCAAACACTAAACAATTGTCTTCTTAGTTGAATAATTATTATTTATTGGTAACAATAACTCACGATTGTTTCACCCTCTTTTTTTTTTCTATGAAACTTAGTATAGAGGCCTCATTTTTTAGGCCCCTTCAAAAGTTTGCTTGAGGCCTCGGACAGTTTTTGTCATCTCAGGGTCGGCCCTGAGATCATACTACACACATAGGAATGGGGAGTTTGGAAGTAGTTTGGGAAGAGGAGGTGTAAGAGATATATGTGTAGGCCAAACAAGACTTCCCACAAACCAAATCAAGAAAAAAAAAACAAGAGCAACAACAAACTAAGCACAACCATACAATCACAATGACCCATTAATCTATACAATCACCTATATGCAGAATATAAAACTTCTCACAAGAAGCCTAAGCCAGCATCAACACCCAACTTACAAGCATTTTAAAGATAAAAAAAGATAATAGAACCCCTCAAATATGACACTAGAGGTGTTTGATACAAATAAAACCACTATAGCGTACGTTGTACCATAAAGGAATCCTCAAATTTTTTTTAAAAAAGAATTGATGTCATTGCTAGTAAAATGGCCCTCGAATAACAAATAGAAGATTGGAGCCTAAAAATTTCCTAAAACTTGCAACATTTGAAATTCCAATGCCGTTAAAGAAGTTAGAGAGATGTTTCACATTAAAAAATAAAGAAGGTAGAGAGATGTTGAGAAACACAAAATGGGAAGAGAGAGAGAGAGAGAGAGAGAGAGAGAGAGAGAGAGAGAGAGAGAGAGAGAGAGAGAGAGTATTCAAGGGATTTGTTGAATGCATGAATGAGGTTGGCTGTGGTGATAAGAAAGACTGTCTCTAACATGGTGAATCCCAATGAGGTATTACCTTCATGCACTTCTTTACAACTTTTCATGTTGTAACCATCTGTTTGCTATGATTTTGAGTGTAAAGCAAAATTATGAATCAAAGCTTGATTCTTCATATTATATAAGTGAGAGAGAGATTGAGAGATATTCTGGTAACCCACTGCAAACTAGATTAATTTATGAGATTATTGTTTTCTTTTTCCTTGATGCTAAATTATTGACTCTCTCACTCACACGCAGACACACACAGATGTGGTAATTGCTACCAACTATAAATGCTATGTAATAATTATGAAATACTCCCTAGCATATGTAACTAAACAAATCAAGCAGTGTAGGCTGGTGTATATATGCTTATTTTTCTATTTATCCGCAAACAGATCATATATTTTAAATGTAGTTGTATTGCTCTTGCATTCTTTTACTAATTTTTGTTTCCTATTTGTTTTCCCTTTTGAAGCCTATACATAATTCTTACAGTTTTACCATGTATCACGAAATACGTGTGCATCGAAATGGATATCCCATGATACATACATGACACATTTACATGACCAAATCTGAAAAGAGTTCACATCGACAAAGCATGAAAATTCTCCATGAAGTGTCACAGACATGACACATGCAGCACTTAACTTCCTATAAGTGTCCGTGCTAGGTGATGTACAATGTGGTTCACTGATTGTGAGCATTGATGTGGTTTAAGGATTGCCTATAGTTTATTTGTAAAAATATACTATTTTGTGTGTTCCCAAAGGTGCTTTCTTTGTATTTAACAAAGGATGAATGTAATCTGTTTTGTAAATTCTTAATTTTTTTTATTTGGTGTTGTAAATTATTTATAGCTTAACTATCAAATGTTATCAAATGCTCTTGTAATGTTAATTTTTCAACATTGGCAAATCATCAAACACCTCATATGCAAACTGATTTACTACAATCATGAGTTCAACGAAAACATCATCAAAGATTTAGAACACATGATGACCCACAGAATTACATCATGCTCCTTGTAACATGACTAAAAAGTACCCCGTGGAAGGTACTAGATGCCAAACAATCGAAAGATCGAACTTCGGAAAGTGACTTCAAGCTTAAAAAAGCCCTTTTCCATGCATAAATCCTGATTTTGTCAAAATTGCCTTTTAGAATTCATATTCACTCAGTGTTCTATGAACACGAAGTGTTCTAAACGCAGTATTCTAGGTATCCAGAGATTCAATTTCAAAGAAAAGTTCAAAATCAACGGGCATTGAAAGGCACTTTTGAAAAAGAAGTCGTTTGATTTCAAAAAGACGACGAAAGTTCTGGAGGACTTTTGGACTTCAATTTTCATTATAAAATATCCTAGAATACTTTTATACTAAAATTCAACTTGACAGCTTTCCAACGGTATGTAAACAGACAATTTCGGACACCAAAAAGCATTTTTACAAAAAATCTAGAAAAATAATGAACGTAATATTTTAAACAGAGCTTAAGGGCAACCAGAGGATCACAAAACACAGGTGGCGGGTCCCACTTAGGGGTTGCGGGTCCCACCTAAGCTGCAGGCCAACATGTGCCCCCTCCATCGAGCTTTTTGAGTTCCATACCCTTCTAGAAGCCTCCTAATGCGGGGAAATTGCCTGGAAACTGCATTTAGGCACCGAAATGGCCATTTTAGCCCTTTTTTACTCTCTTAAATCACTATTTTAACCTTGAAACTTAAGAGTTGAGTATTCAAAACTCTATATATAGATCTCATGCATCTCATATGAGATCATCTTGAGTAATCTTGGAATATACAAGGGTACTAGTTCATATACTTACAAGATATAAGAAAATACTAAGAATTAAAGAGAGATTTCTAGAGAGATGAAGTGAATTATGATTAAGAGATTCCTAAACTAATCTCCAGATAATTAGATTAGAGGAATTAGACATCAATTACCTCCATTAACTTCCATGGATGAATGCTTGAAGAGCTTGAAGAACATTTGAAGAAGAAGATCTTCAAATCAACTTTGATTATACAATTGAGAATCCTCCAAGAGGTAGATATCAATATTCATCTCTAATTCCTATTTTATATAGATCTATAAGACTTGGATCTAGTTTAGTTTTATTTCTTTGCTACAACACTCATCTTCTTCCTCTCTTGTTCTTCATACACTCACATAGCTATATCCAAGTCTCTTTTGATTTTGTTGATATTCATGCTTAGAGATTGATTTTCACTGTAGTTTTTAATTTTATTCTTCAATTTAGATCCATGCATACATGATTGTATATATAAATTTATTTTGAATTCTATGATGGTTTAGAAGTATGGTCTATGAGAAGGATGATTCCTATGTTCCTACCTATCTCTTGATTATTTCTATTACTTAGAATTCCTATTGAAATTCATCTCCAATCGAATATTTGTAAGTCCCTTTGATCCATGATCCAAATTTCTCCATAGAACTTGAGGGTTAAATTGATTGGAAATCATGATAGTCAAGTAGATTTATGAATTTGATCTCTCAAATAAACTTCAATCTACACCTAAGATGTTTTCCTCATACTTTAAAATAAACTAGTAAAAATTTAGCAAAACCGATTGGTTTTGTACATGAGATTTGGTCCACCAAAGACCCATAGTTTGATGGATTTTAAATTTTCTGGGTAAACTTTGATGAATTAGCTTTCATTCGATCCATTTTTAGAACCTCTAGAATCCATATGCTATTTTTAGAAATTGTTGAGAAATCAGTGGACAGAATTGAACATAGTCTCTTTGTGATTGAATTTTAGAAAATCTATAATAGTTATTGATGTTCCTCTTTTTGGGGATGATTCCTAACTCATGTATCTGTACGCCGATGTAAAATTGTGAGCATACGATCGAGTTAAGATCATTTTCTATGCATTTAAAGTTGATACAACTATTCTGGAATTTTCTAGATCTAACTACAATTATGATTATGTATACAAGATGGTCATATCTTGATCACTTAACAACAATTGATGAATAAAATTTGGTTTAGAAATCATCTAGGATAAATGGATGAGAGATTAAAAGCTTAGAATAACTTGATTAACATGATTCATGAACTTCTATTATACTTCTATTGTGTTTTACATTCATTTGTCAAAGGATACTAAATTTCTAGAACAACAGAGTCTATTTAAAATAATTTTTCAGAAACCTTAAGATCATGACATGTCCATGAGATTATTTTTTTCATCAACTAAAATGAAATAGGTTTTGTTTGACACAAAATAGAGCTTCACATGATTTTTATAGAATTAATTATGGTTTTTAAAAGAACAATGGACAGTCCTAGTCCACTGTTCCCAAAACTCTTATTTCTCTAACTTCAAAAATGGTGAAGAGGTTCAAATTTTTGGAGAAGTTCCCTAAGACATGTATCTAACCTTCTGTAAAAGGGTTTTAACCCAGCTCATGTTTAAGACCACTTTTGATAGGATTCATTAAAGGTTGCTAAATTTGGAAATTTGATTGATGACATATTTTCCTTGTCTTTCATGCATATCATTTGCTTGTTTGTATTTTTGCAATGCTTGGGTATTTCTTGGTGTCTTAGTGCAGAGAATTGAATGCCATGGGCTCGGACTTTGATATGTGGACTTGCCACGTCTAGATGTGGCTTAGTGCCCATGTATCGTGTACTATTCATAGCCCTTCTCTTAGAATTTTTCTAGGTTTACAACTTTATTTCAACAACACAAATTCCTTTAGGATAGTCTCCGTTTACATGATTATATGTTAGAGACATCTTATCTAGGATTGTTGCATGATTGCATTTCACTTTTCCTTTCTCTTTGATTTTTGCGACTCCGCTTGAGTCAACCCAATGTAAGTCTCCTCATTCCCTTTTTGCATATCATGACATGTTTCCTTTACTTGCATTGGTCCCGGGCGACACTAGCCACTATAAGTATACCTCTCCCTTATATTACATGTGCATCCAACTGTTACGTGATTTAATCTCTTGAAATGATTTTCACTAGATGTTCCTTTTTGCCATGTATATATTATCTATTTTGTTTGAGGAAACAACACCAATTATGAATTAAGAACAAGGATATTTGAATCAAGGCCTATCGTTCAGTAGGGCGAGGAGGGGTGCTTTAGTCCAGGTTGGGCTCCTTCCCCTCTCGTACCAAGACCCCCGAACGTAGTTTTTGGTAATGAAGGGCGAGTAGCCTTATTCAATTTTGGCCAAGTCAAACTTCGATTTCCTAATTCTTGATAAAATTAGGTGGCAACTCTTTATCTCTAGGTTCGCGTGAGGAAGTCCTAGTTCTCCCTAAAGTGTGCTCCTTGGGATCTGTCCTGGGACATTATCGGGAGAGAACGCCAGGACCCACCCCTTATCTGTAATTCATGCACGGTCCACAATTTGGCGACTCAACTGGGGATTTGAACATGAAACTGATGGTTTCTTGTTCTTCAAGGGTTTGACTTGAGCCAAAGAATATCCTTGTTATTTATTTGATAATCGTGATGTTTCTGCCTGCATTTGCATATGCATTGTTCTTTCACCGCGACTCCTTGAGACCATTGCCTTATGGGTGGATGGCCCTCCTTCCTCCATTTTTCAAGAGACTTTGGTAGAATGTAGTCACTGTTAGCCTTGTACCGCATGCGGTATATAGAGCCCTTGGCTTGCTAATGGACCCTTTATGAGACTGAAACCCGGCCTTTGCATATAGTTTCTATAGAACCCTTCAATTAGGATCTTGATTATCATCTTTTTTTAGGACAATGTGATGAATTATTTGCATTTTCCCATAAGGGATTATGTGGATGATGAGGACGTGTATGCGAAGGCATCATCAAACCTTGTATGGTAGATTCCTCTAGAGTAGTATGGTCTTTATCCAAACATCCAATCATTATTCGAGGACAATCTTTGAAAATCTTCTTTGAAAAACCCAAGTCTTTTGAAAATTCCGGGAATATCCATTTCGAAAATTCGCTTTGAAATCCACTTCTCCAAAATCCTTTCAAAAACTCTCCTAGATTTTAGAGAATTTCAAATTTCAACTTTGATGATTCAATTTTAAAACCTCCTATCAGATTTTAGAGGATTTAAAACTCCTACTTTGGTATTTGAATTCCAAAAGAAATCATGATTCCACAATTTGATGATTCAATTTCTGATTTTAGAATTTCAAAACTTCTTACCTCAATGTTTAAAGAATCATGATTTCACACCACAAGCATTGATGGTTCATAAATTATTTTTGAAAAATTACGAATCTCCCCCTCTTTCAAGATTTTCATAAAAAATTCAACTTTGTAAACATGAGCCATCAAGAATTTTAAAGCTAAAAATTCTTGGATAATGATTGGATTAGTAAGATAATTAGCATACTTTAGGAATCTTATGTGTTTATATGCTGATATGCTAGGTCTAAGCTAGATTAAGGTGCATCACATTTAGATTAGATTGCATTTCATCTACATTGCATACACTACATGAGCATCCCATTATACGGGTCACAAGTGCGACGCCTCTGATATACTTTTGAGAAGAAAATATTTATTTTCCTCGGAATTTTGAAAAAGATATCTTTAATTTTATTAAAATGTTTTTGAAAAGGAAAAGATTTTCCATCTTTGATTTTCAACCCACTTTTGTAAATATCATTCTTTGAAAATTCTTTTGCAATAAAGATACTTGATTGTTTTGAAAATGCCTTATAAATCAGAGAGAGAAGAGAAGATAGGACCAAAAAGTGGTACTCCCTCCTGGGTCAGAGCTTCGAGCAGTCGATTGATCAGATCAGAGTTTGGGGTAAGATCAGCCGATTCAGTCAGGGTTAGAAAGATGACACAAGAAGCGGATATGATGCTAGGATGACTGCTATGGAATCTACTGTCAACTAAATCATTGAACTGCTTGTGAAAATGATGGGTGTGATAAAGCAATTGGTTGATACAACACCTCCGACTCCACCTCTTGCACCTTGTGATGATAATGAATGGTTTGAAAGATTGGCTAACCTAGGAATACAGACTCTGGATAAGGAAATCTTTGACAAACTCACCGAGAGTGGTATATTAGAGAATGTGACCTGCGATAGCAGAAGAATTGATCACCACAAGCTTAATAAGGAAGGATTATTTAATATGCCCAATGCAAGGCCTTCGAAAAAGTTTAAAGGACCACTTCATTTGAACAAATGTCCATTACCTGATACCGATGTATGGGTACCACAATTGCTAAAGAGTCCAATTCAACAGCAATGGGGAAAGAATACAAGATTTGCAAGGGAAAACCAAAATCAAGGGCAAAAGAAAGAGAAGAGAGAATTTTCTGAGCTAGGAATGTCCATGAGTAGCGCACTTAAAAAAATATTAGAGGAAGGGTACTTGAAGAAGCTGGAACACAAGCCTGAACCTGATCCACTTCCATGAGGCTTCAAGACTGAGTACTACTATGATTTCCATCAGAGCCGTGGGCATAGCACAGAAAGATGTTAGAGACTTAGGCATGAAATTTAGGACTTGATTGAAAAGGGTATCATCATTCCTCCACCACAAAAGGCCCGAGGAATTAGCCAAAAAATTCAAGCCTTTGTTAAAGAATGAAGAATTTGGGAGAGCTTACAAGGGCAATGTTGTGATGATGTTTGGAATAGCTGCTTGTTGAAGCCAAATGGATGCTTAAGATAAATAAGCAAGTCACAGTGACACTCCACTTGAGATCAAGTCGAGTCTAGTCGAGTCTATTTTATGTGTTGAGTCTTATCTGTCTATCGTCAAGTTATTTTGAGTTTACATCGAGTACTGTAATCCTTCTCTTTCTAGTAATGAAATAAAATCTTGATTTGCTTGATTAAATGCGCCTAGTCATGAATGAATGAATCACTAAACTGAAAATATCACTTCTCTGATTGTTGTGAAAAATACAATGTTAATAATTTGAGCATTAAAAAGAATCCTGAAAGGATCAAAGTTGATTTTTTGCACTGACACCGAAGAAAGCTAAGAATTGATTAGTCTTACTTTAAGAATCTTGAGATTCTTTGCTTAAATCTTGAAGAGATCTACTTGATAATAACTCGGGACTAGCTTAAATCCTTGATCTTGCCATTTCAAAATCTTGAGCCCAGAAAAATGTGCCATTCAAACCTGTCTAACCTGCAAGCCATGTACACTTTGTCCTTGATGGTAGCCAAACATTTCAAATGAACTACTTCTCTGAAAAAAATAAAATAAAGGGAAGCTCGCTAGGATGAAAACCCCAAATGGCACCTAGGAAAAAGTTAGAGCTCAAAAGAAAAAGAAGAAAAAAAAGAAAAAGAAGAAGCTCGCTAGGATGAAAACCCAAAAGGGCGCCTAGGCAAAAGTTAGAGCATGAAAAGAAAAGAAAATTTTGCGTGTTGTTTTCAAGAACTTGATCCTAGCCAGTCAAAACTTTAGAGAAAAAAAAAATAAAGGAATGAAGAGGAAGAAGAATGAAGAAGATCGAGAAATCGGGAACATGAACTGTCCCATAGCTTTGAATTAGAATCTATTTGAATAAGCCCAAAAGATTTGAAGGGCTAATCTTGTTCTGAAAATATGTATGATGTATGATGTGAGATGTGAAATTGGCTGGCTAGTGAAAAGGTGAAAAGAATCAACCGTCAAAAACAAAAAAAAAAAAGAGAAAAGAAAAAGAAAAGAAAAGAAAAGAAAAAGGAGAGGTAGTTTAGTTTCTTTCAACGCTACCACAAGAGACCTGCTTTAGAAAATCTATCTGATTACATGGCTTGAAAAGTCCCCCAATTCTTAAATCCTTTTTCTTTCAAAACCTCCAACTTTCGAGGAACTACGCTTGACCTATTTCCCAGCTGGGGATACGTAGGCAACCTACTCGGTTTGGTCACTGCTCTGGAAACACTCGGCCACATCTTGAATACCTTCCTTCAAACCTCGGCCAAACTACTTTGGACCTGATTCCCACTTAGGGATAAGTAGGCGAGCGTTCCTAGCTCTCGGTTCCTGAACCTTGCAAACTAGGGGCAAACTCTCAAGTTTGCCCAGAGCCTCAAGATATCACTACCACAATAGGGGCAAACTGCGTTTGTCCAAACTTTCACTTATCCCCATCAACTAGGGGCACACATCATTCACCTATACCCCCTTTCACATTATAAGCGAATCCTGAGACGTCAAGAATATCTTTGAAAACATTTGAAATGAATCATCTCTTATTCTATAAGCTAAGGCACTAATTCAAAGCAAATTTCAGAGAATGCAAAGGATTGATTGAGATCCATATGGAGTATTTTCAATGCATTACTTTATCAGTTGAGTATTATCACACTAAGATGAGAAGTGTACTTGAAAAGCAAAGAGATACATCAAACATAACTAACGTGCATTAAGATTAAGGAAAATTGAGTTGTCTCCTTTGCACTTCTATTTAAGTGTCGAGAGTGTTATCTTCCTGTGTCAATGTCTATCGTGGTCAATTTTGTCGTCCTCTAGTCTGCCATGATCTCGAGTGTGTGGGTCCAAAGTGATCTATAATCAATTCTAAAACTTAAAGAACGTCCAAAGGTGGATACGAGCAGAAGTTCCAAACACCATTGTTACATTAATTAATCCTAGTCAAGATGAAGCATCGAGTGGTTAATGGAAAAATGCTAATTAGAAGACCAACCTTGGATTTTGAGTTAAGCTGTTGTTGAAATAGATCAGAGTGCCTTGCATGAATATCTGCTAGAATTGATTGAAGATTTGTGAAGTTCGTCAAAATTATTAGGTCTTTTGAGTACCTATCAATCGTGGATGAGAATTGTGATATTAGGAACTTTATTTTGACCCTGGATTGGTCCAATCTTGATGTATAATCCTTAAGAGTGCTTGAAACTTGTTGAAATTGGTCTAAAGGACCCTTTGGAAATTGAATCTTGGTTGAAAACCATTCAGGATTTGAAGAAAAGTCTCTAGATATGAAGAATCGAGGGAACTGCAGCTTGAAAATAGTTGAGAAACGATAATTTGTAGCAAACTCTCGTTGTTTTGGGTTGATTATGTGCCGTCCTAGAACGTGGATACTTGGGTTTACAGTCTTTCAAGAATTGCATCCAAAAAGGATTTACAGAAGATGAATCAAAATCTTTAAACTGTGATCAAGAAGTTTAGGGTCATAATAAGCCCGATGTATTTGCAAGAATGTTTGAGCTGCTCAAGCACCGATATGAGTCTCAGATTGAATAGAATAGAAGCCTTTTACTCACATCTCAGAATCCTAGAATCTCGCCAGCAGAGAACTTTCAGATATCATCAGAATTACCTCCAGAGGAAGGGTACTTCACAAAGTCATCGTAAAGAGATGCCATTTACATCAGAAAGTAGTCGTAAGGAGATGCCCTTTTTTTCACAAAGTCATCGTAAGGAGATGCCCTTTACATCAGAAAGTCATCGTATGCAGATGCCCTCTATATCAGAAAGTCGTCGTAAGGAGATGCCCTCTACTTAACAAAGTCATTGTATGGAGATGCCCTCTACTTCAGAAAGTTGTCGTATGGTGATGCCCTTTACTTTTGAATGCCATTGTATGGAGATGCCCTCTACCTTTGGAAAGTCATCGTAAGGAGATGCCCTCTACTTCTAAAAATCGTCATATGGAGATGCCATCTACTTTAGAAAGTCATTATAAGGAAAAGCCATTTACTTCACAAAGTCATCGTAAGGAGATGCCCTCTACTTCAGAAAGTCGTTGTAAGGAGATGCCCTTTACTTCACAAAGTCACAGTAAGGAGATGTCCTCTACTTCAAAAAGTCGTTTGGAGATACCCTCAACATTTTCAAACCATCATATGGATACACTTTCTACATTTGAAAAGTCGTCGTTTGAAGATGCCCTACAATTCTGAATGTCATTATAATGATACACCCTCTACTCTTGAAAGTCGTCATTAGGAGATGCCCCCAACATTTCAAGTCATCAAAGGGAGATGACCTCTGAATTTGAGAATCGTACCAAAGATCATCAAAGGAAATCCTTCAGCCTTATCCTCTACTTGTCGTCAAAGACGAACCCTTAACTTCTGCTTATCGTCGAAGATAATCACGCAATCTCTATCAAAAGAATATAGACACCCTCTACTTTGTATAAAGATCATGAAAGCATCATAAAAAAATTACCATCTATGAGAGAGAGTCGTTGCATTCTTTTCATTAGATTTTGCATCTAGAGAACCCTTGACGATGATTCCTCCAACACTTGCACATTCATATTTCATACTCCATCAGCATCCTAAGATAGGAGCATTTCATCCGTGTTGATGTTTGTGTGTTCTTTGTCTCTTCGCGCGCTGGATCTACACCCTGGTCTGATTCCTGAAAAGGATACGGAGGCAGCTCCAGCAGAGCACGACCAGTATCTGCTTCGATTTGGTAACTTCTACCCAACATTGCATTGTATTCTTGTATTCGGGATTTCTTGATTTTTTCTATATACTAATTTTCTTGATTTTTGTGGATTTTGGTTTATCCTAAAACCTCTTAGTATGGTTATTGGGTGCCTTCTAGCTTTGGCACTCACTTGCAGTTCACGTTGTTCACAATAAGCTCTGCCAAAGAGGGGCAAACTGTAGACACCCAATTTTGACCACACTGATAGGATTTAGGATGGACAACGTCTTAGAGAATTCGATGATGAAAAGTATCCCATGGAAAGTACTGGATTCCACACAATCGAAATATCAAACTTCAGAAAGTGACTTCAAGCTCAGAAAAACCCTTTTCCATGCATAAATACCGGTTTTGTCAAAATCATCTTTTAGAATTCATATTCACTCAGGGTTATATGAACACGAAGTGTTCTAAACATAGCATTCTTGGTATCTAGAGATTCAATTTCAAAGAAAAGTTTGAAATCGACGTGCATTGAAAGGAAATTTTGAAAAAGAAGTCGTTTGATTTCAAAAAGACGACGAAAGTTCTGGAGGATTTTCGGACTTCATTTGGACTTCAATTTTCATTCAACCTCCTGGAATATTTTAATACTGAAATTCAACTCGACAGCTTTCCAACGGTACGTAAACAGACGATTTCGGATACAAAAAAAGCATTTTTACAAAAATCTAGAAAAGCAGTGAACGTAATATTTTAAATAGAGCTTAAGGGCAACCAGGGGATTACAAAAGGCAGGTGGCGGGTCATACATAGGGGGTGGCAGGTCCCACCTAAGCCTCCACCCAACATGTGCCCCCTCTATCGAGCCTTTTGAGTTCCAGACCCTTCAAGAAGCCCCCGATTGCGAGAAAATTGCTTGGAAACTGCGTTTACGCGCCGAAATGGCTATTTTAACTGTTTTCAACTCTTTGAAATCATTGTTTTAACCATGAAACATAAGAGTTAAGTTTTCAAAGCACTATATATAGATCTCATGCATCTCATGTGAGATCATCTTGAGTAATCTTGGAATATACTAGAGTACTAGTTCATATACTTACAAGATATAAGAATATACTTAGAATATAAGAGAGATTTCTAGAGAGATGAAGTGAATTATGATTAAGAGTTTTCTAAACTATTCTCTAGATAATTAGATTAGAGGAATTAGACATCAATTGCCTCCATTATATAACTTCCATGGATGAATGCTTGAAGCGCTTGAAGAACACTTAAAGAAGAAGATTTTCAAATCAACTTTGATTATACAATTGAGAATCCTCCAAGAGGTAGACATCAATATTCATCTCTAATTCTTATTTTTATATAGGTCTATAATACTTGGATCTAGTTTAGTTTTATTTTCTTTGCTACAACACTCATCTTCTTTCTCTCCTGTTCTTCACACACTCACATAGCTAGATCCAAGTCTCTTTTGATTTTGTTTATATTCATGCTTAGAGATTGATTTTCACTATCGTTTTCAATTTTATTCTTCAATTTAGATCTAAGCATACATGATTGTATATATGAATTTATTTTGAATTCTACGATGGTTTAGAAGTATGGTCTATGAGAAGGATGATTCCTATGTTCATACCTATCTCTTGATTATTTCTATTACTTAGAATTCCTTTTGAAATTCATTTCCAATCGAATATTTGTAAGTCCCTTTGATCCATGATCCAAATTTCTTCATAGAACTTGAGGGTTAAATTGATTGAAAATCATGATAGTCAAGTAGATTTATGAATTTGATCTCTCAAATAAACTTCAATCTACACCTAAGATGTTTTCCTCACACTTTAAAATAAACTAGTTAAAATTCAGCAAAATAGATTGGTTTTGTACATGAGATTTGGTTCACCAAAGACCCATTGTTTGACGGATTTCAAATTTTCTTGGTAAACTTTGATGAATTTCATTCGATCCATTTTTAGAACCTCTAGGATCCATATGCTATTTTTAGAAATTGTTGAGAAATTAGTGGACAGATTTGAACATAGTCTCTTTGTGATTGAATTTTAGAAAATCCATAATAGTTATCGATGTTCCGCTTTTTGGGGATGATTCCTAACTCATGTATCTATACGCCGATGTAAAATCGTGAGCATACGATCGAGTTAAGATCATTTTCTAAGCATTTGAAGTTGATACAACTATTCTGGAATTTTCTAGATCTAACTACAATTATGATTATGTATACTAGATGGTTATATCTTGATCACTTAACAACAATTGTTGAATAAAGCTTGGTTTAGAAATCATCTAGGATAAATGGATGAAAGATTAAAAGCTTAGAATAACTTGATTAACATGATTCATGAACTTCTATTATACTTCTATTGTGTTTTACATTCATTTGTCAAAGGATACTAAATTTCTAGAACAACAGAGTCTGTTTAAAGTAATTTTTCAGAAACCTTAAGATCATGATATGTCCATGAGATTATTTTTTTCATCAACTAAAATGAAATAGGTTTCGTTTGACACAAAATAGAGCTTCACATGATTTTTATAGAATTAATTATGGTTTTTAAAAGAACAATGGACAGTCCTGGTCCACTGTTCCCAAAACTCTTATTTCTCTAACTTCAAAAATGGTAAAGAGGTTCTAATTTTTGGAGAAGTTCCCTAAGACATGTATCTAACCTTCTGTAGAAGGGTTTTAATGCAGCTCATGTTTAAGACCAATTTTGACAGGATTCATTAGAGGTTACTAAATCTAGAAATTCGATTGATGACATGTTTTCCTTGTGTTTAATGCATATCATTTGCTTTTTGTATATTTGCAATGCTTGGGTATTTCTTGGTGTCTTGGTGCAGAGAATTGAATGCCATGGGCTCGGACTTTGATTTGTGGACTTGCCTCATCTAAATGTGGCTTAGTGCCCATATATCATGTACTATTCTCTATCCCTTCTCTTAGAATTTTTTTAGGTTTACAACTTTATTTCAATGACACAAATTCCTTTAGGATAGTCTCCATTTACATGATTATATGTCAAAGACATCTCATCTAGTACTGTTGCATGATTGCATTGCATGTTTCCTTTCTCTTTGCTTTTTACGACTCCGCTTGAGTAAATCCAGTGTAAGTCTCCTCGTTCCCTTTTTGCATATTATGACATGTTTCCTTTACTTGCATTGGTCCTGGGTGGGACTAGCCACTGTAAGTATACCTCTCCCTTGTATTGCATGTGCATCTGACTGCTACTTGATTTAATCTCTTGAAATGATTTTCACTAGATGTTCCTTTTTGCCATATATATATTATCTACTATGCTTGAGGAAACAAGATCAATTATGAATTAAGAACAAGGATATTTGAATAAGGCCTACCATTTGGTAGGGTGAGGAGGGGGTGCCTTAGTCCTACTTGGGCTCCTTTCCCTCTAGTACCAAGACCCCCAAACTAGTTCTGGTAATGAAGGACAAGTAACCTTAATCATTTTTGGGCGAGTCAAACTTGGGTTTTGTAATTCCTAATAAAAATTAGGTGGCGACTCTTTGTCTCTAGGATCATATGAAGAAGTCCTAGTTCTCCCTGAAGTGTGCTCCTTGGGATCTGTCCTGGGACACTATCTAGGGAGAATGCCAGGCCCTATCCCTCATTCGTAATTCATGCACGATCCATAATCTGGCGACTCTACTGGTGATTTGAACATGAAACCGATGGTTCCTTGTTCTTCGAGGGTTTGACTTGAGCCAAAGAATATCCTCGTTATTAATTAGATAATCGTGATGTTTCTGCCTGAATTTGCACTTGCATTGTTCTTTCACCGCGACTGCTTGAGACCATTGCCTTGTGGGTGGAGGGCCCTCCTTTCTCCATTTTTTAAGAGACTTTGGTAGCATATAGTCACCATTAGCCTTGTTACGCGTTCGATATATAGAGCCCTAGGCTTGCTAATGGACCATTTATAAGACTAAAACCTGGCCTTTGCATAGAATTTTATAGAACCTTTCAATTTGGATCTTGATTATCATCTTTGATTAGGACAATGTAATGAATTATGTACGTTTGCCTGTAAGGGATTATGTGGATGATGAGGACGTGTATGCAAAGGCATCATCAAACCTTGTATAGTAGATTCCTCTACAGTAGTATGGTCTTTATCCAAACATCCAATCATTATTCGAGGACAATCTTTGAAAATCTTCTTTGAAAAACCCAAGTCTTTTGAAAATTTCGGGAATATCCCTTTCGAAATTTTGCTTTGAAATTCACTTTTCCAAAATCCTTTAAAAAATTCTCCTAGATTTTAGAGAATTTCAATTTTCAACTTTGATGATTCAATTTTAAAACATCCTCTCAGATTTTAGAGGATTTAAAACTCCTACTTTAGTTTTTGAATTCCAAAAGAAATCATGATTCCACACTTTGATGATTCAATTTCAGATTTTAGAATTTCAAAATTTCTTACCTCGATGATTAAAGTATCATGATTTCACACCACAAGCATTGATGGTTCAAAAATGTTTTCAAAAAATTATAAATCTCCCCCTCTTTCAAGATTTTCATAAAAAAAATTGAATTTTGTAAACATGAGCCATCAAGAATTTCAAGGCTAAAAATTCTTGGATAATGATTGGATTAGTAAGATAATTAGGATACTCAAGAAATCTTATGTGTTTATGTGCTGATATGCTAGGTCTAAGCTAGATTAAGGTGCATCGTATTTAGATTAGATTGCATTTCATATGCATTGCATACACTACACGAGCATTGCATTATACGACTCACAAGTGCGATGCCTCTAATATACTTTTGAGAAGAAAATATTTGTTTTCCTCAGAATTTTAAAAAATATATCTTCAATTTAAAAAAAATGTTTTTCAAAAGTAAAAGATTTTCCATCTTTGATTTTCAACCAACTTTTGTAAATATCATTCTTTGAAAATTCTTTTGCAATAAAGATACTTGATTATTTGAAAATACCTTATAAATCAGAAAGAGAAGAAAAGATAGGACAAAAAAGTGGTACTCCCTCCTGGGTCAGAGCTTCAAGCAGTCGATTGATCAGATCAGAGTTTGGGGTAAGATCAGCCGATTCAGTCAGGGTTAAAAAGATGACACATGAAGCCGATATGATGCTAGGATGACTACTATTGAATCTACTGTCAACTAAATCAGTGAACTGCTTGTGAAAATGATGGGGGTGATAATGCAATTGGTTCAGACAACACCTCCGACTCCACCTCTTGCACCTTGTGATGATAATGAATGGTTTGAAAGATTGGTTAACCTGGGAATACAGACTCTGGATAAGGAAATATTTGACAAACTCAGCGAGAATGGTATATTGGAGAATGTGACTCGCGAGAGCAGAAGAATTGATGACCACGAGCTTAATAAGGATGGATTATTTAATATGCCCAATGCAAGGCCTTCAACAAAGTTCAAAGGACCACTTCATTTGAACAAATATCCATTACCTGATACCGATGTATGGGTACCATAATTGCCAAAGAGACCAATTCAACAGCAATGGGGAAAGAATACCAGATTTGAAAGGGAAAACCAAAATCAAGGGGAAAAGAAAGAGAAGAGAGAATTTTCTGAGTTAGGAATGTCCATGAGTAGAGCACTTGAAAAAAAATTAGAGAAAGGGTACTTGAAGAAGCTGGAACCCAAGCCAGATGCTGATCCACTTCCACGAGGCTTCAAGACTGAGTACTACTGTGATTTCCATCAGAGCCGTGGGCATAGCACAGATAGATATTGGAGACTCTGGCATGAAATTCAGGACTTGATTGAAAAGGGTATCATCATTCCTCCACCACAAAAGGCCCGAGGAATTAGCCAAAGAATTCAAGCCTTTGTTAAAGAATGAAGAATTTGAGAGAGCATACAAGGGCAATGTTGTGATGATGTTTGGAATAGCTGCTTTTTGAAGCCAAATGGATGCTTAAGATAAATAAGCAAGTCACAGTGACACTTCACTTGAGATCAAGTCGAGTCTAGTCAAGTCTATTTTATGTGTTGAGTCTTGTCTGTCTATCCTCAAGTTGTTTTGAGTCTACATCGAGTACTGTAATCCTTTTCTTTCTAGTAATGAAATAAAATCTTGATTTGCTGGCTTAAATGCACCTAGTCATGAATGAATGAATCACTAAACTGAAAATATCGCTTCTTTGATTGTTCTGAAAAATACAATGTTGATAATTTTGTGCATTAAAAAGAATCCTTAAAAATTCTTGATAAAACCTACAAAACAAGAACAAACTCTCTTTTCCCTATGTAAAACTGATCAAAAGTAAAAGTGGCCGTCCCCCAGGACATATACAATACGACTATATATACAAAAACCTAATGCTAGGGTTAAAACTCAGTTTCTGCTGCGTGCGTGTAATTTCTGATAAAAGCCATGTTCGATCGATCGAACATCCCTTGATCGATTGAACTTCTGGGATCTTCGAGAGCTTGAACATAATTCGATCGATCGCAACCTCGATCGCTCGAGACCTCTTCGATCGCTCGAAACTCCCTTTCATATTTGAGTTGTCTTCATTAAGACCAAACACTTCCTTTTTTTCTTGCTCATTCAGTTCCTGACACAGCAACAATAATCTGCACAAATAACCACTAAAACAATACCACTTATCATAGATTAATCATATTCTATAAAAAAATGGCATTGTAATTCAAATTACAGATATACAAGGGAATTGTAGACTAAATCAGTGTATTTTTCTTCTTTTAGCGTGGTTGTATTTTACAAATACCCCCGCTTGTCACAACCCCCAACTAGCGAATTGCTAGTCCCTAGCAATAAAGCGAAAATAAAACAAGCTAAACTAATACTACAACGACTGAACTAAAATAAATTAAACTCAGGTAATCTAAACTAAAATAAAAAGAAGAATCTACCTAACTCACTTTCGCAGGAATCGCGGCTGCATTTAGCAAATGCAACAAGCCGTTAAACCCCTAGGTTCCCCCTAGTGGACGAGTGTTGTCTCGTGAGGGTTTGTAGTGAATGTACCCACAAAATTTTCCAATTTTAAGCTCAAAAAGATATAGAATAACTTGTAAACACTCTCTCCCATACAACTGTAAACTTAGCTTCACAAAACATATCATCCTCATTCAAACCATGAAAGAAATACACATGCTCCTCATATTACCAAGATAAAAATAACATATACATCACATCCATGTATCGTGTGTGTGTGCGAAGTTAACAGCTATGCATTGAACCTTATTTAGAGTAGTTTAGACTATCATACTCTCAGAACTTGTAGTTTCAACTCAACTCTCACATGGGTTTACACTCAGAAATAAACGTCTCTCAGAAACTAGTTTAATAATGATTGCACATGGTATGAAAGCTTTGATAGGAGTGATTTTTTGGATACTAATGCTTTCATACTCGACTCTATAAAAGACGAACATTTAGAGTTCAAAGTCTCAAGAAAGGAATACTACTTACCAGAGGAGCGAAATACCGTGGATAACTCAAATTACACGTTCATGTTTAAACTAAGTTGTTAAAAATCATGTAGGCTTTGACTTTCCGGCTTTTTATATAGTAGAGCAGAAATGAGAGGGTTAAGAAATTGCACATCTTCATCATGTGATTGAGTTTAGTAATTTTATTTCACTCCATTCCAACCATCCTTTATTCTCATATATGTTTTGTTTTTTTTTTTTTTTTTTTTTAACCTGCTCCTTCTTTCCTTTTTTTTTTCTTTATGCGGTCCCTCCCACAGCTACTTTCTCCTCATCACATACTTTAATAATTTAATCACATTAGATATACAATTAGTTCGTTTAGGTCGAAGTAAAAGATTAGGGATGTATATTTTCATCATAGACTTGGCAGTATTTACTAGGTGTGGGGTTGAGAATAATGCATATTATGGACTGTTGATACAGGTATATGGAAAGGTAAGGAACGAATAACGATGGCTTAAATCATTTTTCCAACTTCTTAGTTTTAACACTTCAATGTTCATTGAGTTTAGTTGGTAAATCCTGAACGTTCTCCTCTAATAAGCAGCCAAAATGAAGAAATAGAGACTATTCAACGAATTTAATACGCTTATTCAAGAAAAACAATTCGAATTTAATGTGATAATGCCCTCAGAATTGAATATTGAATTCAAAAGCTCACTAAGGGTGACTAGTTTTCACTACTTATTCCGTACAGCACAAAAGTCGTATTAACTCTTATTTTAGATTTTCTGCATAGCTATTAACATGTGCACATGGATTTTGGATACATGAATGGTCAACATATGCATTTATCCTAGTCAAATTGGAAGAACGCGTGAACTTAATTCATAAAATGCTGAGAATAAAATGGTTGTGTCATTGCTTGATAACAACTAAATAGAAGTGAATATTCAAAATTATTCTACCAATTCAATTCAACAATTCCTTAATAATTTATAATTGAAAATTTATTTTATTTTATTTTATTTATTATTATTATTAAATTTTTTTTCAAAAATAATAGAGATTGTACGCTATGTGCAATAAAATTATCCAGACTGCGAAATAAAAAAATGTGCAGGTGATTAGCTATCTACATTCCACCCCCAACTGAAAATTGCAATGTCCTCAAAAGTTAATTTTCAAGATAAGTAGAGAGATAGCACCTGATAACACCAAAGCCATAACCACATGCATAGCAATCTGTTAAAGAAAACATACAAACTCCATGTAGCCCATAGCACAAGAAATCATAATTACGGATAAAGCAGAGGCTATATGGAATACAAACACCCAATCACTGGCATGATATAACAATATAAATATAAAACAGTGATACAAGTGTCCAATCATAACCAAACCACCAAAATAAACGAAGGGAGAGAAACAGTAGTAAACAAAATACAATGGAACTCTCCCTCGCACAAGACATACGCTACTCATCCCCTATATCAGATAAAATCACAATCGGTGTGGCAGGATCATCCTCGCCCGCACTCTCAGCAACAGTGGGAACCGCCGCCGGGTCACTCACAGTCGGGGTAGCTGGTGTAGATAGTAATGGGTCAGCCATGACTGGAGGTGGTGAAAATGATGATGATGGTGCAGAGGGATCAGTAGTAGGTGGTGCTGCCAATGTAGACGGAGCAGAAAGATCAACCTGTGGAGGCGGAGCTGAAGATGAAGGACCAATAGTGGGTGGTAGAGGTGTATGTAGAGACTGGTCGACCCCCATCTGAATCAGTATAGCCTCAAGAAGAGTCGTTATGCGGTCCATCATGCCCTCGGGTCTGATCCAGGCCTCTCTCTCCTCTAATAGTAACTCATGAACAGTAGGGAGAGGCACAAATGAAGAAGACTCTCCCTGGGCGGGAGCCTGAGACAGCTGTCTCAGCTCAAACTGTGCAACCTCAATACGAGGATCAACCTCGTCATTAGAATCTAGCTCCTAAACCTCTGTAGGTGTCCCAGAAGCTGCACCATCTGTATCGGTGCCTCCTTCCCTCTTCCTCTTCGCCCCTACCTTAGCTTTTCCTTTCAGCTTCCTCTTCTTCTGCGCATCTGAGCGGCGTGCTGCTATTTTTCCAAACCGATTCGAGGCCTGAGAAATTATATTAGTGGCCAATGGTATCAATCCAGCCTGCTCAATCACCTTATGGATGGGCCAAGCGCCATTCAGATGACGCTTGGCGGTAATGTACCGCGTAGGCTGGACAAAGAAGTTGATATATAATCGAGGGAGACAGACACTCCGCCCCGTCCCAATGGCATACAGAACTTGAGCATACCATGGCACAACCTTTTCGTGGTAAGATGTCATCAATATGCAATTGGCGAGCGCCAGGTGGAGGAGATAGTACTACTCGGTCAGAAATCGATCCTCAATTAGGGAGATGCCATTTCAGATTTGAATCGCATCGCCGGTAATCTCCTCAATGATGACAGATGGCAGACTCTCGGGTGTACCGGGTATGTATGGGTAATAGTGGTCGGGCATCTCCGGTACACCCAAAGCTATGGACACGGTAGCCGGGTTGAAAATGATCTCGCGACCCCAGAAGAATGATCTGTAAGTGAACGGAAGCGCAGAATCCTTAATCATAGTCGCACATGTCTCTCGTACCATGTGATGTTGATTCGTTTAGATTGCGTCAACATCATAAACCAACTGGGCATGGTACGGATACGTGCGAGAAACCATGGGGCGGATAGCCATACTGCCTCGAGGGGCCACTCTATCATCACCTTCCTCGTCTGGAAGTAGCGTGTAAACCAAACCCGATCCTCGTCATTCCAAAACCCATGATCGGGTATCGGATCAGGAATAGTGAGGCTAAGGGGTTTGGACTTATGGTACCCTGTGATAGGGTTCATTAAAAAAACCTAAAATGGAAGAAAAATAAAAAAAACAAATCAAAACAGGGAGAGAGGAAAAGAAACTGCTACTGCTGCTGTTCGATCGATCGACAAATGTTTGATCGATTGAAAAGGTAGAAGGTTCGATCACTCGAGCCTAGTTCGATCGATTGAAAAGGGTCTGGGTTTGATTGCTCGAGCCCAGTATAATCGATCGAACTCAGTGAAACAGCAGCGACAAGAATCGATAACGGGAATGGCCCGCAACACAAAATAACAAAGAAAAACTACCAAGAAATTGTTTAAGAACCAATGGGGGGCACCCCCATAACAATTCGAATGAAATGAATGAGAGGGGGATTCTATGGACCTTACCTCAGGTAAAATGTAGGTAGAGGATGAGGGGTGGGATGATGGTGATCAGAGGGGCGATCCAAGATGCTTCAATTCATGTGGTTGTAAATGGAGGGTCAAAAATCGCACAAGCCTCCTCTGTCTCCGAGCGATCGAGGATGAGGGAAATGAAGAGAGACTAATGAAGTGTACATAGGATGCCTCGTTTAAATAAAAGTCTCGATCGATCGAGAAAGTTCAATCGATCGAACCCTTCGATCGATTGAGACCTGTTGAATCGCTTGGGGATGTGAGAATTTCGATCGATCAAAATGAGTTCGATCGATCGAACCTGGATTTCTACAATATCACTGAATGGAGAAATTATACACCCCAAACTAACCAATACTGGTCTGGACATACAGGGAAATGATAAAACAGTTCAAAGACAGGACATGTAGGCCAAAAATCATCTTGATAAATAGAAAATTGCAAATTGATATAAATAAAACTTTGTAATAGCATCCAAACTGCAAAATTGTTGCTCCCACAATGGTACCTAAAACCTTACTAATAAAGAAAGACTAAGCAAATAAACTGAAACTAATAAAACTTTGTTTAGGAGTACACTTCAATTGATAAAATAATGATTAAAGGACAAAGCACAATTGAAGTGAAGCACTAATCTTCAAGCATGAATAACTCATCTTCCGCAACTGCTTCTTTTTCCGCCACAACTCCGAGTCTGGATTCCAAACTTGATGATTCCCTATCCCAGAATAGTCGGAAGGCAGCAAGGATATCATCGAGTGAGGCTGAAATCTTTGAAGAAATGATTGCACACGCAAGAGGTGAGTCGGATGGAGACAAAGGTAACGGAGTGCAATATCCCAACAGACTTTCCTCTCGCGGCGGAGTACCCGGGGGCACTATGTACGGTCCAAATCCATGGAACAGCTGATGCGGAAGGAACAATGGTGGTAACGGATGATTCATAGTAAAAATCCTGACAAAAGAAAAATAAAAGACAACCAAAAATGAAAGAAATTAAGTAACACAAAAGCACGACCCAAGAGAAGGGAAAAAAACACAGAAAGATAAAAAGGAAAAGAAGTGCGACAAGGAATTAACCTCACTATAGGCGTGATAACACCATGTGCACTAGCAGGTAAGGGGCATTGAAGCCGGAATAGCAAATAGCTCAGGTACATATAAATGTATGGAACCAATTCGGTGACAAGGAAGTCATCAACATAAGAGAATACAGCATTATGGCGTTCAGGCACCACATCCTATAAATCTTCTTCTTCCCTTGGTTCCCACATTGAATCATTCTCCCATTGTGCCAAGAGGGCACCGTCTACTTCCCCAACAAAATACCTCTCTGGTTCACCTTCATCTCCAGGAAAGTCCATATGTTTGAAGGGGTTAATTTGGAGGAGTGCAGGATCATAAGGGATATATCCTTGGGTCAAGTCGATGACATTGTCCGCTCCAGGCCCTTGATAAGGAGACAAGCAGAATACAATCTCCTCAGTAGTCCATGGAGGATTAGGGTATTCTGAATCAGCCCATGACCCAATTGAATGGACGTCATCATCCCTCATATTTTCACAGCCTGCAGGAGAGAGACAACATAATAGTAGATTAGAATCGAGGTCACACTCAGAAAGAGACAGAAATAAATGAAACAAAACAAAATGCATTAAAGGAAAGAATACAACAACAAAATGTGAACACGCTTTGGTGTTTTAGGTGGAGGGATAGCTGGGCTCATCTAGTTCGATGTGCTCAGCTTCTGGTAAGAAGTTCTCCAAGAACGGTTTTAGTCTTTGGCCGTTAACCTTGAAACAATCATTGTTCTTGGGATTCATGAGCTCAACAGCCACATGTGGAAAAACATATTTGACAAGGAATGGACCTGTCCACCGGGATCAGAGCTTATCTGGAAAAAGGTGGAGGCGAGAGTCGTACAGTAAAACTTTCTGCCCCGGCTCGAAAGATTTTTGAAAAATTGTTCTATCGTGGTGAGCCTTTAACCTTTCCTTGTGTAGTTTAGCATTGCCATATGCATCTCAACGTATTTCTTCCAGTTCAGCCAACTGGAGTTTCCGGAGATGACCTCCCTCTTTACTGTCAAAGTTCAATGAGTGTGTTGCTCAATATACTTTGTGCTTGATTTCAACAGGAAGGTGACATGCTTAGCCGTACACTAACCTATATGGGGACATCCCCAGATTTGTCTTAAAAGCAGTGTAGTACGCCCATAGAGCATCAGTCAGTTTATAAGCCCAGTCTTTTCTGTTGCAACTAACCTCTTTTCAAGTATATGTTTGATTTCACGGTTAGCCAACTCCGCCTGCCCGTTAGTTTGTGGGTGGTAAGCTAGAGCAATCTTATGGTTGACCCCGTATTTCTTGAGAAGTGACTCTAAAGGCCTGTTGCAAAAATGCTTGCCTTGATCACTGATTAAATGCTTTTGGGGTTCCAAAACGCGATAGGATATTTTCCTTAAGAAAGGACATTACTGTTTTGTGGTCATTGCGCCTCGTCGATATCGCTTCCACCCATATTGATACATACTCTACAGCTAGGAGTATGTATTCACAGTTATTTGATTATGGAAACGGGCCCATGAAGTCTATGCCCCAACAATCGAATATTTCAATTGTGATGATGGGAGTTAAGGGCATAGAATTCCTTTTCAAAATTGTACCAAGCTTTTGACAGCATTGGCACAATTTACAAAAAGAATAGGCATCCTTGAACACGGTGGGCCAATAGAATCCGCTGTGTAGGACTTTTTGTGCGGTCTTTTGGGAAGCAAAATGGCCACCGCAGGCTTCAGAATGACAAGAGGTCAAAATTACAGTTATGTCCTCGTTTGGGACGCAACGCTTGATGACCTGATCGGCACAATACTTGAATAAGTAGGGGTCATCAAAAAAGAAATGACGTGGGAACGAAAGGAACCTTTTCTTGTCCTGATTTGACCAATGACTCGGGGTTTCTCCCGTAACAAGGTAATTTATTAGATCCGCATACCAAGGCAAACTGGAAACAGCTATCAGTTGCTCGTCTGGGAATTCATCTTTGATTGGTACGGGTTCAGTGTTGTTAGTAAATGTCAACCGAGATAAATGGTCAATGACCACATTCTCTACTCCTTTTTTATCATTGATTGTTATATCAAATTCTTAGAGTAAGAGTATCCAACGGATAAGTCTTTGCTTCGCGTCTTTCTTAGATAGCAGGTATTTGAGGGCCAAGTGGTCTGTAAAACAGATAATTGGGGACCCTATCAGATATGACCTGAATTTATCTAGAGCAAAGACTATTGCCAGCAGCTCTTTTTTGGTAGTCATATAGTTTATTTGAGCTTCGTTGAGTGTTCGGCTGACATAGTATATTACATAGGGCTTATTATCCTTCCTCTGTCCTAGGACTGTACCAATGGCATAGTCACTAGCATCGCACATTAGTTCAAATGGCAAACCCCAGTTGGGTGCCTGTATTATCGGTGCGGAGGTAAGGTGTTCCTTTAGTGCGTCAAAAGATGTTTGACAGTTATCTGACCACTCGAAAGGTTCATCTTTGACTAAGAGTTGGCACAGTGGTCGGGAGATCGCACTAAAGTTTTGGATAAAGCGATGAAAAAATCATGCGTGTCCCAGAAAAGATTGGATGTCTTTAACTGTACAGGGGATAGGTAGGTTTGAGACAATATCGATTTTTTCGCTTTATCAACTTGGATACCTTTATCAGAAATAATGTGGCCGAGGATAATTCCCTTGGTCACCATAAAGTGACATTTTTCCCAGTTTAGTACTAGGTGTTTATCCTCGCATCTCGCTAACACTTTCTCAAGGTTTTCCAGGTAGTTATTGAAATTATGGCCAAACACTGAGAAGTCGTCCATGAAAACCTCTAGTATCTGTTCGGCCATGTCACTGAATATGCTCAACATGCACCGCTGAAAGGTTGCAGGTGCGTTGCATAAGCCGAAGGGCATACGACGATAGGCGAATGTACCGAACGGACAAGTGAAGGTCATTTTCTCCTGATCTTCAGGAGCAATTTCGATTTGGTTATAGCCACTATATCCATCCAAGAAGCAATAATATTTATGACCCGCCACTCAGAATGGTAATGGAAAGTGGTCTTTTCGGGTCATAATATTCAACTTTCGATAATCAATACACATCCGCCATCCAGTGGGGATGTGTGTTGGTACCAATTCGCCATCTTTATTTGGGATTACTGTTATCCCTGCCTTTTTGGGCACTATTTGGGTCGGACTAACCCAAGGGCTATCAGAAATAGGATATATAATCCCAACATCGAGTAGTTTTAGCACTTCTTTCTTAACTACCACTTGCATGTTCGGATTCAGACGCCTCTGCATTTGTTGTGAAGGCTTAGCGTCTTCCTCCAAGTATATTTTATGAGTGTACACGGACAGGCTTATTTCTTTAAGGTCGGCAATCGTCCATCCTAGTGCTGCCTTACGTTGTTTTAACAGGTAGATTAGCTTACCCTCTTGTTCAGGATTTAATGTAGATGAGATTATGACAGGGTGAGTCTTTTCAGTCCCTAGGAAGGCGTATTTAAGCTCTAACGGAAGCTCCTTTAACTCCAAATCGGGAAACTGAAAATTGGAGGGCATGACCAGTTTTGTTTTTGGAGGTAGTGGTTCATATGGTGTTACCCATATGCATTCAGCTCTGTCCTCCTCTTTTGTTTCCATCATGAGGCACGTGTGATTCAAGGCAGCATCCAATGGATTAGAATCATTAGGTTGATAGGTAGCATCGATTTGTGACACAACTACCTCCAAGGGATCTTTGTAACCAACAAAGTCAGCCTTGTCTACAATGATCGTTTCGATGTAGTTGACTTCTTCCTCATCTTCGTATTCTTCAGGTCGGGGATTTAAAAAAATCTTGACATTTAGAGTCATGTTCCCGAATATAATGGTCATAATACCACTTCTTATTTTGATTGTGGCATCTATGGTGTTGAGGAATGGGCATACAAATATCACCGGAATTTGTGCACATGGATTAGTCACAGGTTCAGTGTCCAAAATCACAAAATCAACCGAGAAGACGAATGAATCTATCTGCACCAGAACGTCCTCCAGTATTCCTCTAGGGTATTTGACTGACCTGTCTGCCAGTTGTAACGCAACTCGGGTAGGTTTGAGTTCACCCAACCCTAGTTGTTTATAGATTGAGTATGGCAACAAGTTTATGCTTGCTCCTAGATCAAGGAGTGCGTTGTCTATCCTTTGATTCCCAATTCGGCAAGAGACAGTTGGGGTATCGAGGTCTTTGAGTTTCGGAGGCATTTCATTTTGGATGATTGCGCTTGCTTGGCAAGCGACATATTCGTGTTTCTTTACACTTTGCCTCCTTTTGACCGTGCATAAGTCTTTAAGGTACTTAGGATAGGCTGGCACTTGTTTGATTGCATTGAGTAGGAGATTGATTTTGACTTGTTTAAACAACTCCAAAAACTCCTGATTCTTTGCCTCATTTTTGGGTTTCTTAAGCCTTTGAGAGTAAGGTGCAGGAAAAGGGCATTTAGGTAATTCATCAATGATAGGCTCCTTTTCTGGCCTTCTCTCAACTTGTTCTGCTTCTGTAGGAGTCTCATCATTTGATTCTAATGGTTTGTCATCAGTGGACGACTCCTCTTCTTGAGTGGATAGTTTTGTTTTGTTTACCACTTCATCCTCCTCGTACTCTTCAGGGGTAGAGAGGGGTAAATTGCACCCTATAATCTTGCTGCTTCTCAAAGTAGTCACAGCTTTTGCCTGTTCATGATTATTTGGACCATTGTTATATCCCTTAGGGTTTTGAAGTGGTTGAGTAGGAAACGTTCCACTCGACCCCTCTTGTCGTGCATCCATTCTCTCTAATGTTGCGGACATTTTACTCATCATTTGAATTAACTGTTGTGTTAAATTTGCATTAGAGATTGGATCTTCCTCCTGCACCTTTTTGTGCGGTGGCACGTAGACATTTGATTGCGGATTATTAGAGGGTTGAGCATGATTATCGTTATTTGATCTATTTTGATTGAATGGTTGGGACTGCCTATTGTATTGCCCTTGATAGTGATTATTGTTATTGTAGGGTTGTTGTTGTTGATATTGGTTTCGAGACCCAGCATCATTTTTCTAATCAAACCCGGGGTGATTCCATCGATTGTTATTATTATAAGAATTCCCCGCCCCCTATACCCTTGCATGGCATTCATTTCCATGGGGGGTTGTTCCAGAAAGTACGGCACATTGGGACAGTATTGATTGGTGTGTCCCAACATGTTACATGTGCTGCATGGTTCTTTAGGTAAAACCTGCCTAGAACTCTTTCCTTTCATTGCCAACTCCTCTACCTTCTTAACTAGCTCTTCATACTTGTTCATCAAATGATCCTCACTTTTTAATTGGTATAGACTTTTCTCCTCTACACAGGATGTTTGTGAGTGTGAGACATCTTCTAAATTGGACCATTCATGGGCATGTTCAGCTAGCCACTCAAAGTGAGCTTTAGCTTCTTCAGTATTTTTGCGAAGAAATTGCCCTGAACTCATGGTTTCAACCAACTTTTTAGTTTCACCATTTAACCCTTCGTAAAAGTAGCTTATGGTTCGCCATTTTTAATACCCATGATGTGGGCATGATAGAAGCAAATCCTTGAAACGCTCCCAAGTTTGAGTGAAGGTTTCATTGCTCTTTTGTTTGTAAGAGTTTATTTGTCATTTAAGCTCGGTGGTCATGCGAGGTGGAAAGAATTTCTTTAAGAAAGCAGTGTTCATCACATGCCAGGTGTAGATTGAATTTGGTTTTAAAGTGAGTAGCCACGCTTTTGCTTTATCCTTCAAGGTGAAGGAAAATAGCATTAGGCATGTCACGTCTACAGGACAATTCTGTGAAAATGTTTTACAAACATCCTCGAAGTCCTTGACGTGTAGATATGCCTTCTCGCTATCCATTCCATGGAATGTTGGAAGGAGTTGAATCATTCCGTTGCGAAATTGAAATTCGCCAGCATGAGGTGGAATGAGACTACAAGAAGGTGTTGGAGCGTGTTAAGGTGTCATGAGATCTCACAAAGGACGAAGCGAATCATTAATTGGTACAACCACATTCTCACCGTTTTCACTCTGATTGTCGGCCATTGAATCGGTAGGTGTGGCTACGGGATTAATAGAATCGGAGGAATCGGCTAAATAGAATGGATTTTCGTAGATTCCTTCGATGGAATAATCGGACATAAAAGGAAAGATCCTAAGTAGTTTTAATCTAAAGAATAAAAGACAAATGAAAATAGAAAGAGATAAGGATAGATTGAGGTAATCTAAGCGTTAGCTCGTCGCCTTCCCCGGCAACGGCGCCAAAAACTTGACACATTTAAGAATGTGCATGCGCTTGTGTGCTATACCCAAGTGTAGGTAATCGTGCAAGTAGTAATCTGGTTAAGACCAGGTCGATCCCACAAGGAAGGTGTTAAACTATATACCTAAATTAATCTCTATCAGGAGAACAAAAATCAATATTTAAAAGGGTGTAGAACACAAAGTTCCACAAAGTAACTACTAAAATTAAAGCAACTAAAATAATTTAAACTAATGATTAACTAACTAACTAAAGAAATGTTTTAAAATGTGTTTTTCTTAATATAAGAGTGTTGGGATTACACGAATCCACCGCGACCTAGCCATCTACCATGCAATTATATTGAAGCTCAATGGAGCGCATTTTCTACAATATTCCGTATTTCTCTTAGAATAAAGAATCTATAGTCCTTTCATGACCGGGACTATATCATCACAGTTAATTTGAAACACATGAAAGCGGTTTAAAACAATAGTTAAGACTCGCACCCACAATGGTGTTAGCATTGAAGGTGGTTTTGCAAAAGATATTGAAGAAAAATGCCTTAAAGCCTTAAGTTCAGAGACTATTTTGACAAACTGAGCATTTGGGGATAGTTTGATAACGAATCTCTAAAGCAGAAAGTCTAGGAATACTTCATAGAATGTTCTCAAGAATCAAAGGGTTCAATCGATCGACGCGCTTTCAATCGATCGAATATCCTCATCTCTCGATCGTTCGAAATGTCTTCGATCGCTCGACAATGTCTCTGGTCCGATCGATTGAACACAAGAATTATTCTGCTGCATGGCAGAGGCTTGAGATCACGGTTTCATCGTGATCTCCCAACCTGGGGACTACTCAGACATGGTCTGGAGTGTCTTAGATTTGTTTTTAACGTAAAATTCCATTAAAATGTTGTTTGGTTGTGATTTTATCATGAAATATTTAAAAGCTAAAGATTTAACACTACCTAATCATGCAAAGCTATGAGATTACCATATTAAACTACACTAAACAACAAGTAGAATGTAAATAAAGCGGTAAAAAGTAACCTGGAATGCAGAACTTATATTAAACTTAATAGAATCTAACAAAAAGCAATAGAAATCCTTGATAAAACCTACAAAACAAGAATAAACTCTCTTCTCCCTATGTAAAACTGATCAAAAGTAAAAGTGGGCGTGCCCCAGGACGTATACAATACGACTATATATACAAAAACCTAATGCTAGGGTTAAAACTCCATTTCTACTGCGTGCGCGTAATTTGTGATAAAAGCCATGTTTGATCAATCGAACATCCCTCGATCGATTGAACTTCTAGGATCTTCGAGCGCTTGAACATAATTCGATCGATCGAAACCTCGATCGCTCGAGACCTCTTCGATTGCTCGAAACTCCCTTTCTATATTTGAGCTGTCTTCATTAAAACCAAACACTTCTTTTTTTTTCTTGCTCATTCAGTTCCTCACACAGCAACAATAATCTGCACAAATAACCACTAAAACAATACCACTTATCATAGATTAATCATATTCTGTAAAAACTTGCATTGTAATTCAAATTGCAGATATACAAGGGAATTGTAGACTAAGTCAGTGTATTTTCTTCTTTTAACGCGGTTGTATTTTACAAATACCCCCACTTGTCACTAATCTCTAGATAATTAGATTAGAGGAATTAGACATCAATTGCCTCCATTAACTTCCATGGATGAATGCTTGAAGAGCTTGAAGAACACTTGAAGAAGAATATCTTCAAATCAACTTTGATTATACAATTGAGAATCCTCCAAGAGGTAGACATGAATGTTCATCTCTAATTCTTATTTTTATATAGATCTATAAGACTTGGATCTAGTTTTGTTTTATTTTCTTTGCTGGAACACTCATCTTCTTCCTCTCTTGTTATTCACACAATCACATAGCTATATCCAAGTCTCTTTTGATTTTGTTGATATTCATGCTTAGAAATTGATTTTCACTATTGTTTTCAATTTTATTCTTCAATTTAGATCCATACATACTTGATTGTATATATGAATTTATTTTGAATTCTATGATGGTTTAGAAGTATGGTCTATGAGAAGGACGATTCCTATGTTCATACCTATCTCTTGATTATTTCTATTACTTAGAATTCCTAGTGAAATTCATCTCCAATCGAATATTTTTATGTCCCTTTGATCCATGATCCAAATTTCTTCATAGAACTTGAGGGCTAAATTGATTGGAAATCATGATAGTCAAGTAGATTTATGAATTTGATCTCTCAAATAAACTTCAATTTAAACCTAAGATGTTTTCCTCACACTTTAAAATAAACTAGTTAAAATTCAACAAAATAGATTGGTTTTGTACATGAGATTTGGTCCACCAAAAACCCATAGTTTGATGGATTTCAAATTTTTTGGGTAAACTTTGATGAATTAGCTTTCATTCGATCCATTTTTAGAACCTCTAGGATCCATATGCTATTTTTAGAAATTGTTGAGAGATCAGTGGACAGATTTGAACCTAGTCTCTTTGTGATTGAATTTTAGAAAATCTATAATAGTTATTGATGTTCCTCTTTTTGGGGATGATTCCTAACTCATGTATCTGTACGCCGATGTAAAATTGTGAGCATACGATCGAGTTAAGATCATTTTCTAAGCATTTAAAGTTGATACAACTATTCTGGAATTTTCTAGATCTAACTACAATTATGATTATGTATATAAGATGGTCATATCTTGATCACTTAACAACAATTGATGAATAAAATTTGGTTTAGAAATCATCTAGGATAAATGGATGAGAGATTAAAAGCTTAGAATAACTTGATTAACATGATTCATGAACTTCTATTATACTTCTATTGTGTTTTACATTCATTTGTCAAAGGATGCTAAATTTCTAAAACAACAGAGTCTGTTTAAAATAATTTTTCGGAAACCTTAAGTTCATGACATGTCCATGGCATTATTTGTTTCATAAACTAGAATGAAATAGCTTTCTTTTGACACAAAATAGAGCTTCACATGATTTTTATAGAATTAATTATAGTTTTTACAAGAACAGTGTACAGTCCTGGTCCACTGTTCCCAAAACTCTTAATTCTCTAACTTCAAAAATGATAAAGAGGTTCTACCTTTTGGAGAAGTTCCCTAAGACATGTATCTAACCTTTTGTGGAAGGGTTTTAAACCAGCACATGTTTAAGACCACTTTTGATAGGATTCATTAGAGGTTGCTGAATCTGGAAATTCGATTGATGACATGTTTTCCTTGTCTTTAATGCATTTCATTTGCTTTTTTGTATTTTTGCAATGCTTGGGTACTTCATGGTGTCTTAGTGCAGAGAATTAAATGCCATGGACTCGGACTTTGATTTGAGGACTTGCCTCGTCTACATGTGGCTTAGTGCCCATGTATCGTGTATTATTCTCTATCCCTTCTCTTAGAATTTTTCTAAGTTTACAACTTTATTTCAATGACACAAATTCCTTTAGGATAGTCTCCATTTACATGATTATATGTTAGACACATCTTATCTAGGATTGTTGCATGATTGCATTGCATGTTTCCTTTCTCTTTGCTTTTTGCAACTCCGCTTGAGTCAACCCAATGTAAGTCTCCTCGTTCCCTTTTTGCATATCATGACATGTTTCCTTTACTTGTATTGGTCCAGGGTGGGACTAGCCACTATAAGTATACCTCTCCCTTGTATTGCATGTGCATCCGACTGCTACTTTATTTTATCTCTTGAAATGATTTTCACTAGATGTTCCTTTTTGCCATGTATATATTATCTACTATGTTTGAGGAAACAACACCAATTATGAATTAAGAACAAGGATATTTGAATCAAGGCCTACCGTTTGGTAAGGTGAGAAGGGGGTGCTTTAGTCCTACTTGGGCTCCTTCCCTTCTCGTACCAAGACCACCGAACCTAGTTTCTGGTAATGAAGGGCGAGTAACCTTAATCAATTTTGGGCAAGTCAAACTTGGGTTTTCTGATTCCCGATAAAAATTAGGTGGCGACTCTTTGTTTCTAGGATCGCGTGAGGAAGTCCTAGTTCTCCCTAAAGTATGCTCCTTGGGATCTATCCCGGGACACTATTGAGGGAGAATGCCAGGCCCCACCCCTCATCTGTAATTCACGCACGATCCATAATCTGGCGACTCTACTGGGGATTTGAACATGAAACTGATGGTTTCTTGTTCTTCAAGGGTTTGACTTGAGCCAAAGAATATTCTTGATATTAATTCGATAATCGTGATGTTTTTGCTTGCATTTGCACTTGCAATGTTCTTTCACCACGACTGCTTGAGACCATTGCCTTGTGGGTGGAGGGCCCTCCTTCCTTCATTTTTTAAGAGACTTTGGTAGCATGTAGTCACTGTTAGCCTTGTACCGTGTGCGGTATATAGAGCCCTTGGCTTGCTAATAGACCCTTTATGAGACTAGTACCCGGTCTTTGCATATTGTTTCTATAGAACCCTTCAATTAGGATCTTGATAATCATCTTTGATTAGGACAATGTGATGAATTATTTGCATTTGCCCGTAAGGGATTATCTGGATGATGAGGACGTGTATGTGAAGGCATCATCAAACCTCGTATGGTAGATTCCTCTAGAGTAGTATGGTCCTTATCCAAACATCCAATCAGTATTCGAGGACAATCTTTGAAAATCTTCTTTGAAAAATCCAAGTCTTTTGAAAATTCCGGGAATATCCCTTACGAAAATTCGCTTTGAAATCCATTTTTCCAAAATCCTTTAAAAAATTCTCCTAGATTTTAGAGAATTTCAAATTCAACTTTGATGATTCAATTTTAAAACCTCCTATCAGATTTTAGAGGATTTAAAACTCCTACTTTGGTATTTGAATTCTAAAAGAAATCATGATTCCACACTTTGATGATTCAATTTCAGATTTTAGAATTTCAAAATTTCTTACCTCGATGATTAAAGAATCATGATTTCACACTATAAGCATTGATGGTTCAAAAATATTTTCGAAAAATTACAAATCTCCCCCTCTTTCAAGATTTTCATGAAAAATTCAATTTTGTAAACATGAGCCATCAAGAATTTCAAAGCTAAAAATTCTTGGATAATGATTGGATTAGTAAAATAATTAGCATACTCAAGGAATCTTATGTGTTTATGTGCTGATATGCTAGGTCTAAGCTAGATTAAGGTGCATCGCATTTAGATTCAATTGCATTTCTTCTTCATTACATACACTACATGAGTATTGCAATATACGGCTTACAAGTGCGACTCCTCTAATATACTTTTGAGAAGAAAAAATTTATTTTCCTTAGAATTTTGAAAAAAATATCTTCAATTTTATGAAAATGCTTTTGAAAAGGAAAAAACTTTTCAAAAGCATTTTCCATCTTTGATTTTTAACCCACTTTTGTAAATTTCATTCTTTGAAAATTCTTTTGCAATAAAGATACTTGATTATTTTGAAAATAGCTAATAAATCAGAGAGAGAATAGAAGATAGGACCAAAAAGTGGTACTCCCTCCTGGGTCAGAGCTTCGAGCAGTCGATTGATGAGATCAGAGTTTGGGGTAAGATCACCCGATTCATTCAGGGTTAGAAAGATGACACATGAAGCCGATATGATGCTAGGATGACTGCTACAGAATCTATTGTAAACCAAATCAGTGAACTGCTTGTAAAAATGATGGGTGTGATAAAGCAATTGGTTGATACAACACCTCCGACTCCATCTCTTGCACCTTGTGATGATAATGAATGGTTTGAAGGATTGGCTAACCTAGGAATACAAACTCTGGATAAGGAAATCTTCAACAAACTCACCGAGAGTGGTATGTTGGAGAATGTGACCCGCGAGAGCAGAAGAATTGATGACCACAAGCTTAATAAGGAGGGATTATTTAATATGCCCAATGCAAGGCCTTTGAAAAATTTCAAAGGACCACTTTATTTTAACAAATATCCATTACCTGATACTGATGTATCGGTACCACAATTGCCAAAGAGACCAATTCAACAGCAATGGGTAAAGAATACCAGATTTGCAAGGGAAAACCAAAATCAAGTGCAAAAGAAAGAGAAGAGAGAAATTTATGATCTAGGAATGTCCATGAGTAGCGCACTTGAAAAAATATTAGAGGAAGGGTACTTGAAGAAGCTGGAACCCAAGCCAGAACCTGATCCACTTCCACGAGGCTTCAAGCCTAAGTACTACTGTGATTTCTATCAGAGCCGCGGGCATAGCACAGATAGATGTTGGAGACTCAGGCATGAAATTCAGGACTTGATCGAAAAGGGTATCATCAATCCTCCACCACAAACGATACAAGGAATTAGCCAAAGAATTCAAGCCTTTGTTAAAGAATGAAGAATTTGCGAGAGCCTACAAGGGCAATGTTGTAATGATGTTTGGAATAGCTGCTTGTTGAAGCCAAATGGATGCTTAAGATAAATAAGCAAGTCACAGTGACACTCCACTTGAGATCAAGTCGAGTCTAGTCGAGTCTATTTTATGTGTTGAGTCTTGTCTGTCTATCGTCAAGTTGTTTTGAGTCTACAACGAGTACTGTAATCCTTCTCTTTCTAGTAATGAAATAAAATCTTGATTTGCTTGATTAAATACGCCTACTAATGAATAAATGAATCACTAAACTGAAAATATCACTTCTCTGATTGTTGTGAAAAATACAATGTTGATAATTTTGTGCATTAAAAAGAATCTTAAAAGGATCAAAGTTGATTTTTTGTGCTGGCACTGAAGAAAGCTAAGAATTGATTAGTCTTATTTTAAGAATCTTGAGATTCTTTTCCTTAACTCTTGAAAAGATATACTTGATAATAACTCGGGACTAGCTTAAATCCTTGATCTTCCCATTTCAAAATCTTGTGCCCAGAAAAATGAGCCATTCAAACATGTCTAACCTGCAAGCCATGTACACTTTGTCCTTGATGGTATCCAAACATTTCAAATGAACTACTTCTCTAAAAAAAAAAAAAAGGAAGCTCGCTAGGATGAAAACCCGAAAGGGCCCCTAGGCAAAAGTTAGAGCATGAAAAGAAAAGAAAATTTTGCTTGTTATTTTTAAGAACTTGATCCTAGCCAGTCAAAACTTTAGAGAAAAAAAAAAGAAAATAAAGGAATGAAGAGGAAGAAGATCGAGAAATCGGGAACATGAAATGTCCCATAGCTTTGAAATAGAATCTCTTTGAATAAGCCCAAAAGATTTGAAGGGCTAATCTTGTTCTGAAAATATATATGATGTATGATGAGAGATGTGAAATTGGCTGGCAAGTGAAAAGGTGAAAAGAATCAACCATCAAAAACAAAAAAGAGAAAAGAAAAGAAAAGAATAAGGAGATGTAGTTTAGTTTCTTTCAATGCTACCACAAGAGACCTGTTTCAGAAAATCTGTCTGATTACATGGCTTGAAAAGTCCCCCAATTCTTGAATCCTTTTTCCTTCAAAACCTCCAGCCTTCGAGGAACTACGCTTGACATGATTCCCACTTGGGGATACATAGGCAACCTACTCGGTTTGGTCACAGCACTTGAAACACTCGGCCACATCTTGAATACCTTCCTTCAAACCTCGGCTAAACTACTTTGGACTTGATTCCCACTTGGGGATAAGTAGGCGAGCATTCCTGGCTCTCGGTTCCTGAACCTTGCAAACTAGGGGCAAACTCTCAAGTTTGCCCAGAGCCGCAAGATATCACTACCACAATAGGGGCAAACCGCGTTTGTCCAAACTTTCAATTATCCTCGTCAATTAGGGGTAAACATCATTTGCCTGTAGCCCCTTTCACATTATAAGCGAATCCTGAGACGTCAAGTATATCTTTGAAAACATTTGAAATGAATCATCTCTTATTCTATAAGCTAAGGCACTAATTCAAAGCAAATTTCAGAGAAAGCAAAGGATTGATTGAGATCCATATCGAGTATTTTTAATGCATTACTTTATCAGTTGAGTATTATCACACTAAGATGAGTAGTGTACTTGAAAAGCAAAGAGTTACGTCAAACATAACAAACGTGCATTAAGATTAAGGAAAATTAAGTTGTCTCCTTCGCACTTCTATTTCAGTGTCGAGAGTGTTATCTTCCTGTGTCAATGTCTATCATGGTCAATTTTCTCGTCCTCTAGTCTGTCGTGATCTCGAGTGTATGGGTCTAAAGTGAGTGGTGGGTCCAACTTAGGAGTGGCGGGTTCCACCTAAACCTCCACCCAACATGTGCCCCCTCTATCGAGCTTTTTTAGTTCCAGACCCTTTTAGAAGACTCCCACTGTGAGGAAATTGCCTGGAAACTACGTTTAGGCACCGAAATGGCCATTTTAGCCATTTTCTACTCCCTGAAATCATTGCTTTAACCCTAAAGGTTTCAAAACTCTATATATAGATCTCATGCATCTCATACGAGATCATCTTGAGTAATCTTGGAATATACTAGAGTACTAGTTCATATACTTACAAGATATAATATACTTAGAATTCAAGAGAGATTTCTATATAGATGAAATGAATTACATTTAAGAGATTTCTAAACTAATCTCTAGATAATTAGTTTAGAGGAATTAGACATCAATTGCCTCCATTAACTTCCATGGATGAATGCTTGATGAGCTTGAAGAACACTTGAAGAAGAAGATCTTCAAATCAACTTTGATTATACAATTGAGAATCCTCCAAGAGGTAGACATCAATATTCATCTCTAATTCTTATTTTTATATAGATCTATAAGACTTGGATCTAGCTTAGCTTTATTTTCTTTGCTAGAACACTCATCTTCTTCCTCTCTTGTTCTTCACACACTCACATAGCAAGATCCAAGTCTCTTTTGATTTTGTTGATATTCATGCTTAGAGATTGATTTTCACTATTGTTTTCAATTTTATTCTTCAATTTAGATCCATGCATACATAACTATACATATGTATTTATTTTGAATTCTATGATGGTTTAGAAGTATGGTCAATGAGAAGGACGATTCCTATGTTCATACCTATCTTTTGATTATTTCTATTACTTAAAATTCCTATTGAAATTCACCTCTAATAGGATATTTGTAAGTCCCTTTGATCCATGATCCAAAGTTCTTCAAAGAACTTGAGGGCTAAATTGATTGGAAATTGTGATAGTCAAGTAGATCTATGAATTTGATCTCTCAAATAAACGTCGATCAACACCTAAGATGTTTTCCTCACACTTTAAAATAAACTAGATAAAATTCAGCAAAACAGATTGGTTTTGTACATGAGATTAGGTCCACCAAAAATCCATAGTTTGATGGATTTCAAATTTTCTGGGTAAACTTTGATGAATTAGCTTTCATTCGATCCATTTTGAGAACCTCTAGGATCCATATGCTATTTTTAGAAATTGTTGAGAAATCAGTGGACAGATTTGAACATAGTCTCTTTGTGATTGAATTTCAGAAAATCTATATTAGTTATCGATGTTCCGCTTTTTGGGGATGATTCTTAACTCATGTATCTATACGCCGATGTAAAATTGTGAGTATACGATTGAGTTAAGATCGTTTTCTAAGCATTTGAAGTTGATACAACTATTCTGGAATTTTCTAGATCTAACTACAATTATTATTATGTATACAAGATGGTCATATCTTGATCACTCAACAACAATTGATGAATAAAACTTGGTTTAGAAATCATCTAGGATAAATGGATGACAGATTAAAAGTTTAGAATAACTTGATTAACATGATTCATGAACTTCTATTATAATTCTATTTTGTTTTACATTCATTTGTCAAAGGATACTAAATTTCTAGAATAACAGATTCTGTTGAAAATAATTTTTCAGAAACCTTAAGATCATGACATGTCCATGGCATTTTTTTTTTCATAAACTAAAATGAAATAGCTTTCTTTTGACACAAATTAGAATTTCACATGATTTTTATAGAATTAATTATGGTTTTTACAAGAACAGTGGACAGTCCTGGTCCACTGTTCCCAAAACTCTTATTTCTCTAACTTCAAAAATGATAAAGAGGTTCTACTTTTTGGAGAAGTTCCCAAAGACATGTATCTAACCTTATGCAGAAGGGTTTTAACCCAGCTCATGTTTAAGACCACTTTTGATAGGATTCGTTAGAGGTTGCTAAATCTGGAAATTCGATTGATGACATATTTTCCTTGTCTTTCACGAATATCATTTGGTTTTTTGTATTTTTACAATGCTTGGGTATTTTTTGGTGTCTTAGTGCAGAGAATTGAATGCCATGGGCTCGGACTTTGATTTGTGGACTTGCCTCGTCTACATGTGGCTTAGTGCCCATGAATCGTGTACTATTCTCTATCCCTTCTCTTTGAATTTTTCTAGGTTTACAACTTTATTTCAACGGCACAAATTCCTTTAGGATAGTCTCCGTTTACATGATTATATGTTAGAGACATCTTATCTAGGATTGTTGCATGATTGCATTGCACGTTTCCTTTCTCTTTGCTTTTTGCGACTCCGCTTGAGTCAACCCAATGTAAGTCTCCTCGTTCCCTTTTTGTATATCATGACATGTTTCCTGTACTTGCATTGGTCCCGGGCGGGACTATCCACTGTAAGTATACCTCTCTCTTGTATTGCATGTGCACTGACTGCTACTTGATTTAATCTCTTGAAATGATTTTCACTAGATGTTCCTTTTTGCCATGTATAAATTATCAATTATGTTTAAGGAAACAACACCAATTATGAATTAAGAACAAGGATATTTGAATCAAGACCTACTGTTCGGTAGGGTGAGAAGGGGGTGCTTTAGTCCTAGTTTGGCACCTTTTCCTCTCGTACCATGACCCCCGAACCTAGTTTCTGGTAATGAAGGGCGAGTAACCTTAATCAATTTTGGGCGAGTCAAAATTGGGTTTTCCAATTCCTGATAAAAATTAGGTGGCGACTCTTTGTCTCTAGGATCGCGTGAGAAAGTCCTAGTTCTCCCTAAAGTGTGCTCCTTGGGATCTATCCCGGGACACTATCGAGGGAGAACACCAGGACCCACCCCTAATCCGGAATTCACGCACGGTCCACAATAGGGCTTCAACGTTGCTGTCGATGACAATATGGCTTCAAACTTGCTATTGTCTTTTGATGCTGATATAGATTTGTCATTGCGGATGAAAATAAGGATTCGATATCTACCTGGCAATAGAGCAATAGGGCTTGATGTGTCTTGGAATTTCCGATGCCGTTTAACAACTATAGATGGTGGTGGTGTGAATAGATCGAATAGAGCACTCGGAGGATTTCAGCGTGGTAGTACTGATAGATCCCTTTTGTTTGGTTAATCACGTTACGATGGTTTCTAATCCTAATAGGAAATAAATTAAAAGAAATTATGTGGTACACTCTTAAGGTAGTTTTGTATCATACACTCTATTAATTTTGTTCCCAATTGGTTTAAGTTACAATGTTTTAGGAAAAAATATTATTATATATGGCACTAGATAAGAATGTGTGATATAATTAAAAACAATACTAGGTATAGCATAAAAGACCCTTGAAAAAAAATTTTAAAAAAAAGAAGGGATAAACATGAGTAAGCAAATATATAATAGCGCGCGAACAGAAAATAGAAGCTAGTGCCTAAAAAAGTACTAAAATATTGCAACGTTTAGCATTCAAATGCCGGTAAATAATAGCATCTTCCCAAAATGCCAAAAATTAATAACGGTTATATGTTGCTTGCCGTTAATTAGTGGCATTTATTTTTCAGGTGCCGGTATTTAGTGGCACTTATAAAAATCCCAGTAATTAACATCTTTTTATAAATTGCCGTTAATTAACGGCGTTGTAGTAAATGCCGAAAAAAAAATGCCGGGATATACGCCTTTTCTTGTAGTGAAATAAAATATTTGTTTTCTCAAAATCTTCAAAACAGTGAGTTGTTGAATTTTAAATGTCATTCTAGGTACAATACTCAATGGATGATTGCAAGGCCACTTGGAAAGTCTTCCTACCTCATTAGGAAATGTCCAAGATTTTTTGTTTGATTTAAAAACATTTAGAAGGGTTCCATTTTGACCCAAACATTCCTTCCAAACATTCTATTTTCTGTCACAACAGCTTAGTTGACTTGCCACTTATTTTCTAGAAAACTTTTCCAAAACGAGTGGTCCCTACTCATTTTTCCTTTGAACTTCAGTGTCTTAAGAACTTTCTGTGTAATATGGGCCTCCAAACATTTTTTTGTCATTTTCTAAGATTTTATAAATTTCAGTCGATAGTACGAATTCTGTTTCTGAGTAATCTCTCTTGTTTATATGATTTCTCTCCATCAGTAACTTCAATCTTTATTTGGCTTTCTGATATATGTTACAGATGTAGTAGAAATGATCTCCATAAAAAATCATGAATTGTGCATACTCCTAATCTCATTTTTCCATTTTTACAAAATTAGTTCACTGTTCTATCCACTACACAGCAAGCTTGTTTACTTTCATTCTTTGATTAGATGTTCACATGCATTCCAAATTAACTCATATCTCAGGAAGTAGTTCAAACAACATTTGTAGATATCCTAGAATGACATTCTTAATGCATTCATGCAGTTTTCATGGTCTCAAATCACTTTAGAAAATTCATGAACACAAACACACTACTACTTTGCATATTCTAGGATCATACATTGCATCCATGCAAGATTTGGAGTTTTTATGATTTCTATCTAAGAAGATTATAAGGAATAAACTTTATCACACGTTTATGCTCCCCCCGATCTAATCTTCCTTTCTTATCCATCCTGGAGATTGATAGATCTTTTTGTTTTAAGAATCAACATGCATACATTTTAGCTGGCTAAGTATGTAGTACCCTGAATTTCTCCCAGAAATTCCACATAGAACTAGAAATAATGATGTCACCATGCTGACGATTACAGAAGGTCCATTAAGATGACCTTAATTAGAAATCTCTATTGGATCCTATACTAATCGTCTTGACGATGACGACGTTAGTAATAATCTAGTACCTGCTAAAATAGTCTATCCTTTGCATTTTAGTTCTATTTTAGAATTCGTAGACATAACCACAAATGGATTAGAGTGGTCATAGCTTCGATGTTACATTTCATTTAGAATCCATGAGACAACTCACACCTAGGGCTTGTGCACAGCCTTGTACATACATCTTCTCATTTGTGCACACACATTCCAACTAATTCACTTACACTAGGACGCAAACACACATCCCAGATCACTTACCCGAGAATGGGACCCACACCACCACCCTCATTTGTTCCCTGATATCTACTCTTGGACACACACTAACACCCATATGAGTATACATTAGTGCACCTACTCTATATAAAGACCATCACCCCCCCCCCCCCTCATTTGATCCTCCCTTCCAGCCCACAATCTGTCTATACAGATTCTACATAGAGAGAGACCCCGAGAGTGTTAGTGAGAGTGAGAGTGAGAGTGCACTTAGAGAGGAAGAGATCAAGACACCACACACACACATATATTGTTTACACCCACACACCCCTCTCTTTACCATCTCTGTCCACTCTCTTTCTCATACCCAGTACACCCACGTGGACCAGAAAGAAGGAGGAAGAAGAAGAAGATCAGAGGAGAAAGAGAGAGATCGGAGAAGATTTAAACTACCAAAGGTAAAACCCAACCTCCATTGTCATTTCTGGAACCTTGCATATCAGTTAGACATCCCTAGGACCACATGCATGTTGCCCAAATAGAGTTCAAGGCTCTATATGAACTTCGGTGGCCATTAGAGCTCCACCTTGAGAGCTTGATTTTTCCAATCTCAACCAAAACACCCCAAAGCTATACCATTGTGACCCCCTTGAACCCAGAAAGATCCCCTATGAACAACTTTCGAAGTAAGGTGCATTTGCTAGGCCATGCAAGCCATTATCCACATTTTTTGGCCGAAAGGATAATCTCGTGGTTCGAATAGAAAACGAATACACTGTGTCTTCAGCTTTTAGTGTGTGGTAGAGGGGCTAATTCTTGTCTTTTTCCTATTGGAATCAGGGATTTCTATGGAGGGAAGAGAGAGAACCAGGTCTCTGAAGTTTCTCGGCGAGAATGGACGGCGCAGGCGGCGTCAGGGTTGGCTGGAGAAGAAGAAACCCGTATGGGTTTCGAATTTTAACACCCGGGTTAGGGTCGGGTAAGGGGCTGGTTGGGATGTATGAGCAAGGGGTTCAGGGTTTGGGTTTGGGCTGGGTTAAATTAACCCATGGGCCAACGTAAGTTGGACGACGTCGTTTGACGTCGGGTTGGGGCGTCGGGTTAATGGGGCGGGCCAGGTTGTGAGTGGAAGTGGTTCGGGTTTGGGAAAGGATCGGTTCAGGTTTGGTTTAGGGCTTGGATTATGGGTAGGGTCAGTTTGTTAGTGTTATTGGGTCACGGGTTCGGGTTTAGTTTGACCCGAATGGGTTTTAGGTTGGGTCTCTTTGTGAGTAGATATGGACTATCCAAATTAGTTCAGCTCGGGTCTGTGGACACGTGGAATCCGTCGTCCACTCCCAGTTTTTCCTGTTTGTTTTCGGGGTTTCGGAATTGATTTTCCTTTGTTTTGAAATTGATTTGAAAGAAAACAAAAGGTTGATTTCGAAGAAAAGAAGGTCTTTCGAAAACAGATACAGAGTCGCCACTTGGTCTTTAAGGTACCAAGAAACCTAATTTTGACTCACCCAAACGGATAAAGGGCACCGGCCCTTCATAACCAAAGAACTTGGCTCGGGGTTTTGGTACGAGAGAGGAAGGAGCCTTTGTCACGACTAAAACACCCTCAACTCACCCCGTCTCTCGACGGGTCTCAATTAGCATCCAAATAATCATCTTATACTATGTATGGTTCGGCAATTAATACTATGATAGTATATTGCATCACATAAGAATCTTGAAATTGAAAATCAAAAGATAAGATATCATTCATAAGATCTAAGTCAAATATCATACAATGTAAAGTGAAAATCACACAAATAAACCTAGGAAAAATCGTCTAGTCATATATCAATTAATCAAGTTTCCTAATCTAAAGGGGGCATGAATTGTTATTGAAACAAATAAACAAAGAAATCAAAATATGCTTAGCAAACTAGAATGATGCATGCTAATCTTTGGGAAAAGTAGATCTCTCAATCCCCGGGACGGATGAGAAAGGATGATTAGATCGAGGGGAAGCAATGAACGTGTGATCATGATCATTCCTTATAATCTTCTTAGATTAGGAGTTACAAAAACCCCAAATCTTTGCATGGATGCAATGTATGTATCTAGAATGTGTAAAGGTTGTAGTGTGCTTTGTGTTCATGGATTCCTAGAATAACTTAGAAGTCTAGAATATGTATGAATGTATGAAGGAAATCATCATGGGATATGTACAAATGTAGTATGAACTACTTCCTAAGCTATGAACTAATTTGGAATGCATATATGTAGCACCCAGAATTTCCCTAGAAATTTCCACGTAGGATTAGAAATAGTGACGTCACCATAGCACGGTTACAGAAGGTCCATTAGGAAGATCATAGTTAGGAGTCCTTACTAAGATCCTTTTTTTTTTGGTCGTCTTGACGACAATATCAATACATATATATAATTTAATAGTATTATCATATAGCAGTCGCAACTCAGACTTTTTATTTCTAGTTAGAATTATAGATAGACGGACTTGTATTCAGGCTCGTACACAGCCCCGCACATTCATAGCTTATAACGGTACCCACTTTCATAGCATTTCACTTGTACTCGAGCACTGGCACATTAACCGAGATGTGGGTCCAACTACTACCAATTGGAAACCATGCGTTCACTACCATTTTATCTACCCTTGGACACACACAAACATACACATAAAACTTGCACAACCATGTATGTGGGACCCACCATTGCCACGTGGCAGCCATGTGGCCACCACCCCATCCACGTGGCAGCCATGCTTAAACCCTTCACCATGTGTCACCATGCATGCCTTACATGCTCAACACATGTCAAGTCCCTTTCTCATATATAATGTATATTCTCTGCACACACACACTCTACATTACACAGCACACACACACAGTTTGGTAGAGAGGGAGCCCGAGAGAGAGAGAGAGAGCTTGAGAGAACCTCCCTTTACCCTCGGTTTATACACACACACCCCCTTCTACACCATCTCTGCCTCACCCTCTCAATACACAGTGCACCCATCCTCTCTTCATTCTCTACACCATCTCTGCACACACATACTGCCACACAAACCAGAGAGGAAAAGAGACTCAGAGGAGAGAGAAAGAAGAGACCGGAGAGAGAGAAGGAGAGATCAGTGATCCCTTAAGGTAAAACCCCACCCCCCATTGCATTTCTAACCTTCTGCATGTCATCCAAGACCCCTAGGACCCTTGCATGCAAGCTTAGCAGAGCCTAAGGCTCTCTGCACTTTCCGGCGACCATTAGAGCACCTTAGGAGGTTGGATTTTGCAAATCACAACCAAATGGCCTCAAAGTTATTCCAAACAGACCCTAATGAGCCCAGATAGATCCCCTATGAACAGTTTTTAAAGTGGGGTCCATTTACTTGGCCATGCAAGCCATTATTCTTATTAATGGCCGAAAGAATAATCATCTGGTAGGTGGTCATAACGAATAACCCGTCCCTCCAGCTTCTAGTATGTTGTAGAGGGGCCCGTTCCGGTCAGTTTGCCGTTGGTCTCGTGGATTTTGATGAAGAGACGAGGGAGATATGAGGAGAGAGAGAGTCTCCGGCGAGCCGCGACTTTCCGGCGACGCCAGTTCGCCGGAGAAGAAGGTGATGACCCGTTTGCATTCGGGTTATAACAAACGGGTTGGGTCGGGTCTTGGGTGGGTTCAGTTGTGTGTCTGAGTGGGTTAGGGTAGCGGGCCGGGTTGGGTTTAGATAACCCACGGGTCCCCTTTAGTGGGACGACGTCGTTTTGACGTCGGGTTGGGTATCGGGTTTTAGTTCGGGTCGTGTTGTGTCTGCGTCTGGGTCAGGGTTTGAGTCCGGGTTTGGGTAGGATTTTGGCTAGCGGGTTGGGTTGTGTTGTGTCTGGGAATGGGTTAGGCTTTGGGTCGGGTTCAGTTAGGGTTTGGGTTAATGGGCTGGGTAGGTTTGTGAGTAGATATGGATTCGGGTTTCGGGTTAGGTCCAACCCGAATGGGTTATAGGTTGGGTTAGGTTGTGTCTGTATATGGTTAATCCATATTAAGTCGGGTCGGGTCAGGGTCTGACCCATCGGGTCACGAGTTGGGTTGTCTTGTTAGTGTATATGGGTTACCCGTAGGTTCCGGGTCGGTTCGGGTTTGACCCGTCGGGTCTGAAGATTATTATTATTATTATTATTATTATGATTTTTATTAGTATTAATTTGTTTAAAAAGGTTTTAATTAGTTTTAATAATTATAAACAATTTATAATTATGCCATTAAGGTTTTTAATATTACAGAATATTATTTTAATATTCTATATATCATTATTATATTATATATATTATATATTTAATTATTTATATGGTTTATATAAATAATAAATATTAGTTTTAAATAGTATTAAATAGTTAATAAATACCTATGTGTATTTATAAATTCTAGAAAATTAGGGTAATGACCCTGTGACTATTTTATTATATAGTGTAAGTTATAAAGCTATAATATTATAGTCCAGTATTTTTAATAATTAATAAGGAGCTATTTTATAAGAATATTAATTATTAAAAATACCAAACGAGCTCCGAAAATTATGAAATAAATACTGATAGTGTATTTTAATATCTAGTATTTAATAAAAATACTTTTAAGTACTGATTCTTTTGTATAATTATATTTATGTATTTAAATCCCGTTTCGGGTATTTTCTGGTACATATTATCTTTAAAAATTCATAATAAATAATCTAGGACTCCGAAAATTACGCGGTCAGTTCCCAGAGTCTTAGAATAATGTCTAGAACATTCTCGTAAAGTTTGGTGACTTTTCGACTCGGTCGAAAATACAGCCTGTCTTTTAGGGTCTGCATTAGTGTAGTAAGCCCCGCATATTACCTCGAAAAACGCGACGGACTCCGATTTGAGTCTAGTCAATGGCGTTGGACTTAGAATGACACGTAGATCACTACCTTGAGGTTTGTGACCTCATTTGGTAAAATTACCATTTTACCCCTATGGTTGTACTCATATATTATTTCTGTTTATTCCGTTCATTGTTGTAGAACTCGACGGTTATCCGCTTTTCGAGGATCAGTGACTCGAGGTGAGTTTCCTAACCTCACTCTAATCCTATTATGACTAATATAAGATGATTAAAGTCACATGTATGATATTCTGTATAAGTGATGAGCTGATTTATGATGTCAAGTGTTTTGCCGTTAATTATAAGATGTTTAAAAGCATGTTATGGTAGTGCTATCGCATACGTGAACATGTCAAGGGTTTTATCTATATGTTTATCGCTATCAAATCCATGTTATATGATCCATGCTCTATATGTTACGTTTCTGCTGCTATGTGTTAAATGCACGTTTTACGATGTTGTTGACTGAATAGATAACGCATGCTATGTTATTAATAAAGAGGAATAAAAGTAGAATTGCACATGAGTATCAATGATGGACACACGTGCACTTCATGACATGTGTCAGCATGCGTCATGTATGAGAAAGAGAAGTGTTTGATGCGAATGTGGATGAGATGAGATGTGATTTCTGGATCCTATGGATCAACGGCTGACGAGCCGGGTGGACATGAACGGTTAAGGGTTCCTAGCGCGCCTCTCGCCGTTGAAGACGTCCGGTGATGCGCATACGTGGTTGAAGACGTCCCATGTATCGTTGAATACATCCGGCTAGTGCTCTAATATATTTCTCAGCCGTGTAGACGACCGGTGAGAGTATACACATGGTTGAAGACGTCCCATGTGCCAGTTTCATTGTTTACAGATAGTGTGCGCCGTGAAGACGTCCGGTGGCCTATCAAGGGAATGAGTATGAATTGGCTGTGATGGTATATTTTCATCCTTGATATACCGCGTGTTGTCAAGTGGATGAGAGAGAGAAAGTGAATGATGAGATTGAGTGGAGGAGGAAATGATCTGGTACAAATGATTTGGTTTTGGAAAGTTTTGGTTTTAAAATAATATGGTTTTGAAAATATCTGTTTTAAAAGTAAGTGTCTTTGAAAAGAGTTGGGAACGAGTCTTATTGATCATACATTTGCACGCACGAAATTGTAATAAGGAAAATGTATTCTATGATGTCATGATTATCTGTTTACCTTTCTTGTTGAGACCTCTATTATGCCCGTGGTAAGAATGCGTCTTTTGATAAGAGAATAACCATGCTTTAAAGTACTAAACTATGACGTGAGTTGAGAGATGTGTTGTATTTACTGATTATTGTGCGGTTGAGACCCTCACTCAGCCTTGTTCCAAGGCTGACGGCATGTTACGCCCTGGGCATTCGTATGCCCAGAGTGTTGCAGGTTTGGAGATAGATAGAAGAGTTCAGGATGCTGTACCGTGGAGCCAAGGAGAATAAAGCCTTGCCCAGGACCTGATAGACAGTTTCTCAAGTTTTAAGATTGTACAAATTGTTTAGTATGGCCTCTTGTATTAAGATTGAAGTTATTGTAATCCCTGTTTAATTTCCACTGCTGTACTTACGCTCTGATAAGTTTAGATTATGCTTATGTTCTAGCATTTCCTTATGATTTTTATGGTGCGGAGTTAGAAGGACAGAACGATTAACAAACTAGTCACGTGTCTACGGACCCATAAAGGAAAATTTTTATTTTTCCCTATTTTTGGCTTACTCCGGGGCGTGACAGGGTTTTAGTGGTATCAGAGCCTAGGTTAGGCATTTACCGTTTGTCCTATACACTTTAAGTTATAAACCATTAGAACTTTTCCCCACTTATGAAGATACTAACCCTATGATAGTTTATATTGGACAGGTTAGCATGGAACCATTCTATGTCCACGACGGGTTTGGAGGACATTGGGTTTACCCAGATCGTATAGAGCCTGCGGACCCAGTGTTGTACCGGCAAAGGATCATACGGAGTGCCCAGCTACATTTAGAGGAAAATATGTGGCATGATGTACATGTGTTAGGGATTGAGGACCCAGAGATTCTGCAGAGAGAGGCGCATTATCGAGAAAATACCCTTAGACTTGTCCATCAGGAAGCAGCCAGAATAACTCATGACAGATATACCCTCCGAGTCATGACTTTTCGAGTCAAGCTGACACCTCCACCAGGAACCGTAGGACCATCTTCTGCTATGCCACCCCCAGTACCAGAGGAATCCATAGCTGATACACCCTGGACTGTTGAGTCAGTCATGGGGACTGATAGGGAGGAAGAAGATGATGATGGAGGAGTTCCGGCAGAGGGGACCATTTCTGTGGAGGATGCTGATTCCGCAGCCAATGCTTACCCAACTAAGAAAGTGGGCAAGCAACCACTCAAGAGAGACATAGCTGGGAAAGGAAAGTCGAAGGTCGAGGATCAAGATGATTGAAGGATTTTGTAATAAGACTAGTATTTTATCTTTTGTGTACTCAGGCATGTAACACGTAGTAGTAGCAACGTGTACGCCTTTCATGTATCTGTTGTTGGAACTATCCCCTACTATGTATTTACTTAACGTATGCACCTCTGATGCGAATGTTTTATATAACTATGTTCCACTATGTTTTAATCTAATTATGGAGACTTTCTTTAACCTGACACATATATTCTTTATATGGATATACTGCTCGTTTTTAATTAGTAATTTATTTAAACTTGTATACTTTTAGCCTATGAGAATGACTGATAAATCCCCATGATGAGTTGAGCCATAGAAATCACAAGTATGAAATATAGAATTAGGAACTAATGTAGGTTCAGGGAGTCAGGCATGGAACACTTGTCATTGACTTGAGGTTTAGGAAGAATTAAGAAAGGTACCCCCTTATCACTATAAAATTTTAAGATATGTCTTTAATTAGCACCAGTACTAAGTTAGTTTTCTGTGTTGGGCAGGCTACCATGGAGTACGAGATAGAGCACGATGCTGAGGATGGACAGTACAGAGTTACCTTAGAGAGACAGTTTGCTCCTAGAGGATTGGGATATGTTAGCAACGCCATCAGACATACAGTTCACCAGAGTTTAAGGAGATGGACACGCTGTTTCTCCCGTGAGAGACCTGTTCCAGAGATAGCGTATCACAGAGTAGTAGCACCGCGTTTACTGTCCGCTGAGATGGAGGAGGTTTCGCATGCCCTTGGAAACCTGGTGATCCATGACCAGGACGAGCCACAAGAGGACATAGTACACTATGTTACCCCTGCAGGTTCTGACGAGGACTCGGACGATGATCCAGATGAAGACCCACTAGCGGAGCCAGAGATGATAGAGGACCCTGATTGGCCCCTAGAGCCAGCCTGGGATGCATTTGTTGGTATCCCTCCGATTGACTTTCCACCATCCAGTGACTTAGGAGAAGTGACCTCTGACTCTGATGTTGAGAGAGATGGAGGATGGATTCTTAGCTAGATTCATCTTATATTTTAATTGTTCCACTTCTTTTGATGTATTCCAGATTCGTAGAATTAATATTCGTACTGTTGATGTACCCTTTTATTTTCTGATCAGTAGTAGATGTTTCTGACTTGACTTACCTATAATTGTATGGATGAGATGATTTCTCACTTTTAACTAATTGCTACTCTTACCTCTTAAATGTTTATTATTAATAAGAATATAGACTTGACCATTAGTTGATAGATGTTTTAGGCACTGACGAACTTCCTGAGATGGATCTCAGAACAGTCAGTTCAACCTAGAGTCTAGGAAGGCCAAGGATAAGGATGCCTTACCCTTAATCCTAGTAGTAGTTATGATGATCATTATATGCTAGAAATCTCTGTTAACTCAATATTGTTACTTGTCATATGATCAGACAAGATAAGATAAGGTATTGACCAAATAGGTGTTAACTCGTAGGTATAACCCTTGCTAGCGTACACCATGGTTAAGAGAAAACGGAATACTCAGAATTCATCCAACGGACCAACAAATGTGATACCTCCAGCAGTAGATCCAACTGGATTGATAAGAGCCCTTGTCCGACGTGTGGAGCAAGCAAGTGATCACTTGGACCGCGTCATCAACAGCAGAGATACTTGTCAGACAGGAGATAAACTGCTTGAGAGATTCCGTGCACTTAAACCAGGAACTTTCACTGGAATGACAGAAGCATGGGAATCTGAGCAATGGCTTCGTGATATGGAACGAATGTTTCAAGCCCTCGAATGTAACGAAACGGAGAAAAGACGCTTGGCTGTTTTCCAATTGACGTATTCGGCAGCCGACTGGTGGGAATCTATCGAAGCTACAGTGGGTGAAGATGTTACAAGGGGAATGACGTGGGAAGCATTCAAAACAAAATTCCTAGCAAAGTACTTCCCAAGAACGGAAAGAAACAAGAAGAAAAAGGAATTCATAGAGCTAGTTCAAGGCGACATGATGGTGCAAGAATACACGTCGAAATTTGAGAGACTATCACGATTTGCTCCATTTATGGTAGATACTCAGCAAAATAAGACACTACAATATTACGGAGGACTAAATCCAGGTATTCAAAAGACAGCAGCAGTATACCTTGACCAACCGTTCGAAGAAATGGTCGAATTAGCCACGCAACTAGAGAACATAGCTCTGAACAGCAAGAAACTAAAAAGCCACCCACAAGGAGAAAAAGACAACTGGTTCCAGACAACCAACCCAGGAGAAAGTCGAAGAGGCAATCAAGTGTCACGAGCAAGCACTCGAATGCAGTCTGTAATCACCAGAGGAAACTCTGAGCGCACTCAGAATCATAACAAGAGACAGCAAATCAGTGACAGAAGAGTTAGCCAGACAGCCGTTCAGACACATGTAAAGCAACGTGATATCTGCTACAACTGCGGAACACTTGGACACCACTCCAAAGAGTGCACAGCACCGAGACAACTCACCGGGAAACAAGTACGGTGTTTCAATTGTGGAAAGACTGGGCATGTACGCAAAGTTTGTCCCGAACAAGAAGTTCAGAACAATGCTCCACCACCACAAATATCCAGAAAGAGAACACGCAGATCAGGGAATCAATTCCAGCACTGAACAGAATGGAAGACTGAAGGTACCATGCCCACTGCTAGAATTCTGAACTCTATATGGAAATGATGTTACAAGATGTTTGGGAAAGTTCAAGAGAAATTGTGAGAAGGAGCTGATGTATTCCATAGAAATCAGACCCAGGAACAGTGGATAACAACTTATGGTCAGGTAGACCATTTAGATTGATAAGAGCGCCTGAGTTGGTATAGAACAACTAACCATATGAGTAAGACTTGGCACATTTAAGATCTAGCAAACTCTAGATTTCGAGGACGAAATCCTCAAATAAGGTGGGTAGAGTTGTAGCACCCAGAATTTCCCTAGAAATTTCCACGTAGGATTAGAAATAGTGACGTCACCATAGCACGGTTACAGAAGGTCCATTAGGAAGATCATAGTTAGGAGTCCTTACTAAGATCCTTTTTTTTTTGGTCGTCTTGACGACAATATCAATACATATATATAATTTAATAGTATTATCATATAGCAGTCGCAACTCAGACTTTTTATTTCTAGTTAGAATTATAGATAGACGGACTTGTATTCAGGCTCGTACACAGCCCCGCACATTCATAGCTTATAACGGTACCCACTTTCATAGCATTTCACTTGTACTCGAGCACTGGCACATTAACCGAGATGTGGGTCCAACTACTACCAATTGGAAACCATGCGTTCACTACCATTTTATCTACCCTTGGACACACACGAACATACACATAAAACTTGCACAACCATGTATGTGGGACCCACCATTGCCACGTGGCAGCCATGTGGCCACCACCCCATCCACGTGGCAGCCATGCTTAAACCCTTCACCATGTGTCACCATGCATGCCTTACATGCTCAACACATGTCAAGTCCCTTTCTCATATATAATGTATATTCTCTGCACACACACACTCTACATTACACAGCACACACACACAGTTTGGTAGAGAGGGAGCCCGAGAGAGAGAGAGAGAGCTTGAGAGAACCTCCCTTTACCCTCGGTTTATACACACACACCCCCTTCTACACCATCTCTGCCTCACCCTCTCAATACACAGTGCACCCATCCTCTCTTCATTCTCTACACCATCTCTGCACACACATACTGCCACGCAAACCAGAGAGGAAAAGAGACTCAGAGGAGAGAGAAAGAAGAGACCGGAGAGAGAGAAGGAGAGATCAGTGATCCCTTAAGGTAAAACCCCACCCCCCATTGCATTTCTAACCTTCTGCATGTCATCCAAGACCCCTAGGACCCTTGCATGCAAGCTTAGCAGAGCCTAAGGCTCTCTGCACTTTCCGGCGACCATTAGAGCACCTTAGGAGGTTGGATTTTGCAAATCACAACCAAATGGCCTCAAAGTTATTCCAAACAGACCCTAATGAGCCCAGATAGATCCCCTATGAACAGTTTTTAAAGTGGGGTCCATTTACTTGGCCATGCAAGCCATTATTCTTATTAATGGCCGAAAGAATAATCATCTGGTAGGTGGTCATAACGAATAACCCGTCCCTCCAGCTTCTAGTATGTTGTAGAGGGGCCCGTTCCGGTCAGTTTGCCGTTGGTCTCGTGGATTTTGATGAAGAGACGAGGGAGATATGAGGAGAGAGAGAGTCTCCGGCGAGCCGCGACTTTCCGGCGACGCCAGTTCGCCGGAGAAGAAGGTGATGACCCGTTTGCATTCGGGTTATAACAAACGGGTTGGGTCGGGTCTTGGGTGGGTTCAGTTGTGTGTCTGAGTGGGTTAGGGTAGCGGGCCGGGTTGGGTTTAGATAACCCACGGGTCCCCTTTAGTGGGACGACGTCGTTTTGACGTCGGGTTGGGTATCGGGTTTTAGTTCGGGTCGTGTTGTGTCTGCGTCTGGGTCAGGGTTTGAGTCCGGGTCTGGGTAGGATTTTGGCTAGCGGGTTGGGTTGTGTTGTGTCTGGGAATGGGTTAGGCTTTGGGTCGGGTTCAGTTAGGGTTTGGGTTAATGGGCTGGGTAGGTTTGTGAGTAGATATGGATTCGGGTTTCGGGTTAGGTCCAACCCGAATGGGTTATAGGTTGGGTTAGGTTGTGTCTGTATATGGTTAATCCATATTAAGTCGGGTCGGGTCAGGGTCTGACCCATCGGGTCACGAGTTGGGTTGTCTTGTTAGTGTATATGGGTTACCCGTAGGTTCCGGGTCGGTTCGGGTTTGACCCGTCGGGTCTGAAGATTATTATTATTATTATTATTATTATGATTATTATTAGTATTAATTTGTTTAAAAGGTTTTAATTAGTTTTAATAATTATAAACAATTTATAATTATGCCATTAAGGTTTTTAATATTACAGAATATTATTTTAATATTCTATATATCATTATTATATTATATATATTATATATTTAATTATTTATATGGTTTATATAAATAATAAATATTAGTTTTAAATAGTATTAAATAGTTAATAAATACCTATGTGTATTTATAAATTCTAGAAAATTAGGGTAATGACCCTGTGACTATTTTATTATATAGTGTAAGTTATAAAGCTATAATATTATAGTCCAGTATTTTTAATAATTAATAAGGAGCTATTTTATAAGAATATTAATTATTAAAAATACCAAACGAGCTCCGAAAATTATGAAATAAATAATGATAGTGTATTTTAATATCTAGTATTTAATAAAAATACTTTTAAGTACTGATTCTTTTGTATAATTATATTTATGTATTTAAATCCCGTTTCGGGTATTTTCTGGTACATATTATCTTTAAAAATTCATAATAAATAATCTAGGACTCCGAAAATTACGCGGTCAGTTCCCAGAGTCTTAGAATAATGTCTAGAACATTCTCGTAAAGTTTGGTGACTTTTCGACTCGGTCGAAAATACAGCCTGTCTTTTAGGGTCTGCATTAGTGTAGTAAGCCCCGCATATTACCTCGAAAAACGCGATGGACTCCGATTTGAGTCTAGTCAATGGCGTTGGACTTAGAATGACACGTAGATCACTACCTTGAGGTTTGTGACCTCATTTGGTAAAATTACCATTTTACCCCTATGGTTGTACTCATATATTATTTCTGTTTATTCCGTTCATTGTTGTAGAACTCGACGGTTATCCGCTTTTCGAGGATCAGTGACTCGAGGTGAGTTTCCTAACCTCACTCTAATCCTATTATGACTAATATAAGATGATTAAAGTCACATGTATGATATTCTGTATAAGTGATGAGCTGATTTATGATGTCAAGTGTTTTGCCGTTAATTATAAGATGTTTAAAAGCATGTTATGGTAGTGCTATCGCATACGTGAACATGTCAAGGGTTTTATCTATATGTTTATCGGTATCAAATCCATGTTATATGATCCATGCTCTATATGTTACGTTTCTGCTGCTATGTGTTAAATGCACGTTTTACAATGTTGTTGACTGAATAGATAACGCATGCTATGTTATTAATAAAGAGGAATAAAAGTAGAATTGCACATGAGTATCAATGATGGACACACGTGCACTTCATGACATGTGTCAGCATGCGTCATGTATGAGAAAGAGAAGTGTTTGATGCGAATGTGGATGAGATGAGATGTGATTTCTGGATCCTATGGATCAACGGCTGACGAGCCGGGTGGACATGAACGGTTAAGGGTTCCTAGCGCGCCTCTCGCCGTTGAAGACGTCCGGTGATGCGCATACGTGGTTGAAGACGTCCCATGTATCGTTGAATACATCCGGCTAGTGCTCTAATATATTTCTCAACCGTGTAGACGACCGGTGAGAGTATACACATGGTTGAAGACGTCCCATGTGCCAGTTTCATTGTTTACAGATAGTGTGCGCCGTGAAGACGTCCGGTGGCCTATCAAGGGAATGAGTATGAATTGGCTGTGATGGTATATTTTCATCCTTGATATACCGCGTGTTGTCAAGTGGATGAGAGAGAGAAAGTGAATGATGAGATTGAGTGGAGGAGGAAATGATCTGGTACAAATGATTTGGTTTTGGAAAGTTTTGGTTTTAAAATAATATGGTTTTGAAAATATCTGTTTTAAAAGTAAGTGTCTTTGAAAAGAGTTGGGAACGAGTCTTATTGATCATACATTTGCACGCACGAAATTGTAATAAGGAAAATGTATTCTATGATGTCATGATTATCTGTTTACCTTTCTTGTTGAGACCTCTATTATGCCCGTGGTGAGAATGCGTCTTTTGATAAGAGAATAACCATGCTTTAAAGTACTAAACTATGACGTGAGTTGAGAGATGTGTTGTATTTACTGATTATTGTGCGGTTGAGACCCTCACTCAGCCTTGTTCCAAGGCTGACGGCATGTTACGCCCTGGGCATTCGTATGCCCAGAGTGTTGCAGGTTTGGAGATAGATAGAAGAGTTCAGGATGCTGTACCGTGGAGCCAAGGAGAATAAAGCCTTGCCCAGGACCTGATAGACAGTTTCTCAAGTTTTAAGATTGTACAAATTGTTTAGTATGGCCTCTTGTATTAAGATTGAAGTTATTGTAATCCCTGTTTAATTTCCACTGCTGTACTTACGCTCTGATAAGTTTAGATTATGCTTATGTTCTAGCATTTCCTTATGATTTTTATGGTGCGGAGTTAGAAGGACAGAACGGTTAACAAACTAGTCACGTGTCTACGGACCCGTAAAGGAAAATTTTTATTTTTCCCTATTTTTGGCTTACTCCGGGGCGTGACAATATAAGCATCAAATCAAAGAATGAAAGTTAAAATGTACTGTTGTGAATAGTGGACAGAACAGTAACTAGATCTTTTGAAATTTGAAAAGAAGGGTTAGAAATGTTTTTAGTGCATGATTTTTTATGGAGATCTTCCTTATTGTGTCTAGGACACTACCCAAAAAACCAATCTTTAATAACTATCACAGATTGAGAGAAATCATATGAAAAACAGAGGTCACTCAGAAACAGAGTCCGTACTGTCGACTGAAATGTTGAAAAAGCTTAGAAAATGAAAACGAATGATCTAGAGGCCCATTTTATACAGAAAGTTCTCTAAGACATTGAAGTTTAAGGGAAAAAGAAGTTGAGACCACCCCTTTTGGAAAATATTTTGGGAAACGAAGTTGGAAGCTAGTCAAGCTGCTGTGACAGCAGAGGCAGAATGTTTGGAAGGAATGTTTGGATCCAAATGGACCATTTCCAAGTACTTCCAAGTCAAACCAAAAATCATGGGTGTTCTCCAATGGGTTAGGAAGACTTTTCAAGTGGCCTTGCATCCATATGTTGAGTATTGAGTTCTAGGAAAATCTTTGAACTCAGATTATTCACTATTTTGACTCACTGTTTTGAAAGTTTTGGGAAAAACTAGAGTTTTCTTTCTTGAGATTAAAATGAGGGGTTTTGAAGTAGATGTTTTGAAAGCATATTTTCAATACTCAATGAAGATTATAGCCACTTGAATTTCAACATCAAACTCATCATCGAGAACCTCCAAGATTGTTGGAAAGATTTATTTTTATTAGAACATAACTTCAATACACTTCAAGAATACCTTGGAGGTATTGAAGTTTTGATCATCATCTATCAAACATGTTTTTGAGGTCAAGAGCTACTATCCATAAGGATTCACTCACCTCAAACTTCATGTCATCATTTAGATGATGAAGAACAAGTAAGTAAATAAAGAAAAATAAAAAGAAATGAGGTAAGAAGAGATGAACATAATATGAACAAGCAAGTAAATAACAATCAATGGATGATAATCAATGTGATTTTGGACTTGTAGCTTGGTGTTTGACTCATAGATTTTGACATTTGGACATGGAAGTAGCTTACTAACTCAAGAATGCTCAAGAATGGTGATTGGGGGTGTTTGGGATGTGAAGTATAAGAGAGGTAATGGAAGAACACAAGATTAAAACTCACTTTCTATAGCAAAATAGTAGGAGGAAGCTCATTTTCTCTCTTCTAAACCTATCTCTATCTCTCTTTTTCTATACAACTTTTCAAGCTTTTGCACTTGGCCCCCCCAAAATGAAGAGCAATGGGGGGTTTATATAGGCCAATTTGGGGTGGTTTTGGGATTTTAGAAGTGTTCCCATTGGTCCCAAACATCTGTGAACATAAAACTACGTCGTTTTGGTTTTCAATTAATCAAATTAGACCCCCCAAAAAATTACAAAAATGGAGTCAGCGAGGGTTGAGTGCCGCGGCGGCACTGGGCCGCGGAGGTAGTGGGCCAGTGCCGCGGCGGCACTGCCCCTCAGACGCCCAGAAATTTACGTTTAGGCCCCCAGAGGTTCCGGTATTCGCGAAAGGGCCCTATTTTGTCCGAAATTCACAGAAAATGCATACGAACTCCAAGTTGAGGTTGTGATATACCGTTGGAAAGGTAATGGAGTCTACTTTACATAAAAAAAATATTTTGGGGATAGGTCACTTTGAAAAGTTTTGCGATATTCGCGATAAAAGCTGATTTGATCGCCTTTTTCGCCTTCAGAAATTCAAAATAAATTCGTTTTAAATCCAGGAATTATGTGCGATATACCGTTGGAAAGCTATTGACCTCTAGTATCCATGAAAAATATTTGAAAATTATTTTGGTGCCCCGATTCCAAAGTCAAATCTTGGTCAAACTGGTCAAACTTGGGATTCCCGGTAAGTTCTGGGAACCTTCGGGAACTCCCAGGAGCCGACGTTTTCGCTCGATTCTCTTTTAAAACTCATTTTAATACTTTTCTAATGATTTCGGTGAATTCGGACGATTTTGGTCAAACTTGGTCAAACTCTGGTCAAACCTTGGTCAAACCGGTCAACGGGGACTTTTCGGGAACTTCCGGGGGTCTCTGGGAGCTGACGATTTCATCCGGTTTTACTTAAAAACTCATTTTATCATTTTTCTTACGACATAGCATTTTTCAGAACTTCGGGACCAAATCTGGGAGTTTTCGGGCTTTTAGGGGCATTTTGGTCACTCTGAGCATTCTGAGAGATAGAGCTGACTTCCAGGAGTCCTTTTGAGTCTTTTACGATCACTGTGAACCACCAAGCTATGGGTCTCCTAAATCTGATAGCCGACAAAATGGGGTGTCTACAGTTTGCCCCTCTTTGGCAGGAACTTGCGAGGCAACGCATGTCGCAAGCGAGTGCCAAAGTTTTGAAGAGACAGGACTTTTTGGAGGCTGTAGATTTAGGATAAAATGCGTTGCAAAAGATGCAATGATGCTGAGGCTAGTGCTGGTCGTACTCTGCGTGAGCTGCCTACATATCCCAAGGGGAATCAAACCAGGACGTAGTTCGGGGCACAGAGGAATAAATCACATACGCATGTACACAACAATCAGGCGGATGCTATGCTATATGAGTGATATGCCATGCATGGATGTGATATGAATTGTGTCATGAGCCCTATCATGTCTAATGTTATGATCCTAGTATGAGCAGGTACTGTAGGGTGTGCCACTCCGAGTGGGCTGGTGTTGTGCTAGTGTTTGTGACTGTGATGTGGTGGATGACTTGAATAAGGACATCAAGGTTTAGAAGACTCTGGGTCTAGGGGCAAACTTCTGGAATTTGGGAAGTGTGCTTTGCAAGGGGATGTAATCGAACGTGGGGTCCCAGAGGACTATAATCGGAGATGCCGTTTAACCGACGGATACGAATGCCCTGGGAATTAAGAGACGGACACAGAAGTCAAGTGATGGACATGAAATCATGAGATGTCAAGCGATGATCATGGAAGCCCCTAAGATGGCATATTTTGAATGAGCGCGATTGGTAAAAAGATGATGAGTCGATAATGGACTATTGTGCCTATCATTGATCGGATCAAATAGTTGGGCTAACCGTGACCGGAAGAAGTGTCCGTGATGGGTCAACAGTGAATTACTGTGACTGTCGTGATTGAACTGAAGGTGTATGAATCGATACGTCCGCTGGGGATTAAACTAAATTTCCTGGGGATGAAGCGACTCTTTCTGGGATCTCTCTTCAATTGCTTCTCTTGATCAGGATCTTGCGGGCCGGTCGGGGCCTCCGGGAGCTGGTATCTTTCTGCTTCTGTCCTCGGAGGATGATGCGGGGTTCTCGGGGAATCTCTTTTCTTGATCGGGAACCAGGACCCATCTTTGAATCTCTCACGGTTGATCAAATCTTGCGGTGCTAAATCCAAGAGGGCCGCTTGAGGCCTCCGGGAGCTGGTATCTTTCTGCTTCTGTCCTCGGGGGATGATGCGGGGTTCTCGGGGAATCTCTTTTCTTGATCGGGAACCAGGACCCATCTCCGAATCTCTCACGGTTGATCAAATCCTGCGGTGCTCAATCCAAGAGGGTCGGTCGGGGCCTCCGGGAGCTGGTATTTGTCTGTTTCTGTCCTCGAGGGATGATGTAGGGTTCTCGGAGATGGTCTGTGGGAGTTAAGGTTTTGATATTGAAAGAGGACGGTGATGGACTTATGTTGCTTTAGGATGAAAGAAGGTCATCAACGGCCACTCATGGACTTATGTTGGACAGATGAAAGAAGATCATCAACAGCCACTCATGGACTTATGTTGCTAAGATGAAAGATGAAAGATTAACAGCCACTCATGGACTTATGTTGCATGAAGAAAGATGAAAGATCAACAGCCACTCATGGACTTATGTTGCATGAAGAAAGGAAGATCATGTTGCATGTAGAAAGACGAAAGATCAACAGCCACTCATGGACTTATGTTGCTAGGAGAAAGGAAGATCATCAACAGCCACTCATGGACTTATGTTGCTTGAAGAGATATGAAAGATCAACAGCCACTCATGGACTTATGTTGCTAGGAGAAAGGAAGATCATCAACAGCCACTCATGGACTTATATTGCATGAAGAGATATGAAAGATCAACAACCACTCATGGACTTATGTTGCTAGGAGAAAGGAAGATCATCAACAGCCACTCATGGACTTATGTTGCATGAAGAAATATGAAAGATCAACAGCCACTCATGGACTTATGTTGCTAGGAGAAAGGAAGATCATGTTGCTAGGATGAAAGAAGATCATCAACAGCCACTCATGGACTTATGTTGCATGAAGAAAGATGGAAGATCAACAACCACTCATGGACTTATGTTGCTAGAAGAAATGAAGATCATCAACAGCCACTCATGGACTTATGTTGCATGAAGAAAGATGAAAGATCAACAGCCACTCATGGACTTATGTTGCTAGGAGAAAGGAAGATCATCAACAGCCACTCATGGACTTATGTTGCATGAAGAAAGATAAAAGATCAACAGCCACTCATGGACTTATGTTGCATGAAGAAAGATGAAAGATCAACAGCCACTCATGGACTTATGTTGCTAGAAGATGATGGTTAACTTTTGGCAGTTTGGAAAGGGATGAAATTTGCATTTGTCCTAAGTTTGGACACTTCTCATGCTGACGCCTTGTCTGGGCAGTAATGATGTTTGGTACTCCTGCTTGTATTGGCATTGGAATGCCCTTTATAACTTGATTTGAAAAATTCATTATTCGTCACTGTTGACTTACACATTTGAGACTACGACCGACTCTTTTCCTGAAAAAGACTATGACAGACTCAAAACTGACAGACACCGACACGCGAGGGTGACACATTCGACACTGAAACGAAATAAGCTCGACTTGCCAAAACTTAATGTGTTCTTGTCATAAATGATGTACCATTTCTCTTTTGTGTTCACTTCTCACCTTAACGTGGCATCACTTTGATGGTGAATCTTATTTTTGAAAATTCCTCCCTACTGATCTAATTAATTTCTTTGCTTCTCCCAAGATGTGCTTTGAATTAGTGCCTTAGCTTATGGAATAAAAGATGCTCCATTTCCAATCTGTTCAAGACAATGCTTGTGACTTGAAGGCTTATAGGGATTGGGTGGCAAACGAAGTTTACCCCTATTTTGAAGGGCATGAAGTGGGATCGATAGGAAAATGAGGTAAATGACCGAAGTTTGCCCCTAGTTTGGAGGAAGGTTCATTGGAGGTTTTGGGCAAACGAGGTAGGTGACCGAAGTTTGCCCCTTGTATGAAGGGTAGATAGTAAAAGTCAGGCAAACGAGGCGGGTAGCCGAAGTTTGCTCCTAGTGTGGAAGGTGATTTCTGGCTTGAGGAAATGACCGTGACTTTAATCTCTCAAATGCTCATAACTTTTGCCTAGGCACCAGTGAGGTGACCTAACGAGCTCTTTTCTCTCTTTTGTTATTGCTCACCTTGGATTTAGCTCTAATTTTGCGTAGGCGTCCTTTCAGATTTTCGACCTAGCGAGCCATCCTTCTTTTCTTTTTGAAAGTCTGCCTACGTACCCCCAAGTGGGGATCATGTACAATGTAGTTTGGGCCGAAGCTTGAAAGAAATTGGGCTATTTTTATGGGTGGAGAGACCGAACCGATGTGGTTCTCTACGTATCCCCGAGTGGGAATCAGGTCGAGCGTAGTTCAAGGCAAGGCTTGAAAGAAATCAGTTATTTTTTTGTGAGTGGGGCGGCCAAACCGATGTGGTTGCCTATGTATCCCCGAGTGGGAATCAGGTCGAGCGTAGTTCAAGGCAAGGCTTGAAAGAAATTGGTTGAGGGTTTTTCAAACCAATCGTCAAAGAAGTTCAAACTTGAGCCACTTGTGGTAGCTTTGAATAAAAGGATTCAATTTCAATCTCCCCTTCTTTTCTTTTTCTTTTTTTTTTCTTTTTGTTTTGAGGATTGATCTTTTCACTTTCGCTTAGCCAGTCAATTTTGCTTTTTAATGTAGTCGATTCTTGTGAGATCTTTCAATCGCAATCTCAGAATTCCAGAATGTGCATGTCAATTCTCGGAATTTATTTGTGGTCATTCCGTGCCTTTTGAAATCTGATCTTGGCACGTTCTTAAGATGTATCTTGAAGCGTATGATTCTCTCATTTGTTTCATCAAAATTTTCTCCAACATTTTGACTGGCTAGGGTCAGATTTTGGAAATCAACACCTTTTTCAGCTCTAACTTTTGCCTAGGTGCCCTTTCGGGTTTTCAACCTAGCGAGCTTTTTCTTTTCTTTTCTTTCTTCTTTTTTTCTTCTTTTTCTTTTTTTTTTCTTTTTTTTTTTTTTTTTTTTTTGAAAGTGGAGATGAAACTTGCTAAAATGTTTGGCTACCATCAAGGACTAAGTCTGTGTTGCTTTCAATCGGACAGATTGCATGGCTTCCAATTAGATTGGGCTTAAGGCTTTGAAATGGTGGAAAAAAAAAGGGTGTTGGGCAAGCCCCAAGTCAGTTTCAAGTATGTCTTTTCAAGATTGAGGCAAGAGCATCTTTAAATTCTTAAAGTAAGACTATTCAATTCTTGGCTCTTCATCAGTGTCGGCGCAAAATTGACTTTTTGACCTTTCAGGATTTTGAGTAAAAAAAAATACCCCTTTTTTTTAGCACAGTAATATCCATGGTAATTTGAAAAGTAACACTTCATTTCAGCGATTCATGCATCTATGACTAAACACATCAGATTAGGCAAAATGAGACTTCATTCCATCAGTAGAGAAGGATTACAGACTCATTAACAACTCGATGACAAATAGACTCGATCACAAGAATAAACATACAACAGACTCGACTAGACTCTACCTGGTCTCAAATAGAATGTCACAGTGACTCACTTATTCTTTTTATTTCTCTCTTTTTTTTTTTTTTTTCTAAAGAGCATCTTCATTTGGTTTTCTAGCAAGAGTCCCAAACACCATCACTTTGCCGGCACAGGTTCAACATTCATGGTCCTCAGTGAAGGGGATCATTTAAACGGATAGATCAAGGGTTGGTCGAGACCGAGGTGGTGGATTGGATCAGGGTGCGGCGCATCATCTAAGAGATCCTGAATTGAGTGACGGAGCCTCTTACAGTTGTCGGAACTCTTCCATAAATTTCAGAACTTGAGTCAGCCGATCTGACTGTTGATTGATTAATTCAGTGACCTTGGCTTCCAAAGTTTCCTGATTCATGTTGAATTTTCTCGGCGGACTGATTCTAACCAAATGACTGTTCGAACTTCTGACACAGGATGGGGATCTCAGTGGCTGATTTTGGGAATCTATAATGACCTATAGATTTGTCACGCCCCGGAACGGCAAAAATAGAGAAAAATAAATTTCCTTTTTGGGTCCAAAGGCAGCGACGGGTGAAGTCACATGATTGTCCATACCACGCAGTACTAAGCAACAAGAAGTAATAGTGTAACAAAAATGAAGTCTAGGTTCTAATCACAATGTAACATAAAGTCAACAGAAGTTACTAACTATTACACATCAGAGTCTTGAATCAAATATAAGACAGCGGAAGTATAAATGTCAAGGCAACATATGTCTGACGACAAAAAGGGTTCAAAAAGGGTAACGACAATTAGCTACAATTCTAGTCAAATCTTCAGTTGGCGTAAGGGTAGTCCTCGGCGTAGTAGTCTTCTTCGGTCTGACCTCCGTCAGGGAAATTCTCCACGGGGACGTCGTCACTAGCATGGTAGTCTTCTCCTGCGAGCCCTTCACTTGTATAGTCAAAATCAAGGTGCGCTGGAACATAGAAATGTCCAGCGGCATAAACGCCGTCAGCTTAATGAAAGCTGAGTGAGTTAGATACTAACAGGGTATCAACTATTGAAGTTATTACAAGTTATAAACTGTAACCAAATTAGAGTTCAGTGAGGGTAACTCTTTCACATCAAACCGATTATCCGATTACTAACGTCTTACTCATTTTACGACCGATAACACGTCTTGAGGGGAAACAGACTCAACAATAGTTCAACTCTATAAATACACCATTGCTCATCCACCGCTTTTAAGAACATATGCACAGTTCACCGCATGTCATGGATACCACGTTAGTCCATCCCCCGCTTTTAAGAACATATGCACAGTTCACCGCATGTCAGGGATATAACGCTTTAAACAACAGTACATCATTCTACGCCACGACTTAGCGACGTCTACCAGTGATCACGGTCCACTGCATGTCATAGACACCTTCGTCTGTCTACCGCTTTTAAGAACATATGATTAGATCATCTGGCTATCTTAGGGCAAATGGTCCGGTTCACCGCAAGTCATAGACACCTTCGTCTGTCTACCGCTTTTAAGAACATATGATCGACCAAAGCCCGCCCACGCAAATTTCCCGAATCTTAGCAAACCTACTTAAGTTCAACTCTATCACCGATACATGACAATCCCAATGTGGCCCGACTACTCTGAATGAAATGAACGTTAACTCCAAAGGATTTGCGACTATTCCGTTATCTAACATTATAAATATTATCCGTTAGTCTTGTTGTTACTACGACCCTACGCTGCATTAACTCGTTATCATGTCTGTATTACAATAATAAAGCATGCTGGGAAATACTGAACAGTAAATAAATAACTAAACAGTTATTATAAGAAAAACAGTATTCTGAAACTTCCAATCGATTGGTATAGAGGTTCAATCGATTGGTATAAAAGTGGCATCAATCGATTGGAAAAAGATTCAATCGATTGGTGTAGAAGTAGTGTCAATCGATTGGTAAAAGGTTAAATCAATTGGATCACAATCCATGCCAATCGATTGCACAAAATGTCAATCAATTGGGACCTGAAAGATGTCAATCGATTGGTAAGAGTACCAATCGATTGATACTTCATCTTTTTCACAGTGAAGACTATCCAGCAACATATAAACGGGAATACATGGTTTCTCCTCCATTTCTTCATTTAAACGAGTCCTAACATCAATGACAAGTTACTCAGTGAGTTTAGAACTCACCTTAGGCATTAAGGGCATGTTTGGTTGTGTGTGTTTGAGCTTTGAGCTTCAATGGTGGCTCCTCTCTGTCTCCTCTGCTCTGTCTTCTTCTTTCTTCTTCTCTTCTTTCTACTTTTTGATCTTCTTCTCTTATTTCTTCTTTTTGATCTTCTTCTCTCAGTCCATCTGTGTGTGTGTATGAATATATGTATATATATGAGTGTTTATATATATAAACACACACAAACACTCCCTCTCACTGCCTCTGATTTCTTGGAACCCCCAAAACGCAGAAATGAGCTGATATATATAGGGAGAAAGTGTTCACGTGGACAAACCCCAGCCAGAGCAAAAGAATCTGCCCAACTGCCTCCAATCGATTGGTATAAGTGTCAATCGATTGACATAAGCAATCAATTGGTATGTACGTTCAATCGATTGGTACCCAAAATATGGCAATAGATTGGTATACTTACCAATCGATTGGTATCCAAAATTATACCAAGGGTAAGGCCAGGCTCAAACAAGTATTAAAAGAAACATACAGGGTCTCATTCACATAATATATTACAAAAATACAGGGTATTACATCATCCACCACTCATTAAAGATTTCGTCCTCGAAATCCGAAACAAACAGGGTTAAAACAAAAATGGAAACTTCTCTTGCATCTCCGACTCCAATTCCCATGAAGCTTCTCCTTCGCCGTGGTGCTTCCACTAAACCTTCACTAGCAGAATATCCTTGTTTATGAGCTTCTTCACTCCTCGGTCTAGAATACGCACTGGTCCTTCGTTGTAGGTCGCATTCTCGTTCACCTCGATATCTTCAAAACTGATCTCGTGCGTTGGGTTGTGGGCGCACATCAACATGCTGATGTGGAAAACGTTGTGCACTCTTGACATCTTTGGAAGAATGCAAGTCGATATGCAACCTTCCCAACACGTTCTAGGATCTCAAACGGTCCAATGAATCGTGGCGACAACTTGCCTCTCTTCTATCTAAATCTGACGATACCTCGAACTGGCGAGACTTTGAGTAGCACATGATCTCCAACTGCAAACTCTAGATCTTTCCGTCGCTTGTCGGCATAGCTCTTGTGTCTGGATTGCGCTGTCTTCATCTTTTCTCGTACAATCTGGATCTTCTCGCTGGTTTCTCGAATCATCTCAGGCCCAAGTAGTTGAGTATCTCTGACTTCGGCCCAACATAGCAGCGATCGGCAAGGTCTTCCATACAAAGCTTCAAACGGCGCCATCCCTATGCTCGTGTGGTAGCTGTTGTTGTAGACAAACTCGATCAAAGGTAGATGCATCTCCCATGAACTCTCGAATTCAATGACACAGGCTCGCAACATATCCTCCATCACTTGATTGACTCCTTCTGTCTGACCGTCTGTCTGTGGATGAAAGGCTGAACTCAAATTCAATGAAGTTCCCATTGCTGTCTGAAGGCTTTTCCAGAATTCTGCGGTGAAGCGTGAATCTCGATCTAAAACTATTGAGACAGGTAGATCGTGCAGTCGCACTACTTGCTGTAGATACATCCGGCTCAATCTTTCAACACGGTACGTCATGCTGTAGGCGATAAAATGTGCTGACTTGGTGAGTCGATCCACTATTACCCAAATAGCGTCGTGGTTTTGTTGAGACTTTGGTAATCCAACCATAAAATCCATGGTGATGGGTAGCGGTTGTAGGAGTCCAGGTGGTTTCTGATGCTCTGCCTTCACTTGTTTGCAAATAAGACATTGCGATACATACTCGGCCACTTCTCGCTTCATTCCTTCCCACCAGAAGTTTCTCTTCAAGTCCTTATACATCTTGTTTCCTCCTGGGTGGATAGTCATCCTTGACTTGTGTGCTTCATCTAGAATGTTCTTCCTGAGACCATCGTCATTTGGCACACAGAGTCTACCTTTGCACCTCAGTGCTCCGTCCGTACCAATACTCCATATCTCTGGTTCCTTTGCGAACATCTTGGCAAATCATAACTTGAAATCCTCGTTTGACTGTTGAGCTTCCAAGATGCGGCTGATGAGAGTCGGTTGTACGACAAGACATCCGAAGTGTCGTCCTTCTCCTGATCCCACTGGTCGAAGGTCGAATTCGGCTAACGTCTCCAATGCTCGCCATTCTCTAATCAAAATCAAAGCAACCAAAAGGCGTGGCCTCCGGCTTAGAGCGTCGGCTACAACATTTGCTTTACCCGGGTGGTATTGCAAAGAGAAGTCGTAGTCCTTAAGTAGTTCCATCCATCTCCGTTGTCGCATGTTCAACTCCTTCTGAGAGAACAGGTACCTTAAACTCTTGTGATCTGAGAACAAGTCGAACTTTTCTCCATACAAATAGTGTCTCCAAATCTTCAGGGCGAACACGATTGCAGCTAGTTCCAAGTCGTGCGTCGGATAGTTCTTCTCATGCGGCTTCAATTGTCTTGATCCGTATACGATGACATTCTCCTCTTGCATTAGCACACAACCAAGTCCTTGGTGTGATGCATCACTATAGATTATGAATTGTTCACCACTCTTAGGTATCGCAAGCACGGGTGCTGAGGTTAGTCTCTCCTTCAATTCCCGAAATGCATCCTCATGTTTATCGGTCCATTCGTACTTCGTTTCCTTCCTAGTCAGGCTTGTCAACGGTCCTGCGATTCTAGAGAATCCTTCCACAAATCTCCGGTAATACCCAGCCAGTCCAAGGAAACTCCTAACTTCGGTCACGTTGGTTGGCCTGTTCCAGCTCAAGACTGCATCGATCTTAGATGAGTCTACGGAAATCCCATCCTGTGATATCATATGTCCCAGGAATTTAACTTCCTGAAGCCAGAATTCACATTTACTGAATTTCGCATACAGACTATTGTCTCTGAGAGTTTGTAGAGCAATTTGTAGATGCTTCTTATGTTCTTCTTCCGTCCTTGAATAAATTAGAATGTCGTCGATGAATACTATAATGAATTGATCCAGATAGGGTATGAATGCTCTATTCATTAGGTCCATGAATACTGCCGGGGCATTAGTCAATCCAAAAGACATCACTAGAAACTCGTAGTGTCCATATCTTGTCCTGAAGGCAGTTTTCGGTATGTCTTTCGGTCGAACTAGCAATTGATGGTACCCTGAACGCAAATCAATTTTTGAGAATATCCTTGATCCTTGCAGTTGATCGAACAGGTCGTCTATCCGGGGAAATGGGTATATATTCTTGATCGTGACTTTATTCAGCTCCCTGTAGTCAATATAGAGTCGTAGCTCTCCGTCCTTCTTTTTCACAAATAGAACTGGTGCTCCCCAAGGCGATGTACTCGGGCGAACAAGACCTAAGTCTTCAAGCTCTTGAACTTGCTTCTTCAATTCCAACATTTCTGTTGGCGCCATCCGATACGGGGTCATGGAAATCGGCAACGTTCCGGATGCTAACTCAATGCAGAAGTCTATCTCTCTCTTCGGCGGAAGTCCTGAGATACCTCGAAACACATCTTCAAAGTCTTGAATAACGGGGATCTTCTTGATAGTAAGCTCCATGCTTGAAGTCTTAATCGTGGCTAGGCAGCTCGTGATAAACATGTCGCTCAACGATTGGCACTGAAATCTGATATGCGGGCAACCAGGCGTTGAAAAGACAATGGTCCGACTAACACAATCCAGGTTAGCACCATACTTAGTAAGCCAATCCATTCCTAGGATCACGTCGAACTCAGACATTGACAAGACTATCAAGTCTGCCGGAAGATTTCTATCCTCTAGTGTCAAGGGACAATCCTTGCACACCTTACCTAACTTAACGGATACTCCCAAGGGCGAAACGGCATTAAGGGTCGGCTCAAGTTCTAGGGGTAGCAATCCTAAATCACGTACCATCTTAATAGCTATGAAAGAACGGGCGGCACCGGTATCAAACAAAGCTCTAACTTGACAGTGAAATAAAATGAGTGTACCTACCAAGTTCTGCTGTTCCTCAGCATTATACCCTGCACTGTCAGGAATGATGGCATTCACCCTAACCTGTCCTTGCTGTCCTTGCTGTCCTTGAGCAGGCGCCCCATAGTAGCCTCTACGTGGTGCTCGACAATCCTTGCTTATGTGACCAGGCTTGTTATAGTTGCGGCAGACAAGGTCAATACGACGGTTGGTCTTGGGGGCTGTGCAATACCTTGCAATATGTCCGGGCACTCCACAGTTGAAACATCCATCAGTGTTTTGTCGCTGGGCTGCGGGCTGTGCCTGAGGTGGTCCTCGCTGTTGATTCTGTTGTCGAGGAAAATTATCTTGGGGCTTCCTTGTCCCATCCCATGTGCGCTTGGTTCCCTGGTAGTTGTTGGTCTGGGGTTTCCATCCTTGATTGTTCCTCGATGATTGCGCGGGAAAGTTCCTTGGTTGGAAGGTCCTGGGTGAAGGTCGATTCGCTTGTGGTCCTTGCACAGGGTAAGCATCCTTTTCCAAACTTGAAGCAAGACGGACAATCCCTTCAAACGACTGGCCCAGATGGCCTATCATCATGTGCTGGAGGTGTGGGTTGAGTCCTTGGTGGAATCGCTTAACCTTCTTGGCGGAGGTGTCTATCATATGCGGAGCGAAACGGGAAAGTCGCTCGAATTGTGTGGTATACTCCCTGACTGTCCAGTTTCCTTGGGTTAGACTCAGGAAATTCCTCTCTTGCTGATCTCTTTCGTCCTCAGGGAAATACTTCTCGAGAAATCGAGTCTTGAATGCTTCCCAAGGCATTCTCCATGCAGCGTCAATCCCAATCGTGGCTCTCTCGGCCTCCCACTAGTCTGTAGCGGAGTAAGTGAGTTGAAATGCAACTAGACGTCTCTTGTCAAGCTCACTGCTCTCCAGGGCTTCGAAAATCAGCTCCAACTCTCGTATCCATTACTCTGCTTTCCAGGACTCTGCCATGCCGTCGAACTTCTCGGGTCGCAGGCCACGAAATCGTTCCAACAGCTTATCGCTTGCCTGTCTTGGAGGGACAACGTGGTTGTTGCCGTTGTTGTTGGTGGCATGATTGTAGGTATCGCCGATGTGCTCCATCCGTTGCATGAAGGCTTCGAAGACTCCGGTTGGGTCCATACCCTCGGGAATGGGTGCTCCCAGTCGCGCTTGGTTCCTTGTGGGTCCCACCATAGTGATCCGTGTGAGGTGTACCTATGAAGGATCTAATGATTAGCTGACAATCTTCTCGGGGAAATGACCATAATTAAATAACAGATAGCATAACATGAATCAAAATTACAACCATAACATAACAATGAGACAATAACAGAAATAACCAAGAGAAACGATCTGCCATATATATATACCCAAAAGATGTACAGCGGAGTACACAACAGATCATCTGTGTACCGCGTAGTACATAGTCCTATACAAGATCTAGATAAAAGGAAAGATATACACAAGACCACTACTGGTGGCTACCTATACAAAAAGGGTACGGTTAATAGCTGTCTATGTAAGCATCAAAAGTAAGTGGACAACATGTCCTAAAGTCAAACGTAAAAGTCTAAGTCCTAAAGGTACTAGACTCAAAAGTTGTCCACATCGGATCCATAGATGGAAGCCTCGTCCTCTGGGGCAACCTCAGATAAAACATCATCCTCATCCATATCATCGTCATCCATCATGTCCTCATCCTCTACAACATCCTCAATCAGCTCGGGTCCATCATGCTCCACAATAGCTCCCAAATCTCCTGCATCAGCGGCCATGTCAGCCTGGGCTGCATCAAATGCGGCTGCAAGTGCCTCAGCCTATACCATAGCCTGTGCTAACTCCGGTGCTCCAATCTCAAATCCATGGGGATGTGCAGCCATCTCTGCAGCCCACCCAGCTGCCAATTGTGCTATAACTCCTCCTGGTAAGACTGGTACCAATGCATCATCATTTGCGGCTACCTCATCCTCCCCTATCGGATAACCCTCTGCAACTACAATATCTATGCCAACTGGCACGTCCATACCGGCTGGGTCCTCGGGGTCCTCCTCCTCCGGATCATACTCCGGCTCCTCATCATCGGTGTCCTCGTCCTCTTCATCCTCCATCTCCTCATCTGCATCCTCTGGCTCATCATCGCCATCGCTCTCATCATCATCCTACGGATCCTCACCTGCTGGGGTGTATCAGCCATGTCCTCCTCTGGTGGGGGTGGAGGTGTCTGGGGTGGTGGCTCTGTCGGGGATGGTGGAGGCGCTGCTCTAACCTCTACAAGTAAAACCTGGTACGAAGAACGGTCTCGTAACATCAGTAAAGAATCCTCCTCGATGCGTTTGAAGGTGTCCTTGCGGTAGATCATCTCCTGACGTATCACTTCTGGGTCCTGGGTCCCAAATCTCTGCTGCTCAATCCGCATATCTCGCTCTGTCTCTGCAATAGCCCTCTGCCTAACCTTCCAGGCATAGTACTGTGGATCTGCTGGTGCAATACTCCTCTCATACACATAGTGTCCTCCAAACTCATCTGGAACGAACAGCGACAGTGCTATGCTACCTGAAAAGGGACTACCTTAAGTCAGAACTAATCTTAATACTCATCTATAGAATCTCAAGGTTCTAGGACCAGATGGTGTGGGACAATCTGTGAGCGAAAAAGGTATAAAACCTAGGCTCTGATACCAAAAATCTTGTCACGCCCCGGAACGGCAAAAATAGAGAAAAACAAATTTCCTTTTTGGGTCCAAAGGCAGCGACGGGTGAAGTCACATGATTGTCCACACCACGCAGTACTAAGCAACAAGAAGTAATAGTGTAACAAAAATAAAGTCTAGGTTCTAATTACAATGTAACATAAAGTCAACAGAAGTTACTAACTATTACACATCAGAGTCTCGAATCAAATATAAGACAGCGGAAGTATAAATGTCAAGTCAACATATGCCTGACTACAAAAAGGGTTCAAAAAGGGTAACGACAATTAGCTACAATTCTAGTCAAATCTTCAGTTGGCGTAAGGGTAGTCCTTGGCGTAGTACTCTTCTTCGGTCTGACCTCCGTCGGGGAAATTCTCCACGGGGACGTCGTCACTAGGATGGTAGTCTTCTCCTGCGAGCCCTTCACCTGTATAGTCAAAATCAAGGTGCGCTGTAACATAGAAATGTCCAGCGGCATAAACGCCGTCAGCTTAATGAAAGCTGAGTGAGTTAGATACAAACAGGGTATCAAATATTGAAGTTATTACAAGTTATAAACCGTAACCAAATTAGAGTTCTGTGAGGGTAACTCCTTCACATCAAACCGATTATCCGATTACTAACGTCTTACTCATTTTACGACCGATAACACGTCTTGAGGGGAAACAGACTCAACAATAGTTCAACTCTATAAATACACCATTGCTCATCCACCGCTTTTAAGAACATATGCACAGTTCACCGCATGTCATGGATACCACGTTAGTCCATCCCCCGCTTTTAAGAACATATGCACAGTTCACCGCATGTCAGGGATATAACGCTTTAAACAATAGTACATCATTCTACGCCACGACATAGCGATGTCTACCAGTGATCACGGTCCACCGCATGTCATAGACACCTTCGTCTGTCTACCGCTTTTAAGAACATATGATTAGATCATCTGGCTATCTTAGGGCAAATGGTCCGGTTCACCGCAAGTCATAGACACCTTCGTCTGTCTACCGCTTTTAAGAACATATGATCGACCAAAGCCCGCCCACGTAAATTTCCCGAATCTTAGCAAACCTACTTAAGTTCAACTCTATCACCGATACATGACAATCCCAATGTGGCCCGACTACTCTGAATGAAATGAACGTTAATTCCAAAGGATTTACGACTATTCCGTTATCTAACATTATAAACATTATCCGTTAGTCTTGTTGTTACTACGACCCTACGCTGCATTAACTCGTTATCATGTCTGTATTATAATAATAAAGCATGCTGGGAAATACTGAACAGTAAATAAACAACTAAATAGTTATTATAAGAAAAACAGTATTCTGAAACTTCCAATCGATTGGTATAGAGGTTCAATCGATTGGTATAAAAGTGGCATCAATCGATTGGAAAAAGATTCAATCGATTTGTATAGAAGTAGTGTCAATCGATTGGTAAAAGGTTAAATCGATTGGATCACAATCCATGCCAATCGATTGCACAAAATGTCAATCGATTGGGACCTGAAAGATGTCAATCGATTGGTAAGAGTACCAATCGATTGATACTTCGTCTTCTTCACAGTGAAGACTATCCAGCAACATATAAACAGAAATACATGGTTTCTCCTCCATTTCTTCATTTAAACGAGTCCTAACATCAATGACAAGTTACTTAGTGAGTTTAGAACTCACCTTAGGCGTTAAGGGCGTGTTTGGTTGTGTGTGTTTGAGATTTGAGCTTCAATGGTGGCTCCTCTCTCTCTCCTCTGCTCTGTCTTCTTCTTTCTTCTTCTCTTCTTTCTTCTTTTTGATCTTCTTCTCTCAGTCCATCTGTGTGTGTGTATGTATATATGTATATATATGTATATATATGTATATATATGAGTGTTTTTATATATATAAACACACACAAACACTCCCTCTCACTCCCTCTGATTTCTTGGAACCCCAAAAACGCAGAAATGAGCTGATATATATAGGGAGAAAGTGTTCACATGGACAAACCCCAGCCAGAGCAAAAGAATCTGCCCAGCTGCCTCCAATCGATTGGTATAAGTGTCAATCGATTGACATAAGCAATCGATTGGTATGTACGTTCAATCGATTGGTACCCAAAATAAGGCAATCGATTGGTATACTTACCAATTGATTGGTATCCAAATTATACCAAGGGTAAGGCCAGGCTCAAACAAGTATTAAAAGAAACATACAGGGTCTCATTCACATAATATATTACAAAAATACAGGGTATTACAAGATTCGAGAGGAGTGTATCAGATTCTGATAGTGATGACTAGTGAGACAATGACAGTGAGGTTAAGGAAGATGGACTGACTTATGTACAGACTGACTGAGATAGTGTGCGCAGACTGATGAGAATGGTGCATGCACATGAGACAAGCATGCGGATGCAAGCCCTAATCTATATGATGCCCCTACTTCTAACAGATAACAGTTATCAAATAAGGTCCTAGCCATACAGAGTATGCTAACCTTACTTTCCAGTATGATCACCAAGGGATAATAGGGATTTCTGGGATACTTCAGAAATTTTGGATAGAGTTTCTGGGGGAAACATGGATTTGGAAGATTCAGAGAAATTTCTAGAAGTCATTTGAGTTTCTAGGAGAAATAAGGATTTCTGGTTGATTTGGACTGAGCTTCTAGGGGAAACTGGTATTTTGGGTATTTCTGAGAAATATGGATAGAGTTTCTAGGAGAAACAAGTATATCTGGGCATTTCTAGGTGATTTGGGCAGAGATGCTGGGATTTTTAGAGAATATGGGAGATTTGGGCAGAGCTTCTGGGGAAACAGGTACTTTGGGTATTTCTAGGAAATTTGGATAGAGTTTCTGGGAGAAACTAGTATATCTGGGAAGATAGGACAAAGTTTCTGGGAGAAACTGGTATATCTAGGAAATCAGGTAGATTTAGACAAAGTTTCTGGGAAAAATTGGTTATATCTGGGATATCTGGACAGAGTTTCGGGGAAAGACTGATTAATATGGTTATATCTGGGATATCTGGACAGAGTTTCTGGGAGAAACTGGTTATGATGGTGATCATACTGTCTAGCTAGTTTTCATACTCCTATGTCTCAAGACCAACAAACAAGGTTTGCGGTGTATATCTTTGTGAGCATGGAGCAGACATCCTTATCATGGTGCCTAGGCAAGTCAACTCAATGTGATCACATGTGAGTGATTGCCTTGGGAATCATAAGAAAGAGGTTCTATTCTATGCCACATAAGCGTCTACACCGCGCAGGTAATCCCGCCAGGGCATACAGCAGTTATATCATATTGTCCTATCTGAAAAGATAAATCAACAGCCCTATGAAAGGTTCTACAGGAATCTATATGCAAAGGCTGGGTTTAGTCAAAGAGGGTCCGTTGACGAGAGTTCCAATATACCGTCAGAGAGACAGTACGGAAGTGTTTACTCTTTTTGATATACCTTGGAAGGTACAGTGTCAACGGTGACTTGTACCCTGGCACAGCAAGACCTGAACAATGTCAGCGCCGCGTTTCAGACACAGTCGGAGGGGGGAAATGCAAGAGTGCAATGCGGTGAACCAAACACAGTAAAAAGATGATTTTAAGGATGCTTCTTATGAGTCAAACCTCTGTATTATTTTGTTTTAAAATAAAAATCCCCAGCAGAGTCGCCAGATTGTGGACACGCGGAATCCGTCGTGCACTCCCGGTTTTTCCTGTTTGTTTCCGGGGTTTCGAAATTGATTTTCCTTTGTTTTGAAATTGATTTGAAAGAAAACAAGAGGTTGATTTCGAAGAAAAGAAGGTCTTTCGAAAACAGATACAGAGTCGCCACTTGGTCTTTAAGGAACCAAGAAACCTAATTTTGACTCACCCAAACGGATAAAGGGCACCGGCCCTTCATAACCAAAGAACTTGGCTCGGGATTTTGGTACGAGAGAGGAAGGATCCTTTGTCACGACTAAAACACCCTCAACTCGCCCCGTCTCTCGACGGGCCTCAATTAGCATCCAAATAATCATCTTATACTATGTATGGTTCGGCAATTAATACTATGATAGTATATTACATCACATAAGAATCTTGAAATTGAAAATCAAAAGATAAGATATCATTCATAAGATCTAAGTCAAATATTATACAATGTAAAGTGAAAATCACACAAATAAACCTAGGAAAAATCGTCTAATCATATATCAATTAATCAAGTTTCCTAATCTAAAGGGGGAATGAATTGTTATTGAAACAAATAAACAAAGAAATCAAAATATGCTTAGCAAACTAGAATGATGCATGCTAATCTTTGGGAAAAGAAGATCTCTCAATCCCCGGGACGGATGAGAAAGGATGATTAGATCGAGGGGAAGCAATGAACGTGTGATCATGATCATTCCTTATAATCTTCTTAGATTAGGAGTTACAAAAACCCCAAATCTTTGCATGGATGCAATATATGTATCTAGAATGTGTAAAGGTTGTAGTGTGCTTTGTGTTCATGGATTCCTAGAATGACTTAGAAGTCTAGAATATGTATGAATGTATGAAGGAAATCATCATGGGATATGTACAAATGTAGTACGAACTACTTCCTAAGATATAAACTAATTTGGAATGCATATAAGCATCAAATCAAAGAATGAAAGTTAAAATGTACTTCCTGTGAATAGTGGACAGAACAGTAACTAGATCTTTTGAAATTTGAAAAGAAGGGTTAGAAATGTTTTTAGTGCATGATTTTTTATGGAGATCTTCCTTATTGTGTCTAGAACACTACCCAAAAAGCCAATCTTTAATAACTATCACATATTGAGATAAATCATATGAACAACAGAGGTCACTCAGAAACAGAGTCCGTACTGTCGACTGAAATGTTGAAAAATCTTAGAAAATGAAAACGAATGATCTAGAGGCCCATTTTATATAGAATGTTCCCTAAGACATTGACGTTTAAGGGAAAAATAAGTTGGGACCACCCCTTTTGGAAAATATTTCGGGAAAAGAAGTTGGAAGTTAGTCAAGCTGCTGTGACAGCAGAGGCAGAATGTTTGGAAGGAATGTTTGGATCCAAATGGACCATTTCCAAGTACTTCCAAGTCAAACCAAAAAACATGGGTGTTCTCCAATGGGTTAGGAAGACTTTCCAAGTGGCCTTGCATCCATATGTTGAGTTTTGAGTTCTAGGAAAATCTTTGAACTCAGATTATTCACTGTTTTGACTCACTGTTTTGAAAGTTATGGGAAAAGCTAGAGTTTTCTTTCTTGAGATTAAAATGAGGGGTTTTAAGAGGGGTTTTGAAGTAGATGTTTTGAAAGCATATTTTCAATACTCAATGAAGATTATAGCCACTTGAATTTCAACATCAAACTCATCATCAAGAACCTCCAAGATTGTTGGAAAGATTTATTTTTATTAGAACATAACTTCAATACACTTCAAGAATACCTTGGAGGTATTGAAGTTTTGATCATCATCTATCAAACATGTTTTTGAGGTCAAGAGCTACTATCCATAAGGATTCACTCACCTCAAACTTCATGTCATCATTTAGATGATGAAGAACAAGTAAATAAATAAAGAAAAATAAAAAGAAATGAGGTAAGAAGAGATGAACATAATATGAACAAGTAAGTAAATAACAATCAATGGATGATAATCAATGTGATTTTGGACTTGTAGCTTGGTGTTTCACTCATAGATTTCGACATTTGGACATGGAAGTAGCTTCCTAACTCAAGAATGCTCAGGAATGGTGATTGGGGGTGTTTGGGATGTGAAGTATAAGAGAGGTAATGGAAGAACACAAGATTAAAACTCACTTTCTATAGCAAAATAGTAGGAGGAAGCTCATTTTCTCTCTTCTAAACCTATCTCCTCTATCTCTCTTTTTCTCTACAACTTTTCAAGCTTTTGCACTTGGCCCCCCCAAAATGAAGAGCAATGGGGGGTTTATATAAGCCAATTTGGGGTGGTTTTGGGATTTTAGAAGTGTTCCCATTGGTCCCAAACATCTGTGAATATAAAACTACGTCGTTTTGGTTTTCAATTAATCAAATTGGACCCCCAAAAAAATTACAAAAATGGACTCTGCGAGGGTTGAGTGCCGCGGAGGCACTGAGCCTGTGCCGCGGTGGCAGTGGGCCAGTGTCGCGGCGGCACTGCTCGTCAGACGTCCAGAAATTTACGTTTAGGCCCCCAGAGGTTTCGGTATTTGCGAAAGGGCCCTATTTTGTTCGAAATTCACAGAAAATGCATACGAACTCCAAATTGAGGTTGTGATATACCGTTGGAAAGGTAATGGAGTCTACTTTACATAAAAAATAGTTCGGGGATAGGTCACTTTGAAAAGTTTTGCGGTATTCGCGATAAAAGCTGATTTGATCGCCTTTTTCGCCTTCGGAAATTCAAAATAAATTCGTTTTAAATCCAGGAATTATGTGCGATATACCGTTGGAAAGCTATTGACCTCTAGTATCCATGAAAAATATTTGAAAATTATTTCGGTGTCCCGATTCCAAAGTCAAATCTTGGTCAAACTGGTCAAACCTGGGATTCCCGGGATGTTCTGGGAACCTTCGGGAACTCCCAGGAGCCGACGTTTTCGCTCGATTCTCTTTTAAACTCATTTTAATACTTTTCTAATGATTCCGGTGAATTCGGACGATTTCGGTCAAACTTGGTCAAACTTGGTCAAACTCTGGTCAAACCTTGGTCAAACCGGTCAACGGGGACTTTCGGGGAACTTCCGGGACTTCCGGGGGTCTCTGGGAGCTGACGATTTCATCCGGTTTTACTCAAAAACTCATTTTATCATTTTTCTTACGACATAGCATGTTTTCAGAACTTCGGGACCAAATCTGGGAGTTTTCGGGCTTTTAGGGGCATTTTGGTCACTCTGAGCATTCTGAGAGATAGAGCTGACTTCCAGGAGTCCTTTTGAGTCTTTTACGATCACTGTGAACCACCAAGCTATGGGTCTCCTAAATCTGATAGCCGACAAAATGGGGTGTCTACAAGGTCAGGTTCGACCCGATGGGTCTTTTGGTTGGGTCCCTTTGTTTGTGTTAACGGGTTACCCGTTTAGTCTCGGGTCGGTTCGGGCCTGACCCGTCGGGTCTAAGATATTATTATTATGATTATTATTATTACTATTATTAGTATTAATGGATTTTAAATGATTTTAATTATTATAAATAGTATTAAAATGTATTATTAGTACATTTAAATTATGGAATATTATTATATAACATTTTATATATTCTGAGAGTAATTGTATTATTCTAAAAATATAATTAGTATTTATTTATTAAATAAATAATAAATATTAGTTTTAAATAGTAATTAAATAAATAGTAGATACTTACATGTATTTATAAATACTCTCAAGCTATGGAGTATTAGTATATAATATTCCTAATGTACTGAGTATAATTATATTATGGTAATAATATGATTATTAATTATTTAGTAATTTATAAGTATAATATAAATAGTTTTAAGCGTATTTAAATGGATATTAAATACCTGTATATATTTATAAACTCTAGAAAATTAGGGTAATGACCCTGGGAATATTTTATTATATATTGTAAGTTATAAAGATATAATATTATAGTCTAATATTTTCAATAATTAATAAGGAACTATTTTATGAGTATATTAATTATTAAAAATACTAAATGAACTCCAAAAATTATGAAATAAATACTGGTAGTGTATTTTAATATCTAATATTTAATAAAAATACTTCTAAGTACTGATTTCTCAGTAGAGTTATAAGTATGTATTTAAATCCCTTTTTGGGTATTTTCTGATATATATTATCTTCAACAATTCATAATAAATAATCTAGGACTTCGAAAAATACGCGGTCAGTTTCTAGAGTCTTAGAATAAGGTCTAGATCGTTTTCCTTAAGTTTGGTGACCTTTCGACTCGGTAAAAAATACAGTTTGTTTTTAGGGCCTACGTTAGTCTAGAAAGCCCTACATATTACCTCGTACAACACGACGGACTCCGATTTGAGTCTAGTAAATGGCGTTGGACTTAGAATGACACGTAAATCACTACCTTGAGGTTTATAACCTCATTTGGTAAAATTACCATTTTGTCCCTGGAGTTGCACTCACTCTTTATTATTGTTTCTTCCGTTTATTATTATAGAACTTGACGTTTATCTACTTTCTGAGGATCGGCGACTCGAGGTGAGTTTTCTAACCTCACTCTAATCCTAATAAGGTTAAATTAAGATGTTTAAAAGTTATCGGTATGATGTTTTGTATAAGTAATATGCTTATTCATGAATAGTTATAAGACTATGCAAATCATGTTATGGTAGTGCTATCGCATACGTGAGCATGTTAAGGGTTTTATCTATATGATTATTGGTATCAAATCCATGTTATGTGATCTATGTTTTACATGTTATGTTTCTGTTGCTAACTATTAACTGCACATTTTACGATGGTTGTTAACTGGATTAGATAACGCATGCTATGTTAATAATAAAGAGAATGAAAGTGGTTTTGCATATGGGTATCGGTAGTGGACTCACTTGTATTTCATGACATGTGTTAGCATGCATTGTATGACAAAGAGAGGTGTTTGATGAGAATGTGAATGAGATGAGATATGTGAATGTGAAGGAGATGTGATTGCTAGATCCGTTGGATCAACGGCTGACGAGCCGGGTGGACATGAACGGTTAGGGTTCCTAGCGCGCCTCTCGCCGTTGAAGACGTCCTGTGATGCGCATACATGGTTGAAGACATCACATGTAACGTTGAAGACGTCCGGCTAGTGCTCTAATATACTCCTCAGCCGTGTAGACGACCGGTGAGAGTATACACATGGTTGAAGACGTCCCATGTGCCAGTTCCATTGTTTACAGATAGCGTGCACCGTGAAGACGTTCGGCTGTCTATCAAGGGAATAAGTATGAATCGGCTGTTATAGCATGTTATTATCCTTGATGTATCGCGTGTTGTCAAGTGGATTAGAAAAAGAAAGTGAATGATGAGATTGAATTGATGAGTAAAATGGTTTGGTTCGAAATGATTTGGTTTTGGAAAGTTTTGGTTTTAAAATGAAATGGTTTTGAAAAGTATCTGTTTTGAAAAGTAAGTGTCTTTGAAAAAGAGTTGGGAGTGAGTCGCATTGGTCATGCATTTGCACGCACGAGGATAAAATAAGGAGAATGTATTCTATGATGTTATGTTTATCTGTCTACCTGTCTTGTTGAGACCTCTGGTATGTCTGTGGTGAGAATGCGTCTTTTGATAAGAGATTAACCATATATTAAGATACTAAACTATGACGTGATTCGAGAGCTGTTTTGTATTTATTGATTATTGTGCGGTTAAGACTCTCACTCAGCCTTGTTCCAAGGCTGACGGCATGTTACGCCCTGGGCATTCCTATGCCCAGAGTGTTGCAGGTTTGGAGATAGATAAAAGAGTTCAGGATGCAGTGCCGTGCAGCTAAGGAGAGTAAAGCTTTGCCGAAGATCTGATAAACAGTTTCTCAAGTTTTTAAGCTTATGTAAATAGTTTAGTATGGTCTCTTGTGTTAAGATTGAGGTTATTATAACTCTTGTTTAATTTCCGCTACTGTATTTATACTCTGATAAGTTTAGGTCATGCTTATGCTTTAGCATTTGCCTTATGATTGTATTGTGCGGAGCTAGAAGGACAGGACGGTTAACAAACTAGTCACGTGTCCACGGAACCATAAAGAAAATTTTATTTTTCCCTATTTTTGGCTTACTTCGGGGCGTGATAGTGTTTTAGTGGTATGAGAGCCTAGATTTAGGCATTTACCGTCTGTCCAACACTCTTAAGCTATGAACCTTAAAATAATTCTTTTGGTTAGAACCGGTACTAAGTTAGTTTTCTGCGTTGGGCGGGGTAGTACAGAGGTTCAAGTAGAGCATGACCCAATGGATGGAAAGTACAGAGCCACCCTACAGAGACAGACTCCTTCCAGAGGATTAACTCATATCGGTGCCACTGTCAAGCACAGTGTTCGCTAGAGGATAGACAGATTGAGTTATTGTTTCTCCCATGAGAGACATGTTCTAGAGTTAGCATATCATATAGAAGTAGCACCGCGCTTGCTGTCTCCTGAGATGGAGGATATTTCTCATGCCCTTAGAGACCTTGCGATCCATGACTAGGACGAGCCTCACAAGGACATAGTACATTTTGTTACACCCGTAGGTTCTGATGATGACTCAGATGACGATCAAGATGAAGACCCACTAGCAGAGCCTGAGATGATAGAGGACCTTGATTGGCCCCTAGAGCCAGCCTGGGATGCATTTATAGGTATTCCTCCGATTGACTTTCCGCCATCCAGTGACTTAGGAGAGGTGACCACGGGCTCTATTGTTAAGAGAGATGGAGATTGGACCCTTAGCTAGTTCATCTTATGTTTATTCCACTTCTTTTGATGTATTCCAGACTAGTAGAACTGGCATTCGTACTACTATTGTACCTTTTTATATTTTGATTAATAATAGTCTGCTTGCGACTTAACTTAAATATAATTGTATGGATGAGACGAATTCTTACTTTTAATTAATTGCTAATCTTACATCTTACATATGGTTATTACTAATAAGAATATAGGATGGACCATTGGTCGATAGATGTTTAGGCACTGATGAACTTCCTGAGATGGATCTCGGAACAGTCAGCTCAGCCTAGAGTCTAGAAAGACCAAGGATAGGAATGCCTTACCCTTGATCCTAGTAGTAGTTGTGACAACCATTATATGTTAGAAATCTCTGTTGACTCGATGAACCGTTACTGTTACTTATTATGTGATCAAATGAGGTAAGATAAGGTATTGACCTAATAGGTATCAACTCATAGGTATAACCCTTGTTAGCATACATCATGGTTAAGAGAAAACGGAATGCTTAGAATCCATCCAACGGACCAACAGATGTGATACCTCCAGTAGTGGACCCAACAGGATTTATATGAGCTCTTGTCCGACGTGTGGAGCAAGCAAGTGATCACCTGGACCTCGTCATCAACAATGGAAATGCTCGTCAGACAGGAGATAAACTGCTTGAGAGATTCTGCGCACTTCAACCAGGAACTTTCACTGGAATGACAGAAGCATGGGAAGCTGAGCAATGGCTTCGTGATATGGAACGAATGTTTCAAGCCATTGAATGCAACGAGACGGAGAAAAGACGCTTGACTATTTTTCAATTGACGTATTCGGCAGCAAATTGGTGGGAATCTGTTGAAGCTACGATAGGCGAAGGTGTTGCAAGGAGAATGACATGGGAAGCATTCAAGACGAAATTCCTAGCAAAGTAATTCCCAAGGACGGAAAGAAACAAAAAGAAAAAGGAATTTCTAGAACTAATTCAAGGCAACATTACGGTACAAGAATACACAGCAAAATTTGAGAGACTATCGCGATTTACTCCTTACATGGTAGATACTCAGCGAAATAAGACACTACAATATTACGAAGGACTTAACTCAGACATTCAAAAGATAGCAGCAGTATACCTCGACCAAGCATTCAAAGAAATGGTCGAATTAGCCACACAACTAGAGAACACAGCCCTGAACAGCAAGAAACTAGAGAGCCACCAACAAAGAGGAAAAGATAACTGGTTCCAGGCAACCAACCCAGGAGGAAGTCGAAGAAGCAATCAAGTGTCACGGGCAATAACTCGAATGCAATCTGTAATCACCAGAGGAAACTCTGAACACATCCAGAATTATAACAAGAGACAGAAAAGCAATGATAGAAAAGTTAGTCAGATAGCCGTTCAGACACACACAAAGCAACGTGACATCTGTTACAACTGCAGAACATCTGGACATCACTCCAAAGAATGCACAGCACCGAAACAACTCACAGGGCAACAGTGCAGTGTTTCAATTGTGGAAAGGCTAGACATGTATGCTAAGATTGCCTCAAACAAGAAGTTCAGAATAGTGCTCCACCAACACAAAGATCCAGAAAGAGAACTCACAGATCAGTGAATCAATCCCAGCACTGAACAAAAGAGAAGACCGAAGGAACCATACCAAATGCCAGAACTTTGAAACTTATATGGTGATTGTATTATAGAATGGTTGGGACATTCGAGAGAAATTAGGAGAAGGACTTGATGAATCAATTGATGGAAACCTCACAACCTTAGAATCTGAGATGAGATTAGAACCTTGTACTTTTTGAGACCTAGCAAACTCTAGATTTCGGGGACAAAATCCTCTAATAAGGTGGGTAGAGATATAGCACCCTGAATTTCTCACAGAAATTCCACATAGAACTAGAAATAGTGACATCACCATGCTGACAATTACAGAAGGTCCATTAAGATGACCTTAATTAGAAATCTCTATTGGATCCTATACTAATCGTCTTTACGATGACGACGTTAGTAATAATCTAGTACCTGGTAAAATAGTCGTATCCTTTGCATTTTAGTTCTATTTTAGAATTCATAGACATAACCACAAATGGATTAGAGTGGTCATAGCTTCGACGTTACATTTTATTTAGAATCCATAAGACAACTCACACCTAGGGCTTGTGCACAGCCTCGTACATACGTCTTCTCATTTGTGCACACACATTCCATGCAATTCACTTACACTAGGACGCAGACATACATCCCAGTGCACTTACCCGAGAATGGGACCCACACCACCACCCTCATTTATTCCCTACTATCTACTCTTGGACACACACTAACACCCATATGAGTATACATTAGTGCACCTACTACACTTGATTAACTTCCCCTCACCTCCTCTATATAAAGACCATCACCCCTCCCCCCTCATTTGATCCTCCCTTCCAGCCCACAATCTGTCTATACAGATTGTACATAGAGAGAGACCCCGAGAGTGTTAGTGAGAGTGAGAGTGCACTTAGAGAGGAAGAGATCAAGACACCACACACAAACATATATTGTTTACACCCACACACCCCTCTCTTCACCATCTCTGTCCACTCTCTCTCTCATACCCAGTACACCCACGTGGACCAGAAAGAAGGAGGAAGAAGAAGAAGAAGAAGAAGAAGAAGAAGAAGAAGAAGAAAAAGAAGAAGAAGAAGAAGAAGATCGGAGGAGAAAGAGAGAGATCAGAGAAGATTTAAACTACCAAAGGTAAAACCCAACCCCCATTGTAATTTCTGGACCCTTCCATATCTGTTAGGCATCCCTAGGACCACATGCATGTTGCCCAAACAGAGTTTAAGGCTCGGTATAAACTTCGGCGGCCATTAGAGCACCACCTTGAGAGCTTGATTTTTCCAATCTCAACCAAAACACCCCAAAGCTATACCATTGTGACCCCCTAGAACCCAGAAAGATCGCCTATGAACAGCTTTCGAAGTAACATTTTTGCTAGGCCATGCAGGCCATTATCCACATTTTTTGACCGAAAGGATAATCTCGTGGTTTGAATAGAAAACGAATACACTGGGTCTTCAGCTTCTAGTGTGTGGTAGAGGGGCCTATTCCGGTCTTTTTCCCGTTGGAATCAGAGATTTCTATGTAGAGAAGAGAGAGAACCAGGTCTCTAAAGTTTCCCGGCGAGCACGGACGGCGCCGGCGGCGTCGGGGTTGGCTGGAGAAGAAGAAACCCGTATGGGTTTCGGGTTTTAACACCCGGGTTAGGGTCGGGTAAGGGGCGGGTTGGGATGTGTGAGCAAGGGAGTCAGGGTTTGGGTTTGGGCCGGGTTAAATTAACCCATGGGCCTGTTAGGGATATATACTAAAAGCCATGCTTTATGTAGTTGATTTATTATTCATTTAATAAAATCAGTTGATCCACTTTTATGAGAATCTGTGTGGGCAATGTTTGTATTATATTATTTATTTAATATTATGCATGTGTGTCTCTCATTCTATATAGTAGGTGGTTTGGTGTGTAGAGTTCGGCTTACACACGGAAGATCAGGCCATCAGATATTATAGAATGTAAGATTTTGGTTTACAGTCTTAGATGGGATTGGACACACCATCGGTAGGACTGCAGCATGGTGTTGTAGTAGGTTTGTCTTGACTACGGGAAACGGTATAGTTTCAACTCACTATGCTGGTACACTTTGTGTATTAAACGGGACTGACTTGGGGTAATTATCTTTATACTGACTTATAAGATAATTAATACCTCATGGCTATTATGAGTGCTTATGCTCTAAATCCTAAGTTAATTTGTAGACACGTACATTTGATATTTACACTTTGATCCATAAAAGGGTGAGATCCTTAAATGGGTCAATATCTCATTGGATTGGGTGGCAATATTAATTGTGTGGTGTTTATTAATTAATGATGGAATCCATGTCTCAATTTTGGGATTGATGATATCCCCTTGAGAAAGCTTATAAGATTTGATTATGTCAAACCCTGTAGGTGGATTTTGTATCCGACATATCAGATAAGTTAAGTAGAGGATCTCAAGGAATTTTAAGAAATTAATTAAATATGATTGTCAGTAATTATATTTAATTAATGGATATCTGTAATCTTAACATGGGGAGATAATAAGCATTTAATAACATGGAGCTCGAAATATATTTTGAGATAAGGGTAGGAGTGCAATTATAATTCTTTAGTGGTATGAATTATAATTTATGGAAATAGGAATCTGATTCAGTTCGAATTAGGGTTTCCTAATTCCATAAGGAAGCCTATTCCTTATTGACTTCTTATGGTCACTATCGTAGCCTATATATATGCTGCCTTGGCTCTTCTCTCAGGTTGCATGATTTCATATTCTAAGCTTCCTTTGACCTCCTAGCTTTCTTCTAGAAGGGTTTCCACCAAATCCTAGTCTCTGTGAGCATTCAAGAGACATAGGAGTGTAGATCGCTAGCGTCGGACAACGCTCACTAAAAGAGCTTCGGACTGCTCGATACTGATCGAAAGTTGCTGAATTTTTTACACAACGTTCCTGACGTCGAGACGGAGCTGCTGTTAAAAATTCAAGTAAATCGGAGATCGTTTGATCCTCCTGACGAACACATCTTTGTCGGATCAATGTGATCAGGATTGAATCGTCATAGCAATCAAAGAGAGTGTTATAACTGGGAATAGAAAATAGAACGTAAAGAGGGAAGAGCAGAAAACTAAAAGGATTTCGAAAGAGCCCACACTCAGTTCGATATTCTGGCAGCAAAGGAATACGGTAGAAGATCGTGAGCTGTTATCGAGCCCGTGTTCTCGATTCATCTACTACAGCAATCCAATTTTGCAGTTCAAGGTAACCCTAGTTCCGCCCTTGTAGGGTTATTATAGATTTCATGAAATTTTTTGCAGTACCAACTTATACGCACTGTCAACGGATTCTGGGAAAGCAGTTTCCTAACAGTGGTATCAGAGCAACGTTGATTCTGCGTATAGGTTGGAGGCAACCATGTTGTCCAATAAAATAGATCTTATGCTTGTTTTGATGGATGGATAGAACGTAGAGCTGTGCTAACCCTTGTTTTGCAGCGTTCTTATTCCACTATTATGGTCACTGATTTTGTGTGATTGGATCCCACGATGGTTTTATCTGTGGTTAATTTTGCTGTTTTAATATAGCATGTGAACTCCTTTATGGAGGCATAGGATTTGTGTGTATTGGATCCCACGCTTGATTGATGTGTGGTTAATTTACTGCAAAGAAATAGCATGTGAACTCCTTTATGGAGGCATAGGGTTTGTGTAATATATCTCAAGTAAATCCATGAAGACAGTTCGTGAAGATAGTTTACAAGCAATTTCAGAAAGCAATCTAGAGGCAATTTCTGTAGGCTATTTCAGAAAACAGTTCTGGAAGGCAGTTGCGTAGTTGCGACATAGAGTTGATCGGGTTCAATGAAGATTTCTTCACAAGAGTTGCTGCTTGACCATAATAGTGGGATTCCTATTTTATTGTGGTTTCCTTATTTATGTGTGATTGAATGATTATTATTGTTTCATGTTTAATGAATAGGACAACATGGATAATTGTTCCTAGACCTATTTTAGATGTCTAGCTGCATGTTTAATTTATATTAATTTAAATTGATGGACAACTACATGTGTATTTAGAAATAAAACTAATTCCATAATTTGAAAACATAAGTACTTATTTTCTAAAATCATGAGAATAGAATGATTTTATTATCTACACATGTGGGTTTCACAAGTAAGGATGAATTAATCCTTGTCAAGTATTCCATCATTTTTTATTAATTAAATTAAAAAGTTTTTCTAAAAAATTATAACCCTCAATTTTTTTTAAATTCTAAGTGGGAGAGGGAATTTATCAAGTATAAATCCCATGGTCCCCATCACTGGTTTGTAGATGATATGATTAATTTTGTGTGATGGCTCTAGTGTCATCCTCCCTATCGGACGTAGTTGATCGTGGAATCATCAGTACAAACTTCTTTAAAAGAATGTTTTGGGTGATTGTTGGTGTGGGTCACCTCTCCATCAGAGGTGTTCCTCACAGAACTCTTGACCTAGAATTAAGTGATGGTATACACTTAGCTATAAATAATAATATCCTCTCCATCTGAGTCACTGTTATTATTTATAGGACCAAAGCAAGTCCATAGTTTAATTTTATTAGGCAAAGTACATTGCCTGGATAGTAAAATTAAAAGGCAATTGTCTATCTGAACAAATGATGGATAGTATATGGTTTCCCATCGAGTCATACTATTCACGGTGTATCAGGTTGCTGGCGGATTCCTTTCAAATATGGTAGAGGGAACCAATATTTTCAAATCGAATCCATAGTAATTTTTGCCCAAACGTAATTATTTATGTTGTGTGATTCTCAGGCTTTTAAATGGGTACTTTCAATCCACTTGCTGTTATACTTAAAGAAAACAAACTTACTGGACCAAACTATATAGACTGGAAAAGGAATTTGGATATTGTGTTAACTGCTGAAGAGTACAAGTTTGTGCTTACTCAAGTATGTCCTGAGCAACCTGGTGAGGGGGCAACCGCTGAGGAAACCCAGGCTCACAAGAAATGGGTCAAGGCTGATGAGATGGCGCGGTGTTACATTTTGGCATCCATGTCAAATGTTCTGCAACATCAGCATCAGTCAATGACCAGTGCCTATGACATGATGGAGAGCCTCCGAGAGATGTCCGGGGATCAAAGTCGTGCTGCTAGGCAGGTTGCTATGAAAGACTTGATGAACACAACCATGGCTGAGGGGACGCCTGTAAGGGATCATGTTCTTAAGATGATATCTCTTCTTAATGAACTAGAGATCCTTGGAGCTGAAATTGACGGGGAAACCTAGGTCGATATCGTACTCCAGTCACTGCCAGAATCTTTTAAGCAATTCCGCCTCAATTACAACATGAATAAATTTAAATATACCTTGGTGGAGCTGCTTAAAGAACTTCAGGCAGCTGAGGGTCTCAACAGAAAGTCAGGGAGTGCTCTTGTGTTTGAGAAAGGTTCTACTTCAAAGCCAAAAGGCAAGAAGAAAATGAAAAAGGCTCAAAAGAAGGCCGCGGGTCCTCCGCCAATCCAAAGGCCACGAGGACAACCGGGAAAGCCCAAAGGCAAATGTTTTGTTTGCAAGCAGCCAGGACACTAGAAGAAGCAATGTCCAGTTTATCTCGCCAAACAGAACAATCAAGGTAGATCTCATTTACTAGTTGTTGAATCGTGTTTAGCGGTCCGATCTACCGGTACCTGGTGTGTAGATACGGGAGCCACTGATCATGTATGCAATTCTTTGCAGGGGTTCCAGGGAACCAGGCAGCTCAGTGATGGAGAGATTTATCTATATATGGGAAATGCTACGAGAGTAGCAGCAGTTGCAGTAGGAGATCTACATCTTAGTTTTGGTAGAGATAGAATTTTAATATTAAGAAATTGCTTTTATGTACCTTCTATTAGAAGGAATTTAGTTTCAGTTTCTAGTTTAGTAAAGAATGGATATTCAGTTCATTTTAATGAAGTAGTAGTTATTAAAGAAAATAAACGTTTTATTTGTTCTGGTCAATTGGTGGATGATCTTTATATTATAAATCCTATCTCTCCTATGCTGCAACTTAATGAATTGAATAACACAAATAGTTTGCCGTTTAAGAGAAAAGAACCTTCGAGGATGAACCAAACGCATCTTTGGCACTTACGCCTTGGTCATATTAATTTGAAAAGGATTCAAAGACTGGTTCAAAATGGGCCATTAGGCTCATTGGAAGTGGAGGCACTTCCAGTCTGTGAATCCTGCTTGGAAGGTAAAATGACCAAGAGGTCGTTCTCAGCCAAGGGCTATAGAGCTAAAGAGCCGTTGGAATTGGTTCACTCTGATTTGTGTGGTCCTATGACTATCCAAGCAAGAGGGGGATTTGAGTACTTTGTCACTTTCATCGATGATTACTCAAGGTATGGGTACATTTACTTGATGCGGCGTAAGTCTGAATGCTTTGAGAAATTCAAAGACTTCAAGACTGAAACGGAGAAGCGTCTAAATAAATGTATCAAGACACTACGATCTGATCGTGGTGGAGAGTACCTCTTGGGAGAGTTTAGGGAATACTTATTGGAGCAAGGGATTACATCCCAATTGTCTGCACCCCGTATGCCTCAGCAGAACGGTGTGGCAGAAAGAAGGAACAGGACTCTTATGGACATGGTAAGATCTATGATGAGTTATTCGGATTTACCAATTTCCTTTTGGGGACACGCATTAGAGACAGCCGCATACATTCTAAACTTGGTACCATCTAAGTCAGTACCTACTACTCCCACAGAATTGTGGACTGGGCGAAAGCCTAGTCTGCGGCATGTTCGGATCTGGGGTAGTCCAGCACATGTGCTGAAAGGGAACGCAGAAAAGTTGGAATCAAGAACAGAAGTATGTTTCTTTGTTGGGTATCCAAGAGGAACTAAAGGTGGTCTGTTTTATAGTCCTAAGGATCAGAAGGTTATTGTTAGCACCAATGCCACATTCTTAGAAGAGGACTATGTTATGGACCACAAGTCCAGAAGCCGTATTGTTCTAGAGGAAATGAGAGGAAAGACACCGACATATACTTCTTCGATACCAACGGTACGAGAAGAAACACCACAAGGAAGAGTTATCGATATTCCATTACCACGTCGTAGTGGGAGGATTATCGAAACTCGTGTAGATCCTGAACCAACCATTAACACGCAGGTTCCTGAACCAGTACAACGTGTAGATAATGGTGTATTAGGTTCAGAATCTTCACAACAAAATATCAGTGATACACAGACACGGGTTGTGCCTCGTCGTAGTGGGAGGGTTATTATTCAACCTGACCGGTACATGTTCTTGAGAGAGTCATATGACCGGGTCCCTGACGAACAAGGTACCGACCCCTGTAACTACAATGAAGCACTCCAAGATAAAGATGCAGATCTTTGGCAAAAGGCTATGAAGTCTGAAATGGAGTCCATGTACTCCAATCAAGTCTGGGATCTTGTAGAACCACCTAATGAAATAAAACCCATTGGATGTAAGTGGATCTATAAGAAGAAGAGAGGAGCAGACGGTAAGGTGGAAACCTTTAAAGCAAGGCTTGTTGCGAAAGGGTTCACTCAAAAAGAAGGAATCGATTATGAGGAAACTTTTTCGCCGGTGGCAATGCTGAAGTCTATCCGGATTCTCTTATCCATTGCTGCACATTTCGATTATGAAATTTGGCAAATGGATGTCAAGACAGCATTTCTAAATGGAAATCTTGACGAGTGCATCTATATGATGCAACCAGACGGGTTCATTGTGAAGGGCCAAGAACACATGTTGTGGAAGCTTAAGAAGTCCATTTATGGACTTAAGCAGGCATCTAGGTCTTGGAATATCCGTTTTGATCAAGCAATCAAGTCTTTTGGTTTTGATCAATGTGCGGATGAATCTTGTGTGTACAAGAAACATGATGGAAGAGTGGTGGTGTTCTTAGTACAATATGTGGATGATATCTTGCTAATCGAAAACGATGTGGGGGTATTATCTTCTGTAAGGGTATGGTTATCCAATCAATTCGATATGAAGGACTTGGGAGAAGCCGGTCACATCCTAGGGATCAAGCTTTTGCGAGATCACAAGAATAGGATGTTGGGCTTGTCACAAGGCACTTATATTGACAATATTCTTGCAAGGTTTAGCATGCAAGATTCCAAGAAGGGATTCCTTCCCTTCAGACATGGAATTACTCTATCTAAGGATCAGTGTCCTAAGACACCTGATGAGATAGAGAAGATGAAGTCAGTTCCTTATGCCTCGGCAGTAGGAAGCCTAATGTATGCTATGCTATGTACTAGACCTGACATCTGCTTTGCTGTTGGCATGGTTAGTAGATATCAGTCTAATCCAGGGCAAGAACACTGGACTGCGGTGAAAAATATTCTCAAGTACCTGAAAAGGACTCGAGACTATATGTTAGTTTACCAAGGAGATAGTCTTGTACCCATTGGGTACACAGATTCTGATTTCATGTCAGATAGGGATTCCAGAAAGTCTACCTCAGGATATGTGTTTACCCTAGGAGGTGGAGCCATTACTTGGAGGAGTATCAAGCAGTCATGTATTGCTGATTCTACCATGGAAGCCGAGTATGTGGCTGCTTCGGAAGCAGCTAAAGAGGCCGTTTGGCTCAGAAACTTCCTTATGGATCTAAGAGTGGTACCTGCGGTACAATCGGCTATTACCCTTTATTGCGATAATAGCGGAGCGGTTGCTAACTCAAAGGAACCAAGGGCCCATAAGAAGGGAAAACACATTGAGCGTAAGTATCACCTGATACGAGAGATCGTGCAAAGAGGTGATGTTGAAGTGACCAAGATAGCATCAGCAAATAACCTGGCAGATCCTTTCACCAAGAGCTTACCGGCCAAGACTTTTGACAGTCATGTAGAAGGGATAGGAGTGAGGTGTGTCGCATCATGGCTTTGAGTCTAAGTGGGAGATTGTTAGGGATATATACTAAAAGCCATGCTTTATGTAGTTGATTTATTATTCATTTAATAAAATCAGTTGATCCATTTTTATGAGAATCTGTGTGGGCAATGTTTGTATTATATTATTTATTTAATATTATGCATGTGTGTCTCTCATTCTATATAGTAGGTGGTTTGGTGTGTAGAGTTCGGCTTACACACGGAAGATCAGGCCATCAGATATTATAGAATGTAAGATTTTGGTTTACAGTCTTAGATGGGATTGGACACACCATCGGTAGGACTGCAGCATGGTGTTGTAGTAGGTTTGTCTTGACTACGGGAAACGGTATAGTTTCAACTCACTATGCTGGTACACTTTGTGTATTAAACGGGACTGACTTGGGGTAATTATCTTTATACTGACTTATAAGATAATTAATACCTCATGGCTATTATGAGTGCTTATGCTCTAAATCCTAAGTTAATTTGTAGACACGTACATTTGATATTTACACTTTGATCCATAAAAGGGTGAGATCCTTAAATGGGTCAATATCTCATTGGATTGGGTGGCAATATTAATTGTGTGGTGTTTATTAATTAATGATGGAATCCATGTCTCAATTTTGGGATTGATGATATCCCCTTGAGAAAGCTTATTAGATTTTATTATGTCAAACCCTGCAGGTGGATTTTGTATCCGACATATCAGATAAGTTAAGTAGAGGATCTCAAGGAATTTTAAGAAATTAATTAAATATGATTGTCAGTAATTATATTTAATTAATGGATATCTGTAATCTTAACATGGGGAGATAATAAGCATTTAATAACATGGAGCTCGAAATATATTTTGAGATAAGGGTAGGAGTGCAATTATAATTCTTTAGTGGTATGAATTATAATTTATGGAAATAGGAATCTGATTCAGTTCGAATTAGGGTTTCCTAATTCCATAAGGAAGCCTATTCCTTATTGACTTCTTATGGTCCCTATCGTAGCCTATATATATGCTGCCTTGGCTCTTCTCTCAGGTTGCATGATTTCATATTCTAAGCTTCCCTTGACCTCCTAGCTTTCTTCTAGAAGGGTTTCCACCAAATCCTAGTCTCTGTGAGCATTCAAGAGACATAGGAGTGTAGATCGCTAGCGTCGGACAACGCTCACTAAAAGAGCTTCGGACTGCTCGATACTGATCGAAAGTTGCTGAATATTTTACACAACGTTCCTGACGTCGAGACGGAGCTGCTGTTAAAAATTCAAGTAAATCGGAGATCGTTTGATCCTCCTGACGAACACATCTTTGTCGGATCAATGTGATCAGGATTGAATCGTCATAGCAATCAAAGAGAGTGTTATAACTGGGAATAGAAAATAGAACGTAAAGAGGGAAGAGCAGAAAACTAAAAGGATTTCGAAAGAGCCCACACTCAGTTCGATATTCTGGCAGCAAAGGAATACGGTAGAAGATCGTGAGCTGTTATCGAGCCCGTGTTCTCGATTCATCTACTACAGCAATCCAATTTTGCAGTTCAAGGTAACCCTAGTTCCGCCCTTGTAGGGTTATTATAGATTTCATGAAATTTTTTGCAGTACCAACTTATACGCACTGTCAACGGATTCTGGGAAAGCAGTTTCCTAACAGGGCTAACTTAAGTGGGACGACGTCGTTTGGCGTCGGGTTGGGGCGTCGGGTTAATGGGGCTGGCCAGGTTGTGAGTGGAAGTGGTTTGGGTTTGGGAAAGGATCGGTTCGGGTTTGGTTTAGGGCTTGGATTATGGGTAAGGTCAGTTTGTTAGTGTTATTGGGTCACGGGTTTGGGTTTAGTTTGACCCGAATGGGTTTTAGGTTGGGTCTCTTTGTGAGTTCATATGGACTATCCAAATTAGTTCGGTTCGGGTCAGGTTCGACCCGATGGGTCTTTTGGTTGGGTCCCTTTGTTTGTGTTAACGGGATACCCGTTTAGTCTCGGGTTGGTTCGGGTCTGACCCGTCGATCTGAGATTTTATTATTATGATTATTATTATTACTATTATTAGTATTAATGGATTTTAAATGATTTTAATTATTATAAATAGTATTAAAATGTATTATTAGTACATTTAAATTATGGAATATTGTTATATAACATTTTATATATTCTGAGAGTAATTACATTATTCTAAAAATATAATTAGTATTTATTTATTAAATAAATAATTATAATAGTTTTAAATGGTAATTAAATAAATAGTAGAGACTTATATGTATTTATAAATACTCTCAAGCTATGGAGTATTATTATATAATATTCCTAATGTACTGAGTATAATTATATTATGGTAATAATTTGATTATTAATTATTTAGTAATTTATAAGTATAATATAAATAGTTTGAAGGGTTTTTAAATGGATATTAAATACCTATATATATTTATAAACTCTAGAAAATTAGGGTAATGACCCTGGGAATATTTTATTATATAATGTAAGTTATAAAGCTATAATATTATAGTCTAGTATTTTTAATAATTAATAAGGAGCTATTTTATGAGTATATTAACTATTAAAAATACTAAATGAACTCCGAAAATTATGAGATAAATACTGGTAGTGTATTTTAATATCTAGTATTTAATAAAAATACTTCTAAGTACTGATTTCTCTATGTAGTTATAAGTATGTATTTAAATCCCTTTTGGGGTATTTTCTGATATATATGTATATATATTATCTTCAATAATTCATAATAAATAATCTAGGACTCCGAAAAATGCGCTGTCGGTTTCTAGAGTCTTAGAATATGGTCTAGATCATTTTTCTTAAGTTTGATGACCTTTTGACTCGGTCAAAAATACAGTTTGTCTTTAGGGCCTACGTTAGTCTAGAAAGCCCTACATATTACCTCGTACAACACGACGGACTCGGATTTGAGTATAGTCAATGGCGTTGGACTTAGAATAACACGTAGATCACTACCTTGAGGTTTTATAACCTTATTTGGTAAAATTATCATTTTGCCCCTGGAGTTGCACTCACTCTTTATTATTGTTTCTTCCGTTTATTATTGTAGAACTTGACGTTTATCTGCTTTCTGAGAATCGGCGACTCGAGGTGAGTTTCCTAACCTCGCTCTAATCCTAATAAGGTTAAAATAAGATGTTTAAAAGTTATCTGTATGATGTTTTGTATAAGTAATATGCTGACTCATGAATAATTATAAGACTATACAAAGCATGTTATGGTAGTGTTATCGCATACGTGAGCATGTTAAGGGTTTTATCTATATGATTATTGGTATCAAATCCATGTTATGTGATCCATGTTTTATATGTTATGTTTCTGCTGCTAACTGTTAAATTCACATTTTACGATGGTTGTTAACTGGATTAGATAACGCATGCTATGTTAATAATAAAGAGAATGAAAGTGGTTTTGCATATGGGTATCGGTAGTGGACTCACTTGCATTTCATGACATGTGTTAGCATGCATTATATGACAAAGAGAGGTGTTTGATGAGAATGTGAATGAGATGAGATATGTGAATGTGAAGGAGATGTGGTTGCTAGATCCGTTGGATCAACGGCTGACGAGCCGGGTGGACATGAACGGTTAGGGTTCCTAGAGCGCCTCTCGCCGTTGAAGACGTCCGGTGATGCGCATACGTGGTTGAAGACGTCCCATGTAACGTTGACGACGTCCGGCTCGTGCTCTAATATACTTCTCAGCCGTGTAGATGACCAGTGAGAGTATACACATGGTTGAAGACATCCCATGTGCCAGTTCCATTGTTTACAGATAGCGTGCGCTGTGAAGACATCCGGCAGCCTATCAAGGGAATAAGTATGAATTGACTGTTAAAGCATGTTATTATCCTTTATGTATCGCGTGTTGTCAAGTAGATGAGAAAGAGAAAGTGAATGATGAGATTGAATTGATGAGTAAAATGGTTTGGTTCGAAATGATTTGGTTTTGGAATGTTTTGGTTTTAAAATAAAATGGTTTTGAAAATTATCTGTTTTGAAAAGTAAGTGTCTTTGAAAAAGAGTTGGGAGTAAGTCGCATTGGTCATGCATTTGTACGCACGAGGATAAAATAAGGAGAATGTATTCTATGATGTTATGTTTATCTGTCTACCTGTCTTTTTGAGACCTCTGGTATGTCTGTGGTGAGAATGCGTCTTTTGATAAGAGATTAACCATATCTTAAGATACTAAACTATGACGTGTGTCGCGAGATGTTTTGTATTTATTGATTATTGTGCGGTTGAGACTCTCACTCAGCCTTGTTCCGATGCAGTGCCGTGTAGCTAAGGAGGGTAAAGCTTTGCCGAAGATCTGATAAACAGTTTCTCAAGTTTTTAAGCTTATGTAAATAGTTTAGTATGGTCTCTTGTATTAAGATTGAGGTTATTATAACTCTTGTAATTTTCGCTACTGTATTTATACTCTGATAAGTTTAGGTCATGCTTATGCTTTAGCATTTCCCTTATGATTGTATTGTGCAGAGCTAGAAGGACAGGACGGTTAACAAACTAGTCACATGTCCACGGAACCATAAAGGAAATTTTATTTTTCCCTATTTTTGGCTTACTCCGGGGCGTGACAAAGTATATTTTTTATTTTTTGATTATTTGTTTCAAGAACAATTCATGTCCCCCTTCTAGACTAGGAAAACTTGATTACTTGATATGTGATTAGACTATTTTTCCTAAGTTTGTTTTGTGTGATCTTTTACTTTATGTTGTGTGATACTTGGCTTAAATCTTGAGAATGATATCTTATCTTTTGATCTTCCATTTCAAAATTCTTGTGCAATGTAATATACTTATCAACATATTAACTGATGAACCAAACATAGTATGAGATGATTATTCGGATGCTAATTGAGGCCCGTCGAGAAACAGGGCGAGTTGAGGGTATTTTAGTCGTGACAATGGCTCCTGCCTCTCTCGTACCAAAACACCGAGCCAAGTTCTTTGGTTATGAAGGGCCGATACCCTTTATCCGTTTGGGTGAGTCAAAATTAGGTTTCTTGGTTCCCTGAAGACTAAGTGGTGACTCTGTATCTATTTCACAAACTTTTTTTTAAAATGTTTCAAAGGAAAATCAATTCTGAAACTCGGAAGGGGGTGGACCCCGGAGGCCGCGTGCCCACACCACTCCAATATGAGTCTAGCATACAAGATCTCTGATAGCTAACCAAATATGACCTTGCATTTTCAAATATTTTAAGGATGAAAAACAACCTTCCTCACTTTACACCTGCTTTCGGCATTTCATTAATGACTACCCCAAATAGGGATTTCAATAAGACATTCTCTAATCGTGGAAATTCTAACAATTTCATAACTCCTAAGCCAATGCTATGAATGCTTTGTCGACTTGGTGATTATGAAATGCTATTAAGTGTGATTATGCATCTACAATGTCATTCTAAAAATTCAATGCCAAGAATATACACATGGTTGATAATGATATCAACACTAAATAAATGGGGGAAAACATACAAAGGCACAATCATCAACTTAGCCAAATACGAGATTACCAACATCAATAATCATTAGAAGCCATAGCAACTAAATGACATTTAGGTTAAGCATGGATTCACTTAGGCACATAAGGGCATGTAAGAACTTAATCAAGTAATGTCGGAAAAATTCTAAAATAATATTAATAAAGTAATAGGTCTACATTGCACATAGCAAACCATGAAATTAGAAATAGGAGTGCACTTAGACAATGAAATCTACCTCTTGAGTATTTGAGCAAATACTCTCACCAAAAATGGGGAAATCATCAACGCTAGCAAATCCCATAAGCTATCAACACCTAGTTAAATAAAATCACTTTTAGGAATGGGAAACTAAGGTGTATCAACAAAATCAAAACTACCTCTTGAGTCCTTGAGCAATAAATACCAAACCATAGACTTTACGGACAATCTGAGAACATCGGTGGATAGCCCTTGTTCAATTAATCAAATTTGCCTTTAATAGTCTTGCTCCAAATATGGCTTGATGGTGTTCAAAATTGAGATTGAAGCTCTAAGCTTCCATGGAGGTTTTAAATCTCCAAACAAGATAGAGAAATGAGAGATATAGAGAGAAAAAGAAAAAATAAAGGAGAGAGAGAAGAGTGGTCGGCCTAATGGGAGAGGGGGGGAGAGAAAGAGTAGTCTCCAAAAGTAGATGGGATTAGGTGAAGGGAGTGTTAGGGTGTAGCACTCACATGCACAAGTCTCTCTACACACATATGTATCCACATGTGACCTAATTAATCAACTAGTGATACCACTTGGATAGAAAATAAATTTACTGTCCCAAATCAAGACCCATATTTGTCCAACATTACAAAAATGCCCTTAATTAATTTCTGGGTTCTTACAAATAAAACCACATGCTCCATAGGATTAATTTGTCCCTCATATAACTATTTACTTAAAATGGACTAGTAATACTATGTGGTTAAGCGTACCTAAACAGTAGACTATTCAATTAAAATGGATTATCAGTTCAATCTCACCTAATCCTACAATCAGTCATCGAAACAAACGTAGGTGTCACGGGAAGAATTAAACCATAAGCACTTTTGCATTTATAGTATCCAAATACTACAATTATCTTAGTTAATTCTGGTCATAGCCTATTATAATGATAAAAGCTATCACAATCACAAAAGCGTAAATTTTTCCAAACAAACTCTTAGTGACTATGGCCACGTTTGTTTCGTAGACGGGATTGTGGAGCTACTTATACCCTTCACTATTAAAGTGACTAATAATACCGCATCTCCCACATGATTAATTAGTTCCTCATCTAGGGGACCATTTAGTTAAAATGGACTATTAATCCCACATGGTTAAGCATACCCAAACAATGGACTATTTAATTAAAACAAACTATCAGTTCAATCCCACCTAATCCTATACTCATTCAACGAAACAAATGCAGACTATGTGTATAGGTGTCACGGGAAGAAATAAGGATGAAAAGTGGTAGGTCCCACATGCTTACCCAATTTAGGTGCTTGGGTGAGCAAGTTGTTCTCCATAAGTAATTGTTATTAGAATGCTAAATGAATAAAGATTGAGACACACCCAAAGACACAACTTTTGGGACACAACCCAATAGATGTGTCTATATCTCTCCTGTGATGTCACTGGACCCCCACACAGTGACATCACAAGAGAGATATAGACACATCTCTTGGGTTGTGTCCCAAAAGTTGTGTCTTTGGGTGTGTCCCAAGTATTACCCATGCTAAATATTTAATGTCATCATTTCACATGGAGCAAAAATTAGTGTAATTGTACTGTTATTGTTACACGAGTCAATCGTAATGAAAGTCATCCATTGAAATTCAGTATGAACACAATTGTTAACATGACTCTGAATTTTTGACGCTATACGGTTAAAATTACGGCTAAAACTATTTTACAACTCTATAATTAAACTATGTTTTTTTTTGTTTTTTTTTTTTTTTTGGATTATGTATTATTAATTAAAACATTTTAAGGCACTCAATTTGTAAACTCGTATCATTTAAGGACTATTGACAGTATCTCTACAACAGTGACGTTATTAAACACGTGAAGGGCAAATGCCTTGAACCTAAGTTTTTTTTTTGGGCCCTGTAATATTAAAGGTATGTTTGTATTGGTGAGGCATGTGATTCCTATATATGATCCATTCCGTCATTTCTCTTTGGATGCTGTTAACGATTGTCCATAAATGATAGGCTCTTACAAATTTTGGAGTTCAAGTGTTGCAATTAATAATACAGGGTCAACAATAAAATTTGAGTAAGTCATGCTTCCAAATTACTCTGTGTGGTCTCATTTTATGTGTCCAACTTTGCATTTTCAAATATTTTTTTTCAATATTTCTTTTAAGAAAACACAAAGGATTGCATTTACACACATGTAAGTAATGCTATTTTGATAAGTTATTTCCATCTCCATATATTCAAAATTCCTTGATGGAAAATAGACTTTTAATGGTAAAAAAAAAATGACACATAAAATGAATTGGATGAGTAACTATCTGTAGTTGTTTCCTTTTGCATAATTCTAACACATAAAAAGGATTGAAGAAGTAATTATATATAAGTTGTTTCCTTCTTCCATAAAATCTTTTTTAATCTAGAAAGAAAAACCCAAAGGCCAAAAGAACACCCAAAATAGGACAGCTCAAAACAAAGTAGCACCTAACACAGCCAGCCCAGCAACCAAAAACCTAATCAGCCAAACAAACACCAGCAAACAAACATCCAAAAGCCTCAAACCTAGTAGCCGAGAACCCAAAAGCACCCACCAGCACACCACAACACCCAACAAACGCTACCCACCGAGATTAAACCAAGGCCATCAAACCAAAAGACACAATCCAGTCACATTTAAAAGCTAAAAAAAGCTCAGAAAACCCAATAAACAAACTATGATCTTTACTCCATAATTCTAACACAAAAAATGGGACAAGTAGTTATTTATACGTTATTCTTCCCCAAAATTTCTTTTTCATATAATTTTTTTCCTTCTTAATAATTTTAAAAATATTATTGACTTCTTGTAATTGTTTGTATAAAGTCAGTTAGTCCACGTGAAAATTTTCATTTTCATACAAGTTTTCCCCTTCTCAGTAATTTTGAAAATGCTATTGACTTCTTTATAATTATTGGTATAAAGTCTTTCCCTTTTCAGTATTTTTGTAAATGTTATTAACTTCTTTGTAATTATTGGTTTTGTAGAGGCGGCAGTTTATAGCTTAGTCATTGAATTTAGCAAGTAATATTACCAAAAAGAACAAGTGAATTGGCTAATATCCCAAATTGACGAAATTGATTTCACTTTGCACGCATCCATAGGAACGATAAAGTCTTTTATAAGAGTAGATAGATATACATATATATAGTCGACTCTTGAACAGACGTCCAGACTTCACTTTTACGATGAATTTTCATCACTAAAGATGAGCAACACCATCGCTAAAAGCTGTGGTTCACTAAATAGTCATTTTTAGATATGATTTTTTCGTCGCTAAAAGCAAAGTTCGTAGGAAATTTTGTGGGTCGGGTCACCCATATATTGGACCTGGGGTCCAAATGGGCTCTACTCCAAGCAAGCCCATGACTTGGAAAACAAGTAGAGTTGTACTACCTGTATATATATGTTATGTATACACACAAGAGCAACCCTAAGGTTTCACACTTCCTCTCTCACGGCCATATCTCTCTCTCTCTCTCTAGATTTCTCTTCCTCTCTCTAGCCTAATCACAAAGGAGGCTTGAGATTTAGCATGTGAACTCAAGGGGGTTGCTTAGTAGTTGTCCTTGTGACCATAGCGAAGCACAAGGACGTACACAGAAGCTAGGTATTCGTGATTGGAGGATTCAATGGTGCGGGCTCGTAACAACGCCATATCGATCTGAGTTTGGGTAATCCGCTCAAGGTATGACTTAAACCCGACCCCTTTGCTTGTGTGCATAATTTTCCAACATTGTTATCAAAGCCAAGTTGTTAGTTTTCCCAATACCACGTCCACCATTAAAGATTTTGAAGGTTTTTCATAAAAACTTGACAAAACGATTTTTGAGTGGGTCTACATGAAAACTCCAATATAAGTTCAAATTTTGTGGTTGTGTCCCATACGGTCCCTAGAGTTCCTCCATAAAGTCTTATGGCTTGATTATCTCAAACGAGTGAGATATAGCAAAAACTAATTTTTGGGGTTTTCAAAATTGATATTTTTTCCCTACTTTGAGCCAACTCTCTGGATAATCTACATGTGCAATACCTCTATTTTTGTATGATCCTCTTCTACTCCATGAGAGCTTTCCAACCGTATATCATATGCAAAATTTTGCCAAGAAACGAAGACGCGGTACTATCAAGAACATAGCTCCTCGCACAGCCAATTTCTGTGTTTTTAGGTTTTGTTTTGGGAAAGATGAACCAGAGATTGCCATGCCCAGTCGCGCCAGAGAGAGTGGGGCCCACTCGCCAGCCATCGTTGGTCTGGTGACCATGTGTCACACCCCGGTATAGCAAAAATAGGGAAATTTTGAAATTTTCCACTTTTGGACCTGTGGATACGTGACAGTTGAATTACTGATCTATCCTTCTAACTCCGCATAAGTATTCTAATTAAGGGAAATGCTAAACATAAACATAACCACAACATAATGTAAACACTAAGAATTAATCCAAATTGAAACTTATCTTATCATCAAGTTATAATAGGAATAATGCAACTGCATGGTCTACTTGACTCCAACTTGTCTGAGACAAAATACATAATGATTACAAGATTCTAAACATAATTGTTATAACTGCTCGATAGCTCTCTCTGGTCTTCTTCTTAACTTTACCCTTCATTTACTCCTTAGCACCTCATCCTTGAGCTTATCCACTATACTTGCAAAACGTCTGGACATTGGATTATCTAGGGCATAATACCATCAGCTTGGATACAAGCTGAGTGAATATTCACAACATAACACCAAAATACATAACAACCACTCACTCTCGCGTTAATGTTCAGCATCTTAAGATGCGCCCAGTCTCTTATCAAAATACATTCCTTCCACGAGCATAATAGAGGTAATAAGAACTCAATAAACGAATCATTTACACATATCATCTTTAACATAAATTGAAACGTGATCTCATGAAACAACTCATAATCAACGACTCATAACCAGAAACATGATCTCATAAAATAAGTCATAATCAACAACTCATAACCAGCTATTAACGTTCTTGTTACTAGATTAACACTCATCTTTTTTTTCATCGTGCTCATGTATGCCACTGCGTATCCAATGCATTTTACCTCCCATCGGGATGCTGATTCTGCGACTTCCCAGATCATCCTATCTCCTCAGAAATATAATAAGAAATTCGAATAATAATATCTTTTTTCTAACAACGTCTCTGATCATTTCTGGCATAACATGCCCTTTCTGAATATACATATATAGCAGCAATAGAATGCTTCGCCGTCGGTATCTCTTACTCATATACATATTCTAGCGTATCTCGCCAAGTCCAAAGACTTCCAGCTTATCTAGCCAAGTCCGAAGACTACCAACGTATACCTCCAAGTCCGAAGACTTCCAGCTTAAATAGCCAAGTCTGAAGACTTCTAGCGTATACCACCAAGTCTGAAGACTTCCAGCTTAAATAGCCAAGTCCGTAGACTTCCAGCTTAAACAACCAAGTCTGAAGACTTTCAGCGTATCTCACCAAGTCCGAAGACTTCCACGTTCAACACCGTTGGAACAAATAAAGCTCGATAAAAGAAAACCCCGGCTCGTCAGTCGTTGATCACTACGGATTCGGTTGCCTCAATGGGTCTTACACCATTCAACTCGTTCCATAGAATCCAGACTATGCAATGCATACTGACACTGTGTCGTGAATGCTCGTGTTCACAATCCTCTACTCATTAACATTATCAGTCGTGACATGTATTATCGTTCTGAATATTCTTCATTTTATTTCATTATTAACATGGCATGCTTTATCACTTCTTTATTCATATTCATCTTACTACATTCTTCTAAGAGCTTATTATCATAAACAGTGCTAACATAAGTCATATATCTCTCAGCATGGATTGCTACCAACAAAACATATAGATAAAACCCTTGACATGTTCATATTCATAGTGTTAAACATTCATAGTGGTATAGCATGGGATTAATACAATGAATACCATATATATACGTACACATCACATACAAATTACTCCAGAAGCCCCTATTCATATGTAGAGTGAGGTTATACATGCTCACCTCAATATACCAACTCATACGGGTCCCCAATTGATGATCAGAACGAGATTTCTAACAAAGTATATGATGGAATCATGGTTAAACATGAACTCCTGAAGTGAGGGCATAATGGTAATTTTACCAAATGAGGGTATAGACCTCAAAGTAGTGATCTATGTATCATTCTAAGTCCAGTGCCATTGACTAGACTCAAATCAAAGTCCATCACGTAAAAGCTGGGTTTTCTATATACCAAAATGGGCCCTAAGGACAAACTGTATTTTTTGACCTCACCAAAAGGTCACCAAACATAAGTACAACGTTCTGGACATTATTCTAAGACTCTGGAAACTGATCGCATAATTTTCGTAGTCCTAGATTATTTATTATGAATTATCAAAGATAATTCATTTAAAAAATATTGTCGTGAAAGGACTTTTAATTAAATAATTATACTTAAACATAGAAACCAGTACTTGGGAATATTTTTATTAAATACTAGATATTAAAATACGCTCTCACTATTTATCTCATAATTTTCGGAGCTCGTTTGGTATTGTAATAATTGATATACTAGTAAAATAGCTCTTTATTAATTATTAAAAATACTAAACTATAATATTATACGTTAATAAATTATATTACAGCATCAAATACTCTTAGGGTCATTACCCAAATTTTATAGCTTTTATAAACATACATAGGTATTAATTAACTATTTAAATACCCTTTAAAACTGATGTTTATTATTTATATTAACCATATAAATAATAAACATATAATATAATAATATGATAATAACATACAGAGTATTAAGAATATTATATGATAATATTCTATAATATAAAATACTAATAGTATAATTATAAACTATTTATAATTATTAAAACCATTTAAAACTATTTACTACCTGATAATAACAATAATAATAATAATAATCTCAAGCCCAACGGGTCAAACCCGAACCGACCCTAACCGAATGGGCAACCCATATACTCACAAGAGACCCAATTGGGTTAGTCCGCTGGGTAAAACCCGACCCGAATACGAACAAAACCTAACCAAAACCTGGACCCATCTACACACACAACACAACTCGCCGAAAACCCTGTCCCCAACCTAGCATCAAACGACGCCGTTGGACTTAACAGGTCCACGGGTTTAACTTAACTCGACACGAACCGCTACCCATTGCCAAAAACAAACAGAACTTGACCCACCCATGACCCGACTTGAATCTAGGTCTTATAACCTAAACACCAACCATCTTCTCCGGCGAGACAGTGTCGCTGAAAATCGCAACTCGCTGGAAAACTTCTAGGCTTCATAACTTTCATGTTACTCCATGGAAATTGATGAATCCAACGGCTAAAGAACCAAAATTCACCGTCTACATCATACTCTAAACTGAGAGTTGGGCTCATTCATTTTTGGTTCGTACTAGTCAATTATTTTTTCGACTAAAATTAGAATAATCTCATGCATGGTCTACAAAACGTGCCTCAAATGAAAATCTGTTCAAAGGAGGGTATGAGGGAGTCATTCTGGTCAAATTGATACCACTTAGAGGTTGTTTGGTTGATCTTAAAAATCCAAGCTCCGGCGAGGGCTTTAATGGCAACCCAGAGTGCACAGAGAGCCTTAGGCTCTATTTAGGGCATTGTATGTGATACTATGGCCTTCTAGTGACATGCAGAGGTCTAAAAAATAACAAAGGGGTTGGGTTTACCTCAGGGACTTTGGTTTGTCTCTAACTCCTCCGATCAACTTCATTTCCTCTTTCTTCTTCATTTATTTTGCTCCTCCTTCTCCTCTGGTTCTCTATGTGTGTGTGTGTAAAAGTATAAGGCAGAGAGAGGGAATGTCAGTGAGGGAGATGTGTGTGTAGTGTTTGAACCGAGAATGTGGGTATGTGGGGTGTTGACAATATATGAGTGTGTGAGGGGGTTTCTCTCACCAAAAGTAGCTCTCTCTCTCTCTCTCTCTCTCTCTCTCTCTCTCTCTATACAAGTTGTTTGGATAGCTTGTGGGTGGGCTGAAAAATGAGAGTGTATGAGAGTTCAAGGGTGTCTATTTATAGAGAGATGTGGGTAGGGGGCATAATTGTCCAAACACTTGTGTGTGCACAAATAGGTGTATATACACATGTAGTATTCGTGTGTGTATGTCTAAGGGTAGATTGAGTGGGGTCCATGTGACTGTCTATTGATAGTGTGGGTCCCACTCTCGGGTAAATGCACTAGAATGTGTGCCTGAGTCCTAGTTAGGTGCGATACTGAGAGGATGAATACAGGTATACGTTTATGCATGTACGGGCTGTGTACGAGCCCTAAGTGTGAGTCTGTTGACACGAGAATTTTTCTGTGCGCTCTTGTGCAATACCTAAGTGTAGGTAGACGTGCAAGTAATATCTGGTAAGACCAGGTCGATCCCACAGGGAAGGTGTTGACCTATTGAATTAGACTAACCTCAAAAGAAAGCAAAATAAAATGAATAAGATTAAGCAATGGTGCGAAACACAAAGTTCCACAGCTAAGATTACTAATGAAAATAATTAAGATTAACTTAACGATCTAACTAGCTAACTAAAACAGTACTCTAAATTAGGATGTTAAACTTCTAAAAAGAAAGTGTTGGGATTACACGAATCCGCAGTAATCTAGCTGTCTACCATGCAGTTGCCTTGAAGCACAACGGAGTACATTACCCACAGTTTTCCGTATTCCTCTAAAGATGGAGAATCCATGGCCCTTTCATGACCGGGACCATATCATCACAATTAAATTAAAAAACGTAAAAGCGGTTTAATCCAATAGTTAAGACTCGCATCCTCAATGGTGTTAGCATTGAAGATGGTTTGCAAAATGTATTGAAAGAAAATGCCTTAGGGCCTTAGTTTTAAAAACTGTTTTGACAGACTGAGCATTTTTTTGGGACAGAATGATAACAACTCTTAAAACAAAAAGGTCCTGGAATACTGCAGGGAACATCCTCAAGAATCAGGGAGTTCGATCGATCGACGCGCTTTCGATCGATCGAAGACCTTCATCCCTCAATCGATCGAACTGACTTCGATCGCTTGACTGTCTCTGGTTCGATCGATCGAACTAACTTCGATCGATCGAACACAGCGATTATTCTGCTGCATGGCAGAGGCTGGAGATCACTGTTTCATCGTGTTCTCCCAACCTGGGACTACTCAGACATCGTCTGGAGAGTCACTGATTGATATTTAACGTAAAAAAACATTAACACCTTGTTTGGTTGCGAGTTTTTCATGGAAAATCTAAAAACTATGGTTTTGAAAATATTTAGCATACAATACCACAAAATGAGCGATTAAACTACGACTACCAAGTGCAGAATATAGATAGACAGTATATAGATAACCTGGAATGAAGAATACTTGTATTAAACTTAGAGAAATCCGGTTCACAATGCAAAACTCAATGGAAACCTACAAAAACACAGGTAAACTCTCTATCTCTCTCTCTAAAACTGTAAAAATGTAAAGTGGGCGTCCCTCTATACGTATACAATACACACATATATAAGAAACCTAAGAAACTAGGGTTAAAAACCCGCATCTGCTGCGTACACGAATGTTACTGAAAATACCCCGTTCGATCGATCGAACTGATCTCGATCGATCGAACCATTGAGCCTCAAACGCTTCAACACTCTTTAAGCGATCGAATGCTCGATCGATCGAACCTTCTTAGATCGATCGAACTCCACATTTCAGCTTTGACTTCTTTTGTTTTCATTCCAGCATTCCATGTATCCTGATGTCCATCTGTTCAGTCCACACAGCAGTGATCTGCACAAACAACAGCTAAAACAATACAACTTATCATAGATTAATCATATTGTATGAAAATTAGCCTTGCAATGCAAATTGCAGATAAAACGGGAAATTGTGATAAAAACTAATACAATTCTTCCTTTTAGCGCGGTTGTATTTTACAAATACCTCCGCTTTGCACAACCCCCAACTAGCTTATTGCTAGTCCCTAGCGATAAAGCGAAAATAAAATAAACTACAAACTCCTAAACTAATACTACCACAACTAAGAAAACAAAGGAAAACTAAAAACAACCTAAACTAAGATAGAAAGAAAGATCCTAACTCACTTTCGCAGGAATCGCGGTTGCATTTAGCAAATGCAACAAGCCGTTAAACCCCTAGGTTCCCCCTAGTGGACGAGTGTTGTCTCGTGAGGGTTTGCAGTGAATATACCCACAAAATTCTTCCAATTTTAAGCTCAAAAAGATTTAGAATAACTCGTAGAATTCCCCCTTCCATTCAATTGTTAATTAAGCTCCACAATAATATACTATCCTCTATCAACCCATGAAAGAGACCCACATGCTCCCCTATATCACCAAGTAAAATATAACAAATGTATTACCATCATGCACCCGTGTGTGTGTGAAATTAACAACCATGCGTCCAACCCTATTAAGAGTTATCTAGACTATTGTACTTTGGAAAACTTGCAGTTTTAGCTCAATTCTCACATTGGTCACACTCAAAAAGAACGTCTCTCAGAAACTTGCTTTACAATGATCGCACATCGTATGAAAGCTTTGATAAGGATGATATTATAAGTGCTAATGCTTTCATACTTGACTCTATGAAAAATGGACATTTAAGAGTGTATAGTCTCATGAATGGAACACTACTTACTAGAGGAGCGAAATACCGTGGATAACTCAACTCACACTTCCATGTTCAAATCAATTATTGAGAATCTTCAAGACTTTGACTTGCGGCTTTTATTTAGTAGGGGGGAGTGTTGTAGAGAAGAGTGTGCTTTTTAGTATGTAATGGAATTTCAACTTCTCTTTTTATTCTTTATTCTTTTCTCCACCCAATCTCCCATTCATTTCATATGCTTTTTTTTCTTCTCCTTCATTCATCATTTATTATTATTATTATTATTATTTTTTTTTTTAACCTGTCCCACAACTACTTCCTTCCATTTCACATACTTTGATGACTCATTCTCAACAAATATATCAAACGGCTCAATGAGGTCAAGGTATAGATCAAGGGTATAGATTCTTGTGATTACATTGGAAATATTTAATTGGCGTGGGATCAGGGATGAAACAATCCAATGAATGTAAGTGAAAGTTATATCAGGTAATAGAATGGGTAAACGATGGCTTGAATCATTTTCTCAACTTTCAATTTTTAGCACTTAAGTGTTCATTGAGTGTAATTGGTAAATCCTGAACGTTCTCCTCTAATAAACAGTCAAAACTTTTAAAGAAAACTGAGACTTAACAACGAATTCACCAAGTATATGCAAGAAAGACCATTCGACAATGTATGAGAATCCCCTCAGAAATGACGATTGGCTCAATAGCTTACAAAGGGTTATTAGCCTCCACTACTTGTTCTTTTCGCACAATATTCATATTAACTCAATTTTCAGGTTTTCTACATAGCTGCCAATTAGTGTGCAAAAGTGTTGGGTACATAATAGCTTCACAAATGCAATTCATTTCAGTGATACAGAAAACGCGTGGATTTAATCCATGAAAAGATGAGAATACTACAAATGTGTCATTGTCTAATCAACAAGCAGGAGAGATTATTCAGAGTTATTCTAACAATACAATTCAATAATAAAAATTTCAAAATTTTCAAAATTTTGACAGACTGTGTTCTTGTTAAATTTTAAAACATATCCAAGTGCTAAACCTATCTATTACGGGTGTATACCTATCTATTATCTCCTACCCCCAACTGAAAACAACAAAGTCCCCAGAAGTTGATTTTCAACAAATAAAATAGATGGGTATCACCTGTATGGAGCAAATTGATGATAGCAAGCATAGCAACCTAGCATAGAAAAACAGAACACAATCTCCAAAACAAACAGGATCAATAGATAAAAGTAACACGATAAAAACCATTATCCAAGCAATCTTAAACCACTGTAATATGAACAGAATAAAATAAAATAAAAGCAGGGATAAATACTGTCCATACAAAACCAACCAAATAGTCCAACCAAAACAACCAACCAGTCCAACCAACCAAAACCATACCCAAAAATAGTACAACAACTAACCAAAAACAAACAAAAACACCACCTCCCCAACTAAAACTAATCGACCCCGGACGGTGCGTCATCAGCTACATCAGAAGGGATATCGATGGGAGCAGGCGGCAACGAGGTAGTAGCAGGGGCAGCAGCAGATGGATCGGCAAGTGGTGGATCGGCTGCAGCAGAAGAAGTGGATGGACCTGTAGTAGCGGAATTCGGGGCAGCAACAGATGATGGATCAGTAGTAGGTGGTGCAGACGGGGCCATCGATGGATGCGGAGTAAAGTGAACAGCTGAATCGACCCCAATCTGAACCAATATGGACTCTAGCAGGGTCTGCAGATGGTCCATCCGGCCCTCGAGTCTAATCCTGGCCTCTCGCTCCTCCAATAGTAGCTCGTGAACTGTCGGGAGAGGCACAGAGGAAGAAGACTCTCCCTGGGCCTGAGTCTGCGACCGCTGTCGCAACTCAAACTGCCGAACCGCAGCAATCGGATCGTCCTCATCATCATCGGAATCAAGCTCCTCCACCTCAGTGGGTGTCCCTGAAGCTCATGCCTCCGTGTCCGTCCCACCACGCCTCTTCTTCTTCCCCCTCACCCGCGATTTCCCTTTTCCCTTTCGCTTCCTCTTCTGAGCGTCGGAGCGGCGAGCAGCCGCCTCGCTAAATCTGCGGGGAGAAGGGCGAACATCATCGCCAGCAAGCACGGGGAAACCGGCCTCAGCCATCACCCTCTAAATAGCCCAAGCACCCTTCAGGTGCTTCTTAGACGAGATAAAACGGGTGGGGTGGACCATAAAGTCAATATAGAGGCGTGGGATGCAAACTGGCTGTCCCGTCCCCACTGCATATAAGACTCGCGCATACCAAGCCGCGATCTTCTCTCGATAGGAAGTCACTAGGAGACAGTTGCTGAGGACCAGGTGGATCATGTGGTAGCCATCAGTGAGAAAGTGGTCCTCAATCAAAGCATCGCCATCCCAAGACGTAACAGCGCCTCCAGTAAGCTCACGGATAATAGTGGATGGTGGGGTCACTGGTGCATCAGGCCGGTGGGGGCAAACATAATCAAGTACCTCTGGTACCCCCAACGCAGCTGAAACGGTAGCGGGACTGATGATGAACGGGCGACTCCGGAAGAAAGCATGGTAGGTGAATGGTGCAACCGGGTCGCGGATCATAGTCGCACATGCACCTCGAATCCAGGACAGATTGACACTCTTGGCCAATGAAAGGAGATGGAACCAGTGAGGCATAGAACGGATCCGTGTCAAGAACCATGGGCTCTCCGTCCAGACGTACTCAATAGGGCGCTCGACCATCACCATCCTCGTCTGAAAGTACCCCTCGTACCATAGCCTATCCTCGTCATTCCGGAACCCATGTGCGGGTACCGGATCTGGTATAATAAGGCTGAGGGGCTTGGACTTATGATAGCCCGTCACTGGATTCATTGCGGCAGCCCTGAAAATAAGACACAACATGATACAGATAAGAATAGGGAGAAAAAGAAACAAAACTGCCACTGCTTGAGTTCGATCGATTGAACTGGGTTCGATCGATTGAACTGGAGTAGGCTTCGATCGCTTGAACATTGTTCGATCGCTCGAACAGTTCCCCTTCGATCGCTCGAAACCAGTTCAAGCGATCGAGCACAGCGATGTGCAGCAATCGCAGAATTGAAAATGAAACAACGAAAGGAACAGAAAAAAGATCTAGAAGTGAACAACTAAGACCAAGGGGACACCCCCTTGGGATTTCTAACAACAAGAGGGAAAACAAAAGTAAAACCAGTTGTGGGCCTACCTCGGTATAGAAGCACACAGTGGAGGTGGAAGGGATGTTGAGAAGACGATGAGGATGATCAGAGGGGTGATCTGGGCGTCTTATTGAGTGGAAGAACACGAAAATTGGCGAGTCGCCCACCCCTCTGTGCTCGAGCGCTTGAGAGTTTAGAGTGAGGGAACTGAAGAGGTGTTCTGAAGACGCCTCATTTAAATGCTGAGTTCGATCGATCGAACTACGGTCGAGCGATCGAAAGCAAATCCCTCAATCGATTGAACATAAAGTACAAGCGCTTGAACATCCAGGGTTCGATCGATCGAAATGGGTTCGATCGATCGAACACAAAAATTTCTGAATTCCATGGAAAACATAAACACATCACCCCCAACTATCAGAAACAATTCTGGACATACAGAGAGACTGAAAAGCAGTTGAATTACAGGCATGTAGAACAAAAATTCATCCTCAGAATAGAAAATTGCAATTTATATAGAAATAACACGTTATGATTGCATCCAAATTGCAACATTAGTTTCTCCAACTGTGTTTAAGACCTTATGTAACTAAAGAAACCAGAAATAAAACTAAAACCAATAACATGCTGTCAAGGATTACACTCCAGTTGATAAACAAAAGATGAAATGAACAGAAACAACTGAAATGCAGCACTAATCTTCGAGTATAAAGATTTCCTCTTCCACAATCTCTTCATAACTCGCCGAATCTTCAAAAGTGAAGTCCAAACTCAATGATTCCCTTTCCCAGAACAACCGAAAAGCATCAAGGACATCATCAAACAAGTCTGACGTCTCCAAAGAATTGAAAGCCCATGCAAGAGGTGATCCAGATGGAGACAATGATAACGGAGTGTAACTTCGCAACGGACTGTCCTCTCGCGGCGGAGTGTGTGGGGGCCTTATGTAGGGCCCAAGACCATGAATCAGTTGATGTGGGAGGAATACCGGAATACCATTTAGGAACATAGTGACAATCCTGGACAAAAGACAACAAACTGAAATTAAAATAACAGAACACAAGAAACACGGATTAACACGAAAAGAAAAAAAAACAATGAACAGAAACAAAAATACAAAGAAGTGTGACAAGTTCCAACCTCACTATTGGCATAGGTTCCCAAAATGCACTGGCTGGTAAAGGGCAATGGAGCCTGAATAGCAGGAAGCTCAGGTGCACATAGCGGTATGGGACCAACTCAGGAACAAGGAAATCGTCCACGAACACAAAGCTGGCATTATGGCGGTCTGGGACGACATCCTGGAGGTCATGATCTTCCCATGGCTCCCACATATCATCATTTTCCCATTGGGCCATGAGTGCATCATCCACCATTCGTCCCATGTATAGGTCTTCATCCTCCTCCACATCATCGTCATCCTGAAATCCTATATTTTTGTATGGATTGATGTCCAGGAGGGCTGGTGGATATGGAATGTACCCTTGAGCAGCATCAATGAGAGAATGAGCTTCAGGATCTTGATGAAGCAAGGGGCATGGTGTGAGTTCACCCTTGGTCCAGGTGCCACAACGACATTCTGAATCAGCCCAAGAACCGACGGAATGAACATCATCCCCTCGCATCTATGCACCTGCAACAGAGTGGTTAAAAGTATAATGGATTAGAACTAGATCACAAACACGAAATAAAGAACGAAAACCAAAAAGAAACAAAAAGAGAGAAACTAAAATGCAAGGAAAGAAAAGAATTACAACAACAATTTGGAACTCCACTTTGGATTTTTAAGTATGAGAATAGCTGGGCTCATCCAGCTGGATGTGCTCAACTTCAGTGTGGAAGTTCTCCAAGAACGGTTTCAATCTTTGGCCATTGACCTTGAAACAATCATCGTTCTTTGGATTGACAATCTCAACCGCCCCATGTGGAAAAACAGTTTTTACGGTGAACGGGCCTGTCCAACGGGAACGGAGTTTTCCTGGGAAAAGGTGGAGGCGAGAGTCATACAGCAAAACTTTCTGCCCCGGCTCAAATGATTTACGACAAATCGTACGATCATGGCGAGCCTTCAACTTTTCCTTATGCAACTTTGCAGAGTCATACACATCTCGTCGTATTTCCTCTAGCTCTGCAAGCTGAAGCTTGCGTAGCTGACCTCCCTCTTGAATGTCAAAGTTCAATGACCGTTATGCCTGCTTTCTTTGGAACTACTTGGGTAGGACTAACCCAAGGACTGTCAGATATCGGGTAAATCATCCCAACATCAAGTAGTTTAAGCACTTCCTTTTTAACTACTTCTTGCATGTTGGGATTCAGACGCCTTTGCATTTGCCTTGAGGGTTTAGCGTCTTCCTCCAGATATATCTTATGCGTGCATATGGATGGGCTTATGCCTTTGAGGTCAGCAATTGTCCATCCCATAGCATCCTTATGCTTGGTCAGCATTTCTACTAGCTTACTTTCCTATTCATGAGTTAAAGCAGATGAAATGATCACAGGATAAGTTTTTCCAGTCCCTAGGAATGCATATTTTAGCTCTTTGGGAAGCTCCTTCAATTCTAACTCCGGAAACTGGAAACTAGAGGGCATTACCAACTTGGTTTTAGGAGGCAGTTGTTCATATGGCATTACCCACATGCAATCGGCTCTATCCTCCTCTACCGTATCCATCATAAGACACGTCTGGTTCAGGTCAGCATCCAATGGGGTAGACTCTGCAGGCTGATAGATATCGCCAAATTGAGTCATCACGACTTCCAAAGGATCTTTGTAGTCGACCAAGTCAACTTCATCTTCAATGACCATGTCTATATAATGAATTTCTTCCTCATCATCGTATTCTTCAGGTCGGGGATTAGAAAAAATCTTGATATTCAACGTCATGTTCCCGAATACGATAGTCATGATACCAGTTCGAATCTTGATTGTGGCATCAATAGTGTTGAGGAATGGACGTCCAAAGATAACCGGGATATGTGCACCAGGATTAGACACAGGTTCTGTGTCCAATATCACAAAATCAACCGGAAAGACAAAAGAGTCTATTTGGACAAGGACGTCCTCCAACACCCCTCTAGGGTACTTCACAGATCTGTCTGCCAATTGCAAAGCAACTCGAGTGGGTTTGAGTTCACCCAACCCTAGCTGTTTATAGACTGAATATGGCAGCAGGTTCACGCTTGCTCCTAAATCGAGGAGTGCGTTATCTATCTTTTGATTCCCAATTCTGCATGAGACAGTAGGTGTACCGGGATCTTTGAGTTTTGGGGGCAACTCATTTTGAATGATCGCGCTTGCTTGGCACGCGACATATGCATGTTTCTTCACGCTTTGCCTCCTCTTGACTGTGCATAGATCTTTGAGATACTTAGCATAGGCCGGAACTTGCTTGATAGCATCTAGGAGTGGAAGGTTAATTTTAACTTGCTTAAACAATTCCAGAAACTCCTGATTCTTTGTCCCATTCTTGGGTTTCTTCAACCGTTGAGGATAAGGTGCAGGAAAGGGGCATTTTGGTGGTTCCTCCTTAACAGACTCCTTTCCAGGCCTTCGCTCAACTTCTTCCTCTACTCTAGGAGCTTCAATGTTTGCCTTTATTGCCTCGTCATTAGTAGACGGCTCCTCCTCTTGAGTAGATGGTAGCTCAACTTCTTCATCCACCACTTCCTCCTCTTTGTACACTTCGGGAGTGGAAAGAGGCATGTTTTTCTCTATGATTTTTTCACTTCTCAATGTAGTCACAGCTTTAGCATGTTCTTGATTGTTAGGACCATTGTTATGTCCTTTGGGGTTCGGAAGTGGTTGGGTAGGGAATGTTCCTCCTGAGCCCTCTTGCCGTGCATCTATTCTCTCTAATGTGGCAGACATTCTACTCATCATCTGTATGAGTTGCTGCGTTAGATTGGCATTAGCAAGTGGCTCTTCCTCTTGTACCTTCTTGTGCGGTGGCACATAGGTATTGGTCTGTGGTGCATTGGAGGGTTGAGCTTGGTTAAAATTATTGGTTCTGTTTTGATTGTATTGCTGGGACGGCCTATTGTTTTGCCCTTGATATTGATTATTGTTGTAGGGCTGCTGTTGATATTGATTTTGGGCCCCAGCATTATTTCTCCAATCAAAACCGGGGTGATTCCATCTATTGTTGCTTTGAAAGTTATTGTTGGAATTCCCCGCCCCTCGAAAACCTTGCATGGCATTCATCTCTATAGGGTCTTGCTCTTGAAAGTATGGCACATTAGGACAATATTGAGTTGTATGTCCCAACATGTTGCATGTGCCACATGGTTCTTCAGGCATGACTTGCCTAGAGCTCTCTCCTTTCATGCTAAACTCTTCTACCTTTTTTGCTAGCTCTGCATACTTAGTCATAAGGTGATCTTCACTGGTTAGCTGGTATAGGCTTTTCTCTTCTACACAGGATATCTGTGAGCGTGAGACATTGTCAGAATTTGACCATTCATGAGCGTATTCAGCTAACCATTCGAAATGAGCTTCGGCCTCTTCGGTGTTTTTACGCAGAAATGGTCCAGAGCTCATCGTTTCCACCAACTTCTTTGTTTCACCATTCAATCCTTGATAAAAGAAGCTGATAGTTCGCCATTTCTCAAACCCATGGTGTGGGCATGAGAGAAGCAAATCTTTGAAACGCTCCCACGCTTGTGTGAAGGTTTCATTGCTCTTTTGCTTATAGGAATTGATTTGACGCTGAAGGTCTGTGGTCATGCGAGTAGGATAGAATTTCTTTAGAAATGCGGTGCTCATCGCATGCCAGGTGAAAATTGAATTAGGTTTTAGGGAGTGGAGCCACGCCTTCGCTTTATCTTTCAAAGTGAAGGGGAATAGCATTAGATGCGTCACCTCCCTAGGACAATTTTGCGAGAATGTTTTGCAAACATCCTCGAAGTCAGTGATATGTAAATACGCCTTCTCACTTTCCATCCCATGAAAAGTGGGAAGCAGTTGAATCATCCCATTGCGAAACTAAAATTCGCCATTATGCGGTGGGATTTGAATACAAGAGGGCGTAGGTGCATGTTCTGGTTGCATGAGATCGCAAAGAGGACGGAGTGCCTCATCAATTGGTACCACAACATTGTCACCATTTTCACTCTGATGATCATCCATTGATGCAGTTGGAGTGACTATCGGGTTGATGGAACTATCAGAGTCAGAGCGGTAGAATGGATTTCCAAAAATTCCTTCAATAGAATTATTGGACATGAACTGGGAGAGTCCCTAGGGTGAGTGCTTACCAAAAGAAGAGAAAATAAAAATAGAAAGAGATGAAGAGTGACTGAGGTAATCTAAGGAATTGATCGTCGCCTTCCCCGGCAACGGCGCCAAAAACTTGACACGAGAATTTTTCTGTGCGCTCTTGTGCAATACCCAAGTGTAGGTAGACGTGCAAGTAATATCTGGTAAGACCAGGTCGATCCCACAGGGAAGGTGTTGACCTATTGAATTAGACTAACCTCAAAAGAAAGCAAAATAAAATGAATAAGATTAAGCAATGGTGCGGAACACAAAGTTCCACAGCTAAGATTACTAATGAAAATAATTAAGATTAACTTAACGATCTAACTAGCTAACTAAAACAGTACTCTAAATTAGGATGTTTAACTTCTAAAAAGAAAGTGTTGGGATTACACGAATCCGCAGTAATCTAGCTGTCTACCATGCAGTTGCCTTGAAGCACAACGGAGTACATTACCCACAGTTTTCCGTATTCCTCTAAAGATGGAGAATCCATGGCCCTTTCATGACCGGGACCATATCATCACAATTAAATTAAAATACGTAAAAGCGGTTTAATCCAATAGTTAAGACTCGCATCCTCAATGGTGTTAGCATTGAAGATGGTTTGCAAAATGTATTGAAAGAAAATGCCTTAGGGCCTTAGTTTTAAAAACTGTTTTGACAGACTGAGCATTTTTTTGGGACAGAATGATAACAACTCTTAAAACAAAAAGGTCCTGGAATACTGCAGGGAACATCCTCAAGAATCAGGGAGTTCGATCGATCGACGCGCTTTCGATCGATCGAAGACCTTCATCCCTCAATCGATCGAACTGACTTCGATCGCTTGACTGTCTCTGGTTCGATCGATCGAACTAACTTCGATCGATCGAACACAGCGATTATTCTGCTGCATGGCAGAGGCTGGAGATCACTGTTTCATCGTGTTCTCCCAACCTGGGACTACTCAGACATCGTCTGGAGAGTCACTGATTGATATTTAACGTAAAAAAACATTAACACCTTGTTTGGTTGCGAGTTTTTCATGGAAAATCTAAAAACTATGGTTTTGAAAATATTTAGCATACAATACCACAAAATGAGCGATTAAACTACGACTACCAAGTGCAGAATATAGATAGACAGTATATAGATAACCTGGAATGAAGAATACTTGTATTAAACTTAGAGAAATCCGGTTCACAATGCAAAACTCAATGGAAACCTACAAAAACACAGGCAAACTCTCTATCTCTCTCTCTAAAACTGTAAAAATGTAAAGTGGGCGTCCCTCTATATGTATACAATACACATACATATAAGAAACCTAAGAAACTAGGGTTAAAAACCCGCATCTGCTGCGCACACGAATGTTACTGAAAATACCCCGTTCGATCGATCGAACTGATCTCGATCGATCGAACCATTGAGCCTCAAGCGCTTCAACACTCTTTAAGCGATCGAATGCTCGATCGATCGAACCTTCTTAGATCGATCGAACTCCACATTTCAGCTTTGACTTCTTTTGTTTTCATTCCAGCATTCCATGTATCCTGATGTCCATCTGTTCAGTCTACACAGCAGTGATCTGCACAAACAACAGCTAAAACAATACAACTTATCATAGATTAATCATATTGTATGAAAATTAGCCTTGCAATGCAAATTGCAGATAAAACGGGAAATTGTGATAAAAACTAATACAATTCTTCCTTTTAGCGCGGTTGTATTTTACAAATACCTCCGCTTTGCATCTGTCTTATGGATTATAAATAAAATATAAGACATTTGGTTTCAAAGTATCATCGTTGTCATTAAGACATTGACTCTAGGACCTTGTATACATTCCTAATGAAGGTCATCCTAATGGACCTTCTGTAATCATACCTTGGTGATGTCACTATTTTATAATATCCTATGAGGAATTCCTAAGGAAAATTAGAGGTCTTACATCTCTACCCACCTTATAAGAGATTTTGTCCCTGAAATCTAGAGATTGTTCGGTCCTAAAAGTTCAAAGTTTCACATCTTATCTCATACTCTAAGGTCATGAGGTCTCTACTAGTTAACTTAATTAGATCTTCTCCTCTTAATAACCAAATCAAACGGATGCCACTTCTTCTTGCAAAATTTGAAACCATGAATTCATGATGTGAACATGTGGTGTTGTACCTCTTACTCAGCATTCTGTGTTGTCACCTTCGTCAATTGGAGTCAATGGTTCCTTTGGTGAGCTTGGTCTCGTGGCTTTTGTGGTGGTGGAGCATTGCCATGTTTCTTCAGTTCCTTGCACTTCCTACGAATGTGTCCCATCTTGCCACAATAGTAACATTGTATATCCCATCTTCTGTGTTTTCTGGGTGCTGGGCAATTCGCTATTAGGTGCCCGGGCATATCACAGTTATAACACACCTTAATGGGCTTATCTGTGGATTCAACTTGTGTTGTTGGTCCTAATTTCTTTTCTCCGTTCCTATTTCTCTTGTGTCCGTAGTGGTTGTCTCCGTTCTTCCTTTCCACATTTTTAGTCAATACTTGTTTATTCCCTTATCCCTTGCTATTTGAGTGTCGTATTCTAAATCTGCAGCCATATTTACCAAGGACTCGAATGGCTGGTCTAGATGTCCCATCGTCAAATGTTGAATAAATGGAATGACACCTTTGTGATATTTTCTAGTCTTCTTCCTTGGGATGTCTACCATATGTTGACCGAATCGAGATAGTCGTTCATACTGGGTGGTGTACTCTAATATGGTCATGTTTCCCTGGACTAGATCGAGGAATTCTCTCTCTTTTTGATCCTTTTCAATCTCTAGGAAGTACTTAGCCAAGAATCTCTCTTTGAATGTGGTCCATGACATTCTCCTTGCTGCTTCTTCTCCGAATATTGCCTCTTCAGAATCCCAGTAGTCAGCTACCGCATAGGTAAGTTGGAAGATGGCTAACCGACGATTCTCTGCTTTACTACATTCAATCACTCTAAATATGCGATCCATCTCGCGAAGCTATTCTTCAGCCTTCCATGGTTTACCTAATCCATTAAACTTTTCTTGAACAAGAGCACGAATTCACTGGAGTAACTTATCGCCGAATTGTTGAGGTGGAAAAGGTGCAACGTGGTTATTACAATTGTGATTGTTGTTACTGTTTCGTTCCAGCCATTGTAGAAAAGCTTCAAATACGCCTGTTGGATCCATCTTCGGAGGTATAGCATTGGTTGTTCCACTTGCTTGGCCCTAGGTGTCTCGGGTTACGCTGACCATAGCTTAGAGTTTGGGAAAGACTCAACGGTCCTACACAAGAGTTGATGTCTACCAAATGAAATATAAGGAAACAAATATAACATCACAAGGGTTCAGTATACAAAGCTAGATTGCCTAATCATCTATAGTGGTTTGGTATTGACTCGTCACTATTCTAAGCCTCAATAAGTTCACTCGTGCCTAAGACTTCTCATCGGTGTGACAAGTCATCTCAGCCAAACTATCTAGGCTTAACTAATTAAGTGCACTAGGCATCTATCATCCAATAGTCGATCATATAACCTTATCAATGATGAACATGTAAGACATAGGATTAGTAATCAATTCGAAAGCAAGAATTTATCACATCCATTCAAATATATTTAAGTCAAGTTGAAAGTAGTTTTTCACAAATCACAAAATAGAAAGATTACTATAGGAGTACGAATACAAGTTCTTACTAGTCTAGATTACATCAAAGAAAGTAGTATTATAACCTTTAGCAAAATACGATCAACTAAGGGTCCAATCTCCATCTCTCTCGACACCAGAATCTGTGGTAACCTCTCCTAAGTCACTAGATGGCGAAAAGTCTATTAGAGGAACACCTATCCATGCATCCCAAGCTGGTTCTAGGGGCCAATCAGGGTCCTCTATCATCTCAGGTTCTATTATCGGGTCTTCCTCTTGATCATCATCTGAGTCATCATCAAAGCCTATGGGGGTAACAAAATGTACTACATATTCCTGAGGATCATCCTGATCATGGATTGCAAGGTCTCCAAAAGCATGAGATATCTCCCTTATCTCAATAGTCATCAAGCGCAGTGCTATCACCCTATGATATGCTAACTCTGGAATGGGTCTCTTATGGAAGAAGCAATGCGTCCATATTCCTATCCTCTGGCGAATATTATGCCTGATGCTGGCACCAATGTGAGCTAATCCTTGAAAGGAAACTTGTCTCTCGAGGTTGACTCTATTCTCTCTAACCTCAACATCATACTCTTCTTAGTGCTCCATGCTATCCTGCCCAACATAGAAAACTAACTTAGTACCAGTGCTAACCAAGAAAACATCTTTAAATTCATAGTGACAAGCGATACTTATTCTCAATCTTTTCTAAACTCTGAGTTGTCACTGACTGTCCTGGGGTCTGATTCCCCAGAAGTACATCAGCTCCTAACTCCACATTTTGCACTTGTGATTTCTATGATAAGGTTGACCACATATGATTCAATCCTTTATGGAGATCTATTAATCATTCTTATAGACTATAGGTATATAGGCATAACATGAGTTACCAATATGAATAAAACTAATTACAAGCAAGCATTACAGCCATATGAAAATGTATGAGTTATGCTAAAAATGAATTTTCATTAAAGATATTGTTAGTACAAGCATCAAGTTCTGATAATAGAAGTCTTAACCGACTTAGCTTCCTACTATAATGCAAAATGTAGAAGCACAATCTGAATATAAACAAAATCAAGCTAACTAGAGCATGTATCCTTTGACTTTGGTGCTCCTCCTGAAACCATGTTACCATCTGGGGACTCTGTTAAGTAAAGGAAACAAGTCTTCATTGTTAACTTCGAATATTTACATCGTACAGCATAGTTATAAAAACATTTACATCGGAGAGTGCGCACACTGAATATATGCATAGTAGGGAACAGTAGAAAAAAATATATACATAGAAAAGGCGTACAGGTTACTACTAATACGTGTTACAGGCCTGAGTACAGCTATATACACAAAAGATGGGCTAATAGCCCTATTACATTAGAGCTCTAATTTCTGGGGATCCTATCCCAAAAGTCCTCCACATCTGACTCATAAGATGGAGCATCATCCTGGATCGGAGTCTCCTCAGGTGGAATCCCCGTCCAAGTATGGGTCAAACTCATTGATCATCTCATCATCATCGTCGTCCCCTAAATCATCCTCATCCTCAACCTCTAGCCCTTCATCCTCCAAAACTACCATCACTCCATCCTCGTCAGCAATCTCTACCAGATCCTCATCGCCATCAGCCTCTGGTAGATCCTCGTCCCCATCAGCCTCTGTCGGATCCCCCTCAGCTATGTCTCCCTCGGGTGGCTCCTCGCCCACATCCTCAGCTAGGTCAACATCTGCTATAGGATCAGCATCCTCTACGGGATCATGTCCTCTACTAGAACCTCTCCATCATCAGCCTCCTCTATGATCATCTCAGGCTCGTCATCGTCATCATCAGACTCGTCCTCACTATCAGACCCCATGACTGGGTCTGCGACTATTAGTACATCAACTATAGGCACTTCTGGTACTGGTGGTGGTATAACAGGAGGTGGTCCTACGGGCTCTAGTGGGGGCAACAACGTTACACAAAAAGTAATGACTTTGAAGGTATGGCAGCCTTAAGTCATCCCGACTGCCTCCTGATGAACGAGTCCAAGGGTGCTCTCTCGGTAGTGTGTCTCCCTCTGCAAGATCATTGGATCCTCGATCCCCGATACATGTATGTCATGCCACATGTTATCCTCTATATGCTATTGGGCACTCTGTCGAATCCTCTGGTGGTACAACACTGGGTCTGCGGGCTCTATGCGATCTGGGTATATCCAATGTCCTCCGAATCCATCTTGGACATAAAAAGGTTCCATGTTAACTTGTCCAATATAAAACTATCATAAGTTTAGTATCTTCATAAATGGGAAAAGATCTAATGGTTTATAACTTAAAGCGCGTAGGACAATCTATGTACACGTCTTATCCTAAGGCTTTGATACCAATAATCATGTCACGCCCTGGCGTAGTAAAATAGGGAAAATTTTGAAATTTTCCACTTTTGGACTCGTGGATACGTGATAGTTGAATTACCGATTTGTCATTCTAACTCCGCACAAGTATTCTAATTAAGGGAAATGCTAAACATAAACATAACCATAACATATTATAAACACTAAGAATTAGTCCCAACTAAAACTTATCTTATCATCAAGTCATAATAGGAATAATACAACTGCATGGTCTACTTGGTCCCAACTTGTCTAAGACAAAATACATAATGATCACAAGATTCTAAACATAATTGTTACAACTGCTCGATAGCTATCTCTAGTCTTCTTCCTGACTTTACCCTTCCTATACTCCTTAGCACCTCATCCTTGAGCTTATCCACTATACCTGCAAAACATCTGGTCATTGGATTGTCTAGGGCATAATACTGTCAGCTTGGATACAAGCTAAGTGAGTATTCACAACATAACACCAATATACATAACAACCACTCACTCTCGCGTTAATGTTTAGCATCTTAAGATGCGCACAGTCTTTTATCAAAAGACGTTCTTCCTCGGGTATAACAGAGGTAATAACAACCAAATAAATAGATTATTTACACATATCATCTTTAACATAAATTGAAACGTGATCTCATGAAACCACTCATAATCAATGACTCATAACCAGAAACATGATCTCATAAAATAAGTCATAATCAACAACTCATAACCAGCTCTTAATGTTCTTGATACTAGATTAATACTCGTCTTATCTTTTCGTCATGCTCATGCTTCCCAATGAGTATTCAATGCATTTTACCTCCCGTCGGGACGCTAAGCCCACGACTTCCTTGAACATCCCATCTCCTCATAAATATAATAAGAAACCCAAATAATAATATCTTGTTTCTAACAACGTCTCTGATCAATTCCGACATAACATGCCCTTTCTCAATATACAAATATAGCAGCAATAGAATGCTTCACCGTCAGCATCTCTGACTCATATACATATCTCGCCATGTCTGAAGACTTCCAGCTTTTCCAGCCAAGTTCGAAGACTTCCAGCGTATACTGCCAAGTCCGAAGACTTCCAGCTTAAACAGCCAAGTCCGTAGACTTCCAACTTAAACAGCCAAGTCCGAAGACTTCCAACATATCTCGCCAAGTCCGAAGACTTCCACGTTCAACACCGTGTCATGAATGCTCGTGTGCACAATCCTCTACTCGTTAACATTATCACTCAAGGCATGTAGTATCATTCTGAACATTCTTCAATTGATTTCCTCATTAACATGGCATGCTTTATCACTTCTATATTCATATTCATCTTACTACATTCATCTAAGAGCTTATTATCAGAAATAGTGCTAACATAAGTCATATATCTCTCAACATGGATTGCTATCAACAAAACATATAGATAAAACCATTGACATGTTCATATTCATAGTATTACAAATTGATTACTGCTAATCATGGCAATATATAGCAATAGAGCTTTATAAACATTCATAGTGGTATAGCATGGGATTAATACAATGAATACCATATAAATACATGTGCACATCACATAAGCCCCTATGCATACTTAGAGTGAGGTTAGAAATGCTCACCTCGATATTCCAACTCTTACGCATCCTCAATTGATGATCGGAACGAGATTCCCTACAAAGCATATGATGGAATCATGGTTAAATGTGAACTCCTGAAGTGAGGGCATAATCGTAATTTTACCAAATAAGTGTATAGACCTAAAGCTAGTGATCTACGTATCATTCTAAGTCTAGCACCATTGACTAGACTCAAATCGGAGTACGTCACATAAAAAACTAGGTTTTCTGTACCAAAGTGGGCCCTAAGGACAAAACATATTTTTTAACCTTACCAAAAGGTCACCAAACTTAAGGAGAACGTTCTAGACATTATTCTAAGACTCTGGGAACTGACCGCATAATTTAAGAGTCTTAGATTATTTATTATGAATTATCAATGATAATTCATTTATAGAAAATAGCCGTGAAAGGACTTTTAATTAAATAATTATACTTAAACAAAGAAATCAGTACTTTGGGAATATTTTTATTAAATACTAGATTTTTCAATACGCTCCCACTATCTATCTCATAACTTTCGGAGCTCGTTTGGTATTTTAATAATTGATATACTAGTAAAATAGCTTCTTATTAATTATTAAAACTACTAAACTATAATATTATATGTTTATAAATTATGTTACAGTGTAAATACTCTTAGGGTCATTACCCAAATTTTCTAGCTTTTATAAACATACATAGGTATTAATTAACTATTTAAATACCCTTTAAAACTGATATTTATTATTTATATTAACCATATAAATATATAATATATAATATATAATATAATAATATAATAATAACATACAGAGTATTATGAATATTATATGATAGTATTCTATAATATAAAATACTAATAGTATAATTATAAACCATTTATAATTATTAAAACCACTTAAAACTATTTCCTAATTGATAATAATAATAATAATAATAATAATAATAATAATAATCATCTCAGACCCGACGGGTCAAACCCGAACCGACCCTAACCGAATGGGCAACCCATATACTCACAGAGAGACCTAATAGGGTTAGCCTGCTAGATCAAACCCGACCCGAATCTGAATGGAACCTAACCCAAACCTGGACCCGTCTATACACATAACACAACCCGCCCGAAAACCTGGTCCCCAACCCGGCGTCAAATGACGTCTTTGGACTAAAAAGGTCCACGAGTCTAACTTGACTCGACCTGAACCGCTACCCATACCCAAAAACAGACACAACCTTACCCACCCATGACCCGACCCGAATCCGGGTCTTATAACTTGAATACCAATCATCTTCTCCGGTGAGACAGTGTCACCAGAAAATCGAGCCTCACCGAAAAACTTCTGGGCTTCATAACTTTCATGTTACTCCATGGAAATTGATGAATACAACGACAAAAGAACAAGAATTCACCCCTCTACATCATACTCTAAACTGGGAGTTGGGTTCATTCGTTTTGGGTTCCTACTAGTCAATTATTCTTTCGGCCAAAATGAGAATAATCTCATACATGGTCTACCAAATGTGCCTCAAATGAAAAGCTGTTCAAAGGAGGGTATGAGGGAGTCATTCTGGTCAGATTGATACCACTGAGAGGTTGTTTGGTTGATCTTAAAAATCCAAGCTCCAGCGAGGGCTTTAATGGAAGCCTAGAGTGTACAGAGAGCCTTAGGCTCTATTTGGGGCATTGCATGTGATCCTAAGGCCTTCTAATGACATGTAGAGGTCTAAACAATAACAAAGGGGTTGGGTTTACCTCAGGGAGCTTCGGTTTGTTTCTAATTCCTCCGATCAACTTCCTTTCTCTCTTTCTTCTTCATTTTTCTGCTCCTCCTCCTTTAGTTCTCTACGAGTGTGTGTGTGTGTGTGTCTGTGTTTGTGTGTGTGTGTGTGTGTCTGCGTATGTGTGTGTGTGTGTATGTATGTGTGTGTGTGTGTGTGAGGCAGAGAGAGGGAATGTTCGTGAGGGAGATGTGTATGTAGTGTTTGAACCAAGAATGTGGGTATGTGGGGTGTTGACAATATATGAGTGTGTGAGGGCATTTCTCTCACCAAAAGCTCTCTCTCTCTCTCTCTCTCTCTCTCTCTCTCTCTCTCTCTCTCTATATATATATATATATATGTATACAAGCTATTTGGATAGCTTGTGGGTGGGCTGAAAAATGAGAGTGTATGAGAGTTCAAGGGTGTCTATTTATAGAGGGAGATGTGGGTAGGGGGCTTAAGTGTCCAAACACTTGTGTCTGCACAAATAGATATACATACACATGTTGTAGTCGTGTGTGTATGCTTAAGGGTAGATTAAGTGGGGTCCATATGACTGTCTATTGATAGTGTGGGTCCCACTCTTGGGTAAATGCAGTAGAATGTGTGCCTGAGTCCTAGTTAGGTGCGGTATTGAGAAGATGAACACAGGTATACGTTTGTGCATGTACGGGCTATGTACGAGCCCTAAGTGTGAGTATGTCTTATGTATTGTAAATGAAATCTAAGACATCTGGGTTAGAAGTATCGTCTTTGTCATTAAGACATTGACTATAAGATCTTGTATAGATTCCTAATGAAGGTCATCCTAATGGACCTTCTGTAATCATATCATGGTGACGTCACTATTTTCTAATATCCTATGAGGAATTTTCGGGGAAAATTAGAGGTATTACACCATGGGTCTGGCGAGTGAAGGTCCATTTCTCGACCCTGGTCCTTAACATTTATTTTATATATTTTTATTGAAAAAAAAATTAATTACTTAGTAATTAAAGCAATTTCTATTAATTAAAAATAAGTTTGTATTGTTTTAAATCTGTTTTAATTGCTTTAAAATTCTGGAAAAATATGAAAAATTAAAAATTTGCTTTTCCTACATTAAGGACACTGTGTTGGACCAGAAATAATTTTGTGATTAGTAATTTTGTTCTCTCTCCCTCTCTAGCTTTCTCTTCCTCTCTTTAGCCTAATCACAAAGGAGGCTTCGGATTTAGGGTATGAACTCAAGGGGGCTTGTCACACCCCAATTTTCAGACAATTAAATATTAGTCAAGGGAGAATCCCTAAACCAATATCCAGTTGTCCAATTATTAGAGATGATCGCAATGTAAAACATCACACAGTCTGTACAAGAATAGAATTTAACCCACAAGCGCAATACCAATAAAATATCCAATCAATAAGGAACAACACCTAAAGTTCCAAAAATCAAAATTAATATCTCTCCATAAACGTCATTCAAACACTAACTGAAAAAGTTAAATGGCCCACAATGCCAAAATCTAAAATATTAAAACTCTCTAATAAAAAAATATATGTATAAAAACGAATAAAGTCTCCACAACTCTCCTGCAACTACATGCCATGAACTTCGTACTATCCCTGCAAATTTCGATTGGCTACGCTCCAAAAAGAACGCACCCGCGAGAAAAAAACTCAACGGGTCAATCACATGACTGGTATGAGTTAAATAAAACTAATCACACACAATCTTAGGGATCGTTCATAATCCCTTACACCAACACAACAATAATAAACAAAAGATCGGGTAGGAAAGTAGTTCCGCTCACATAACGGGACAAGGGGTAGTTTCCCTTTTATGTGACGGCAATATAGTTCCTACCCGAACTAGACTGAATAAATACTTACCCTTCTTAGCTATGGTAGGCCAATACCTGCAAAACACATTAGTGAGCCTACCATCCTGCATAAATAGATGTTAGTAAAAAAAAATCAAAAATCATTCTTTAAATGTTATTTAAAAAATTAATTTATCTCCAAGAAGGAGTTGGAATTGGACAAAACTTAAAACATGAAAGATGTTCAGAATTAAATTTCCAAGGGAAGCCATGCGTCCCCGTTCATTAATTCTAAACACGTAAGTCAGAAATTAATTATTAAACTTCAGCTCATAAACACGCTATATTCAGCAGATTATGAAATTAAATCAAAATGGTGTCAAGATGACGTTTTTAGGAAAAGTGTAAAACACGAAAGTCGCTCGGATTATTGTTTTACTTCAGGTCACGCGAAATGACCCTCAATTGTGAAATTAAGTGACCAAATTATCTAATTTACTAATCTGATCCTATTTATTATTAGTTCACAACGTTCCCAAAGATATTACGGTACACATACAAGACTACATTTAAACTAACGGATACCCACATAAGTTGTTTGATATGACAAGGATTCGACTACAACAAAATATAACGAACTACATTACAACGTATAGCCGCAATTTAAGCACTACATGTGTTTTAGTTAATTAAACCTTATGTTCACCACTTCGGCCACCCATCCATGGTTCAGCCTACACATATATCCCATGTGTCTCCTAACGTAATACTAACTCCCACTCCGGTACCAACTCCCATGGGGTATCACTGGAATTTGAGTCTACACCGGAAGGCTAGTACTTACGTTTTTGACGTCAATAAACAATGTCTAAATACTCATGAAATAGACCAACAAGCCGGGCATAAGGCTTAAAATGAAGAGACGGGTCATCCACCTAGTCGCCGTCTAATCACACAGGACGGGTCATCCACGAAGTCGCCGCCTAAACTCATAAGGAGCAGTGGTGAACACACTAAAGGATTTTCTAATTTTAATTTCTAAAAAATCTTCACATGGATGGTCTCACATTCACAAATTTATGAAACCCAACATTAGATGAGAATGCTTACATTTCAACGAAATTTCACGTTATATCACAATACCGAACACGAGTTTATCCCGACACATAAATCAATTTAGACATCCAATACGTTTTTAATCATATAAAAACTGCTACTGAAATTTAAATCTACAGCCTAAACGGTGCAGAATCAAGGAAAACTCAAAACACAAAAAGTGTGCAGAATTGCGTTTTACACAGGACTCGCGGACAGAATGTTAAAATTCAAACCCATGAGTTTACAATAATTTTCTAAAGTTTCTGCAACTGTGTGAAATAAAAAAAAACGAATTTCACATATTTCTTAATTACTATGAATATCTCACATAGGGTTTTATCAAACTAACTATTCACCTAATCCTTTTCGAATACCCTAATATCATAACCACAAAGTTACACGAAGGAGAAAGAAAATATATAGATTACTTCACAATAACGTGTATCCATTACAAAGATTTAACCCTAACAATTATATTAAACATGTACTAATTTAATTTACTCCCATATACATATATACATACGTGTATATATATACTCGAGTACACAAAATTTAACTCACCTTATTTGGGAAAAACATTTGGCAACACGGTGTATACGCTCCGCGATTCCCCACGTGCCTACGCACCCGAGCCCCTTCTCCTTCTTCTTCTCTTTTCTTCTTCTCTTCCTCTCTCTCTCTCTCTCTCTCTCTCTCTGTGGCTGTGTAAAAAGGGGGAGGGCTCTAATGTGTTATGTAAATTTATTCTAATATTTTATTAGGTTAATATGCATGACACACACACACAACCTAAAATTGTTAATACACACACACACACATGTACACTGTTTGCACTCACACACCCACAAACACATGCACCTCTACACACATGTACACACACACATGGCCCACACACCTCACTCCCATGGCCCATACACTACACACATTAAATTTTAAACAATAAATTAAATAAAATGGTGAAATAAATATAAAATAGCAATATCTTTTTTTTTTTAAATAAGGTTGTTACAGGGCTGGTCTAGTAGTTGTCCTTGTGGCCATTACAAAGCACAAGCCATAAAAAAGCACAAGGACGTACACGGAGGCTAGGTATTCATGATTGGAGAATTCAATGGTGCGGGCTCATAACAACTCTCAATCGATCCGAGTTTGGGTATTCCGATCAAGGTATGCCTTGAACCTGACCCATATGCTTGGGTGCATAATCTTCCAACATTTGTATCAAAGACAGGTTGTTAGTTCGCCCAATACCATGTCCACCATTAAAGATTTTGAAGGTTTTTCATAAAAACTTGCCAAACAATTTTTGAAGTAGGTCTACATGAAAACTCCAACATAAGTCCAAATTTTTTACATGGTTGTGTCCCATATGGTCCCTAGAGTCCCTCCATAAAGTCTCATGGTTTGAGTATCTTAAACGGGTGAAATATAGCAAAACTTAATTTTTGGGGTTTTCAAAACCGAAATTTTTTCGCAAATTTGATCCAACTTTCTGGATAATCTACATGTGCAATACCTCTGTTTTTTTCTATGATCCTCTTCTACTCCATGATAGCTTTCCAACCGTATATCATATGCAAAATTTTGTCAAGAAATGAAGACGTGACACGATCGCGAACATGGCGCCTCGCATAGCCAATTTTTATGTTTTTAGGTTTTGTTTTGGGGAAGATGAACCAGAGATTGCCATGCCTAGTCGCGCCAGAGAGAGTGGGGCCCACTCACCAGCCGGCGTTGGTCCGGTGAACAAGGGTCCGGCAAGTAAAGGTCCTTCTCTCGGCCCCGGTCCTTAATATACATTTTATATATTTTTATTGAAAAATGTTTTAATTATTTAGTAATTAAAACAGTTTCTGTTAATGAAAAATAAGTTTTTAATGTTTTAAATATGTTTTAATTACTTTAAAATTCTCAAAAATTATGAAAAATTAAAATTTTATTTTTCCTACATTAAGGACACTGTGTGGGACCAGAAAAAATTTTGTGATAAATTATTTCATAGTTTTTGCTATTTTAGTGCATTAAAGATATGTTTTGTATGTACTTTTAATTGCTTAAAATGTCCTAAATAGTATATGAATTTTTTTTATTAATCTGTAGTGTTTAGTACACTATAAGAGACTCTAGGATAACTTTCGTATGAATTATCATGTATTTTTGGCACTTTGGAGAATATAATTTATGTTTTTGGATATTTATTTAATTGCTTAAAATACCAAAAATGCATTATTAACTTTTGTGATTAACAAGGGACATATAGGATACTATTTTGAGACCATAAAAAATTTTATGGGACCCATAGATGATATATTGGTAAACTATCCAAATCATATTAATATTTTAGAGCATATAATTATGTGTTTTTGTACACGTATTAAATTACTTAAAATATTTTTGTTGATTATCAATTTGTGGAATTAACATAATGTGTTTAGTACGCTATTTGCAATATGAAAAAAAAAATTATTTAGTAAACTTTCTCAAGTTTGGGATATATTTTAGAGCATATCTTGTGTTATGCATGCAATATTAGCTGCTTAAAATATAGCATATAGAGTTGTTAATTTTTAAAATTAATGAATAGTGTTTTGTACACTACTTGGGGACTTGAGAAATTTTTTAGTGTATTCTCTCATATTTTTGGTATTTTAGAGCATACAATTTATGCTTATGGGCATTATTTGAATTGCTTAAAATATACAAAATGGATTATTAATTTTTGAAATTAATCTAGGGTTTTTAGAACACCATACTTGACCACTGAAAAAATCCTTGGAGAACAAATTCTTCAAAATTTTGTATATTTAGGAATTCAGTTGCTCATAGTTAATTTGTTTAACTAGATCAATTTATTTTGTTAAATTGATTGATAATTGTTTTTTGGGCCCCAACAAAATTCTAGAAATTTTTATTTATAATAAAAAATAAAATTTTCAGTTATTTAAATTTATTCCATGAGGTTTTAAAATTATTGTGTTTAATTTAAAAGCCCTATTTAATTAGTTTTAAATATTTGAGAGATTTGGAAGGGCAATTTTAATGATTAGTTTATTATTTTTGCATTAGAGGCTCGAATCATTACACGTTTATTTATTTAATCTGGACCTCTTATCCTTCTCCTTAAATGGAGAGATAGATGAGTCTATTCATTCTTGTAATAAAGACTGCATGAGTGCTTGTCACATGTGATTAATTATTTAATCTGGACTGAATGAATGGACAACTTAATTGAGAATTTATTTTGAGCTTATGGTGTCACGATGAATGTTCTAAGATTGTTTTTGTATATATGTGAAAAACAAAGCATCCCTATTTTTTATGGCTATAAATGTAAAGTGAGGATGGGTGTTTCTATTTTATGTTTTGGAAGGGATAAATTTTCGTTGTTTGCACAATATATGCATTAATTACTTTAGCATGAACTCTAGATTGTCAATCTGGGATCACGTAGGGCCCATGCGCATTCATGTGTATGGCACAATTAATGGATAATGTTAGATAGATTACGTACTAGCTATGCATGTTTGTTTGGAAAAATCAGTTATAAAATATTTTCTTGAGTTACAAGAGTAAAGTGATAGCTACGAGCTTAGCAAATTTTTGATCTTCAAATTGTGATCAGGGAAGATATTTTGATAACTGGATTTTAAAACAAACATTTATAGAATAATGTGCATCATAATAATGTCAACCTCGTGTGCACATTCTTGAATGTAGAAAATGGCACCAAAAGTTACATATATGTTTGAATGAGAAAAGAACCCTTGGAGAACTTATCTCAATCAATAATCCAACCAATTGATCCCAAATTAGACCTAGGCCCAATATAGCCAAAGACCTTAAGGGCCAATAGAATTTAATTTGAGAAAGATCATCACACACGCCTTATTTTGATAAAGCTGCATGGACAATGATCTAATTTGGGGATATAAAAACTACCCAATGACCTATGAATATGGAATTGGCTCGAATTTGTTTTAGAGAACATCCACACTAGATTGAAGAATCTGGTACTGAAGTTCGAAGTAAGGAAAAATCCCAAACACTTGATGACCGAGAATCTAAGGTTGAAATCCAGTATGATTCAACATCTATTAGTTTTCTGGGACTACTGTACTGGTGAACATTATGCTCAGGCTTTGATCTATTTTTAGTCTGACTCATGGATACACTTGAAAGAGGTCATAATATAGAACGAGAAAGTTAAGATTTGTTCTAATTATTCTCGTCATGTTTACCTGGCAGCAGACCGCCATAAGACAAGTTGTATGCATGACCAGTATTTCCATAAATGGAAAAATGCGCAAGGCCGATGGGCCTATATGCATTAAGCATGCTAAGAGGCTGGGTGGGACTGACAATCGGATGGATATTATGTTACATAGTTTGTTTTTATTGGACATAGTTATTTACGTAATAATTTCTTAAGAGTTAAGTGTTAACTCTACTCTTTCTATTTCTTAAGTTACTGAATCATCTATTGATTCTATGACTAGGCATGCTAAACTCGGACACATAGGACAGGATGACTCAATCCCACTCGCTAAAGTTGACCTTCCTACGTGTGAGTCTTGCCTAGGTGGAAAAGCATTCCGAATGCTTTTTGATGTAAAGCTATAAGAGATAATCAACCTTTAGAGATAGTTTACTCACACTGTGGACCTATGTTTGTAAAGGCATGTTATAGTAACTCCATTTTTCTCACCTTGTCTTCTCACCATTATAATACTAGATTACATCAAATATTTTACCACTGAGGTTGAGAATCAATTTCGAGAAGCCTTTGGAGTCATCTCGTACGCCAATATTTCTCTGATTAGTTCAGAGGAACTATGTTAGTTTCTCTGATTAGTTCAGAAGAACTGTGTGAGGACAAAGGGGAACATATACAACTTTCTGTTCAGAGAAAATCTGCAATAAAATGCTATTATAGAAGGGAGAAATAGAATGCTTCTGGATAAGTCTGGATCATTGACGGCACAAGCTAGCCTTCCAATTTGGAAGGGTGTACTTTTAGTTGTTGCCCCCTAATATGCAAAATTGTGCCTTTACAGCCTGTTATTTTCAAGCTTTGCAGCTTGTTTGGAAATGTTTTCACAGTATTAACGTTGCTAAAAGAATTTTGACCTCTATGAGTTAGAGGAAATTGTAGACAACGTACTAGAAGGTGAGAAGATATTGAGATTCCATATCCAGTAGTTGCTAAAATTGTTACTAGTCTGCAGTCGAGTGGGACTACATCACTAGACGATAATAGAAGTGTGCCAAACAGTGGGAGTGCATCACTGGTACTCAAGATTCTTAGATAGTACAATGTAGGTGACGAGGATGACTTCTCTATTGGCATTTTAAAATCTACAGAATGCATTTTTCTATGTGGATTAGTAGATAATGTCACGACAACTTCTTATGTAGAAGCGCACTTTGTTCATCTACTAAAGCTGAGTGAATAGTTGTTGTGAAGGATGATATGACCGCTATGGACAAAGAGTAGGGTGTGGGAGCCAATTGATATTCTGTCCGAGTGTAAGACTATTGGAAAACAAGCGGATTTTCAAAGTTAGACTCAAGGCAGATGGTTCAATTGACAAAGATAAAGGGGTACCTCATGGTGAGAGGTCAAACCCAAGAGTGGGTGTATACCTTGAAGACAAAATCTCCTTAGTGGTGAGATTTTGCTTTCATTCACCTTATCTTAGCCATTATCTCACATTTAGTTTTAGAACCCCTTTCAAATGGATGTTGAAAATACTTTTCTTGATCGAGAGCCAAACGAAGAGATCTACATAGATCAATCTACTGGATTTTCTTTCACAATCAATGGGAATAATACAAAGTGTGGCATCTCAATCGATCTATTTATGATCTCTAGCAATCATTTAGGCAATGGCACTTGAGGTTTCATGATTTGATCGATCTCTTTTATTGAGATGATTAAGAAAGACTAGTGTATATTGAGTAATCCATAAAAGGTGTTCTAATTCTTACATTGTATGACAACAATATACTTTTTATTTAGACAAAAAGGAATAGGTCAAACCAAATATGTGTTGGAAGTTAGGGTTGTGGGAACCGTTCATACACCTATTTTGTTTGTCTCTAGAGACTTTACATAATAGAAGATTCTTGAATGCTCTCGCATACAGTACTCAAAATCTATAGACACCTCAACTGGAAAGGAAGTACCCTTGTCCCTAATTCAATGTCTAGAGAATAATGAGGAAATAAATGTCCAAAGTTCTATAAGCAACCACAATAGGAAGCATGATTAATACTATGATGTATTCTAGTTCAGACATTTACTATACGATTAGTTTAGTTCATCGATACAAGAATAACCTTGGCCCAGTTCGCCCAATTCACTGGAGAGCAGTGAAGAGCTTTCTGCGATATGTTCTCACGATTGTGGATCTCACTTTATGGATGGTAGATTTTTTAAGTCACAAGGTTGATGTGACACTCATTGGTTTAGCGATTGAGACGAGCGCATGTCCATGTCTGTCTATACATTCACATTGGTTGGTGATGCGTTCGCTTGTTGTAGTGAGAAGTAGACATACATTGCCTTATCAATAAAGGTAGCTGAGTATGTGGCTTGTTCTGCTATCGCTCAGAAGGCAGTATGGTTAAAGAGGTTCTTACATAGCGTAAGCTTCTTGCCTTAGGACAAAGAACTTATGTTGTTCAATTGTGACAGCACATTGACTCTAGGTTATGCAAAGGACCATAAGTACCACAGGAAGTCCAAGCACATAGACATCCACCTCCACTACATTCAAGATATGGTGGCACAAGGGGAGGTTGTTTTAAAGCACATCTCTACTTACGATATGATGGATGATCTTCTAACGAAGCCAATATCTAGAGATTCGTTCTTGTCCCACATTAGTTGTATGGAACTCTGTAGGTTCTGATGTACTTTAACAACATTATTCTTGATATTATTATTACCAGATACTCATTCTTATAATAAAATCGATTGTTTCCAAATTCATTAGTTGTTAATTGGATGAATGCACGTTTTTCCTTAAAGTGACACCAGGCTTGAATCGACTTGCTAACACGGTGATACACCTTGGCACCAAGATAGCTGACTATGAACATGTGTGTTCATAAGCACTTGGACGGCGAGCACGTTGAGACATTTGTGTTCATGGCGCTAACAGAACGAGCTAGAACACCTATATCTGTGTGGTATAAGAATAGTAAGCAAGATATAGGCACCATTACTTATATGTCTCCTTAGATAAGTTCTATGATGAGACTGGTATCTTTATACTAAGTCAAACATCGAGATAACACATGCCTCTATATGGCCTGTTTGTAGCCAAACATGAGATTTTGGACAGGCGCTAGGACGTGCGACTGTGCTGGAATCGGGTTAGACGTTTTTGTAATTTCTAAACTAAGATTCGTATAGCATTGCTATCACCACATAATGACACACCCATTCTTATGGAAGAATGCCATAGCATACATATTATATTGTATGTGCTTATTAGCGATCATATTGTGAAGCAATGGATTAATCCCTATTTCATTATTGTGTGAGCCAAGTAGTCTCCCTGTAATGGGGATTCTACATCATTTTGCCTTATAACTGTAGACACCCAATTTTGACCACACTGATAGGATTTAGGGTGGACAACGTCTTGGAGGATTCGATGATGAAAAGTACCCCGTGGAAGGTACTGGATTCCACACAATCAGAAGATCGGACTTCGGAAAGTGACTTCAAGCTCAGAAAAGCCCTTTTCCATGGATAAATCCCGGTTTTGTCAAAATCATCTCTCAGAATTCATATTCTCTCAGGGTTATATGAACATTAAGTGTTCTAAACGCAGTATTCTAGGTATCCAGAGATTCAATTTTAAAGAAAAGTTCGAAATCGACGCACATTTGAAAGCAATTTTGGAAAAGACGTCATTTGATTTCAAAAAGACGACGAAAGTTCCGGAGGACTTCCGGACTTCAATTGGACTTCAATTCTCATTATAAAACCTCTGGAAATATTTTTATACTGAAATTCAACCTGACAGCTTTCCAACGGTACGTAAACGGACGATTTCGGACACCAAAAAGCATTTTTACAAAAATCTGGAAAAGCAGTGCACGTGATTTTTGAAACAGAGCTTGTGGGTGACCAGAGGGACCCAAATAGTAAATGGCGGTTTTGGGTATAGGGGTGGCGGGTCCCACCATAACCGCCACTTCCATTTGTGTCCTCCACGGAGCTTTTTGAGTTCCAGACCCTTCTAGAAGCTTCCCACTGCGAGGAAATTGCCTGGAAATTGCGTTTAAGCTCCGAAATGGCCATTTTAACCCTCTTTTAAGCTCTAAAAATCCTGTTTTAACCCTGAAACTTAAGAGCTAAGTCTTCAAAACTCTATATAAGATCTCATACATCTCATATGAGATCAACATCTTAACACACTAGACACTTGGAAGAGATACACTTGAATATACTTAGAGATACAAACACACATAGAAGCACATATAAGAGAGATAAGTATACTTTGAATATACTTTCAATTTAGGGGAATTCTAGAGAGAGAAAATTATGAATTGAATTTAGATTAACTTAGGCTAATTAGACCACAATTTGAACATCAATTGCCTCCCTCAACTTCCATGGATGAGTGCTTGAAGAACACTTGAATAACACTTGAAGAAGAAGATCTTCAAATCAATTTTGGTCTTGTAATTGAGAATCCTCCAAGAGGTAAACACTATAGTTCATCTCTAATTCCTACTTTGTATATATAGATCTATAAGATTTGGATCTAACTTAGTTCTATTTCTACTTATTAGAACACTCATCTTCTTCCTCTCATGTTCTTCACACACTCACATAGTTAGATCCAAATCTCTTTGATTTTTATTGATAATTTACAATTAGAGATTGTTTTTCACTTTGATTTTCAATTTTGGTTTCATTCTTCAATTTTAGTTTAGATTCATGCATACATGATTATATATATATACATATATCTATTTTGAATTCCATGATGGTTTGGAAATATGATCTATGAGAAGGATGATTTCTATGTTCATACCTATCTCTTGATTATTCCTATTACCTAGGATTCCTATTGAATTTCATCTCCAACATGATATTTATAAGTCCCTTTGATCCTTGATCTAAAAGTTCTTCATAGAACTTGAGGGCTAAATTGATTGGGAATCATGATAATTAAGTTGATCTATGAGTTTGATCTCTCTAATAAGCTTCAACTATCACTAAAATGTTTTCCTCACACTTTAAAATGAACTAGATAAAAATTCAGCAAAGCAGATTGGTTTTGTCCATTAGATTTGGTCCATCAAAACCCATAGTTTGATGGATTTCAAATTTTCTGGGTAAACTTTGATGAATTAGCTTTCATCCGGTCCGTTTTGAGAGCTTTTAGGATTCATATACTATTTTTAGAAATTGTTGAGAAATCGGTTGACAGATTTGAACATCGTCTCTTTGTGCTTGAATTTCAGAAAATCTATAATAGTTATCGACGTTCCGCTTTTTGGGGATGATTCCTAACTCATATATCTATATGCCGATGTAAAATCGTGAGCATACGATCGAGTTAGGATCGTTTTCTAAGCGTTTAAAGTTGATACAACTATTCTGGAATTTTCTAAGTTTAATTACAAATATGATTATGTATACAAAATGGTCATACCTTGATCACTCAACAACAATTGATGAATAAAACTTGGTTTAGAAATCACCTAGGATAAATGGATGAGAGATCAAAAGCTTAAATCAACTTGGTTAACATGATTCATGAACTTCTATTATACTTCTATTATGTTTTGCATTCATTTGTCAAATGATACAAAATTTCCAGAATAACAGAGTCTGTTTAAAACACTTTTTCAGAAACCTTGTGATTACAGAATGTCCATGGGTTTATTTTTATCATATACTACAATGAAATAGCTTTCTTTTGACACCAAATAGAGCTTCATATGATTTTTGTAGATTTAATTATGATTTTTACAAGAACAGTGGACAGTCCTGATCCACTATTCCCAAAACATTTATTTCTCAAACAATAAAATTGATATTGAGGTCCCACTTTTTGGAGAAGTTCCCTAAGACATGTATCTAACTTTCTGTAAAAGGGTTTTTATCCAGCTCATGTTTAAGACCACTTTTGATAGGATTCATTAGAGGTTGCTGAATCTGGAAATTTGATTGATGACATGTTTTCTTTGTTTATCATGCATATCATTTGTTTGCTTGTATTTTTGCAATGCTTGGGTATTCTTTGGTGTATTAGTGCAGAGAATTAAGTGCCTCGGACCCGGACTTCGATTTGTGGTTTGCCTCGTCTACATGTGGCTTAGTGCCCATGTATCATGTACTATCTCTATCCTTTCTTTTAGAATTTTTCTAGGTTTACAACTTTGATTTCAACGACACATTTCCTTTAGGGTAGTCTCCGTTTATATGATTATTTGTTAGAGACATCTTATCTAGGATTGTTGCATGATTGCATTGCACGTTTCCATTCTTTTTGCTTTCGCAACTCCGCTTGAGTCAACCAATGTAAGTCTTCTCGTTCCCTTTGCATATCATGACATGTTTACTTTATTTGCATCGGTCCCGGGCGGGACTAGCCACTGTGAGTATACTTCTCCCTTGTATTACATGAGCATCCGCTTTCTACTTGATTTAGTCTCTTGAAATGATTTTCATTAGATGTTTCTTTTTGCCATGTATATACCTATCTAGTATGTTTGAGGAAACAACATCTATTATGAATTAATAACAAGGATATTTGAATCAAGGCCTACCATTCGGTAGGGCGAGGAGGGGGTGCTTTAGTCCTGCTTGGGCTCCTTCCCCTCTCGTACCAAGACCCCCGAACCTTGTTTCTGGTAATGAAGGGCGAGTAACCTTATTCAATTTTGGGCGAGTCAAACTTGGGTTTCCTAATTCCCGATAAAAATTAGGTGGCGACTCTTTGTCTCTAGGATCGCGTGAGGAAGTCCTAGTTTTCCCTGAAGTGTGCTCCTTGGGATCCGTCCCGGGACACTATCGAGGGAGAGCGTCAGGACCTCCTCATTCGCAGTGGTCCACAATCTGGCGACTCTGCTGGGGATTTGAACATGAAACCGATGGTTTCTTGTTCTTCGAGGGTTTGACTTGAACCAATGAATATCCTTGTTATTAATTCAATAATCATGTTGTTTCTGCCTGCATTTGCACTTGCATTGTTCTTTCACCGCGACTGCTTGAGATCATTGCCTTGAAGATAGAGGGTCCTCTTTCCTCTATTTGTCAAGAGTTTTGGTAGCATGTAGTCACCGTTAGCCTTGTACCGCGTGCGGTATATAGAGCCTATGTGTGAACGGCACGCCCTCGGGGAGGCGGTCAACCACACCGCTGAGCTTGCTAATGGACCCTTTATGAGACTAAAACCCGGCCTTTGCATATAGTTTCTATAGAACCCTTCAATTAGGATCTTGATTATCATCTTTGATTAGGACAATGTGATGAATTACTTGCGCTTGCCCGTAAGGGATTATGTGGATGATGAGGACGTGTATGCGAAGGCATCATCAAACCTTGTATGGTGGATTCCTCTAGGATAGTATGGTCTTTATCCGAACATCCAATCATTATTTTAGGACAATTTTGAAAATTTTTGAAACTATAAGCACTTCTTTGAAAAACCCCAAGTCTTTTGAAAATTCCAAGAATATCCCTTTTGAAAATTTGCTTTGAGATTCACTTTCACAAAATCTTTCCAAAATTCTCCTTAGATTTTAGAGAATTTCAAAATTCCTATTTCCAGAAATCATGATCACACTTTGATGATTCAATTTCAAATTCTCCTAGATTTTAGAGAATTTCAAAAAAAAAAATTTACTTTGGTCTTCAAGAAATCATGATGATTCAATTTCAAAATCTTCCTCTCAGATCTTAGAATTTCAAAATTCCCACCTCAATTTTTAAGAATCATGATTTCTCACCACAAGCATTGATGGTTCAAAAATTCTTTTGAAAATTACAAATCTCCCCATCTCTTTCAAAGATTTTCATGAAAAATTTCAATTTTCAAACCTGAACCATCAAGAATTTCAAAACTCAAAATCCTTGGATAATGATTGGATTAGTAGGGTGATTAGCATACTCAAGGAATCTTATGTGCTTATGTGCTGATGTGCTAGGTCTAAGCTAGATTAAGGTGCATTGCATTTAGATTAGATTGCATTTCATCTGCATTTGCATGCACTACACGAGCATTGCATATACGACTCACGAGTGCGACGCCTCTAATATACTTTCAAAAGAAAAGATTTGTTTTCCTCAGAATTTTGAAAGCTTGAAAAGATTTCTTTGATTTTAAGAAAAATGTTTTTGAAAAAGGAAATGATTTTCCATTTATGATTTCCATCTTTGTAAATCCACCTTCTTATATCATTCTTTGAAAAATTCTTTTGCAATAAAGATACCTGATTATTTGAAAATCCCTAAATAAACCAGATAAGAAAAGATAGGACCGAAAAGTTGTACTCCTTTCTGGGTCAGAGCTCCGAACAGCCGTTTGATCAGATCAGGGTTAGAAGAAGGAACAGCTGAGTCGACTAGGGTTGAAGATATGACATACGAAGCGGATATGGAAGCCAGATTGGCCGCAATGCAAGCTGCCTTGGATCAGAGCAGGGAGCAGAATCGAGAACAACTTGCCACTATGATGAGAATGATTGAGCAGCTAACTAATCCACCACCACCACCTCCAGAGCATCATGAAGAAGAAGATTTTGGGGAGACAGTTCAACCAAAGGTTCAGCTAGATCAGGAAATTCAGGACAAGTTGGCCAAGATCGACAAACTAGAGAGTGTGATCAGAAAGAGCAAAGGGGTGGATGAGTATTTGTTCGATGTTGAAGGGTTGTGTGACGCTCCAAAAGCCAAACTCCCAGAGAAGTTTAAGATGCCGCATATTGAATTTTTCAATGGAACCGGAAATCCAAAGAGCTATCTGAGGCTTTATGTAGGAACTTTGCAGCCCATGGGCATTGGATCTGACCTCTTCGCTCTATTGTTTCCAAGAGTTTTGAGTGGAGCAGCACTTTCATGGTACTTGACGTTGGAACCAGCCATAACCAGAGATTGGGAGGCATTGGCCAAAGCTTTCGTGGCTCAATATTCATATAACCAGTTGTTTGATGTAACTGCAAGAGATCTAGAAACCACCCGACAAGAGTACAGGGAATCCTTCGCAGGTTTCCTTACTCGTTGGAGAGCTAAAGCTGCTCAAATGACTAGCAGGCCAGCGGAAAAAGATCAGGTCCGAATGATCATCAAGAATCTACAGCCCGAATACTTGGAAAGGCTAGAATTTCAGTCCATTGTGAGTTTCGAACAGCTGTTTGATGTGGGAACTTTGATAGAAGATGCCATTAGAGATGGAAAGATCAAGAAAGAAAGCACGAGCAATCGATACAGAAAGACAGAAAGGCCAGTCTATCATCAGTCTGCTGACGTCAACACACTATCTCCTCAGCCTTTTCAGAAAGAGCGTCGAAGTATGGCTAATGCAAGAGGAAGTCAAAATCAGAAACAGTCGAGAGAGAAAAGAGAATTTTCCGACTTGGGGATGCCACTAAGCACCGCACTTGAAAGAATGATAGAAAAAGGGTACTTGCAGAAATTGGAACCTAAACCAGAGCCAAATCCACTTCCACCGGGTTTCAAAACAGAGTTCTTTTGTGACTTTCATCAAGGCCGTGGACATAGCACAGATAGATGCTGGAGACTTCGCCATGAAATTGAAGACTTGATTGAAAAAGGGGTCATCTCCCCTCCTCCCTCTCAGCCAAATGTTCAGAAGAATCCTCTCCCTAATCATAAGGGGAACATGCCAAATGTTAACTTTGTAGAAGAAGGATCTCAGATTTATAACCCAAAGATCTACATCACATCCTCGAATCAACCAGCTATGGATGTTCAACTTCCGGAAGACGCTGCAATTTGCATCTTGAGGAATATGGAAGAGGAAGAATGGGCCGAAGAAGCACTGGGAAATGTGGAAGAAATCAAGCCAATAGAGGGAGCTCTGAACAATTGGGTGATAGAATCGGAAGTCAACAAATCCCCTCCCCCATTTCCCCGGAAGTCTGTAAAGGCCAATATGAGCCATGATGTTGAGTCTGCTTTTGCTTTTGATGTACCCAAAAATGTTAATGAAATGAACGAGGATTTTGCTTACTCTTCTGTGTCTGATGATCTTGATTTTGAAATTTCTGAGGATTTGCAAAGATTAATTGAAAATGAAAATGAATCTGCATGCAAGATTATTGAAGAAACTTTGCTAATAAACTTGGATAATGAAGATAATCCACAAAATGTTCATATTGGCACCACACTCACTTCACAAGAAAGCAATGAACTAATCAACTTATTAAAAGAATTTAAAGATGTTTTCGCTTGGTCCTACCAAGATATGCCAGGCATCGATCCAGAGATTGTCCAACACCACATCCCTCTCTTTCCAAATTCAAAACCTGTTAAGCAAAAGTTGAGACGCATGAGACCCGAATGGACTTTGAAGATCAAAGAAGAAGTTGAGAAACAATTGAAAGCTGGATTCCTGATGGTAACCCAATATCCGGAATGGATAGCCAATATAGTTCCTGTGCCAAAGAAGGATGGAAGGATCCGTGTATGTGTTGACTTCAGAGATCTAAACAAGGCTAGTCCTAAGGATGATTTTCCGCTTCCACACATAGATGTTCTGGTAGATAGCACCGCGGGGCATGAGTTGTTATCATTCATGGATGGTTTCTCAGGGTATAATCAGATTTTAATGGCACCCGAAGACAGAGAAAAGACTACATTCACAACTCACTGGGGGACGTATTGCTACCGAGTGATGCCATTTGGGTTAAAGAATGCTGGCGCAACCTATCAGAGAGCTGCTACTACTTTGTTACATGACATGATCCATAAAGAGGTAGAAGTTTATGTGGATGATATGATTGTTAAGTCCAAAGAAAGAAGTGGGCATTTAACAGCACTCGCCAAGTTCTTTGAAAGATTAAGGAAATACAGAATGAGATTGAATCCACAGAAGTGTACTTTTGGAGTTACCACCGGGAAGCTGCTGGGATTTCTCATCACACAGAGAGGAATTGAGGTTGACCCCACAAAGATCAAGGCTATTATGGATATGCCGCCTCCGACAAATGAAAAGGAAGTAAGAGGATTTCTGGGAAGAATCCAATTCATCAGCCGCTTCATATCTAAGCTCACTGCTACTTGCGATCCGCTTTTCAGCTTGTTGAGAAAAGGGAAGAAATTCGAATGGGACAATCAATGTCAAGAAGCTTTTGACAAGATCAAGGCTTATTTATCAAACCCACCGGTTCTTTCACCCCCGAAGTCAGGGAAGCCTTTGCTGTTGTACTTATCCGTGTCAGAGAATGCTATGGGATGCATGTTAGCCCAAGAAGGAGATGAAGGGCGTACAGAGAAAGCCATTTACTACTTAAGTAAAAGGATGACTGGATACGAATTGAAGTATTCTCCGTTAGAAAAGACATGTTGGGCTTTGGTTTGGGCCACTCGTCGTCTGAGGCATTATATGTTGGCCTTCCCTGTTGTTTTAATCTCCCGAATGGATCCTTTGAAGTACCTATTTGAAAAACCAGCATTGACCGGAAGAATCTCCCGATGGACATTGATGCTATCTGAGTTTGACTTGATACATGCTACGAGTAAATCTGTTAAAGGAAGGGCTATCGCAGAACATTTAGCAGAACATCCGATAAATCTGGAAAACGAAGGAGAGTTCATGTTCCCTGACGAAGGATTGATGGAATTAAAAGAAGATGTGTGGAAAATGTATTTTGATGGAGCTGCAAACCAGAAAGGATATGGAGTGGGGATCATTCTTGTATCCCCTGAAGGAGCACATACCCCGTTCTCTATTAAGCTGAAGTACACTTCCACCAACAACACTGCTGAGTATGAAGCTTGTATCTTGGGGCTAGAAGCCGCATTGACTTTGGAGGTAAGGAAACTTGATGTATTCGGGGATTCCAATTTGATCATATCCCAAGTTCGAGGAGATTGGAAAGTCAAGGAAGAGAAGTTAAAACCCTATCATGAGTATCTTGATTCTTTACGAACTCGTTTCTTGCATATCACGTTCTTCTACCTGCCTCGAGAAGAAAATCAGCTAGCAGACTCTTTGGCTACTTTAGCGTCAATGATTGAGATTCCTGTGGGGATAAAGCTAACTCCTTTGATGATTGAACAAAGGGAAAAGCCGTCTTATGAGATGATTGGGGAAATAGAAGAAGCAGAAGAACTTCCGTGGTACACCGACGTGTGGAACTTCATTGAAAATGGGGAATATCCGGAAGGCGCCTCTGAGAAAGACAAGAGAGCCATAAGAAGATTCTCGGCTCAATTCATGATTTGTGGCGGAAATCTATTGAAGAGATCTCACAATGGATTCAACTTGACATGTCTGTATGGAAACAGTGCGAGAAAGATGATGGAGCAAATTCACGAAGGGGTGTGTGGTCCTCATATGAGTGGACACATGTTAGCTAAGAAGATCATCCGACAAGGATATTATTGGACTACTATGGACAAGGACTGCTATGAATATGTCAGAAAATGTCACAAATGTCAGATCCATGCCAATATGAAGCATGTGCCGCCGTCACTGCTATACAACATGACTACCCCTCGGCCATTCTCAGTTTGGGGAATAGATGTTATTGGAGAAGTAACCCCGAAGGCGTCTAATGGGCATCAATACATCCTGGTAGCAATTGATTATTTCACAAAATGGGTGGAAGCAGAGTCTTATGCGACATTGAAGGCTAAAGATGTGGCCAGATTTATCAGAAGAAATATAATCTGCCGATACGGGGTCCCTCATGAGTTGATATCCGATCATGGCAGTCACTTCCAGAAAGAGGTTTTGGATCTACTAGAAGAATACAAGATCATGCACCACATGTCAGCGCCGTATAGGCCACAAACAAATGGGGCAGTTGAAGCAGCTAATAAGAATTTGAAGACGATCCTAAGAAAGATGACTGATACATACCGAGATTGGCATGAGAAGTTACCGTATGCACTGTGGGGATACAGAACATCTATCCGAACATCTACAGGAGCCACTCCTTATTCATTGGCTTACGGAATGGAAGCAGTACTCCCAGTTGAAATAGAACTACCATCTTTGAGAGTTGTGGCAGAATCCGAGATTCCAGAATTTGATTGGCTAAGAGATAGATATGAGGAGCTAATGTTACTTGATGAGAAAAGGTTGGCCGCAATTGATCATGTGCATGTGTATCAGAGAAGAATAGCTCGAGCATTCAACAAGAAGGTCCGTCCAAGAAAACTTGAGGAAGGCGACCTTGTGCTTAAAGCCTTAAAAGCACCCGTTTTCGATCCTAGAGGGAAATTCAAGCCAAATTGGGTTGGCCCATACGTCATCAAGAAGCTTCTCTCTGGAGGAGCGGCATACCTGATGGATCTAGATGGAGTTGAGTTCAATCAGCCAATCAACATTGACCGTCTCAAGAGATACTATGCTTAAAAGCCTTTTTCTTTCAAAACCTGTTCTTTCAAAACCTCCAGCATTCGAGGAACTACACTTGACCTGATTCCCACTTGGGGATATGTAGGCAACCTGCTCGGTTCGGTCACTGCTCCTGAAACCCTCAACCATACTTTCTTTCAAGACCTGGCCGAACTACTTTGGATCTGATTCCCACTTGGGGATAAGTAGGCGAGCTTTCCTGGCTCTCGATCCCTGAACCTTGCAAACTAGGGGCAAACTTTCAAGTTTGCCCAAAGCCTCAAGATATCACTGCCACACTAGGGGCAAACTGCGTTTGCCCAAACTTCCATTTATCTCTATCAACTAGGGGCAAACTGTCGTTTGTCCATACCTCGCTACCTGTCCTCTCTGGATCACTTGGCTATCAGAATTAAAGCACCTAAGTGAAAAATCTGGTAATTCTTGATATTAAGTTGAAAAGTTTTTTTAGCAATCTAAAGATGTGAATCTAATATCAAGACTGAAACATTATGTGGAAAATTTTCAAAAGCTTCAAGATTACATGCAAAGCCAACACAATATCCTGCTACAAGATAAAATCTCATTTTCAAAACATGCAAATCCTTAGAAAATTCAAATATCCAAGTCAAAAGACATTGTCGAGAAAGAGGAATCGTCAGAAATTTCCTTTCCCTGTAAAATCGAGTCCTGTGTGTCAGTGTGCAAAGTGTCAATCAAATCAGTCTCGTGACAAGGGATGCAAAGCGAAACAGAAGGATAGCATAAAACAGCATCAAGCAAAGTCAAGAGTACAAGCCCATCAAGTCTCAGACAGAATACATCAACATCAGTCTCAGCACAGAAAGCAAGAAAAACAGAAAGATAGTCATGGGTGCATATGATCATCATCAGCGACGACGAGTAGCCCGTGGGTACCGAGCAGGCATATCTGAGGCCGTAGAGCTATCATCATCTTCGATTTGGCGCCTTCGCCTAGACCCACCAGCCCCACCAGAAGGGCCTGCATTCATCCGCTCCAACTGTGATTGAAGCTGCCTAACTTGAGCCACCTGTGGAAGAAAAGAATCAGTATAGGGGTTTGAAAAAGCAATGAGATAAGAAGAAAAGGTCAAGAAATTTACCAGGGCCGCATCACGGTCTATGTAAGTCTGGCACATGCCATCCCACTGCAAAGAGAAGAAAGATATGGTCAGAAAGATCAGAAGAATCAGAGGTAATGAGTTCAGAAATTACTTACATGTCCCTCACGAGCAAGGCTCCAAGCCCTCAGATTCTGTGCATAAGCTCGCTCTTCATTGAAAACGGCTCGGGGAACGGACTCATGTTGTTCTAAAACTAGCTGAGGCTCTACAAGATCACGGGGGATCTCTACAGAAGATATAACTCCGCGCAGCATGGTCGAGGCTCGCCAATCACAAGGAGGAATGAGAGGTAGAGGTCGACCAGGGCCATCCACAAAAGAACTCCCCTGCAAATGATGATGAGAAATAAGATAAAGCAAGCATTCGATCAGAAATGAAGAAGTCGTGAAATACCTGCGGGTCATCCGAGAGCGGGAAATTAGGCATCAGATGAGTAACCCTGAAGACGTCATAGTTCTCCTCAAACAGAGTAAAAGAGGCTGAAGGAATTCCGTTCAAAGCATTAATAAGATCTTCATCTTCCAAATTCTGCGCCGACCTCACACAAGAAGGCGGATCCTGTGGCACTAAGAGACGATCCTCCAAATCAGTCTGAGGAGCTACTCTCTCTCCAAGATACCACTCAAGAACAGAGGGACCCTCAAGAAGAATCCTCTCTCCAGTCATCTGTCTAGCTAAGCCAATCTCAGTCATATCTCCATTTGTCACCCAAGGATGCCAGTTAACTTGGGTGAATCTGAGACGGGTAAGAAAATCCCGGCAAGAAATAACATTATGAGCATCATTCTTGGTACCTACGGCTTGGCGACGCCACTTCAGAGCCCGTGGAAAAATATGAATCTCTTCCTCCCGGAATGATGGAGCCGTCATGGAGAAATACTCAAAGGCCCACACCTACAAGGGAAAATAAAGCAGTGGTCAAAACAGCAGAACATCAAATGATAAAAACTGGAAATGAAAATATTTTCAGTACCTCCCAAGCTCTCCAGAATCCGCCGAATCCAGGGGATTTGCCTCGAGAATGCTCCCCCATATGACTATACAGAATGGCTAAACCAGCAGAGCCCCAATCAAAATCTGCAATCTCCTCAAGATTTCGAAGACTATCAAGCATATTCAATGTAATCCGCTCAGCTCGAGTAGAAAGAAGAGAGCAACCAAGCAAATACAAGATGAAAGCACGGGTAAGCTGCATATCGGTAAATTGAGCCGCTCTTTCAGAAGGCCTGAAGTTGTTGATGAACCATGTGATGCCTACGCTCGATCCGTGAAGATCTCTCTGGGATGGGATGATGCCTAGGAGACGCTCAATGATAGTAGGATGTCTATGGATGTTCTTTGCAAAGGCAAGACGATGCCCGCCAAATGAGATGCCGGTTATCATTGCAAAATCAAGAGGGGTCATGGTTATCTCCCCAAAAGGCATGTGAAAAGTATTTGTGGAATCCCACCACCTTTCAGCAAGAGCTTGAATCATGGCCAAATCATTAGTCGATCTCTCCAATAAGGTTACAAACGACCCAAAGCCCGCTTGCTTGATATTGGCTACTACTTGGGGACGCGACTCCGACAATTCATTAAACCATTCAAGGCATTTTCCATGGCTACCATGACCTCTAAGATGACCAACCACATTCTAAAAAGAAAAAGGATGATTTCTAAGGAATCGCAAGAATAAAGAGACACGTGTGAAGATGTGAAACAAAGGAGTAATTAAAGAATGGGTTACCTCTTGACGAAAGGCCCTCCTAGAGATATGATTTAGTGGATTTTTCATGGTTGCATACTCCATGGTTTGAGTTGATGAAGCTCCACTAGCTTGAAATTGGCTTCTACGTGTTCTAGAACTTTCACCTTGTCCATGGGAACTCATGGTTGTTGATGCTTGAAGCTTGAAGATAAGAGGTTGAAGATGATGAATAGTAAAAACCTTGGTACTTGAATCCCCTAGAATAGGGAGGAGTTGATGAAATCAACAAAGTTTTTGGAGGTTTTAATGCAAGAAATCACTCAAAACATCAAGAAATTGCAAGATTTGAGCACCTTAGAAGGTAGAGGTGATGCATTGAAGAAGAAATGAATGAAGAACAAAGAAGAAAATGGGTTTAAAACCCCAAAGTTGCGGCTGGCGGTTCCCAAGGGGGTGTGGGGAACCGCCATTTACTATTCACTTCCTGCCATTTCCCCATTTTGCTCTATATTTGCGTTTTGACCCCCGGAACTCTTGATTTGATCCCGGATTGGTCCATTTTTGATATATAAGCCTTGAGAGTGCTTAAAACTTGTTGGAATTGGTCTAGAGGACCTCTGGAGATTTGAATCTTGGTAAAATCCATTCAAGAATTGAAAAAAGTCCCCCAGATGAGAAGAATCAAAGGCACCGCAGCCTGAAAGTGGCCGAGAAACGGCAAACTCCCGTCGTTTTGGGATTGATTATGAGTTGTCTTAGAAAATGGACATTTGAGTCTACTGTCGCTTGAGAATTACATCCAGAAAGGACTTTCAGAAGATGGGTCAGAATGCGAGATGTTCAGAAAGGGTTAGAGTAAGCCTGACGTGTTGCAAGAATGATTGCGTTGGTCGAAGCACCAATATGAGTCTCAGAAAGAATCAGCAGGGCCTCCAGAATATGTGCTCGCGTCCCAGAAACCTCAGATATCTCCTCAAGCAGAGAATTTCCAGATATTGTCAAGGTATACAGAATTCGTGCATCTCTCAGAATCATAGGATCTCCCCAGTAGAGAACTTTCAGAATTAAGTTTCTCGCAAGCATCATGTATCCACGGGTTGCCTCCAGATAAAGGGTATCTCTCAGAATTTGAGCATCAAAATCGCCTCCAGAATACAAGGTTTATGCCAAGCATCATGTATCCAGGGTTGCCTCCAGAATGTAGGGTTTCTCTCAGAATCGTGGGTTGCCTCCAGAATGTAGGGTTTCTCTCTGAATCAGAATCGTGGGTCGCCTCCAGAATACAAGGTTTATGCCAAGAATCATGTATCCGTGGGTTGCTCTCAGAATGTAGGGTTTCTCTCAGAATCGTGGGTTGCCTCCAGAATGTAGGGTTTCTCTCAGAATCAGAATCGTGTATCCAGGGTTGCCTCCAGAATGTAGGGTTTCTCTCAGAATCATGTATTTCTCAGCATCGCATATCAGGGTTGCCTCCAGAATGTAGGGTTTCTCTCAAAATCAGAATCGTGTATCCGTGGGTTGCTCTCAGAAGAAGGGTCATCTCTCAGAATTTGTGTATCTCTCAGAATCCGTGCATCAGAACAGAAGATTTGTCCTCAGAAGAAGGGCCTGTTTCAGAAGAACAGAGGATTTGTCTCCGGCAGAGAGACCTGTTTCAGAAGATTTGTTTCTAGACCTGCCACAGAAGATTTGTCCCCAGAAGAAGGGCCTGTTTCAGAAGAACAGAGGATTTGTCTCCGGCAGAGAGACCTGTTTCAGAAGATTTGTTTCTAGACCTGCCACAGAAGATTTGTCCTCGGAAAAAGGGCCTGTTTCAGAAGAACAGAAGATTTGTCTCCGGCAGAGAGACCTGTTTCAGAAGACTTGTTTCCAGACCTGTTACAGAAGATTTGTCTAGAAGAAGGACCTGTTTCAGAAGAGCAGAAGATTTGTCTCCGGCAGAGAGACCTGTTTCAGAAGACTTGTTTCCAGACCTGTTACAGAAGATTTGTCTAGAAGAAGGACCTGTTTCAGAAGAGCAGAAGATTTGTCTCCGGCAGAGAGACCTGTTTCAGAAGATTTGTCCCCAGCAAAAAGACTCTACATCAGCAATCGTCCCCAGCAAAAGGACTCTACATCAGCAATCGTCCCCAGCAAAAGGACTCTACATCAGCAATCGTCCACAGAAGAAGGACCTGTTTCAGCAATCGTCCCCAGCAGAAGGACTCTACATCAGCAATCGTCCCCAGCAGAAGGACTCTACACCAGCAATCGTCCCCAGCAAAAGGACTCTACATCAGCAATCGTCCCCAGCAGAAGGACTCTACATCAGCAATCGTCCACAGAAGAAGGACCTATTTCAGCAATCGTCCCCAGCAGAAGGGCTCTACATCAACAATCGTCCCCAGCAGAAGGACTCTACATCAGTAATCGTCCCCAGCAGAAGGACTCTACACCAGCAATCGTCCAGTTGTTTGACATGACTCAGAATTCATCCAAGATACTTCGCTATTTCAAGAGTCATCCAGGATACAGATGACGCCTACGAGCCTTAAGATCAGAAGAATAACTTTGACAAAAACCTCGAGAATCATCCAAGATACCTTTAGCATATTCGACTGTGAGAGAGAGTCGTTGCATCCTTTGCATTAGATTTTGCATCTAGGGAACCCTTGAGGATGATTCCTCCAGTACTTTCACATTTCATGTTTTCATACTGCACCAGCATCCTAGGATAGGAGCATTTCATCCGCATTGTTGTTGTTTGTTTTCCGTTTTCCCGCGCGCTTGAACTACGCCCTGGTCTGATTCCTGGAAAGGATACGTAGGCAGCTCCAGCGGAGCACGACCAGCATCAGCTTCAAATTAGCCGCCTCTACCCAGCATTGCATTGCATTCTTGCATTCGTAATTTCTTGATTTTCTCTGATTTTGAATTTCTTGATTTTGTGAATTTTTTTGTTTTTCCTAAAACCTCTCAGTATGGTTATTTGGGTGCCTTCAAGGCTTTGGCACTCACTTGCAGTTCACGTTGTTCACAACAAGCTCTGCCAAAGAGGGGCAAACTGTAGACACCCAATTTTGACCACACTGATAGGATTTAGGGTGGACAACGTCTTGGAGGATTCGATGATGAAAAGTACCCCGTGGAAGGTACTGGATTCCACACAATCAGAAGATCGGACTTCGGAAAGTGACTTCAAGCTCAGAAAAGCCCTTTTCCATGGATAAATCCCGGTTTTGTCAAAATCATCTCTCAGAATTCATATTCTCTCAGGGTTATATGAACATTAAGTGTTCTAAACGCAGTATTCTAGGTATCCAGAGATTCAATTTTAAAGAAAAGTTCGAAATTGACGCACATTTGAAAGCAATTTTGGAAAAGACGTCATTTGATTTCAAAAAGACGACGAAAGTTCCGGAGGACTTCCGGACTTCAATTGGACTTCAATTCTCATTATAAAACCTCTGGAAATATTTTTATACTGAAATTCAACCTGACAGCTTTCCAACGGTACGTAAACGGACGATTTCGGACACCAAAAAGCATTTTTACAAAAATCTGGAAAAGCAGTGCACGTGATTTTTGAAACAGAGCTTGTGGGTGACCAGAGGGACCCAAATAGTAAATGGCGGTTTTGGGTATAGGGGTGGCGGGTCCCACCATAACCGCCACTTCCATTTGTGTCCTCCACGGAGCTTTTTGAGTTCCAGACCCTTCTAGAAGCTTCCCACTGCGAGGAAATTGCCTGGAAATTGCGTTTAAGCTCCGAAATGGCCATTTTAACCCTCTTTTAAGCTCTAAAAATCCTGTTTTAACCCTGAAACTTAAGAGCTAAGTCTTCAAAACTCTATATAAGATCTCATACATCTCATATGAGATCAACATCTTAACACACTAGACACTTGGAAGAGATACACTTGAATATACTTAGAGATACAAACACACATAGAAGCACATATAAGAGAGATAAGTATACTTTGAATATACTTTCAATTTAGGGGAATTCTAGAGAGAGAAAATTATGAATTGAATTTAGATTAACTTAGGCTAATTAGACCACAATTTGAACATCAATTGCCTCCCTCAACTTCCATGGATGAGTGCTTGAAGAACACTTGAATAACACTTGAAGAAGAAGATCTTCAAATCAATTTTGGTCTTGTAATTGAGAATCCTCCAAGAGGTAAACACTATAGTTCATCTCTAATTCCTACTTTGTATATATAGATCTATAAGATTTGGATCTAACTTAGTTCTATTTCTACTTATTAGAACACTCATCTTCTTCCTCTCATGTTCTTCACACACTCACATAGTTAGATCCAAATCTCTTTGATTTTTATTGATAATTTACAATTAGAGATTGTTTTTCACTTTGATTTTCAATTTTGGTTTCATTCTTCAATTTTAGTTTAGATTCATGCATACATGATTATATATATATACATATATCTATTTTGAATTCCATGATGGTTTGGAAATATGATCTATGAGAAGGATGATTTCTATGTTCATACCTATCTCTTGATTATTCCTATTACCTAGGATTCCTATTGAATTTCATCTCCAACATGATATTTATAAGTCCCTTTGATCCTTGATCTAAAAGTTCTTCATAGAACTTGAGGGCTAAATTGATTGGGAATCATGATAATTAAGTTGATCTATGAGTTTGATCTCTCTAATAAGCTTCAACTATCACTAAAATGTTTTCCTCACACTTTAAAATGAACTAGATAAAAATTCAGCAAAGCAGATTGGTTTTGTCCATTAGATTTGGTCCATCAAAACCCATAGTTTGATGGATTTCAAATTTTCTGGGTAAACTTTGATGAATTAGCTTTCATCCGGTCCGTTTTGAGAGCTTTTAGGATTCATATACTATTTTTAGAAATTGTTGAGAAATCGGTTGACAGATTTGAACATCGTCTCTTTGTGCTTGAATTTCAGAAAATCTATAATAGTTATCGACGTTCCGCTTTTTGGGGATGATTCCTAACTCATATATCTATATGCCGATGTAAAATCGTGAGCATACGATCGAGTTAGGATCGTTTTCTAAGCGTTTAAAGTTGATACAACTATTCTGGAATTTTCTAAGTTTAATTACAAATATGATTATGTATACAAAATGGTCATACCTTGATCACTCAACAACAATTGATGAATAAAACTTGGTTTAGAAATCACCTAGGATAAATGGATGAGAGATCAAAAGCTTAAATCAACTTGGTTAACATGATTCATGAACTTCTATTATACTTCTATTATGTTTTGCATTCATTTGTCAAATGATACCAAATTTCCAGAATAACAGAGTCTGTTTAAAACACTTTTTCAGAAACCTTGTGATTACAGAATGTCCATGGGTTTATTTTTATCATATACTACAATGAAATAGCTTTCTTTTGACACCAAATAGAGCTTCATATGATTTTTGTAGATTTAATTATGATTTTTACAAGAACAGTGGACAGTCCTGATCCACTATTCCCAAAACATTTATTTCTCAAACAATAAAATTGATATTGAGGTCCCACTTTTTGGAGAAGTTCCCTAAGACATGTATCTAACTTTCTGTAAAAGGGTTTTTATCCAGCTCATGTTTAAGACCACTTTTGATAGGATTCATTAGAGGTTGCTGAATCTGGAAATTTGATTGATGACATGTTTTCTTTGTTTATCATGCATATCATTTGTTTGCTTGTATTTTTGCAATGCTTGGGTATTCTTTGGTGTATTAGTGCAGAGAATTAAGTGCCTCGGACCCGGACTTCGATTTGTGGTTTGCCTCGTCTACATGTGGCTTAGTGCCCATGTATCATGTACTATCTCTATCCTTTCTTTTAGAATTTTTCTAGGTTTACAACTTTGATTTCAACGACACATTTCCTTTAGGGTAGTCTCCGTTTATATGATTATTTGTTAGAGACATCTTATCTAGGATTGTTGCATGATTGCATTGCACGTTTCCATTCTTTTTGCTTTCGCAACTCCGCTTGAGTCAACCAATGTAAGTCTTCTCGTTCCCTTTGCATATCATGACATGTTTACTTTATTTGCATCGGTCCCGGGCGGGACTAGCCACTGTGAGTATACTTCTCCCTTGTATTACATGAGCATCCGCTTTCTACTTGATTTAGTCTCTTGAAATGATTTTCATTAGATGTTTCTTTTTGCCATGTATATACCTATCTAGTATGTTTGAGGAAACAACATCTATTATGAATTAATAACAAGGATATTTGAATCAAGGCCTACCATTCGGTAGGGCGAGGAGGGGGTGCTTTAGTCCTGCTTGGGCTCCTTCCCCTCTCGTACCAAGACCCCCGAACCTTGTTTCTGGTAATGAAGGGCGAGTAACCTTATTCAATTTTGGGCGAGTCAAACTTGGGTTTCCTAATTCCCGATAAAAATTAGGTGGCGACTCTTTGTCTCTAGGATCGCGTGAGGAAGTCCTAGTTTTCCCTGAAGTGTGCTCCTTAGGATCCGTCCCGGGACACTATCGAGGGAGAGCATCAGGACCTCCTCATTCGCAGTGGTCCACAATAACCTGCGACTGTTTCATGAAGAAGACATTTGATGATGCTACTTTAGCATACCTCCCAGGGGCGAAGTGGTAAATTATGTTCTACGGGGTATGTCTAGGAAAGTGATCAAGTCAGTTGAATTGACATTAGTAGGTAGAGAAGACTAATTCGATAACACACCATGTTCTATGTCTCATTAGATGGCCAGCGACAATCGTATATGTATTGATTGTCATGGGCACATTTCATATTTGGGGACTTTTCGAGGAATTAAGAGTGTTAGATCAGGTGTGATTGAATAGGTCTGGGTAAATACACGAGAAGCTTCTGAGTGATGCGTTGTGGTAGTTTAGTGATTGACTTAGCATCTTAACTCCTATTGCTGTACATTCTTTTCATGAGGTCTCACATTCTATTTCCCGTATGAAGAGATGATGAAAGTTGAAATCTGAGAGCTTTTGTTTTACACTAGGCCCTATATGGATGAGTAGGAAATCTAGGAAATATTGTGAGTCGGGTCACACACATATTGGACCCAAGGTCCAAACGGGCTCTACTCCAAATCCCATGACATGGAAACCTAGCAGGGTTGCACTACATGTATTTATATACGTTATGTATACACACAAGAGCAGCCCTAAGGTCTCACTCTTCCTCTCTCACGACCATCTCTCTCTCTCTCTCTCTCTAGACTTCTCATCCTCTCTCTAGCCTAATCACAAAGGAGGCTTAGCATTTATTGCGTGAACTCAAGGGGGCTTCTCTAGTAGTTGTCCTCATGACCATAGCGAAGCACAAGGATGTACACGGAGGCTAGGTATTTGTGATTGGAGGATTTAATGGTGCAGGCTCATAACAACACCGAATTGATCCGAGTTTAGGTATTCAGCTCAAGGTATGCCTTGAACCCGACTCCTATGTTTCCGTGCATGATTCTCTAACAGGATACTTGCAACTACTCTATTGATAATTTGATATGTAACATCTCAACTGATTCCTGATTTTAACAAGTTTGGCCTGTTTGGATGAACAAATTAGAAAAGAGTTGGGTACTTTTTCTCATGTAGTTTTAATGTTGTTTTTAAGTGTGATTGGTTCTTGTCTATAAGTATGTTTATATGGCACATATATTGCGAGTATATATACCAATAACCACTTAGCACATGATGAAAAGTACATAAGTATTGTCCGTTTTGTCTTCCAAACACTAGTTGTGAGCATTGAAGGGTTTCTAGAAATTAGCGCATCTCCACCAATGCTAGCCATTTTGCCTTAAGCTATTTTAGCTAAAAAGATCTCACTTTTACTATTTTAATTAGTCAATTCTAAATAGTAAACTAGAGCAATGTTCTTATGGGTGACCTTATTGCACGGTTCAATAGAACTTGTGTATGTAATGCAAGTGAACGTATAAAAAAAGTTGTCATGAAGTTTTGATGTTCATTACCATAGACCCTATTTGTTTGCTCTAATTTGCGCGGGCGTGCCAGAACCAATCTGTGGTTCGGTGTGTGTGTGTAAGCGTGCAAACTAATTTCCTATCTGCTTGTGTCAGTGATACACAAGGCTTTGGTAAATCTGACTTCTAAACTGGTGATTGTGTGTAGTGAGTAGGAAAGTACCCTCACTAAAAGTCCTTTAGCAGTACTGAAGCGCACAAGCTAAAAAGTATCAAGTTTAAACAAGTTAAACAAATCACAAACGGTTTAATAAAAGTAGATTTTATTAAATGCTTGGAAAACTAAAACAGATCTCAAGAACAACAGAATGGACTGATTATTCAAAAGAAACAGAGAATAAACATAACAAAAAGACAGACCTAATTGCTATTAAATTTAGGAAACAAAGACTTAGAAAAAGTGCTCTGAATGCCTTGAATGTGCTGAATACTGAATACTGAATGCTGTGTATGCTTTGAACGTGATGAATGCTGTGTATGCTTTTGTCGAAGAGACGCGGAGTCCTTTGCTCGAAGGCCTGCCTCTATATTTATAGCGGCCTGAACTGATTCCTATTTGAACTATAATTCCTTTTCCTACGCCCCAATCTACTGATTGATTGGCTGATTTGAAGGAATCCTTCTATATCACCATCTCCTTCCTTATCCAGAACTTACTTGAATCAATCCCTTTAATTTAGGGATTAAATGCTCCAATCCAGCTGGCAACTAACAACTCCTTTCCCAGACGGACTCCTGTTTCCAAAAAACTCTCAGATATGACGTCATCATGCCAGCTATGAATAGCGACGCCCTGTCTTTCGTCAATCGACCTCCCCCTGTTGGATGAATCGGGCTCATGACTCTTTTCATGTCCGATCATATTTCTTCAACTTCTTATGATCAATCGGACAAACTCTTCCTTTTCATCATGTCCGATCAGTTATAACGTTGCTCAAACAATCCATCGGGCTCTCAACATGATGAGTTATGTTCTCATAGCCCGATGATGCTTACACTTGCCACATGCTTCCATTGGACTCTTCTCATCTCCCTACAGTTGTTTCCCCCATCGGGCTTACCTCTTGAGTCCGATGAGTCATCACTACTTGCCTCAGCGTCTCCTTCACCCAACTTCAACTCCACTCGGGCTCAAAAATCAATGACGGTTTTTGGGTGCAAACAATTGCCCCCCAAAAGGTCATATCAAACGTCCCGCCTGGATTGATGTGACGTTTTGAATTTCAAATATGCCACGCGTCAAGCACACAGCTAACGTCAGGTTATGGAGAATCCCACCAGTCATCCTACATTTAATGCGCCATGATTACGGCGTCGTGATATTTAAATATCACCCAACATCCGAAAACTCATCACACGTTCATACTTTCCCCTCTCCAGAAATCAAGCAAAATACAGAGCTTCACTCTTATCTTCATCTTCTCCGGCGACATTTCTTCCCTTCATAGACATGGCTCCCAAAACCGCTCCGGCTACCTCTAAAGGCAAGAAAACCTTCGTTGATGCTCCTCCACCACAAAACCGATGCAAGGAGGTTAGGGCTTTGGCAAAAGCTCACGCTGCTGACATATCCACTGAATACCTCACCCCCTACAGCTCTTCCGATGGTTCTCCCACCGCACCAGGCTTAGGTGCGGCGTTTCTGGGCCACCCTCCGGCGCCTTTTCTTCCTTTCTTTCCTCCCGTAGGAAACGAAGAATTCCTGCAAGTCCCTGCTCATTGGGCCAAGGTCCAGACTGCTAACCAACCAATCCGAGGATGGCCGACACCCGCTGCTGACTGGGACAAGTGGGTAACTAGGGTTTCGGCCTCTAAAGCCGCCGTCTGGAAGCAAACGGGCATCTATGATGCAATCATGCTCAGTCGGTCTCGCATTGAAATAGACCGGCCTCTCCTTCTCTCTGCTCTACTCTTCTGGTCTTCGTCTTGCAACGGCTTTCTTTTCCGTTGCGGACCAATGGCTCCCACTGTCAAAGACATCAGCTACCTGCTCGGCCTCCATCCTCATGGCCCAGAGATCATTCCCGGGCTTGACGTTGGGACCGCCAGCTTTGCCTATCCACAACAGGAAACTGTCAGAGACGGGGCCGTTTCTCACAGACCGATCACGGCCTTTGGAGGTTTCCTTGCTGCCTGCATCGGGGCAGATGATACGGAGGTGTCCGATGCAGAACACACTGCTTTCATCATCTACTGGCTCAACAAATATCTCTTCTGTTCGGCCTCCCAAGCCATTACCAAAGAATATACAACCGTAGCCCTGGCCCTTGCATCGGGGCAGCCACTGGCCATGGCTACGCTGGTTTGGGCACATTTGGTCCGAGGCATCACAGACTTTGTTCATTCGGGCTTCAGTGCTTGTGGGAGCCCGACGTGGCTCCTGCAATTGTGGCTTTACTCATACTTCCCGGAATTCCAACCCACCATCACTCCATTGGCCGATATTCCAATCTCCGCCATTCAATTCGTGAATGTATCTCCTTCTACACATTCTTTTGAGGAATGTTTTTCCTTCTTTTACCAGGGTTGCTTCCCTCGGGACGTCAATCTCTTCACCCCATTCTTTTCCCTTCAATTCTCTTCTTTTCTTCAGCTATCCAATAACCCTTCAAACTGGGGTTCGGGCACCCAGTCTACCTATAATGAAATTTTTTCTAGCTACTTAGTAGCTAGAGACATTATTTTTAGCCCAAGCATCCCGTCAGCCAACAATAAATGCGGGGCCGAGTACTACTTTGCTCCTCTATACGCCCGCCAATTCGGGCTCACTCAATTAGTGCCCGTTCCTCCTGGTATCACCGTTAACGTTGATTGGGTTGAACGTGGCCTCATTGTTAACGACGGGCAGGTGAAGAGGATAACAGAAAGGTCAGCCCGGCTCAAAGCCGCGTTCAACTTTACACCTTTCTCTGCCCGACCAGTAATATCAGAAGAGTTCACCCAATGGTGGGGTGAACGGGCTCGAAATATATTTCCACGCACCGCTGCTGAGGCCTTGGCTCCTTTCACTGCAACATCGGCCATTGTGGTCGATGTCCCTATACCAGCAACGGCTCCAACCCGGCGCAAACAAGTCGCCAAGAGGCCGGCTCGTAAACAAACTCCGGGCAAGGGTCAGCCTCAAAAGAAACAAAAAACACCGGCCTCTGCTCAAGTTTGCTCTTCCCCTTTTGATTTGAGCCCGAATTCCTTTTATTCTATATTAATCCTTTTGCTTTATCTTTGCAGCTTGCTGATGAAGATTCGGGAGAGGATCCTCCTCCAAACCTTACTCAGACTCTTCCCCCAACTCTTCCTACATCACCGGCCTCTACAGCGGCTTATCTAGAACGAGTGGCCGTTCGGGTGATGCCACTTCACGTCGTGCCTCCACTAACTCCTTCAAGCGGAGACGGAGATGAAGATCTTGCTCATGTCGGCCAGGTCCCTGAGCAAGTTATTCTTTCTTCCAGCACTGAGGGTGAGGCCGGTGCTGACCCTACCACAGAGGCTGCTGGGGAGGAAGTAAATCAAACCGTCCCTTCTGGACACGGAACTCCAACCGGACAAGGGGAACCTACCACCGCCGTCAGCTCTCCTGCTCACATAGTACCAGGACCGGTGGTGGCCGAGATCAACCCCCCTGAGGCGTCTGCCGTCGAGGCTGGTGATGATAACTCGGGGTCTGTCCCTGAAACAGAAGCCCCACAGACGACCATGGCCTCGATGAGTCCGGATGTGGGAACCGGCCTCCCCTCTTCTTCTCAAACATCTTCTCAACCAAGCGAGGCAGACATTCGCGAAACAATCATGGCCTCACTTCGTCCTCACACCCAGGTATTGCTGTGTTACTTTGCGTTACTTCATTGATTCTATAATAACACCTAACTGTGATCTCTTGAACAGGCCGATCCTTCAGAGCCAGTGCCCGTTATTCCCTTCAATGACTTCTTCTTGGGCCTGGACCTGGGAGCTTTTGACCTCGGCCCCCTAGAGCCCGAAGCAGTTTCTCCTTCCCTTCTGCAACAATCCAAGGACTTACTCCTCGGACTAGCGGACCAAGAATTTTCCAACCTTCCTGCTGCTGCTGACATTGACTCTGCCTTGAACACTCTCATGGCCGATCCTGCCCTTTCTGACGGGCAACTATCCTTACTGTTGGAGATAAAAGAGAGACTTCCCAGTGCCCGTCTCATGGACAGATCGGCCTCGAAAATGCAAGCTGATGCAGAACTGCACCTAGGCTCCCGGCAGAAGGCATTGAATTTCTTGGAAGGGGCCAAAGCCAAATTTGAAGTGGGGAAGGCCTCTCGGGCTCAGGTTCTAGCAAAGGATACTTGGCTGCGGGACCGTATTGCTGTATTAAAAGCTCAACTTGCCCAGTGTGAGGCCGATGTCATCACCAACAGCGCCGCTCTTGAAAAAATTGACGAAGCCCTTTCTTTGCTAGGCGGTGACGCTCAGAAGTGCAGTGATCAGCTACAAGCCAGCGTCCCCATATCCCGGGCTTGGGCCCAAAAGCTGGAAAAAGCCAAGCGAGATCGGTCTGGAGCCATCAAGACATGGGAAGACTTGAAGGCTAAACTTAGGAATTTCGGGTCGGCCTAGAGACCGACTCCTGTTTATATATACTTTGTAAAATTTTTTTTTTATTATTATTTGTAAGTAAGCTGTGCTCAGCCTATCAATACAAATCCTATTCACCTAAATCATTCGGGCTCCGGCTCATAATTTATCAGTTGCTCATACTCCAACCTAGGATTAGGTTTATAATCTAGATCAATGGTCTCCCATAACGTTGGATAATAAGACTTTAAATACTGACCATTGATTAATCGGACATGTATCGTCCCATCTAAATCACGAAGCCTGTAAGCACCTCCTCTTTTAACATGGTGAACGATGAACGGGCCTTCCCAATTGACCGACCATTTACCGTATCGATTATCCTTGTCTCCAATAGGTAACACGGCCTTCCACACCAAATCATCGGTGCAAAAAGATTTCTCTCTCACCCTTTTATTGTAAGCTCGGGCAGCCCGTTGTTTTTGTACTTTTAATGCATCCAAGGCCATTAGCCTCATTTCATCAAGCCCTTCCAACTCAGCTACCATAGCCTCCGTATATTCAGCGGGCTCTAGTTGATTCTGTAAAGCCCTTCTGGCTGATCGGACTGTAACTTCCATAGGTAACATCGCGTCATGCCCGTAGGTCAGCATGAACGGTGTAACCCCAGTACTTGATCTTTTTGACGTCCGATAGGCCCATAATGCTTCGGACAGAAGCTTGTCCCATTCCCTAGGATTCTCTACGATCATCTTTTCAATGATCCCTTTAAGGATCTTGTTAGTAGACTCGGCCTGCCCATTAGCCTGTGCATAGTAAGGTGTAGAATTAAGAATCTTGATTCCCCTACTTTCTGCAAAGGCGGATGTCTCCGACCCTGTAAACACAGATCCTTGATCGGCCGTGATTGTTTCTGGAAGGCCGAACCTATGGATAATGTGTTCTTCAATGAATTTTATGACGGTGGCTTGTGTCACCGTTCTACAAGGTATGGCCTCGGCCCACTTGGTAAAGTAGTCCGTAGCCACTATTATGAAACAATGTTGGCCGGATGATGGCGGTAAAACTTTGCCAATCAAATCCATCGCCCATCCCCTAAACGGCCATGGCTTGATTATGGGTTGCAATACTTTGGCCGGCACATGTTGAATCGGACCATGCTTTTGACAAGGTTGACAACCTTTGGCATAGCTGATGCAGTCTTTCAACATGCCAGGCCAATAATAATTATACCTCCTCAATAGCCACTTCATCTTGGTGCCGGCTTGATGTGCTCCACATATCCCTTCGTGTACTTCGGCCATAACCTGCATGGCCTGCTTCTTCCCCAAGCACCTCAGAATCACGTCATCACCGATCGGTTTCTTGAATAATTCCCCATCTACTACCACAAATCGGACTGCAAACAACCTGACTCTCCGGTCCACTCTGACATTTGGGTGACTCAAGTATTCAATAATAGGAACTCGCCAATCGCTGTCCTCCATCAAGACCGAATTGGTAGTAGCGTACCAACCCCTCTTTGCCACGGACGGTAATGACCGGACATTGACCGTGATGAGTTGGTCTTCTGCACTCTTCTGGGAAGGTGAGGCTGATCCTGTCTTTGCCAACTTATCGGCCTCAGTATTGGTTGTTCTTGGGATATAGCTCACACTAATGTCATCAAATGCTTCCATGAGCTGAGTAGCAACTGCATGGAATGGGCATAACTCCCAACTCCTTATTTGAAACTCCCCAGCAATCTGTCCGATCACCAAACCCGAGTCGCCTTTTATATGCACAGAAGATGCCCCCATTTCAAGGAGTATTTCTAGTCCGATTATAAGTGCTTCGTACTCGGCCTGATTGTTAGTGCATTTGAAGTCAAGCCGAAAAGACATTTTTGTCTTTTTGTACTTGGGTGATACAATTACCACCCCTGCCCCAGCACCTTCTGCATTTTTGGACCCATCAAAGATTAAAGTCCATGGGACTAAGGATGTGCTCAATACTTTAGGTGTTGGAGGCAGTGTTCCCAAATCAGCAGGATCTGGGTGATCGGCCAAGAAATTGGCTATGGCCTGGCCTTTTACCGATTGCTGTGAACGGTATTGGATGGCAAACTCCATCAAGGCCAAGGTCCATTTCCCAATTCGGCCTCTCATGATTGGTCTTGATAGCATGTATTTTATCACATCCGTTTGACATATTATATAAGTGGAAACAGGAAGCATATATGTTCTTAACTTCTGTGAAGAAAAATACAAAGCCAAGCATAACTTCTCAATCGGCGCATAACGCTGCTCGATTGGAGTCAGAATTCTACTTAAATAGTAAACGGCCTGCTCGTTACCTTGCTCATTATCTTGAGCTAGCATACTACCTATAGAGCAATCAGAAGCCGATATATACAATTTTAAATACCTACCCTTTTTTGGTGGCATTAACACTGGAGGCATTGACAGATACTGTTTGATTCCTTCAAAGGCTAGTTGATGGCTGTCTTCCCACTTGAAGTCTTCATCGGTCTTGATCTTCAATAGTGGGGTCCATATTTGGGTCTTCCCTGCACAGTTTGATATGAATCGTCTTAAGAAATTGATTTGCCCGAGCAATCTCTGGAGTTCCTTCTTATTAGCAGGCGGTTTTGCTGCTTGGATAGCCCGAGCCTTATTTGTATCAATCTCTATCCCCCTCTGATGTACCAGGAACCCTAAGAAATTTCCTGCTGTAACACCGAACGCGCATTTGAGAGGGTTCATTTTTAATCCGTGAGCCCGCATTCTTTCAAACGCCTTTTCCAAATCTCTCAAATGGTCGGTGTAATTCCCTGACTTTACCACTACATCATCTATGTAAACTTCCATGAACTGCCCGATCATGTCATGGAAGATTGAATTCATTGCCCGCTGATAAGTGGCTCCAGCGTTCTTGAGTCCGAAAGGCATGACAACCCACTCAAAGGTTCCAATTGCCCCCGGGCACCGAAAAGCAGTCTTCGGGACATCCTCTTCGGCGATGTAAATCTGGTTATACCCCGAATGCCCGTCCATAAATGACAGAATTTTATGTTTAGCGGCCGAATCGATTAACTGATCGGCCATAGGCATGGGATACTCATCTTTTGGGGTAGCTAAGTTTAAATTTCTGAAGTCTATGCAGACCCTTAGCTTCCCATTCTTCTTCACTACTGGCACTACATTCGAGACCCATTCGACATATCGGGCTGTCCGAATGAAGCCAGCGTTTAGTAATCGTTCGATCTCTTCTTTCACCTTCAGTGTCACTTCTGGTGACATGCGCCGAGGCAACTGTTTGAACGGCCTGAACCCCGATTTAATTGGCAATCGGTGTTCCACCAGTTCTCTTGACAGACCCGGCATCTCATCATACTCCCAAGCAAAACAATCCTTATATTTATGCAGGAGTACAATCATATCGGCCTGACCCTGAGGATCCAACATCTGACTCACATAGGTAGGCTTGTGCTCCCCTTCTTCGCCTAAGTTGACTTCCAAGAGAGGGTCCTGGACATCGGCCTTAAGATCATCCAGCTTAGCCGTGGCCGTTTCCAACTCATGTATCTGAATCTCTTCTTCTCTTGGGGCTTCTTCTTCGTAAATGCAATCAGCCAGATTGATTGTTCCGTCAATAGGGCCGATTTCTAATCTTCGGTCGGCCAAGAATGCACACCATCTGGCCATGCTGGCTCTTAAGGCCAGCAGCTTCCGTTCTTCAATTGTCGTAATCCCCATGGACGTCTTCTTGTTCTACGATCTTGATCGGCCTTGATTCCTTTGTCCGACTGAGATTATGGAAATATGCCTTGATGTCCGACGAACTTCCTTTAAGGAAGGTCGCTGTATTTGGCCTTCCCAATTTGTTACATCCCAATAACTTCACTGGCCCGATGTCATCTTCATACAAGACTGCATCGGCCGTCTGCACCCGGGCTACAAAGGGCTTGGTGTCTGCCCCCACCACTTCCACCTCATCTCCTCTCCAGAAAATTAACAACTGATGAAGGGTGGAGGGAATACAATAGTTTGGGTGTATCCAATCCCGGCCTAATAAAGCATTATAGGCCGCTGAAGTTTCCACGATGAAAAGCGCTGTCATGACCGTTTTGCTGCCAACGGTCAGTTCCAAGGATAGAATCCCCTTCGTCCTTGAAGGTGCCCCCGTGAAGCTTTGGACATTCATTTCTGTCGGAATCAGCTCCGACTCCGATTTCTGCAAGATCCTTAACATGATTTGGGGCATTATGTTGATAGTAGACCCCCCATCAATCAGAATCCTGTTTATCGGGACGCCCTCTATGTGCCCCTTTACATACAATGGCTTTAGATGTTGGGACATCTGGTGCGTTGGCTTTTCAAACACCACTTTAACTGGTCCGGTCTTCACTCCTTCCTCAGTCTGTTGTTCCTTCGGCCTTAAGATAGTAATCTTTGGCCGATCGGTCTGCCCATCGGTGGCGTCCACACTTTTGCTAGTGGCTTCCACCACTTTAGGCTTAACGACCTCTCCCCCGTTCCACAAGTTTTCTTCCCCCACGGCCGAGTCCTTAGCTGAGCCTTCAACCACATCCCCTTCCATGGCCGATGGTTGATCCGGCTTGGCCATGAAAGACAGGGGTAGCGTGAACACCATGTTAGAAGACAGGCCTACTGGAATTGTCCCGAATTGGATTGGCGAAAAACTAGAATCCGACCCATCTCCCTCGGACTCAATCATCCTGTCCACCGTATTTGTCCCCTTTTCCTGTGAACTTTCTGGTCGGACTCTCTCCTTCCGAGGTTTGGTGGGAGCATTTGGACCCCCTACCTGATTCTTCAACAACTGGCGTTCCCGCTCGGCCTGTCGCATTCTCTGATATCTTCTTTTCTGGGACTTGCTATATTGCGGCCGTGCTGGGAACTTGGAGTGTTCAGCTCTATGCCATTTTTGATCTTCTACCCTAGGCGGTAGCACCATCCTCGGGCTCCTTCCAGAAATTGTTGCTTGTATCCGAGGCCTTGGAATCACTTGGGAACTACTTTCCCCCAGTCGGCCGTATTCTCTTTGGCCAACTTGGTATTCCGACGGATGTTTTGCACGCCACTCGGGCTTGGCCTGGCCTTGCCACGGTAATGACAATCTTTCATGTACGGACCTTCTCGGGCTTGAGCCCCGATGTTCATAGCTTCTCGGCCTCTTACTCGGGCTCGAGACTTCCTTCTTGATGTCGGCCTTGCACCTCGGGCAAAGGCCTTGTTCGATGAATTCCAGCTGTCGCCGTAGATCGGCTATCAGGTTATCGGTGCTAGATTTAGCCGTCCCTTCGTCAGCTTTCTGTACTTCCGTTTTGCGTTCTTGATGACTCTTTCAGAGGTCATGTATTGTAACCTTTGGCCCATTGGTGGCCGAAGTAGCAATTTGTTTACCCTCCCTTTGTGTTGGCACAAGTTCTTCGTCAGATAAGTCAATCTTCAGCCTCGGCCTTGACAGCCTAGTCAGGTCGGGCATCACCATGTTTGTGCCCGTAATCTGAGGAAAAGGATTCGCATCGATCCCCATTGCTTTGTCCGAGAATTTGAAGACCCCCTTCTCGACGTTTTCCTGTATAAAATTGCGAAAAACAACACAATTGTTAGTAGCGTGCTTCCAAGAATTGTGCCATTTACAATATTCTTTGTTCTTTATGTCATCGGCCTTTGGGATCCGATGACCTTCACTTAGCTTGATCACTTTATCAGCCAACAGGGCATCGAATATTTGATCAGCCATTGTTATATCGAAAGTATAGTTTTTCCCCGCCTCGAACGCCATCTTCTTTGCAGCAGCGTTATTATTAATAGGCTTGTTCAAGGCGTTACATACGATTGGCCGTTTGCAAATTAGTTCGGCCATATCGCATTCTGTTTCAAGGTCACACTCTGCCAAGTGGACCTCGTAATTAGGATCTTTGTAATATGTTCCCTTGGAAGAGTTCTTCTTCTCCTGCTCATCCAAGAGAATGCGTTCATAGCGACCCGCCCGTGTGGCAAGCTCGAACAGATCACGGAAGTCATTGCCTTCAAACCTCTTGCGAAGCTCAAAAGACATGCCCCCCATGGCCATCTTTGTATACTCCTCCTCGGGCAACACAGTCTTGCAGCGGTATTTTGCCTTTCGGAAGCGGGCTATGTATGTTTCCACGGTCTCCCCCACCAGTTGCATCATACGCGACAAATCTGCTAATGATGTCTCGGGCTCAGTCCTATAGAACTGTCCGTGAAACAACTCCTCCATCCCTTGCCAAGTCAACACCGAATTGGCTGGGAGGTTGACGTACCACAAAAACGCCATGCCCGTTAGCGAATTTGGGAAAAGTCTCAACTTCAATGGGTCACTGTGACCCACATGGCCGCACTGAACAATAAAACGGCCAATGTGCTCAACTGAGGACTGTTCACTCTCTCCTGAGAATAGAGTGAAATTCGGTACCTTATACCCTTGAGGAAATATGACTCGGTCAATCTCCGGCGGGTACGGCCGTCTGTAAGTCGGCCTTTCCAGTCTCCGCATAAACGGGCCATACTCCTCGTGTATGGCCGCTACCAGCTCTTCCCTATTGATGGGTTGAACTACGGGCTGAACATTCCTTATCGGGGGTATCAACGGCGGCGGTCCGTTCTGTTGATTATTCTGGACTTGATGGGTCCAAAACCCACCGTTGTTCCTCTGCCCCCCATTGCCACTCCCTTGGAGCTGTGTGTGGCCGACTGAACTTTCAGTCTGGCCAGCAGATCCTCCAAACCCTGGTGTCGCCGACCCGTTGGGATCGGTGACCACCATACTGCCAGCGTGGCCGGTCTGTGACTCAGATTGCTTTCCTGAGCCATTTCCGTCTCTTAGATTCGGACAGACATATGGTGGGCTCTTCGGCTTATCGGACTCCAGCGAGGTACCCGAGCCCGAACCGTTGACCTGTTCTCCTCTCCCTCCGGCCTTATAAGTTTCAATTAAATTTCCGATTGTTTATGTCAGTCGGTCCAACTTCACGTGAGTGGTCCTGGTTTCATGGATCAAATCAGCCTGACTTTTATGGATATCGGTCGTTTGCTGCATGACCGATTTGAGGTTGCCCATAGAACCTATGAGCGCGCTGTACTCCTGCCACATGGGCTCTACGTTGGCCCTCATGGCTTCCGAGATGGCTTCTAATGTGATACTACCGTCCTGTGGAGAACGGCCGGTGCTCTCCTCCGTGGGCGGATCCATAAGCTGATCGTCCTTTGTCGTCTTATCTTTCTTCGGAGGCATGATTTGACACTGTGGGTCCCACCGGGCGTGCCAAAAATGTTTGCTCTAATTTGCGCGGGCGTGCCAGAACCAATCTGTGGTTCGGTGTGTGTGTGTAAGCGTGCAAACTAATTTCCTATCTGCTTGTGTCAGTGATACACAAGGCTTTGGTAAATCTGACTTCTAAACTGGTGATTGTGTGTAGTGAGTAGGAAAGTACCCTCACTAAAAGTCCTTTAGCAGTACTGAAGCGCACAAGCTAAAAAGTATCAAGTTTAAACAAGTTAAACAAATCACAAACGGTTTAATAAAAGTAGATTTTATTAAATGCTTGGAAAACTAAAACAGATCTCAAGAACAACAGAATGGACTGATTATTCAAAAGAAACAGAGAATAAACATAACAAAAAGACAGACCTAATTGCTATTAAATTTAGGAAACAAAGACTTAGAAAAAGTGCTCTGAATGCCTTGAATGTGCTGAATACTGAATACTGAATGCTGTGTATGCTTTGAACGTGATGAATGCTGTGTATGCTTTTGTCGAAGAGACGCGGAGTCCTTTGCTCGAAGGCCTGCCTCTATATTTATAGCGGCCTGAACTGATTCCTATTTGAACTATAATTCCTTTTCCTACGCCCCAATCTACTGATTGATTGGCTGATTTGAAGGAATCCTTCTATATCACCATCTCCTTCCTTATCCAGAACTTACTTGAATCAATCCCTTTAATTTAGGGATTAAATGCTCCAATCCAGCTGGCAACTAACAACTCCTTTTCCAGACGGACTCCTGTTTCCAAAAAACTCTCAGATATGACGTCATCATGCCAGCTATGAATAGCGACGCCCTGTCTTTCGTCAATCGACCTCCCCCTGTTGGATGAATCGGGCTCATGACTCTTTTCATGTCCGATCATATTTCTTCAACTTCTTATGATCAATCGGACAAACTCTTCCTTTTCATCATGTCCGATCAGTTATAACGTTGCTCAAACAATCCATCGGGCTCTCAACATGATGAGTTATGTTCTCATAGCCCGATGATGCTTACACTTGCCACATGCTTCCATCGGACTCTTCTCATCTCCCTACAGTTGTTTCCCCCATCGGGCTTACCTCTTGAGTCCGATGAGTCATCACTACTTGCCTCAGCGTCTCCTTCACCCAACTTCAACTCCACTCGGGCTCAAAAATCAATGATGGTTTTTGGGTGCAAACACTATTTACGTTTCTACGATGGCCCAAGAACACACTCATTCTTCAACTGTCGAGAGACTTTTGAATTTCGGGTTACCATTGAGCTCTATGTATACAAGTGATATTTTGCGAAATAGAAGTAAAGGGCAACATGCACCTCTAAAATATGGAAAGTGTTTGTTTCTTACTCAAATTGGATGAATGGATCATCAACTAAAATGATTATATAATAGATAGACTATTAAAAGGAGTTACCATGTGGGGCATAGCTCAGTGACAAATACTTTGGTATTAAGCTTCCTTAAAAGTATTGGTTCTAAATTCAAAGCTTCCCTCTCCCTATGTCGTAAAAAAAAGACTATTAAAAGGAGTTCCAATAAGCAGATTAAGACAGCCTTACTTATTTTCTCTACCAGAGAGAGCAAATTGAATAACCACTGCGAATGTGTGCACTACTTATTTTAATAATTTTTTATGACTAAAGATTTGTGCTAATTAATATTGCATACAACAATGCTTGGGGCACTAACAAATTCCACTAACACTCACACCCACACTCTATCTCTCTTCTAGTGGCACTTTGGGTTCACTGCAGACCCCACAGTGCCACTAGGAGAGAGATAGAGTGTGGGTGTGAATGTTAGTGTAATTCGTTAGTACCCCACATATTACTCTATTGCATAAGATCTAATTGTGATAACTAGGAGAGAAATTGGCTAGCTAAATGTAGCTAGTCACTTGGAAGATTTAACTAAATAGCTAAAATGTTCAAGAACAAAAAAAAAAAAAAAAAAAAGAGCCAAAATGATTAGTGGAATAGTAGCATGGTAGAAATCTAGGTGGGCTTTAACTAGATATTTTGGCTAACCTCTTGGAGATGTTCTTAACAACTTCTTCAACACCGAGATATAATTCTGTAAAATACAAATTTTCTTCAAAAAAAAGTACAAATTTATCTCGCTCACATGTATGGCACTTCATGTGATATAGAGTTACTCCCTCCCACTGTCCCTAATTAAAAGACCCTTTTGGAACTTCCAGAAAACTTTATGTTTCTAGTTTTTTATTTTTAGTTTTTTAAAAGCGAAAATGTGTTTTTTTTTTTTTTTTAATGAAAATAGAAAATTTATTTGGTAACATTGTTGCTCATTTTTTATTTTTTATTTTTAAATTGATCCCAATGAGTTATAATTTTATTAGTCTGAAAAACACTTTTATTTTTTTTGAAGTTACAACGTGTTGAGACCGACAAGCAACGTTACTACAACGGTTGTTTTTTAGAGCATTTTTGCTCACTCAACTCTCTCATTGGTCAGTGCAGTAGGACACAGAATTTTACACCATTGATTAGATCTCATTTAATCCTGGGTTCTATTGTATTAGCCAATGAGAATGTTGGGTGAGCATCGGGTGAGCAATTTTTGGGTGAGCAAAAATGCATTTTTTTTTCACTAGCAACGGCAAATAACCATAAATACAGGGCATAAAAGTAATAAAAAGAAGTTTGAATATAAAAATAAGTAAAAGTAAAAATAAAAATAAAAATTTAAAATAATCACCATTTGATGCATCTTTGGAGTGCATAAACTTTATTCATGCAGCAAATATGTTTTTGTGCATCCAATGACTCATTTGATGTAGGAGTTTTGACATCTCCTTTGGAGATGCTCTTAGTGAATGGGATACATGTGTGTGTATATATATACTAGTCTTACCCCACGTGCTTTGCACGTGATTGTTCCACCAGAGGTAGATATTAATAAATTGATGCTGAGCTTTATTTATAATCATTGGGGTTTGGCTTGTTTGATTAAATTACTACTTTCATCTAAAACCAAATAACAAAAAATAATAATAACAAAAACATAAAACGTAGAAGAATATCACATCAAAAGTATAATATAAATTATTTAGATTATAAAATATCTTTCAAGTGTTGAATTAAATAAAGTATTCAAACACTTCCTAACTAATTTCTAATTTATGTTTAAGTTTTTGTTAAAAAAAAGTTCTCACAATTGTGACTATGTTTTGTTCTTGCTAATTATGTGGTCATATGGGTACAAGACAATAGTTTGGAACGGAAATTCCGAAACCACTTGGAAAAACTTCGATTATGGAGCTGTAAATCAGTTCCAAATTGCAAATCTCCAAAATTTGAAAAAATAAATAAAATAAATATCAGATTTGGATCCAAGTGGTGTTGGAAATTTTAAACATTTTAATTTTCAAAGTATTCCGAGCTACTTCCGATCAAAAATTCTGGCATAAAATAAATATATGCCTATAAATTTTGTTTTAAAAACGTATGACATGAAATGTTTCATGTTGTTTTCAACTAAAATTCAATAATTTTTTATTTTAAAAGAATAAAATTCTATAAAAAAAATTTAGATTTCCTAAACTTTTCAAAAAAATCCAAAAATTTGAAATTTGGATGGGATTTTGAAATTCTGAAGTTTCGCAATCAGAATGAGTTTCTCTATTCCTAAAATAATGAAAAAAATTTACTATATCAATTATGATTTGATCCATCCGAAAATCAATCATATGTGTTCATATCTCTTTTATAGATTACGTTGAAGGAAAACTAATTAGTGTTCATTCCCTGCTTAGGTTTTAGAAGAAAAAAAATTATGAGTAATACTTGGGGCACAACCAAAGCCACAACCTTTTTTGCACAACCTTCATTTTGTGTCTATCTCTCTCTTGATGGGTCCCACAGTACCAGTGACCCCACGGTGCCCACTAGGAGAGAGATAGACACAAAATGGAGGTTGTGCAAAAAAGGTTGTGACTTTGATTGTGCCCCAAGTATTATCCAAAAAGTATATAATTAGTACTCTTTGATGAGCAAAATTTTAGTTGGGATAACATGAAGAGGAGTTTTGTTAATAACTTGCTTTATAAAATGAGAGAAAATTGTTTTACAGGTTTTTTACTTTAAAAAAATAACTAAAGTTGATCTTATTGACTTCCATGTATTGTTTGGTCACAAAAAAATAAAAAAATGAAAAATTTTCTTGACGTAAAAGATTTGAAGTAGTGCATGTGAATTAAATTTATAAAAGCTCAAAGGACTTTTAACATTTTCGAAAACTTAACTGAAGATAATGATAAAATAAAAAGTGAAATTATAATATATTTTCATAGAACAGAAATGAAAAAAACAAATGAACATGAAATATTTAATTCATAAGATATAAGGTAAATATTGACAAAATGGCATGACTATTTGATGTTATCGTGATAACACAAAAGAGATTAACGCAGGTAGTTGGAATGGAATGTCATTGAGAATAGTATATAGAGAATCGACAGGCAAAGAACATCGGTGCATTTTATGTAATGATTCACTAACCCAATAACTTGACGGGCTCGTCACATCGTCCCTTAAAATGCTTAAGCTCAAGTTGTTAGTAGTAGCCCACTTAGTGAACAAGTATCAATCTAAGTGACAATAAACATATGCCATAATTTCGCACATTTTTTATGCAGCAATGTGATAAAATTCAAAAAAAAAACAAATAAACATATACTTCAAGCTCTTATGAAGATAATGATAAAATAAAAAGTGAAATTATAATATATTTTCATAGAACAGGAATGAAAAAAACAAATGAACATGAAATATTTAATTCATAAGATATAAGGTAAATATCGACAAAATGGCATGACTATTTGATGTTATCGTGATAACACAAAAGAGATTAATGTAGGTAGTTGGAATGGAGTGTCATTGAGAATAGTATATAGAGAATCGACAGGCAAAGAACATCGGTGCATTTTATGTAATGTTTCACTAACCCAATAACTTGACGGGCTTGCCACATCGTCCCTTAAAATGCTTAAGCTCAAGTTGTTAGTAGTAGCCCACTTAGTGAACAAGTATCAATCTAAGTGACAATAAACATATACCATAATTTTGCACATTTTTTATGCAGCAATGTGATAAAATTAAAAAAAAAAAAACAAATAAATAATAAGCACATACCTGAATTTTTCTTGAAAAAAATCCCCTTTTTAAACAAAGTTCTAAAATTTCATAATCATGTTGACTAATGGAGTGAATCAATATCATGAAAAGTCCATACCATCAACCCTTGCCCAAATTAGTGGAAAAATTTAAAGCATGCTCGACAAAGAGTCTTCCTAGATCAACTCCAGTTAATTACAGCACACAAGAAAATAAGTAAAAGTTTGAGTTCTACACCATGTTTTTCTCCAATTAGTTTGTAAAGACAATGTAGTTAAGGAAAGAAGGTCATTATTTAATACTACCTTTTATATCATATTCGCTCCCCATAAAACAGAATTTGTGGTATTCTATAATAATGCTTTTGAATTTCCCTCTCGTTTTCCCTTTTATGTGGTATCCTTCTGCATCATTTTTTTTTACTTCCTAAAAAATTGCGAAGAGGAATAAAAAAAAATACTGTCAAGACAGAAAGTGTCACTAAAAGTTTTAGTGACAAAAAATAATTATTGGTAAAACTTTTAGCGACACTTTCTACTTTGGCATTAGCATTAGCCAAATGGTAATTAAAACTCTAAAAAAATCACTTAAGTGAATGTGCATTTGTATGTATTAGTTTTGTAACACGTAAAAATTAACATTTTAGTTTATTTGACAATAAACATATTCCTTATTTTTAAGTTGAAAACTTCGTATACACTTTTTTTTTCTTCGTAAAGTGTCTGTAGGGTTTGTTTGGACTTGTCACACCCCGGAACAACAAAAATAGGGAAAATTAAATTTCTCTTTGGGTCTATAGGGAATGACGGGTGAATGCATGTCACTAAATTGTCCACACCACATAGTAATAGTCTGACAGAACAAGCAATAATAATAATGTACATATACAGAATATGTTACAACCATTCTAGTTATTACAAAACATCATAGTCGTCCCCATGACTAGGAAAAGATCTTGAAGCAACATATGACCAAGTACCAATTCTAAATAAGTTCAACATAAATAAAACTAACTATCTAGTTCTTCAGCTGGCCTAAACGTAGTCATCAGTGTAATAGTCTTGTCTATCCTCGCCTCCTTCCCCCGGCACGTACTAAGCATAGCCTTCCTCCACATAGTAATCATCCTAGTAGTGATCGTCACCTGCAAGGTTAGGAACAGGGTAGTCTGGATGGAGAATGTTCATGAAATAACAATCATCAGCTTACTGAGAGCTGAGTGAATATAAACTAACAGGGTACCAGTTATATAACATAATCACAAATTATGAAATGAATAGGTTATAGTGTTGCAATAGCATCTTCATCTTTATTCAAATGTCTTAACTCCACCCTTATCATCTTATTATCCTAATACCAATAATCAACATACCTTAACTGAAAGAACAGACTCAATCGTTCAAAACTTATAGATACACCATTATTCTGTCCATTGCTCATTAAGGATATATACCATCCACCGCATGTCATGGATACTACGTCAGTCCATCCCCTACTCATTAAGGACATATCCCCGTCCACCACATGTTAGGGATATAATGTTTCAAACATCAGTATATTAAACTTATTAACATGACTCATCAATTTCTACTAGTGATCGCCATCCACCGCTCGTTAAGGGTATAACCCACGCACCACATGTTAAGGATATACCATGAATCATCTGGCTAGTTAGAAATAGTTGGTCCTGTCCACTGCTCGTTAAGGACATCACATAACCAAGTATTTGCCCACATCCAATTCCCAGAACTTATCAAACCTACCTATGTTCAGTACGAATATAGATACATGACAAATCCCATTGTAGCCTGACTACTCGGATTTAAGTAAAACAGATATCGAACTCAATGATGAACAACATAATAACTACCGTTATAACATTATTCCACTATTCACCTCGTACTTATCTTTGGTATCACGTTGTCCCTGATTATCCCCATAGTCACATAATGAAAGTCTGAATCAAAACTCGAACGATCGAACCCCTTATATAATAACCAAAAGAAGCAATCCATGTTCTATGATTGCCAATCGATTGGGACAAGGGTCCAATCGATTGGGATAAAACTATAATAATCGATTGAGGAAAAAGACAATTGATTGGATCTAAAGCAAAAGCCAATCGATTCCTAACTTTGGCAATCGATTGGGTTTTAACTAATGACAGTCGATTGGGAATCCATCTAATCGATTGGGTCCTAACTGATAACAATCGATTGGGAAAAAGCCAATCAATTGGGACTTCGTCTTCTTCAACAGAATTATAAAACAACATATATAAACGTTTTAAGGACGTGTTTGTTATGTTTAAACTTCCATAAAACTCATAAACATTCATATAAAAGAAACCAAGTGAGTTAGAACTAACCTAGTTGAGTGTGGGGTGTTTTTGACTATAGAAACCTCAAGGTTTCTCTCTCCTCTCTCTTCTCTTCTTGCTCACTGTCTCTCTATCTCAGTCTCTTCTCTTTCTCTTCCTCTTCTTCTTCTTCTCTCTTCTCCCTCTCCTTGCTGCCCGATAGTGTTTGTGTGAATATATGTATATGTGGGTATGTATAGATATATGTGTATATATGAGTGTATATATATTTATTGAAACTTTTTCTCTCAAAGCCAATTTCTGTCAAATAGACCCAAGGCATAAAAATGAGGGGGTATACATAGAAAATGAGAGTACCACATGTCAAACCATGAATCAAAGTTGAAAAATTATCTCTGCATGTGGCAATAGATTGGATCAGAGGTAATCGAATAGTATAAGATACTTCAAGGCAATTGATTGAGATTAAGGGCAATCGATTGGGATAGTGCCACATAATGAATTCAGGTCGGCAGCATGGCCATCGATTGGGATAACATGCCACTCGATTAGGACACCAAATTAACCAAAGGAAAAGCAAATATCACACAAGTATGCAGGAGTTACTATAAAATCTTATTTATTAATATACACCAAAATACAGGGTATTACATCATCCACCACTAATTAAAATATTTCGTCCTCGAAATCGAAAGCAAGCAGATTTAAAACGAAAATGGAAACTTCTCACGCATCTCTGTCTCTAGCTCCCATGAAGCTTTTCCTCCATCATGATGCTTCTATTGAATCTTTACTAACGGAATGTCCTTATTTCTGAGCTTCTTGATTCTATGGCTTAGGATCTGCACTAGTCCTTCATTAAATGTAACGTTGTCATTGACTTCAATGCCTTCGAAGTTGATCTTATACGCCGGGTTGTGAACACACTTCCTCAGCATACTAATGTGAAAGACATTGTGCACTCTAGATAGCTGCGGTGGCAATGTGAGATGATAGGCAACTTTTCCAACACGTTCTAGGATCTCGAATGGTTCAATAAATCGCGGCAATGACTTGCCTCTCTTCTGCCCAAAATGAAAAATCCCTCGAACAGGTGAGACCTTAAGTGGCACGTGATCTCCAACTGCAAACTTTGAGTCTTTGCCTTCCTTGTCAACATAGCTCTTATGTCGAGTCTAAGGTGTCTTCATCTTTTCACGTACGATATGAATCTTCTTACTTATTTCTCATACCATTTCTGGACCAAGAAGTTGAGTATCTCCAACCTCATTCCAACATAGCGGAGATCGGCAAGGTCTTCCGTACAAAGCTTCAAATGGCGCCATCCCTATACTCGTATGATAGCTATTGTTATAGGAAAACTCGATCAGTGGCAGGTACGTCTCCCAAGAACTCTCAAAATCGATAACGTAAGCACATCACATGTCTTCCATCACTTGATTGGCTTGTTCAATCTGGCCGTCGGTCTGTAGATCAAAGTTGAACTCAATTTCAGAGTTGTTCCCATCGCTATTTGAAGACTCTTCTAGAACTCTGCAGTAAAGCGTGAATCTTGATCTGACACTATTGAAACAGGTACACCGTGCAGTTACACAACGTGTTGAATATACATCTAGCTCAAACATTCGATTGGATACATCATATTATAGGCGATAAAATATGCAGTCTTCATAAGTCGATCCACTATCACCTAAATAGCATCATGGTTTTGCTGAGACTTTGGCAAACCTACCACAAAATCTATGGTTATATATTCCCATTTCCATTGGGGAATTGAAAATGGCTGTAGAAGTCCAGGTGATTTTTGGTGTTCTACCTTTACTTGCTTATAAGTAAGACACTGAGTTACAGAGTCAACTACCTCTTGTTTCATTCCTTTACACTAGAAATTTCTCTTCAAGTCCTTGTACATCTTAAGGCTCCGTCTGTACAGATACTCTGTACTTCTGGTTCCTTTGCTGACATATTGGAGAACCACAGCTTTAGGTCTTCTATTATCTATTAAGCCTCTATGATACATCCAATCACAGTTGACTTTACCATAAGACATCCAAGGAGTTGTCGTTCGGTGAACTCCACTGGCTAGAGATAAAATTCAGCTAAAACTTCCAAAACTTGCCATTCTTGAATTAGTAACGCACGAATTGTGGCAAGACGACGCTTATCTTGTTCGGTACATTCCAAAACTTCAAAAATCAATTCCATTTCCTGTATCCACTATTTTGCCTTCCATGACTCTGTTAATCCATCAAATTTCTCTGGGCATAATCTACAGAAATGTTCGAGTAACTTATCACCAGTCTATCTCGGTGGTGTTGGTACAATAGGTCTCTAGTGAGTAGAGTGGTTATAAGTATCTCCCATATGTTCCATCCTCTGCATAAAGGCTTCAAAGATGCCCATTGGATCCATAACTTCCGGAATAGGGGCTCCTAATCGTGCTTGGTTCCTCGGTCTAACCATAGTGATAATGTGTGTCGTGTACCTATAAGAGACCTATCGATTAGCTGCAAGTCTTCTCAGAGAAACGAAATCAAGATAGAGCGATAAACAATAATAAGAACTAACAATTCTACTAATCAGGATATACCTACTCGTAGCAACATCAAACATTATGTCAAAAGTACTACTCGTACATATATACATATCAAAAGATGTACTGCATAGTACACGTTAGTCAAACGGTGTACCACATAGGACATAGGCTAATACAATACTAAGGTCAGCTATATACAATGCTACTACTACTGATAATATCTATACAAAAGCTCTGGTCAAATAGCTATCTCTTAAGCTCCCAAAAATCATGTAGACAACATGTCCTGATATGAAACTAGCAAAACTAAACCTCCTCTAGATCTTGACTCAAAAATCATCAGCATCTGATCCTGCTGGTGGTGCCTCGTCCTCTGAAACGATGTCCATCTCCTCAAAGGGGTGCATCCTCAACTGGTGGGGCAAAACTCACTTAGTACCTTTTATATGAAGTTTTACAAGTTTTAGACATAAATTAATGTAGCCAAGCACGCCCTAACACTTCTGAACGTTCACTGTCCAGAACTGCTAAAGAAGACGACTCTCGAGCGATTGAACTGGGTTCAATCCATTAAATTTTCAATCGATCGAAAGGACTTCGATCGCTTGAATCCCATTTCTTCAATCGACAGAACATGGATTATTCCTTTTATTAATTTTATAAGAGGTTCAAGTATTTGATTTTTGATTCGGACTTCTATTATACGATTATGGGTGGATTAGGAATAATGTGACAACAAAGATAAGTGTGATTAAGAATAACAGATTAACGTGAAGACATTAGATGCTATGTGGTTCATGTATAAGTTCGATATTTGTTCATTTCAATTAGAGTAGTCAGACCACATGGGAATTGTCATGTGTCGGTATTAGTACTGAGCTTAAGTAGGTTTGGTAAGTTTTGGAAATGGTATGTGGGCGGACGCCTGGTCATGAGATGCCTTCACATGCGGTGAATGGTTTATATCCTTAACGAGCAGTGAGTAGGACCAAGTAGTTCAGAGATAGCTAGGTGATCTATATTATATCCTTAATGAGCAGTGGATGGGTTATGTCCTTAATGAGCGGTGGATAGGGATCACTAGCAAGAAATCGATGAGTCGTAGCAATAGATTTGATATGCTATTGTTCAAAGCGTGTATCCCTGATATGCAGTGGATGGATTATATCCTTAACAAGCAGGGGATGAACTGACGTGGTGACCATGATACGATGGATGGTATATATCCTTAACGAGCAATGGATAGAATGATGGTATGTTGATATAAGGTAAACGAGCGAGTTTATTCTTTCAGTCAATGTATATTGGTTATCGTGTCAATTATCGGTCTTAGGATAATAAGACGATAAGGGTTGAGTAACGACGTTGGACTAAAGAAAATATATTACTTAGTAGAACTACATCTTACGACTTCCATAAATTGTATTACATTATATAATGGATACTTGGTAAGTTTCTATTCACGTAGCTCTCAGTAAGCTGACCAGCGTTATTGCCTAGACATTCCCCGTCCAGACTACCCTGTTCTTAATACTACAGATAATGGAGCTTATGACGACGACTACTACCCTGAAGGGGAATATGTAGAAGGCTGATGCCATCTATACCAGAGAAGACTATTACGCTGACGACTTCCCTTATGCCAGTTAGAGAAGAAGAAGTTATATATAGTTTATATTTCTGTTAATGCTATTGCACTTTATTAGTAAATGGGTACTTGGGCATATGTTGTCTCCAGACCTATTGTAATCCTGAGGACCACTCTGATGTTTGTAATTTATAGAATCATTGTGATATATTCAGTTGTTTGCTGTTTCTGTTGATTTTTTGTTGGACTAGTACTATGTGGTGTGGACAATTAGTGATTTTCACCCGTCATTCCCTATGGACCCAAAAAGGAAATTTATTTTTTTCTACTTTTGCTGCTCCGAGGCGTGACAGGGTTTTTGGTATCAGAGCCCTAGGTTGTGATACTTTCGTTCACTGGCGATTCTAACCATCTGGTCCTGGCATTTTAAGATTCCTGAGATGAGGTATGAGTTTAAGATAAGTTCGTTTGCCTGACAATTGATAGTTTCCTTTGTAGATTAGCATCATGGATCCAGAGTTCCATAAGTTTGTGACTGATGCTTATGGAAGACACGTGATTCATGGGGATACTGTAGAGCCAGCTAACCCAGAGTTCTACCACAATTGCATACGCTAGACAGCTAGTCAGTATCTGAAAGAAGATGTGTGGAAGGCTCTTTATGTGACCAGGAAGACCCACCCTATAGAGATGCGTATGGATGCTTATCATTCTGCGAGGATTGGTAGGGATATTTTTCATGAAATTTTATAGTTGATCTAGAGTAAGCTGAAGATAGACCCCATAGAGTTATGAGACATTCTTGGAGGACCTACAGCCCCACCATCATCGGTAGCCAACGTACCAGTTCTAGAGCCTAAGCCGATTTAGGGCGAGGAGGACACAGAGCCAGAGGATGTGCATCCTAATGAGGATATCGACAGGGATGGAGAGGAGGAGCCTATGGACGATGAGGACCCAACAGAGGAGGTGCCTGCTGATAGTGACGATGATGATGAGCCAGAGGATGACCTGGAGGAGCCAAAGTATATTCCCGATGCGAAACTTGAGCCAGAGTACCTAGTAGAGGGAGACGTAATTTTGGAGGTAGTAGAGGAGGATATTCCTGATGAAGAGGTAGTTGTGTTAGGGATACCCGTTATGCATGAGTTACTAGCCGGACCGATAGTGCATATGGTAGCCATGGCTGATATGGTAGTAGAATAGATAGCTGAGATGGTTGGACAACCAGCTGAATCTATTATGGGAGAGGCTGCATTAGCAGGAGTGTTGGACATAGTTGATGGATTTACTGTTGTAGCGTTGACGTCGCTAATCAGGTAATGATGGCAGAGGATGCCGAGAGGGATAGTTAGGGATTGGGATATCAGAGTGGTAGTCGGAGATCTTTCACCGAACATTGTGAAGGGCGTATTTGGCACGTCAAGCTTGAGTCCTCTCTCTCCAGTGGCTTCCTCTCTCTCTGTCTCCTCTGTTTCTCTCTCTCTCTCTTCTTCTTCTTCTTCTTCTTCTTCTAGTTCTCTCTCTCTCTCTATGTTACTATATGGATATAGATATGTGTGTGTGTGTATATATATAGATGAACACAATCCTCTCTCTCTCTCTCTCTCTCTCTCTCTCTCTCTCTCTCTCTCTCCTTCTCTCTATTTCTGTAAACCCACAAAAACACACGAGCACAAATGTATATATAGAGGGGGGGAGTAGGCAGGTGGCCATCTTTGCTTGAAACCTGGGATTTTTGAAAATTACAAGTTCGATCAATTGAAGCTGGTTCGATCGATCGAGAGCAGATCGGCCTGTTTTGATCAATTGAAAAGGGGTTTGATCGATTGAAGTGGGATCATGTCATAAATTCAGGTCGGTAGTGTTAGCCTTGAATTTATTTAAGGCATTATTTTTGTTTTGTTTTGATGATGACAAATCTAGTGATAATTGCATACTTTCATTGGTTCTATTTCAATCAATTATCATGTCATTTTCGTTACGCTAATCTCTTGATTCATGTACTTAAATGTTCTAACTTTGTTTGAGATCATGAGATAGCATGTGGTGAAGTCCAAGAGTGAGGGAGCTCAACAAGGATCAAGCTTGAAGACTTGAAGATTTTTTCATCCTTGGTTGAAGACTAGGATTTATATGTAAGCATTTTGATCAATCACTCATAAGGGCTCAAGTAACTTTAATTAGACTTTAGGTTCCTTTCTCTCACACTTTAAAATACTTTCAAGGACCTAAACATACTTAGACCACTCAATTAAATTCATTTCACAAAAGCTTTCAAGTGGCTAAGTCAAAAGAAAGTACCTTTGCACAGATAGGTCAACTTTAAATGCAAACCTGATCCAATTGGTAAGGAATTAGATCTTGAGTTTTATATGGTTGGAAAGGTATGTGAATCTAGTTTCCGAATCTTCAAACGGATCACGAATACAAGTTCAGTAGAGAGAGTTATGACCGTTTTAGTAAAGAGGTGTCAATTTGCCAAAAACTGCTTAAAACCAGTCGACTGATTTTTTAAGGGTCCAGTCGACCGGATAAATGTCCAGTCGACTGAAGGTACTGTTCCAGTCGACTGGATAACAAAAAAGTCGACTGTTTTCAGTTTTTAAAAGGTAGCTACTGCCTCAAACTTTTCAGTCGACTGGATCGCGCTGAAATGCTTATAACGGTTAGTTTTTAAAGGGGCTTTTAATTACCAAACTTGCCACCAACGGCTATAATCTTTCTTGGCCTATAAATACATGTTTTCCCACACCATTTTATGTTGATCAATCCATTGGAAAACATCTATTTAAATCACACAACTTGTTGATTTCTTATCATTCATATTTGAGCCCTAGTTGTGTGAGTTTATCAATTTGCTCTAGTATTTGATTTGTATTTCTTTGAGAGTAAATTGTAGTGAGCTTTCATTTGTATTATCTACTCACTAAGGAGTTATTGTGTGAGCTTCAAATTGTATTATCCACTCTAGAGAGAGAGTTATCATTTGTACCCAAATCAATTGTAAAGGTTGAGGGTTGGTAACCCTTGTGTGCAAAGAAGAGGTGTTCTTCTTTGGGAGAGATTGAAGGCACTTGTAACGGTTTGGTGCACACCCGTAAGTGCTCCAGGAACGGTTTGGTCTACACCCGTGAAGTAGATCGGAGTAAAGGAATCCTCAAGAGGTGTTCTTGAGGGGTGGACGTAGGCCGCGGGGTGCGATTGCCGAACCACTTGAAAACTCGGTTTGCAAGTATCTATTCCCTTATCTCTTCATATTATCTCTTGTGATTGTGTTTTAATTTGCTATCAAGTTTTAAAAAGGTTAATTTCCGCTAAAACCTTATTCACCCCCCTCTCCCCCCCCCCCCCCCCCCTCTCTAAGGTTTCCACATTTGGGCCAACAATTGGTATCAGAGCTTCGGCTCTTCTATTTTCAAAAGTATTTGAAAAATTTGAGTTAAGATCCAAATAGAAACCACCACTTCTCGCATCTCATATAGTGAGGGTCAATCGGCAAATAGACCACCGTGTTTTAATGGATCAAATTATGCTTATTGGAAAAATAGAATGAGAATCTATATGATTTCTCAAGATTTTGATTTATGGCAAATAGTGGTCAAAGGGCCTCATCTTCCAACGAAAATTGAAAATGGTATTTCTATTCCAAAAACGGAAGATGAATATAATGATGCCGATAAGAAACTCATTAAAATGAATGCAATGGCAATGAATTTATTATATTGCCGTTTAGACCCATTCATGAAAGAAAAATTTAGTGGGAAATCCCATTCTACCAATGTTTGTTATAATAGACCCACCAATTGGTACTTCCCAATGAAAGACCCTATAATTGTGAATGTTGTTAGAGATTAGTCCACAATCCCCAATTATAGATAGTTTTAGTGACTTTTTTACCCCTATACATATACACAGGCATACATATATAGAAATATATGTATGGTAATAACTCTATTTTTAAAGATCCCATTGATTTGCATATCAAATATATGGAAATAAAATCCCATAACTTTAGCCTTGTACATTATGGGTCTTTTGATTATTTCTAACGCCATTTTTATGTGGGTATCCCATTTTTGTATGTTCTACCAATAATCATTGATCACATAACATATTAATCTGTTACTATGCACCATACATTTATGCGAGTATTGAATTTTACACTGCAACTAGTTCATTTTACACTGCAATTGGTTCATTAGTGTAAAATTTTACACTGCAACTGGTTTGTTTTTACATTGCAACTAGTTCATTAGTGTGAAATTTTATACTCCAATTGGTCAAACTCAATCCCATAATCTTGCATATATTTTGGGAAGTTACCAAACTTATTTTATACTGTAATTGGTCAAACTCAATCCCATAATCTTGCATATATTTTGGGAAGTTACCAAACTTATTTTATACTGTAATTGGTCAAACTCAATCCCATAATTTTGGGAAGTTACTAAATCTTGCATATATTTTAGGAATTAAGTTACTAAATGCCATAATTGTAGGGCTTTATACGTTAGAATCTGTTTAATATTACACATATCTTTTTTAATTTCGTATTTCACCATTCTTGGGTGATCTAACAGTCATTCATCACCATCACAAAAAAAAAATTTGTGCTAAATTTCACACTAGAATGAATATAAGTGTTAAATTTCACACTCATATTCGAGTTATTCAACAAAGGAACACTGTCTTATCACAAATTCATTTGCACATGAGTGTTAAATTTTATACTACAACCTTTTGAACCATATCATTTGAACTACAACATAGTATACAGTTACACATCACAACTTTTGAAGCAAGAACAAGAGTGTTAAATTTTACACTACAACCTTTTGGACCACAACCTTTGAACCACAACATAATATACAATCGGGTTCCATTGTATAGCTTGAGAGAGAGCAAATCCGGTATCGCCATTGTTGTTGAAACCCAGAAAGCTTCCAAGTATCATAAGTCAAAACATAAACCGGGTTCGAAACAATCACCATCATCGAATCGGGCGAGTACTTCGCAAGTTGGGGCACAATAATCAAGAACACCCTTGTTCCTCTGTATCAATTCAGCCTGGACTCGCTGGGGTTCTGCCTAGCGCCGGCGATGAATATACAGAGAGCGGATCCGACGATGATCTTGGTCCTCGAGTAGTCCACATCGGCCATGATCTTGGTCTCCGGGAGGAGCGCGGCAGCGTATTTGAGACTGAGCATCTCGCCATGGAGTTTATCTGACTTGCGTCGACTAGCGTGAGGTCGCCGGAGAGGTCCTGTGTGAGGATGGTCTGAGCTATGGCCTGAGCTTTCTCTCTCTAAACAGGGAGAGAGAGAGAGAGAGAGAGAGAGACCTTGTTGATGCATATATAATGTGATTTATTCTCATTTAGGTATTTGGGATTTGAATTTTGAAAACCCCTAAAATAGTTGGGGTTATTAATTGCAGTTTTGAATGAGAAATGGAAAGGGTAGTTTGGTCCTAATTTTGTGATGTGGACTTCAGACGAAATTGTTTCATACGTTGGGCCTATTGCAAGAAACCTAGAGTAAAATGGACATTATACTAATTAACTCTTCATGAAAACCCATAATGACAAACTTAATGAAAAAAATTACAATGGTAATGAAAATCAACAAATATCAAAGTAAAGCATTTCTAATTAAAGAACAATTAGAGATATAAAGGTATTTAGGTCACACACAAACACACATACACATATATATACACTAGCATTGGGCCCGTACTATGCACGAGGTGTTACCAAAAAACACAGTTGGAGAGATTAGATTAACACCCCTATCAAAAAATAAAAAGAAAGATTAACACCAACAATAAATCTTGACAAAATTTATATAAAAAAAAATACTGATAGTTTTTAGAGAGATTTTTCATAAACGTTATGAAGCACTTCTGTGGCCACTTTGCCCATTATAATTATTATATAAACTCTGCAATTGTCATCAAATTTCTGTAGGATTAACAAGAAATAATAAATTAGGCTGCAAACAACAGAGAGAGAGAGAGAGAGAGAGAGAGAGAGAGAGAGAGCTATAAAACTGAAACTATAAATTTATGCCACCTCCAATTGCACTGAAAAAGAAAATTTTTTTTAGCTAGACAATCAAATGCACTCATATAATACTGTAAATTCATATATATGTTTTCGGAAAATGGTTAATAAATAAAACTAAAAAAGTTTACATGTGTACAAGGGGCAAACCATAGGAATATTACAATTACACCAAAAACATGCTCATAGTGAGTAGCCAAGATGAAAAAACATCAACAACTAGATTAGATCCACGAGTCTCAAAATAAACCAAGCAAAACATGGCATTCAAACAAGTCTTACACAATCACAAGAAGCGGAAAGACCACGTCATCATCATGGTCAAACCTTCTCACCTACCACAAAGTGTGGATAGTAAGAAAGTAATAGAAAAACTAAAGTAGCATCTCAAAATCCAGCAGTTAAAACAACCACTCCACATGTAGTCTGTAACCATCTTTTGATTAACAATTCTTTTTCAAAAAGCAAAGACAAGTGACATGAGGAAGTGTATCAAAGAATAGAAATAGTTAAACATGTGAGAAATCCAAGAAACAACATCGAAACCTGATGTGGGCAAATTTATATTATTGTACTATATAAATTATGCTCAGGAGATCATGTGACACCGATTGAGATCGAAGAAGGAAGAATAACAATTAGTGAAAACCAAAAAACTTACAAGAGAAGAAGTCAGATCAAAAAAGACGCTGAATACAGATTAAGAGTTAATAGAAAAAGAAATCAAAAGTAGTCAAAGATTTGGAAATAAACAAAGAGAGAGACATATAGAGATAATATATACTAATTAAAGGAAAAAAAAACTAATTTTTTTACTTAAAATTAGGTGCCATAATTAAAAAATGAATGTATTTTCATCGCCAGCAAAAAAAAATTCAAATGGAATGTGAGCCAAATCCATGAAAAAAGGAAAAAGGAAAAAATATATATATATATATATAAATATATATATACACATACTCTCGTGGATGACCAAGGAAGCAGTTCATGTATTGATGACTTGTTGCTAAATTTATCTCAACCATATATAAACACATGATATATTCAAAAATAAAAAAAGTAAAAAATTAAAATAGTAGGACTCTCATGTTGGTCTAAAAAAAAAAGGGTATACCAAATTTATTAAAACTTTAAGAAATACAACTTAGGTAAAAGTGCACCGATTGATAAAAATATAAAACACTTATGAACATCGGTGCACTTATATATATTATAGATTATAGATTATAGATAGATTAAAGATATACATATAATTAATGCAATTTTTTTTTTCTCAAAACTAACGGTCATTAATAATAACTACACATTACAAAGACCACAATACAAACATAAAAATAAAAAAAAATAAAAAAAAAAGAGAAAAGAAAAGCAACACAGCTAAAGGCACAATAGAAAGGTGTTTGCACCTAAAAATTACATTTTTTTTTAGTTAAAATTATTATAAGGCCGATTGAGATTTTTAATCGGACTTATGAGACCGATTGCAAAAATTAGGGGCCAAATGAATTGTTCAATCGGACTAGCACCATTGTTCATTCGGACTGGCCACTGTTTGATCGGACTGACTACGTTCGAGCTTATCACAATTTGCCATGGGGTTGGCCAACCATTTTGGCATTTACCCCAGTTCGGGCCACCACCTTAGTTGGCCTTTCGAAAATAGAGGCTGCTTACATTTGGTCACTTGTATGGAGTCATGAGCCCGATGGCGTTAAGTTGCAGTTTCAATCCAATACATATTTGATTGACTACCATGGAAATTGCCACCTTGTGATTGGCTATCCGAACATTGGTGGGCCACCATTATATTTGATCCTCACTATATTTGGACGTATATATTGATTTGGCAACATACTTGTTTAGCCACGTCACTGCCGTTAATCATGTGGTCACTTTGTATGGTTCAAAATCAGGCCACTATCTTAGAGGGCCATCTTGCATACCATCGGCCTAAGCTGTCAATCCCTATAAATTCTCTAAGAGAGAATATTATCAACATTTGGTAAGATATTATCAAGATTTGGAAGGATAATATCAATATTTATGGGAGATAATGTTATCACTTTGGAAAGTATATCTTTTACTTGGAAGCCAAGTCAGCCGAATGAAGCCACAAAGGGGACCAGGTTCAAACTATGTATATACGTATATGTATATATATATTTCGAAGATATAGCAGCTTTATCAGTTTATGGAAATAAACTGGTATTTTTTACCAGATTATTATTTGATCAGAATTCCTACCTTATCTAGGAGACCTCCATGGCCGCTATAAATACAGCAGGCAGGCCAAGCTACTCCGCGTCTCTTCGACAAACCGCATCCAATGCATTCTTAGCATCCTTTTATTTTCTTAGGCTTTCTTAGCTTTTTATATTACATCCATTGTAATTCTTTCTTACTTTTAATTAAATAAAATCTGCTTTTTATTTAATTTCTGTTCTTCATCACTTGCTAGACTTGTGTGCTTCAACACTGTCTAGGGACCTTAAGTGAGGGTACTTTCCTACTCACCTTTCACAATCGCCTGTTAGATGTCAGATTTCCAAACCTTGTGTATCACTCACACAAGTGACTTAGGAAATTTTGTTTTATTAGTTTGGGCCTACCTAACAAGGCTCTGGCACGCCCGAATAAATATTATAGCAAACAATTTGGCACGCCCGGTGGGACAGCCAAGTGATGAGCCATGCACACACCGAAGCATGGCTATACTTCTATAACAACCAGATTGGTTGGCGGAATGAGTCAATACGCCAACTTCGCGAAGAAATCCATCGCCTCTACAACGATGGATATTGGAATGAAACTGGTCATCTTTACAATGAGATAGACCGTTTTGAGGCCTACATACGATTTTTTAATCAAGAAATCGGCCTCCTCACAGCTTCGAGTGGAGCTGATGAACCGCCGCCCGAGGGAAATTCGTTCATGTCTCTAGACGAGTTTCTACACGGTGACTGGCGAAAGAATCTTGTGTGTGACAACATTCTTCGTGCTTTTGAAGATATGAAGGCGCACTCAAGAGAACAACAAGCAAGGCTTAGCCGATTTGAAGAAGACACGAAAGCAGGCCTGGCAATACTGGAGGCTCAAGGGCAAAAGATCGAGCAATTTTTAAAGTCACGACAACGGCCCGAGAAGGCCGATGTTACCACGCTGTCCACGCCGCTCGGGGGGCAAGAAGACGGCGAAAAAATAATTTTTAAGGAAAGGCCGAGTGATCTTACATCGGCCATAGACCCTCCTGCTGTTGAAGAAGACGATGAAGCGCCCGGGGGGCAAATTCAAGATGAGCCTCAAAATTTTATTGAGGCCGAGGAGGAAGAGTGTGATAGGCCGAGTGATCCCGTATCGGCCATAGGGCCTCCGGTTAGTGAGGAGGACGATGATGAAGACCCCATTATTGAAATCGGTGATGAACCGCTCGGGGGGCAAGTCTCGCAGAGATCGGTTGATGCTAAATCGGTCCATGAAGTTTTTAAAAATATTCCTTTGAGGAAACTTAGCCTCAATGAATTGTTCAAATTTTTCGGTCTCCTTATTGTGACCGATTATTATTTTTATTTTAAGCCAATTAATTATTTGGCTTGGGTTGATCTACATCCACGATGGCTGTGTGGATGTCACCAAAAGTTAAACATTATTTGGTGGTTATTTTTACAACAGTGGTATTATCAAAGAAGATTGAAAAAGTAATAAAGGCCATACATTTTAATTCGGTCAGAATAATGATTCGGACTGTCATAACAGACCGATGATAAAAATCTGTCTTTTATTGTGCCATGTTGAATGGGGGGATGCTTAGCAAAAAGAAAAAAAAATGGTACGAGCAGTGGCGTATACAGTGTGGATCTGATGAAGTCAAAAGGCCAAGATTAATTCATGGAATGGCTTTTCATTGTAGCAGTTCATCATGGTGACTTGTGAGACAAAATCATGAAAGGGATTCAATCATTAATGCCATGTCATCATTAGACCCCAAAATGGTGGCAATCTCACAGCAAGGAGAAACGTTGTCTGAGGAGGATGGCTATCTTGTCTAACAGGTCAGCTATCTTTTATGTGAAATTGGTCTAAGAATTAGGGGTGATCCGGAAATACTATTGGCTTATCTGGAAATCAGTCATCGGTCACTAAAAAGTTCGGACTGAGTATTAGGCCGAATGGAAAAATAAGGAAAAAAATTGGCTCTTTAAAAATTCTCCTTTATCATTTTTAAACAGCCAGGGGGGCATTGTTTGCACCTAAAAATTACATTTTTTTTTAGTTAAAATTATTATAAGGCCGATTGAGATTTTTAATCGGACATATGAGACCGATTACAAAAATTAGGGGCCAAATGAATTGTTCAATCGGACTAGCACCATTGTTCATTCGGACTGGCCACTGTTTGATCGGACTGACTACGTTCGAGCTTATCACAATTTGCCATGGGGTTGGCCAACCATTTTGGCATTTACCCCAGTTCGGGCCACCACCTTAGTTGGCCTTTCGAAAATAGAGGCTGCTTACATTTGGTCACTTGTATGGAGTCATGAGCCCGATGGCGTTAAGTTGCAGTTTCAATCCAATACATATTTGATTGACTACCATGGAAATTGCCACCTTGTGATTGGCTATCCGAACATTGGTGGGCCACCATTATATTTGATCCTCACTATATTTGGACGTATATATTGATTTGGCAACATACTTGTTTAGCCACGTCACTGCCGTTAATCATGTGGTCACTTTGTATGGTTCAAAATCAGGCCACTATCTTAGAGGGCCATCTTGCATACCATCGGCCTAAGCTGTCAATCCCTATAAATTCTCTAAGAGAGAATATTATCAACATTAGGTAAGATATTATCAAGATTTGGAAGGATAATATCAATATTTATGGGAGATAATGTTATCACTTTGGAAAGTATATCTTTTACTTGGAAGCCAAGTCAGCCGAATGAAGCCACAAAGGGGACCAGGTTCAAACTATGTATATACGTATATGTATATATATATTTCGAAGATATAGCAGCTTTATCAGTTTATGGAAATAAACTGGTATTTTTTACCAGATTATTATTTGATCAGAATTCCTACCTTATCTAGGAGACCTCCATGGCCGCTATAAATACAGCAGGCAGGCCAAGCTACTCCGCGTCTCTTCGACAAACCGCATCCAATGCATTCTTAGCATCCTTTTATTTTCTTAGGCTTTCTTAGCTTTTTATATTACATCCATTGTAATTCTTTCTTACTTTTAATTAAATAAAATCTGCTTTTTATTTAATTTCTGTTCTTCATCACTTGCTAGACTTGTGTGCTTCAACACTGTCTAGGGACCTTAAGTGAGGGTACTTTCCTACTCACCTTTCACAATCGCCTGTTAGATGTCAGATTTCCAAACCTTGTGTATCACTCACACAAGTGACTTAGGAAATTTTGTTTTATTAGTTTGGGCCTACCTAACAAGGCTCTGGCACGCCCGAATAAATATTATAGCAAACAAAAGGGAAGTATAAGATACCACAGAACAGCCCGCTAGCTGCACGAGAACACCACCATTGCGTCACGAGGGCCGTCGCGGCGAGAAGACAGGAACCCAAGGCAACTTCAACCTTGTAGATGGTATAGACCACCCTAAGAAAGATAGCACAAAGCCAATCCCAAACAAGTGAAAAAACTTCACCAAAGGAGGAAACCAAAGTTGCTTGAAAAATTTCCATGGTAGCATTAACTGAACCATGGAAAGTTGCACAGCCGTAGAAGAGAACTCCAAAGTCACCAATCAAGTTTCAATGAAGACCAAAAAGCCAATCTACCATTTTAAAACTGATCTGGCCTACATCTATCATCCTGAACCCAAAGAGATGCCTGGCAGGAAAAGGAAAAGGAGCAAGGCAAGAAACAAAGAAAGGGGGAAGGAGATTCCCTAAACAACTTCACAAAAGATGGGGGAAACTTTACAGAGGAAATGGATGAGCCAAACAAGGCTTTATTTGAAATAGGACAAAAAAGGAAAGTGAATGGAGGAAGGGGGAAGGCCGGCCTAACAGAGGAAGGGAGCCAATTGGTGTGATGCCAGGTCTTCAACTCTCTCTCCAGCTCTACATGGATGCATGTATTGACAGTTTGACACATCACACGCGCTCATATATGAGCAATGTTGAGTCAGTACCTGATCGATCCGGGGTCAGCCTTTTCGGTTTTATAAAAGGGTAATAGTTGGGGCACAATTAAAGCCACAACCTTTTTTCCACAACCTCCATTTTGTGTCTATTTCTCTCCTAGTGGGCACTGTGGGGTCACTGGTACTGTGGGACCCATCAAGAGAGACATAGACACAAAATGAAGGTTGTGCAAAAAAGGTTGTGGCTTTGGTTGTGCCCCAAGTATTACTCTTTATAAAATAATGAAAATGACTTTTTGATGTTTTTTTCCAAAATCTTGAAAACCTTTTTTTTTTTGTGAGAAAACCACATAAATGTTACCATGCCTGTTTTTATTTTTCCACTTCTAAAGAAAATAAAAATAAAAATTGAAAGCAAAAAACAAAAAAGGCAACATTATCAAAGGAGCCCGTAACTTTTCAATATTGTCCCTTTTTTCTATTTTATTGACTAGTAATTTATTTTCCTTAGCCAGAATTTCAAAGGGTAAATTACGAAAGCCAATAAGTTAAAAACCCTTTCTTTGCTTGTCACCAAACTGGAAATTAAATTAAAGAAGAAACCCCAAAGTAATTAACTGAAAACGCCCCAGTCAGGTTAGATGGAATTTGAGAGAGAATGTACAAATCATAGAATTAATGGAATGAGTAACAAAGATAAATCCAATCAAGCATAACTGAACATAGCTTAATCATACCTTTTATACATAAGTGAAAACTATAAAAAGAAAGCAAGAACCATCAACAAGACAACAAACTGACAAACAGCATAGTTCATCTTCACCATGACAACAATTTTTTTATTTATAAGCTCAAAAGCATCAACCCTACAAATTTCTACTCAAAACATTTTAGATTTGGAACAACATAATGGCATAACTGAAAGCAAATAGAATACATTCTGCATTTTCTAACAACGATTATGTTCGAAACTTCAATGTCAACTTCGATAATTGAAAATCCACACGCCCACACACACAAGAGACCGAGAGAGGTAATCAACCCACCAATAACAACAATTTACTGCAATTAAAACAAAATGAAATAGAAAGAAAGATCAAGAAAATCCGGAACAAACCACAGTAACAAATATATTCAGACTAAGAAAAACAAAATTACAAACCATACACAATATCATTGTCCAGTAGATAAAAACCACTCAACCAGCCTAATTATTCAACATATATAAGAACATCCTTGGTCAAATAACATCCAGTGTTCAACAATCGAGACAGAGAGTTCGAGTGTTAGATGGTAATTAAACCACTTTTATTTCATTCAGTCTCATCCATGAAACCCCTAAATAATACCACCACCTATGAAATTCGCGAGTTTTTCAATAGTCTACCGTCGTAACAAAATTTAACAAACATTACTGATTAAGTAAGAAAATATAATTCCATTATAAGGATATTCTTGAAAGAACTAATGAACTAGCCACTTAAAACAGTCGCAAAATTAACATTTCTTTTCCATAAGCATTGAATATTGACAATGACAGTCTCCTAATCGTTGAAACAATTTACTGTCAACTCCTACTCCTAAACATAGAAACTTAATTGTACAAACAAAATAATTATGAATTAAGAAAGACGTTCTAACTGGTGATGCACTTGTGGAGCTCCATGAACACAAAACCTCCATAAAGCGACAGATCAAGTTCCCATGGTGTTGATAAGATTGAATTGTTAGCTTCTGTCGGTGTATGTTCCACTGAAATTTAGCTTTGCACAAACACGAATGACATGTGTTTAAGCCCCTTTCTGATCAATTTCTAAATCGAGCAATCAATGATATGCCACCACTGATGAAAAGTTCACCATTGAATCAGTCCCACTGAACCACCACAAACTCTGTGAAATTATGCCTAGACAAAGAAAAAGAAACTTGCTTAGAGCTACCAGAACTTAAACTCAACATGGCAATCAATGACTGCAAACAGAGTATACTTCTCATTAGCTAAGGGGCTGTTTGTCAATGCTTATAACAGGATCTGGTTCAGTCTCAGTCTCATTTTCTATCGGTTTACTCTGAGAATCAAAATTATGTTGGTAATGTATGACCCAAAAATAAAATAAAATAACCTTTTAAGAGAGAAAAGTTTAGGCACAGACTCCTATGCAAAAAGGGCATTTACTGAACACTTTAATTTATAGAACCAATTCGCTCAAATAATCGGTTCCTTGTCTTTCCAAACAGCTCGTAAGTTTTTGCAAATCTCAATTAATAAAAAAGTAGTGGAAAAAGTGGAAAATAAATAAATAAATAAATTGGTTGAAGAGTTCAAAAATCTTGCATACATGTGGTGAACGAAACCTATGAAGTATCATCATCATCATCATCTGAACTTGAAAAATCCATCCGACGGCCTACAATCGCCGGAAAAAGGTGCTGATGAGGATTGGGAGACGGCTGACGTGTTTCTGATGTCACTGTCGAACCTTCTTTGCTCGGCTTCCTATTTGACTTCTTCGAGACATCTTTCACTTCTTTGCATGCCTTGTCTATCATCATCAGAAAATCCCGAACAATAACGAACAATCTCAACCCTTCATCTTTCCCAGTGTGACCGTGGAAGTAATCCGCAGTGCTCTTCACCAGAGCCATTATTCTCTTCTCTTCATCAACTAACCACATAATGTCTACCTCAGCATTTTGTACAAAACTCTTCAGTGTTTGATGAAACCCATTTGCCATATCTATATTTTTCATATCTGAGTTCAGAAAATCCTGAGTTTTTACTAGAGCGTGACGAAGTTTAGATACAGTTCCTGTTAAACTATCAGAATCCATAACTGCTGCTTTTTTTACATTTCCGAGCTCTTCATTGAGGCCTGAAACAACTTGAAGACCTAGATTTCGGTAGTGCTCTTCTGAATTCTCGAGCGGGTTATCTGATTTGCTAGGTGCATGGGCAGCCCGTACACCCTCGGAGCGGATTATCTCTTGAACGACAAAAAGCAGGAGTGTAGTCTTTCCATCTACACCTTTTACGTCGGATAATTTCAAGAGGGTGTCGAGTTTGAAAGCTTGTGCACCGCCACGGAATGTACCATTATTCATCCGATTTCCCGTTTTGAGAACAGCCTCTAGGAGTTTGAGAAATAACCGGCTTTTCTTGAGTTCCGTGCAAGCAGCCTGCAGCCAGTTTGGAGAAACGACAAAACTTCTTTATTCACAAGTGGAGTTACATTCAGAACTATGAACCATATATCATTAGATAAGCAAAACAAATTTATGAATCAAAAATTATGTAAGGACCTGTTTGGGCATCTCTAAAGTATTCACACTTTCATATAGTATTTTAACTATAGAGATGATCTTGAACAGTTTACCATCTAGAAAATGTGTTATTAAGGAAATTGTGCTTAAAATCATGAATTTATACTTCCAAGAAACATTGAAATGGACACACAAGAGTAAAGATGGTAGAGTCTCATTTTTATCTAAATGTGATCATTCTGATAATGGGTTTTGCCATTGGATAGTATACAAATTATGAACTAGGCTATTCACATTCAAGTGACAACCAAACATGCTTTATGTTAATGTAACAACTCATGGAAAACCCAACATGACAAGCATTGTGCGCCAATATGTCACAGATAAAATTCGTTTGTTTAAGATTCTGTTGGGAATATGTAAAGTACTAATGTGTAAGATAATGTATAACCATTTCATACATGTAGGAACGAAATATAGACTTTCCCCTGACTTTTCCAATAACCATAAACCTTCCATATTCTCTTTCCATTTAGATTACGGGGGCGATTTTCTATAGATTCTATTAGAATTCCTAACTGCGAAGGATGAGCCCAACAAATAACAGGCCCATCCCGCAGATCTTCTCAAAGAGTCATTGTTTGGTTCATGGGTTTAGTAAGGGAAAGGAAAAGAAAATATAGAGACAACACTTTTCGTTGTTTGGTTGACAAAGAAAACAGTCGGAAAATAGGAAGGAAAAGAATATAGGGTGACAAAATAAATACCAAATGTTGAATTTTGTGAGTCACTTCCTGTCATCTTTTCACAAGATTCTATTAAGTTTTGCATATATGTAATTTCTGTTGTTAATTAAGCATGGAGGAAAGCACTAGAGAAAAGTATGGACTAGTTTTCCTTCTCATTTTCATTACCTTTTTTTTTACTTCTCTAAATCTGCAAACCAGACGAAGCCTAAAGCAAATTCAGTTCATGTTCTAAATAAGCATCAGATACTTTATGAATACATTTAAAGAAGCAAATTCTACTCAAGAAGCATGCCTTCTTTGACTTGTGAAAGCAAATCACTCGAGCTGGGCATTTTCATTACCACAAGATGGACCAAGTCTAACTCTTAAGTTGAACTTCAATCAAAAAAAAAAAAAGCAAAAAAAAAAATTTACAAAAACAATTGAGTAAATGAATAACACAGTACCAGAAAGCGAACACTTCAATTTTTCAATAAAAAAATAAAAATTAGTTTCTTCACTTTAGTGTTCTAATAGTTAACAGTTAATTTAATACAAAATACAGTCTCATAACTTTAAGGGAAAAAACTACAACCCATAAGACACATTACAAAGTGAAGCAATTCAGAGATAGGATGTCTTACCTCTAACGTAGCAAAGGATACTTTAACTATTGAAGACTCCTCGTGCAAAGTGCACATAAAAAGCAACGCCTCCAACCTTTTAAAGGCGAATGGAATGTCAACCAAGACTTTCAGAAACCTCTCGGCGGGCCCAAGTCGAGAAATTTCACCACTGAAAAGCCTCAGCTTCAGCTCTTCTTCTGCAGTTGGTGCCATCTTTAACAAAGTTTGAAGGATCTCTGTTGGAAGCTCATTTCCTGATTTAATTAACAGGGATTAGACCTTGCTTTATTATATATATCATTAGCTTTAAGCAATAACTACCTTATGTCAAAAAAAGACAACTTGACGTAGTTAGCTAATAAACCAAAATTTGTTTTTTCAATAATTCTTTGAATATAAATAAGTTAATTTTCTACAACATACTAAGCACTTATGCTAACTGCATATTAATTTTCCCCTTCTCTTTATAAACTTCTCTATGAAATCTTCCCATAATGGAAAAGAGTGAGAATCACCTTCTTGAAGTGCATCACAGACTTCCTCTGTTGTCACGTTCAGTGCTTTTAGAAGAATCGCCAAATTCTGTGATTTTTTTGGATCAATAATCTGGATATACTGGGTGGAAGGCTCATGGGATGAAGAATCTTTCTTGGGCTCGTTTTGTTTTTTATCAACAGGGGCATAGCCAAATAGATTTTCTATCATCTCTTCATTAAACCTGAAAAAAAAAATAATTGCATACACGTATTGTATTTTTGGCAGCCAGAGGTATTCAACCATGAACAAACACATAGAACACACAGGCACACACACGAGAGAGAGAGAGAGAGAGAGAGAGAGAGAGAGAGAGACTTACTGGAATGACCCTGATTTGATCTGATGCCAAACCATTGATTGGTCAGGGTTGGCCAAAACCTTATCCCAGAAGAATGGCTTTAGCTTAGTTTTAGAAGCATCAGCTTCACCTCCGTCACCACTAGTAGTTGCTGATAGATGAGTCGGTCCAAGAGTAGGGGGTCGAGGTGGTTTTAAGCCCATTGCCGGTGGCCGAGGTGGAGGGACACCACTTTTTGGTGGCGGCGGCGGCGGTGGTCGGGGACCAGTCTTGATACCAGAAGGTATGGGTGGTGGAGGTGGTGGTGGGTGTGTCTTGATGCCAGAAGGTATGGGTGGTGGAGGTGGTGGTGGGTGTGTCTTGATGCCAGAAGGTATGGGTGGTGGGGGTGGTGAACCGGGGGGAGGAGGAGGAGGAGGAGAATATGAGGTGACTGAAGGTCTCAGAGAGAGCGGCGGTGGTGGAGGCGATGGCAAATCGCCCATTCTTCCAAGAGGGTGCTGCAGAGGAGGCGGTGCTTGTGCACTGTCCTCTAAAGGTGTATTGGCAGCAATAGAAACAGCTTGTGATGACTGTGTTTCGGCTTTAGAGGAATTGGGAATACCATCAGGAATATAGAAACTTGCGTCCGTAGATGAAGGCCATTTGTTATTGTTTGAGTTGGTAATGAATGATTTGTTACCAACCTTGTTAATTGGACTTCCTAAAGCGAATGACTTGTGTGAAGAACCTGTAAGATCAAGTTTCAAATAGCATTAGAAGAGAAAATTGGAGTAGAAGCTACGTTATGTGGACACTTTTAGAGTCAGTTTTGGTTAGCTTTTAAAATATTGTAATCATTTTTGGAATAAGAGTTCTTCTGAAAAGCTGTCTTTTAGCTTTGAAAAGGGATCAGATTTTTAAAAGGCTGTGAAAAAGCTAATGCAAATGGTCACCCTTTTTAAACAATCAATTATAAGTGCATGTTGGTCCCGAAAAAACCTCCCAAACGGGCTCTTAATAGGCTAAACTACCTGTGTCAGACACTTCTGGCTGAAGTGCACTCGACACTAGGACATAGGTACAGGATAAGGATATGTGTCCTACACTTCTGCCTAGACACACACTAAGACACTATGTTAGTTTAGAAAAATATTGATTTATGTTGGGTTTCTGTGTCCTTAGATTCAAGAATTTGGGAAGTCCTGCCCTCAGACACATATCCACACTCAACACTCGGGCATAGGTACAAAACATGTCCCCTACACTTCTGGTTTGATGCACACCCCAAGAAGCATGTTATCTACTCTTACAATAGTACAATAAAATCTCCAATTACGTTCCTTTTGCCACAAAGTTCCTCAAAATGGATGGGAGTCATGGGACGCTCATATTAAATTCTTATTTTATGTTAGGAAATACTATTTTCTTCAGGGAAATATATATATATATATATATATTGATTTTTGGTCGTGTCCCTGTGCCCCTAGATTCATGGATTTGGGAATTCCAACCCTTAGCACATACCTGCACCCCACACTCGTACCTGACTTTATATAAGTTGAAAACATAGAGTAGTGGTACCCAATCACAAGATAAGAGTAGATTACCTAAGCTTAGGCTGAGAAGAGGCCTATCGTCTTTTTGTCCGATCCCAGAGCCAGTCTTGCGTATCCTACGGTAGCATAAAAAGACCAGTACAACAACAATAAGTGTCACTGATGCAGTTACAACAACAGCAATAACAACCACTTTATGGGCAGATTTGTCTTTTGATTCTACATTTGCAGCCGAAGCTGGACTTCCAGAAGAATCTCCACCAGCTTTAGGCTGCAAGCTCGAGTCATCAATTGGCGGAAAGAGAGGCTGAGAATTAGGAACGAGTGATCTCGAAGGTGATGGAGAGGACGGTATTGGACTAAAGGCAGGTGATCCAACTGCAGGAGAAGGGGCAGGTGATCCAATTGCAGGAGAAGGGGCAGGTGATTCTGCCAAGCTTTGAAGCAATTCACGTCTTGGAAATAGTGGATGCAAATACTTGTTGAACCATAATGTTTCTGCCTACAGTATGATAATTTCACCAAATTTAGTGAGGTACGACTACTAAAAATACAACTAGCATAACATCCCAGCAAGACTTGACTATCCCCTTAGGCTTTGTTCGGTTAGTAGATTTAGTGAGTGGGGGATATTACGATGTTTTGTCTTATATACATTCTTTGCCTTATAAAGCTTTTGATAGAAAATCAGTCAGAGGCTTACCAAAAGAAATGACTTGACCTAGGGGAACTTTTTGGTTAGTTTGGAGCAGTTCCCATCGTCTATCCAAAAAAAAAAACCGCGACACAAATGTTTGGTGTCAACCACTCTATTAACAAATCTAGTTAATGTTAATGTCGACTAAATCATTTAAACAGGAAGGTAACAGAGGTAGCTAAAACCTAACTTACAACCTTTATCAGATTGTTTATTCATAAGAAAAAAGTAATTCTAGCAACTTTGTTCAAAATAACATAAAGGAAGTCGCAAAATGTCTCCTCTGGCATATTTGGCATTGACTCATTCCTTCACATCCGGAAGGAAGATTTTCATAAACAACTGTCCGGCGAGCAATTGTTAGGATGCGATAAATAAGGGCTAAAGAAACAACATTCACAGAATGAAAAGCATACAAATAGAAGAAGCATATAAGTATTTAAACCAAAGCTCATGTTAGCTAAAGCTAGCAAATAACTAAACAAACAATTTTATAGCCCCATCTCATATGCAATAGTGCATTAAGATAACATTATAAATGAAATTAACTAAGTTGTATATATGTATAAATTAAATCGAACTAATAGAATTTTACCGTCTCCTCGTTTAGCTCTCCCCAAGATGAATCGATTTGATTGCCCGAAAAGAGTATCCTCTTCTTGCCTTCTGAAACTGCTGCTACTAAAAGCAAGATAAATGTAATGAAACATACCACTCTTCTGAAATCCATATGCTCTTCAATTAGCATAAGAGACACATATCATACTTCTCATTTCATCAATCACCACAACACTCAAAACAATTAAAATTTTGAAAAACCCAGAATCTCTGTAGGCTCTATCCCTCAAATCTTCCACCAGTAAACCATAGAAACCCTTGATTCAATTTTCTCAGCACTTCTGACCGACCCAATTCAATTTTACTGAAAACAATGCTTCAAATGTCACAATCAAATGCTTTTGATCAATAATCTTTGCAACCCACAATCAGTTTTCACACAAAAACTCAAAAGCACCCACACCCACTCAAGAAACCAAAACCCTGATGAACTCTTGCCTTCTCAAAAAAAAAAAAAACTCCAAATATTGAATCAGAAAAATACAAGCGACGAATAGCCCACCAAGCAAATTGAAGCAATAAGAACTCCAATGAACTGACTTGTTCAAATCAAGACGCTTAAAGCCCAAAGAAATAGACCCACAATCAAGGAACCTAAATCGAAACTACTGCACTTGGGTCTTTTGTATATGTATGACCAGTTCCAAGTTCCCAACAGAGAAAAGCACAAAACACATTAGCTGTATATATAAATGGGTACGCGAGCGACGTTCAGTTGACTAAGGAAAAAAAATTCTCAAACTACAAAAGTGAATTTTTCATTAAGTACAGCAGGTGTGTTTTGTAACAGCTGCCAAAGATAATTGATTTTTGAAACTTTTTTTTTATTTTTTTATTTTTTATTTATGTTGCGCGTCTGGTAAATTGGAATGTTTGTTCGTTTAAGGTGGTTTCCGTTTTTTCGTTTCCTTCAGCCAAAAAAAAAAAAAAAGGTGGTTTTCGTTTCAAATAAATATAGCCAGAGAGAACGACGCGTAAAGAGAGGCGTATTGAAGCGTCTTCGGGCTTTGGACTTTGTAAAATTTTGAATTCATGATGAGCATGTTTGACAGTTAAACACAGCCTTACTTCGCCTTCGAGTCTTCAACTATGAGTAATGATAGGTGCACGACAAGTTGCATGACGAGTTGCACAAGAAATTGTACAAACGTGTATTATAGGGTTGTACTTTATGCTTAAAATTATGAACACACAAAAAGGTGTATGTAGGCTTTTGAGCACTAAGTCCAACCATGTGCTACACATTTGTACAATTCGTTATGCAATTCATTGTGTACCTATCATTACTCCTACAACTATAAACTAGGAAACATGGATACGAATACGCCGACATGGATACGACATGGCACTGGTACGACGACACGACAAATCTTAAAAATAGAGTAAAGATTGGGACACACCCAAAGACATAATTTTTGGGACACAACCCAAAGACACAACTTTTGGGACACAACCCAAAGACACACTGATACATCTTTTGGGTTGTGTCCCAAAAGTTGTGTCTTTGGGTGTGTCCCAATCTTTACTCTATTTTTAAGATTTGTCGTGTCGACGTACCAGTGCCATGTCGTATCCATGTCGGCGTATATCCGCGTTTCCGTGTCCATGTGATGTGATACATCTTTTGGGTTGTGTCCCAAAAGTTGTGTCTTTGTTGTGTCCCAAGTATTATCCTAAAAAATAATGATACGACACGGTAGGGATATGCAATTTTTTTTTTTTAAATTAGTTTAATTTTAAGTTTATTTCTTATGTTTTTTTTTAAAAATGTTATTCTAATATTATCTACGGATATTCACTTCACACTTTTCGAACGTTATTGTTTAATATTAACAAAATGAAGAGAGAGACGATCAAAGAAGAGGGAGAGCGGGATGATATTGGACAAAGAGAGTCTTGAGAGAGACTACTGTCCGGAGAACGTGAGGAAATACGTGATGTAATGCTTGACAAAATCAACTTCGTTTAGGTTTTGAACATTTAAAAAAAAAAAAAAAAACACACAAACAAACAAACAAAAGGCAACCTTTTGGTCAAGAGAGAGTTTTCCTCAATGTCCCTTGAAGTGTCCCGCTGTGTGTCGGTGATTTGTCTGCCTCTAAAAATTGCATAACACACAAGATACGTATTTGCCGCGTTCGATACATGTTAGAGGTGTGTCAGGCGAGAATCAGTGTCTGGTACGTGTCAGACACACTACAAGAAATATGACTTTTAGTGACGAAAAATTTCGTCACTAAAAGTCCAATTTTCGTCACTAAAGGTCTTTAACGACGAAAAAAATTTCGTCACACGTTCGTCACTAATTCCTCGACGGAAAAGGTTTTAGTGACGAAAAATAATTTCGCCGCTAAAAGTACTCTTTAGTGACGAAATATTTCGTCGCTAAAAGAACCCTTTAGTTTCATCACTAAAGATCACCTACTTTTAGCGACGAACTTTCGTCACTTAAAGTTCTATTTAGTGACGAAATATTTCATCAACAAAAAGAATATTTTCCGACGAAATATATTTCGTCAAGAAAGGTCACCTACTTTTAGTGACGAACTTTCGTCGGGAAATAGAACTATTAATGACGAATTAGTTCGTCGCTAAAGGTATTCTATTAGTGACGAAACATTTCGTCACTAAAAGTGACTAATTTCCGACGAAATACATTCGTCAATAAAGAATAACTATTACTGACGAATTATTTCGTCACTAAAGGTGATTATTATCTACGAATTCTTTTCGTAGTTAAAAGATAACCATTACCGACGAAATATTTCGTCACTAATAGTATATTATTATCGACGAAATAATTTCGCAGGTAAAAGTTCACTATTAGTGACAAAATATTTCGTCACTAAATGTTAGAAGAAAAATGATATGTGAACCATTAGTGACGAAAATTTCATCACTAAAAAAGCATGCTCTGTTTGGAAATATATTGCATTTTCAGTCTAGTTTTTTTTTTTTTCACCTGCTAATTGAATAATCTAAAAATATTCATAACATCCACAGCATTCATATTAAATAATCAAATGTTCATTCATTACTAAAATCATCTACTTAATCCAACATAACAAAATAGTATATTGAAAATCCAAAATACAAATTTAAAACGAAAAATCAAACGTCAATCTCGTAATACAAATATTGCTTCAGTCCAAAAAGATCAAAATACGTAGTTGAATTCAGTCCTCGAGATGCCCGTAAATCTGCAATATAAAATTTTAAACGTGAATGTCAAAAAATAAAAAAAAAAACCTAAATTTGGAACATTGTTTTTTATGTCCTTTAATGAAATAGCTAAGGTTTCAAAAGAGTTTAGAGTAACTTTTTAAACTTAAAATTAATGAACCATGTTGAAGCGGGAGATGGTTGCGGATTCTGCCTCATCAGTTGGTCTAGCAATTGTTTCATTTGCGCTTGTTCTTGTGCCATCCGACTTATCATATCTTGCTGGCTCTCAACAATACCACACAAGGAAATAACCTCTGCATCGGGTTCGGTAGATACTGTCTGAGATGAGCATGACGTTGGCCTAGGCCCATGACCAAGACCTTTAACATAACCTGGCTTCTTTCCCAACACACAATCAGCAACCTCATCCTGTGTCGGGCGGGTCCCTCCCTCAGATACAGGCTGGTTCAACCTCTCCTCCATTTCCTCCTACAAAGCATGTGGAAACTTATAAGCACTCATTGTGAGTAGTCATTACTACTGTTGACCAACTTTAATAAGATATAACTAGTAACTTACATGTATCACCCTAGCCTGGTCATGTCACGCCCCGGAGTAGCATAAATAGAGAAAAAATAAATTTCCTTTATGGGTCCATAGGGAATGACAAGTGAAAGTCACCGATAATCCACACCACACAGTACTAGTCCAAACAGGAACAGTAAAACAACTGAAATATAAACACGGTTCTATCTATTACAAACATCAGAGTACGGTCCACAGGATCACAACAGGTCTGGAGACAACATATGCCCAAGTACCCGTTAACTACAAAGTACAACAGTAAAAAGAAAAGTAGTAATATAACTACTATCTATCTTCAGGTCTTCAGCTAGCGTACGGATAGGCGTCAGCATAACTGGCATCAGTGGGGCCATTCTCTACGTAACTCCCTTCAGGGTAAACGTTATCGCCATGAGTTCCGTCATCTGCATTGTAAAGGACAGGGTAGTCTGGACGGGGAATGTCCAGGCAATAAAGGCCGTCAGCTTGTTGAAAGCTGAGTGAGCACTAACTAACACAGTCTCATAGAAATGACATAATTACCATTATGAACAATGTATGACAGTGATACTAATTATATTCCTCACTCGTTTATTCAGACATATCATTAATCGATTATTATCGACTCCCATTCTAAGACTGATTCCACAATACCCAACTGACTATCTCGAACTGATTATATCAGCACAACATATCAGTGCTCTTGTTCACCGCTATACCGCTTTTAAGAACTCTTGCGAGCACCCATACATCGTTCTCATATAACGACTGGTCCATGGATATACCCATACTCTTGTTCACCGCTTTTAAGAACTCTTACTGTTCACCGCTTTTAAGAACGCTTGCGAGTACGATACATACACAGCTCTGGTAATTCAAATCATGGGCGTGCCACATCTACTCTTGTTCACCGCTTTTAAGAACTCTTACTGTTCACCGCTTTTAAGAACTCTTGCGAGTACTGTGCACCCATAATTCTCACGATCCTGATCAAATCCTTGACATACACTTATCGGATTCAACCTGAGCGAATCATCAGCTCGACTCACACAACCTTAACATACAATCCTCTTACTGACTCATTTCTCACTTATCCAATACTACCCAGTATTATCATTTCAAACTTACTCGTTATCGCGTCGTACTATTACTAGCGTTTCGAACCCGACTACGTTACTCACCATGTTATCTCAATCTCATTATCGTATCCCATTACCTCCGTAATCCATAGTATCGCATAATAGGAACATGGAACCGCAAGTAAACAACTACGCATTATGAATTATAAACTGAAAGGAATACATTCATGTTCTGCTCAGGTTCAATCGATTGAGGTCATCTCGATCGCTCGAAGAAAGTGCTGTTCGATCGATTGAAGTCTTCTCGATCGATCGAAGTGAAGGTGATCTCGATCGATTGAAGTCATTTCGATCGATTGAGACTTAGTGATGTTCGATCGATTGAACTCAGTTCGATCGGTCGAACTTCGTCTTCTACAGATTCTGCCAGTGAACGTGCAGAATGTGCTAGGGGGTGTTTGGGTTATAATTAATACGCCCAGAATATGTAAAACATCATAATTACGTTACCGAGTGAGTTTGGAACTCACTAAAAGTCGTTAAGGTGCGTTTGGCTTGGTTGAAAGCTTCCAAGCTTTATCAATGGTGGCCTCCTCTCTTCTCTCTCTTCTTTCTGTTCTATGTCTCTCTCTGTCTCCTTTCTCTTCCTCTTCTTGTTCTTCTTCTTCTCAGCTGTGAGTATATATATAAATCTATAGGTGTGTGTATATATATATAGATATATAGAGGTATGTGTATATATATGTATCAACACACAAGCACACACTCTCTCAATTCTCCCAAACTTCAGCAAACACCCAACCTACACGAATGCAGGGTATATATAGAGAGGGGAGGGCAAGGTGGCAGCATTTGCGCAGAAACTGGGATTCTGATATTTAAATTCTCGATCGATCGAAGGATTCTCGATCGATCGAACTCAGATCGGTCAGTTAGATCGATTGAAAAAGGGTTTGATCGATTGAAGTGGGGACCACGTATTTAATTTATGTCGGTAGGGTTTTCGATCGCTCGAAAAGGGTTCGATCGCTTGAACTGAAGGGTCTCGATCGCTCGAACTAGCTTCGATCGATCGAAGATTGAATTTCATGAATGGTCAATTGAAGTATATAGAATCTCTCTGCATTAAATATTTATTGAAAATACGGGGTATTACATCATCCACCACCCAACAAAAGATTTCGTCCTCGAAATCAGAAACATACAAGGTTAAAACAAAAACGGAAACTTCTCACGCATCTCTGACTCTAGTTCCCATGAAGCTTCTCCTTCATCATGATGCTTCCACTGAATCTTGACTAATGGAATCTCCTTATTCCTGAGCTTCTTGACTCCACGATCTAAAATGCGAACTGGTCCTTCGTTGAACGTAACATTGTCGTTGACTTCAATATCCTCGAAGTTGATTTCATGCGCTGGGTTATGAATACATTTCCTCAGCATACTGATGTGGAAAACGTTGTGCACTCCTGACATCTTCGGTGGCAGCGCAAGACGATAAGCAACTTTTCCAACACGCTCTAGAATCTCGAACGGTCCGATGAATCGTGGCGATAATTTGCCTTTCTTCTGACCAAATCTGACGATGCCTCGAACAGGCGAAACCTTGAGTAGCACATGATCTCCAACGGCAAACTCTAAGTCTTTGCGTCGCTTGTCAGCATAACTCTTGTGTCGGGTCTGAGCTGTCTTCATCTTCTCACGTACAATCTGAATCTTCTCATTGGTTTCTCGTATCATCTCTGGCCCAAGAAGTTGAGTATCTCTGACTTCAGTCCAACATAACGGTGATCGGCAAGGTCTTCCGTACAAAGCTTCAAACGGCGCCATTCCTATACTCGAATGATAACTGTTGTTGTAAGCGAATTCTATCAAAGGTAAGTGTGTCTCCCAAGAATTCTCAAAATCAATGACACAAGCACGTAACATGTCCTCCATTACTTGATTAACTCTCTCCGTCTGTCCATCGGTCTGTGGATGAAAAGCTGAACTCAAGTTCAATGTTGTTCCCATTGCTGTCTGGAGACTCTTCCAAAATTCTGCAGTAAAGCGCGAATCTCGATCTGATATAATAGAAACAGGTACTCCGTGTAATCGTACTACGTGTTGCAGATACATTCGGCTCAATCGTTCCACTGGATACGTCATACTGTAGGCGATAAAATGTGCCGTCTTTGTAAGTCGATCCACAATTACCCAAATAGCGTCATGATTCTGCTGCGATTTTGGTAATCCTACCACAAAATCCATGGTGATGTGTTCCCATTTCCATTGAGGAATTGGTAACGGTTGTAGAAATCCAGGTGGTTTCTGATGTTCTGCCTTTACTTGTTTACAAGTAAGACACTGAGAAACATATTCAGCCACTTCTCGCTTCATTCCTTCCCACCAAAAATTTCTCTTCAAGTCCTTGTACATCTTTGTACCTCCAGGATGAATCGTCATCCGTGATTTATGAGCTTCATCCAATATGTCCTTCCGGAGATTTTCTTTGTCAGGTACACACAGTCTACCTTTACATCGTAAAGCTCCATCTGTACTAACACTCCAGATCTCAGGTTCTTTTGCTGTCATCTTGGTGAACCATAACTTCAAATCCTCTGCTGTCTGTTGAGCTTCTATGATACGGCTGATCAAAGTTGGTTGTACCATCAGACATCCAAAATGTTGTCTTTCCATTGGCTCCACTGGCTGAAGATCAAATTCGGCTAAAACTTCTAATGCTCTCCATTCTCTAATTAGTAATGCAGCGATCACTAATCGAGGTTTACGGCTCAAAGCATCTGCTACGACATTTGCTTTACCCGGATGGTATTGCAATGAAAAGTCATAGTCCTTGAGTAACTCCATCCATCTTCGTTGTCGCATGTTCAACTCCTTTTGAGAGAACAAATATTTCAAGCTCTTATGATCGGAAAACAGATCAAACTTTTCTCCATAGAGATAGTGTCTCCAAATCTTTAAGGCAAACACTATTGCTGCCAATTCCAGATCATGCGTCGGATAATTCTTCTCGTGTACCTTCAATTGTCTTGATCCATACGCGATAACATTCCCGTCTTGCATAAGTACACAACCCAATCCCTGGTGCGATGCGTCACTGTAGATCACATATCTTTCTCCACTCTTAGGTATCGCAAGTACTGGTGCAGAAGTCAATTTCTCTTTTAACTCCTGAAATGCACCCTCATGCTTGTCCGTCCATTCATACTTTGTCTCCTTCCTTGTTAAATTCGTCAAAGGTCCTGCTACCTTGGAAAATCCTTCTACAAATCTTCTGTAATATCCTGCTAACCCAAGAAAACTTCTGACCTCTGTCGCATTGGTCGGTCTATTCCAGCTTAAGACTGCATCAATCTTAGATGAGTCCACAGAAATACCGTCCTGAGATATAACATGTCCCAAGAATTTGACTTCCCGTAGCCAAAACTCACACTTGCTGAATTTTGCATACAACTTGCTATCTCGAAGTGTCTGTAAGGCAATCTGTAAATGCTTCTTGTGATCTTCTTCCGTCTTTGAGTAGATCAGTATATCATCGATGAACACTATAATGAATTGATCCAGATATGGTTTGAATACTCTATTCATTAAATCCATAAATACTGCTGGCGCATTCGTCAATCCAAAAGGCATAACTAGAAACTCATAATGCCCGTATCTTGTCCTGAATGCAGTCTTCGATACATCCTCTGGTCGAACTAACAGTTGGTGATATCCAGAACGTAAATCGATCTTAGAAAAGATCCTGGATCCTTGTAACTGGTCGAATAGGTCGTCTATCCGAGGAAGTGGATATCTATTCTTGATCGTAACCTTGTTCAACTCCCTGTAGTCTATACAGAGTCGAAGTGTTCCATCCTTCTTCTTTACAAACAGAACTGGTGCTCCCCAAGGTGACGTACTCGGGCGAACGAAACCTAAGTCTTCAAGCTCTTGAACTTGCTTCTTCAGTTCTAACATCTCAGTTGGTGCCATCCTATACGGAGTCTTAGAAATAGGCAATGTACCAGGTACTAATTCCACACAGAAGTCTATTTCTCTTTTCGGTGGAAGTCCTTTAATATCCTGAAATACATCCTGAAAGTCTTGCACACTAGGAATCTGATCCATCGTGAGCTCTGTACTTGTACTCCCAATCGTAGCCAAACTACTCGTAAGAAACATGTCACTCGTCGGCTGACACTGAAATCTAATCGTCGGCCTTCCTTGTCTCGGAAATACAATCGTCTTAGTAGGGCAATCCAAATTAGCACTATACTTAGTCAACCAATCCATTCCTAGGATAATGTCGAACTCTGACATTGACAGAACTACCAAGTCTGCTGGAAGATTCCTATCTCCCAAAGTCAATGGGCAATCTTTACACACTTTACTCAACTTAACAGTCACTCCCAAAGGTGACACAGCATTCAGTGTTGACTCAAGTGTCTGGGGTTCTAAACCCAATTGACGCACAATCTTAACAGCAATAAATGAACGTGCGGCTCCAGTATCAAATAAAACTTTAACTGGACTATGAAAGAGTACAAGCGTACCTTCCAAATGTTGCTGCTCATCAGCGTTAAAGCCTGCTTCTCCTGGAATGATAGCATTTATCCTTGTCTGATCTGGAGGTCCTTGTATCCCTTGAATTGATGCTCCATAGTATCCTCCTTGTGGTGCACGACAATCCTTGCTCAAGTGCCCTAGCTTGTTGCAATTCCGACAGACAATATCCATTCTGCGATTAACTCTAGGGGTTGTACAGAATCTGGCAACGTGCCCTGGCTTTCCGCAATTAAAACATCCTCCGCTATTGCTTGGCGGTGCTGTCAGTAGTGCCTGCGGCTGTGATCCTTGCTGGCGATATTGCTGGGGTCGAGTATAGCCCTGTTGTGGCTTTCTGGTTCCTTCCCAGGTTCTCTTATTCCCTTGAAAATTCCCTTGTGGTCTCCAACCTTGAGTATTCCTTGGTGGCAAGTTATGGAAATTCCTCTGTTGAAAACTTCTAGATGACTGAGATCGATTCATCTGTGGTTGTTGTGCTGGATAAGCATCCTTCTCTAACCCTGCTGCAAATCTGACAATCTCTTCAAATGATTGATTCAGATGACCAACCATCATATGTCTGAGATGGGGATTCAATCCTTGGTGAAATCTCTTCACCTTCTTCTGTGGCGTGTCTATCATATGCTGAGCAAATCTGGATAGACGCTCAAACTGTGTTGTATATTCCCTGACATTCCATCCTCCTTGTACCAAATTGAGAAAGTTCCTTTCCTGTTGATCTCTCTCATCCTCTGGGAAATACTTCTCCAAAAATCGTCCTTTGAATGTCTCCCATGGCATAGCTTTAGCAGCATCGATCCCAATAGTGGCTCGCTCGGCTTCCCACCAATCTGCGGCGGCATAAGTGAGCTGAAAAGTAGCAAGGCGACGCTTCTCTTGTTCGCTGCATTCCAATGCTTCAAATATCAACTCCATTTCTCTGATCCATTGTTCCGCTTTCCATGGTTCTGTTAGTCCATCGAACTTCTCTGGACGTAACCCACGAAAATTTGCTAACAACTTATCTCCAGTCTGTCTTGGTGGCGGGGGTGCAAAAGGTCTCTGGTGGGTGGAATGATTATAAGTATCCCCCACATGCTCCATCCTCTGCATGAAAGCTTCGAAAATTCCCGTCGGATCCATCCCTTCTGGAATAGGTGCTCCATTACGTGCTTGGTGATTTCTCAAGGGTCCTACCATGATGATAACGAGTATTGCCTACAAGAGACATATTGATCAGCTGAAAGTCTTCTCGTAGAAACGAAACCAAGATAGAACGAAAAGCAACAAGAGCTAACAGTTCTACAAAGCAACACATCAATCAACCAACAATCAATATCAAAAGTACTGCTCGTATAAATATAGATATCAAAAGATGTACCATGGAGTACACAGTAACCATACCATGTACCACGTGGGACAAGGCTAAAACAGTACTAAGGTCAACTACTACTGTCTATACAAAGCTATGGTCAAATAGCTATCTCTCAAGCTCCCAAAAATCTAGTGGACAACATGTCCTGATAAAATCAAAAACTAAGCCCTGCAGGTCCTGACTCAAAAGTCGTCAACGTCTGATCCTGCTGGTGGTGCCTCGTCCTCTGAATCCATCTCCATCTCCTCGAGTGGGTCATCCTCAACTGGAGCAGCAAGATCTCCGACTACAACTCCTATATCCCAATCCTCTACTATCTCTGCATCATCATCCTCTATACCGTCTGCTATTGCCTGATTTGCGACATCGACTGCTACTGCGGCGAATCCATCGGCTATATCAAGAGCTCCCGCTATGGCTGCCTCTCCCATAACAAAATCTGCTGGCTGCGCGACCATCTGAGCTATCCATCCTACTGCCATATCGGCCATAGCTGCCATATGCATAATGGGTCCAGCTGGTATCTGAAGCACAACTGGTGCCTCCGGCACAACTACCTCCTCATCGGGCGCATCCTCATCTACTACTATGTCTGCCTCAACAGCCTCTGGGTCCGGTACTGGATCCTCTGGCTCGAACTCTGGCTCCTCGGGGTCATCCTCAGGCTCATCATCATCTGCATCGTCTGCATGCTCATCCTCTACTGGGTCCTCGTCGTCTATCGGTTCCTCCTCTCCGTCCTCGTCCATGTCCTCATCGGCATGCTCAAGGTCCTCATCCTCCTGGATCGGCTCAGGCTCTGGAACTGGTACATCGGGTACCGGCGATGGTGGTGGTGTTGCTGGCACTGGTGCAACTACAGGCTCTGGTGGACCGGCTACAATAGCTCTCAACTCAATCTCATCCATCTCAGGCTTACTCTGAACTAACCGTAGTATCTCCTGGCAAATGTCTCTACCAATCCTCGCAGTATGGTAAGCATCCATACGCATCTGAGTCGGGTGAGTCCTCTCTGTCACATAAAGTGCTCTCCACATGTCCTCCTCCAAATGTCTACTAGCTATCTGGCACACACGCTCACGATAAAGCTCCGGGTCAGCTGGCTCCACGGTATCCCCATGGATCACGTGTCCTCCATAAGCATCGGTAACAAACTGATGAAACTCTGGATCCATGCTATCCTGCAAAGGAAAACTATCTATCGTCAGGAAGACGAACTTATCTTATACTCATATCTCATCTCAAGAAAATCTTAAATACTAGAACCAGATGGTGTGGAATCCATCAGTGAACGACAATATCAGAACCTAACCGTAATATAACCAGGTGCTCTGATACCAAAAACCCTGTCACGCCCCGGAGTAGCATAAATAGAGAAAAAATAAATTTCCTTTATGGGTCCATAGGGAATGACAAGTGAAAGTCACCGATAATCCACACCACACAGTACTAGTCCAAACAGGAACAGTAAAACAACTGAAATATAAACACGGTTCTATCTATTACAAACATCAGAGTACGGTCCACAGGATCACAACAGGTCTGGAGACAACATATGCCCAAGTACCCGTTAACTACAAAGTACAACAGTAAAAAGAAAAGTAGTAATATAACTACTATCTATCTTCAGGTCTTCAGCTAGCGTACGGATAGGCGTCAGCATAACTGGCATCAGTGGGGCCATTCTCTACGTAACTCCCTTCAGGGTAAACGTTATCGCCATGAGTTCCGTCATCTGCATTGTAAAGGACAGGGTAGTCTGGACGGGGAATGTCCAGGCAATAAAGGCCGTCAGCTTGTTGAAAGCTGAGTGAGCACTAACTAACACAGTCTCATAGAAATGACATAATTACCATTATGAACAATGTATGACAGTGATACTAATTATATTCCTCACTCGTTTATTCAGACATATCATTAATCGATTATTATCGACTCCCATTCTAAGACTGATTCCACAATACCCAACTGACTATCTCGAACTGATTATATCAGCACAACATATCAGTGCTCTTGTTCACCGCTATACCGCTTTTAAGAACTCTTGCGAGCACCCATACATCGTTCTCATATAACGACTGGTCCATGGATATACCCATACTCTTGTTCACCGCTTTTAAGAACTCTTACTGTTCACCGCTTTTAAGAACGCTTGCGAGTACGATACATACACAGCTCTGGTAATTCAAATCATGGGCGTGCCACATCTACTCTTGTTCACCGCTTTTAAGAACTCTTACTGTTCACCGCTTTTAAGAACTCTTGCGAGTACTGTGCACCCATAATTCTCACGATCCTGATCAAATCCTTGACATACACTTATCGGATTCAACCTGAGCGAATCATCAGCTCGACTCACACAACCTTAACATACAATCCTCTTACTGACTCATTTCTCACTTATCCAATACTACCCAGTATTATCATTTCAAACTTACTCGTTATCGCGTCGTACTATTACTAGCGTTTCGAACCCGACTACGTTACTCACCATGTTATCTCAATCTCATTATCGTATCCCATTACCTCCGTAATCCATAGTATCGCATAATAGGAACATGGAACCGCAAGTAAACAACTACGCATTATGAATTATAAACTGAAAGGAATACATTCATGTTCTGCTCAGGTTCAATCGATTGAGGTCATCTCGATCGCTCGAAGAAAGTGCTGTTCGATCGATTGAAGTCTTCTCGATCGATCGAAGTGAAGGTGATCTCGATCGATTGAAGTCATTTCGATCGATTGAGACTTAGTGATGTTCGATCGATTGAACTCAGTTCGATCGGTCGAACTTCGTCTTCTACAGATTCTGCCAGTGAACGTGCAGAATGTGCTAGGGGGTGTTTGGGTTATAATTAATACGCCCAGAATATGTAAAACATCATAATTACGTTACCGAGTGAGTTTGGAACTCACTAAAAGTCGTTAAGGTGCGTTTGGCTTGGTTGAAAGCTTCCAAGCTTTATCAATGGTGGCCTCCTCTCTTCTCTCTCTTCTTTCTGTTCTATGTCTCTCTCTGTCTCCTTTCTCTTCCTCTTCTTGTTCTTCTTCTTCTCAGCTGTGAGTATATATATAAATCTATAGGTGTGTGTATATATATATAGATATATAGAGGTATGTGTATATATATGTATCAACACACAAGCACACACTCTCTCAATTCTCCCAAACTTCAGCAAACACCCAACCTACACGAATGCAGGGTATATATAGAGAGGGGAGGGCAAGGTGGCAGCATTTGCGCAGAAACTGGGATTCTGATATTTAAATTCTCGATCGATCGAAGGATTCTCGATCGATCGAACTCAGATCGGTCAGTTAGATCGATTGAAAAAGGGTTTGATCGATTGAAGTGGGGACCACGTATTTAATTTATGTCGGTAGGGTTTTCGATCGCTCGAAAAGGGTTCGATCGCTTGAACTGAAGGGTCTCGATCGCTCGAACTAGCTTCGATCGATCGAAGATTGAATTTCATGAATGGTCAATTGAAGTATATAGAATCTCTCTGCATTAAATATTTATTGAAAATACGGGGTATTACAGGTCACAACACCAACCATTGGCTTCCGTGTGACGTGAGCATTTCCACCATTCATAACGGCCAAGAGGCCTCCCACGGGTCTTTTCCTACAATTGAAAAAAATGACTTTTAGAATCGTAAAGAAATATTATTAATTTGAAGACTTGTATAAACAATATTTACCTCTTTTGCTTTGGCTGCCACAAACGATCGTGATCCCATACAATGAGTGACAGTTTGGCTAGCTCTATTCTTCTTATTTGTCTCAGACCGTTTCTTCAAGAGTAAATAATTTGAAGTAAATGAACAAATATAAATGTCGTTCTCAAATCTTAAGATTAAACTTTTAATTGTACCTTAAAGGCTTCTGACGAGAAATAGTCGCATTTTTTATCCCAATCAGGCTGACTCAACTCAATGGGGCAATGGGCACGTGCCTCATCCACTGAGCTATACTTATGAAATAACTTGTGCAACTCGTAGTTGCTGCCCCTCCTGCGTGCCATTGCGAGCTCAGTGCAAGTTCGCTTAGCATGAGGTATAGATGTATCCACATAAATCCTCATCTGCAAGTTAAAAAAAAAATTCAAACATGTAAAATAAAAAAAATAATAAAAAGCATATTATTGTCAAATATCTATATGTAAAGTTTTAATAACAAACACTATTTAATATACTTTCAAGCGGGTGAATAACTCCTCTTTATCTGTTTCAGGCACTTCACTCCATTTATTGTATTTCTTTGCAATGTTCTCCCTCGTAAGAACACCAATCTCATTAGAGAGCTTGGCAGACTGAACTTCATCGGTTGGTTTACCCAAAATAGGGTCTATGTCAACTGTTAACTTTCGGCCTTGACTTCGTATCAGCTTATCGAGCCCCTTACCTCTAGTGGGCCCACGACCACTCACGGTAGAACCTATAATAAACAAATAGAGAGACATAATCACTCTTATGTAATCCGCATAACTGTAAAGCAAATGAGTATGTATTAGACATTATATTATTACTAAAAACAAAATATATAACATGATAAACATTACCAACAGATGACGGTGTATGCGAAGTAGAAGGCTCTGATGGTATACTCGCCTCGCCTGCTGCCGAGTGATGGTGGACAGAGGCATCATGGGGTGAAGATAACTCCGATGGCCCACCTACACAACATCTACTCTGATCATCAACTACCGGTGGCAATGATTTAGACGAGCGCCGCTTTCCGGGTGCCATAGTTAAACCTGTGGCAAATGTGGATACACATAATAGGACTAAATAAATAACATCATGCATAGAAATTGAATAAATCACTTCACATTTCTAATATGACAAAATACGCCATAGTAAACATGCGTAGAAACCAATCAAATGTTCATACATTAATAAAGTCACATACTTAATCCACAAACCAAAAAAAAAAAATATCTTCCTACATCCAAAATCCAAAGCAAATAAAATTTCAAAAAAATTAGATTAAAACAAGTCGTATATTTCAGTCATATGCTCCGAATGCTTGTAAATCTGCAACACAAAAATATATACATCAATGTCAATAAAATAAAAACAAAAGAAACAAAGTTTGAATATTTATAAAATACATTATCTTTTAACTATAAAATTACCTCACATATTAATTTCATTGTCATCATCATCATCATCATCATAGTACACACATGATTATCGGACTCATCCATATACTCAATCAACGTTTCATCCTCTTCATCCTCTTCATTCTCTTCTTCGACCCCTTCGTCATCATCACATATGAAGTCGTCTGTAGTATTTCCTCGCTTACTTGTTTGCACAATCCTAGCATCAACCATTTCAGGAGGAATATCTTTCCTATTTAATGCCCCAACTTCATTCTCATGAACATGGACAAAGTTCGATGACTCATTTTCTTGGTACACCTCTTCAGTGACCACGTTTACATCATCAGCATCCATTTCTGCAGTTACTACCTCTGGAACATCATACACATGCCTATGATGAATCTCCTGAACAATTTGCCAATTTGTACCCAACTTCGGGTCATTTAGGTAGAAAACTTGCTTCGCTTGGATCGCTAGCACAAATGGATCATTCTCGTACCACCTTTTACTTACATTTAAGCTTGTAAAGTAATCATCTTTTTGTATCCCCTTTTTCTTATCATTAACGTCGAACCAATCACATCAAAACAGTACAACCTGATTGTCCATTAGATAATCCAGTACAAGGACTTCTTTAAGAACACCATAGAAGTTGATTAATTGGTCCTCATGTTCCCCCTCTACAACTAAGCCACTATTTTGACTCTTACGTCGACTGTCACGATCTCGTGTATGGAATCTAACTCCATTAACTATGCAGGCACTATATGATCGGGCCCTAAAGTCTGGACCCAAAGCTAAGGCATATAATTGATCACTAGCTTCATTTGATCCTTTGTGGCGCAACTGTTTCATCTATTAAAAAAATGTAGATATAGTCATATATTTGGGTATGTTAATCAAATTCAATTCAATTCAAATCATATCAAATCTTACATATTTTTTAAACCAACTAGCAAATTCCTGTAGGTGCCTCTCTTCTAAGTTTTCTTAACTTTGAGTCATCAAGTATGTCTTATGCTCACTGGATACACAATCAACAATAATTAAATTATGCAACAATAATGTTCTCACTTCGTAGATATCGATTTTTTAAATGATATATGTACAGTGCTTACTCGATGTACTTGTCCAAACTGTCACAATTATTTAGCACGTATCTATGTAAAGTATCATAATCATGCTCTGCCATCTCAAAATAGCGTCCTGCTCCAAAAGGACGTACTTTCGGTGTGAAAACTGACAATTTGCTATCTTCGTCACCATTTCCTCCATCATAATTACATTCATTTTTGTTATACTTGGTCTCAATTCCACGGAGATACATGGATACAAATGTTAGACACTCATTCACAATATAGGCCTCTGCGATTGATCCTTCGGGACGAGCTTTATTGGTGACATAACCCTTAAGGGTACACAAGTACCTACAAATATATGGACAATTTGCAAATAACGATATGAGTTTTTAAATAAGCATATACATGAACCAATCAATTTGTATAACTACTTTCACCTTTCAATTGCATACATCCAACGGTACTGCACTGGTCCTGCAAGTATTGCCTCATGTGGAAGGTGAATGGCTAAGTGGACCATGACATCAAAGAATGCAGGTGGGAAGATTGCTTCTAGCTTCCACAATATTTTTGCAATATCGTTCTCAAGTTTCTCGAGCACTTGTAACTTCAAAGTCTTACAACATAGTTCTTTAAAGAAAAAGCTTAGCTCAACTAGCGCGGTATACACGTCCTTTGGTAAACATTTTCAGATCGCAACAAGTAAAAGTCGTTGTAGTAGAACGTGACAATCGTGACTTTTCATCCCTGACACCTTATGATCCTTATCGCTCACGCAACGAGCAATGTTGGATGCATAACCATCTGGAAATTTTACAGACTTAAGAAATTCAGAAATATCTCGCCTCTCATTAGGGGAAGTGTATAACATGCGGGTGGTACGGCATATGAGTCTCCCCTATGTTCCGCCCTTATGCCCATGTCAACCAAGTCTAGTCTCGCTTTAAGCGTGTCTTTCGATTTACCATCTATGTTCAACAACGTTCCCAACACACTCTCACAAATATTCTTCTCAATGTGCATCACATCAAGATTATGGCGTAGTAAATGCTTGTGCCAATACGGCAATTCAAAGAAAATGCTCTTTTTCGTCTAATTTAACTCCTCGGGTCTTCGATTTCTCTTCTTACCAATAATCGGATGCTTCCCAGGATTGACATCTTGAACACGACGTAGCTGTTGTAGGATTTCTTCCCCAGAGCGCTCCTTGGGTTTTGACCCATGTTCTGTCTTACCATCAAACTTTCTGCTCCTTCGCCAACTATGATTCTGAGGCAAAAATCGACGGTGCCCCGTATAACCTATCTTACCTCTCAACTTCCTTGAAAATATATCCTCATTGCAAGTAGGGCATGCCTTGTATCCTTCAGTACTCCAGCCAGACAAATTAGCATACGCAGGAAAGTCATTTATAGTCCATATAACTGCAGCACGTAACTGAAAACTCTCTTCAGCATATGCATCATATGTCCGTGCACCATTCTCCCATAACTCTTTTAATTCATTAATCAGCGGTTGTAGATACACATCAATGTCCTTCCCAGGTGCAGTTGGTCCAGGTATAAGCAAGGACATCATAAAAAATGGTTCCTTCATACATTTCCAAGGTGGTAGATTGTATGGCATAAGTATCACAGGCCACATACTGTAGGAGCTAGACATATTACCAAATGGGTTGAAACCGTCACTTGCTAGACCCCCCAAACCCCAAAAATATAGTTTTTCATAGTCTACGAGGTGAAAAAGTTATTTTGTAGTGTATCTTGATAACCGTAAGTCTGATTCCTGTTCCGTTTCTTGCTGTAACTTTTTTTAGACGTATGGGAGGTACAATTTAAGTTTCGTGGTTACCGGATCGACGGTTTGCAATTTGACTCCCCAAACCCCAAAAACTTAGTTTTTCATAAACTACGAGGTGAAAAAGTTTTTTTCTAGTGTATCTTGATAACCGGGAGTCTGATTCCTGTTCCGTTTCTTCTGCAACTTTCTTTAGACGTGTGGGAGGTATGAGTTAAGTTTCGTGCTTACCGGATCGATGGTTTGAAATTTGACCCCCCAAACCCCAAAAACTTAGTTTTTCATAAACTACAAGGTGAAAAAGTTATTTTCTAGTGTATCTTGATAAGCGGGAGTCTGATTCCTGTTCCGTTTCTTCCAGCAACTTTTTTTAGACGTGTGGGAGGTACGAGTTAAGTTTCGTGGTTACCAGATCGATGGTTTGAAATTTGACCCCCCAAACCCCAAAAACTTAGTTTTTCATAAACTACGAGGTGAAAAAGTTGTTTTCTAGTGTATCATGATAACCGGGAGTCTGATTCCTGTTCCGTTTCTTCCTGGAACTTTTTTTAGACGTGTGGGAGGTACGAGTTAAGTTTCGTGGTTACCGGATCTACGGTTTGCAATTTGACCCCCCAAACCCCAAAAACTTAGTTTTTCATAAACTACGAGGTGAAAAAGTTGTTTTCTAGTGTATCTTGATAAGCGGAAGTCTGATTCCTGTTCCGTTTCTTCCCTCAACTTTCTTTAGACGTGTGGGAGGTACGAGTTATGTTTCGTGGTTACCGGATTGATGGTTTGAAATTTGACCCCCCAAACCCCAAAAACATAGTTTTTCATAAACTACGAGGTGAAAAAGTTGTTTTCTAGTGTATCTTGATAACCGGGAGTCTGATTCCTGTTCCGTTTCTTCCTGGAACTTTTTTTAGACGTGTGGGAGGTACGAGTTAAGTTTCGTGGTTACCGAATCAACGGTTTGTAATTTGACCCCCCAAACCCCAAAAATTTAGTTTTTCATAAACTACGAGGTGAAAAAGTTGTTTTCTAGTGTATCTTGATAAGCGGGAGTCCGATTCATGTTCCGTTTCTTCCTTCAACTTTCTTTAGACGTGTGGGAGGTACGAGTTATGTTTCGTGGTTACCGGAATGACGGTTTGCAATTTGACACCCCAAACCCCAAAAACTTAGTTTTTCATAGTCTACGAGGTGAAAAAGTAATTTTGTAGTGTATCTTGATAACCGTGAGTCTGATTCCTGTTCCGTTTCTTGCTGCAACTTTTTTTAGACGTGTGGGAGGTACGAGTTAAGTTTCGTGGTTACCGGATCGGCGGTTTGCAATTTTATCCCCCAAACCCCAAAAACTTAGTTTTTCATAAACTACGAGGTGAAAAAGTTATTTTGTAGTGTATCTTGATAACCAGGAGTCTGATTCCTGTTCTATTTCTTCCCGCAACTTTATTTAGAAGTGTGGGAGGTACGAGTTAAGTTTCGTGGTTACTGGAACGACGGTTTGGAATTTGACCCCCCAAACCCCAAAAACTTAGTTTTCCATAGTCTACGAGGTGAAAAAGTTGTTTTGTAGTGTATCTTGATAACTGGGAGTCTGATTCCAGTTCTGTTTCTTCCTGAAACTTTTTTTAGACATGTGGGAGGTACGAGTTAAGTTTCGTGGTTACCGGATCGATGGTTTGAATTTGACCCCCCAAACCCCAAAAACTTAGTTTTTAATAAACTACGAGGTGAAAAAGTTGTTTTCTAGTGTATCTTGATAACCGGGAGTCTGATTCCTATTCCGTTTCTTCTTGCAACTTTTTTTAGACGTGTGGGAGGTACGAGTTAAGTTTCGTGGTTACCGGATCGACGGTTTGTAATTTGACTCCCCAAACCCCAAAAACTTAGTTTTTCATAAACTACGAGATGAAAAAGTTGTTTTCTAGTGTATCTTGATAACCGGGAGTCTGATTCTTGTTCCGTTTCTTCCTGCAACTTTCTTTAGACGTGTGGGAGGTACGAATTAAGTTTCGTGGTTACCGGATCGATGGTTTGAAATTTGACCCCCCAAACCCCAAAAACTTAGTTTTTCATAGTCTACGAGGTGAAAAAGTTGTTTTCTAGTGTATCTTGATAACCGGGAGTCTGATTCTTGTTCCGTTTCTTTATGCAACTTTCTTTAGATGTGTGGGAGGTACGAGTTAAGTTTCGTGGTTATCGGATCGATGCTTTGAAATTTGACCCCCCAAACTCCAAAAACTTAGTTTTTCATAGTCTACGAGGTGAAAAAGTTGTTTTGTAGTGTATCTTGATAACCGGGAGTCTGATTCCTGTTCCGTTTCTTCCTGCAACTTTCTTTAGACGTGTGGGAGGTACGAGTTAAGTTTCGTGGTTTCCGGATCGATGGTTTGAAATTTGACCCCCCAAACCCCAAAAACTTAGTTTTTCATAAACTACGAGGTGAAAAAGTTGTTTTCTAGTGTATCTTGATAACCGAGAGTTTGATTCCTATTCCGTTTCTTCTTGAAACTTTTTTTAGACATGTGGGAGGTACGAGTTAAGTTTCGTGTTTACCGGATCGACGGTTTGCAATTTGACCCCCCAAACCCCAAAAACTTAGTTTTTCATAAACTACGAGGTGAAAAAGTTGTTTTCTAGTGTATCTTGATAAGCGGGAGTCTGATTCCTGTTCTGTTTCTTCCTGCAACTTTCTTTAGACGTGTGGGAGGTACGAGTTAAGTTTCGTGGTTACCGGAACGACGGTTTGCAATTTGACTCCCCAAACCCCAAAAACTTAGTTTTTCATAGTCTACGAGGTGAAAAAGTTATTTTGTAGTGTATCTTGATAACCGTGAGTCTGATTCCTGTTCCGTTTCTTGCTGCAACTTTTTTTAGACGTGTGGGAGGTACGAGTTAAGTTTTGTGGTTACCGGATCGACGATTTGCAATTTGACCCCCCAAACCCCAAAAACTTAGTTTTTCATAAACTACGAGGTGAAAAAGTTGTTTTGTAGTGTATCTTGATAACCGGGAGTCTGATTCCTGTTCTGTTTCTTCCTACAACTTTCTTTAGACATGTGGGAGGTACGAGTTAAGTTTCGTGGTTACCGGAATGACGGTTTGCAAGTTGACCCCCCAAACCCCAAAAACTTAGTTTTTCATAGTCTACGAGGTGAAAAAGTTATTTTGTAGTGTATCTTGATAACCGTAAGTCTGATTCCTATTCCGTTTCTTGCTGCAACTTTGTTTAGACGTGTGGGAGGTACGAGTTAAGTTTCGTGTTTACCGGATAGACGGTTTGCAATTCGACCCTCCAAACCGTAAAAACTTAGTTTTTCATAGTCCACGAGGTGAAAAAGTTGTTTTGTAGTGTATCTTGATATCCGGGAGTCTGATTTCTGTTTTGTTTCTTCCTGCAACTTTCTTTAGACGTCACTAAAAGGTTAAACAATTCCCGACGAAATATTTCGTCACTAAAAGTAAAACAATTACCGACAAAACAATTTCATCACCAATTGTATTAATTCCCGACGAAAGTTTTTCGTCACGAAAGCTTAAACAATTCCCAACGAAATATTTCGTCAATAAACGTAAAACAATTAGTGACGAAACAATTTTGTCGGGAATTGTAACAATTACTGACGAAAGTTTTTCGTCACGAAAGGTTAAACAATTCCCGACGAAATATTTCGTCACTAAAAGTAAAAAAATTACCGACGAAAAAATTTGGTCACCAATTGTAATATTTCCCGATGAAAGTTTTTCGTCACGAAAGGGTAAACAATTCCCGACGAAATATTTCGTCCCTAAAAGTAAAACAATTACCGACGAAACAATTTCGTCACTAATTGTAACAATTCCCGACGAAAGTTTTTCGTCACGAAAGCTTAAACAATTCCCGACGAAATATTTCGTCACTAAAAGTAAAACAATTACCGACGAAAATATTTCATCACCAATTGATAACGTTTCGTCAACTAAAATTTTCCCACCAAATTTTTGGCAGGGGAAATTTCCCGCCAACTATTAGCGACGAATTTTAGTGACGAAATAAATTTTCGTCGGTAATTGTTTGACTTTTACCCTCAAAAATTGGTTTCGTCGAGAAAGATAAACACTTTTACTGACGAACGTTGATTTCGTCACTAATAGTATACTATTAGTGACGAAAATAATTTCGCGGGTAAAAGTTTCGTCACTAAAGGTCAGATTTGTTGTAGTGACACGGGTACGGAGCCCTTTTTCCGAAGTGCCGATGCTTTCTAGACTATAAATAATAGAGTCATGCTATGCTTTCCAAATTTCTAACCCAAAAGTGCTTCCCAAATGATATGGCAGTGGGGCCAGATAAATAACTTCTAATCTAATTTAACCAGTCCCATTGTATTAGACCTGGCTCCACTGCCACATCATTCGGGAAGCACTTTTGGGATAAAAATTTGGAAAGCATAACATTACTCTAAATTATATTGGTTACAACGGTGACACCACATCACTAAGCAATCATATTTTTCGGAGAAATTAGTTAGTGTGACGGTACACCACGTAAGTAAGCTGGGGAGATATTTTAACATAGACTATGCACCTGCCCCCTATTTCCAAATGAATCATGACATGTAGTTGTCAAAGATAAATTGTTATGATGACCTCTTGAAAATAAGGAGCACATATTTGGTAAAGATTAAAAGGTCACACCACATTTGCATGCTGAAGTGGTGCGACGGCTACACTAAATAATTTATGGAGATGCCTAATAGGAGAATTAGAGGAAGCTTATTGGTTAATGACACTACGTAACACAGTGACATAGTGTTACAGTTGTAACCAATATTTTTCTCATAAATTGTGGGGGTTAAATTTAATTAAAAGGATTTGTTTGGTTCATAAATTTATTGAGAAAAAATAAAAGAGAGACACATAAGGAAACATTTTCATTTGCTTGGTGTTTGCACCTTAAATAAAAGTTAGTTGGCCGTGTAATTATTATTTTTTTATTTTTATTTTTCTAATTTAAATTTCTTTTATAGGTTCAATTCTTGCCGGTTTTGATTGTGTATGTTGTTCCCAGGATAACTGATTATGAATTATGACAAGAAAAGACTCAGTTTGTATTTCGGTGAAGAATAGATTCCAAAAAGGAAAAGTGAAGCTCTATGAATGTGAATTACCCCCAAAAAAGTTTTGTCTATGTTTCTACATCTTTATTTTTATTATTGTCTCCGATTCATACCTTTAATTCGTGTAGAGATTGTTCACATGTTATAAAGGCAAATAGTTTGAAAGTGTAAGAAAACATACACACAAGTACAAGGATCAGGTCTAGGTTCGTTACCTAGCGGAAAAGTTCGATCGGATCGAGAATAGTGTTGTTACGAGCCCGCACCTTTGAATCCTTCAAACACGAATACCTAGTCTCTGTGTATGACTGATACTTCGCTACGGTCACGAGAACGACTGCTAGATCAGTACCCTTGATTCACACGCTAAATCCCAAGCCTCTATTGTGATTAGGCTAAAGAGAGAATGAGAAATCTAGAGAGAGCGAGAGAGATGGCCAAGAGGGAGAGAGGGAGCTATATTAAGTCTCTCTTTGTGTGTATACATAACACACATATATATATATACACCTAGCAGTGCAACCCTACTAAGTCTCCAAGTCATGGGCTCCTTGGATATTAAGTAAAGCCTAGTGGACCCTCGGGTTCAAAAGTATATGGGTGACCCGACCCACAATATTTCCTACATCTCCCACTCACTCACGTAGGGCTTCGTATAAAACCAAATCTCTCAGACTTCAACTTTGATTGTCTCTTTATACAAAAAATAGAACGTGCGACTATGTGGTAATATTAACGCCATACGAATTATAGTCTAGACATTATGCAAACGTCTAACCTGAGTTTTCCAGCACAATTGCACCTCCTCGTGCTTGTCTAAAATCTCATATTCGACTGTAAACAGGTTACATAGAGACGTGGGTAATCTTTATGTTCGACTCAGTATTGAGATATTGGTCTCATCGTAAAACTTATCTTAGGCGACATATAAGTAATAGTGTCTATATCTTGCTTGTTGTTCTTATACAGCACATATATAGGTGTTCTAGCTCGCTCTCTTAGCACCATGAATACAAATGTCTAAACATGTTCGTCGTCCAAGTGCCATGAACACACATGTTCATGGTTAGCCATCCTAGCGCCAAGGTGAATCACCCGTGTGAGCAGGTCGATTCAAGCCTGGTGGCACTTTAAGAAAAAATGTGCATTCATCCAATTAACAACTAATGAATTTGGAAAACCGTCGATTTTTATTATAATAATAAGTATCTGGTAATAATAATGTCAAGAATAATGTTTTTTTAAGTACATTAGAACCTATCGAGTCCCATACAACTAATGTTGGACAAGAACGAATATCTGGAAATGGGCTTGGTCAAAAGATCAATCATCATATCGCCAATTGAGATATGCTTTAAAACAACTTCCCCTTGTGTAACCATATCTCGAATGTAGTGGTGGTGGATGTCTATGTGCTTGGACTTCCTGTGGTACTTAGGGTCCTTTGCATATGCTAGAGCCGACATGCTGTCACAATAGACCAACACTGCTTCATCGCCCTAAGGCAAGAAGCTTATACTATGCAAGAACCTCTCTAACCACACAACCTCCTAAATAGCTGCAGAATAAGCCATATACTTAACTTTCATTGTGGTTAAGGCGATGCAAGTCTACTTCTCGCTACAACAAGTGAATGCTTCACCAACCAATATGAATGCCTAGACAAGCATAGACATGTGCTCGTCTCAATCGCTGAATTACCAATGAGTGTCGCATCGTCATTGTCACTTCAAAACTCTACCATCCATAAGGCGAGATTGTGGACATTGGCCCATAACTTTCTTCCGGGCTTTTTCTCGGTCTTTTCCTCGATTTTTCAAATCAATTTAAACGAAAGAGACACCACTTAATTTTAAGGAAACAAATTAAGAAACCATTATAAAAGTTGTTGTTCTTTTGGAAACCAGAGATTTCTAGGTTTGGGGATTATGGAATGAGAGGGGGAGGAGCCCGGTGGGACTAAAGCACCCCTTCTCATCCTATCATGGATAGGCCTATAGCCACCATCCTTTTATTCAATCTAAAATTTGTGTGTGTCCCAATCAATACGTAGATATAGATATACATAACACAAGTAAGTCAAAGGGGCATAAGATTGTTAAAAAAGGCATCCAAAACCAAATATGTTCAAATAGCACACAATATGCGATGCAAAAAGGAACAAGAGAGCTCACCGAGATCCAACTGCGATTGGAAAACGTGCAATGCAAGCACAAAATTAAAATCCTAAGAAAAGGTCTCTAAATCATGTATACACATAAGGCATAAACCTAATATAAGGTGTCACACATGAAGTCGCAATTAGATAAATCAAATAAGGCCGAAAAATAGAAAGGAACACAAGGAATCATACCTTGATAGCGCATAAAATAGAGGCTAGTTCACAGGAGAGATCGTGATAAAATAGGATTCTACCTAAGTTCTAACAAGAGGGGAAATAATAAAGTCTCGAATCCTTTCCCATCAAGGAAATCGCAACATTCTTATGGATGCACGAGCCTCAACGGGAAGACCACAAGAGGCCTTAACCTAGAGCTAGCGTAGTGTCAACATAGGAGTGACATGACCTCAACACGATCAGAAAGAATTCTTGACTAATTAAATTAACGAGTCATGATTCATCATCCCAGTTTATGATCTCACTACACCAGAATGGCCAAATTGTCACTGTTTTAAATAGTGACAAAGGCCATTAGTCACGGTTTATATCTGTGATAATTCGGTTGTGACAAATTTGTTTGTCACTGTCAAAAATTGTGACAATACTCTTTGTCACGGTTTGTTTTGGTACCACTTAAAAGTGAGATATCCCTTCAAATTGTCACGTTTGAGTCAGTGTATAGAACAGCGGCAAATATTTTATCGCCTCATAATTGCCTAACCAACCACAGTTACCAATAATCAAACTACATAATTTAGGATTATAACACAAATTTAGATTATTTTCTAGAACCCATTCAAAAAATCGAAACCCAGATACTCTTTGGGCATTCAAAACTTGAATAATCCCTCTAGTTGATTTAAGAGAAAGACATAAACTCATCAAGTTTAACGTGGCCTCCATATGGTCCTCACTATTCCTGATAACCTCAATAATTTCATAAATTCATTTGGGAGTCAAATTTTTCTCAAATTCACCACTTCTAGAGACCCCCTAAACTTAGAAATACACACACACACACACACACACAAAGAGAGAGCATGAGAGAGACTCACGGTAAGAAAAAAGGAGTCGATCCAAAATAGGGTTTGGTTTGTAGCCGACTTCAGATGGCTGGAGACAGAGAGAAAGAGAAGGGTGTGGTGGTCGATGGTGGATGGAAGTGATAGAGGTGAGGCGGGCCGGTGATAGAGGGTCCAAGAGAGAGAGAGAGGGAGAGAGAGAGAGGGAGGGAGAGATACTATGGAGGGGCTTGGTGATGGTGATGGAAAGTTGGTGGTCACCCGTGAGGTGGTGGCGAGTTGGTGATGGCAGAAACTATGAGTTGTGGTCACCCCTCTTTTGGAGAGAGTGAGAGAGAGAGAGAGAGAGAGAGAGAGAGAGAGAAACTGTGAGGGAAAAAAATTTGAGCACCTCTTTTTAGGGCAAAATGTGAGCTTTGTTAAAAAAAATATTTGTCACTATTTACAATACTAACAAAATATGTGACAATTAGGCTAATTTGTCACTTTTACATTCTTTTGTCACTGCAACAACATTGACAAAAGTTGTCACGGTTCTGAACAGTGACAAAATTATTTTTTGCCACTGTTCTGGACAGTGACAATTTTTGTCACTGTTTGTTGCAGCGACAAGTTTTCTTGTCATGGTTTGTAACCGTGTGACAAACGAAGCGAAAATAAGTGTGACAAATCGGCATTATGCTGTAGTGTCTATCGTCCCTAGAACCTAAGATTCTTCCTAGAACATGATAAACAAGATATATGATAATAAACATGACATGAATTTTTTGATTTGAAGCATTCGATCTTTGGATTTAGGTTTAATTATTTCATAATCAATACATGTTTAAGCATTAAGGCCTTAGGAAGTCATTTGGATTCAAATTTACATGGTTCATCAAATTTGCCTCAGGTTTTCCAAATTTTTAGAGCAGAAACATAAACTTCTAAAATTAAAAAACTGTAGTTCCCGTGGTTTGATTTTGATGATTTTCACATATGACATGCCTATATGAGTCTAGATCCTATATCAAAAACAAAATCAAAGATCACATGGCTCAAACTCCCGGAATTAGCCTTAGATCAGAGGTCACTTAGACATTACAAACTCTCTATCCAGCAACATTGTATGATTTACTAAAAATAGTAAATCAACTTTAAATAACTCAAATTTCTTGTCAAATCTCACTATCTCACCAAAGTCCTTTCGAAAAATATTTTGAAACCCAAATAATTCCATTAAGGTTTTGATCTATTCATTTGCAAATAGGCTTACAGTTTTGGAATTCTTGACAGAGAGTGACTAATTCACAAGATCCATGATCGAACCATCAAGATCACATAATTAAGACTAAACAAAAATTAGGGTAATAGATCTATGTGTTATGGACAAGTTCAAATTGGCCTCATTCAAATCCAACGGATCATGATTTAACTAAAAATCTTTGATCATAGACCATCATTGAAATCACTGCACCATTGATGAATTAATATTCATAACTCAAGATCAAGCTAGATCTAGAATTCTATGGATAATTTAGATTTAGTGTGATCATAATAACATAAAAAATACCAACTTGTCATAAGGATTCCATGGACTTAGCCTCAAAGAACCTCTAACATATATCTCATGAGAGAATCTAGAGATAGGCCCTAAAGTCTTACTCAATCCTATGAGAACGAACTTACCCACTTGAACACTCTTTGATCTAACAAATCAAATCATGTAAACAAACAAAATCTACACTTAATTCCTCTCCCAAATTAATGATCCTTGAGGATTGAGACTTCATTTCCATGGAAATCAATGAAACATGGAGAATTCATAAATTCCAAATGAATGAACCAAAGTCATTGTAGGTATTGATCTATTAATTATTCATAGGCATAACTTAGATCCACTCTAATCCTCTTATAATCATGAAATTATAGAGAACTAGACGATCTAATCTCAAGAAATTCAAGTAGAATATAGACGTTTCTATGGAATTCAAGATAAGAGTATGAGAGAGAAGAGATGAAATCAATGCTAATTTGAATGATTCATGACTAAATTTTGATTGAGAGCATGTTTTTATACATATCAAATGATCATCTAGATCTAATCAATTGCAATTCAATAGAAATTCAATCACAATTCAAGTGGTGTATGAAGAAGGAGGTTGAGAAGAGACATTTTGAAAATGTGCAAAAATCCTAATTGAATCTATGAATTGTGATTGAATTATATAAAAATATTACACTAATGAGAGAATTACCTCTGGGAATACTCAGATTCTCAAGAATTTTGATTGAATTGGATCAATCTTCAAGCTCTCTTCACTTCTCTTTGTCAAGCTTCTCTCCTTTCTTTGCTTTTTCTTCTTTTTGATCTCTCAAAACTCTTTGATTGATTGATTTTAGATCTTCAAGAGGATTAGTTTCTCTAAAAAAAACCTCAAATTATATCTCTCTTTCTGTAATTCTCTTTGAATTCTCTCAAAGTTCTTCTCTCTCACAATTTTTTTCCAACCTCCTCTCCCCTTGAAGGAAGTCTATATTTATAGAAAATCCTAAGTGGTGTTTTTGTCCTTTCAATATGATCTTATCATGTAAAACATGACCTAAGAGTATAAAATACGTCCTCAAGAAATGAGCTTGTTTGGGATATTCTAGAGATTCGAAGAGGGTTCTAGAAGCAATATTATTCTCAAAAATTTACCTAGCGTGGCACTTAAAACAAACTCGGGGGCACTCATTAAATGCCGCAACGGCACTCAGCAAGTGCCATAACGGCACTCACTGAGTGCCGGCTCACAGTCTCGAGTGCTGGTTCTTGCTATTTTAGATATTTTCTTTTTCTTTTTCTCATTTTATTTCATTTGCCTTGAAAATCCTTATTTACCTCATCCTAGCTTCAAGTACATATAAATAAAATATCCTTAGAATGGTTTCAAAATCTAGAACAAGTAGAATTCATTCCAAAAGCCCAATTTTCTTGGGTTTTCATCAATTTTCACTTCTTCTTCTAAAATAGTAATAATTAAAGGAATGTAATTGGTTCAAGCTCATAAACCTCTTTCCTTGGATCTTTGCTATCCCAAATGCTCTAATTTCTTTATCATATGTATTCGATACTCAATAAATCAAATAATTTTATCTTTAAAGCCCTTTTCAGCTCTTTTTTGCCTTTTTGAAATAGAATTTGATTGAAAAACTTTTCAAAGTTCATGAAGAGTTCATTAAAGACCGTCCTAGCACACCGGACAGTATCATCATCGTAACCAAAGATAATTTCTCGTAGGTTCGATAGTTCGGTTAAAATTAGAGTGTCTACATTTTGCCCCTCTTCGACAAAGCTTTCGTGAAGCAACGCTTATCACAAGCGAAATGTCGAAGCCTGTGTGAGGACAAGCTTTTGACCGGGCTAAAGAACTTAGGTAAAATAAAGCACATTGCAAAAATGGCTGCTAAAACGGATGGTGCTGGCTCGTGCTCGACGATGAGCTGCTTACGTATCCTTGAAGAAATTAAACTAGTGCGTAGTTCGGGTAAAGGATTACACACAAACATAAATAGTCATTCAGATTAATACGCCTATCCTATAGCAATGCAGCACGTGCTTAAGCAGTGATGGCTTTTAATGTAATTTCATGCCTCATCCTTAATACACCTATCCTATCATGATGCAGCACGTGCTTATGCAGTGATGGCTTTTAATGTAATTTCATGCTTTCATGCAATGCCAATGTGATGACTTAGAATCATTCTGCTCCAGTGACAAGAATACGTCCCATGCCTTAAATCTTTCTTCTTTTATATTGTCCCATTTCGGAAGGTCATATATTTAATAAGACGATTGATACAGATATGTTTCACACCTTACATTGTTCATTGATTTGGTGGAATTTGGAGTCACTCCAGACTCAATGATTCTGAGGACAAAATCATAGTCATTCCAAGCTCAATGTTTCTAAAACTAAAAAATCCCTCCAGATTTAATGATTCCAAATTTAGCAGAAATATCAAAATCACTCCCGACAGTGATTCCAAGTTTTAGCAGAAAAATCAAAGTCACTCCAGACAATGATTCCATGTTTTAGAAAAAGAACAAAGTCACTCTAGACAATGATTCCAAGTTTTAGCAGAAAATATCAAAGTCACTCCAGATAATGATTCCAAGTTTTAGTAGAAAAATCAAAGTCGCTCCAGACAATGATTCCAAGTTTTATCAGAAAAATCAAAGTCACTCCAGACAATGATTCCAAGTTTTGTAGAAAATTCAGAATCATTCCAGACAATGATTACAAGTTTTAGTAGAAAAATCAAAGTCGTTCTAGACAATGATTCCAATCTTCAACAGAAAAATAAAAGTCACTCCAGACAGTGATTCCAAGTTTTAGCAGAAAAATCAAAGTCACTCTAGACAATGATTCCAAGTTTAGAGTCACGCAAACTTGAAAATTCATTTTCTTTTTCAAAAATCTGGAGTCACTCGAACTCGAAAATTCAATTTCTTTTTCAAAAATCTGGAGTCATGTGGACTTGGAAATTCATTTTCTTCTTTTAAAAAATCTAGAATCACGTAGACTCAAAAATTCATTTTTATTTAAAATCTGGAGTCGTACTGACTCGAAAATTCATTTTCATTTAAAATCTGGAGTCGCATGGACTCGAAAATTCATTTTCTTCAATATCTGGAGTTGCGCAGACTCGAAAATTTGTTTTCTTCAAAATTTGGAGTCGCGCAGACTCGAAAATTCTTTTTTTTTTCAAATCTGGAGTAGTGTAGACTTGAAAATTCTTTTTTTTTTTTTTCAAATTTGGAGTCGCGCAGACTCGAAAATTCATTTTCTTCAACAATCTGGAGTCACGCAGACTAAAAAATTCACTTTCTTTTAAAAAATCTGGAGTCTCGCGGACACGAAAAATTCATTTTCATTTTTATAATCTAGAGTCGCGCGAACTCGAAAATTCATTTTGATTTATCTTTTAGGAACCAAAGTATAACAAAGAGGGTAAACTTTGGGGGTTTAAATTCAAAATTTGGAACCTATTTGAATTCTAGAGGGAGGGAGAAAAACCAACCCCTCAATGGCCTTGTTCGCGGCACGCGCGGGATAATACGGTAGTCAGCTGCTGCCGTTGCGGCGCTCACTGAATACCACTGTGGCACTCAGTAAGTGTCGGGTAGCATCATTCGCGCCTTTTCAAGTGCCGTTCGTGGCACAGAATAGTTTATATTTTCATTTTTCATCCATTTTCTTTCTTTCTGAACGCTTTCTCAATTCAGATCTCTCTCTCAAGATTTTTCTTTATCTATTCCTAGCAGTCTAAAGGGCTAGCAGGTTAGTTCCTCTCGATCAGATTTTCATTTTTCTCTGTCATTCTTGTTATTTCTTTAGATTTCTCTTTTCTTTTCTCTCTCTTTTTCTTTTTCTTTTAATGAAATTTTGAATTTCTCTTTTCTTTTCTTGATAGGTTGATTGCTATGGCCAAGGGTTCGGGTGGCTCAGGTGGTTCGGACAGGAAGACGAGGAAGTATAAGCCCGTTCCTCACGAAGATCCTACTTTCCTTCTTGGGGACCCTGAGCTGCACATATCAGCTCAGGCATTTCGACGAGAGGTACATCTCTTTCTTTATTTCTTTTGCTTCCTCAATTCTTTATTCATTATTCCAATGATATTTGGAATGCATGTGGTTAGTGATGAAAAATTTTCAACTGCTTTCTCTTTCTTCTTCTTCTTCTTCTTATTATTATTATTATTTCTTTTCTTTTTTTTGTTTCATTCTTTTTCTTTTATTCTCTTACTCTTTTATTCCCACACTGATATCGAAATTTTGTGACTTCTTACAACTTCAGCCCGAGTCGCTCAAGGGCCATGGTAGTCTCGCCCATGGCTTCGTGTGGTACTCATCCCTGAACGACACTGTAAAGGGCTTCATAAACGCGGTCGACTTTGGGGAGTTCATCCACCTCCTCACTAAAAGCTCTAACAACCTCCGACAGATTCACGTTCTCGCTGAGTGATGGTGGGACACCACCAATACATTCCACTTCGAGTTCGAGGAGATGACGATGACCCCCCTTGACTTCAGCATGATTACAGGCATCTCATTAAGGAGTCATTGTCTACGGATGCTGGATACGGTGATGAAGTGGGACCAGGTGCCCGTGCTTCTGGGGGTGGTTAGAGATTATCCCCTGGTCATAGTGAAGTGATTCCTCGATACATTTAAGGACCAGGAGGGGTTTACCGACGAGCAGATGGCCAAAGTCTTCATTATGTATCTGTTGGGGTGCTCTCATCTTCTCTTGCGATCATTATTCTGCTTTTATTGCTTATTCATGTGAATGAATGAATGAATATGACCATAGTTGCGTCTTGTTGTATGTGATGCATGATGCACGCATTTTATTGCTTTTATTTGGTCCTTTTTATTTGTAGGTGGGCAGAAAATAGTACAAACAGACCCTGGCCAAGAATAAACCCCACGCAGCACTCGGTTAGTCTTACGTGGTACTCAGCGAGTGTCGTTGCGGTAGTCCGTGACTGCCGTACGATAATTGCTGACAGCCGTATGGCATTCCGGTGAGTGTCGTGGTAGTTTATCATGTGTCGCGGGTAGGTATGGGCAGATTTTCTTCTATTATACCCCTTTTACCCCAAAACTCTGTAAAACACTATTCTCTTTCATCCACTTCCATCCCCTTCCCTCTCAAATGGCCCGTATTAGCTCCCAAATCCTCTTCCCATGGATGGATACTCTCTTTGGCATTGACAGGCTCAACTTTGAGTGTTTTAGATTGAACGACCTCTTCTCTTTCCGACGGATGATTCTGAATGAAGGCTTACTTCGAGCTACTATTCAGTGTTGGGACCATTCTCTCCACATCTTCTGCTTTGACTTCCAGAAGGTTTGTCCTTTGTTCGAGGAGTTTAGTGCTATTCTACACACTGATCCTTTTGCGGAGCTGACAGTTCTTTTGGTGCAGGCCGGATACGTTCAGGATCTTGTTGCTTTCCTTCATACATCCCGAAATGCGACAGGCTCTTTTATCCGCAATCGATAGATCAACTCTGAGTGTCTTTCCTCTATCTATGCTTCCTTGGAAAACCCCTATGATGGCGGGTATCAGATTATTCAGCGTAGTGCACTATCGATAGCCATGCACTCTTACTTCCTCTTTCAGTCATCTTCTGATGTCGTCATACCCATTGCCTGTGGTTTGCGGGAGATGAAAAGTGCTGTTATGTTGGTCCTTGGCGAGACCTTGATTGGCTTGGATTGTGCTCATACTACTGGGGTCATGTTATCTGCGGGAGCACCCTTCGTCTTACAAATTTAGCTCATGGAACGCCTTGATCTCTTCATACACCCCTCACACCTTCGTGGGCCGCTTCCCTATGACTGTATAGAGGTTCATCATTTATTCCATTCTACCGATGCTTGACTTAATTGGTTTCGAGGCCTTTCTCCTAATGACATTTGCTGGATTTGCCCGCAGTAGGGCTACAGTTCTATCGCTATACAGCTTCTCGAACGGCCTGGCATCTGGTTGCCTAGTTTGTATGCTACTACTTTTTATGTACCTGGTAGAGTGGTTCGTCAGTACGGGCTTTTCCAAGACATCACTGAGGACATTGCTGTAGACTTTTCGAGGAGTTCTGTCATACGCCCTTCTACTGTGAAAGCCTTTGTTGAGGGTTGGTATGACAGGCTGGCTGCTCCCTTTTGGAGGATTCCAGCTTCAGTCATTCCTTCTACTGAGTACCTTTTGCAGATTCATACCCTAGCCGAGAGAGAGACTGCATAAAACACAGAGATGAATAGGACAGAGCTTTATTTTACAAAAACAATTGACAAATCCCATCTACTTTCCTGCACTTTTGAATGTGATTTTCTTCTTATGCTTTTAGAAAATGTTTCCACATGTTCAATTAATGTATTCACTCTTTCGATCTATCTTTAGATTATGAAAATCCTCTTTTCAAAGTCTTTGTCTGGCTTTTCGTTACTTTTTTTTTGAATCTTGCTTAGAATTTTAATCATTCTATACCATGAATTCTCATTTGTTCCTTTGTAGTACTTATTTTTACAGCCAGGGAATCCAGAGACTGGCTTAAGGTGTTATCTGGGTCTCTCGGTTTAGAAAATGAAGTTTGCCCTTAGTCTTGGGGCTCCGAAGCGGTTCTGAGCAAATGCAAGTTTGCCCCTAGTTTGGGCATAGGGATTTTCTTTTGGGTTTTTCGTGGACCAAAGGCTAATGAAGAGCCCGCCTACTTATCCCCAAATGGGTATCAGGTTCGCAGTATAATACGAACCCCCAATATTGTAAAACAAAAATAAAATTTTAAGCCGAGTTTTTTGTACTCTTTATTTTTATATCGCGGCTTACCGATCTCTTCTCTTCTCTTCTCTTCTTCTTTTTTTTTTCCTTTTTTTTTGAATAGTCAGAGAGACTTCATAGTTCACGTATCTATTTCAGAAACCCTAATTCCTGAGAAGGAAAAGACCACAATAACAATGATCACGGAACGAACAAACACGAAGTAACAAGAGAAAATCACAGATCAGATTCGCAAACCCTAAACACGAAATTCCAGATCGCAATTGAACACCTTTTTTTTTATACGGTTCAGAAACGAGAACGAATAAGAAAATGAAAAGAAAAAAAAAATAGAAACAAAAATGAATATGAACAGAACCAGAAGAAATGAATAAGAACAGAAACGAAAAAGATAGGATAAATCTGAGACTAGAACCTGGCTCTGATACCAACTGATACGAACCCCACCAACAATGTGACGAAACCCGTAACACGATTAATGCCTCGGACCATTCTACTGTCAGATTCAAATGGAAACTGCGACCCAACACCTATAACAGATGCGAACCTTGGTATAAAGGATGAAGATGCCACAATCAAGGATGGAAAACTCGATTGATAAGTCTAGGTATGAACGCCACAGAGTAAATCTGATAAGTTCGAATAGTTCTTCAAAGAACCAAAGAGAAAACTCTCACAATATTATTAATGATCAAAACTGAATATTACAAACCTTAAACTGTTTAAATAGCTGAGGCTTACGGTTGGGCCCTATAAGCCTACGAAATATTATGGCCCAATATAATTTACCCCAAAACTAAAATAAAAACAAACTAACAAATATGAAAAGTTCCTAAGTTGGCATGTAAGCCTTAAATTTATTCTAGAGCTTGAATCATGGACACCCAGCCTTGTGGATCACTAGTATCCTCCTTTGGGCCACAAAGATTAGTCTTAACCCAAATTTGTTGAACCAGCCCATTGAGATTGTCCTTGAACCATTTTGCTCTCGCCCTTGTAACTGGACCAATTGGAACGTGGTTCGGGTCCGCATTCCACCTTGTGCTAGCTGTCATGTTCTCATCATTCCCCTCCTCTTGAAAAGGATTTGTCCTAAAATCGTCACCTACATCTAAAGGAGATAAATCAGTAACATTGAAAGTAGTACTAACATTATACTCACCAGGCAACTCTAGCTTGTAGGCATTATCATTGATGCGCTCAAGAACTTGAAAAGGACCATCGCCTCGGGGAAGCAATTTAGAACGCCTTTGTGCAGGAAATCTTTCTTTTCGCATGTGTACCCAAACCCAATCTCCGAGTTCAAAGATGATATTGCGTCGCCCTTTGTTAGCTTGCATTGCATATTGCTCCGTTCTTCGCTTAATATTGAGCCTTGCTTTCTCATGAATCTGCTTAACAAAATCTACTTTCTTTTGCGTTGTATATTGCTTAACAGTAGTTTGGTTTTAAGTCTTGACAGAAGGTGCCACTCGGGCAATTTATTAATGACCGAATCGAGTAGGTTGTCTATGTATCCCCGAGTGGGAATCAGGTCAAGCATAGTTCATCAATGTAGGAGGTTTTGAAAGAAAGGGCTTTAGGCAAAATATTTCTTGAGGCGATCGAGGTTAATTGGCTGTTTGAAATAAACCCCATCCAGGTCCATAAGATAGGCAGCTCCTCCGGAAAGGAGAGTCTTAATGATGTATGGCCTGACCCAGTTGGGTTTGAACTTTCCTCTGGGGTCATAAACAGGCACCTTAAGTTCCTTGAGGACCAGGTCACCCTCAGCAAGCTTCCTTGGGCGGACCTTTTTGCTGAAAGCATGAGCTATCCTTTTCTGATATCCTCGAGTATGATTTATTGCAGCCAACCTTTTCTCTTCAAGCAACATCAATTCTTCGTACCTTTCCCGTGTTCATTCCAGTTCGGTTACTTCATACTCTGCTAAGACCCGTAGAGATGGCATTTCTACTTCAACTGGAAGGACTGCTTCCATCTCATAAACCAAAGAATACGGCGTAGACCCCATAGAGGTTCTTACGGAGGTCCGGTATCCCCATAGCACGAACGGCAATTTCTCCTGCCAATCCTTGTACGTATCCGTTGTTTTTCCCAAGATTGCTTTAACATTCTTGTTTGCCGCTTCCACTGCCCCATTTGTCTATGGTCTGTGTGGAGATGACTGGTGCTGGGGTATCTTGTACTTTCTAGAAGTAGGATGACCTCTCCATGGAAATGACTGCCATGATCTAAATTAAACTCATTAGGGACCCCATATCTGCAGAATATGTTCTTCTCTATGAAGTTCACCACATCCTTAGCCTTTAGAGTTGCGTATGACGCAGCCTCTACCCACTTGGTAAAATAATCAATTGTCACAATTATGTATCGGTGTCCATTAGAGGCTTTTGGAACTATTTCATTGATAACATCAATGCCCCACATGGAAAATGGCCAAGGCGTGGTCATGCTATAGAGTTGGGAAGGTGGGGTATGCATTAGATTGGCATGGATCTGGCACTTGTGACACCTTCTGACATACTCACAGCAGTCTCTATCAAGGGTTGTCCAGTAATACCCTTGGTGGATTATTTTCTTAGCCAACATATGCCCGTTCATGTGGGGTCCACAAACTCCCTCGTGAATTTCCTCCATCATTCTCTTAGCCTCCTTTCCATATAAATACTCCAGATTATACCCGGTGTATGGCTTCTTCCACAGCTTATCCGCATAAATCACAAATTGGGCTGAGAATCTTCAGATCGCCTTCCTATCTTTCTCTGAGGCTCCTTCGGGGTACTCACCTTCTTTGATAAAATTCCATATGTCCGTGTACCAGGGTACTTCCCTTCATCTTCTAGGTCTGCGATCATCTCAAATGGAGGTTGGTCCCTTATTTCTATGGATAATGGGATCATGGTGACTCCCAAGGGGATTTGTATCATCGAGGCAAAGGTAGCTAATGAGTCGGCTAGCTGATTCTCTTCACGGAGGAGATAGTAGAATGATATATTCTTAAATTGTGCTTTTAGGCTTTCCAGATAGTCATGATAAGGTCTCAACTTCTCATGCTTTACCCTCCAATCACCACGTACTTGGGATATGATCAAATTGGAATCCCCAAAAACAACGATCCTCTCAACTTTTAGGGCCAGTGCCGCCTCCATTCCAATTATGCATGCCTCGTACTCTGCTGTGTTGTTGGTTGAGTTGTATTTGAGCTTAACGGCTAATGTGGTAGGGGCCCTGTCTGGTACTATAAGGATGATTCCAACCCCATAGTCCAGTTGGTTAGCTGCTCCATCGAATTACATTCTCCATAGATTTTCTTCTATACCCATCACCCCTTCATCTAGGAATCGAAACTCACCCTTCTTTTCGAATTCTATTGTAAGGTTGGCTAGGTGTTCGGCGATAACTCTCCCTTTCATGGATTTGGAAGTGACATACTTGATATTGAATTCTGCTTAACATCATAGTCCACCAGGAGATCCTACTGGTTAGGACGGGTTTTTCAAATAGGTATTTGAGTGGGTCCATTCAGGAGATCAGGATTACAGGAAAGGTTAACATCTAGTGCCTAAGGCGACGGGTACACCAGACTAGGGCCCAACATGCTTTTTCTAGGGGTGAATACTTTAGCTCATATCCAGTCATCCTTTTGTTCAAATAATAAATAGCCCTTTCTCCGTGCCCCTCTTCTCCTTCTTGGGCCAATATACACCCCATCAAATCTTCGGACACAGACAGGTATATATAGTAGTAAAGGTCTTCCGAGTAAGGGTGGTGATAAGACAGGTGGATTTTGAAGGTAGGCTTTGACCTTTTCGAAGGCTTGTTGGCATAAGGTATCCAATTCGAACTTCTCTCCTTTTCTAAGTAGCTTAAATAAAGGGTCACAGATTAGGGTGAGTTTTGAGATGAAGCGGCTTATGAACTGTATTCTACCCAGAAATTCCCTTAACTCCTTCTCATTCTTGGGCGTGTGCATTTTGACTATGGCCTTTATTTTGGTCGGGTCTACCTCTATTCCTCTTTGGGTGATAAGGAATCCTAACAACTTTCCGGTGGTGACTTCGAAGGTGCACTTTTGCGGGTTTAGCCTCATCCTGAATTCCCTCAACCTACCAGAGAATTTCCTCAATGCCTCCAAGTGTCCTCCCCTTTCCTTGGATTTCACAATCATATCATCCACATACACTTCTACCTCCTTATGGATTATATCGTGCAATAGTGTGGTGGCGGCCCGCTGGTACGTTGCCCCCGCATTCTTAAGCCCAAATGGCATCACCCTATAGCAATATGTTCCCCACGGTGTGATGAAAGTGGTTTTCTCCCGATCCTCGGGCGCCATAAGTATCTGGTTATAACCTGAGAACCCATCCATGAAAGACAAGAGTTCATGTCTACTAATACATCATTGTTAGGTAAAGAGAAGTCATCCTTAGGGCTAGCTTTGTTCAAATTACAGAAATCAACGCACACCCTAACACGACCATCCTTCTTTGGGACCGGCACAATGTTGGCAATCCATTCTAGATACTCGGTGACCATCAAGAATCTAGCTTTCAACTGCTTTTCAACTTACTCTTTAACTGTAAGCGCCCATTCTGGCGTTATTCACCTCAATTTTTATTTTATTGGTTTAGAGTTAGGAAAGAGGGGGATATGATGTTGGACTATTTCGGGATCGATACCTGGCATATAACTATAAGACCATGCAAAAACATCTTTGAATTCATTTAATAGTTTGATCAATTCTTTATTTTCCTCATTGCTAAGTGTAGAGCCAACAAAAACATTTTGAGAATTATCTTCATTTCCTAGATTAATTGTTAGAGTGTCCTTAATGATTTTACATGCAGATTCTTTCTCTTTTTCGATTAATTTTTGCAATTCATTTGGTATTTCATGATTATTACATTCATCACATTCATTAAGCGCATTCGAGTAGGCGGAATTAGTCACATTTTCATTAATCTTGCTTGGAGTGATTACAACACACATTGCGATGGTAAGATGCCTCATTTGGGCCATTACAGACTTCGGGGAGGGGGGGGGGGATACCTATTACTAGACTCAAAGACCCACTCTTTGTTGACTCCTCTTTTGAGCTCCACAGTGTGGCAATTTGGCAATCCCCCTATTTTTGTTCCGGCTTCTTCTCCTGTCACTGTTCCCCCAGATTCTTCTATGTCATTTTCTTCGTCTTCTTCCTGCATCTCTTCTACCACACCCTCATATCCATATGCAACCTATTCGTCGAAAAGACTAGCAAGCATATTCTTCCTCAGTCTTGTCTTCCACGACCTCTTCTGGACCTCCTTCTCCATCTTTCGTGTTCCCTTCGCTCAGCAAGTTCTGCATAACCGGGCCATCCAATGCGCCGATCATATCTTTGACAGTAACGTTTTTCTTAGGCATTTGCAAATACGGGTCCTTATACTCAGAGAACTAGTGGGGGAAGAAGATCTCAAACCCTGGCTATATACAATTGTCCTTCTGATCCACCCATGGTTCTGGGAAGCCACGAAAGGGGAAATCCTCTCCCTCCTTCACAAAGTACCCGCTGAGCGTTTTCTGGTATGGGACCAAAGGTGCGTCTGTTGCCTTCTTCTTATCTCTCAGCTCCTTCTTTGATGGTTGATTACCCAGACCATGAGTGTTAGTCTGAGCGGGGATTTTTGGAAATTCTAACAAGCCTTGATGATTGTTACCCAATCCCATACCTAGAAAGAAACCCATATTTTTCATAATCCCGGCGACCAACGGACTCGCATACTGATCGAAGTACAATAGTAAGAACTCTCTCAGTTTTTCCCCCTCCAACATGTTAATGAACTTGAACCCTCCCAGACCTGTCTCCTTTTCTTGAAATTGTACCTCTATAACTGGCGCGCTTGATGAAGCTTCAGACGGACAGACCCAACTGTCCCCGAGAATATCACAGACCTTGCTTTTCTAGACACATTTGACTTTTTGATGAACTGTAGAAGGTATGGCACCCAAAATGTCTAACCACGACCTTCCTAGCAACAAATTAAAAGAGGCAGGAATGTCAATGACCTAAAATTCAGCTTCCTTTTCTATAGGCCCGACAGCGAGATAAAGGAGGATTATTCCCATGACTATCCTCTGAGTGTTATCATACACTCTCACCTTTTGCTCAAATGTTATGAACGTTGATTCATCTAAACCCATGCGCTTAGCTGTTCAGAATGGACACACATTTAGAGCAGACCCAGTGTCAACAGGATAAGCAGGTACGGTATTCCCCAAGCATTCCATAGTGACGTACAGTGGTTTATTGTGAACAGACCCTTCCAGAGGTAGGTTATCGGATGAGAAGGTAATAGCCAGAGTCAAAATTCTGCCAATCATTCCCATGAGGTCTTTTGGTGCTATGTCGATAGAAACATCAGATTGGTTCAAAGCATCTAGAATTGCCTGTCGGTGACGTTTGGAAGCGATCAACAAACCCCATCTGGTGATGTTAGCCTGAGTTTTCCTCATTTGCTTCAAAACCCTATCTTCTTCATCTTCTTCATTCATTTTCCCTTTTCCTTTATCAAATTCTCTCCCTGGGTGGTCCTCCTCCAACTCATGAAGTTTGAAATGTCTCCCTGATCGGGTTAGATGATTGACTTTCTCTTTTGCCCACAAATTGTTGACCTCCAAAATAACTTTCAAATCTTCCTTCTCTATCCCCATCTCTTAATCGCTTACATACCATAGATCATCTTCTACCTGATCTACATTAGTGTTGCTAGTATCTTGAACCCACTAGTCTAACTGTTTTGTCGTTCCTTCTCCGTTGTTTTTCGATTGATTCCCCAAAGTACAAATTGCCAAATCCTCTAGCAGCTGATAAGACTTCCTTAGTGTCCTGGCTTTAGTGATTAGCCTAGACAAATTTAAGATCATCCCTTCTATCCCCAAGAAGTAAAGGCCTTATAGCGGTGGTACAGCATGGTGATTTGGCAGTTGATTCCTAGTAACGTCTGGAGCTTTGACGGGCGGCTCGGATATCACCTTGTTATCAATGAGGTCCTGAATTTCATGCCTCAGCCTTGTGCATCGATCCATAGAGTGACCCTTTTACTGGTGAAACTTGCAATAAAGATCCTCCCGGAACATTGGCGGAAGTGGACTTGGTAAAGGTCGAGGCTTCAACAGGCGAAGATGGCCCTTTGCCGTCAGCCTATCAAGGGCGATTGACAGTGAAACCCCCAAATCTAAAAACTTCCTTAGCTGTTTGTCCCCTCCTCTTTTTGGTGTTATGTCAAATTTCCTCTCTGGCCCACACAGTGCATTGACATCGGTGGGACTAGAGTGACCTCCCGAATGTCCTCCACTTGATCCATAGTTCGGCCTTCTATACCGATTTGGTTGCTCTTCTTTCTTGATTACCCCTTCTTGGATTGCGTCTTCTATCCTTGTTCCCACATCAAAGACTTCAGTGAAGGAGTTGATCAAATAGAATCTCATCTTCTCTTGATAGACGAGCTGAAGGTTCTTCATCAACATTTGGATCTAATCTTTCTCGGACGGCCTCTGCACCATCTTAGCCATTTTTCCCCTCCATCTGCTCAAATACTCAGTGAATGACTCCTTGTTCCCCTGCCTAGTGGTCTCCAGATCTCAGACTGTAACATCCAAGTTCTGATTTTACTCATCCTTTGCCACGAATGCTTTGATTAGTTCTTCCCAGACCCGGGTTTTGCTTAGTTTGAGAGTGAGATACCAAGATAAGGCAGCCCCAGTTAAGGTTTGCTGAAATAAGACAGCCATCATAGAAGTGCTCAACCCACTGGGTTGTAAGGCCCCAATACACATCCTCACATGACTACGTGGAGTCCCTGTTCCATCAAACTTGTCAAAAATTGGCATTTTGAAATCGATGGACAGTGTCTCGCGGACCCCATTGTACAGCCCTTCCAACTCCATTAGGTAAGTATCGACTCCCTGAGCCTTGCACATCACCCTTTCCAACTTCTTTATCTTTTCGGCCATTATCCTATCTTTGTCAATTTTTTCTCTCTCCACCATTTCCCTCTCTGCTCTAGGAGCCTCGGCCCTTGGCATCTCTGGGTCATCATACCAACCTTCTTCCCTGACCGGCGGGTCGATATTCAGTAGATTTACAAGTGGTGGCGGACGGGCTATTGTCTACATCATAACCATCATGCGATTCATGTTTTCGACCTGCCTCCTCATCTGTTCTGCTTGCTGCTCTACCAATGCTCTAAACCAAATCGTGCTCGAATTTGATGCTATTTTTCCCTACAAAAGAGTTTTAATCATTTTCAAAAACATTTTAGTTATTTTTCTCTTAAAATTTCTTTTGAAGGATATCTTGGTAAAAAAAATTATGAATGTTTCAAATGTCATGCAGATGCAATACATGTGTGCGTGTGTGCCTACTCTATATGCAAAAGAAAGAAAAATTCTAGCCCTAACAAATAGACATATAAGCATATAAGACCCTCATTCATATTAAATGCACTAACTTCACATTTCTTTGTGATCCTCACTACCCTTTCAAAAGTCAGGTATTCAGAAGTTTTCAAAATTCATGATGAGATCTTGCAAAATAATTCTATAGGATTTTGAATCTTTTTATTTAAAAATGAGGATGTGAAAATGTTTCTTAACAATTTTGCTTTGAAATTCATTTGAAGAGCATTTCTTCCAAAAATGCTTCCAAATTTTTTTTTTTGGATTCTTCCTTTGAATATACTTTATTAAAAATTTGTTCATGGCTTTGGACTTGAAAGATTTTTGAAAGAGCGGTTGAAACTTTGGAATAAAGATGGCAAGAATTGTTTGCTTACAAAGATGGATTAAAAAAAATTCCTTGGGTAGAAGGATCACATGATCGGATTATCACCGTATTTTTGATGAATTCGGATGCATACAAGGTCAATGATGCTTAGGTAAGCATGATATGAGAGATATAATTTTCTAATAAAAAATCAAGCGGATTCCTAAATGTCCTGGGACATAAAGAGGAGTTGCTCAAAAGTAATTAAGAGGTTACACATCTTTCATCAAGCAAGTATCATCATAATCCCAAGTAATCCCTTCTAGGCATACAAATCTCCCTAGCACATAATCCTAATCAAGAATTATTTTCCTAAGTGATTCGAGGTAAAAAGTGCATATTTATAGTGTATTATATGGTATTTTATGCATACTTTTATCCCCAAAGTCCCTACATTTAGGTGCATTCTAATAACAATGTTCTTTTTATGGTGTTAATGCTAAAATATATGTTTTTGCATTGTTTTATAGGTATTAGGATGTAAATCAATGAAGTGGAGCTAAAGAAAGTGATTCTGGAGAAGAGAACAACAGAAGCAGCTGGGAAAATGCCAATTTGGACAATGAATAATTCAGATTTGGAAGATTTCTCCGGAGACATAAAATGTAGATCTTTGAGTTATGGTCGTGTGTCCGCAAACGAGAGGTCAATCCGAGGTCCGAGTAAAACGTTATGGCCATTCTCCCATCGGTGCGCAGAGCTGTCAAAATCAAAGAAGTTCAAGCGATTGAGAAGAGTTCAATCGATCGAACCTTAGATCGATCGAACTAAGCTCGATCGATCGAACTTCATATTCACCCAAAAGTTGCATAAACTCTGCGGGAACCCTATATAGGTCGTTTTGACGCCAGACGAAGGGGGGACGCTCCAGAACGCAGAAAACAACAATTTTAGGGTAGTTTTAGGGTTAGATTAAGAGTAGATTAGGTTAGATTCTTATTTTTCTTCCTCTTTTTCATTATTATACTAAAGATCATTGAAGATTCAAGTTATTTACAAGTTATTTTCAGATTTATTCCAGGTTTTTCCTTTCCTTTATCTTATTTGATTGTTTATGACTCTAGTTGTTATGATTGTTTGGTTTTATTCTTTCTGTATTAGTTTATTTATGTTTCCGTAGTTTAGACGTTGGGAATATGTGATGAAACATTGATTCATAACCTCTGCCATGCAACCTTTAGAAACCTTGGGCTCAATCGATCGAAGGTATTTCGATCGATCGAAGACATTTCGATCGATTGAAGGATGATGCAGTCCGATCGATCGAGAGCGCTTCGATCGATCGAACCTGCAAAATCCTGAGATGATTCTTTTAAGTATTCCATGACTTTCTATTTTAGAAATCTGTCATCAAATTGTCCCTATAAGCTCAGTTTGTCACAACAGTTTTTAGAACTTAAAGCCTTAAGGTTATTTTCTTCAATGACTTTTGAAAACCACTTTGAATGCTAACACCATTTAGAGTGCAAGTAATAACCATTGTTTTAAACCGTCTTCCAAGTATTTTAAATCACTTATGATGATGTAGTCCCGGTCATGAAAGGGCTACTGATTCTTTATCTTTAGAAAAATACGGAATGCTGAAAAGGAATGAACTCCATAGAACGTTAGTGAATATGCATGGTAGATGGTTAGGATTAATGTGGATTCACGTGTTTCCAACACCTTTAGTTTATATGTTTAATTAGTTATGTTTCTTTATGCTTTAGTTTATTATTTAGTTTAATGTAATTAATTAGGATTCGTTAGAACCTTCTCTCCTACATTCATCTTTTCTATTTCTTTAGGTTATAACTTAGTAGATTTTCTTCCTATTCCTTCCCTGTGGGATCGACCTGGACTTATCCAGTATTACTTGCACGATCACCTACACTTGGGTGTTGCACAAGAGCGCACAACTTTTTAGTCGTGTCAAGTTTTTGGCGCCGTTGCCGGGGAAGGCAACTAGGTTAGGATTTTACTACGTTATTTCCAATTTTTTTTTCTTCTTACTTTTCAAAAAAATAAAAAAATAAAAAACCTTTGGACTTTTTCTCCCACAAGTACAAAAAAATAAATAAATAAAATTTTATTGTTTAAAATTTTTTGGATAAACATGTCTTATCCATATTGCCCTCCATACAACACAAGCACTAATAATAGGTACACACTTGAAAATCAAAATAGTTATTCCCCAAGTTGGCAAGCACCCACATATGACGTATATTATCAACCTGAGTGCTACCAACCACCACAATGGGAAAACAATAGTGGTAGTCCCCCGTATTATCAAACGTATCAAGAACCTCCACATGAAGAGTTCTATCAATCACAATGGGGATATAACCAAAATAATAATGTAAGATATAGTAGTAGCTCCCATGATTACCAAACGCACCAAGACTTTCCCTTTGGCGAGTCTTGTCCACAAACACATTGGGATGAAATTACTACCAACAACAATGGGGCGAAACTTCATATAGTAATAATGAGGAAAATAACCAAGTTGAGGATAATGGCATGTTAACATTGGTGCTTAGTGAAATGAAAAGGCTAGATAGTGCACTTGATAAATTAGAAACTAGATATCAACAAGCATATGCTAGCCAACCTTTAGAAGACTATACTAGTCCTTCAACACTACAACCTAAATTTTAAGATATTAACAATGGAATGGAATTGGAGGACAATGACGGGTTTATACCGAATAAGGTTAACAATTCACTCGAGAAAGTGACAACCCAACAAGAACTCCAAAACCAAACCGTTGAGCATGAAGTTGTAGAACCATCTTCTCTTCAATATACACCCCCAGACATCAACTCCTTCACTACCTTGATAAAATTGCACAATCTCTTTGTCCAAAGCACCTCAATAGACGACATACATAGTGAGGAGAGTTACAAGGATGAGAATGAGGTTATAAAAGATGATGAGAGTTTAGGTGATTAGACACAACCAGGAAAGGAGGAGTCCCCTATTGACTCTACCCCTACCTTTAATAGTGACCCTAGGGAGGACATATTTGAAAAATCTAAATCCGATTTAGATTCATGTGATATTCATGAACCCTCACCTTTTTCGGCCGAAGAGATGGTGTCACCAAGTTGCCCATCACCTATCCTTGCTATCAATCAAAACTCTCATCCCGAGCTTAAAAGTTATGTGTACCCCACTATTGAACAAAAAGAATGTGTTGTAGAAGAGGATGATAAGGATTCTAGCACATGTAATTCGCCACATTTTACATTTCAAAATTTTGTGAGAGAGGATTTGGAAAATATTAGGCCCACTTTAGATGATCTTAAACTTCAACAAGAAGCAAGTAATCTGCTAGACTGCTTGACCTTCTTGAGTAATACTGATATTGAGGCCCAAATAGATAGCTTCATCCAAGTCCAGTCCAAATCAATGTACATAGAACAGAAATCCAATTCATATGATTACATCTCTATAGATTCTGTTCTAGAACAAGAGGAGGGTAGTAAAACTTCATTAGAACATTACCTAGACCCTGCCCCTTTTATTGAACAATGGCCTCCGCCTATTTTTGATAATATAAAAATAGAGGCTGTTATAGAAAATACCAACACCAAAGATCATTATTTGAACATAATTCCTAAAAAGTGTGGTATATCTCTTATAATTGTCCACAACAAATTTAGAGGCCATAGGTTTTGCATCATCTCCTCTGATCTTGAGCCTGACATTAGTTGGGGGAGTTGCATTTTTATGAGGATCCCTACATTCTTTTCACTGTTAAATTATTTCATTGGGAGGATCCTCAAAAATTTCGGTTAATACTGTATGATAAATATCTTGATTAACCAAATTTATTTATTGAGTAGCTCTATTATATTTTCTATTTTTTCTTGTTGCTACTAATGATTTTGCAGGTAACTGAATAAATAAATAAATAAATACACATTGGATGTTAATGCCTCGAGGTAACATTTTTCCTTCTCTCGCTTTACTTTACATATGTCCATGTGCTTAGTTTAGAACATTGGGGACAATGTTTAGTTTTAGTTGGGGGCCAGTGAGTCATTGCATGCCTCGTTTCTTTCTTTTTATACTTTAATGTCAATACACCTGCTTAGCAACATGACTCAGTAAATTAAAATTGTCAAAAATTTTGAAATTTTTAATTTTATTTTTAAAGATAATAAAATGGTTCTTGTATTTCTCTCTTAGTTAATGTAGTTAGTGATGATGCATTAGTGCTATTTTCTGTATGTTATTAGTATGTGATACACACAATGATAGTTTCTTTACTATCTTAGTTATAGTATATTTTATGCTTTTTAATCTTCAAACAACTTTGAGCACGTTATGACAACCTTGTACATAACTTAAATGGATTAGTAAGCATAGCTTAGAAGTCTTGAGAGACTGTAGTGGAGACTATTAACCCAAGTGAGCTTTTGTGCCATTCTTTTATTTTTGAGGGTTTTTATAAAATTACTCTTACTTTTTGAAAAGCGTATTAATTCGTTGAAAGTCTCAATTTTCTTCATTTTGACTGATTACTAGAAGAGAATGTTCAGGATTTACCAAATTTAAAGCTCTTGAATTTACTGAAATGAATAATCCTATGAACTTAGAAGATGATTTAGGCCATCTTTTGACCATACATGTATAATACAGCTTTGGCCTACCTCCATAATATTCCTTTATTTCACCGTTTGAGCCTTATCATATTTTCCTCGTCTTCACAATCCTAAAGTCTATACCTAACTCCAAATTAGGAGTTCAAGCCTCAGTTCTTTATTTAGGAGTGATTGGGATGTGTTGTCATGACAAGAAAGTGCTAGTGTGAATAAGGGAAAGTTGGCAAAGAAAAAAAAAAAGAAAGAGAAAAAGAAAAAAAAAATGAACAGAAAGGCATAAAAAAAGAAAAAAAAATATGCCAATGGTTGTTACCAAAAAAAAGAAAAAAATAATAAGAATAGAAAGAAGAGTGAAAATATATATATATATATATATATTAAAAGAAAAGAAGAGAGAGATTGGAGATGTGAAAAAGTTTGAAAAGTTGTAATAGACATTCCAATCACTAAGATTGAAAGGTTCTATGAGAACTATTATGCAAAGGTCGGGTTTTGTTCAAACACCCGATAGGATGCTTCATACACCAACACACGGTACGAGATCAAGGGTGATCACACAGTCCCATGATGGCTTGACTGACCCAGTTATCCTGAGCCTCCAAGGTCATAGTTCCGTGCAATCGACTGGCAAAACATACAAGTGCAATGCAATAGACACACAAAAATTAATTAATTCAATTAAAAGGATGCTTTCAAGTCTAATCCTCGAGTGAACCCAAAACATACAAGTGCAATGGAATGTTTGGACTAAAATGACACCCTTCCAAGTGTTTTTAGATCAAACCAAAAATCATGGGTGTTCTCTAATGAGTTAGGAAGATTTTCCAAGTGGTCTTGTAATCACCCTTTGAGTATTGAGTTCTAGAGAAATCTTTGAACTCATATTATTCATTGTTTTGAAGATTTATGGAAAAGAACAAGGTTTATTTCTTGGAATCCAACTATAGGGGTTTTAGAATGGTTTTAAAATAGAGAATTTGAGAGCATATTTTTAACATCAAATGGAGATTATGACCTGTTGGAATATCAACATTAAACTCATATCAAGAACCTCCAAGATTGTTGGAGAGATTTTGTTTTCATTTAAATGTGACTTAAAGAATACATAGGAATGTATTGAAGTCATAATCATCATCTATCAAACATGTTTTTGAGGTCAATAGCTACTATCCATAAGAATTCACTCACCTCAAACTTCATGTCATCATTTAGATGATGATGAACTAGTAAGTTAATAAAGAATAGTCAAAAGGAAATGAGGTCAAGAAGAGATGAACATAACATATAAACAAGCAAGTAATTAATCAAAAAATGATATTCAATGAGATTATGGACTTGTAGCTTGGTGTTTCACTCATATATGGTGACTTTGGACATGGAAGTAGCTTTCTATCTCATAAATGCTCACTAAAATGGTGGTTGAGTGTATTGAATGTGAAGCAAATAGGAGTAATGAAGTAAAAAAACAAAGTTTAGAACTCACTTTCTTGTTGAAAATCAAAAAAGGAAGCTTCTTTTTCTCTCTATTCTAACCTTATCTCTTCAACTTTCTCTCTAAAACTTTTCTAAGATTTCATTTTGCACCCCCTAAATTATAAGTCAAGGGGGGTTGATATAGGCCAATTTGGGGTGATTTTGAGATTTAAAGAGTACTCACATTAGTCCCAAACATCTATGAACAAGAAACTACGTCGTTTTGGTTTTCAATTAATCAAAATGGACCCCCAAAATAAATTATAAAAATAGACTGCTCTGGGGAAAAGTGCCGCGGCGGCACTGGATCTATGCCGTGGAAGCAGTGGGCCAGTATCGCGCCGGCACTACTCCTCCAATGTCTAAATAATGTTGTTTAGGCCCCCAAAGGTTCCGGTATTCAAGAAAAGGCCCTATTTTGTCTGAAATTCACAGAAAATGCGTACGAACTCCAAATTGAGCTTGTGATATACTGTTGGAAAGGTAATGGAGTTTAACTTTTATAAACAATAGTTTGGAGTAAGGTCACTTTAAAAAGTTTTGCGGTATTTGTGATAAAAGCCAATTTGATCGTCTTTTCACCTTCGAAAATTTATAATAAATTCGTTTTGAATCCAGAAATTATGTGCGATATACCATTGGAAAGCTATTGAGCTCTAGTATCCATAAAATTTTTTTGATAAATGACACAGTGCTCCAGTTTCAAACCCAACTTTTAGTTAAATCGGTCAAACTAGGGACCTCCAAGAAGTTCTAGGAGCCTCTGGGAGCTCCCAGGAGCTGACGTTTTCGTCCGATTTTCTTTTAAAACTCATTTTAGTACTTTTCACATAATCTAGAATGATCTCAAAACTTTTTGGAGAAGTTGAATGATTTCGGTCAAACCCTAGTCAAACTTAGGTCAAACAAGTCAACGGGGACTTTCGGGGAACTTTCAGGACTTTTGGGACTTTCGGGGGTCTCTGGGAGCTGACGACTTCATCTAAGTTTGCTTCAAAACTCATTTTACCACTTTTCTTATGACGTACCATGTTTTCAGAACTTTTGGTCCAAATCTAGGATTTTTTTGGGCTTTAAGGGGCATTTTGGTAATTTATACCACTTTCTGAGCATTTTGAGAGATAGAACTAACTTGTATGACTCCTTTTGAGTCCTTTTTCGATCATTGTGAACCGCCAAACTATAGGTCTCCTAAATCCGATTGCCAACAAAATGGGGTGTCTACATAGGGTGAGGTGGTCCGGAAGCATGCCTTGGAAAAATATTTACTACCTTCTTTTGCCTGGTAATACGCCTCCTTGTTTTTAGGCAAGCTCATTGCTGAGTGCAAAGGGACCAGTCCAACACTTGGACCACCAGTGCCAGTCTTCAATTTTCTTCCCTTTTTTACCTATTGGCGTAGATCGGGAAGAAGAAGGGCTTTTCTCCACATTCATAATGCTACCCCCAGGTTTGATCACCCCTACTACTGCCAATAAAGAACTCATTAATTCACTCATTGAAAAATTCATTTGATTTATATTATATTTAGTTTAAATTAAGCGAATGACGGCGACAGCGAATTGAGGATCATATCAACTTGGGTCTTTGTGTCGATGTTGGCATCTAGGGTCTCTAGTTCGTTCAAATAACCAATCATTTTTAAAACATGTTCTTTGACTAAAGTCCCTTCCAACATCTTCGCACTCATTATCTTCTGCATAGCAACCTGTCTAGCAAGTCTGCCATGTTCCCCAAATATTTCTTTTAGGGATTTTATAATAGCATTGGTAGAATCATTCGATTGGAATTAGTGTTGCAACACACCAGCTATAGAGGCCAGAATGTAGCAACGAGCCATCCCATTCGATTTCTTCCATTTGTCGAACTCGCGTCTTGCAGCTGCCGAAGCATTTGCAGTAGGTTCTTAGGGCATGGGGTGGTGAGGACATATATGTGATACTCCATAGTTAAAACGATGTCAATGTTACATATCCATTCAGTGTAGTTATTTCCAGTTAACTTGTTCTGAGTGAATATAGTGGCAAGTGGACTAAATGCAGATCCAGACATTATGATTACTGAAAAATCAAACAGAAAAAATAAATATGGATATCAGAATTTGACAGTTTGAAATGAAAGAATCCTTAAAACTCTTATTTTAAAACAAAGTTGCCGGAATATCAAAACAAAAGAGTAAAGCCTCTGTGTGGTGGTCAATGTTCGATCTTTCAATTAATCATGACTTATCCGCTATGCAACTCTTGCAAAACAAGTTATGACACCCAAAACTATTTGATCTCTATGTTTCTGAATAATGCCCCATGTGGGGTCCCTTATCCATAGCTTAGCTAGTGTGTACCATTAACTAGGATCTAATCACAACTGCCTCAAGTAGTGCCTCCGTGTGGTGGTCACCCTCTAACTCGTCTGATTGATCCTATTCATAAGAAGTTCACATCTAGTAACCAATGAGCAGTGTACCCTCCGTATGGAATGATCACCCCTGGCGAGGTGACACAGAATGCACTACTTATCTTATAGTGAACCGTTAATGGAATATCGTGGGAGTTACAATAATAAGTCCCTCTCCCACTAGATTTAATAGTAAAGGATTTTGGTTTTAGAAAAAATTAATTCAACACATTGCCCATAAACATTCAATGTTTACTACTGCGTTGAAACAATTTTCGAATTTTATTTTAGAAAACCTATTTTAAGTGCATGCAAGTAGTAACAATGTTTAAAACGCCAATCACAAACCAAGCACATAAAACAAAAAATAAAATTGAAATAAAGGCATTCATGATATGCCTCTATCTCCCATGGCTCTATCTCCATAGAACCTCCTTCTTGGTTTGATAGCCTCCAGCTCCATCTTCATGGACAATAGCTTGCTCCTCCATCTTCATGGATTTTCTAATTCTATTACATTGGTCCTATACTTCTTTCGAAGCTTACAATTTATCTAGAAATAGAAAACAACAATAAAATAAAAGGCTAGGGAAACTGGTGCGACTTTCCTATTCGTAGGATTGAAGTCACAGTACCCTTTACACATGCCTTAAACCAAACCCAAAAATAAAACACACCAATCTTAAACATTTAAATACAACAATTTAAATTGTCAGAACTTGGTGCCATGGGAGATAGAAGACTTATCTTGCTGCAAGAGGGTTAGTCGTACACACAACCACAAACATATGTAACAAAATATATGACCATTGGAACTACTAATTTAATTGCATTCACCATAAACTCTTTGTGGAAGTAATTAGTACTCTTAAACAACATCTCTGGTTTCTATCGCAGACTGATTTAAAATTTTCAAAATAGTAAGTAAATAATTTAAAAACTTAAAAACTGTGAAAAGACACCTGGACAGATTACCCGTTTCGATCAATCGAAGCTTGTTCGATCGCTCAAAACTTGCATTGGTTCGATCGATCGAAACTCTTTCAATCGATTGAACACAGACAGTTTCAAGCGATCAAAACAAGTTCAATCAATCGAAACTACAATCTATCCAATGCTATCACAGATTTGTTTTCTGCTAAAAAACTGCTGCAGAAACAGATCTGTGACAATGTAGTTTCAAAAACAGCACTAAATACTAATATGCAAATCAAACTAGTATTCCAAAATGCATCTATAGATCCAAACAAGCGTGGCTCTGATTCCAATTGAAGGAAAATTAGGTTTAAAAGTTTATTTACATGGGCAGCAAAAAGATTAAGTTACAAAAATTAATTGGTAGCCCGGATCTACTACTCGTTAACTCTATAGATGCGTACAAGAGAGGGGACAAGAATTATACCTTTGTGTCTTGAACCCAATTCTAAAACCTTCAACCTTCTTGATGGTGCAGCAGCCTCCACTAAGTTGTCTTCACTCTTATGACTCCTATGGATGCTTGTCGGAAAGACTAGGGTTGGTGGAAACCCTAATAGAGAGGATAGAGAAGGTTTGGGAACCCTAAAATAGTTTCTGCAGCTACTGGCATATAAAAACGATGAACTCTAATTTCTGGACGCAGTTGCCCTATATATAGAATCCCAGAACCGACCTTACTTTCAACCGATCGAAGTGTATTCGATCGATCGAACATTCGATCGATTTAACAACTTTCAATCGATCAAACTTTCCATGACTCCAATCGATCGAGACTCCTTCGATCTATCAAACTTGTCTTGAAAAGATCCTCATGTGCCTTTCCAAGCATCCTAGCAGAGCTAAGAGTGGGACCTCCTAGGCTCTTTATTGTTGGCTCAGACCAGTTGTTAATTACCATAACCAAACTCTTTGATCAGCAAACTAACCAACTGGTCAGTTAACATTTACTTCACTACCAAAATGATAACTAAACTCCAACGCAAAAGAACATATCCGAAGTGATAACTAGACTTGTAGTGTGTACTAATGTCGCTCTACCGTTAGCAATCATATTCAAATAGTCAGATAACTATTACTGTCAACCTGAATCATGATTACTTCTTGTAGTTCTTGAGTCCCATTAACCCCTTATGATTACCGAACATAATAATAACTACTTATCAACAAGACTGCAGTTCTCAGTAATCAACTTGGTGACATTCTCACTAGAATGCATACTCTTTAATAGAGGGTAGATTCTATCTTGACAATAAATGTTCATAACCTTGTGAACATGACATACCCAAGATTCCCAGGTGTTGATCTTTTAAGACCTCACTAATTGGTAAGTCAAAGCAGTCATATCCATAGTCTGTGTTCATAATCGTCTTAAGATTGAGAACATATACCGTATACAAGTTATGAGTTCCTATCGATTGTTGACAGTCTTAAGTGTCCAATAGGAAAACTCAGGTCCGTCAATGCACTATAAGCACCAGCATATTAACTAAGAGCTAAACTCTAGTGATTGATATTCATCACTCCATCCAATGGTAGTTAATCATGCTACAGTATAAACCTGATGAGATATCCAGTCTCATCATCCACTATAACAAATTCTAAGTATCAAAGAATAGCAATTTGTATCTCACTTGTATTTATCTCATACACACACTTACTTACTATGATATTTAAGGATTAACAATCATCTCATAAAAGAAACATACACAATGAAATGTAAAGCTGATATCCATATATTAAAATGTCAATGTCTCATACATAAAGTAATGGTTTGAGGGCAAAAACCCAACATTAAGCCATTCTTCAATTCTGAGGGTTCGTGTCATTCATTCAAATGCGCTAATATCTCATTGATAGTCTCATTCTTATTTCATTTAGCTAGTCGCTACAAGAGAACGCTCAGGATCTACTATCATAAACTCAGGAATTACTCAAAATATGAATTAAAAAGTCAATAAAATGATTTAGGCCATCGATAGCTCACCTCATTACCTGGAAAAGTTCAATTCCCATCTACCTATCATAACTCAATGCTTTTACTTGGAAATCATATATCTATGTAGAGTTTAAGTATGTGATTGGTTTGTGTTGGCTGCTAAAGGAGGAAAAGAAGTAGTTTAAAAAAAAGCTATATATAAAAAAGGAGATAGAAAGAAAATAGAAAAAGAAGAGAATTGGTGAGTTAAATAAATGTTGAAGGATTGGGTAAATGAAAAGCGCAAAGTTGAATATGAAAAATGCCCAGTCACATGTTTGAACTCAGAAACATATCTCATCATCTGAACTTCTCTACCTATTTCTTTCATAAGTCCTAAAAATTTTAGATAACTTTGATTAAATTTCGAATATGGAATGAGTTCTCCGTGGTGATTAGTGCTCCTTTCATGAGACTCCTACACTATAAAATGAGCGTTTTTCAGTGTCTGGTATGGATGCATTTTTGATTGTCTTGACATCTACTCATTTGAGCTCTGTACTATAAGTGCAATTCTTTTTATGCTAGTTTTTAAGTGATTCTACTTTTGAGTGTAATCCATGTGAGTTTTGAGTTAAAACTATGAAATCTTAAGCATGATCAATCTACATAACTCTGAGATAAAGATTTTGATAGTAGCTATCGACTCCACCCACACACAGATATGGATATATGAAGGCTATGGATATAATTTTAACTAGAACAGCTGCTTCATAACATTTTTATTTTTATGACACGATATAGGAAGCTATGTCTTTGTTGAGCATGATTTTTAGCACTTAGGAGAGAAAGAGATTTCTTAGAAAGTTCAAAAAGCTTAACACATGAATTTTGAGGATACATTCACTGTAAACCCTAATGAGACACAACTTGTCCACTAGGGATAACCTAAGGGTTCAAAGGCTTGTTGCATACGCTAAATGCAACTGTGATTCCTGTGACAGTGAGTTAGGATTTCTCTTTTATTTTAGTTTAATAAAACTGTAAGGTCGATTGCTGTGTATCTTAGCTTGCTATAATTCCACCTCATTACTAAAGACTAGCAATGCGCTAGTTGGGGGTCGTGATGAGGGCTAGTTTTTGTAAGAATACTAGCCCAATAAAGAATAGAATTGGTTAATCTTTGCCCTATGTCTCTAGTTTAACTTGAATTTGTGTGTTAATCTATATCTTTATACAATGATATATTTCCTTGGTATGTTGTTGTGTTTAGCGTTGTTTTATGCAGGTTTCAAAAGCTAAATTGATAACAGATTGAAAAGGAAGAGTAAAGAAACAAAGAGGACATGTCAAAGTTCAAATTCAAGTACTAATCGATTGCCATCTTTTGGCAATCAATTGCCATCTCTTCAGAATCAATCGATTGCCATTCAAGAGCAATTGATTGACATAAATACCAATCGATTACTTTCAGTACCAATCGATTGGATGGGTCTGCACAGTCAAACCACTTTAATGGTACAAAATCTTAGCAAATCATCCATTTATGCGATGACCAGCCGTTATAAAGTGAACCTAGACACTCATTATTCGTACAGAGAGTTGTTTATATAGAGGGGAGTAAGAGGAGTGAGGGGTTAGCTCATTTTTAATTTGTTTTGTAGGTTGTAGTTTAGAGAAATTTTCTTTGAGGACAACTTCAAGTTTCTATAATCTGTAGTCAGGTTTCACGATTATCTTCAGGTTTTGTTTTTTTCGTATCTTTATTCTGAGTTTGTTAAGTGTAATTGTGTTAGTCTTGAGTTTAAACCTCCATTGCGATTTCAATTTTCATGTTTCAACCCATGTCTAAATTTGATTTTGTCAAAGTATTCTTAAGTTTTCATGTTTCTGCTTCTAATACAATGCTAGCTTACACTCGTGGTTGGGAACAATGTATTGAAACATTGTTCCCTAGCCATTGCCATGAATTAGAATGAAAATCTGTGGCAATTGATTGGACACAAAACCCAATCGATTGCCATAGAATCTAAGCCAACCAATTGGTACCATTAGCCAATCGATTAGGAGACATTTCGTGCCAATCAATTGATGTCTATGATAATCGATTGGTAGGCACATGTCTTGGGCAAAATCTTTATAGTATTCCAGTGACATTTATTTCAAGAACTTAACTCAATTTGATCTTTTAAGTTCAAATTGCAAACATATTTTGAAATATAATCCCTTAGACTACTTAAATCAATGAACAAACGTGATTAACACATTGAATATTTTATACTTGATTTGTTCATCATAGTTCAAGGATTAAATAGTGATTATTTCTGCTCATTAAAGTAAGGGAAGTTATTCAAATCACTAGTCATGTACAATTTACATGGCTAGTGTTGAGATTTCTGAACTTAATCAATTTCAAAATAAGGAATGCTACAGAGGTAAAGCCCCATCCGTACGTAATGCTATAACATGGTAGTGGTTAGCACAATGAGGATTCACATGTTCCTAACACCCTTTTCATATATAGTTTTAAATCACATTTCTTATTCCTGATTAATTTAGTTGTCACTCAATTTTAATTAATTTTGTTCAATTTTGAATACAGTAGGATCGTTAGAACCTCCACCTTCAAGAAATCATCTTTTATTTTCTTTTTAGGTCTCAGTCTAGAATATTCTGTCCCCAAATTCTGTTCCTTGGGATACGATCTGGTCTTACCAGTTTATACTCAATGCAACTATCTACACTTGGATGTACACATAAGAGTGCACACAATTTCAGTTGTGTCATTTAGGAGGAAGATTGGTGGCAATCGTTCGAAGGATACTACTAGAAAGTGGATTAGGTGGGGTGATAGAATTGTCACTTTCCAAAGCATAGTGGTAGCAAGAGTATCTGGTAGTTGGACTATGGCTGCAAGGTGGCTAAGGCTAGAGGTAGTAATGATGGTGGTGAAGGTGGCTTTCTCTTTCAGCATGCTAGTTTGGGGTTTCTGGGAAGAATGTAGCAGTATTGAACATTCCACCAGTAGTATCATAAGAAGGGGAGAAAGGTAAAGGTTATTGCAAGGTTGGTATCAAGGAAGGAGAAAAGTAAGGATGGCCAGGCAGGGGGTGTTGTGGATCAAATATGTAGGGATATGGATCTCTGTTTAGCGACTGAGTTTGGGCTTGATTCTGTGCTTGCAATGAGTGTAGCTGATTCTTCAAATGTTTCATTTTAGCCTCTTTATAAGCAAAAGCCAAAGAGTAAACACTTGTAGATTGTGCCATGTGTAACAGCTCTTGATGTAAATTATATATTCGTTGCTGAAGGTCATAGATCAGGCGTTCTAAAGAAGACATCTTCTAATCTAAAGTAGCCTGAGTCAGAACAATTTGATGTAGATAGCGGTTTTGGGTCAGAGCATTGGCAAATTGCAGTTTAGTGTGACTTCTGCAGCAGAGATGGGTTTCTTGATTCCATTAGGGGAGATGATAGATGAAGGAACAATTTTGTGCTCATGTCTAATCTGGTCACCAGGAGAGGTAAATTGGAGGGGAGGGGGGGGGGAATCTTCTTCGAAGGAGGAGGATGATGAAGCAAACATGTAACAAGGTATGGACGTATGTAACATGTACGACTTTCTGCCCCAGCTCGAATGATTTACGAAAGATAGTTCTATCATGACGAGCCTTCAACCACTCCTTGTGGAACTTAGCAGAGTCATACGCATCTCTACGGATTTCCTCAAGCTCTGGGAGTTGGAGTTTTCTTAGCTGACCTCCCTCTTTAATATCAAAGTTTAATGAGCGAGTCGCCCAATATGCTTTATGTTCAATCTCGATAGGGAGGTGGCAAGCCAATTGATTGGATGAAATCCCAATCGATTGACATTGTTTCATACCCAATCGATTGCCATTTTCCTCAATCGATTATTATGACTTTTATCCCAATCGATTGGACCTTATCCCAATCGATTGGTATTGACAGAACTTGGTTTCCTTTGCCTATTTATTTTATAAGAGGTTCGACCAATACACATAATCGAAGCATATCTTCCAAAATCTAAATTACACGCTCTGACTGTCCATCAGTCTAAGGATGAAAAGCAGTACTAAAACTCAGTTTAGTACCCAAAGCCCTTTGTATTCCTTGCCAAAATCATGATGTGAACTTGCTATCTCTGTCGGAAACAATCGATACTGCAGCTCAATGCAATCTCGCAATCTCTTGAATATACAACTCTGCTAGTATTACAGTTTCTTTCCAATAAATGCTTCCATCACCATAATCCCATAGTTATACACATCTCCTTTGGTGGACACTCTTTCTTCTGATCCGAACTCTATCGATTCAGCATACATATAAAACAGAAATTAATTATAGAAACATCAAACCCATCTAAATATTCTTATTGCAGGGAGGAAAAAAGTCAAGAGGAACTAAACAGGCAGGAGAATGGTTCTAACACAAAAGACCAGCGGTTCACAACTGAAACCTAGGATCCGATACCAAAAATCCTGTCATGCCCTGAAGATGAAAAAATAGAGAAAATAAATTCCTTTTTGGTCTCGTAGGCCCTTGACTAGTGAATAACTGAATTGTCATCGACTCAAACCAATAAACACAATAAGGAGGATACTAATCATAGAGCATATCTTATTAACATAATCATAGTCTACAACGGATGACGACCTCACAAGAACAGAGTTCCATGCCGAGCTCAGGGAAGAGGGAAGTTTTCATTACCCCTAAAGAAGACACTGAGAAGATACTTATCAGCAATTCGGACCCAATCAGAACATTACAGATCGGGTCTAGACTTGATCCGATTATCCGTCAAGAACTCATCAAATTCTTAACAGACAACTTGGACGTGTTCTCCTAGTCTGCCAATGATCTAGTTGGGGTCGACCCCAGCGTGATGCCAAGGGCCGAGGTTCCCAGAGCAGAAAGGGAAAGGGTGGAAAGGGAAAAGACTGACAAACAGAGGATAATGATCGAAAAGATAGAGAAGCTGGAAAGGGTAATGCGCAAGGTTCAGGGGGTTGACACTTATCTGCTGGAGTTAGAAGGCCTGTACGACGGGGTCCGTGAGACGCTGCCTATTGGTTTTAAAATGCCAGTTTTTGATAAGTTTGATGGGACAGGGAATCCTGGTGTTTGGGAAAATGAAGGAGGAGGTTTGCAAGGCGAAGGAACTACCTTGTTTTTAGGAGAAGGAGACTTTTTTTGTTTATCAGAATATAGCACATAGTAGTCAAACATTCCTAAAGGTTCTCCGAGTAAACCAACACTGGGATCACCAGATTCATATCGTTCTTGAAGAAGGGTTTGGGAGGTCTTCTTCTATGCCATTTTGTGAAAGTCATCATCACCATAGAGTTCTTCATTTTAACAATCGTCAAAATCACAATGATCAAAAAATTTGTGTCCTGTGATTGGATCTTGGAAGTGAAAGAGTGGTTGACCTGAAGCTTTAAATGAGTGGATAGGGATTTGTCCTGAACTAGAGTTGGATAAATCAACTGGTTGAATCATGATGATTGTTGTGGGAAATATTGTTGGAGCAGGTGTTGCTACTGTTTGGATTATTATCAATTATTTCATGACATCCTAGCAGATTTCCATGACCAATATGCTTGGGACATTTCACACCCAGATCATTCAATGTATCGTGTTCACCTGCTTGTTTACCCACTCAGGAACAGATCAGCAGATCCTGACACCTTAGATAGCTCAGATATTGATTGAATGATTATTGTACTGGTTTTACTATAGTGTGTTGCTATTCTCCCCTGTTTATAATAGTGTATAATGAGGGATGTACGTTTTTACTTTACTTTATGTCTAGTTTATGTCTCTATTAGTCTGTTTTATGTCTACTTTTATAAAACCATGTGGGCTTGTCAGTTTGCTTTAGCTTCTCCTTAGTCTTATAAAAGAGCTTGAATCTCATTGAAAAAAATTGTCTGAATGAATGAAGCTTGCTTTCCTGTAACTTATCTCTTTATCTCTATTATCTCTCTTACTTGATCTTTTACCTCCTATGTATATTGTACCCTCTTTGTGATTGACAGGTTTTTTAAGAGTTTAAATGCTACCACAATATATTGTCACTTATTTTCTTGGATATTTATTTTTTTGAGTAAATTTTTTTCTTAAAGAAATTGTTCTCCTATCTTTAACTTCTGCAGAGTGCATGTGAAAAATGTTAGTAAAAAAAATTTGGGTGTGGGGGGTTGCATGTGAAAAATATCTGACATGTATTTTTTTATTTTTTTATTTTTCAAATTTGGGGATGTGATAACTACAATTGGACTAAAATATCACATGTACTAAAAATATTTCCCAAATTTTAGGGGGCTACAGCCCGGCCTAGCCTACCACTAAATCCGCCCTTGATTGGTACTTGTTATCTTATTATTGAATAAGCAAAATGAAAATTTTCCAAAAGTATAAAAATGATAATTCTACGTTAATAAAGTTCTAAGAAGCAATTATTTATTGTAATATGGGCTTCAGTTGTACAATGAAATGAGAATGAGACCAATTAACTAGTAAGTATAGATGGTTCACAATTTATTGTCATTAGGCTCCAAGAAGCCAAAACTAGCTAGGGTGATCAATATTTCTCAGCCTGAAAAGACTACTATTTATAGGGTTTGGTTTCATATTGTACTGGACCTACTGGTGCTTACCCATTTCCTAATCTTCACCCATCCAAAAAACCAAAACTGGTGTAGATCTTGTCAACCCAACTACCCCTATGGCCCAGTTCCAAAACCATATGACCCAGTTCCAAATTGTTTCTTTTCTTAGAGCATCTCCAAGAGAGAGCCAAAAGGTTAACCACCTTCCAAAGTTATCATTTTGGCTTCCATCCCTAATCTACATCCCAAATTCATAGCCAAATTGGATGTCGGTGAATTAGGGTTAGCCAAATTTCGAGGGAAGATCCTATCCTTCGGCTCCTGTTAGAATAATAATTGAAGCCATGGTCAGAGCTATGTGGGGGCAAGAGTGTCACATGCCCCCCTTACGTTTTGAGCATTTCTACTTTTTAGCTTAGTTTTTCTCATTATTAATTATTATCTTTCCTGATCCCTTTGTAGATATTATGCTTTTGAGTTTGTGTAGCCTAATAGTGAAACATCATTTTGACTACTCAATATTACTCCCTATTGAAAATACTCTCAGTCATCATATACCAATTTTTTGTGAATAATGTTATGATTTTTAAATTTGTATCTCAAACGTCCCAGATTGCTATTTTATCGTGTAAGAGTTGTTGCCCAATCTAATATTTTACACTTAGAACAGGTTCTTTTTCAAATCAACACGATGTTCGTATTTGTATTTAGTTTGATAAAAAGTAACAATAGAATTGAAAATAATCCTATTCTATGAATTCCACCAGCTGTTAAATTCAATGGATCTAAACTAAGAGTTGTCTCACAGAGCATTAAAAATAAAAATAATAATAACAATAATAATAATAATAAATAAATTAATTAATAAAAGGAGGTGTCTCCTATCCATCCAAATAATGGTCCAAAATATGGTTCAATTGCATCAAAATTGGCACACATAATGTGTAATATCCCGTTATTTATTTTTGCTTCTAATCAAATAATACCAATTTTGGATTTTTGCGCAGTATAATTTTTTATCTCTGTGTGTGGTTAAGCTTGTGAGCTCAACACACACAAGAATTTCTCATTAGAACTTGGACCCAAAGCAATTTAGTTGTGCAGTGTGTGCATGTGCAATGTGTGTGTAAGTGTGTATTGTGTGTGTCTGTACTGCAAGCCTCTTGGAGGCCAAGCAAACCAACTTTATAAATACACACATCACCCCCAACTATTCACTCAGCAACTTTCTACTCCTCTCTCTCTCTCTCTCTCTCTCTCTCTCTCTCTCTCTTTCTCTCTCTCTCGTTAGATATATCTATACATACAGATTGATCTTAAACACATTCACACATATTATTACATACATACCCACATACATGGTAATGTCGATAGATACATATTTATGCAGATTCAATCATAGCTTGATTTCTTCTTTGAATACTCTCTGCAATTCTCAGAAAATCCGAATTTGGGTAAGCTCCTATATAATTTCTGCTATTGAATTCAATTTTATAAGCCTGTTATTGTAGATATATATATAGAGAGTTATATATATCGTTCAGGGTCCGAAAATAGCAAGAAAAAAAATAGTCATGAAAACTTGATTTCTTTATATCAAATGAAAGGTCTCGATCCCACAAGGCTATATTTCAAATTTCAAAAGCTAATTCATAGAGGTTACGACGAACGGTCGATTTAAAGTTTTGTCGCCATTCAGTTTTTCAATAAAATCAAGAGCTGCGTTTGATTTCAATAAAAACTAATTTTGTATTTGAAATCTACGCGAAAAAAGGAAGAGATTCATATATTGGAAGTCCTGTTTTGGTAAAATTTTTAAAATGGGTAAAAACTAACCTTTTTTTCAAAACAGGGGAAGATTAGGGAAGAAGACGATTGACACGGCTAAAATTTTGTGTGCTCTTATGTGCTATACCCAAGTGTAGGTAATCGTGCAAGTAGTAATCTGGTTAAGACCAGGTCGATCCCACAGGGAAGGTGATAAACTAAATACTTAGATTAAACTCTAAAAGGAAAAGAAAAAAAAAAACAATACATGAAAGGTTACAGAATACGAAGTTCCACGAATTAACTACTAAAATTAAAGCAACTAAAGTAAAGTAAACTAATTATTAACTAATTAACTAAAGCGATGTTTTAAAACATGTTTTTCTTAATAAAAGGAAATGTTGGGATTACACGAATCCACCACGACCTAGCCATCTACCATGCAATTACATTGAAGCTCAATGGAGCACATTTTCTACAGTATTCCGAATTTCTCTTAGAATAAAGAATCCATAGTCCTTTCATGACCGGGACTATATCATCACAGTTAATTTAAAACACATAAAAACGGTTTAAAACAATAGTTAAGACTCGTACCTACAATGGGGTTAGCATTGAAGGTGGTTTGCAAAAGATATTGAAGAAAAATGCCTTAAGGCCTTAAGTTCAGAAACTGTTTTGACAAACTAAGCATTTGGGGACAGTTTGATAACAAATCTCTAAAGCAGAAAGTCTAAGAATACTACATAAAATGTTCTCAAGAATCAGAGAGTTCGATCGATCGACGCGCTTTCAATTAACCGAATATCTTCATCTCCCGATCGATCGAAATGTCTTCGATCGCTCGACAATGTCTCTGGTCCGATCGATCAAACGTACTTCAATCGATCGAACATAGGAATTATTCTGCTGCATGGCAGAAGCTTGAGATCACCCAACCTGGGACTACTCAGACATGGTCTGGAGTGTCTTAGATTTGTTTTTAATGTAAAAGTCCATTAAAGTTTTGTTTGATTGCGATTTAAATATAAAAACTAATGATTTAACAAGAATCTAACATGCAATCCTACGATTCTAGCAGATTACCCTACAATAAACAACAAATAGAATGTAAGCAAAATAGTACAAAGTAACCTGGAATGACAAACTTGTATTAAAATTAAGAGAATCTAAACCGAACAATGGAAATCCTTGATAAAACCTACAAAAAAACAAGAAGAAACTCTCTACTCTCTATAAACTAAAAAAAATATGAAGTGGCCTCCTCTTAGACGTATACAATATGACTATATATACATAAACCTAAGGCTAGGGTTAAAATCCCGTTTCTGCTGTGTGTGCGTAATTTCTGATAAAAGCCATGTTCGATCGATCGAGCATCCCTGGATCGATTGAACTTCTGGGATCTTCAAGCGCTTGAACTTATTCGATCGATCAAAACCTCGATCATTCGAGACCTCTTCAATCGCTTGAAACCTCATTTCATGTTTGAATTATCTTCATTAAAACCAAACACTTCCTTTTTATCTTGCTCATTCAGTTCCTCACACAGCAACAGTAATCTACACAAATAACCACTAAAACAATACCACTTATCATAGATTAATCATATTGTGTAAAAACTGGCATTGTGATTCAAATTGCAGATATACAAGGGAATTGTAGACTAAATTAGTGTATTTTCTTCTTTTAGCACGGTTGTATTTTACAAATACCCCCGCTTGTCATAACCCCCAACTAGCGAATTGCTAGTCCCTAGCAATAAAGAGAAAATAAAACAAGCTAAACTAATACTACAATGACTGAACTAAAATTAATTAAACTCAGGTAAACTAAACTAAAATAAAAAGAAAGAAACTACCTAACTCACTTTCGCAGGAATCACGGTTGCATTTAGCAAATGCAACAAGCCGTTAAACCCCTAGGTTCCCGCTAGTGGACGAGTGTTGTCTCGTGAGGGTTTGAAGTGAATGTACCCACAAAATTCTCTGATTTTAAGCTCAAAAAGATATAGAATAACTTGTAAACACTCCCTTCCATACAACTGCAAACTTAGCTCCACAAAACATATCATCCTCATTCAAACCATGAAAGAAATTCACATGTTCTTCATGTCACCAAGATAAAAAAAAATAACATATGCATCACATCCATGTATCTGTGTGTGTGTGTGTGTGTGAAGTTAACAGCTATGCATAGAACCTTATTTAGAGTTGTCTCAACTATCATACTCTCAGAACTTGTAGTTTCAACTCAATTCTCACATGGGTTTACACTCAGTAATGAACATCTCACAGAAACTGGTTTAATAATGATCGCACATGGTGTGAAAACTTTGATAAAAATTGAAAGTGTAGTTACTAATGCTTTCACACCTGACTCAATAAAAGACGAACAATTAGAGTATATAGTCTCAAGAAAGGAATACTACTTACTAGAGGAGCGAAATACCGTGGATAACCCAAATTACACGTTCATATTCAAACTAAGTTGTTAAAAATCATTAAGGCTTTGACTTTTCGGTTTTTTATATAGTAGGGAAGAAATGAGAGGGGTAAGAAATTGCACATCTTCATCATGTGATTGAGTTTAGTAATTTTATTTCACTCCATTCCAACCATCCTCTATTCTCATATATGTATTTTTTTTTTAACCTGGAATGCTCCTTCTTTCCTTTTTTTTATTTTTATCCGGTCCTTCCCACAACTACTCCCTCCTCGTCACATACTTCAATAATTTAATCATATTAGATATGCAATGGGTATGTTGAGGTCAAAGTAAAAGATCAGGGATGTAGATTTTCATAATAGACTTGGCAGTATTTACTAAGTGTGGGGTTAAGAACAATGCATATTCTGGAATGTTGATACAGGTATATGGAAAGGTAAGGAGCAAATAACGATGGCTTAAATCATTTTCCCAACTTCTTAGTTTTAACACTTCAATGTTCATTGAGTTTAGTTGGTAAATCCTGAACATTCTCCTCTAATACGCAGCCAAAATGAAGAATTAAAGACTATTCAACGAATTTAATATGCTTATTCAAGAAAAACCAATTTGAATTTAATGTGATAATCCCCTCAGAATTGAAGATTGGATTCAAAAGCTCACTAAAAGTGACTAATTTCCACTACTTATTCCTTACAGCACAAAAGTTGTATTAACTCTTATTTTAGGTTGTCTTCATAACTATTAACATGTGCATATGGATTTTTGGATACACGAATGGTCAACATATGCATTTATCCTAGTGAAACTAGAAAAACGCGTGAACTTAGTTCATAAAATGGTGAGAATAAAATGGTTGTGTCATTGCTTGATAACAGCTAAATCGAAGTGAGTATTCAAAGTTATTATACTAATCCAATTCAACAATTCCTTAATAATATTTTTTTATATATGTAATTGATTTGCTTTCAAACTGTGGATGTACTAATCGAGATTGTACGAAATGTGCAATATAGTGATCCAGATTGCTAAATATAAACATGTGCAGGTGATTATCTACATCCCACCCCCAACTGAAAATTGTAATGTCCTCATTTGGGATTTTCAAATATAGATAGAGAGATATCACCTGATAAAGTATCGCAATAACCGCAAGCGTAACAATCTATAATGAAGGCATACAAACTCCAAGCAACAAAGATCAAATAAAAATTGAAAAGATAGAGCAAGACATCCATGCATAAAATAGAATTAATCACTGAAATGATAAAAGTATGAAGACAACAGAATAGTGATACAAAAGTCCATAAAAACTAAAGTCCAAAATAAACGAAAAGAGAGAAGCCGTAATAAACAAAATACAATGGACCGCTCCCTCGCACAAGACATACCCTACTCATCCCCTATATAAGATAAAATCACAATCGGTGTGGCAGGATCATCCTCATCCGCACCCTTAGCAATAGTGGGAACCGTCGCCGGGTCACTCACAGTCGGGGCAGCTGGTATAGATAGTAATGGGTCAGCTACGACTGGAGGTGGTGGAAATGATGATGATGGTGCAGAGGGATCAGTAGGTGGTACAGAAGGAGAAGGATCAGGAGTAGGTGGTGCCGCCGATGTAGATGGAGCAGAAAGATCAACTGGTGGAGGTGGAGATGAGGATGAAGGACCAGTAGTGGGTGATGGAGGTGTATGTAAAGACTAGTCGACCCCCATCTGAATCAATATAGCCTCAAGTAGAGTCATCATGCGGTCCATCTTGCCCTCGAGTCTAATCCGGGCCTCTCTCTCCTCTAATAGTAACTCGTGAACAGTAGGGAGAGGCACAGAAGAAGAAGACATTCCCTGGGCGGGAGCCTGAGACCGCTGTCTCAGCTCGAACTGTGCAACCTCAATACGAGGATCAACCTCATCATCAGAATCTCGCTCCTCAACCTCTGTGGGTGTCCCAGAAGCTGTACCCTCTGTATCGGTGCCTCCTCCCCTCTTCCTCTTTGCCCTGACCTTCGCCTTACCCTTTTTATTTCTCTTCTTCTGAGCATCAGAACGGCGGGCCGCCATCTCGCCAAATTGACTAGAGACCTGCAGAATCAAATCTGTGGCCAATAAAACTAGCCCAGCCTGCTCAATGACCCAATGTATAGGCCAAGCACCCTTCAGATGGCGCTTGGCGGCAATGTACCGCGTGGGCTGAACAAAGAAATCAATATAAAGACGAGACATACAGACTCGCTGTCCTGTCCCAATAGCATACAGAGCTCGGGCATACCATGTGGCGAACTTCTCATGATAAGACGTCATAAAAATATAGTTCACCAGCATCAGATGGAGGAGATGATAGTTCTCAGTGAGAAGCTTATCCTCGATGAGAGATACGTCATTCCAAAAATGAACAGTGCCGCCTATGAGCTCTCGAATAATGGTGGCTGCAGGCATCTCTGGGGCTCTTAGTAGGCGAGGATAGAAATAATCTGGCATATCAGGTACCCCCAGAGCAGCAGAAATGGTGGCAGGGTTGAATAGGCTCTCACGCCCGCGGAAGAATGATCTGTATGTGAACGGGGCCGCGGGATCCTTGATCATAGAGGAGCAGGATTCACGAACCCAGTGGATGTTGATCGCTTTGGTCTGGATCAACATATTGTACCATAATGGTATATCTCTGATCCGTCCTAGGAACTGTTGGGTTTGTGCCCTCAAACCATTACTATATGTATTAGACATTAGCATTTTAATATATGGATATCAGCTTTACATTTTATGATGTATGCTTCTTTCATGAGATGATTGTTTAATCCATAAGTATCATAGTAAGTATTTCGTGTGTGTATGAGATACATACAATGAGATACGAATTACTATTCTTTGATACTTAAAGCTTGTAACAGTGGATGATGAGACTGGATATCTCATCAGGTATACACTGTAGCATCATTAACTACCATTGGATGGAGTGATAAATCTCAATCACTAGAGTGTGACTCTTGGTTAGTATGCTAGTGCTTATAGTGCATTGATAGACCTGAGTTTCCTATTGACGCTCAATGCTGTCAACAATCAATAGGAACTCATAACTTGTATAAGGTATGTGTTCTCAATCTTGAGACGATTATGAACACAGACTGTGGATATGACTTCTTTGACTTACCAATCAGTGAGGTCTATAGAAGATCAACACCTGGGTATCTTGGGTATGTCATGTTCATAAGGTTGTGAACATATATTGTCAAGATAGAATCTACCCTCTGATTCAGAGTAAGCATTCCCTTGAGAATGTCACCAAGTCGATTACTGAGTACTGCAGTCTTGTTGATAAGAGTTATCAACATGTTTGGTAATCATGAGAGGTGAATGGGACTCAAGGATTATAAGAAGTAATCATGATTCAGGTTGACAGTAACTGTTTATCCGACTACCTGAATATGATTGCGAATGCTGATGGTAGAGGGACATTAGTACAACATACAAGTCTAGTTATCGCTTTGGATATGTTCTTTTGCGTTGGAGTTCAGTTATCATTTTATAGTGGAGTAAACGTTAACTGATCAGTCGATTAATTTGTTGATCAAAGAGTTTGGTCATGGTAATTAATCAATTGATCTGAGCCAACAATAAAGAGCCTAGGAGGTCCCACTCTTAGCTCCGCTAGGATGCTTGGAAAGGCAAATGAGGATGTTGTCAAGACAGGTTCGATCGATCGAAGCCACTTCGATCGCTCGAGATCTAGGTCGGTTCTGGGAATCTATAAATAGGGCAGCTGCGTTCTGAAAAAAGAAGGTTCGTCGTTTTGAACATCAGAAGCTGCAGAAACTATTTTGGAGCCCCAAAACCTTCTGTATCCTCTCCATTAGGGTTCCCACCAACCCTAGCCCTTCCTGCGAGCATCCATAGGAGTCATAAGAGTGAAGACCATCTAGTGGAGGCTGCTGGAAGTCAGAGATTTCAGAATTGGGTTCAAGACAGTAAGGTATAATTCTTGTCCCCTCTTGTGCGCATCTATAGAGTTGATGGGTAGTAGATCTGGGCTACCATGAAGTTTTCATAACTTGACTTTTCCGCTGCATGTTTAAACTTTGAAATTAAATCGGTTTTTCCATCAATTGGTATCAGAGCCACTCTCGTTTGGATCTATAGATGCGTTTTTTGGAACACTATTTTGATTTGCATGTTGATTTTAGAACTATTTTCGAAACTGCATCGTCACAGATCTGTTTCTGCAGTGTTATCACAGCAGAGTACAAATCTGTGATTGCAAGGGATGCAAGGCGGGTTCAATCGATCGAACATGTTTCGATCGATCGAACATTCTCTGTACTCAAGCGATCGAACAGGTCTCGATCGATCGAAACCTTCTGGTGTTCGATCGATCGAATAGAGTTCGATCGATCAAAACAGACTCTTTGTCAGGATCTTTGTTTCACAGTTTTAAAGAGTTTTTGAAATTAAATACTTTAATTTTAAAATATTCTGTAAAATTTTCAAATCATTCTGTGAAACAGAATGTTCAAGCGATTGAACAGTGTTCAATCGATCGAAGGTTCGAGCGATCGAACGGTCTTCGATCGATCGAACTATGACAGAGAAGTAAGATGCTATTTTAAGTTCTAATTCAGTATGTAAAGAGTTTATATACTGTGTGAATCAATTAAGTGTTTCAATAGTTACATATATTTGTTATGTATGTATGGATGCGTGTACGACTAACCCTTTTATAGCTAGATTAGTCGCTATCTCCCATGGCACCAAATCATTTGAATATTTGTATTTAAATTGTTTGAGATTGGTGCATGTTGTAATTTAAGTTTGGTTTGGTTTTAAGGCATATGTAAAGGGCGCTGCGACTTCAATCCTACGAAAAGGAAAGTCGCACCGGTTTCCCTAGCCTCTTATTTTGTTGTTATTTCTATTTCTAGATAAATTGTAAACTTCGAAAGAAGCATAGGAAAAATGTAATAGAATTAGAAAATCCATGAAGATGGAGCAAGGAGCCGTTATCCATGAAGATGGAACTAGAGGCGATCAAACCAAAAGGAGGTTCTATAGAGATAGAGCCATGGGAGATAGAGGCATTGTTTGAATGCCTATATTTCATTTTAGTTTTTTGTTTTATGTGCTTGGTTTGTGATTGGCGTATAATACATTGTTGCATGCACGCAAAACAAGTTTTCTAAAATAAAATTCAAAAACTATTTTAACGCATTAGTAAACATTGGATGTTTATGGGTAATGTATACAAACAATTTTTTTCTAAAAAGCAAAATCCTTAATTTACCAAATCTAGTGGGAGAGGGTCTTATTTATTGACACCCACGATCTTCCATTAACGGTTCACTGTGAGATGAGTAGTGCATTCTGTGTCACCTCGTCAGGGGTGATCATTCCATACAGAGGGTGCATTACTTATTGGTTACTAGATGTGAACTTCTTTTGATAGGATCAATCAGACGTGTTAGAGGGTGACCACCACACAGAGGCGCTACTTGAGACGGTTGTGATTGGATCTTAGTTAATGGTACACACTAGCTAAGCTATGGATAATGGATCCCACACGGGGCATTGTTCAGAAACTTAGAGATCAAAAGGGATCGGGAGTCATAACTTGTTTTTGCAAGAGTTGTATAGCGGACAAGTCTTGATTAATCGAAAAATAGAAAATTGACCACCACACGGAGGCTTTATTCTTTTGTTTCGATATTCCGGCGACTTTGTTTTAAAATAAGAGTTTTTAAGGATTCTTTTATTTCAAACTGTCAAATCCTGATATCCATATTTATTTTGTTTGTTTGATTTTCAGTAATCATAATGTCTGGATCTGCATTTAGTCTACTTGCCACCATACTCACTCAAAACAAGTTAACTGGAAACAACTACACTGAATGGAAACGTAACCTTGACATCGTGTTAACTTCGGAGGATCACATATATGTCCTCACCACCCCAAGCCCTGAAGAACCCACGGCAAATGCTTCGGCAGCTGCCAGACGCGAGTTCGACAAATGGAAGAAGTCGAATGGAATGGCTCGTTGCTATATTCTGGCCTCAATGGCTGGTGTGTTGCAACACCAATTCCAATCGAATGATTCTGCCAGTGACATTATCACATCCCTAAAAAAGATGTTTGGGGAGCATGGCAGGCCTACCAGGCAGGTAGCCATGCAAAAGATAATGAGTGCAAAGATGTCGGAAGGGACTCCAGTCAAGGAACATGTTTTAAAAATGATTGGTTATTTAAACGAGCTGGAGACCCTAGGTGCCAACATCGATGCACAGACCCAAGTTGATATGATCCTCAATTCGCTGTCGCCTTCATTCGCTCAATTTAAACTTAACTATAATATGAATCAAATGAATTTTTCAATGAGCGAATTGATGAGTTCTCTTTTGGCAGCGGAAGGGGTGATCAAACATGGGGTCAACGTTTTGAACGTTGAGAAAAGCGCTTCCTCTTCCCGATCTACACCGAAAGGAAAGAAAGGGAAGAAGAAGGCTGGTACTGGTGGTTCAAGTGTTGGACCAGTTCCTAAGATTGCAAAATCTAAGGAAAAAGGTAAGGGCAAAGGGAAGGTGGGTGGCCAAGGCAAAGGAAAGTGTTTCCAATGCAGTGAGAAGGGCCACTGGAAGAGGAACTGTCCAGAATTCTTAGCTACAAGAGTTCAAGGTATGATTGAATCACATGTGATTAAAGTAAGTTTTATTACGGATACTTCAAACACTTGGTGCATTGATTCTGGTGCGACTAACCATATCTGTAATTCATTGCAGGGGTTCAGATCAACCAAGAGATGCAGTGATGGGGAAATCGTACTTACTCTAGGTTCTAGCGCAACCGTTTCTGCGGTTGCTATAGGAGTCGTAGTTTTAGAATTTCTAGACAATAAAGTTTTGATTTTATCAGATGTACTTTACGTCCCTTCAATGAGACGTAATTTAATTTTAGTTTCTAATTTATCGAATAATGGTTATTCTTTTCATTTTGGAACTGAAGTTGTGATTAAAAGAAATAGTTCTTTTATATGTTCTGGTGTTAAATCAAATGGTTTGTATGTGATTACTCCCAATATTTCTAAAGATTCTTGCTTGGAACTTAATAACTCAATGGTAACTATACCATCTAAAAGAAAAGAACCTTCCACTAATCCAACAAGGCTTTGGCACATGAGGCTTGGCCATATCAATCTAAATAGGATTGGCAGACTAGTCAAAGAGGGGATCTTAGGCGATTTGGTTCTCGAACCAATGGAAGTCTGTGAGTCTTGTTTAGAGGGGAAGATGACCAAAAGGCCCTTTCCCGCAAAGGGCAATAGGACCAATGCATTGTTGGAATTAGTTCATACTGATGTGTGTGGACCAATAAATATTAGAGCAAGGGGTGGTTATGAGTATTTCATAACATTTACCGATGACCACTCTAGGTATGGATATGTGTACCTAATGCAGCACAAGTCTGAAGCCTTTGAAAAGTTCAAAGAGTTTAGGGCTGAAGTGGAGAAGCAATTGGGTACACATATCAAGGCCATTCGATCTGATCGAGGTGGCGAGTACCTCTCTAATGAGTTTATTGATCACCTCGTACAGAATGGGATTCTGTCACAGTTGACTGCACCTGGTACGCCTCAGCAGAACGGTGTAGCGGAGAGAAGGAATCGGACTCTTTTAGACATGACTAGGTCGATGATGAGTTATTCTGAGTTGCCATTATTCCTTTGGGGTTATGCTTTGGAAACCGCTGCTTACATACTAAATCTAGTACCAAGTAAATCTATTCCCAGGACACCACGGGAGATGTGGATTGGGCGTAAGCCTTCTTTGCAACATCTCCGGATATGGGGGTGTCCGGCACATGTGCTGAAAGGAAAGATGAGCAAGTTGGATTCTAGATCGGAAGTATGTTATTTTGTGGGGTATCCAAAGGGTACTTATGGATGGTATTTTTATGATCCAAGAGAACAGAAAGTGTTTGTTAGTACAAATGTTGTTTTCTTAGAGGATGATTATATCATGAACCATAAACCTAAGGGAAGGATAGATCTGAGAGAAATAGAAGGAGAACCCTCAGTCCAACCCGCAGTTGATAACGATGTAAATCAAGAAAATACCACTTCTTCACCCATTTCTGCACCGGTACCTCGTCGTAGTAGGAGGATTATCAGCCAGCCTGATAGATACATGTTCTTAGGAGAAGTTTTTGAAGCTGTTTCCATAGAATCTGAATCTGATCCTGCCACATACGAAGAGGCAATGGCTGATGTTGATTCAGAACATTGGGTTAAAGCTATGAAGGCTGAATTAGAATCTATCGATTCTAATCAGGTCTGGGATCTTGTAGAACTTCCAGCCAATATTAAACCCATTGGTTGTAAGTGGGTCTACAAGAGGAAAAGAGGATCTGATGGAAGGGTTGAGACCTTTAAGGCTAGGCTTGTAGCGAAAGGTTATACTCAGAGGGAGGGCATTGACTATGAGGAAACCTTCTCACCGGTAGCCATGCTCAAGTCCATCAGAATACTCTTATCCATTGCTGCATGCCTAGATTATGAGATCTGGCAGATGGACGTCAAGACTGCATTCTTAAATGGTAATCTTGAGGAGGACATCTATATGCAGCAACCAGAAGGGTTCATAGCTAGTCGGAAAGGTAACTTGGTATGCAAGCTGTAAAAGTCCATTTATGGGCTTAAGCAGGCATCCAGGAGTTGGAACATCCGATTTGACCAAGTGGTCAAGTCGTTTGGTTTCATACAGAATCTGGATGAACCTTGTGTATACAAGAAGTGTGAAGGGAATGTGGTGGCTTTTCTTGTGCTTTACGTTGACGACATTCTACTCATTGGAAATGATGTAGCGACATTGTCAACGGTCAAGGTTTGGCTAGCTAGTACTTTCGATATGAAAGATCTAGGAGAGGCGAGCTATATTCTAGGGATAAAGCTCTTTCGGGATCGCAAGCGAAAGATAATGGGATTGTCTCAAGCTGGTTATATCGATAAGGTGCTAACTAAGTTTTCAATGGATAATTCGAAGAAAGGTTTGTTACCTTTCAGGCATGGTTTAGCGTTCTCCAAGGACCAGTGTCCAAAGACACAGGAGGAGAGGAATCGCATGACAGGAGTTCCCTATGCTTCAGCAGTGGGAAGTCTTATGTATGCGATGTTATGCACTAGACCAGATATTTGCTTTGCCGTTGGTATGGTTAGCAGATATCAGTCGAATCCAGGTCCAGAGCACTGGACAGCCGTCAAGCACATTCTTAAGTACTTGAGAAGGACTAAAGATTACATGCTTATGTACGGTGGTAGTGAGTTAATTCCAGTAGGATACACTGACTCAGATTTTATGTCAGATAAAGATTCGAGGAAGTCGACGTCCGGTCATCTCTTTACCTTGGGAGGTGGTACTGTCAGTTGGAGGAGCATTAAGCAGAAATGCATTACAGACTCAACTACAAAAGCTGAGTATGTGGCTGCTTGTGAAGCCGCAAAGGAAGCTGTTTGGCTCAAGAAGTTCCTCATGGAACTCGAGGTGGTACTAGCGTCGCTGTCGCCTATTACGCTTTATTGTGATAATAGTGGGGCAGTGGCTCAGTCCAAGGAGCCAAGGAACCACGGAAAGGGAAAGCACGTAGAGCGGAAATATCATCTTATCCGAGATATTGTTCAACGTGGAGATGTGACTGTCACCAAGATTGCCACCGCTGACAATCTTGCTGATCCGTTTACAAAGGCCTTGCCACAGAAGGTCTTTGATCGTCATCTAGATAGTCTAGGTCTCAGATGTAATCCTGTATGGTTATGAGTGCAAGTGGGAGTTTGTTGGGTTTGTGCCCTCAAACCATTACTATATGTATTAGACATTAGCATTTTAATATATGGATATCAGCTTTACATTTTATGATGTATGCTTCTTTCATGAGATGATTGTTTAATCCATAAGTATCATAGTAAGTATTTCGTGTGTGTATGAGATATATACAATGAGATACGAATTACTATTCTTTGATACTTAAAGCTTGTCATAGTGGATGATGAGACTGGATATCTCATCAGGTATACACTCTAGCATCATTAACTACCATTGGATGGAGTGATAAATCTCAATCATTAGAGTGTGACTCTTGGTTAGTATGCTAGTGCTTATAGTGCATTGATGAACCTGAGTTTCCTATTGACGCTCAATGCTATCAACAGTCAATAGGAACTCATAACTTGTATAAGGTATGTGTTCTCAATCTTGAGATGATTATGAACACAGACTGTGGATATGACTGCTTTGACTTACCAATCAGTGAGGTCTATAGAAGATCAACACCTGGGTATCTTGGGTATGTCATGTTCATAGGGTTGTGAACATATATTGTCAAGATAGAATCTACCCTCTGATTCAGAGTAAGCATTCCCTTGAGAATGTCACCAAGTCGATTACTGAGTACTGCAGTCTTGTTGATAAGAGTTATCAACATGTTTGGTAATCATGAGAAGTGAATGGGACTCAAGGATTATAAGAAGTAATCATGATTCAGGTTGACAGTAACTGTTTATCCGACTACCTGAATATGATTGCGAATGCTGATGGTAGAGGGACATTAGTACAACATACAAGTCTAGTTATCGCTTCGAACATGTTCTTTTGCGTTAGAGTTCAGTTATCGTTTTATAGTGGAGTAAACGTTAACTGACCAGTCGATTAATTTGCTGATCAAAGAGTTTGGTCATGGGAATTAATCAATTGATCTGAGCCAACAATAAAGAGCCTAGGAGGTCCCACTCTTAGCTCCGCTAGGATGCTTGGAAAGGCAAATGAGGATGTTGTCAAGACAGGTTCGATCGATCGAAGTTGTTTCGATCAATTGAAGTCTAGACAGGTTCAATCGATTGAAGATGGTTCGATCGATCGAATGTTCGATCGATCGAAGCCACTTCGATCGCTCGAGATCTAGGTCGGTTCTGGGAATCTATAAATAGGGCAGCTGCGTTCTGAAAAAAGAAGGTTCGTCGTTTTGAACGTCAGAAGCTGCAGAAACTATTTTGGAGCCCCAAAACCTTCTGTATCCTCTCCATTAGGGTTCCCACCAACCCTAGCCCTTCCTGCGAGCATCCATAGGAGTCATAAGAGTGAAGACCATCTACTGGAGGCTGCTGGAAGTCAGAGATTTCAGAATTGGGTTCAAGACAGTAAGGTATAATTCTTGTCCCCTCTTGTGCGCATCTATAGAGTTGATGGGTAGTAGATCTGGGCTACCATTAAGTTTTCATAACTTGACTTTTCCGCTGCGTGTTTAAACTTTGAAATTAAATCGGTTTTTCCATCAGGAACCACGGAGCTAAAAGCCATACGGACTCCAGTGGCCGCTCCAACATGACCTTACGCGTCTGAAACCACCGAGTAAACCATACTCGTTCCTCTTTATTTCAGAGCCCGTGAGCTGGTACAGAGTCGGGTATAGTGAGGTAAAGTGGCTTGGACTTATGATACCCTATGATAGGGTTCATTGCAAAAACCTGAAATGGAAGAAAAATAAGAAAACAAATCAAAACAGGGAAGAAGGAAAAAGAAACTGCCACTGCTTATGTTCGAGCAATTGAGAAATGTTCGATCGATTGAGGAGGTACCAAGTTTGATCGCTCGAGCCTAGTTTGATCGATTGAAAAGAGACTGGGTTCGATCGCTCGAGCCCAGTTCGATCAATCGAACATAGCGAAACAGCATTGACACGAAACAAGAATGGAAATGGAAAGAAAACAAGGAATATATAACAAAAACTAATACCAATTGATCTCAGGACCAATGGGGGGTGGCAACCCCACAAGAATTTGAAGAAAATGGAAAAGAGGGGGTCTCGGGCCATACCTCGTGTGTATGTGCAGAGAGGGGATGAGGGTGATGATGATGATGACCAGCGGGATCCGGTGTTCCTCAAATGACTGAATTGATGAAGGGAGGGCAAGAATCGCCCTCGTTTATGTTCTGTCTCCGAGCGCTTGACGAGATGAGAGTGATGATGAAACTGAGAAGGTGTGTGAAAGACACCTCATTTAAATACAAGTCTCGATCGATCGAGAACGTTCAATCGATCGAACCTTCAATCGATTGAGACTTGTAGAAGCGCTTGAGGATGGGACGCCCTCGATTGATCGAGATGAGGTCGATCGATCGAATCCAGAAATTTTAAAATATCACTGAATGGAGAAATTATAGACCCCCATCTAACAAACATTGGTCAGGACATACAGGAAAAATGATAGAACAGTTCATTGACAGGACATGTAAGCCAGACATCATCATTAACAAGGTAAAATGTTGCAAATTTTATAAATAGAATTATTTAATAGCATCCATATTGCAAAATTGTTGCTCCCACAATGGTACCTAAGACCTTATTAATAAAGAAAAACTACGCAAATAAACTGAAACTAATAAAACTTTCTCTAGGATTACACTCCAATTGATAAAAGAAAACCCAAATGACATAAAACAATTGAAGTGAGACACTACTCTTCAAGCATGAAAATATCTTCTTCCACCATTTCTTCTTTCTCCGCCAAATCTTCAAATGTGGAGTCTAAACTTGATGATTCCCTTTCCCAGAATAGTTGGAAAGTAGCCAGGACATCATCGAGCAAGTCTGAACTCTCCAAGGGATTGATTGCATAGGCAAGAGGTGAGCCGGATGGAGACAAAGATATCGGAGTGTAATTTCTCAACTGACCTTCCTTTTGTGGCGGAGTACCCAAGAATCCTACGTACAGTCCAAAACCATGAAATAATTGATGTGGAAGGAATAATGGCGGTAACATCGGATTCATAGTGAAAACCCTGACAAAGGAAACCAAAAGAGAACAAACAAGAAAGAACAAAATTAAAAGAAAACAAACGAAATAACTAAAGGAAAGGAATAAACAAAGCACGATGAAAAGAAAAAGAAAGACATGTGACCAAGAATTAACCTCACTATTGGCGTGAAACAACCATGTGCATTAGCAGGTAGAGGGCATTGAAGCCGAAACAACAAATAACTCATGTGCACATAAATGTAGGGAACCAATTCAATGACAAGGAAGTCATCAACATACGTGAATACAGCATTATGGCGTTCGGGCACCACATCCTATAAATCTTCTTCTTCCCATGGTTCCCACATTGAATCATTTTCCCATTGTTCTAAAAGGGCATCATCGACTTCCTAAACAAAGTACCCTTCAGGTTCTCCCTCCTCGTCAGGAAATTCCATGTGCTCGAAAGGATTAATTTAGAGAAGTGCAGGATCGTAAGGGATGTACCCTTGGGTTAAGTCAATGACATCGTCTGCTCCGGGCCCTTGATAAGGAGAGAGACAGAAAGTAATCTCCACAGTAGTCCATAGAGGATTAGGATATTCGGAGTCAGCCCATGACCCTATCGAATGGACGTCATCATCCCTCATATTTTGACAGCCGGCAGGGGAGAGATAGATGATAGCAGATTAGCATCGAAGACACACTCAAAAAAAAACTGATACACATGAAATAAAAACAAAGTGTAGTAAAGGAAAGAAATATAACAACAATAAATGGATATGCCTTAGTGTTTTAGGGGGAAGGATAGTTAGGCTCATCTAGCTCGATGTGCTCAGCTTCTGGTAGGAAGTTTTCCAAGAACGGTTTTAACCGTTGGCCATTAACCTTGAAACACTCGTCAATCTTTGGATTGATGAGCTTGACGGCCCCATGTAGAAACACGGATTTGACAAGGAATGGACCTGTCCACCGGGATCAGAGCTTACCTGGAAAAAGGTGGAGGTGAGAGTCGTACAGCAAGACTTTCTGCCCCGGCTCGAATGATTTGCAAAAAATCGTTCTATCATGATGAGCTTTTAACCTTTCCTTGTGTAGTTTAGCATTGTCATATACATCTCTACGTATTTCTTTCAGTTCAGCTAACTGGAGTTTCCGAAAATGACCTCCTTCTTTCATGTCAAAGTTTAATGAGTGTGTCGCCCAATATGCTTTGTGCTCGATTTTGACAGGGAGGTGACATGCTTTGCCGTACACTAACCTATATGGAGACATCCCTAGGTTTGTCTTATAAGCTGTACGGTATGCCCATAGAGCATCTGTCAGTTTATATGCCCAGTCCTTTCTATTGAAACTAACCGTCTTTTCGAGTAGTTTGAGGGTGGTAGGCTAGAGCAATCTTGTGGTTCACCCTATATTTCTTGAGAAGTGACTCCAAAGGCATGTTGCAGAAATGCTTGCCTTGGTCATTTATTAATGCTTTCGGGGTTCTGAAACGCGACAGAATATTTTCCTTAAGGAAGGACATTACTATTTTGTGGTCATTGCGTCTCGTCGGTATCGCTTCCACCCATTTTGATACATACTCCACAGTTAGGAGTATGTATTCACAGTTATTTGATTTTGGAAACGGGCCCATGAAGTCTATGCCCCAAGAATCGAATATTTCAATTGTGATGATGGGAGTTAAGGGCATAGAATTCCTTTTTGAAATTGTGCCTAGCTTTTGACAGCGTTGGCATGATTTGCAAAACGAGTAGGCATCCTTAAACATGGTGGGCCAATAGAAACCGCTGTGTAGTACTTTTTGTGTGATCTTTTGCGAATCAAAATGGCCTCCACAGGCTTCAGAATGACATGAGGCTAAAATCACGGTTATATCCTCATTTGGGATGCAACGTCTGATGACCTGATCAGCACAATACTTAAATAAGTAAGGGTCATCGAAAAAGAAATGACGTGCAAACGAGAGGAACCGTTTCCTATCTTGATGGCTCAGAGTCTCTCCTGTAACAAGATAGTTTATTATATCTGTATACCAAGGTAGACTGGAAACCGCTATCAGTTGCTCATCTGGGAATTCATCTTTAATTGGTATGGGTTTAGTGTTGTCAGTAAATGTCAACCGAGACAAATGGTCGGCGACCACATTCTCTAATCCTTTTTTATCCTTGATTGTGATATCAAATTCTTGGAGTAGGAGTATCCAACGGATAAGCCTTTGCTTTGCGTCTTTCTTAGATAGCAGTTACTTGAGGGCCGAGTGGTCTGTAAAACAGACGATTGGGGACCCTATCAGATATGACCTGAATTTATCTAGAGCTATTGACAGTAGCTCTTTTTCGGTAGTCGTATAGTTCATTTGAGCTTCATTAAGTGTTCAGCTGGCATAGTATATTACATAGGGCTTATTATCCTTCCTTTGTCCTAGGACTGCACCAATGGCATAATCACTAGCATCGCACATCAGTTCAAATGGCAAACTCCAATCGGGTGCCTGTATTATTGGTACAGAGGTCAGGTGCTCCTTTAGCGTGTCAAAAGATGTTTGAGAGTTATCTAACCACTCGAAAGGTGTCTTTGACTAAGAGTTGAGAAAGTGGTCAGGAGATCGCACTAAAGTTTTAGATAAAGCAGTGATAAAATCTCGCGTGTCCCAGAAAAGAGTGGATATCTTTAACTGTACGGGGGACAGGTAGGTTCAAGATTATATCAATTTTTGCTTTATCAACTTGGATACCCTTATCAGAAATAATGTAGCTGAGGACAATTCCCTTGGTCACCATGAAGTGACACTTTTCCCAGTTTAATTCTAGGTGTTTGTCCTCGCATCTCGCTAACACTTTCTCAAGGTTTTCCAGGCAGTTATCAAAACTATGACCAAACACTGAGAAGCCGTCCAGGAAAACCCCAAGTATTTGTTCAGCCATATCACTGAATATGCTCAACATGCACCGCTGAAAGGTAGCAGGTGCGTTACATAAGCTGAAGGGCATACGATGATAGGCGAATGTACCGAACGGACAAGTGAAGGTCGTTTTCTCCTGATCTTCAGGAGCACTTTTGATTTGATTATAGCCACTATATCCGTCCAAGAAACAATAATATTTATGACCCGCCACTCGCTTTAGCATTTGATCCATGAATGGTAATGGAAAGTGGTCTTTCCGGGTCATATTATTCAATTTTCGATAATCAATACACATCCGCCATCCGGTGGGGACGCGTGTTGGTACCAATTCTCCGTCTTTGTTTGGGATTACTGTTATCCCCGCCTTTTTGGGCACCACTTGGGTTGGACTAACCCAAGGGCTATCAGAAATAGGATATATAATCCCAACATCAAGTATTTTTAACACTTCCTTTTTAACTACCTCTTGCATGTTGGGATTCAAACGCCTTTGTATTTGTCGTGAAGGCTTAGCGTCTTCCTCCAAGTATATTTTATGAGTGCACACGGATGGGCTTATGCCTTTGAGGTTGGCAATCGTCCATCCTAACTCTCCCTTATGTTGTTTTAACAGTTGGATTAACTTACCCTCTTGTTCAGGATTTAATGTAGATGAAATTATGACAGGGTAAGTCTTTTCAATTCCTTGGAAGGCATATTTGAACTCTATTGGAAGCTCCTTTAACTCTAGATCAGGAAACTAAAAATTGGAAGGCATGACCAGTCTTGTTTTTGGAGGTAGTGGTTCATATGGTGTTACCCATATGCATTCAGCTCTGCCCTCCTCTTTCGTCTCCATCATGAGGCAAGTGTGATTTAAAGCAGCATCCAATGGGGTAGAATCATTAGGTTGATAGATAGCATCAAATTGTGACATAACTACCTCCAAGGGATCTTTGTAATCTACAAAATCAGACTCGTCTTCGATGACCATTTCAATATAATTTATTTATTCCTCATCCTCGTATTCTTCAGGTTGGGGATTTGAAAAAATCTTGACATTTAGAGTCATGTTCCTGAATACGATGGTCATAATACCACTTCTTATTTTGATTGTGGCATCTATGGTATTGAGGAATGGACGTCCAAATATCACCGGGATTTGTGAACATGGATTAGACACAGGTTCAGTGTCCAAAATCACAAAATCGACCGGGAAGACAAATGAATCTATCTACACCAGAACGTCCTCCAGTATTCCTCTAGGGTATTTAACTGACCTGTCTTCCAGTTGTAACGCAACTCGGGTAGGTTTAAGTTCACCCAACCCTAATTATTTATAGACTGAGTATGGCAGCAGGTTTACGCTTGCTCCTAAATCAAGGAGTGCATTGTCTATCCTTTGGTTCCCAATTCAGCAAGAGACAGTTGGGGTACCGGGGTCTTTGAGTTTCGGAGGCAATTCATTTTGGATGATTACGCTTGCTTGACAAGCGACATAGGCGTGTTTCTTTACACTTTGCCTCTTTTTGATCGTGCATAAGTCTTTAAGGTACTTAGCATAGGCCGGCACTTGGTTGTTTGCATCAAGGAGTGGGAGATTGATTTTGACTTGTTTAAACAACTCCAAAAACTCCTAATTCTTTGCATCGTTTTTAGGTTTCTTAAGCCTTTGAGGGTACGGTGCAGGAAAAGGGCATTTTGGTAATTCGTCAATGACAGACTCCTTTCCGGGCCTTCTCTTAACTTCTTCTACTTCTTTAGGAGTGTCATCATTTGATTCTAATGGTTTGTCATCAGTGAACGACTCTTCTTCCTGAGTGGATGGTTTGGTTTTATTTACCACTTCATCCTCTTCATACTCTTCATAGGTAGAGAAGGGTAAATTGCACCCTATAATCTTGCCGCTTCTCAGAGTAGTTACGGCTTTTGCTTGTTCGTGATTAGTGGGACCATTGTTGTATCCCTTAGGATTTTGAAGTGGTTGAGCAGGAAACATTCCACTCGACCCCTCTTGTCGTGCGTCAATTCTCTCTAATGTTGCGGACATTTTACTCATCATTTGAATTAACTATTGTGTTAAATTTGCATTAGAGCTTAGATCTTCCTCTTGCACCTTTTTGTGCGGTGGCACGTAGATATTTGATTGCAGATTATTAGAGGGTTGGGCATGGTTATAGTTATTTGATCTATTTTGGTTGAATGGCTGGGACTGCCTATTGTATTGCCCTTGATAGTGATTATTGTTATTGTAGGGCTGTTGTTGATATTGATTTTGGGTCCCAGCATCATTTTTCCAATCAAACCCGGGGTGATTCCATCGATTGTTATTTTGAACGTTGTTATTGTTACAGGAATTCCCCGCCCCCTATACCCATGCATGGCATTCATTTCCATGGGGGTTGTTCTTAAAAGTATGGCACATTGGGACAGTATTGATTGGTGTGTCCCAACATGTTGCATGTGCCGCATGGTTCTTCAGGTAAAACCTGCTTAGAACTCTCTCCTTTCATTGCCAACTCTTCTACCTTCTTAACGAGTTCTTCATATTTACTCATTAGATGATCCTCACTTTTTAATTGGTATAGACTCTTCTCCTCTACACAAGATATATGTGAGCGTGGGACATCTTCCGATTTGGACCATTCGTGGGCATGTTCAGCTAGCCACTCGAAGTGAGCTTCTGCTTCTTCAGTGTTTTTGTGAAGAAATGGCCCTGAACTCATGGTTTCGACAAACTTTTTAGTTTCACCATTCAACCCTTCGTAAAAGTAGCTTATGATTCGCCACTTCTCATACCCGTGATGTGGGCATGAGAGAAGCAAATCCTTGAAACACTCCCAAGTTTGAGTGAAGGTTTCATTGCTGTTTTGTTTATAAGAGTTAATTTGTCGTTTAAGTTCAGTGGTCATGCGCGGTGGAAAGAATTTCTTTAAGAACGCAGTGTTCATCGCATGCCAGGTGTAAATCGAATTTGGCTTCAAAGTGAGTAGCCACGCTTTTGCTTTATCTTTCAAAGTGAAAGGAAATAGCATTAGACATGTCACATCTACAGGGCAATTTTGTGAGAATGTTTTACAAACATCCTCGAAGTCCTTGACGTGTAGATATGCCTTCTCGCTATCCATTCCATGGAAGGTTGGAAGGAGTTGAATCATTCTGTTGTGAAAATGAAATTTGCCAGCATGAGGTGGAATGAGAATACAAGAAGGTGTAGGTGCATGTTCAGGTGTCATGAGACCGTACAAAGGACGAAGCGAATCATCAATTGGTACAACCACATTCTCACCATTTTCACTTTGATTGTCGGCCATTGAATCGGTAGGTGTGGCTACGGGATTAATAGAATCAGAGGAATCGACTAAGTAGAATGGATTTCCGTAGATTCCTTCAATGGAATTATCGGACATAAAAGGAAAGATCCTACGTAGTTTTAATCTAAAGAATAAAAGACAAAAGAAAATAGAAAGAGATAAGAATAGATTGAGGTAATCTAAGCGTTTTAAGCGTTAGCTTGTCGCTTTCCCCAACAGTGGCACCAAAAACTTGACACGGCTAAAATTTTGGTGTGCTCTTATTTGCTATACCCAAGTGTAGGTAATCGTGCAAGTAGTAATCTGGTTAAGACCAGGTTAATCCCACAGGGAAGGTGATAAACTAAATACTTAGATTAAACTCTAAAGGAAAAGAAAAAAAATATATATGAAAGGTTGCAGAACACGAAGTTCCACGAATTATCTACTAAAATTAAAGCAACTAAAGTAAATTAAACTAATTATTAACTAATTAACTAAAGCGATGTTTTAAAACGTGTTTTTCTTAATAAAAGGAAATGTTGGGATTACACGAATCCACCGCGACCTAGCCATCTACCATGCAATTACATTAAAGCTCAATGGATCACATTTTCTACAGTATTCCGTATTTTTCTTAGAATAAAGAATCCATAGTCCTTTCATGGCCGGGACTATATCATCACAGTTAATTTGAAACATATAAAAGCGGTTTAAAACAATAGTTAAGACTCGCACTGACAATGGTGTTAGCATTGAAGGTGGTTTGCAAAAGATATTAGAGAAAAATGCCTTAAGGCCTTAAGTTCAGACACTGTTTTGACAAACTGAGCATTTAGTGACAGTTTGATAACAAATCTCTAAAGCAAAAAGTCTAAGAATACTGCATAAAATGTTCTCAAGAATTAGAGAGTTCGATCGATCGACGCGCTTTCGATCAATTGAATATCTTCATCTCTCGATCGATCTAAATGTCTTCGATCGCTCGACAATGTCTCTGGTCCGATTGATCGAACGTACTTCAATGGATCAAACACAGAGTGTCTTATATTTGTTTTTAATGTAAAGGTCCATTAAAGTTTTGTTTGATTGCATTTTAAATATAAAATCTATAAAAACTAATGATTTAACAAGAATCTAACATGCAATCCTACGATTCTAGCAGATTACCCTACAATAAACAGCAAATAGAATGTAAGCAAAATAGTACAAAGTAACCTGGAATGACGAACTTGTATTAGAATTAAGAGAATCTAAACCGAACAATGGAAATCCTTGATAAAACCTACAAAAAAACCAAGAAGAAACTCTCTACTCTCTATAAACTGAAAAAAAATTTATGAAGTGGCCTCCTCTTGGACGTATACAATATGACTACATGTACATAAACCTAAGGCTAGGGTTAAAATCCCATTTCTGTTGCGTGCGCGTAATTTCTGATGAAAGCCATGTTCGATCGATCGAGCATCCCTCGATCGATTGAACTTCTGGGATCTTCGAGCACTTGAACTTATTCGATCGATCAAAACCTCGATCGCTCGAAACCTCCTTTTCATGTTTGAATTGTCTTTATTAAAACCAAACACTTCCTTTTTATCTTGCTCATTCAGTTCCTCACACAGCAATAGTAATCTGCACAAATAACCACTAAAACAATACCACTTATCATAGATTAATCATATTGTGTAAAAACTGGCATTGTAATTCAAATTACAGATATACAAGGGAATTGTAGACTAAATCAGTGCATTTTCTTCTTTTAGCGCGGTTGTATTTTATAAATACCCCCGCTTGTCAATGATTCTATGACATCTCGCGCGCGTGACCAGCGTGAGCGAGGGGTCGCGCGAGCCGCCTGCACGTGTGACCAAGCTATTTTCAAAAACTATTTTTAAAATGGTCACGTGGACTTACTGAACACATTCTGCGTGAGCTGCCCGCGCGCGTGACCTCAGGTAGTTTAGTAAAATCTCTTATTTTCTTATACTTGAATCAGAAATGAGCTAAGGGACCTTGTACCCTAAGCTTTAAGAGTTGTACCTCACTTTAATAGTAGTTATACTTATGCTTAGAGATGTTGTACCTCACTGATATACGCGCATTATTACATATCAAGATTTGTAACAGATTGAGCAGTTTCGGTTTCTGTTCTGATTAATTATTCAGTCTATCCTCGGTGAACGGTAGCTCTGTATAAACCTCAATAAAGTTGTATAGCATGTTTAACAGTGTACTTACATTTTTGTATGAATTGATATGTCTTATGTGTTTACTTGGGTGATTTCAGCATGTCTATTGTTGCTTTAAATTGATAGCATGTCTTAATAATCTATCTTATGAAATATTGAATATGTCATGATGCTTAGAGCTCGCATATGTCATAGCATTTCATAGGCATGAGCATGAACACGAAAATCATGAAAATGATTTTGGGATGAAAGACCTTAGAGGCTTTTAATTTTTAAAAAGGGAAGACCTTAGAGGCTTCTTGATTTTGAAAAGGGAAGACCTTAGAGGCTTCCATACATAAAACCCTCTAGAAGGGATTTTGTTTTGAAAAGTTAAAAATCCTGTATTTGTGGGTAGGCGTGTGAGATGGGTACCACTAGGAACTCAAATTGCGGGATGTGCTGCAAGAAACCCCCATAACATTGAAGGCTATGCCTCCATGTAATTCAAAAGGCTCAAAGTCTCGCACGTTTGAGGCTAGGCCTACGTGGTCCGGGTAATGATATTGACGATCGAGGGTGAGTGTTTGAAAAGACATGAAAATGGTTTTCATGCATGACATTGTTAGGGATATATACTAAAAGCCATGCTTTATGTAGTTGATTTATTATTCATTTAATAAAATCAGTTAATCCATTTTTTTTATGAGAATCTGTGTAGGCAATGTTTGTATTATATTATTTATTTAATATTATGCATGTGTGTCTCTCATTCTATATAGTAGGTGGTTAGGTGTGTAGAGTTCGGCTTACACACGGAAGATCAGGCCATCAGATATTATAGAATGTAAGATTTTGGTTTACAGTCTTAGATGGGATTGGATACACCATCGGTAGGACTGCAGTATGGTGTTGTAGTAGGTCTGTCTTGCCTATGAAAAACGGTATAGTTTCAACTCACTATGCTGGTACACTTTGTGTATTAAACGGGACTGACTTGGGGTAATTATCTTTATACTGACTTATAAGATAATTAATACCTCATGGCTATTATGAGTGCTTATGCTCTAAATCCTAAGTTAATTTGTAGACACGTACATTTGATATTTACACTTTGATCCCTAAAAGGGTGAGATCCTTAAATGGGTCAATATCTCATTGGATTGGGTGGCACTATTAATTGTGTGGTGGATATTAATTAATGATGGAATCCATGTCTCAATTTTGGGATTGATGATATCCCCTTGAGAAAGCTTATAAGTTTTGATTATGTCAAACCCTGCAGGTGGATTTTCTATCCGACATATCAGATAAGTTAAGCAGAGGATCTCAAGGAATTTTAAGAAATTAATTAAATATGATTGCCAGTAATTATATTTAATTAATGGATATCTGTAATCTTAACGTGGGGGAGATAATAAACATTTAATAACATGGAGCTCAAAATATATTTTTGAGATAAGGGTAGGAGTGCAATTATAATTCTTTAGTGGTATGAATTACAATTTATGGAAATAGGAATCTGATTCAGTTCGAATTAGGGTTTCCTAATTCCATAAGGAAGCCTATTCCTTATTGACTTCTTATGCTCCCTATCGTAGCCTATATATATGCTGCTTTGGCTCTCTTCTCAGCTAGCGTTTTTCTATATAGAGAATTATAACTCGAAATAGAAAAGAGAGTGTAAAAGAGGGAGAGCAAAAAATAGAAAGGATTTCGAAAGAGCCCACACTCAGTTCGATATTCTGGCAGCGGAGGAATACGGTAGAAGATCGTGAGCTGTTATCGAGTCCGTGTTCTCGATTCGTCTACTACAGCAATCCGTTTTTTGCAGTTCAAGGTAACCCTAGTTCCGCCCTTGTAGGGTTATTATAGTTTTCACGTAATTTTTTTTGCAGTACCAACTTATATGCGCTGTCAATGGATTCTGGGAACGCAGTTTCCTAATTGGCATTCATTGCACTCACACATGTTATATAACAAATGTTATTGTGCAGTTATATGACTATACGAGCCTTTTGGCTTATGGACTATTAAACCTTTCTTTCAGAGGATATAGATAAGGGCAAGGCCCCGAGACTTGACAATGATTCCGTTATAGTTTGAAGACCCCTGTGTGTGGGGATTATCTTTTATTAATGTAGTAAATTTTGGTTTCATAGAACATGTTATGTTTCAATTGGACAAATGTTAGTCCACCTGGTTTTAAATAAAAAGATAGCTTAACTCTGATTTTCCGTTTTGTTTCAAGAAAGGATATTTCCTAAATGAAAACCAAATTTATGTTTTATAAATGTTTTCCAAATGATAAACATTTATTTCAGGTAACCCTCGGAGTCTTGGACTCGGGGAGTTACCGATTGGTGTCAAAGCCTACTGTTATTACTGTTATCATTGAACTTCCGCTAGTAACCAACACCTCATCGCCGGGACCCGTTGTGGGGTAGGGAGGAGCGCTATAGAATGGTATCAGAGCATAACCGGGCTGAATACTTTGGACGCTGGGTTATGTGCTCGCTTGTTTAGTTTTGTTAACATGTTAGACATGTTAGTTGATAAATAGTATATGATTTGATGTGTGTTAACACGTTATTTGGTAACTTGAGGTGTTAACTGTTTACTTGTTATGCTTGACATATACATGTGTTGTTGAATACACTTCATGATTAGATCATGTTGTGTGATTTGTTACTCAATTTGATCTTGTTATAGATATGATGCCGCGTCGTAAGAATCGCAGTATTGAGCTTGAGGCTGATGAGTAGATATCGGCTGCTTCGGTCCCAGTTAGAGGTTGAGGTTGAGGCCGAGGTCGAGGACGTGGTCCAGGTAGAAACCATGGTCAAGGTCAAGGCCAAGGCCATGGCCGAGGATGTCAATGTCATGGTCGTGGTTGAGGCCACGCACCTGATGTTGTATTTGAATCTGAAGCCTCCATAGGACCGATTGATATTCCTTATGGACCGCAAGGGTTACAGAATGTTGTCGATGTAATTGCAAGGGCAGTCAGAGATGCTATGCCACCTCCTCCCCCGCATGCTCTGAGAGGTGAGACAAATTCCGCTAGAGCTCAGAAGCGGCTCAATATGCTCGGCAGCAGCTCAATATGCTCGGGAGCGCTAGAGATCAAATCCCACAGTTCTCTGGTAGCTCTGACCCAATGGCTACAGAAGATTAGCTTTAGCATATCACGAAGATATTTGAATTCATTGATCTTCATGAGGATGCTCTCCGCATCAAGTTGGCAACATACTTATTTTCAGGAGAAGCTATCTATTGGAGGGATTGCACAGTAAGTGTTCATCCACTTGCTGGTATGACGTGGAAATCATTTAAGAGTCTTTTCCTTGATAACTACTTCCAAAAAGTCCAAAGGGACGCAAAAAGGGTTGAATTCTTTACCCTTCAGCAGGGGGTCATGTCAGTGACAGAATATGCTACTATGTTTTCCACCTTGGCTCATTTTGCACAAGAGCAGTTGGTCAGCAATCATTTCAAGGCTACACGCTTTGCCTTTGGTCTTCGACCCTATATTTGGCAAAGTTTGGTTAGCATGCCTATCACCACTTATGCTGATACTTTGACAAGAGCGTTGGGTGTTGAAAGTTTGGATTTAGATCTGAAAAGGGCTAGGGAAATGACTACTCCAACCAAGAGCACCAGTCAGGCTAAGAAAGCTAAGATAGAGACTAGGTCTCAATTTCAGTCCCAACCTCCTCAACAGCATCAACAACGATCCTATTCGCAACAGAGATCTTCTTATCAAAGTTCTCAACAATCGGGGTTACAGCGAGGTGTGAATACCGCTGGGGAGAAAGTTTGTCTCCGATGTGGTGATCTGAACCATTTCATCAAGTTTTGTCCTCAGCCACCACCCAAGAAATCTCAGTCGATTGGTTCGACACCATATTATCCACTATCTCAGGCAATATCCACTCAGAGTGTGAAACCCTACTAGAGTAGAAGGAATTAAGGAAATTATCAGAGGACAGATAACCGTGGTGGTATTCAGCCACAACAACACCAAGAACCCCAAGGAAGGAATTTTGCTCTCCCTATGTCATCTGCTTATCATGTTTCTGGAAATGCCAGACCTTCTGTGATCCGAGGTATCGTCCCATTGTTTAACTCTTGGACATCTATATTATTTGACATTGGTGCATCACACTCATTCATTTCTTCAGCATTCGCATCAGTATTAGGGTTAGAGATAGAATGCTTAGAGCATGTCTTATCTGTTGATACTCCAGTTGGGGGTAGTATTCATTTGAATCAGGTTTGCCGTGGTTGTATGCTTTTGATAGCAGACTGACAGTTGATTGTTGATTTGATTGTTATGCCAAGTCTAGGATTTGACATCATCCTTGGGATGGACTCGTTAGTCAAGTATGGAGGTTTCATAGATTGTTTTAAGTGTCGGGTTACTCTTTTCACTCCTGAGGGAGATAGTTGTAGATTCGAGGGCGATCAGTTAGATTTACCGATGCCTTTTTTTGTTTTCTCGGAGTAGTTTATACTCTTCTTGTGGAACTCTGGCTAGTTTATTGGCCATGGAGAGGGGCACTTCTCTTATGGAATTGCCACCCATGATGGCATGCTACGCTTGGACAATCCAATGTCCATATTTCCTTGCACGTTGGTCAGAGAACAATTCTGTCTTGAGAGTAAGATACTAAGGATCACTAGAAATGTAGAGCTAGATTGAAGACCAAAGATAGCCACCAGCATTGTGTATTTGTAATAGTCTGTTGTATTAGTATTAGGACCAGTGATTTGTAATTGTTCAGATTAAAGTTTAAGTTACGATTAGCTTTCTCCCCTTTATTTTCATATTGTTTGTAGTGTTATAGGACAGGACGGCTTTCAATCAAGTCACTCCATATGGGTCCAAAAAGGAAAATTTTGTTTGTGAATTTCCTGACGTCTTGCTAGAAGACTTATCGGGATTACCACCTGTCCGTGCTATCAATTTTACAATCGATCTTGTGCCAGGCACTTCACCTATTTCTATTCCTCCATATCGTATGGCACCAGCAGAATTGAAGTAGTTGAAACTTCAGTTGGAAGATCTCTAGAGTAAATTCACCCGAGTGTATCCCCGTGGGGAGGTCTTGTTCTCTTTGTTAAGAAGAAGGATGGAACATTGAGATTGTGCATTGATTATCGAAAAATCAATCATGTGATGATCAAGAAGTATCCACTTCCTAGAATCGATGATTTATTTGATCAACTCAAAGGTTCCACTTGTTTTTCCAAGATTGATTGGAGATCGGGTTATCATCAACTCCGTATTCGAGAGTCAGACATCTCAAAGACAGCTTTTAGGACTCAATATGGGTGTTTCGAGTTTGTGGTTATGCCATTTGGATTGACCAATGCTCCAGCATCATTTATAGATCTTATGCAGCGAGTGTTTCATGATTATTTGGACAAGTTCGTGATTGTATTCATTGATGATATTCTCATCTACTCTTCCTCTAAGGAACTTCATGAGGAACACTTGAGGAATGTCTGCAGTTATTACGTACTCACTGACTGTTCGATAAATTATCTAAATGTGATTTCTAGTTGTCAAAAGTGAAATTTTTGGGGCACGTCGTCTAGAGAGATGGAGTGTCAGTTGATTCATCAAAGATTGAAGATGTTACGGATTGGCAGCCACCTAAGAACGTATTTGAGATACGTAGTTTCTTGGGCTTAGCAGGCTATTACCATCGATTTGTGAAGGACTTTTCTCGTATTGCTTCACCTTTGACTAAGCTTGCGCGTAAAGGGGTAAAATTCGTTTGGACTAAGGAGTGTGAGAAAGCTTTTCAACTTTTAAAGACTCGATTGACTTCAGCACTGGTCTTTATTATTCCGGAGAGTGGTGTTGACTACGCAGTTTATTGTGATGCTTCATTTCTTGGTTTGGAGTGTGTGCTTATGCAAGAAGGCAAAGTTTTTGCCTACAGTTCTCGCCAATTGAAACCTCATGAGAAAAATTATCCGACTCATGATTTAGAGCTTGCCACCATTGTGTTTGCTCTAAAGTCATGGCGTCATTACTTGTATGGGGAACGATTTGTCTTTTCAGACCACAAGAGCTTGAAGTACATCTTTACTCAACGTGATCTGAATCTTCAACAGCGTCGATGGATAGAGTACTTAGAAGATTATGACTTCAAACTATAGTATCATCCAGGGAAGGCAAATGTAGTGGCCGATGCACTGAGTCGCAAGTCACGAGATTCATTGGCTTGTCTGGCCATTCAGGAATGGAATATGCTCGATCAGATTGGGCAATTTGAGGTAGAGCTTGACGATTCTGTGGATCATGCTTCTTTGTATTCTATTATGGCTCAGTCGTCGATCATTCAACAAGTGAAAGATGAGCAACAATTTGATCATATAGCATCTACTTTTGTATGCGACTTCTTCGTGGTGATGTTATAGAAGGTTGGACTTTTGACTCCGAGCAAGGGTTGAAGTTCAAAGACTATTTGTTTGTACCTTTGGCAGTTCGTGAACAAGTGATGAAGGAATTTCATCATTCATAATTAGCAGTATATATGGGAGGCAACAAGATGTACCATAATCTGTGACGTTAGTTTTGGTGGAAGGGTATGAAGCTCGATATCGCTAAGTTTGTATCTCGATGTTTGACCTATCAGCAAGTGAAAGCTAAACATCAGAGACCTGCAGAATTATTGAAGCCATTACCAGTTTTAGAGTGGAAATGGGAGCATGTGACAATGGATTTTGTCACAGCACTTCCTAGGTCACCACGCAGTCATGATGCCGTTTGGGTCATTATGGATCGTCTAACAAAATCTGCACATTTTATAGGAATGCGTTTGACAGATTCAGTTGATGTTCTTAGTCGCTTGTGTATTCGAGAGATCATTTGGTTACATGGAGTCCCTATTTCGATTGTGTCAGATCGAGATCCGTGGTTTACTTCCTTGTTTTGGGAAGGCCTCCAGAAAGCTTTGGGGACAGAATTGAGATTGAGTACAGCTTTTCATCCTCAGACGGATGGTCAGTCAAAACGTACTATACAGACCTTGGAAGATATGTTACGAGCTTCTGTTATGGATTTCAAAGGTAGTTGGGAAGACGACCTACCATTGATCGAGTTTGCGTAATGACAAGCGGGGGTATTTGTAAAATACAACCGCGCTAAAAGAAGAAAATACCATAATTTAGTTCACAATTTCCCCATATATCTGCGATTTGGATTACAACGCCAGTTTCTACACATTATGATTAATCTATGATGAGTTGTGTGTTTTAGCTGTGATTTTTGCAGATTACTGTCGCTGTGTGAATAATTGACTGAGCAGGATAAAAGGGAGTGATTGGCTTTAATGAAGACAATTCAAAGTTGAAAACTGAAGCCCGATCGATCGAGGTCTTCTCAAGCGATCGAGAATTCGATCGATCTAACTTGTCTCAAGCGATCGAAGATTCTAGAAGTTCAATCGATCGAGAGTTTTTCGATCGATCGAACATGCCTTTTAGCAGAATAAGCGCACGCAGCAAAAGACGGGATTTTTAACCCTAGCATGAGGTTCTACTATAAAAACTCATTTTGTAAGCGTCCAGGGGGACGCCCACTTTACTTTTTATCAGTTTTCATAGAGAGAGGAGAGTTTGAGCTTGTTTTGTAGGTTATTAATCAAGGTTTTACATTGATAGTTGGGATTTTCTGTGGTTTAATACGAGTTCTTCATTCCAGGTTAATTAGTTATCATTTTATTTACATACTGCACTTAGCTAATCGTGGTTTAGTGTTAATCTTATTGTTTTGCATGTTAGATACGTTAAAATCTCAATTTTTCATAGTTTTAATGAAAAGCTCACAACCAAACGACACCTTAATGAATCTCTACGTTAAGAACGCATATGGGACACTCCAGACCATGTCTGAGTAGTCCGAGGTTGGGAAATCGCGATGAAATTGTGATTTTCAGACCTCTGCCATGCATCAGGATAATACCTGTGTTCGATCGATCGGAGTTATTTCGATCGATCGGTGCAGAGATATAGTGGATCGATCGAAGACATTTCGATTGATTGAGAGATGATGATTGTCGATCGATCGAAAGCGCATCGATCGATCGAAAGCGCATCGATCGATCGAACAGTTAGATTCTTGAGAATATCCAATACAGTATTCCAAGACTTTCTGTTTTAAGGAGTTGTTATCAAACTGTCCCCACATGCTCAGTTTGTCAAAGCAGTCTTTGAACTTAAGGCCTTAAGGCATTTTCTTTCAATACATTTTGCAAACCACCCTCAATGCTAACACCATTGTAGGTGCAAGTCTTAACTATTGAATTAAACCGCTTTCTTGTATTTCAAACTTAATTGAGATGATATAGTCTCGGTCATGAAAGGGCTATTGATTCTAGATCTGTAGAGAAGTACGGAATATTATAGAAGATGTACTCCATTGAGCTTAAACTGCAACTGCATGGTAGATGGCTAGGTCATAATGGATTCGCGTGATCCCAACACTTCCGTTTATTAAGAAAAACCGCTTTTAAAATCTAGCTTTAGTTAAATAGTTAATCGTTAGTTAATTTAATTTAGTTATTTTAAATTGGAGTAGTTGTTATTTGTAGAACTTTGTGTTCTACATTTCTTTTAAAACATTGAATCTTCTTTACTTTTAGAGTCTAATCTAGGTAACTTAATTCTCATTCTTCCCTGCGGGATCGACCTGGACTTAATCCAGTTTAATACTTACACGATTACCTACACTTGGGTATAGAACACAAGCGAACACAGAAAAAATAGTCGTGTCAAGTTTTTGGCGCCGTTGCCGAGGAAGGCGACGAGTTAATACTTAGGTTACCTCAATCTATTTCTGTTTTTAATTTCCTTTTTCTTTTAGTTCTTTAGGTAAAACACTTTCCTTAGGAACTTTCTTAGTTCATGTCCAACAATTCCATTGAAGGAATCTTCAAAAATTCACTCTACTTATCAGATTCCTCTAGTTCTGTTAACCCTGCAGCTACTCCTACTGAATCAATGGGTGATAATCAAAGTGAACATGGTGATAATGTGGTTGCACCACTTGATGAGGCGCTATGACCTTTATGCGATCTCATGCAACCAGAACACGCACCTATGCCCTCTTGCATTCTAATTCCACCACATGCTGGCGAATTTCAATTTCGCAATGGGATGATCCAACTTCTTCCCACCTTTCATGGGATGGAAAGTGAGAAGGCGTACTTACATGTCAAGGACTTCGAGGATGTTTGCAAAACATTCTCACAGAATTGTCCTGTGGACGTGACACGTCTAATGCTATTCTCTTTCACCTTGAAGGATAAAGCAAAGGCGTGGTTACTCACCTTAAAACCCAATTCAATTTTCACCTGGCATGCGATGAACACTGCATTTCTAAAGAAATTTTATCCAACTCGCATGACCACTGACCTTCAACGCCAAATTAATTCCTATAAACAAAAGAGCAATGAAACATTCACTCAAACATGGGAGCGTTTCAAAGATTTGCTTCTCTCGTGCCCACACCATGGGTTTGAGAAATGGCAAACTATCAGCTTCTTTTATAATGGGTTGAATGGTGAAACAAAAAAGTTGGTGGAAACCATGAGTTCAGGTCCCTTTCTCCGTAAAAACACCGAAGAGGCCGAAGCCCATTTTGATTGGTTGGCTGAATACGCTCATGAATGGTCGAATTCGGATGATGTCTCACGCTCATAGATATCTTCTGTAGAAGAGAAAAGCCTATACCAACTAAACAGTGAAGATCACCTCATGACTAAATATGAAGAACTAGCAAAGAAAGTAGAGGAGTTAGGCATGAAAGGAAGAAGTTCGAGGCAGAATTTGCCTGAAGAACCATGCGGCACATGCAATATATTGGGACATACTACTCAATATTGCCCTAACGTGCCATATTTTCAAGAACAACCCCTCATGGAAATGAATGTCATGCAAGGGTATAGGGGGGCAGGGAATTCCTATAACAACAATAATTCACAAAGCAATAACAATCGATGGAATCACCCTGGTTTTGATTGGAAAAATGATGTTGGAACACAAAATCAACATCAACAACAACAGCCCTATAACAATAACCAGTATCAAGGGCAATACAATAGGCAGTCCCAGCCGTACAATCAAAATAGATTTAATAATTACAACCAAGTGCAACACTCCAATAATCAACATTCTCATGTGTACGTGCCACCGCACAAAAAGGTGCAAGAAGAAGATCCTCTCTCTAATGTCAACCTAACTCAACAATTAATTCAAATGATGAGTAAAATGTCTGCGACGTTAGATAGAATGGATGCACGTCAAGAGGGATCGGGCGGAACATTTCCTGCCCAACCACTTCAAAACCCTAAGGGATACAATAACGGTCCCCCGAATAACGAACAGGCAAAAGCTGTGACGACTCTGAGAAGCGGCAAGATTATAGAGAAAAATATGCCTACCTCTACCCCCGAGGAGTATAAGGAGGACAAAGTGGTCAATATAAATGAACCTTCTACTCAGGAAGAGGAGCACACTACTAGTAAAAAACCATTAGAAATGAATACTGAAGCTTCTAAAGAAGTGGAAGAAGTTGAGAGAAGGCCCGGAAAGGAACCCATTAATCATGAAGTACCAAAATGCCCTTTTCTCGCGCCTTACCCTCAAAGGTTAAAGAAACCCAAAAATGAGGCAAAGAATCAGGAGTTCTTGGAATTATTCAAACAAGTTAAAATCAATCTCCCACTCCTTGATGCTATAAAACAAGTGCCGGCCTACGCTAAGTATCTCAAAGACTTATGTACGGTCAAAAGGAGGCAAAGTGTGAAGAAACACGCTTACGTCGCTTGCCAAGCAAGTGAAATTATCCAAAATGAGTTGCCTCCTAAACTCAAAGACCCCGGCACTCCCACTGTCTCATGTCAAATTGGGAATCAAAAGATAGATAACGCACTCCTCGATTTAGGAGCTAGCGCCAACCTTCTGCCATACTCGGCTTATAAACAACTAGGGTTAGGTGAATACAAACCCACCCGAGTTGCATTGCAATTGGCAGATAGGTCTGTTAAATACCCAAGAGGAGTTTTGGAAGACGTCCTTGTTCAAATAGACTCATTTATCTTCCCGGTCGATATTGTCATCTTAGACACCGAACCTGTGTCCAACCCAGGCTCACAAATCCCGGTCATTTTTGGACGTCCGTTCCTAAAAACAATAGATGCCACAATAAAAGTGAGAAGTGGTATAATGACCATCGTATTCGGGAATATGACGTTAAATGTCAAAATTTTCTCAAATCCCCGACCTGAAGAATACGATGATGAGGAGGAAGTGAATTACATCAACACGGTCATAGAAGATGAGGCCGATTTCGTTGAGTACAAAGATCCTTTGGAGGTAGTTGTGTCACAATTTGATGCTATCTATCAACCTAAAGAGTCCACTCCATTGGATGCTGCTTTAAATCACACTTGCCTCATGATGGATACACTAGAGGAGGATAGAGCTGAATGCATGTGGGTAACACCATATGAACCACTGCCTCCCAAAACGAAGCTAGTTATGCCCTCGAACATGCAAATTCCCGAATTGGAATTAAAGGAGCTTCCAAAAGAGCTCAAGTACACCTTCCTAGGGACTAAGAAGACTTATCATGTCATAATCTCATCTACTTTAAATTCTGAACAAGAGGATAGGTTAATTGAGGTGTTAAAACAACATAAGGGAGCATTAGGATGGACTATTGCCGACCTCAAAGGCATAAGCCCATCTGTGTGCACCCATAAGATATATTTGGAGGAAGACGCTAAACCTTCACGACAAATGCAAAGGCGTCTGAATCCCAACATGCAAGAAGTAGTCAAAAAAGAAGTTCTAAAACTACTTGATGTTGGGATCATATATCCAATACCTGACAGCCCTTGGGTTAGTCCAACCCAAGTAGTGCCAAAGAAGGCAGGCATAACGGTCATACCGAATAAAGATGGTGAATTAGTATCAACACGCATTCCCACTGGATGGAGGATGTGTATTGATTACCGAAAACTGAACACCGTGACCCGAAAAGACCATTTTCCCTTACCTTTCATGGATCAAATGCTAGAACGAGTAGCGGGTCATAAGTACTACTGCTTCTTGGATGGATATAGTGGTTATAACCAAATTGAAATTGCTCCTGAAGATCAGGAGAAGACTACGTTCACGTGTCCATTCGGTACTTTCGCTTACCGTCGTATGCCATTTGGCTTATGTAATGCACCTGCTACTTTTCAGCGGTGCATGTTAAGCATATTCAGCGACATGGTCGAACAAATACTCGAAGTCTTTATGGACGACTTTTCTGTGTTTGGCCATAGTTTCGAAAATTGCTTAGACAACCTCGAACGTGTGCTAGCAAGATGCGAGGATAAACACCTAGTACTAAATTGGGAAAAGTGTCACTTCATGGTGACCAAGGGAATTGTCCTCGGCCACATCATTTCTGATAAAGGTATCCAGGTTAATAAAGCTAAAATCGATACAATCTCAAATTTACTTGTCCCTCGTACAGTCAAAGACATTCGATCTTTTCTGGGGCATGCGGGATTTTATCGTCGCTTCATCCAAAACTTTAGTGCGATCTCCCGACCATTGTGTCAACTTTTAGTCAAAGACACACCATTCGAATGGTCGGAAAACTGTCAAACATCTTTTGATGCACTAAAAGAACACCTTACCTCCGCACCGATAATCCAGGCACCCGACTGGGGTTTGCCTTTCGAACTAATGTGCGACGCTAGTGACTACGCCATTGGTGCAGTCCTAGGACAGAGGAAGGATAATAAGCCTTACGTAATCTATTACGCCAGTCGAATACTTAATGAGGCTCAAATGAACTATACAACTACTGAAAAAGAGCTCCTTGCAATAGTATTCGCTTTGGACAAGTTTAGGTCATATCTCATAGGGTCTCCAATCGTCTGTTTTACGGACCATTCGGCCCTCAAGTACCTGATGTCTAAAAAAGATGCGAAACAAAGGCTTATCCGTTGGATACTCCTACTCCAAGAATTCGATATAACGATCAAGGATAAAAAGGGAGTAGAGAATGTGGTCGCTGACCATTTATCTCGGTTAACTTTTGTTGACAACACTGAACCCACACCGATAAAAGACGAATTCCCAGACGAGCAGCTGATGACTGTTGTGGGTTTGCCCTGGTATGCTGATATAGTAAATTATCTTGCCACGGGAGAAACCCCAAGTCATTGGTTCAAACCAGATAGGAAGCGGTTCCTCTCTTTCGCACGTCATTTTTTCTTCGATGACCCGTACTTATTCAAGTATTGTGCTGATCAGGTCATCAGACGTTGCGTCCCAAACAAGGATATAACTGTCATTTTAGCATCATGCCATTCTGAGGCATGCTGTGGCCATTTCGCATCACAAAAGACCGCACAAAAAGTTCTACATAGTGGTTTTTACTGGCCCACCTTGTTCAAGGACACTTATGCTTTCTGCAAAACGTGCCAACGCTGTCAACAGCTTGGTACAATTTCAAAAAGGAACTCCATGCCCTTAACCCCTATTATTACGATTGAAATATTCGATTGTTGGGGCATAGACTTCATGGGCCCGTTCCCTAAATCAAATAACTGTGAATACATACTCCTAGCTGTGGAGTACGTGTCAAAATGGGTGGAAGCGATACCAACAAGACGCAATGACCACAAAACAGTGATGTATTTTCTTAAGGAACACATTCTATCGCATTTTGGAACCCCAAAAGCCATAATAAGTGACCAAGGCAAGCATTTCTGCAATAGGCCTTTGGAGTCACTACTTAAGAAATATGGGGTCAGCCACAAAATCGCCCTCGCCTACCATCCACACACAAACAGGCAAGCAGAGTTAGCTAACCGAGAAATCAAGCATATTCTCGAAAAGACGGTTACTTTCAACAGGAAGGATTAGGCTTACAAACTGACTGATGTGACACGATAGAAATCTTGTGTGCGCTTGTGTGCTATACCCAAGTATAGGTAGACGTGCAAGTAGTAACTGGTAAGACCAGGTCGATCCCACAGGGAAGGATGAGAATCAACTAACTTAGATTAGACTCTAAAAGAAAAGAAAATTCAATATTTCAAGAGAGGCGTAGAACACAAAGTTCTACACTCGACAACTACTAAACTTAAAAGCAACTAAATTAAATAAATTAATAACTAACTATTTAACTAAAACAAGATTTGGAAATGGTTTTTTTCTTAATAAAAGAAAATGTTGGGATCACGCGAATCCACCATGACTCAACCATCTACCATGCAAATGCAATTAAGCTCAACGGAGGGCAACCTCTACAGTATCCCGTACTTCTCTAAGGATGTAGAATCAATAGTCCTTTCATGACCGGGACTATATCATCACAATTAAGTTTGAAATACACAAAGGTGGTTTAATTCAATAGTTAAGACTCTCACCTACAATGGTATTAGCATTGAGGGTGGTTTGCAAAATATATTGAAAGAAAAATGCCTTAAGGCTTAAAGTTTAAAGACTGTTTTGACAAACTGAGCATATGGGGACAGTTTGATAACGAATCAGTAAAGCAGAAAGTCTTGGAATACTGTATTAGATGTCTTCAAGAATCAGAGACCTCGATCGATCGATGCGCTTTCGATCGATCGAACTTCTTCATCCCTCGATCGATCGAGTTATCTTCGATCGCTCGACTATGTCTCTGGTCCGATCGATCGAACTATATTCGATTGATCGAACACAGGAATAAAACTATTGCATGGCAGAGGTCTGAAATCACGGTTTCATCGCGATTTCCCAACCCTGGACTACTCAGACATGATCTGGGGAGTCTCAGATTTATTCTTAACGTGAGAGTTCATTAAAGGCATGTTTGTTTGCGAGTTTTTCATGAAAACTATGAAAACTAATGGTTTTAACTTATCTAGCAACAATACTATGATATTGAAAGATAAACTGTGATTAACTAGATGCAGAATATAAACAAAATAGTAACAAGTAACCTGGAACAAAGAAAATGAAGTATTACTATGAAGCAATCCAAGCTAACAATGGTGAATCTTGATAATTCCTACAAAAACAATAAAACTCTCTCCTCTCTCTTATGAAAACAGATGAAAACCAAGTTGGGCGCCCCCCTGGACGTAAACACAACAAGTATATATATCCTAAACCTAATGCTAGGGTTCAAAACCCGTTTCTGCTGCATGCGCGAATAATCTGATAAAAGGCATCCTCGATCGATCAAAAAATTCTAGATTGATTGAACTGCAGACACGTCGATCGCTTGAACTCCACTCGATCGATCTAAACGTCAATCGCTCGAAGAATGTTCGATCGCTCGAACCTTGTATTTCAGCTTTGAGTTGTCTTCATCTGTACTAAGCACTCCCTTTTATCACATTCTTCAATCTTGTACACAGCAGTAGCAACCTGCACAAATAATCACTAAAACAATACCACTGATCATAGTTTAATCAATTTGTGTAAAAGCTGGTATTGTAATTCAAACTGCAGATAAACAGGGGAATTGTAGCGCGGTTGTATTTTACAAATACCCCCACTTGTCACAACCCCCAACTAGCGATTTGCTAGTCCCTAGCAATAAAGCAAAAAGAAAAACAAGCTAACTACTACTACAACGACTAGAGTAACAAAAATAAACTAAAGCAAACTAATCTAATTTAGAAAGAGACACTACCTAACTCACTTTCGCAGGAATCGCGGTTGCATTTAGCAAATGCAACAAGCCGTTAAACCCCTAGGTTCCCCTAGTGGACGAGTGTTGTCTCGTGAGGGTTTGCAGTGAATCTACCCACAAAATTCTAGATTTTAAGCTCAAAAAGATATAGAAAAACTTATAAACATTCTTTCCCATTCGACTATCAATTTAGCTCCACATAACATATCACCCTCATACAAACCATGAAGAAATCCACATGTTCCTCATGTCACCAAGATAAATATACACATGCATTACATTCATGTATCCGTGTGTGTGTGAAGTCAACAGTTATGCATCTAACTTTATTAAGAATTGTTCAGACTATCATACTCTTGGAACTTGTAGTTTCAACTCGATTCTCACATGGGTCTGCACTCAAAAATGACCATCTCACAGAAACTTGTTTAGACATGATCGCTCATGGTGTGAAACTTTAATAAGAGTGATGTTATGGCTGCTAGTGTTTCACACCTAACTCGATGAAGGACGAACATTTAGAGTGTATAGTCTCATGAAAGGAATACTACTTATTAGAGGAGCGAAATACCGTGGATACTCAAAGTACACGTTCATGTTCAAACCAAGTTGTTAAAAATCATTAAGACTTTGACTTTTCGGCTTTTATTCAGTGAAGTGAAGATAAGAGAGGCAAGAATTGCACATCCTTAGCTTATGATAGTGACTAGTTTATTTCTTCTTCATTCCAACCATCCTCTATTTTCATATATATATATATATATATATTTTTTTTTTTTTGGAACTGGAGTCCTTCCCACAACTACGCCCTTCTCGTCACATACTTCAACAATTTTAATCACATTAGATGTGCAATTGAGTTTATGGAGGTTAAAGTATCAAATGAAGGGTTTTGGGCTTTCATATTGGCAATATTTAATCAGTGTGGGGTTAAGAGATTCTTGGATGTTGATACAGGTATATGAAAAAGGTAAGGAATGAATAGCGATGGCTTAAATCATTTTTCTTAACTTCTTAGTTTTAGCACTTCGGTGTCCATTGAGTTTTAATTGGTAAATCCTGAACGTTCTCCTCTAATAAACAGCCTAAATGAAGAATTTTGAGACTATTCAACGAATTTAAAGTATATTCAAGAAAAACAATTCGAATTTATTGTGATAAGTCCCTCAGAAATGAAGTTTGGGCTCAAAAGCTCACTAAGGGTAACTGGTTTCCACTATTTATTCCTTAAAGCATAAAAGTCGTATCAACTCTTGTTTAAGTTTTCAGCATAACTATTAACACGTGCAAATGGGTGTTGGATACCAGAATGTTCAACATATGCATTTGTCTTAGTGACACTAGAAAAACGCGTGAATGTAATTCATAAGAGGATGAGATTAACATGAATGTATCATCGCTTGATAACGGTTAAGTAAGAGAGAATATTTTTAAGTTTTCCACTGATAAAGTTCATAATAACAAAATGTGCAATGAAATGAAGTAAATCAGATTGCTAGTAACATAAACATGCTCGGGTGATAATCTATTTACATCCCACTCCCGACTGAAAATCGCGATGACCTCAGAAGTGGATTTTCAACAATAAATAAAAAGATATCACCTGCTAAAGCAACGCAAGGACTGCAATCGTAACAATCTGTAAAGACATATTCAATCTCCAAGCAACCAAGATCAAACGAAAGATATACAAAGATACAATAAGCATATGATCTTATAACTAATAACAAAGATATAACTGGAAAGATAAGCCAATGCAGAGGACAGAACAGTGATAAAATGTAACCACACCTAAACAGCTACCAAAACCAAAATACACATATAATCCATAGAAATAAAATCCAAAAGACATAAGAGGAGAGAGATAAGAAAAAGAAAATACAACAAAACTCTCCAAACACTCGCAAAATCACGACCTAAATATCCTCCGTAACATCTGATAATATCTCGATCGGCGCATCAGAGGTATCCGCAACCCCACCCTCAGCAACAGTACGAGCCGTCGTCGGGTCACTCTCAGTGATGACTGAAGGTGGTGGAAGTGGGGACTCCGCAAAAGGTGGTGCTGCCGCGGACGATGGTGGAACAGGATCAGTATGTGGTGGTAGGGTCTCAGAAGTGGACGGATCAGCCGTAGGATGTGCAGTAGGGGGAGTAGTGGTAGGTGGGTCAATGGTAACCGGTGCGGTAGCAGGAGTGGCGTGAGGTGGCGGTGTATGTAAGGACTGGTCAACCCCCAACTGAATCAGAATAGCCTCTAACAATGTCGTCATGTGGGCCACCCGGCCCTTGAGTCTGATCCGAGCCTCCCTCTCCTCCAATAATAGCTCATGAACCATCGGGAGAGGCACGGATGACGAAGACTCTCCCTGGGCCTGAGTTTGAGCCTGAGATCGCTGTCTCAGCACAAACTGTGCAACCTCCACTAGAGGATCAACCTCATCGTCAGAATCAAGCTCCTCAGCCTCTGTCGGCGTCCCTGAAGCTGCACCCTCTGTATCGGTGCCATCTACTCTCCTCCTTTTCTCTCCAACCTTCGCTTTCCCCTTACCCTTCCTTTTTCTCCTATGAGCATCTGAACGGCGAGAAGCTGTCTCGCCAAAGCGACTGCGAGCCAGAGAAGTCGCATCATCAGGTAAGGGAAGGAGGCCAGCCTGCTCAATCTCCCTGTGAATGGCCCAAGCACCTTTCAGGTGCTTCTTGGCAGCAATGTATCGAGTGGGGTGCCTCATGAAATCAATATATAGGCGAGGCAAACAGACTGGTAACCCCGTCCCGATGGCATATAAAACATGAGCATACCAGGCAGCAATCTTCTCCCGGTAGGAGGTCACCAACAGGCAGTTGCTCAAAGCAAGGTGGAGCATATGATAATTATCCGTCAAATAAATGTCAGCAATAAGGGCCGTACCATCCCAGCTCGGTAAAGCACCCCCGGTAAGCTCTTGGATAACAGCAGTGGGTGAGAGCACTAGTGTGCCAGCACGGTGCGGGCATACACAATCGGGCACCTCCGGGACTCCTAAAGCAGCTGAGACGGTAGCCGGACTGAACACAATCTCCCGGCCGCGGAAAAATGATCGCAGTGTGAATGCGGCATCGGGATCTCTAATCATCGTCGCGCAAGCTGCGCGAATCCACGAGAGATTCACTCTCTTCGCCTGAGAGAGCAAATCGTACCAGTGTGGCATGGCTCAGAGGCGGGCGAGATACCAGGGAGTAGCGAGCCATGCCATCTCAAGTGGTCGCTCTATCATGACCTTCCTGGACTGGAAGTAGCGTGTGAACCACTGGCGGTCGGGAGTATGCCGGAAGCCATGATGTGGGACCGGGTCAGGAATGGCTAGGTCAAAAGGCTTCTCCCTGTGATACCCTGTAACAGGGTTCATTGCAAAGATCCTGAAATGGAAAAAGAAAAGAAACTATAAATGAAAATAGAAAACTAAAGAGAAAAGAGAAAACTGCCACTGCCATAGTTCGAGCGATCGAACTTGTATCGATCGATCGAACACCATAAATCGTCGATCGCTCGCACTCTCTCGATCGATCGAACAACGCGATGTTTCGATCGCTCGAATATGTTCGATCAATCGAGCACAGAGATGCGGCAGCAACGGGAACGAAATCGAAAAAGAAAAAGAAGACAACAAAACAAAGTAACGAATCTAAGACGAACAAGAGAAAGGTCAAGCAACCTATGGGGGGGGGCACCCCCCATAAAGATTGGAACAAAAAATGGAAAAAGGGGAAGCTCGTGGCCTTACCTCGGGAGATGGGTGCAGAGGGGGGTGAGGATGATGAAGAGGATGATGCAGGGGGAAAGGGTGGGACTCGAAGCCTTCAAAAATGGGGTGGATAGACGGGGGTTGATGAGAATTGCCCCAAAACCTTCTGTCGCCGATCGCTTGAGAGAGTGAAGGAGATGAAGAGACTGATGAAGTGTACGTTGGACGCTTCATTTAAATACAATTCTCGATCGATCGAGATGTGTTCGAGCGATCGAACAGTCGATCGATTGAGATATTTCAAGCGCTCGAGAAGTTGATACGTTCGATCGATTGAGAAACTTTCGATCGATCGAACCTAGATTTTCCAAAACTTCACATAATTTAGACGCAATGTACCCCCAACTAGCCAACATTATTCTAGACATACAGTAGAATGATAAAACAGTGCAGTACAGGACATGTAAGCCAAGAATGCATCCTCATAATAGATAATTGCAATTTTTTTTTATTTAAATAAGACTTGATAATAGCATCCATATTGCAAAATTATTGCCCCCAATGGTATTAAAGACCTTATTTAACTAAAGAAAACCAAAAATAAAACTAAAACCAAAAAAATTCTGTCAAGAATTACACTCCAGTTGATAAACGAAAGATGAAATGAACGGAAACAACTGAAATGCAGCACTATTCTTCGAGCATAAAGATTTCCTCTTCCACAATCGCTTCATGATCCGCCGAATTTTCAAAAGTGGAGTCCAAACTTGATGATTCCCTTTCGCATAATAGTCGGAAAGCCGCCAGGACATCATCGAGCAAGTCTGAAGTCTCTAAGGAATTGAAAGCCCATGTAAGAGGTGATCCCGTTGGAGACATGGATAATGGAGTGAAATTGTGCAACGGACTTTCCTCTTGTGGTGGAGTGTCTGGGGGCCTTATGTAGGGTCCAAAATCATGAAAAAGTTGATGCAGAAGGAATACCGGAATACCATTAAGAAACATAGTGACAATCCTGAACAAGAAAAAGAAAACAAAAAACAAACAAACCGATATTAAAATAACAGAACACAAGAAACACGGATTAAACACGAAAAGAAAAATAAGGAACAGAAACAAAATACAAAGACATGTGACAAAGTTCTAACCTCACTATTGGCATAGATTCCCAAAATGCACTAGCTGGTAAGGGGCATTGGAGCCTGAATAGCAGAAAGCTCAAGTGCACATAGCGGTATGGGACCAACTCGGGAGCAAGGAAGTCATCAACAAAAACAAAGACGGCATTGTGGCGTTCTGGGACAACATCCTGGAGGTTATGATCCTCCCATGGCTCCGACATATCATCATTTTCCCATTGTGCCATGAGTGCATCATCCACCATTCTCCCCATGTATAGGTCTTCTTCCTCATCCACATCCTCGTCATCCTGAAATCTCATATTTTCATATGGATTGATATCAAGGAGGGCCGGTGGGTATGGAATGTACCCTTGAGCAGCATCAATGAGAGAATGAGCTTCAGGGTCTTGATGAAGCAAGGGGCAGGGTGTGAGTTCACCAGTCCAGGTGCCACAACGACATTCTGAATCAGCCCATGAACCGATAGAATGAACATCATCACCTCGCATCTATGCACCTGCAACAGAGTGGTTAAGGTATAACAGATTAGAACTAGATCACAAACACAAAAGAATGAACAAAGACTTAAAACAAAAGAGAACAACTAAAATGCAGGGAACGATAATGAATAAAACAACAAAATGGAACTCCCCTTTGGAATTTAAGTGGGAGAATAGTTGGGCTCATCCAGCTGGATGTGCTCAACTTCAGTTTGGAAGTTTTCCAAGAACGGTTTCAATCTTTGGCCATTGACCTTGAAACAATCATCGTTCTTTGGATTGACAAGCTCAACCGCCCCGTGTGGAAAGACAGTTTTTACAATGAACTGGCCTGTCCAACGGGAACGGAGCTTTCCTGGGAAAAGGTGGAGGCGAGAGTCATACAGCAAAACTTTCTGCCCCGGCTCAAATGATTTACGGAAGATCGTACAATCGTGGCGAGCCTTCAACCTTTCCTTATGCAACCTTGCAGAGTCATACGCATCTCGTCGTATTTCCTCTAGTTCTGCAAGTTGGAGCTTGCGTAATTGACCTCCTTCTTGAATATCAAAGTTCAATGAGCGTGTCGCCCAGTAAGCTTTGTGTTCAATTTCAACAGGAAGGTGGCAAGCTTTCCCGTAAACCAATCTATATGGGGACATACCAAGATTCGTCTTATAAGCAGTGCGGTATGCCCATAAAGCGTCGGTCAGCTTGTATGCCCAGTCTTTTCGATTGGAGCTAACCGTCTTTTCGAGAATATGCTTGATTTCTCGGTTAGCCAATTCTGCTTGCCCATTAGACTGTGGATGATAGGCAAGAGCGATTTTATGGTGGACTCCGTATTTCTTGAGAAATGACTCCAAGGGCCTATTGCAGAAATGTTTGCCTTGGTCACTTAGTAAAGCTTTCGGAGTTCCAAAACGTGACAAGATATGCTCTCTTAGAAAGGACATGGCCGTTCTGTGGTCATTGTGTCTCGTTGGTATCGCTTAAACCCATTTTGACACATACTCTACAGCAAGGAGTATGTATTCACAGTTATTAGACTTGGGAAATGGGCCCATAAAATCTATGCCCCAACAATCAAATATCTCAATTGTGATGATAGGGGTTAAAGGCATAGAATTCCTTTTAGAAATAGTTCCAAGCTTTTGACAGTGTTGGCATGTCTTGCAAAAGGAATATGCATCTTTGAAAACTGTGGGCCAGTAAAAACCGCTTTGTAGAACTTTTTATGCGGTCTTCTGTGACGCGAAGTGGCCACCACATGCCTCAGAATGGCATGATGCTAAAATCATGGTTATATCCTCATTGGGGACGCAGTGCCTGATAACCTGATCAGCACAGTATTTGAAAAGATATGGGTCATCAAAGAAGAAATGACGCGCGAACGAGAGGAACCGTTTCCTGTCTTGGTTTGACCAATGAGTCGGTGTTTCACCCGTGACAAGGTAATTTACAATATCAGCATACCAAGGCAGACTACTTACTGCCAGTAGTTGTTCATCCGGGAACTCGTCCTTAATGGATTGGGATTCAGTATTGTCGACAAAAGTCAACTGTGATAAATGGTCCGCAACCACATTCTCTACTCCTTTCTTATCTTTGATTGTTAGATCAAACTCTTGGAGTAAGAGTATCCAGCGAATGAGCCGTTGTTTAGCGTCTTTCTTGGACAACAGATACTTGAGGGCCGAATGATCTGTAAAACAGACGATTGGTGACCCTATCAGATAAGACCTAAACTTGTCCAAAGCGAATACTACAGCCAGCAGCTCCTTTTCAGTAGTTGTATAATTCATTTGAGCTTCATTTAAAGTTCGGCTAGCATAGTATATCACGTATGGCTTATTGTCCTTTCTCTGGCCTAGGACCGCGCCAATGGTGTAATCACTAGCATCGCACATTAATTCGAAAGGCAGACTCCAATCAGGTGCCTGTATTATAGGTGCGGAGGTGAGAAGCTCTTTTAGATCCTCGAAGGACTTTTGGCAACTCTCTGACCACTCGAATGGTGCATCTTTGACAAGAATTTGACAAAGAGGTCGAGAGATTGCACTGAAGTTCTGGATAAATCGACGATAAAATCCTGCATGCCCCAAGAATGAACGGATGTCTCTCACTGTACGAGGGACAGGTAGATTTGAGATTATGTCGATTTTGGCCTTATCCACTTGGATTCCTGCATCGGAGATTATATGCCTGAGGACTATTCCCTTGGTCACCATAAAGTGACATTTTTCCCAATTCAAAACTAGGTGTTTGTCCTCACATCGCATTAACACCTGCTCGAGATTGCTGAGGCAATCTTCAAAGCTATGGCCAAACACCAAAAAATCATCCATGAAGACCTCAAGGATGTTTTCGGCCATGTCACTAAATATGCTTAGCATGCACCGCTGAAAGGTAGCCGGTGCATTACATAAGCCAAACGGCATTCGACGGTACGCAAATGTACCAAATGGACAGGTGAATGTGGTTTTCTCCTGATCTTCAGGAGCAATTTCAATTTGATTATATCCACTATATCCATCCAAGAAGCAGTAATACTTGTGACCTGCCACGCGTTCTAGCATTTGATCCATGAATGGCAAGGGAAAATGGTCTTTTCGGGTCACAATATTCAACTTCCTGTAGTCAATACACATCCTCCATCCAGTGGGGACACGTGTTGGTACTAATTCACCATCTTTGTTCGGGATGACCATTATGCCTGCTTTCTTTGGAACCACTTGGGTTGGACTAACCCAAGGACTATCAGATATCGGATAAATCATCCCAACATCAAGTAGTTTGAGCACTTCCTTTTTAACTACTTCTTGCATGTTGGGATTCAGACGCCTTTGCATTTGCCTTGAGGGTTTAGCGTCTTCCTCCAGATATATCTTATGAGTGCATATGGATGGGCTTATGCCTTTGAGGTCAGCAATTGTCCATCCCATAGCATCCTTATGCTTGGTCAGCATTTGCACTAACTTACCTTCATGTTCATGAGTTAAAGCAGATGAAATGATCACAGGGTAGGTTTTTCCAGTCCCTAGGAATGCGTATTTTAGCTCTTTGGGTAGCTCCTTTAACTCTAACTCTGGAAACTGAAAACTAGAAGGCATTGCCAACTTAGTTTTAGGAGGCAATTGTTCATATGGCATTACCCACATGCATTCTGCTCTATCCTCCTCTATCGTATCCATCATAAGACACGTCTGGTTCAGGTCAGCATCCAATGGAGTTGACTCCGCAGGCTGATAGATATCGCCAAATTGAGTCATCACAACTTCCAAAGGATCTTTGTAGTCGACCAAGTCAACTTCATCTTCAATGACCGTGTCTATGTAATGAATTTATTCCTCATCATCGTATTCTTCAGGTCGGGGATTAGAAAAAATTTTGACATTCAATGTCATGTTCCCGAATACGATAGTCATGATACCACTTCTAATCTTGATCGTGGCATCAATAGTGTTGAGGAATGGACGTCCAAAGATAACCGGGATATGTGCTCTAGGATTTGACACAGGTTCTGTGTCCAATATCACGAAATCAACCGGAAAGACAAAAGAGTCTATTTGGACAAGGACGTCCTCTAACACCCCTCTAGGGTACTTCACAGATCTATCTGCCAATTGCAAAGCGACTCGGGTGGGTTTGAGTTCACCCAATCCTAGCTGTTTATAGACTGAATATGGCAGCAGGTTCACGCTTGCTCCTAAATCAAGGAGTGCGTTATCTATCCTTTGGTTCCCAATTCTACATGAGACAGTAGGTGTACCGGGATCTTTGAGTTTTGGAGGCAACTCATTTTGAATAATCGCACTTGCTTGGCACGCGACATAAGCATGTTTTTTCACGCTTTGCCTCCTTTTGACCGTGCATAGATCTTTGAGATACTTTGCATAGGCCGGCACTTGCTTGATAGCATCTAGGAGCGGAAGGTTAATTTTTACTTGTTTAAACAATTCCAGAAACTCCTGATTCTTTGTCTCATTCTTGGGTTTCTTCAACCGTTGAGGATAAGGTGCAGGAAAAGGGCATTTTGGTGGTTCATCCTTCACAGACTCCTTTCCAGGCCTTCGCTTAACTTCTTCCTCTACTCTTGGAGCTTCAATGTTTGCCTTTATTGCCTCGTCATTAGTAGACGGCTCCTCCTCTCGAGTAGATGGTTGCTCAAACTCATTTCCTACCACTTCCTCCTCTTTGTACACTTCGGGTGTAGACAGAGGCATGCTTTTCTCTATGATTTTTCCACTTCTCAGTGTAGTCACGGCTTTAGCATGTTCTTGATTGTTAGGACCATTGTTATGTCCTTTGGGGTTCGGAAGTGGTTGGGCAGGGAATGTTCCTCCTGAACCCTCTTACCGTGCATCTATCCTTTCTAACGTGGCAGACATTCTACTCATCATTTGTATGAGTTGCTGCGTTAGATTGGCATTAGCAAGTGGCTCTTCTTCTTGTACCTTCTTGTGCAGTGGCACATAGGTATTGGCCTGTGGTGCATTGGAGGGTTGAGCTTGGTTGTAGTTATTGGTTCTGTTTTGATTGTATTGATGGGACGGCCTATTGTTTTGCCCTTGATATTGATTGTTGTTGTAGGGCTGCTGTTGATAGTGATTTTGGGTCCCAGCATTATTTCTCCAATCAAAACCGGGGTGATTCCATCTATTGTTACTTTGAATGTTATTGTTGGAATTCCCCGCCCCTCGAAAACCTTGCATGGCATTCATCTCCATAGGGGCCTGCTCTTGAAAATACGGCACATTGGGACAATATTGAGTTGTATGTCCCAACATGTTGCATGTGCCGCATGGTTCCTCAGGCATAACTTGCCTAGAGCTCTCTCCTTTCATGCTTAACTCCTCTACCTTCTTTGCTAGTTCTGCATACTTAGTCATGAGGTGATCTTCACTGGTTAGTTGGTATAGACTTTTCTCCTCTACACAGGATATCTGTGAGCGTGAGACATTGTCCGAATTTGACCAATCATGAGCGTATTCGGCTAACCATTCAAAATGGGCTTCAGCCTCTTCGGTGTTTTTACGCAGAAATGGTCCAGAACTCATAGTTTCTACCAACTTCTTCGTTTCACCATTCAATCCTTGATAAAAGAAGCTGATAGTTCGCCATTTCTCAAACCCATGGTGTGGGCATGAGAGAAGCAAATCTTTAAAACGCTCCCACGCTTGTGTGAAGGTTTCATTGCTCTTTTGTTTATAGGAATTGATTTGACGCTGAAGGTCTGTGGTCATGCGAGTAGGATAGAATTTCTTTAGAAACGCGGTGCTCATCGCATGCCAGGTGAAAATTGAATTAGGTTTGAGGGAGTGGAGCCACGCCTTCGCTTTATCTTTCAAAGTGAAGGGGAATAACATGAGATGCGTCACCTCCCTAGGACAATTTTGCGAGAATGTTTTGCAAACATCCTCGAAATCAGTGACATGTAAGTATGCCTTCTCACTTTCCATCCCATGAAAGGTGGGAAGCAGTTGGATCATCCCATTGCAAAACTGAAATTCGCCATTATGCGGTGGGATTTGAATGCAAGAGGGCGTAGGTGCGTGTTCTGGTTGCATGAGATCGCAAAGAGGACGTAGCGCCTCATCGATTGGTACCACAACATTGTCACCATTTTCACTCTGATGATCATCCATTGATTCAGTTGGAGTAGCTATCGGGTTAATGGAACTATCAGAGTCAGAACGGTAGAAAGGATTTCCAAAAATTCCTTCAATAGAATTATTGGACATGAACTAGGAGAGTCCCCAAGGTGAGTGTTTACCAAAAGAACTGAAAAGAAGAGAAAATAAAACAGAAAGAGATGAAAAGAGACTGAGGTAATCTAAGGAATTGATCGTCGCCTTCCCCGGCAGCGGCGCCAAAAACTTGACACGATAGAAATCTTGTGTGCGCTTGTGTGCTATACCCAAGTGTAGGTAGACGTGCAAGTAGTAACTGGTAAGACCAGGTCGATCCCACAGGGAAGGATGAGAATCAACTAACTTAGATTAGACTCTAAAAGAAAAGAAAATTCAATATTTCAAGAGAGGCGTAGAACACAAAGTTCTACACTCGACAACTACTAAACTTAAAAGCAACTAAATTAAATAAATTAATAACTAACTATTTAACTAAAACAAGATTTGGAAATGGTTTTTTTCTTAATAAAAGAAAATGTTGGGATCACGCGAATCCACCATGACTCAACCATCTACCATGCAAATGCAATTAAGCTCAACGGAGGGCAACCTCTACAGTATCCCGTACTTCTCTAAGGATGTAGAATCAATAGTCCTTTCATGACCGGGACTATATCATCACAATTAAGTTTGAAATACACAAAGGTGGTTTAATTCAATAGTTAAGACTCTCACCTACAATGGTATTAGCATTGAGGGTGGTTTGCAAAATATATTGAAAGAAAAATGCCTTAAGGCTTAAAGTTTAAAGACTGTTTTGACAAACTGAGCATATGGGGACAGTTTGATAACGAATCAGTAAAGCAGAAAGTCTTGGAATACTGTATTAGATGTCTTCAAGAATCAGAGACCTCGATCGATCGATGCGCTTTCGATCGATCGAACTTCTTCATCCCTCGATCGATCGAGTTATCTTCGATCGCTCGACTATGTCTCTGGTCCGATCGATCGAACTATATTCGATCGATCGAACACAGGAATAAAACTATTGCATGGCAGAGGTCTGAAATCACGGTTTCATCGCGATTTCCCAACCCTGGACTACTCAGACATGATCTGGGGAGTCTCAGATTTATTCTTAACGTGAGAGTTCATTAAAGGCATGTTTGTTTGCGAGTTTTTCATGAAAACTATGAAAACTAATGGTTTTAACTTATCTAGCAACAATACTATGATATTGAAAGATAAACTGTGATTAACTAGATGCAGAATATAAACAAAATAGTAACAAGTAACCTGGAACAAAGAAAATGAAGTATTACTATGAAGCAATCCAAGCTAACAATGGTGAATCTTGATAATTCCTACAAAAACAATAAAACTCTCTCCTCTCTCTTATGAAAACAGATGAAAACCAAGTTGGGCGCCCCCCTGGACGTAAACACAACAAGTATATATATCCTAAACCTAATGCTAGGGTTCAAAACCCGTTTCTGCTGCATGCGCGAATAATCTGATAAAAGGCATCCTCGATCGATCAAAAAATTCTAGATTGATTGAACTGCAGACACGTCGATCGCTTGAACTCCACTCGATCGATCTAAACGTCAATCGCTCGAAGAATGTTCGATCGCTCGAACCTTGTATTTCAGCTTTGAGTTGTCTTCATCTGTACTAAGCACTCCCTTTTATCACATTCTTCAATCTTGTACACAGCAGCAGCAACCTGCACAAATAATCACTAAAACAATACCACTGATCATAGTTTAATCAATTTGTGTAAAAGCTGGTATTGTAATTCAAATTGCAGATAAACAGGGGAATTGTAGACTTGTCTAGTGTATTTTCCTCTTTTAGCGCGGTTGTATTTTATAAATACCCCCACTTGTCACAACCCCCAACTAGCGATTTGCTAGTCCCTAGCAATAAAGCGAAAAGAAAAACAAGCTAACTACTACTACAACGACTAGAGTAACAAAAATAAACTAAAGCAAACTAATCTAATTTAGAAAGAGACACTACCTAACTCACTTTCGCAGGAATCGCGGTTGCATTTAGCAAATGCAACAAGCCGTTAAACCCCTAGGTTCCCCTAGTGGACGAGTGTTGTCTCGTGAGGGTTTGCAGTGAATCTACCCACAAAATTCTAGATTTTAAGCTCAAAAAGATATAGAAAAACTTATAAACATTCTTTCCCATTCGACTATCAATTTAGCTCCACATAACATATCACCCTCATACAAACCATGAAGAAATCCACATGTTCCTCATGTCACCAAGATAAATATACACATGCATTACATTCATGTATCCGTGTGTGTGTGAAGTCAACAGTTATGCATCTAACTTTATTAAGAATTGTTCAGACTATCATACTCTTGGAACTTGTAGTTTCAACTCGATTCTCACATGGGTCTGCACTCAAAAATGACCATCTCACAGAAACTTGTTTAGACATGATCGCTCATGGTGTGAAACTTTAATAAGAGTGATGTTCTGGCTGCTAGTGTTTCACACCTAACTCGATGAAGGATGAAACATTTAGAGTGTATAGTCTCATGAAAGGAATACTACTTATTAGAGGAGCGAAATACCGTGGATACTCAAAGTACACGTTCATGTTCAAACCAAGTTGTTAAAAATCATTAAGACTTTGACTTTTCGGCTTTTATTCAGTGAAGTGAAGATAAGAGAGGCAAGAATTGCACATCCTTAGCTTATGATAGTGACTAGTTTATTTCTTCTTCATTCCAACCATCCTCTATTTTCATATATATATATATATATATATTTTTGGAACTGGAGTCCTTCCCACAACTACGCCCTTCTCGTCACATACTTCAACAATTTTAATCACATTAGATGTGCAATTGAGTTTATGGAGGTTAAAGTATCAAATGAAGGGTTTTGGGCTTTCATATTGGCAATATTTAATCAGTGTGGGGTTAAGAGATTCTTGGATGTTGATACAGGTATATGAAAAAGGTAAGGAATGAATAGCGATGGCTTAAATCATTTTTCTTAACTTCTTAGTTTTAGCACTTCGGTGTCCATTGAGTTTTAATTGGTAAATCCTAAACGTTCTCCTCTAATAAACAGCCTAAATGAAGAATTTTGAGACTATTCAACGAATTTAAAGTATATTCAAGAAAAACAATTCGAATTTATTGTGATAAGTCCCTCAGAAATGAAGTTTGGGCTCAAAAGCTCACTAAGGGTAACTGGTTTCCACTATTTATTCCTTAAAGCATAAAAGTCGTATCAACTCTTGTTTAAGTTTTCAGCATAACTATTAACACGTGCAAATGGGTGTTGGATACCAGAATGTTCAACATATGCATTTGTCTTAGTGACACTAGAAAAATGCGTGAATGTAATTCATAAGAGGATGAGATTAACATGAATGTATCATCGCTTGATAACGGTTAAGTAAGAGAGAATATTTTTAAGTTTTCCACTGATAAAGTTCATAATAACAAAATGTGCAATGAAATGAAGTAAATCAGATTGCTAGTAACATAAACATGCTCGGGTGATAATCTATTTACATCCCACCCCCAACTGAAAATCGCGATGACCTCAGAAGTGGATTTTCAACAATAAATAAAAAGATATCACCTGCTAAAGCAACGCAAGGACTGCAAGCGTAACAATCTGTAAAGACATATTCAATCTCCAAGCAACCAAGATCAAACGAAAGATATACAAAGATACAATAAGTATATGATCTTATAACTAATAACAAAGATATCACTGAAAAGATAAGCCAATGCAGAGGACAGAACGGTGATAAAATGTAACCACACCTAAACAGCTACCAAAACCAAAATACACATATAATCCATAGAACTAAAATCCAAAAGACATAAGAGGAGAGAGATAAGAAAAAGAAAATACAACAAAACTCTCCAAACACTCGCAAAATCACGACCTAAATATCCTCCGCAACATCTGATAATATCTCGATCGGCGCATCAGAGGTATCCGCAACCCCACCCTCAGCAATAGTACGAGCCGTTGTCGGGTCACTCTCAGTGATGACTGAAGGTGGTGGAAGTGGGGACTCCGCAGAAGGTGGTGCTGCCGCGGACAATGGTGGAACAGGATTAGTATGTGGTGGTAGGGTCTCAGAAGTGGACGGATCAGCCGTAGGATGTGCAGTAGGGGGAGTAGTGGTAGGTGGGTCAGTGGTAACCGGTGCGGTAGCAGGAGTGGCGTGAGCTGGCGGTGTATGTAAGGACTGGTCAACCCCCAACTGAATCAGAATAGCCTCTAACAATGTCGTCATGTGGGCCACCCGGCCCTCGAGTCTGATTCGAGCCTCCCTCTCCTCCAATAATAGCTCATGAACCGTCGGGAGAGGCACGGATGACGAAGAAATCTTGTGTGCTTGTGTGCTATACCCAAGTGTCAATCGATCGAACGTATCAAAAACTTGACACGATAAACCTTGTATACAGGTATAGCGCACATTTCTATCGTGTCAAGTTTATTTCTTAACCCCACACTGATTAAATATTGCCAATATGAAAGCCCAAAACCCTTCATTTGATACTTTAACCTCCATAAACTCAATTGTACATCTAATGTGATTAAAATTGTTGAAGTATGTGACGAGAAAGGCGTAGTTGTGGGAAGGACTCCAGTTCCAAAAAAAATAAAAAATAAAAAAAATAATAAAATATATATATATGAAAATAGAGGATGGTTGGAATGAAGAAGAAATAAACTAGTCACTATCATAAGCTAAGGATGTGCAATTCTTGCCTCTCTTATCTTCACTTCACTGAATAAAAGCCGAAAAGTCAAAGTCTTAATGATTTTTAACAACTTGGTTTGAACATGAACGTGTACTTTGAGTATCCACGGTATTTCGCTCCTCTAATAAGTAGTATTCCTTTCATGAGACTATACACTCTAAATGTTTCATCCTTCATCGAGTTAGGTGTGAAACACTAGCAGCCAGAACATCACTCTTATTAAAGTTTCACACCATGAGCGATCATGTCTAAACAAGTTTCTGTGAGATGGTCATTTTTGAGTGCAGACCCATGTGAGAATCGAGTTGAAACTACAAGTTCCAAGAGTATGATAGTCTGAACAATTCTTAATAAAGTTAGATGCATAACTGTTGACTTCACACACACACGGATACATGAATGTAATGCATGTGTATATTTATCTTGGTGACATGAGGAACATGTGGATTTCTTCATGGTTTGTGTGAGGGTGATATGTTATGTGGAGCTAAATTGATAGTCGAATGGGAAAGAATGTTTATAAATTTTTCTATATCTTTTTGAGCTTAAAAATCTAGAATTTTGTGGGTAGATTCACTGCAAACACTCACGAGACAACACTCGTCCACTAGGGGAACCTAGGGGTTTAACGGCTTATTGCATTTTCTAAATGCAACCGCGATTCTTGCGAAAGTGAGTTAGGTAGTGTCTCTTTCTAAATTAGATTAGTTTGCTTTAGTTTATTTTTGTTACTCTAGTCGTTGTAGTAGTAGTTAGCTTGTTTTTCTTTTCGCTTTATTGCTAGGGACTAGCAAATCGCTAGTTGGGGGTTGTGACAAGTGGGGATATTTGTAAAATACAACCGCGCTAAAAGAGGAAAATACACTAGACAAGTCTACAATTCCCCTGTTTATCTGCAGTTTGAATTACAATACCAGCTTTTACACAAATTGATTAAACTATGATCAGTGGTATTGTTTTAGTGATTATTTGTGCAGGTTGCTGCTGCTGTGTACAAGATTGAAGAATGTGATAAAAGGGAGTGCTTAGTACAGATGAAGACAACTCAAAGCTGAAATACAAGGTTCGAGCGATCGAACATTCTTCGAGCGATCGACGTTTAGATCAATCGAGTGGAGTTCAAGCGATCGACGTGTCTGCAGTTCAATCGATCGAGAATTTTTCGATCGATCGAGGATGCCTTTTATCAGATTATTCGCGCATGCAGCAGAAACGGGTTTTGAACCCTAGCATTAGGTTTAGGATATATATACTTGTTGTGTTTACGTCCAGGGGGCGCCCAACTTGGTTTTCATCTGTTTTCATAAGAGAGAGGAGAGAGTTTTATTGTTTTTGTAGGAATTATCAAGATTCACCATTGTTAGCTTGGATTGCTTCATAGTAATACTTCATTTTCTTTGTTCCAGGTTACTTGTTATTGTTTTGTTTATATTCTGCATCTAGTTAATCACAGTTTATCTTTCAATATCGTAGTATTGTTGCTAGATAAGTTAAAACCATTAGTTTTCATAGTTTTCATGAAAAACTCGCAAACAAACATGCCTTTAATGAACTCTCACGTTAAGAATAAATCTGAGACTCCCCAGATCATGTCTGAGTAGTTCAGGGTTGGGAAATCGAGATGAAACTGTGATTTCAGACCTCTTCCATGCAATAGTTTTATTCATGTGTTCGATCGATCGAATATAGTTCGATCGATCGGACCAGAGACATAGTCGAGCGATCGAAGATAACTCGATCGATCGAGGGATGAAGAAGTTCGATCGATCGAAAGCGCGTCGATCGATCGAGGTCTCTGATTCTTGAAGACATCTAATACAGTATTCCAAGACTTTCTGCTTTACTGATTCGTTATCAAACTGTCCCCATATGCTCAGTTTGTCAAAACAGTCTTTAAACTTTAAGCCTTAAGGCATTTTTCTTTCAATATATTTTGCAAACCACCCTCAATGCTAATACCATTGTAGGTGAGAGTCTTAACTATTGAATTAAACCACCTTTGTGTATTTCAAACTTAATTGTGATGATATAGTCCCGATCATGAAAGGACTATTGATTCTACATCCTTAGAGAAGTACGGGATACTATAGAGGTTGCCCTCCGTTGAGCTTAATTGCATTTGCATAATAGATGGTTGAGTCATGGTGGATTCGCGTGATCCCAACATTTTCTTTTATTAAGAAAAAAACCATTTCCAAATCTTGTTTTAGTTAAATAGTTAGTTATTAATTTATTTAATTTAGTTGCTTTTAAGTTTAGTAGTTGTCGAGTGTAGAACTTTGTGTTCTATGCCTCTCTTGAAATATTGAATTTTCTTTTCTTTTAGAGTCTAATCTAAGTTAGTTGATTCTCATCCTTCCCTGTGGGATCGACCTGGTCTTACCAGTTACTACTTGCACGTCTACCTACACTTGGGTATAGCACACAAGCGCACACAAGATTTCTATCGTGTCACTATCATAAGCTAAGGATGTGCAATTCTTGCCTCTCTTATCTTCACTTCACTGAATAAAAGCCGAAAAGTCAAAGTCTTAATGATTTTTAACAACTTGGTTTGAACATGAACGTGTACTTTGAGTATCCACGGTATTTCACTCCTCTAATAAGTAGTATTCCTTTCATGAGACTATACACTCTAAATGTTCGTCCTTCATCGAGTTAGGTGTGAAACACTAGCAGCCAGGACATCACTCTTATTAAAGTTTCACACCATGAGCGATCATGTCTAAACAAGTTTTTGTGAGATGGTCATTTTTGGAGCTGGAGTCCTTCCCACAACTACGCCCTTCTCGTCACATACTTCAACAATTTTAATCACATTAGATGTGCAATTGAGTTTATGGAGGTTAAAGTATCAAATGAAGGGTTTTGGGCTTTCATATTGGCAATATTTAATCAGTGTGGGGTTAAGAGATTCTTGGATGTTGATACAGGTATATGAAAAAGGTAAGGAATGAATAGCGATGGCTTAAATCATTTTTCTTAACTTCTTAGTTTTAGCACTTCGGTGTTCATTGAGTTTTAATTGGTAAATCCTGAACGTTCTCCTCTAATAAACGGCCTAAATGAAGAATTTTGAGACTATTCAATGAATTTAAAGTATATTCAAGAAAAACAATTCGAATTTATTGTGATAAGTCCCTCAGAAATGAAGTTTGGGCTCAAAAGCTCACTAAGGGTAACTAGTTTCCACTATTTATTCCTTAAAGCATAAAAGTCGTATCAACTCTTGTTTAAGTTTTCAGCATAACTATTAACACGTGCAAATGGGTGTTGGATACCAGAATGTTCAACATATGCATTTGTCTTAGTGACACTAGAAAAACACGTGAATGTAATTCATAAGAGGATGAGATTAACATGAATGTATCATCGCTTGATAACGGTTAAGTAAGAGAGAATATTTTTAAGTTTTCCACTGATAAAGTTCATAATAACGAAATGTGCAATGAAATGAAGTAAATCAGATTGCTAGTAACATAAACATGCTCGGGTGATAATCTATTTACATCCCACCCCCAACTGAAAATCGCGATGACCTCAGAAGTGGATTTTCAACAATAAATAAAAAGATATCACCTGCTAAAGCAACGCAAGGACTGCAAGCGTAACAATCTGTAAAGACATATTCAATCTCCAAGCAACCAAGATCAAACGAAAGATATACAAAGATACAATAAGCATATGATCTTATAACTAATAACAAAGATATCACTGGAAAGATAAGCCAATGCAGAGGACAGAAACTTGACACTGGGAATGTCTCCGTATAGGCTAGTTTACGGAAAAGCATGTCACCTCCCTGTAGAAATTGAACACAAAGCTTATTGGGCGACACGCTCATTAAACTTTGATATTAAAGAGGGAGGGCATCTTCGGAAACTCCAATTGGCTGAATTGGAAGAAATACGTCGAGATGCATACGACAACGCTCAATTATATAAGGAAAGGTTGAAGGCTCGCCACGATAGAACAATTTGTCGTAAATCATTCGAGCTGGGGCAGAAAGTCTTGCTGTACGACTCTCGCCTCCACCTCTTCCCAGGCAAACTCCGATCTCGGTGGACAGGACCATTCATAGTCAAATCTGTCTTTCCACATGGGGCGGTCGAGCTAATAAACCCCAAGAACGATGCAGTTTTCAAGGTCAATGGCCAAAGGCTAAAACCGTTCTTGGAAAATTTCCAAATAGAGGCTGAGTTCATCCAACTGGATGAACCCAACTACTCTTGATCTCAAATGTTAAGCATTTCTTCACGTTGTTGTTGTATGTCTTTACTTTTGATGTTTTTCAAGTTTTAACTCTTTCTATCTTTCTCTACAAGTGATTTTGATTCTAATCTGATGTTTCGTATTATCTCTCCTATGCAGGCGTTTCAAGATGAGAGATGATGATATCCATTCTATAAGGTCATGGGCTGATTTTGAATACCAGAACCCACCTTGGACTGCTGATGAGATAGCATTCTGCTTATCTCCTTACCAAGGACCAGGGGCAGATGATGTGGTGGATCTGACCTATGGATACATCCCTTATGATCCTGCTCTCCTCCAAATTAACCCATTCATGCATATGGACCTCTCTGGAGAGAAAGGCGAGCTTGAAGGGTACACTGTTGGAGAAGTGGATGACGCACTATTGGAGCAATGGAAAAATGACTCCATATGGGAACCATGGGACGAAGAGGACCTACAAGATGTGGTGCCCGAACGCCACAATGCGGTATTCACTTTTGTCGATGACTTCCTTGTCATCGCGGCGGTTCCTTACATTTATGTGCACCTGAGCTATTTGCTGTTCCGGCTCCAGTGCTCGTTACCTGCTAGTGCACATGGGTGTCTCATGCCAATAGTGAGGTTAATTCGTTGTCACTTGTCTTTATCTTGTTTTCTTTATTTAGTTATTTCTTTCTGTTGTCATTTCCTTTAAATCTTATTTAATTCCGTTTCTTTTTGTTGTTTTCATTTGGTTTTTCCTTTATCAGGATTGTCACTATGCATCCACCGGTACCACCGTTCTTCCTGCCACATCAACTTTTTCATGGCTTTGGACCATACATAAGGTCCCCAGACACTCCACCGCAAGAGGAAAGTCCGCTGCACAATTCCACTCCGTTATCCGTGTCTCCAACGGGATCACCTCTTGCATGGGCTATCAATTCCTTAGAGAGTTTAGACTTGCTCGATGATGTCCTGGCTGCTTTCCGACTGTTCTGGGAAAGGGAATCATCCTGTTTGGACTCCACATGCGAAGATTCAGCGGGGAATGAAGCAATGGTGGAAGAAGGAATCTTCTTACTAGATGATTAGTGTCCCACTTCAATTGTGCTTCATCTTTTCATTAGTATCTTAGCAATTGAAGTGTAATCCTAGACAAAAATATTATTAGTTCTAGTTTATTTTCGTTTTCTTTAATAAATAAGGCCTTGAATACCAGTTGGGGGCAATAATGTTGCAATATGGATGTTATTATAAAGGTTTATTTAAATAAAAATTGCAATTTTCTATTATGAGGATGAGTTTTTGGGCTTACATGTCCTGTCAATGCAGTGTTTCTATCATTTCCTGTGTGTCCAAAATAACTTGGGTTAGTTGGGGGTACGTTGTGTCTAAATTCTGTGAAGTTTTGGAAGGTCTAGTTTCGATCGATCGATACATTCTCGATCGATCGACAGAATCACATCCTAGAGCGCTTGAAAGGGTCTCAATCGATCGAACGTTCGATCGATCGAATCACCTCGATTGATCGAGACTTGTATTTAAAAAGAGGCGTCCAACGTACACTTCATCAGTTCTCTTCGTCTCCCTCACCCTCAAGCGATCGGCGACAGAGAAGAGCACTCGGGGGCGATTCGTATTCCTCCTTCCTTCCTCCTACCACACACGCAGAGGCAAAGGAGACCCTCATCCCCGAATCATCATCTTCATCACCATCACCCCCCCCCCCCCGGCACACACTTCCCGAGGTAAGGCCATGAGTCACCCCCCTCTTTCCACTTTCATTCGAATTCCATGGGGGTGCCTCCCTGTGGTCCTTTGACCATTTATTCTTTTAGTTTCTTTTGTTGTTTCTTTGTTTTTCGATCCCGTTCTCGTTGCTGCCGCGTCTCTGTGTTCGATCGATCGAGAAGGTTCGAGCGATCGAAGATTCGCTTTGTTCGATCGATCGATACAAGTTCGATCGCTCGAACTATGGCAGTGGCAGTTTTCTGTTTCCTTTTTAGTTTACTGTTTTCATTTATCGTTTCTTTTCTTTTTCCATTTCAGGATCTTCGCAATGAACCCTATTACAGGGTATCACAGGGAGAAGCCTTTTGACCTCGCCATTCCTGACCCGGTCCCACATCACGGCTTCCGGCACACCCCCCGATCGCCAGTGGTTTACGCACTATTTTCAGTCCCGGAAGGTCATGATTGAGCGACCACTCGAGATGGCATGGCTCACTACTCCCTGGTATCTCGCCCGCCTCCGAGCCATGCCACACTGGTACAATTTGCTCTCTCAGGCGAAGAGAGTGAATCTGTCATGGATCCGCGCAGCTTGTGTGACAATGATTAGAGCTCCTGATGCCGCATTCACACTACGCTCATTCTTTCGCAGCCGGGGGATTGTGTTCAGCCCAGCCACCGTCTCAACTGCTCTAGGAGTCCCGGAGGTACCCGATTGTGTATGCCCGCACCGTGCTGACACGCCAGTACTCCCACCGATTGCAGTCATTCGAGAGCTCACCGGGGGTGCATTACCGAGCTGGGATGGTATATCCCTTATTGCTGACGTGTATCTATTTGATAATTATCATATGTTCCACCTGGCCCTAAGCAATTGCTTGTTGGTGACCTCCTACCGGGAGAAGATTGTACCCTGGTATGCACACGTGTTATATGCCATAGGGACGGGGTTACCAGTCTGTTTGCCGCGCCTATATATTAACTTCATGAGGCATCCCACTCGCTACATTGCTGCCAAGAAGCACCTGAAAGGTACTTGGGCCATTCACAGGGTGATCGAGCACCCTTACCTGATGACGCGTACTCTCAGGCTCGCAGTCGGTTTGGCGAGACAGCTTCTCGCCGATCGGATGCACAAAAGAGGAAAAGGAAGGGTAAAGGAAAAGCGAAGGTTGGTCAGAAGAGGAGGAGAGTTGATGGCACCGATACTGAGGGTGCAGCTTCAGGGATGCCGACAGAGGCTGAGGAGCTTGATTCTGATGATGAGGTTGATCCTCTGGTGGAGGTTGTACAGTTTGAGCTGAGACAGCGATCTCAGACTCAAACTCAGGCCCAGGGAGAGTCTTCGTCATCCGTGCCTCTCCCGATTGTTCATGAGTTATTATTGGAGGAGAGAGAGGCTCGGATCAGACTCGAGGGCCGGGTGGACCACATGACGACATTGTTCAAGGCTATTCTTATTCAGTTGGGGGTTGACCAGTCATTATATACTCCCCCATTTACCGCTACTCCCCCTACTGCACATACTATCGGCGATCCATCCACAGCTGATCCCCCACCGCCACCTGCTGATCTTGTTGCACCATCGTCCTCAGCGGCACCACCTTCTGCGGAGCCCCCACTTCCACCACCTCCAGTCATGACTTTGAGTGACCCGGCGACGGCTAGTACTGTTGCTGAGGGTGGAGTTGAGGATACCCCCGATGCGCCGATAGAGATATTATCCGATGTCGCGGATGATGTTTAGATCTTGTTGTTGGGGGTGTTTGAAGAGTTTTGTTGTATTTTCTTTTTTTTTTTTTCTTATTTCTATCTCTCTGCTCTCCTCTTATGTCTTTTGGATTGAAGTACTGTGGTACTTTAGGTGGATATTTGTTTTTGGTTGGTTGGTTTGGTTTGTGTGCATTTTATTATCACTGCTCTGTCATTTTTTTTTTTTGTCTTATCTTCCCAGTGATGTTTTTGTTATTATTTATAGATCATATGCTTATTTTTCATTTGTATATCTTTCGTTTGATCTTGGTTGCTTGGAGAGTGTATGTTTCTTTACAGATTGTTACGCTTGCAGTTATTGATGATATTTTTCAGGTACTATCTCTCTATTTATTTTTGAAAATCCACTTCTGCGGTCATCGCTATTTTCAGTTGGGGGTGGAGTATAGATAGATAATCACCTGTGCGTAGTATTTACTTAGCAATCTGGATCGCTCTTTCTATTGCAAACATCATACGATCTCCATTTTTATTAAAGTTGACAATACAACAAATTGTCAAACTATTAACAAAATTTTTGAATTAAATTGGTAGAATATTTTTAAATGTTCACTTCTGTTTAGCTGTTATCAAGCGATGATACATTCATGTTAATCTCATCCTTTTATGAATTACATTCACGCGTTTTTTCTAATGTCACTAAGACAAATGCATATGTTGACCATTCTAGTATCCAACATTCATTTGCACGCGTTAATAGCTATGCTGAAAACTTAAATAAGAGTAATACGACTGTTATGCTTTAAGGAAGAAATAGTGGAAATTAATGACCCTTAGTGAGCTTTTGAGCCCAAACTTCAATTCTGAGGGACTTATCACAATGAATTCGAATTGTTCTTCTTGAATCTACTTTAAATTCGTTGATTAGTCTCAAATTCTTCATGTAGGCTGCGTACTAGAGGAGAACGTTCAGGATTTACCAATTAAAACTCAATGAACACTGAAGTGCTAAAACTAAGAAGTTAAGAAAAATGATTTAAGCCATCGTTATTCATTCCTTACCTTTTTCATATACCTGTATCAACATCCAAGAATCCCTTAACCCCACACCAATTAAATATTGCCAATATAAAAGCCTATAAAAACCCTTCATCTGATAATTTAATCTCTATAAACTCGATTGCACATCTAAGGTGATCAAAAATTATTGAAATATGTGACGGGAAGGGAGTAGTTGTGGGAAGGACGTTATAAAAAAGAAAATATACAGGTTAAAATAAAAAAAATTAAAAAAATAAAAAAAAATAAAAAGAAAGAAAAGGAAGGAAGGAGGAGTAAAAAGAAATAAATGTATATGAGAATAGAGGATGGTTGGAATAAAGAAGAAATAAATTAGTCTATATCACATGCTAAGGATGTGCAATTCTCGCCCTCTTATCTCTATCCTACTAAATGAAAGCCGAAAAGTCAAAGTCTTAATGATTTTTTAACAACTTAGTTTGAATATGAACGTGTAACTTGAGTATCCACGGTATTTCGCTCCTCTAGTAAGTAGTATTCCTTTCACGAGACTATACACTCTAAATGTTCGTCCTTTATTGAGTTAGGTGTGAAACACTAGTAGCCAGAACATCACTCTTATCAAAGCTTTCACACCATGAGTGATCATTATTAAACCAGTTCCTGTGAGATGTTCATTTTTTAGTGCAAACCCATGTGAGAATTGAGTTGAAACTACGAATTCCGAAGGGTATGATAGTCTAAACAACTCTAAACTAAGTTGAATGCATAGCTGTTGATTTCACACACACACGGATACATGAATGGAATACATAGGTATATTTATCTCGGTGTCAGAAGGAACACGTGGATTTCTTCATGGTTTGTATGAGGTTGATATGTTTTGTAGAGCTAAAAATTGAGTCGAAAAGGGGAATGTTTAAAAGTTATTCTATATCCTTTTGAGCTTAATCAGAGAATTTTGTGGGTATATTCACTGCAAACCCTCACGAGACAACACTCGTCCACTAGGGGAACCTTGGGGTTTAACGGCTTGTTGCAATTGCTAAATGCAACCGCGATTCCTGCGAAAGTGAGTTAGGTGGTGTCTCTTTCTAATTAGATTAGTTTGCTTGAGTTTTATTTTTGTTTATTTTAGTTGTTGTAGTAGTAGTTAGCTTGTTTTATTTTCGCTTTATTGATAGGGACTAACAATTCGCTAGTTGGGGGTTGTGACAAGCGGGGGTATTTGTAAAATACAACCGCGCTAAAAGAAGAAAATACCATAATTTAGTTCACAATTTTCCCATATATCTGCGATTTGGATTACAACGCCAGTTTCTACACATTATGATTAATCTATGATGGTTGTGGGTTTTAGCTGTGATTTTTGCAGATTACTGTCGCTGTGTGAATAATTGACTGAGCAGGATAAAAGGGAGTGATTGGCTTTAATGAAGACAACTCAAAGTTGAAAACTGAAGCCCGATCGATCGAGGTCTTCTCAAGCGATCGAGAATTCGATCGATCTAACTTGTCTCAAGCGATCGAAGATTCTAGAAGTTCAATCGATCGAGAGTTTTTCGATCGATCGAACATGCCTTTTAGCAGAATACGCGCACGCAGCAAAAGACGGGATTTTTAACCCTAGCATGAGGTTCTACTATAAAAACTCATTTTGTAAGCGTCCAGGGGGACGCCCACTTTACTTTTTATCAGTTTTCATAGACAGAGGAGAGCTTGAGCTTGTTTTGTAGGTTATTAATCAAGGTTTTACATTGATAGTTGGGATTTTCTGTGGTTTAATACGAGTTCTTCATTCCAGGTTAATTAGTTATCATTTTATTTACATACTGCACTTAGCTAATCGTGGTTTAGTGTTAATCTTATTGTTTTGCATGTTAGATACGTTAAAATCTCAATTTTTCATAGTTTTAATGAAAAGCTCACAACCAAACGACACCTTAATGAATCTCTACGTTAAGAACGCATCTGGGACACTCCAGACCATGTCTGAGTAGTCCGAGGTTGGGAAATCGCGATGAAATTGTGATTTTCAGACCTCTGCCATGCATCAGGATAATACCTGTGTTCGATCGATTGGAGTTATTTTGATCGATCGGTGCAGAGATATAGTCGATCGATCGAAGACATTTCGATCGATTGAGAGATGATGATTGTCGATCGATCGAAAGCGCATCGATCGATCGAACAGTCAGATTCTTGAGAATATCCAATACAGTATTCCAAGACTTTCTGTTTTAAGGAGTTGTTATCAAACTGTCCCCACATGCTCAGTTTGTCAAAGCAGTCTTTGAACTTAAGGCCTTAAGGCATTTTCTTTTAATACATTTTGCAAACCACCCTCAATGCTAACACCATTGTAGGTGCAAGTCTTAACTATTGAATTAAACCGCTTTCTTGTATTTCAAACTTAATTGAGATGATATAGTCTCGGTCATGAAAGGGCTATTGATTCTAGATCTTTAGAGAAGTACGGAATATTGTAGAAGATGTGCTCCATTGAGCTTAAACTGCAACTGCATGGTAGATGGCTAGGTCATAATGGATTTGCGTGATCCCAACACTTCCGTTTATTAAGAAAAACCGCTTTTAAAATCTCGCTTTAGTTAAATAGTTAATCGTTAGTTAATTTAATTTAGTTATTTTAAATTGGAGTAGTTGTTATTTGTAGAACTTTGTGTTCTACATTTCTTTTAAAACATTGAATCTTCTTTACTTTTAGAGTCTAATCTAGGTAACTTAATTCTCATTCTTCCCTGCGGGATCGACCTGGACTTAATCCAGTTTACTACTTACACGATTACCTACACTTGGGTATAGCACACAAGCGCACACAGAAAAAATAGTCGTGTCACGTAAAACAATAGTTATCAAGCAAGTATTCAGATGGCACCGTTCGAGGCCCTTTATGGACGACCGTGTCGTTTTCCCGTGTGTTGGAAAAAAGTTGGAGAAACGTCTCTGTTGGGACCAAAACTACTAAAAAGATAAAACTGATTCGTACGAGGATATTTACGGCTCAAAGCCGGCAAAAAAGTTATGCTGATAAGAAGATGAGACCATTGTCTTTTGAAGTTGGGAATCATGTGTTTCTCAAGGTTTCACCTCATCGTGATGTGCTTTGTTTTGAGCAGGACAAGAAGCTTTCACCTTATTTCATTAGACCTTTCCAGATTTTGGAGCGTGTAGGTGAAGTTGCCCATCAGTTGGCTCTGCCTCCGCAATTAGCAAAAGTTCACAATGTATTTCATATCTCGATGCTTCGTAAGTATGAACCTAATCCGTCTCATGTTTTAGATTGGACTGATTTACCGTTGGAACAAGGCGCGTCCTATGAGGAGCAACCAGTACAGATTCTGGAAATTAAAGAACATGTGTTTTGTGGTAGAACTATTCGTTTGGTTCGAGTATTGTGGCGACACCATGGTACTGAGGAGACTACTTGGGAGAATGAGAAAGAGATGCACGATCAATATCCACATTTGTTCTCTTCTTGAGTTATTTGTTTATTCAGTGTTGATTGTTATCTATGTACGAATTTTGCAGACAAAATTTCTTTAAGGTGGGTAGGATGTAATATCCCGTTATTTTTTTCGCTTTTAATCAAATAATACCAGCTTTGAAATGTTGCGCAGTATAATTTTTTATCTGTGTGTGTGGTTAAGCTTGTGAGCTCAACACACACAAGAATTTCTCATTAAAACTTGGACCCAAAGCAATTTAGTTGTGCAGTGTGTGCATGTGCAATGTGTGTGTGAGTGTGTATTGTGTGTGTGTGTACTACAAGCCTCTTGGAGGCCAAGTAAACCAAATTTAGAAATACACACATCACCCCCAACTATTCACTCAGCAACTTTCTGCTCCTCTCTCTCTCTCTCTCTCTCTCTCTCTCTCTCTCTCTCTCTCTCTCTCTCTCTCTCTCTCGTTATATATATCTATACATGCAGATTGATCTTACACACATACACACGTATATTATTACATACATACCCACATACATGGTAATGTGGATAGATACATATTTATGGAGATTCAATCATAGCTTGATTTCTTCTTTGGATATTCTCTGCAATTCTGAGTAAATCCGAATTTGAGAAAGCTCCTATATAATTTCTGCTTTTGAATTCAATTTTATAAGTTTGTTATTGTAGATATATATATATAGAGTTATATATATCGTTCAGGGTCCGAAAATAGCAAGCAAAAAAACAGTCATGAAAACTTGATTTCTTTATATCAAATGAAAGGTCTCGATCCCACAAGGCTATATTTCAAATTTCAAAAGCTAATTCATAGCGGTTACGATGAACGGTCGATTTAACGTTTTGTCGCCGTTCGATTTTTCAATAAAATCGAGAGCTCCGTTTGATTTCAATAAAAACTGATTTTGTATTTGAAATCTAAGTGGAAAAAGGAAGAGATTCATATATTGGAAGTTCTGTTTTGGTTAGATTTTCAAAATGGGTAAAAACCAACCTTTTATTGCAAAACAGGGGAAGAAAAGGGAAAAAGACGATTCTGTGACATCTCGCGCGAGCGATTTGTGCGAGCAAGGGGTCGCGCGAGCGGCCCGCGCGTGCGAGACTAAGCTATTTTCGAAAACTGTTTTTAAAATGACCACGTGGCCTTATTGAACACATTCCGCGCGCGCGACCTCAGGCAGTTTAGTAAAATCTCCTATTTTCTTATACTTGAATTAGAAATGAGCTAAGGGACCTTGTACGCTAAGCTTTAAGAGTTATACCTCACTTTAATAGTAGTTATACTTATGCTTAGAGATGTTGTACCTCACTGATATACGCACATTATTGTATATCAAGATTTGTAACAGATTGAGTAGTTCCAGTTTCTGTTCGGATTAATTATTCAGTCTATCCTCGGTGAATGGTAGCTCTGTATAAACCTTAATAAAGTTGTATAGCATGTTTAACGGTGTACTTACATTTTTGTATGAATTGATATGTCTTATGTGTTTACTTGGGTGATTTCAGCATGTCTATTGTTGCTTTAAATTGATAGCATGCCTTAATAATCTATCTTATAAAATATTGAATATGTCTGGATGCTTAGAGCTCGCATATGTCATAGCATTTTATAAGCATGAGCATGAATACAAAAATCACGAAAATGATTTTGGGATGAAAGACCTTAGAGGCTTTCAATTTTTAAAAGGGAAGACCTTAGAGACTTCTAGATTTTGAAAAGAGGAGACCTTAGAGGCTTCTGTGCATAAAACCCTCTAGGAGGGATTTTGTTTTGAAAAGTTAAAAATCCCGGGTTTGTGGGTAGGCGTGTGAGATGGGTACCACTAGGAATTCGAATTACGGGATGTGCTGTAAGAAACCCCCGTAACGTTGAAGCCTAGGCCTCCGTGTAATTCGTAAGGCCCAAAGTCTCGCACGTTTGAGGCTAGGCCTACGTGGACGGGAAGCCCATGGTCTGGGTAATGATATTGACGATCGAGAGTGAGTGTTTGAAAAGACATGAAAATGATTTTCATGCATGAGATTGGTATTCATTGCACTCACGCATGTTATACAGCAAATGCTATTGTGTGGTTATATGACTATACGAGCCTTTTGGCTTATGGACTATTAAACCTTTCTTTCAGGTGATATAGATAAGGGCAAGGCCCCGAGACTTGACAATGCTTCCTCTATAGTTTAAAGACCCCTGTGTGTGGGGATTATCTTTTATTAATGTAATAAAATTTGGTTTCATAGAGCATGTTATGTTTCAATTGGGCAAATGTTAGTTCACCTACTTTTAAATAAAAAGATAGCTTAACTCTGATTTTTCGCTTTGTTTCAAGAAATGATATTTCCTAAATGAAAACCAGATTTCTGTTTTATAAATATTTTCCAAATAATAAACGTTTATTTCAGGTAACACTCGGAGTCTTGGACTCAGGGAGTTACCGATTGGTGTCAAAGCCTATTGTTATTACTGTTATCGTTGAACTTCCGCTAGTAACCGATACCCCGTCGCCAGGACCCGTGGCGTGGCGGGTCGGGACGGGGCGCTCCATAATAAATTACCAATCTATATATTTTTAATTGGGAACATGCTACATGCAGCTAAAACTCCACTTCCTAAAGTTGCTCCAGTGTTCCAATGGCCAGAAATTCGAGTGATACTTATCCTACTTTTAGAAGAAAAAAAATAAGTAGCGATGGAGATGCCAAACCCATAGCCACAATGCCACATACCTTCTCTCTCTCTCTAAAAAACAAAAGTTAAAGTTAGAAAAAAGCTAGGAGAGTAATTGGTTCATGACAAAAGACACCCAATACATGAAAAATATTCCTTTCACTCCACGTTACATGAGAACTCTGAGAGGTACTCATAATTTCAACTCAGAAACTTCTATAATTACGTAAAGAAGATGACGTAGAAAAGAAAAAATTGCACAAGATGGTAAGATCATTATTTTTTAGAGAGAAAAAAAAAATCAAGACTATTGAGCTTAATTCACTTACTGAAAAACTTATTCTAAGACATACTTTTATAAAGAGAAAAGATTGAGCAATCTTGATCCAAAAACCACCTGGCTACTACAATAACCAAATCATAAACACCAACACTACAGTCCATAAAAATTTAACGTAAGGCACACAAAATAGGATTATATATGTTTGGACAAAAATTGATGATAACCAACTTCACTAACAAGCATTAAGAGCCCCGTCTGGTATTTCATGGGAATTAGAGTTTTTTTCGTATATTATAAAAAAAAAGTGACAACTTATGATTGATGTTGTTTGTTCAACTTTAAAGTGTATTCGATGATTGAAAATGCTATGAAATAGTTTTTGCCAAACTGACTCAAATTTCTCAATAATCCCAAATAAGAGATAGTTGGCTCCAGATATCCGAACGGGCTCTTAAGTATGCTTTGATGCATCCGTCGCCTCTTATAATTTGCCACGTCCTCCACAGAAGCAGACCGCCACTTATTTGTTGTGGGCTGCGACAATGAACCTACCCACACCAAATAAGCCAGCAACATATATACAAATTCATATTGTCAAGTGAGAAAAGATCTAGAAAAGAAATATTCTTTTTAGCTTTACAGTCCTCCATATATTCCAAGAGCATTTGTTCTCTGATTTTCCAAAAGGCCAGCTTTTTCCAATATAAGAACCATAACACCTCAAAACTCTATTCAAAACAAAAACAAAAAAAAAAAAAAAAAAAATTGGAAAACTTGCAAATTTTCTCCTGCAATGACTAGTTCAATACAACTAGAAGTTCGATTAGAAGATCGAACTCCACAAAAATGGAGTGTTCCATTAACAGAAGATGTGTTCCAAACCTTCATGTCAAAAGGTAGCCAAACAGTGCATAAGGTTTTCGGTGACGGATCGCTGTTTAGTCCATTGCTGTTTGGGAAGTACTTTGATCCTTCTGATGCCTTTCCACTTTGGGAGTTTGAATCAGATATCTTATTATCTAAGCATAAGAGCTCAAGCCAGAATGGTGTAGAATGGTTTCTGACAGATACAGAATATGTACTAAAAGCAGAATTACCAGGTAAGTGTTCTTATGGCCCAACAGCTTCTGCTTCTGTGATTCAAGCTTGAGACAATTTTTTACGATTGAATCGTAGAGGCTGATTTGTCAAATGGTTCATAATAGCTTTTGGAGTTCCATAACCAATTATGAGCCAAACAGGGGCCTTAGTCTACTATTGATCTTTTTGAATGATTTTTATCTTCAAATTCTAAATTGGGATGAACTTCTCTTTGATTTCGTGCACATGAATGAAGAAATCTGCATCAATATGTAAATCATACTGCAAGATAAAAACCTATGGGGTTAGAAGCATTAGTCCTCAACTCAGTTTTTTCACAGGTAAAATTTCTCAAACCAAGGGGATCCTAGCCATCAATTCTTATTGTAACTATGCAAAGAAAAATTACAGAGTCAAATATATTTAATTGCTCTATGTTTTTCCAAAATTCCATTTGGGCCTTTTAGTTTCAATTGCAACAATCAAGACCCTTCATTTTCACAAGTAGACCAATTTGAGGAGAAGTGTTTATGGTGGTAATGGAACATTTATAAACTTTAGGACCTTGATTCCAAAAGTGCCACAAAATGAACATTTTAGAGAATATATAGAAGATAACACAAATATAAGAGCACAACCATATTAACCATGGTCAAAGATTTTGTTACAACCACTAACTGTTGTTCTTAATTACGTGATCACTTAAACGATCAAGTGCTTTAAATTTTTGCAATTAAAAATACAAACTCAAAGTGTAATTTTGGGTGAAAAATATTTAGGGCACTGACGTGTAGAAGGGCTATAACTGTAGAGTTGGGGATAAGGCCAAGACTCCATAGGTTTATATAAGAAATGGTGAATTTTCTTTGATACCATTTAATTCTTCTAACAGGATTGGAGCAGAAGAACAGTGTACAAATATGTGTTGAAAATGGGAAGATCATGGAGATTAGTGGGCAATGGAGGCCGCAAAAGGAGTCAAAGACAAAGGATTGGAGAAGTGGCCATTGGTGGGAACACGGATATGTTCGGAGGCTTGAATTGCCAGAAAGTGCAAATTGGAGAAATATAGAGGCATATGTGAATAATGATATATATTTGGAAATCAAAATTCCCAAAAACCCCTTGGATTGTGGTAGTCCTCAAGGAAATGATGGGGTGAAGAAAGATTCTGACTCTGTTTAAAATTTAAACACAGTTTAATTTGTATGGACATGTTTATATATGTTACAAACTCAACAAAACTTATGTCTTTGTGTAATCCACATACATCAGATGGATTGCAAAGAATAGTAGGCCAAATGGAGAATGTGAATGCATCAAATGTGCAAGACAAATTAACATTCTATAAAGAAAAAAAAAACATGAAGGGTAATATCGGTTACCTCTTATGAGGTTTGCTTTTATATTCATTAACCCAAACATTTGACATAATATGTGGCTAAACTCCCTCAAATTTGCCTCTATATCGAATAGCCCGAGATATTTGGTGTAATGTCACTGAGTCTGACCTCTTTTATTTCTTGTATTTGAATTGCAATTCACCTGCCAGCTACATTGCTAGACAAAATGGTTGTAATTACCCCTATCTATTTCACAAATTATAAAATAAAAGTTTGAAAATTGTCAGTGATACTTTTTACCGAAAAAAGAAGAAAGGAGTAAAGTACTGCCTCTGAAACAATTTCACACAAACCACAAATGATATTCACGGTCATATATAACCTACAAAGAACTGTTACGAGAAGGAAATGATTTTATATAGTAAAATGTACCCTTCCAAAAGGGTAGTAATCTAATAACTAAGCTTATCAACTTTATCAGATGTTTAAAATGTCAAGAGTAGTGCACAAGCACATAAGATCCAACAGAACACTGACTAAAATAAAAGTGAAAGCCACATAAATCATGTTGTGGAGTTTTAACAAGTAGGCCCTGTCAGTAAAAAGAGCAGAAAAACTCTTACTGGACACATATATTCAAGAAAAAAGAAAAATCAACAAGGATAGAAATTAATGCACAAGTCTTTGAAGCCTTTAAGTTGGGTTTCATTACTAGTTTGAAGCCATTAAGTCATTACCTATCGACTTTATAAACTTGAAAGTTCACATTGCAAAACGACCTTAAGATGCTTTCTCATCTATTTTTTTGTGGGGAGAAACAAAACCTCTACTATATATGTTCTTTCTTGGCTTCCTTCTTCCGTTATCATCTTTGATGTGCATAATGACACTTTACTAGTATTGCCATCTTTGGTTGACATGACTTGCCACCTTAATGTAGCTTCAAATTCCTCAGAATGTATTGTATTCTATTGTTCCTTCCATATTTTTGCAACTCTTATATAAAGATAGTAAGAGGAAAGGTCTGTTTTGTACTCAGCATTGTAAGCTATAATCTTATGGTTAGCTTAAACGTCAAATAGTACTTCAAGACGACTTCAGTTGTTTATCTTTAACCATATAAGCAATATCCAATATCCTATTTAGTCTCTCCAATATAATTTATGTTGCGAATATGACATGCAACACACACAATGCAAACATACACGGAAACAAAAAACAGAAAAAACACAACACACGATTTACCCTGTGGTTAGGCAAGATTGCTTACATCCACAGCTTCTCATACCAGTTCAGTATAATCAAATAATAAGGGTTACAGGGTTTCTCTCAAAAAAAATGCAGCTCTCTACAACTGCGGCTGAACAAAGAAAGGGAAAATATATCCCACTAGAATTACACTGAAAAATACTGAAATACCCTTGGGCCGAAATAAAATTCGGCGCAATTCGGTTCGGGAGGCCCGCCCCTTAAACCCCCGGTATCAAAGTGGACCAAACTTCACAAATCCAACAATTTAGACATGAATAAACCAAGTTATATTTAATACACTGAAGGTCACATTTGAACATGGACTTTTAGAATTATGGCTTAATCGATAATGTAAAACAATAAACAGTCTCATATTTACATATAGATATGAAAGGATCGATGAACTATTTACTTAACCTTTTAAGTGTCTTTGCTAGTCAAATTGTCAATTAACAGCTAGACACATCAATGCTCTATATAACTCAAACAGGAAAAAAAAAATGAGACACATTATTTGTCCAATTAATGAAGAAATTCCAAATTTCTTAAGGCTTTGAAAAGCAAAATGAGACACATTATTTGTCCAATTAATGAAGAAATTCCAAATTTCTTAAGGCTTAGGCTTAGTTTGGCCCCCATGTGGCTTTTTAAAATGAGCTTATGAAATTTATTACTAAGTGGTTTGATAATTTTATACAAGTGACACATTACTCTTCAAAAAGACATCATGAAACCAAAAAGCAACCTTGAACTTTTAAAAGCTCCATTCTAGAGCTTTTAAAAGCTCCCCCCAAAAAAGCCCTAAGTTCAATTTTTGCAAAGCTCATAAACTAGTTACCAAATGAATTAACATGAAATTGAGCTTTAAAAAAGGAGAAGCACCACGTGGGGGCTAAACTAAGCCTTAGTTTGGCCTCCACGTGGCTTTTTAAAAGTAGCTTATGAAATTTATTATTAAACTGTTTGATAATTTTGTACAAATGACTCATTACTCTCCAAAAAAAATCATGAAACCAAAAGGCAACATTGAGCTTTTAAAAGCTCAATTCTAAAGTTTTTAGAAGCTCCTCCCAAAAAAGTCCTAAGTTCAATTTTTGCAAAGCTCATAAACTAGTTATCAAATAAATTAACATAAATTGTACTTTAAAAAAATAAGAAGCACCAAAATGGAGGCCAAACTAAGCCTAGATCTGTTAGACTCATTGTGCCACAAGTATTTCATGAATGTGCAATTTGCATAGCATGTTATAACTTCTATGCCTAGTTAGAGACTAGAGTAAATGACACGTGATGTTTACACAAGCTCAAGGAGGTGTTCTACAACCATTTAAAACTAAAGTGAAGTATGAAAAAGATCAAGCATTTGAATCACCCCTAATGGTACTTTTGACAACCTGCAAGTGAAACCAAAATGTATTGAAAGGGGAAAAAAATTAATAATAATAGAAAAAGGGTAAAATGCATATTGCATCCTCAAATTATACCATGTTTTGCACTTTTGTCCCTGAATTATCATTTTCTGCATTTTGGTCCCTCAACTATTATTGTGTGACAGTTTGCCCCCTCCGTCACTTATAGTGACGAAAAAAGTCACTTTTTAGTGACACCAAAAGTGACGCTAAAAGTGACGAAGGGTGCAAACTGCCACAAAATGATAATTGAGGGACCAAAATGCGAAAAATGATAGTTTAGAGACCAAAGTGCAAAATATGGTATAGTTTAAGGGTGCAAAATGCATTTAACCCAAAAAAAGAAAAATAAGGGATTCCAAGACCTCAATTTTATAATATCAAGCGGTTGTGGTATCGAAATCAACTAAATAAGATCCCATGAAAATTCATGTTACCCATTAAATAATGCTATGCCATAAATGGATCTCAAATTATATAAAGAGGGCATTTTTGCTCACTCGTTACTCAGTACTCAGGCGTCCAGTAGATGACATGTGTCTCATTCTAATAGTTATCAACATACTGAAATGGGACACATGTCATCCACTAGAGACCTGTTTGAGCAAAAATGAGTGAACAAAATGATCGTTTGTATAAAAGTAGGACTACGAATCTGAGTTCTCCCCAAAGTTGTTTCATAGGAAAATTCTATGATACATTCTAGTGGTTTTTGTTGTACCATACATCCTAGTGTTTTTGGGTGCCAATATTCCAAAATTTGTAACTAAATCCCAAAATGTGGTAACTTAAAAAATCACTTTGTTACTAGATCCCAAAGTATGATAAGGTTAAAAACCACCTTGTAACTAAGTACATCCTTCACAAGGCGCATACACATCCCTATCTCTAATTCTAATACAATGTTAGATGTAGCAATAGAGTACTCCACTTGCAAGATTTTGTCCGCTTTTGGTCCGCCAGCGAGCCTAAGCGTCCAGCCCAATTGCGAGCCCTCACGGTTTGGTTCTCTTGAACTTTAACCCAAAAGAGCCCTCACTAGGAAGAGGCATAACTCACACTTAAATACTATACTCTTTTGATAATCGTCACTAATATGGAACAAGGCTGCACCGTAAGCAACACCTACATAAACTAATCTTAAAGTTAAAACAAGGGGTATACAAAAAATTCTCAATTAGAAAGACCATTCAAATATGAACGACATATGTTGGTGGGACTGAACATTGGGACCGCTCACCAACTAAGCAGGCAAGATATCTCTTTCAGTTAATCCAACGTAATATAGTAGTACTAAGAGTCATTTTCAAGTTGGATAAGCTTATTATTTTATTTTCTTGCAGTCCCAAGATTTGTCTGTAGTGACATTAATGGTAAGAACCTTCAAACCATACGTTCTTTGGTCAACTCACTAGTCCTGTCCGGCTTCCAGTTAATCCAACATAATATATTGTTCAATCCCTTAAAAATAAAAATCTGTCATCTGTCTTTGAGTAATGATACACCCACACTCTCATCCACACCCCCAACCACATTCAGCACATCTTGACCAGTGATTGCCCTTAATTCTGGTGGGTTCCACATGAATTCCACAGAGGACCCACTAGAATCAAGGGACAAGATCTGCTAAATGTGGTTGAGAGTGTGGTTGAGGGAGTGGGTTTATCATTATTGTCTGTCTTTTGATAGTATGACATGATGTTAACCAATCTGTTTAAGCTCAAATTTTTCTCTTTCTGTTTAATTTTTAATTTATTCATAGAGTTGATAGCCAAAAAAAATTTAAGGAAGAAATTCCAAAACAAAACAGACATACTTGTGACTAATTAAAACAATATAAATAATTTGGGTACGAACAACAAGATGGTTACAAATGTTAAACTTTGTTCTAACTTTACGCTTGTAAAAAATCAAAGCACTGCAATGCTTGTTAATGAAGGCAAAACCATAGAGTCAATTGTGAAGTATTTCTTTTCTATATATACAATATTTAGTTGTATTATCAGCAAGCTACTGATTTTACCTTTATTCATCGTATTATATATTATTGTAATCACATCAAAGTAGAAGGTGTGCTACTTTCTCTGTTTTAATAGTTCACATTGGTCAATGTAATATGATCCCAATGTTAAAAAATACTTGTTACCTACAAAAGGCAAGCAATAACATCAATAGCTTTGAAGAAAGTGTTTAGTCTATTTCCATTAGGTGCGATGATTTGGATGACTTTGAGTCGGAAAGCACCATTGTGTCATGAAAATTTTGAAGGATGTTTGGAAGGTTCCAGAAACAGTTCTTTGAAATGCAATTGCATGGTTCTACAAATTCAAAAAGGATTTGGTTCAATCTGAGAGGCTGTTTAGGTTACATGAGAACGCTTATGCAGTTTAGAAAGAACCGATTCTACATAGTTTGGTGTGTTGTATAGTTTTGTTTCTTGGCTACATATATAGGACCATGTGACGGACTTAAGAATACCTTAAGAACTAGTTCTGTTACATACTGTTTGTTATATTTTCGGTTCGGGCGTGCCAGAGCCTTGTGAGGTAGACCCAAACTTATAAACACAAAATTTCCTATATTGCTTGTGTGAGTGATACACAAGGCTTTATGATCTGACTTCTAACAGGTGATTGTGTGTGGCGAGTAGGAAAGTACCCTCACCTAAAATCCTATGGCAGTATTGAAGCATACAAGCCATACAAGTGATGAAAGAAACGGAAAGAGAAATTAAATAAAAAGAGTGGCTTTTATTTAATTGTAGAAAGAAAAATTACAAGTAATTGAAAAGCTAGGAAAATAAAAGACTGCTTTATTTGCCTAAACTAAGAATGCTAAAGGATGCATTTGTCGAAGAGACGCGGAGTGGATTGATAGCTAGGCCAGCCTGCTGTATTTATAGCGGCCTGTACGGTAGAGATAAGGCAAGTAGAAATTATCTTCAAAAATAATCTGGTAAAATATACCAGATTTATCTCCCATAAACTGATAAAATCTGCCATATCTTCGAATATATATACAAGTATATATATACTGATCTTGAATCTGGTCCTTATTGAGGCTTGGTTCGGCTGACTCCCCCTCCAAGTAAGAGATAGCTTCCATAATATATTGATATTATTTTTCCATAAAGTGATAATATTTACTTCCCAAATCAGATAATATCGTGAAACATTATCTTCCCTATTATGATAATGTTTCCCAAACTGATAACATTATCACACTGAGAGTTTGTCGGATGATATACTTCCCAAATTGATTAGAACACTAACTGCACAGAATAAGTTGCCAATTTGGAACAACTATGTAGTGGCCGGCTCACTTTGATATGTGCAGTGAAATGAGGTGACAGCCCGATGGTGCAAGCATAATGAAAGCCCAATATTATCACATACACAGTCCGATGGCACTGAACTGCCAAACAAGGCCTAGGCCGGACTGAATTTGGTAAGTCCGATCTCAGTGATGCCCGATATAATGATGATCAGCCCGATAGAATGAGCCCGAGCACTCTGACTTGGCCCGACCACGTTTGGCAATATACACAATCGGTCTATAAGTCCGAATTTATGTATTAGTCAGCCCGATCAAAGAGTGATCAGTCCGAGTGAGCAAGGGTGCTAGCCCGATGGTGATACAATACAGCCATATTGAAGCAGGGCCCACTTTGTGTAGCAGCCCGATGAAATGGTGATGAGCCCGAGTGAGCAAGGGTGCTAGCCCGATCAACTGGTGGTTAGTCTGATCAACTTTTAACCAATCAGTCATTAATTTTACAATCGGTCTCATGAGTCCGATTAAAAAGATCCCAATCGGCCTCTACCAACATTTAATTTAAAAAATGTATTTTTTAGGTGCAAACACATACCAACTTATAGCTGTTTTTTTCGTAAAAATCAATAATTGTAAGGATGGGACTAAAACTGATCCCGTTTTAAACAATCCAAGCATGCCCTCACTTCTATAGGGGTTTATAAGAGAACCAGTGTTCTATTTTTTTTTATTTTTATTTTTTTTGCTAAAAATCAATGTTCTATTTGTTTAACAAAAAACTAATTTTAGGAGATATATTAGATTAGACATGGACTCTTATCAACAAATGTGAATTCACTGAATACTGAATACTTCAATTAATGGAATCAGCTCACTTAAGTACCGATTCTTGACCCTTTTTAAATAGTCTCTTGGGGTATCTTCAATCCTTACTCAAAACGCATACCAAACTTTAATTTAAGTAAAACTCCTCAAAATTAACCTCCTCCAATACTAGACTCAAAGTCCACATCAAAATGAGCTTTACTCGGACTTAAACCCAGGTTAAAATAATACTATTCATACTGAATATGAGTTAGAGCTAAGGGTGCAGAGGATACTTTAAAGATATTGACTCAAAGTTCATTTGGCATAAGTTTGATGTGGGGTTGGAGATGGTCGTACTCAAATTTTATGTCTTTTTGAGAGATGATAACAATATTACAAAAATATTTGAGTACAACCATCGAAGAATTTCATATCAAATGAAGATTTGAGTAGGGGTTGAAGAGATCTTAGGCCCCATTTTGGATGGCAGAAATCAAGAATGACGTTGGACATCTCATTACTAGTACTGAACCTATGTTTTGAGCAGTTATAATATTCTATTATTGTTGGTAATTAATTAAATCTTAAAAATGTATCACTTTCCCATGAAAATATTTAAATTAAGGGACAGTTAGAGATATATTTCTTGTCAGCTAAAAATATAATAAAATGTACCTTCAATATTTGCATTTAATCAAAAATCTCTGTTCTTTGATAAAAGGACAAAATTGACATGCATCCAAACATTTCCCACATTTCCCCACTTCCGCCCAACTTTTCACGTGCAATGATTTTGCAGCCGTTCATACAGTATGAATATTGTACCGTATGATATTCTAAATTCAAAAAATATTTTGCAACTTTAAATCTCCATAACTTTTGATATAAAACTCCATTTTTCTGAAATTTTATACCGTTGGAACCGTGTCGACGATAGTTACAAAACTAGTACCAGTATTGATATATTTTGAGCAAAAAAAAAAATCAAAATCTTACCTGCCTTGTGTAACTGAAAATTTCACAAAACTACTTTTGTGAAGTTTCACAAAACTACTTTTGTGAAATTTCACAAAACTCTATTTTTTTTCAAAATTTCTTCAAATTGAAAAAAAAAAATGCTCAAAACATATCAACAATGGTACTAATTTTGTAGCTCTCGTCGACACGATTACAGCGGTATAAAATTTGTAAAAAATGGAGTTGTAGATCAAAAGTTATGGAGTGTTAAAGTTTTTAAATATTTTCTGAATTGAGGAATGCTATTGTGCAGCCAATCACACGGTGTGAGTGGCTGGAATGTTTGGGGCAATGTTTGGCCACTTGCTTGTGAGAGGGACTTTTGACAAATTCTAAAAAAAAACGCTCCTTTAAACTTTTGTTTGCTTTAATTAAGGATTTGGTCATAATTTGCCCTTAAATTAAATGCATTTAATATGAGAATGTAATAAATATTTAAACATCATAGAAACAATAATGATAGGGATACACACCAAACGACACACCAAATGACACATATTGTGCTTTAAATGCATGTATCATGTGCTGTTTGAATTTTTCACACTTTTCTGTGCATCACTTACACAGTACATGATATATGCATTTAAAGTTGTTGTATCGTTTAGTATGTCGTTTAATGTGTATCCCTATCATTTTTGTTATAGAAATATTACGATACCTAGAGTTATATATTTCCTTTTTCACAATAGTCAATCCATGCATATATAATAAGAATATGATGCCAGTTATTATTGGGATTGAATATCTCGTGAGCACGTGTATAAATCCTGCTAAAATATTGCACCAAACATAGGAAAAGACTGATCAGACTAGTAATGAGATACCCATTCCCAATCTGACTACTAACATCCAAACGAGGCCTTAGTGTGAGCGCAACACGTATAGAATAAATCATATTCATATGGAGATCTATATGTATACAAACTTGAGAGAGAGAGAGAGAGAGAGAGAGACAGAGAAGGGGAGATTCCTCCCAAAAGGATGAGGACAGAAAGGGACCGTAGGAATGCTACAAAGTAACAAAAAAACGAATAGAAGTAACAACAAACTATATTAGTATATGATACTATACATGTCGAGGTGGGTACTCTCTCTCTCTCTCTGCTTGTTACCCTGTCAAAATGGGACAGTAATGGCGAGTGGTGGAAAAGTCCTTTATTAGTGAAATTAAAGTTGAAATTCTTAACGCCCGGTAGAAGCAAGAGAAAAAACTTGTTTAATCCTACGCAAGTGGGAAAGCCTGAAGCCCTTCTGGATTGAAAGAGAAGAGAAAATCAATAAAGTCATAAACAACTTAAAAATTAATATGGATGATAATATGTTTCTTAAATTTGGCTACCTTGTGACAACAATTTCTTTATTCTGCGATTTAATTGTAAAAAAACTGTTTCTAATGACATAACTTTCTATAATTGAATTGCAAAAATTAGTTCAACCAACAATTTCATTTTAACCTTTGGAGCTTTAAAGTAAGGTGATCTTGTCTGCAAAATTTAATATGACAAAGCCTGCATAGGAGGTGTTGATGCCAGAATTTGGTAAGAGTAAAGTAGAGCAATTTAAGGAGAGAGAGAGAGAGATTATTTTTGTATGTGGTTCGGCCCTGTTAATGAAGGTACCTACATCCACGTGTGTGTCTGAGCACGTTCACTAGCAGATAGGGGTGTCATTTGGAACGGAATTTCCGATTCCGACCGATTCCGAGCCGAAAAATTCCGATTTTGGAAGCAAAATTTGTATTCCGAATTCCGAAATTCCGAATTCCAAAAATTCCGAAAAAAATTGGAACGGAATTGGAATTGTTTTTAGAATTCCGAAAATTCCGAATTTCCGATCCGAAAATTCCGAAAATATTCCGAAAGAATTCCGAATAGAATTTCCAAAAATATTCCGATAATATTCTGAGTTCTTATATTATACAATGTAAATATGTAATACATATATACTATGTAACCATGTTTGATATTTTTTTAGGTGTTGATATTATGGACTTAATGTGTTTTAAGTGTTAGTTGTTGCTTTAAAAAAAATGTGTTGTATTTTATATTGGAAATTTGTAATAGCTGTGTAGATTATTTTTATTGTGTAGGCAGTGGTTGGAAAATTCCGAAATATTCCGAAAATATCCGAAAATTTTCGATTCCGAAAATTTCCGAAAATTTCCGAAAATTCCGAAAATTTGGAATCGGAAATGCTTTTTAGAATTCCGAAATTTTGGAATGGAATTTGAAAAGCATAAGTAGATTCCGAAAATTTTGGAATTTTTTCCGAAATAGCCTATTCCGTTCCGTTCTGTCCGAATGACACCCCTACTAGCAGATCACCGGCGGGCCTGGTGAGCCAACAAAGATGGGCGGCACTCCCAGTAATACCGGTCGGGTTTATGCGTATAATGGTGAATTTTATAGAGGTGTTGTGTAGACTACAGAATTGGCGGCCCCTTCAATGGGGGGTGAGAGGTCTCTTTTATAGAGGTAAGAGACCTACTCATACATGGATAAGAAAATATAATCCTATTGATACAGATTGGCATTAATTATGAGGATTTTCTAATTGGATTAGGAAATAGTATACACTTTCCATTAGTCTTCTAGCTTGAGTAGGAAACTGCCCGCAATGCTCGGAATCACGCCTGTGGGCCCGGATGAGCTGTTCCCGCGGCGGGATGTGCATGTGCGGTTTCCCCGACCTGCTGGCCGGTCCATGAATGAACCGTTCGGGATGATGAGTAGAATAAACCGCTCGGGCTGACGCTTCTGAGGAATTGTGCATGATTTTTTCGGGGGCATGAACTAGCTGCTGATTTGAACCGCTCGATCATAAGATGGAGCCAATTTTGGGTGTATCAGGAGGTGTATCTGAAACACACGCTCACTACAAGGGGTATATTTGTAACTAACTAAAGAAGAAAAACAACTATGCAAACTTCTACCTCTAAAAATTTTAAATAGTATTCGAAGTTGAAAAACATGCTAAGCTAACCACATGATCCACATAATATGTATCTGTAATTAATCCAAAGTTAAGGGTACATTTCTAAGTGTAAAAATTATCAATCTGTCCCAAAACAAATTTGCTTTTAAATACGTGAGATTTAAACTAAGTATACGCCACTATCGGGCTTAACTATTTATTAAACGGATGCTAATGTCCTCCAACATGTTGGTAGAAAAGGTCATCGACTCATCATCTATTCTCCCTAGTACATTTTTTTTAGGGTAAATACACATTTTTTTTGGGTAAATACATTTTACCTCCCGTAATTAGATTCATTTTCATTTTCATTTTACCACTTCAAAAGTAGACACTTATGGTATGTTTGATAACCCAATTAAGTGCTGAAAATAAAAAGATTCAGCGCTTATTCATTTTCAGTGCTTTTAATAACGTACCACTTAATTGAAAAAGCAGTCAAAAAATCACTGAAAACTTTAAGTGAAAAATTTCTAATGAAAATAATCACTGAATGCATTCTATTTCAGTAGTTGAAGCACAATTTTCAGTATTACAAATTCAATCACTTAAAATTTTCAGTACTTAAAATCCAGCACTTAATTTTCAGCACTTAATTTTCAATTTTACCCTAAATCCCTCTGTAGTTTCGGACTAAAGTGAAATTGTTAAGATTTCCCTTAAAATTGATGAAAATTCTATAATTGGCCAAAAATATGAACACTTAACCCCCTTTATCAGGTTAATTTTGAGATTAATCCCCTATGTGATGATAATGTTACCAATTAACCCATTTTATGTGGGGCTAATTTTAAGCACTGATTCCCTTTCGGGGGCTAATTTTGGGGTAAACTGTCTATGTGTGGTTAATTTTGACACTTAAACTCTCTAAATTCAGCATTAAATCCTAATGTAGGGCTATTTCTGAAAAATGTTAGTAGTTTCACTTTAATCCAAAATCACTGGGGGTTAAGTGTCCACTTTTGAACCACATAGGTAAAATGAAAATGGGTCTAACCACAGGGAGAGGGTAAAATGTAATAAACCCTTTTTTTTATTTGAATATTAGTAAAAGGAAAAATTACACTTACAACCCTTATACTTAAGGTCATTTTCACCGCGATTCCCTGTATTTCTGTTTATGTCACTAATTCCCATGTACTTTCCTTATACTTAAGGTTTTTTTCATCTCTATATATGAAACTAACTTCCCATGTACTTTTTAACTAAAGTGTTACCGTTAGTACATCTATTAAACTTAATAGAACAAAGCAAGCATAGGAGGGTACCTGAAAAACTTGTTTATAAGGGGTGTGATTATAATTAACTGAAGGTTAAAATAACTATGAAAATCTCTATTTTGACACTTTGGTTGAAAACTTTATTGTATAGGGGATGTTACTAACTGTCATAGCCTAGTCCCACAATAGCGGAACTGAAGTTCGTGGCACGCCACGGAGGCTCACCCAATTCAATTAACGTTTCCAAAAGATTTAGTTCAAGAACACGAAGCGGAAAAAAAAAATGTACTCATGCTCCTTTAACCCAAGCAGCAACTAAACATGCTCAAATACATTTCACCATGCTTTCGACATAATCAAAACATTTCACCATGCAATTGAGCCTACGTATCAATCTAGTTGCCCAATATGAACTAAATAATATATATCTATGCATTAACACATGCTTTTCATATAAACACATGAATATATGTTAAGAAATCATTTCAAACACATAGTTGAATCAGTCACCTCTGATTAACGCTTCTACAATTCGTTCCAAGGAAAACCCGAGCACAAAGATCGTGCAGAAGCCCATTTAGTGCAATTCCTATCGATCAAAAGTTCAATTATCAACTTTCTAAGAAAATTCTAGAAAATGAGTTTTTGGAAAATTTTTCCAAACAAGACCTAGTGGATGTTAAAATGAAGCTCTTATCTCTAGGAGTTCAAATATATGATTTTGGTTGAAAACCAACGGACAAACAGTCGTCGTTTGGCATCATGAAAATCAAAGCTCCAAAATCTCCCTTTTGGCCTCTCTAGATTTAGGTTAGAAAACTTATCAAAATGAAAATATCTCACCTCTTTTTGTATATAAACACAACTCTCGAAAATTGTGTTTACCTCCCCGCGAGGTCTCAAAACTCCTAATAATTTTCTGAAACTTCTTACACGCCTAATTCAGTCCTTCATAAGTAAAAACTAAAAACTATAAAAGCTTTCATCTAAGTTCCGTTTGGTTGCTAAAACGTGATTTCACATGATTTTACGAAATTACTAATTAGCCTATCAATTATGCAACGTGTTAATTTGTCCTTTCCAAGATACTAAAATTAACAGTAGAAATATAATCTAAACTATACAATAATACAGATAGTGAAATACACAGGAAAACATTTAATTCAGATAAACATTTAGGGTATTCTACGATAATCGTCTCAATCTCGGAGAGACGTCTCAACATCAAAACACTCATTCTACACAGTCTCAAAGGGTTCATTTACACAGACATCAATTCAACTCTGAGTCACAACTCACTCACACGTGTGCCACAAATGCACATCACATCACGGTATCATGCATGCCAATGTAATGAAATGCAACAACAAGCATACAGGTGTTATAACCATCCCCCCTTAAAAGAAGTTTGCCCCCAAACTTGTCCCTTATGTATAAAAAAAGTGTGGATACTGAGTGCGAATCTCATCCTCTATTTTCCATGTCATCTCTTCCATCATTTGGCTACACCATAACACCTTTACCTTCGATAAGACTTGATCCTTTTGATCAAAGATCTCTACCGGATACGCAATATACATCAAATCACTCTGAATCTCATTCGACGTCGGAGTCATCACTTGGTCTCTATCTTCCGCTAAATGTTTCCGTAGCAAGCACACATGGAATACGTTATGAACTTGAGCATACTCACTTGGCAAGTCCAATCGATATGCTACAGGTCCAACTCTTCCAGTGATTTCAAAAGGTCCTACATACCTTGGGTTGAGTTTCCCATATCTCCCAAATCTAGTAATCCTCTTTGCATGTGACACCTTCAAGTAAACCAAATCTCCCACCTCAAATTCGAACAGTCGCCTATGCTTGTCGGCATAACTCTTATACCTACTCTGAGTTGTTAGTAACCATTGTCAAATTACCTTTATCTTGTATGTCGTCTCTTGCATAATTTTCAGCCCTTCAATCATTCTTTCTCCGACTTCTGTCCACTAATCGCTGAACGATATACAAGACCATACAAAGCTTCATAAAGAGCCATTCCAATACTCGATTGAAAACTGTTGTTATATGCAAACTCAATTAACAGCAAATGGTTTTCTCAATCACCCTGAAAATCAAGTACAGATAAACGAAGCATGTCTTCTAAAATCTAGATTACTCTTTCCGATTGACCATCGGTCTAAGGATGAAAAGCGGTACTGAAATGCAATTTGGTACCCATTGCTTCTTGTAAAGCCCTCCAAAACTTTAATGTAAAACTACTATCTCTATCCGAAACAATAGAAATTGGAATACCATGTAGTCTCACAATCTCGCGGAGATACAACTTAGCTAAAGTCTTCGGCTTAGTTGTTCGAAGCGGTAGGAAGTGCGATGACTTCGTCAAACGGTCAAGATCACCCAAATAATCGTATTCGATTTCTTAGACCTCGAAAACCCACTAACAAAGTCCATTGTAATGTGTTCCCATTTTTATTTGGCTATCGGTAACGGTTATAATAATCCTGAAGATACTTGGCGTTTGGCCTTCACTTGTTGACAACTCGTACATCGTGAAACGTAGCGTGCTATTTCTCTCTTCATTCCCAACCACCAATAAACATGTCTGAAGTCTCAAAACATCGTTCTCAAAAGTGAAACCCAATTATTTTCCCATTGGAATCTCATCACAAATCTTCTTTAAGGCCATATCTTGAAGTTGTTTCCCTGTAATCTCGTGAACCAAAAGTGGTTGTGCCACAATCGTTGACATCAAGTCACATTCATTCCTGTAATCTCGTGAATCAAGAGTGGTTGTGCCACAATCGTTGACATCAAGACATTTTCAATCCTCGGAATCACTTCAAGTTCCAATTTTTCCATATCTTGAATCAACTCTCGTTAAGAAGTCAAATCTGCTGCCACATTGGTTGGTGCTTTACGACTACGAACATCAGTGACCACATTCGCCTTCCCCGGATGATACCGAATTGAAAAATCATAGTCCTTCATCAACATTAACCATCTCCTTTGTCTTATGTTCAAATCTTATTGTATGAACAAGTACTTTAAACTCTTATGATCCGTATATATCTCACATTTCTCCTTGTATAGGTAATGACGCCAAATCTTTAATGTAAAAATCATGGCAGCCAATTCTCGATCATGTGTCAGATAATCTTCTGGTGCGGTCTAAGTTGTCTCAATGCATATACAATGACCTTGTCACATTACATAAGAACACAGCTTAAACCTCTATATGAAGCATCACTGTAAATGATAAACCTTTCAGTCCCCACCAAAATAGCTAAGGTGGTGCCTTCCCTAATCAACTCTTCAACTCTTGAAAACTTTCCTCACATGTGACTCCATACAAAAGCAACATCTTTCCTCATCAATTGTGTCATTGACATTACTATACCTGAAAAGTCTTTACAAAACCTTCGATAATAACCAGCTAATCCTAGGAAACTTCGAATCCCTGTCACATTCATAGGTCACAACCAATTGATAACTGCTTCTATCTTCTAAGGATCTACATAAATTCCTTTTGCTAATACTATATATCTAAGAAAAGCAATTTTCGTCAATCAAAATTCACATGTCTTCAACTTTTCAAACAATCTTCTCTCTCGCAATCGGTGTAAAGCTAATCGCTGATGGTGTCGTTCTTCAACACTTTTGGAATAGATTAGAATGTCAGCTATAATTACAATAACAAACTCATCTAAATAGTCTTTGAAAACACAATTCATCAAGTCTATGAAAGCTGCTGGCCTGTTAGTCACTCCAAACGGCAAAACCAAAAATTCAAAGTGACCATATCTAGTCCTGAAAGTTGTCTTCTCAACGTCTTCTTCCTTAACTTTCAATTGGTGGTAACCGGATCTCAAGTCAATTTTTGAGAATACCTGAGCCCCTTGTAACTGATTAAACAAATCATATATTCGCGGCAACGAATATTTTGTTCTTGACGATCAACGTATTCAACTCTCGATAGTCGATGCACATACGCATTGTCCCATCCTTTTTCACAAACAAAATTAGAGCTCCCCAAGGCGAAATACTAGGTCAGATAAAACCCTTCTCAAGAGGCTCCTGTAAATGAACTTTTAATTCTTTCAATTCTACCAGTGCCATTCGGTACGATGCTTTGGATACCGGTTGTGACCTTGGTACTACTATCGTGAACTCAAGCTCTCTTTCAATCATTACGTCAGGTAGCTCATCAGGAAAAACATCAAAAAATTCTCAAACTATCAGAATATCTTCTACTAGTGGTCCAAGAACTCGAGTGTCAACAATCGAATATAAGAAATCCGAACAACCTTTCTTCAACATCTTGCTTGCTTGAATTGTTAATATCAAGTATGGCGGTACTGTCACACCACTACCCTAAAAAAAATCTTCTCAACCTGACGGATAGAAATTAACCCGTTTCTATTCACAATCAATCTTAGCTTGATTGACTGACAATAATCCATGCCCAAGATAATATCAAAGTAGTTTACTATCAACGGAATCAAATCGACGCTCAAGACCTTATCGCCTATCTTGATCTCACACGACTTGGATACTGAGAAAGTTACTAACAGTGCACTAATAGGCAATGATACGCACAAGTCATATCCCAGCAGTTCAGACTTCGGACTTAACAGTTAAATGCTTAACAAAATCACGGGACACAAAAAATGCGTTGAACCAGAACCCATGAGTATAAGTGAAGGATATGAACAAATAGGAAGAATACCTGATACGACCGTATCATCCGTATTCCCCGACCTGAGCTAGAAATATTGCCCTTGTTGTTACACAACTTGTTTCCCTTTATCCATTTGTGGTTTTATCCTTGATCCGCTTGGCATACTCGATGCACTGGTGCTTATTCCCGATTGTCTCTTACTCGGACAATTCTTCGCTATGTGCCCCGATTGGCCGCACTCAAAACATTTTCCACTCATCTCTGGGTTGTAGCTCTTGGTGTTCGAGGTGGTGTTGGGTTTTGTCAGATTCACGTTCAAAGGACAATTTTGGGATATGTGCCCTAGTTGCTTGCAAAGGTAACATGTACTTAATATATAGATAGAAAGTCCCCTTGTGTCGCATATTACATGTTGGGCACAATGATCTTGAGTCTCCGAAGAATGTACTCCCTCATTGGTTACCCAGATGCAATCCCAAACTTTACATGAATGGCTTCTTGGGATTCCCTTAACCTTTGCTCCTATTATCGTTCGTTCTCTTCCCGTGTTGTCCTTGTCGATATCGATCGACACTTTTCTTAGCTATGCGGGCGGCTTCCTCAACTAGCAAAATGGTCAGGTGTTGCAACGTGTCAACACGGCTACGGATATTCTCCCTAAGTCCTTCCTCAAATTTACGAGCCTTATCCTCATCAATCGGAATTGTAGTTTTCCCAAAGCGCAACAAAGCATTATAACGAGTGACATACTCACCCACGGTCATATCTCCTTGCACTAAACTCATAAACTCTAGATGTTTCTGAGTATGAGCTGATCGCGGAAAGAAACACTTATTGAATTCATCTTTAAATGCCTCTCACGTAGTTGGTTTCCCTTGTTCGAGCACATTATTCCACAAATCCAATGCTTCTCCCATCAATGCATCGTATGTGCAAAGACTTTTCTCATCGTCGGTGCATATCACTATAGGAAAATATCTTTCCATGTCCATCATCCAATGATCGGCCAAGTTAATGTCAACTTGTCCATGATACAAAGTCGATTTCCGTTTATGGAACTGTTTTATAATCATGTGGTGAGGTCTTGGTATTGGTGGTGCGTTGATATATCGAACTTCAACCGATGGAGCCTGAACATTCATCTGATCTCATTCACTTATGGCTTAAACAAAATCCTCCACCATATTCACTATCGGATCCATACGCGAATATGGTGACAACTCTTTTATTGGGTCAGTCATGACATTTCAATTATTTGCCCTAATAAGTACAATACATAAAGACTATGCATGCCATGCCATTATATATATATATATATGCGCATAGATTATCATTACAGTCAACAGATGCAAATATGTGAAGCATTTCTACAATGGTAACAATATTATTGTCACAACCATACACTCTACTCGGCGTCACTCAGCATATAATGTCACTCGTTCCCAAGGTTCTAAACTTATGCTCTGATACTACTAAATGTCACAGTCCGATCCTACAATAACAGAACTAAAGCCCATGGTATGCCACCAAGGCTCGCCCAATTCATTCCCAAAAGATTTAGTTTAAGAACATGTAGCGAAAAAGAATAATCCATTTAAAACTAGCAATCCAATCGACTGATCAGAGGTCTGATCGACTGGAAATGCAAGATATAGAGAGCTTAAAAACTCTGCAGCCAGTCCAGTTAGCTGCTTCCCAAGTCCAGTTGACTGGGGTGAAAAATTATCAGTCGACTGGTACCGTCCGGTCGACTAAAATCCAGTCCAAGCAAAAAGATTTGATTCTAAAACACAACCTAGTCGACTGCTTTTCATAAAATGATGTAGTGAATTGCTCAACAAAAGTATCCAGTCGGCTGTTTTCACAAACCAGTTGACTGGTTTCATTGCAACAACATATTCTGTAGAATTCCAAGTTTAAAAGTTTTCTGAATTCAACCAGTGACCAAACACATACTTCAAACTCATTCCAAGGTAATCCTGCCTGGATTATAATGTTAGCAAAACATAATTACAAAAGGTTTCTAACTATTACCATATCACGAATTCATTATAAGAAACTAATTTAAACATAGATTACACGACATAAAATCCTTATTACAACATTTCTATTACAAAACTATGAGGTGCACATACTCCATCGCCTTCTAATTGAATTCCCAATACCCCGTGATCACTTTCCCGATTCCTTGCCAGCATTAACACCTTAAATGGTTATTTGAATAACCACACATATTTCGATTCGTTTGCTAACACTTAGTGAATAAAATAACAATGCACTTTAATGGTAAACATGCTCGCATTCACATCCTCTACATTTTATACTAGTCTCTGGAGTCTCATGTGTACGTTCCATACTCCTAGTCCGCGACTCCTCACCAAAAAGTCCACGCGATAAGGTGAGACTCACATTTCTTTTCTTCAAATGTGCGACCTTATGGCTATAACGGCTCCGCAAAATGGTTTAGTACCACGTGGTCCTTTGACCCAAATATCAACTAAACATGCTCAAATACATTTCACTATGCTTTCGACATAATCAAAATATTTCACCGTACAATTGGGCCTACTTATCAATCTAGTTGCCCAATATGAACTAAACAATATATATCTATGCACTAACACATACTTTTCATACAAAACATGAATACTTGTCAAGAAATCATTCTAAACACATGGTTGAATCACTCACCTCTGATTAATGCTTCTACAATTCGTTCCAAGGAAAACCCTAGCACAAAGATCATGCAGAAGCCCATCTAGTACAATTCCTATCAATCAAAAGTTTGATTATCAACTTTCTAGGAAAATTTTAGAAAATGATATTTGGAAAAATTATCCAAATAAGACCTAGTGGATGTCAAAACGAAGCTCTTACCTTTAGGAGTTCAAAATTATGGTTTTGGTTGAAAACCAACGGACAAATGGTCGTCATTTGGAGTCATGACGATCAAAGCTCCAAAATCTCCATTTGGCCTCTCTAGATTTAGGTTAGAAAACTTATGAAAATGACAATATCTCACCTCTTTCTATATACAGCCACAACTCTCAAAAATTGTGTTTACCTCCCCGCGAGTTCTCAAAACTCCTAATCATTCTCCGAAACTTCTTATTCCCCTAATTCATCGCTTCACGAGTGAAAACTAAAAATTATAAAAGTTTTCGTCTAAGTTCCGTTGATTGCTAAAATGCGATTTTACATGATTTTACGAAATTACTAATTAGCTTACGAATTATGCAGCGTGTTAATTCGTCCTTACCAGGATACTAAAATTAACAACATAATCTAAACCAGATAATAATACAGATAGTGAAATACACAGGTAAACATTAATTTTCAGATAAACATTTAGGGTATTCCACGATGACCGTCTCAATCTCGGAGAGATGTCACAACATCAAAACACTCATTCTACACAGTCTCAGATGGTTCTCTTACACAGACACCAAATTCTACTCGTGAGTCACAACTCACTCACACATGTGCCATAAATGCACATCACATCACATTATCATGCATGCCAATGTAATGAAATGCAACAACAAGCATACATGTGTAATACTAACACATTGAAACTACAGGTACATGGGGTGTAAGTGTTATTTCTCCAACTTACATGATGAATTTATGGAAAGATAAATCTAAACAGTGGTTTTTTGAACTCAATTTCAACAAGTTATCTAATCACATATATATATATTAAAATAATTTGGGTTAAGTACATTTTATCCCCTGTAGTTAGACTCATTTTCACTTTACCTCTAATGGCTTAAAAGTTGACACTCATTCCCTCCAGTGGTTGTGACAGAAATGAAAGCTTTTAAGTCATGTTTTGTTGAAACTAACAGGTTCAATACATTTTTACCTTCATGCGGTTAGATCCATTTTCAAGTCAAAAGTTGACACCATCAGAATTTGCACTTAACATACAACCATATGGGTTTTATATGCCAACTTTTAAATCATAGAGCGGTAAGTGAATACGAGCTAACCTAACCATAAAGTATACTATGTATTTAACCCAAATTAGTTAGAAAAATCTAGTGAAAAGTCCTAATTTACCAACCTATTTTGGAATAGGTCCATTCATATTATCTTCGTATCAATGGGTCCTAATTTATTAGATGTTTTTAGTGATTAGTTCACTATTCCCAAGTAAGGATAAATATATGGACCATTTCACCCTCATTCATGAGTCAAATGTATACACATAGCTATATACATTTATACATACGACAATATATATGTACATATTTATAGAAATCAGTTATCATATCCCACAAATTTTGCAAAACCAGTACATGGAAATAAAATCCCTGCCCAATTATTTTAGGTATCTATTAAATAGGATAAAATCCCATGATTTTAGTTTGGGAAGTATATGGACCATTTCACCCTCATTCATGAGTCAAATGTATACACATAGCTATATACATATATACATACGACAATATATATGTACATATTTATAGAAATCAGTTATCATATCCCACAAATTTTGCAAAATCAGTACATGGAAATAAAATCCATGCCCAATTATTTTAGGTATCTATTAAATAGGATAAAATCCCATGATTTTAGTTTGGGAAGTTGTGTATTTGTTATGAATTCTTCAGGCATCATTCTTATGGTTTCATTTATACTGAACACCACTAATGCAATCCATTCTATAACATTCCTTAATCCATTCGAATGAGATAATAATCCATACAGTGTGAAATTATGTATTGTGTATTACAGTGTAAAATTTTACACTCAATTATTTCATACTGTGTGATTTACACTGTGAATTATACAACTATTTCATACTATTGCTACACTGGCATGCGTTCATTTGCACAGTTTGAATTGGAAAATTCACCAATATATAGTCACGTTTGCACAACCTCCAGTTTGAATTGTGAAATTGTAAAGTATTGATTTTTGATAATATGAAGAAGACATTTAGAGCTTGTACAATATTAATCAAAGCAACATATTAATATATTTATTACAATTAAATCAAATCCAATGCATTTGCTTCAGTTGTGTTCGCGCCAGTAGTAGTTTTAGAATTCTGCAATTCCATTTTTGGTCCCAATACATTCATTATAGCGACCGATGGTTCCTGTCAGCCGAAACGAAGAATGTTCGTTATTGGCACATACGCGACATATTCAAACAATGTCGCTTATTAGGCATTATAATTTTAAATGTATTAGAACGTTTCCCTTTATTAGTTATTCAATTCTGAAATAGCCGCTGACGCGGACACAACTAAGGCAAATGTATTGGATTCATTTTAATTGTAATAAATATATTAATATGTTGATTTTAGTTTATAGGGATAAATTTTTAGACCTTGAACTATTATGGTAGCGTGCAACTAGTTTATTTTACACTGCAACTGGTTCATTAGTGTGAAATTTTCCACTGCAACTTGTTCATTTTACACTACAACTGGTTTATTATGTGAAATTTTATACTGCAACTGGTTCATTAGTGTGAGATTTTACATAGATATTCATTAAATCTGATTTTGACTTGCCATATATATATATACATATACACATACATATATGCACATATATACGGAGAGGCTCTAAAGTGAACAGGTTCGAGTGAACTTACCCAGTGAGCCTGACTTTTAAGATTAAAGAATCTTCCGGTCAACAGGGAGCACGGGTCAGCGAGGTAGCCCGCGGGTTCTTTTAGGCTAAAAATCAAGTTCACTGGGTAAGTTCACTTGATCCTATTCAATTAAGAGCTTGGCCACACATATGTACATATATATGTGTGTGTGTGTGTGTGTGTGTGTGTACATTAATTTTGGTAGTTATGATATCATTTTGACTTACCATATTTGATTTTGAATTAATATCCCATAATTATAGTGATTTTTCGTTTTTTGTGTTTGTTCAGATTGTTCCCATGAATCACGTTAGTTTTTTTAAGAAAAAAATTTTGTTGAAAAATCTACTCTCCTATCCGATTATTTTTGGATATCGAATAAATGGAAATAAAATTCCATGATTTTAGGTATCTACATTCTGGGTTTGTTACATCTTGCTAACGTTGTTCATAGGTTTTTTGTTCTACCCATATTCATTCATGACAACATTTATTGTACTGCATTCATGAGAGTTTTAGAATTGAAGGAGATAACAATAGATCGAAGAGAAGATATTGACGTAATTGGACTAAATCTATGAATTTTTTTCTACGAGTATTATGAAATTTTACACTATTGAATATATGTTTAGGTTGAATTTTCACTACAAGCAGTGTGAAATTTCACACTGACACTACAAAGACCTTGTTAAGATCAACAATGTTTTACACATTTTTTTTTAATTTTTTGCTCAGCAATAAGAAACTTTATTAAAGGGTAGGAACCACCAAGGGACTACAATGACACAAAGGTCAAACCAAACAAGCCCCACAATAGAAAACATAAATATTTCTCACAAAAAGCAAAGAAACACAAAATTAGAAAATGGAATTTACACAGTAGAAAACATAAATATTTCTCACAAAAAGCAAAGAACACAAAATTAGAAAATGGAATTTATCATAAGACACAAAGAAAACAAACCATGGAACCAATAAAAGCTATCACCAATCATGAGAACAAAAACCAATAGCTGAAAACCAAAACCGAGAAAGCAAAGAAGCTTGGAACATCCGAGATAATTCTCCTAAAGAAACACAAAATTGATCAAATAGTCAGAAAGTAAACAATCGCCACCCTTCACCAGCGCCAAATCATTAGTAATCGAAGCAAGGGAGCAAAATATCAAAAATCGTAGCTCAGAATCAAAGACAGCATAACAATGTTATTGAGGATGTTGTTGATGAAGTTGTTCATGATTCCATGGCCTTGCTCAACATCCCAAGATGCTGAGAAACAAAACAGAAATGAAGATTTGGAGAAATCTACAAATGAAGATGAATGATTCTATTTCTATTGATAAATGTTCCTTCAAAACAGAAAGATAAAACGAAACAGAAATTGAGAGATAGAGAGATAGAGTATGAAACCCACAAATTCACAAGATGAAGCAGTGTATTTTTCTAGACAGAGAGAGTATGAAACGTTGGAGAAGATGATATATATATATTATATGTATATATAGTGTTTAAAATTTGAAAACCCTTGATTTTGGTTGTTTCCAAATCAGATAAGTGGGATTTGAAAGGTAATGACTCTTCTGATGAGTTTTAGGGGTAATTTGGTCACTAAACAAAAATATGGACCTACTACTAAAATGTTTTATGAATTAGGTCTATTACAACAAACTTACGATAAATTAAATTTAATACTAATTAACTCAATTATTTATTATACCTGGTGGATTATTACAAAGTGAGTTGATTTGAATGCGATCCAGACCTTTTTGTGAGAAATTATGTCTATGAATATTGTGAGAAATTTAATCTATAAATGGTGTGAGAAGTTTTGTCTATGCAAGTTTCGTATACGAACAAATGGGTAGAGAGGTCTTTAGTTTTGGATGACGTCAACCTTATCATGATAGTAGGTTCAACGAGTATGATGTCATTGGCAGCGATCCAGACATTCATGTGAGAATTTCGATTATGAATGTTATGAGAAATTCTTCTATTGATGAAATGATAAATTTTACCTGTGCAAAGTTCGTAGATGATCAAATGGATGGAGATTTATTCAGTTTTGGTAGAAATGGAATTGAAATGGAGAATAAATAACCAGTTTTTAGTTTTGAATTCAAACCATAAATGTGCCACTAGAATTAAGGGATTTGATAGCCATTTAAATAATTTTATAAAAAAAATTGGTACCATGCTAATTTAAAAATAATGGCTTTTTGTCATTCAATATAAATGAGAGATTTATTATCACGTTAATTTCTGGAAAGCATCTTGATGATGCCGAAAATTGGTAAGAAGGATCTAAAGAAAGAGAAAAGACACAAGCAAGTTATATGTGGTTCGGCCCCGTTAACAAGGTGACCTACGTCCACGGTTGCGTCTGTGCGCGTTCACTAGCAGATCACCGGCGGGCCTGGTAGCCAACAAAGAGGGGCGGCACTACCAGTAATACCGGCCGGGTATATGCATACAATGGTGAAGTCTGTGTGTCTATGCTTGTTAGCTAGAGAGTTCTTCGGGTCCTTGTAGACAGGGTAGGTGGGCTCTTTTATAGGTGCAAGAGTCCATCCATACATGGTAAGCGAGTTAGATTAGAAAGCCTAATCTGATTACAATTGATTTGCATGATTTGGGGAGAGTTTCCTAAGCGGTTTAGGAAACTGCCACATTCCCTCTTGCAGTAATGCAGCTGGTTAAAGAAACTGCTGGTTAGGCCAGGCCCACGGGATGCCGCGGCCTTTCGTGCTCGGCCCGTTGGCACGAACCGGGCGGGCCTGACGAACACCTCGGGATTGCTGGGCTACTGGCACCATTACCGAAGTAACCAGCACCTCCCAGTGACGTGGCAGACTGACTTCATGATTGGATAATCTTGGACATATCAACTGCCCCCCATTTTCGAAACAAACTGGATGCTTCATTGGGTGAGTATTGAAAATCAGCATCGCCCTGGAAACTGTCCGGATACCCTCCGAGAATGCTGCTCGGGAGGGGACCTACCTTCCAGATCACCCGGTGGAATAACCGACCAGTACGAGAGGAGCCCGGGCGTTGGTGCTACCACGTGTTGGGGAGTAGTTGGTCTGGTCAGGATCCATCAAAGTTGGTTCGAAGGTAACTGAACAATTGCGTGGTAATCGGCCTATCACATCACGTATTTAATGCGCGCGCTTTTTGAGGCGACCCTTCACGTGCCCGAGGCGATAGCTGTCGGACGGTTTTTGGCGGGAAATCTCCTGAGCCGTTGGATCTGATTAATCTGGACCGCTCGTTATTCCTATATAAGGAACACTTGTTCACTTCTTCAATTCCTGCTACCAAGTGATAGAGATTACCGAGCAATTTGAGAGCAAACAAGATCCCGAGCAAGATTCCCGATCCCTTTTCTGCGCTAAACTTTGTCAGTCTCTCCTTTCTGTCTTCAGTTCTTCACTCGCTTCTTCTTTTCTGAGCGAACCTGGAGGGAGTGAACCCACTTAGGTCAGAACGGGCGTGGGATTTTTTCTTTCTTAGGTTCTGTTATTTCTTCCAATCAAGAGATACTTTAGGGAAATTGGACCGAACGGGTGTTCCCGGGAGAGTCTTGAGAGAGTGTTACTTTTTTTCCAGAGTCTTGTACGACCTGCCCTTCAGGTTATTAGATCTGCCTCCCTTGTATCTGAGGCTTGGAGTCCTCGACCCATTTTTAGGTCGCCGTCTACCTCCTAGGTCCACCGTAAAATTAGATATGTGCCACTCCGACTTCAACTCGTCATCCCGATCGAAAGATGAGCAGTCGCAATCGGGAACCCTGAGAACAAGCCTAGACCCTCCTTCTTTGGCCCCCTCTGATCAACACAGTGAGAGAAGGATCCCTGCTCGGGCATCTTACGAGGAAACGCGCCGGGACTCTCTTGTGGCCTCGACGTCTTGGGGGTCGGGCCATGAAGGGTCTGTACTGAACAGTCCCTGCGTCGTCTTCGCATGCGAGTTGATCATCAGCACCCTGCGCGTCCCTGATTTGGGTCAGATTAGGGAGAGATACGATATTCTCGGCCCTTTCTCTCTGTCGGTCCACAACGGCGGGGCTCACTTCCACAAATCGGGCTTCGTTACCTTGTACGAAGACGCCTTTATGGCAGGCCTCCGCCTACCGCTCCATCCTGTTACCCGGGATGCACTCATCTACCTCGAGATCTCCCGAGGGCAGTTCGCCCCGAACGGTTGGTGTTTTCTGATGGGGTCCATCTCCTTGTGGCCCCAAGTCCTCGGGTACGAGCTAACCCTGCAGGAGTTCTTTTAGACTCACCGGCCATTCCAAGTTCACGGGGAGTCCGGCTTCTTCTCGCTTGGGGCCAGGCAGGGGCGGAAGATAATAGTCAACTGCCCGAGCAATAATAAGGGGTGGAAGAAGAAATTCTTCCAAGTATCCACCCTGGGGCTATGTGAAAAGGCACCGGGTGTGCAGTTGAGGACCTCCTAGGTGGGAAAGTTGAGGAGTAAGCCTAATCACTTTCCTTTCATGATTAGTCTCTTTGTTTTACCACGACTAACCCAATTGTATTTTTGCTTTGCAGTGGGGTCAGTTGACTCGCCCAGTCTTCCCGACGAGTACCAAGCGAGGATCTTGTCTTTGGTGGAAGACCCGACCGACATCAATAAGGTGCTGACCCGGTCGAGAAACCCGAAGGTTTCTTACGAGCCCAAGCATCGCTTCGTAGCTCCCATATTCCCGTCGATCATTCCTAGTAAATTCCGTTACTTGACTTTCCAGTTACTCTTTTTTTTTATTTGGCACTTTGTTGAGCTCTTATGCGCTCTTCCCCAGTTTTACAGAAATGGCTCCCAAGAGTACAGCGACTTTGAAAGAAAAGGAGGCGGCCCTGATGGCTCGGGCCGGCCAGAAGAGGAAGAAGCAAGACCCATCGAGGGCCAGCCCCTCAAAAGGATCTCCCGGGGGATCTCGATTCGGGCAGAAAGGGAGGCTGCTGCGACCTTGACGCCCGGTGTTACTATTGCCGCTCCATCACCTCTTCCTCCCGCCGCCAAGCTGTCCGGGGTCTCCTTCCCCAGCATGGAGGAGACGGCTCACGCGGGTCCCTTCTCGAGGCCCGCTGTCGAGACGGGGGACGACATCCGCGGAAGGGTCCAGCCCAGGTTGCTGCAGAGTCAGATAGACAAATGCGCTCTGTTGAGTCCCGAGGCCATAATCGGTTGGCTCTACAGCATCAGCCACATGGTAAGTCATTCTGTAACATGAGCTTAGCCATTCTTCCATATGTATTCTGACACTGTTTTGATCTTACAGATTGGCTGCATTGCGACAGGGGCTAAAGCTACCCTTCCCAGTGTTGCCGAGAGGTTGGCCGCTGCGGAGGGTGACTTGTCTGTGGAGAAGGCTGCCCGGGAGTCCGCGGAGTTTGCTCTCTCCATGGAGGAAAAAATGTCTCGGGCAGTGGCCCTGGAGCTGGGGGATACCCACGACTCTTTCTCAACTGAGCGGGCTGTCCAGAAGGTTACAAAGATGAAAGCTGCAGCCGCGGAAGCCGGGAGGATCACTTCCGAGAAATACTTGACGGCCATGATGGCTACACTTTCTGAGCTCACTGTTGCTCGGGACGCTGAAGCCAAGGATGTTGAGGAGGAGTTCGAGGCAGGACTCCTTACTGGGCTACGCATATTTGGCTAAGCGGGCTGTTGCCGGCCACCCTAATTGGGACCTGTCTGACTATTTGTGGGCAGAGTCCAGTTACTGGAAGGAGGGCCAAGCTGACGCCGAGGTCGTTGCTGAAGCTACACCGATCGGGGACCTTGCTGTGGAAGAGCAGGCCGCTGGGGAGGAAGAGTTGGTCTTCGTAGACAACCCATGACCTCTGGGTGTGGTTTTTTTTTTTTTTTTGGGGAAGGCTACTATAATTGCCCCCCCAGGCAGTGTACATACTTTTTTTTGTAATTAATGAAAAGGCCCTCGAGGCCAATTTTCTTTCCATTAACTACTTACTATTATCTGCACCTTGCCTGTTTGTGATTGCTAGTATCTGCCTAGTTTTTAGCCGACCTAAGCCCCTACCTTAGCAAATGGTTTAGGACCGTAACCAGTAGAACACCTGGTCTTCTCGACCTGTTTCAAAGGTAATTGCCCAGTGTACCATAGGAACTTGTCATGTTTAGCGTCTGGGATGTCCCGGTGTATTATAGGAGTATCCTGTTTTACCGTCCGGGATATCCCGGTGTATTAAAGGAATATCTTGTTTTACCGTCCGGGATGTCCATCTCTGATCACTGTAAGTATTTAGGAATGTTATGATTCCAAGTTCTTTTAGTGACCGGTTTGATTTCCTGGTCTGGTCTAATGTTCCCCTGCCCCCCAAATATTTTGCTAAGGCGGGAGTGCAGGAGTGAGTGGCCGTAGGAAATCGACCTGGAACATGGGTGGTTGCAGGGTCCTTTGAAGCTTGCCATCGTCGGCCACCTAGGGGTTTGCCTCGTCGTCGGTTGGACCTAAGCAAAGCGTTGCGTAATTTCCTGTTTGGGTCTAGTATCCCCTTGCCCCCCGAGCGTCCTGCGAAGGCGGGGGCGTAGTGAGGAGTGACCGTAGGAAACTGACCTGGAACATGGGTGGTTACAGGGTCCTTTGAAGCTTGCCATCATCAGCCACCTAGGGGTTTGCCCCCATCGTCGGTTGGACCTAAGCGAAGCCGGTGCCTCGGGGGTGACCCCGAGATCTTTGTGCCTGGGTTCAGAGCCCGAGGTCTTTTCTGCCTTGGTTATTAGCCAAGGTCTTTCATGTCTCGGGGTTAGGCCCAAGGATTTTTCTGCGTTGCATGGGATACGGACGGGAGTAAATTTGCAAAGTAAACTATTCAATTTTATTTAAAAACAAAAATTTATAGCTATTGCTCAATTAGAGCTACAATGCTAAATTTTTCCCTACCAATGCTAATTCCCCGTGGCCAAGTGTTACTGATAGTACTTGCGGAGGTGTTGCACATTCCAAGGATGAGAGAGATCATGCCCGTCCAGGCTCTACAGCCAGTAAGTTCCCAGTCGGTTGACCCGGGTTACTTTATACGGGCCTTCCCAATTTGGCCCTAATTTCCCATGGCTCGGGATTCGGGTGGATTGGTTCACTGCCTTAAGGACGAGGTCTTCCACTTGAAAACTGCGATGCTTCACCTTGCTGTTGCAATATCGCGATACCCATTGCTTGTAGGGTGCCACCTTTAGATAGGCTCGGTCTCTTTTTTCCTCCACCAGATCCAGTTCTAATCTAAGAGCGTCTTTGTTGTCTGGCGCACTGAAATTCACCACCTGATACGTAGGCAACTCGAGCTCTATGGGGACCACCGCCTCGAATCCGTAGGTTAAAGAGAACGGTGTCTCACCTATTGTCGCTCGGAGTGTAGTGCGGTAGGCCCACAGGAGGGTTGTCAGTTCTTCAGCCCACAGCCCTTTGGCGCTTTCAAGCCTTGTTTTGATTGACTGCAAGATTGTCCGGTTTGTCACCTCGGCTTGACCATTGGCTTGACGGTGCTCGGGAGAGGAATAGTGATTGAGTATCCCGTAGCCTGAGCAGAACTGCCTGAAGATAGGGGTGTCGAATTGTCTGCCATTATTGCTGACTAGGACCCGGGGGATGCCAAACCTACTAAGGATATTCCTTTCCACAAAGCTTTCCATTTTCCGTTCGGTTATTGTTGCCAAGGGCTCGGCCTCTACCCATTTGGTGAAGTAATCAACAACGATGACGGTGAACTTGACCTGTCCTTTTCCCATCGGCATGAGATCGACAATGTCGATACCCCACTGGGCGAACGGCCAGGGGCTATGGATTGGTGTCTGGAGCTCTCCCGGTCGGTTGATCATAGGGGAGTATCTTTGACACTTATCGCACCTTCTGACGTACTCTTGAGAATCCCGGGCCATAGTTGGCCAGTAGTAACCTTGCAATAGGGCCTTCCTGGAGAGTGCCCGGCCTCCGATGTGATTCCCGCACACTTTTTCGTGGATTTCAAACAATATCGCTTGGACCTATGCGGGGTGGACACAGCGGAGGTACGGGATAGAGAATCTCCTCTTGTAGAGGATGCCGTCAACAAGATGGTATCGGGCCGCCCGGTACTTGACCCGGCGGGCCTCTTCTTTCTCGTCTGGTAGCACACCTGTTGTCAAGAATGCCACAATCGGGTCCATCCAGCTGGGTCCCAGGGTGACCGGATCTACTTTCATTCCTTCTGAGTTCATCACACTTGGCTCGGGTAGATATTCTATCCTTATCCAGGGCAAGTCTGACTCAGAAGATGAGGCAAGGCGGGCCAACCAGTCGGCCCTGGTGTTTTCCTCTCTGGGTATCTGCGTGATGGAAAATCCCCGGAGCTTCTTGGAAACCGCTTGGACAAGGGCCAAGTAGGCTACCATTGTAACACCCCATATTTTTTTCAGATATAAATATTCACTTTTAAATAGGTTAAGGAAGCAACCTGAATTTTTACGTGTTATTAATTAGCTGTGTGCATTTATTTTTATGGCCATTTATTTATTTGTGGGTAATTATTATTTTTAGTTCTTATTAATTACTGTATGAAGTTTTGTAAGTTAAGTGGTGGGGTTAAAGTGGTAAAAGTTTAAATTGGCAAAGTTATTATAGAGTGATGTGTTAAAAAAATTTTGGCAATACTTATAGGTCTGTAAATGTGTTAAATAATGTAATTAATCTTAAAAATTAGTACCGGGGTCATGGGTACCCATTGGGTTACTCATTTTAACACTTTGTACTGCATTTTGGGCCCATATAAAGCCTTTTTGTAAGGCCTTAAGCCAAAAAACGGGATTTGATATGTATATATGAGCTATTTATATATGTTGTGTATGTATATAGTATACTATGTGTAATTCTAAGGTAATTCTAAGGTGTCGCACATGAGGTCGAAAATCAAATAAAATCAAAGAATTCAATAAACTAGAGAGGGGTTGAGAAATCGTACCTCAATAGCGCTACAAAACAAAGGTTAGTGCACATGATATACAAGAGGTGAAGTTAGAAATAACAATCTTGAATTTCTAGCTTAAATCTATTAAATGTAATTGAATCTAAAGCAAATAAGTCCTAATTACAAGTGCCAAACCATATGGATGAATATGTACATGGACAAGAATAAACTATGAAATACTCTTAAGCTTTGAATTCAAGCTCAACTAATCATTATTGAAACATGGTCTAAGCCCTAAGTCATAGAAAAGTCATTTGACCCATTATTAACAAAGTTGGTCAAATGTGTCATGAAATTCTGAAAATTGCAGAGAGTAGACCAAAACATTAAAAAAGGAAAAAGCACGTCTCCTATGGTTTGATGTTGGTGAATTTTGGACACAAGATGCCTCTTTGAGTCTAGTTTCCAAATCAAAAAGAAAATCAAAGTTTCAACGGCTAGATCTCTGGAAAATTGACAAAAACCAGACATCACCCGGAGATGTACAACTCTCTGTCCAGAGATATTGTTTGATTTTTTAAAAATAGCAAAAAGCTCCGAAATGCTTAGTTCTTTTTAGGGTATCTTCCTAACACCTTGAACCTCATAGAAAAAATTATTTTGGGTCTCAAACACTTTATTAGAACTCTGATTTACTTATTTCAAAAGAGTGTTGCTGTTCTGAAAATCTGGACATATTGTAGTGACTCCACAAAACTCATGATCAAACCATTTTAAACATGAAACTATCTTAAAACAAAAATTTTAGTGGTAGAACATTGTGTTATTGACACTTTCCTGTTGGTTTCATTCGAATCCAACGGTTAGATTTTGAACTAAAATTCTTTGATCAAAAATAGTTTGTGAACTCACTATTTTCATTTGTCAAGTTCAACTTTTATTTGTTAACCCCAACTATTGAATCATCAAGTTGGACTTAAATTAAACCACTTTTCCCACCATTTGATGGTGATTGGAGGTTAAGGACCTTCACATTTGTAGATTTCAAATGAAGTATGAATGGACCTCATAGAATCTCAATATGATGGATCTAAACCATGGAAATGGGCTTAGGCTCCAAACCACTTTCTTCTACCATTTAATGGTCATTAGAGATGAAGACATGACTAATACTCATGAGTCTCAAAAGAATATAGAAAGGATTCCATGAAACATCAACTTTAGAGGATCCAAGTCATGAGTATGGACTTGGATCCATTTATTTACTTATAAAATGAAGTGATGATCAAATTTTGACTCTCATGTGAAGCATGAGCTTACATGGGATTCAAAGGATCATACTCAAGAGATTTCAAGAGAGATATTGAAGATCTCCAAGAATCTCAAAAGAAAAACATAAACAAAGAAATAGAAGAAGGATCAAAGAATTAGAAACAAGGGCTTCCAAGTTTACTTAACAAGCTCTAAAACTTAGTCAAGGAAAAAACTAAATGACTTGGAAATTAGAAGCTCAAAAGAAAGAAAACACAACTAAGATTAGAGGGTCACCTCCAAACTATCCTCAAAGTTTCTCTCCTTTGAAGATCTTCCAAACTCTTCTTCAAACTCTCCAAACTCTCTCTTTTCTCTCCAAAAATGTTGGTGTAATGATAGTGTTTTTTGTATGTGTTCCTCCCTCCCTTCTCTTGGAAGATCCTCTCCTTTTATAGACAAAATAACCCAGGTATTTTCAGTGAATTCGGAGTAAAAGACATGTGTAAACATCTCATTTGGTGGTACAATATGTACTTCCTAAAATTAGACAGACTGCTGCCCAGGACGGCAGTCAAGAAACTGTCGCGGCAGTCCGTGAAAGCCGCCGCGGCAGTCCATGACTGCCGTTCCGGCATTGCGTGACTGCCGAGCGGCTCTCATCCAATGCCGCGACAATTAATGGATTGCCGCATTTTTGTCAGTCTTACTTTATCAGTTTTTTGTTCTTATCCGCATACACATACGTATTGCACTGCAAAATACGGACTTTAAAAGTGAACGGCAGTCAGAAAATGTTGGCGGCACTCAGTAAGTGCCGGGCCGGCACTCACTAAATGTCGTTCGGCACTTAGTGAGTGCCGCTCGGCATTCACTGAGTGCCGCTCGGCATTCACTGAATGCCGCGAAAATCTGTCGTGTGCCGTTTTTTGTTGAGCTTCCCTTTTTAGGTCTTTCTTTTTCCCAAAGCAATTTATTTTTGAAGATCTTTTCCGAAAATGGTGTTTTACACCTGAATTCTCCTAAATACCTGGTATTTTCTTCTTTCTGTGAAATTTTACCGCGTTTGGAGAATTTTCTGAAGAGCTTGGAATACTTCGAATCTTTTCGGTCCTTATCATCATCAGACGTGGAGGTGACGCTCTCCTAAATTCGACGGTCGGTCAAAATTGGGGTGTCTACAGTATGATTATGGATTATAAGATTTAGGTTTTTTTTTTACAATGATTGAAGTTGTGATTTGAGATTTATAGATGAGCATTTAATATACATTTGAGCAATTATTCAATTTTCGGATTTAGGGTTTTCACGGATCAGATTTGAGTAGAAAATTCATAATAAAGCATACGTTAGAGTTTTCATGATTCTGCTCGCGAAAGCCTGTAGGAAACGCAATTCTGCACAACTTTTGTCAACTAGCTTTTTTCCCAATTCTACACCGTTTGGGCAGAAAATTTATATTACAGTAGCAGTGAATGTTAACTCCGAATTTCGAATTTATGTTTATGAATATTGTTAGAGATGTTTCTTTTGAAGGAAATAGTGGTTTAAAGTTAGAGTTTAAACGCGCAGCGGAAATAGGTTAAGTTATAAAACTTTTGGTATTCCAGGATCTACTACTTGTCAATTCCATAGATGCGTACAAGGGGTGCAAGAATTATACCTTAGTGTCTTGAACCCAATTCTGAAACTTCAACTTCCAGCAGCCTCCACTAGATGATCTTCACCCTTATGACTCCTGCGGATGCCTGCCGGAAAGACTAGGGTTGGTGGGAACCCTAATAGAGAGGATAGGAAGGTTTTGGGAAGACTATGATAGTTTCTACAGCTTCTGCGTATAAAAACGACGATTACTTACTTCCAGAACGCAGCTGCCCTATTTATAGATTTCCAGAACCGACCTAGACTTCGATCGATCGAAGTGACTTCGATCGATCGAACCTTCGATCGATCGAACCATTCTCGATCGATCGAACCTGTTGACTTCAATCGATCGAACATACTTCGATCGATCGAACCTGTCTTAATAGCTTCCTCAAGTGTCTTTCCAAGCATCCTAGCGGAGCTAAGAGTGGGACCTCCTAGGCTCTTTATTGTTGGCTCAGACCAGTTTGTTAATTACCATGACCAAACTCTTTGATCAGCAAACTAACTAACTGGTCAGTTAACGTTTATTCCACTATAAAACGATAACTGAACTCCAACGCAAAAGAACATATCCGAAGCGATAACTAGACTTGTATGGTGTACTAATGTCCCTCTACCGTCAGCATTCGTAATCATATTCAGGTAGTCGGATAACTGTTACTGTCATCCTGAATCATAATTACTTCTTGTATTCCTTGAGTCTCATTCACTACTCATGATTACCAAACATGTTGATAACTCTTATCAACAAGACTGCAGTACTCAGTAATCAACTTGGTGACATTCTCAAGGGAATGCTTACTCTGAATCAGAGGGTAGATTCTATCTTGACAATATATGTTCACAACCCTATGGACATGACATACCCAAGATACCCAGGTGTTGATCTTCTATAGACCTCACTGATTGGTAAGTCAAAACAGCCATATCCATAGTCTGTGTTCATAATCATCTCAAGATTGAGAACACGTACCTTTTACAAGTTATGAGTTCCTATTGACTGTTGACAGCCTTAAGCGTCAATAGGAAAGCTCAGGTCCGTCAATGCACTATAAGCACTAGCATATCAACTAAGAGCTACACTCTAGTGATTGAGATTAATCACTCCATCCAATGGTAGTTAATTATGCTACAGTGTAGACCTGATGAGGTATCCAGTCTCATCATCCACTGTGACATATTCTAAGTATCAAAAAATAGTAATTCGTATCTCACTTGTGTGTATCTCATACACACACGAATTGCTTACTATGATACTTAAGGATAAAACAATCATCTCATGAAAGAAACATACACAATGAAATGTAAAGCTGATATCCATATATTATAATGCTAATGTCTCATACATAAAGTAGTGGTTTGAGGGCACAAACCCAACAAACTCCCACTTGCACTCACAACCATTCAGAACTACATCTAAGACCTAGACTATCTAGATGACGATCAAAGACCTTCTGTGGTAAGGCCTTTGTAAACGGATCAGCAAGATTGTCAGCGGTGGCAATCTTGGTGACAGTCACATCTCCACGTTGAACTATATCTCGGATTAGGTGATATTTCCGCTCTACGTGCTTTCCCTTCCCGTGGTTCCTTGGCTCCTTGGACTGAGCCACTGCCCCACTATTATCGCAGTATAGCGTAATAGGTGACAGCGACGCTGGTACCACCTCGAGTTTCATAAGGAACTTCTTGAGCCAAACAGCTTCCTTTGCGGCTTCACAAGCAGCCACATACTCAGCTTCTGTAGTTGAGTCTGCAATGCATTTCTGCTTAATGCTCCTCCAACTAACAGCACCACCTCCCAAGGTAAAGAGATGTCCGGATGTCGACTTTCTCGAATCTTTATCTGACATAAAGTCCGAGTCAGTGTATCCTACTGGAATTAACTCACTACCGCCGTACATAAGCATGTAATCTTTAGTTCTTCTCAAGTACTTAAGAATGTGCTTAACGGCTGTCCAGTGCTCTGGACCAGGATTCGATTGATACCTGCTAACCATGCCAACGGCAAAGCAGATATCTGGTCTAGTGCATAACATCGCATACATGAGACTTCCCACTGCCGAGGCATAGGGAATTCCTGCCATGCGATTCCTCTCCTCTTGTGTCTTTGGACACTGGTCCTTGGAGAACGCTAAACCATGCCTGAAAGGTAACAAACCTTTCTTCGAATTATCCATTGAAAACCTAGTTAGCACTTTCTCGATATAACCAGCTTGAGATAATCCCATTATCTTTCGCTTGCGATCCCGAAAGAGCTTTATCCCAAGAATATAGCTCGCCTCTCCTAGATCCTTCATATCGAAAGTACTAGCTAGCCAAACCTTGACCGTTGACAGCGCCGCTACATCATTCCCAATGAGTAGAATGTCGTCAACGTAAAGCACAAGAAAAGCCACTACTTTTCCTTCACATTTCTTGTATACACAAGGCTCATCCAGATTCTGTATGAAACCAAACGACTTGACCGCTTGGTCAAATCGGATGTTCCAACTTCTGGATGCCTGCTTAAGCCCATAAATGGACTTTTGCAACTTGCATACCAAGTTACCTTTCCGACCAGCTATGAACCCTTCTGGTTGTTGCATATAGATGTCCTCCTCAAGATTGCCATTCAAGAATGCAGTCTTGACGTCCATCTGCCAGATTTCATAATCTAGGCATGCAGCAATGGATAAGAGTATTCTGATGGACTTGAGCATGGCTACCGGCGAGAAGGTTTCCTCATAGTCAATGCCCTCCCTCTGAGTATAGCCTTTCGCCACAAGCCTTGCCTTAAAGGTCTCAACCTTTCCATCAGATCCTCTTTTTCTCTTATAGACCCACTTGCAGCCAATGGGTTTAATATTGGCTGGAAGTTCTACAAGATCCCAGACCTGATTGGAATCTATAGATTCCAATTCAGCCTTCATAGCTTTAATCCAATGAGCTGAATCAACATCAGCCATTGCCTCTTTGTAAGTGGTAGGATCAGATTCAGATTCTATGGAGACAGCTTCAAAAACTTCTCCTAAGAACATGTATCTATCAGGCTGGCTGATAATCCTCCCACTACGACGAGGTACCGGTGCGGAAATGGGTGAAGAAGTGGTATTTTCTTGATTTTCATCGTTATCAACTGCGGGTTGGACTGAGGGCTCTCCTTCTATCTCTCTAAGATCTATCCTTCCCTTAGGTTTATGGTTCATGATTAAATCATCCTCCAAGAAAACAGCATTTGTACTAACAAACACTTTCTGTTCTCTTGGATCATAAAAATACCATCCATAAGTACCCTTTGGATACCCTACAAAGTAACATACTTCCGATCTAGAATCCAACTTGCTCATCTTTCCTTTGAGCACATGTGCCGGACACCCCCATATCCGAAGATGTTGCAAAGAAGGCTTGCGCCCAATCCACATCTCTCGTGGTGTCCTGGGAACAGATTTGCTTGGTACTAGATTTAGTATGTATGCAGCGGTTTCCAAAGCATAACCCCAAAGGAATAATGGCAACTCTGAATAACTCATCATCGACCTAGTCATGTCTAAAAGAGTCCGATTCCTTCTCTCTGCTACACCGTTCTGCTGAGGCGTACCAGGTGCAGTCAACTGTGACAGAATCCCATTCTGTACGAGGTGATCAATAAACTCATTAGAGAGGTACTCGCCACCTCGATCAGATCAAATGGCCTTGATATGTGTGCCTGATTGCTTCTCCACTTCAGCCCTAAACTCTTTGAACTTTTCAAAGGCTTCAGACTTGTGCTGCATTAGGTACACATATCCATACCTAGAGTGGTCATCGGTAAATGTTATGAAATACTCATAACCACCCCTTGCTCTAATATTTATTGGTCCACACACATCAGTATGAACTAATTCCAACAATGCATTGGTCCTATTGCCCTTTGCAGGAAAGGGCCTTTTGGTCATCTTACCCTCCAAACAAGATTCGCAGACTTCCATTGGTTCGAGAACCAAATTGCCTAAGACCCCTTCTTTGACTAGTCTGCCAATCCTATTCAGATTGATATGGCCAAGCCTCATATGCCAAAGCCTTGTTGGATTAGTGGAAGGTTCCTTTCTTTTAGATGGTAAAGTTACCACTGAGTTATTAAGTTCCAAACAAGAATCTTTTGAAATATTGGGAGTAATCACATACAAACCATTTGATTTAACACCAGAACATATAAAAGAACTGCTTCTTTTAATGACAACTTCAGTTCCAAAATGAAAGGAATAACCATTATTCGTTAAATTAGAAACTGAAATTAAATTATGTCTCATTAAAGGGACGTAAAGTACATCTGATAAAATCAAAACTTTATTGTCTGAAAATTCTAAAACTACGACTCCTATAGCAACCGCAGATACGGTTGCGCTAGAACCTAGAGTAAGCATGATCTCCCCATCACTGCATTTCCTGGTTGATCTGAACCCCTGCAATGAATTACAGATATGGTTAGTCGCACCAGAATCAATGCACCAAGTGTTTGAAGTATCCGTAATAAAACTTACTTCAATCACATGTGATTCAATCATACCTTGAACTCTTGTAGCTAAGAATTCTGGACAGTTCCTCTTCCAGTGGCCCTTCTCACCGCATTGGAAACACTTTCCTTTGCCTTGGCCACCCACCTTCCCTTTGCCCTTACCTTTTCCCTTAGATTTTGCAATCTTAGGGACCGGTCCAACACTTGAACCACCAGTGCCAGCCTTCTTCTTTCCTTTCTTACCTTTCGGTGTAGATCGGGAAGAAGAAGCGCTTTTCTCAACGTTTAAAATGCTGCCCCCAGGTTTGATCACCCCTTCTGCTGCCAGTAAAGAACTCATTAATTCGCTCGTTGAAAAATCCATTTGATTCATATTATAGTTAAGTTTGAATTGAGCGAATGATGGCGACAGCGAGTTGAGGATCATATCAACTTGGGTCTGTGCATCGATGTTGGCTCCCAAGGTCTCCAGTTCGTTTAAATAACCAATCATTTTTAAAACATGTTCTTTGACTGGAGTACCTTCCGACATCTTTGCACTCATTATCTTCTGCATGGCTACCTGTCTGGCAGGCCTGCCATGCTCCCCAAACATCTTTTTCAGGGATGTGATAATGTCACTGGCAGAATCGTTCGATTGGAATTGGTGTTGTAACACACTAGCCATTGAGGCCAGAATGTAACAACGGGCCATTCCATTCGACTTCTTCCATTTGTCGAACTCGCGTCTGGCAGCTGCTGAAGCATTTACCGCGGGTTCTTCAGGGCTTGGGGTGGTGAGGACATATATGTGATCCTCCGCAGTTAAAACGATGTCAAGGTTACGTTTCCATTCAGTGTAGTTATTTCCAGTTAACTTGTTTTGAGTGAGTATGGTAGCAAGTGGACTAAATGCAGATCCAGACATTATGATTACTGAAAATCAAACAAACAAAATAAATATGGATATCAGAATTGACAGTTTGAAATAAAAGAATCCTTAAAACTCTTATTTAAAAACAAAGTCGCCGGAATATCGAAACGAAAGAATAAAGCCTCCGTGTGGTGGTCAATGTTCGATCTTTCGATTTATCATGACTTATCCGCTATGCAACTCTTGCAAAATAGCCATGACTCCCGAACCTATTTGATCTCTAAGTTTCTGAATAATGCCCCGTGTGGGATCCCTTATCCATAGCTTAGCTAGTGTGTACCATTAACTAGGATCCAATCACAACCGTCTCAAGTAGCGCCTCCGTGTGGTGGTCACCCTCTAACACGTCTGATTGATCCTATCCATAGGAAGTTCACATCTAGTAACCAATGAGCAGTGTACCCTCTGTATGGAATGATCACCCCTGGCGAGGTGACACAGAATACACTACTCATCTTACAATGAACCGTTAATGGAAGATCGTGGGTGTTATTTGATAAGACCCTCTCCCACTAGATTTAGTAAATTAAGGATTTTGCTTTTGAAAAATGTTTCCACACACTACCCATAAACATCCAATGTTTACTAATGTGTTGAAAAACGGTTTTTGAATTTTATTTTAGAAAACTTGTTTTAAGTGCATGCAACAATGTATTATACGCCAATCATAAAACAAGCACATAAAACAAAAAACTAAAATGAAATATAGGCATTCAAACAATGCCTCTATCTCCCATGGCTCTATTTCCATAGATCCACCTTCTTGGTTTGGTCGCCTCCGGCTCCATCTTTATGGACAACGACTCCTTGCTCCATCTTCATGGAATTTCTAATTCTATTACATTGGACCTATGCTTCTTTTGAAGCTTACAATTTATCTAGAAAAAAAATAGCAAAAAGGAAATAAAAGGCTAGGGAAACCGGTGCGACTTTCCTTTTCGTAGGATTGAAGCCGCAGCGCCCTTTACATACGCCTTAAAACCAAACCATTAATAAATTACAACATGCACCAATCTCAAACAATTTAAATATAAATATTTAAACAACTTGGTGCCATAGGAGATAGCGACTAATTTTGCTGCAAAAGGGTTAGTCGTACACGCATCCACACATACATAACAAATATATGTAACTATTGGAACACTTAATTGATTCACACAGTATATAAACACTTTACATACTGAATTAGAACTTAAAACAGCATCTTACTTCTCTGTCACAGTTCGATCGATCGAAGACCCTTCGATCGCTCGAACCTTCGATCGATTGAACACTGTTCAATCGCTTGAACATTCTGTTTCACAGAATGATTTAAAAATTTTACAGAAATAATTTAAGATTAAAGTATAATTTAAAAAACCCTTACAACTGTGAACAGAACACCTGGACAGAGAATCTGTCTCGATCGATCGAACACTATTCGATCGATCGAACACCAGAAGGCTTCGATCGATCGAAACGAGTTCGATCGATTGAGAACAGAATGTTCGATCGATCGAAACAAGTTCGATCGATCGAACCCACCTTGCATCCTATGCAATCACAGTTTTGTATTCTGCTACGATAACACTGCAGAAACAGATCTGTGACGATGCAGTTTCGAAACAATAAACATGCAAATCAAAACTAGAGTTCCAAAAACGCATCTATAGATCCAAACGAGCGTGGCTCTGATACCAATTGAAGGAAATAGTGGTTTAAAGTTAGAGTTTAAACGCGCAGCGGAAATAGGTTAAGTTATAAAACTTTTGGTATTCCAGGATCTACTACTTGTCAATTCCATAGATGCGTACAAGGGGTGCAAGAATTATACCTTAGTGTCTTGAACCCAATTCTGAAACTTCAACTTCCAGCAGCCTCCACTAGATGATCTTCACCCTTATGACTCCTGCGGATGCCTGCCGGAAAGACTAGGGTTGGTGGGAACCCTAATAGAGAGGATAGGAAGGTTTTGGGAAGACTATGATAGTTTCTGCAGCTTCTGCGTATAAAAACGACGATTACTTACTTCCAGAACGCAGCTGCCCTATTTATAGATTTCCAGAACCGACCTAGACTTCGATCGATCGAACCTGCTGACTTCAATCGATCGAACATACTTCGATCGATCGAACCTGTCTTAATAGCTTCCTCAAGTGTCTTTCCAAGCATCCTAGCGGAGCTAAGAGTGGGACCTCCTAGGCTCTTTATTGTTGGCTCAGACCAGTTTGTTAATTACCATGACCAAACTCTTTGATCAGCAAACTAACTAACTGGTCAGTTAACGTTTATTCCACTATAAAACGATAACTGAACTCCAACGCAAAAGAACATATCCGAAGCGATAACTAGACTTGTATGGTGTACTAATGTCCCTCTACCGTCAGCATTCGTAATCATATTCAGGTAGTCGGATAACTGTTACTGTCATCCTGAATCATGATTACTTCTTGTATTCCTTGAGTCCCATTCACTACTCATGATTACCAAACATGTTGATAACTCTTATCAACAAGACTGCAGTACTCAGTAATCAACTTGGTGACATTCTCAAGGGAATGCTTACTCTGAATCAGAGGGTAGATTCTATCTTGACAATATATGTTCACAACCCTATGGACATGACATACCCAAGATACCCAGGTGTTGATCTTCTATAGACCTCACTGATTGGTAAGTCAAAACAGCCATATCCATAGTCTGTGTTCATAATCATCTCAAGATTAAGAACACGTACCTTATACAAGTTATGAGTTCCTATTGACTGTTGACAGCCTTAAGCGTCAATAGGAAAGCTCAGGTCCGTCAATGCACTATAAGCACTAGCATATCAACTAAGAGCTACACTCTAGTGATTGAGATTAATCACTCCATCCAATGGTAGTTAATTATGCTACAGTGTAGACCTGATGAGGTATCCAGTCTCATCATCCACTGTGACATATTCTAAGTATCAAAAAATAGTAATTCGTATCTCACTTGTGTGTATCTCATACACACACGAATTGCTTACTATGATACTTAAGGATAAAACAATCATCTCATGAAAGAAACATACACAATGAAATATAAAGCTGATATCCATATATTATAATGCTAATGTCTCATACATAAAGTAGTGGTTTGAGGGCACAAACCCAACATCTTTGTACGGAATTATTATGAGGAATAATTTTAGTCCATATTGGTTTTGGGACTGTTTAATGTAAGGGTCTGTTTGGGACTATTTTAAATAGTATTGTTGAGTGTCGATTTTATATGCTATGTGTTAAGAAACCCCAACTTATTCTATGTGTGGTATTAAATAATTATTATGAAAATACTACGCCAAAGACTTCAATAGAATTTTGGCAAAAAAAAAAAAAAAAACAAATGCCTTATCGTGAATAATCGGATAATGATATTCCATGGAATAAATGATAAATTCCCGAAGTGGTTAATGACGTGATTAAACCCTCCTGAATGGGTACTTATGACAATTAACGTAGATGGTAAGAAATTGGGAAAAGACCTTAGGGTTTACTACTCCCCGTTGTTGTGTTATTGTTTTTGGTAGCTCGCACTCTTTTGCCAGTGGCTTCGTGATCAAGCTGACTTAAGACTTGTTGAGTGTACTTTTTGCCAGTGGCTGTGTGATCAAGCTGGCCTAAGCCTTATGCTCGGCTTATATTGTATAGACGTCTTGACGTATTGACCAGCCGTCCGTTGTGTATACCTGGTTTGGTTGATACCCCAACCAAACTGGCACCAGAGTGGGTGTTGGTAGTATGTCCGGGTATACATGGGATATATGTGTAGGCTGTACCATGGAGGGTGGCCAAGTGGTGAACCTAGGGAACACAAAGATAAATTAAAGGCTAATAAATAATGACAATGGAGTATTTCATAAGACTGATAAGTTTGGAATAATGAATGCGACGTTTAAGTTAGAATGTGGAAATGTTATTTACAGACTTGTTTGCTTGGTTTGTGATAACTATATATTACAGGATGGTGGGTCCACTAACTTTTATGCAGGGCTGACTCACCATAGATATCCGACCAGTAAGTATTCAGTTGTGTTTATTCGGGGTTGGAGCCACTGCCACCACATTGAAGGAAACTACCGTTCTGTCCTGAATGTGCATGGAACTACTGTTCTAATCTGACATAAATCATGTGTGATGACATTATTTATTTTCTGTGCAACGATATTGTATGATGTGAGGTGGTTATGTTTTTCTTTGTGAGAACTTTTGGGAGTCTATGGGACACCGTTGTTCCCTAAAATTCGTTTTATATTTTTTTGTTAACTCATACCAGTATTTTATATACTGACCCGGGTGCGTAATGCATTCGGGGCATTTCTATATGAAACGTAGTCGAATGTATGTGCAGGTTTAGTATTTAGAGATTTTCTTTGGAGCTTCTGTTTGGGTGAAGAGAATGTCGCAGTGTTGTTTATTATTTGAGTTATACTTATTTTTTTGTTGTACTTTATTTTATTTCTGGTAGTGTGGGCCACAAGTGTAAAATTGTAATAAGGATTATATATTGGGTATTGGGAACGTTGTAGTTGCTCTGACCTATGGATGTATAGATTTTTTGCTTATTTATTTTTCTTTTCGCTGAACTCTGTAAAGAGGGTTTTACTGAATGAACATAATATTTCTTTTGTAAATCGAAAGGATATAATATGTGGAATGGAGTTTAATTTCCTTTATAATGAAAATGAATATTTGAGAATTCAAGTTTAATAATAAAGAGTTTTTTTTTAAACACAAAATCATATGTACTTATTTAATGAGTATAAAATACTGTTTTCATTAATTATTTATTAGTCTGTGTGAGGCCGGGTGTCACTCTCGGTGTTTTGAAAATTGAATATTAGTCTGGATACATGCTCTGGATTGAATATTTGGTTGTCCAAAATTCGGGATGTGACAACCATGTTGTCTTCCCTCGCTTCGTACTCTTGGTTGACCTGATTGACCACGAGCTGGGAATCGCTGTATCCCTGGACCTGTTGTGCACTCATAGAAATGGCCAATTGCAATCCGACCAATAGGGCTTCGTATTCAGCATCGTTGTTGGAGGCACGGGATCCAAACCTTAGCGCGTACTCGAGCTGGATGCCATCGGGGGTAGTTAGGATGATTCCTGTCCCACTGCCTTGCTGATTCGATGAACCGTCCACGTGCAGTACCCAAGTAGGGATGTCAGCCTGTAACCCGGGCGGTAGGGTCGGCGACCCAAACTCTTCAATCGGGTCTTCTGGATACGTAAACTCAACCAGAAAGTCTGCGACGGCTTATCCCTTGATGGCCGTCCGGGGTCGATAGACCACTTCAAATTCTTCCAATTTCAAGGCCCACTTGATGAGCCTCCCAAACGTGTCGGGCCGGCTTAAGATCCTGCGGAGAGGTTGGTCTGTGAGGACCACAATGACATAGGCCTGAAAGTATTGACGGAGCCTTCGGGTTGAGGTGATGAGGGCGAACGCCAGTTTTTTGATACGGGAGTATCTGCTCTCTGCCCCTTAGAGTGCCCTGCATGTATAGTACACTGGGAACTGTATCCCGTGCTCTTCCCGATTGAGTACCGAGCTAACCGCTGAGGGTGACACTGCCAAGTATAAGAACAATTCTTCCCCCGGCACGGGTGTTGAGAGTAGAGGAGGGGACACCAAGTACTTCTTGAGCTCCTGGAACGCCTCTTCACACTCTTCCGACCATTGAAACGCCTTGTGGAGGATTTTAAAGAATGACAAGCACCGGTCGGTAGCTCGGGAGACAAATCTGTTCAATGCGGCCACCCGTTCGGCTAAGCTCTGAACCTCCTTCGTCGACTTGGGCGACCGCATGTTGATGATGGCTTGGATCTTTTCGGGGTTTGCCTCAATCCCCCGTCTGCTGACTAGATGGCCCAAAAATTTCCCGGACGAGACACCGAAGGTGCATTTGGCCGGGTTCAACCTCATCCTGAATTTTCTCAAAATGCTGAAGGCCCCGACCAGATGCTCAAGGTGGTCGGACTCGTCCCGGCTCTTGACCAGCAGATCATCCACGTACACTTCCATAGACTTCCCAATCAGGTCCTTGAACATATAGTTGACCATGCGTTGGTAGGTGGCCCCGGCATTCTTGAGGCCGAATGGCATAACTTTGTAACAATAGGTCCCCTGGTCAGTAATGAATGCAGTCTTCTCTTCGTCCCCGAGGTACATGCTGATCTGGTTGTACCCCGAGTAGGCATCCATGAACGAGAGGAGTGAGTGACCGACCATGGAATCCACAAGGAGGTTTATCCTAGGCAGCGGATAGCAATCCTTGGGGCAGGCCTTATTGAGGTCGGTGAAGTCCACACACATCCTCCACTTCCCGTTGTTTTTCTTGACCAGAACGACATTAGCTAACCAGTCGGGATAGTGGACCTCTCGGATGGACTTTGGCTTCAGGAGCTTTTCCACCTCTTCGGATACCGCTGTCTACCTCTCGGGGGCCATGCCCCTTCTCTTCTGCTTTACCGGCCGGCAATCTGAGCTGGCATTAAGACGATGGGACATATCCTTATGACTCCAAGCGAAAACGTCCTGATTTTGCCGCAGGAACTGAGTTAATTTTTCCTTCAGGCCGGGCTCCAGTAGGGTACCGATGCTGACTGTGCAGTCTGGGTACTCGTGATTCAACATCACTCTTTCCAATTCTTCCACCGGACCTATCATGTCGCTCTGGTCTCGGGGGTCCATCTCTTGGACGTTTAACGTTTCGGTGATAGCCCCCCGGCGCAATTAGCTGACATAGCAACTCTGGGCTGTAGTCTGATCTCCACGCAAGCTTCCGGGTCCCTAAGGAGTTGGGAACTTCACCATTAAGCTGTAAGTGGAGACGACCGCCCTGGCCTTGTTGAGGGTCGGCCTCCCAAGAATGACATTGTAGGTTGACGGGATTTCCACGATCACAAAATTTATCAGCACAGAAGCCTGCTGAGGGTAGGTCCCCATGAGAACTGGGAGCTCGATTGTTCTGAGCGGTTATGTGCTGGAGCCATTGAATCTTACCAGGGAGTAGCAACCGGCCGGAGCCGATCCCTGGATATCCCGAGCTGATCAAATCCCGATGTGAACATGATGTCGGATGAGCTGCCCGTGTCTACCAGCACCCTCTTGACCATGTAGTTGGCTATAAAAAGTGTCACAACTAGCGGGTCATCATGGGGGGCAGTGGACGCCCTGCAAATCGTCGGAGGTGAATGTGAGAACATCAGTTGGCGGGGAGCCGGTGGATTAGACCTGCCAGACATCTGCCCGGGATGCCCGAGCATGCCTCTTCCGTGCCGACTGTGAGTCCCCGCCGCCCGACGTTCCTCCGGAGATCACATTAATTTGACCGAGAGGCTGTATTTGACTGGGAGCTCGGGCTCCTTGCGCAGGCCGTCCATCTATTGCGACGTACTCTGCAAGATGTTCTTGCTCGATCAATTTTTCACTTGCTATCTTTAACTTGAAGCAGTCCTCTGTGTTGTGGCAGTGGTCTCTATGGAAGCGGCAAAACTTGTCCCGATTCCTCTTCCCGGGCGGGGCTTTGAGCTTTGCTGGCTGCTGAAGTAACCTTTGCGCCTCGGCGGCGGCCATGACTTCTTGTATGGGCCGAAAAAGGGGTGTAAAAGAAATCGGGGGTTGACCCCGGACGTCCTTCTGATCCTGTTTCGGCTTCTTTCCCGGGCCCTTCTCAAATCCTCCACGCTTGCGCTTAGCCTTCGGGGATTCGTCTCCCGCCTGGCTGGCGCATTTCGCTTTCAGGAACTCCTCGATGTGTATGTACTTACTGACCCTCTCCGAGAGCTCCACCAGGGTTGCCGATCGGTCACGATGAAACGACGTGGTAACTTTGGTGTGTTGAACTCCCGAACAAAAGGCCATAATTGCGGTCGTTTCATTGAGATTGCGGATCTGAAGCCTTTGCTGGTTGAAACGGTCCACATACACCCTTAGGAACTCCCCCTTGCGCTGCTTGACGGTCAGTAGCTGAGTGTCCGGTTGTGACCGATCGAGCATCCCGACAAACTGGCTGATGAACAGCTTGCTGAGGGCTTTGAAGTCATCGACCGTCCGGGGCTTTAGAGCATGGAACCACTGTGCTGCTGGCCCTTTGAGGGTACTGGGAAAGGCCAGGCACAGTGGCTCATCCACCGTGGTGACCAGTGCTATCTGAGCCTTGTAGGTTCGGACGTGGTCCACCGGGCTCCCTGTGCCGTCGTAGGAGTTGAGGCGAGGGGGTTTGAACTTCCGCGGGATAGGGAACTGTGTCACCCGAGCGATATAGGGTGTTTCGTATTCGTGTTGGTGAGGTCGTGGCTGGACTTGCAACTCAACCTCTCAATCTGCTGTTGTAGTTCCTCGAACTGGGCCTTAACATCATCCTGCCTGGTTTCCTTCTCTATATCCGAGCGGTAGGTCGGATCGGATGACGATGCCTCTTCCTCAAAGTGCGTCGACCTTGGGGATAGAGCCCGAGTAATCGTGTGCCTAAGGTCGCCCTGGCTCCGGGTCGGAGGGTCTTTGGCTGATTCCCGGGACTTCCGTCCTGGCTCCTCCCCTCTGGCCGCGCGCCACCAGTTGATGATAGTTCTGGCATCCTCCACCAGGCGAGGATTGGGCCGAGCTCGCCTCCGCGAGCACCTGGTTGCCTGGCTGTGCTCACCGTCACCAAGGCGTTCCCAGTCCGGTGGGGACACCGGGGCGGAACGGGCTTGCCTTCGTACCCGAGCGGGCTCCTGAACAGGGGCGCTTTTCTCGGACTAATCTTCTGATGCAGGACACTTTTTCTGGTGGGCCAAAAGCATCTCAATTTGTTCCTGCGTTCGCCGCTGGCCCTCCAAGAGTTGCGCCAGCGCTGCCGTTACCTGTTCTGTGGTCATGGAGACAGCCGATCGCCCGGGCTGCAAATCCTCCTGACCGGGCTGGGTAATGGCCTTCTTACTCCTTCTAGGCGGCATGTTGATCAGTCAGTATTTGTTTTTGAGAGAAAACAGTCGCTTCCCACAGACAGCGCCAAACTGATGATGCCGAAAATTGGTAAGAAGGATCTAAAGAGAGAGAAAAGACACAAGCAAGTTATATATGGTTCGGCCCCGTTAACAAGGTGACCTACGTTCACGGCTGCGTTTGTGCGCGTTCACTAGCAGATCACCGGCGGGCCTGGTGAGCCAACAAAGAGGGGCGACACTACCAGTAATACCGGCCGGGTATATGCGTACAATGGTGAAGTCTGTGTTCTATGCTTGTTAGCTAGAGAGTTCTTAGGGTCCCTGTAGACAGGGTAGGTGGACTCTTTTATAGGTGCAAGAGTCCACCCATACATGGTAAGCGAGTTAGATTAGGAAGCCTAATCTGATTACAATTGATTTGTATGATTTGGGGAGAGTTTCCTAATCGGTTTAGGAAACTGCCACCTTCCCTCTTGCAGTAATGCAGCTGGTTAAGGAAACTGCTGGTTAGGCCAGGCCCACGGAATGCCGCGGCCTTTCGTGCCCGGCCCGTTGGCACGAACCGGGCGGTCCTGACGAACACCTCGGGATCGCTGGGCTATTGGCGCTGTTACCGAAGTAACCAGCACCTCCCGGTGACGTGGCAGACTGACTTCATGACTGGATAATCTTGGACATATCACATCTATTACTATGAAAGTCCACCGTATTGAACTAAATACTAATTAACCCTTGTTACTTTCATGAAAAGCTCGTAAAAAAGAATTTCTTATTTTTTCACGGCGATAGTCAAGGGGTTGTCGCTTTTCACAAATTCACAATGAGAGAAAAAGAGTCATAATATTCTTACAATTAAAGAGCAATTTTGCTTATCCATTGCTCACTTAAGCACTCTATTTGGTGAGCATATGAGACCTATCACTTTCCATCAGCAAAATGAGAATAAATAAAAGTTAAAAAATTGTGAATCCCACATTTTCGCCCAAAAGGATGCTCGAGTAAACAATGGGTGAATAAAAATAATCTCCAAAAAAAAGGGGAAAAAAAAAACAAGAAAAAAAAAGAAAGCTGGTAGATGTGATTAAATGTTAGGGGGCATAGTGGTACTGGTCAGCATGGTTATTTTAACGGATCTCTTGGAGAATACCGCCAGATTCCATTTCAAAAAAATTCAAAACTACAACGCTCCACGTGTCTCCCCAGTCCACCCCAAACCCGTTGGGCAGCTTGGGCTGAGTCAATCTCGTGATTTTACCAAACTACCACTAGTTTCCTCACTCTTACTCCTAACAATTAGGTCTAGAGAGAGAAGAAACAACCAAATTCAAGGAGAGAGAAACTGAAGACAGTGAAGACAGAGAGAAGGAATTTAAAAACAAGAGCGAGCGACCATTTACCTTTTCTGATTTTAAATCAATTTGTTTTTGTTTTTGTTTTTTTTTTTTTCTTTTTCTTTTAATTTGTTTTGTTTTAAAGAATTCGTTTCTCTGTCGGAGTTCGTATTCAGCGATCATCATCAGTTCCTGCAAGTTAAAGCAACGGTTCTGATACATCAATAACTTCGATTACAATCCACGGCCCCACCAGAATATCGACCCCAAACTTACCCCCCATCTCTCTCTCTCTCTCTCTCTCTCTCTCTCTCTCTAAACACCAAGTGAGTCTCACTCTTCAAATGTCTTCCAAGAACCAGAACAAGCCTCCACTCCCCACACCTGCTAGCCCTTCAAATGTAAGGTTTGATTTACCCACTATTTCTTTTTAAATATTTTATTTTTTAGGTCTTATCATTTCATTTTTCATAAATGGGTTTTCTTTCATTGATATATGTTATACTAAATTTCAATTGTTTCTATGTATTTTGCATTTTTCATAATGGTTTTTCTTTCTTTGATCTATTTCATGCTAAAGATTTTCTAATATATATATAGTTTCTGTAATTGTATTTTGGGTGATTTGTAGAACAAGTATTCTGTGGATGAAATTTCGGTAGACAAGCGGCGAAAGATCTTAGCTCCGAAAATGGTTGGGCCGGCGAATGGTAGTAGGACCCGGCAAGCGTTTTCAGTTGTAAATGGCGGTCAAGATCTCCCTGTGGCTGGCGGGCCGGCGAGCAATGCAGGTTCGGATTGCGGTGGATTCGAGTTCACCAAAGAGGATATTGAGGCATTATTGAATGAAAAGATGAAATCAAAGAACAAATTCAATCTTAAGGTTTGTGAGTTTTTGAAAAATTTAACTAGTCATAGTGAAAATTACTTTGAATTTGGTTTATATGCTTATTGTTTTTGGTATTTTGATTTCTTTATCTTTAGGAGAAATGTGACCAAATGATGGAGTATATTAAAAAGCTTAGGCTCTGTATAAAGTGGTTTCAAGAGCTTCAAGGAAACATTCAGTTAGAGCAAGAGAAGCTAAACAATTTGTTGGATTTAGCAGAGAGGAAATGCGCTGATATGGGTATAGTCTGTTTCTTCCGTGTTGTTATTTAGTTAAAGCATTTTGGTTGTCATTAGAATTTGAATACCCTAGTTCCTAACCTATATAGTATATAATTGTAAATTCATAGTCATGAACGATTCATCAATTATATATGTAGATATTTGTTCTTAGATGGGAAATTTTAAGTTTTTCTTTTTGGAATGTCATTTTAAGCATAATTTTTTTTGTATATGGGCATAAAGTTTTCTAAGTAGAGCCATTCAAGATCATCACATTTGTAGCTAAAATGAGGTGTAAAAGCATGAATATAATTGTTGCATTCAAGAGTACCCAAACAAGCCTTCCTAAAAAGGATCGGACTAATATACAATACTTGAATTCTCAATGTAGATGCTACATAGTTGGTTCTCATCCTTCAGAGACTACGAATGACTATGAATTGGTCATTAATGTGTATTTAATTTGCTTTGGTTTTAGAGATGCTAATGATGGCAAAGGAAGAGGAATTGAATTCTATTATTATGGAGTTGAGGAAAAATTTTGCATCTTTACAAGAGAAATTCACCCAGGAAGAATCAGATAAATTGGTAAGAGTATGGAAGAATCATATTGATTTGCAGAGCACTTGTTTACATATGAAACAATGCGTTTTGCTAATTATGTAAAGAATAATGTGTTTTTTTTGGCATATAAATATTAGGTAGCGATGGATTCTCTTTCAAGAGAAAAAGATGCTAGAACGGCAGCAGAGAGATCACAAGCTTCTCTCGCCGAAGAACTGGAGAGAGCTCAACGAGATAACTCTAGTGCTAATCAGAGGGTAATTTCAAAATATGTAATATCGGTTCATTTAGATTACTTTTGTTTCATTTTACTTGTCAGTTAAAAATTACATATCATATGGGTTTCTTAACTGCAGATATCATCGCTAAATGACATGTATAAGCGATTACAAGAGTACAACACCAGTTTGCAGCAGTACAACAGTAAACTTCAGTCAGAGCTTGCTACAACCAGTGAGACCCTCAAGAGAGTGGAGAAAGAGAAAGCTGTTGTAGTAGAAAACCTCAGCACCTTAAGGGGTCACTGCACTTCAATGCAGGATCAGATTACTACATCCAGAGTGAGTCGCTTACTTTCTTTCACTACGTTTGCTTAACGCTGTATATGCTATAAATTCAAACTGATTTGCATTCAATAAGACATTAACGGGATGTAACATAGATGTATAAATAAATAAAATACTTGCTTTCCATATGAAGAAGTAATGTTGCGTTTGGCATGGAAGTTACTTTTTTCTTTTTGTGGCACTTGCATCAATATTGGTATATCTTAGATATAGAGAGATAAAAATAAAATAAAATGTGGTAGTGATGGAGATAGATACATGACAGAGTGAGAGAGAGAGTTTTTATTTTATTTTTTTTTGAAATTAAGGAGCATCGGCTACTGTCAATGCCCAGCTCATGCCGGGTACACAAAACACATTGCACATTGCCAGCTCAAAAGTAGAAGCAAGTAAGAAGTGCTTTTTTGAAAAAGTGAAAAAGTACTAGAATGCATCTCTAACTGAGTTCAAAATGAAGAAGACAAAGCAATTACAATTACTGAGTATGCATTTTGTAATGTCATTCCAACCACACCCCTCACTTAACAGTGATGTGCTAGTTGACTTTTTATTTTATCAACTGCCGAGACTTGGTCATAAGGTTTTGTTTTTACTTTAGCTTGGTTCTAATGTTCTGGCATCCATCTTATTGGCTCCTTATAATTTATTGTACAGTCTGGTAAGAACAGCATGGTCAGGTTGTAAATATATGCATGACAACTTGTGTATTCTTTTTAATCTAATCTACTTAGGGTCATTCACATTTCCGACATAGCACTGCATTCATAGAAGCGTTAAATTTTTCAAAATTTTGTGTGAACTTTGCTGTGGTTAGGCGCAGCTTCGGCTGGGGCTGTTCGCAGGTTGGGCTACAACGGGCACAACCCATATTCAACCTGCACTGCAAGTGGTTGGGTCATAATGGGTCCAGTACAACCCATTTGCCCAGGCCCTGCCCACTTGTTTTTGTTTTAAATTTATATGCTTCTTTGAACCACGCCCTTCCTGCCAGAGCAAGGGTAAATCTGAAAGAGAAATTACATTTTGTAAATGTACAGATTGGTTTTGTTAATGTTCACTGGAATTATTTTCTTTTCACAATAGGGTGTGTGAATTAAGTGTTAACTCGTGGATTACTATAATAGGCTTCTCAAGATGAGGCTATCAGGAAAAAAGAAGCTTTGGCGAGTGAAGTTGGATGTCTTCGAGGAGATTTGCAACAAGTGAGAGATGATCGTGATCGCCAATTGTCACATGTGCAGGCTTTAACAGATGAAGTACTGAAATACAAAGAGTGCACAGGAAAATCCGCTGCTGAGTTACAAAGCCTATCAATGAAGTCAAATGAGTTGGAGGTTTGTTCATTTTCTTTTCCCTTTGGGCTTGTTTGGGAATGCATAAAACAAGATCAGGTTAGGTCCAACTCTCATTTTTTTTTATCCCGTTCTTATGAAAACTAAAGTGATGCAGGTTTGACAAGAACTTGTTTTAAGAATCATTTTGGATCCTGCACAGATTCCCATGCAATAAAAGGCCATTTACCAAACACTTGAATATGTAGAATCGGTTTACTTATGAACCACAAAAGTAGTTCTGAAGATCATGTTGGTTTACTTATGAACCATACAAGTGATTCTGAAGCTTCCCAAACAGCCTCTTTATTTTGAAAATGTCAGTTATGTGGTTATTAGCATTTATATGGTATATATAAATACATACATATTGTAGGCTAGATGTTCGTCTCAAAGTGACCAAATAAGAACTTTACAAGTTCAACTTGGAGCTGCTGAGCAGAAATTGCAGGTATCATATATTACAGTTACAATAAACATGTCTTAATTTCATATAATATGTGAGTGTTGTGGTTTCTTGCTGCACGTTCAGTTAGCTCACTATTAGTCATTTTCATCTTTAATTTTAGATGTCTGATTTATCTGCACTGGAGACAAGAACAGAATTTGAAGAGCAAAAAAAGCTTATCCATGACTTGCAAAGTCGTCTTGCGGAGGCAGAATGCAAAGTCATTGAAGGAGAGAAACTTCGCAAAAAGTTACACAATACTATATTGGTAATGGTTTTGTTATTTTTATATACATGTATATACACACACACATTTATATATAGACTTATAGTTTTTTCTGGCAGTGGACATAGTTATTTACTCCCAAATGCTGTTCACAATGCAGGAATTGAAAGGGAACATCCGCGTTTTTTGTAGAGTACGGCCTTTACTGCCCGAAGATGGTGTTTGCTCGGAAGCGAAAGTTATTTCTTATCCCACAACACTTGACGCAATTGAAAGAGGAATTGACTTGATGCAAAATGGTATGTTTGTATTGGAAATAGTACTCCTGCAAAGTAGTTTTTCTAGTCCTATGGTTTGTGTTTGCCCCTTATCTTGCACTATGTTTCTATCCTTGTAAGGGCAAAAACATTCTTTCACATTCGACAAAGTATTCATGCCTGATGCCTTGCAAGAGGATGTTTTTGTGGAAATTTCACAGCTTGTACAAAGTGCTCTTGATGGTTATAAGGTAATCTACCACTTTTTGATTCCAATTTAGTAAAGTACATATAGTAATTCAAATTGATGACACTCCACAAGTTCAACCTGCTCATGTACACATTATTTTAATGTTTTTGCAATACAGCTGATTTTTCCTTGTTGCTTCATGCAATTTGTGGGCTGACATCATGGGAAAAATAAGGAGTTATTTTAACTACACATTTTTTTGTTGACTTCAGCGTGCTTTCTTGTAAATGGATTCTCATTAAATAATTACATTATTGTCTTCATTTTCAACCTATTTTAAAGATCATCCAATACAATTTCTTTTTTTTTTTTTTCCAAGAAAGCAAGTCCTGCTTGCTTCCACTTTTAAGTTAGAAATGGTGTTTTGCATATACAAGGTAACAAGGACATGAGTTGGGGGTTGACGGAACCCATTTTGCTCAAATCCTATAACGGAGCATTCTCACTCTACCTCGTTTATTCTCCATCTCTACCCCACTTCTGATCCTTTTCATTCTCATATCTAACGTATGTCAATACTCCTATAGGTACATTAAAAAGAAAAAATTTGTGTTCCAAATGCAGCATCATTTGTGTTCTTCACTAGAATGACGGTGGTTTTCTTTTTATTAGGTTTGTATCTTTGCATATGGTCAAACTGGTTCTGGTAAGACTTATACTATGATGGGTAGGCCTGGAAGCCCAGATCAGAAAGGGCTCATACCTCGCTCTTTGGAACAGATATTTGAGACTAAACAATCTCTCCAAACCCAAGGATGGAAGTATGAAATGCAGGTAATAAAAAATCTTGCATGTTAGTTATGTTAGTACTTGTTTGTTTGACTTCTTGAATAGACCTCTCATCTTGGTTTATGGAAATTTTCGGTTTTGTAGGTATCAATGTTGGAAATATATAACGAAACTATACGTGATTTGTTATCAACAAACCGATCATGCTTAGATATGTCAAGAATAGAAAACAGTGGTGTTGGAAAGCAATATACAATTAAGCATGATGCAAATGGAAATACTCATGTTTCAGATCTAACTATTGTGGATGTTCGTAGCAGTAAAGAGGTGTCATTTCTTCTAAATCAAGCCGCACAAAGCAGGTACTCCATATTGTAGTGTACTTATTAAAACCAAAAACAGGATGGAAAAACATCTCAGATAGTTTTCCCGAGGGAAAATTGTTTGCGCTTATTTCTCAGTATGAAAGATGTGTTTGATATACAAGAAAGATTTTTTAGTATATATATCCAAAGCAGGTACTCAAATGAAATATGATGCTCTCTCCAAAAAAATAAAAAAAAAGAAGAGAAAAACACTTCAGAGTTCTCAAAGAGACAAACTGTTTCTGCCTATTTCTCAACGTGAAAGATATGTTATGGTCACAAGAAAGATATTTGAATGTTTATGTCTGGTCCCATCAACATATTAATTATACGCAAGTAATTAGATGCATACACACACACCCACAATTATTTGCACGATTGCATACACACACACCCACACACACACACACATATATATTAACAGTTCCATTCTACACTGTTCATGGATTTATTGGTCGACGGTCCATGCAGACTCTCTCCAAAAAAAATGAAAAAAAGAAGAGAAAAACACTTCAGAGTTCTCAAAGGGACATACTGTTTCTGCCTATTTCTCGACGTGAAAGATATGTTATGGTCACGAGAAAGATATTTGAATGTTTATGTCTGGTCCCATCAACATATTAATTATATGCAAGTAATTAGATGCATATACACGCACAAACACACAAACACACACACATATATATATTAACAGTTCCATTCTACACTGTTCATGGATTTATTGGTCGATGGTCCATGCACCCTCTATTAGATTAAAAGAACTTGTGTGTTTATTTTCATTTAGGTCGGTAGGCAAGACTCAGATGAATGAGCAATCTTCGAGAAGCCATTTTGTCTTCACTTTGCGAATATCTGGTGTTAACGAGGTATGAATTCTCAGGACATGCCACCCTTGCTTGTGTTAGAGTGTGTTAACATAGTGAAGTTCTCTCCTGCTCTATATGTGTGTTTATAACTATATATACCGATATTGTAACATCTCTCTCACCAATTGTGAATCATATTTTCATTTATTCTTTAGAGCATGGAGCAACAAGTACAAGGTGTCCTGAATCTAATTGACCTTGCTGGTAGTGAACGTCTGTCCAAGAGTGGATCTACCGGGGACCGGCTGAAAGAAACTCAAGTATGTAGATATAACAATTACGAGTTAGTTTTGTGAGCTCTTTCGTAATGGATATTGTCTAATCAAACAGTTATTTTTGTAGGCCATCAATAAAAGTTTATCATCTTTAAGTGATGTAATTTTTTCATTGGCAAAGAAGGAGGACCATGTACCATTTAGGAACTCAAAGCTTACGTATCTTCTCCAGGTAAATTCTCCAGAACAGATGCAGCAATTGCACATTACAATTTTCTTTTCGAGATCTTTCTGGGTCTATTCCCATGAGTCGAAGATAGGTGTGATGCACTTTGCCTAATGCTTTGTTTGGTTTGCGGACTTTGTGAAGGAAACCAGAATTCTTAATGTTTTCTCCTGTGCTCAAATAACATTATAAACCACAAGGTTCATAAAAACAGTTAAAAATCAAAGAAAAGGAATTGAAATGTAAAACTGAATTTTATTGGAATTTCCATTTAGGTGTATTTTTCCACTGTTTTCTTTGATAACCAAACAAGGAATACTGGTTTTCTTTGTGTCTACAATTCAAAATTTTTTATTTTTGTTACCCTATTATTTCCTATTTGTTTTCCTTATTAAGAAAACTCATTGAAGTGTTTTCTTCAGTATTATCTTTTCCTTTCCCTTAACTAAATTCATGAACCAAACATAGCCTTAGTGTGGGTTTTAGGCTGTCTCTGATGTTCTAACCTAGTAGTTTTCTAGGGTGAAACCAAATGATCCTGCCACCTTGTCTTCATTCTGCTGAGGACTGCATCCACTTCTTTTGTTTATCTACACTCTTTGACTGACAGAACAATTGTAGTTGGAAAGAGAATATACGCAAAGCCAGCAGACATAAAGGAGGATGAAATTAAGAAATAAAAAGAAATTTACGTTCAGTAGTTTATTTTTAATCTATGCTTGGGATTTTCACTAATTTGCATCATCGGATCAATCAATGGTTGATCAGCCTTGCCTAGGAGGAGACTCGAAGACATTGATGTTTGTGAATGTTTCTCCGGACCCTTCATCGATAGGTGAATCACTTTGCTCACTTCGGTTTGCAGCAAGAGTTAATGCTTGTGAGATTGGGATTCCACGACGCCAAACAGCCCAAACCAACACGCGGTCTTCAGATTCTCGCTTGAGCTTTGGGTGATTATGATGGGAAATTGGTTTTAATTTTTCTTGAAAAGATATCTTTTCATTCGTATCTGGTATTGATTTAATTATTAACTGAAAAATGAGACCAATTCTAACATGATGATATGCTTGTAATTTGTATAGTGAAAAGAATATTGGGCTTGTATTAGTACTAGGGGTTGCCCCCTTTTGAATTACATATTCAATTAGTAAAGAACTTCTGTAGTTCTTTTTGATAACTAGATTTTGGGCCAGTTCTGATTATATTTCTGCTTCTGCAATTGGAATTTTTTTTTAAATTTTTTTAATTTTTTTATTTTTTTGCGATTAATGGCCTGTTTAGGAAAACTTCTCGATTGTGGTGGCAATAGCGAATAAAGGCGAGTCACAGTTCTCTGTAGTTTGCCAAACAGAGAAGCTGAGTTTGCTGAGTTTGCCAAACAGTTTTATAATAATAAATTTTGGAGTTTCACAATCACTAACTCCAAAAGTCTTTGCCTTATGGGGCCTCAAATCTGGAAATTGTTTTCTTTTCTGAATCTTTAAACTGTCAAATATTTAAATAAGAAATGTTTGAAGCAGCCACCTGAGAATACATAAAAGTTATTAAATGGGCGATGTAGAAAGTGATACAACTAGTAGATTCAGGAATATGATCAAATATTATCATGTTGAAGCCTTAAGTGATTTACCTTCTCAAAACTTTTGAACAATCTATTTGCTGGACTAGTGAAAGGTGGTTATCATGTATTGGCTTGTAATTGTATTGAGTGCTCTTGTAAGCCCTCTTCTTTCTTGATGTGAAATCCCAGCATTTTGTTCTTGTCATCTGGTCCTTGGGATAAAGGGAAGCATAGCCAAGGCTGCTAAGGTTTTAGAGTCTCCTTTCAAATGGTTCATAAGACGGTTTTTAGTGCATGCATATAATATTTGAAATAAGACTTTTCATTAAGGTTTTGTTTCGTTTTTTGATTAGTGAGGGAAAAGACAAAAAAATTAAAAATAAATAAAGAACAGGAAAACCTTTTCCTTTGTTTGGATAATAAGGAAAATGATGATGAAAATAAGAAAGAAAAGAGAATTAGTTGAGATATAAATTAAACATTTTGAATGTTGAGAGGCATTTTCCCGTATACATATGTTACAATTATACTTTTTATTTTATTTTATATTATTTTTTAAAAAAATTTATTTAAGCATGAAGGAAAACTCGAGGGAACGAATTTTCCTTTCCCTTCTTTTTTACCCTCAAGAAATCCATGGGAATATTAGATTTTCATTAACAGATTTTTTTAAAGAGATTTTTTTAAAGAGATTTTTTTTTTTGTTTTTTATGTGGAGATTTTTAGAATAGCTATTTAGTGCTTGGTAGGAGTGTTCAAGGGTTGGGGAGTCGGATTTGGCCCCCACCCGCTCATCCACTCGAACATGGTCGGGTTAGCCACATGTCACCGGTCATCCATTCATTGTGTCGGGTGAAACCTACTCATCGGGTTTGGGTGGTTTCAGGTCGTTTGTACTCAAAACCCTTGAGTGCCTGATAAGGAAAAGGATAGGATGACCCACGGTCCGTATGGGATCCAACACTGGTTATTGGGCTCGAGAAATGGGGAGAGTGAATAGTGGCCAAGCTGTTGACCCAGTCATGGAGGATGAGAGTGTAGAGTCCAATGGGTGAAGGGGTTGAGGAGTCAGTACGATCGGGCATCTTATCTTTGAAAGGTATGAAAGATCGGGATTCCAGCCCGATTGGTCGAAGGCATACGTATTGCCATCATCGGGCTCAATATTAAACCTGAACAGGAAGCCTGGCAGAATGGAATCAGCAAGAGCCTGAAGGCACACATACGTTCACATCCTATTGTCGGATTCAATATTAAAATCTGGTGGCAAGTAGGCAGGCCCGATGACAGGAGAGACAACACATAGGTGTAGCTTGTTTCCTTGTCTGTTAGGGCTACGATTGGGGAAGAATTAGAGTCTGATAAGGAAACAGTAATTAAAATCCAACTGAATATGGAAGGCTATCCCAAGGATTTCGTGATTAATTCAAATCTGGTTGAAGAAAGGAAAGAGTTGGGATAAGGAAGGATTCTACACGTCCTTATCTTGCTTGAGGCGCATTCCAAAGGAGTCCTTACCATACTTGGACTAGCAATGGCCGCTATAACTAGGGAAGCAAGCATACGTGCAAATACACTCCACGTCACCTCGAAAACAACGCTCAAAGCATCCCACAACATTCAACCTTGTGTACTTACGCTCTCAACGCCCATAGCAATAGGTCTGTTCCTCTTGTTATTTTCTTTACTGTTTTCAGTCTTTTTTTTTTTTAACAATCAGGGCCTGTTCTGATCCTGTTCAGTAATTCTTTTATGGTTATTTATCCAGATGTTTAATAAAATATTTACATGTTTTATTACTTGTTTGTGATTGTTTACTTGGTAAACTCATCATCACTAGACTTGTGCGCTTCACTGCTGTCTAGGGACCCTTAGGTAAGGGTACGTTCCTACTTACCTTTTATAATCACCCTAATAGAAGTCAGATCTTAAAGCTTAGTGTAACACTCACACAAGTGATTTTAGGAAATTAGTTTGCACAATCGAACCACTTTTGGTTCTAGCAAGCCCACGCAAAACTACAGCAAACACGGGTCAAAACCGACTGACTTGAAAAAAAGTATTTAGAGATCAAACAAAAATTATATATATATATATATATATATATATTTGATCATATCTAATGCGTTTGAAAAATTATTCAGAAAAAAAATCGTACGAAAATTATTCACGTGACAAAACAGAACAAGAACTAAAATCTGAATATCAAGTATCAAGCAAGTTTAAATCAGAGTGGAATAACTGAAGCATGGACTAAAATCTCAAATAAAATGGTTTAGCGTTTAAACAAAAATACACATATGATCAGATCTACAATATATAAGACCAGATCTACTACATAGAAGATCAGATCTAGTTGAATACCAAAAAAAAAAAAAAAAAATGAAAAACCTCAAGTGTTGGTGATCTCCAATGTGCAAATTGGAACTGAGCTATTGTTGTTGTTGAGACAATTAGAGATTTTGTAATTTTATTAGGCTTCAATTAATATTGGTGCTTTAAATTTAATATCTTTTTTTTTTTGGGTTGAAAAACTTATTTTTTAAAAGAAATTGTTAAAAGTTGATTGTCAAATGGACTCAACTTTTTTCAATAATCTCAAATAATTACAATTATATTGCATACTCGTATTACTTATCAAAAGTTAAAAATGTTTCAAATTATTTCAAAAAATTCCGATTGGAAGTTGTTCGAAATATTTTGAAAATAAGAATTTTTGGTATTTCCATTACCATTCTGATTCTAGTCTTTTTTATTTTTTTATTTTCTAGATTTTGGAATATCAGAATATGAAACTAATTTTTGAATTAGTTTTAGTCCGAACTAGAATTTTTGTTCCAACTTGCATCTCTAGTGCGAACTGAGCAATTTTTTGTCGAAACAATTTAGATAGAAGTTGAAATAGGAGCCTTGAATTTTTTTTTACCCAACCCAGCACATTAGGGATCTTATTTCCCACACCCATCAAATTTTCAACTTATTTTCCAAACAACAATGGTAGGGGTACTAACAAATCTCACTAACACTCACACTCACACCCACACTCATAGTGTGGTGTGTGTGGGTGTGAGTATGAGTGTTAATGATATTTGTTAGTGCCTCAAATATTACTCTTTTCGAAACCCATTAACTTATTAAAGTTGCATGTTCAAAATGCGTCTTCTGGAATTTTTTTGTTTTTTGGGTCAAAATGTCGCATTTTCAAAATGCGACTTCTAGCTAGTGTACACTATTAACTAGAATCCAATAAAAATAATCTCAAGTAGTGCATTCATATGTCGGTCACCCTCTAACACGTCTCATTGATTCTATGAAGTTCATATGTAGGAACCAATGAATAGTCTACCTTTCGAATAGAACGATCATTCATAAATGAATGACACATAGTATTCTATTAGTCTTACAATGAATCGTTAATAGAAAACCGTGTGAGTTATACAAGTCCCTCTCCCACTAAATTTTTGTAAATAAGGATTTTGTTTTTCAAAACTTTGTTTTCCACATTACCCATAAATATCCAATATTACTAATATGTAAAAATGATTTTCTTTTTATTTTAGAAAATAGTTTTTTCATGACATTCTTGAAACCACACAAGCACATATTATATCTCATATAATAAATCTAGCAACATGATCATGCAAGCAATGAGAGAGAGAGAGAGAGAGAGAGAGAGAGAGAGAGAGAGAGAGAGAGAGAGTTTGTATGTAAGCTTTGTTAATGAATGAACCTACGTCTTCAGGTGTATGTCAGAGCACTCCACTATATGAAAAAAAACTACAGTAGGGACCTTGGCGATCCAACAATGGTGACTGGAACTCCCAAGGGTCTGCCGTGCAGAGTCGGCGTTAAGGATTTTTTGGGAGAGGCTAGACAATATAATATATTTTCTAGGTTGAATTCTTCAGATCCCATCTAAGGGGGATGGGAGGACCCTTTTATAGAAAGAATAGTCTTCCCTTGCAAAGTGTTTAATCTGATTAGGTAACTATTGACAGCCTGTGTTGATTGCTGCATTTCTGGACTATTTCCTAATCGAATTAGGAGACTGTTTATGCAAATATGGGAGGTTTCCTACCCGGTTTAAGAAACTGCTAGATTCCGTGAAGTGTGGGATGTGCCTCTGGGCAAGTCGAGCTGATTCCGAGCTGTATTATGACTGGACAATGTTAGATAGGGCCCGTGCTACAGGACTAGGGGTGTCCTAGACTGGTCGGGATGGTGCTCCTTCAGACAGTTATACATAACTTAGCCCGGGTAGATGTCGGCCATTGAAAAGAATTGCTCGGTAAAGTATGGTAGAGCTAGTTTTGGGCATATCAGCTGCCCCTCGTTTCCAAGGTTGAAAATCTGCACATACTTTTTAAAAATTTCATTACTCGAGAGTAGGCAGTTATTTGATCACTCGGGAACTCGATTGCCCATGTGTCAGCATGGGACTGGTGGTGGTTAGGAAGTAACAGGACTGGTGCTATCGAAACCAGACAGTTAGGAACGAACGAGAAAGTCACATTGCAAATTAAATGCCACGTTAGCCGAGGTGGCAGTTGGTCTGCTCGAAGTGACTATTGGTCTGCCCGAGCTGGATGACAGCTATTTTCAGCTCGGTTTCGCACCGAACCGTTGGATCTGAAAAGATCGAGACCATCCAGTAGTTCTATATATTGAGCACTCTTCCCACCCTTGTGCCATATTTGCCATTTTTTAGAGAGAGAAGCTCTGCTGTTCTAGAGGGAAAAAGTCGTCCGACCTATTTTCTAGACTGCGTAAGTCCTTTTGCCCTGCTCTTCTCTTCTTTCTTCCTCTTTTTTTAATTCTATTTCTTCTCCTGGGGTTTTCCCCTTTCTGTCAGTCTTTTGAGCGAAACTCTGGAGGGTAGAAATCCTTTAGGACTGAGTCGGGAATGGGCCTTCTTCTTCTTGAGGTTTTGATTTTTCTTAGGACGGGGGGATCCTTCCCTTTGCTTAGGCGGTATATTGAGTCTGTGGGTTCTAGGCCTTCTTTGAGTGAGGCCTATTTTGTCACCTGGACCCTTTTCTCCTTGCCTGTTAGACTTTTGACCCTTCTTCCGTCATACCTTAGGCTAGGAGTTCCCGACTCGTATTTGGGCCCTTCCCTGATAACCCAATCGGTACTTAGGAGTCCAGGCATGTGCCATTCCAATTTCAACTCTTTGTCCCAGTGAAACGATGAGGCCTCTCAGTCAGAAACACCTGAACTGAGTGAATCTCTTGCTTTCCGACCCCCTTCTGACCACTGTAGTGCGCGTAGATTCCACATCCAGGTTTCCAATGAGAGTGCCCCTGGTGATTGGAGAGATGCCCACACTCCCGAGTCCTCTGATTCAGGAAACGATGAATCGGTGTCTGGGAGATCCATTCCAAATTTCTCCTGTAGGGGTGTGAACAGTGAGTTGGGGTTGCAATACCTGGTCAGGTTTAGGTATAGGTTCTCTATCCCCGACTCCCTTTCCCTGCCATCCCGTAGAGGCCTTTCGGAGCCTATTTTTGTCAACCCGGGTACGTTACCTTCTACGAGGATGCGTTCATACCAGGCGCTCGCATTCCAAAGCATCCTTGGCCCGGGATCTTATTTACCTCAGGATTTCTCCCGCCCAACTTGCACCCAACACTTAGAGACTCCTGATGGGGGCGGTGTACTTGTGGCCTCAATATTTTGGGTACACACTGACCCTCCAAGAGTTCTTGTAGACCTACCGAGCTTTCCTTTGGGTCAGGGAACTCAGGTCTTTCTCTCTGAGTGCTCGGCAAGGGAGAAGAGTCATAGGTAGATGCCCGAGCAACAACAAGGGTTGGAAGAAGAAGTTCTTCTATGTGTCTTTCGGTGGATTGTATGAAATTGATCCCTGGACGGAAGTCGTCGTGCCCACGACCTGGTCGGCCAATTTGAGGGGTAAGGCATTTTCTGTCATTTTCTTGCTTTCCTCGTACCACCCATTTTTTTGTTTTCATTGGATACTAACCACCATATGGTTTGTTTGCAGCTAGGTCTTCCACCGTACCTGATATCCCGGTCGAGTCTCACGAGCGAATTCTTTGACCTAGCCAAACTGTAATGCGTTTTGACATTGCTTTCTAAACTAACCCTCAAGTTTTGCCAAGTCAATTATTTTGTTTAATATTTTTTAGTCTTTCATACCTCATTGACCTTATGCCTCAAATTTTTCCCACTCAAATTTTGACTTATTCCTTTCTCTACTTCTAGTTCTTACAAATTTGGCCTTATTTCTTAAACTGTTTCTCAAACTTTACCGAATCAAGTGTTAATTTTATTACTTTCCTTACATTCATTTCTTACCATCTTAATATTAATTTTTCCCAATCAAATATCTGATTTTTACTTTCCTTATATTCCTTTTTTTTTTTACCATCTTTACTTTTTTTTTTTCAAGAATTCTCCAACAAATTTTGGCCAGTCAAATATTTATTTTAATACTTTACTTATACTTCTTCTTAACATCTTGAACTCATTTTCTTAACTGTCCGTCAAAATTTTCAACTCAAACATTTTTGTTTCAATATTTTTTTTGATTTGTTCTCATCTTAATACTATTCCTACGTTAAATTTACAAAAAGGAAAATATCACATGCTCAAATACAAATCTAACTTAAAATCAAATCAAATCGTTAATTTTTATAGGTATATCTTCGATTTGATTGCTTCAACCAACCCCAATTCAGTACTATAACAACAATTTGATTCGTAGAGTACTATACCCATGGAACCGATCTTCCTATTTCATTATTCTGAAGGCATGTTTTTGCCCCTTGTCCAATTTCGATTTGATTGCTTCAACCAAACCCAATTAAGTAACAACCTCAACACCCACAAAATGAGTATATGTCTGCCCTAATACCACACGGGACTGGAAGCAAAAAGGCACATAAGCAGGTTGAGCAAAAACTTATTCTCAGAAGCAAGAAAGTGCTTTATGGTTGGCAGTCCATAAAATTAATTAAGCAAATTTGAAATTTATAAAGCCAAATAAGCAGGTTGAGCTTTGTATTTAAACAAAAGGGTGAAAGCAGATATCCATGTTTGTGAACATATGGAATTATGCCATTTAAAAAATAGCAAAGCAACTCTCTTACCAAACTACTGCATTTGAAAATTAAGCAACATTATATTGAATAAAGTAATTTCAAGAAGATCACTCTAATTGACCCAGTCTTAGAAAATATCAAAATTACATGGAGTGTGAATAATAGAAAAGGGCATGCTCAAATTTTTGCTCCATATTTTCAACTGAAAATGAAAATTATTAGATCCTAACTAAATGACAGAATAAAAATCAAGTACAAAACCATTACCATCTTACAAACCCATAGTCATAGCTTCTCATTACCAAGATGTCTGCCCCAAGTTTTCAATGATTATACATATCACATCTTTCAATATCTCTTCAAAAGATTTTTATTTTGTCAACTATTATTTATTTCTCTACGATTTTTGTCAACTACTCGGTGAATTAATAGAAATTTTCCCTTCACGTGCCTTAGACACTTTAGATGAATTATGACAAAACAATGCCGTAGTACAATTCTTAAGTGAAAAACCCCTTAAGCCAAAAGTCATTAAGCCAAATAACCCTTAATGGCAATAGCCAAACAACCATAAAGCCAAAAAGGTGCTGACACAAGAACCAAATAACCCTTAGGCCATAAACCATGAAGCGAAACAATCATCAAGACAAAGCTAAATTTTCACAAAGAGAGTTTAAAGAATTATAGTTAAATTAATCATTGAATGCACCCACCTTAAGGTACATGAAACACTGATTTCAGGTAATTCCATCACTTAAAACTTTAAGTATTTACAATTCAACACTTAATTTTTAGTTTTATCAAATGGACCTTGTGGGTACCTCGACCAAGTGTAGGGCCTAGAAGGATTAAGCCCACTTGATTGATCCCATTACATTCCTCATGTCAACAACCACGAGTGAGGTTCTCCACCCTTCATTATCCTTTTATCCGATCTGATTGATTTGGATTACTCGTATTTGGATTCCATGATGCTTTATATCCATCCCGATGCATCATCGATGCCCATGATCCATATCCGAGGCTATACGAGTGAGTAATTCATATATGTATATCCCACAAGGCTAAATTCAGAGAGATCCTCACTAATAGAGTCGCCACTTGGTCTGATAAAGGAAATCAAGAAAACTAAATCTATCATGTCCAATGGATAGAGAGCATCGTCCCGTCATCACCAAAGAACTCAGTTCGGGGGTTAAGGTATGAGAGAGGAAGGAGCTAGATCGTGCTAAAACACCCCCTCTTGTCCAATCATGAGATGGGCCTCTACTCAGCTTTCAAGGTGTTTGACTAGAGATTATGAAGACCATTTCAATTATTTATAATGCAATCCTAATTCAAGTTATAAACAGCTAAAGAAATAAAATCTTGTAACAGAGACTGTACGTTTACCACACACTGCATATGCTAAAATAGTATTTGGGGACTAACGTATTATTACGCTCCCCTATATATGCGAAAGGAAATAAAAAGAAAGTAAACGTGCAAATCACACTTAAACCTAGAAAAACAAGATATCGAGGCACATGTACAATGTAAGGAAATTTAACCAGTTTAATCCACCTAATCATGCTTCTAGGTGATCTAGGAAAGCAGTAAATAGAAGGTATAGAGACTTACCCGAGATAGCATAGCATTCCAATTATAGCTTCCTAATTAACCAAGGTTAGGATAATATAAGCATAATAACCAAACATGAACACTATGTGCATGTGTGCATGTGTAACCCTTAATCGGGATATCCTACTATTCTACGTGTGGGTAGTGTGCATGTGTATGCATGGATAAGATTAAACTAGTTTAGATAAGAATATTATAAAATTAGGGTTTCATGGTCCCTAGAGTGGATATCGCAATTTTTTTTCTTTTCTTTTACCCACAGCTTTTCTTTTAAAATCTTTTTCAATTTAAAACACAAAACAATGAGTCGCCACTTAATTTTTTTTAAAAAGGAAAAATTAAGAAACCTATTTTCAAGCAACTGATCTTTTTGTGAAACCAAAGATTAAACTAGGTCCGGGGATTATGAAATGAGAAGGGAAGGAGCCCATCGGACGAAAACACCCCTTCTCATCCTATCTCGCGATAGGCCTCTACTTAACATCCTTTTATTCGAATTAATAATCTAAGCATGTCCTCAATTAATACATATGTACAAATATACATTACAAAAGCATGTCTAAAGGGTGTAAGATTGCAAGTGATAAAATATCATTCAGAAACCATATAATTCAAGTAGCAAGCGATATGATATGCAAATAGGGAACTATGGAACTTACCTGGGATCCATACCGTGAATATCAAACGTGCAATACATATGAATAGAAAGTAAAACCTAAGAAAAGGTCTCTAATCACATGTATTCACATAAGACAAGATCCTAATTCTAATGTGTCGCGCATGAGGTCATAAAATTGAGAAAATAAAAGAAAAGTTAAGCTAAGGGAGAGTCGAAAAGTCCTACCTCATCGGCGCTACAAAACAAGGGTTAGTCCACACAATATACAAGATATAAAATTAGATAGTCATCCTAGGCTTCTAGCTTAGATCTATCAAATGTGATTAAACCTAAAGCAAACAATCCTTAATTATGAGTGTCAAGCCACATGGATGAATGTAAACATAAACAAGAAGAAATTGTGAAATACTTATTGATTTAGGTCACTTAAACTTTGAATTCAAGCTTAACTAATCATTATTGAAACATGGTTTGAGCCTTAGCTCATGAAAATATCATCCAAGCCATTATTTATAAGATTGGTCAAAGTTGTTACAGAGTTCTGAAAATTGATGAGAGTAGATCAGAACTTCAAAGAAATAAAAAGCATGGTCCTCGTGGTTTGATCTTAATGATATCTAGACTCCAGATGCCTCTGTGTGTCTAGTTTCTAACTCAAAAAGAAAATCAGGGTTTCAACGGTTAGATCTCCGGGAATTGGACAGACACTAGACATCACTCAGAGACTTACAACTCCCCGTCCAGAGTTTTTGTACGATTTTCTAAAAATAGTAAAAAAATTAGAAAGGCTTTGGTCTTTTTAGGGTAGCTTCCTAACACATTAAACTACTTAGAAAAATTTATTTTGGGTCAAAAGTGCTTGATTAAGGTTCTGATTTGCTTATTTCAAAAGAGTGTTACTGTTCTAAACTTTGGATAGAACTTTGAGTTATAAACACTTTTCCGTTGGTTTCATTCAGTTCCAACGGTTCGATGTTCGACTAAAAATCTACGATCAAAAACAGATTGTGAACTTACTGCACATCGGGTTAGTTCATCTTATTCTTATCAACTTAGACAAATAGGCCATGGAGTTGGGCTTGTCTAAAGCAAACTCTCCTACCATTTGATGGTCATTGGAGACTAAAGATATTCATATTTGTTAATTTCAAAGAAGCATGGAAGAACTTCATGAAACTTAGTCATAACAAACCTCAAACCATGAAGAAAAGTTTGGGTCCATTAGCTAAACATTCTAGTACCAATCTTAATCCTCTCACGAATCATAAAACTACAAGGAGATTAAGGGATTTCAAACCAAACGATTCAAGTAAGGCAATGAAAGCCTTATGAACCCAAAGGATGAACACAACAAGTGAGAAGGAAAATGAAAGAACTCTATGCATACTATAATTAAACTTGAACAAAGACTAATTATTCTAGAGTTTTACCTCTAAAGTATCCTCAACTTGGTGATTTTGGAGAACTTCCAAAGACTAATCAAGCTCTTCCACTCCTATTCTACTTAAATACCCCTTAAACCTTCTCAAAACCTACTTCTAATTGTGTTTATGAAAGCCTTTTTTTGAGTTAAGATGAAGAGAACACTAATGTAAACCTCTAGATTCAAAGAAAATCCAATCCTTTGCAAGAGGATATTCATCCTCTATTTATAGACAATTTTGGAGGGGTATTTTAGTCATTTAAGAGCAGAAAACCCTAACTCAGGTGTCCTTTTGATAGTACAAAATGTGCTGTATTACAGCTGTCTGTTACAAAAATGCGTCACTCAATGGAGATGGAAGCGACACTCACTGAATGCCAGAATGGCACTCAGTGATTGCCATTGCGGCATTCACTGAATGCCGATGCGGCACTCAATGAATGCCGCGGACAACTCTAGGGACTGCCGTTTTTTTTTGTTGTAAAAATTCATTTTTTCGCGGCACTTGCTGAAATTCACGGCATTCACAGAATGCTGTCCGGCAGTCCAGAGACTGCCGCAGCGGTAGCCCGTGACTGCCGCAAATTGTCTCAAGTGCCATTCTGCCTCTTTTTTCTTTTTTTCCTTTCATCATCATTTTTTGCTTTTTGTTTAGGTTGGAGAGTCTTTCGAAGAGCTTGAATCATCTTTGGAAGTCCTAGATTAGCCAGACATTCTCATCATCGGATCTTGGAGGTATCACTCCCCTTAACTCGACGTTTGGTCAAAATTGGGGTGTCTATAGTTTGCCCCTCTTCGACGGAGCTTGTGGAGCAACGCAATCCACAAGTGAACATCGAAGTCTGTGTGAAGACAAGCCTTTGACTAAACAGTCGGGTTCTGGTAAAAACAAAATGCGTTCGCAAAAAAGAAAGCCATTGCGCAACAAAATTCCAATTGGTCGTGCTCCGTGATGAGCTGCCTACGTATCCCATTAGGAATCAGACCAAGACGTAGTTCAGGCAGGAGTTAGGCATACGCAAGCACAAGTAATCATACGGATGAATGCTCCTATCCTGTCGTGATGCACATGCTCATGCAATGGTATCTTTCAAATACACTCGACCGAGCAAGTGCCATGCCTACTCTATGTCATGTCTTTTCTATTTATGACGCATATTTCATGATGCGTTTAACCAGAGAAGATTTACCAAATGTTGACCGATGCAAAGATTCGTTTGCAAGGGTTGAGAAAATGTATTTCCAAATTCCCAAAATGAGGGTTAACGCAAATCTGTTGCGAGAATGGAGAATGAAAATCTGTTGCACTCCGAAGGATCAATGTAAATCTGTTACGAGGATCGAGAATATAAATTCATTATATTCTCAAAACAAGGGTTAATGAAAATTTGTTGCAAAAATCGAGAATATAAATCTGTTATATTCCCAAGACAAGGGTCAACGCAAATCTGTTGCGAGAACGGAGAATGTAATTCTGTTGCACTCCGAAGGATCAACGTAAATCTGTTACAAAAATCGAGAATATAAATCTGTTATATTCTCAAGACGAGGGTTAACGCAAATATGTTGCGAGAATAGAGAATGCAATTTTGTTGCACTCCGAAGGATCAACGTAAATATGTTACGAGGATCGAGAATATAAATCCGTTATATTCTGAAAACAAGGATCAACGTAAATCTGTTACGAAGATCAAGAATACAAATCCGTTATATTCTCAAAACAAGGGTTAAAATGCAAATCTGTTGCGAAAATCGAGAATATAAATCTGTTATATTCTCAAGACGAGGGTTAATGCAAATTTGTTACGAGAACGGAGAATGCAATTCTGTTGCACTCTGAAGGATTAACGTAAATCTGTTACGAGGATCGAGAATATAAATCCGTTATATTCTTAAAACAAGGATCAACGTAAATTTGTTACGAGGATCGAGAATATAAATCTGTTATATTCTCAAAACAAGGATCAACGTAAATCTGTTACGAGGATTGAGAATATAAATCTGTTGTTACCCTCTCAAACGAAGGATCATCGTAAATCTGTTACAAAAATTGAGAATATAAATCTGTTATATTCCCAAGATGAGGGTTAACGCAAATCTGTTACGAGAACTGAGAATGCAAATCTGTTACATTCCAAAATGAAGGATTAACATACATCTGTTACGAGGATCGAGAATATAAATCCGTTACATTCCCAGAACGAGGGTTAACGCAAATCTGTTGCGAGAACGGAGAATATAATTTTGTTGCACTCCCAAGGATCAACGTAAATCTGTTACGAGGATCGAGAATATAAATCCGTTATATTCTTAAAACAAGGGTTAATGCAAATCTGTGTCCATGAACCACTTAGCCATGACCAAGGGCTCCTCTAGAAGTACTCTCAGCAGCTCCTATACCCGATCCCACTCAGTGACGGTGTCTAGATATCGTAGGAGCTCTCCGCCCAATGGAATCCTCGTAATCATTCTGAAGTCGAGGGGAGTCATCATCATCTCCCCAAAAGCAAAGTGGAAGGTGTTGGTGGTATTTCACCACCGCTCTGCCAATGCGTGAACCTGCCTCAAGTCGTTGGAGCTCTTCGTCAAAAGTTTGACAAAGTCTCCAAAACTGACAGCTCTAACAAATCCCTGCGCAGTCTCGCTCAACTCCCCGTACCAGGTGAAGCAGTGAGCCAAGCTGCCGTGCCCTTTCAGCACATCCTTCGGTAGCTGCAAAAGTTGAAAGATTCAAGATTAGTAAATGAACCAAGAAAGAAAAAAAATGTAGAAAAGAATAATAATAATGAAAGAAGAGGCAAGCAATGAATAGTAAAAGTAAAAAAAGAAAAAAAGAGTAATCTGGAATACTCGCAAGAATTTATCATGCATGGCGCTCGTTGTATTCGTATAAATTTTTGGCGTCATTTGCAGAATAATTAAAAAGGGTGATAATAAAGGGTGAATGAATAATAAAAAAGGAAGAAAAGGAGATTTTGAAATATATATATATATATATAACGTTCACATTCTTGAAAAAGAAAAATAAAATAGTAGCACATGTCGGAACCGCGAGTCTCGTAAGAAAAGATTTAAAAGAAATGTCGGCCCAAAAAGTACCTAAGTCAAAATAAGTAAAGAGGTGGCTGTAGCATTCGGAAAATTCATAAACATAATGTTCTTTATTCGTGAGGGATATACAAGGCTTTGATTGGCATGTGTTACATTCAAAAAGTCTTAAAAAAAATAAAATATGAGCAGGTACAGGTGGAACACCCAAGAATTCATAAAGCATAGCGTTCTATTTTGTATATGGAATTTTGTCTCCGCATTCATAAAGTTCATAGGAAATAAAATAAAGGATACGAGATTGAATAATCATTGGTTAAAGCATTCAAAACGCTCGAAAGCGGCTACAAGCATAACATTTGCATTTGAAATGGGGCATTTAAAATTGTGTTGATTGTACATTTCATTCATGAATTTCATACGAAAAAAAGAAGGTTACAAGAAAAGAAAGAGAGAGGCGTGTATACCTCGCGCGTGAACGCGCGGGCGGATAAGTGTGCATCCGGGTCCCTGAGCAAGAACGTAGGGTTGGGATGAGGAGTGGCCTAATACTTGGCCTTCTTCCGACTGCCAGAACCGCTCGCCATAATCTATTAAAGAAAGAGAGAAATTCGCGTGTTAGATTCACGAAAATTTAGAAAATCAATGAAATAAAAGAGATTAACTGAGTTCCGATCATGAGAAACTAACCTGATAGCCCTGGTAGATCGATCCAAGCAAGAAGAAGGAAAAGGGAAAAAATTTCTCCAGAAGAATTCACGAGAGAAGAAATGAGAGAATGAATAAAATTGAAATGAAACTCTCGGTATAAGCCACTGCTGCTAAAACGTAGCACTTGGTTTTTCGTGCACGACAGTTGATGAACTGCCGTGCGGCACTCACCAAGTGCCATAGCGGCACTCCGTGAGTGCCGTACGGTAGTCACGGACTGCAGCTCTTTTCGAACGTGTGCCGCGTTTAAAGTCGGTTAGAAGATATTTTGTTTCCCCCCAAAATTCAAAATTAGGTCCCAAGATTTGCATTTAAACCCCAAAATTTGACTTTTTTTACACTTCGGTCCCTAAAAGTAGTAAATAAGGTAACCAGCTCTTGTTTCGCGAAAATTTTTAAGTTCATGTAACACTTTTTTTCGCAAGAATGTGAAATATTTGAGTCTTTTGACTCCTGATTTGTCAAAAAAAATTGAAATTAAGATTCTTCTTGTATTTAATTTCAAACTTTGAAATTCAAATTAAAGTAGGGTCTGATTGACTCATGATTTTGAAGATTGATCTGGATTAATAGCATAATTTGATTCTTGATCTTGAAAGTGAATAAATTGGGGTTTGACTGACTCCGGGCTTGTGAAAAGATTTGGATCAGGGTCTGACCGAGTCCCAAAATTTCTGTTAAAATGTTGGATTAAAAATGAGTTTGTTGACTCTGAAATTTTGAAAAATTAAAAAGAATTTGAGTTTGTTGACTCTGGAAAATGAAAAGATTCTCTGAGTCTGTTTGACTCCCAACTTTAGATTTAGGTCTTTTGACTCCTATTTTTGGGATTTGAGTCTGCTTGACTCAAGTGCCAGGTTACTCTTTTCACTCCTGAAAGAGATAGTTGTAGATTCGAGGGAGATCAGTTGGATTTACCGATACCTTCATTGTTTTCACGGAGTAGTTTATACTCTTCTCTTGGAACTCTAGCTAGTCTATTAGTCATGGAGAGGGGTACTTTTCTTATGGTATTGCCACCCATTGTTTGTGAATTTCCTGACGTCTTTCCAGAAGACTTATCAGGATTGCCACCTATCCGTGCTATCGATTTTGCAATCGATCTTTTACTAGGCACTTCACTTTTTTCTATTCTGCCATATCGTATGGCACCAGCAGAATTGAAGGAGTTAAAACTTCAGTTAGAAGATCTCTAGAGTAACTGTTTCATTCGCCCAAGTATATCCCCGTGGGGAGCTCCTGTCCTCTTTGTTAAGAAGAAAGTTGAAACATTGAGATTATGTATCGATTATCGAAAACTCAATCATATGACGATCAAGAATAAGTATCCACTTCCAAGAATCGATGATTTATTTGATCAACTCAAAGGTTCCACTTGTTTCTCCAAAATTGATCTGAGATCGGGTTATCATCATTCCATATTCGAGAGTTAGAAATCTTGAAAACATCTTTTAGTTCCCGATATGGACATTTTAAGTTTGTGGTTATGCCATTTGGATTGACCAATGCTCCAGCAGCATTTATGGATCTTATACAACTAGTATTTCACGATTATTTGGACAAGTTTGTGATTGTATCTATTGATGATATTCTTATTTACTCTTCCTCTAAGGAACTTCATGAGGAACACTTGAGGATTGTCCTACAAGTATTGCGTACCCACCGACTGTTCGGTAAATTATCTAAATGTGATTTCTGGTTGATAGAAGTGAAATTTTTGGGACATATTGTCTTAAGAGATGGAGTGTCAGTTGATTCATCAAAGATTAAAGCTGTTATGGATTGACAGCCACCAAAGAACATATTTAAGATACGTAGTTTCTTGGTTTAGCGGGCTATTAACGTCGCTTTGTGAAGGACTTTTCTCGTATTACTTCACCTTTGACTAAGCTTACGCGTAAAGGGGTGAAATTCATTTGAACTGAGGAGTGCAGGAAAGCTTTTCAGATTTTAAAGACTCGATTGACTTCAACACCGATCTTGATTATTCCGGAGTATAGTGTTGACTACGCAGTTTATTGTGATGCTTAACTTCTTGGTTTGGGGTGTGTGCTTATGCAAGAAGACAAAATTATTGCCTACGATTCTCTCTAATTCAAGCCTCATGAGTAGAATTATCCGACTCATGATTTAGAGCTTGCCGCCATTGTGTTTGCTTTAAAGTCATGGCGTCATAACTTGTATGGGGAAAGATTTGATGTCTTTTTAGACCACAAGAGCTTGAAGTATATCTTTACTCAACATGATATGAATCTTTGACAATGTCGATGGATGGAGTAATTAGAAGATTATGACTTCGAACTACAGTATCATCTTGGGAAGGCAAATGTAGTGGCCGATGCATTAAGTCGCAAGTCATAAGGTTCCTTGGCTTATCTGGCTATTCAGGAATGGAATATGCTTGATCAGATTGGGGAGTTTGAGGTAGAGCTTGACGATTCTGAGGATCGTGCTTCATTGTATTCTACCATGGCTCAACCGTCAATCATTCAATAAGTGAAAGATGAGCAACAATCTGATCCAGTAGCATCTACTTTTCATATGTGAATTCTTCGTGGTGATGTTATAGAAGGTTGGACATTTGACTCTGAGCGTGGGTTGAATTTTAAATACCGTTTGTTTATGCCTTCGGCAGTTTATGAAAAAGCGATGAAGGAATTCCATCATTCACGATTAGCGGTGCATCCGGAAGGCAACAAGATGTACCGTAATCTACGACGTTAGTTTTGGTGGAAGGGTATGAAGCGTGATGTTGCTAAGTTTCTATCTCAGTGTTTGACTTGCCAGCAAGTGAAAGTCGAACATCAGAGACCTGTAGGGTTATTGCAACCATTACCAGTTTCAGAGTGGAAATGGGAGCATATGGTAATGGATTTTGTGATAGCACTTCCTAGGTCACCACGTGGTCATGATGCCGTTTAGGTCATTATGGACTTTCTGACAAAGTCTGCACATTTTCTAAGAATGTGTTTGACTGATTCAGTTAATGTCCTTAGTCGCTTGTATATTCGAGAGATCATTCAGTTACATGGAGTCCCTATTTTGATTGTGTCGGATTGAGATCCATGGTTTACTTGTTTTGGCAAGGTCTCTAGAAAGCTTTGGGGATAGAATTAAGATTGAGTACAACTTCTCATCCTCATACGGATGGTCAGTCAGAACGTACTATACAGACCTTGGAAGACATGTTACGAGCTTGTGTTTTGGATTTTAAAGGTAGTTGGGAAGACCACCTACCATTGATCGAGTTTGCATATAACAATAGTTATCAAGCAAGTCTTCAGATGGCACCGTTCGAGGCCCTTTATGGATGACGGTGTCGTTCTCCCATATGTTGGACAGATGTTGGAGAAGTGTCTTTGTTGGGAGCAAATCTAGTAAGGAAAAATACTGAAAAGATAAAACTGATTCGTGCGAGGATACTTACGGCTCAAAGTCGACAGAAAAGTTATGTTGATAAGAAGAGGAGACCGATGTCCTTTAAAGTTGGGGATCATGTGTTCTTAAAGTTTTACCTCGTCGTGGTGTGCTTCGTTTTGGACAAGTTATGTTATCTCATTTCACTAGACCTTTCCAGATTTTGGAACGTGTAGGTAAAGTTGCCTATCAGTTGGCCCTGCCTCCGTAGTTGGCAGTTCATTTCTCGATGCATCGGAAGTATGAACCTGATCCGTCTCATATTTTAGATTGGAATGATTTACCGTTGGAGTAAGATGCATCCTATGAGGAGCAAGCAGTACAGATTCTGGAAGCTAAGGAGCATGTGTTTCGTGGTAGAGATATTCATTTGGTTCGAGTATTGTGGCGACACTATGGTACTGAGGAGACTACTTGGGAGAATGAGAAGGAAATGCGCGATCGATATCAGCAATTGTTCCTTTCTTGAGTTATTTGTTTTTGTGTTAATTGTGATCAATGTGCAAATTTCGCGGACGAAATTTCTTTTAAGGTGGGTAGGATGTAATACCCCACATTTTTTTGTAATTTTTAATCGAATAAATACTAGTTTTGGAATTTGTTCAGTATAATCTTTACCTGCTGTGGATATCGCAATTTTCCTACCCACAACTTTTCAAAATCTTTTCTAAATTTCAAATTCAAAAACAAATGAGTCGCCACTTAATTTTTAAAAGGAAAAATTAAGAAACCATTTTTAAAGCACACTGATCTTTTTAGAAACCAGAGATTAACTAGGTCCGGGGATTATGGAATGAGAGAGGAAGGAGCCCGTTGGACTAAAACACCCCCTCTCATCCTATCTTGCGACAGGCCTCTACTCAACATCCTTTTTATCGAATTATTAATTTAAATATGCCCTCAACTAATACATATGTATAAATATACATTACAAAAGCATGTCTAAAGGGTGTAAGATTGCAAGTGATAAAATATCATTCAAAAGCCACGTAATTCAAGTAGCAAGCAATATGATTTGCAAATAGGGAACTAGAGAACTTACCCGGGATTCGGCCACAAATATTTAAACGTGCAAATGCATGAAAATAGATAAAACCTAGGAAAAGAGTCTCTAATCCATATATAAAGGTAAAGCAAGTCCTAGTTCTAAGATGTTTCGTTTGAAGTCGAAAATTAATTAAAATAAAAGAATACAATAAACTAGAGAGGGGTTGAGAAATCGTACCTCAATAGCGCTACAAAATAGAGGTTAGTGCACATAATATACAAGATATAAAGTTGGATCTTAAATAACAATCCTAGACTTCTAGCTTAAATCTATCAAGTGTAATTAAATCTAAAGCGAACAAGTCCTAAATACAAACATCAAGCCACAAGGATGAATGTATACATGAACAAGAGTAAATTATGAAATATTCATTGATTTGGATCACTTAAACTTTGAATTCAAGTTTAATTGATCATTATTAAAACATGGTTTGAGCCCTAGGTCATGGAAAAGTCATTTGGACCATTATTTACAAAGTTGGTCAAATCTGTCATAAAATTCTGAAAAATTACAGAGAGCAGACCAGAAAGTAAAAGAAATAAAAAGCATGCTTCCCATAGGTTGATGTCAGTGAATTTTGGATACAAGATGCCTCTGTGTGTCTAGTTTCCATGCCAAAATGAAAATCAAAGTTTCAACGGTTAGATCTCTGGGAAATAGACAAAAACCAGACATCACTCAGAGATTTACAAATCTCTGTCCAGAGATTTTGTACGATTTTTTAAAAATAGTACAAAAAACAGAAATGCTTTGGTCTTTTTAGGGTAGTTTTACAACACATTAAACTACCTATAAAAATTTATTTTGGATCAAGAAAGCTTGATTAAGGTTATGATTTGCTTATTTCAAAAGAGTGTTACTGTTCTGAAACTCTAAACAGATTGTAGTGACTTCACAAAACTCATGACCAAACCACTTTACACATGAAATCTCCTTAAAACAAAAATTGCAGTGGTAGAACTTTGAGTTATAGACACTTTCCCGTTGGGTTTACTTAATTCCAACGGTTGGATTATCAACTAAAAATCCTTGATCAAAACTGGTTTATGAACTCACTACTCCAATATTAGATTTATCATCCTTGTTGCTACATCTACCAGCTAAGCCATGGACATTGGCTTATCCTAATCCTAACTCCCCTTTCCCTTTGGGGTCATTGGAGATCAAAACATGACTAATACTTATGAGTCTCAAAGGAATATAGAAAGGATTCTATGAAACATCAAGCTAGAGGACCCAAGTCATAAGTATGGACTTGGATCCATCTATTTACTTATAAAATGAAGTGATGATCAAACTTTGACTCCCATGTGAAGCATAAGCTTACATGAGATTCAAATTATCAAACTCAAGAGCTTTCAAGAGAGATATTGAAGATCTCCAAGAATCTCAAAAGAAAATTATAAACAAAAAGAAGAAATGAAATAAAGAAGACTAAGAGAACAAATGCTCTAAATCCATCAAAGAATCTTTTGGTAAATCTTGTTTACTTCAAATTCATAGATGCTTTCAAACCAAGCTAAGAAGAAACAAAAGAGAATGAAAACTTAAACAAGATTAGAGGATCCAAACCATGGTAAGGGTTTGGATTCATCTACTTGTTTCTTATCTCATGTGAAGCGTAAGCTTACATGGGACTAAAAGATCAAACTCATGAGATTCAAGTGAGATATGGAAGGTCCTCAAGAATCTCAAGAGAAAAACATAAACAAGAAAAATAAAAGAAGAATAAAAAAAAACTAGGAAGCAAAGACTTCCAAGTTTACTAACAAAACTCTAAAACTTAATCAAGAAAAACTAAGTGACTTGAAGATTAGAGGCTTAAAAGAAAGAAAACACAACTAAGATTAGAGGGGTCACCACCAAGACTATCCTCAAGCTTCTATATTTTGAAGATCTTCCAAGTTCTTCTTCAAGCTCTCAAAAACTCTATTTTTCCAAAATTCTTTTTGTTTTCTCTCTTTAAAATTCCCCTCTCCTAAAAACGTGTAGTAGTTCTCCCAAAAAAAAATCCCTTGTAATGGAGTATTCGCCCTCTATTTATAGGCAAATTTTCTGAAGGGTATTTCAGTATTTTCAAGCCAAAAACCCTAACTTCAAATGTAATTTTGAAGGTACAAAACGTGTTGTATAAAAGCTAGTTGCTACAACAACGCGACACTCAACGGAGATGGAAGCGGCACTTAGTAAATGCCGTGACGGCATTCACTGACTGTCGGCGCGGCATTCATTGACTGCCGGAACGACATTCACTGAATGCCGCAGACAACTCCAGGGACTACCGTCTTTTCTGGAAATCCATTTTTTACGGTACTTGATGTAAAAATGCGCCATTCAGAGAATTCCGTCTGGTAGTCCAGCGACTGTCGCAGCTGCAGCCCGGGACTGCCGCGAATGGGTTTAAGTGCCGTTCTGCCTCTCTTTTTTCTTTTCCTGTCTTTTTGCTTTTTATTTAGGTTGGAGAGTCTTTCGAAGAGCTTGAATCGTCCTTGGAAGTCCTAAATAAGTTCGGACATTGTCATCATCGGATATGGAGGTAACACTCCCCTTAATTCGACGTTTGGTCAAAATTGGAGTGTCTATAGTTTGTCCCTCTTCGGCAGAGCTCGTGGAGCAACGTGTTTCACAAGCGAATGCCGAAGCCTGTGTGAAGACAAGCTGTCACACCCCAACCCGCCCCCACACGGATTAGGACGTGTAACAAGGAAGAATAACAATGATTTAAGTGTCTAAACAAGTTAAAACTCATTATGGAACCCTATTTAAAACAAATTGCTTGAAATAAACCCCAAGGGTAGAAAGGTCATTTAACTTTTGATAGCCAAATTTTATATCAAAGGATAGCCCTCTGAGTCTCGGTTCTAACGCAAAAAACGACACTCGAATCCGAATTTGTTAGAAAGAGTTATGTCTGTTTCCGTAAAACTCGACAGGCTAAAAATAAACCTGCGAATTTTGCACAACAAATTTCCACACCAATTTCCCTTTTTAAGAGTTAAAACATAACCAAAACCAATTTACTCACGCAACCCATTATCATTCATTCCCAACTGATCCACTAAAATGTCCATGACACTTAGAAACTAAGAAGAAATTAAACTAGATTATTACAAAATCTTTACACTAATTGGTCTCAATTCTAAAGCATACAATATGAGTTTCTAATTACAAATTTTACAACCAACTCCCAACCCAACTGAGTACGCCCACAAACAACGTATTAACATCTACAACAAAAAAAACATACTCCCAAGTTTTCCAGAACCCCGTAGTTCAACGCTTCTAACTGTGATGTTCATCTGAACCTGCGTGGTCATTAGCCACAAAATCTAATAAGCTTTCGCTTAGTGAGTACGTGGTGCTAATCATGCAATTGGAGTATTCAATGATTCATAACACCAATTAAACATTCACAATAATAAATGGTCGCAGGCGTGTCAAGTAATCAACCACCATCGTTCTGGACCCCTGATTCCGGGCCAATCTCACTTTTTCCATCGCATATAGCGAAATCACTCTCATTCACTCCTGACCGTAGTCAATTCGCTGTGGTCGTCACCACTATCCCCTTTTCTCTGAGGATTTCATCATCATCATCCCCCTTTTCTCTGAGGAATGGGTGTCCCTTATATACGGGCTAAATAATGATGATTATCAATTGACACCCTTTGACCCAAATAAGCACATAAGCAACTCAACATGTCAACATGGCCATTTCAGCATTTTTGAATATGTTAAATAATAATTAATCACATGCTTTTCTACTTAATCACAATTAAGCAATTTAAGCATTCATTAACAAATAAACAATGTTAAATATCCAATTTTGGGATTAGGACACTCACCTCACGAATACGTCCAGATAATCCTAGATTTCCCAAATTCCTTCGCAAGACTAGCTCTAGGTATTCCCAATAATATTCCTACATATATAGTTCACATATATGTATCACCCCTTAAAATGGGTCCTGGAAAAACATTATCAAAACTAAAAAATAAAGACATAAAAATGATCCTCTCACCTTCACGATACCAAATATGGCTTCGGTTCACAAAGTAGAGGTCGGACAGCGAAGCTACGGCGAGAAACGCGGCATCGAGAAACTTTTTCTCTTCTTTCTCTATTCTCGCCAACTCTCTGTTCTGAATCCATATTATGTTTGTTTTTTTTTTTTTTTTATCCAAGATGATGATGAGTCATGGGGGAGGGGTGAGGTGTCAACCTCTTAGACTTTTCACTATTCCATTTACACCCCCACAACTTCTAACCCCTATTATGAAACCCCCTAACAATTGCTTTAACTATCAAATTATCTAAGTGGGTATGAGTCTATGTCACGTATGGGGTCCTAAAAGTGGTCTCAAATATTTTATGAAGTTGCTAATTACCCTACTGATTATGAATCATATTCTAATTCGCCATCGCACGGGTACCCAAAATGACACCATAGAAGGTCACAACTAGCAATATAATATTAAAAGCACTTTAACAAATATTCATTTAATCATATAAATGCAACTAAATGCAATTTATTTAATCTGGACCTCCCATGGGTCCCATTTCATATCTATCAAATTGTGCCATTTATCAAGCACTTATCACATCTGGGTGCCTGAAACTCACCCAAATCCTCACATGCAATTAATCGCACTAATTAATGCATGAGAAAATAAATGCTACTACCTTTTTCCGGGTACGGGTATTACATGTCTCCCTCCCTTTTAGGAAGTTTGTCCCCAAACTTTATTTGTCTCTAGTACCGATTACATACAAATAAATTCCCTCGAACCTGCAACTCACGATTTAACTCTGATTTGCAATATTTTAGCACGCAATAAAGAATGCATTACCTTCATTGGTCAATACCGACTACAATCTCAGTTGGTGGTCTACTGATTCCCATTTTCTGTAACATTTCCAGATGATCCCATCGAATCACTCAGTTCTGCAAACTATACCATTTTCTGATGACAACACATTTAGAATATTTCTGTCCCAGTTGTAGACATTAATTTCTATCAACTTCTTGGAAACAAGATTCACTTACTTGTGATGTCTTTTCGACCAATCACTCATTATCAACTTATGAAAGGCACTCTTCTGTAATTCAGTTTCTTTTCCATTACCTCGTGTGAACTCCCAGAATACCAGCACAAGTCAACTATTCCATTTTATGATGATAAATATCAGTAAATATAGAATTTCACAATTCATTTTCACATTCAAATCGATTAACCACAACAAATTTGTATTTCTAACCATTAACAATCGAACTTGGTCACCTGTCTACAATTGTTTACCCGTCAATATATAATCTCTGCTGACTTTGACTATCTAGTCACGAAGTTCATCACAACAAATACTCATTTTCACTTGGTCATTAATATCATTGACAATAACTCATGATTTTTTTTTTATTTTTTTATTTCTGTCTTCATTTTCTATTAAACCACACATCTTCAGTATGTTTTACAATTCTTATCTGGAGGTGATCTTCTCAACATCTTAGCTTTAACTGTTAACTGATGGTACCCGAATTTCGAATCTATTCTCGAAAGCTTTTATCCCCTGTAACCGATTAACGAGTCATCCTGCACAATAAAATACAAGTAGCACAGTCTCATATCTACCTATCAGCATATTATTCCACAATCCCGTTATGGACTTCAATACATCTTTTAAAATCCATTCCTTGAGCTATCTGCATTTAGAACATATAATAGGCTTCTAGATTTCAACACATCCTACTGTAGAATGATACCCAATCGCTTCCCTTTCAGTAATCCATCAGTAATTTCTCTTTCCCCCTTTTTAAATAAACAGAAACCCAAACATATCTTTCAGTCAACTTCTTCCCTGTAATACAATAGCATTAGTTGACTCAAAATTACTCCTTATTTACTCATACTTGCCCAAAATACTGACAATAGTTGCACCAGCACAACAATCCATTGATATTCTGTCTCTATACTTGACTAACTCAACATTAAAGCATATAATGAGCAATTTATCATTGATAGATAATCTTCACAATCATTCAACTTTAACTTCTACTGGTAATATCCAGAATTCAAACTAAATATCAACAAATTTATATCCATGTAGCTGATTATCAGATCATTATATACAATAGAATACAATCACAATCTTTTTCCTTGAGTCAATTTCATTCGAATTACCTACTTAGTTTACTGTAAAGCAGAAATCTGATCATTCCCCCTTTTTAGTAATTTCATCATACATTTCTTTATCCAAAAGCACAAAAACAAACGGATCCCTGAGTCAATTCCATCTATTCTGATGCAATAGTGTCACTTACCCACATTTCTGCTATTATCATTTCTTGTCTAGTTGTCCCAGAAAATTTCAATTTTCTATCAAGTCTCTATCTCAATGTAACCATTTTCCGGATAATCAATACACAGACAAAATTCTTCTGTCAATCTCTAATTCAAAATACTAATAATCATTTTGGCTTTACCTGAATAACGTTGATTGCTAAACTGTAGCTCAGCATGAGTTTCAACTGTCTTCTTTACAATGTACTGAATTTCCTGAAATGTAATCAAGTATTTCCCATCTCTGCAATTCATATAAGCTTCATACTTTGCAACTAACACTGCCAAATATTCAATACAGAAGTAATCTCTCAGATTTCAAATCTTGTGTCTGATGATTTGCCTCGTAAAGTTCCAATTTCCCGTTAAATATAAGCAGTTATAATATCATCATACAACTCAATCTCAATTCAAAATTTCATCTGGATCAACAAATGTCCACGTGTCAAACAATTAATCAAATCTGTGTCTTCACAAATCAATTCTTTAATTGCTCATAAGTCTTTCATGTGATCAATATAAATTCACAAGTGTTCCTGTATAAATAACTAAATCTATGGTACAATTATGACTATTATCACTCCCAGGTCTTCTATTAGCTCATCTCTTACCTTAGGGCTTCAACTGTTGTAGAAAATATCTTCATTTAATTCCAATCAAAATCCAATCTTCAATAATTTTTTTTTTCTATCTATAACAGATTATATATCAGCGTCATTACAACTTGAGTCCTTAGCATAATCTTCACAAATTTTCTTCTTTTCCCGTGGCCTTCCAAACTATATATACACTAACATTGAATAATAAAATCATCACAATTATCGTCACTCATTCATAAGTTTAAAAACTTCAACTAGTGTTGTGGTTATCCCAATTATCTTCACAATTACTCACAATTTTGTATCAGGTCTTCAACAAATCTTAACAATGTCTTCACTCTGTTATTCTGTTACTCGTACCCAAATCTTAAATTCATATTAGGAAACACATGTACGTACTGATGAGACTAGCAGATGATTCATTTAGCCATTGCTCATATACTGCTTCTTAACTTATAATTTCAATCAACTTCAGCTGATTCTGATTACTCTGTCTTTCTTCTTATAATAACACGTATAATCTCCACAGTATTATACTTGGATAAACAAATCCCTTATCAAATGAATTCATGCTCTGCATCTTCTTCATTCTTAACTCTATAACTCCATTAGATACGGTACCCCGAATATTAGTTATATTTATAATACTTTGCTGATAGTAATTCTATCTTCTTCCAATCAAATTCTTCAACCAGTACTCAAATGGCATATCAAAATTTGTTGATTACCCAAACATTTCCAGATATCAATTCGATGTCTTCTCATAATTTAGATAAACCAAATTCTTGACATTTATTTTTCATTAACCGGAGAACCTCGCTACTGTTAATATACTGACTGATAACACCTCATTAACTGTCTTGAAGATAGAACCCCATTTGGTTTGGTTTCTAACCATTACATATCAACTAAAGCATACACAACTGGCAGTCTGTTCATACCCTAAAATATATCAAATAGAAATACCGTACCATCTATTAGCATTCTTGTACTACCCTCACATCACATACTGCATAAATATCCTAATCAAACATGATAACCCCAGATAAGTTATTACCAACCTAGATCCCCCAGTATTCATATATCTGACCAGTTAACAGCTTCCACGATGCAATAAACACACAACTCTTCGCAGAATCAGAAACACTTATGAGATCATAATTAAGCAAATAAATGAATAAGTAAATAATTAAATAATTTTTTTTTTACCTTTATCTGATGTCTGTGGTATCTCAAGCATAAGTTATTGTTGTTCTTTCCCTCTTGGCGGTTGAGCAAATCTTGAAGTGGTTCTACATGTTAAAGAACTTGGATTCCATTGTCGTTTAGTAGAACAATCTCACATTCGGTGACCTTGCTGACCATGTCTAAAACAATTACCCCTGAACCCCAAACACCTGGTTGACAATTTCCCCCGATAAGTTTGAGTCGGCTACAAACATAACAAGTTACAGAAGACCCATGACATACATCGATCCCAATGTCATTTATGATAGATTGGACAGCACAACTTCCTTTCTCTAGAAATACCACTTGTCAATAAACTACCGTCATTTACTCTTTTCAACTTACCTTGACTTTTCTTTGGACTTTCTCTGAAACTCTTCTATGGGCAATGGTGCTGTTCTTACCTCTGAGTTCGGATTTTCATGTGTCCTTCTTCTGATAAGGTATTGATTCCAACTATTCTCAATATTATTCCTACAACCCTTCTCATTCGATCCACCACTGTCGGTGATATTTATCTCATCTCCGAATCCATTGCTACCAAACAATTAAAACTGGCAGCTGATAACCTTAATGCTTACCATGCATACTATGTTATGAACATCATAATCATGTTAAACAATATTTTAAGCATTCTAAAATAAACGTGTATGCATGATCGTGCAATTACGTGTCGTTGTGTGCACACTCACGCGTCGTCACTCGTTCCCAAAGGCTCTAACCTATTGCTCTGATACCAAAAATTGTCACACCCCAATCTGCCCCCACACAGATTAGGACGTGTAACAAGGAAGAATAACAATGATTTAAGTGTCTAAACAAGTTAAAACTCATTATGGAACCCTTTTCAAAACAAAATGCTTGAAATAAACCCCAAGGGTAGAAAGGTCATTTAATATTTTATAGCCAAATTTTATATCAAAGGATAGCCCTCTGAGTCTCGGTTCCAACGCAAAAAACGGCGCTTGAATCCGAATTTTCTAGAAAGAGTTATGCCTGTTTCCGTAAAACTCGACAGGCTAAAAATAAACCTGCGGATTTTGCACAACAAATTTCCACACCAATTTCCCTTTTTACGAGTTAAAACATAACCAAAACCAATTTACTCATGCAACCCATTATCATTCATTCCCAACTGATCCACTAAAATGTCCATGACACTTATAAACTAAGAAGAAATTAAACTAGATTATTACAAAATCTTTACACTAATTGGTCTCAATTCTAAAGCATACAATATGAGTTTCTAATTACAAATTTTACAACCAACTCCCAACCCAACTGAGTACGCCCACAAACAACGTATTAACATATACAACAAAAGAAACATACTCCAAAGTTGTCCAGAACCCCGTGGTTCAACGCTTCTCACTGTGATGTTCATCTGAACCTGCGTGATCATTAGCCACAAAATCTAATAAGCTTTTGCTTAGTGAGTACGTGGTGCTAATCATGCAATTGGAGTATTCAATGATTCATAACACCAATTAAACATTCACAACAATAAATGATCGCAGGCGTGTCAAGTAATCAACCACCATCATTCCGGACCCCTGATTCCGGGCCAATCTCACTTTTTCCGTCGCATATAGCGAAATCACTCTCATTCACTCCTGACCGTAGTCAATTCGCTGTGGTCGTCACCACTATCCCCTTTTCTCAGAGGATTTCATCATCATCATCCCCCTTTTCTCTGAGGAATGGGCGTCCCTTATATACGGGCTAAATAATGGTGATTATTAATTGACACCCTTTGACCCAAATAAGCACATAAGCAACTCAACATGTCAACATGGCCATTTCAGCATTTTTGAATATGTTAAATAATAATTAATCACATGCTTTTCTACTTAATCACAATTAAGCAATTTAAGCATTCATTAACAAATAAACAATGTTAAATATCCAATTTTGGGATTAGGACACTCACCTCACGAATACGTCCAGATAATCCTAGATTTCCAAAATTCCTTCGCAAGACTAGCTCTAGGTATTCCCAATAATATTCCTACATATATAGTTCACATATATGTATCACCCCTTAAAATGGGTCCTGGAAAAACATTATCAAAACTAAAAAAGAAAGACATAAAAATGATCCTCTCACCTTCACGATATCAAATATGGCTTCGGTTCACAAAGTAGAGGTCGGACAGCGAAGCTACGGCGAGAAACGCGGCATCGAGAAACTTTTTCTCTTCTTTCTCTATTCTCGCCAACTCTCTGTTCTAAATCCATATTATGTTTGTTTTTGTTTTTTTTTTTTTTTTTTTAACCAAGATGATGATGAGTCATGGGGGAGGGGTGAGGTGTCAACCTCTTAGACTTTTCACTATTCCATTTACACCCCCATAACTTCTAACCCCTATTATGAAACCCCCTAGCAATTGCTTTAACTATCAAATTATCTAAGTGGGTATGAGTCTATGTCACGTATGGGTCCTAAAAGTGGTCTCAAATATTTTATGAAGTTGCTAATTACCCTACTGATTATGAATCATATTCTAATTCGCCATCGCACGGGTACCCAAAATGACACCATAGAAGGTCACAACTAGCAATGTAATATTAAAAACACTTTAACAAATATTCATTTAATCATATAAATGCAACTAAATGCAATTTATTTAATCTGGACCTCCCACGGGTCCCACTTCATATCTATCAAATTGTGCCCTTTATCTAGCACTTATCACATCGGGGTGCCTGAAACTCACCCAAATCCTCACATGCAATTAATCGCACTAATTAATGCATGAGAAAATAAATGCTACTACCTTTTTCCGGGTACGGGTATTACACAAGCCTTTGACCAAACTGTCAGATTTAGGTAAAACAAAATGTGTTGCAAAAGAAGAAAGACGCGCGGCTCAATGGGGAGCTGCCTACGTATCCATTTAGGAATTAGACCAAGACGTAGTTCGGGCAGGGGTCAAACACACACAAGCGCAAATAATCATACGGATGAATGCACCTATCCTATCATGATGCACGTGCTCATACAATGACGGTTGTCAATGCAAATTCATGCTCTATAAATGATGTGATTCAAAATCGTGCTATCCTGACATTTCTTGATGCAATCCATGCCTTACTTAATGCTCGCGTTTACTCGAACTTAAAGACGAGTTATTCTTTAGAATTTAAAGTTTTGATAATCCATAGGTTGATTCTTCTTCAAGATACTTGGCCGTCTCAGTCAAAAGGACGAACGCAATTAACCGAGCGGCGCTTCGCGACTTAGGCACCGGTGTCAACGCGGGTTTGCTCTCTCAACGCAATCGACTGGGCGGCGCTTCGCGACTTAGGCCCCAGTGTCTTCCAAGAATCATCTGATCGATTGAGATGCGCTTCGCGCCTTATACTCCGGTGTCGAATCAGGAACCACACTTTTTGAAAAGACTGAGATGCGCTTTGCGCCTTATACTCTGGTGTCTTTCAAGAATTATTTGATCGACTGAGATGCGCTTCGCGCCTTATACTCCGGTGTTGAATCAGGAACCAAGCTTTTTGAAAGACTGAAATGCGCTTCGCGCCTTATACTTCGGTGTCTTCCAAGAATCATCTGATCGACTAAGATGCGCTTCGCGCCTTATACTTCAGTGTCGAATCAAGAACCACGCTTTTTGAAAAGACTGAGATACGCTTCGTGCCTTATACTCCGGTGTCTTTCAAAAATCATCTGATCGACTGAGATGCGCTTCGTGCCTTATACTCCAGTGTCGAATCAGGAAACACACTTTTTGAAAAGACTGAGATACGCTTCGTGTCTTATACTCCAGTGTCTTTCAAAAATCATCTGATCGACTGAGATACGCTTCGCGCCCTGTCGTGTGAGTTTGCTCTGAAAAATCCATAGCCGTTCGGCCCCGTCGGATATAAAAATAATCTGCAGCCCTTTGGCCCCGTCTGATATGTTTTCTCACAATGATCCACAGCCTTTCGGCCTTGTCGGATATGTTTTCTCACAATGATCCGTAGCCATTCGGCCCTATAAGATATGTTTTCTCCTGAAAAATCCACGGCCCTTCGGCCTCGTCGGATATGTTTTCTCCTGAAAAATCCACGGCCCTTCGGCCTCGTCGGATATGTTTCCTCTGAAAAATCCGCGGCCCTTCTGACTCGTCGGATATGTTTGATCTGAATTCGGGGTCAATCAAACTCAAATTCATTTCAATTTTCAAAATCGGGAGTCAATCAGACTCAAATTCTTTTCAATTTTCAAAATTTGGAGTCAAATTGACTCAAATTCTTTCAATTTTCAAAACTTGGAGTCAAATCGACCCAAATTCTTTTCAATTTTCAAAACTTGGAGTCGAACAGACTCAAATTCATTTTATTTTTCAAAACTTGGAGTCGAACATACTCAAATTCATTTTATTTTTCAAAACTTGGAGTCGAACAGACTCAAGTTCATTTTAATTTTCAAAACTTGGAGTCGAACATACTCAAATTCATTTTATTTTTCAAAACCTGGAGTCGAACAGACTCAAGTTCATTTTATTTTTCAAAACCTAGAGTCGGATAGACTCAAATTTATTTTATTTTTCATAATTGGGAGTCAACTAGACTTAACTCAATTTAATTCAAAATTTGGAGTCAGTCAGACTTGAATCAGTTCAATTCCAAAAATTCGGAGTCCTTCAGACTTAATTCGATTTTCTAAAATCGAGAGTCTATTAGACCCAACAAATTCGCTTCTTAGTCTAACAAATTTCGTTCCATTTACTTTCAAAAATTCTGAGTGTAGCATTTCAGACTCAAATTATTTCAAATTTCTAAATCGGTAGTCCGATGGGCTTAAATTATTTCAAATATCTAAAGCCGGGGGTCCAATGAACTCAAATCCATTTCAATTTCCAAAATCGAGAATCAGTTAGACTCAATTTAATTCAATTTTCCAAAATTGGTAGTCAATCGAGCTTAATAATAAATTATTATTATTATCATTTTTTTAATTTTTTTTTCAAATTTCGATCAGGAGTAAGTCAGACTCAAATAAACTCAATTTCACCAAGTCCAGAGTCGATTCGACTCAATTTGTGTTCAAATTCAAATGCTAAATTAGGAGTCGCCTAGACTTGACTTAATTCATTTTTTGAAATCAGGAATCAGTCAGACTCAAACAAATTCAATTTCACCAAGTCCGGAGTCAATTTAACTCAAATCAAATTCAAATTCAAATCCTAAATCAGGAGTCAATCAGACTTGATTCAATTCCTATTTCGCAAAATCGGACAACCAGGAGTCAATCAGACTCAAAGAAATTCAAATTCACAAAATTGGACTTAAAGAATTTCTATTTCACAAAAGAATTTTTACAAAATTGGGAGTCAATCGAACTAAAAGAATTTCTATTTCACAAGATTGAGAGTCAACCAGACTCAAAAGAGTTTCTAATTTCCAAAAACATGAGCCAATCAGACTCAAAAGAATTCCCAATTCCAAATCATGACTTAATCATACTCAAAAGAATTTCTAATTTCAAAGTCAGAGTCAAACAGACTCAAAATAATTTCAAATTTCTAGAACAGGAGTCAATTGGACTCGAATCGGATTCCATTTCACAACACCAAGAGTCAATCAAACTCAAATCTAAAATTGGGAGTCGATCAGACTCAAAGAATTTCAAATTAAAAAACAGAGTCAATCAGACTCAATTCGATTCAAAAACTCTAAAATCAAGAGTCAATCAGACTCAAATCTAAAATTGTGAGTCGATCAGACTCAAAGAATTTCAAATTAAAAAATAGAGTTAATCAGACTCAATTCAATTCAAAAACTCTAAAATCTGGAGTCAATCAGACTCAAATGAATTTTTCTAGAATTAGGAGTCAATCAAACTCAACTCAATTCAATTCAATTTCTAAGCTCGGGTGGTAAGTTAGACTTCCATGAATCGGGAGTCAATCAGATTCAGCTTAATTTAACATTAAAATCTGACGATAGTTAGATCCATTTTAGCCCAAACTTTCGAAAGTTCGAAATCGGTTAGACTCGAAGAATTCAATTCCAACAAAATTCGGAGTTAAACAGACTCACATAATTTCAAATTTCTAAAACTAGGAGTCAAATCGAATCAAGATTTCAATTTCACAAAAAATTGGAGTCAATTTGACTCCTTTCGATCATCAAAATCCTATCTTTCGGTTAAATTCATGATTGAACACCACAACATTTCATGTGTTGCTATGTTTTCCTCTTAAACCTTTCAAAAGCTTGGTTCTTCTCACTCTTTCTTATAGATCTGTTCCTATGGCTAGCGATTCAGGCTTCCCAAATCTTATATTTTACATCCATGGAAGCGCTTGGACTCAACAATTCAAATTCATTCAACTTTCTGACAATAGGAGTAACGCTGACTCAAAAATTCAAAAGGAGTCAAGTGGACCCAAAAATTCAACTTTCTTACACAAGGAGTCATGCGGACTCAAGAATTCAATTTTCTGACAAAAGGAGTCATGGAGACTTACAAAATTCAAAGGGAGTCACATGGACTAAAAACTTTAATTTTCTGACAGAGGCAGTCACAATTGAAAAATTTTACGAGACAAAGGTAGTCATGCAGACTCAAAAATTCAATTTTCTTACACAAGTACTCAAAAATTCACATTTTAAAACAAAAGAGTCATTCGGATCCATGGACCCGCATTTCCACAACAAAGGAGTCATTTGGACTAAAAAATTTGCATTTTACATCAACGGAGTCGCTCAGACTCAACGAAATTCACGGAGTCACACGGACTCAACGAAAATTCATTTTTTTACATAAATGGAATCACACAGGCTCAATCAAATTCACATTTTACACAAATGGAGTCATACGGACTCAAAGAATTTCTTATTTCAAAATCGGGGGTTAGAATTTCAAATTTTCTTAATCAGAATCTATTTTGACTCAACAAGAATCTCAAATCTCAAAATTGGAGTCAAATCGCCTCAACAAAAATTCCAATTTTTAAAATCAGGAGTCAATCAGACTCAAACAATTTTTGTTTCACAAAATTGGGAGTTGATCGGACCCAAAGAATTTCTTCTTCACAAAACTAGGAGTCAATCAGACTCAATTTATTTCAAACTCATGAATCAGGAGTTAATTAGACCCAAACAAATTCAAATTCTCAAAATCCGGAGTCTGCAGTCGATTCAACTCAACTTAATTCCCATTTCCAAGTCGGGAGTCAATTCGACTTGAAGCAATTGCTATTTCCAAAGGGGAGTCGCACTGACTCAAATAATTCACATTTTACAAAAGGAGAGTCATATGATCTTAAAAATTCACATTTCCCAAACATGAAGTCACATGGACTCAAAAATTCATTTTTTACTAACACGGAGTCATGCAAACTCAAAGACCCATTTTTTACAAATACGGAGTCCCACGGACTCGAAACATTCTTATTTTACAAACACGGAGTCACGCGGACTCAAGAACTCAATATTTTATACTCATGGAGTCACACGGACTCAAGACTCAATATTTTACACACACAGATTCACGTGGACTAAAAAATTCATATCTTACTGTGGGTACCGGCATTTGGGCCCACTTTTAAAACTTTTAAAACATTTTTTCAAATTTTAAATTCAAATTCAAAGAGTCGCCACTTAATTTTTTTTAGGAAAATTAAGAAACTATTTTTAAAAGCAACCGATCTTTTGCGAAACCAAAGATAATTTGGGTCTGGGGATTATGGAATGAAAGGGGAAGGAGCCCGACGGACTAAAACACCCCCTTTCATCCTATCTCGTGATAGGCCTCTACTCATCATCCTAATTAATCGAATTAATAATCTAAGCATGCCCTCAACTAATACATAGATATAAGTATACATATCACAAGCATGTCAAAAATGGTGCAAAATTGCTAACGACAAAATATCATTCATAAGCCACATAATTCAAGTAGCAAGCAAAATGATATGCAAGTAGGGAACTAGAAAACTTACCCGGGATCCAGCCGCGAAATGGGAAACGTGTAATGCATACAAAGAATAGAAATCCTAAGAAAAATGTCTCTAATCACATATACACATAAGGCAAGACCTAAGCGAAGGTGTCGCGCATGGAGTCAAAAATCAATAAAACTAAAGAATAGAATAAACTAGAGAAAGTTTGAGAAATTGTACCTCAAAAGCGCTACAAAACAAAGAGTTAGTCCACATGCTTCAAACAATAATATGGCATCGAATAATCAATCCTAAATCTCTAGCTTAGATCTATCAATTAGAGGAAGAATTGATAAAACTATGAATTCCTTTCAATTAGTTGGAGTCATTGCATCTCTATAGATGCACAAGTCTTAACTAAGAGCCAATGTGATGTCTATATAGGGGTGCTATAATCCCAACATGATCATAAAGAATCCATGGTTATGTTCAATTTGGTTCAACTAAGTCCAACTTTATCCAATAACTAGTCCTAATCATAAGCATCAATGTACATGCATGAATGAATGATCATGAACAAGAATGAGATGTGAATTTATTCACTAATTTGGATCACTTAGCCTCTGGATTTAAGCTAAATTATCATTATTTAAAACATGATTTGGGTCCCAAGACATTAGGGAACCATTTAAGTTAAAATCAATGAGATTAGACAAAACAGTGACTGTTTTTCTAAAATTACAAAGAGCAGATCAAATTTTAAAAGGTAGACAAACCATAACTTCAACGGTTGGATCTTAATTATTTTTGATTATGATATGCCTCTGTGAGTCTAGTTTCTAACTCAAAAAGAAAATCAAGGTTTGAACAGTTAGATCTCTAGGAATATGCAAGACACTAGACATCACTCAGGAATCTGCAACTCTCTGTCCAGAGATCTTGTATGATTTTCTAAAAATAGAAAAAAATGAGAAACACTTAATTATTTTTAGGGTATCTTCCTAACATATTAAGGTACTTAGAAAAAATTATTAGACACCCGAGAAACTCTATTAAGGTTCTGATTTATTAATTTCAAAACGAACTTACTATTATGAAATTTTGGACAGAGAGTTGCATGTTTTGAAATCATGAGACCAAACCATCTTAAACATGGAATTTCATCAAAAAAAAATTACAGAGGTACTTAAATGGGTTATGAACATCCTCCAATTGGTCTCATCCAATTCCAATGAACCATGATCCTATAGAAAATCTTTGATCACAATTGGTTTATGGATTCACTGCACCTTTGTTAGATTAATGTTCATAGTTAAAATCAAGCTTGATCCATGATCCTAGAGAGAACTAGGATCAAGTATGATTATGATCATTGGAGTAAATAATGAAACATGAAGAGATTCATAGATTTAGCCTTAATTGATTCCCATCATGGATGTCACAACAAGAGAATCCTAAGGTCTTACTCAATCTTATGAACTCTTGAATATTCAAGTTCTCTAGATTCCAATAAACAAACTATGAAACTTACATCTAAATCCTCTCTCAAACATATGATCCTTGAGGAATTTAAAACTATGATATACTATTCTCCTCTCAAATTGATGATCCTTGGAGACTCCATGAGACCTAAATTTACCTAATTCTACTAAGGATTAGGTTTTGAAAATGTGTAAAGTTCCTAGAACTATGAACTTGTGATTGAATTCACCTAATTCTACTAAGGATTGAGAGGTTACCTCTATGACCTCAAGGATTTCTTCAATTTCTTGGGAAGCTCTTCCACAATCTTCAAATTCTCCTTCCAATTCTTCAAGAAAACTCTTATTTCTTCTCCCAATTCTCTCCCTATTATATCTCTCTCTCTCTCTCTCTCTCTCTCGTCTCTCTCTAAGATTTTTAAGTGAAAATTTTTAAAGTAAGAGTAAAAGTCCTAACAAAAGGGATGAAGGCCTCTTTATATAGACCAACATGACAAGGTTAAATGGGTAAATTCGGGTGGAAACCCATGTGAAAAGTTTTCTTCTAGAACATGTGAGAAAACCAGTCTGTTATAATTCGCGGCACTCGATGGCTGCCGGCGGCATTCACTGAATGCCGGGCGGCACTCGCTGAATGCCAAGCGGCACTCAGTGAGTGCCGGCGCAGCACTCAGTGAGTGCCGGCGCATCACTCACTGAGCGCCGCCGGCTTTCCTGCGTGCCGGGGCTAATAGAATTTTGCCCTCTTTTTAATTTTCAACATATATATTGACATAAACCTAATTTATCTAGTAAAGTATATACTTATGTACTTATATTTGCAAAGTACCTTATTAAAATGCACCCATATGCATGGTATACATTCCTATGTAATCCCTTTTATTTCTTTTTCTTTTCTTCTCTCTTTTTTTCTCTTTTTCTTTTCAAGACATTTTCAAAATTCTTTTTTTTCCTTTTTACTTTCTCCTTATATATATATATATTTTAGAACTCTTTCTTTTCTTCTCTCTCTCTCTTCTTTTTTTTTATTTTTATTTTTTTTATATATCTCATTATTATTTAGACATATTTCTTTGAAAGTATTCTCAGACTGATTTCCTCACACGTTCTTCAACGTTCAGGTTCTTCCCGAATACCCAATTTCTTTTTCTTTCATTTTTTATTTTGAAACTTTCACTTGAAGAATCTTTGAAGGATTTGAATTCTCTGGAAAATCTTCGAATTTCACCGGTCATCGTCATCGTCGGTCTTAAGAGGTAACCAATCTCTGGATTTGACATTTGGTCAAAATCGGGGTGTCTACAGTTTGTCCCTCTTCGGTAGAGCTTGTAAAGCAACGCGTATCACAAGTGAATGTCGAAGCCTGTGTGAAAGACAAGCCTTTGACCAAGCAGTCGAATCCAGGTAAAATCAAAAGTGCGTTGCAAAAGTCAGGTGCGCAGAGAGCTAAAAGCTAGTCGTGCTCAATGGTGAGCTGCCTACGTATCCCATCGGGAATCAGACCAGGACGTAGTTCGGGCAAGGGACAACTCCTAAGCACAAATAATCACACAGATGAATGCACCTATCCTGTCGTGATGCACGTGCTCATGGAATAACGACTGTCAATGCAATGTCATGTTTTATGCTATATAGATGCGAAGATCCAAGTTCATGCTCTTCTTGGTGATATGAATGCATTCTATGCCTTACACCTCCATGAATTTTCTCAACCTAGATGACTTCAACAAGATTTGCCTCAATCTAGAGGACTTCAATGGATTTGCCTCAATCTAGAGGACTTCCACAGAGATTTGCCTCAATCTAGAGGACTTAAACATCGATTTGCCTCAATCGAGAGGACTTCAACATATTTGCCTCAATATAGAGGACTTCAACAGAGATTGCCATCGAGGGCTAATATTGACCAAAAAGATGCTTCCATCGAGGACTAACGTAAGTTCAAAAAGATTGCCATTGAGGAGTGACGAGGATTGCCATTGAGGCCTAAAAGAGATCGCCATTGAGTACTAATGCAAATGATGCTGCCATTGAGGACTAGCATAAATGATGGTGCCACTGAGGACTAATGTAAAGTTTCCATTGAGGACTAACACAAGATTTCCATTGAGGACTAATGCAAGGTTACCATTGAGGACTAACACCAATAATGCTGCCATTAAGGACTAACGCAAGGTTGCCATTGAGGACTAACACCGACAATGCTTCCATTGAGGACTAATGCAGATGCCATTGAGGACTAACACCGATAATGCTTCCATTGAGGACTAACGTAAGGTTGCCATTGAGGACTAATATCGACAATGCTGCCATTGAGGACTAATGCAAGGAGAAGTTGATTGAGGACTAACGCTTAGAGAAGCTGCCATTGAGGGCTAACGCTTAGAGAAGCTGCCATTGAGTACTAATGCTTAGAGAAGCTGCCATTGAGGACTAGCGCTTATGAAGAGAAGATGCCATTGAGGACTATTCAACATGGTAAGATATTGGTCAATAGCTACTCAGGGGCTTACAAGCAAGAACGATAGTCAATAGCCTTTTAAGGACTTATGTTTCAAAAGCAGAGATCAAAAGCCTCGTAAGGACTTACATTGCAAATGCAGAGATCAACAGCCCTTTTGGGGACTTATGTTGCAAAAGTAGAGATCAACATTTATGTTGCAGAAGCGACAATCAATAGCCCTTTTGGGGACTTATGTTGCGAAAGTGACAATCAACAGCCCTTTAGGGGACTTATGTTGCAAAAACGAAGATCAACAGCCTCGTAAGGACATATGTCAATTTAATTCAAAAAACGAGAATCAAACTCAAATCAATTCAATTCAATTCAATTCAATTTCTTAAATTCGGAGTCAATCAAACTCAAATCAACCTATTTTCTAAACGACACTCAAAAAAATTTGAACAGAGCTGATAGAAATAATCATTTTCTGTATTTGCGGACCTTTCGAAGAAACCCATCGATTCTGTCAAAAGAGGGAAGTCACCTTGGCCCCTAGTTTTGGACTCTTCTTATATTGCCACTTTATGCTGTGATAGTGTTCGAAATCTCTGCTCGTACTGATCTTGGGATGCTCATGAGGACTTTTCAAATCTTTATTCATCATCTTAAACCCATACATTTGAGACCATTTATTGACTCATCAAAGGAGGACAGACCTGACAAAGCTAGTTACTCAAGATGACTGACTCAAACTCTACATTCATTATGAATGAATGTGCTTTCATCGTGAATAATTTATCATCTCACCTTTCATTCATTCATCATCAAACAATGGTAGTGCTTTGTTGATAAATCTAAGCTTTAAAAACTTCCCCTTTTTAATTAGCGAATTCTTTGCCTATCTAGAGTATGCTTCAAATTAGAGCTTTATAAAATGAAAGGCACTCTATTTCAATCCTTTCAAAACAAACTTAATTACTTAAGAACTTGCCTCTGGCATAGAGGGCTTTTAGCAAACAAAGTTTGCCCCTAGTCTTAAGGGCAAATAGGCTCATCCAAGGGTTTTGAGAACATGATGGTACATGATGCCTGTAGTGCATTTACTCCCAACCTAGAGGTATCATCATGAATGTGGTGGGCTGAAGCGGGAAACCCAATGCTGATGGGCAAACTTTGTCTGCCCCTGGTTTGGCAGTACATATATGGCTCCAGGCAAACACAAGTTTGCCCGTAGTCTGAAGGAAGGAAACCAAAGGTACAAAGGGTGATGCTTTTGGTTTAGGAATGGTTATAGACCGAGAACCTTGGAAGGATCGCCTACTTATCCCCAAGTGGGAATTAGGTCCAAAGTAGTTCGCTTGAGACTTGAAAGAGAAACATCACGTGGTGCAACAATGTTTGTGACCGAACCGCACTGGCTGCCTACGTATCCCTAAGTGGGAATCAGGTCAAAACGTAGTTCATCGACTCTGGAGGTCTTGAAAGAATAAGGCTTCAAGAATTTGTGGGCTTTTTGAGCCATGTTTCCATTTGGGTCCAATGAGTGGTTTTTTTTTTTTTTTTTTTTTTTTTTTTTTTTTTTTTTTTTCTGAGCAGATTTTCTGAAACAGACTCCTTGTGGTAGCTTTTGAACAGAACATGAACTACTTCTCCCTTTTATTTATTTTTTATTTTCTTCTTTTTATTTTTTATTTTTTATGGCAGTTGATTCTTTCACCTTTTTGGTAGCCATTCAATCTTTACAACTCTCATAACACATCGTGTTTAAATCATACTCTACCATACTCATAAAGCAATAGCAGCCCTCCAAATCACTCTTTATTTTTCTTAAAGATACTTTTACATTGTTATAGGCCCACTTAGCCATGAGCCTCTCACAAAATTTTGATACTAATTGATACTTTCAAATCTCTCTTTCTAATTTATTTTCTTTGTTGAGAACAACACAAAGCTTTGGGATAATTCATCTACCAATGATGTACTTTGAAGTGCTCAAGAATTCTCAATCTTATTTATTCTTTGCCTTTTCTTTTCTCTTTCTTTTCTTTTCTCTACCTCATTATCTCTTATTCTCTTCATGATTTTAATTGGCTAGGATTCAGATTTTGAAATCAACACGCATCTTATTTTTGCTCTAACTTTTGCTTAGGCTCCCTTTCGGGTTTTCATCCTAGCGAGCTCTTTCTCTTTTTTATATTTCTTCTATCTTTTTTATTTTTTCCTTTTTTGTGCTCTCCCTTTTGTCTAGGCACCCTTTCGGGTTTTCATCCTAGCGAGCTCTTTTTCTTTTTTTATATTTCTTCTATCTTTTTTATTTTCTCCTTTTTTGTGCTCTCACTTTTGCCTAGCCGCCCTTTCGGGTTTTCATCCTAGCGAGCTCTTTCTTTTCTCTTTTTTTTTGGAAGAAGAAGTTCATTTAAAATATTTGGCTACTACCAAGGATCAAGTTATGGCTTTGGACTGGTTGGGCTCATCTTTTAGGCTTGGTATTTGAGAAAAGGGGATGGTGAGCAAGCCTCAAGTTCTAAGTTCATCTTTTCAAGATTGAGCAACAGCATCTTTAAATTCTTAAAGTAAAGCTAATCAATTCTCTACTCCTTGATTTTGGCACAAAATTTGCTTTGATCACTTGGAGATCCTTTTCAATGCAAAGATTTATTAACAAAGTATTTTCTATGATCATTTGAAAAAGTGATTGATTTTTTTTAACAATCCATTCATTCAGGACTTGGCACACTGAATCAAGCAGAATGCGATTTTATTCAACTAGCGGCAGATTACACCACCTAACTCGATTGACTCAATGAAGACTAGACAATAAACTCGATAACAGACTAACTAGAAAACTCTACTGGACTTGACCTTTGACTCCAACTTAACATGACTCAATTACCGGACTAGACTTAACATGATCTCAATTGGAGTGTCACAGATGATTTTCAATTTATTAATTTTCCAAGACATCCACATTTACTTTAGCAATAGTAGTTCTAAACACTATCACCTCACTGGCATCATTTGAACCTTCGAGTTCATTACTCCCCAATAACATGTGTCATAACTCCTTTCTCAACCAGGCTTCAAATTTCATGCTTTAATCTCATACAATGGTCAGTATCATGACCCAACATCTGGTGATAAGCATAATACTGGTCAATGTTATATCCCTTTGGGATGGGGTCAGGCACGGGTTGTGGATCACACTTTTTCAAGTATCCTTTCTCTACTGCCTGTTCTAATGCCACACTCAATGGTATTCCGAATCCAGCGGTCTCTCCATGTCGTCCCTGATATCGATTACCTTTTTTTATAATGGCCCTTCCGTTGAGGTGGTTGTGCCAAAGTATTAACATCAGATTCTGGCCCTATATATTTGTTCACCTGATTCTCTCTTTTGATTACCCCTTCGCGGATAGCGTCTTCAATTCTTGTCCCCACATCAAAAACCTCAGCAAAAGTGTTAATTGATTGGAACCTCATCTTCCCTTGGTAAACTGACTGTAAATTTTTCATTAGCATTCTGATTTGCTCTTTTTCAGATGGCCTTTGAACCATTTTGGCTGCTTTACCCCTCCATCGGCTTAAAAACTCAGCAAATGATTCATTATATTCCTGTCTGGTGGTCTCCAAATCTCGGACTGTCACATCTATCTCTTGGTTGTATTCATATTGGGCCATGAACAACTTCACTACTTCTTCCCAAATCCTATTTTTACTTGGCTCGATTGTGAGGTACCATGCCAGGACAGCTCCGGTCAGAGTTTGTTGAAACAAAATAGCCATCATCGTAGTGCTCAAACCACTGGGTTGGAAATCCCCAATGCACATCCGTATATGACTGCGAGGATTGCCGGTACCATCAAACTTGTCAAAAATCGGCATCTTGAAACCGACAGGCAACGTTTCCCACACCCCTTCATACAATCCCTCTAGTTCAAGCAAAAAAGTGTCAACTCCTTGAGCCTTGAGGACTACCCTTTCAAGTTTCTTTACTTTCTCGGTCATCAGCTTCTTTCTCTCAGCTTTTTTTTCTCCATCTTTTTCTTTTTTGCCCTCAGCACTTCAACCCTTTCTTGATCATCGAACCAATCTTCATCCCTAACAGGTGGAGGAGGATCGACAACTGGCCGCTGTCGTGCCATTGTCCATCATGCGGTTCATATTTTCGGCCTGTTGTTCCATAATTGCCCTTAACTCTGCTACTTCCCCAGTATTCCTTTTGTGTGCCATTTTAACTAAAATCATGGAAAAACAACCCAAGATGGTTAGAAGTGTCCTCACTAGGGGATCTAGTTTTTCCACTCTTTCAACATAGATAGGTAAAAGGTCCGCATGCAGAATTGATTTTCAAGACGCAAAGAATTTCAAGGAATTTTGAGGAACTATTGGATTACTTTGATCTTGACTGGGAAGAGGATGGTGTAAATTGTATTCTACATGCATGCAATGCTTTGATGATTTGATGTGGCTAAATGCATGCACCGCGCACATGGTGCACAGATGAAATGCAAGTGTGTGTGTAACTACTCTATATGTAAAAGAGAGAAAAATTCTAATCCTAACTCATAAACATATAAGAACAAAAATCCTCACCCATGTCAAGTGCGCTAATTTCTCCTTTCATTGTGATCATCTTTACCCCTTCAAAGTTTGAAAATTTTAGAATTTTTGAAATTCATTTAACAAGCATTTCCCTAGATGATGGGATCTTTCAAATTCTTAAGAAGCCTTCCTTTGAGGGCAACAACATTTCTCAACAAAAGATGATTGGGTTGAAACTTTGCTTTGAAATTCATTTGAAAAACATTTATTTAATTGGGGACATCTCTCAAATACAATTCTCAAGAATTTTGGAATATATTCCTCAACCAAAAGGTGATTGAGTCAAAATTTTTCTTTGAAAAGCGTTCCTTTAGTTGGTGAAACTTTTCAAAATCTTCAAGAATTTTGGGTTCCAAGAATTTTGGGTTCTTCCTTCAAGTGAACTCCAAAGATTTTTGAAAGAGCGATTGAATACCTTGGAATGAAGATAGCAAATATCTATTTGCTTCCAAAGACGTATTTAAAATTCTTTGGGTAGGAGGATCACATGATCAGATTATTGTCGTACTCTTCATGAATTCGGATGCATACAAGGTCAATGATGCTTAGCTAACAAGATATAAGAGATGTAATCTTATAATCAAGATTCAGCATGTTCCCAAATATCGTGGGACATGAGAAGGAATTGCTAAAATGTGAATAAAGGGTTACACATCTTTCATCAAGCAAGCATCATCATCATCTCAAATAATCCCTTTCGGGCATACAAAACTCCCTAGCACATAATCCTAATCAAGAATTAATTTCCTAAGATCGAAGGGTTCTATAGAAGCTATCATGCAAAGGCCGGGTTTTGGTCAGAAAAGGGACCCTTGACACACATCCGATAGGATGCTTCATATACCAAAGCATGGTACGAGATCAAGGGTGATCACACGGTTGATAACTTGACCGACCGAGTTGCCCCGAGCCTCCAAGGTCATAGTTCCATGCAATCAACTGGCAAAACATGCAAGTGCAATGTGCAGACACCCCGATTTTGACCAAACATCGAATTAAGGAGAGTATAATCTCCATATCCAATGATGACAAGGACCGAAAGATTCGAGGTGTTCCAAGCTCTTCAGAAAGTTCTCCAAACGCGGTAAAATTTTCACAGAATGAAATACCAGGTATTTAGGAGAATTCAGGTATAAGACATCACTTTTGGAAAAAATCTTCAAAAATAAGTTTCTTTAAGAAAAATGATGAAAGAAAAGACCTAAAATGGGAAGTTCAACAAAAATCGGCACACGGAAGTATTTTGCGGCACTCAGTGAGTGCCGAACGGCATTCGGTGAGTGCCGAACGGCAGTCACGGAATGCCGGCCCGACATTTACTGAGTGCCGCCGACATTTTCTGACTGTCGTTTGCTTTTAAAGTCCGTATTTTGTGGTACAATACGTATATGTATGCGGATAAAAACAAAAAACTGATAAAGTAAGGTTGACAAAAATGCGGCAATCAATAATTTGGCGGGGCACTTACTGAGAGCCGCACGGTAGTCATTGAATGCCGCAGCGGCTTTCACGGAGTGCCGCAGCGGCATCCACTGACTGCCGTAAGAGATTTTTGAATGCCTCCCTGTGCAGCAGTCTGTCTATTTTCAGGAAGTACGTATTGTACCACCAAATGAGGCATTTACACCTGCCTTTTACTCTGAATTCACTGAGAATACTTGGTATTTTTGTCTATAAAAGAAGAGGGATCTTCCTTGGGAGGATATACAAAAAGATATACAAGAAGTGGATACAAAAAAACACAAAAAATACAAGGAGTAGCTACCATTACACTCACACATATTTGAGAGAGATAGAGAGTTTTGGAGAGCTTGAAGAAGAGCTTGGAAGATCTTCAAAGTAGAGAAGCTTTGAGGATAGTTGGAGGTGATCCTCTAAATTTTAATTATGTTTTCATTCTTGTGTTTCTTTCTTTCTTGTGTTTTCATTCTTGCGTTTTCTTCTCTTTAATACATTTCTTTTGGGATTCTTGGAGATCTTCAATGTCTGTCTTGAAATCTCTTGAGTTTGATCTTTTGAATCTCATGTAAGCTTATGCTTCACATGGGAGTCAAAGTTTGATCATCACTTCATTTTATAAGCAAATAGATGGATCCAAGTCCATACTTATGACTTGGGTCCTCTACCTTGATGTTTCATGGAATCTTTTCTATATTCCTTTAAGACTCATGAGTATTATTCATGTTTTGATCTCCAATGGCCCCAAAGGGAAAGGAGACTTAGGTTTAGGATAAGCCAATGCCCATGGTTTAGTTGGTAGATATAGCAAAAAGGATAATAAATCCAATATTGGAGCAGTGAGTTCATAAACCAGTTTTGATCATAGATTTTTAGTTGATGATCTAACCGTTGGAATTAAGTGAAATCAACATGAAAGTGTCTATAACTCAAAGTTCTACCACTGTAATTTTTGTTTTAAGGAGATTTCATGTTTAAAGTGGTTTGGTCATGAGTTTTGTAAAGTCACTACAATCTGTCTAGAGTTTCAGAACAGCAACACCCTTTTGAAATAAGCAAATCAGAACCTTAATCAAGTATTTGTGACCCAAAATAATTTTTTCTAAGTAGATTAATGTGTTAGGAAGTCACCCTAAAAAGAACAAAGCATTTCTGATCTTTTTGCTATTTTTTAAAAATCAAACAAAATCTCTAGACAGAGAGTTGTACATCTCTGAGTGATGTCTGGTGTTTGTCCTTTTCCTAGAGATCTAACCGTTGAAACTTTAATTTTCTTTGTGGGATGGAAACTAGACACATAGAGTAATCTTGTGTCCAAAAATCATCAAGATCAAACCACGGGAAACATGCTTTTTATGTTCTTAAAGATCTGGTCTGCTCTCTGCAATTTTCAGAATTTTATGACAGATTTGACCAACTTTGTAAATAATGGTCCAAATGACTTTTCTATGACCTAGGGTTCAAACCATGTTTCAATAATGATTAGTTAAGCTTGAATTCAAAGTTTAAGTGATCTAAATCATTGAGTACTCCAATAATTTATTCTTTTCATGTACATATTCATATTGTTGGACACTTGTAATTAGGACTTGGTTGCTTTAGATTTAATCACATTTGATTGATTTAAGCTAGAAATCTAGGATTGTTATTTAAGATCCAACTTTATATATTGTATATCATGTGGACTAACCCTTTGTTTTGTAGCGCTATTAAGGTATGATTTATCGAACTCCTCTTTAGTTTATTTTTATTTTATCGATTTTTCAACTTAACGCGCGACACCTTAGAATTAGGTTTTGCTTTACTTGTATATATGGATTAGAGACTCTTTTCCTAGTTTTTATTTAAATCGCATGCATTGAACGTTTAATATTCGCGGTTGGATCCCGGGTAAGTTCTCTTGTTCTTTATTGCATATCATTATTGCTTGCTACTTGAATTACGTGGCTTTTGAATGATATTTTGTAAATTGGTAATTTTACACCATTTTGACATGTTTGTGTAATGTATACATATACATATGTATTAGTTGAGGGCACATTTAAATTAATAATTCGATTAAAAGGATGTTGAGTAGAGGCCTATCGCAAGATAGGATGAGAGAGGGTGTTTTAGTCCGACGGGCTCCTTCCTCTCTCATTCCATAATCCCCGGACCTAGTTAATCTCTGGTTTCTAAAAAGATCAGTTTGCTTTAAAAATGGTTTCTTAATTTTTCCTTTTAAAAATTACTTTTAAAAATTAAGTGGCGACTCATTTGTTTTGAATTTAAAATTTAAAACAATTTTAAAAGAAAAGCTGTGGGTAACAAAAATTGCGATATCCACACAATGCAACGGGCACACAAAAATTAATTAATTCAATTAAAAGGATGCTTTCAAGTCTAATCCTCAAGTGAACCCAAAATCAGAAATTCTGGTCTGCGAAACCAGAGATTCTAGGTTCGATTCCCAACAGAGTCGCTAGATTGTGGGTACCGGCATTTGGGCCCACTTTTAAAACTTTTAAAACATTTTTTCAAATTTCAAATTCAAAATCAAAGAGTCGCCACTTAATTTTTTTTAGGAAAATTAAGATACCATTTTTAAAAGCAACCGATCTTTTGCGAAACCAAAGATAATCTGAGTCTGGGGATTATGGAATGAAAGGAAAAGGAGCCCGACGGATTAAAACACCCCCTTTCATCCTATCTCGTGTTAGGCCTCTACTCATCATCCTATTTAATCGAATTAATAATCTAAGCATGCCCTCAACTAATACATAGATATAAGTATACATATCACAAGCATGTCAAAAATGGTGCAAAATTGCTAATGACAAAAATATCAATCATAAGCCATATAATTCAAGTAGCAAGCAAAATGATGTGCAAGTAGGGAACTAGAAAACTTACCCGGGATCCAGCCGCGAAATGGGAAACGTGTAATGCATACAAAGAATAGAAATCCTAAGAAAAATGTGTCTCTAATCACATATACACATAAGGCAAGACCTATGCTAAGGTGTCGCCCATGGAGTCAAAAATCAATAAAATCAAAGAATAGAATAAACTAGAGAAAGTTTGAGAAATTGTACTCAAAAGCGCTACAAAACAAAGAATTAGTCCACATGCTTCACACAATAATATGGCATCGAATAATCAATCCTAAATCTCTAGCTTAGATCTATCAATTAGAGGAAGAATTGATAAAACTATGAATTCCTTTTAATTAGTTGGAGTCATAGCATCTCTATAGATGCACAAGTCTCAACTAAGAGCCAATGTGATGTCTATATACGGGTGCTATAATCCCAACATGATCATAAGGAATCCATGGTTATGTTCAATTTGGTTCAACTAAGTCCAACTTTATCCAATAACTAGTCCTAATCATAAGCATCAATGTACATGGATGAATGAATGATCATGAACAAGAATGATATGTGAATTTATTCACTAATTTGGATCACTTAGTCTCTGGATTTAAGCTAAATTATCATTATTCAAAACATGATTTGGGTTCCAAGACATTAGGGAACCATTTAAGTTCAAATCAATGAGATTAGACAAAATTGTGATTGTTTTTCCAAAATTACAGAGAGCAGATCAGATTTTAAAAGGTATAAAAACCATACCTTCAACTGTTGGATCTTAATGATTTTTGAATATGATATGCCTCTATGAGTCTAGTTTCTAACTCAAAAAGAAAATCAAGTTTTGAACGGTTAGATCTCTAGGAATATGGAAAACACTAGACATCACTCAGGAATCTGCAACTCTCTGTCCAGAGATCTTGTACGATTTTCTAAAAACATTAAAAAAATGAGAAACACTTAGATATTTTTAGGGTATCTTCCTAACACATTAAGGTACTTAGAAAAAATTATTAGACACCCGGGAAACTCTGTTAAGGTTCTGATTTATTAATTTCAAAACGGACTTACTGTTCTGAAATTTTGGACAGAGAGTTGCATGTTTTGAAATCATGAGATCAAACCATCTTAGACATGGAATTTCATCAAAACAAAAATTACAGAGGTACTTAAATGGGTTATGAACATCCTCCAATTGGTCTCATCCAATTCCAATAAACCATGATCCTATAGAAAATCTTTGATCACAATTGGTTTATGGATTCACTGCACCATTGTTAGATTAATGTTCATAGTTAAAATCAAGCTTTATCCATGATCCTAGAGAGAACTTGGATCAAGTATGATTATGATCATTGGAGTAAATAATGAAACATGAAAAAAATTCATAGATTCAGCCTTAATGGATTTGTCACGCACCGGAGCAGCATAAATAGAGAAAAAATAAATTTCCTTTATGGGTCCATAGGGAATGACAAGTGAAAGTCACTGATAATCCACACCACACAGTACTAGTCCAAACAGGAACAGTAAAACAACTGAATATAAACACGGTTCTATCTATTACAAACATCAGAGTACGGTCCACAGGATCACAACAGGTCTGGAGACAACATATGCCCAAGTACCCGTTAACTACAAAGTACAACAGTAAAAGAAAAGTAGTAACATAAACTACTATCTATCTTCAGGTCTTCAGCTGGCGTACGGATAGTCATCAGCCTGACCGGCATCAGTGGGGCCATCCTCTGCGTAACTCCCTTCAGGATAATAGTTATTACCATATGTTCCGTCATCTGCATTGTAAAGGACAGGATAGTCTGGACGGGGAATGTCCAGGCAATAAAGGCCGTCAGCTTGTTGAAAGCTGAGTGAGCACTAACTAACACAGTCTCATAGAAATGACATATTTACAGTTATGAACAATAGATGACAGTGATACTAAATATATTCCTCACTCTTTTATTCAGACATATCATAAATCGATTCTTATCGACTCCCACTCTAAGACTGATTTCACAATATCCAACTGACTATCTCGAACTGATTATATCAGCACAACATACCAGTGCTCTTGTTCACCGCTATACCGCTTTTAAGAACTCTTGCGAGCACCCATACATCGTTCTCATATAACGACTGGTCCATGGATATACCCATACTCTTGTTCACCGCTTTTAAGAACTCTTACTGTTCACCGCTTTTAAGAACGCTTGCGAGTACGATACATACACAGCTCTGGTAAATATAAATCATGGATGTGCCACAATTACTCTTGTTCACCGCTTTTAAGAACTCTTACTGTTCACCGCTTTTAAGAACGCTTGCGAGTACTGTGCACCCATAATTCTCACGATCCTGATCAAATCCTTGTCATACACTTATCGGATTTAACCTGAGCGAATCATCAGCTCGACACACACAACTTTAACATACAATCCTCTTACTGACTCATTTCTCACTTATCCAATACTACCCAGTATTATCATCTCAAACTTACTACGTTATCGCGTCGTACTATTACTAGCGTTCCGAACCCGACTACGTTACTCACCATGTTATCTCAATCTCATTATCGTATCCCATTACCTCCGTAATCCATAGTATCGCATAATAGGAATATGGAACAGCAATTAAACAACTACGCATTATGAATTATAAACTGAAAGGAATACATTCATGTTCTGCTAGGTTCGATCGATTGAGGTCATCTCGATCGCTCGAAGAAAGTGCTGTTCGATCGATTGAAGTCTTCTCGATCGATCGAAGTGAAGGTAGTCTCGATCGATTGAAGTATTCTCGATCGATTGAACTCAGGGATGTTCGATTGATTGAACTCAGTTCGATCGATTGGGGCTCTGATGTTCGATCGCTCGAACTCAGTTCGATCGGTCGAACTTCGTCTTCTACAGATTCTGCCAGTGAACGTGCAGAATGTGCTAGGGGGTGTTTGGGTTATAATTATACGTCCAGAATATGTAAAACATCATGACTAAGATACCGAGTGAGTTTGGAACTCACCACAAGTCGTAAGGGTGCGTTTGGGTAAGCTTTATCTCCGAAGCTTTAATGGCGGCCTCTCTCTCTTGCTTGTCTCTGTCTCTCTCTTTCTCTGTCTCCTTCTCTCTCTTCTTTTTCCTTCTTCTTCTTCTTTTCCCCTTCTTCTCCTCTGCTGAGTGTATATATATATAGATATGTGTGTGTATATATATATAGATATATGGAGGTATGTGTATATATATGTATACCAACACACAAGCACACACTCTCAACTCTCTCTTATCACAAGAGTTCAGCAAACCCACCACACACACGAATGCAGAGTATATATAGAGGGAATGAGGGTGTAGGTGGCCTGTTCTGCGCAAAACTGGTATTATGATATTTACATTCTCGATCGATCGAAGGATTCTCGATCGATCGAACTCAGATCGGTCAGTTAGATCGATTGAAAAGAAGGTTTGATCGATTGAAGTGGGGACCACGTATTAAATTTATGTCGGTAGGGTTTTCGATCGCTCGAACAAGGTTCGATCGCTTGAACTGAAGGGTCTCGATCGCTCGAACTAGCTTCGATCGATCGAAGATTGAATTTCATGAATGGTCAATTGAAGTATATAGAATCTCTCTGCATTCAATATTTATTAAAAATATGGGGTATTACATCATCCACCACCCAACAAAAGATTTCGTCCTCGAAATCAGAAACATACAAGGTTAAAACAAAAACGGAAACTTCTCACGCATCTCTGACTCTAGTTCCCATGAAGCTTCTCCTTCATCATGATGCTTCCACTGAATCTTGACTAATGGAATCTCCTTATTCCTGAGCTTCCTGACTCCATGATCTAAAATGCGAATTGGTCCTTCGTTGAACGTAACATTGTCGTTGACTTCAATATCCTCAAAGTTGATCTCGTGCGCTGGGTTATGAATACATTTCCTCAGCATACTGATGTGGAAAACGTTGTGCACTCCTGACATCTTTGGTGGCAATGCTAGGCGATAAGCAACTTTTCCCACACGCTCTAGAATCTCGAACGGTCCGATGAATCGTGGCGATAATTTGCCTCTCTTCTGACCAAATCTGACGATGCCTCGAACAGGCGAAACCTTGAGTAGCACATGATCTCCAACGGCAAACTCTAAATCTTTGCGTCGCTTGTCAGCATAACTCTTGTGTCGGGTCTGAGCTGTCTTCATCTTCTCACGTACAATCTGAATCTTCTCACTAGTCTCTCGTATCATCTCTGGCCCAAGAAGTTGAGTATCTCCGACTTCAGTCCAACATAACGGTGATCGGCAAGGTCTTCCGTACAAAGCTTCGAACGGCGCCATTCCTATGCTCGAATGATAACTGTTGTTGTAAGCGAACTCGATTAAAGGTAAGTGTGTCTCCCAAGAATTCTCAAAATCAATGACGCAAGCACGTAACATGTCTTCCATTACTTGATTAACTCTCTCCGTCTGTCCATCGGTCTGTGGATGAAAAGCTGAACTCAAGTTCAAAGTTGTTCCCATTGCTGTCTGGAGACTCTTCCAAAACTCTGCAGTAAAGCGCGAATCTCGATCTGATACAATAGAAACAGGTACTCCGTGTAACCGTACTATGTGTTGCAGATACATTCGGCTCAATCGCTCCACTGGATACGTCATACTGTAGGCGATAAAATGTGCTGTCTTCGTAAGTCGATCCACAATTACCCAAATAGCGTCATGATTCTGCTGCGATTTCGGTAATCCTACCACAAAATCCATGGTGATGTGTTCCCATTTCCATTGAGGAATTGGTAACGGCTGTAGAAATCCAGGTGGTTTCTGATGTTCTGCCTTTACTTGTTTACAAGTAAGACACTGAGACACATACTCAGCCACTTCTCGCTTCATTCCTTCCCACCAAAAATTTCTCTTCAAGTCCTTGTACATCTTTGTACCTCCAGGATGAATCGTCATCCGTGATTTATGAGCTTCATTCAATATATCCTTCCGGAGATTTTCTTTGTCAGGTACACAGAGTCTACCTTTACATCGTAAAGCTCCATCTTTACTAACACTCCAGATCTCAGGTTCTTTTGCTGTCATCTTGGTGAACCATAACTTCAAATCCTCTGCTGTCTGTTGAGCTTCTATGATACGGCTGATCAAAGTTGGTTGTACCATCAGACATCCAAAATGTTGTCTTTCTATTGGTTCCACTGGCTGAAACTTGAATTCGGCTAAAACTTCCAATGCTTTCCATTCTCGAATTAGCAATGCAGCGATCACTAGTCGAGGTTTACGGCTCAAAGCATCTGCTACGACATTTGCTTTACCCGGATAGTATTGCAATGAAAAGTCATAGTCCTTGAGTAACTCCATCCATCTTCGTTGTCGCATGTTCAACTCCTTTTGAGAGAACAAATACTTCAGGCTCTTATGATCAGAAAACAGATCAAACTTTTCTCCATAGAGATAGTGTCTCCAAATCTTTAAGGCAAACACTATTGCTTCCAATTCCAGGTCATGCGTCGGATAATTCTTCTCGTGTACCTTCAATTGTCTTGATCCATATGCGATAACATTCCCGTCTTGCATGAGCACACAACCCAATCCCTGGTGCGATGCGTCACTGTAGATCACATATCTTTCTCCACTCTTAGGTATCGCAAGTACCGGTGCAGAAGTCAATTTCTCTTTTAACTCCTGAAATGCACCCTCATGCTTGTCCGTCCATTCATACTTTGTCTCCTTCCTTGTTAAATTCGTCAGTGGTCCTGCTAACTTGGAAAATCCTTCTACAAATCTTCTGTAATATCCTGCTAATCCAAGAAAACTTCTGACCTCTGTCGCATTGGTCGGTCTATTCCAGCTTAAGACTGCATCAATCTTAGATGAGTCCACAGAAATACCTTCCTGAGATATAACATGTCCCAAGAATTTGACTTCCCGTAGCCAAAACTCACACTTGCTGAATTTTGCATACAACTTGCTATCTCGAAGTGTCTGTAAGGCAATCTGTAAATGCTTCTTGTGATCTTCTTCCGTCTTTGAGTAGATCAGTATATCATCGATGAACACTATAATGAATTGATCCAGATATGGTTTGAATACTCTATTCATTAAGTCCATAAATACTGCTGGCGCATTCGTCAATCCAAAAGGCATAACTAGAAACTCGTAATGCCCGTATCTTGTCCTGAATGCAGTCTTCGATACATCCTCTGGTCGAACTAACAATTGGTGATATCCTGAACGTAAATCGATCTTGGAAAAGATCCTAGATCCTTGTAACTGGTCGAATAGGTCATCTATCCGAGGAAGTGGATATCTATTCTTGATCGTAATCTTGTTCAATTCTCTGTAGTCTATGCAGAGTCGAAGTGTTCCATCCTTCTTCTTTACAAACAGAACTGGTGCTCCCCAAGGTGACGTACTCGGGCGAACGAATCCTAAGTCTTCAAGCTCTTGAACTTTCTTCTTTAGTTCCAACATCTCAGTTGGTGCCATCCTATATGGAGTCTTGGAAATCGGCAATGTACCAGGTACTAATTCCACACAGAAGTCTATTTCTCTTTTCGGTGGGAGTCTTTTAATATCCTGAAATACATCTTGAAAGTCTTGCACACTAGGAATTTGATCCATCGTGAGCTCTGTACTTGTACTCCCAATCGTAGCCAAACTACTCGTAAGAAACATGTCGCTCGTCGGCTGACACTGAAATCTAATCGTCGGCCTTCCTTGTCTCGGAAATACAATCGTCTTAGTAGGGCAATCCAAATTAGCACTATACTTAGTTAACCAATCCATTCCTAGGATAATGTCGAACTCTGACATCGACAGAACTACCAAGTCTGCTGGAAGATTCCTATCTCCCAAAGTCAATGGGCAATCTTTACACACTTTACTCAACTTAACTGTTACTCCCAAAGGTGACACAGCATTCAGTGTTGACTCAAGTGTCAGGGGTTCTAAACCCAATTGATGCACAATCTTAACAGCAATAAATGAACGTGCGGCTCCAGTATCAAATAAAACTTTAACTGGACTATGAAAGAGTACAAGCGTACCTTCCAAATGTTGTTGCTCATCAGCGTTAAAGCCTGCTTCTCTTGGAATGATAGCATTCATCCTTGTCTGATCTGGAGGTCCTTGTATCCCTTGAATTGATGTTCCATAATATCCTCCTTGTGGTGCACGACAATCCTTGCTCAAGTGCCCTGGCTTGTTGCAATTCCGACAGACAATATCCATTCTGCGATTAACTCTAGGGGCTGTACAGAATCTGGCAACGTGCCCTGGCTTTCCGCAATTAAAACATCCTCCGCTATTGCTTGGCGGCGCTGTCAGTAGTGCCTGCGGTTGTGATCCTTGCTGGCGATATTGTTGGGGTCGAGTATAGCCCTGTTGTGGCTTTCTGGTTCCTTCCCAGGTTCTCTTATTCCCTTGGAAATTACTCTGAGGTCTCCAACCTTGAGTATTCCTTGGTGGCAAGTTATGGAAATTCCTCTGTTGAAAACTTCTAGATGACTGAGGTCGATTCATCTGTGGTTGTTGTGCTGGATAAGCATCCTTCTCTAATCCTGCAGCAAATCTGACAATCTCTTCAAAGGATTGATTCAGATGACCAATCATCATATGTCTGAGATGGGGATTCAGTCCTTGGTGAAATCTCTTCACCTTCTTCTGTGGTGTGTCTATCATATGCTAAGCAAATCTGGATAGACGCTCAAACTGTGTTGTATATTCCCTGACATTCCATCCTCCTTGTACCAAATTGAGAAAGTTCCTTTCCTGTTGATCTCTCTCATCCTCTGGGAAATACTTCTCCAAAAATCGTCTTTTGAATGTTTCCCATGGCATAGCTTTAGCAGCATCGATCCCAATAGTGGCTCGCTCGGCTTCCCACCAATCTGCGGCGGCATAAGTGAGCTGAAAAGTAGCAAGGCGACGCTTCTCTTGTTCGCTGCATTCCAATGCTTCAAATATCAACTCCATTTCTCTTATCCATTGTTCCGCTTTCCATGGTTCTGTTAGTCCATCGAACTTCTCTGGACGTAACCCACGAAAATTTGCTAACAACTTATCTCCAGTCTGTCTTGGTGGCGGGGGTGCAAAAGGTCTCTGGTGGGTGGAGTGATTATAAGTATCCCCCACATGCTCCATCCTCTGCATGAAAGCTTTGAAAATTCCCGTCGGATCCATCCCTTCCGGAATAGGTGCTCCATTACGCGCTTGGTGATTTCTCAAAGGTCCTACCATGATGATAACGAGTATTGCCTACAAGAGACATATTGATCAGCTGAAAGTCTTCTCGTAGAAACGAAACCAAGATAGAACGAAAAGCAACAAGAACTAATAGTTCTACAAAGCAACACATCAAACAACCAACAATCAATATCAAAAGTACTGCTCGTATATATATAGATATCAAAAGATGTACCATGGAGTACACAGTAACCATACCATGTACCACGTGGGACAAGACTAAAACAGTACTAAGGTCAACTACTACTGTCTATACAAAGCTATGGTTAAATAGCTATCTCTCAAGCTCCCAAAAATCTAGTGGACAACATGTCCTGATAAAACAAACAAAAACTAAGCCCTGCAGGTCCTGACTCAAAAGTCGTCAGCGTCTGATCCTGCTGGTGGTGCCTCGTCCTCTAAATCAATCTCCATCTCCTCGAGTGGGTCATCCTCAACTGGTGCAACAAGATCTCCGACTACAACTCCTATATCCCAATCCTCTACTATCTCTGCATCATCATCCTCTATACCGTCTGCTATCGCCTGGTTGGCGACATCGACTGCTACTGCGGCGAATCCATCGGCTATATCAAGAGCTCCTGCTATGGCTGCCTCTCCCATGACAAAATCTGCTGGCTGTGCGACCATCTGAGCTATCCATCCTACTGCCATATCGGCCATAGCTGCCATATGCATAATGGGTCCAGCTGGTATCTGAAGCACAACTGGTGCCTCTGGCACAACTACCTCCTCATCGGGCGCATCTTCATCTACTACTATGTCTGCCTCAACAGCCTCTGGGTCGGGTACTGGATCCTCTGGCTCAAACTCTGGCTCCTCGGGGTCATCCTCAGGCTCATCATCATCTGCATCATCTGCATGCTCATCCTCTACTGGGTCCTCGTCATCTATCGGCTCCTCCTCTCCATCTCCGTCTATGTCCTCATCGGCATGCTCATCCTCAGGCTCCAGGTCCTCATCCTCCTGAATCGGCTCAGGCTCTGGAACTAGTACATCGGGTACCGGCGATGGTGGTGGTGTTGCTGGTGCTGGTGCAACTACAGGCTCTGGTGGACCGGCTACAATAGCTCTCAACTCAATCTCATCCATCTCGGGCTTACTCTGAACTAACCGTAGTATCTCCTGGCAAATGTCTCTACCAATCCTCGCAGTATGGTAAGCATCCATACGCATCTGCGTCGGGTGAGTCCTCTCTGTCACATAAAGTGCTCTCCACATGTCCTCCTCCAAATGTCTACTAGCTATCTGGCACACACGCTCACGATAAAACTCTGGGTCAGCTGGCTCCACGGTATCCCCATGGATCACGTGTCCTCCATAAGCATCGGTAACAAACTGATGAAACTCTGGATCCATGCTATCCTGCAAAGGAAAACTATCTATCGTCAGGAAGACGAACTTATCTTATACTCATATCTCATCTCAAGAAAATCTTAAATACTAGAACCAGATGGTGTGGAATCCATCAGTGAACGACAATATCAGAACCTAACCGTAATATAACCAGGTGCTCTGATACCAAAAACCCTGTCACGCCCCGGAGCAACATAAATATAGAAAAAATAAATTTCCTTTATGGGTCCATAGGGAATGACAAGTGAAAGTCACTGATAATCCACACCACACAGTACTAGTCCAAACAGGAACAGTAAAACAACTGAATATAAACACGGTTCTATCTATTACAAACATCAGAGTACGGTCCACAGGATCACAACAGGTCTGGAGACAACATATGCCCAAGTACCCGTTAACTACAAAGTACAACAGTAAAAGAAAAGTAGTAACATAAACTACTATCTATCTTCAGGTCTTCAGCTGGCGTACGGATAGTCATCAGCCTGACCGGCATCAGTGGGGCCATCCTCTGCGTAACTCCCTTCAGGATAATAGTTATTACCATATGTTCCATCATCTGCATTGTAAAGGACAGGATAGTCTGGACGGGAAATGTCCAGGCAATAAAGGCCGTCAGCTTGTTGAAAGCTGAGTGAGCACTAACTAACACAGTCTCATAGAAATGACATATTTACAGTTATGAACAATAGATGACAGTGATACTAAATATATTCCTCACTTTTTTATTCAGACATATCATAAATCGATTCTTATCGACTCCCACTCTAAGACTGATTTCACAATACCCAACTGACTATCTCGAATTGATTATATCAGCACAACATACCAGTGCTCTTGTTCACCGCTATACCGCTTTTAAGAATTCTTGCGAGCACCCATACATCGTTCTCATATAACGACTGGTCCATGGATATACCCATACTCTTGTTCACCGCTTTTAAGAACTCTTACTGTTCATCGCTTTTAAGAACGCTTGCGAGTACGATACATACACAGCTCTGGTAAATATAAATCATGGATGTGCCACAATTACTCTTGTTCACCGCTTTTAAGAACTCTTACTGTTCACCGCTTTTAAGAACGCTTGCGAGTACTGTGCACCCATAATTCTCACGATCCTGATCAAATCCTTGTCATACACTTATCGGATTTAACCTGAGCGAATCATCAGCTCGACACACACAACTTTAACATACAATCCTCTTACTGACTCATTTCTCACTTATCCAATACTACCCAGTATTATCATCTCAAACTTACTACGTTATCGCGTCGTACTATTACTAGCGTTCCGAACCCGACTACGTTACTCACCATGTTATCTCAATCTCATTATCGTATCCCATTACCTCCGTAATCCATAGTATCGCATAATAGGAATATGGAACAGCAATTAAACAACTACGCATTATGAATTATAAACTGAAAGGAATACATTCATGTTCTGCTAGGTTCGATCGATTGAGGTCATCTCGATCGCTCGAAGAAAGTGCTGTTCGATCGATTGAAGTCTTCTCGATCGATCGAAGTGAAGGTAGTCTCGATCGATTGAAGTATTCTCGATCGATTGAACTCAGGGATGTTCGATTGATTGAACTCAGTTCGATCGATTGGGGCTCTGATGTTCGATCGCTCGAACTCAGTTCGATCGGTCGAACTTCGTCTTCTACAGATTCTGCCAGTGAACGTGCAGAATGTGCTAGGGGGTGTTTGGGTTATAATTATACGTCCAGAATATGTAAAACATCATGACTAAGATACCGAGTGAGTTTGGAACTCACCACAAGTCGTAAGGGTGCGTTTGGGTAAGCTTTATCTCCGAAGCTTTAATGGCGGCCTCTCTCTCTTGCTTGTCTCTGTCTCTCTCTTTCTCTGTCTCCTTCTCTCTCTTCTTTTTCCTTCTTCTTCTTCTTTTCCCCTTCTTCTCCTCTGCTGAGTGTATATATATATAGATATGTGTGTGTATATATATATAGATATATGGAGGTATGTGTATATATATGTATACCAACACACAAGCACACACTCTCAACTCTCTCTTATCACAAGAGTTCAGCAAACCCACCACACACACGAATGCAGAGTATATATAGAGGGAATGAGGGTGTAGGTGGCCTGTTCTGCGCAAAACTGGTATTATGATATTTACATTCTCGATCGATCGAAGGATTCTCGATCGATCGAACTCAGATCGGTCAGTTAGATCGATTGAAAAGAAGGTTTGATCGATTGAAGTGGGGACCACGTATTAAATTTATGTCGGTAGGGTTTTCGATCGCTCGAACAAGGTTCGATCGCTTGAACTGAAGGGTCTCGATCGCTCGAACTAGCTTCGATCGATCGAAGATTGAATTTCATGAATGGTCAATTGAAGTATATAGAATCTCTCTGCATTCAATATTTATTAAAAATATGGGGTATTACAGGATTCCCATCATGGATCTCAGAACAAGAGAATCCTAAGGTCTTACTCAATCTTATGAACTCTTGAATATTCAAGTTCTCTAGATTCCAATAAACAAACTATGAAACTTGCATCTAAATCCTCTCTCAAACATATGATCCTTGAGGAATTTAGAAGTATGATATACTATTCTCCTCTCAAATTGATGATCCTTGGAGACTCCATGAGACCTAAATTTACCCAAATCTCTATGGAATATAGTATGGATTCCATAAGATTCCTAATAGGGAGACCCAAGTCATGAATTAAGACTTGAATTCAACCAACTACATGTAGAGATGATCATGATTCACTTCAATCCCCATATAAATCATAGGATCTTTGGTGACTAGAGGATCAATCTCAAAGAAATCTAATGAGATATTGAAGATCTCATAGATCTCTTGAGAAGAATATAAACCAAAGAAAAGAAATCAAAGGTCATTTGAAAATTTCAAGTCAAAACTCTTTTATTCATAAATCCAAAGCACTATTTTGGATCCAAATTAGTGAAATCTTATAAAATTCAATCACAAGCTCTAAGTGGTGTGTGATGAAATGGGGTAGGAAGAGAGGTTTTGAAAATGTGTAAAGTTCCTAGAACTATGAACTTGTGATTGAATTCACCTAATTCTACTAAGGATTGAGAGGTTACCTCTATGACCTCAAGGATTTCTTCAATTTCTTGGGAAGCTCTTCCACAATTTTCAAATTCTCCTTCCAATTCTTCAAGAAAACTCTTCTTTCTTCTCCCAATTCTCTCCCTATTATATATCTCTCTCTCTTATCTCTCTCTAGGATTTTTAAGTGAAAAATTTTAATGTAAGAGTAAAAGTCCTAATAAAAGAGATGAAGGCCTGTTTATATAGACCAACATGACAAGGTTAAATGGGTAAATTCGGGTGGAAACCCATGTGCAAAGTTTTCTTCTAGAACATGTGAGAAAAGCAGTCTGTTATAGTTCGCGGCACTCAATGGCTGCCGGCGGCATTCACTGAATGCCGGGCTGCACTCGCTGAATTCCGGGCGGCACTCAGTGTGTGCCGCCGGCTTTCCTGCGTGCCGGGGCTAACAGAATTTTGCCCTCTTTTTAATTTTCAACATATATATTGACATAAACCTAATTTATCTAGTAAAGTATATACTTATGTACTTATATTTGCAAAGTACCTTATTAAAATGTACCCATATGCATGGTATACATTCCTATGTAATCCCTTTTATTTCTTTTTCTTTTCTTCTCTCTTTTTTTTCTCTTTTTCTTTTCAAGACATTTTCAAAATTCTTTTTTTTTTCTTTTTACTTTCTCCTTATATATATATATTTTAGAACTCTTTCTTTTCTTCTCTCTCTTTTCTTTTTTATTTTATTTTATATATCTTATTATTATTTAGACATATTTCTTTGAAAGTATTCTCAGACTGATTTCCTCACACGTTCTTCAACGTTCAGGTTCTTCCCGAATACCCAATTTCTTTTTCTTTCATTTTTTATTTTGAAGCTTTCACTTGAAGAATCTTTGAAGGATTTGAATTCTCTGGAAAATCTTCGAATTTCACCGGTCATCGTCATCATCTGTCTTAAGAGGTAAACAATCCCTGAATCTGACGTTTGGTCAAAATCGGGGTGTCTACACTTACATATATGAAGTCACGCGGGCTCAAGAACTTATTATTTTTTTATATTAACGGAGTCACGCGGACTCAAGAATTCATTAACGGAGTCACACGGACTCATGAAATCATATTCTACGCAAACGGAGTCACGCAGACTCAAGAATTTCATATTTTACATTAACGGGGTCACACGAACTTAAAGAATTGATTTTACAAAGATGGAGAGTCCTCAGACTCAAAGAATTGGTTTTTTACAAAAATGGAGAGTCTGTGAACCCAAAGAATTTGTTTTTTTTACAAAAATGGAGAGTCCTTGAACTCAAAGAATTGGTTTCACAAAAGTGGGGAGTCCTCAGACTCAAAGAAATTGAACGGAGCTGATGGGGTCATAAAGGGAGTTGTGCTACCTTAGCGGTGTTTGGAAAGCATGATTTTCTGCACTTGCGGATCATTTGGAAGAAACACAATAATTGTGTCCATAGAGGGAAGTCCTCTTTGCCCTTAGTCTTAGACCATTATCATATTTCCACTTTTAGTATTGTGTTGTGATAGTGATTAAAACTCCTGCTTGCCATGCTCGTGGGATGCTTTTGGAGGCTTTTCAAATCTTTATTCATCATCTTAAACCCACACGTTTGAGACCATTATTGACTCATCGAAGGAGGACAACCTTAACAAAGCAATTACAAAAGACAACTGACTCAAACTCTGTATTATTATGAATTATTGTGTTTTCATCATGAATAATGTATCATCTCACCTTTCATTTATTCATCACCTTACAATGGTAGTACTTCACCGACAAATCTAAACTTTGAAGATTCTCCCTTTTCGATTTAGCTGGGTTTTTTTTTTTGCCTATCCAGAGTGTGCTTCAAATTAGTGTTTTAGCTTAGAGAATAAAAGACATTTTATTTCAATCCATTCAAAACACTAGTTTGCCCCTAGTTTAAATAGGACTTGGAGGCATTGCTTCTGGGATTAAATAAGGTGTTCAGTAAACGAAGTTTGCCTCCCCTGGTTTGGCAATATATATGTGGCTTCAGGCAAACTTACGCAAGTTTGCCCCTAGTCCGAAGGAAGAAAACCAAAGGCACAAAGGGTGATGCTTATGGTTTTAGAGATGGTTATGGATCGAGAACCTTGCAAGGTTTGCCTACTTATCCCTGAACGGGAATCAGGTCCAGAGTAGTTCGGCCAAAGCTTAAATAAAGTGCCAGATCATTGGTGGTGACCGAACTGAATAGGTTGCCTACGTATCCCCGAGTGGGAATCAGGTCGAACTTAGTTCAAGTACTCTGGAGGTCTTGAAAAAATAAGGCTTCAAGAATAGGCGGGCTCTTTGAGCTATGCTTTCATATGGGTCCAATGAGTGCCCTTACTGAAATGGGTGGCTTGTGGTAGCCTTCGAACAGGATGATGAGAACATGAACTATTTCTCCATTTTTTTTGTGGCGGTTGATTCTTTTCACCTTTTCACTAGCCATTCTTTCTTTACAGCTCTCATAACACACCATGCTTTAATCATACTCTATCATACTCACAAAACAGTATCAACCCTTCAAATCACTTTTATCTTTCTCAAAGATATCTCTATATTGTTTTAGGCTCACTTAGCCATTGAGCCTTCCACAAAATTTTGAGACTAATTGATACTTTTAAATCTCTCTTTTCATTTCTAATTCATATACCAATGATATACTTTGAAGTGCTCAAGAATTCTCAATCCCATTTATTCTTTACTTTTTCTTTTCTCCTTCCTTTCTTTTCTCTATCTCACTATCTTTGATTTTCTTCACGATTTTGACTGGCTAGGATTGGTGTTTTGAGATCAACACGCATCTTATTTTTGCTCTAACTTTTGCCTAGGCGCCTTTTCAGGTTTTCATCCTAGCGAGCTCCTTTTTTTTTCCTTTCTTTTTTTATTCCCCTTTTTTTTTGGAAGAAGAAGTTCATTTAAAATGTCTAGCTATCATCAAGGACCAAGTTTATGGCTTTAGACTGGTTGGGCTCATCTTTTGGGCTTGGTATTTGAGAAAAGGGGATGGTGAGCAAGTTTCATGTTTCAAGTTCATTTTTTCAAGATTGACCAAGAGCATATTTAAATTCTTAAAGTAAAGCTAATCAATTCTCTACTCCTCCTTGGTTTTGGCACAAAATTTCCTTTGATCACTTGGGATCCTTTTCAATGCAAAGATTTATTAGCAAAGTATGTTTTCATGATCGTTTGAGGAAAAAAGTTATTTTTTTATTTTAAATTTTTATTACCTTAATTATCCATACATTCACGACTTAGCACACTGAATCAAGCAAAAATGAGATTTTATTCAACTAGGATAGAAGGAGGGTTACATCGCTCGACTCGATTGACTCAATGAAGACTTGACAATAAACTCGATAACAGACTAACTAGAAGACTCGACTGGACTTGACATTTGACTCTAACTTAGACATGAGTCGATTACAATGGACTAGACTCGACTTTGGCCTCAATTGGAGTGTCACAGATGATCTTCAATTTATTAAATTTCCAAGAGCATCCATATTTACTTTAGCAGTAGTAGTTCCAAACACTATCACCTCATTGGCATCATTTGAACCTTCGGGTTTGCCACCCATGTTTGCGGTAACATTATCCATCCCTATGGCCAATTTCTCAGTTAAGTGGCCCTTCTTCGAATCATTAGGCTCCACAAGATAATCAACCTCAACATAACCATTTTCATTATCTTCTCTCTTCTAACTATTCTCACGCTTGAATTGCTAACCCAAAATGGTTTTGGTTTGATGCTATCTCGCCTATAGTCATGTTACATTCTTAATCAATTTTGATTGATTTCAAAAGAATTCTCATTTTATTATTATTTTTCACATTTTCTTTTGCGAATGCTTAGTGAAATGTTCATGAATGGTTCATATGTCACACGGATGCAATGCATGTGTGTGTGTGCCTATTCTATATGCCAATGAAAAGAAAATCCTAATCCTAACACATAAACACATAAGCACATAAGATCCTCACCCATGTCAAGTGCGCCAACTTCTCCTTTCATTGTGATATTCACTACCCTCTCAAAGGTTGGATATTCAAAAATTTTGAAAATCATTTAGAAAGTATTCCTTGGCTGATAAATTTTTTTGAAAACAATGCTTGAGAATGCTTTTGAGAATGAGGATGTTAAACATTTTTCTACAAAAATGATTGGATTTTTATTTTGAAATTTATCCAAAAAGCATTTCTCCCAAAATAATTCCAAAGATTTTTGAACTTTTTCTTTTGAAGATGATCAAGTGAAAATATGCCTTAACAAAGGTTAGTTTGGGAATTTTAATCGAAAGGTGAACTCAAAAGATTTTTCGAAAGGGTGATCGAAAACCTTGGGGAAAAGATAGTAAAATCTGTTTGCTTTCAGAGATGGACTTAAAACTCTTTGGGTAGGAGGATCACATGATCGGATTATCACCGTACTTTCCATGAATTCGGATACATACAAGGTCAATGATGCTTAGCTAAACATGATATAAGAGATGTAGTCTTATAATCAAAATCTAACATATTCCCAAATGTCCTAGGACATGAAGAGGAATTGCTCGAAAGCGATTTAGAGTTTACATGTCTCGTATTAAGTGAGTGATACATCCAGAAATATTCTGCTGAAGCCAAATTGATACGTCAGCAGCGAAGGACCCGGACTATCCGGAATGGGCGCTTGGGGCCTACGCTCCCGAGGTCATCAATCGCTACCGCTCGGGATTCTCACATAGCCCGGGCATGAGGCGCAGCCCAGACCAAACCTTTCAAGCAGTTTCCTTATTTGGCCAGAACTCTATTAAGGAAGAGCTCTTAGATTCCTAAACCACTTAGGAAACTCTCCCCAAATCATGTAAATCAATTGTAATCAAATTAGGCTTCCTAATCTGATTCGCTTACCATGTATGGGTGGACTATTGAGCCTATAAAAGAGCCCACCTACCCTGTCTACGGGGATCCGAATAACTCTCTAGCTAACAAGCATAGAACAGAGAATTCACCATTGTACGCATATACCCGGCCGGTATTATTGGTAGTGCCACCCCTCTTTGTTGGCTCACCAGGCCCGCCGGTAATCTGCTAGCAAACACGCACAGACGCAATCGTGGTCATAGGTCACCTTGTTAACGGGGCCGAACCACATACAATTTGCTCGTGTCTTTTCCCTCTCTTTTAAATTCTTCTTACCAATTTTCGGCATCATTAGTTTAGCGCCGTCTGTGGGAAACGACAAAGTTTTTCACCAACAAATTCATGACTGATCAACATGCCGCCTAGAAGGAGTAAGAAGCCCGTTACCCAGCCCGGTCAGGAGGATTCACAGCCCGGGCGATCGGCTGCCTCCATGACCACAGAACAGATAACGGCAGCGCTGGAACAACTCTTGGAGGGTCAGCGGCGAACACAGGAACAAATGGAGGCGCTTTTGGCCCGGTAGGAAAAGCGTCCTGCACCAAAAGATCAGCCCGAGAAAAGCGCTCCCGTTCAGGATACCGCTCGGGCACGAAGGCGAGCCCGTTCTGCCCCGGTGTCCCCATCAGACTGGGAACACCTCGGTGATGGTGAGCGCAGCCAGGCAACCAGGTGCTCGCAGAGGCGAGCTTGGCCCAATCCTCGCCGGGTGGAGGACGCCAGAACTATTATCAACCGGCGGCGTGCAGCCAGAGGGGAGGAGCCAGGACGGAAGGCCCGGGAATCAACCAAGGACCCACCAACCCGGAGCCAAGAGGACCTTAGGCACACGATTACTAGGACCCGAAGCTGGGCTCTATCCCCAAGGTCGACACGCTTAGAGGAAGAGACCTCGTCATCCCATCCGACCTACCGCTCGGATATAGAGAAGAGAACCGGGCAGGATGACGTAAAGGCCCAGTTCGAGGAACTACAATAGCAGATTGAGAGGTTGAGCCACAAGTCTGGCCACAACCTCACCAACACAGAGACAGAATCACCATACACTGCACGGGTGACGCATTTCCCTATCACGCAGAAGTTCAAACCCTCTTACCTTAGCTCGTATGACAGCACAGGGAGTCCGGTGGACCACATCTGCACCTACAAGGCTCAGATGGCACTGGTCATCACGGTGGATGAACTAATGTGCCTGGCCTTTCCTAGTACCCTCAAAGGGCCAACAGCACAGTGGTTCCATGCTTTAAAGCCCCGGACGGTTGATGACTTCAAAGCCCTCAGCAAGCTATTCATCAGCCAGTTTGTCAGGATGCTCGATCGGTCACAACTGGACACTCAGCTGCTGACCGTCAAGTAGTGCAAGGGGGAGTCCCTAAGGGAGTATGTGGACTGTTTCGACCAGCAGAGGCTTCAGATCCGTAATCTCAATGAAACGCCCGCAATTATGGTCTTCTGTTCGGGGGTTCAACACACCAAAGTTGCCACGTCGTTTCATCGTGATCGACAGAAAACCCTGGTGGAGCTATCGGAGAGGGTCAGTAAGTACATAGACACAGAGGAGTTCCTAAGAGTTAAGCGCGCCGGCCAGGCGGGAGACGAATCCCCTAAGGCTAAGCGCAAGCGTGAAGGATTTGAGAAGGGCCTGGGAAAGAAGTCGAAGCAGGATCAGAAGGACGTCTGGGGTCAGCTCCTGATTGCTTTCACACCCTTTCCCGGCCCATACCATAAGTCATAGCCGCCGCCGAGGCACAGAGGTTGCTTCAGCAGCCAACAAAACTCAGAGCCCCGCCCAGTAAGAGGAATTGGGACAAGTTCTGCCGCTTCCACAGAGACCACATCCATGAAACGGAGGATTGCTTTAAGTTAAAGATAGCGATAGAGAAGCTAATCAAGCAGGGACACCTTGTGGAGTTCGTCACATCAGATAGATGACCCTGGCAGGACACCCGAGCTCCTTATCAGCCACTACCACTTGGCCAAATCCACGTGATCTTCGGAGGGAACGTCAGGCGGCGGGGACTCACAGTCAGCACGGAAGAGGCATGCTCGGGCATCCCGGGCGGATGTCTGGCAGGTCCAATCCACCGGTTCCCCGCCCACTGATGTTCTAACATTCACCTCTGATGACTTGTAGGGCGTCCACTGCCCCCATGATGACCCGCTAGTTGTGATGCTTTCTAAAGCCAACTACATGGTCAAGAGGGTGCTGGTGGATACGGGCAGCTCATCCGACATCATGTTCACGTCGATATTTGATCAGCTCGGGATATCTAGGGATCGGCTTCAGTCGGTTGCTACCCCCTGGTTGGATTCAATGGCTCCAGCACACAACCGTTTGAAACAATCAAGCTCCCAGTTCTCATGGGGACCTACCCTCAGCAAGCTTCCGTGCTGACAAATTTTGTGATCGTGGAAGCCCCGTCGGCCTACAATGTCATTCTTGGTAAACCGACCCTCAACAAAGCTAGGGCGGTCGTCTCTACTTACACCTTAACGGTGAAGTTCCCAACTCCTCAGGGACCCGGATGTTTGCGTGGAGATCAGACTACCGCACGGAGTTGCTATGTCAGCTCGTTGCACCGGGGGGCTATCACCAAAACATTAAACGTCCAGGATATGGACCCCCGGGACCAGAGTGACACTATAGGTCCGGTGGAAGAATTGAAAAGAGTGATGTTGAGTCCCGAGTACCCAGACTGTACGGTCAGCATTGGTACGCTACTGGAGCCCGGCCTGAAGGAAAAACTGACCCAGTTCTTACGGCAAAACAAGACATTTTTGCTTGGAGTCATGAGGATATGCTCGGGATTGACCCCCGGATAATGTCCCATCGTCTTAATGTCAGCCCGGATTGCCGACCGGTGAAGCATAAGAGAAGGGGCATGGCCCCCGAGAGACAGAAAGCGGTATCCGAAGAGGTGGAAAAGCTCCTAAAGGCAAAGTCCATCCGAGAGGTCCACTATCTCAACTGGTTAGCTAATGTTGTTCTGGTCAAGAAAAGCAACGGGAAGTGGAGGATGTGTGTGGACTTCACCGACCTCAACAAGGCCTGCCCCAAGGAATGCTATCTGCTACCCAGGATAGACCTCCTTGTGGACTCTACGGCCGGTCAGTCACTCCTCTCGTTTATGGATGCCTACTTGGGGTACAACCAGATCAGCATGTACCCCGGGGACGAAGAGAAGACTGGGTTCATCACTGACCAGGGTACGTATTGTTACAAGGTTATGCCATTCAATCTCAAGAATGCCGGGGCCACCTACTAATGGCTGGTCAACTGCATGTTCAAGGACCTGATTGGGAAGTCTATGGAAGTGTATGTGTATGATCTGCTGGTCAAGAGCCGGGGCGAGTCCGACCACCTTGAGCACCTGGCCGGGGCCTTCAGCATTTTGAGAAAATTCAGGATGAGGTTGAACCCGGCCAAATGCACCTTTGACATCTCATCCGGGAAATTTCTGGGCCATCTAGTCAGCAGACGGAGGATTGAGGCAAACCCCAAAAAGATCTAAGCCATCATCAACATGCGGTCACCCAAGTCGACGAAGGAGGTTCAGAGCCTAGTCGAACGGGTGGCCGCACTGAACAGATTTATCTCCCGAGCTACTGACCGGTGCCTGCCATTCTTTAAAATCCTCCGCGAGGCGTTTCAGTTGTCAGAAGAGTGCGAAGAGGCATTCCAGGAACTCAAGAAGTACTTGGCGTCCCCTCTTCTACTCTCAACACCCATGCTGGGGGAAGAATTGTTTTTATACTTGGTAGTGTCAACATCAGTAGTTAGCTCGATGCTCATTCGGGAGGAGCACGGGATAAGGTTCCTAGTATACTATACCAGCCGGGCGTTATAGGGCACAGAGAGTAGATACTCTCGTATCGAAAAATTGGCATTCACCCTCATTACCTCGGCCCGAAGGCTCTGTCCGTACTTTCAGACCCATGCCATTGTGGTCCTCACAGACCAACCTCTCCGCAGAATCCTCAGCCGCCCCGACACGTCTGGGAGGCTCGTCAAGTGGGCCTTGGAGTTGGAAGAATTTGAAGTGGTCTACCGACCCCAGATGGCCATTAAGGGACAAGCTGTAGCAGACTTTCTGGTTGAGTTTACGTATCCAGAAGACCCGGTTGAAGAGTCTGAGCCACCGGCCCTACCGCCCGGGTTATACTCTGACATCCCTACCTGGGTACTACACATGGACGGTTCATCTAATCAGCAAGGCAGTGGGGCAGGAATCATCCTAACTACCCCCGACAGTATCCAGCTCGAATCCGCACTAAGGTTTGGGTTCCGTGCCTCCAACAACGAGGCTGAATACGAAGCCCTATTGGTCGGATTACAATTGGCCATTTCTATGAGTGAACAACAGGTCCAGGGATACAGCGATTCCCAGCTCGTGGTCAATCAGGTTAACCAAGAGTACGAAGCGCTGGAAGACAACATGGTAGCCTACTTGGCCCTTGTCTGAGCGGTTTCCAAGAAGCTCCAGGGATTTTCCATAACGCAGATACCCAGAGAAGAAAATACCAGGGCTAACTGGTTGGCCTGCCTTGCCTCATCTTCTGAGTCAGACTTGCCCGGGATACGGATAGAATATCTAAAGGTGGCAGCCTACAAGCAACGGGTCTTGCGATACTGCAACAGTAAGGTGAAGCACCGCAGTTTTCAAGTCGGAGACCTCATCCTTAAGGCAGTGAACCAGTCCACCCGAATCCCGAGCCATGGGAAATTGAGGGCAAACTGGGAAGACCCGTATAAAGTAACCCAGGTCAACCGACCGGGAACTTAATGGCTACAGAGCATGGACGGGCACGATCTCTCTCATCCTTGGAATGTGCAACACCTCTGCAAGTACTATCAGTAACACTTGGCCACGGGAATTTAGTATTGGTAGAGAAATTTATTTTTATAGCTCTAATTGAGAAATCGCTATAAAATTTTGTTTTTAAATAAAATTGAATAGTTTACTTTGCAAATTTCCTCCTGTCAGTATCCCGTGCAACGCACAAAAGTCCTCAGGCTTAAACCCGAGGCAGAAAAGACCTTGGCTAAAAACCAAGGCATGAAAGACCTTGGCTAAAAACCAAGGCACAAAAGACCTCGGGGGAATCTCCGCGGCACCGGCTTCGCCTAGGTTCAACCGACAATGGGGGCAAACCCCTAGGTGGCTGATGATGACAAGCCTCAAAGGACCCTGCAACCACCCATATTCCAGGTCAGTTTCCTACGGTCACTCCTCACAATGCCCCCGCCTTCGCAGGGCGCTCGAGGGGCAAGAGGATACCAGATCCAAACAGGAAATTATGCAAAGCTTTGCTTAGGTCCAACCGACGATGGGGGCAAACCCCTAGGTGGCTGACGACGGCAAGCTTCAAAGGACCCTGCAACCACCCATGTTCCAGGTCGGTTTCCTACGGCCGTTAACTCCTGCATTCCCGCCTTAGAAAAATGCTTGGGAGGTAGGGGAATAGGCCAAAACAGGAAATCACACCGGTCACTAAAAGAACTTAGAACCTAAGTACTTACAGTGATCAGAGAAAGATACCCCGGACGATAAAACAGGATACTCCTATCGTACATCGGGACATCCCAGATGGTAAAACAGGGTACTCCTATAATACACCGGGACACCCCAGATGCTAAACAGGACAAGTTCCTATGGCACACTGGGCAATTACCTTTAAAACAGGTCAAGAAGACCAGGTGTTCTACCGGTTACGGTCCTAAACCATTTACTAAATCAGGGGCTTAGGTCGGCTAAAAATCGGGCGGATACAAGTAATCACAAACAAGCAGAGTGCAAGCAGTTAATGGAAGGAAAATTAACCTCTTCATTAATATAAAAAAATTGTACAAAGCCTGGGGGCAGTTGTAGTAGCCTCCCCAAAAAAAAAAAAAAAAAACTACAACAAAAAGAAACAAGAATCAAAGAGAGAGGAGGCTAGGAGTCGTCTACATCAACGACGTCCACACTCTCCTTAGCCTCCCCCCTAGCCTGACCCTCCGACGTGACATCTCCCTCCTGGCCAGCCGGGGCAACAACACCTTCCATCGCGGCAGCGGTCCCCTGGGCAGTGGCAGCAGCATCTCCGGTGGCCTCGAGAACCATGTCCTAGTAGTCAGAATCCACCCCCAGGTAAGGAGTGGTGTCCAACTCCGGGTGGTCCCGGGCCAACCTCCTCTTCAAGTCTTCATACCCGAGGAAGAAACCATCATCAAAAGTCTCCCCCGGGCTACCAGCGACCGCTGCCGTCTCCAAGAGTGCCCTCTCTCGAGCCTCCGCCGCCGCACGGCCAGCCCGCTCGATCTCCAACTCTGCCAGAGCCACCTCCAACTCCTCCTGGGTAGCCCCGAGGTTCAGAGCTAGACCCTTGACCCTATTTTTCTCTACGATCAAGGCCCTTTCTTTGGTCTCCAGGGAAACCTCTATCTTAGCCAGGGCGGTTTTGGCGGCGGTGGCCCTCCCGGCAAGGGCAGGCATGAAAGACTCAGCTCTGGCAGCCTTGTAGCCGACCTGCAATAAATCAAAAGGGAACCAGTCGGTCACTATTGTTAGCAGAAAAAAGAAAAAGCGCACAGAGATCAAAAGACGCAGCAAAATTACTTACTAGATGGGAGATACTGTAAAGCCACCCCTGGAAAACCTGAGGAGACATGCCGACACACTTCTCCACTTGACTAGGGAGCAGGTATGGCCTGACCCTATTCCGGGTCTCCCTAGACTCCTCCAGGGGCGTCCCAGCGGGAATCTCAACTCAGGGGGTAGATGTTTCCCCCATTACCACCACCCGGGGAGCTGCTGCCTCCTCGGGAACCTCAGTGGGCGCTGGGATGCGCCTGAGCCGCCTGAGCGGGAGCTCGCTGTCAGAAGCCTCAACAATCAACCTCTTCCCTACTTCCGCCATTCGCTCAACAGTGGCAGCTTGCAGAGCCCTCAACCGTTCGGGGTCTCTCCTGGGGGCCATCTCTGCAGAAGGAAAACAACCATGGGGTCAGTAACCGTGATAACAAGGTAGCAAAGGACAACCAAAATTAAAATAGAACATGAAGCCTTTACCCGGAATAATGGTGGGGAAGATTGGCGCTTCTGCGGGACGATCGGGTCAGCGGTCACCCCTTTGGTCTCCCGACCGGGTCAGCACGTCCCAGACGTTCACGGGCCACTCAACCAAGCCTCTGATCCTCTCCTCGCAATCCTCCAGAACACTCAGGAGATTGATAGACCCCGCTGCAAAACAAACCATAATGATCAGTTCGAAGCAATAACATAAAGCCTGGAAGGAAGCTAGAGAAGACACAGGACGGGCTTACCCCTCAACTCTCCTACCCAAGAGATCCTTAGTTGACCCCCAGGGGCTCGTTCGCAAAGCCCAGGGGTGGACACTTGGAAAAACTTGTTCTTCCACCCCTTGTTGTTGCTCAGGTAGTTGACAATAATCTTCTTTCCCTGTCGAGCCCCTAGGGAAAAGAACCCGGCCTCCTCGTGCACTGGGAACGGCCGGTGGATCTAGAAGAACTCTTGAAGGGTGAGTTCGTACCCGAAGATTTGGGGCCACAGGGAGATGGACCCCATCAGATACCTCCACCCGTTCAGAGCTAACTGCCCAAGAGCTATCCCCAGGTAGATCAAAATATCCCAGGCAACCGGATAGAGGGGGATGCAAAGACCAGCCATGAAGGCGTCATCGTATAAAGTAACAAAACCCCGATGGTAAATATGAGCCCCGCCGGGGTGAACGAACAAAGAATTATTGACAGGGATAGCATACTTATCCCTGATCCGATCAAGGCCCCCGACACATAGGGCCGTGGGGATAAACTCGCAGCCGAATGCTACCTCAGGGTCAGACTCCCTAGGCGCCTCATCGCTAGAACCTCGTGACACAGAGGTAACTGGGGCCTCCCGGTCAGGCTCGTTACTGAACACTCGGGCAGGGATCCGGCCCATACTTTGGTGGTCTGAAGGGGAAGCTGAAGGTAGGTCAAGGCTGGCATCGGGCATTCCCGACCGGGATATTTTGCTCTCTGACCATGAAGCGGAGTTGAAGTCGGAATGTTCCATTTCTGGTATTCCAGTGGAAGAGTGAGGAAGAAGGACACGACCTGAGTATGGATCAGAGACACCGAGTCTGACATACAAGGGGGGCAAGGTCATTAACCTAAAGGGAAAAGAATAGAGGGTCCTTAACACCAGGTGACACTCTCTTAAGACTACCCCGGGAACACTCGCTCGCTCTAACTGACCTAAGGTCCCTCCTGCTTGGAAGAAAGATTAGAACCTGAGAAAGAAAAAGTCCCACTCTTGTTCTAACTTAAGTGGGTTCGCTCTCTCGAGTCTTGCTCAGAAAAGAGGAAAGAAGGGGACAGAGAGGGAAGAAAATGATGAACTGAAGCTGAGGGAAAAAGATTTACAAAGTTTAGCGCAGAAAGGGGGCTCAGGAACCTTGCTCGGGATTGTTCTTGCTCTCAAGTCGCTCAGTAGTCTATATCTCTGCAGTAAAGGGTTGAAGAAATGGACAAGTATCCTTTATATAAGAACCATGGATGGCCCAGATCAAAATAGATCCAACGGCTCGTATGTTTTCCCGCCCGAAGTGGCTGACAGCTGTCACCTCGGGCACGTGAAGCGTCGCCTTAAAAGGCGCATGCATTAAATGCGTGATGGGACGGTTCGGTTACCATGTAAATGGTTTGGTTACTCCCAGGCCGGCACCATTGGATCCTGACCAGGCCGGCACCATTGGATCCTGACCAGGCCAGTGACCAGCTGACATGTGGCATAGGTGGGACCCGGGCCTGTGGGGTCACCGCTCGGTCCGTTCTCTACCTGATCATTCTGGCCAGTCCTACTCCGGGTAAAGTCCCGGCCTACTACCGAACGGTTCCTCGGAAGCAGTCTTAATATTCAAACTTCATCTGATGGGACATCACATCAACTTCGAAAATGGGGGGCAGCTGATACGTCCAGAAATATTCTGCTGAAGCCAAATTGCCACATCAGCAGTGAAGGACCCGGACTATCCAGAATGGGTGCTTGGGGCCTACGCTCCCGAGGTCATCAATCGCTATCGCTCGGGATTCTCACATAGCCCGAGCATGAGGCGCAGCCTAGACCGAACCTTTCAAGCAGTTTCCTTATCTGGCCAAAACTCTATTAAGGAAGAGCTCGTAGATTCCTAAACCACTTAGGAAACTCTCCCTAAATCATGTAAATCAATTGTAATCAGATTAGGCTTCCTAATCTGATTCGCTTACCATGTATGGGTGGACTCTTGCGCCTATAAAAGAGCCCACCTACCCTGTCTACGGGGATCCGAATAACTCTTTAGCTAACAAGCATAGAACAGAGAATTCACCATTGTACACATATACTCGACCGATATTACTGGTAGTGCTGCCCCTCTTTGTTGGCTCCTAGGCCCGTCGGTGATCTGCTAGTGAACACGCACAGACCCAACCGTGGACGTAGGTCACCTTGTTAACGGGGCTGAACCATATACAATTTGCTCGTGTCTTTTCCCTCTCTTTTAAATTCTTCTTACCAATTTTCGGCATCATCAGTGAGCATCGTCATCATCTCAAGTAATCCCTTTCTGGGTATACAAAACTTCCTAGCACGTAACCCTAATCAAGAATTGATTTCCCTAAGGTTGAAAGGTTCTACAGAAACTATTATGCAAAGGCTGGGTTTTGGTCAAATAAGGGACCCTTGACACACATCTGATAGGGTGCTTCATATACCGAATCATGGTACGAGATCAAGGGTGATCACACAGTCCCATGAAAACTTGACCCACTGGGTTGCCCCGAGCCTCCAACGTCATAGTTCCGTTCAATCGACTCGTTGGACATGCAAATGAAATGCAACGACATACAAAAATTAATTAATTCAATTAAAAGGATGTTTTCAAGTCTAATCCTCGAGTGAACCCAAATTTAGAAATTCCTGGTCTACGAAACTAGAGATTCTGGGTTCGATCCCCAACACAGTCGCCAGATTGTGGATATCGCAATTTTTTCTACCCACAACTTTTTGAAATCTTTTCTAAATTTCAAATTCAAAAACAAATAAGCCGCCACTTAATTTTTAAAAGGAAAATTAAGAAACCATTTTTAATGCAAACTGATCTTTTTAGAAACCAGAGATTAACTAGGTCCGGGGCTTATGGAATGAGAGAGGAAGGAGCCCGTCGGACTAAAACACCCTATCTCATCCTATCTTGCGATAGGCCTCTACTTAAAATCCTTTTAATCGAATTATTAATTTAAATGTGCCCTCAACTAGTACATATGTATAAATATACATTAAAAAAGCATGTCTAAAGGGTGTAAGATTGCAAGTGATAAAATATCATTCAAAAGCCACGTAATTCAAGTAGCAAGCAAAATGATATACAAATAGGGAACTAGAGAACTTACCTGGGATCCGGCCGCGAATATTTAAACGTGCAAATGCATGAAAATAGATAAAACCTAGGAAAAGAGTCTCTAATCCATATATACAGGTAAAGCAAGTCCTAGTTCAAAGGTGTCGCATTTGAAGTCGAAAATCAATTAAAATCAAAGAATACAATAAACTAAGCGTTGAGAAATCGTACCTCAATAGCGCTACAAAATAGAGGTTAGTGCACATAATATACAAGATATAAAGTTGGATCTTAAATAACAATCCTAGACTTCTAACTTAAATCTATCAAGTGTAATTAAATCTAAAGCGAACAAGTCCTAATTAAAAACATCAAGCCACATGGATGAATGTATACATTAACAAGAGTAAATTATGAAATATTCATTGATTTGGATCACTTAAACTTTGAATTCAAGTTTAATTGATCATTATTAAAGCATGATTTGAGCCCTAGGTCATAGAAAAGTCATTTGGACCATTATTTACAAAGTTGGTCAAATCTGTCATAAAATTCTGAAAATTACAGAGAGCAGACCAGAAAGTACAAGAAATAAAAAGCATGTTTCCCATGGTTTGATGTCGGTGAATTTGGACACAAGATGCCTCTGTGTGTCTAGTTTCCATCCCAAAAAGAAAATCAAAGTTTCAACGGTTAGATCTCTGGAAAATGGACAAAAACCAGACATCACTCAGAGATTTACAAATCTCTGTCCAGAGATTTTGTACGATTTTTTAAAAATAGTAAACAAATCAGAAATTCTTTGGTGTTTTTAGGGTAGCTTCCTAACACATTAAAATACTTATAAAAATTTATTTTGGATCAAGAAAGCTTGATTAAGGTTCTGATTTGCTTATTTCAAAAGAGTGTTACTGTTCTGAAACTCTGGACAGATTGTAGTGACTTCACAAAACTCTTGACCAAACCACTTAAAACATGAAATCTCCTTAAAACAAAAATTGCAGTGGTAGAACTTTGAGTTATAGACACTTTCCCGTTGGTTTCACTTAATTCCAATAGTTAGATTATCAACTAAAAATCCTTGATCAAAACTGGCTTATGAACTCACTGCTCCAACATTAGATTTATCATCCTTTTTGTTACATCTACCAACTAAGCCATGGACATTGGCTTATCCTAAACCTAACTCTCCTTTCCCTTTGGGGTCATTATAGATCAAAACATGACTAATACTCATGAGTCTCAAAGGAATATAGAAGGATTCCATGAAACATCAAGCTAGAGGACCCAAGTCATAATTATAGACTTGGATCCATCTATTTGCTTATAAAATGAAGTGATGATCAAACTTTGAATCTCATGTATCCATGTGAAGCATAAGCTTACATGAGATTCAAAATATCACTCAAGAGCTTTCAAGAGAGATATTGAAGATCTCTAAGAATCTCAAAAGAAAAGTATAAACAAAAAGAAGAAATGAAATAAAGAAGACTAAGAGAGCAAATGCTCTAAATCCATCAAAGAATCTTTTGGTAAAACTTGTTTACTTCAAATTCATAGATGCTTTCAAACCAAGCTAAGAAGAAACAAAAGAGAATGAAAACTTAAACAAGATTAGAGGATCCAAAACATGGTAAGGGTTTGGATTCATCTACTTGTTTCTAATAAAATGACGATCAACTTTAAATCTCATGTGAAGCATAAGCTTACATGGGGCTAAAAGATCAAACTCATGAGATTCAAGTGAGATATGGAAGATCCCCAAGAATCTCAAGAGAAAAATATAAACAAGAAAAATAAAAGAAGAATAAAAAAAAACTAGGAAGCAAAGACTTCCAAGTTTACTAATAAAACTCTAAAACTTAATCAAGAAAAACTAAGTGACTTGAAGATTAGAGGCTCAAAAGAAAGAAATCACAACTAAGATTAGAGGGTCACCTCCAAGACTATCCTCAAGCTTCTATATTTTAAAGATCTTCCAAGTTCTTCTTCAAGCTCTCAAAAACTCTCTTTTTCCAAAATTCTTTTATTTTTCTCTCTTTAAAATTCCCCTCTCCTAAAAATGTGTAGTAGTTCTCCCAAAAAAAATATCCCTTGTAATGGAGTATTCACCCTCTATTTATAGGCAAAATTTTTGAAGGGTATTTCAGTATTTTTAAGCCAAAAACCCTAACTTCAGATGCACTTTTGAAGGTACAAAACGTGCTGTATAACAGCTGGCTGCTACAAAATATGACACTCAACGGAGATGGAAGCAACACTCAGTAAATGCCGTGATGGCATTCACTGAATGCCGGCGCGGCATTCACTGACTGCCGGAACGGTATTCATTGAATGCCGCAGACAACTCCAGGGACTGCCGTCTTTTCTGGAAATCCATTTTTTTATGGAACTTGATGTAAAAATGCGGCATTCTAATAATGCCGTCCGACAGTCTAGTGACTGCCGCAGCAGTAGCCCGGGACTACCGTGAATGGGTTTAAGTGACGTTCTGCCTCTCTTTTTTTGTTTCCTCTCTTTTTACTTTTTATTTAGGTTGGAGAGTCTTTTGAAGAGCTTGAATCGTCCTTGGAAGTCCTAAATAAGTTCGGACATTGTCATCATCAAATATGAAGGTAACACTCCCCTTAATTCGACGTTTGGTCAAAATTTGAGTGTCTACACATGCATGTGTTCATCATCCAACACACACGATGATCTCTTAACTTGGAGCCCAAATAAAATTTGTGCACAGTAGTGTGCGTGTGTGTAATGCCTGTAATTTCTCTACGTGCAATAATACGAGTTTTATGAATTTCTATATCTGGTCTATTATTATATTATTATTTTATTTGTGTGACTGTGTCAATGTAATGTAATTACTAATTAGACTATAATCACTGCACCGACTCGACCATAATTAGAATTAACTTAGTCCTGTAACCGGACCCGGACATTAGAAACAACACCCGTTTGTACGTAAATTAAGACCGACACGTATATCGAGGAACTTATGCACATAAACTGAGGAAGTGACACACAATCCAAGGTGGGCCCCACATGGTCGGCCACATGGCAGCCCATGCACCACATGGCACTACCTCCCTTGCCACTTGTCCACCTCTAGGACACTTGTCCATGCATGTACACTCTAGCACATGCATGGTGACACATATCCCACCACCATCTCTATATAAACATGCCTATACTCATGCATTACACTCTTGGCCATTTACAATCTGCATATAGAGTTAGAGAGAGCTAGGAGATGAACTCCATGGAGAGATAAGAGATACATGGAGATGGAGAAGAAGAACTAGGAAGAAGTCTCCACCATTGAAGTTGTGTTCAAACTTCCTAAGCTCAAATCCAAAGCCCAAGCTCAATTTCAAGTTTAAGTGAGTATTCTAACTCACTTTAGAACCTATATAGTATGTAGTAATGTTTAGCAAGAGTTTGATGTTGTACTTTGAGGTTCTATGCAACATGCAAGTCAAATTTTCAAATCTGGGAAGCTGAAACTTCTAGCAGAATGTTGTTTAGTAAAACGAACGTTTTGAGCAGTTCAAAAATGGGAATGAGGCTAGGTTTTTTTGAGGATAAATCTAACTCATTTATCTACAAATAACTCTTCTATAGCTCAGTCTGAAAATCACTTCTTCATAGGTGAAATGTACATGCAACGAAGTACTTTAAATCTGAGAAACAGAAACCTCCAGCAGAATGTAGTTTAGTAAAATGAGTGTTTCAAGCAGCTCCGAAATCTGAATTAAGCTAGGTTTTTTTGTGGAGAAAGCTAACTCATTTATCTACAAATAACTCTTCTATATCCTGGTCTAGAAATGACTCCATGATAGGTTAAATTCACATTCAACGCAGTATTATAAATCTGGGACAGAGCAGTCCGAAAATATAGAAATGTCTAAGTAAAATAAATATTTTGAGTAGATCAAAAATGCAATTGAAGCTAGATTTTTTTGTACATGAAGCTAATCCAATTATCTACAATTTTCTAGTTTTGAGTTTGATCTACAAATCAATTTATCATGCCCAAATAAATCATATCAATTCAGTCGACATAGTAAAATTAATTCCTGGCAGATTGTATAACTACTTGTATGATGTGTTTATTAATGATGCTTGCTTTCCGGTACCTATGTGGTTATGGATATCTTGTGCTATGGTAGTGCTATCGTATATATGAGTATGTTAAGGGTTTCATCTATATGGTTATTGATATCAAATCCATGTTATAGATCCACGAGCTACACGCTAGGTTTCTGTTGTTATGAATATAGTGTGATGACCATAGAGATTTCATACCCAAGCTATAAGTATGTTGTACGGCACGATTATTGCGCTGATAGTGATTGGATATGTTTCAAATGTAAGTATATTACGACATAAAATAGGATGACGGATGTATAAACGTAACTTCGAAAGTATATTCAGAAGTCCTTTAATGAACTAAATTCTGAAATGAGTGACGAATGCGAGGTCGGGAAAATGTAAGGGTCGGTTGTGCTATGTTAGAAGCATATTATGATAAGGATAATTGTCGGATATGTAATCTGGGCAACGGAGATCAGGATAGTAAGAAAAAGGGATGTGCTGTTGAGTTGTGATGCGATGATTGTTTGAGTAAAGACTCCTTTCGGTTCTTCGTGACGAAATGGATGTTCTTGTACTCCGTAACGCTTTCGGTTCTTCGTGACGAAGCGGTGATTGTTTGAGTAAAGACTCCTTTCGGTTCTTCGTGACGAAGCGGTGATTCTTTGAGTAAAGACTCCTTTCGGTTCTTCGTGACGAAATGGATGTTCTTGTACTCTGTAACGCTTTCGGTTCTGCGTGACGAAGCGGTGATTCTTTGAGTAAAGACTCCTTTCGGTTCTTCGTGACGAAATGGATGTTCTTGTACTCCGTAACGCTTTCGGTTCTTCGTGACGAAGCGGTGATTCTTTGAGTAAAGACTCCTTTCGGTTCTTCGTGACGTAATGGATGTTCTTGTACTCCGTAACGCTTTTGGTTATTCGTGACGAAGCGGTAATTCTTTGAGTAAAGACTCCTTTCGGTTCTTCATGATGAAATGGATGTTCTTGTACTCCGTAACGCTTTCGGTTCTTCGTGACGAAGCGGTGATTTTTGAGTGAAGACTCCTTTCGGTTCTTCGTGACGAAATGGATGTTCTTGCACTCCTTAACACTTCGGTTCTTCGTGACGAAGTGGTTGATGAAAGATGTTTTGGTTGATGAAAGATGTTTTGGTCGATGAAAGATGTTTTGGTTGATGAAAGACGAAGTGGTTGATGAAAGATGTTTTGGTTGATGAAAGATGAAGTGGTTGATGAAAGATGGTCTGGTTAGCAAGGGACACTTTGGGTTTGTAAATAATGTCAGATGTTAGAAATGAATGGTAGTGGCATTAAGAATGTCTAGACGGGTCTCCTGAATTGTTTGTATTCCTATTGAATATGTAGTCGGGTACGCTACTAGTTATAATTCGACGGTGAGAACGTAAAGATCCTAAAAGACATGTTGAAAGGTAGTAAATGTATTCCTACTGTGTTTTACTATATACGTTCCATTTGATTTAGTTTACTCACTCAGCTTTCACAAGCTGACGACGTTCATGTCGCTGGACATTCCCATGTCCAGCTTATCCAGGTAACGAGTACACGGGTTATGATGCTACGCAAGCGGAGAACGTGGAGGAAGAGCACACCGAAGATGGCTATGGTTATGCTAGTTAGAGAGAAGACTAGCAGTTATCCCCTGTGAATGTTTTTGATTATAACCAAAAGACTTAGCATATATTTTGTTATAGCTTTTGTAAGGCCCTAGAGCCATAAGACTCTGATGTATCTACCCTGATGTAATAGTTAACTAGTACTGTGGCCTTTCTTTGTAATATATCAATGTGAGCAGATGATGGTTTTATCCTTTTATTATATCGTTTAAATATTATTATTTGGTCATGGACAATTCGGTACTGCAACCAGTCACGTGCCTCAGGGTCCAAGATGAAAATTTTAAATTTTTCCATATTTTGGCTACCGGGGCGTGACAGTGTGTTTTATGCAGTGTATGTGTGTGAGTGTGTATTGTGTGTGTCAGTGCTTGAAGCCTCTTGGAGGCTAATCAATGCAAGTTATTTATACACCTTCACACTCTCAGTTTCTCTCATATCTCAAACAACTCTCTGAACTCTCTCTACTGCCTCTCTATTTTCAATCTCTCTTTCACACAAATCTACATACACACATATATAATTACATATGTGCACACACTCATATATATTGATACTCAAGGCAATTCAATTCAAGATTGGATTACCTCTCTGTAAATCAAATTGGGTAAGTTTCCAATTATAGTATATTGATTTATGTTCTTATTCGTATTTCATATATATATCGTTAAGGGTCCAAAAATAGCGACCAGAAAAACTATAATGGAAACTTGATTTCTTTATATCAAATGAAAGGTCTCGATCCCACGAGGCTCTGTTTCAAATTTTAGAAGCTAACTCATAACGCTTGCGACGAATGAGCGAATTAAAGTTTTGTCAACATTCAGTTTTTTGATAAAATTGAGAGCTACGTTTGATTTCAATAAAAACCAATTTCGTATTTAGAATGTACGCAAAAAATGGAGAGTTTCATGAATTGGAAAGTACAGTTTGATTAAGTTTGAAAAATGAGTATTGTAACAGAGCAACGAAGAAGACAACAATGGCAGTATGGTTCGCGGCTCGCACGCGCGACTCACGCGAGCGAGGGTATACGCGCGTGACCAGGCTATTATTTGAAATTGTTTTAAAATGTCCACGTGGCTTTTTTGAGCTTAAACTGTGCGAGTGACTTGAGGCAATTTGGTGAAAACTTCTAATTTTCTTGTACTTTAGTCAGAATTCAGCTACGGTACCTTGTACCCTAAGCTTTAAGATTTGTACCTTACTTTAATAGTAGTTGTACTTGTGCTTAGAAGTATTGTACCTCACTAATATGCTTATATCACTATACATGATAGATTATAACAGATTAGGCTTTTCGGGATTCTATTCTATGTGATTAAGTCTATCCTCGGTGAACGGTAGTTCTATACACCCCTCAATAAAGTTGTATAACGTGTACTTGCATGCTTAAACGAATTGATATGTTTTATGTGTTTACTTGTGTGATTTCAACATGTCTATTGTGTTTCTTTAAATCGACAACATGTGTTGATATGTGATTTATAAAATGTTGAATATGTCTTGATGCATAGATCTCGTATATGTCATAACATTTCATAAGCATAAGTATGAACACAAAAATTATTTTGGGATGAAAGACCTTAGAGGCTTTCGATTTTTCAAAAGGGAAGACCTTAGAGGCTTCCAGGCTTTTAAAAGGGAAGACCTTAGAGGCTTCCCTACATAAGACAGAAATCCCAGATTTGTGGGTAGGCATGTGAGATTGGTACCACTAGGAACTCGAATTGTGGGATGTGCTGCAAGAAACCCCCATAACATTAAAGTCCCGCATGTTGAAGGCTAGGCCTCTGTGGATGGGAAGCCGATGGTCCAGATAATTATATTGACAATCGAGGGTGAGTGTTTGAAAAGGCATGAAAATGATTTTCATGCATGACATTGGCATTCATTGTACTCACACATGTTATATAATGGATGTTATTGTGTGGTTATATGACTATACAAGTCTCCATGGCTTATGAACTATAAACCCTTTTTTTTTCAGGTGATATAGATAAGGACAAGACCCCCTAGATTTGATGAGCGTCTGTTTTGTTTGAAGGCCCTGTTTATGGGATTTTTAATTTAAATGATGTAATAAATTCAAAGGACATGTTATGTTTTATTGGACGAATGTTAGTCCACCCGCTTTTAAATAGAATGATAGTTTAACTCTAATTTTCCGCTGCGTATATTGAAAGCGTTTTATTTCAAGAAAGAATATTTTAAATGAAAAACAGATTCTGTTTTATAAATGTTTTCCAAATAAGAAACGTATACTACATGTAACCCTCGGAGTCTAGGACTCGGGGAGTTATCGATTGGTGTTAAAGACTACTGTTATGGTTTATTGTTGTTCTTCTGCCGGATGACACCCCGTCGCTGGGACTCGTGGCGGGTGGGGCTTCACAATCTCACATTTTTGAAAGAATTCTATCAGAGAAATTTAACTAATAGCATAATGCGATAAATTAAACTTTTCACTCAAAAAGAAAAGGAACCATGCCTTGAAGATTGGGAACGATTTAAGGATCTTCCACTAACTTGTCCACATCATGGATTTAAAAAATGGCGTCTAATTAGTGTCTTTTATGAAGGACTAGATCTAGAGTCCAAGGAACTAATTGAAGCCATGTGTCAAGGGGATTTTTGTTAAAAGTAATGACGAAGTTGAATCATACATTGATTGACTGGACGATAATACTTTCCAGTGGCAAAAAGAAAAAATTACTAGGATAGAAAAGGCTAAAAGTTCACAGCAAGTACAATGAAAAGATGAATTAGTAATAAAAATTTAAGAATTAACTCGTAAGCTAAAAGCTTTTAAATTAGAGAAATATAATCCTCCTCTATTTAAGAAGAAACTAGAACTTTACAGTACGTTTCATATGATGGGATACTCTACAGAAAAATGTCTTAATGCTCATGTTTATCAAAGATTTACCCCTGCATAAAAAGTTCTATTATATAACTCAAGACTACATCTTTCTAGAGGAAAAATGAAATCTTGATGGACTAGTCCTTACATAGTCAAAAATGTTTATCCTTATGGAACTATAGAGATTGAGGACCCTAAAAATGGACATACATTTAAAGTTAATGGGCGTAGATTAAAACCGCTCTTAGAAGGTTTTGAAGCTGAATTGGAGTCCATTCCTTTGGAGGACCCCAACTATAATGCCCCTTTAATTTCTTAAATCATGATCAGAATTGTACATAGTAGGAATTCTATTTTAATTTTAATTTTCTTTCTTTTTTTACTATTTAATATTTTACAGGAATTATTTCTCAACATTTTATTCGATTCTACAGGTAACACCAAGACATAGACCCATTCTAATGTGGTAAATCCACTATAGAAGGTGCAAACTCAGGATCAGACCAACCTAGCTCGTCTAATATAAATAACAATGATCTATCAGAGAACAGAACTCTGTCGGTTGATGATACACACCCAAGATTTGAATATTTAGAATTTGACGATGATGAGATGTTTTATGCTATGTCCATTAATAGTTAATGAATGATTACATCGAAGGAAATTACCCACCTTTAGAAGATCCTAATTAACCAAGATCCACACTGGGGGAGTGCGCCAAGGTATGATGAATCAGAGGACTGGCAAAACATTAGTATGAATTACGATGAATGGAAACAAGCTCAATATGAGGTGTTCCAAGAATTATATAACAAATCTATAGTAAACGAATGGGAGCGATACCTGACATCCTTAGAACAATTCCTCATTTATGACGAAAATGACACTATTTTTGGATGGGGGAGTTCATTAACTTGAGTTATTGACGGAGAACTATTAAGGTACGGCTTCCAAAGGAATTGGTTTTTTCACCTACTTGAATAGGGAGACTCTCTAGTCCCAATCTTTATTGAACAATTCATTCCTCAAAGAATCATTGTCGGATATAATGTATTCATGAACTTAACACTGTATGATGATCCCGACGTATATGACTATGACACCTATTTGATGTTTCAAGTCTACACCCCTAGACCTTTCGCTTTTCGTGGGTATTAACCTCAGGCGACATCTAGATATGTTAAGAAATTCCTGTTTTTATTATGATTGTTATTGTACATTTCTTTTTGTTATATATGTATATTTAAACAAAATTTCATCACTGTGTTTACGTGTCAGAACCACTTGCACTTATTATTCCTACAAAAGATTATGAGTTTTGATTTTTTTTTTTATCAAGTCTTACAAATCTCAAATAATGCTATCTAATAAATATACTAAATTGTATGTTTGAACTATCCCATTATAGTACAAAATAAAAAGGCACACCAGAAGTATTGCTGGTTTAAAAACAATGCTGCTTAAACTGCCAAATAGCAAAATTTGAACACACGATCGATCCTTTTAAACTGTACTTCAAAAGATCGATTGTATAGTGATTCTTGGTAACTTTATCTCAGCACAGTGATTATACATTTATTTTATATTACATATATGAGTTAATTTTGTCATTGTTATTTCATCTTTTCTTTGTTTGTTCTTTTTATTATAGGTGTTATCTTTAACTTCTCCTTACTTTTTCTCATCTCACTGATTGAGGACAATGTCAGACTCAGTTGAGGGAGACAGTTTTACAATTAACACCTGTTTGTTTGTTTTATCTTTATTTGTTAAATTATTTTAAAAAAATTTAAAATATAAAAAAAAAAAGATGATAAACATTTTTTTAGGGAGAGCTACACTGAAAAAGAGAAAATTGCTATATATAGGGCTTTAAACCCTAAGAACTTTCCCCATCTCCCTCTTCTTCCTTTCTTTTTCTTCTTCCTCTCACGGCAACTCTCTGTCTTCTCGATCTCCCCCGATCTCTCATTTCTTCCATTTTCTTTGATTTCTTTGATCCAAAATCAAGATCCACTCTATCGATCACTAAAGGTAAGATCTATAATCTAGAGAAAAGCTTGATTTTGATTTTATTTTTCTTATTCCGATTTTGCTTAAGTTTTTGTTTTTTTATTTTTGTTTTTTCTCTTTTCCATTGTATATATATATATATATAAAATGAAATCCATAAGTTGTAGGTACTCGCTAAAGAAGCTTGAAAATACCACTCAATCCACGGCCCTACCAAATTCTCAGATCTCTGTGTAGCAGGTGATATTTTTTCATTTCAGCTTTAAACTACAAATAGACGACGTGCTACTTACCAGTCTTATGTATTTTGAACTTTATCTTGTTATTTTCCTAATTTTTGTTATTGTAATGCTGCGTTGCCCTTAAAAAAAAGAAAGAAAAAAGAGAGAGAGAAAAATGTAGCTTTTCTTTTCTAGTTTTTTTTTTTTCATTTTGAAAAAAAAAGTAGTTCTCATAATTTGAAAAAAAAAATTAGTTTTTTTAGTTTCTGAAAAAAAAATATTAATATTTATATTTCTTAATATAAACATAGTTTTTAAATAATTTTCCCACCCACCTCCTCTAAGCTTTAATTAGATCTTGGTTGATAGTTGGAAAGAGTGGAGGGTAGAGTCTAGCCTCTCTTGTTGGATGAGAGTATAAAAAATGGATCCAATAGTCGATGAACAGACGTTAATTGGTCGCTCACTTGTTTTTGAGCAGAAGAAAGCCTTTGCTGGCACTAGCCTTTATGCCATCAAAAGGAAAGCTAAAAGGCTAGGATGGTGCTTGAATTGTTATAGAGAAAAATATCCTGGTTTAATTTCTCATAATGACACTTCTTTTAGAGTTTACTACTGTTACAAAAGACAATTCAAATTGAAACAAAAGAAAATTTTGGTTGAGAAAGAGGATTGGATCCTTTGATACCCAAATGGACTTTGGTTTCCCATCTTTCATTTTATTTTTAAAATTTATTTTCAGTACATTCAGTAATTTTCAATTAGGCCAGACTTTAAAATGATCCTACGTGTACATCTGACTTTCATTAGTTGGTTCGATAGGAATAATTTGCACGGACCCAACATCACCAGATATTGCCTAGTGTGGTGATTGACCCTGGAGGTAGCAAAAAACTAGGTAAAGCCAGAGTTATCTCCTAGCCTCTTACTGGCATTTTAGCTTGCTAGTGGTTCTAGACCCATCTCTTTTACTAGAGGTGGATGGGCGATCGTGACAACTTGGACACTCTGGATTGCATAGCCTCTTTTGAATAGGTGCAGATGATACTAGTCGCACCATATATGTATCCAACCTAGTGGATGCGCTTAGAATTTTTTTAGAAGTTTTCCTTTTACTTCTATATAGGATAAAATTTGACACGGTCATGTTATTTTGGGTATGTTAATAGCATACAACACATTGTCACATGTTTAACTACTTTCAAATGCTAAAAACTCTTTAAACTTTAAATATTGCAATAGTGTGAGAATATTTACTAAATCCAAATGGATGAGTAAACATAAACTATGTAGTTTAAAGATAAGTAGTGAAAACTAATTAACCCATGTGAGCTTTTGTGTCAATCTTCCTTTACGAGGATTACTGTTCTTTTACGTTTCATTCTTTTAGTCATATCACTAGTTGAAAGTCTCATTATTATTTTTGACTGATCATTAGAAGAGAACGTTCAGGATTTACTAAATTTAGAATTTCTAAATTGCTTGAATGAACAAAGTCAATCAATTTTGAAAATAATTTAGGCCATCTTTTCATTCAAATGCACCTTCCTTCACCTTATATTGCCTTATTCTCAGTTCTCTCCAAATCATGCCTAACTCCACCTGGGAGTACAAATCTCACTTCTATATTCAGGTATATGATTCGACTGTAATGATATTGCAAGAAAAAAAAAAGAAGTTGTAAAGAAAGAAAGGAGTGGTAAAAAAAAATTAAAAACTAAAATGAGAAACTGACAAAAGACGATACAAATGATAAAAAGGAGAAGAATAAGAGATTAGAATGAATTGCGTAAACACTCCAATCACATGCTTAGAACAAATACACTCCAAATCTCCTAACCATCCTGATGTCTACCCAATACTAGTCAAAGTCCTAATGATTTGAAAGAAATTGATCTTTAAATTTAAGTGATAAAGATGTTCTCCACGGTAGACCGCTCTTCTAGTGCAAAGTATCCTTTCATGAGACTTATTATACTCCAAATGCCTATATATTGATTCATCAAAATGGAAACAACTTCTCTGTCTTTGCTTTCCTACCATGTAAGATGTTCTCTACACCGATTTCTAAGAGTTTATCATTAAAGAGTGAAATCCTAGTGAGATTTAAGTTAAAACTATAAGTTTTATGACTGCTGTTAGTTATGTAAACTTTGAAGTTAAAATCAGCTGCTTGACTTTTCAAGCACACACTGTAAGTTTAAAGAGTATAAAAAATGTTGCTATTGACAAACCGTGGGTGTGTGTGTTGCATTACTATTACATACTTGGAAATTTCATTTTATTGCCAAATTTGACCTTATCTATTGTAAAAGAGAAAATTTACCTTTAATTTTTACATTTTGAAATTTCAAATTGAATGTTGTGGGTTTATTCACTGCAAACCTTCACGAGACAACACTAATCCACTAGGGGTAACCTAGGGGTTTAACAGCTTATTGCATATACTAAATGCAATTGTGATTCCTGCGATAGTGAGTTAGGTTTTATTTTCAATAGTTTACTCCTAATTTTAAAAACTTTTAGAATAATTTCTCTTTCACATCATTGCTAGGGACTAGCAATAAGCTAGTTGAGGGGTGTGACAAATAATGAATATTGCATATTCATGTGCTAATATAATAGATATATTGCTTATTTAAATCCCTAAATCCCTCTATTTAAATGCATTTTAGAATTAATGTGATTTAATGATAATGTCACTCAAATGTGTGTAATTATGTGCTTTTACATGTTTTATATGCTTAGGTGAAATTAAAGTTGAAGTAATATAATAAAAGGAAGGAAAGAAGCAGCAACCGCACTGGATCATCTCCCATGTGCCTTTGTAATTTTGTGAGTCAAAATCTTAATAGTAAACTTTCAGTAAAAGAAAAAAAGAAAAAGATAAAGAAAGGAAAAAATAATAAAGCATTTAATGCTTAGATAGTGATGGATATATGTTTATATCTTTATGTAGGAAGAAGTTTTGGGGAACCATTCTTCCTCTCTCATTCTCTCTCTCTCTCTCTCTCTCTCTCTCTCTCTCTCTCTCTCTACAGATAAATTCAAAAGGTGTCAGAACGATTTGAAAAAAATGAACCAAGACTCACTCTCAACTCCAGGGATTACTCTGTTTAAATGATGAACTCAATGACATCATCAGAGCATCTTCATCTTCACCTCCTTCTATAAATACCAACCATTGGAAGAAGAAGCGGAGGGAGCCAAAAACAGAGAGAGCCAAGCCAAAGAGTGACACAAACACAAAGACACAAAAGAGAGAAAACCATAGGAAGAATTCTATAGCCAAAGTTACCATGTAGAAATTTAAGCCTTTCTTTGTTCGATTGTGTTCTAAAAGTTGTAAAAGATTTTTGTTCTGTAATTGATGATTTCAAGTTTGAAAATCTGTAATTAATTTCATCTACTAAATGAAAAATTAGTTGTTAGATTTTAGTGTTATTAATGTTTTTAGTATAGTTGGTAGTTGTAGATGTTCTCTAAAATAGTTTGAAACCCAAAATTTCCAGTTCTTATAACAAAAATTCCATTCACTATACGACACAATTTCCAATTAAGTCTAGACTTGTCTGCTACGTAGTTGTTATAATCACCTATTAAAGCCCCAAGCATACACACCCTATCCATATCTTTGTCCCAAATTAGATTAGGATTTGGTTTGGCATTGTTTGTGTTCTTGGAGTTCATCCACTATGACCCAGCAAGAATTCAAAGTCAAAGGTTTAGTATCTTATTTTTGGTTTAGTAATTCGATTTATTTATGGTTTAGCTTAGTTGTACTAAACTTTGCTATTTTGCAGATTCCAAGAATTCAATCCCAATCATTGTTAAGTGAAGAAAAAGTATATTAATATTAGTTTTCACTCTTACCTTGGTTTTATGACCTTAATCTTAATTAGATGGTAATTGTGTACATCTATTTAATCTTTCATAAAAATTTATTTAGAAGACAGTTTCAATTACAGAAATGGTAGGTTAAAACTTTAATTGAGAATATGTAACAAAAACCTAGAAATCACAGTTTCTGTGCACTAATCTTAAATGGGAAAATTAATCTGGATGGGTTGTTTTTCTATTTCTGGCCAAAAATATCTATAGTTTATGACTATTTAACATATTTATAGACTATAGCTATATTGGACTTCAAAAGATTACGTATTTGAAATAAGAATTTAATTATGTGAATTGTCAAACTTTGCCTTTTGTCATAAAAAACACCTAGCATACAAAATAATTTATTTAATAAAGTTTATATTTCAAATATGTGTGTATATATATATTTCTATCCATTAATGGACAGCCAATCGTGTAGTGGTAGTGTGGTGGGGATTGAGCACCGAATAACCCAAGTCCGCATGGTTGAGTTCAAACCTGGCTACTGCACGATTGTCTCTGTATTTTTCTTTAAACTATACGATGTTGTTTCATATCAAACCTAACACACTTGATATGACTTCAACTGGTATAAGTTTATTTTCAAATAAAGAATTACTCTATTTAAGAATGTCAAGCCCTTACAAAAGCACAAAAGTTGTGTCATCTAGTGTTGATTTACATATTCCTAATCCATTTAAATCATTTCTCCCAAGTTAATTAATATTTCATGTTTTTAGATAACTTAGATAAATATTTGTATTATTTCCATCTTTTGTATAATAAAATCTAAAAAGTTCATTTCATGTGAATCTAGCTTTTCTTTATTTTTCTTCCTTTTCTTACTAGAATCTTAGTTAGTTTATTTTGTACTGTTAAAATTTTTACCGTAAACTACTAAAAAAATAGCTTTAAATTAGTTTTACTCCAAAAAAAATAAGAACGAGTAGTTTAGGAAAAGCCCCAAAAACCATCTTTTTGATTTTGTTTTTAGGGAAAAAATAGTTACTTCCTATCTTAAAAAATCTTTTTATCGTTCCCTGTGTGTTCGACCTGGTACTACCAGAACTTCAGTACTTGTACGATCACCTACACTTGGGTGCTGATAAGAAAACGCGTTAGTAGGACGTCGTCACCGTATTCAGGCAGTTCTGCTCTTGGTACAGAATTTCAAATAACTATTACTCTCCCGAGCACCCCCAGGCCAATAGACAAACCGAGGTAATTAACTGCACAATCCCGTGGTCCATCAAAACCAGACTTGAAAAATCAAAAGGTCTCTGGACAGAAAAGTTTCCGAGCCTCCTATTGGCATGTCGAACTTCGACCCAATTCGCTACAGGTGAGACCCCATTCTCACTCACCTATTGTCATGAGGCAAGAGTACCGACCAAGCTTGAACTACCGACTTACTGAGTGGAACACTACAACAACCAAGGCAATGAAGAGGCCCTATGAACAGAGCTTGTCCTAGTAGAAGAGAAAATGGATAGGGCATATCTTAGAATGGCAAATTACACGCAGAGAGTCTCGTAGTACTACAACAAGAAAGTGAAGCATCGCAGTTTTCAAGTGGGAGACCTGGTCCTGAAAGTAGTGAACCAATCCAGCAAAAACCCGAGCCACGAAAAGCTAGGGCCAAACTGGGAGGAACCCTATAAGGTTATCCAGATTAATCGGCTGAGTACATATTGGTTACAGACAATGAAAGGACAGGACCTACCATAACTTTGTGATGTGGAGCACTTACGGAAGTACTATCAATAAATAGAAATAAGAACTTGTTGGGGAACGTATGTTTTTGTTATTTGAATTGTAATTTCCTGAGTAGCTCTTTTCGATCCCTCAAAGTAGCTTCGATGATCAATAAAATTTTATTCTTGCAAATTGCATTCTATGAATCGTTCTATGGGCAAAAAAAATGGATCTCGGGTTCAACCCCGTGGCACCAAAATAGACCTCAGAACTACCCCCTAGGCATAAAAAAAGACCTCGAGACTACCCCCGAGGTACGAATAAGACCTAGGGTCAACCACTCGAGGCACTAACTCCACTTAGGTCAACAACCCGCAATGGGGGTAAACCCCTAGGTGGCCTACAATAGAGGAGTCAAAAGACCCCATAACTTCAACGTTCTAGGTCGGTTACCTACAGTAATTATCCCCATGACACCTGCCTTACCAAATGTTTGGGGGGGGGGGCAAGAGGGAATAATAGACTATAGGAAATCACACCGAGCATTTACAGGTTTGGAGGTAAATTAAGTATAAATCCTTAGACAACACTGAGCGCCCACAATGCTCAGAGTTCATACCAGGGTGTTGCAAGGCTCATGGTTGGCTAGGTATAAACTCTTAAGTTAACCCTGAGCGGGTATTTATGGGACTTAAGAATTACCTAAATATAATTCCTAAGACAATTCAAAGCTCCTACAATACACTGACTGGGATCTACAGACTTTGAATTTCCTAAGTATCAACATCTTGAGAAATTCCTTGCCTTTACAGGTCCCTGGAAGACCGAGTGCTCCCTACTGGTTAGAGTCTTAAACCTTTTGCTAAGGTAGGGTCATGATGAGGCTAAATAGTTGGTTGAGCATGGGCAATTACAAACAAACACAGGCAATAAAAGTACAAAGTATGAACAATTGCTACTAAAGGTGACCTCAAAGGACCTTTTCATTACAAATTCAAAAAGGAAAAGTACAATGCCTAGGGGATAATTATAGTAGCCACCCCAAAAATATATACATATATATATACAAGTACAAGTACGAACAGGTCGGGAGACTTGTGACTCAACCTTGAGCATCTTCAATAATCACTATGTCATCCTCCGTCTCCCCGACCTCTGTAGCAGGGGCCTCCTCCTCAGCAGCAGCCTCATCAGCAACAAGCAACCCCATATCCCAAAGTCAGACTCCATTCTTGAGAAGGTTGTGAGGTCCTACTCAGGATGGACCAGGGCCACCCTCCTCTTTAGGTCAGTGTACCCTTGGAAGCTGCCTCGAATTACTGCTCCGTCGAATTCTCGGCCTCACCCCGAGTGGTCGTTGCATCCGCTAGGGCCTTCTTCTCCACCTCTACTGCCAACTCTGCCTGGGGGAGTGGCCAGAACTTTGGGCTACTTGCTGTCTTCTCTCTCTCTGCTATCAGGGTGGATCTCTTAGCCACTAGTGCCGACCTCTCTATAGCAAGAGTAGCCTCTGTAGCAGTTGCCTTCTCGGCCAGCCTGGGTAGGTGGGATTCAGCCTTAGCTATTAAACAACGAGCCTGGAAAAGTAGACAGAAGCCAATCAATCATGGAGGAAAACGTAAAGAAGAATGAAGGAGGAAAGAATAAAGTTCTTACGAAGTTCGAGAGGCTGTTCAGCCACCCGATCAAGGCCTGAGGGGCAATCCCCTCGTACCCCTAAACATCACCTAGGAGGAGGGTTAGCCAAATTCTTGCATGGATCATCTTCACAAACTCTACCAAGTGTACCTCAGTTGGAACATCTCCTAAGGGGCTTTCGATTGCTGACACCACCTTAACTCAGAAAAAAATATCCTGGTAGGTTATTCTCGAGGCCCACTCCGGATCTACCTTAACTCTTGGTTAGCAGCAGTGTCCAGCGTCCTCCTCATTTCACCCTCCAGTACGGCAACGACGGCAATAGCGATAACCTCTCTCTCTCTCTCAAGGAAGGAAGTTCTCACATGGGAGTCATCTCAGTAGAACTAAAAAGAGGAGCAAGTGAGAAAAAAAATTTAATAGAAAAAGGTAAAGGGATTATAAAAGGCTTAAGGATCAAAGGTTTACCAGGGATGATGGGTGGGAAGATTGGTGCAGGAAAAATGATCTATGGCTCAAAGGTAATCTTCCAAGCGCCCGTCCGGGCCAATAGGTTGACGATGTTGACAGGCTATCGGGTTAGTGCCCTTATTCAATTTTGACACTCATTTGGGATGCTTGGGAGTTTTATAGATCTAGCTGCAAAATAAACAAGAGTCGGTTAGTATATGGGGAAACGATAAAACATGCTTTGAAACAAGACATAAGACATAAAACCTTACCCCTCAACTTGCCCGCCCAGACGGTCAACAGACGAATTCCTGGAGCTTCCTCACAGAACCTAAGGGTGGATACTTGGAAGAATTTCTTCTTCGACCCCTTATTGTTGCTCAGGCATCTATCCATTATTTTCTTTCCCTACTGAGTGCTCAGGGAAAAGAAACCGACCTCCCAGAATAATGGTAATGGTCGGTAAACCCAAGAAACTCCTGGAGGGTCAGCTTGTACCCAAAGCATTGGGGCCATAGATGAATTGCCCCAATCAGGAACCTCCAGCCATTGGGGGCAAGTTGCCCAGGAGTGATACTGAGATAAATCAGTAAGTCCCGAGCGTGCAAATGAAGATAGAGGCGAAGGCCCGCAATGAATGCGTCCTTATGAAGGATAACGAACCCTGGCTGGTGAAGGTGGGCCCTGCTAGGTGGCACAGCAAGGGATAAGACATCGGGGAAGTCATACTTATTCCTAATACTATCTAAGTCTAACACAAACAAACTACTGAAAGTGCCCTCACAAGAGAAGGCAATCTCAGACCTATCAGAGACATACACTTCACTACCCGACCCTCGTGACTCTTAGACTTTGTGGTACCTCTGACCCTCTTCCTCACTGGACACTCACTGTATACTCGGTCACGAACTCGACCCTCATTATGGTGGTCGTAAGGGGTCAATGAGGAAGGGTTTAGGCTAGCACTCGGGCTCCCGAATTTTGAATACTCTTCTTTTAACCGGGAAAAAGAGTTAAAGTCAGAGTGGCACATTTCTAAGGCCCCTATCATGGGTTACGGAAGTAACTGATGCCCAAGGTAGGGTTGAGAACTCCTAACATAAGGTAAATGGATGGAAGACTAAGGAGCCCAAATGGCAGGATGTATAAAGTCCGAGAGGACACATAACACTCAGAAAGGGAGGCTTGGGACAAACTGACCAGTTAAGTTATTCTTCTAAGGTAAGGAAACTTCCCATCCTAAGAAAAAAAGCAAAACCTAAGAAGAAGTCCCACTCCTCGCGAAACCAACTGGGTTCCTGTTCTCCATACTTGCTTAGGAAAATAAAAAAGAGAGAAGAGGAAGAATAATGCAATGAACAGAAACTAACCAATGTGAAGACTTATAGAGAACGGTGAACAAAAGAAAGCTTGGAACATTGGGTCGGGTACTTTTTCTTTGGAACCGCTTGATATTTTCTCCCTCAAGACAACAGGGGAAATGAAATCGTCAAAGTGTCCCTTATATAGGTAGCACAAATGGCCTAGATGAACCCAAATCCAACGACCTAAAAATTGACGACTAGCCTCCTCGGGAAGCTTAGGTGTTACCCTAAAAAAGGTGCCCGTTAATTATGCGACGCGAAGGATCGGTTTGGTTGTGACGGTATGGTCACCCTTGCACTGGTCTAGTTGGATCCTAACTAGACCAACCCTTTCTTGACATATGGCAAGTCATACCCCGAGCTCCTGGGTTTTCAGACCAGGTTAAGGACCCGAATTACCAAGGCGATTGGTCCAACCTTGAGCAGTAGTCATGATTTGTACAAATTTCCAAGATTTATTTGATGAAGAACCAATTTAGCCTTGGAAATGGTAGGCAGCTGATACGTATAAAAATATTTAACCAATGAGAGCAAAGCTCTGCAACCACATCGGAGAGCAATAGGTTATCGAGGGACGGATCTTGTGGTTTCTGGGGAGAAAAGCCAATATTATCCCGACCGGTACCATAGGTCCTGACCCGTAGGTCGAGAATGCAACCTAGGCACTACTTGTCATGGGTACAGCTCAGCCAGGCCCCAGTACATGATCCAAAACCTTCTAGACAGTTTCCTAGGACAGCCTTGAAGGCTAATGGAGTGTATGGATACTTTTCTAATCCCATTAGGAAACTCGCATGATTTGTGTCAATCAAACCTAATCAGATTACATTGCTTTATCTATGTAGTTTCCATCTATAAGGAGGTCTCTTGCATGTATAAAAGAAGACCCCTCGCCCCCTTAGCAAGGAGAGATCATTTATTTTTCATGCAGTACACACATAGCAACCTTATCAGCTAACCCAGCCGATCTCTGGTAGTTCCAATCTCTTGTTGGTTCACCAAAGGTCGCCGACCACTTTACAATATAGTGAAAGTGCTCAGACATACCCCTTGGACACAGGTCTCTTAGTTAACAGGGCCTAACCACATCCAAATCTACCCTTATTTTATTTCTTACATTATACCCAAAAATAGGTATCATTAAATGGTATCTCACAGGTCTGGTGGACGAGCTCGCGGTGGATCGAGGCAGCTATGTGGGCTATCTGTTAGAGGAGCTCATGGTAGATGAAGGTGGCGGTTGGGTAGAGGAGGTGATGAGATAGTGAGAAAGAGAGTGACCATAGAGATAGAGAGGGAGGTAAATTGGGAAAATGTTTTGGGAAAAAAGGGGGAAAGTTTTGGGATCAGGGCACACATTCTTTTAATCTTTATTTCCCAAATTTTGAATTCTAAATTGGTTCCAAATATTTTTATCAATTAAACCACATATTGTAGTAGTGATTGGTGGTATTACATGGTACAACTGACAAAGTATTTGAAAACTATCAGTAGTATGGTACAACTGACAAATCATTTGGAGATCAATTTGGAATTAAAATTTTTGAACTTATTAGCGTTTAAGTATGATTTTTTTTCGTTGGATTTTGTTCACTCGTCCTTATTTCCAGTTCTATTTTTTTATTGGGGCCTTGCTTTTGATTCCCAGTTAGGGGTGGCCATGAGTCGGGTGTGACCACCCCACCTGACTATCCATCCGAATCCCATCGGCTAATGAGTGTAGCACCCATCATCCATCCGTAAAGTCAGGTGAAACCGAGCCATCAGTTTCGGGTGGAGTCCGATTGGTTTCGGGTGAAACCCGACAAAGAGCATACAATATGTTAAAATAATTTTTATAACCTGTTTGTACAACCTGCTTTCCACTTTTTTTTTGTAATCTTTTACAAAAATAATAACATATTAGCTATTTTATTATAATCCCACATCAAGCAACCATACAAATTACAATAACATCATGTTTATAAAAGAAAAAAATTTCAAAAAGCAAAATAACAATAGTAATACTAAAAGTCTAGCATCACTCTTAAAAAAAGTATTTATACTAGGGGATGTATATGCTGAGTCGAGTAGGGTCGGGTGGGGTTAGGTCAATTAAGACACAAAACCGACATCTGACTCGAAGTTGGTTGGGTCTAACAATTGAAACCCGTGACTCCACCTGCAACTTATACAAACTGACTCGAAAGACTCGGGTTGGTCGAATTGGGTCGGGTTTTACGGGTCATCGATTTTTTTGGCTAGCCCTATTCCCAGTTAACTCTTTTCTTTTCTTTTCTTTCTTTTTTTTTAATATCTTAAACTTGTTCCCAAATGTTTTCTCAGTTATACCATGTCATACCACCAATCACTATCACAATACGTGGTACAACTAACATGTCATTTGAAAACCAAGTAATGCCATGTTTTGAAAATATTGAATATCAAATTAGTTCTCAAATGGCTTAACACTTGTATCAACAATTGTGATAGTTCTAGAGCAGACATGTGGTACAATTGAAAAAGAATTTGAGATCAGATTTGACATATGCAATTAAAAAATTTAGGAAGGATACTTTTTGGGATTAATAATTTGGGAAGCATAGCATTATTCTTATTTAACTTATGTGACTTAATTAAATACATTTTTTGAATAATTAAAATGAGTTTTCAATTTGGAAACTAAGTAATGCCATTTTTCAAAATATTAAATAAATAAATTAATTTGTTTTTTTGTCAAGAATTTAATCTGATACTATATATAATAGTGACAATAGTGTGACAGTTTGTAGAGGAGAGGAGAACATGAAGTCAGAAAAACACAATGGGGTGGAGAAAGATCGAATCAAAGCTGTGATAAGAGAATATGAAGGGTGAAAGTTTCCCTATTTGTGGAAAGGAACAAGAATACCTAATGGTGGTGTCACTTAGAATCATTCGGTCGATGATCAGAGTGAGGCCCATGCTGAATGAGTTAAGGAACAAAGCATTATCGAAGAATCTGGTTGTGACGCCAAGGAGGACTGATTCGAGGTGAAAAGTGCATATTCATAGCGTATTACATGGTCCTTTATGCATACTTTTATCCCTAAAGTCCCTACAGTTAGGTGCATTCTAATAGCAATGTTCTTTTTATTGTGTTAATGCTAAAACATATATTTATGCATTGTTTTATAGGTATTAGAATATAAATCAATGAAGTGGAGCTAAAGAAAGTGATTCTGGTGAAGAGAACAATAGAAGTAGCTGAGAAAATGCCAATTTTGACAATGAAGACTTCCGATTTCAAAGATTTCCCCAGAGATACAAAATGTAGATCTTTGAGTTACAGTCCCGTGGACATAAACGGGAGGTCAATCCGAGGTCCGAGTGAAAAGTTATGTCCATTCTCCCATCGGTGCGCAGAGTTGTCAAAATCAGAGAGTTCAAGCCCTTGAAGAGAGTTTAAGCCCTTGAGAGTTCGATCCATCGAACTAAGCTCGATCGCTTGAGCTCTATTTTTTTCCAAAATTTATGTATAGTCTACGGGAACCCTATAAATAAGGTGCTATGACACCAGACGAAAGGAAGCTCCAAAACGCAAAAAACAGCAGTTTAGGGTAGTTTTAGGGTTAGATTAGGAGTAGATTAGAGTAGATTCATGTTATTCTTCATATTTTCCATTGATTTATTGAAGATTAAAGTTTAGTTCAAGATTATTACAAGTTTATTTCATATTATTTCCAGGTTTTTTTGTTCCTTTATCGTATTTGATTGTTTATTGTTATAGTTGTTATGATTGTTTGGTTTTACTGTTTCTGCACTAGTTTTATTATGTTTCCGTAGTTTAGACGTTAGAAATATGTGATGAAATATTGATTTTTAGCCTCTTCCATGTATGATATAGAAAACCTGGGCTCGATTGATCGAAGGTATTTCGATCGATCGAATCAGAGCCATAGTCAAACAATCGAAGACATTTCGATCGATTGAAGGATGATGATGTGCGATCGATCGAGAGTGCTTCGATCGATCGAACATGTTAATTCCTGAGATGATTCTTTTAAGTATTCCATGACTTTTTGTTTTAGAAATCTATCATCAAATTGTCCCTATAAGCTCAGTTTGTCACAACAGTTTTTAGAACTTGAAGCCTTAATGCTATTTTCTTCAATGACTTTTGAAAACCACTTTGAATGCTAACACCATTTAGTGTGCAAGTAATAACCATTGTTTTAAACCGTCTTTCAAGTATTTTAAATCAACTTTGATGATGTAGTGTCGGCCATGAAAGGGTTATTGATTCTTTATCTTTAGAAAAATACGGAATGCTGAAAATGAATGAACTCCATAGAACGTTAATGAATGTGCATGGTAGATGGTTAGGATCAATGTGGATTCATGTGTTTCCAACACCTTTACTTTATTTATTTAATTAGGTATGTTTCTATACACTTTAGTTTATTATTTAGTTTAATTTAATTAATTAGGATTCGTTAGAACCTCCAATCATTCATTCTTATTTTCTTTTTCTTTAGGTTGTAATTTAGTATATATTCTTCCTATTCCTTCCCTGTGGGATCGACCTGGACTTTCAGTACTATATTACTTGCACGATGACATACACTTGGGTGTTGCACAAGAGTGCACAACTTTTTAGTCGTGTCAAGGACGTTGAAGGAGAAGAATGGCAAGAAGTGAGGAAGAAGAAAATGGGTGTTTTAAATGAAGATTGGATGGTGTCGGCTAAGAAGATGTTTTAAAAGTAAGATGCTAGAAAAGAAGACAAGAAAGCAAGGATTTGGTTGAACTCAGAGCAGTCCAGGAAAGGGAAGTCATAAGAGAACTTAAGGAAGGATATGGGGAAGGAAGAATCCGGTAAAGTCACTCAGATTGGAAGGATGAGAAAAGGTCGTTCTTATGTTCAAGTTGTGAAGGAACACGCAGAAGATGTTTGTGTTTTACCCAAATACGACAATGAAGGCTGCTTGTTGAAATTCTGAGACAGTGAATTCTGTCACAACTGCATGGCTGTCCAAGAAGAGTGTAGTGGGTTTTTTAAGATAGCATTGCAATACTGATTTCTTGGTTGACGCTTTCTCAAATGAAGGTAGTACGTATTTTTGGGTCAGAGCTTTAGGTAAAAGTTGTTTCCTCGTAACGTTTGAGGATGAGAATGACTTAGTTGCTTATGACAGTGATAACTGGGTTGTTCTTAAGAGATGGTTCATAAAGATTGCAACATGGAATGATAACTTTTCTTCTTGTACAAGAAGTGTATAGCTGAAATGTTCAAGCGTTTCGGCCATTTCTGTTTGGTCCGCTGAAACTTTTACTAATATAGCAGAACTTTGGGGTCTATTTCTGGGTATGGATGTTGATATTATGAAATTTAAATATTTTGAATACAAAATGGTGCTATCTGCAATCATGGTTACAGACAGAATTGATGAAGTTATTGAGATAAAAATTAATGGAAAATTTTTCAAAGTCATAGTTCAAGAAATGGATGAAGATTGTGTTATCATGTGTGATTTTGGATCAAATTTTAGCATCGATGTTTTCATCCTAGACTCACCGCCGGAGGAGTCATCGATAAATGATGATGAGGGCCTTGTCCACATCATGGTGATATAGGTAACAATATTAGAATTGAAAAGGTGATCATGGATAAAGGTGGACATGTGGGGGGGAAAGTTTAATATGGAAAAAGAAAATAAATGGGTCGGCATTAAAAGTTCCAATAATAATCTTTATGTTAACTCTTTGTCCCTTGATAAGGTGGGGTCAAGCATGTATTGGGGTTATTGTTCTCAACAAGGAAGTGAGATGGGCTTTTGCCCATATACTACGGGTAAGTCAAACAAGTCTCAAGAGGAAAGCATTGAAAAAGGAGGTGAATGAGGCCCACTAAATCCCATCCCATCAATTGCAGTTTTATGCTCCAAATCAAATAGGACTGATTCAAGTCTGAATCTTATGGTAAGTGCCGACTCAATCTCTACGGTATCTGAATCACATCTTGAATAGGAGAAGACGGAGGTAGGAGGCCCAAAGGTGTAAGTCAACTCAACTGATGATGATTCTCAATCGGATTTTATGGAGAAGTCTTCAGATTGTTTGGGTTTAAGGGATAGAGCCCTAAAAATGAACAGAAAGTAGAAGATGATTCGACATTGTTGAAATGCATCGAGCTCCACAAGTCCTACTGAGAAAAAAGAAGAATGAGAGAAAAAGAAAGAAGAAATTGGACTTACCAAAGTTTGTTGATGGAGTTCCAGTTGTCGTTAATGCCTCGTTATGTGACGGTGATTTTGATTGTAGAAATTTTGTGTTGCTAAAGGAAGCAAAAGTAGTACTTAATATGGGCAACATCTTGGGCTTGTTTATACCCTAATTTGGGATTTCCCAAGGCACAGGACAGTTACAAGGTTTAGTGACATCATCGTAGGAGTAAACAGGAAGATATACAGAATAAAGCTCAAACACGAGGAGACCGATATTGATGCCACCTATTTGGAAGAATGATACATCTACCACATAAATATCAGTGTTAAGATCGATAATAGGATGACACTGGGCTATCTGAGAGAAACCTCAGCCCCCAGCAAGTAAGACCGAGGTTGCAAAATAGGAGCAGGGGATGTCATGATATCGGTTAAAAGACACCTCGGCCCCAACATGTAAGGCAGATGATAACTCGTTTTGTTCTATAGTTGCAAGAACAAAGGATGATGATCAACAGCAGGTAAATGAGAAAATGTAACATCAAGCTTGAAGAATGATTAACAAAGAACCCTTCGGATGGTTGAGTCAAATGAAGACATCGGTCACCAAGATCGATAGACACTAGTAGACTTCCTATGAAGGATAAGAGCAAGATCTATCAGCCAACGAGAGTCAAGCTGCTCAAAGAAGGATGTAATCGATCAACTAGGGTTTATTTACAGGACCTTTTAGGTAGTTAAGTATGGATAAAGACGTGTATAGTGTAACGCCCTGTATTTTACTATCACTAATAAATAAATATTGCATTTTATTTTCATGAGTAGTCGATTTAATTTCTATTTATTAATAATTATCTGGGGTCAAACTGTATTTTCCAAAATATTTTATATGGTTTCAAAAATCGATATCTATATTTTTGTATAAACCGGGAATTTATTTCCTACGCTAATATAATTTTCTGTATTTTATTTTAAACCAGAAAATACCAGTTTATGATTTAGTCTGCGCCTTATACCGCGTTTGGGGTGTGGGAGCACGTGAGCTCAACCACACCGGGCGAAATCCGCCCATAGCTTGGAGCCCAATCATATATCAGTATATACGTTGGTGTCTCTCTCTCTCAATCACTCACTCACAGTCTCTCATCTCTCACTCTCAAACTCTCTCAAATTCTCTCAACCTCTCTCAATCTCTCAAAGATCATCACACAACACACACATACAGATTATATACATATATATTCAGTCACATACACAGACATATATATATATATACATATCAAGAGAGGAAGACGGAGGAGTAGAGTTGGACGACGGAATTCGACGACGGAAACTCTCGGTCTCAAATTCTCTGTGTAATTAACCTCGGTGAGTATTATAAACTCACTCGCCATGTTTATATGTGTATATTTCAGTGTATATATGTGTGTATATGTGTATATATATCAATACACCATTAAAGCTTGGAAATTGAAGTTTTAGAAATCGTAACCAAAATCGATTCTGTAAATTGGGAATGGAAGATATTGATCCCGATAAGCTGTGGTTCGAATCCTACACAGTAATTTACCCGTATCGCGACGAACCGTTGATTTTAAGTTTTGTCACTCTAACTTTAATCGCAAATAACTAGTGATATAATCCGTATTAGTTAAAATTGATCGCGTATTCTTAATCTACGCGGAAAACCGAGAAGAACCATATATCACTTGTCTTGGTACGAACAGAATCTGAAACTGGGTAATTTCAGTCCAGAAACTGAAAACAGGGGAGAAGACGAAGAAGATGGCATTCTGCAAGAACTCGCGCGCGCGACCCGCTCGCGCGAGGTTCGCTCGCGCGGCCCGCTCGCGCGGACCTTTCCCCCCCCTCGCGCGCGCGATCCGCTCGCGCGACCTGTCCAGCCCCTCCGCGCGCGCGATTTCCTCGCGCGATCTGCCTTCCCCCTCGCTCGCGCGATCCGCTCGCGCGAGGTGGCAGTTTTGGCAGTTTGTGTGATTTTTGGTAAGGGACTGTTTGGAAAATGTTTTGGGAGATTTCAAAGAACTGTTTGGCAAAAATATTGTTTTAAAGGTCTATGTTTTAATGATTGTATGAAACAAGAACAACTTAGGCCGAAATTTTATGCTCGTACGATTATCCGGCTTTGTGATTTATTAATGGTGTTATTTATGAAACATTGACATACATATTAGGGTTGAGGTTGTGTCAACATGCATGTGTGTGAGAAGCGTGAAAAGAGTAAAGAGTAGCGGTCTGGTGTGCGATCACAATATCGATCGGATAGTATTCCTGGTATTGGAGGCGACAGTGTCGTGTACGACTTAGATATCGATCGGATAGTATTCCTGGTATCTAAGGCGCGCGTTTCGGATATTGATCGGATAGTATTCCTGATATCCGAAGCGATGGTGATAGTGTTGTGTACGACTTAGATATCGATCGGATAGTATTCCTGGTATCTAAGGCGCGCGTTTCGGATATTGATCGGATAGTATTCCTGATATCCGGAGCGATGGTTGGTTGTGATCAGTCTAGATATCGATCGGATAGTATTCCTGGTATCTGAGGCAGTAGTGTGGTGTGTGACTTCAATACTGATCGGATAGTATTCCTGGTATTGGAGGCGATAGTGTAGTGTGTGAATTGGATGACTGAATACTTATTACTTCTGGTAGCTGAAATAATGTATTGATTTAAGTGGATTGTTCTAAAGGAAAGAATTGGCAAAATAAGATGTTTCACAATTCATGTACAATTTCGTATTTATTTATTACTATATTCCCCCGTGATTATGTTGGAATTGGAACCTTGAATATATTACTGTTAAAGTTAAATGGTACCGTTGTTTATTTGCTTATATATACATTGCGAGCACTTGTTTATTTTACTCACCAGCTTTCATAAGCTGACGGCGTTGATGCGTCCTGGACTGTATGTCCAGATTTTCAGGGGCAGGAGCAACCAGGGTACTTCGACTATGCTAGTTAGAGGCAGGGAACTTTCCAGGAGGCTGCTTATTATTTTCCTATGTCTTTCATTTTCTGAAGTTGTAATAGACTGGAGAATAGCTTTTGAATAAGGGCGTTTTGTGCCTAAGACATTGACTTATGTAATAGTTTAGTAAGTTTTAAATTTCAGAGCTTATGTTTATTAGTATCCTTTGCTCTAGAAATGTTTGTTAAGTTATTTGTTGCAGGGACAATTGGTCATACTCACTTGTCACGACCTACGAGTCCATAAAGGAAATTAAATGCTTTCCTGAATTATGCTACGTCGGGGCGTGACAGGCTTTTTGGTATCAGAGCCAGGTTATGGCTCGACCAATTGTCCAGAACACCTAGGATCTCCCGTTAAGATAGAATTAAGATAAGATAGTTCGACTTCGTTCCGTGTTTAGTCGCTGTCTATCGTTTAGAATTTTCTTTCTTCTCGAGAGGTTGACCGAATTCTGTTGATTGATGGATAGGTACCGTTCTCTCGATCAGATGGCTGGAAGAAATCTCAGGAATCGTCCCGCTATTGAAGATGCACCCCCGGTAATAGATCCAACCGGAATGTTTGAGGCCTTTGTTAGAAGATTGGAGAGGGTTAGTGATCAGAGCGCAAGGAACAATAATCAGAATAGGAATTACAACGGGAATGGAAGGCAAGCCCACCAGACTGGAGACAAGCTTCTCAAAGAGTTTCGCGCCCTGCGACCTGAGTATTTTGCGAGGACTGATGAACCCTGGCAAGCGGAACAGTGGCTACGTCAGATGGAGCGTATCTTTGAGACCATAGAGTGCACTGATCTGGAGAAGAAGCGTCTGGCTATCTTTCAGCTGTCTTATGCAGCGGCTGATTGGTGGGATGCAGAAAAGGCGACCATAGGGGAAGAAGCTGAAAGGAGAATGCCGTGGGTGGTGTTCAAGGAAAGGTTTCTCGAGAAATATTTCCCTGAAGAAGAGAAGGACAAGAGAGAGAAAGAGTTTATGGAACTAACTCAAGGGAATCTGACTGTCCGAGAGTACACTACTCGATTTGAACGTCTGTCTCGTTTTGCTTCACATATGGTGGACACACCCCAGAAGAAAATCAAGAAGTATCACCGGGGTCTCAACTTGTCTCTCCGACATCTGACTATGGGGCATCTGGGCCAGTCATTTGAAGCTCTGGTGAGATTGGCTACGGGGTTAGAGAATGATGGTTGTCAGAATCTGAAGTCATTTGGAAATCGACCTCCGCAGAAGGGATATTCAGGACAGAAACCTGGGTACCCTCAAGGACAGAAAAGGACCTGGGATGGAGGGAAGAAACCTCAACAGACACAAGCAGTTCAGCAATATCAGCCTCTAGCAATAGAAGGGGCCAAAAACAATAACTGTTTCAATTGTGGAGTTCCTGGTCACCGAGCTAAAGACTGCAGAGCACCTAGGCGTGCGGATCGTCCGGGAGTCGTGTGCTATAACTGTGGCATGCCCGGTCACATAAGTCCGGACTGCAAGGCTCCCAGGAAAGGTAGCTATGGTCAGCAAGGACAGGCCCGTCTGAATGCTGTCATTCCCGAGGCTGCTGGCTATGAGGAGACAGGGTATGAAGAAGGTACCAATGAGGAGGGACCGCCCGAGCAACGAGCAGTGGAAGGTACTCTAACCTTGTTTAACTCTCATGTTAAAGTTTTATTTGACACGGGTGCTACACATTCCTTTATATCTGTGAAGATTGTTCAAAAGTTGGGTATAGTACCGCAACGTTTAGAGGAAGCTTTGAGTGCTGTCTCACCCTTAGGGACCACCGTCAAGTTATTACATGTGTGTAAGGATTGTCCTCTACGGTTGGGAGACTGTGAACGTTTGGCAAGTTTGGTGGTTCTGTCGATGAAGGAGTTTGATATAATCCTGGGAATGGATTGGCTCGAGAAGAATCATGCGAAGTTGGATTGTGCAAGGAAGAAGATCACATTTGCAGACAAGGGGAATCAACTCTTCAATTTCCAATGTAACCCTTCGGGTGATATGTTCCTCACTAGACGCCTAGCAAACATTGAGGTTGTCAGTGCAGAGGTGACAGTATCATCAATACCGGTAATCAAAGAGTTCGAGGAAGTATTCCGAGATATTTCAGGATTACCGCCGGAAAGGGACATAGAATTCTGTGTGGAATTGGTGCCAGGTACTCGACCTATAACCAAGGTTCCCTACAGGATGGCCCCTACAGAGCTGTTGGAGCTGAAGGAACAAGTTCAAGAACTTGAGAAGTTGGGTTTTGTTCGTCCAAGTACTTCACCCTGGGGAGCACCAGTGTTGTTTGTGAAGAAGAAGGATGGGTCAATGCGGCTGTGTATTGACTACCGAGAACTGAATAAGGTTACTATCAAGAATAAGTATCCTTTACCTCGGATAGACGATCTGTTTGATCAGTTGCAAGGAGCCACGACCTTTTCTAAGATTGATCTACGGTCAGGGTATCACCAGTTGAGGGTGCGGAAGGAAGACATACCTAAGACCGCTTTCAGGACGAGATACGGACACTATGAGTTCTTAGTGATGCCGTTTGGGATGACGAATGCTCCGGCTGTGTTTATGGACTTGATGAACAGAGTATTCAAGCCATACTTAGATCAATTCGTTATTGTCTTTATTGATGATATTTTGATCTATTCCAAATCAGAGGAAGAGCATGAACAACACCTGAGGATCGCGTTGCAGACTATCAAGGATCACCGCCTGTATGCTAAATTCAGCAAGTGTGAATTCTGGCTTCAGGAAGTTAAGTTTCTCGGGCATGTGATCTCTCAACAAGGAATCGCAGTTGACTCATCAAAGACCGATGCAGTGGCGAATTGGACTCGGCCGACCAATGCTACAGAAGTCAGAAGTTTTCTGGGACTAGCTGGTTACTATCGGAGATTTGTAGAAGGTTTCTCAAAGATAGCAGCCCCGTTAACTGGTTTGACTAAGAAAGATTTGAAGTTTGAATGGACTGATAAGCATGAACGCGCTTTTCTGGAATTGAAAGAGAGATTGACAACAGCGCCAGTGCTTGCGATACCAAGGGATGGTGAGAAGTTCACTATTTTTAGTGACGCCTCGTATCAAGGATTGGGATGTGTCCTTATGCAAGACGGAAAGGTTATCACCTATGGTTCACGACAGTTGAAGCCGAATGAATTGAACTACCCAACTCATGATTTAGAGCTGGCAGCAGTAGTGTTCGCGCTTAAGATCTGGAGACACTACCTCTATGGGGAGAAATTTGATTTGTTCTCAGACCACAAAAGCCTTAAGTATTTGTTTACTCAGAAGGAGTTGAACATGAGGCAACGTCGGTGGATGGAACTGATCAAGGATTACGACTTTACATTAGAGTACCACCCCGGTAAGGCTAATGTAGTCGCTGACGCCCTAAGCCGGAAGCCTCGAGGAATGATTGCTTCATTAATGTTGAGGGAATGGAAAGCTTTAGAGACAATCGCAGAATTTGATATGCAGGTTTCTGAGGGAAGTGCCGGGCAGCACTTTGGGTGCCTCATGGTACAACCAACACTTGTGAGTCGAATCATCGAAGCCCAGAAGGAAGATGAGAAGTTTCAAGCATGGTTCGCCAAGATGTTAGAGAAGGACCCGACAGAATGGAAGGTTGGGGCCGATGGAGGGTACAGGTGTCGAGACAGATTGTGTGTGCCAGATTCAGGAGATTTGAGAAAAGATATTCTCGAAGAAGCACATAAATCGAGACTGACAGTACACCCAGGAGGAACGAAGATGTATAAGGACCTGAAGAGAAACTTCTGGTGGGAAGGGATGAAGCGAGAAGTAGCCGAGTTTGTGTCTAAATGTTTGACTTGTCAACAAGTGAAGGCCGAACATCAGAGACCCTCGGGATTGTTGCAACCCTTACCTGTTCCAGGATGGAAGTGGGAGCACATAACTATGGATTTTGTGGTTGGATTACCCCGGTCACAACAGAATCATGACGCGATTTGGGTAATTGTGGATCGTTTGACGAAGTCTGCACACTTTATCGCGTACAATATGACTTACCCAGTAGAACGGATGAGTCGAATGTATCTTCAACAAGTGGTGCGACTGCACGGTGCACCTGTGACAATTGTATCAGACCGCGATGCACGTTTTACCTCGGGATTTTGGGAAAGTCTGCAGAAGGCTATGGGAACTTCGCTCAAGATGAGTACTGCATTCCATCCTCAGACCGATGGGCAGACCGAGCGTGTTAATCAGATTATGGAAGATATGCTCAGAGCTTGTGCAATCGACTTTGAAGAGTCTTGGGAGACGCACTTACCTTTGGTTGAATTTGCGTATAACAACAGTTATCACTCGAGTATTGGAATGGCACCATTCGAAGCTTTGTACGGACGGCCATGTCGATCTCCATTGTGTTGGGCTGAAGTGGGAGACACAGAACTTTTGGGACCAGATTTGGTGAGAGAGACCAATGAGAAGATTTCACTGGTCAAGGAAAGGATGAAAACTGCACAGAGCAGGCATAAGAGTTATGCGGATCGGCGACGAAAGGACTTGGAGTTCAGTATCGGAGATCACGTACTCCTTAAGGTTTCACCTGTTCGGGGAGTAGTACGTTTTGGTCAGAAAAGAGGAAAGTTGGCACCTCGTTTCATCGGACCATTCGAGGTATTGGAGCGTGTTGGGAGAGTGGCTTATCGGCTCGCGTTGCCACCAAAGATGTCTGGTGTTCATAATGTGTTCCATGTCTGTATGTTAAGGAAATACATACGGGACCCTTCACATGTGGTTAATTTTGATGATATTGAGACAAGTCAGAATGTTGTTTACAAGGATAGACCTGTGAGAATTCTCGACCAGAGTATCAAAAGGCTGAGGAGAAGAGACGTTCCTTTGGTTAAAGTTCAGTGGAGGCATCATGACGAAGGAGAGGCGTCGTGGGAGTTAGAGTCAGACATGAGGACTAGATACCCCGAGTTGTTTCAGGATTAGTTAGCTCAGATTTCGGGGCGAAATCTCTGTTAAGGTGGGTAGGGTGTAACGCCCTGTATTTTACTATCACTAATAAATAAATATTGCATTTTATTTTCATGAGTAGTCGATTTAATTTCTATTTATAAATAATTATCTGGGGTCAAACTGTATTTTCCAAAATATTTTATATGGTTTCAAAAATCGATATTTATATTTTTGTATAAACCGGGAATTTATTTCCTACGCTAATATAATTTTCTGTATTTTATTTTAAACCAGAAAATACCAGTTTATGATTTAGTCTGCGCCTTATACCGCGTTTGGGGTGTGGGAGCACGTGAGCTCAACCACACCGGGCGAAATCCGTCCATAGCTTGGAGCCCAATCATATATCAGTATATACGTTGGTGTCTCTCTCTCTCAATCACTCACTCACAGTCTTTCATCTCTCACTCTCAAACTCTCTCAAATTCTCTCAACCTCTCTCAATCTCTCAAAGATCATCACACAACACACACATACAGATTATATACATATATATTCAGTCACATACACAGACATATATATATATATACATATCAAGAGAGGAAGACGGAGGAGTAGAGTTGGACGACGGAATTCGACGACGGAAACTCTCGGTCTCAAATTCTCTGTGTAATTAACCTCGGTGAGTATTATAAACTCACTCGCCATGTTTATATGTGTATATTTCAGTGTATATATGTGTGTATATGTGTATATATATCAATACACCATTAAAGCTTGGAAATTGAAGTTTTAGAAATCGTAACCAAAATCGATTCTGTAAATTGGGAATGGAAGATATTGATCCCGATAAGCTGTGGTTCGAATCCTACACAGTAATTTACCCGTATCGCGACGAACCGTTGATTTTAAGTTTTGTCACTCTAACTTTAATCGCGAATAACTAGTGATATAATCCGTATTAGTTAAAATTGATCGCGTATTCTTAATCTACGCGGAAAACCGAGAAGAACCATATATCACTTGTCTTGGTACGAACAGAATCTGAAACTGGGTAATTTCAGTCCAGAAACTGAAAACAGGGGAGAAGACGAAGAAGATGGCATTCTGCAAGAACTCGCGCGCGCGACCCGCTCGCGCGAGGTTCGCTCGCGCGGACCTTTCCCCCCCCTCGCGCGCGCGATCCGCTCGCGCGACCTGTCCAGCCCCTCCGCGCGCGCGATTCGCTCGCGCGATCTGCCTTCCCCCTCGCTCGCGCGATCCGCTCGCGCGAGGTGGCAGTTTTGGCAGTTTGTGTGATTTTTGGTAAGGGACTGTTTGGAAAATGTTTTGGGAGATTTCAAAGAACTGTTTGGCAAAAATATTGTTTTAAAGGTCTATGTTTTAATGATTGTACGAAACAAGAACAACTTAGGCCAAAATTTTATGCTCGTACGATTATCCGGCTTTGTGATTTATTAATGGTGTTATTTATGAAACATTGACATACATATTAGGGTTGAGGTTGTGTCAACATGCTTGTGTGTGAGAAGCGTGAAAAGAGTAAAGAGTAGCGGTCTGGTGTGCGATCTCAATATCGATCGGATAGTATTCCTGGTATTGGAGGCGACAGTGTCGTGTACGACTTAGATATCGATCGGATAGTATTCCTGGTATCTAAGGCGCGCGTTTCGGATATTGATCGGATAGTATTCCTGATATCCGAAGCGATGGTGATAGTGTTGTGTACGACTTAGATATCGATCGGATAGTATTCCTGGTATCTAAGGCGCGCGTTTCGGATATTGATCGGATAGTATTCCTGATATCCGGAGCGATGGTTGGTTGTGATCAGTCTAGATATCGATCGGATAGTATTCCTGGTATCTGAGGCAGTAGTGTGGTGTATGACTTCAATACTGATCGGATAGTATTCCTGGTATTGGAGGCGATAGTGTAGTGTGTGAATTGGATGACTGAATACTTATTACTTCTGGTAGCTGAAATAATGTATTGATTTAAGTGGATTGTTCTAAAGGAAAGAATTGGCAAAATAAGATGTTTCACAATTCATGTACAATTTCGTATTTATTTATTACTATATTCCCCCGTGATTATGTTGGAATTGGAACCTTGAATATATTACTGTTAAAGTTAAATGGTATCGTTGTTTATTTGCTTATATATACATTGCGAGCACTTGTTTATTTTACTCACCAGCTTTCATAAGCTGACGGCGTTGATGCGTCCTGGACTGTATGTCCAGATTTTCAGGGGCAGGAGCAGCCAGGGTACTTCGACTATGCTAGTTAGAGGCAGGGAACTTTCCAGGAGGCTGCTTATTATTTTCCTATGTCTTTCATTTTCTGAAGTTGTAATAGACTGGAGAATAGCTTTTGAATAAGGGCGTTTTGTGCCTAAGACATTGACTTATGTAATAGTTTAGTAAGTTTTAAATTTCAGAGCTTATGTTTATTAGTATCCTTTGCTCTAGAAATGTTTGTTAAGTTATTTGTTGCAGGGACAATTGGTCATACTCACTTGTCACGACCTACGAGTCCATAAAGGAAATTAAATGCTTTCCTGAATTATGCTACGTCGGGGCGTGACATATAGGTTATGATGAGTTGGTAGAAAGGCAGTTGCATAAATGAGTAACGTGGCATAAATGGGATCATGGAGCAGATCATGGGAGGTAATCATGGGACAGAGTGGGTGTAGTATGTACATGCCTAGAAATTAGGGGCCACCACCCACTAACCCCACTAACAAGAATAGTTATTCACTCAAGGCCTATAAATAGGCCAGGATGTGCAATATTTGAGGGGGACTAACACACACACCACTTCTGCTCTGGCAGATTTTGTTTATTTTCCTCAAGCATTTCTACCATTGTCCTTGAGTGATTGTGAGTATTTACATTCTGTTGTGGAGTGATTGCGAATTGTTTTTAATTCGATCAATGAAGAAGATGATGTTCTTGGAAGTATTTTAAGTTTATACGCTTATTTGTTTCTTTTTAATTTGTGCCCATTTGTAATTTGCTTGCTTAAATCAGAGTAGAGTTAAGACCCATTCATCGCTATTAATAACCATCGTTTGATTTTGAAGTCAGATTAGGATATCACAATCCCCTTCGAGTCCAAGTGGACTCTGGCACACCCAGCACATGTAAATCAGAAATATTTTATTACAAACAATTTTTTGGCACGCCCAAGGGGACAGGTGTCAAATGGCAGGAAGCGGAACAAGATCTAGGGGACCATCCCAAGAGGTAGACTCACACGAGCCTGCTGTGGAATCTCTAGATAGATTAGTAGCTAGTCAGACTGATTTGTCTAATATAGGAAGTATTATGTTAGAACATTTCAATTAATGTTTTGTTGAAATGTCCATTAGGCAAGGCCAAACATTCGTTCAAGTAAATGAAATGCTTCGTGAGTTCAAAGAGTGGAAAGAACATTAGGCGAGTGTCCCCTCGCAGCCATCCGGTCCACCAACCTTGCTGTCTCAGGTTGGGTTGGGGGCAAGTTAGAATGATCCTTCTTCCTCCCAGACTGAAAAATACATTACTCCTCAAAAAAGGAGTGGTAAAGAGGTTCTAGGGGAAACCATGAATAAAAAATAGACTTCAGTCCCATTAGGAATTACCTTTAAAGACCAAATGCTCGGCCAAAATAGGTTAGGAATGGATCAATAGTGGGAAAAGGGCAATCCGTTATTTGGAAACCATGAGATTGATAACAAACCATTAGGTTATAAAAGGCCTATCATGGGACATGAAATGGGTCAAAACACGGTGTCACCTGCTCAAACAGTGAGGGTTGATCGAGAACAGATCGCCGAAGTCATTTACCAAGACATTGGTGGCCTACTCCGCAGAATTCAGAGGCATGTATATAGGAGGCTGCATAGTGACGCCATTGAGAGAGTATCTTTTCCCCGAGAATATAAGGTACCTAATATCACAACATTCTCTGGTGAGAGTGACCAATCGACTGTGAAGCATATCGATCACTTTTTGCTTCAGAGTGGAGAGGTGAGCCACCGAGGAGACATGCTATTAAACCTATTCCCCAATTCTTTAACTAGGGTAGCTTTCAGTGGTTATTAACTTACCTCCAAATTCTTTCCACACTTTGAACCAAATGGAAGGAGCTTTTCACGCTGAATTCTATCGGACAAAGCCCGAAGTCTCTATGCCCGATCTGACTAGGCTCTATCAACTTCCTAGCAAATCAGCAAAATCGTACATCGCAAGGTTTAAATGGGCTAAACACCAATATAAGGTCATGTTGCCCAAAGAAGAATTTGTCAACATAGCATTAGGACTTAGCATCGAACTTAGGAAGAAGTTTGAGGGTATGGGTTTCTGTGATCTCTTCGAACTGGCAACTCAAGCTACCTGATATGAGCGAATGCTTAAGGAGGAACAAGAAAGGAAAAATTCATCAAAGGGAACCTATTACAGGGATCCCAACTATGATATACACACTAGTGAATGTGAGATAAACACCAAAGTGGATGTGGTCGAGATCGTGTCAAAACGACCATATTTATGTCAGCCGTTGCCAAAGCCGACTGACGAACAGCTGTCATTGGTCAAGAAATAGCCATTTGAGACTAGCAAGAAGTACACTTTTAACATTGCAATGGCTGACCAAATTTTTGACTTCATGATGGTCGATAGGCAAATTCGGCTACCCCACGACGTAAAATTACCTTCGATTAATGAGCTGAAAGGAAAAGAGTATTGCAAATGGCATAACTCTTGGCGTCACACCACTAACAATTGTTTGGTCTTTCAGAATGTTTTGCAGGATATGAACGACAAATGAAAACTGATGTTCACCGAGAATGAAAAAGAAGTAATGGGGGTTGATAGCAATCCATTTCCAAAAGTGGTAGAGGTAAACATGGTGGCACCTAACTTTACGATCCTGCACAGGCAAGAGAAAAGATCGACCTCAGGGGAGCTGAAGCTGCTAAAACAAGCACGAAGATGAACAAAAGTCAAAGGCAAGATTGGCTTCAAAAGTTATGTCAGACAGTGCTAAAACAGAGGCTAGCAAGATCCCAACATTACAATGGATGGTCGATTTGATCGAGCAAGGGCTATGTCCTAACTGTAAGAGTAAAGTAATTACTCCTCCCGTGCCAAAGAAAGAAAGGGCGTATTGGCCACCTAGCCTAAGGAGGCCAATTTAGAGCCATCTCACTTATCCAAACCATGAGTATCGCAGGAAGCCCGAGTTCTAGAGACGTGAGCACCGTCAAGATGAACCAAGGTAGGAGAACAGGGATGTAAGAAGGAAAACTTACCAACACCGTGATTGGTCCCCACAGATGGTTGTTCCACCACCAACAGAAGTAAACCGGTGGAAGAAGTTAGAGCATCCCAAATTCCCAGAGCAATCCTACTTCACCAAGACATAGAAGAGGAGAATACAAAGGTTGAGGTAGTCAGCTCTAGACTGGGAAGCTAAATATCGACTGGAGAAAAGATGGGTGGACAAAAGAAACGATGAAAATGAAGACGTGGAGCCTAGGGTGATCCTTAGCTAGAAAGGGAAAGAAAAGGTCAAGATCGAATGTATGGGAAATAAACTACGAAGACTTGAAACACAATCTGTTCCTGAGGTAAACGAATCAGATGTGGAAATGATCGACCTTGATTCAGATTATGAAAAACCATTGGATAAATGCATCCAATTAGGAAGCATTACAAAAGATTTCTCAGTGAATATGGTCTACACACTGTCAATGTCTTTTGGAGCAAGACCTGGCCAGGGAAGTCAAATGGCGGGTGACGTGCATAAGGGCCAAAAGTGTCCATCGATGCCCATATTTGTTAATAATGAAGAGAAAGTAGAGAAACCAAGGGTATCAGCAATAAGGTCAAAGATTGAAGATGAAATAGGAAAAAAGCCTGCTAAAGTTGTCTTTGAAAAACTGGCAAAAGGAATCTCACAGAATTTGAAGCCATTATACATCAATGCAGCTATTGACGGAGTACCTTACTCAAGGGTATTGGTCGATAATGGAGTTGCGGTAAAAATCCTACCATCAATCATGTTGCTGAAATTGCATTGTGATGAGAGGGAGTTGATCCCAACCGAACTCACAGCATGTAGATTCACAGGGACACCTGCGAAGACAAAAGGAATCCTCCCAATGGAGCTCACTGTGGGGAAAAAGACCACCATAACATCCTTCTTTTTGGTGGACTCTAGAGCCTCATACAACGTAATACTCAGTCGAGACTGGATTCATACCAGTTGGTGTATCCCATCAACCTTACACCAGTTCTTGATTTTTTGGAATGGTGATGAGGTAGAGGTAGTTTAGGCAAATCGCAAGCCTTTCATTGCCAAAGTTCATTACTCTGAGGCTGTATTGTATGAGGACGATATCGGCCCTATGAAATTTATTAGAACAGACAACAATGGTAGGCCAAAATTGGCCACTATGGTAAGGGAACAGAAGAATTAGTTGATTCAAGTGTACAAACAACTCGATCGACCGTCAATCGTGATTACGTCAATTGACGATGATGCAAAACTCAGCGTTCCTAATGGACCAGAACCCATCATTAGTGAAGCATAGAAGGGCATTGTCCATACATGCCAGTGTAGCAAGAATACATGCTTTTCTGGCAGACAAACGAGTACAAGCGTCATCGGCCAATTTGGCCGATATCACAGAAGATTATCAAGAAGGAATATTGGAAGACTGCATAAACCTAGACAAGTTAGCATTGGCTCCCGCGAAGCTCGATGATTTGAAAGCCAGTGTACAAGATCCTCTCCTAGTGGTTAATTTAGGGGCAAGCGAAGACTACCAACCCACTTTTATAAACAAGCTACTCGAGCCCGACTTCCAGGCATCACTAATTTCTCTCCTCAGGGAATTTAAAGATTATTTTGCCTAGAATTACCATAAAATGTCAAGGTTGTCAAGGGAGCTTGTGGAACACCGGCTTCCTATCAAGGAAGGGTTTAGGCCATTCAAACAGTTACCCAGAAGAATGTCCCCTAAAGTCATTTTCAAAGTCAAATAAGAGGTCGAACGGCTACTGAAGGCCGGTTTCATAAGAATAGCCAGATACATCGATTGGATTTCCAACATCGTACCAGTAGTCAAGAAAAATGGTAAGATAAGGGTCTGCATAGACTTTAGAAATCTGAATACGGCAACTCCAAAGGATGAATACCCAAATACCTATGGCTGATCAGCTGATTGATGCTGCGACCAAGCATCAAATTTTGTCTTTTATGGATGGGCATTCAGGTTATAATCAGATATATATAGTTAAAGAAGACGTTCCAAAAACCACATTCAGATATCTAGGAGCAATTGGAACGTTTGAATGGGTGGTGATGTCGTTCGGATTAAAAAATGCTGGAGTAATGTATCAGTGAGCTATGAATGCAATCTTCCATGACATGATAGGGAAAATCATGGAAGTTTACATCGATGATGTAGTGGTTAAATTGGCCACACAAGAGAAGCATTTGGTCGATTTAAGGAGGTCTTTTGAAAGAATGAGGACCAATGGGCTGAAGATGAACCCCTTGAAGTGTGTTATTAGAGTATCGATAGGAAACTTTCTTGGTTACCTAGTACACCAAAGAGGCATTGAAGTCGATAAAAACAAGGTCCAATCTATTCAATCAGCTGAACCCCCAAGTAACAAGAAAGAGCTCCAGAGGCTCCTGGGACATATCAACTTTTTATGGAGATTTATCTCAAATTGTGTAGGACGAACACACGTATGGTCCCCACTGCTCAAGCTCAAGTCCGAAGATGAATTCAAATGGGAGACTCAACACCAGCAGGTCTTCGAAGCCATTAAGCAATATCAATCTGAACCACTAGTAATCATGCCTCCAAGAAATAAAAGGCCGCTGAAACTGTATTTATCGGCCTCAAATGAATCAATCGCATGCATGCTAGCATAGGATAATGAGTGGAGAAAGGAATAAGCTGTTTATTACCTGAGTAAAGTCTTAACTTCTATCAAGTATAGGTATACGCCGATATACAAGTTATGTTTAGCCTTGTACTTTGCTTCACAAAAATTAAGAGTGTATATATGCTTCCTATGTTGGTTTACTTGATTTGCCAAATTGACGTCATTAAATATATATTGTCAAGACTGATAATGTGTGGGTGTAGACTCTGGCTATGATGGAGTTCACATCTTAATTCGTTCCACAGAGATCGGTGAAGGGACAGGACCTTGTCGATTTCTTGGCTGATCATCCCTATTTGGATATCGACCCAGAATTAAATGAAGCAATAAATTTCACCCTATTATTAACAATTTCTCTAACACCTTGGACATTAATGTTTGACGGATCAAGAAATACTGATGGGGCAGGGGCGGGGATAGTTGTAGATTCGCCGAGAAAGAGAAAAATGGTTTTCTCATTTAAACTCGAATTTGAGTGTTCTAGTAACCAAGCTGAATATGAAGCGTTAATCATTGACCTTGTAATCATGGCCGAATTAAATATATTAGCAATTCATATTATCGGTGATTTAAATTTAGTTATTAGCCAACTTAGTGGGGAATTCAGGTGCAAGAGTTGGAAATTGTTACCTTTAAACTCAATTACCCTTCAACTATTACGAGAATTTGATGATGTCAGAGTATAGCATATTGCTCGAGCCTATAACTCCGAGGCTAATAATTTGGCACAGGTGGCATTAGGGACTAAGTTAGAAGTAACTGCTAATGAAAAGTTAATAAGAGTGCAGATGAGGATCTTGCCATTAGTAAAACAATGAGAAATGGCAACAGAAGTTTCTCGATGATCATGGATGATCAAGACTAGAGAATCCCAATCATTAGGTGCCTCATGTGTCCAAGCAGACAGACCGAAAGGAAAAGAAAGTTTTCTTCGGTCAACTATGTCTTATTAGATGGGGAATTGTTCAAGGAAAGCCTAAAGGACAAAGTTTTACTAAGATGCCTGGACAAGCTCGAAGTTATGAAAGTAATGGATGAAGCACATCAAGGTATTTACGGAGCACACCAAGCAGGTACAAAGATGAAGTGGCTTCTTAGACGATACAATTATTATTGGCCGAGCATGCTAAAAGACTGCATCGATTACGTAAAAGGATGCCAGGCTTGCCAAAGACATGGGCCAATCCAACGAGTACCAGCTACTGAGATGTAGGTGATCGTAAGACCATGGTCGTTTTGAGGCTGGGCCATGGACCTAATTGTAAAAATATACCCACCATCATCAGGTCAACACTGTTTTATTATGGTGACTACTGATTATTTCACAAAATGGGTGGAAGTTGTGCCAACCAAATCGGTGAATTAAGCAGATGTAATCAACTTCATTAGCTAGCACATAATTCATCAATTCGGGCTTCCATAAATGATTACAGCGGATCAAGGATTGGTCTTCACGGGAGACAAAGTTAAATTGTTTGCTGAAAGCTGAGGTATCAAGATCTTGAATTCTACTCCATACTTTACCCAAGGAAATGGATAGGCTGAATCCTCGAATAAAACAATCAAAAGAATTGTGGAGAAAATAGTGGAAGACAACCCTAGGGTATGGTATGACTTATTGTCTGAAGCATTATGGGCATCTTGGACATCTAAGAGATCAACCACAAACATTACCCCTTTTATGTTAACCTATGGTCACGACACGATGTTGCCTATAGAAGTCACTGTCTGGTCCGTAAGACGAGCGTTTCAACTCGGTCTTGAATTAGCCGAGTACATTGAAGGAATGTTGGCCGAGTTGGAAGAGCTTGATGACTTTTATCTTAAAGCTTTGGACTGCATTAAGGCACAAAAGAATAGAGTAACTCGGCCATACAACAAAAGGGTTAAGTACGAATCTTTCGGCGAAGGAGACCTGGTTTGGAAAGCTATATTACCATTAGGGGAAAAAGATGGCCGATATGGAAAATTGTCAGCTAAGTGGGAAGGACCATATCAAGTAATGTCAGTCATTATGGGGGGAGCATATCGGCTAATGGATCTAGATGGAGAAATGCACGTAAGACTGATAAATGAAAAATATTTAAAGCAATATGTACCATCTCTTTAGGAAATAGCAAAATTAGATGAGTAAAATTAAAAAAAAAGTTCCTTTTCATTGATTTTTGAAAAAGTATACATGGTATTAGCCGTGGCATGAGCAAAATGGCTGAATAAAAAAAATTATATACATTAACATCATTTCTTTTCAAACATACTTCAACCTAAGCTCCTCCCATGCTTGGTCTAAGTATTCCAGCTCCTTTTCAGCGTTAGCTTTGTCAGCCTCCCACTTACTCGCAGCAGCCGCAGTACTAGTCAGGGCCTCTACATGTCCCTGGGCGGCTCGACCAACCTCGAGAATGGCTTTTTCAGAAAGAGCCAGCCCAGAATTGGTATTATCGAGCTCGGCTTGAATTCTAGCTAACTCAGACTCAAGCCTAGCCTTCTCCTGCAGAAGGTTCCCTTTCATGACCTTGGAGGCTTCATACTGCTTCTTACAAACTCTCAGACTATCAACCCGGGCTCTGTGCTCCCTAGATTTTTCTTCGATCTCGGACACAAGCTTGGTGGCAACCCAGTGTCTATTAAGATAGTTTGGTAGCCTCATTTGCAGGTCCCTGAGGTGGACCTTCATTTTTTTAATTATGCCCAAGCAAGAGAGTAGAAGGCCCATGGCCGAGTGAAACTCCTTAAAGTCTGGGAGTTGGGAGAGTTTGCATTGGACCATAGTCCTAAACCACTCCTCGGTTCTTTGATATTCAAGAATAGAAGGAGCTACGCTGGCCTGAGCCACCATGGTTCGACTTGAAGGAGGCCCAGGGTTCAGAAGGGCGAAGAAGGTCTCAATGGATGAGACTGAGCTGAAGTCAGAAATTGGGAGAGAGTTGGAAACCTGCAAAAGAAAGTCCAATAAGCAGAGACAACGGAAAAAGCACTTTGGGGGATAGCATGGAAAGGAGCCAGGTTACCTGAACCGAAGGGGAACTGGTAGAAGAAACAACCGATGGTGGGGGTGGAATGACAGGTTCCTGCATTGGCACCAGAGGAGAGGCCAATGTCTCCGTGTGAAAGTAACTGGTAGATGGAGGCTGCTCGGTGACATCCTTCTAGATCGTAATCTCAACATTAAGAGGAGTCCCAATATCACCGAGGTCGATGGGATCATTGTGATCTGACCCCAAGGGCCTCTCATCACCAGTTATCTCTGATGTATCACCAGTAGTTGGACTATCGGTGTTGGAAGTCATGCCATCACTGGCACCCCTCAATACGGCCTGCCTGGCCTCATCAAGACTTCTTATTTATTGCAGCTCGGCCATCAATTGCTCGTAGGTCATGGGAGGAGTGACTTCGGCAGGAGTGGCTGATGAGGTGGTTGAGACAGGACGGAGGGTGACTTTGGAGGCGGTGGCATTTTAGCTCGAGAAATAGGGGGCTTCATCTGAGCTTGTCCCGTCTTCTTGGATGCAAGGCCGGTGGCCCCCTATGATCACATGAAAGACAAGTCAGCCCCATTCACTAGTAAAAAGAAAGGAAAGCATAAGGAAAAACATGTACCTTGCCCAAATTGAGGGTGGCTGTGGTCATATTTTAGCGTTGGCGAGTTGGTAGAGGGACATCTTCATCCGACTCTATATCAGTCACGCTAGAGGGATTTGTATTGGAATTAGAAACAAAAATCAGTTAGAGAAGTGGAGAGCATAGAAAAACATAAAGAGTGAAATACCTAAAACTGGTTCTCCAATTTCTATAACCCAGATGGCCAATGAGTGATCGACCAGTCCTAAATCATGCAGCCCGATATAAGTGACTCCCTCCCAAGGTTCCATTGTTAAGGATGCCTACTTCTTCGCCATCGGAATGGCAATGGCAAAATCGGCCTTAGGTAATGGAGGAAGCTGACATTCAAAAGACTTAAGGAACTGTTCGAAAGGGATTACGGATGAATAATCAGCCATTTACATATATTTTTTATATGCTCTTACTATTCTTTCATTGTGTTCCTGCTCAAGCGCTCCCAGATGCCACTTCATATTAGACCGCATGATCTCGGGCTGTCTAGGATGGAGTTTGAATTTTAAAAACTTCTCAAAGGCAAGAACGGCTTGATAGGTGTTTTTACCTTTGGATGTTTGGGCTTTCTTCTTTTGACCTACAACCTCAACCAAAGGGTTAGTGGAACGAGAAGATTTTTCGGATAAAGGGGGAGAAACTCGTTTAAGTACGGAGAAAACAGGCTCAGATCTCAAGACCGAGATAATTTTGGACCACCAAGTGTCAAACTCAATGGATATTAAAGGAAGCTCTTGAAATAAAACAAACTCCAGGCCTACCCGAGCAGCCCTGTTGTTTAACTCGCATTTCCCAATCTTAACCAGATAAAAAAAAAAAAAGGGATCATCTGGCCATGGATCGGTTAAAGGTTCTAAAGGGGGGCAGAGGGACTAGTTGCCTGAGCCCGAATTGTCAGGCCAAAGCTGGAGCATTGTAATACTCCACCCCACACTTATTATTGTGTTGAGGAATGACAGGGCTGTACAAGAGATCTCGACCAACTAAGAAGCTGGCCCAGATGGCTTCGTGTTCATCTCTCTTGGCCTTAGGAGCTTGGCCAGGACTATGAAGAAGCCAGCTCGGACATGGAAGCCGAGGGTGGAAAGGAAGAAATTGTTGAGGCAATCGGTTGCCCATGTGCTCATAAAAGAAAGAAAAAAGATGATAAAAATAAAGACCCTTCAGGCCGAACCCTGCAAAATGAAAAGCAAAAGCAGAAGAATGCTCTGGAAAAGTAGTGGGGTCAAAATTATCGACCAAGCTTTTTTTAGGGAAATAAGATTGAAGCCAGCATTGAAGGAGCCAGAGGGATCCCCCCAAAGTTTTAAAGTTGGAAAAAATACAAATTTTAATTCCCTACATGATTGCATGTGCATAGAATTTCATGTTTTTCTAGGTTTTGAGTGTGATTTTCATGTTGAATTTCCTTTTATTTTGGAAACTTTAGTTTTTCTTTGCCTTTTCTAGTTATAGTAGTTGTAAAATTTTACTTTTATATAATTGATGATTTCATATTCGAAAATATGTAGCAAAACTTTGTGTACTATACATTTCAAATAAAAAAATATGTTTTATTGTCGGACCTTTGTCAATTTGTAGTAGTAAAATATTCCTATTTAAAGTTTAGATTTAATATTTTTAGTCTAGTAGTACTTGTAGTTGTCCCCTAAAATTGTTTGAAACCCCAAATTTTCAGTTTTTATAGCAATATTTTCATTCACTAGAAGACAGATTTTTTCAAATTTCTTAGCCACGTAGTTGTTATAATCACCTACTAAGGTCCAAAGCACACCATACTCATATCTCACTCCCAAATTACATTAGCATTTGGTCTGACCTTATTTGTGTTCTTGAAGTTCAACCACTGTGACCCTACAATAATCCAAAGTCAAAGGTTTAGTATTTTATTTTTAGTTCAATATTTCCATTTATGTAGATTTTATTAGCCTAATTGTACTAAACTTTGTTATTTTGCAGATTCCACAAATTCAACCTCATCTCATGTTAAGTGGATAAAATAATATTATAATATTAGTTTTACCTTTACCTTGGTTTTACGACTTTAATTTTAATTGGACGGTGATTGCGTGCATCTATTTAATTTATCTTAAATTTTATTTGGAAGACAGTTTCAATTCCAAAATGGTAGGTTAAAACTTTAATTGGGGATATGCAATAAAAACTTAGAAACCACAACTTCTGTGCACTAATCTTAAATGGGTAAATTTATCTAGATGAGTTATTTTTTTTCATTTATGGCCAAAAATATCTATGTATCTATAGTTTATGACCATTTAACATGTTTATATACTATGGCTATATTGGGCTCAAAAGATCACATATTTGAAAAAAAGAATATAATTATGTGGATTGTCAAACTATGCCTTTTGTCATAAAAAACACCTAGCATACTCAAACAACACATATGACAAAATTTATATTTCAAATATGTGTTTATATATATTCCTATCTACTAATGGACATGCAATTGTGTAGTGGCAGAGTGGTGGGGACTGGATGCTGAAAAACCCACCACGTCCGCGGCGGGCACAGTTTGAACTTGGCTATTGCCCAATTGCCTTTTTATTTTTCTTTAGACCAAATGACGTTGTTTCATATCAAAACTGACACACTTGATATGACCCTAACTAGTGAAAGTTTATTTTTTAAATAAAGAATGACTCTGTGGTCTTAAATGCCAAATCCTTTTCAAATGCACAAAAGTTATGGGATCTAGTGTTGGTTTTGCATATTCCCAATTATTTAAATCATTCCTTCCAACTTAATTAATATTTCCTGTTTTTAATAACTTTGCTTAAATATCTGTATTATTTCTATCTTTCGCTATTATTAAATCCAAAAAGTTTATCTCACAAAAATTTAGCTTTTATTTCTTTTTCTTCCTTTTCTTACTAGTATCTTAGTTAATTTATTTTGCACTGTTAAAATCTTTACCGTAAACTACTTAGGAAAAATAGCTTTTAATTAGTTTTATTGCAAATATATAAAATTAGTAGTTTAGTAAAACCCCACAAAAATCCATCATCTTTTATTTTCTTTTTAAGTAACAAAATAGTTATTGCCTATCTTTGTTTCCCGTTCCCTATGGGTTCGACCTGGACTTTCAGAACTTTATTACTTGTACGATCACCTACATTTGGGTGTGATAGGAAAACGCTCAATAGGATGTTGTCAGGAAGCTTGGGAGGACCAAAGTCGGGGGCCTATAAACGTCAGATCCCCCTCCCCCAGAGAGGACATCCCTACCCTAACACATACCTAATGGTATAAAAAGTTGTCCACATACCACACCAAACCGTGTAATATGGGGTATATATAGGACACTCGTTGGGGGACCCTTGTTGACTCTATCCACCTTGATGCATATGGTAGCCATAGATCCAATCGTTTAGGGCTTGACCTGTTATGACAATGTGCGACACACGCTTTACTTGCCCTTTGGAATTATGTAACATGACAAAGAGGCCTATATGACATGTGATATATAGCCCTGTCTAACACTCAAAGCATTCTGCCTAAATGAAATGCTTGCCACATGACATGAGGATAGTGTGCTTTGGTGTTATACTGAGAATATGTGTTACGAGTCCGTAGTATGATGAGTCATAACTTGTTTGTGTCCTATTCACTAGAGCGAGCCCTAATTGGATCTAGGTTATCATAATCCTTATCACACGTTGTAATACCTGGAATTTCTACATTCGATAGTATTATGAATTTCCATATCTGGTATATTATTATATTATTATTTTATTCTGTGACTGTATCAATGTAATGTAATTACTAATTAGACTGTAATCACTGCACCGACTCGACCGTTGAAAGACTTAGCTTAGTCCTGTACTCAGACCCGGATAATAGAAATAATACCCGATTGCACATAAATCGAGACCGACACGTATACCGAGGAACTTGTGCACGTAAACTGAGAAAGTGGCACACAACCCGAGGTGGGTCTCACATGGCCAACCATGTGGCAGCCACCTCTTGGACATATATCCACTTGTTGGACATATGGCATGGTATATAACCATGCAAATGACACCTAGCACTTGGGTTTTCTATATACACATGCATATAGCATGGATTACCCTCTCTTGCTCTTCATAATATGCACTTAGATTAGAAAGAGTGCTGGGAATTGTAGTTCTTGAAAAAGAAAGAATAAAGTTAAGAAGAAAAATTAAGAGTTCATCTCCCTCTCTTGCCTATACATTCACTATACACCTATACACATCCATATACTTATATATGCCATCATGGGGACTTATAATATTTAATAAGAAGTTTTAGAAGACCTACAAGAGCCCCTAGAAGAAGAAGAAGTACACAATCAAGAGTAGGAGAAGAAGAAGAAGGAACATCCACCATTGAAGTTGAGTTTAAGCTTCCTTAAGCTCAAATCCAAAGCCCAAGCTCAATTTCAAGACTTGGTGAGTACTCTAACTCACATTAGAGCCTATATAGTATGTAGTAATGTTTAAAAAGTGTTTGATGTTGTATTTTGAGGATCTATGCAACATGCAAGTCAAATCTTCAAATCTGGGATATAGAAACTTCTAACAGAATGTTGTTTAGTAAAATGAACATTTTGAGCAGTTCAAAAATGGGAATGAGGCTAGGTTTTTATGTGGAGAAATCTAACTCATTTATCTACAAATAACTCTTCTATATCTTAGTCTAAATATCATTTCTTCATAGGTGAAATGTATGTACAATGTAGTATTATCAATCTGAGAAGCAGAAACTTCCAGCAGAATGTTGTTTATCAAAATGAACATTTTGAGCAGTTCAAAAATGGGAATGAGGCTAGGTTTTTTTGTGGAGAAAGCTAACTCATTTATCTACAAATAACACTTCTATAGCTCAGTCTAGAAATCATTACTTCTTAGGTGAAATGCACATGCAATGCAATACTATAAATCTGGAACAGAGCAGTCCGAAAATATAGAAATGTCTAAGTAAAATAAATATTTTGAGCAGCTCAAAAATGTAATTGAAGCTAGATTTTTTTGTACACAAAGCTAATCCAATTATCTACAATGTTCTAGTTTTGAGTTTGATCTACAAAGCAATTTATCATGCCCAAATAAATCATATCAATTCAGCCGACAAAGTAAAATTAATTCCTGGCAGATTGTACAAATACTTGTATGATGTGGTTATTGGTGATGCTTACTCTCCGATACCTGTGTGGTAATGAATATCTTGTGCTAAGGTAGTGCTATCGAGTAGATGAGTATGTTAAGGGTCTTTGTAGTTTGTTAGTTTTATTGACATGATAATGAACCCATGCATGTGTTTTACAACTATAACCAAGATGATGCTTTGAAATCTTAACATAAGCTTGAATTAGTTGTACATAGACCCATGAATGGATATATATATGGAGTATCTACACTACTGTAGACATGTTATACTACTCATAGGAGTATATAATTTGTGTACCCTAAGCTTAAATGATTGTACAGTGCATAAAAATAGAGGATTTGAGAATCTGGCGCCAGAAGCTGATTTATGGGAGAAACCGATTTCTGGAAAGTTTTTCAGGGAAAAGTTTCCTTAAGGAACTATTAAAGTCGTAAGTTGAACGACGACATTAATTCTAACTTCATGGGTATATTATGACATAAAACAGAACAACGGACATAGGAACGCAACCTTGTATGTGTAAATGAAAGTTATTAACAAATTAAACCACGGAACAAGTGACACGAATGTGGTCAAGGATATGTAAGGATTGATTGTGCTTGGTTAAGAGCAGCGTATGTCAAGGATAAGTGTTAGATAGGTAAACCAATCCGCAGAGGCCGGGATAGTGAGCAAAGGATGTGTTTGATGTGTTGTGAAGTGATGAGTATTGTGTATCCTTTCGGGTCTTCGTGATGAAAGGGGGTGCGGTTAACGCTTCGGTTCTTCATGATGGCGAAGTGGTGTTTCTTAGAGTGAAGACTCCTTTCGATTCTTAGTGATGGAATGGATGTTCTTGCACTCTGTAAATGCTTCGGTTCTTCGTGATGGCGAAGTGATGTTTCTTAGAGTGAAGACTCCTTTCAGTTCTTAGTGATGGAATGGATGTTCTTGCACTCCGTAAATGCTTCGGTTCTTTGTGATGGCGAAGTGGTGTTTCTTAGAGTGAAGACTCCTTTCAGTTCTTAGTGATGGAATGGATGTTCTTGCACTCCGTAAACATTTCAGTTCTTCATGATGGCGAAGTGGTGTTTCTTAGAGTGAAGACTCCTTTCGGATCTTCGTGATTGAATGGATATTCTTGCACTCCCTAACACTTTGGTTCTTCGTCACGAGGTGGTTGTTAAAAGATGTTTCGGTTGGTGGAAGGTGTTTTGGTAAATGAAAGATGGTTTAGTTAGTAAGAGATGTTTTTGGGTTAGTAAAAATGATGTCGGATGTTGGCAACAGATGATAGTGGCGTTAAGAATGTCGAGACGAGTTTTCTCAGTTGGACATTTTCTTTTTGAATACGAGGTCGGGTATATTGGTAGTTATATTCTGACGGTGAGAACGCAAAGATCTTAAAAGACGTGTTAAAAAGTAATAAGGGTATCTTTGTTGTGCTTTGCTATATACGTTCTATTTGATTTAATTTTCTCACTCAACTTTCATAAGCTGACGACGTTCATGTCGCTGGATATTCCCATGTCCAGCTTATCCATGCAGGTCACAAGAACACAGGCTATGGAGCTACTCAAAAATATAACGTGGAAGAAGACTATACTGAAGAGTATTATGGTTATGCGAGTTAGGAAGAAGCTAGTAGTTTCCCTTTGTAAATATTTTTGTTGTAATCAGAAGACTTATCATATTTTTGTAATAGTTTTTGTAAGGCCGAGAGCTATAAGACTCTTATGTATTTAATTAGCCAGTACCGTTGTAGCCATTCATTGTAATATATTCCGGTAGTAGATGTTGCTTTTACCCTTTTTGTCATAGCATTTAGTTATTATTATTTTGGTCATGGACAATTCGGTACTTCCACCAGTCACGTGCCTCATGGTCCAAGTTGAAAATTTTAAATTTTTCCATATTTTGGCTACGCTGGGGCGTGACAGGTATTTTTGGTATCAGAGCCTAGGTTTAGGCTTTTACTGTATGTCCAACACACTTAAGCTCTAAACCATAAGATTTCTTAGACCAATACTGGTCATAGATAGTTTTGTTAAGCAGGTAAGCTATGGAGCCATACCTAATACTAGACGTCTTCGAAGGATATAAGGTTAGCCTATAGACGATAGATGCTTAGTTTATGTGGATGGCTTCCTTAGATATTTTATTAGAATGACTTGTTATATCGACAAAAAGTTTAGGCTTTGACGAATTTCCTGAGATGAATCTCGGAACAGTCACCTTAGCTTAGAGTCTAGAAAGACTAAGGATAAGATACTTCATCACCTTAAATTACTTGTTAGTTGAGTGGTTCCACTTGTAAGTTAGATAACGTCATAGCACGAAACATAGAAACAAAAATTCCTAGTCGTATATAGAAATACAAATAGGCCTTGTGGATAGATAGACACCTTATACGCTTGGATTACTCTATATTGCTTAGATAGTATGCGATGTACGAAATAGGATAAGTTGGGATAACCTTATGGACACCAACTCATACATAAGAATGCGCGAATCTTTGCAACGTCTACTACACTTGCAATCTGCCAGGACACATGCACAAAGATTGTCGAACTCCCAAGATCTACCGCCGACCAGATTTCAATTGCTAGTACGGCAGCAAGAAGGGCCATCTTCTCAAAGACTATTGGATGCTGAGGGCACACAACGACAATGATGTTCTATAGCAAGGAGCATATGAGATTTTGACTTAATTAAATACCCGAGTCGATGGAAAAGACGTGAGAGTGAAATGTACCTCCGATAGACCGAACGACCTCATGGACTATTGACATCGACCACGTTCAATCACAACGAACGACTCACACTAGGAACATTAGTAAAGATGAGTACTGCATTCCACCTTCAAGCCAATGATCAGATCGCACAGGGCCTACCAAGAGAAGACACGTTTCGGGTTTACAACATCTTGTGCACGTTATAAATTAAAACCATATAAGGCTGAATAATTATATCCATCTCTCTGATTTAACTCCTTTTGAGTAAACCCATTATTTTCTATCATTGGTTGTGTTAGATTAATTATTATTATGATGAACCTTGGGATGTCCTTTATTGTTCCACTAATTGACAGTTATTCATTGTCCCCTCTGATTTCACTTAACAAGATTTGGATCATTCTGATCAGTGATAAATCCAATTGTGAATTCATTTGCTTTCTAATGCTATAAGTCACCTCTTTAAACTTATCCTTATGTAAATCAATTCCAACAATTCATTTATAAACCACTCACTGTAAGTCATTTGGACTTATGATCTGTTAAATTAATCTTTATGAATCGTTTAGACTGTCAACCGTTTGACCAACTCTTGCAAGTGTGTATCCCTTGACATTATTGCAAAGGAGCTCTCTATATTTGTTCAACTAAGGAACTCAAGCATATTGCACCCCTTGTAAACTAGTCTTCATTTCCTTTCATTTCACGAATTCTTCTTAACTTTTATCATTAAGACTTCACCTAAATTATTGGCTTATGAGATAAGAATTCTTATGTCCTACCTTGAAGGCCTTACGCCTTTAGTCATTGTATTACTATGATTGTTCTATAGTAATCATCTGATGATCATTCTCAAATACTCATTCTATACATCGTGATCCTACGAGTGAGTAATCATGAACCTCTTCATTTCTAACTCAGTACACCATGAGTATTCATTTTGTTATGAATTCAACTCCTTATAAGTGAATTCAATCCTACTCCAACTACCAGTAACACCTTATATGCTATGTATTAATTAATGCACGGAGAAATTGCTTAACGGCTTGTGTCATCGCCTACAATGCCGAAACTTGTGGACCACTGCGAATGAGGAGCGGATCCTGACGCTCTCCCTCGATAGTGTCCCGGGACGGATCCCAAGGAGCACACTTCAGGGAAAACTAGGACTTCCTCACGCGATCCTAGAGACAAAGAGTCGCCACCTAATTTTTATCGGGAATTAGGAAACCCAAGTTTGACTCGCCCAAAATTGAATAAGGTTACTCGCCCTTCATTACCAGAAACAAGGTTCGGGGGTCTTGGTACGAGAGGGGAAGGAGCCCAAGCAGGACTAAAGCACCCCCTCCTCGCCCTACCGAATGGTAGGCCTTGATTCAAATATCCTTGTTATTAATTCATAATAGATGTTGTTTCCTCAAACATACTAGATAGATATATACATGGCAAAAAGAAACATCTAATGAAAATCATTTCAAGAGACTAAATCAAGTAGAAAGCGGATGCTCATGTAATACAAGGGAGAAGTATACTCACAGTGGCTAGTCCCGCCCGGGACCGATGCAAATAAAGTAAACATGTCATGATATGCAAAGGGAACGAGAAGACTTACATTGGTTGACTCAAGCGGAGTTGCGAAAGCAAAAAGAATGGAAACGTGCAATGCAATCATGCAACAATCCTAGATAAGATGTCTCTAACAAATAATCATATAAACGGAGACTATCCTAAAGGAATTGTGTCGTTGAAATCAAAGTTGTAAACCTAGAAAAATTCTAAGAGAAAGGATAGAGATAGTACACGATACATGGGCACTAAGCCACATGTAGACGAGGCAAACCACAAATCGAAGTCCGGGTCCGAGGCACTTAATTCTCTGCACTAATACACCAAAGAATACCCAAGCATTGCAAAAATACAAGCAAACAAATGATATGCATGATAAACAAAGAAAACATGTCATCAATCAAATTTCCAGATTCAGCAACCTCTAATGAATCCTATCAAAAGTGGTTTTAAACATGAGCTGGATAAAAACCCTTTTACAGAAAGTTAGATACATGTCTTAGGGAACTTCTCCAAAAAGTGGGACCTCAATATCAATTTTATTGTTTGAGAAATAAATGTTTTGGGAACAGTGGATCAGGACTGTCCATTGTTCTTGTAAAAATCATAATTAAATCTACAAAAATCATATGAAGCTCTATTTGGTGTCAAAAGAAAGCTATTTCATTGTAGTATATGATAAAAATAAACCCATGGACATTCTGTAATCACAAGGTTTCTGAAAAAGTGTTTTAAACAGACTCTGTTATTCTGGAAATTTGGTATCATTTGACAAATGAATGCAAAACATAATAGAAGTATAATAGAAGTTCATGAATCATGTTAACCAAGTTGATTTAAGCTTTTGATCTCTCATCCATTTATCCTAGGTGATTTCTAAACCAAGTTTTATTCATCAATTGTTGTTGAGTGATCAAGGTATGACCATTTTGTATACATAATCATATTTGTAATTAAACTTAGAAAATTCCAGAATAGTTGTATCAACTTTAAACGCTTAGAAAACGATCCTAACTCGATCGTATGCTCACGATTTTACATCGGCATATAGATATATGAGTTAGGAATCATCCCCAAAAAGCGGAACGTCGATAACTATTATAGATTTTCTGAAATTCAAGCACAAAGAGACGATGTTCAAATCTGTCAACCGATTTCTCAACAATTTCTAAAAATAGTATATGAATCCTAAAAGCTCTCAAAACGGACCGGATGAAAGCTAATTCATCAAAGTTTACCCAGAAAATTTGAAATCCATCAAACTATGGGTTTTGATGGACCAAATCTAATGGACAAAACCAATCTGCTTTGCTGAATTTTTATCTAGTTCATTTTAAAGTGTGAGGAAAACATTTTAGTGATAGTTGAAGCTTATTAGAGAGATCAAACTCATAGATCAACTTAATTATCATGATTCCCAATCAATTTAGCCCTCAAGTTCTATGAAGAACTTTTAGATCAAGGATCAAAGGGACTTATAAATATCATGTTGGAGATGAAATTCAATAGGAATTCTAGGTAATAGGAATAATCAAGAGATAGGTATGAACATAGAAATCATCCTTCTCATAGATCATATTTCCAAACCATCATGGAATTCAAAATAGATATATGTATATACATATAATCATGTATGCATGAATCTAAACTAAAATTGAAGAATGAAACCAAAATTGAAAATCAAAGTGAAAAACAATCTCTAATTGTAAATTATCAATAAAAATCAAAGAGATTTGGATCTAACTATGTGAGTGTGTGAAGAACATGAGACGAAGAAGATGAGTGTTCTAATAAGTAGAAATAGAACTAAGTTAGATCCAAATCTTATAGATCTATATATACAAAGTAGGAATTAGAGATGAACTATAGTGTTTACCTCTTGGAGGATTCTCAATTACAAGACCAAAATTGATTTGAAGATCTTCTTCTTCAAGTGTTATTCAAGTGTTCTTCAAGCACTCATCCATGGAAGTTGAGGGAGGCAATTGATGTTCAAATTGTGGTCTAATTAGCCTAAGTTAATCTAAATTCAATTCATAATTTTCTCTCTCTAGAATTCACCTAAATTGAAAGTATATTCAAAGTATACTTATCTCTCTTGTATGTGCTTCTATGTGTGTTTGTATCTAAGTATATTCAAGTGTATCTCTTCCAAGTGTCTAATGTGTTAAGATGTGATCTCATATGAGATGTATGAGATCTTATATAGAGTTTTGAAGACTTAGCTCTTAAGTTTCAGGGTTAAAACAGGATTTTTAGAGCTTAAAAGAGGGTTAAAATGGCCATTTCGGAGCCTAATACGCAATTTCCAGGCAATTTCCTCGCAGTGGGAAGCTTCTAGAAGGGTCTGGAACTCAAAAAGCTCCGTGGAGGACACAAATGGAAGTGGCGGTTATGGTGGGACCCGCCACCCCCATACCCAAAACCGCCATTTACTATTTGGGTCCCTCTGGTCACCCACAAGCTCTGTTTCAAAAATCACGTGCACTGCTTTTCCAGATTTTTGTAAAAATGCTTTTTGGTGTCCGAAATCGTCCGTTTACGTACCGTTGGAAAGCTGTCAGGTTGAATTTCAATATAAAAATATTTCCAGAGGTTTTATAATGAGAATTGAAGTCCAATTGAAGTCCGAAAGTCCTCCGGAACTTTCGTTGTCTTTTTGAAATCAAATGACGTCTTTTCCAAAATTGCTTTCAAATGTGCGTCGATTTCGAACTTTTCTTTAAAATTGAATCTCTGGATACCTAGAATACTGCGTTTAGAACACTTTATGTTCATATAACCCTGAGAGAATATGAATTCTGAGAGATGATTTTGACAAAACCGGGATTTATCCATGGAAAAGGGCTTTTCTGAGCTTGAAGTCACTTTCCGAAGTCCGATCTTCTGATTGTGTGGAATCCAGTACCTTCCACGGGGTACTTTTCATCATCGAATCCTCCAAGACGTTGTCCACCCTAAATCCTATCAGTGTGGTCAAAATTGGGTGTCTACAGTTTGCCCCTCTTTGGCAGAGCTTGTTGTGAACAACGTGAACTGCAAGTGAGTGCCAAAGCCTTGAAGGCACCCAAATAACCATACTGAGAGGTTTTAGGAAAAACAAAAAAATTCGCAAAATCAAGAAATTCAAAATCAGAGAAAATCAAGAAATTACGAATGCAAGAATGCAATGCAATGCTGGGTAGAGGCGGCTAATTTGAAGCTGATGCTGGTCGTGCTCCGCTGGAGCTGCCTACGTATCCTTTCCAGGAATCAGACCAGGGCGTAGTTCAAGCGCGCGGGAAAACGGAAAACAAACAACAACAATGCGGATGAAATGCTCCTATCCTAGGATGCTGGTGCAGTATGAAAACATGAAATGTGAAAGTGCTGGAGGAATCATCCTCAAGGGTTCCCTAGATGCAAAATCTAATGCAAAGGATGCAACGACTCTCTCTCACAGTCGAATATGCTAAAGGTATCTTGGATGATTCTCGAGGTTTTTGTCAAAGTTATTCTTCTGATCTTAAGGCTCGTAGGCGTCATCTGTATCCTGGACGACTCTTGAAATAGCGAAGTATCTTGGATGAATTCTGAGTCATGTCAAACAACTGGACGATTGCTGGTGTAGAGTCCTTCTGCTGGGGACGATTACTGATGTAGAGTCCTTCTGCTGGGGACGATTGTTGATGTAGAGTCCTTCTGCTGGGGACGATTGCTGAAATAGGTCCTTCTTCTGTGGACGATTGCTGATGTAGAGTCCTTCTGCTGGGGACGATTTGCTGATGTAGAGTCCTTTTGCTGGGGACGATTGCTGGTGTAGAGTCCTTCTGCTGGGGACGATTGCTGATGTAGAGTCCTTTTGCTGGGGACGATTGCTGATGTAGAGTCCTTCTGCTGGGGACGATTGCTGATGTAGAGTTCTTTTGCTGGGGACGATTGCTGATGTAGAGTCCTTTTGCTGGGGACAAATCTTCTGAAACAGGTCTCTCTGCCGGAGACAAATCTTCTGCTCTTCTGAAACAGGTCCTTCTTCTAGACAAATCTTCTGTAACAGGTCTGGAAACAAGTCTTCTGAAACAGGTCTCTCTGCCGGAGACAAATCTTCTGTTCTTCTGAAACAGGCCCTTTTTCCGAGGACAAATCTTCTGTGGCAGGTCTAGAAACAGGTCTCTCTGCCGGAGACAAATCCTCTGTTCTTCTGAAACAGGCCCTTCTTCTGAGGACAAATCTTCTGTTCTGATGCACGGATTCTGAGAGATACACAAATTCTGAGAGATGACCCTTCTTCTGAGAGCAACCCACGGATACACGATTCTGATTTTGAGAGAAACCCTACATTCTGGAGGCAACCCTGATATGCGATGCTGAGAAATACATGATTCTGAGAGAAACCCTACATTCTGGAGGCAACCCTGGATACACGATTCTGATTCTGAGAGAAACCCTACATTCTGGAGGCAACCCACGATTCTGAGAGAAACCCTACATTCTGAGAGCAACCCACGGATACACGATTCTTGGCATAAACCTTGTATTCTGGAGGCGATTTTAATGCTCAAATTCTGAGAGATACCCTTTATCTGGAGGCAACCCGTGGATACATGATGCTTGCGAGAAACTTAATTCTGAAAGTTCTCTACTGGGGAGATCCTATGATTCTGAGAGATGCACGAATTCTGTATACCTTGACAATATCTGGAAATTCTCTGCTTGAGGAGATATCTGAGGTTTCTGGGACGCGAGCACATATTCTGGAGGCCCTGCTGATTCTTTCTGAGACTCATATTGGTGCTTCGACCAACGCAATCATTCTTGCAACACGTCAGGCTTACTCTAACCCTTTCTGAACATCTCGCATTCTGACCCATCTTCTGAAAGTCCTTTCTGGATGTAATTCTCAAGCGACAGTAGACTCAAATGTCCATTTTCTAAGACAACTCATAATTAATCCCAAAACGACGGGAGTTTGCCGTTTCTCGGCCACTTTCAGGCTGCGGTGCCTTTGATTCTTCTCATCTGGGGGACTTTTTTCAATTCTTGAATGGATTTTTACCAAGATTCAAATCTCCAGAGGTCCTCTAGACCAATTCCAACAAGTTTTAAGCACTCTCAAGGCTTATATATCAAAAATGGACCAATCCGGGATCAAATCAAGAGTTCCGGGGGTCAAAACGCGAATATAGAGCAAAATGGGGAAATGGCAGGAAGTGAATAGTAAATGGTGGTTCCCCACACCCCCTTGGGAACCGCCAGCCGCAACTTTGGGGTTTTAAACCCATTTTCTTCTTTGTTCTTCATTCATTTCTTCTTCAATGCATCACCTCTTCCTTCTAAGGTGCTCAAATCTTGCAATTTCTTGATGTTTTGAGTGATTTCTTGCATTAAAACCTCCAAAAACTTTGTTGATTTCATCAACTCCTCCCTATTCTAGGGGATTCAAGTACCAAGGTTTTTACTATTCATCATCTTCAACCTCTTATCTTCAAGCTTCAAGCATCAACAACCATGAGTTCCCATGGACAAGGTGAAAGTTCTAGAACACGTAGAAGCCAATTTCAAGCTAGTGGAGCTCAAACCATGGAGTATGTAACCATGAAAAATCCACTAAATCATATCTCTAGGAGGGCCTTTCGTCAAGAGGTAACCCATTCTTTAATTACTCCTTTGTTTCACATCTTCATACGTGTCTCTTTATTCTTGCGATTCCTTAGAAATCATCCTTTTTCTTTTTAGAATGTGGTTGGTCATCTTAGAGGTCATGGTAGCCATGGAAAATGCCTTGAATGGTTTAATGAATTGTCGGAGTCGCGTCCCCAAGTAGTAGCCAATATCAAGCAAGCGGGCTTTGGGTCGTTTGTAACCTTATTGGAGAGATCGACTAATGATTTGGCCATGATTCAAGCTCTTGCTGAAAGGTGGTGGGATTCCACAAATACTTTTCACATGCCTTTTGGGGAGATAACCATGACCCCTCTTGATTTTGCAATGATAACCGGCATCTCATTTGGCGGGCATCGTCTTGCCTTTGCAAAGAACATCCATAGACATCCTACTATCATTGAGCGTCTCCTAGGCATCATCCCATCCCAGAGAGATCTTCACGGATCGAGCGTAGGCATCACATGGTTCATCAACAACTTCAGGCCTTCTGAAAGAGCGGCTCAATTTACCGATATGCAGCTTACCCGTGCTTTCATCTTGTATTTGCTTGGTTGCTCTCTTCTTTCTACTCGAGCTGAGCGGATTACATTGAATATGCTTGATAGTCTTCGAAATCTTGAGGAGATTGCAGATTTTGATTGGGGCTCTGCTGGTTTAGCCATTCTGTATAGTCATATGGGGGAGCATTCTCGAGGCAAATCCCCTGGATTCGGCGGATTCTGGAGAGCTTGGGAGGTACTGAAAATATTTTCATTTCCAGTTTTTATCATTTGATGTTCTGCTGTTTTGACCACTGCTTTATTTTCTCTTGTAGGTGTGGGCCTTTGAGTATTTTTCCATGACGGCTCCATCATTCCGGGAGGAAGAGATTCATATTTTTCCACGGGCTCTGAAGTGGCGTCGCCAAGCCGTAGGTACCAAGAATGATGCTCATAATGTTATTTCTTGCCGGGATTTTCTTACCCGTCTCAGATTCACCCAAGTTAACTGGCATCCTTGGGCTACAAATGGAAATGTGACTGAGATTGGCTTAGCTAGACAGATGACTGGAGAGAGGATTCTTCTTGAGGGTCCCTCTGTTCTTGAGTGGTATCTTGGAGAGAGAGTAGCTCCTCAGACTGATTTGGAGGATCGTCTCTTAGTGCCACAGGATCCGCCTTCTTGTATGAGGTCGGCGCAGAATTTGGAAGATGAAGATCTTATTAATGCTTTGAACGGAATTCCTTCAGCCTCTTTTACTCTGTTTGAGGAGAACTATGACGTCTTCAGGGTTACTCATCTGATGCCTAATTTCCCGCTCTCGGATGACCCGCAGGTATTTCACGACTTCTTCATTTCTGATCGAATGCTTGCTTTATCTTATTTCTCATCATCATTTGCAGGGGAGTTCTTTTGTGGATGGCCCTGGTCGACCTCTACCTCTCATTCCTCCTTGTGATTGGCGAGCCTTGACCATGCTGCGCGGAGTTATATCTTCTGTAGAGATCCCCCGTGATCTTGTAGAGCCTCAGCTAGTTTCAGAACAACATGAGTCCGTTCCCCGAGCCATTTTCAATGAAGAGCGAGCTTATGCACAGAATCTGAGGGCTTGGAGCCTTGCTCGTGAGGGACATGTAAGTAATTTCTGAACTCATTACCTCTGATTCTTCTGATCTTTCTGACCATATCTTTCTTCTCTTTGCAGTGGGATGGCATGTGCCAGACTTACATAGACCGTGATGCGGCCCTGGTAAATTTCTTGACCTTTTCTTCTTATCTCATTGCTTTTTCAAACCCCTATACTGATTCTTTTCTTCCACAGGTGGCTCAAGTTAGGCAGCTTCAATCACAGTTGGAGCGGATGAATGCAGGCCCTTCTGGTGGGGCTGGTGGGTCTAGGCGAAGGCGCCAAATTGAAGATGATGATAGCTCTACGGCCTCAGATATGCCTGCTCGGTACCCACGGGCTACTCGTCGTCGCTGATGATGATCATATGCACCCATGACTATCTTTCTGTTTTTCTTGCTTTCTGTGCTGAGACTGATGTTGATGTATTCTGTCTGAGACTTGATGGGCTTGTACTCTTGACTTTGCTTGATGCTGTTTTATGCTATCCTTCTGTTTCGCTTTGCATCCCTTGTCACGAGACTGATTTGATTGACACTTTGCACACTGACACACAGGACTCGATTTTACAGGGAAAGGAAATTTCTGACGATTCCTCTTTCTCGACAATGTCTTTTGACTTGGATATTTGAATTTTCTAAGGATTTGCATGTTTTGAAAATGAGATTTTATCTTGTAGCAGGATATTGTGTTGGCTTTGCATGTAATCTTGAAGCTTTTGAAAATTTTCCACATAATGTTTCAGTCTTGACATTAGATTCACATCTTTAGATTGCTAAAAAACTTTTCAACTTAATATCAAGAATTACCAGATTTTTCACTTAGGTGCTTTCTGATAGCCAAGTGATCCAGAGAGGACAGGTAGCGAGGTATGGGCAAACGACAGTTTGCCCCTAGTTGACAGAGATAAATGGAAGTTTGGGCAAACGCAGTTTGCCCCTAGTGTGGCAGTGATATCTTGAGGCTTTGGGCAAACTTGAAAGTTTGCCCCTAGTTTGCAAGGTTCAGGGATCGAGAGCCAGGAAAGCTCGCCTACTTATCCCCAAGTGGGAATCAGATCCAAAGTAGTTCGGCCAGGTCTTGAAAGAAAGTATGGTTGAGGGTTTCAGGAGCAGTGACCGAACCGAGCAGGTTGCCTACATATCCCCAAGTGGGAATCAGGTCAAGTGTAGTTCCTCGAATGCTGGAGGTTTTGAAAGAACAGGTTTTGAAAGAAAAGGCTTTTAAGCATAGTATCTCTTGAGACGGTCAATGTTGATTGGCTGATTGAACTCAACTCCATCTAGATCCATCAGGTATGCCGCTCCTCCAGAGAGAAGCTTCTTGATGACGTATGGGCCAACCCAATTTGGCTTGAATTTCCCTCTAGGATCGAAAACGGGTGCTTTTAAGGCTTTAAGCACAAGGTCGCCTTCCTCAAGTTTTCTTGGACGGACCTTCTTGTTGAATGCTCGAGCTATTCTTCTCTGATACACATGCACATGATCAATTGCGGCCAACCTTTTCTCATCAAGTAACATTAGCTCCTCATATCTATCTCTTAGCCAATCAAATTCTGGAATCTCGGATTCTGCCACAACTCTCAAAGATGGTAGTTCTATTTCAACTGGGAGTACTGCTTCCATTCCGTAAGCCAATGAATAAGGAGTGGCTCCTGTAGATGTTCGGATAGATGTTCTGTATCCCCACAGTGCATACGGTAACTTCTCATGCCAATCTCGGTATGTATCAGTCATCTTTCTTAGGATCGTCTTCAAATTCTTATTAGCTGCTTCAACTGCCCCATTTGTTTGTGGCCTATACGGCGCTGACATGTGGTGCATGATCTTGTATTCTTCTAGTAGATCCAAAACCTCTTTCTGGAAGTGACTGCCATGATCGGATATCAACTCATGAGGGACCCCGTATCGGCAGATTATATTTCTTCTGATAAATCTGGCCACATCTTTAGCCTTCAATGTCGCATAAGACTCTGCTTCCACCCATTTTGTGAAATAATCAATTGCTACCAGGATGTATTGATGCCCATTAGACGCCTTCGGGGTTACTTCTCCAATAACATCTATTCCCCAAACTGAGAATGGCCAAGGGGTAGTCATGTTGTATAGCAGTGACGGCGGCACATGCTTCATATTGGCATGGATCTGACATTTGTGACATTTTCTGACATATTCATAGCAGTCCTTGTCCATAGTAGTCCAATAATATCCTTGTCGGATGATCTTCTTAGCTAACATGTGTCCACTCATATGAGGACCACACACCCCTTCGTGAATTTGCTCCATCATCTTTCTTGCACTGTTTCCATACAGACATGTCAAGTTGAATCCATTGTGAGATCTCTTCAATAGATTTCCGCCACAAATCATGAATTGAGCCGAGAATCTTCTTATGGCTCTCTTGTCTTTCTCAGAGGCGCCTTCCGGATATTCCCCATTTTCAATGAAGTTCCACACGTCGGTGTACCACGGAAGTTCTTCTGCTTCTTCTATTTCCCCAATCATCTCATAAGACGGCTTTTCCCTTTGTTCAATCATCAAAGGAGTTAGCTTTATCCCCACAGGAATCTCAATCATTGACGCTAAAGTAGCCAAAGAGTCTGCTAGCTGATTTTCTTCTCGAGGCAGGTAGAAGAACGTGATATGCAAGAAACGAGTTCGTAAAGAATCAAGATACTCATGATAGGGTTTTAACTTTTCTTCCTTGACTTTCCAATCTCCTCGAACTTGGGATATGATCAAATTGGAATCCCCGAATACATCAAGTTTCCTTACCTCCAAAGTCAATGCGGCTTCTAGCCCCAAGATACAAGCTTCATACTCAGCAGTGTTGTTGGTGGAAGTGTACTTCAGCTTAATAGAGAACGGGGTATGTGCTCCTTCAGGGGATACAAGGATGATCCCCACTCCATATCCTTTCTGGTTTGCAGCTCCATCAAAATACATTTTCCACACATCTTCTTTTAATTCCATCAATCCTTCGTCAGGGAACATGAACTCTCCTTCGTTTTCCAGATTTATCGGATGTTCTGCTAAATGTTCTGCGACAGCCCTTCCTTTAACAGATTTACTCGTAGCATGTATCAAGTCAAACTCAGATAGCATCAATGTCCATCGGGAGATTCTTCCGGTCAATGCTGGTTTTTCAAATAGGTACTTCAAAGGATCCATTCGGGAGATTAAAACAACAGGGAAGGCCAACATATAATGCCTCAGACGACGAGTGGCCCAAACCAAAGCCCAACATGTCTTTTCTAACGGAGAATACTTCAATTCGTATCCAGTCATCCTTTTACTTAAGTAGTAAATGGCTTTCTCTGTACGCCCTTCATCTCCTTCTTGGGCTAACATGCATCCCATAGCATTCTCTGACACGGATAAGTACAACAGCAAAGGCTTCCCTGACTTCGGGGGTGAAAGAACCGGTGGGTTTGATAAATAAGCCTTGATCTTGTCAAAAGCTTCTTGACATTGATTGTCCCATTCGAATTTCTTCCCTTTTCTCAACAAGCTGAAAAGCGGATCGCAAGTAGCAGTGAGCTTAGATATGAAGCGACTGATGAATTGGATTCTTCCCAGAAATCCTCTTACTTCCTTTTCATTTGTCGGAGGCGGCATATCCATAATAGCCTTGATCTTTGTGGGGTCAACCTCAATTCCTCTCTGTGTGATGAGAAATCCCAGCAGCTTTCCGGTGGTAACTCCAAAAGTACACTTCTGTGGATTCAATCTCATTCTGTATTTCCTTAATCTTTCAAAGAACTTGGCGAGTGCTGTTAAATGCCCACTTCTTTCTTTGGACTTAACAATCATATCATCCACATAAACTTCTACCTCTTTATGGATCATGTCATGTAACAAAGTAGTAGCAGCTCTCTGATAGGTCGCTCCGGCATTCTTTAACCCAAATGGCATCACTCGGTAGCAATACGTCCCCCAGTGAGTTGTGAATGTAGTCTTTTCTCTGTCTTCGGGTGCCATTAAAATCTGATTGTACCCTGAGAAACCATCCATGAATGATAACAACTCATGCCCCGCGGTGCTATCTACCAGAACATCTATGTGTGGAAGCAGAAAATCATCCTTAGGACTAGCCTTGTTTAGATCTCTGAAGTCAACACATACACGGATCCTTCCATCCTTCTTTGGCACAGGAACTATATTGGCTATCCATTCCGGATATTGGGTTACCATCAGGAATCCAGCTTTCAATTGTTTCTCAACTTCTTCTTTGATCTTCAAAGTCCATTCGGGTCTCATGCGTCTCAACTTTTGCTTAACAGGTTTTGAATTTGGAAAGAGGGGGATGTGGTGTTGGACAATCTCTGGATCGATGCCTGGCATATCTTGGTAGGACCAAGCGAAAACATCTTTAAATTCTTTTAATAAGTTGATTAGTTCATTGCTTTCTTGTGAAGTGAGTGTGGTGCCAATATGAACATTTTGTGGATTATCTTCATTATCCAAGTTTATTAGCAAAGTTTCTTCAATAATCTTGCATGCAGATTCATTTTCATTTTCAGTTAATCTTTGCAAATCCTCAGAAATTTCAAAATCAAGATCATCAGACACAGAAGAGTAAGCAAAATCCTCGTTCATTTCATTAACATTTTTTGGTACATCAAAAGCAAAAGCAGACTCAACATCATGGCTCATATTGGCCTTTACAGACTTCCGGGGAAATGGGGGAGGGGATTTGTTGACTTCCGATTCTATCACCCAATTGTTCAGAGCTCCCTCTATTGGCTTGATTTCTTTCACATTTCCCAGTGCTTCTTCGGCATCCATCAGCATGTTCAGCTCTTCATCCATTAGCATGTTCAAATCATCACTTGTCATCAGCTCAGCCCAGTCCTTCCTTTCTTTCTTGATAGGCGGAGTATACAAGAACGGATCCTCATAGTCGGAGAACTCATGTTTGAAGAAAATCTCAAATCCAGGCTTAATGTTCTTGGTAGCCGGATCATACCATGGTTCAGGGAACCCACAGAAGGGAAAGTCATCGCCTTCTTTCACGAAGTATCCATTCAGGATTCTTGGCCCAGAAACAACCATCGGCCCTTTTCCTTTTGTCATCTTCTTCTTATCTTCTTCAGTCAATTGATACCCAAGCCCAGATTTATCTTTCTGTTCGTGGAAGTTCGGTGGTTCAGTTATTCCTTGTTGACGACGACCTAGTCCCATTCCAGGAAAATAGTTCATCTTCCGCACCATATGAGCCACTTTAGGATTGGCATACTGGTCGAAGTACAATGGCATGACTTCAGGGATCCAATTCTGTCCCACTTCTTCTTGTAGATCTTTGGCAACCGGGTTTCCCTTCTCGAACATCTTTCTATATTCGCGTCCGGTGATGAACGGCTTCTTTTTCTTGATCGGAGTGATTTCTTCGCCCCAGACAGATGCATCAGGAAGTTTCTTCTCATAGCTGAGTCGATCCCAAACGGATTTCTTTTTCTTAGCTCCTTCATTTATCATTCCCACAAAGTTGAATCCTCCCAATTCATTTTCTTCTTCCGGTGTTTGGACTTCTAGCACAGGACCATGGCTTGTCCCTTCTTCTTTGATCCAGCTATCCCCAAATATTGTTACCACATCCTCTTTCCAGATGAACTTGACTTTCTGGTGGAGAGTGGAGGCGACTGCATCATTCACATGTAACCACGGACGTCCCAATAGCAGATTAAAGCTAGCCGGAATATCAATCACTTGGAAATCAGCTTCTTTGTTTAATGGCCCGACTTCAATTTTCAACTTAATCATTCCCACAATGGCCCTTTTGGTGTTATCATAGGCCCTCACAGTTTGTGTTGATGGCAAGAGTTCTGAAATTGACAACCCCATTCTGAGAGCTGTTTGGAGAGGACATACATTCAAGGCTGACCCATTATCTACCAAGCAGACCGGTACTCTATTCCCCAGGCAATGTACAGTGATGTAGAGAGCTCTGTTGTGGTGTGCCCCTTCCGGCGGTAAATCTTCATCTGTGAATGTGATTACAGGCTTACAAGGCTTTGAAGAGATCATGTTTACTAGATCTTCGGGAGTAGTATTGACAGAAACATCCAAACGATTGAGAGTATCGAGCATGGCCTGCCTGTGTTTGTGAGAGGTCATAAGTAATCCCCATACTGAGATCCAAGCTTGTGTTTTCTTCAATTGCTTTAGGATTTCATCTTCTTCTTCGCTCACGGCTCCTTTACCAGCCTCTTTTGCTTTGACGACTTCTTTCTCATTCCATGTTTCTTTTCCACGATTTTCTAACTCATGAGGCTTGAAATGACGTCCGGAACGGGTCAAGTGGTTTGCTTCATTGGTGATCCAGATAGACTCAAGTTCTTTGGCTAACTTTTCGGTGCCAACAGTGATTTTCCAAACAGAATCATCGGGGATTATGGTATTATTAACGGAATCATCCTCATCATCATACCACCAATCTTCTTCTTCTTCCATCATTGCAATAAGATCGTCATCTTTGATTTCAAGGTTCTCGACAGGCTTTAGCAATTCTTCTATCGGCTCAGTGCTTTGTTTCTCGGTGACTGCTTCTATGGGCTTTTCTTCCTCATACCAGATCGAGTCGTCGGTGATGGCATTGGGATCCCACCATTCAATTGTAAGATTTCCGTTGGCTATTATTTCTTCAAAAGCCAGTGCTTCTTCGACCCATTCTTCCTCTTCCATATTCCTCAAGATGCAAATTGCAGCGTCTTCCGGAAGTTGAACATCCATAGCTGGTTGATTCGAGGATGTGATGTAGGTCTTTGGGTTATAAATCTGAGATCCTTCTTCTACAAAGTTAACATTTGGCATGTTCCCCTTATGATTAGGGAGAGGATTCTTCTGAACATTTGGCTGAGAGGGAGGAGGGGAGATGACCCCTTTTTCAATCAAGTCTTCAATTTCATGGCGAAGTCTCCAGCATCTATCTGTGTTATGTCCACAGCCTTGATGAAAGTCACAAAAGAACTCTGTTTTGAAACCCGGTGGAAGTGGATTTGGCTCTGGTTTAGGTTCCAATTTCTGCAAGTACCCTTTTTCTATCATTCTTTCAAGTGCGGTGCTTAGTGGCATCCCCAAGTCGGAAAATTCTCTTTTCTCTCTCGACTGTTTCTGATTTTGACTTCCTCTTGCATTAGCCATACTTCGACGCTCTTTCTGAAAAGGCTGAGGAGATAGTGTGTTGACGTCAGCAGACTGATGATAGACTGGCCTTTCTGTCTTTCTGTATCGATTGCTCGTGCTTTCTTTCTTGATCTTTCCATCTCTAATGGCATCTTCTATCGAAGTTCCCACATCAAACAGCTGTTCGAAACTCACAATGGACTGAAATTCTAGCCTTTCCAAGTATTCGGGCTATAGATTCTTGATGATCATTCGGACCTGATCTTTTTCCGCTGGCCTGCTAGTCATTTGAGCAGCTTTAGCTCTCCAACGAGTAAGGAAACCTGCGAAGGATTCCCTGTACTCTTGTCGGGTGGTTTCTAGATCTCTTGCAGTTACATCAAACAACTGGTTATATGAATATTGAGCCACGAAAGCTTTGGCCAATGCCTCCCAATCTCTGGTTATGGCTGGTTCCAACGTCAAGTACCATGAAAGTGCTGCTCCACTCAAAACTCTTGGAAACAATAGAGCGAAGAGGTCAGATCCAATGCCCATGGGCTGCAAAGTTCCTACATAAAGCCTCAGATAGCTCTTTGGATTTCCGGTTCCATTGAAAAATTCAATATGCGGCATCTTAAACTTCTCTGGGAGTTTGGCTTTTGGAGCGTCACACAACCCTTCAACATCGAACAAATACTCATCCACCCCTTTGCTCTTTCTGATCACACTCTCTAGTTTGTCGATCTTGGCCAACTTGTCCTGAATTTCCTGATCTAGCTGAACCTTTGGTTGAACTGTCTCCCCAAAATCTTCTTCTTCATGATGCTCTGGAGGTGGTGGTGGTGGATTAGTTAGCTGCTCAATCATTCTCATCATAGTGGCAAGTTGTTCTCGATTCTGCTCCCTGCTCTGATCCAAGGCAGCTTGCATTGCGGCCAATCTGGCTTCCATATCCGCTTCGTATGTCATATCTTCAACCCTAGTCGACTCGGCTGTTCCTTCTTCTAACCCTGATCTGATCAAACGGCTGTTCGGAGCTCTGACCCAGAAAGGAGTACAACTTTTCGGTCCTATCTTTTCTTATCTGGTTTATTTAGGGATTTTCAAATAATCAGGTATCTTTATTGCAAAAGAATTTTTCAAAGAATGATATAAGAAGGTGGATTTACAAAGATGGAAATCATAAATGGAAAATCATTTCCATTTTCAAAAACATTTTTCTTAAAATCAAAGAAATCTTTTCAAGCTTTCAAAATTCTGAGGAAAACAAATCTTTTCTTTTGAAAGTATATTAGAGGCGTCGCACTCGTGAGTCGTATATGCAATGCTCGTGTAGTGCATGCAAATGCAGATGAAATGCAATCTAATCTAAATGCAATGCACCTTAATCTAGCTTAGACCTAGCACATCAGCACATAAGCACATAAGATTCCTTGAGTATGCTAATCACCCTACTAATCCAATCATTATCCAAGGATTTTGAGTTTTGAAATTCTTGATGGTTCAGGTTTGAAAATTGAAATTTTTCATGAAAATCTTTGAAAGAGATGGGGAGATTTGTAATTTTCAAAAGAATTTTTGAACCATCAATGCTTGTGGTGAGAAATCATGATTCTTAAAAATTGAGGTGGGAATTTTGAAATTCTAAGATCTGAGAGGAAGATTTTGAAATTGAATCATCATGATTTCTTGAAGACCAAAGTAAATTTTTTTTTGAAATTCTCTAAAATCTAGGAGAATTTGAAATTGAATCATCAAAGTGTGATCATGATTTCTGGAAATAGGAATTTTGAAATTCTCTAAAATCTAAGGAGAATTTTGGAAAGATTTTGTGAAAGTGAATCTCAAAGCAAATTTTCAAAAGGGATATTCTTGGAATTTTCAAAAGACTTGGGGTTTTTCAAAGAAGTGCTTATAGTTTCAAAAATTTTCGAAATTGTCCTCAAATAGTGATTGGATGTTCGGATAAAGACCATACTATCCTAGAGGAATCCACCATACAAGGTTTGATGATGCCTTCGCATACACGTCCTCATCATCCACATAATCCCTTACGGGCAAGCGCAAGTAATTCATCACATTGTCCTAATCAAAGATGATAATCAAGATCCTAATTGAAGGGTTCTATAGAAACTATATGCAAAGGCCGGGTTTTAGTCTCATAAAGGGTCCATTAGCAAGCTCAACGGTGTGGTTGACCGCCTCCCCGAGGGCGTGCCGTTCACACATAGGCTCTATATACCGCACGCGGTACAAGGCTAACGGTGACTACATGCTACCAAAACTCTTGACAAATAGAGGAAAGAGGGCCCTCTATCTTCAAGGCAATGATCTCAAGCAGTCGCGGTGAAAGAACAATGCAAGTGCAAATGCAGGCAGAAACAACATGATTATTGAATAAATAACAAGGATATTCATTGGTTCAAGTCAAACCCTCGAAGAACAAGAAACCATCGGTTTCATGTTCAAATCCCCAGTGGAGTCGCCAGATTGTGGACCACTGCGAATGAGGAGCGGATCCTGACGCTCTCCCTCGATAGTGTCCCGGGACGGATCCCAAGGAGCACACTTCAGGGAAAACTAGGACTTCCTCACGCGATCCTAGAGACAAAGAGTCGCCACCTAATTTTTATCGGGAATTAGGAAACCCAAGTTTGACTCGCCCAAAATTGAATAAGGTTACTCGCCCTTCATTACCAGAAACAAGGTTCGGGGGTCTTGGTACGAGAGGGGAAGGAGCCCAAGCAGGACTAAAGCACCCCCTCCTCGCCCTACCGAATGGTAGGCCTTGATTCAAATATCCTTGTTATTAATTCATAATAGATGTTGTTTCCTCAAACATACTAGATAGATATATACATGGCAAAAAGAAACATCTAATGAAAATCATTTCAAGAGACTAAATCAAGTAGAAAGCGGATGCTCATGTAATACAAGGGAGAAGTATACTCACAGTGGCTAGTCCCGCCCGGGACCGATGCAAATAAAGTAAACATGTCATGATATGCAAAGGGAACGAGAAGACTTACATTGGTTGACTCAAGTGGAGTTGCGAAAGCAAAAAGAATGGAAACGTGCAATGCAATCATGCAACAATCCTAGATAAGATGTCTCTAACAAATAATCATATAAACGGAGACTATCCTAAAGGAATTGTGTCGTTGAAATCAAAGTTGTAAACCTAGAAAAATTCTAAGAGAAAGGATAGAGATAGTACACGATACATGGGCACTAAGCCACATGTAGACGAGGCAAACCACAAATCGAAGTCCGGGTCCGAGGCACTTAATTCTCTGCACTAATACACCAAAGAATACCCAAGCATTGCAAAAATACAAGCAAACAAATGATATGCATGATAAACAAAGAAAACATGTCATCAATCAAATTTCCAGATTCAGCAACCTCTAATGAATCCTATCAAAAGTGGTTTTAAACATGAGCTGGATAAAAACCCTTTTACAGAAAGTTAGATACATGTCTTAGGGAACTTCTCCAAAAAGTGGGACCTCAATATCAATTTTATTGTTTGAGAAATAAATGTTTTGGGAACAGTGGATCAGGACTGTCCATTGTTCTTGTAAAAATCATAATTAAATCTACAAAAATCATATGAAGCTCTATTTGGTGTCAAAAGAAAGCTATTTCATTGTAGTATATGATAAAAATAAACCCATGGACATTCTGTAATCACAAGGTTTCTGAAAAAGTGTTTTAAACAGACTCTGTTATTCTGGAAATTTGGTATCATTTGACAAATGAATGCAAAACATAATAGAAGTATAATAGAAGTTCATGAATCATGTTAACCAAGTTGATTTAAGCTTTTGATCTCTCATCCATTTATCCTAGGTGATTTCTAAACCAAGTTTTATTCATCAATTGTTGTTGAGTGATCAAGGTATGACCATTTTGTATACATAATCATATTTGTAATTAAACTTAGAAAATTCCAGAATAGTTGTATCAACTTTAAACGCTTAGAAAACGATCCTAACTCGATCGTATGCTCACGATTTTACATCGGCATATAGATATATGAGTTAGGAATCATCCCCAAAAAGCGGAACGTCGATAACTATTATAGATTTTCTGAAATTCAAGCACAAAGAGACGATGTTCAAATCTGTCAACCGATTTCTCAACAATTTCTAAAAATAGTATATGAATCCTAAAAGCTCTCAAAACGGACCGGATGAAAGCTAATTCATCAAAGTTTACCCAGAAAATTTGAAATCCATCAAACTATGGGTTTTGATGGACCAAATCTAATGGACAAAACCAATCTGCTTTGCTGAATTTTTATCTAGTTCATTTTAAAGTGTGAGGAAAACATTTTAGTGATAGTTGAAGCTTATTAGAGAGATCAAACTCATAGATCAACTTAATTATCATGATTCCCAATCAATTTAGCCCTCAAGTTCTATGAAGAACTTTTAGATCAAGGATCAAAGGGACTTATAAATATCATGTTGGAGATGAAATTCAATAGGAATTCTAGGTAATAGGAATAATCAAGAGATAGGTATGAACATAGAAATCATCCTTCTCATAGATCATATTTCCAAACCATCATGGAATTCAAAATAGATATATGTATATACATATAATCATGTATGCATGAATCTAAACTAAAATTGAAGAATGAAACCAAAATTGAAAATCAAAGTGAAAAACAATCTCTAATTGTAAATTATCAATAAAAATCAAAGAGATTTGGATCTAACTATGTGAGTGTGTGAAGAACATGAGACGAAGAAGATGAGTGTTCTAATAAGTAGAAATAGAACTAAGTTAGATCCAAATCTTATAGATCTATATATACAAAGTAGGAATTAGAGATGAACTATAGTGTTTACCTCTTGGAGGATTCTCAATTACAAGACCAAAATTGATTTGAAGATCTTCTTCTTCAAGTGTTATTCAAGTGTTCTTCAAGCACTCATCCATGGAAGTTGAGGGAGGCAATTGATGTTCAAATTGTGGTCTAATTAGCCTAAGTTAATCTAAATTCAATTCATAATTTTCTCTCTCTAGAATTCACCTAAATTGAAAGTATATTCAAAGTATACTTATCTCTCTTGTATGTGCTTCTATGTGTGTTTGTATCTAAGTATATTCAAGTGTATCTCTTCCAAGTGTCTAATGTGTTAAGATGTGATCTCATATGAGATGTATGAGATCTTATATAGAGTTTTGAAGACTTAGCTCTTAAGTTTCAGGGTTAAAACAGGATTTTTAGAGCTTAAAAGAGGGTTAAAATGGCCATTTCGGAGCCTAATACGCAATTTCCAGGCAATTTCCTCGCAGTGGGAAGCTTCTAGAAGGGTCTGGAACTCAAAAAGCTCCGTGGAGGACACAAATGGAAGTGGCGGTTATGGTGGGACCCGCCACCCCCATACCCAAAACCGCCATTTACTATTTGGGTCCCTCTGGTCACCCACAAGCTCTGTTTCAAAAATCACGTGCACTGCTTTTCCAGATTTTTGTAAAAATGCTTTTTGGTGTCCGAAATCGTCCGTTTACGTACCGTTGGAAAGCTGTCAGGTTGAATTTCAATATAAAAATATTTCCAGAGGTTTTATAATGAGAATTGAAGTCCAATTGAAGTCCGGAAGTCCTCCAGAACTTTCGTTGTCTTTTTGAAATCAAATGACGTCTTTTCCAAAATTGCTTTCAAATGTGCGTCGATTTCGAACTTTTCTTTAAAATTGAATCTCTGGATACCTAGAATACTGCGTTTAGAACACTTAATGTTCATATAACCCTGAGAGAATATGAATTCTGAGAGATGATTTTGACAAAACCGGGATTTATCCATGGAAAAGGGCTTTTCTGAGCTTGAAGTCACTTTCCGAAGTCCGATCTTCTGATTGTGTGGAATCCAGTACCTTCCACGGGGTACTTTTCATCATCGAATCCTCCAAGACGTTGTCCACCCTAAATCCTATCAGTGTGGTCAAAATTGGGTGTCTACAAAACTCCACAACGATTTCATGTCGATATGTAAAGGAACTTAATCACAACAACATGCTTAAGAGGACGCTACAACCCCTACAAGTTATAGAAGACAATCATGAGACCAACTAGGCATCTCAACCATCACATCAAGAAGTTGGGAGGTAAGAATCTTGTCGATTAAAGACGCAGGAGAAACAAACCAGTTACACCAACAGCTACTATATTGCAGTCCACAATCACTAAAGGAAACTCTAGGTATATCAAGAACAAGTACCCCCTTCCCAGGATAAACGATTTATTCGACCAACTCCAAGGAACGAAAACCTTTTCAAAGATCGATATATGATCAGGTTGCCACCAGTTACTTGTTAGACTGTAAGATATACCGAAAACAGCTTTCAGAACAAGATATGGGCACTAAGAGTTCTTAGTTATGCCTTTTGAATTAACTAATGCCCCGGCGGTATTCATGGATTTGATGAATCGGGTGTTTAGACCCTTTTTGGATCAATTCATCATCGTGTTTATCGACGACATCCTTATTTATTCGAAGAATGATGAAGAACACAAGAAGCATGTAAAAATTGCACTTCTGACACTTAGAGAAAATCGTCTCTATGCTAAGTTTAGTAAGTGTGAGTTTTGGCTGAAAGAAGTCAAATTCTTGGGATATATAGTCTCACAGAATGGAATTTCAGTGGACTTAACCAAGACGGACATAGTTTTTAGTTGGAATAGACCAACCAATGCATCAGAAGTACGAAAATTCCTTGGATTGGCCGAATACTACAGGAGATTCGTGGAAGGATCCTAAAGGATTTCATCTCCTTTAATTGGACTAACAAAGAAGGATTCAAAGTTTGAATGGAAAGATAAGCACGAACGCACCTTTCAGGAGCTAAAGGACAGGTTGACGTTAGGGCCAGTGCTAGCTATAACCAAGAGTGGTAAACAATACACTATCTACAGTGACGCATTGCATCAAGGACTAGGATGTGTACTTATGTAGAATGGTCAGGTGATCGATTATGGATCCAGGTAATTAAAGCCACATAAATTGAACTATCCTACACACGACCCAGAATTGGCTATAATCGTCTTTGCACTTAAGGTTTGGAGGCACTATCTCTACAGAGAGAAGTCGCAGAATACTTAGCCAAATACCCTACTTGCCAACAAGTCAAGGAGGAACACGAACAACCTCCAGGGTTACTACAAAACCTCTACCAGTCCTATAATGGAAATGGGATCATATCACTATGGATTTTGTTATGGGATTGCCAAGATCCCAGCAGCAGCATAATGCTATTTGGGTAGTCGTTGATCAACTGATCAAATTAGCCCATGTTGTTGCCTACAACATGACCTATCCTATCAAGAAAATGAGTCGACTATACCTGCAAAAAGTTGTGCGGTCGCATGGAGTACCGATATCAATCATATTAGATTGAGATTCGAGATTCACCGCAGTATTTTGGGAGTGTCTTCAGAAAGCAATGGGAATGCCTCTGATGTTGAGTTTCACATTTCATCCATAGATTGACGGATAAAAGAAAAGGATGAAAGCAACGCAAAGCAGATACAAGAAGCTACGCAGACAAACAACGTTGAGATATAGAATTCAAAGTTTGAGATCTTGTGTATTCGAAAGTTTCCCTTAGCCCGTTAGGGGCAGCAGTTGCAACTTCCCATTGACCATTTAGGGAAAACTACCATGAATCCATAGGGACCTGCCAGTTGTTGATCTACCACCTCTGCCTCCTATTGCACCTAAGAACCCTGTTGATCCAAATTCTATCAAGGAGGAGGAATGGTTCAACGACAGTGTTCGCAGGGATTCTAAGAAAAAGATGAAGGATAAGTTAGACCGCTTGGAGAATGTAGTAAGGAAATCCCATGGAGTCGATGATTACCGGCTTGACCTTGAGGGATTCTTTGAGCCTTCAAAGATCAAATACCTAGAGAAGTTCAAAATGCCTGACCTAAAGAAGTTCAATGGAACTGGAAATCCTAAGTGTCACTTCAAGATGTATGTTACCACTCTTAGGCCTATGGTGTTAGAGAATGAGCACTTGGCTTAGTTGTTCTCATGATACCTATCCGGAGAAGCCTTGCAGTGGTTCCTAACTCTTGAATCTTCTAAGACCCGTCTGTTAGAGGATATTGTAACCGAGTTTGTAAAGTTGTATGCCTACAATACCAAGCTTGACGTTACTATTAAGGACCTTGAGACCACTAGGCAAGACAACCGGGAGTCGTTTGCTACACTTTGGACCCATTGGAGGAAGAAGGCTGTTGAAATGGCAAATTGGCCAACTGAGAAAGAGTAGGTCCATATGATTATAAAGAACCTGCAGCCCACATACAGTGAGTGCATGTGCTTCATGCCAATTAGTACCTTTGAGCAATTGTTTGACATAAGGACTAAGATAGAAGATGCACTAAGGGATGGAAAGATCAAGAAAGAAGAAAGCAATCAGACGAGGAAAATTGTGGGAGAAAGTAAATTGTGGGTCATTGGTGCACCCACATAACATTGGACTGGGTCCAATGGGCCTTGATTAGGCATAAAGAAATTCAATGGGATGGGCTTTGGAGTCCTAGAGAAACTAGGGTTTGTTTGCCTATATACATATATATATATATGTATATAGCACATGCAAACCACACCCTAACACACATCACCAAGAAAGGTCGGCCACCTCTCTCTCTCTCTCTCTCTCTCTCTCTCTCTCTCTTCCCCCCCCCCCCCCCCCCCCCCCTCTCTCTCTCGCAATTTTCTCTCTCTTGGCCATCACCAAGAGCCTTGGGATTTAGTGCATGAATGCAATGGAGATCACTTTAGTAGTGACTTCTATGACCAATAAGAAGCACAAGAGAGTACACTAAGGCTTTGTAGGAGCAGCAGTTTATGGGTGATCTTATCGGGCTTGTAACAACGCCGTATTCGATTCGTTGGGTAATTCTACTAGGTAAGACACCCATATCCAACTTGTATACATGTGTACATACTTATCTACACTTTCCAATTGCTTATGACTTACAGATTATTGACATTTCATTTTTAGTTATGTTATATTGTCACATATTCTATCGTAGCTTCCTATTGTTGTACTATTATGCTTGATTGAGACTTTGACATGTTACGAAGATACACGTTTGAATAATAAACCTAATGTCATCAAGGAAGTGAATCTTTTATATAAGTCACCCTTAATAAAAAGCCAACATGCATAACATAGTCTGATTGTTGGCCGCAGAGGCCATCTGTTTCATGATGGTATGTGTATAAGCGATCTTGGAGATTGTGAGTTATGGTGGGTTGAGTCTTCTTGTGTGGATCATGATCCGTTGTGGCAAATGATGGCCATGATTGTGGAAAGATAAATGATGATTGAGATTTGTAACGGCCGGTATGTTATACCAAGGCTAGCTTGTTGTGGATTAGTAACAGCCGGTACTTCTTGCCAAGGCTTGTTGTTGAGAATGGGATAGTTGGGGTTTCATACCAGGTTGACAATTATGCTACGATAATGGGATAGCTGGGGTTTCATACTAGGCTAACCATTACTATGATTGTCAGAAAGAGAATCAAAATCCTTGGGAGGTGAGTTCCATCAAAGCAAAGTATGGTTGGACATGCATAGGAGGAATGTGTCAGTAACATAGACCCATAGTCCTTGACAATATTGTAAGTCGTGTCGTATGAACACATATAGTAGAGTCGAAATGTGTAGGAATGCGAACGTCAAGACGACTACTTTCTTAATACAATTACTGTATAATGCTTCTTATTAACAATACTTCGTTTGTTTTATACTCGCTCGGCTTTCACAACCTGGCGGCATTTATGCCTCTGGATATTCCCACATCCAGCTCTCCAAACCTATGACTATGCAGGTGAAGTGCTTGTGAATGAGAGCTACTATCTGGAGGAAGGCTATGCCTGGGATGGCCGTACTGAAGATGGGACTAGCAAGGAGAGTCATCAAGCTGACGATGATATATATGCCAGTCGAAGACTAGGCTAGATTGTAGTAGTCTTTTACTTATGTTTTAAATAATGTTGTTGTGGTTAGTTGGTGCATGTGCCCTAGGAGTTGAGAATTTGGTTTATTACAATGTTTGGATTTTGTAATAAGATCTCTTAAGTTCAATTTGTTTAATTCAGTCTTAACCATTTCAACGTTTATATCTCTGTTGTTTAGATTTTTGTGTTGTGGACAATCATGTGATATTCACCAGTCACGGCATACGAACCCAGAAGAAATTTTATTTTCTCTATTTTTGCTACTCCGAGGCGTGACAGATTCAGACTTAGGGCAGGTAACCTACACATACCAAAATTTCAATATATCATTCAAACGTTTGCCTTTCCTTCTTGATAAAAAAATATCTTGTCTACTCTATCGCATTACATTAAGAGCCCGTTTCGGTTGGCTGAAAATTTAAAATTAAGTGATGAATTACGGATTTGAGGGAAAAAATGATTATTTTGTAAAATGGAAGTGTCACGACCCAAGTTTCGCTCAGTAAGATATTGTCCGCTTTGGGCCCAAACCCGCACGGATTTGTTCTTGGGTCACTACCCAAAAGGCCTCTTACTAGGGAGACTTGAAACCACACATATATAGCACATTACTTTTCCACACCCAGGCGATGTGGGACGAACTTCCCATAGTGTGTAGCCTGCCAGCACTTACTGCAGCCACAAAGGCACCTACAGCAGCCCGCCCACAACACCAGGGTCGTTACATTCCACCCCTCTTAGGGCCCAACGTCCACGTTGGCACACTTCCGGCTGGGTCTAGCTCTGATACCATTCTGTCACGACCCAAGTTTCGCTCAGTAAGATATTGTCCGCTTTGGGCCCAAACCCGCACGGATTTGTTCTTGGGTCACTACCCAAAAGGCCTCTTACTAGGGAGACTTGAAACCACACATATATAGCACATTACTTTTCCACACCCAGGCGATGTGGGACGAACTTCCCATAGTGTGTAGCCTGCCAGCACTTACTGCAGCCACAAAGGCACCTACAGCAGCCCGCCCACAACACCAGGGTCGTTACAGGAAGTGTTTGAAATAACTTAGAATTTCAACACTTAAATTAATTAGCTGAAAATAGTAGCTTGTTTTCTCAAACAATCACTTAATTTCACTTGTAACTTGGTAAAATACAAAAAATGGATTTAAATTAGAACTTTAAATATTTAGATGCTGTCCCTTTTTTTTCATTTTATACAAACATTAATCGTTCTTTTTTTAGAACAGACACTTATTATTTCAGCTAACCCCAATACCAAACAACTTAATATTTTATCACTTAAAAAACAATTACTTAATATTTCATCTAACTCAAACGGACTGTAAGAGAAGGGCATGTAGCCACTGCTGCAATCATGTTAGTAGGTAAAGTGTATTTCGTGATTATAATAGAGACAATTGAAGTCAACTTACTTCTGTTACTTAAACATCCTAGAATGTAACATCCTCATCTATCCAATGTATCCAAAATAATTGATTAGGAGTAAAGAAAAAGAAAACTCATGTGTATGATACATCCAAAACCAGGCAAGTATTTTGCGTCTCTCTCTCTCCATATATATACATATATACATATATACAGAAAAACATATTAAAAATAGGAGGAGAGCATTATGTTCACTTTCAAATGGACAACAGAAGTTTTGCAACTTCATTAAAAATGTGGATGCAATGCTATTTTTAGACAACAAATGGTTGGAGAACTGCAAAATACACGCAGAAATATTTCAAAGTAAAATGAATTAATAGTCCAATCTCCCTATCGTAACACCGCACAACAAACATGGCCTATATGTGTTCTTTGGCTTGGATGGATGGTAGTACAAAAAGTCTTGTTAATAAATGCTCAATCAGTGAGTAATATCATGAATACTTTTATTTTGTATTAATTCAATAGGTTTTTTTTATTCCCATTCATTATCTAGAAGGCTATGTTAAAAAGCCACTGTATAAATTTTACTAATTCATGATTAATGACATTTAGTTGTTGAGTTTGCTGCATTTTTGACTTGTTTAAAATATAGTAAACTGTGAGAATGATGGCTAGATGGTTGATGATTGATTGTGTGATTTCTTTAATTTTGTACACATCACATTAAGAGATCATGAATATATTTGAAAGCAAATGTCGTTATAGTAATGTATGATTATCATGGCCATCCTAACTGGATAAAAGAAAACCAAAACTCTTCAAGATATATGAGAATAAGTAGCTATCTGCAGATAGGGTCCTACATCAATCAATCCATTTCCATATCCTCAAAAGCCTAATACGGCTAAAATTATAAAATAAAAAATAAAAAATGTAAAAAAGTAGAAGCTGAGTATCAATTCAAAATTGTCTACCTCTATCTCTCTCTCTATATATATATATATATTATATATGCACACACACGCGTGCACACACAAAAAGAAAGAAAGAAAGAAAGAAGAGATGGAAAGGCATGAGCAGATTAGAAAGTCTAGAATTGTCAAAGTAGACTCTGAAGAAACATGGGATTTCTTTATTATGGAGGCCAGAAATCAGTGCTGTCCTGTGAGTCCCCTTGTTCTTTACTATTTCTCACTCTTTTTGAACTTCTTTAGCTTTCTTTTTTTTTTCTTTTCTTTTCTTTCCTTTTCTTTTTTCTTCTTTTTATTTATTTTTTATTTTTTATTTATTTATCACAACTTCTTTTAGCAGTCTAAATTCTTTGTATTACACCATCCCTACAAATTTCTGCAAAGGTGCATGTTTGGCATGACAATCAATTCATTTTTATCTTTCACTCAGTCAGACTTTTTTCCCCCTCTCTATATCTGAAGTAAATGAATTTTTATATTTCTTACTATGAAAAAAGTTACTTCTGTGTCAAGCGCATAACAAATTCATTGTTTGTCTATTAGTTATGTGACTTGTGCTTAATTATAAGTTGCAGGTTGTGGCTCATTTTACAGCTTCCTGGTGTATGCCCTCAGTAGTTATGAATCCAGTATTTGAAGAGCTGGCTTTAAGCTACCAAGACATTCTCTTTCTATTGGTGGATGTAGATGAGGTCAAGGTACTCCGGCTGTCACTTAAACATAGTCTTGTATTCAATTTTGGGATTTCCCAAAATTATTTCCTTTTTTTTAAATTGGTGTACAATATTTACTCACTTTACTAAACTATCTCTTCTTGAAATCAACGCCAAGATAAAATAAAATAAAAAATTTGCTTATAATGATTAGGGACAATTATGAAAATTAAGTGTAATTTTTTTTTTCCACTTAAAAAGTTAAGTTTCCAAGAGTGTACTATTTTTAAGGGACCAAGGGAGTAGCTATTAGTATACAATCAATTCTTTGTTAACTTAAACTAACGAAAATTGCCACGTGACTGCGCGTAATGCTTACTTGTCACATGTTAGAATAAGACAAACGAAAAAAATTGTGAATGGTGCAAAAAATTGCATTCAATTAGATCTAAAATTGCATTCAATCAGATTCAAAATAGCATCATTCTCGTGCCATTCACAATCTCCTTCGTTTATCTTAATCTAATCTGTGACAAATAGGCATTATGCACAACTCATGTGATAAGTTTCGTTAATTTAAGTCGGCGGCTTCAGGCTATAGGTCTAATTGAATGAATTTTTGAAGTTCAAGGGTTTGATGAAACAAAAAAAAACCACATGTATCCAATTGAAAGCACAGGTATAGTATAAAGGTGTAAAGTGTAATTAGGCCTGATTTTAGGTGAATTAGGCGTAATTGGCACCTTTACACACGTAGAACATATTGTTTTGCCACCTCAGCATATTTTTCAAATCACTTTTTTATTCTTATTTTTTAAACTTTAAAATGCAATAACTTTCAAACCACAATTGCATTTGAAATTTATAAATATGTAATCTAGAATAAAAGATCTATCAAACAAGATTTGTAGTGACGATAAAAAAAAGAGAAAAAAAAAAATTTTACATCGCCATCGAACTACTATAACGTAATGTCACTATCTTTGCAAGAATGACATGATATTATCTTTAATTTATAATTATTTTTATTTATTTTTATATTTATTTTTTTATATTTTTTTTGCATTTGATGATATGTAGCATATTGTCTTTACTTGGACAATAATGTAAATGTAGTAACATCTTAAAATTGACCATAATTTTGCGATTATTTGATCAATTTGAAGAAATGTTACTGTCGACTATATGTTTTTATTTGAGCAATACTATGCTTCTAATCTTTAATGGTATATTATTTTTTTTTTTTTTGGCATGTGGATGGTTTTTAAAGACAATAACATCTACTAAATAATTATAATTTTGTATTTTTTGCCATAGTGACATGTTACTATTTTTGTAAAAATATTTTGTCTTTAATGATCATATGTAACTGTCTTTACTTGGAAAGTATTGCATCTAAAGGCAGTAACATCTAACAAAATTACCATAGGTTTTTGCGATCTTTTGGTCAATTTGAAGAATTGTTACTGTTTCTTTGTACAATACCATATTACAAATCTTTGAATGTATGTTACCGTTTTTCGCATGGGGGCAGTATCTAAATACTGTATCATTTGCTAAATGACCATAATTTTGTAATTTTTTGCAACAGTGACATATTAAATGGGCATAACTTTGTGATTCTTTGGTCGTTTTGGACTATTTTTTTATTTTATATACATACAGACTATTTTTCGAGATCTACGCAACAGAAGTGTCGCTTTTATAAAAAATAATTAAAAAAATATATTTCGATATTTGCTTTGAGCTGTAAAATTTAAATCTTTTTTTTTTTTTGAAGAATTTTATAAGCACTTGAATTTTGCTTTGTAGATTTTGTTTGGTAGATCGCGACTATATAAAATTTATTAAAACTTGATTTTTATTTTGAAAGTAATAGCATTTTGAAGATTGATAAACAAAGAAAAAAAAAGTTTTGGGGAAATATATTGATTTGTTGGCTAAAATTGTAGAAGACTCGCGTAAATAGCATTTGAAGGTTTTGGTCTTAAAAAAAATAAAATAAAATAAAATATACGGACAAAAGATCATGAGGGCTAATCCCTTATTTTTTTAGGGTTAAATGCATTTTGCACCCTCAATTTATACTCTGTTTGGCACTTTGGTCCCTAAACAATTTATTTTCGCATTTTGGTCCGTCAAATAACATTTTGTGACAGTTTGTCCCCTCCGTCACTTTTAGCATCACAAGAATATATATATCCTAATTCCTTATCGACCACAAGGTCCTCATGTAGATCTCTATGTACATTCATTTTACAAACAATGTGTACTCAATTAAGCGTAGTGACACGTGTGAGTGTGTGCCATGACCCTCTGCCCTTTTTTTCACTAGATCACCACATGTTAAAAAATTCAAAGTTTCAGTTAATTGGATGTTTTTTTTTTTAGTTTTTAATTTTTTTATTTTAAAATACTTTTTTTTTTACATATAGGAAATGAAATAGATTGAACAGAAATGGCTTCAACAACCACCAAGCTGATTACAGAAAGAGAACAAACTCTTTTCCAAACTCTGAAGCCAGTACTGGCCAAACTCGATCTAGCTAACTTATGAGTGACTCGGCTACCCACGTGTCTAACATGACAAAGCACCCAATCCTTCCCCGACTACAATAAATTTCTAATCTCAATAATCAGATGACCACACAATTAAGGAGCCATCATACTCCCCTGAGTCCCCTCCCCATACCGCACAGCATCAACCACCATGGAAGAGTCGGTCTCAACCATCCCCCCTTCACATTTGAGACTATAATCATTTAAAAACTCGAAAAATTGTTGACAACGAACATATAAGGGGCATCTTGGTACAAGTATTGTCAAATGAAGTTATTTTTAGAAAATGTTCTGATAAATTAATATTATATATATTGGTGAAATTAGTGCTATTTTTATGGTTGGTGTGGATTTTCACTAGGAGGTAGCATCAAAGATAAAGATAAAGGCCATGCCTACCTTTTTGTTGATGAGGGATGGATCTGAAGTGGATAAGCTTGTGGGTGCTAATCCATATGAGATAAGGAAGAGGATTGATAGTTTTATTCATTCTGTTCGGTTAACATAATATTTGTAGCTGAATTATGGACGTGTTTGTGTTCTTTTGGGATGCAGGCCCAATACATGTTTAATACTTATCCATACATATTCATATTTTTACATATATGTATCTGTATATATGTGGGATTTTGGTTTGTAATTTCAGACATTTTAATTGCAAGTTGGGTGATTTTGTAATTAATTTTTTATTTATATGTAAGTACATCTAATTTTTCAGTACCATCTCTTAACAGTTTGTGCTAGATTTTGTTATGCTAATGTGACATTTGATAATGTTATAATGTCAAGATTATGTTGTTTTTGAGGTGTAATTGCCACAACTGACATTTAAAGGATTGAAACAGACTTTGGTTGAAAAACTAAAAACTTCCTCCAATACAAAAGTGAAAAATTATCTTAGGGCAAAGAATGTAACGCCCTGTATTTTATTATCATTAATAAATAAATATTGCGTTTCATTTCCATGAGTATTTTAATTTAATTTCTCTTTGTAATATTTATCTGGGGCCAAACCGTAATATTTGAAAATGTAGAAAATATTTCTATGGTTTTAAAATCGATATCTATATTTTTGTTTAAACCAGGAATTTAATTCCTACATTAATATAATTTTCTGTATTTTTATTTTAACCGTAAAATACCAGTTTCATGTTTCAAATCTGCGTTATACCGCGTTTGGGTGTGGGAGCACGTGAGCTCAACCACACCGGTGGAATTCCCTGTCTTTCTTGGAGCCCAAACATATCAGTTTATATATATGTATAGCAGTGTCTCTCTCTCACTCACTGTGTCTCTCTCAAATCTCCCTCCATTTCTCTCTTCCTCTCAAGAACTCTCACAATACACACACATACAGAGTATATACATACACATACACACATACATAGCTCCATATATACATATATATAAATCAAGAACGGAGAATTAGAGTTTGGACGACGGATTATTACGGCGGAAGTTCTCGGCTTTTAATTTTCTGTATAATCGTCTCGGTGAGTAATTTAAACTCACTCTCAATGTCTATATATGTGTTTTTCAGTATATATAAGTGTGTATATGTGTATATATATCAATACACCATGAGAGCTTGAAAATTGGAGTTTTAGAAATCGTAACCAAAATCAATTCTGTAAATTGGAAATGGAAGATATTGATCCCGATAAGCTGAGGTTCGAATCCTACACAGTAATTTATCCGTATCGCGACGAACCGTTGATTTTAAGTTTTGACACCCTCACTTTAATCGCGAATATCTAGTGATATAATCCGTATTAGTTAAAATTGATCGCGTATTCTTAATCTACGCGGAAAACCGAGGATAACCATATATCACATGTCCTGGTACGAACAGAATCTGAAAATGGGTAATTTCAGTCCAGAAATTGAAAACAGGGGAGAAAACGAAGAAGATGACATTCTGCAAGAACTCGCGCGCGCGCGCGGCCCGCTCGCGCGAGGCTCGCTCGCGCGGCCCGCTCGCGCGGACCCTTTCCCCCCCTTCGCGCGCGCGATCCGCTCGCGCGACCTGTCCAGCCCCTCCGCTCGCGCGACCCGCTCGCGCGATCTGGCCTTTCCTTCGCTCGCGCGACCCGCGCGCGCGAAACCCCCTCTCCCTCGCTCGCGCGAGGTAGCAGTTTTGGGCAGTTTTTGTATTTTATTATTAGGGACTGTTTGGAAAATGTTTTGAAAGTTTTTAAAGAACTGTTTGGCAAATGTATTATTTTAAGGGTCTATGTTCTAAGAATTGTACGAAACCGAACAACTTAGGCCAAAATTTATGCTCGTACGATTATCCGGCTTTGTGATTTATTAATGGTGTTATTTATGAAACATTGACATACATATTAGGGTCGAGGTTGCGTCAACATGCATGTGTGTGAGAAAGCGTGAAAAGAGTAAAGGGTGGCGGTCTGGTGTGCAACCTCAATATCGATCGGATAGTATTCCTGGTATTGGAGGCGACAGTGTTGTGTACGGCTTAGATATCGATCGGATATTATTCCTGGTATCTAAGGCGCGCGTTTCGGATATTGATCGGATAGTATTCCTGATATCCGAAGCGATGGTGGTAATGTTGTGTACGGCTTAGATATCGATCGGATATTATTCCTGGTATCTAGGGCGCTTGTTTCGGATATTGATCGGATATTATTCCTGGTATCCGAAATGATGGTATTGAGTGTGGCTTAGATATCGATCGGATATTATTCCTGGTATCTGAAGCAATAGTTTGGTGTGCTGTTTTGGATATCGATCGGATAGTATTCCTGGTATCTGAGATAATGGTTTGGTTGTGTTGAGTTTTGTTGAGAGAAAAGAGTCAGAAAGATGAGATATTACATTGTTCATGCATGGTCGCTTATTTATTGATTTTTCCCCCGTGGCTTATGTTGGAATTGGAACCTTGAATTTATTGCTTTTAAAAGTTAATTGCACCGTTGTTTATATGCTTATATATACATTGCGAGCACTTGTTTATTTTGCTCACCAGCTTTCATAAGCTGACGGCGTTGATGCGTCCTGGACTGTATGTCCAGATTTTCAGGGTCAGGAGCAGCTAGGGTATTTTGACTATGCTACTTAGAGTCAGGAGACTTTCCAGGAGGCTGCTTTATATTTCCTATGTCTTTTAATTTGGGTTTTGTAATAAACTAGTTTAGACTTTTGAATAAGGCGTTTTGTGCCTAAGACTATGACTGCTGTAATAGTTTCGTAAGTTTTTATTTCGGAGCTTATGTTCTGTTAGTATCCTTTGCTTTAGAAATGTTGTTAAGTTATTTGTTTGCAGGGACAATTGGTCATACTCACTTGTCACGACCTACGAGTCCATAAAGGAAATTAAATGCTTTCCTGTATTATGCTACGTCGGGGCGTGACAGGCTTTTTGGTATCAGAGCCAGGTTATGGCTCGACCAATTGTCCAAAACACATAGGATCTCCCGTTAAGATAGCATTAAGATAAGATAGTTCGACTTTATTCCGTGTCTAGTCGCTTTCTATCGTTTAGAGTTTTCTTTCTTCTCGAGAGGTTGACCGAATTCTGTTGATTGATAGATAGGTACCGTTCTCTCGATCAGATGGCTGGAAGAAATCTCAGGAATCGTCCCGCTATTGAAGATGCACCGCTAGTAATAGATCCAACCGGGATGTTCGAAGCTTTTGTAAGGAGGTTGGAGAGGGTTAGTGATCAGAACGCAAGGAACAATAATCAGAATGGGAATTAGAACGGGAATGGTAGGCAAGCCCACCAGACTGGAGACAAGCTTCTCAAAGAGTTTCGCGCCCTGCGACCTGAGTATTTTGCGGGGACTGATGAACCCTGGCAAGCGGAACAGTGGCTACGCCAGATGGAGCGTATCTTTGAGACCATAGAGTGCACTGATCTGGAGAAGAAGCGTCTGGCTATCTTTCAGCTGTCTTATGCAGCGGCTGATTGGTGGGATGCAGAAAAGGCAACCATAGGGGAAGAAGCTGCAAGGAGAATGCCATGGGTGGTGTTCAAGGAAAGATTTCTCGAGAAATATTTTCCTGAAGAAGAGAAGGACAAGAGAGAGAAAGAGTTTATGGAGTTGACTCAAGGGAATCTGACTGTCCGAGAGTACACTACTCGATTTGAGCGTCTGTCTCGCTTTGCTCCACATATGGTGGACACACCCCAGAGGAAAATCAAGAAGTATCACCGGGGCCTCAACCTGTCCCTCCGACATTTGACTATGGGGCATCTGGGCCAGTCATTTGAAGCTCTGGTGAGATTGGCTACGGGGTTAGAGAATGATGGGTGTCAGAATTCGAAGCCGTTTGGAAATCGACCTCCGCAGAAGGGTTATCCCGGCCAGAAACCTGGGTACCCTCAAGGACAGAAAAGGACCTGGGATGGAGGAAAGAAACCACAGCAGGCACAAGCAGTTCAGCAGTATCAGCCTCTAGCAATAGAAGGGGCCAAAAACAACAACTGCTTCAATTGTGGTAATCCCGGTCACCGAGCTAAAGATTGCAGACAGACTAGGCGTGCTGATCGTCCAGGAATTGTGTGCTATAATTGTGGCATGCCAGGTCACATAAGTCCGGAATGCAAGGCTCCTAGGAAAGGCAACTATGGTCAGCAAGGACAGGCCCGCCTGAATGCTGTTATTCCCGAGGCTGCTGGTTATGAAGAAACAGGGTATGGAGGAGGTGCTTATGAGGAGGGATTGCCTGAGCAACGAGCAGTAGAAGGTACTCTAACTTTGTTTAACTCTCATGTTAAAGTTTTATTTGACACGGGTGCTACACATTCCTTTATATCTGTTAAGGTCGTTCAGAAGTTGGGTATCGTACCGCATCGTTTAGAGGAAGCTTTGAGTGCTGTCTCACCCTTAGGGACCACAGTCAAGTTATTACATGTGTGTAAGGATTGTCCTCTTCGGTTAGGAGACCGCGAACTTTTGGCAAGATTGGTGGTTCTGTCGATGAAGGAGTTCGATATAATCCTGGGAATGGATTGGCTCGAGAAGAATGATGCGAAGTTGGATTGTGCAAGGAAGAGGATCACATTTGCGGACAAGGGGAATCAACTCTTCGATTTCCAATGTAACCCTTCGGGTGATATGTTCCTCACTAGATGCCTAGCAAACATTGAGGTTGTCAGTGCAGACTGCAGTGGTGACAGTATCATCTATACCGGTAATCAAAGAGTTCGAGGAAGTATTCCGAGATATTTCAGGATTACCGCCGGAAAGGGACATAGAATTCTGTGTGGAATTGGTGCCAGGTACTCGACCTATAACCAAGGTTCCCTACAGGATGGCCCCTACAGAGTTGTTGGAGCTGAAGGAACAAGTTCAAGAACTTGAGAAGTTGGGTTTTGTTCGTCCAAGTACTTCACCCTGGGGAGCACCAGTGTTGTTTGTGAAGAAGAAGGATGGGACGATGCGGTTGTGTATTGACTACCGAGAACTGAATAAGGTTACTATCAAGAATAAGTATCATTTACCTCGGATAGACGATCTGTTTGATCAGTTGCAAGGAGCCACGACCTTTTCTAAGATTGATCTACGGTCAGGGTATCACCAGTTGAGGGTGCGGAAGGAAGACATACCTAAGACTGCTTTCAGGACGAGATACGGACACTACGAGTTCTTAGTGATGCCGTTTGGGATGACGAATGCTCCGGCTGTGTTTATGGACTTGATGAACAGAGTATTCAAGCCCTATTTGGATCAATTCGTTATTGTCTTTATTGATGATATTTTGATCTATTCCAAGTCAGAGGAAGAGCATGAACAACACCTGAGGATCGCGTTGCAGACTCTCAAGGATCACCGCCTGTATGCTAAATTCAGCAAGTGTGAATTCTGGCTTCAGGAAGTTAAGTTTCTCGGGCATGTGATCTCTCAACAAGGAATCGCGGTTGACTCATCAAAGACCGATGCGGTGGCAAATTGGACTCGGCCGACCAATGCTACAGAAGTCAGAAGTTTTCTGGGACTAGCTGGTTATTATCGGAGATTTGTAGAAGGTTTCTCGAAGATAGCAGCCCCGTTAACTGGTTTGACTAAGAAAGATTTGAAGTTTGAATGGACTGATAAGCATGAACGCGCTTTTCGGGAATTAAAAGAGAGATTGACAACAGCGCCAGTGCTTGCGATACCAAGGGATGGTGAGAAGTTCACTATTTTTAGTGACGCCTCGTATCAAGGATTGGGATGTGTCCTTATGCAAGACGGAAAGGTCATAGCCTATGGTTCAAGACAGTTGAAGCCGAATGAATTGAATTACCCAACTCATGATTTGGAACTGGCAGCAGTAGTGTTTGCGCTCAAGACCTGGAGACATTACCTCTATGGGGAGAAGTTTGATTTGTTCTCAGACCACAAAAGCCTTAAGTATTTGTTTACTCAGAAGGAGTTGAACATGAGGCAACGTCGGTGGATGGAACTGATCAAGGACTATGACTTCACATTAGAGTACCACCCTGGTAAGGCTAACGTAGTCGCTGACGCCCTAAGTCGGAAGCCTCGAGGAATGATTGCTTCATTGATGTTGAGGGAATGGAAAGCTTTAGAGACAATCGCAGAATTTGATATGCAGATTTCTGAAGGAAGTGGTGGACATCACTTTGGATGCCTCGTGGTACAGCCAACACTGGTGAGTCGAATTATCGAAGCCCAGAAGGGAGATGAAAAGTTTCAAGTATGGTTCGCCAAGATGTCAGAAAAGGACCCGACAGAATGGAAGGTTGGGGCCGATGGAGGGTACAGATGTCGAGACAGATTGTAATACCCCGTATTTTCAATAAATATTTAATGCAGAGAGATTCTATATACTTCAATTGACCATTCAAGAAATTTCATCTTCGATCGATCGAAGCTAGTTCGAGCGATCGAGACCCTTCAGTTCAAGCGATCGAACCCTTTTCGAGCGATCGAAAACCCTACCGACATAAATTAAATACGTGGTCCCCACTTCAATCGATCAAACCTTTTTTCAATCGATCTAACTGACCGATCTGAGTTCGATCGATCGAGCATCCTTCGAGCGATCGAGAATGTAATTATCAGATTTCCAGGTTTCCCGCAAACAATGCCATCTGCACCTCTTTCCCCTCTATATATACACTGCATTCGTGTGAGTTGGGGAGTTTGCTGAACCTTGAGAGTTGAGAGAGTGTGTGCATGTGTGTTGGTATACATATATATACACATACCTCCATATATCTATATATATATATACACACATATCTATATATATATACACTCAGCAGAGGAGACAGAAGAGAAGAAGGAGAAGAAGAAGAACAAGAAGAGGCCGAGAAAGAGAGACAGAAGAGACGAAGAGAGGAGCAGAGAGAAGTGGCCACCATTGGAGGAAGCTTGGAAGCTTTCAACCGAGCTAAACGCGCCCTTACGACTTGTGGTGAGTTCCAAACTCACTCGGTATCTTAGTCATGATGTTTTACATATTCTGGACGTATAATTATAACCCAAACACCCCTAGCACATTCTGCACGTTCACTGGCAGAATCTGTAGAAGACGAAGTTCGACCGATCGAACTGAGTTCGAGCGATCGAACATCAGAGCCCCAATCGATCGAACTGAGTTCAATCAATCGAACATCCCTGAGTTCGATCGATCGAGAATACTTAAATCGATCGAGACTACCTTCACTTCGATCGATCGAGAAGACTTCAATCGATCGAACAGTACTTTCTTCGAGCGATCGAGATGACCTCAATCGATCGAACCTAGCAGAACATGAATGTATTCCTTTCAGTTTATAATTCATAGTGCGTAGTTATTTAATTGCTGTTCCATATTCCTATTATGCGATACTATGGATTACGGAGGTAATGGGATACGATAATGAGATTGAGATAACATGGTGAGTAACGTAGTCGGGTTCGAAACGCTAGTAATAGTACGACGCGATAACGTAGTAAGTTTGAGATGATAATACTGGGTAGTATTGGATAAGTGAGAAATAAGTCAATAAGAGGATTGTATGTTAAAGTTGTGTGTGTCGAGCTGATGATTCGCTCAGGTTAAATCCGATAAGTGTATGTCAAGGATTTGATCAGGATCGTGAGAATTATGGGTGCACAGTACTCGCAAGCGTTCTTAAAAGCGGTGAACAGTAAGAGTTCTTAAAAGCGGTGAACAAGAGTAATTGTGGCACATCCATGATTTATTTTTACCAGAGCTGTGTATGTATCGTACTCGCAAGCGTTCTTAAAAGCGGTGAACAGTAAGAGTTCTTAAAAGCGGTGAACAAGAGTATGGGTATATCCATGGACCAGTCGTTATATGAGAACGATGTATGGGTGCTCGCAAGAGTTCTTAAAAGCGGTATAGCGGTGAACAAGAGCACTGGTATGTTGTGCTGATATAATCAGTTCGAGATAGTCAGTTGGGTATTGTGAAATCAGTCTTAGAGTGGGAGTCGATAAGAATCGATTTATGATATGTCTGAATAAAAGAGTGAGGAATATATTTAGTATCACTGTCATCTATTGTTCATAACTGTAAATATGTCATTTCTATGAGACTGTGTTAGTTAGTGCTCACTCAGCTTTCAACAAGCTGATGGCCTTTATTGCCTGGACATTCCCCGTCCAGACTATCCTGTCCTTTGCAATGCAGATGACAGAACTCATGGCAATAACGTTTACCCTGAAGGGAGTTACGTAGAGAATGGCCCCACTGATGCCAGTTATGCTGACGCCTATCCGTACGCTAGTTGAAGACCTGAAGATAGATAGTAGTTATATTACTACTTTTCCATTTACTGTTGTACTTTGTAGTTAACGGGTACTTGGGCATATGTTGTCTCCAGACCTGTTGTGATCCTGTGGACCGTACTCTGATGTTGTAATAGATAGAACCGTGTTTATATTTCAGTTGTTTTACTATTCCTGTTTGGACTAGTACTGTGTGGTGTGGATTATCAGTGACTTTCACTTGTCATTCCCTATGGACCCATAAAGGAAATTTATTTTTCTCTATTTATGCTACTCCGGGGCGTGACAGGGTTTTTGGTATCAGAGCACTGGTTATATTACGGTTAGGTTCTGATATTGTCGTTCACTGATGGATTCCACACCATCTGGTTCTAGTATTTAAGATTTTCTTGAGATGAGATATGAGTATAAGATAAGTTCGTCTTCCTGACGATAGATAGTTTTCCTTTGCAGGATAGCATGGATCCAGAGTTTCATCAGTTTGTTACCGATGCTTATGGAGGACACGTGATCCATGGGGATACCGTGGAGCCAGCTGACCCGGAGTTTTATCGTGAGCATGTGTGCCAGATAGCTAGTAGACATTTGGAGGAGGACATGTGGAGAGCACTTTATGTGACAGAGAGGACTCACCCGACACAGATGCGTATGGATGCTTACCATACTGCGAGGATTGGTAGAGACATTTGCCAGGAGATACTACGGTTAGTTCAGAGTAAGCCCGAGATGGATGAAATTGAGTTGAGAGCTATTGTAGCCGGTCCACCAGAGCCTGTAGTTGCACCAGCGCCAGCAACACCACCACCATCGCCGGTACCCGATGTACCAGTTCCAGAGCCTGAGCCGATTCAGGAGGATGAGGACCTGGAGCCTGAGGATGAGCATGCCGATGAGGACATAGATGGAGATGGAGAGGAGGAGCCGATAGATGACGAGGACCCAGTAGAGGATGAGCATGCAGATGATGCAGATGATGATGATCCTGAGGATGACCCCGAGGAGCCAGAGTTTGAGCCAGAGGATCCAGTACCAGACCCAGAGGCTGTTGAGGCAGACATAGTAGTAGATGAGGATGCGCCCGATGAGGAGGTAGTTGTGCCAGAGGCACCAGTTGTGCTTCAGATACCAGCTGGACCCATTATGCATATGGCAGCTATGGCCGATATGGCAGTAGGATGGACAGCTCAGATGGTCGCACAGCCAGCAGATTTTGTTATGGGAGAGGCAGCCATAGCGGGAGCTCTTGATATAGCTGATGGATTCGCCGCAGTAGCAGTCGATGTCGCAAACCAGGCGATAGCAGACGGGATAGAGGATGATGATGCAGAGATAGTAGAGGATTGGGCTATAGGAGTTGTAGTCGGAGATCTTGTTGCACCAGTTGAGGATGACCCACTCGAGGAGATGGAGATTGATTCAGAGGACGAGGCACCACCAGCAGGATCAGACGCTGACGACTTTTGAGTCAGGACCTGCAGGGCTTAGTTTTGTTTGTTTTATCAGGACATGTTGTCCACTAGATTTTTGGGAGCTTGAGAGATAGCTATTTAACCATAGCTTTGTATAGACAGTAGTAGTTGACCTTAGTACTGTTTTAGCCTTGTCCCACGTGGTACATGGTATGGTTACTGTGTACTCCATGGTACATCTTTTGATATCTATATATATACGAGCAGTACTTTTGATATTGATTGTTGGTTGATTGATGTGTTGCTTTGTAGAACTGTTAGTTCTTGTTGCTTTTCGTTCTATCTTGGTTTCGTTTCTACGAGAAGACTTTCAGCTGATCAATATGTCTCTTGTAGGCAATACTCGTTATCATTATGGTAGGACCCTTGAGAAATCACCAAGCGCGTAATGGAGCACCTATTCCGGAAGGGATGGATCCGACGGGAATTTTCGAAGCTTTCATGCAGAGGATGGAGCATGTGGGGGATACTTATAATCACTCCACCCACCAGAGACCTTTTGCACCCCCGCCACCAAGACAGACTGGAGATAAGTTGTTAGCAAATTTTCGTGGGTTACGTCCTGAGAAGTTCGATGGACTAACAGAACCATGGAAAGCGGAACAATGGATAAGAGAAATGGAGTTGATATTTGAAGCATTGGAATGCAGCGAACAAGAGAAGCGTCGCCTTGCTACTTTTCAGCTCACTTATGCCGCCGCAGATTGGTGGGAAGCCGAGCGAGCCACTATTGGGATCGATGCTGCTAAAGCTATGCCATGGGAGACATTCAAAGGACGATTTTTGGAGAAGTATTTCCCAGAGGATGAGAGAGATCAACAGGAAAGGAACTTTCTCAATTTGGTACAAGGAGGATGGAATGTCAGGGAATATACAACACAGTTTGAGCGTCTATCCAGATTTGCTCAGCATATGATAGACATGCCACAGAAGAAGGTGAAGAGATTTCACCAAGGATTGAATCCCCATCTCAGACATATGATGATTGGTCATCTGAATCAATCCTTTGAAGAAATTGTCAGATTTGCTGCAGGATTAGAGAAGGATGCTTATCCAGCACAACAACCACAGATGAATCGACCTCAGTCATCTAGAAGTTTTCAACAGAGGAATTTCCATAACTTGCCACCCAGGAATACCCAAGGTTGGAGACCTCAGAGTAATTTCCAAGGGAATAAGAGAACCTGGGAAGGAACCAGAAAGCCACAACAGGGCTATGCTCGACCCCAACAATATCGCCAGCAAGGATCACAACCGCAGGCACTACTGACAGCGCCGCCAAGCAATAGTGGAGGATGTTTTAATTGCAGAAAGCCAGGGCACGTTGCCAGATTCTGTACAGCCCCTAGAGTTAATCGCAGAATGGATATTGTCTGTCGGAATTGCAACAAGCCAGGGCACTTGAGCAAGGATTGTCGTGCACCACAAGGAGGATATTATGGAGCATCAATTCAAGGGATACAAGGACCTCCAGATCAGACAAGGATGAATGCTATCATTCCAAGAGAAGCAGGCTTTAACGCTGATGAGCAACAACATTTGGAAGGTACGCTTGTACTCTTTCATAGTCCAGTTAAAGTTTTATTTGATACTGGAGCCGCACGTTCATTTATTGATGTTAAGATTGTGTGTCAATTGGGATTAGAACCCCTGACACTTGAGTCAACACTGAATGCTGTGTCACCTTTGGGAGTGACAGTTAAGTTGAGTAAAGTGTGTAAAGATTGCCCATTGACTTTGGGAGATAGGAATTTTCCAGCAGACTTGGTAGTTCTGTCAATGTCCGAGTTCGACATTATCCTAGGAATGGATTGGTTGACTAAGTATAGTGCTAATTTGGATTGCCCTACTAAGACGATTGTATTTCCGAGACAAGGAAGGCCGACGATTAGATTTCAGTGTCAGCCGACGAGTGACATGTTTCTTACGAGTAGTTTGGCTACGATTGGGAGTACAAGTACAGAGCTCACGATGGATCAGATTCCTAGTGTGCAAGACTTTCAAGATGTATTTCAGGATATTAAAGGACTCCCACCGAAAAGAGAAATAGACTTCTGTGTGGAATTAGTACCTGGTACATTGCCGATTTCCAAGACTCCATATAGGATGGCACCAACTGAGATGTTGGAACTAAAGAAGCAAGTTCAAGAGCTTGAAGACTTAGGTTTCGTTCGCCCGAGTACGTCACCTTGGGGAGCACCAGTTCTGTTTGTAAAGAAGAAGGATGGAACACTTCGGCTCTGTATAGACTACAGGGAGTTAAACAAGGTTACGATCAAGAATAGATATCCACTTCCTCGGATAGACGACCTATTCGACCAGTTACAAGGATCTAGGATCTTTTCCAAGATCGATTTACGTTCAGGATACCACCAACTGTTAGTTCGACCAGAGGATGTATCGAAGACTGCATTCAGGACAAGATACGGGCATTACGAGTTTCTAGTTATGCCTTTTGGATTGACGAATGCGCCAGCAGTATTTATGGACTTAATGAATAGAGTATTCAAACCATATCTGGATCAATTCATTATAGTGTTCATCGATGATATACTGATCTACTCAAAGACGGAAGAAGATCACAAGAAGCATTTACAGATTGCCTTACAGACACTTCGAGATAGCAAGTTGTATGCAAAATTCAGCAAGTGCGAGTTTTGGCTACGGGAAGTCAAATTCTTGGGACATGTTATAACTCAGGACGGTATTTCTGTGGACTCATCTAAGATTGATGCAGTCTTAAGCTGGAATAGACCGACCAATGCGACAGAGGTCAGAAGTTTTCTTGGATTAGCAGGATATTACAGAAGATTTGTAGAAGGATTTTCCAAGTTAGCAGGACCACTGACGAATTTAACAAGGAAGGAGACAAAGTATGAATGGACGGACAAGTATGAGGGTGCATTTCAGGAGTTAAAAGAGAAATTGACTTCTGCACCGGTACTTGCGATACCTAAGAGTGGAGAAAGATATGTGATCTACAGTGACGCATCGCACCAGGGATTGGGTTGTGTGCTCATGCAAGACGGGAATGTTATCGCATATGGATCAAGACAATTGAAGGTACACGAGAAGAATTATCCGACGCATGACCTGGAATTGGCAGCAATAGTGTTTGCCTTGAAGATTTGGAGACACTATCTCTATGGAGAAAAGTTTGATCTGTTTTCCGATCATAAGAGCCTGAAGTATTTGTTCTCTCAAAAGGAGTTGAACATGCGACAACGAAGATGGATGGAGTTACTCAAGGACTATGACTTTTCATTGCAATACCATCCGGGTAAAGCAAATATCGTAGCAGATGCTTTGAGCCGTAAACCTCGACTAGTGATCGCTGCATTGCTAATTCGAGAATGGAAAGCATTGGAAGTTTTAGCCGAATTCAAGTTTCAGCCAGTGGAACCAATGGAAAGACAACATTTTGGATGTCTGATGGTACAACCAACTTTGATCAGCCGTATCATAGAAGCTCAACAGACAGCAGATGATTTGAAGTTATGGTTCACCAAGATGACAGCAAAAGAACCTGAGATCTGGAGTGTTAGTACAGATGGAGCTTTACGATGTAAAGGTAGACTCTGTGTACCTGACAAAGAAAATCTCCGGAAGGACATATTGGATGAAGCTCATAAATCACGGATGACGATTCATCCAGGAGGTACAAAGATGTACAAGGATTTGAAGAGAAATTTTTGGTGGGAAGGAATGAAGCGAGAAGTGGCTGAATATGTTTCTCAGTGTCTTACTTGTAAACAAGTAAAGGCAGAACATCAGAAACCACCTGGATTTCTACAGCCGTTACCAATTCCTCAATGGAAATGGGAACACATCACCATGGATTTTGTGGTAGGATTACCAAAATCGCAGCAGAATCATGACGCTATTTGGGTAATCGTGGATCGACTTACGAAGACAGCACATTTTATCGGCTACAGTATGACGTATCCAGTGGAACGATTGAGCCGAATGTATCTGCAACACATAGTACGGTTACACGGAGTACCTGTTTCTATTGTATCGGATCGAGATTCGCGCTTTACTGCAGAATTTTGGAAGAGTCTCCAGACAGCGATGGGAACAACATTGAACTTGAGTTCAGCTTTTCATCCACAGACCGATGGACAGACGGAGAGAGTTAATCAAGTAATGGAAGACATGTTACGTGCTTGTGTTATTGATTTTGAGAATTCTTGGGAGACACACTTACCTTTAATCGAATTTGCTTACAACAACAGTTATCATTCGAGCATAGGAATGGCGCCGTTCGAAGCTTTGTACGGAAGACCTTGCCGATCACCGTTATGTTGGACTGAAGTCGGAGATACTCAACTTCTTGGGCCAGAGATGATACGAGAGACTAGTGAGAAGATTCAGATTGTACGTGAGAAGATGAAGACAGCTCAGACCCGACACAAGAGTTATGCTGACAAGCGACGCAAAGATTTAGAGTTTACCGTTGGAGATCATGTGCTACTCAAGGTTTCGCCTGTTCGAGGCATCGTCAGATTTGGTCAGAAGAAAGGCAAATTATCGCCACGATTCATCGGACCGTTCGAGATTCTAGAGCGTGTGGGAAAAGTTGCTTATCGCCTAGCATTGCCCCCGAAGATGTCCGGAGTGCACAACGTTTTCCACATCAGTATGCTGAGAAAATGTGTTCATAACCCAGCGCATGAAATCAACTTCGAGGATATTGAAGTCAACGACAATGTTACGTTCAACGAAGGACCAATTCGCATTTTAGATCGTGGAGTCAAGAAGCTCAGGAATAAGGAGATTCCATTAGTCAAGATTCAGTGGAAGCATCATGATGAAGGAGAAGCTTCATGGGAACTAGAGTCAGAGATGCGTGAGAAGTTTCCGTTTTTGTTTAACCTTGTATGTTTCTGATTTCGAGGACGAAATCTTTTGGTTGGGTGGTGGATGATGTAATACCCCGTATTTTCAATAAATATTTAATGCAGAGAGATTCTATATACTTCAATTGACCATTCAAGAAATTTCATCTTCGATCGATCGAAGCTAGTTCGAGCGATCGAGACCCTTCAGTTCAAGCGATCGAACCCTTTTCGAGCGATCGAAAACCCTACCGATATAAATTAAATACGTGGTCCCCACTTCAATCGATCAAACCTTTTTTCAATCGATCTAACTGACCGATCTGAGTTCGATCGATCGAGCATCCTTCGAGCGATCGAGAATGTAATTATCAGATTTCCAGGTTTCCCGCAAACAATGCCATCTGCACCTCTTTCCCCTCTATATATACACTGCATTCGTGTGAGTTGGGGAGTTTGCTGAACCTTGAGAGTTGAGAGAGTGTGTGCATGTGTGTTGGTATACATATATATACACATACCTCCATATATCTATATATATATATACACACACATATCTATATATATATACACTCAGCAGAGGAGACAGAAGAGAAGAAGGAGAAGAAGAAGAACAAGAAGAGGCCGAGAAAGAGAGACAGAAGAGACGAAGAGAGGAGCAGAGAGAAGTGGCCACCATTGGAGGAAGCTTGGAAGCTTTCAACCGAGCTAAACGCGCCCTTACGACTTGTGGTGAGTTCCAAACTCACTCGGTATCTTAGTCATGATGTTTTACATATTCTGGACGTATAATTATAACCCAAACACCCCCTAGCACATTCTGCACGTTCACTGGCAGAATCTGTAGAAGACGAAGTTCGACCGATCGAACTGAGTTCGAGCGATCGAACATCAGAGCCCCAATCGATCGAACTGAGTTCAATCAATCGAACATCCCTGAGTTCGATCGATCGAGAATACTTAAATCGATCGAGACTACCTTCACTTCGATCGATCGAGAAGACTTCAATCGATCGAACAGTACTTTCTTCGAGCGATCGAGATGACCTCAATCGATCGAACCTAGCAGAACATGAATGTATTCCTTTCAGTTTATAATTCATAGTGCGTAGTTGTTTAATTGCTGTTCCATATTCCTATTATGCGATACTATGGATTACGGAGGTAATGGGATACGATAATGAGATTGAGATAACATGGTGAGTAACGTAGTCGGGTTCGAAACGCTAGTAATAGTACGACGCGATAACGTAGTAAGTTTGAGATGATAATACTGGGTAGTATTGGATAAGTGAGAAATAAGTCAGTAAGAGGATTGTATGTTAAAGTTGTGTGTGTTGAGCTGATGATTCGCTCAGGTTAAATCCGATAAGTGTATGTCAAGGATTTGATCAGGATCGTGAGAATTATGGGTGCACAGTACTCGCAAGCGTTCTTAAAAGCGGTGAACAGTAAGAGTTCTTAAAAGCGGTGAACAAGAGTAATTGTGGCACATCCATGATTTATATTTACCAGAGCTGTGTATGTATCGTACTCGCAAGCGTTCTTAAAAGCGGTGAACAGTAAGAGTTCTTAAAAGCGGTGAACAAGAGTATGGGTATATCCATGGACCAGTCGTTATATGAGAACGATGTATGGGTGCTCGCAAGAGTTCTTAAAAGCGGTATAGCGGTGAACAAGAGCACTGGTATGTTGTGCTGATATAATCAGTTCGAGATAGTCAGTTGGGTATTGTGAAATCAGTCTTAGAGTGGGAATCGATAAGAATCGATTTATGATATGTCTGAATAAAAGAGTGAGGAATATATTTAGTATCACTGTCATCTATTGTTCATAACTGTAAATATGTCATTTCTATGAGACTGTGTTAGTTAGTGCTCACTCAGCTTTCAACAAGCTGATGGCCTTTATTGCCTGGACATTCCCCGTCCAGACTATCTTGTCCTTTGCAATGCAGATGACGGAACTCATGGCAATAACGTTTACCCTGAAGGGAGTTACGTAGAGAATGGCCCCACTGATGCCAGTTATGCTGACGCCTATCCGTACGCTAGTTGAAGACCTGAAGATAGATAGTAGTTATATTACTACTTTTCCATTTACTGTTGTACTTTGTAGTTAACGGGTACTTGGGCATATGTTGTCTCCAGACCTGTTGTGATCCTGTGGACCGTACTCTGATGTTGTAATAGATAGAACCGTGTTTATATTTCAGTTGTTTTACTGTTCCTGTTTGGACTAGTACTGTGTGGTGTGGATTATCAGTGACTTTCACTTGTCATTCCCTATGGACCCATAAAGGAAATTTATTTTTCTCTATTTATGCTACTCCGGGGCGTGACACAGATTGTGTGTGCCAGATTCAGGAGGTTTGAGAAAAGATATTCTCGAAGAAGCACATAAATCGAGACTGACAGTACACCCAGGAGGAACAAAGATGTATAAGGATTTGAAGAGAAACTTCTGGTGGGAAGGGATGAAGCGAGAAGTAGCCGAGTTTGTGTCTAAATGTTTGACTTGTCAACAAGTGAAGGCCGAACATCAGAGACCCTCGGGATTGTTGCAACCCTTACCTGTTCCGGGATGGAAGTGGGAACACATAACTATGGATTTTGTGGTTGGATTACCCCGGTCACAACAGAATCATGACGCGATTTGGGTAATTGTGGATCGTCTGACGAAGTCTGCACACTTTATCGCGTACAATATGACTTACCCAGTAGAAAGGATGAGTCGAATGTACCTACAGCAAGTGGTGCGACTGCACGGTGCGCCTGTGACAATTGTATCAGACCGCGATGCACGTTTTACCTCGGGATTTTGGGAAAGTTTGCAGAAGGCTATGGGAACTTCGCTCAAGATGAGTACTGCATTCCATCCTCAGACCGATGGACAGACCGAGCGTGTTAACCAGATTATGGAAGATATGCTCAGAGCTTGTGCAATTGACTTTGAAGAGTCTTGGGAGACGCACTTACCGTTGGTTGAATTTGCGTATAACAACAGTTATCACTCAAGTATTGGGATGGCGCCGTTCGAAGCTTTGTACGGACGACCTTGTCGATCTCCGTTGTGTTGGGCTGAAGTGGGAGACAGAGAACTTTTGGGACCAGATTTGGTGAGAGAGACCAATGAGAAGATTTCACTGGTCAAGGAAAGAATGAAAACTGCATAGAGTAGACACAAGAGTTATGCGGATCGACGTCGGAAGGACTTGGAGTTCAGTGTTGGAGACCACGTACTCCTAAAGGTTTCACCTGTTCGGGGAGTAGTGCGTTTTGGTCAGAAGAGAGGGAAGTTGGCACCTCGTTTTATCAGACCGTTCGAGGTTTTGGAGCGTGTTGGGAAAGTGGCTTATCGGCTCGCGTTGCCACCAAAGATGTCTGGTGTTCATAATGTGTTCCATGTCAGTATGTTAAGGAAATACATACGGGATCCTTCACATGTGGTTAATTTTGATGATATTGAGACAAGTCAGAATGTTGTCTACAAGGATAGACCTGTGAGGATTCTTAACCAGAGTATCAAGAGGCTGAGAAGAAGAGACGTTCCTTTGGTTAAAGTTCAGTGGAGGCATCATGACGAAGGAGAGGCGCCGTGGGAGTTAGAGTCAGACATGAGGATTAGATACCCCGAGTTGTTTCAGGATTAGTCAGCTCAGATTTCGGGGCGAAATCTCTGTTAAGGTGGGTAGGGTGTAACGCCCTGTATTTTATTATCATTAATAAATAAATATTGCGTTTCATTTCCATGAGTATTTTAATTTAATTTCTCTTTGTAATATTTATCTGGGGCCAAACCGTAATATTTGAAAATGTAGAAAATATTTCTATGGTTTTAAAATCGATATCTATATTTTTGTTTAAACCAGGAATTTAATTCCTACATTAATATAATTTTCTGTATTTTTATTTTAACCGTAAAATACCAGTTTCATGTTTCAAATCTGCGTTATACCGCGTTTGGGTGTGGGAGCACGTGAGCTCAACCACACCGGTGGAATTCCCTGTCTTTCTTGGAGCCCAAACATATCAGTTTATATATATGTATAGCAGTGTCTCTCTCTCACTCACTGTGTCTCTCTCAAATCTCCCTCCATTTCTCTCTTCCTCTCAAGAACTCTCACAATACACACACATACAGAGTATATACATACACATACACACATACATAGCTCCATATATACATATATATAAATCAAGAACGGAGAATTAGAGTTTGGACGACGGATTATTACGGCGGAAGTTCTCGGCTTTTAATTTTCTGTATAATCGTCTCGGTGAGTAATTTAAACTCACTCTCAATGTCTATATATGTGTTTTTCAGTATATATAAGTGTGTATATGTGTATATATATCAATACACCATGAGAGCTTGAAAATTGGAGTTTTAGAAATCGTAACCAAAATCAATTCTGTAAATTGAAAATGGAAGATATTGATCCCGATAAGCTGAGGTTCGAATCCTACACAGTAATTTATCCGTATCGCGACGAACCGTTGATTTTAAGTTTTGACACCCTCACTTTAATCGCGAATATCTAGTGATATAATCCGTATTAGTTAAAATTGATCGCGTATTCTTAATCTACGCGGAAAACCGAGGAGAACCATATATCACATGTCCTGGTACGAACAGAATCTGAAAATGGGTAATTTCAGTCCAGAAATTGAAAACAGGGGAGAAAACGAAGAAGATGACATTCTGCAAGAACTCGCGCGCGCGACCCGCTCGCGCGAGGCTCGCTCGCGCGGCCCGCTCGCGCGGACCCTTTCCCCCCCTTCGTGCGCGCGATCCGCTCGCGCGACCTGTCCAGCCCCTCCGCTCGCGCGACCCGCTCGCGCGATCTGGCCTTTCCTTCGCTCGCGCGACCCGCGCGCGCGAAACCCCCTCTCCCTCGCTCGCGCGAGGTAGCAGTTTTGGGCAGTTTTTGTATTTTATTATTAGGGACTGTTTGGAAAATGTTTTGAAAGTTTTTAAAGAACTGTTTGGCAAATGTATTATTTTAAGGGTCTATGTTCTAAGAATTGTACGAAACCGAACAACTTAGGCCAAAATTTATGCTCGTACGATTATCCGGCTTTGTGATTTATTAATGGTGTTATTTATGAAACATTGACATACATATTAGGGTCGAGGTTGCGTCAACATGCATGTGTGTGAGAAAGCGTGAAAAGAGTAAAGGGTGGCGGTCTGGTGTGCGACCTCAATATCGATCGGATAGTATTCCTGGTATTGGAGGCGACAGTGTTGTTTACGGCTTAGATATCGATCGGATATTATTCCTGGTATCTAAGGCGCGCGTTTCGGATATTGATCGGATAGTATTCCTGATATCCGAAGCGATGGTGGTAATGTTGTGTACGGCTTAGATATCGATCGGATATTATTCCTGGTATCTAGGGCGCTTGTTTCGGATATTGATCGGATATTATTCCTGGTATCCGAAATGATGGTATTGAGTGTGGCTTAGATATCGATCGGATATTATTCCTGGTATCTGAAGCAATAGTTTGGTGTGCTGTTTTGGATATCGATCGGATAGTATTCCTGGTATCTGAGATAATGGTTTGGTTGTGTTGAGTTTTGTTGAGAGAAAAGAGTCAGAAAGATGAGATATTACATTGTTCATGCATGGTCGCTTATTTATTGCTTTTTCCCCCGTGGCTTTTGTTGGAATTGGAACCTTGAATTTATTGCTTTTAAAAGTTAATTGCACCGTTGTTTATATGCTTATATATACATTGCGAGCACTTGTTTATTTTGCTCACCAGCTTTCATAAGCTGACGGCGTTGATGCGTCCTGGACTGTATGTCCAGATTTTCAGGGTCAGGAGCAGCTAGGGTATTTTGACTATGCTACTTAGAGTCAGGAGACTTTCCAGGAGGCTGCTTTATATTTCCTATGTCTTTTAATTTGGGTTTTGTAATAAACTAGTTTAGACTTTTGAATAAGGCGTTTTGTGCCTAAGACTATGACTGCTGTAATAGTTTAGTAAGTTTTTATTTCGGAGCTTATGTTCTGTTAGTATCCTTTGCTTTAGAAATGTTGTTAAGTTATTTGTTTGCAGGGACAATTGGTCATACTCACTTGTCACGACCTACGAGTCCATAAAGGAAATTAAATGCTTTTCTGTATTATGCTACGTCGGGGCGTGACAAAGAATGAAGGCAATTGAAAGAATTATTGTTAAGAGTCAGAGGTTGTCCCTACTCCACACCTTAACTATGTATTACGTACTTTTTATTCATTAGGTTCAATAAATAAATAAAAATTAAGTGAAAAGTCCCTCACTGTAAACCTGGACAAAAAAATCCTGACGAGTTTGTGAGATTTCTCAAAATTTACAAAAGTTTGTGAAATTTCACAAGAAAAATTTGTGAAATTTCATAAATTTGTCGGGATTTTTTTGAATCTTGTAGGAATTTTTTGCCCAAGGTTATATTGAGATTTTTTTTACAAAAAATTATTCATTGTGTCCTTTAACCAATTACATTTTCTGACGATGGACATACCATTAATTAACCCATAATTGTTTTCATGCAATAAATTCCAACAATAGTCACCAAATGGATATCCATTTGATATTTTAAGGTTTTTTTTTATGGTTTTCCAATAGTTTGGTGAAGATATTTGATGCTCCTCTCTCTCTTTCTTCCCATAGTCTGTATATTTGATTAATCTATTTATTTAGCAAAAAAAAAAAGAGATTAATCTATTTCACTAGTCTTTATTTTGACTACCCTGTATATTTGATTACCGATTTGGAGTTGCTCTTAGTGCAGCCAACATTCCACTACATCTAATAAAAATAAAAATAAATTTTTTTTAAAAACAAGGTAAAAAAAAAAAGGATAGAATATAAAGATTCCCAAAAGAAAACATTAAAAAATAAAAAATAAAAAAAAGTAAGGCCAGTGATATGATATGAGACAAGCGGGATTACAAAAGAGAGACAAGGATTTGGATGCTGATTAATAAGAGCCCGTTTAAGTTAGCTGAAAAATAGAAATTAAGTGATGAATTATGGATTTTGAGGGAAAAAAAAGTATTTAATTTATCAAATGGAAGTGTTTAGGTTAACTAAAGATTTCAGTACTTTAAACAAACTAGTTGAAAAATTAAGCTGAAAACCAGCTGGAAAATTAAGCTGAAAAAAGTAACTTATTTTTCAAACAATCACTTAACTTTACTTTTAAGCTGTTAAAAGACAAAATGTCTGAAAACATAAGAATTGAATTATATTCACATGTTGTCCTTTTTTGTCATTTTATAGAAACAATCACTTTTTTCAACTTGTTTGCCAAACACTCTTGTTTTAAAGTGATGAATATTTCAGGTAACCCAAGCACCTAACAGCTTAATACTTCATCACTTAAAATTTTAGGTAACCCAAACGGGCTCGAACTTGCTAGAAAAAGCAATATGACTCAACGACTCATTACAAGAAAAATCGGATTAAATTGATACGCCAAAGTCCTCCAATCTTCCTTTCCTAAAACTTCATCACCTGTCAACCAGAAGAACACATTTTCAATAAAGAGTAATGCCATAGTTTTTAACTCTTTATTTCTTTATTTCAAATTTGGATTCCAATAAGTGTGACACTAGGATCACCTAAACTAACTTTTAGTAAAAATCAAGTGGTCCTCCTCTAATTAAATGTGGTCACTATCACATTTGTTGAGATCATATTTTGAGATACAAATTTGATAACTATAATAACATTACTCTTCAATAAATTTTGGCATGATAATTATCCTTTTACAAGTACCAAGACGGTGCTTCATTAGCTCGCGGTCTTAGGATTGATTCCACCCTTTCTTCACTACTTGAAGTTGGACTGCACTTGGGTGTTTTTCACTCAGTGCATTTCGTGTTTTTTCCTCACAGAAGTGGGACCCTGCACTTTAAAACAGTTTTTTAAAACCTGGGTCCCACTTCTGTGAGAAAGAATAGCACAAAAAGCACAGAGTGAAAAGCACCCAAGTGCTGTCCCTTGAAATTTGTGGTTAGTGTGTGCATACCCGTGTTGAGGGTTTACCTTGCCGGATCGAATCTGACTTTGAAGAGGCTTCAATGTCATAAGACAAAATACACCAAAGCAGCAATAGTGACTGCTGAGTAGGTATATTGAATGCTGGAAAGGTCTCAAAATTTGTTTAACAATAGTTTTTGCAGAAATTTTATCCATTTTAATTTATTTCTTCTGTTTGTAAAGCAAGGAGGTTGAAACACATTTCATTGTTTCTCTTGATGGCTTTGTTGGTAGAGTAGGAATCCAACATCATCTGTTGGACAACATTGAAACGAGTCAGAGTGAGGAAGATACGAGCATGGTATGGTTGAGGCTTTGTTTTGTCGTTAAATTCATCGAACGAAAAGAAAAAAAAAATGAAAGGAAAATGAGTGGGAAAATTAGTTCTCTTATGTTTTTTCCTTTGTATTTTTTCTCCATGCTTAATAACGGTAGTAAGTTAAAAATGTTCAGAATATCATAGTGACGTAAAAATAAAAATAAAAGTGACTTGCCAAAGTCAAATTTTTTTTAAATTATTCCTCACCATGTTTTCTTTTCCCTCCTAGTTTCCTTGAGTACTTTTTTTACTAACCAAAGGATTGTGCTTTCTTTTCTTTTCTCTTACTAAGGCCACCCGTCTTCTTCACTAAAATAATCACCCACAAATTGGATCAGGATTTGTCAGCATGCCTGGACAGTACTAGTACTACCCATATGGTTCAATTGTGAACTCATAAAAGTTCACATCATGATATGTAGCATCAATCTTGGTATTAATCTGGTCTGAACCTTATTTATAGACCAATAGAAGGTTGGCTATGAGTGTGTTTAGTAGCAATGGGCACACCACCTAGGACTCACTCTCATTCCAAGCTTACATTTGTTTCTTTGGAAGAGCATATCCACCAGGCTAGATGCTTGTTTAATTGAGTAACTGATTCTTTATTGAGTAATGCTATGCTTCCCAAATTTACATCCCAAAAGTGCTTTCCAAATTATATGATAGTGGGGCCAAGAAAAAAACTTCTAATCAAAATTCAACTGGTCCCACTGTATTAGACCTGGCCACACTGCCACATCATTTGGAAAGCATTTTTGATATAGAAATTTGGAAAGCATAGCATTACTCTTCTTTATTAGAGTTAGAAAGGGTCTAACCCAAAAAATAAAAATAAAAAAAAGCCAACAAAAAAAAAACCAGTGAACAACATCCCAAACACCAAAAGTCCTATGCATTTTCAGTATGAAGTTATCTAGTGAAGGTAAGTAAAAAAGTACCAACACAAGCAATGAAAACTTCCATCCACCACTACCAGTGTGGTTGGATTGAGAGAAGAAAAGATAAAAAAGACTAGTTTCTCTCAACTTCTCTTGTTTCGTAAGCTAAGTTGGGAGAGAAGAGAAGGTTAATGGAGAGAGAGTGAGGAGAAAAGAGCCCAATTTTATTTCTCTCCTAATTGGAGAGATTCTAAGAGAAGAGAAGCGACCCAAAAAAAAATTTCTTTAAAATACCAATATGTCCCAAAAAAAAATTTGTTTAATCCAACACATACTCGTAACATTTATTTGCATACCCTAAACACTTTAGTAGAGGATAAAAGAGTAAATTAATTCTAAATTCCTTTTTTTTTTCTCTCTCTTACGGAAGCTAACCAATCTCTTCCCTTAAAGGTTTCTCTTCTCTTCTCTACTCTTCTCTTCACTTCTCTCAATCCAAATGAAGTGTAATAGATCAAAACAGATCCTCCAAATCACCGAGCAAAATAATAAGTTTCACTTGCTCTGTTCATAGAGACTGACCGCTGATATTTGTTCTTAAGAGACCACGAAAAAGAAACAAGATTTTGAAAGGGCGTTATTCCTCATCATATGCAACATCAACTCATTAACTACTTCTAATTTAGAGTTTGTAGCAGTAAATACCAGTTTGTACAGTTAGTTCTCTGTTAACTGGCCGCAATCTTCTATGATGACTTTGGATGAAGTCTCACCACTGTGTGGTGAACCCACCTTCTCCATCTCCTTGACAACGCTATAACCGTCCACAACCTTCCCGAACACCACATGCTTCCCATCAAGCCATGAGGTCTTGTCAGTGCATATAAAGAATTGAGATCCATTAGTGTTTGGTCCAGCATTTGCCATTGACAAAATACCCGGCCCAGTGTGTTTCATCTTAAAGTTCTCGTCTCCAAATTTCTGACCATAGATTGATTCTCCTCCGGTCCCATTACCCCTCGTGAAATCTCCACCTTGACACATGAAGTTTGGGATTATGCGGTGGAATGAGGAACCCTTGTAATGTAATGGCTTCCCACACACTCCGATCCCTTTCTCTCCTGTGCAGAGAGCACGGAAGTTCTCCGCAGTTTTAGGGGTCACATCTGCAAATAGTTCCATCACCACACGCCCGGCTTTCATCTTTCCGATCAATAGATCAAAGAAAACCTTTGGGTTTGACATCTTTGCAACTGGATCTGAAATTTGAATGATAAGTCATTGAAATGTGAATTTGTATAACAAATATGGCCATCGAATAAGAACGTTTTTGACTTGTGAAAAGTTTGAAATAAAAATCTATTATCTTGAATTAGTTCATTGAGAAGAATGGGAAAGTTTATCATGCTTCCTCATATATGGTCATTTCTAAGTTTCCTTGAGACAAAAAAAAAAAAAAAAAGATACCTTTAGTATAAGGTTTAACGATACCCTTAAGCAATTCTTTCAAGAGGCTACTCCCTCTGTCCCATATTAAGAGTCCCTTTGGGAATTCCAACTATTAAGGGGACTTCTTTGATTGTGGAGAAATTTTCAACTTTCCAATACTGCCCTTTTACAATTTCAAAATTCTAGGGTCACATTTGATCAAACACAACATTAAAAATTCAACCCACTTTAAATATCATTGGAAGTGTGATAAGATGACCATATCTCATCTCTACTTTGCTGATGATCTTCTTTTATTGTTTCATGGAGATATAGAATCTGCTCAACTTATGAAAAACACTCTTACTCAATTCTATGAGCTAACTGGATTACTTGTTAATACTAGTAAGAGTTGTTTATTCACCTCTGGCATTGAAAATACTGTTGTTAATTCCATATGCCAGGCATCCTTCAAATTTTCAATTGGATCCCTTCCTCTTTAAGTACCTTGGTGTGCCTCTTATAACATCGAGACTAAAGAAGGGAGATTGCCAAGGACTTGTTAATAAGATTAGCTCTAGAATTACGTCTTGGACCTCTAAATGCCTTTCCTATGCTGGCCGAATTCAACTAATACATTCTGTTATTACTGGCATTCAAAACTACTGGTCTAGTATGTTCATTTTACCCAAAAGTGTTTTAAAAGAGGTTGAAAAACTTTTGAGAAGATGTTTTTGGTCCGGAGGCATTGAGAAGGCTCATGGGGCTAAAGTTGCTTGGGATCTTGTGTGTCGCCCAAAAGAGGAAGGGGGATTGGGTTTTAAAGATCTTATCCAACTTAATAAAATCCTGAACTTAAAACATATCTGGTCTCTTTTCTCTTCAGGGGCAAACTCGTTGTGGAAGGATTGGGTTAAAATATATCTTTTAAAAGATAAAAGCTTTTGGATTGTTAAGGCTCCATCCCAGAGTTCTTGGTATTGGAGAAAACTTCTTAAACTTAGAGACATGGTCAGAGCGTTATTGAAACACAAAATAGGAAATGGATGTGGAACTTTCTTATGGTATGACAACTGGCACCCGTTAGGTCCTCTTCTGGAAAAATTTAGTCCTAGAGTTACTTATGATGCAGCCATTCCCTTGAATGCAAAAGTTAGAAATATCATCATTGACAGGGAATGGCAATGGCCATTTACTAATACATTAGAGCTCACGGAAATCCGGAACCACATGCTTGATCTTCCCCTCCCCTCTGAAAATCTTGATATTGCTATGTGGGTCCCCTCTACTAATGGGAAATTTAGTCTTGCTCATACTTGGGACCACCTTCGTGTTATTCACCCCAAGGTCCCGTGGCATCGCCTTATTTGGTTCCCAGGGCATATACCTAGGCATAGTTTTATTTCTTGGTTGGCTATTCTTAACAGATTATCTACTCATGACAGGATCTTCCACTTCACTCCTGGACCTTTGGGTTGTGTCTTCTGCCACCAAGGTATGGAATCTCATGAACACTTGTTTTTTGATTGCTCATTATCTTCTTTTATTTGGCAGGAGTTACTACATCGTTTGGAGATAACTTCCCAAGCCGCTTCTTGGACCTCGATTGTGGAATGGGCAGCTAGGACCTGGACAAAGAAGACTCCCAACCACATCATCCCTAAAATGTGCCTTGGGTTGGTGGTCTATAGTATCTGGAAAGAAAGAAATGCCCGAACATTCAAATCTGAAGTCAAAACAAAGGAAAGGGTTCTTCAAGAAATCCACCTCGAAATCGCTATCCAAATCCAAATCAAGTGGAGGAATGATCCTCATCTCCCTAACTACTTAACTAGATGGAGTTGATGGAGTTGGAGCTGATGGAGTTGATTTAATTTTGTATTGTAATGTTTTGTTACTTTCATTTCTAGTTTCATTATATGGGGGACCTCGGGCTTTGTTGACCTAATTTAGGATCTCCCCTCCTCCGTTCTTTAGTTCAGTGATTTTTGCTATGATGGGACTTTTTCTGGACCTCTGGCCTTTGGATAGCTCCCATCCTCTGTTGCATCATCTGGATGCTTTTCTGTGTGCTTATTGTATTTCCTGGGGTATGCCCCTTGTATTTTGTTTGATGCCCGTTTGGCTTTTTTATTTATTCACCATTCTCCGAAAAAAAATAAAAAAAGAGAACTAAAATGGAACATTAAAAAATGGAATCAAGAACTCTTAATTTGGGACAGAGGGAGTACATTTTTACTTGAAATACCGTATAAATTGTGAATAGCCTCATTCAAATTCATTGGCACAGATACATTATGCCATGATAGCACAAAGATAATAAGACTATAATGAAAGTTGTTCCAAAAAGATAGGTCGGAGACTCGGAAATAACGACTAAAGGAAGTATCAGTAAAAGCTTCTCATGTTCATATTTTCTTGGCGTGCACGAGCTGAATGAGGTCTGAATGGTGACAAGTGGGAGGAGCCATAAGGGTGCCAACTCATTATATCATGTAAATCGTAACCATGCGCCCATTTGAGGCTATGAAGCACACACATGGCCAAGACGCGACGCGAATACGTTGACACAGGAAATCCTAAATGTTGAGGACACAAAGCGAGGATGAGTCAATTTTTTTTTATTTTACTTTTTAATTTATTTTCATGTACAAATACTAGTGTTTTTAAGAAATGTAATACAACATTACAACTCATAGGTATTTATGCACGATTCTTATTTATCAAAAAATTTTGTTTCACATGAACAAAACAAGGATAACACAACTTGTTTACCGGAGAAAAAAGAAGGGATAACACAACCCATGTTTTGACAAAAAAGGATACTATTTAGGTTTTGAATAGGTGAAAAAACTACCAAAAGACTGCTTTTTGGTCCAGAAAAAGGCTTCCCTCCACATCCCTAGCCATGTCCACGTCCAAACTTTTGCAGGAAAAAAAGGAAACAAAAAAAAAAAGCGACATTTATTTGCAGCATCGGAGGCATGTAGGGTAAATGCCGGTGTTAAACACGTTTCAAACACGTGTACATTTTCAAATTATAGGTGGCTTTAAAGGTAAACAAAGTGATGATGCCAAAATTTGGTTAAAGTAAATTAAAGTAATTTAAGAGGAGAGAGAGAGAGAGACTGGTTTTTTATATGTGGTTCGGCCCCGTTAATGAAGGAACCTACGTCCACGTGGTGTGTCTGGGCACGTTCACTATACTGTAAAAAGCTGAGGACCTGTGGTGAACCAACAATAGTTTGGAGCTACCGTAGATCGGTCGGGCATGTTGGTGACTACTATAGAGGTGCTGTAGAGACTGAAAAGTCGGTCCCCTTGAAGGGGGGTGAGTAGTCTCTTTTATAGATGCAAGAGACCTACTCATACATGGATAAGGAAACCCCATAATATTGGCATTAATTGTGGGGGTTTCCTAATTGGATTAAGAAACAATTTCCACTTTCCATAAGTCTTCTATCTTGAGTAGGAAACTGCCTGGAATATTCTGGGGCATGTGTTGTGGCCCAGGTGAGCTGTCCCTGTGATGGGTCGTGCCTGCGCTGCCTTCTCGACCTGTTGGTCGGGCTTCGTGCACATACCGCTCAGGAAGTCTCGGACAGACTAGATCGCTCGGGCGGAGGCTTGTCCAAGGAACTGTGCATCATTTGTTCGGGACAATGACAGGCTGCTGAGTTGAACCGCTCGGTCATAGGATAGAGCCAGTTTTGGGCGTATCAGCTGTCCCCCATTTCCAAGGTTGGCTTGATGCCATATCGGGGCAAGCTTGGAAATATGTTTGATGTCACTTGCCGCTATATGAGTGCTCGGGGAAGCTGCCTTGGAACTTCTGAGTCTTGTGAGTTCTCGGGAACTGGTTAATAGTTGAGACTTAGCCTAATTCGGAGTCTTTAAGTGCTCAGGAATTAGCTAAGAGTTGAGACTTAGCCTAATTCGGAGTCTTTTGCTTGAGTTAGATCCCAGGATGGTTATCTTCTACCCGTAAACCTTCGTCAAGATTGTGGGCAAAAAGAATTTGACCATGTTGGAAAAGCCGACCTAAAGCGTATTGCTTTAGGGTTCTTTTATGTTAACTCCCCAGGATGGTTATCATCCGTCCGGTCAGCCTTCGTCAAGACTGTTGGAAGAAGAGTTTGACCATGTTGGTGGAGCCGACCTAAATCACGTCACTTTAGGGTCTTTTTGCTCCTCTATCGTCGGCCAACCTAAGAGATTTTAGTCACCTCTATCGTCGGTTTGGACCTAAGTGGAGTTATTGCCTCCGAGTACTGTAGGCGCCCGGGTTGTCTAAGAATTTGACTTAGTTACCGCAAGGCCTGTAAGTACCCGGTGTGATTGCCTGTTTAGTCCATCGTGCCTTACTACCCCCCAAGCTTTCGCTAAGACGAGGGTACTATGGAGGCTAGGACTGTAGGTAACCGACCTAGAACATGGGTGGTTGCAGGGTCTTTTGAAGCTTGCCATCATCAGTCACTTACGGAGATTTGCCCCATCGTAGGTTGGACTTAAGCGAAGCCGATGCCTTGGGCGTGACCCCGGGGTCTTTTGCCTCGGGCGTGATCCCGAGGTCTTTTGCCAACTGCGTAACAGTGGTCTTTGGTTGCCTCGGGGTTGAGCCCGAGGTCTTTTTAGTACCTGGGTTCGGAGCCCGAGGTCTTTTGTGCCTGGGTTCGGAGCCCGAGGTCTTTTGATGTGCCTCGGGTGTGGCCCGAGGTCTTTTCAAGAGCTCTCTGATAGTCTGCGGAGCCTCATCCGATGATCGGGCAAGTACCACTGTAGTTGGATTGATCGAGACTGTTAGAGATAGGAGGTCGGGTCGGGATCACCGGACTCCTGATTACTCTGAGCTGAATTCAAGATTGGGATCATTGGATCCTGACTACTCCGAACTAGAGGTCGGGTCGGGGCTGCCGGACTCAGACCGCTGTGAACTGGAGGTCGGGTCGGGACTGCCGGACCCTGCCTGCTGTGAGCTGGAGGTCAGGTCGAGACTGCCGGACCCTGACTGCTGTGAACTGGAAGAACTGTCAAAACACCCGGGCTGATCTCGTTTTCGCTTACTTCTGGAAGACTCGTTGTTTACGCGTCCGGGGTCTTTGGTCTTTCAAAATTCTTCAGTGCCAATGTATTCTACAATCCTATCAGTGAATTCAACTAAGGTTTCTGGTAGGTTTCTGTGAAACGACGCGGCGCACTTGGTGTGTTGAACTCCCGAGCAGAAGGCTATAATAGCGACAGTTTCATCAAAATCATAGATTCCGAGCTTTTCTTGATTAAACCGGTCGGTGAATTCCTTGAGGGTCTCATTATTCCTTTCTATGACTGTCAGTAGCTGTATGTCAAGCTTTGGTTGTTCATGCATACCGATGAACTGGTTGATGAACTGCTTGCTGAGTTGCTTGAAACTGCGGACCGATCAGGGCTCCAAGGAGTAGAACCATTGCACGGCCGGGCCTTTCAAAGTACTGGGGAAGGCCAGACAATGTAGTTCATCGGAGTTGGTGGCTAGGGCCATCTGAGCCTTGTAGGTCTGGATGTGGTCGACCGGGCTTCTCGAGCCGTTAAAAGGATCTAGGCGAGGCTGCTTAAATTTGCGCGGGATGGCAAACCTCGTGATCTGGCTAGAGAATGGTGACTCTGTCTCGGTATTGGCGTGATTCTGAGTAGGCATCTGGCCCAGCCTTTTGGCCACTCCATCAATCTGTTTTTGTAAGTCCTTGATATGTGCCACCACAACTTCCCGACCGGTATCCGGGTTGCAGGTCAGGTTAGTAAAGGAGGTTTCCTTCTCATGGCGGTGTGCTGTCCCCTGGGATCGGGCTTGGCTATGACTCCGGTTCATCGTATGCCTAGGGACACCTCGGCTCTTGACCGAGTGACCCTGGACTGATTCCCGGGCCATATGCTCCTGTCTTTCCTCTTGGTCAGCACGCCTACTGTTGATGTCTCTGGCATCCTCAAGGCAGTACGGGTTGGCTCGGGCACGTTGTCTGATCAAGATCGGTTCCCGACCGTACGCAACGTTCCCAGGTCATTTCCCGACCACTGGAGGACTGCTTTGCTGGGCCAGCAGGGCTTCGATCTGTTGCTGGATTTGACGCTGGCCCTCCAAGAGTTGTGCGAGGGTCGCGGTGATCTGCTCAGATGTCATGACTGCCGTAGCCGGCGCCGGGGCCGGCGGAACATCCCGGTTGGCCTGCTGTGCAGTCTTCTCACCCTTCTTCGGAGGCATGGCTATCAGCCAAGAGATTTATTGATGAAGAAATTGTCGTTGCCACAGACGGCGCCCAACTGATGATGCCAAAATTTGGTTAAAGTAAATTAAAGTAATTTAAGAGGAGAGAGAGAGAGAGAGACTGGTTTTTTATATGTGGTTCGGCCCCGTTAATGAAGGAACCTACGTCCACGTGGTGTGTCTGAGCACGTTCACTATACTGTAAAAAGCTGAGGACCTGTGGTGAACCAACAATAGTTTGGAGCTACCGTAGATCGGCCGGGCGTGTTGGTGACTGCTATAGAGGTGCTGTAGAGACTGAAAAGTCGGTCACCTTGAAGGGGGGTGAGTGGTCTCTTTTATAGATGCAAGAGACCTAGTCATACATGGATAAGGAAATATAATCCAATTGAGCTTGATTGGCATTAAATGTGGGGGTTTCCTAATTGGATTAGGAAACAATTTCCACTTTCCATAAGTCTTCTATCTTGAGTAGGAAACAGCCTGGAATATTCTGGGGCATGTGTTGTGGCCCAGGTGAGCTGTCCCTGCGACGGGCCGTGCCTGCGCTGCCTTCCCGACCTGTTGGTCGGGCTTCGTGCACATACCGCTCGGGAAGTCTCGGACAGACTAGACTGCTCGTGCTGAAAATTGTCCAAGGAACTATGCATGATTTGTTCGGGACAATGACCGGCTGCTGAGTTGAACCGCTCGGTCATAGGATAGAGCCAGTTTTGGGCGTATCACCAAGTACCTACAATAGCAATTTAAGTAATATATGGGTTGAACATGGAAGGAGAATACCTATTGTATGAATGGGTGTTGGAAAAATATCAAGACAGGAAGAAACAAGAATGGAATTGGAAAGGAGATTAGTTAGATAGAAAGAAGGGTGAAGGATAGGAAACTTGACGAGAGGGAGTCCAAGAAATAGGACTCCAAGCCTCTCCAACACAAAAGATATATGATGAATATGTTGGACCACCCAGCAATCAACAACTTGAGCCACAAACGAGGGAAGATGAGAAGGAGAAGGGCAATAAGAAGAGGGTAAAAAAGTGAAGAAAATCTCAGTAGTGGCATCTTTTCTTAAATGAATAATAGCGTTGTCTATTCTTTAACTACGAATTTGTAAATCAATTATGACATGTTTGGGTGTCCAATGATTTTGAATGAGAGCATTCATGAATTTTGAAAATTTTGAGATACACATCCATCATCTTGAATTAGCTCATTGAGGAAAATGTGAAAGTTCATCATACTTCCTCGTATATGGTCATTCCTAAGTTTCCTTAAGGGAGCATAATTGATACTTCTAAGCATAACCATTAAGGAACTAGCAATTTTGAGAATGAACTAGTTCAAGATGTTATCATATATAACGACTAAGGAAAGTATCAGGTAAAGGTTCTTAGGCTCATATTTTCTTGGAATGCATGTAAAGACCCTGATAGGACAAAACACTAGACAGTAGTTCACCTAGAACCAGGGACGGATGTGTAGAAGGGCAAGGGGGGACTCAAGCCCCCCTTGACTTTAGAAAAATATCACATATATATACCCTAAAAAAAGTATATTTTTACACTTAAGCCCCCTTTCCAAATTTAAAAACTCTCTATTTTTCACTTAAGCCCCCCTCCCAAGTATGAAACATTCATCCTTTAGGTCTCAATTTGTAAAAATAATGTGTCATTTTATAGTACATTTGGTGTCAATCAATATTAAATTTTCTAATTCCTTCATCCGTCCAAAAACTAAGTATAAACTTGCTAACTCTTCACCCTACCTAGTCCCCCGAACTCCAATTTCCTACATCCGTCCCTACCTAGAATCCAACTCTTTTATGTTGTGATAGTAAGGCTCTATTTAGTTCATGGACATAGAATAGACAGGGAAAAAGAAATAAAACACCAAGTAAAATACTTATCTTTGTTTCGTTGCTGAGAAAAACGACTAGGAAAATAGGAAAAAAAAAATTATACTTCATGTATAGAGGAAAATAAACTAAGGTTCTGAATTTGACCTACCAACTCCATTCATCTTTTCATATTTAATGTTCTTTTTTCTGATATAATTTAAGCTGAGAGAATAAAGTTAGAAAATGGTTGTTCACTTAGTTCATTGATTGTAAATAAGATAAAGCATTATTTACACACCAAAACAAACAGGAAGTCATTAGCAGGTTCAATTTCTTCAACAATATATAGGTCCAACAAGTATATTAGAGAAAAAAATATTTAAGCTGCTTCATATATTTCTGTCTTTCTGTTACACAGACAGCATCACGGTTGAATAAAGATTTTTGTTTTTGCTTTTGTCAAGGAAAAAAACAAAGCACCTTCAATTTTCTTCTCCATGAAAAGAACAGACCCCAGAGTACTTACGGCATCTTCGATCATTACTCAAAACCCATATAATACTCAAGTGAGAGTAAAAGTATTCAAAAAACTTCTCCAACCATAGACTAAAACCCATATCAGAATTTGACTTTTACTCAAATTTTGTACCTTGTTGAGGAAAATAATAGTAATATTCTGAGAAGATTTGAGTAAACCCATTGGAGGTCTTCACATCACATGAAGCTGTTAATCACACTTAGACTCAAATTTGAGTAAGAGATGGAAATGGCCTTAATAAGATATAAGCAAATACAAAGTATAGGAAACCCTCTGCCAAACTACTCAAATATATATACATATATATAGATATAGATGGATCAAAGAGAATATCATATACAACATGGATGATATTAAAACGGCTTCTTAAGCATTCGATATGTGATTTCCAATATCAATTTTCAAACAGATCAATTAAAAAGAATTGGCAATATGATGTTAGCATGGGTACAAGAAACGAATCAAACCGTAGAGGGGAAGGACGCACCTTAGGCTGAGATTCAGTCTTGAAAATCTTGAGAGAGAATAAGGCCTCAAGGGTTTGGGATTTTAGACCTTCTATTGTTTGTTTTCAATCTCTTTTTTTTTTCAGTATCTTTTACAAACTTCATAATATAATATTGGCTTAATTACTTTAAAATATAGTCTTGTTGTAATGACATCTCTCTTTCTATTAGCCAGACACTCCATTTCCATTTGGTATGATTCTAAAATAGAATTGAATTGAAATGGAAAGAATAGAAAAAGAAAAGAAATGAATAGAATTGATTTGTAATTCTAATTCTCATGTTTGGTTTGAAAGAGAAATGAAATGAAATGAATCACGGTCATTTACTACATTGCCCATATAAAGAGAAGAGGTGTGAAATATATAGGGGTAAGTTTGGTATATCACATTATTTCACTTAAAGTGAAATCATTTCTCACCAAATCCTACCAAAATTGATAGGATTTGTTTTTGAGCTAAAAACAAGAATTGGTGAGAATCGCTTAGAATTGAAAATCAATTCTTTTGTCAAACCAAACACAAGAATTGCCACAAATAAGAATTGCAAATCAATTTTTTTTTTTTAGTTTGTGGCATACCAAACGGACTGTGAGGGTTCGAATTGCCTCATTTGTTTCGCAGGATTAAAGAGGAGATAGTGTGGAATTTGATTAATAGTGTCATTTAATTGAATAGTCAACTGTTTGGCAAAGCCACTTTGCTCGGGACTAATTGTCCATTTTAACAAAATAGTCCTCTATATGGTGAACTGGGTTATACCATCGGTAGGTGGTATTATTAGTCCCGAGACTATCAATTAAGTAAGACTCATTGTCCAATCCCCCTCTGCCATCCAAATGTGGCCAATGAGGGAATCTTTTGCTTGCCCCCTATTTTCCTCAATCGGAAAGAGTGACCTTTATTGTGTGCCATTGTGCGGCTTTGGGGTTAGGTTGGGTTGGATTGGGGTGGGATTAGGGATGGCAATGGGACGGGTTCCCCGCCCCGCCCCGCCCCTCCCCGCCCCTAATATATAGGATATTGGGAGGGGGTATGGGGGAGATTTTTAAAACCCGAGTCGGGTCGGGGTCGGGGTCGGTGGTAGGGTCAAAAAACCCGAACCCACCCCGATTTTTGATAAGCTTAGTGGTTCGTCCAATTCATAGCTTTATGGAATAGTTCGTGACAGACCCTCAAACATCAGTTATTAATTCAAACAGTTGTCTCTCTCTCTCATCTATTTGTGTACTGTGTGTGATTGTGTATGGGAAAAAGAATGCATTAAAAAAACAACTTTTTTCAATTTGTTTACAAAAAAAAAAAAAAAACTCTTAATCGGGGTGGGGCTGGGTCGGGTACTCCAAGTTCGGGGCAGGGGCGGGGGAGGGTTCAATGAAACGGGACGGGGGTGGGAGGAGGGTTCAGTGAAGCGGGACGGGGGCGGGGTATGGGGGCCCTGTCCCATACCCGCCCCGTTGCCATCCCTAGGTGGGATAGGTGTGTGTATGTACGTCCTGCCATAATCCAGGAAAGTATCAATATATATATACACATATATAAAAAATAAAGCCCTTAAGTTTGGTCCCTGTCTCATTTTAGTCTTCATAATTTCAATTGCGTCAATTTGGTCCCTAAAGTTGTTAAATATAATCAATATAATCTAAATGTCTCATTCTGTCAAAAAAATTGACAGAATTCACCAAATGCTAAAAAATAACTACACTGATTAGGGGGTGACGCATAATTATGCTGATAAGTGGGTGAGAAGATTAGTGGTGTGCTATTTTTGCCCCTAAAAAACGTCACAGTGCGTAGCATGTGAGTGAATTTCGTCAAATTTTCTGACAGAATGGGACATTTGGTCCATATTGCTTCCATTTAAAACCTCTAGGGACCAAATTGTCGCAATTGAAACTACAAGAATTCAAATGAGACAGACACCAAACTTCCAGGGTATATTTTATATTCAAGCCTTTAATAGTTAATGAATGAAATAGGAATACATTTAACAGATGATATAGAAATGCATTTAAAGCTAAATAGTACAAATTAATTGAATCATTTGAAATTTAATTATTGAGGATTGAAGTAGGGTAATGCTATTGTCGGAGTAGCAAATCGTCGGAACTTTTGTGTAGGAAGGTACCCGCACGAACGGCATCGACGGTATTACGAACAGAGGGAGCAAGTCTCTCAGAAGATCTGCACCAATTGCCACTTAGGAATTTGATGATGTGGGCAAGAGCGCAATAATTCTTTAAATTGTTCCCAAATGTCATAGAGCGTTTCCCCATTTGCATCACAAAGTTCATTATGGATTTTCTTATTTGATTATTTCTTGTAATGGAGAAAAACTTTTGTAAAAATGCAGTATGTAATTCCCATGTTCTAATAGTGTTTGGCTCAAGAGATTGGAGCCAATAAAAGTGTCGCCAAAACTTTTAGCGACACTTTTTACTTTGGGATTAGCCATTAATACTTTGACTGGCGACACTTTTTACTTTGGGATTAGCCATTATTACTTTGACAATAGAGCTAGCCTTGAAGTAACTGACTTAAAATTAACATAGACTAAAAATCTTTTGGACAAATGAGCTATAAATTGAAATGTAAAATTTATTAAACAACAATTAAAAAAGGTAGAAAATTGCATCACTACAACATATGTACATTCCAACTAGATCTGCACCTACGAGTTTATCAATCATCTGCATTACTGCAACCCAAAGTAGACAAATGAAAAAAAAAAATCTTATCTGAATCCAGTCATGGCCTCCAACTGTCACTCCTCAGAGTAGCAAAAATTAGGGAAAATTAAATATTTTCCTTTTCAGACCCGTAGATTCGTGACAAGTTGGAATCACCTGATTGTCCACAAGCATACGAAAATAGAAAATAAAAAACCAAATGCATGGATTAACTAAGTTCAACCATACGATAGAATCAAACCACATCAAGGTCTTACGAGTATTACAACATCATTACATCTAGAAATAAAAGACACAAAAGTCTTAAGGCTCTAAGTACTGATACATTAGTCTGAATATTACAATATCCATAAAGAAAGATAAGCTAATGATTATGGCCAAGAACATTGTCTTCAACTCAAGAAGCCATATCCTTTTTCATTGTAGTCGCCTTCGGCATAGTTCCCCTTAGTATAGCTCTTCGCAGCATAGCCCTCAGTAGCGTAGCCTTCAGTAGGATGACCTCCATCGTTGTAGCCATCATGTGCATAGCCCTCACTGGTGTTGTCACGTTCCGGAGTAGCCAAAATAGGAAAAAATTTAAACACTTTCTCTTTTGGTCTCGTGGACACGTGGCAAATTGAGGATTAAATGATTGTCCATAACGAAGAAAGAACCGAGCTAATAAATAATAAATAGTAAATGGAAAATAGTAATAATAAACTTGGCGGTTGATAGGGGTGAATAATTCCCGATCACTAAACCTAATTCGCCTTTATTAGTCCCAAGATTATTTTATTTGAAAGATATTATGCTTGGTTTGTTTTATTTTATGCTATTCAAGTATACAGTCAACTTGTGAGTAATTTTGAAGATTTACAGAGAAAAATCGCGCTAAACTGGATTTTCGCATAAGCGAACCCCCCGGGCAGTTATGCTGATGACGTGAAATACATGCAAAAACGTAAAAGAACACAAAAATGAGGCTATTCCTAGTATTTTTAGGGTTTGGGAAACTTCCTAAACTTGGGAAACATGTATATATAAGATGTATATTCATTATAGAGAACTTTGACTCATATATTCCATAAACTAGAGAGAAGAAGGCTAGAAGAAGAAGAAGAAGTTCAAGATTCTCCATAGACTCGTACATCAACTCCAAGCATTCAACTCCCTCTATGGAAACTAACCACCTGTTCTGGGGTTTCAATGAAACCCTAGTTATGTAAATGTATTCTATTTATGTAGTCTTTTGATTTTACTTGTATATCAAGGATGATGATTGTATGCTTGAGGATTTTTATATAAAATGGTTCTTTAATGTTTAAATCATTGCTTTCAAAATTTACTCTTGTTTTAGATCTATTTTAAATTCAATGTGCTCCATAGCTTATATTTTCGGTGATTGTATGAGGTGTGTGTATGCAATAGTGCTTATGAAACTAAGGTTGTAATTATTGAATGTGTCATTCTTAGGTAAGATGGAGTGTGCTACAACCCCTTTTTAGTGCAAGACACTCCATGCTAACCGCAGATGGGATATGTTAGTAATTAGATCACGGTTATTTTCTTGGCGGGGGAATTAGGCTGGTAGCCACGATTCCCTATAATCATCCAAATACAGTAATTTAAAAGGTTGCATGAATGAATCTTTTATATAGCTAGTAGTGGATTTGCGATCCTAGATCTCTCTCTTCCATATCTTTTCATCGATTCTATTTATTGCTTAATTTGGTTAATTAGTTAGTAGTTAATTACTTATTTTCCAGCTCTTTAATTAAAATCACTTTTCATTAATTTGATGCATTCAACAAATCAATCAATCTTATTTTTAAGTAGATCGTTAGAATTTTTATTTGAGAATCTAATTAAATTCATAACACAGTCCCTGAGGAATCAACCCCTGCTTTCACTTTACTCTTTGTTTTAGCAGGGTTAATTTATCTTGACTTTGACAATATCAATTTTTGGCGCTGTTGCCAGGATTGTCAAAGGAATTATTAGTTTCGAAATTTTTTTATTCTAGGTGTCTAATTATTTTTCGCCAATTTTAGAGGTCAATTTTTTTTTTTTTTAGTCTATTCTATATTTTTGTAGTTGCTAAGTTTTTATTCTATTTGGCAGTGATCCATTTAGTTCACGTGAGAAGCTTGCCTGCGAAGCTGAATCTGACATACACAGAGCATATGTGGAAGGAGCATACACATATAATAACTATAAAATCAAAATCAAAAGAAAAAGTGCTTTGCTAAATTCTGCATATAATCACTGTAAGTCAAGCACTGTGACGCATTGCCTGCATTAATCTAGGGTCCCAGGGCCGTTGGGCTTTGTGACGCAAATCTCACATGCATTAGATTAGGAAACTCATGGCGCTGGGCTTTGACGCAGTATTACAGGATAATTGCATGCATCATAGTAGTTTTTATTTTCTTTTCAGCCGTGCCAATTAGGTTTCGTTAAGTCCTTCAGAGTCAGTCCTTTTTCGATTTATGTTTGGAGTCCGGTCTAATAATTTAGAGCTAGTCCCTTACGATCTAGAAATCAAACGTTGTAGACACCCCAATTTTGACCGGTCGTCGAATTCAGCAGATTAACCGGTTATCTCTAAGACCGATGACGACAATGATCGGCAAAATTTGAAGATTTTCTAAGTAATTCAAGTTCTTCAGAGGATTCTTCAAGCCCCAATAAAGTTTTCAAAGGAGAAAAGAGACAAAATCAGGTGTTTGGGAAGCCCAGATATGAAGTACGCATGAAGAAAGATAGTCTGGAAATTAATTTCAATATAAGATATATATACATACATGTAGTGATTTGAAAAGAAAAAATAAAAAAGTGAGTTTTGAAAAGAAAAGAAAAATTATTTTGAAGTAGAATAAAAGAAAAGAAAACCAAGAAAAGATATATAAGTAATTCATTTATAATATATAAGTATATATTTGAAAAATAAAGAAAAGGTGGGAATTCTATTAGCTGCGACACGCGGAGATGCCGACGGCACTCAGTTGCACTCACTGAGTGCCGAAGACAACTTAGTGAGTGAGTGCTGCCCGCTGTAACAGACTATTTTTCCTCAAATACATATGGAATATTCTCGCACGTGGATTTTTTACCTGAATTTACCTAATTGACCCTTTGAGAGTGGTTTATATAAGGAGGTCTTCACCTCCATTATAAGGATTTCTCTTTCATTATCTTCTTTGGACAAGAAAAATACAAAGAAATATAGAGAGAAATTGAGAGAAATTAAGAGATTCTTGAAGAACTCAAGAGTTGCTTTGAAGAATTTGAAGAAGTTGGAAGATCTTCATCAACAATCAAGAAATCCCAGAGGTTATAGAGGTAACCTTCTAATCCTATATAAAATTAGGCTATAATTCAATCACAAATTCATAGATCTAGGATTTTTACACATTTTCAAAACCTCTCTTCTTACATCATTTCATCACACACCACATAGAATTTGTGATTGAATTTTCATATGTTACCTTCATTGACTTGGATCTAAACAAGCCTTGAAATAAGTTCAAATGAATTCTAAGAGCAGAATTAAAATTTACATTTCTTTTGGCTCTTTTTAGAATTTGTGAGATCTTCAATATCTCATCAAGTCCTATGAATTTGATCCTTTGATTCTCTATGATCTTATGATTTATATGAGAGTCAAGGTAGATCATAGCTATACCCACACATGTTTGGATGGGTTCAAGTTTTAGTTCATGGTTTGAATCTTCCAACTAGTAATTTCATGGAATCCTCTCTATATTCCATGGAGAATATGTAGTTTGGTTATGTTTAGTCTCCAAGGATCATTAATTTGGGAGGAGGGCTTAGTAAAATATGAATACATATTCTTCAAGGATCATGTATTTGGGAGAAGAATTAGAAATAGTTTGAGTCTAAATAATATTTTTGAATACTAAATCAATATTGGTGCAGTGAATTCATGAACCTACTGTGTCCATGGGAATTGAATGAGACCACTTGGAGAGTGTTCATAACTCATATATCTACCACCACAATTTTTGTTTTGATGAAATTCCATAATTAACATGGTTTGGTGTTATGATTTGTGAACTAGCCACTCTTTGTCCAAATTTTCAGAACAGTAAACCAATCTTGTTTCTAATAAATCAGAGCCTTAATCATATATTTTTTACCTCGAATAATTTTTATGTATAGTTAAATGTGTTAAAGAGATCCCCTAAAAGAATGAAGTCATTCGGATTTGTTTGCTATTTTTAGAAATCATACAAAATCTCTGGACAGAGAGTTGTAAAATTCTGAGTAGTGTCTAGTTTTGGTTCACTTCCCGGAGATTGGACCGTTTGATCTTTGATTTTCTTTTTGGGTTAAAAACTAGATCACAGAGGCATCTTGTGTTAAAAATTTACTAAGATCAAACCAAGTGATCTATGGTTTTTCTAATTTCTAATTTCAGGTTTCTTCTTTGTAAATTCTGAAATTCTGTTACAGTTTTAATAAACTTTGTAAATGATGACCTAAATGATCACCTAATCACTTAGGGCTTAGACCATGTTTTAATAATGAATAATAGGACTTAGATCCAGAGGCTAAATGATCCAAATCAATGAATAGTTCATGTCTCATTCTTGTTTATATGCATGTATTCATTTCATATATGTTGATATTTACGATTAGGAGTAATTCTTGGCTTAAGTTGTATTTGATTAAACTTGGATGAACATAACTACTGGTTCCTTATGATCATCTTAGGATTATATCATCTCTATATGGACATTACATTGGCTCCTAGTTCAGACTTGTATATCTATAGAGGTGTTGTGTATCCAACTAATTAGAAGGAATTTATAATTATATCAACTCTTTCTATGCTTAGTGGATTTAAGCTAGAAATTTAACCATGTTACTTAGGATTCTAAAGTATATCTTGTTCAAAGCATGTGGACTAACCCTTTGTTTTGTAGCGCTATTGAGGTACGATTTCTCAACCCCTCTCTAGTTCATTTTATTCTTTGATTTTAATTGATTTTCAACTCCATGTGCGACACCTTAGAACTAGGTCTTGCTTTATTTGTATATATGAATTAGAGACCATTTTTTAGGTTTAATTTTTTATTTTGTATGCATTGCACGTTTAATATTCGCGGTTGGACCCCGGGTAAGTTCCCTAGTTCCTTATTTGCACATCATATTGCTTGTTACTTGAATTACGTGGTTTTGAATGCTATTTTATTGTTAACAATCTTGCACCCTTTCTAACATGTTTTTGCAATGTATATTGATATATATATATGTATTAGTTGAGGGCATGCATAGATTAATAAGTCGATTAAAAAGGATGTTAAGTAGAGGTCTATCACAAGATAGGATGAGAGGGGGTGTTTTAGTCCGTCGGTCTCCTTCCCCTCTCATCTATAATCTCCGGACCTAGATATCTCTGGTCTTCTAAAAGATCAATTTGCTTTAAACGCTTTCTTAATTTTCCTTTAAAAATTAAGTGGAAACTTGTATTTGAATTTGAAATTTGAAAAAGTTTTTAGAAAACATGGTTAAACTACGAATATCCACAATCTGGCGAATCTGTAGGGGATCGAACCCAGAATCTCTAGTTTCACAGACCAGAATTTTTGATTTTGGGTTCACTCGAGGATTAGACTTGAAAGCATTCTTTTAATCAAATTAACTAATTTGTGTGCCCATTGCATTGCACTTGCATGTCTCGCCAGTCGATTGCATGGAACTATGACCTTGGAAGCTCGGGGCAACTCGGTCGGTCAAGCCATCATGGGACTGTGTGATTACCCTTGATCTCGTACCATGTGTTGGTATATAAAGCATCCTATCGGATGTGTGTCAAGGGTCCCTTATTTGACCAAAACCCGGCCTTTGCATGGTAGCTTCTATAGAACCTTTTAATCTTAGGAAATCAAAATTTGATTAGGATTATATACTAGGAAGTTTTGTATGCCCGGAGGGGATTATTTGAGATGATGGCATGCTTGCTTGATGTAGGACGTGTAACCTCTTAATCACCTTTTAGCAATTCCTTTTCATGCCTCACGACATTTGGGAATATGCCATATTTTTCATTATAAGGTTACACTTCTTATATCTTGTTAGCTAAGCATCATTGACCTTGTATGTATCCAAATTTATGAAAGTATGGTGATAATCTGATCATGTGATCCTTCTACCCAAAGAATTTTAAATACATCTTTGAAAGCAAAAGAGTTCACTTTTTGATTAAAATTCCAAGTCAACCTTGTTGAGGTATATTTTCACATTCTCACCTTTGAAGGGAGAACCCAAAAATCTTGGGAATTGTTTCTGGGAGAAATGCTTTTCAAAACAAAACTTCAACCCAATCATCTTTGTTAAGAAATGTTTTCATTCTCAAAAACATTCTCAAGAATTATTTTCAAAAGGGTTTATCATCTAAGAAATACATACCAATTGAATTTCAAAACACTTTTTTAGAAAAAAGAACAATCTTTGTAGGGGAAATGAGGATCACAATGAAAGGAGAAGTTGGCGCACTTGACATAGGTAAGGATTTTATGTGCTTTATGTGTTTTATGTGTTAGGATTAGGATTTTGGTTTCTTTGGCATACAGAATAGGCACACACGCACTTGCATTGCATCCGTGTGACATATGAATCATTCATAAGAATTTCACTAAGCATTTTCAAAATAAATGAAAAATAAAGTTGTTTGAAATTAGTTAAATTGATTAACGAAAAAAAAAGTTTGTAGGTAAAAATAGAATTAGCTGCAGGCACAGTTTGGGTCAGGGATTCAAGTGCTAGATTAGTGAGAAGAGAGCCAGAGAGAGAAGTGGATCAAGAACAAAAGACCGCGAAAATAGCTCAACTAAGAGAAAGAATGGATCAAATGATGACAATGTTAGAAACACCGACTCGCCAAAGGCCCATCATTGACCCACCGATAATCGATCCTCCTCCACTTGCTGCTCGAGATGTGGAAGATGATTGGTATAAGGATCTAGAACCACCCAGAGCTGGTATAACTAGGGCAAAGAGGGAAAGTTGAAAAAGCTGAGAAATAGCATATTGAGATAAAAGAAAAAGTGGAAAAGTTAGAAAAAGTCATCCGCAAGTCCAATGGGGTAGACAGTTATCTGCTAGAGTTGGAGGGATTGTTTAAGGGCACTCGAGAAAAACTACCAGTTGGTTTCAAGATGCTTGAGATTGATAAGTTCGATGGTTCTGGCAACCCCAGAAACCATGTGAGGATGTGCATCAGGGCCTTCCAGTCTAGTGGTCGCCATGATGGCTATGTTGTTTCAGCAAACCTTGATCGAGGCGACTTTGTCTTGGTATTTCACGTTGGAGCCTAGCAAGGCTCGTGTATGGGAAGAAATCGTAAAAGCTTTTGTCACCCAGTATGAATACAATCAAGAAATTGATGTGACTGTAAGGGATCTAGAGACGACAGTGCAAGAGAATAAAGAGTCGTTTGCTAAATTTTGATGTGTTGGAAGGGGAAGTCCGCGAAAATGACCCAACGACCATCGGAGAAAGAACAGATCAGAATTATAGTGAAGAATTTACAAAGTGTATATCAAGAGAAGCTCATGTATCAATGCATCCACACCTTTTCAGAACTATTTGAAACAGGACCAATTGAATCCCAGGGGCATCGCTCTAGGAGTCCATTTTACGGAGGGAACATAGGGAATCAAATGGCAACTGATGTTAATACACTAAGTGAACCGGAAAGGAATTTGATATAACAAGAGCTTATCCAAGAAAAGGAGGGGACAAGCCGCCAATGAAGTTTTCTGAGCTGGGTGTGTCATTGTCCACAGCCCTTAATAGGCTGGTGGCAAAGGGGCACCTTCGTTTTTTGGAACCTCGACTAAGGCCGAACCCGCTTCCCCTAAACTTCAAAGCTGATCTAATTTAAGTTTCACCAAGAACAAGGGCATTCTATTAACCGATGCCTAAGGTTGATACACGAGATCCAAGACCTAATAGACAAAAAAAAGTGATATTCGAGCCTCTTGCCAATCCACTAAATGTCACCAAGAACCTATTGCTGAACCATCAAGCCGTGTCACCACCCATAAATTTATTGTTTAGAGCGTGAAGAAAATTATTTCGATCCATCGCAGTTGATCACTAATCTGGACCACCCAAAAAAATCTTATCAGATGCCAAGAGATTTAGTGATCTATAATCTAGGCAGGCCATCAGGTGAAAGCAAGGAAAAGCAAGGGAAAGCAAGGGAAAAGAGATAGAAAAAGCTGCTACTTTAGACTGGTAGGCACCTGAATGGATAGCTCTATTTGGTATAAAGGAAACAATGGCCAAAGCATCAATCGAAGAGTAGAAGACCTGTGGTATGAGAGCGAAAAAGATGAAGAGGAAGGTCCAAAAGTCACTGAGGTGCAAGATGATCTATGGTTGAAGGAAGAAGTGAGCCATTGTAGACCACCAATTTTGACCACGCTAATAGGATTTAGGGTGGACAATGTCTTAGAGGATTTGATGATGAAAAGTACCCCATGTAAGGTACTGGATTCCACACAATTGAAAGGTCAAACTTCGAAAAGTGACTTCAAGCTCAGAAAAGCTCCTTTCCATGCATAAATTCCGGTTTTGTCAAAATCGTCTCTCAGAATTCATATTCACATAGGGTTATACGAACATGAAGTGTTTTGAACACAGTATTCTAGGTATCCAGAGATTCAATTTTAAAGAAAAGTTCAAAATTGATGCACATTGAAAAGAAAATTTTGAAAAAGACGTCGTTTGATTTCAAAAAGACAACGAAAGTTTCGGAGGACTTCCGGACATCAATTGGACTTCAATTTTCATTTCAAAACCTCTTGGAATATTTTTATACTGAAATTTAACTCGACAACTTTCTAACGGTACATAAATGGACGATTTCGGACACCAAAAAGCATTTTTACAAAAATCTGGAAAAGCAGTGCACCTAATATTTTAAATAGAGCTTAAAGGCAACCAGAGAAGGACAAAAAGTGATGGCGGGTCCCATAAGGGGGGTGGCGGGTCCCATATAAGCCACCACCTACATGTTGACCATACTATCTAGCTTTTTTGGTTTCAGACCCTTCTAGAAGCCTCCCACTGCGAGGAAATTGCTTGCAAACTGCGTTTAGGCAACAAATGGCCATTTTAACCCTTTTCTGCTCTCTGAAAATCCTGTTTTAACCCTGTAACTTAAGAGTTAAGTTTTTGAAACTCTATATATAGATCCATATGAGTTCATCTTTGATACACATGTACATATAGATGAGAGTATATACAAGAGAGAAGTATATACAAGTGAATATACTTGCAAAATACTTTCAATATAAGAGAGATTTCTAGAGAGATAAAGTGAATTATGAATTAAAACTTTCTAAACTAATCTCATGATAATCAGATTAGAGATTTTGACATCAAATTGCCTCCCTTAACTTCCATGGATGAGTGCTTGAAGAACTTGAAGAATACTTGAAAAAGAAGACTCTTCAAATCAACTTTGATTGCATAATTGAGAATCCTCCAAGAGGTAAACATCCAATTCATCTCTAATTCCAACTTTTATATATAGATCTATAAGACTTGGATCTAGCTTAGTTTTATTTTCTTTGTTAGAACACTCATCTTCTTCCTCTCTTGTTCTTCACACACTCATATAGCTAGATCCAAGCCTCTTTTGATTTTATTTATATTCTTAATTAGAGATTGATTTTTACTTTGACTTTCAATTTTGATTTCATTTTTCTATGTTAGTTTAGATCCATGCATACATGATTTTATATATATGTATCTATTTTGAATTCTATGATGGTTTGGAAGTATGATCTATGAGAAGGATGATTCCTATGTTTATACATATGTCTTGATTATTCCTATTACCTAGAATTAATTCTTATTGAATTTCATCTCCAATAGGATATTTGTAAGTCCCTTTGATCCATGATCTAGAGTTCTTCATAGAACTTGAGGGCTAAATTGATTGGGAATTATGTTAATTAAGTTTATCTATGAGTTTGATCTCTCTAATAAACTTCAATCATCACCTAAGATGTTTTTCTCACACTTTAAAATGAACTAGATAAAATTCAGCAAAACAGATTGGTTTTGTCCATAAGATTTGGTCCACTAAAACTCATAGTTTGATGGATTTCAAATTTTCTAGGTAAACTTTGATGAATTAGCTTTCATTTGATCTGTTTTGAGAACATTTAAGATCCATATGCTATTTTTATAAATTGTTGAGAAATCAGTTGACAGATTTGAACATAGTCTCTTTATACTTGAATTTCAAAAAATCTATAGTTATCGATATTCTGCTTTCTGGGATGATTCCTAACTTATGTATCTATATGGCGATGTAAAATCGTGAGCATACGATCGAGTTAACATCATTTTCTAAGCGTTTGAAGTTGATATAACTATTCTAGAATTTCCTAGATTTAACTACAATCATGATTATGTATACAAAATGGTCATACCTTGATCACTTAACAACAATTGGTGAATAAAACTTGGTTTAGAAATCATCTAGGACAAATTGATGACAGTTTAAAAGCTTAGATTAACTTGATTAACATGATTCATGAACTTCTATTATGTTTTGTATTCCTTTGTCAAGTGATACCAAACTTCCAGAATAACAGAGTCTGGTTAAAATAACTTTTCAAAAACCTTAAGTTCATGACATTTCCATGGGATTATTTTTGTCATAAACTACAATGAAATAGCTTTCTTTTGACACTAAATAGAGCTTCACATGATTTTTATATCATTAATTATGATTTTTTTCAAGAACATTGGACAGTCCTGATCTACTGTTCCCAAAACTCTTATTTCTCAAATTTCAAAAATGGTAATTAAAGAGGTTCTACTTTTTGGAGAAGTTCCCTAAAAAATGTATCTAACTTTCTGTAAAAGGATTTTAACCCAGCTCATGTTTAAGACCACTTTTGATACTATTTATTACAGGTTGCTGAATCTAGAAATTTGATTGATGACATCTTCTACTTGTCTTTCATGCATATTACTTTTTTGCTTGTATTTTTGCAATACTTAGGTATTTCATGGTGTCTTCGTGCAGAGAATTGAATGTCGTGGATTCGGACTTCGATTTGTGGACTTGCCTTGTCCACATGTGGCTTAGTGCCCATGTATCGTGTACTATCTCTATCCTTTCTCTTAGAATTTTTTTAGGTTTACAATTTTGTTTTCAACAACACATTTCCTTTAGGATATCCCCTGTTTATATGATTATATGTTAGAGACATCTTATCTAGGATTGTTGCATAATTGCATTGCACATTACCTTTCTTTTTGCTTTTTGCGACTCCGCTTGAGTCAACCCAATGTAAGTCTTCGCGTTCCCTTTAGCATATCATGACATGTTTCCTTTATTTGCATCGGTCCTAGGCGGGATTAGCCACTGTAAGTATACCTCTCTCTTGTATTGCATGTGCATCCGACTTTTACTTGATTTAATCTCTTGACATGACTTTCGTAGATGTTCCCTTTTTGACATGTATATATTATCTAGTATGTTTAAGGAAACAACACCAATTATGAATTAAGAACAAGGATATTTGAATCAAGGCCTACCGTTCTGGTAATTAGCATACTTAAGGAATCTTATGTGTTTATGTGCTGATATGCTAGGTCTAAGCTAGATTAAGGTACATTGTATTTAGATTAGATTGCATTTCATCTGCATTGCATACACTACACGAGCATTGCATATACGACTCACGAGTGCGACGCCTCTAAAATACTTTTGAAAAGAAAAGTTTTGTTTTCCTCAAAATTTTGAAAAATATTTCTTCAATTTTAGAAAATGTTTTTTTTAAAAGGAACAAATTTTCCATCTTTGTAAATCCACTCTTTGTAAATACCATTATTTGAAAATTCTTTTGCAATAAAGATACCTGATTATTTTGAAAATCCCTAATAAACCAGAAAAGAAGATAGGACCAAGGAGTTGTACTCCCTCCTGCATTAGAGCTCCGAACAGTCATTTGATCAGATTAGAATTTGGGGTAAGATCAGCTGAATCACTCAGGGTTGGAAAGATGGCACATGAAGCTGATATGGATGGTAGGATGACTGCTATGGAATCTACTGTCAACCAAATCAGTGAGCTGCTTGTGAAAATGATGGGTGTGATAAAGCAATTGGCTGACGCAACACCTTCGACTCCACCTCTTGTACCTTGTGATGATAATGAGTGGTTTGAAAGATTGGCTAATCTAGGAATACAAACTCTGGATCAGGAAATCCTTGACAAACTCACCAAGAGTGGTATACTGGAGAATGCAACCCGCAAGAGCAGAAGAATTGATGACCACAAGCTTGATAAGGATGGATTATTTGATATGCCCAATGCAGGCCTTCAAAAAAGTTCAAAGGGCCTCTTTATTTGAACAATCATCAATTACCTGATAGTGATGCATTGGCACCACAATTGCTAAAGAAGAAACAGGACAAGTGGCAGTCAAGAGAAAAGAGAGAATTTTTTGAGTTGGGAATGTCTTTAAGCAACGCACTTGAGAGGATGTTAGAACGGGGATATCTCAAAAAATTGGAACCCAGACCAGAGCTAGATTCGCTTCTGCCAAAATTCAGAACCCATTTGTACTGTAATTTTCACCAAGAGCGTGGGCATAGTACAGACAAGTGTACGAGGCTTAGGCATGAAATTCAGGACATGATTGAAAAGGGTATCATCATTCTTCCACCTCAAAAGGCCCAATGAATTAACCAAAGAATTTAAGAATGAAGAACTTGGGAGAGCTTACAAGGGGTAGTGTTGTGATGATGTTTGGAATAGCTGCTTGTTGAAGCTAAATGGATGTTTAAAAATGAATAAAAAAGTCATAGTGACACTCAACTTGAGATCAAGTTGAGTCTAGTCCAGTCTATTTTGTGTTTTTGAGTCTTGTTGTTGAGTCTGTCTGTTATCAAGTTGTGTTTGAGTCTATATAAAGTACTATAATCCTTCTCTTTCGAAGTAACAAAAATCTTGATTTTCTTGATCTAATGCGCCTTGTCATGAATGAATGAATAATCTCTAAGCTAAAAATGTCAGTTCTTTGATTATTATGAAAAATGCCTTGTTGATAATTTTGTGCATTGAAAAGAATCCTTAAAGGACCAAAGTTAATTTTGTACTGACGCCGAAGAAAGCTAAGAATTGATTAGTCTTACTTTAAGAAACTTGAGATGCTTTTGCTTAAATCTTGAAAAGATATACTTGATAGTGACTCGGGACTAGCTTAAATCCCTGATCTTCCCATTTCAAAATCTTGAGCCCAGAAAAATGAGCCATTCAAACCTGTCTAACCTGCAAGCATGTACACTTTGTCCTTGATGGTAGCCAAACATTTCAAATGAACTATTTCTCTCAAAAAGAAAAAAGAAAAAAAAAGAAGAAGCTCACTCGGATCATAACCCGAAAGGGCGCCTAGGCAAAAGTTAGAGCACAAAAGAAAAAGAAGAAGAAAGAAAAAGAAGAAGCTCGCTAGGATGAAAACCCGAAAGGGTGCCTAGGCAAAAGTTAGAGCATGAAAAAAAGAAAAAAAATTTGCGTGTTGTTTTCAAGAACTTGATCTTAGCCAGTCAAAACTCTAGAGAGAAAAGAAAAGAAAGAAGAGAAGAAGAAGAAGAACGAGAAATTGGGAATATAAATCATCCCAAAGTTTTGATTTAAGTAAGCCCAAAAGATTCAAATGGTTAATCTTGCTCTAAAAACACGTGTGATGTATGATGAGAGATGTAAAATTGGCTGGCTAGTGAAAATGTGAAAAGAATCAATCGTCAAAAAGAAAAGAAAAAAGGAAAGGCAGTCTAATTTCTTTCAACGCTACCACAAGTGATCTGCTTAAGAAAATCTGTATGATAACATGGCTTGAAAAGCCCCCAATTCTTGAATCCTTGCTCTTTCAAAACCTCCAGCCTTTGAGGAACTATGCTTGACCTGATTCCTACTTGGGGATACGTAGGCAACCTACTCGGTTCGGTCACTACTCCTGAAACACTCAGCCACATCTCAAATACCTTCTTTCAAGACTTAGTCAAACTACTTTGGACCTGATTCCCACTTGGATAAGTAGGCGAGCTTCCCTGGCTTTCGGTCCCTGAACCTTGCAAACTAGGGGCAAACTTTCAAGTTTGCCCAGGAGCCTCAAGATATCACTGCCACATTAGGGGCAAACTACATTTGCCTAAACTTCCATTTATCCCTGTCAACTATGGGCAAACATTGTTTTCCTATACCCCCTTTCACATTATAAGTGAATCCTGAGCCGTTAAGTATATCTTTGAAAACATTTGAAATGAATTGTCTCTTATTCTATAAGCTAAGGAACTAATTCAAAGCAAATTTCAGAGAAAGCAAAGGATTGATTGAGATCCATATGGAGTATTTTCAAGGCATTACTTTATCAACTGAGTATTATCACAATAAGATGAGAATTGCATACTAAAGCAAAGAGATACGTCAAACATGACAAACACGCATTAGGATTAAGGAAAATTGGGTTCCAAAGTTCTATTTTAGTGTCAAGAGTATCATCTTCCTGTGTCAATGTCTGTCAACCTCTGTCGTGGTTAAGTCTGTCATCGTCTAGTCTATCGTGATCTTGAGTGTGTAGGTCCGAAGTGATCTATAATTGTAAAGTTTTAAAAGCATCCAAAGGTGGATACAAGAAAAAGTTCTTAACACCATTATCACATCAATTAATCCTAGTCAAGATAAAGCATCGAGTGGTTAATGGAAAGGTGCTAATCAGAAGACCGGCCTTGGATGTTGAGTTGAACCATTGTTGAAACAAATCAGAGTGTCATGCATGGATATCTGCTAGAATTGGTTGAAGATTTATGAAGCTTGTGAAAGTCATCAGGTTTTTTTTTTAATACCTATCAATCATGGATCAGAATTGTGATATTAGGAACTTTGTTTTGACCCGGATTGGTCTAATCTTGATGTATAAGCCTTAAGAGTGCTTGAAACTTGTTGGAATTGGTCTAAAGGACCCGTGGGAATTTGAAACTTGGTGGAAGCCATTCAAAATTGAAGAAAAGTCCTAGGCTCAAAGAATCGAGGGCACCGTAGCTTGAAAATAGCCATAAATTGATATTTTAACTCCCGTATGTTTTGGGTTGATGACATGCTGTCCTAGTGTTTTGGAGCTTTGGTTTATAATCTCTCGAGAACTACATCCAGAAAGGATCTATTGAATACATTGAATAAGAGTTAGAAAGTAGAATCGTCGAATCATGATCAAGATGTTAGAGAAAGGTCAGTGTGAACCAAATGATTTTTGAACTGGTCAAAGCACCATCGTCAACTTCAGATCAGCAGAGCTGCCAGAATATGAGTCCTTGCCTCTACTCAGAACTTGCTTTGGAACTGGTCATGATCCCGTGTCTAAGAATTTTAGCAATCTCCCCAGCAGAGGACTTTCATCAATCGTCCAAGTGATTAGGACTCTCAAAAATCATTTAAAGTTTAAAAACATGCTTCATCAGAAATCCTTCGAGCTTAAGATTAGATCGAGTTTAAGATCAGGTTAAGTTTAAGACAGAATCGAGTTTAAGATAAGGTTAAGTTTAAGATAGAATCGAGTTTAAGATTAGGTCAAGTTTAAGATTAGATCGAGTTTAAGATCATATCGAGTTTAAGATTAGATCGACTTTAAGATCATGTCGAGATTTAGATCAAGTTAAGATCATGTTGAGGTTAAAATTTTGCCAAATTTAAGATTGTAGCGAGTTTACGATTTTGCTAAGTTTAAGATCATATCGAAGTATAGGATTGATGTGAGTTTAAGAATAGGTTGAGTTTAAGATCACATCATGTCTAGAACTAAGTCAAGTTTAAGAAATTATCATTAGACATGTTGAGAATAAGACTAGTCTAGAACCCTCTTCATTAAGAAACCTGAATCAATAGGAAGGATTGTGTCAAAAGTTCCGTATGTGAGAAAGAGTCGTCGCATCCCTTGGATTAGATTTTGCATCTAGAACCCTTCAGGATGATTCCTCCAACACGTGCACATTCACGTTTTTATACTGCATCAGCATCCTAGGATAGGAGCATTTCATCTATGTTGTTTTTTGTGTGTTATTCTCTGTCTCCTTGCGCGCTTAAACTACGTCCTAGTCTGATTTCTAGAAAGGATACGTAGACAGCTCCAACGGAGCACGACCAGCGGCAGCTTCAACTTAGCAACCTCTACCCAGCATTGCATTGCATTCTTGCTTTCGTAATTTCTTGATTTTCTTAGATTTTGAATTTCTTGATTTTAACAGATTTTTGATTTTCCTAAAACCTCTTAGTATGGTTATTGGGTGCCTTCTAGCTTTGGTACTCATTTGCAGTTCTCGTTGTTCACAACAAGCTCTGCCAATGAGGGGTAAACTGTAGACACCCAATTTTGACCATACTAATAGGATTTAGGGTGGACAACGTCTTGGAGGATTTGATAATCAAAAGTAGCCCATGGAAGGTACTAGATTCCACACAATTGAAAGGTCGAACTTCGGAAAGTGACTTCAAGCTCAGAAAAGCTCTTTTCTATGCATAAATCCCAGTTTTGTCAAAATCGTCTCTCAGAATTCATATTCACTCAGGGTTATATGAACATGAAGTGTTCTAAATGCAGTATTCTAGGTATCCAGAGATTCAATTTTAAGGAAAAGTTCAAAATCGACGCATATTGAAAAGAAATTCTGAAAAAGATGTCGTTTGATTTCAAAAAGACGACGAAAGTTCCAGAGGACTTTTGGACATCAATTGGACTTCAATTGTCATTTCAAAACCTCCTGGAATATTTTTATATTGAAATTTAACTCGACAACTTTCCAACGGTGTGTAAATGGACAATTTCGAACACCAAAAGCATTTTTACAAAAATCTGGAAAAGCAGTGCACCTAATATTTTAAACAGAGCTTATAGTCAACCAGAGGAGAACAAAAAGTAGATGGTGGGTCTCATAAGGGGGTGGAGGGTCCCACCTAAGCCTCCACCTACATGTTACCCTCTCCATCGAGTTTTTTTGGTTCTAGACCCTTCTAGAAGCCTTCTATTGTGAGGAAATTGCCTGGAAATTGCGTTTACGCACTAAAATGGCCATTTTAACCCTTTTCTGCTCTTTGAAAATCCTGTTTTAACCCTATAACTTAAGAGCTAAGTTTTCAAAACTCTATATATAGATCCATATGAGATCATCTTTGATACACAAGTACATATAGAGGAGAGCATGCACAAGAGAGAAGTACATATAAGTGAATATACTTGCAAAATACTTTCAATTTAAGAGAGATTTCTAGAGAGATGAAGTGAATTATGAATTAAAACTTTCTAAACTAATATCAAGATAATTAGATTAGAGAATTTGAAATCAAATTGCCTCCCTTAACTTCCATGGATGAGTGCTTAATGAACTTGAAGAATACTTGAAGAAGAAGACTCTTCAAATCAACTTTGATTGCATAATTGTGAATCCTCCTAGAGGTAAACATCCAATTCATCTCTAATTCCTACTTTTATATATAGATCTATAAGACTTGGATCTAGTTTAGAACACTCATCTTCTTCCTCTCTTGTTCTTCACACACTCACATAGCTAGATCTAAGCCTTTTTTGATTTTATTGATAATTCTTAATGAGAGATTGATTTTCACTTTGACTTTCAATTTTAATTTCATTTTTTTATGTTAGTTTAGATCCATGCATACATGATTATATATAGGTATCTATTTTGAATTCTATGATAGTTTAGAAGTATGATCTATGAGAAGGATGATTCCTATGTTCATACATATCTCTTGATTATTCCTATTACCTAGAATTCTTATTGAATTTCATCTCCAATAGGATATTTGTAAGTCCCTTTGATCCATGATCTAGAGTTCTTCATAGAACTTGAGGGCTAAATTGATTGGGAATTATGTTAATTAAGTTGATCTATGAGTTTGATCTCTCTAATAAACTTCAATCATCACCTAAGATGTTTTTCTCACACTTTAAAATGAACTAGATAAAATTCAGCAAAACATATTGGTTTTGTCCATAAGATTTGGTCCACCAAAACCCATAGTTTGATAAATTTCAAATTTTCTGGGTAAACTTTGATGAATTAGCTTTCATTCGATCCGTTTTGAGAACATTTAGGATCCATATGCTATTTTTAGAAATTGTTGAGAAATCGGTTGACAGATTTGAACATATTCTCTTTGTGCTTGAATTTCAGAAAATCTATAATAGCCCGTTTGGTTCACGGATTATTTTAGGTGGATTCTGATTACTAGGAATCATAATACCAGTAATCACTTTACCAGGAATCTGAATCTCTGCAGAATGTTTGGTTCAACAATAGAATTCTATCTGGATTTAGAATCCAGTGTTTGGTTGGGTCAAGGAAAATGAAATGGAAATATTGCTAAATACCCAAGCTACCCTTGAAGGCTAAAAGAATGTACGAGTTAAAATCAATTTATCAACCCTCTAAAAATGGAGGGTGATTAAAAAAAAATAATGGTATAAATCTAAAAATCAATGACACATAAAAAATGAGATAAATAGAGTAATTAATACATGAACATGAGTCTAAACTATTACATGTAGTTAAAATATATTTGAATAATAACAAAAGATAAATTATATTTTTAAGCATAAAACATGTATAGGTCTAATGTACAAACCACAATATGCCAAATATGTAGTTATTGTAATATCATATAGACTTTCCAATCATTAACATTTAGCAACTAAAATTTGAATCCAGTCATTAAACTAACATCAAATATAATGTTTCAAGCATAATAAATCATCATAAACAATCTCATCTATGAGTCTCTCCATTTTAGAAAATAATAATAATTATAATCATAAATTTCTTCTGATCACAATATTTATCTGTTTAATAGTCTAATAAAGGCTAGTTTAGGTATTATGAAAATAATAAATCAAAATCCCAGTAATCCTTCAGAATACTACCTCCAAGCTAGGATTTAGAATCCACCTTATTTTCCACCTTTGGGTGGATTCTAAATCCAGTGGGACCCACAATTCATTAAATATTCCATGAACCAAACAAAGATATATTTTAAGATTACTATTAATCTTCGGGTGGAATCAAAATCCAATTTAAGAATCCATGAATCAAACGGGCCGTAATAGTTATTGATATTCCGCTTTTTGGGGATGATTCCTACATCATGCATCTATATGACGATGTAAAATCGTGAGCATACGATCAAGTTAAGAACGTTTTCTAAGCATTTGAAGTTGATATAACTATTCTAGAATTTTCTAGATTTAACTACAATCATGATTATGTATAAAAAAAGGTCATACCTTGATCAGTTAACAACAATTGGTGAATAAAACTTGGTGTAGAATTCATCTAGGACAAATTTATGAGAGATCAAAAGCTTAGATTAACTTGATTAACATGATTCATGAACTTCAATTATGTTTTATATTCATTTGTCAAGTGATACCAAACTTCCAGAATAACAGAGTCTGTTTAAAATAACTTTTCAAAAACCTTAATTTCATGACATTTCCATGGGATTATTTTTGACATAAACTACAATGAAATAGCTTTCTTTTGACACTAAATAGAGCTTCACTTGATTTTTATATCATTAATTATGATTTTTTCAAGAACCGTGGACAGTCCTGATCTACTGTTCCCAAAACTCTTATTTCTCGAATTTCAAAAATGGTAAAGAGGTTCTACTTTTTGAAGAAGTTCCCTAAGGTATCTAACTTTCTGTAAAAGGATTTTAACCCAGTTCATGTTTAAGACCACTTTTGATACGATTTATTAGAGGTTGCTGAATCTGGAAATTTGATTGATGACATCTTCTACTTGTCTTTCATGCATATTATTGTTTGCTTGTATTTTTGCAATACTTGGGTATTTCTTGGTGTCTTAGTGCAGAGAATTGAATGCCATGGATTCGGACTTCGATTTGTGGACTTACCTCATCTACATGTGGCTTAGTGCCTATGTATCGTGTACTATCTCTATCCTTTCTCTTAGAATTTTTCTAGATTTACAACTTTGTTTTCAACGACACATTTCCTTTAGGATAGTCCCCGTTTATATGATTATATGTTAGAGACATCTTATCTAGGATTGTTGCATGATTGCATTGCACGTTTCCTTTCTTTTTGCTTTTTGCGACTCCACTTGAGTTAACTCAGTGTAAGTCTTCTCGTTCCCTTTGGCATATCATGACATGTTTCCTTTATTTGCATCGGTATCGGGCGGGATTAGCCACTGTAAGTATACCTCTCTCTTGTATTACATGTGCATCCAACTTCTACTTGATTTAATCTCTTGACATGATTTTTCTTAGATGTTTGACATGTATATATTATCTAGTATGTTTGAGGAAACAACACCAATTATGAATTAAGAACAAGGATATTTGAATCAAGGCCTACCGTTCGGTAGAGCAAGGAGGGGGTGTTTTAGTCCTGCTTGGGCTCCTTCCCCTCTCGTACCAAGGCCCCCGAACCTAGTTTATGGTAATGAAGGGCGATAACCTTATTCAATTTTGGGTGAGTCAAACTTGGGTTTCATAATTCCCGATCAAAATTAGGTGGTGACTCTTTGTCTCTAGGATCGTGTGAGGAAGTCATAGTTTTCCCTGAAGTGTGCTCCTTGGGATCCGTCCTGGGACACTGTCGAGGGAGAACGCCAGGACCCCTTCCCGTGCATGATCCACAATCTAGCGACTCTGCTGGGGACATGAACATGAAAGCGATGGTTTCTTGTTCTTTGAGGGTTTGACTTGAGCCAATGAATATCCTTGTTACTAATTCGATAATTGTGAGGTTTATGCCTGCATTATGATTTTTTTCAAGAACACTGGACAGTCCTGATCGACTGTTCCGAAAACTCTTATTTCTCAAATTTCAAAAATGGTGAAGAGGTTCTACATTTTGGAGAAGTTCCCTAAGATTTGTATATAACTTTCTGTACAAGGATTTTAACCCATCTTATGTTTAAGACCACTTTTGATAGGATTCATTAGAGGTTGCTGAATCTGGAAATTTGATTGCTGACATCTTCTACTTGTCTTTCATGCATATCATTTGTTTGCCTGTATTTTTGCAATGCTTGGGTATTTCTTGGTGTCTTAGTGCAGAGAATTGAATGCCGTGGATTCGGACTTTGATTTGTGGACTTACCTCATCTACATGTGGCTTAGTCCCATGTATCGTGTATTATCTCTATCCTTTCTCTTAGAATTTTTCTAGGTTTACAACTTTGTTTTCCACCACACATTTCCTTTAGGATAGTCCCCGTTTATATGATTATATGTTAGAGACATCTTATCTAGGATTGTTGCATGATTGCATAGCACGTTTTCTTTCTTTTTTCTTTTTGTGACTCCGCTTGAGTTAACTCAATGTAAGTCTTCTCGTTCCCTTTTGCATATAATGACATGTTCTTTTATTTGCATCGGTCTCGGGCGGGATTAGCCACTATAAGTATACCTCTCTCTTGTATTGCATGTGCATTCGACTTCTACTTGATTTAATCTCTTGACATGATTTTTCTTAGATGTTCCCTTTTTGACATGTATATATTATCTAGTATGTTTGAGGAACAACACCAATTATGAATTAAGAACAAGGATATTTGAATCAAGGCCTACCGTTCGGTAGAGCGAGGAGGGGGTGTTTTAGTCCTACTTGGGCTCCTTCCCCTCTCGTACCAAGACCCCCGAACCTAGTTTCTGGTAATGAAGGGCGAGTAACCTTATTCAATTTTGGGCGAGTCAAACTTGGGTTTCATAATTTCCGATCAAAATTAGGTGGTGACTCTTTGTCTCTAGGATCGCGTGAGGCAGTCCTAGTTTTCCCTGAAGTGTGCTCCTTGGGATCCGTTCCGGGACACTGTCGAGGGAGAATGCCAGGACCCCTTCCCGCGCACGATCCACAATCTGGCGGCTCTGCTGGAGACTTGAACATGAAATCGATGGTTTCTTGTTCTTCGAGTGATTGACTTAAGCCAATGAATATCCTTGTTATTAATTCGATAATTGTGTGGTTTCTGCCTGCATTATGATTTTTTCAAGAACAGTGGACAGTCCTGATCTACTGTTCCCAAAACTCTTATTTCTCAAATTTCAAAAATGGTGAAGAGGTTCTACTTTTTGGAGAAGTTCCCTAAGACATGTGTCGCTCCCGTCCCGAAGGTGGGGGGCGGTCCCCTTGAGGGATTTGATGTCTACAACATGTACATAACTTTCTGTAAAAGGATTTTAACCCATCTCATGTTTAAGACCACTTTTGATAGGATTCATTAGAGGTTGCTGAATCTGGAAATTTGATTGATGACATCTTCTACTTGTCTTTCATGCATATCATTTGTTTGCTTGTATTTTTGCAATACTTAGGTATTTCATGGTGTCTTCGTGCAGAGAATTGAATGTCGTGGATTCGGACTTCGATTTGTGGACTTGCCTTGTCCACATGTGGCTTAGTGCCCATGTATCGTGTACTATCTCTATCCTTTCTCTTAGAATTTTTTTAGGTTTACAATTTTGTTTTCAACAACACATTTCCTTTAGGATATCCCCTGTTTATATGATTATATGTTAGAGACATCTTATCTAGGATTGTTGCATAATTGCATTGCACATTACCTTTCTTTTTGCTTTTTGCGACTCCGCTTGAGTCAACCCAATGTAAGTCTTCGCGTTCCCTTTAGCATATCATGACATGTTTCCTTTATTTGCATCGGTCCTAGGCGGGATTAGCCACTGTAAGTATACCTCTCTCTTGTATTGCATGTGCATCCGACTTTTACTTGATTTAATCTCTTGACATGATTTTTCTTAGATGTTTGACATGTATATATTATCTAGTATGTTTGAGGAAACAACACCAATTATGAATTAAGAACAAGGATATTTGAATCAAGGCCTACCGTTCGGTAGAGCAAGGAGGGGGTGTTTTAGTCCTGCTTGGGCTCCTTCCCCTCTCGTACCAAGGCCCCCGAACCTAGTTTCTGGTAATGAAGGGCGATAACCTTATTCAATTTTGGGTGAGTCAAACTTGGGTTTCATAATTTCCGATCAAAATTAGGTGGTGACTCTTTGTCTCTAGGATCGCGTGAGGCAGTCCTAGTTTTCCCTGAAGTGTGCTCCTTGGGATCCGTTCCGGGACACTGTCGAGGGAGAATGCCAGGACACCCACACGCATAGGTCCACAACCATTTGACTCGCTCATAGAGATATTTCAAGCTACATGAATTAGAAGAAGATCATCTAGGCTAAGAATTAGAAAAGGGAAAGGAAAAGTAGATGAGGAAGAGGAGGAGGATAGGGTGTTAAAACAGATGAAAAAGACTCTAGGGATTAGTGTTCGTTTCCAAGTGTCACAGACAAGCTGTCTTAGATGCTTTGAACCAGTCAGATGTATCTACTGACATTTTTCCAGAGGATCTCATGGGCATGATCAGTCAAACTCCCTCTCTGGCCATCACATTTACCTTAAAGGATCTACCTACCGGAGAACCTACACATAACAAGTCATTATACGTGATTGTTGAACGTTTGGGAAATTCCCCACCTGCTTGCCTCGTTGATAATGGATCTGCCTTGAACGTATATCTACTTCGTACAGCTGAAAGAATGGGTTTAGATGAGTCGACTTTCATACATTTCGAGCAAAAGGTGAGAGCATACGATAACACAAAGAGAGAGGTCATGGTCATCATTTTCCTTAACCTCGCTGTTGGGTTGTTGGAAAAAGGGGCTGAGTTCTAAATTATCGACATCCTTGCATCTTTTAATCTGTTGTTGGGTAGGCTATGGTTAGATAGCCTGGGAGCAATTCCATTGACAATTCACCAAAAGGTCAAATGCATTTGGGAAAACAAGGTTTATGAGATTTTTGGGGACAGTTGGGTCCGGTTGAATGAAGCATCATCAAGCGCTCCAATTTTGAAAGTTTAGATGCAAATGGAAGAGACAGGTTTGGGAAATTTTGAATTTATCAACATGTTGGGAGATGAAAATCCGCAGGAGTTTTTGCTATTGTATTTTGATCAATACGCGAGTCCGTTAGTTACAGGAATTATGAGGAAAATGGGATTTTTTCCAAGTATAGGTTTGGGAAGGAAACACCAAGGCTTGTCAGAATTTTCAGATATCAAGACACAGACCCACACCCGCAGATTGGGTTATATATCGTCAAGGCAAGAGTTGAAGGACAAGAAAAAGGTAGTTGACGCACTGCTACAACCATATGCAAAGACACTCAACGGGTACTTTATCAAGGTGGGACAAGATTTCCCCTTCTGTGGCTTCCCAGAGCCATGGATAGATAAGGAAAAATGCTTAAAGTCGGGGTTTGAGGTCTTCTTTCTACATGAATTTACCAATTATGAAGACCCATACTTACAGGTACCTACAAAGCCAACTTTCGTTAAATATTGGGTTTGTACTTTGGATGGTCCGATAATAAAGAATCTGTTGATGGAAGAAAATGAGGAAACCGAAGAGGGTAATTCCGGGAAGTTTATGAAAGAAGAAAGTGGGAAAGGTCAGATTGAAGGAGAGAGCAAAGAGAATAAAGCAGAGGAAGAAGAGCCAGAAAATGAGGAAGAGTTGGAGAATGAAGAAGAGACAGGGAATCTGACGGACTGCCACACTGTGGAACTTAAACAAGGTGTCAACAAATAATGGATTTTTGAGTCTAGTGATAGGTATCCCCCCTCCCTGGAGTCTGTAATGGTCTAAATGAGGCATCTTACTATTTCAATGTCTATTGTAATCACTCCAAAATGTATCAATGAAAATATGACTGGTTCTACTTACTCAACTGCAGTAAATAGTAAAAGTGATACATGCAATGAATGTGATGAAATACCAGATGAATTGCAAAAATTAATTGAAAAAGAAAATGAATCTGCATGCAAAATCACTGAGAGCACTTTGACAATTAATCTGGGAAATGAAAGTAATCCCCAAATGTTTTTATTGGCTCTATGCTTAGCGATGAAGAAAGCAAAGAATTAATTAATCTATTAAATGAATTCAAAGATGTCTTTGCATGGTCTTATGAAGATATGCCAGGAATTTATCTAGAGATAGTCCAACATAATATCCCTCTCTTCCCAAATTCAAAAAATCGTAAAACAGAAATTGAGGCGAATAAGGCCTGAATTGGCGCTTAAAGTAAAAGAGGAAGTTAAAAAGCAATTAAGAGCTGGATTCTTGATTGTCACCGAGTACCCCAAATGGGTTGGCAATATCGTGCCAGTCCCAAAGAAGGATGGTCGTGTTAGGGTTTGTGTTGATTTTTGAGATTTGAACAAAGCCAGCCCTAAAGACGATTTCCCTTTACCTCATATCAATGTACTAGTTGATAATACAGCGGGACATGAGCTTTTTTCTTTTATGGACGGGTTCTCTGGGTATAATCAGATTTTAATGGCACCAGAGGATAGGGAGAAGACTACTTTTATCACACCTTGGGGGACTTACTACTATAGGTTAATGCCTTTTGGACTAAAAAATGCAGGTATGACTTACCAAAGGGCTGACACTACGTTACTACATGACATGATCCATAAGGAAGTAGAGGAATATGTGGATGATATGATAGTAAAATCAAAAGAAAGGGGGAGGCACTTAGAGGCATTGAGGAAGTTCTTCGAGAGGTTGAGAAAGTTTAGAATGAGGTTGAACCCACAGAAGTATACTTTTGGAGTTATTACCGAGAAGTTGTTAGGATTTCTCATCACCCAAAGGGGAATAGAGGTAGACCCAACTAAAATTAAAGCCAAAATAGAGATGCCATCACCAAAGAATGAAAAGGAGTTAAGGGGATTTTTGGGTAGGATATAATTCATTAGACGCTTCATATCCAAACTCACCATGACCTGTGACCCACTTTTCAAATTATTAAGGAAGGGAGAGAAGTTTGAGTCGGATAGCCAATGCCAAAAAGCCTTTGAGAAGGTTAAAACCTACCTCTAAAACCCACTTGTCCTATCACCTCCTAAACCTGGAAAACTTTTATTGCTATACCTGTCCGTAATCTAGAATTCGATGGGGTACATGGCCCAAGAAGAGGAAGAGGGGCATATCAAGAAATCAGTCTATTATTTGAGTAAAAGGATGACCGGATATGAGCTAAACTATTCACCGTTAGGAATAGCCTGTTGGGCCCTGGTGTGGTGTACCGTCGCCTTAGGCATTATATGCTAGCCTTCTCTGTGACCCTAATATCTCGAATGGACCCACTTAAATACCTGTTCAAAAAACCTACCCTAACCAGTAGGATCTCCGATGGACTATGATGTTAGTCGAGTTCGATATAGGATATGTCACTTCCAAATCCCTCAAGGGGAGAGCCATTGTCGAATATCTAGCTGTTCTTGCCATAGAATTCGAGGAGAAAGGAGAATTTAAGTTTCTTGATGAAGGATTAATGGAGGTAAAAGAAGACTTATGGAGAATGTATTTTGATGGGGCAGCCAATCAGATCGGATACGGAGTAGGAATCATCCTCATATCACCCGGTAGAACCCCTACCCCGTTGGCCGTCAAACTTAAGTATAACTCAACCAATAATATGACGGAATACGAAGCATGTATAATTGGGATAGAAGTAGCCTTGGACTTAAAAGTTGAGAGGATCGATGTCTTTGGAGATTCTAACTTGATAATATCGCAAGTGAGAGGCGATTAGAGAATAAAGCATGAGAAGTTGAGACCTTACCATGAATACTTGGAGAGCTTACAAGTCCAATTTGAAAAGATCTCATTTTATTACCTTTCCTGTGAGGAGAACCAACTAGCCAATTCCCTAGCAACCCTGGCCTCGATGATCCAAATCCCTGTAGGAGTTACCATGATCCCCTTGTCCATAGAAGAAAGACTTATCCATAGAAGAAAGAACCCGGGCTTCATTTGAAATGATCACAGCCATTGAAGAAGGAGAAGAGATTGAAGTACCATGGTATGTGGATGTTTGGAGTTTTATTGAAAAGGGGGAATACCCCGTGGGAGCTTCGGAGAAGGATAAAAAGGAAATTAGGAGGTTTTTTGCTCAGTTTGTAATCTAGCGGGTAAATTATGGAAAAAGTCTTATACATGGTATAATTTAGAATGTCTGTATGGGAGAGAGGCTAAAAGGATGATGGGTGAAATATATAAAGGAGTTTGCGGACCCCACATGAATGGGCACATATTAGCGAAGAAGATAATTCGACAAGGGTATTATTGGACGACCTTGGATAAGGATTGCTGTGAGTATGTTAGGAAATGCCATAAGTGTCAAATCCATGCAAATCTAATGCATACCCCGCTTTCCCAACTCTATAGCATGACCACCCCTTGGCCGTTCTCCGTATGGGGTATTGATATCATTGGTGAAGTGGTTTCGAAGGCTTTCAATAGGCACCGATATATAATTATGGCGATAGATTATTTTACTAAGTGGGTAGAAGCAGCATCATATGAAATCTTGAAAGCTAAAGATGTGGTGAGTTTTATTGAGAAGAACATAATTTGCAGTTAAGGGGTTCCAAATGAGTTCATTTCTTATCGCAATAGCCATTTCCAAGGAGAAGTTATCCCACTCTTAGAGAGTATAGGATCACCCACCACCAATCTTCCCCATATAGGCCTCTAATGAATGGAGCAGTAGAAGTAGCTAATAAGAATGTAAAGGCGATTCTAGGAAAAATAACAGATACGTATAGGGATTGGCATAAAAAACTACCATTTGCATTGTGGGGGTATCGGACTTCTGTCAGAACTTCAACGGGGGCTACGCCATAGTCATTAGTCTATGGGATGGAAGATGTTGACACGAGAATTTTTCTGTGCGCTCTTGTGCAATACCCAAGTGTAGGTAGACGTGCAAGTAATATCTGGTAAGACCAGGTCGATCCCACAGGGAAGGTGTTGACCTATTGAATTAGACTAACCTCTAAAGAAAATAAAATAAAATGAATAAGATTAAGCAATGGTGCGGAACACAAAGTTCCACAGCTAAGATTACTAAAGGAAATGACTAACGATCTAACTAGCTAATTAAAACAGTACTTGAAATTAGGATGTTTAACTTTAAAAGAAAGTGTTGGGATTACACGAATCCGCAGTAATCTAGCCATCTACCATGCATTTACCTTGAAGCACAAAGGAGTATATTACCCACAGTTTTCCGTATTCCTCTAAAGATGGAGAATCCATGGCCCTTTCATGACCGGGACCACATCATCACAGTTAAATTAAGATACGTGAAAGCGGTTTAATCCAATAGTTAAGACTCGCATCCTCAATGGTGTTAGCATTGAAGATGGTTTGCAAAATGTATTGAAAGAAAATGCCTTAGGGCCTTAGTTTTAAAACTATTTTGACAAACTGAGCATTTATTTGGGATAGAATGATAACAAATCCTAAAACAAAAGGTCCTGGAATACTGCAGGGAACATCCTCAAGAATCCGAGAGTTCGATCGATCGACGCGCTTTCGATCGATCGAAGACCTTCATCCCTCAATCGATCGAACTGACTTCGATCAATTGACTGTCTCTGGTTCGATCGATCGAACGAACTAACTTCGATCGATCAAACACAGCGATTATTCTGCTGCATGGCAGAGGCTGGAGATCACTGTTTCATCGTGTTCTCCCAACCTGGGACTACTCAGACATCGTCTGGGACGTCACAGATTGATATTTAACGTACGAAATCATTAACATCTTGTTTGGTTGTGAGTTTTTCATGGAAAATTCAAAAACTATGGTTTTACAACTATTTAGCATGTAATATCACGAGATGATCGAGTAAACTACGACTAACACGTGCAGAATATAACTAACAATATATAGATAACCTGGAATGAAGAATACTTGTATTAAACTTAGAGAAACCCAGTCCACAATGTAAAACTTCAATGAAAACCTACAAAAAAACAAGCAAACTCTCTATCTCTCTCTATAAAACTGTTAAAAATGTAAAAGTGGGCGTCCTCTGGACGTGTACAATACACATATAAATAAGAAAACCTAAGAAACTAGGGTTAAAACCCGCATCTGCTGCGCACACGAATGTTACTGGAAATACCCCGTTCGATCGATCGAACTGCTCTCGATCGATCGAACCCTTAAGCCTCAAGCGCTTCAACACTCTACAAGCGATCGAACGCTCGATCGATCGAACCGTCTTAGATCGATCGAGCTCCACAATTCAGCTTTGACTTCTTTTATTTTCTTTCCAGCATTCCATTTATTCTGATGTTCATCTGTTTAGTCCACACAGCAGTGATCTGCATAAACAACAGCTAAAACAATGCAACTTATCATAGATTAATCATATTGTATAAAAATTAGCCTTGCAATGCGAATCGCAGATAAAACGGGAAGTTGTGATAAAAACTAATACAATTCTTCCTTTTAGCGCGGTTGTATTTTACAAATACCCCCGCTTTGCACAACCCCCAACTAGCTTATTGCTAGTCCCTAGCGATAAAGCGAAAATAAAATAAAATAAAATACAAACTCCTAAACTAACACTACCACAACTAAGAAAACAAAGGAAAACGAAAACAACCTAAACTAAGATAGAAAGAAAGATCCTAACTCACTTTCGCAGGAATCGCGGTTGCATTTAGCAAATGCAACAAGCCGTTAAACCCCTAGGTTCCCCCTAGTGGACGAGTGTTGTCTCGTGAGGGTTTGCAGTGAATATACCCACAAAATTCTCCAATTTTAAGCTCAAAAAGATTTAGAATAACTTGTAGAATTCACCCTTCCATTAAATTGTTAACTAAACTCCACAATAATATAATATCCTCTATCAACCCATGAAAGAGACCCACATGCTCCCCTATATTACCAAGTAAAATATACAAATGTATTACCATCATGCACCCGTGTGTGTGTGAAATTAACAACCATGCGTCCAACCTTATTAAGAGTTATATAGACTATTGTACTTTGGAAAACTTGCAGTTTTAGCTCAATTCTCACATTGGTCACACTGAAAAAGAACGTCTCTCAGAAACTTGCTTTACAATGATCACACATCGTATGAAAGCTTTGATAAGGATGATATTATAAGTGCTAATGCTTTCATACTCGACTCTATGAAAAACGGACATTTAAGAGTGTATAGTCTCAGGAATGGAACACTACTTACTAGAGGAGCGAAATACCGTGGATAACCCAACTCACACTTCCATGTTCAAATCAATTGTTGAGAATCTTCAAGACTTTGACTTGCGGCTTTTATTTAGTAGGTAGGAGGGTTGTAGAGAAGAGTGTACTTTTTAGTATGTGATGGAATTTCAACTTCTCTTTTTATTCTTTATTCTTTTCTCCACCCAATCTCCCATTCATTTCATATACTTACTTCTTTTTCTCTCTTTTTTTTTTTTTTTTTTTTCTTCTCCTTCATTCATTATTCATTTTTTTTTTATATATATCCCACAACTACTTTCTTCCATTTCACATACTTTGATGACTCATTCCCAACAAATATATTAAACGGCTCGATGAGGTCAAGGTATAGATCACGGGTATGAATTCTTATGATTTCATTGGAAATATTTAATTGAGGTGGGATCAGGGATGAAATAATTCAATGAATGTAGGTGAAACTATATTAGGCAAAAGAATGGGTAAACGATGGCTTAAATCATTTTCTCAACTTTCAATTTTTAGCACTTAAGTGTTCATTGAGTGTAATTGGTAAATCCTGAACGTTCTCCTCTAACAAGCAGTCTAAACTTTTAAAGAAGCTGAGACTTAACAACGAATTCACAAGTATATGCAAGAAAAAACCATTCGACAATGTATGAGAATCCCCTCAGAAATGACGACTGGCTCAATAGCTCACAAAGGGTTACTAGCTTCCACTACTTGTTCTTTTCGCACAATATTCATATTAACTCAACTTTCAGGTTTTCTACATAGCTGCCAATTAGTGCACAGTATTGGGTACATAATAGCTTTACAGATGCAATTCATTTCAGTGATACAGAAAAACACATGGATTTAATCCATGAAAAGATGAGAATACTACAAATGTGTCCTTGTCTGATTAACAAGCAGGAGAAGTTATTCAGAGTTATTCTATCAATACGATTCAATAATAAAAATTTTCAAAATTTCAAAATTTTAATAGACTGTGTTCTTATTCAATTTAAAAACATATCCAAGTGCAAAACCTGATCATTATGGGTGTGTACCTATCTATTATCTCCTACCCCCAACTGAAAACAACAAAGTCCCCAGAAGTTGATTTTCAATAAATAAAATAGATGGGTATCACCTGTATAGAGCAAATTGATGATCTCAAGCAAGCAACCTAGCATAGAAAAATAGAACACAATCTCCAAAACAAACAGGATCAATAGATAAGAGTAATACGATAAAAAGCATGATCCAAGCAATCTAAACCACTGTAATATGAACATAATAAAATACAAACAGAGATACATAATGTCCATACAAAAACCAACCAACCAAATAATACAACCAAAACCACCAACATATCCAACCAACCAAAACCAAACCCAATATCAGTACAAAAACTGACCAAAAATACAGAAACACCACCTCTCCAACTACAACTAATCAACACCGGACGGCGTATCAACAGCTACATCGGAAGGGATGTCGATGGGAGCAGGTGGCAACGAGGTAGTGGCAGGGGCAGCAGCAGATGGATCAGCAGTAGGTGGTGGATCAGTGGTAGGTGGTGGATCAGTGGTAGGTGGTGCAGACGGGGCCATCGATGGATGCGGAGTAGAATGAACAGTCGACTCAACCCCAATCTGAATCAAAATGGACTCCAGTAAAGTCTGGAGATGGTCTATCCTGCCCTCGAGTCTAATCCTGGCCTCTCTCTCCTCCAATAGTAACTCGTGAACTGTCGGGAGAGGCACAGAGGAAGAAGACTCTCCCTGGGCCTGAGTCTGCGACCGCTGTCGCAGCTCAAACTGCCGAACCGCAGCAACTGGATCATCCTCCTCATCATCAGAATCAAGCTCCTCCACCTCGGTGGGTGTCCCTGAAGCTCCCGCCTCCGTGTTCGACCCACCACGCCTCTTCTTCCTCCCCCTCACCCTTGCTTTCCCTTTCCCCTTTTGCTTCCTCTTCTGAGCGTCGGAGCGGCGAGCAGCCGCCTCGCTAAATCTGCGGGGAGAAGGGCGAACATCATCGCCAGCAAGCACGGGGAAACCGGCCTCAGCCATCACCCTCTGAATAGCCCAAGCACCCTTCAGGTGCTTCTTGGACGAGATATAACGGGTGGGGTGGACCATAAAGTCAATATATAGGCGTGATATACAAACTGGCTGTCCCGTCCCCACTGCATATAAGACTCGCGCATACCAAGCCGCGATCTTCTCTCGATAGGAAGTCACTAGGAGGCAGTTACTGAGGACCAAGTGAATCATGTGGTAGCCATCAGTGAGAAAATGGTCCTCAATCAAAGCATCGCCATCCCAAGACGGAACAACGCCTCCAGTGAGCTCACGGATAATAGCGGATGGTGGGGTCACTGGTGCATCAGACCGGTGGGGGCAAACATAATCCGGTACCTCTGGTACCCCCAACGCGGCTGAAACAGTAGCTGGACTGATAATGAATGAGCGACTCCGGAAGAAGGCATGGTAGGTGAATGGTGCAACCGGGTCGCGGATCATAGTCGCACAAGCACCGCGAATCCAGGACAGATTGACACTCTTGGCCAATGAAAGGAGATGGAACCAGTGAGGCATAGAACGGATCCGCGTCAGGAACCATGGGCTCTCTGTCCAGACATACTCAATAGGGCGCTCGACCATCACCATCCTCGTTTGAAAGTGCCGCTCGTACCACAGCCTATCCTCGTCATTCCAGAACCCATTTGCGGGCACCGGATCTGGTATAATAAGGCTGAGGGGCTTAGACTTATGGTAGCCCGTCACTGGGTTCATCGCGTCAACCCTGGAAATAAGACACAACATGATACAGATAAGAACAGGGAGAAAAAGAAATAAAACTGCCACTGCTTCAGTTCGATCGATTGAACTGGGTTCGATCGATTGAACTGGAGTAGACTTCGATCGCTTGAACATTGTTCGATCGATCGAACATCTCCCTTTCGATCGCTCGAATTTAGTTCGAGCGATCGAACACAGCGGTGTGCAGCGATCGCAGAAACGAAAAGGAAACAACAGTTACACAACTAATGAGCTAACAAAAGGAGATCCTAAAACCAAGGGGACACCCCCTTGGGATTTTCTAACACGAACATAAAGGAAAAGAAAGACACAAACAAGTGGGGCCTACCTCGGTGTAGAGCACGCGGTGAAGCTGGAGGGGATGATGATATGACGATGAGGATGATCAGAGGGGTGATCAGGGCGTCTTATTTAGTGCAAGGAATCGACAATTTCCGAGTCGTCCCCCCTCTGTGTTCGAGCGATTGAGAGTGAAAGTGAGGGAAATGAAAAGGTGTACTGAAGACGCCTCGTTTAAAAGCTTCATTCGATCGATCGAACTATGATCGATCGATCGAACACAAATCCCTCAATCGATTGAACAGAAAATACAAGCGCTTGAACATCCAGGTTTCGATCGATCGAACTGGGTTCGATCGATCGAACACAAAAATTCCAGAATTCAATTGGGGCATGAACCACATCACCCCCAACTATCAGAAACAAATCTGGACATGCAGAGAGACTGAAAAACAGTTGAAGTACAAGCATGTATGAAGAAATTCATCCTCAGAATAGAAAGTTGCAATTTATATAAAAATAAAACTTTATAAGTGCATCCAAATTGCAACAGTGTTACCCCCAGCTGTGTTTAAAACCTTATTTAACTAAAGAAAACTAAAAATAAAATCAAAACTAAAAACCAATAAACCTTCTATCAAGGATTACATTCCAGTTGATAAACAAAAGATGAAATTGAACAAAAACAACTGAAATGCAGCACTAATCTTCGAGTATAAAGATTTCCTCTTCCACAATCTCTTCATAACCCGCCGAATCTTCAGAAGTGAAGTCCAAACTCGATGATTCCCTTTCCCAGAACAATCGAAAAGCAGCAAGGACATCATCAAACAAGTCTGGCGTCTCCACAGAATTGAAAGCCCATGCAAGAGGTGATCCGGACGGAGACAAGGATAAAGGAGTGTGATTTCGCAACGGACTGTCCTCTCGCGGCGGAGTGTGTGGGGGCCTTATGTAGGGCCCAAGACCATGAATCAGTTGATGTGGGAGAAATACCGGAATACCATTTAGGAACATAGTGACAATCCTGGACAAAAAACAACAACTGAAAATAAAATAACAGAACACAAGAAACACGAATTAACACGAAAAGAAAACAATGAACAGAAACAAAAAATACAAAGGAGTGTGATAAGTTCCAACCTCACTATTGGCATAGGTTCCCAAAATGCACTGGCTGGTAATGGGCATTGGAGCCTGAATAGCAGGTAGCTCAGGTGCACGTAACGGTATGGGACCAACTCAGGAACAAGGAAATCATCCACGAACACAAAGATGGCATTATGGCGGTCTGGGATGACATCCTGGAGGTCATGATCTTCCCATGGCTCCAATATATCATCATTTTCCCATTGGGCCATGAGTGCATCATCCACCATACGTCCCATGTACAGGTCATCATCCTCCTCCACATCATCGTCATCCTGAAATCCCATATTTTCGTATGGATTGATGTCCAGGAGGGCTGGTGGATATGGAATGTACCCTTGAGCAGCATCAATAAGAGAATGAGCTTCAGGGTCTTGATGAAGCAAGGGGCAGGGTGTGAGCTCACCCTCAGTCCAGGTACCACAACGACATTCTGAATCAGCCCAAGAACCGACAGAATGAACATCATCACCTCGCATCTATGCACCTGCAACAGAGTGGTTTAAGGTATAATGGATTAGAACTAGATCACAAACACGAAATAAAGAACGAAAACCAAAAAGAAACAAAAGAGAGAGAAACTAAAATGTAAGGAAAGAAAAGAAATACAACAACAATTGGAACTTTACTTTGGATTTTTAATCATGAGAATAGCTGGGCTCATCCAGCTGGATGTGCTCAACTTCAGTGTGGAAGTTTTCCAAGAACGGTTTCAATCTTTGGCCATTGACCTTGAAACAATCATCGTTCTTTAGGTTGACAATCTCAACCGCCCCATGTGGAAAAACAGTTTTTACGATGAACGGGCCTGTCCAACGGGAACGGAGCTTTCCTGGGAAAAGGTGGAGGCGAGAGTCATACAGCAAGACTTTCTGCCCCGGCTCAAATGATTTACGAAAAATTGTACGATCGTGGCGAGCCTTCAACTTTTCCTTATGCAACTTTGCAGAGTCATACGCATCTCGTCGTATTTCCTCTAGCTCTGCAAGTTGGAGCTTGCGTAGCTGACCTCCCTCTTGAATATAAAAGTTCAATGAGCGCGTTGCCCAATAAGCTTTATGTTCAATTTCAATGGGGAGGTGGCAAGCTTTCCCGTAAACCAATCTGTACGGGGACATACCAAGATTCGTCTTATAGGCAGTACGGTATGCCCATAACGCGTCTGTCAATTTGTATGCCCAGTCTTTTCGATTGGAACTAACCGTCTTCTCGAGAATATGCTTGATTTCTCGGTTAGCCAATTCTGCTTGCCCATTAGACTGTGGATGATAGGCAAGAGCGATTTTATGATGGACTCCGTATTTCTTGAGAAGTGACTCCAAGGGCCTATTGCAGAAATGCTTGCCTTGGTCACTTAATAAAGCTTTCGGAGTACCAAAACGAGACAAAATATGCTCTCTTAGAAATGACATGACCGTTCTATGGTCATTTCGTCTCGTTGGTATCGCTTCTACCCATTTCGATACATACTCCACAGCAAGGAGTATGTATTCACAGTTATTCGACTTGGGAAATGGGCCCATAAAATCTATGCCCCAACAATCAAATATCTCAATTGTGATGATGGGGGTTAAAGTCATAGAATTCCTTTTAGAAATGGTTCCAAGCTTTTGACAGCGTTGGCATGTCTTGCAAAAGGAATAAGCATCTTTGAAGACTGTGGGCCAGTAAAAACCGCTTTGTAAGACTTTTTGTGCGGTCTTTTATGACGCGAAGTGGCCACCGCATGCCTCAGAATGGCATGATGCTAATATTACGGTTATATCCTCATTGGGGATGCAGCGCCTGATGACCTGATCAGCACAGTACTTGAAAAGGTATGGGTCATCAAAGAAGAAGTGACGCGCGAACGAGAGGAACCGTTTCCTATCTTGGTTCGACCAATGAGTTGGTGTTTCACCCGTGACGAGGTAGTTTACAATATCAGCATACCAAGGCAGACTACTTACTGCCAGTAGCTGTTCGTCTGGGAACTCATCTTTAATGGATTGGGATTCAGTATTGTCAACAAAAGTCAATCCGGACAAATGATCCACAACCACATTCTCTACTCCTTTCTTGTCCTTGATTGTTAGATCAAACTCTTGGAGTAAGAGTATCTAGCGAATAAGCCTTTGTTTAGCGTCTTTCTTTGACAAAAGGTATTTGAGGGCCGAATGATCTGTAAAACAGACGATTGGTGACCCTATCAGATAAGACCTAAACTTGTCCAGGGCGAATACTACAGCCAGCAGCTCCTTCTCAGTGGTAGTGTAATTCATTTGAGCGTCATTCAAAGTTCGGCTGGCGTAGTATATCACATGTGGCTTATTGTCCTTTCTCTGGCCTAGGACTGCGCCAATGGCGTAATCACTAGCATCGCACATTAATTCAAAAGGCAAACTCCAGTCGGGTGCCTGTATTATAGGTGCGGAGGTGAGGAGCTCTTTTAGATCCTCAAAGGACTTTTGGCAACTCTCTGACCACTCGAACGGTGCATCCTTAAAAAGAAGTTGACAAAGGGGTCGAGAGATTGCACTGAAATTCTGGATAAATCGACGACAAAAACCTGTATGCCCCAAGAATGAACGGATATCTCTCACTGTACGGGGGACAGGTAGATTTGAGATTATGTCGATTTTAGCCTTATCCACTTGGATTCCTTCATCGGATATTATGTGGCCGAGGACTATTCCCTTGGTCACCATGAAGTGACACTTCTCCTAATTCAAGACTAGGTGTTTGTCCTCACACCTCATTAAAACCTGCTCGAGATTGCTGAGGCAATCTTCGAAGCTATGGCCGAACACTGAAAAATCATCCATGAAGACTTCAAGGATGTTTTCGACCATGTCACTAAAGATACTCAGCATGCACCGCTGAAAGGTAGCCGGTGCATTGCATAGGCCAAACGGCATTCGTCGGTAGGCAAAAGTACCGAATGGACACGTGAATGTGGTTTTCTCCTGATCTTCAGGAGCAATCTCAATTTGATTATATCCACTATATCCATCCAAGAAGCAGTAATACTTGTGACCCGCCACGCATTCTAGGATTTGATCCATAAATGGCAAAGGAAAATGGTCCTTTCGGGTTACAGTATTTAACTTCCTGTAGTCAATACACATCCTCCATCCAGTGGGGACGCGTGTTGGTACTAATTCACCATCTTTGTTCGGGATGACTGTTATGCCTGCTTTCTTTGGAACTACTTGGGTAGGACTGACCCAAGGACTATCAGATATCAGATATATCATCCCAACATCAAGTAGTTTAAGCACTTCCTTTTTAACTACTTCTTGCATGTTGGGATTCAGACGCCTTTGCATTTGCCTTGAGGGTTTAGCGTCTTCCTCCAGATATATCTTATGCGTGCATATGGATGGGCTTATGCCTTTGAGGTCAGCAATTGTCCATCCCATAGCATCCTTATGCTTGGTAAGCACTTCCACTAACTTACTTTCCTGTTCATGAGTTAAAACAGATGAAATGATCACAGGATAAGTTTTTCCAGCCCCCAGGAATGCATATTTTAGCTCTTTGGGAAGCTCCTTCAATTCTAACTCCGGAAACTGGAAACTAGAGGGCATTACCAACTTGGTTTTAGGAGGCAGTTGTTCATATGGATGTATCCACATGCAATCGGCTCTATCCTCCTCTATCGTATCCATCATCAGACACGTCTGGTTCAGGTCAGCATCCAATGGGGTGGACTTTGCAGGCTGATAGATATCGCCAAATTGAGTCATCACGACTTCCAAAGGATCTTTGTAGTCGACCAAGTCAACTTCATCTTCAATGACTGTGTCTATGTAATGGATTTCTTCCTCATCATCGTATTCTTCAGGTCGGGGATTAGAAAAGATCTTGATATTCAATGTCATGTTCCCGAATACGATAGTCATGATATCGGTTCTAATTTTGATTGTGGCATCAATGGTGTTGAGGAATGGACGTCCAAAAATAACCGGGATATGTGCACCAGGATTAGACACAGGTTCTGTGTCCAATATCACGAAATCAACCGGAAAGACAAAAGAGTCTATTTGGACAAGGACATCCTCCAACACCCCTCTAGGGTACTTCACAGATCTGTCTGCCAATTGCAAAGCGACTCGGGTGGGTTTGAGTTCACCCAACCCTAGTTGTTTATAAACTGAAAATGGCAGCAGGTTCACGCTTGCTCCTAGATCGAGGAGTGCGTTATCTATCTTTTGATTCCCAATTCGGCATGAGACAGTAGGTGTACCGGGATCTTTGAGTTTTGGAGGCAACTCATTTTGAATGATCGCACTGGCTTGGCACGCGACATACGCATGTTTTTTCACGCTTTGCCCCCTCTTGACCGTGCATAGATCTTTGAGATACTTAGCATAGGCCGACACTTGCTTGATAGCATCTAGGAGTGGAAGGTTAATTTTAACTTGCTTAAACAACTCCAGAAACTCCTGATTCTTCGTCTCATTCTTGGGTTTCTTCAACCGTTGAGGATAAGGTGCAGGAAAGGGGTATTTTGGTGGTTCCTCCTTAACAGACTCCTTCCCAGGCCTTCGCTCAACTTCTTCCTCTACTCTAGGAGCTTCAATGTTTGCCTTGACTGGTTCGTCATTGGTAGACTGCTCCTCCTCTTGAGTAGATGGTAGCTCAACTTCTTTATCCACCACTTCCTCCTCTTCGTACACTTCGGGAGTGGACAGAGGCATGCTTTTCTCTATGATTTTTCCACTTCTCAGTGTAGTCACAGCTTTAGCATGTTCTTGATTGTTAGGACCATTGTTATGTCCCTTTGGATTTGGAAGTGGTTGGGCAGGGAATGTTCCTCCTGAACCTTCTTGCCGTGCATCTATCCTTTCTAATGTGGCAGACATTCTACTCATCATCTGTATGAGTTGCTGCGTTAGATTGGCATTAGCAAGTGGCTCTTCTTCTTGTACCTTCTTGTGCGGTGGCACATAGGTATTGGTTTGTGGTTCATTGGAGGGTTGAGCTTGATTGTAATTATTGGTTCTGTTTTGATTGTAATGCTGGGCTGGCCTATTGTTTTGCCCTTGATATTGATTGTTGTTGTAGGGCTGCTGTTGATATTGATTTTGGGCCCCAGCATTATTTCTCCAATCAAAACCGGGGTGATTCCATCTATTGTTATTTTGAAAGGTATTGGTGGAATTCCCCGCCCCTCGAAAACCTTGCATGGCATTCATCTCTATAGGGGCTTGCTCTTGAAAATATGGCACATTAGGATAATATTGAGTTGTATGTCCCAACATGTTGCATGTGCCACATGGTTCCTCAGGCAAGACTTGCCTAGAGCTCTCTCCTTTCATGCTTAACTCCTCTACCTTCTTTCCTAGCTCTGCATACTTAGTCATGAGGTGATCTTCATTGGTTAGCTGGTATAGGCTTTTCTCCTCTACACAGGATATCTGTGAGCGTGAGATATTGTCAGAATTTGACCATTCATGAGCGTATTCAGCTAACCATTCGAAATGGGCTTCGGCCTCTTCAGTGTTTTTACGCAGAAATGGTCCAGAGCTCATCGTTTCCACCAACTTCTTTGTTTCACCATTCAATCCCTGATAAAAGAAGCTGATAGTTCGCCATTTCTCAAACCCATGGTGTGGGCACGAGAGAAGCAAATCTTTGAAACGCTCCCACGCTTGGGTGAAGGTTTCATTGCTCTTTTGTTTATAGGAATTGATTTGACGCTGAAGGTCTGTGGTCATGCGAGTAGGATAGAATTTCTTCAGAAATACGGTGCTCATCGCATGCCAGGTGAAAATTGAATTAGGTTTTAGGGAGTGGAGCCACGCCTTCGCTTTATCTTTCAAAGTGAAGGGGAATAGCATTAGATGCGTCACCTCCCTAGGACAAGTTTGCGAGAATGTTTTGCAAACATCCTCGAAATCGGTGACATGTAAATACGCCTTCTCGCTTTCCATCCCATGAAAAGTGGGAAGCAGTTGAATCATCCCATTACGAAACTGAAATTCGCCATTATGCGGTGGGATTTGAATGCAAGAGGGCGTAGGTGCATGTTCTGGTTGCATGAGATCGCAAAGAGGACGGAGTGCCTCATCAATTGGTACCACAACATTGTCACCATTTTCACTCTGATGATCATCCATTGATGCAGTTGGAGTGGCTATTGGGTTGATGGAGCTATCAGAGTCAGACAGGTAGAAAGGATTTCCAAAAATTCCTTCAATAGAATTCTCGGACATGAACTAGGAGAGTCCCTAGGGTGAGAACTTACCCAAAAGAACTGAAAAGAAGAGAAAATAAAAATAGAAAAAGATGAGGAGAGACTGAGGTAATCTAAGGAATTGATCGTCGCCTTCCCCGGCAACGGCGCCAAAAACTTGACACGAGAATTTTTCTGTGCGCTCTTGTGCAATACCCAAGTGTAGGTAGACGTGCAAGTAATATCTGGTAAGACCAGGTCGATCCCACAGGGAAGGTGTTGACCTATTGAATTAGACTAACCTCTAAAGAAAATAAAATAAAATGAATAAGATTAAGCAATGGTGCGGAACACAAAGTTCCACAGCTAAGATTACTAAAGGAAATGACTAACGATCTAACTAGCTAATTAAAACAGTACTTGAAATTAGGATGTTTAACTTTAAAAGAAAGTGTTGGGATTACACGAATCCGCAGTAATCTAGCCATCTACCATGCATTTACCTTGAAGCACAAAGGAGTATATTACCCACAGTTTTCCGTATTCCTCTAAAGATGGAGAATCCATGGCCCTTTCATGACCGGGACCACATCATCACAGTTAAATTAAGATACGTGAAAGCGGTTTAATCCAATAGTTAAGACTCGCATCCTCAATGGTGTTAGCATTGAAGATGGTTTGCAAAATGTATTGAAAGAAAATGCCTTAGGGCCTTAGTTTTAAAACTGTTTTGACAAACTGAGCATTTATTTGGGACAGAATGATAACAAATCCTAAAACAAAAGGTCCTGGAATACTGCAGGGAACATCCTCAAGAATCCGAGAGTTCGTTCGATCGACGCGCTTTCGATCGATCGAAGACCTTCATCCCTCAATCGATCAAACTGACTTCGATCGATTGACTGTCTCTGGTTCGATCGATCGAACTAACTTCGATCGATCGAACACAGCGATTATTCTGCTGCATGGCAGAGGCTGGAGATCACTGTTTCATCGTGTTCTCCCAACCTGGGACTACTCAGACATCGTCTGGGACGTCACAGATTGATATTTAACGTACGAAATCATTAACATCTTGTTTGGTTGTGAGTTTTTCATGGAAAATTCAAAAACTATGGTTTTACAACTATTTAGCATGTAATATCACGAGATGATCGAGTAAACTACGACTAACACGTGCAGAATATAACTAACAATATATAGATAACCTGGAATGAAGAATACTTGTATTAAACTTAGAGAAACCCAGTCCACAATGTAAAACTTCAATGAAAACCTACAAAAAAACAAGCAAACTCTCTATCTCTCTCTATAAAACTGTTAAAAATGTAAAAGTGGGCGTCCTCTGGACGTGTACAATACACATATAAATAAGAAAACCTAAGAAACTAGGGTTAAAACCCGCATCTGCTGCGCACACGAATGTTACTGGAAATACCCCGTTCGATCGATCGAACTGCTCTCGATCGATCGAACCCTTAAGCCTCAAGCGCTTCAACACTCTACAAGCGATCGAACGCTCGATCGATCGAACCGTCTTAGATCGATCGAACTCCACAATTCAGCTTTGACTTCTTTTATTTTCTTTCCAGCATTCCATTTATTCTGATGTTCATCTGTTTAGTCCACACAGCAGTGATCTGCATAAACAACAGCTAAAACAATGCAACTTATCATAGATTAATCATATTGTATAAAAATTAGCCTTGCAATGCGAATCGCAGATAAAACGGGAAGTTGTGATAAAAACTAATACAATTCTTCCTTTTAGCGCGGTTGTATTTTACAAATACCCCCGCTTTGCAGATGTCCTCCCAGTTGAATTAGAAATACCTTCTCTTTGGGTTTTGATAGAATGTGAAGTGACCAAACTTGAATGGCTGCGAGGGAGGTATGACCGTATGAGGAATTAATGCTACTTGATGAAAGGAGGTTAGAAGCAATAAACCACACTCGGGGATATGAGAAAAGGATAGCTCGTGCTTTCAACAAAAAGGGTCACCCAAGGAAGCTTGCTGAGGGTGACCTGGTCCTAAAAGAGCTTAAAGTGCCTGTTTATGACCCTAGAGGAAAATTCAAACCTAACTGGGTCGGACTGTACATCATTAAGACACTCCTTTCTAGAAGGGCTGCCTATCTTATGGACCTAGATGGGGTGGAATTTAAACAACCAATTAACCTCGATCGCCTCAAGAAGTATTTTGCTTGAAACCTTATCTTTTAAAACTTTCTACCTTGATGAACTATGCTTGACCTGATTCCCACTTGGGGATACGTAGGCAACCTACTCGGTTTGGTCATTAATAAATTGCCTGAAAGGCACTTTCTTTCTAGCCTTAGCTTAACTACTACAGACCTGATACCCACTCAAGGATAAGTAGGCGGCCTCTCAAGGCCCTTGGTCTAATTAAAACCAAACTCTTGTCAAAATCTGATGTCTTGAGTTCCTCCACATTACACCAGGGGCAAACTTCGTTTGCTACCCGAAGAACCCAAATAAAATCTAAACCCATTTGTGGATCTACTAGTTGTCAAAATAAGCATTATGTGATAACAAATAAAAATCTATGGTATAGAATGATTAAAACTCAAAGCAAGACTCAAAGTGAGGTAATAAAAAGTTGAAAGAGAGATCAGAAGGAAAATTTTCATAACTTAAGAAGATTTGAAAGAGTGCAAACTTTGATTTAACATGATTTGAACATTTTCTCGATACAATGAAAAGTTTTTTTTTTTTTTAAATAAAACATCATATGCGTAACAAGAGTAAGCAGCATTGGTCAAGGTTTTGGAAAATAAAGATCCATTTCTATTTGTGTTTTACTATATGTTTGTCTAGTCATGAGACTATCTCTCAACCAAAGTCTGAATCTCGAGAATGTACTCGGTAGTAGGAACAACTTAAGTAGGTACCATCCGAAAGGGAGCAAACACTCTGTCATGCCAAGCCTCAGCAAAGGAACTTCTCAAAAAGTCTGAAGTGATAACATTAGGAACATCCTGAAGTAGCCTGAATTGACGGACTACCTGGCTCAGAATGTAAAAAGTGGTAGCATGTAAGCCGAGTAGCCAAACCCTAGGGCGTCCAGGGAGCTATACCATAATAGAGCAGTAAACCCATCGGGGACAGATCTAGTGGATATCAATGTAGAAGAGACTCTGAAGCCAGGTAAACCAGTTGAAAACCGAATGAAATAGGCGATGAACCTCCAAGCAATAATAAGGAAGCTGCCTCCCAGGGGGAGGGCAGGCAAACAGACTTAAAGGCTCTAGAAGCCAAACCTGCAGAACATGAGGAGCACCGAAAGAGAGCATGGCCCCGGAAATACGAGCATGGACTAACCCCAGTAGAGTCTCCCCGAGGACTAACATAACTGCACTCCTCATCTTTTGAAGACCACGAATAATAGGGATAAGGATGTCGGCAGAAGACTTTAATAGAAAGTGGAAGAGCATAGCTATAGAAAGGGCACTAGCCTAATAATCTGATATCCTCCATCATCTGGATCTCCTATAGGGGCGTACACAGAAGAGAGGCGGTGAAAATCAATGTGCCAGTCGTGAATAAAAGAACAAGTAGCTCTATGAGAAATATAAAGAAGTGCCTCTAGATCCTGGATGTATCTTGCCTGTACCTGGGGGACTATTAGATCAGCAAAATGGTCAGTATGGAGGATATAGCTAAACTCCTCAAAAAGTAGGCAGACCTCCTCCTGGCCAAACTGAAAGACATGAAATGAAGGATCCCAACACCTGATAGCAACTTGAAGTAAGTCCTCGTCCAAAGCTATTCGACGGAAGGAAAAGAGATCTATCAGTCTATGGGACTCGAAATTGAGCCTGTCGATACTTGAGAGGGTATCCATCCACGGGAAGAGAATGTCAGAGCTAATAGGAGCCATGAGAAGTGAAGTAAGGATGAGAATAAGATGAGGGGACTAGATAGAAAGGAGAATGAGAAAGCTTAGAAATTCTAAATAAGCAAGAACTATCTTTTATAAGGAAAAAGGGAACCAGCCAGCACTGGATAAAAAGCGGCGACACTCGCTGAGTGCCAGCCGGCACTTGATGAGTGCCGTATGGCATTTAGTGAGTGCCGATAAGCTTCACTGAGTGTCGGTCAGGGTCCAGGCAGTTCCTGGAGTAGTTTGTAACCTAAATAAGCCCAAAACGTGCATGAGAAAAGAAAGAAAAATAGGTGTACACTAATCAGGCATTCAAGCGGCAACTCTTGCATCATTCATCAATAAGAACATGATTAAGAAGCATGCACATTCTCAAAAGCTACTAAAGTAATCATGAATGAGCTTAGAATGTCAAGATTGGTTCATAGGTTGTCATGCATGCATATTACATCAGTTTCTAATCCATAAATAAAATGAGAAAAACATAAGAAAGGATTTAGGTGTTTTGTCCACACAAGGACATCCTAAAAATAAAAGGGAAGGGATAAACATAAAATCATCCTCGTCAGCGGCGAGGATTCCTCCTGGGTGCTTGTGGAGCTGTCTGACTTCCCCTGGCTCCATCGTCTTCCCTGGCTCCACCGTCTCCACCAGCTCCACCATCATCACCATCGCCTTTTCCTTGGCCACTACCGCCAACACCGTCATGGTCCCCACCGCCTTGGCTCATTTGAAGATCTTGGATTTGCTTCCTTAGAGCAATAATTTCTTTTTCCTAAAAAAGAAAAGGATAAAACAAGAAGCGAGATGAATTCTTTTGAGTCTTTGGGTTCGACTTAATATAAGATTCTTTTGAGTCTTTGGGCTCGACTTTTTAAATTTAAAATTCTTTTCAGTCTTTGGACTCGACTTTGTTAACATGTAAATTCTTTTAAAATTCTTTAGAGTTCGTAAAATTGACTCTGTAAATAAAAAAATTATTTTGAGTCACGAACTCACTTGTGTAGTCTCTTATGTATATAATAAAAGGAGAAAAAGAAAAAAGAGAGAATTACCCGAGCTCTGGCTTGAAGCTCCGCATTAGCCCTTGCTCCACCAGCTTGAAAAAAAAGAAGAAAAAAAGGAGGGGATCTGGAATCAAGCATTTGAAATAATTAAGCGAGAAAATGAGAATGACAACTAAAAGCAGAGTAGTTTCAAAGCTTACTCTTCATTCGGGGCCATGAATCCAATGCCAGACTGTGTGGACATATGATAACACCTCCTCAGCATAGTCTCTGGGAACGGTGTCATATTGCAGAGGAATGGTTGGCACATGCTGAGTGTATGGAGGGAGTTTTAGGGTCTCCTGACTCATATATACCATTGGGACATTCCAATTCCACTATGGGAGGGCTGGAGGATCAGCTGTTCCCGGGACAGGCTGCAAAAGAAACAGTTCAAAACTTAGTAATCATTACTATAGGGCTAAAAATTTCTTTTGACAATAAAAAAGAAAAAATTGATTACCCGAGTGACGTCCATCAAGGGGAAGTTATGCATAAGTAAATTTAGTCAGAAATTGTCATAACCATCAGGGCCCTCTACAACGTTTACCATGTCCTCCCCACTCAGGGCTGCGATGAAGTCCTCATGGTCTAGGGTCTCAGTACTCCTCATAGTAGCTGGGGAAGACCTCGGCACATAGAAGACAAGAGCGGCGAGAGACTACCTCATCACCCTTTCACCCAAATGCCACTCTCTGTAGGCTTCTACCACCATCAGGATCCTTATCCTAGTAAAGCCCGAGGCGGCTTAAAACTTTGCACTAGCCTTGGGGAGAGCAGGCAAACATGGATTCCATATCACATGGACATCCCGTAAATTGGTGAGGAAGTTTTTGTAGCCGACAAAATTATGGACCCCCACTTTTTGATCCATCGCCTCTTTTCTCCACTTTAAGCCTTGAGGTATAATGGTAGCCTCATTTGCTCTTGTGCTAGGAGCCCTCATCCGACGGTACTCATGAGACCATATCTGCAAAAGAAACGTCAAAGAGTGAGTTCTATGGTTGAAAATAAAATCAGAAGATTTTTTAAATGCTTAAAAGAAAAAAAAAGTAATAAGAAAACAATCATTACCTCCTAGGCTCTCCAGTACCCGCCAGTGGAGGGGCAATTTCCCCTAGAAACCTCGCTCATGTGGTGATAGAGGATGGCCAACCCTGCCCCTCCCTAGTTATACTGAGGAATGCGGTCAATGTCCTATAGGGAAACCAAATATGCTAGGTCGATTCTGTCCCCTCTGTTGCTCATCAGAGAGCAAACCAAAATGTACATAATAAAAGCTCTGATCATCTGCTTCTCAGTAAAAACCTGGCCTTGGAAGGTGTTCGTAAACCACTTTATTGGAATGATGAAATCTTCAAGATGAGCCCCAAGAAGGTTGATAATCTGCTCATGTTGACTCGCAAGATCATCGTAGTGGGCCACAGGGAGGCCACCACATGAGATGCCGATAATCATGGCGAAGTCAAGACAGGTCATTGTCATTTCCCTAAATGGCATATGAAAAGTATTTGTGGTGTCCCACCATTGCTCCGCTAAGGCTTGGATCTGGGTCATATCGTTTGAACTCTTTTCCAAGAGTTGTACAAAAAGCCCAAAATTGGCATTATTAACTCCAGTCTTGGCTGCATCAGAGACTTCGTTATCCCATCTGCGTTTGTGAGCTAGGCTCCCGTGGCCCTTGAGGGCAGTCTCGGGCATCTGAAAAGGAAAGAAACAAAAAAAATGTAGAAAGGTTAGAAATAAAAAAAAAGAAGTAATAGAGAGATAAGTGATGATAATAAGAGCAGTAAAGTCTGGAAATAAATGTAAAATGAATTCTTGAGTCACAATGATTTCGAGTCATGTAAAATAAAATTCTTGAGTCGTGACGACTACATGAATGTTGTAAATAAATTCTTGAGCCGCAGTGACTTCATGTCATATAAAATGAAATTTCTCGAGTCCTAGCGACTCCATGATTTTGAAAATAAATAAGTTTTTTGAGTCCTACAAACTCCATGCTTTGTAAAAGTGGAATCGTGAGGCCTAGCGACTCCATATATTATAAAAGTGGAGTTTTCGTTTAAGTCTTGGTGACTCCATGATTTTGTAAAATAGAATTCTTGAGTTATAGCTACTCCGTAATTTTGCGAAAGAAGTTCTTCTGAGTCGTGACGACTCCATGTCTTGTAAAAAGAAGTTCTTTTGATTCGCAACAGCTCTATGCTTGTAAAAAGAAGTTCTTTTGAGTTATAGTGACTCCTTGATTTTGTGAAAAATAAAATTCTTTTGGGCTGTAGCGACTCCATGGTTTTGAAATAGGAAATGCTTTTGATTCCTAGCAACTCCATGTTTTGTAAAAAGAAATTCTTTTTGAGTTGTAGCGACATCGTGATTTTGTAAGATAGAATTTTGTTTAAGTTGTATTGACTCCTTGATCTTGTAAAGTGGGTTTTTGAGTCCTGGGGACTCTATGTTTTCGAAAGAATGAATTTTTAGGTCTTACTGACTATGTGTTAAAAAATGATAAAAAAATGAATGATGAATGAATGAATTTCTAATTCTTGATGACTCCATGATTTTGCAAAAATGAAGTTCCCGAGTCGTAGTGACTCTGTGGTTTTGAAAAGTGAATATTTGAGTTGCAATGACTCCATAATTTTGTGAAATGAAATTTTTAGTCGAAGTGCCTGCCTGATTTTCTAGAATAAATTCTCGATTCATAAGGACTCCATGACCATGAATCTTGGGTTCATATATGTGCATGCAAAAATAAATAAGCCCAGTCTAGGTTAAATTTGAGTGCTTTATAGGGTCGATGCGACCCCTCCATGGTGATTTGGAGTAGTGAAAATTTTGGGCAAGGTCTCGGCATAAAACTAGTAAAATCCAAACAAAGAGAACATGCAAAAGCATACTCTTAAGTATCACACGTGATCATAATATCTAGTAGTTTCATTCAAAGTCAATCTAAAGAGGGGCATGGAAATAGTTCGGGAGATATCAAAATGCACAAAGTTAAGGGCATATTCATACATGTATTAGGTATCATACATTGCATTGCGTTGCATCCATTATTTTGAGAAAGCAAGAAAGCTTGAGATTATACCAGTTTGTTGAAGGCCCGTGCCGAGAGATGCTCCCCGGGATCGGCAAGGAGAAGCGATGAACTATGGCTGGGGGAGGGCTTATACTTCTTCCTCGAGGGTCCACGGGAGCCTGAACCACTGGCCGTTTGAAAATATCTATAATAAAACATAGATTGTATAAGAAATTTGGGGGAAGCATAATGAAAATGTATTAAACTAACTATGATTTCAACCATGAATCGACTAAAGATGCAATTTTGATGATAAAAAGAGTAAACATACCTTGGTTTGAGATGATTCTTGAGTTGAGAATCAAAAGAGAGGAAGATCTTGGAGAGGAATTCATAGGAGGGGTTGAAAAGAATAAGAGAAAGAATAAGAAATTTTTGTTCTTAAACAAACTGCCAGTCAAACTGGTAATCTGTGAAAAGTCAGCGACACTCACTAGTGCCACGCATCAGTCATTGACTGCCGCCCCAGCAGTAAGTGACTGCCGCCGCGCAGTCACCGGGTGCCGCTGCAAGTGATAGATGGCCCTTCCCCCCCCCCCCCAAATTTCATATTTGTAATGGGGACCACCGAATTTTGCTTAGATGACCCCCAGGATTTTTCCTCATTTTTTAATAAATGCCTAGGATTTGAAAAATAATCTTAAAAGCCCTTTTCATAAGCTAAATTTGACCTCTAGTTATGAAATTTAACTTGGATTCGAGTCTAATTGACTCCCGACTTTGAAATTTGATTTGATTAAAGTCTGATTTACTATTGATTGCGAGAAATTGAATTGATTTAAGCATAACCGACTCCGAATTTTGAAGAATTGAATAATTTTTAAATTGGGTCTGATTGAATCCTGATTTTAAATTTTAAAATTAAAGTTGGGTCTGATTGACTCTTGATTTTGAAATTTGAAATTGAAATTGAAATTGGGTCTAATTGACTCCTGATTTTGAAGTTTGAAATTGAAATTGGGTCTGATTGACTCCTAATTTTGAAATTTGAAATTGAACTTGGGTCTGATTGACTTCTGGTTTTGAAAATTAAAATTGAACTTGAGTCTGATTAACTTCGGATTTTGGAAATTGGGTCGATTTGAGTCTAATTGACTCTGGATTTTGAAAAAAATATAGAAAGATTTTGAATCAATTTAAGTATTGGATTGAATTTGAGTCTGGTTGACTTTTGATTTTTGGAAATTAATATGATTCAAGTCTAAATGACTCCCGATTTGCAAAAATTTGAGTTAATTTGAGTCTCATTGACTCCTAATTTTGGAAAATTGATTTGAAAATGAATTGACTCCTAAATCCTAGGAATATTGAGTTGAATCAAGCCAACATGGACCTCTACTTTAGAAATACAACGGATTTATATTCTCGATTCTCGTAACAGATTTACGATGATCTAAGCTCAACGATGTAACAGATTTGCATTCTGGATTCTTCCAACGGATTTGCATTCTGGAATCTTCCAACGGATTTGCATCAACCTCATTTTTAGAGTATGAGGCACAAAGCACATCTTAGTTGATCAGATGATTCTTGGAAAACATATGAGTATAAGGCGCGAAGTGCATCTCAGTCTTTCAAATAGTATGGTTCCTGATTCGACACCAGAGTATAAGGCGCGAAGTGCATCTCAGTCAATCAGATGATTCTTGGAAGACACCAGAGTATAAGGCGCGAAGTGCATCTCAATCTTTCAAGCAACGTGGTTCCTGATTCAGCACTAGAGTATAAGGCGCAAAGCACATCTCAGTTGATCAGATGATTCTTTGAAGACACCAAAGTATAAGGCGCGAAGTGCATCTCAGTCTTTTAAGCAGCGTGGTTCTTGATTCGGTACCAGAGTATAAGGCGCGAAGCGCATCTCAGTTGATTAGATGATTCTTGGAAGACATCAAAGTATAAGGCATGAAGCGTATCTTAGTCTTTCAAACAACTTGGTTTCAGATTCGGCACTGGAGAATAAGGCGCGAAGCGCATCTCAGTCTTTCAAGCAGGGTAGTTCCTGATTTAGCACCGAATTATAAGGCGCGAAGTGCATTTCAGTCGATCAAATGATTCTTGGAAGACACTGGAGTATAAGGCACGAAAGCATCTCAGTCTTTCAAGCAGTGTGGTTCCTGATTTGGCACCTAAGTATAAGATGCAAAGTGCATGTCAGTCGATAAGATGATTCTTGGAAGATACTAGAGTATAAGGCGCAAAGCGCATCTCAGTCCATCAAATAATTCTTGGAAGACATCAGAGTATAAAGTACGAAGTGCATCTTAGTCTTTCAAGCAGCATGGTTCCTGATTCGGCGTCGGAGTATAAGGCGCGAAGCGCATCTCAGTCGATCTGATGATTCTTGGAAAATACCGGAGTATAAGGCGCGAAGCGTATCTCAGTCTTTCAAGCAGCGTGGTTCCTAATTCGGCACCGGAGTATAAGGCACAAAGTGCATCTCAATCAATCAGATGATTCTTGGAAGACACTAGAGTATAAGGCACGAAGCGCATCTCAGTCTTTCAATCAGCTCAGTTTCTGATTCAGCACTAGAGTATAAGGCGCGAATCGCATCTCAGTCTTTCAATCATCTCGATTAAACAGTGTAAGGTGTGAAACGCATCTATATTAATCATGACTCTCCTGAAGTAGGACGGTGTCATAATAGAAAATTTAAGGCATAGAATGCATTCTTGTCACTAGAGGAAGCAGTGTGATTCTGAATCAGCACGTTTGGGAGCATAGAACACAAGGCTGCTTGAGTATGTGCATCACGATAGGATAAGTTCATTCATCTGTATGAGTATTTGTATTTGTGTGTGGTCCCTTACCCAAACTATGTCCTAGTCTGATTCCCGTTAGGGAACGTAGGCAGCTCACCATTGAGCGCGACTAGCACTGACCCTCTTTGCGCCTTTTTTTGCAACGCACTTTGTTTTTACCTGAATGCGACAACTGGGTCAAAGGATTATCTTCACACAATCTTTGACATTCACTTACGATACACGTTACTTCACAAGCTCTGCCAAAGAGGGGCAAACTGTAGATACCCCAATTGTGACCAACCATTGAATTCAGGGGATGGTTACCTCTAAGATCGATGACGATAATGCTTGACAAAATTTAAAGATTTTCCAAGTAATTCAAGTTCTTCGGAGGATTCTTCAAGCCCTAATAAAGTTTTCAAAAGAGAAAAGAGAGAAAACCGAGTGTTTGGGAAGAAAAGGTGGGATTTCTGTTAGCTGCGGCATGCAGAGATGCCGGCGGGACTCACTGAGTGCCACATTGGCAGTCAGTGAGTGCCGAAATGGCACTCTCTGAGTGTCACAGACAACTCAGTGAGTACCACACGCTGTAATAGACTATTTTTCCTCAAATACGTATGGAATATTCTTGTACATGGGTTTTTTTACCCGAATTTACCTAAGTGACCCTTTGAGAGTGGTCTATATAAGGAGGTCTTCACCTCTATTATAAGGATCTCTCTTCCATTCTCTTCTTTGGGCAAGAAAAATACAAGAAATATAGAGAGAAATTGAGAGAAACTAAGAGATTTGTGAAGAACTCAAGAATTGCTTTAAAGAATTTGAAGAATTGGAAGATCTTCATTAACAATCAAGAAATCCCTGAGGTTATAGAGGTAACCTTTTGATGATGCCAAAATTTGGTAAGATAAACTAGAGTAGTTTAAGGGGGGAGAGAGAGAGAGAAAGAGAGAGAGAGAGAGAGAGAGAGAGAGAGAGAGAGAGAGTGAGTGAGAGAGAGACCAATTTTTTGTATTGTGGTTCGACCATGTTAATGAAGGAATCTACGTCCACATGTATCTCTGAGCACGTTCACTATACTGTAAAAAGTTAGGGACCTGTGGTGAACCAACAATAGTTTAGAGCTACCGTAGCTCAGCCAGGCGTGATGATGACAGCTATAGGGGTGCTGTCTGAAAAGTTCCTCCTTTTCTATGGGGTGAATGATCTCTTTTATAGATGCAAGAGACCTACTCGTATAAGGAAATACACAGATTAAGTAATATTATCTGATTTAGGATTGATTGGAATCAATCGTGGGGGTTTCCTAATTATATTAGGAAACAATGTGCACTTTCCGTTAGTCTTCTAAGTTGAGTAGGAAATAGTTTGGAATATTCTAGATCATGCCTCGGGGCCTGGGTGAGCTATCCCTACGATGAGCTGTGCCTGCACGGTCTTCCTGACCCATTGGTCGGGCTTTGGGCATATACCGCTCGGGATGTCTCGGGTAGTCCAAACTGCTCGGGATGATGCTATATAGCACGACCTGGTCGGGATAGGGGCCGATCATTGAATAGAGCTGCTCGGTCATAGAGTAGAGCTAATTTTGGGTGTATCAGTTTCACCCCATTTCCAAGGTTGGCCCAATGGTATATCGGGGCAAGTTTGGAAATTTTTTTGACACAGCTTGCCACTGTCTGAGTGCTCGGGAAAGTTGCCTTGGAACTTCTGAGTCTTGTGAGTTCTCAGGATCAGCCTAATTCAGAACCTTTTGCTTGAGTTAGCTCCCAGGATGGTCATCTTCTGCCCGAAAACCTTCGTCAAGGTCGTGGGTAAACGAATTTTACCATGTTGGAAAAGCTGACCTAAAGCGTATGGCTTTAGGGTCCTTTTATGTTAACTCCTGTAGACACCCCAATTTTGACCAAATGCAGAATTTAGGAAAGTATCACCTCTAAGATCCGATGATGACAAACACCCGACTAATCTAGGACTTCTAAAGGTGATATAAGCTCTCCCAAAGGCTTTTTTAATTCAAGACAAAAGGGAAAAGAGAATAAAAAGGAAAATAGAGGAAAATGGCACATGGTGATGGTTGCGGCAGTCACGGGTTGCTGTACGGCAATCTCTGGAGTGCCGTACGGCATTTTGTGAATGCCACGAATTTCACCAAATGCCGGGAAAATTGAAATTTCACAAAAAGACGGCAGTCCGCGGAGTGTTCTGCGACAGTCATTAAATGCCATTCCGGCACTCAGAGAATGCCGCACAACAGACATTTAGTGCCACAATGGCAGTTATCGAGTGCCGCAATTTTATAACAGCTAGCTATGAAATAGAACATGTACCTTCAAAAAGGACACTCGAAATTAGGATTTTGCCCTTGAAATGGCTGGAATACCCTTCCAAAATCTGCCTATATAAGGAAGGTGTATATCCTATTACAAAAGGACTTGAAATTTGGAATGTTAGGATCCCTATATTGATTCCTGCTCAAAAACTTTCTAAATTAAGATAATAGTAGACTTAGAAGAAGAAGCTAGAAGAAGAGATTGATCATCATTTGGAAGGTCTTAAAGCAACCAAGGAGTTGAGGATAATTAGAGGTAAACTCCTGGATAATTAGTTTATTTAGTAGTTCAATCACAATATTTAGAATCTCTTAAGATCTTTAAATATTTTCAAAAACTCTCTTCCCACCTCATTTCATCACACACCACTAATATTGTGATTGAAGTTGCATTTCATTGGTTTGGATCAAAATAGATTTGGGTTTAAAGCTTAAATAAATCTTGAAGTAAAACTTTGGTTTCTATTCTTTTGATTATGTTAATTTCTTAAGATTCTTAAGACTTTCAATGTCTTACTTGAATCTTTATACTTAAAACCCCTAGTACTCATGAGAGGATTAAGGTTGATATTAGTATATTGAGTCAATGAGTCTAAACTTTTACCCATAGTTTGAATTCATTATTTTGAAATTTTATGATGTTTCCTCATACTTCATCAAAATCCGTAAGTATAAGTGTCCTTAGTCTCCAATGACCATCAAATGGTAGGAAAAGTAGTTTGGTTTAAGCCCAACTTCATGGTTTAGTAGTTGGGGTTAACATACAAAGTTGAACTTGACAAATGGTGCAGTGAATTCAATGACCACCTTTGATCAAGGATTTTTAGTTAAATAATGGACCATTGGAATTAAATGAAACCAACTGGAAAGTGGCAATAACACAAAGTTTTACCACTGCAATTTTTTCTTTAATGAGATTTCGTGTTTAGAGTGGTTTGATCATGAGTTTTGTGAAGCAACAATAAACTGTCCAGAATTCTAGAACAGTAATACCTTTTTGCAATTAGTAAATCAGAACCTTAACCAAGCATTTTTTACTTCAAATAATTTTTTCCATGTAGTTTAATGTGTTAACAAGACCCCCTAAAAAGACTAGATCAATTCTAAATTTTTTACTATTTTTAGAAAATCATACAAAACTTCTGGATAGAGAGTTGGAAATTCCTGAGTGATGTCTAGTGTTTGTTTGATTCCCAAAGATCTAACCGTTGAAACTTTGATTTTCTTTTTGGGTTGGAAACTAGACTCACAAAGGTACCTTATGACCAAAAACCATTATGATCAAACCATTGGAAGTATGGTTTTCAAATTCTTAAAATCCGGGTTTGCTCTCTGGAATTTCTAGAATGTTGTGACAGATTTTGTAAACTTTGCAAATAATGGCTCAAATGGTATTTTCATGAGTTAAGGTTTAAACCATGTTTCAATAATGACTAGTAATGCTTGAAATCAAAGTTTAGATGATCTAAATCAATGAGTATTTAATAATTTTTTCTTGTTCATGTATACATTCATCCATGTGGCTCGATGCTTGTAATTAGGATTCGTTGCTTTAGATTCAACTATATTTAATAGATTTAAGTTAGAGGCCTAGGATTGTCATCTGACTTTATATCTTGTATATTATGTGTACTGACCTTTTTTTTGTAGCGCCGATGAGGTATGATCTCTCAACTCTCCCTTAGTTTAATTATTCCTTAATTTCATTGATTTTTTGATCTTATGTGCGACACATTAGAATTAAAACTTGCCTTATGTGTATATGTGATTAGAGACCTTTTTATTAAGATTTTAACTTTTGTATGCATTGCAGGTTTAAATATCCGCAGCTGCACCCCGGGTAAGTTTTTTAGTTTTCTATTTTGCATATCATATTGCTTGCTAAATGAACTACTTTGTTTTGAATGATATTTTGTCTTTAGCAATTTTACACAATTTCGACATACTTGTGTAATGTATATTTATATCTATGTATTAGTTGAGGACTTGCTTAGATTAATAGTTTGATTAAAAGGATGTTGAGTAGAGGCCTATCACAAGATAGGATGAGAGAGGGTGTTTTAGTCCGTCGGACTCCTTCTTCTCTCATTCCATAATCCCCAGACCTAGTTAATCTCTGGTTTAAAAAAATGATCGGTTTACTTTAAAAATGGTTTCTTAATTTTCCTTTTAAGAATTAAGTGTTGACTCATCGTTTTTTAATTTAAATTTGAAAAAGGTTTGAAACAAAACCTGTGGGTAGGAAAAATGCGATATTCACAATCTGGCGACTCTGCTGGGGATCGAACTCAGAATCTCTGGTTTCGCAGACTAGACTTTCTGATTTTGGGTTCACGCGAGGATTAGACTTGAAAGCATCCTTTTAATCAAATTAATTAATCTTAGCATTCTTGTTGCATTTAACTTGCATGTCTCGCCAGTCGATTGCATGGAGCTATGACCTTGGAGGCTTGGGGCAACCCGGTCAGTCAAGTTATCATGGGATTGTGTGATAATTCTTGATCTCGTACCATGATTTGGTATATGAAGCATCCTATCAGATGTGTGTCAAGGGTCCCTTGTTTGACCAAAATCCAGCATTTGCATAGTAGTTTCTATAGAACCTTTCAAATCTTAGGAAATAAATTCTTGATTAAGGTTATATGCTAGGGAGTTTTGTATGCACGAAAGGGATTACTTGAGATGATGATGATACTTGCTTGATAAAAGATGTGTAACCTCTTAATCACTTTTGAGCAATTTCTCTTTATGTCCCATGACACTTAGGAATCCGCTTGATTTTGATTAGAAAATTACATCCCTCATATCATGTCTGGCTAAGCATCATTGACCTTGTATGCATCCAAGTTCATGAAGAGTACGACAATAATCCGATCATGTGATCCTTCTACCCAAATAACTTTAAATCCATCCTTGAGAACAAACGGATTTTTATCATCGTTATTCCAAAGTTTTCAATCGCTCTTTGAAAAAAAAAATTAATAAAAAATAAAAAATAAAAAGTAAAAAAATCTTTGGAGTTCACTCTTTGATTAAAGCTTCAAACCAATATTTGTTAAAATATATTTTCACATGATCACCTTCAAAGTAAAAATCCAAAAATCGTGGGAAAAATGACTTTTAAAGAAGAAAACAAATTTCAGTCATCTTTGTTAAGGAATGTCCAAACATCATCGTTTTCAAAAGAATTCCCAGGAATTGTTTTTAAATGATCTAAGAAATGCTTTCCAAATCCTTGAAAGGGTAATAAGGATCACAAAGAGAGGTGAAATTAGTGCATTTGACATGAATGAGGATTTTATATTTACGTGTCTATCTGCTAGGATTAGATTTTTTCCGTTCTTTTGCATATAGAGTAGGCACACACGCATACATGTATATGCATCCGAGTGACATATGAACCATTCGTAAAACCTTTTTACCAAGATGAAAATAAAAAGAAAAAGTTTTTAAAAAATTATTGAAATTCATTTTTAGGACAAAAATAGCATCCAGTTCGGGCACAATTTGGTTTAGAGGTCCCAGAGCAAGGTTAGTAAAGAGGAGCGACGAAAAATGGCAGATGAAAGAAATGATGGGGAAGTAGCAGAGTTAAGGACACTGGTAGAACAAGAAGTAGAACAGATGAGGCAATAGGCTGAGAATATAAACCGAATGATGGTCATGATAGAAGCAATAGCACGCCCGCCACCAGTCATGAATCCACCAGATAACGATCCACCAGTTAGGTAAGAAGGTTGTTTTGATGACCCAGAGATGCCAAGGGCCGAGGTTCCCAGAGTAGAAAGGGAAAGGGTGGAATGGGAAAAGACTGACAAAGAGAGGATAATGACAGAGAAGATCGAGAAGATAGAAAGGGTGATACATAAGGTTCAAGGGTTGACACTTATCTGATAGAGTTAGAAGGGTTGTATGATGGGGTCCGTGAAACAGTGCCTGCTGGATTCAAAATGCAGGTCTTTGACAAATTTGATGGGACAGGGAATCCTCGCAGTCATGTAATAATGTGCATCGGGGCTTTCCAACCGAGTGGGCTGAGCACTACCATGATGGCTGTCTTATTTCAGCAGACTTTAACTGGGACCACTCTATCCTGGTACCTCAATCTTAAGCCAAGCAAAACCCGGGTTTGAGAAGAGGTGATCAAAGCATTCGTGGCACAGTATGTCACGCCCCGGAACGGCAAAAATAGAGAAAAATAAATTTCCTTTTTGGGTCCAAAGGCAGCGACGGGTGAAGTCACATGATTGTCCATACCACGCAGTACTAAGCAACAAGAAGTAATAGTGTAACAAGAATGAAGTCTAGGTTCTGATCACAACATAACATAAAGTCAACAGAAGTTACTAACTATTACATATCAGAGTCTCAAATCAAATATAAGGCAGCGGAAGTACAAATGCCAAAGCAACATATGCCTGACTACAAAAGATTCTAAAACGGTAAAGATAATTAACTACAATTCTAGTCTAGTCTTCAGTTGGCGTAAAGGTAGTCCTCGGCGTAGTAGTCTTCTTCGGTCTGACCTCCGTCGGGGAAATCCTCCACAGGGACTCCGTCACCGGCATAGTAGTCTTCTTCTGCAGGCCCTTCACCTGTATAGTCATAACCAGGGTGCGCTGGAACGTAGAAATGTCCAGCGGCATAAATGCCGTCAGCTTAATGAAAGCCGAGTGAGTTAGATACTAACAGGGTATCAACTATTGAAGTTATTACAAGTTATAAACCGTAACCAAATTAGAACTCTGTAGGGGTAACTCCTTTAATCAAACCAATTATCCGATTACTAATGTTTTACTCAGTATAAGACCGATAATACGTCTAGATAGGGGAACAGACTCGACAGTAGTTCAACTCTATAACACACCATTGCTCATCCACCGCTTTTAAGAACATATGCACAGTTCACCGCATGTCATGGATACCACGTTAGTCCATCCCCCGCTTTTAAGAACATATGATTAGATCATCTGGCTATCTTAGGGCAAATGGTCCGGTTCACCGCAAGTCATAGACACCTTCGTCTGTCTACCGCTTTTAAGAACATATGATTAGATCATCTGGCTATCTTAGGGCAAATGGTCCGGTTCACCGCAAGTCATAGACACCTTCGTCTGTCTACCGCTTTTAAGAACATATGATCGACTAAAGCCCGCCCACGCAAGATTCCCGAATCTTAGCAAACCTACTTAAGTTCAACTCTATTACCGATACATGACAATCCCAATGTGGCCCGACTACTCTGAATGAAATGAATGTTAACTCCAAAGGATTCACAACTATTCCGTTATCTAACATTATAAACATTATTCGATAGTCTTGATATTACTACGATCCTACGCTGCATTAACTCATTATCATGTCTGTATTACAATAATAAAGCATGCTGGGAAATACTGAACAGTAAATAAACAACTAAACAGTTATTACATTATCTAAACAAGTAAAACAGTAAACTGTAACTGTCAATCGATTGGTATAGATGTCAATCGATTGGTATAGATGTCAATCGATTGGTATAGATGTCAATCGATTGGTATAGATGTAGTGTCAATTGATTGGAAGAAGGTTCAATCGATTGGAACATGAAAGATGTCAATTGATTGATAAAGTGTCAATCGATTGACACTTCGTCTTCTTCACAGAGAAGACTGCCCAGCAACATATAAACGGGAATACATGGTTTCTCTTCTATTTCTTCATTCAAGCATGTTCTAACACCAATATCAAGCTACCAAGTGAGTTTAGAACTCACCTCAGACGTTAAGGGCGTGTTTGGTTGTGTTTTGAAGCTTGAGCTTCAATGGTGGTCTTCCTCCCTCTCTCTCTAGTTCTCTGTCTTCTTTCTTCTCTTTCTCCTTCTTTCTGGTCTCCTTCTCTTCTCTTCTTCTTTTCTTTCTCAGTCCATCTGTGTGTGTGTGTGTGAATAGGTGTATATATGTGTGTATATATATATATAAGAGTGTATATATATAAAACACACACACAAAACCCTCCTCTTACTCTCTCTGATTTTTCTAAAGAGAAAAACGCAGAAAAATGGCTTGTATATATAAAGGAAAGGTGTTCACGTGGCCTCTCCTTAGCCAGAGCAAAAGAATCTGCCCAGCTGCCTCCAATCGATTGACATAAGTGTCAATCGATTGAAACAATCAATCGATTGAGATAAAGTTCAATCGATTGGTATAAGCAATCGATTGATATACTTGCCAATTGATTGGTAACAAAAATATACCAAGGGTAAGGCCAAGCTCATACAAGTATTAAAAGAAACATACAAGGTCTTAGTTATATAATATATTACAAAATACAGGGTATTACATCATCCACCACTCACAAAAGATTTCGTCCCCGAAATCCGAAATAAACTGGGTTAAAACAAAAATGGAAACTTCTCTTGCATCTCCGACTCCAACTCCCATGAAGCTTCTCCTTCGTCGTGGTGCTTCCACTGAACCTTCACTAGCGGAATATCCTTGTTTCTGAGCTTTTTCACTCCTCGGTCTAGAATACGCACTGGTCCTTCGTTGTAGGTCACGTTCTCGTTCACCTCGATATCTTCAAAACTGATCTCGTGCGCTGGGTTGTGGGCACATTTCCTCAACATGCTGATGTGGAAAACGTTGTGCACTCCTGACATCTTCGGCGGCAACGCAAGTCGATAAGCAACCTTCCCAACACGTTCTAGGATCTCGAACGGTCTTATGAATCGCGGCGACAACTTGCCTCTTTTCTGTCCGAATCTGACGATACCTCGAACTGGCGAGACTTTAAGTAGCACATGATCTCCAACTGCAAACTCTAGATCTTTCCATCGCTTGTCGGCATAGCTCTTATGTCTGGATTGCGCTGTCTTCATCTGCTCTCGTACAATCTGGATCTTCTCGTTGGTTTCTCGAATCATCTCGGGCCCAAGTAGTTGAGTATCTCCGACTTCGGCCCAACATAGCGGCGATCGGCAAGGTCTTCCATACAAAGCTTCAAACGGTGCCATCCCTATGCTCGTGTGGTAGCTGTTGTTGTAGGCAAACTCGATCAAAGGTAGATGCGTCTCCCATGAACTCTCGAATTCAACGACACAGGCTCGCAACATATCTTCCATCACTTGATTGACTCGTTCTGTCTGACCGTCTGTCTGTGGATGAAAGGCTGAACTCAAATTCAATGAAGTTCCCATTGCTGTCTGAAGGCTCTTCCAGAATTCTGCGGTAAAGCGTGAATCTCGATCTAAAACTATTGAGACGGGTACTCCGTGTAGTCGCACTACTTGTTGTAGATACATCCGGCTCAATCTTTCAACAGGGTGCGTCATGCTGTAGGCGATAAAATGTGCTGACTTGGTGAGTCGATCCACTATTACCCAAATAGCGTTGTGGTTTTGTTGAGACTTTGGCAATCCAACCACAAAATCCATGGTGATGTGCTCCCATTTCCATTGGGGAATCGGTAGTGGTTGTAGGAGTCCAGGTGGTTTCTGATGCTCCGCCTTCACTTGTTTGCAAATAAGACATTGCGATACATGCTCGGCCACTTCTCGCTTCATTCCTTGCCACCAGAAGTTTCTCTTTAAGTCCTTATACATCTTGTTTCCTCCTGGGTGGAGAGTCATCCTTGACTTGTGTGCTTCGTCCAGAATGTTCTTCCTGAGACCATCGTCATTTGGCACACAGAGTCTACCTTTGCATCTTAGTGCTCCGTCCGTGCTAATACTCCATATCTCGGGTTCCTTTGCGGACATCTTAGCAAACCATAACTTTAAATCCTCGTTCGACTGTTGAGCTTCCAAGATGCGGCTGATGAGAGTCGGTTGTACAACAAGACATCCAAGGTGTTGTCCTTCTCCTGATTCCACTGGTCGAAGGTCGAATTCAACTAACGTCTCCAATGCTCGCCATTCTCTAATCAAAATTGAAGCAACCAAAAGGCGTGGCCTCCGGCTCAGAGCGTCGGCTACAACATTTGCTTTACCCGGGTGGTATTGCAAAGAGAAGTCATAGTCCTTGAGTAGTTCCATCCATCTCCGTTGTCGCATGTTCAACTCCTTTTGAGAGAATAGGTACCTTAAACTCTTATGATCTGAGAACAAGTCAAACTTTTCTCCATACAAATAGTGTCTCCAAATCTTCAAGGCGAACACGATTGCAGCTAGTTCCAAGTCGTGCGTCGGATAGTTCTTCTCATGCGGCTTCAATTGTCTTAATCCGTATGCAATGACATTCCCCTCTTGCATTAGCACACAACCAAGTCCTTGGTGTGATGCATCACTATAGATTATGAATTGTTCACCACTCTTAGGTATCGCAAGCACGGGTGCGGAGGTTAGTCTCTCTTTCAATTCCCGAAATGCATCCTCGTGTTTATCAGTCCATTCGTACTTCGTCTCCTTCCTAGTCAGGCTTGTCAACGGTCCTGCGATTTTAGAGAATCCTTCCACAAATTTCCGGTAATACCCAGCCAATCCTAGAAAACTCCTAACTTCGATCGCGTTGGTTGGTCTGTTCCAGCTCAAGACTGCATCGATCTTAGATGAGTCTACGGAAATCCCATCCTGTGATATCACATGTCCCAGGAATTTAACTTCCTGAAGCCAGAATTCACATTTGCTGAATTTCGCATACAGACTATTGTCTTTGAGAGTCTGTAGAGCAATTTGTAGATGCTTCTTATGTTCTTCTTCCGTCCTTGAATAAATTAGAATGTCGTCGATGAATACTATAATGAATTGATCCAGATAGGGTCTGAATACTCTATTCATTAGGTCTATGAATACGGCCGGGGCATTAGTCAATCCAAAAGACATCACTAGAAATTCGTAGTGTCCATATCTCGTTCTGAAGGCAGTTTTCGGTATATCTTTCGGCCGAACTAGTAATTGATGGTATCCTGAACGCAAATCAATTTTCGAGAATATCCTTGATCCTTGTAGTTGATCGAACAGGTCGTCTATCCGGGGAAGTGGATACCTATTCTTGATCGTGACCTTATTCAACTCCCTGTAGTCGATACAGAGTCGTAGCTCTCCGTCCTTCTTTTTCACAAATAAAACTGGTGCTCCCCAAGGTGATGTACTCGGGCGAACAAAACCTAAATCTTTGAGTTCCTGAACTTGCTTCTTCAATTCCAACATTTCTGCTGGCGCCATCCGATACGGGGTCTTGGAAATCGGCAACGTTCCGGGTGCTAAATCAATGCAGAAGTCTATATCTCTCTTTGGCGGAAGTCCTGAGATACTTCAGAACACATCTTCAAAGTCTTGAATAATGGGGATCTGGTTGATAGTAAGCTCCGTGCTTGAAGTCTTGATTGTGGCTAGGCAGCTTGTGATAAACATGTCGCTCAACGGTTGGCACTGAAATCTGATCTGCGGGCAACCAGGCGTCGAAAAGACAATGGTCCGACTAACACAATCCAGGTTAGCGCCATACTTAGTAAGCCAATCCATTCCTAGGATCACATCGAACTCAGACATTGACAATACTATCAAGTCTGCTGGGAGATTTCTATCCTCTAGTGTCAAGGGACAATCCTTGCACACCTTACCTAACTTAACGGATACTCCCAAGGGCGAAACGACATTAAGGGTCGGCTCAAGTGCTAGGGGTAACAAACCCAAATCACGCACCATCTTAATAGCTATGAAAGAACGGGCGGCACCGGTATCAAAGAAAGCTCTAACTTGACAGTGAAATTAAATGAGTGTACCTTCCAAGTTTTGTTGTTCCTCAGCATTATACCCTGCATTGTCAGGAATGATGGCATTCACCCTAACCTGTCCTTGTTGTCCTTGAGCAGGCGCTCCATAGTAGCCTCCACGTGGAGCTCGACAATCCTTGCTTATGTGACCAGGCTTGTTACAGTTGCGGCAGACGAGGTCATTACGACGGTTGGTCTTGGGGGCTGTGCAATACCTTGCAATATGTCCGGGCACTCCACAGTTGAAACATCCATCAGTGTTCTGTCGCTGGGCGGTGGGCTGTGCCTGAGGTGGTCCTCGCTGTTGATTCTGTTGTCGAGGAAAATTAGCTTTGGGCTTCCTTGTCCCATCCCATGTGCGCTTGGTTCCCTGGTAGTTGTTGGTCTGGGGTTTCCATCCTTGATTGTTCCTTGATGATTGCGCGGAGAAGTTCCTTGGTTGGAAGGTCCTGGGTGGAGGTCGATTCACTTGTGGTCCTTGTACAGGGCAAGCATCCTTTTCCAAACTTGAAGCAAGACGGACAATCCCTTCAAACGACTGGTCCAGATGGCCTATCATCATGTGCCGGAGGTGTGAGTTGAGTCCTTGGTGGAATCGCTTGACCTTCTTGACGGAGGTGTCTTATCATATGCGGAGCAAAACGGGAAAGTCGCTCAAATTGTGTAGTATACTCTTTGACTGTCCGTTTTCCTTGGGTTAGACTTAGGAAATTCCTTTCTTGTTGATCTCTTTCGTCCTCAGGGAAATACTTCTCGAGAAATCGAGTCTTGAATGCTTCCCAAGGCATTCTCCTTGCAGCGTCAATCCCAATCGTGGCTCTCTTGGCCTCCCACCAGTCCGCGGCGGAGTAAGTCAGTTGAAATGCGGCTAGACGTCTCTTGTCAAGCTCACTGCACTCCAGGGCTTCAAAGATTAGCTCCAACTCTCGTATCCATTGCTCTGCTTTCCAGGACTCTGCCATGCCGTCGAACTTTTTGGGTCGCAGGCCACAAAATCGTTCCAACAGTTTATCGCCTGTCTGCCTTGGAGGGACAAAGTGGTTGTTGCCATTGTCGTTGGTGGCATGATTGTAGGTATCGCCGATGTGCTCCATCCGTTGCATGAAAACTTCGAAGACTCTAGTTGGGTCCATACCCTCGGGAATGGGTGCTCCCAGTCGTGCTTGGTTCCTTGTGGGTCCCACCATAGTGATCCGTGTGAGGTGTACCTATGAAGGATCTAACGATTAGCTGACAATCTCCTCGGGGAAATGATCATACTAAAATAACAGAAAGCATAACATGAATCAAAATCACAACCATAACATAATAATGAGATGATAACAGAAATAACCAAGAGAAACGATCTGCCATATATATATATACCCAAAAGATGTACAGCGGAGTACACAATAGATCATCTGTGTACCGCGTAGTACATGATCCTATACAAGATCTAAACAAAAGAAAGATATACACAAAACCACTACTGGTGGCTACCTATACAAAAAGGCTACGGTCAATAGCTGTCTATGTAAGCGTCAAAAGTAAGTGGACAACATGTCCTAAAGTCAAGCGTAAAAGTCTAAGTCCTAAAGGTACTGGACTCAAAAGTTGTCCACATCGGATCCATAGATGGAAGCCTCGTCCTCTGGGGCAACCTCAGACAAAACATCATCCTCATCCATGTCATCGTCATCCATCATGTCCTCATCCTCTATCACAACATCTTCGATCAGCTCGGGTCCATCATGCTCCACAACAGCTCCCAAGTCTCCTGCATCAGCGGCCATGTCAGCCTGGGCTGCATCAAATGCGGCTGCAAGTGCCTCAGCCTGTACCATAGCATGTGCCAACTCTGGTGCTCCAATCTCAAATCCATAGGGATGTGCAGCCATCTCTGCGGCCCACTCAGCTGCTAGCTGTGCTATAACTCCTCCTGGTAAGACTGGTACTACTGCATCATCACCTGCATCATCATCTGCGGCTACCTCCTCTTCCTCTATCGGATAAGCCTCTGCAACTACAATATCTACGCCAACTGGCACGTCCATACCGACTGGGTCCTCGGGGTCCTCTTCCTCTGGATTATACTCCGGCTCCTCGTCATCGGTGTCCTTGTCCTCTTCATCCTCCATCTCCTCATCTGCATCCTCTGGCTCATCATCGCCATCGCTCTCATCATCATCCTCCGGATCCTCATCTGCTGGGGGTGCATCAGCCATGTCCTCTTCTGGTGGGGGTGGAGGTGCTGCTCTAACCTCTGCAAGTAGAACCTGGTACGAAGAACGGTCTCGTAACATCAGTAGAGAATCCTCCTCGATGCGTTTGAAGGTCTCCTTGCGGTAGATCATCTCCTGACGTATCACTTCTGGGTCCTGGGTTCCAAATCTCTGCTGCTCAATCCGCATGTCTCGCTCTGTCTCTGCAATAGCTCTCTGTCTAACCTTCCAGGCATAGTACTCTGGATCTGCTGGCGCAATACTCCTCTCATACACATAGTGTCCTCCGAACTCGTCTGGAACGAACAGCGGCGGTGCCATGCTACCTGAAAAGGGACTACCTTAAGTCAGAACTAATCTTAATACTCATCTATAGAATCTCAAGGTTCTAGGACCAGATGGTGTGGGACAATCTGTGAGCGAAAAGGTATACAACCTAGGCTCTGATACCAAAAATCCTGTCACGCCCCGGAACGGCAAAAATAGAGAAAAACAAATTTCCTTTTTGGGTCCAAAGGCAGCAACGGGTGAAGTCACATGATTGTCCACACCACGCAGTACTAAGCAACAAGAAGTAATAGTGTAACAAGAATGAAGTCTAGGTTCTGATCACAACATAACATAAAGTCAACAGAAGTTACTAACTATTACATATCAGAGTCTCGAATCAAATATAAGGCAGCGGAAGTACAAATGCCAAAGCAACATATGCCTGACTACAAAAGATTCTAAAACGGTAAAGATAATTAACTACAATTCTAGTCTAGTCTTCAGTTGGCGTAAAGGTAGTCCTCGGCGTAGTAGTCTTCTTCGGTCTGACCTCCGTCGGGGAAATCCTCCACAGGGACTCCGTCACCGGCATAGTAGTCTTCTTCTGCAGGCCCTTCACCTGTATAGTCATAACCAGGGTGCGCTGGAACGTAGAAATGTCCAGCGGCATAAATGCCGTCAGCTTAATGAAAGCCGAGTGAGTTAGATACTAACAGGGTATCAACTATTGAAGTTATTACAAGTTATAAACCGTAACCAAATTAGAACTCTGTAGGGGTAACTCCTTTAATCAAACCAATTATCCGATTACTAATGTTTTACTCAGTATAAGACCGATAATACGTCTAGATAGGGGAACAGACTCGACAGTAGTTCAACTCTATAACACACCATTGCTCATCCACCGCTTTTAAGAACATATGCACAGTTCACCGCATGTCATGGATACCACGTTAGTCCATCCCCCGCTTTTAAGAACATATGATTAGATCATCTGGCTATCTTAGGGCAAATGGTCCGGTTCACCGCAAGTCATAGACACCTTCGTCTGTCTACCGCTTTTAAGAACATATGATTAGATCATCTGGCTATCTTAGGGCAAATGGTCCGGTTCACCGCAAGTCATAGACACCTTCGTCTGTCTACCGCTTTTAAGAACATATGATCGACTAAAGCCCGCCCACGCAAGATTCCCGAATCTTAGCAAACCTACTTAAGTTCAACTCTATTACCGATACATGACAATCCCAATGTGGCCCGACTACTCTGAATGAAATGAATGTTAACTCCAAAGGATTCACAACTATTCCGTTATCTAACATTATAAACATTATTCGATAGTCTTGATATTACTACGATCCTACGCTGCATTAACTCATTATCATGTCTGTATTACAATAATAAAGCATGCTGGGAAATACTGAACAGTAAATAAACAACTAAACAGTTATTACATTATCTAAACAAGTAAAACAGTAAACTGTAACTGTCAATCGATTGGTATAGATGTCAATCGATTGGTATAGATGTCAATCGATTGGTATAGATGTCAATCGATTGGTATAGATGTAGTGTCAATTGATTGGAAGAAGGTTCAATCGATTGGAACATGAAAGATGTCAATCGATTGATATAGTGTCAATCGATTGACACTTCGTCTTCTTCACAGAGAAGACTGCCCAGCAACATATAAACGGGAATACATGGTTTCTCTTCTATTTCTTCATTCAAGCATGTTCTAACACCAATATCAAGCTACCAAGTGAGTTTAGAACTCACCTCAGACGTTAAGGGCGTGTTTGGTTGTGTTTTGAAGCTTGAGCTTCAATGGTGGTCTTCCTCCCTCTCTCTCTAGTTCTCTGTCTTCTTTCTTCTCTTTCTCCTTCTTTCTGGTCTCCTTCTCTTCTCTTCTTCTTTTCTTTCTCAGTCCATCTGTGTGTGTGTGTGAATAGGTGTATATATGTGTGTATATATATAAGAGTGTATATATATAAAACACACACACAAAACCCTCCTCTTAATCTCTCTGATTTTTCTAAAGAGAAAAACGCAGAAAAATGGCTTGTATATATAAAGGAAAGGTGTTCACGTGGCCTCTCCTTAGCCAGAGCAAAAGAATCTGGCCAGCTGCCTCCAATCGATTGACATAAGTGTCAATCGATTGAAACAATCAATCGATTGAGATAAAGTTCAATCGATTGGTATAAGCAATCGATTGATATACTTGCCAATCGATTGGTAACAAAAATATACCAAGGGTAAGGCCAAGCTCATACAAGTATTAAAAGAAACATACAAGGTCTGAGTTATACAATATATTACAAAATACAGGGTATTACACAGTATGAGTATAATCAGAACTTGGATGTACAGTTTGAGACTTGGAAACCACTAGGCAGGCAAATAAGGAGTCATTTGCTAAGTATTTGAGTAGGTAGAGGGGAAAATTAGCTAAGATGGTGCAGAGGCCGTCCGAGAAAGATCAGATTCAGATGTTGATGAAGAACCTTCAGCCCATCTATCAAGAGAAGATGAGATTTTAGTCGATCAACACCTTCGCTGAGGTTTTTGACATGGGAACAAGGATAGAGGATGCGATCCAAGAAGGGGTAATCAAGAAGGAAGAACAACTGAATCGGTATAGAAGGCCGTGCTATGGATCAAATGGAGGACATTCGGGGGGTCACTCTGGCCCCACTGATGTCAACGCATTAAGTGGACCAGAGTGAAAGCTTGACATAACACCAAGAAGAGGAGTGGACAAATAGCCGAGGAAATTTTCAGATTTGGGGGTATCACTGTCAACCACCCTCGATAGGCTAATAACAAAAGGGCATCTTCGTCCTTTGGAGCCTCGACCCTTACCAAGTCCACTTCCACCAACCTTATAAGAATATCTCTACTGCAAATTTCACTAACAAAAGGTACGGATCGATGCACAAGGCTGAGGCATGAAATCCAGGACCTTATTGATAACAAGGTGATATCAGAGCCGCCTGTCAAGACTCCTAAGGTTACTAGGAATTCGCTGCCAAACCATCATGTTGTACCGCCACCACAAGGCCTCTATTTCTTGGGGATGGAAGAGACGATCTTTGATCCATCTAGGCTAATCACTAAAGTCGGGACCCCAAGGAAGCCTTATCAAATACTGGGGAATTCGATGATCTGTACTCTGGGGAATCAATTCGGAATATGTGGAGAGGGAACGATAAAGTAATCGAATTGGTGGGTCCAAGAAACTAGCAACACCCATGTGGGTCAGGTGGAAGATGACCTGTGGTACGAGAGCGACAGAGAAGGAGCAGAGGAAGAAAGCTTGAAAGTTGTTTTCAAAATTGACAATTTATGGTCAAAAGAAGAAGTCAGTCATCTAACCCGGTCAGGGAGACACTTCAAATCGCATGAGCTAGAGAAGGATCACCCAGGTAGAGAATTGGATAAAGGAAAAGGGAAAATGAATGAAGAAGAGGAAGAAGATAGGGTTTTGAAGCAAATAAAGAAAACATAGGCTAACATTACCATCTGGGGTTTATTGATCGCTTCTAAATGTCACAACAGGCAGTCTTGGATGCTTTGAACTAATCTAACATTTCTATCGACACAGCACCAGAAGAGCTCGTAAGAATGATCAGTAGGATTTCGACTCTGGCTATTACCTTCTCATCAGATGACCTACATTCGAGAGGGCTTGTTCACAATAGACTGTTATATGTCACTGTTGAATGTTTGGGAAACACTGTGCCTGTTTGTCTTGTTGATAACGGGTCTACTCTAAACGTGTGTCCATTTCGAACAGCTAAGCGCATGGGTTTGGATGAATCAACGTTCATACCATCTGAGCAGAGGATGAGAGCATATGACAACACTCAGATGACGGTCATGGGGATAATTCTCCTTCATCTAGCTGTCGGGCCTGTGGAAAAGGAAGCTGAATTTCAGGTCATTGACATTCCTGCTTCTTTCAATTTGCTGCTAGGGAGGCCACGGTTAGACAGTCTGGGTGTCATACCATCTATAGTTCATCAGAAAGTCAAATGTGTCTGGAAAAGCAAGGTTTGTGATATTCTCGGGGACAGTTGGGTCCGTCCATCTGAAACTTTATCAAGCGCACCGGTTCTAGAGGTACAAATTCAAGAAGAGGAGGCAGGACTAGGATGGTTCGAGTTCATTAACATGTTGGAGGGAAAGAACCCGAGAGAGTTCCTACCGCTATACGTTGATCAGGACGCGAGTCCATTGGTCGCTGGGATTATGAAAAAGATGGGTTTCTTCCCAGGTATGGGATTGGGTAAGTATCATCAAGGCCTGCCGGAATTTCCAAGGATCCTCATACAGACCCACACTCATGGTTTGGGTTATCTACCATCAAAGAAAGAGCTGAAAGAGAAGAAGAAGGCAGCTGACGCACCATTAGACCCTTACCTGAAGACACTCAATGGATACTTTGTGAAGGAAGGAGAGGATTTCCCCTTTTATGACTTCATAGAACCATGGGTGGATCAGAAAGACAATTGCTTGAAGCCAGGGTTTGAGATCTTCTTCCCCACGAATTCTCTAAGTATCAAGATCCATATCTGTAGATACCCGTGAAGTCAGCTACTACTAAAGATTGGATTGGTGCGCTAGACGGCTCGGTCATGAAGAACCTATTGGGCGAAGAAAGCATGCAAACCAAGGGAAAAGGCCAAGAAGGAGTCTTAGAAGACAAGCCCGGAAAAGAACATGTTGAGGGATTGGTAGAAGAGGTGCAAGATGAGGAGGATGACGTGAAAGAACCCAAAAAAGAAGAGATGGAGGAGATGACCAAGACAGGGTATCTGGAGGAATGCTTCATCACCGATCTGGGAGGAGAAAGCAAGAAAGAGTGGGTTTTCGAGTCTAGTGATAGGTACCCCCTACACCCAGAGTCTATAATGGCCCAAATGAGGCGTCTTTCAATTTTCATGTCTGTTGTAATCGCTCCAAAGAAAATTAATGAAAGTATGACTAATTCTGTCTACTCGAATGCGCTTAATGAATGTGATGAATGTGATGATCATAAAATACCAAATGAATTGCAAAAATTAATCGAAAAAGAAAAAGAATTTGCATGTAAAATCATTGAGAACACTCTAACGATCAATCTAGGAAATGAAGACAATCCTTAAAATGTTTTTATTGGCTCTACACTTAGCAAAGAAGAAAGCAAAGAATTAATCAATCTATTAAATGAATTCAAAGAATTAATCAATCTATTAAATGAATCTTACAGCGATATGCCAGACATCGATTCAAAAATAGTCCAACATCATATCCCCCTCTTTCCCAATTCAAAACCTGTAAAACAAAAATTTAGGCGAATGAGGCCTGAATGGGCACTCAAAGTCAAAGAGGAAGTTCAAAAGCAATTGAGAGCCAGATTCTTGATGGTCATCGAGTACCCAGAGTGGGTTGCCAATATAGTGCTTGTCCTAAAAAAGGACGGTCATGTTAGGGTCTGTGTCGATTTTTAGGATCTGAACAAAGCCAACCCTAAGGACAATTTTCCTTTACATCACATTGATGTGTTAGTGGACAATATAGCGGGACATGAACTCATATCTTTTATAAATGGGTTCTCAAGAAATAACCAGATTCTAATAGCACCCGAGGATAGGGAGAAAACCATTTTCATCACACCATGGGGCACATACTACTATAGGGTGATGCCGTATGGGCTCAAAAACGTGGGCACAATTTACTAGCGGGCCACTACAACATTGTTGCACGATATAATCTATAAGGAGGTAGAAGTGTATGTGGACGATATGATTGTGAAATCTAAGGAGAGGAAAGGACACTTGGATGCGTTGAGAAAGTTCTTCAGAAGGTTAAGAGAATTTAGAATGAGGTTAAACCCTCAGAAGTGCACCTTCGGAGTCACTACCGAAAAGTTGTTGGGGTTTCTCATCACTCAGAGAGGGATAGAGGTTGACCCAACCAAAATAAAGGCCATAATCGAAATGCAGCCACCCAAAATGAGAAGTAATTAAGGGCATTTCTAGGTAGAATACAGTTCATAAGCCGCTTCATCTCAAAACTCACCCTAACCTGTAACCCTTTGTTTTAGCTGCTTAGAAGAGGAGAGAAGTTTGAATGGGATACCTTATGCCAACAAGCCTTTGAAAAGGTCAAAACCTACCTTCAAAACCCGCATGTCTTATCACCACCCTTACTCGGAAGACCTTTACTGATGTACCTTTCCATGTACGAAGATTCAATGGGGTGAATGTTGGCCCAAGAAGGAGAAGAGGGGCACGTAGAAAGAGCCATTTATTACTTGAGCAAAAGGATGACCAGATACGAGTTGAAATATTCGCCTTTATAAAAGGCCTGTTGGGCTTTGGTCTGGTGCACCCGTTGCCTTAGGCACTGCATGTTAGCCTTCCCCGTAACCCTGATATCCCGAATGGACCCACTTAAATACCTGTTTGAAAAACCCATGTTGAACAGTAGGATTTCCAGGTGGACCATAATGCTAGCTGAGTTCGATATCAAGTATGTTAGCACCAAATCTGTGAAAGGAAGAGCTATCGCTGAATACTTGGCGAATCTTGTAATAGAGTCAGAGGAAAAGGGCGCGTTTTGGTTCCCAGTTGAAGGAGTGATGTGGATAGAGGAGAATTTATGGAAAATGCATTTTGATGGATCGGCTAATCAGTTAGGCTATGGGGTCAGAATCATCCTTGTGGCACCAGATGGAACTCCTACACCGTTAGCTGTCAAGCTTAGGTATAATTTAACCAATAACATGGCAGAGTACGAAGCATGTATAGTGAGAATGGAAGCGGCTCTGGCCTTGAAAGTTAAAAAGATTGATGTTTTCAGAGATTCTAATTTGATCATATCTCAAGTTCGAGGTGATTGGAGGGTGTAGCACGAGAAATTAAGACCCTACCATGATTATTTGGAGAGTTTGAAAGTGCAGTTCAAGAAGATATCATTCTATTATCTTCCCCGAGAAAAAACCAACTAGATGATTCCTTGCAACCTTAGCCTCAATGATACAAATCCCTTCAGGAGTCACCATGATCCCGCTATCCATAGAAATAAGGAATCAACCTTCATTCGAGATGATCGCAGCGTTAGAAGATGAAGGAGAAGTTCCTTGGTAAAAGGATGTTTGAAAATTCATTAAAGAGGGAAAGTACCCCGAAGGAGATTCAGAGAAAGATAGGAAGGCGATTCGAAGGTTCTCTGCCCAATTTGTGATTTTATGCAGATAAGCTGTGGAAGAAATCGTATACCGGGTATAATTTGGAATGTTTATACGGAAAGAAGGCTAAGAGAATAATGGAGGAAATTCACGAGGTAGTTTGTGGACCCCATATGAATGACCATATGTTGGCTAAGAAAATAATTCGCCAAGGGTATTACTGGACAACCCTAGACAGAGATTGCTGTGAATATGTTAGGAGGTGCCATAAGTGCCAGATCCATGCAAACTTGAGGCATACCCCGCCCTCCCAACTCTATAGCATGGGTACGCCTTAGCTGTTTTCCGTATAGGGTATTGATATCATTGGTGAGATAGTCCCGAAGGCCTCTAATGGACACTGGTACATAATCGTGGCCATCGATTATTTCACTAAATGGGTAGAAGCTGCGTCACATGCAACTTTAAAGGCTAAAGATGTGGTGAGCTTCATAGAACATAACATAATTGGCAGATACGGGGTCCCAACTGAGTTCATTTCTGATCAAAGCAGTCATTTCAAAGGGGAAGTCATCCCACTCTTAGAAAATTACAAAATCACCCATCATCAGTCATCTTCGTACAAGCCATAGACGAATGGGGCAGTAGAAGCAGCGAATAAGAATGTCAAAGCAATCTTGGGGAAAATGACAGAGACATATAAGGATTGGCATGAGAAGCTGCCATTTGCGCTATGGGGGTACCGGACTTCCGTGAGAACTTCTACAGGAGCTACACCGTATTCGCTGGTTTATAGGATGGAAGTCGTCCTTCCTGTCGAGGTGGAGATACTCGCTTTAAGGGTTTTGGCCGATGTGAAATAACTAAGTTCGAGTGGACACAGGGAAGGTATGAAGAATTGATGTTGCTCTATGAGAAAAGGTTGGCCGCAATAAACCATACTCGGGGATATCAGAAGAGGATAGTTCATGCTTTGAACAAAAATGTTCGCCCAAGGAAGCTTGCTGAGGGTGACCTGGTCCTCAACGAACTAAAAGTGCCTATTTATGACCCCAGAGGAAAATTCAAAACCAACTGGTTCGGCCATACATCATTAAGACTCTCCTCTCTGGAGGAGCGGCCTATCTTATGGACCTAAACGGGGTTGAATTTAAACAACCAATTAACCTCGATCGCCTCAAGAAATACTTTCCTTGAAACCACTTCTTTCAAAACCTCCTACGTTGATGAACTATGCTTGACCTGATTCCCGCTAGGGGATACGTAGGCAACCTATTCGGTTCGGTCACTAAATAATTACCTAAGTGGCACCCTCTGTCAAGCCTTAAAATCGAACTACTATGGACCTGATACCCATTCAGGGATAAGTAGGCGGGCTCTCAAAAGCCTTCGGTCCATGAAAACCCAAAGAAAATCCCTATACCAAACCAAGGGCAAACTTGCGTTTGCCCGAAACCACTTTAAAGCCCCAAAACCAGGGGCAAACTTCATTTTCTAAACTGAGGGACCCAGATAATACCTTGAGCCTATCTCTGGATCACCTGGCTGTCGAAATAAGTACCATAAAGAAATAAACGAGAATTCATGGTATAAAATGATTAAAGCTCTAAGCAAGACTCAAAGTAAAGTAACAAAAAGCTAAGAAAAGAGGATCATCATAATCTACAGATAGATTGAAAGAGTGAATACATTGATTGAGTATAGTAGAGCACTTTTTAAACATAAGCATTCCATTAGAAAATCAAAAGGTCACATTCAAAAGCGTAGGAAAATAGGCAGGACTTGTCAGATTGTTTTGTAAAATAAAGCTTTGTCCTATCGTTTTCACTTTCATCTATGTATGTCTACAAAATCTGTCTCTGGACCAAAGTCTGGATCTGAAGAAGGTACTCAGTAGTAGGCCGGACCAATACAGGGACCCACCAGAAGGGAGCTGACACCCTGTCACACCAAGCCTCAGTGAAAGCCTTCACAATGGAAGGGCGCATGATCGAACTCCTCGTAAGTCTGCAGTATTGTCTTTAGTAATGTCTTGGAGGAGTCCATACTGGCAGACCACCCGGCCAGGAATATAGAAAGTGGTAACATGCGAACCAGACAGCCAGATGTCGGATCGCCCTAGAATCCGTACCGTAATGGAATTGTAAATCCACTACGGGCAGACCCAGTAGATATCACTAGAAGAAAGACCCTGAAGCCAACTGAACCAGGCATCGACAGAATGAAACAAGTGATGGATCTCCATACGATCATAGGGAAGGGACCCGCGAAGGTGCGGTGGATGTATAAAGAGGTCTAGATGCTCCATGAGCCAACTTTGTACGATGAAAGGTGCTCCTATAGATAACATAGCCTCAGCAGTGTGGGCACGGTCCAAACTAGTCAAAGTTTCACCAAGGATCAACATAATGGTGCTCTTCATCTTCTGCAGACCATGAGCGATGGGAATGAGAACATCAGAAGATGACTGAAAGAAGAAGTAAGAGAGCATAGCTACCAATAGTGTACTATGTAAAAAGATCTGATATCCATCATCATAAGGGTCCCCTATGGGAGCATGTACAGACGAAAGGCGCTCAAAATCAATCTGTCTATCATGAACAAAAGAGCCCGCTATGTTCCTAGACGTTTGGAGAAGAGCAGTCAAATCCTGAACATACCCGGCTTAAACCAAGGGAACTGTCAACTCAGCAGAAGGATCAGTGTGAAGAATGGCGCTGAACTCCTCAAATAAGGGGCATACCTCCTGTGAGCCGAAGCCGAAGACATGGAGTAAGGGATCCCAACACTGAATAGCAGCTTGAAGTAAGCCTTTGTTCAAGATCATCCGTCTGAAAGAGAAGAGGTCGTTTAATCTAAAACACTCGAAGTTAAGCATATCGATGCCAAAGAGGCATCCATCCACAGACAGAGGATTTAGGAACTAATGGGGGCCATTTGGGAAGGAAGTGAAGGCAGAAAAAGAGTGTTTTGCGGAGTGTTGATGAAAGGGGGCTATAAATAGGAGTAGGTCTTCCCAGAACACTGGACGACACTTGACAAAGTAGACCGGCACTTGATGAAGTGTCGTACGACAGTCCGTAAATGCCGTTGCGGCATTCACTAAGTGCCGTTCAGGCCTATTCGAGTGCCGTGTGAAGCTATTTTTGGCCAGGATATGTTTATAATGTTTTCAGCCCACCTATAAATAGAAAACTGAATATATAAATAAACGTGCACATCATGCAGCACATGCAACAAGACCAAGCTATGTTCATATTCATTCATTCATTTATACAAAAGAAAAAGTGATGAAAATTAAAAAAGTTCACTTATCGCAGAAAGTTAAAATGAAATAAAAGGACCAAGCCATGGTCATACATACGAGAAACAGTAGTAAAAAGTAGAAAAAGGTAAAAACAGTCGTAGTAAAAGCATGCAGAAAAATAAAAGATGATGCAGGTGCCTATCCTATCCCGGCTAACCAAAAGTCGTCAGCAAAAATAAATGTGTGTGTGTAAAATATAGTCATCCAAATAAAAGTGTGTATCCTCTCCGAAAGCACTCAAAACATAAAAAGAGAAAGGGAAGAGAGACAAAGGTGAGGTCAGCCCTGACCCCGGCCTCGAGTCTGGCGGGTCACGCGTCTGAGGGGCTCTTCCTCTGACTCTGTCCTGCTCGCTCCACCTCTGCCTCCACCTCTGTCGCCACTGCTACCTTATCGCTTCCTCTACCTTGTCTGGCACCGCTACCTCTGGGAGCTCCACTAAAATCAAAGTTGAACTACTGAAGCTGCTGCTAAAGCTCTCTCACTTGCAGGACCAAAGCTCTATTATGTTCCTCCTGAACGGAGAAACAGATTGCATGACCAAGTGTTATGTAAAGATTAAAAAAATGCTAAAATAAGTGAAAAGGGGTTAGTAGAAGTCTTGCTAGAGCTCTCATGCAAGCCTCAGTAGATACCCATGCCCCGTCAACCTGAATCAGAAAATCAAAGAGGTTAGAAAGTCAGAATGAGTACATGAGTTCTTTAAATCAAAATTCAAATTTTTAGACAATACCCTCCACTCTCGACCATAGACCCACTCTCTCATACTATGGGTGTAGAGCAAGCCCTCCTCTGCGTAGTCCCGAGGGACATAGTCATACTGGAGTGGAATGGTGGGAGCACCCACCTAAAATCGGAGGACCATGGTCATGACCTGCTCGCCATAGGAGACTGTCTGGAGGCTCTAATCCCAAGGTGATAGGGCTGGAGCCCGAGTTGCGGCAGGAATGGACTACAAAGAAAAAATGAATTTAGTAAGCATGCATGCAATATCAAGAACTAAGAGAAAGATTGAAAGGCTAAGAGATACTCACCCGAGTCACTTCCATCAAAGGGAAGTTTCTCATCAGCTTGGCAGAATGGAAGGCCTCGTACTCATCGGGGGGCTCCAAAAAATCTTGAATAGAGAGCCCAGCTAAGGCGACTGTAAGCGCTGAACCCTAGAGGGTATCTGTAGCTCTCATGGACTCAGGTGGAGGACGTGGCACATGAAAGACAGGAGCTGCCAACGACTGCCTGGTCACCCTCTCCCCCAGATACCACGCCTGAGCGTCTAGACCGTCCAGCAATATCCTCTGTGGGTCATACCCAACTGACTGCCGAATCCCTAGGGAAGTGTTGAGAAGCACATCGAGCCAAGGCTACCATCAGACATGTATCTCCCGTAGATTTGTCAGGAAATTCTTGAACGAAATGAAGTCATGAGCCCCGGTCTTCCGCCCGACCCGCTCCTTCGCCCATTTCAGTCCCTAGGGCATGATAAGGGCGTCTGTTGGTCGCGTCTCAGGCGACAACATATGTAGATAGTCATGAGACCAGATATATAAGGAAGAAAGAATAACATAAGTCTCAGTGTACATAAGTAAAGAAATTTAAAGAATTCAAGGCTTGATTTTAAAGTAAGGATTGACAGAAGGAGAGATGTACCTCCCAAGCCCTCTAGAAGCAGCCGGTGGAGCACGAACGATCCCGAGAAATGTCCCCTATATGCTTGTACAGGATGGCTAATCCTGCACCAGCCCAGTCATACTAATAGATATGTCCCATGACCTCCAATGACCCCACCAGTGCCTGAATGTATCGATGAACCACTTGGTCGTGATCGAGGTCTCCTCGGGAACGACTCCCAGCAGCGGCAACACCCGATCCCACTCTGTCACCGCGTCGAGGTAGTGGAGGCACTCCCCCCGAAGGGGATCCCTGTGATCATGCTAAAATCCAATGGGGTCATGGTCATCTCCCCGAACAAGAAATGGAATGTGTTGGTGGTATCCCACCACCGCTTGGAGAGAGTATGAATCTGTCTCAAGTCATTGGAGCTCTTCGTCAAGAGTTTGATGAAGTCCCCAAAACCCGCAGCATTTATGAACCCCTTCACTGTCTCGTTCAGCTCCTCATACTATGCAAAGCCATGAGCTAGGCTGCCATGCCCCTTCAGCATGTCAGAATGAAACTGCAAAAAAATTACAAGATTCAAATGTCAGTAAGTGAATGGAGGAAAGAAGGGAAGGAAATAAAGAAATAAAGAGTAATGAAAATAATAAAAAAATAGTAAAAAATAATAAAAAGGAGTGATAATAAAAGATGAATGAATAATGAAAGGGTGAAGAAGAAAGCATCTAAAGTACTTGAGAGATTTCACAAAGTTTAAATTCTTAAGAAAACATAGATAGTTCTGATAACATGCCTAACGTCCACGAACTTTGTGTAAGAAGGTTCGAAAGAAATATAGGTTCAAAAGTACTCAAATCGATAAATGAAAGGGCATTTGGAATGCTCGGGAAAATTCATAAGCATAATAGTCGTGTTCATGAGGAATGTATGAAGTTTCAATTAAAACGCATTGCATTGATAAATCTTGGAAAAAAAATGGAAAGGAAAATAATAAAGCAAATTGAGGGACGATAAAATGAAATTGAATAAGCAAGCACAGACGCAATTGAAACGCTCGAGATTTCTATAAGCATATGATTTTGCATTCATAAGGAGGCATTTGAAGTTGTATTGATTATGCATTGCATTCATAAAGTTCATAAGAAAGAAGAATTGCAAGAAAAGAAAAATGAGGGAAGCGTGTACCTCGCGCTTGAACGCGCAAGCAGACAAGTGTGCGTCTGGGTCTCGGAGCAAGAATGTAGGATCGGGGTAAGGGGTGGCCGTGTACTTGGCCTTCTTCCTACTCCTCGAGCCACTAGCCATAACCTGGCAAGGAAAAGAGAGTAAACTGAGGGTTAAACTTTGGAGTTAATCAAGAAAATAACTAAAATAAAGGGAATAACGGAGTTCTAATCGAGAAGAAACTTACCTATGGATCCTTCAGATCAATGCAAGGAGAGGAGAGAAAAATTTCCAGAGAGAGTTATAGCTTCGAGAGATTGAAAAGTGAATGAAATGAAATGAAAAACTCTAGTATAAGCATTCTGGCACACCGACACTTGGGAAAATGTGTGCGGCTGTTGATGAAGTTCCATGCGGCACTTGTTGAGTGCCGTTCTGGCATTCCGTGAGTGCCATGCGGCAGTTACGGACTGCCGCAAACTTCAGCGTGTGCTGCGGTTGAGGCGGTTTAAGTGCTGTTGATTTCCCCCCAAAATTCAAAATATACCCCAAAATTTGAACTTAAACCCCCCTGATTTTGCCCACTTTTGGCACTTTTTCCCCAGAAAAAATATTTTTTGGAGTCGCGTGACCCCTGATTTCAAAACTTCGAATGAATTTGAGTCTGATCGACTCCTGATTTTGAAAATTTGAATGAATTTGAGTCCGATCGACTCCTAATTTCAAAATTTTGAATGAATTTGAGTCCGATCGACTCCTGATTTTGAAAATTTGAATAAATTTGAGTCTGATCGACTCCTGATTTTGAAAATTTGAAAGAATTTGAGTCTAAATAACTACTTATTTTGAAAATTAAAAAGAAATTGGGTCTGAGTAACTCCTGATTTTGAAAAAATGAAAAGAATTTGGGTGTATTTGACTTTTGACTTTGAAAAGGTGAAAAGATTTTGAGTCAGATTCGACTTTTGATTTTGAAAATCAAGAAAGATTTTGAGTCTGTTTGAACTTCCAAAATTGAAAAACTAAGAACAAACATATCCGACAGGACCGAAGGGCTGCGGATTATTTTGAGAAAACATATCCGACGGGGTTGAAGGGCTGCAAATTATTTTGAAAAACACATTCGACGGGGCCAAATGGCTGCGGATTATTTTGAAAAACACATCTGACGAGGTCGAAGGGCTATGGATTATTTTGAGAAAACATATCCGACGGGGCCGAAGGGCTGTGGATTATTTTGAAAAACACATCCGATGGGGCCGAAGGGCTGTAATTTTTAGAGCAAACATATTCGACGAGGTTTAAGTGACGAAGCGCCACCTAGTCAATCGCACTCGTCCATTTTGTTAGGATAGTCACAGATCTTAAAAATCAACCCATTAATCACAGAAACTCCAAACCTTGAAAATAACCTGTCTTTAAATTAGAGTAACCACGCGCATTGAATAGCATAGGGTTTGAATTGTATCTGGATGCATCGCGATAACACAATTTTTGACACACATCATTTAGCACATAGTTGCATCAACAGTCATCATTGCATGAGCACTAGCCGTACCACACTCGAAATCGATGGGAAAAAAATCCTCAAAGCCTTTTTAGATGTTCCTGGACTTTTGCTACGTGCATCATGACATGATAGGTACATTCATCCGTATGACTACTTGTGTTTGTGTGTGTTTGGTCCCTGGCCCGAACTACGTCTCGTTCTGATTCCTGAAAGGATACGTAGGCAGCTCACCACTGAGCACGACTGACATGAATCGTTTACACAATCGATTTTGCAACACATTTTGTTTTTACCTAAATTCGATAGTCTGGTCAAAGACTTGTCTTCACACAGGCTTCAACATTCACTTGTGATACGCGTTGCTTCACAAGCTCTACTGAAGAGGGGCAAATTATAGACACCCCGATTTTGACCAAACGCCAAATTTAGGGGAGTATTACCTCTAAGATCCGATGATGACAAACGCCCGACTAATCTAGGACTTCCAAAGGTGATTCAAGCTCTCCCAAAGGCTTTTTCAATTCAAGACAAAAGGGAAAAGAGAAAAAAAAGGAAAATAGAGGAAAACAACACATGGTGATGGTTGAGGTAGTCAAGGGTTACCGTACGACGATCTCTAGAGTGCCGTACGACATTCTGTGATTGCCACAAATTTCACCAAATCCCGTGAAAATTAAAATTTCACAAAAAGACGGCAGTCCGTGGAGTGTTCTGCGGTAGTCATTAAATGTCATTCCGGTACTTAGAGAATGCTGCACGACAGACATTGAGTGCCGCAACAGTAGTTATCGAGTGTCGCATTTTTGTAACCGCCAACTATGAAATAGCACATTCTGTACCTTCAAAAAGGATGCCCAGAATTAGAATTTTGCCCCTAAAATGGCTGGAATACCCCTCCAAAATCTGTCTATATAAGGAAGGTGTATATCCCATTACAAAAGGACTTGAAATTTGGAATGTTAGGATCCCTACATTGATTCCTCCTCAAAAACTTTCTAAATTAAGAGAGTAGTAGAGTTAGAAGAAAGAGCTAGAAGAAGGGCTTGATCATCATTTAAAAGGTCTTAAAGAAACCAAGGAGTTGAGGATAATTAGAGGTAAACTCTAGGATAATTAGTTTATTTAGTAGTTCAATCACAATATTTAGAATCTCTTAAGATCTTTACACATTTTCAAAAACTCTCTTCCCACCTCATTTCATCATATACCACTAATATTGTGATTGAACTTGCATTTCATTAGTTTGGATCAAAATAGATTTGGGTTTAAAGCTTAAATAAATCTTGAAGTAGAACTTTGGTTTCTTTTCTTTTGATTATGTTTATTTCTTAAGATTCATAAGACTTTTAATGCCTTACTTGAATCTTTGTACTTAAAACCCCTAGTACTCTTATAAACTCATGATTTATGAGAGGATTAAGGTTGATATTAGTATATTGATTCAATGAGTCTAAACTTTTACCCATAGTTTGAATTCATTATTTTGAGATTTTATGAAGTTTCCTCATACTTCATCAAAATCCGTAAGTATAAGAGTCCTTAGTCTCCAATGACCATCAAATGGTAGGAGAAGTAGTTTGAGTCTAAGCCCATCTCCATGGTTTAGATTCTTTGTCTTGGGATTTTGTAAATTTTTTTCATACTCCATTAAAATCCATAATTTTAAGTGTCCTTAGTCTCCAATGGCATCAAATGGTAGGAGAAGTAGTTTGGTTTAAGCCCAACTTCATGGTTTAGTAATTGGGGTTAACAAACAAAGTTGAACTTGACAAATGGTGTAGTGAATTCAATGACCACCTTTGATCAAGGATTTTTAGTTAAATAATGGACCGTTGGAATTAAATGAAACCAACTAGAAAGTGGCAAAAACACAAAGTTTTACCACTGTAATTTTTGCTTTAATGAGATTTTGTGTTTAGAATGGTTTGGTCATGAGTTTTGTGAAGCAACAATAATCTGTCCAGAATTCTAAAACAGTAATACCTTTTTGAAATTAGTAAATCAAAACCTTACCAAGCATTTTTGACTTCAAATAATTTTTTTCATGTAGTTTATTGTGTTAACAAGACCCCCTAAAAAGATTAGATCAATTCAGATTTTTTTGTTATTTTTAGAAAATCATACAAAACTTCTGGACAGAGAGTTGGAAATTCCTGAGTGATGTCTAGTGTTTGTTTGATTCCCAGAGATCTAACCGTTGGAAATTTGATTTTCTTTTTGGGTTTAAAACTAGACTCACAAAGATACCTTATGAGCAAAAACCATTAAGATAAAACCATTGGAAGTATTCGTTTCAAATTCTTAAATTCTGGGTCTGCTCTTTGGAATTTCTAGAATATTGTGACAGATTTGGTAAACTTTGCAAATAATGGCTCAAATGGTATTTTCGTGAGTTAAGGTTCAAACCATGTTTCAATAATGACTAGTAATGCTTGAAATCAAAGTTTAGATGATCTAAATCAATGAGTATTTCATAATTTATTCTTGTTCATGTATACATTCATCCATGTGGCTCGATGCTTGTAATTAGGATTCGTTGCTTTAGATTTAACTATATTTGATAGATTTAAGCTAGAGGCCTAGGATTGTCATCTGACTTTATATCTTGTATATTATGTGGACTGACCTTTATTTTATAGCGCCGATGAGGTATGATCTCTCGACTCTCCCTTAGTTTAATTATTCCTTACTTTCATTGATTTTTTGACCTCATGTGCGACACATTAGAATTAAAACTTGCCTTATGTGTACATGTGATTAGAGACCTTTTTATTAAGATTTCAACTTTTGTATGCATTGCACGTTTAAATATTCGCGGTTGGACCCTGGGTAAGTTCTCTAGTTTTCTATTTTGCATATCATATTGCTTGCTAAATGAACTACTTGGTTAATGATATTTTGTCTTTAGCAATTTTACACCATTTTGATATGCTTGTGTAATGTATATTTATATCTATGTATTAGTTGAGGGCATGATTAGATTAATAGTTTGATTAAAAGGATGTTGAGTAGAGGCCTATCATGAGATAGGATGAGAGAGGGTGTTATAGTCCCGAACTCCTTCCTCTCTCATTCCGTAATACCCAGACCTAGTTAATCTCTGGTTTCAAAAACAAAAGATCGGTTTCCTTTAAAAATGGTTTCTTAATTTTCTTTTTAAAAATTAAGTGGCGACTCATCATTTTTGAATTTAAATTTGAAAAAGGTTTTGAACAAAAGCTGTGGGTAGGAAAATGCGATATCCACAACTCCCCAGGATGGTTATCTTCCACCCAACCAACCTTCGTCAAGATTATTGGGAAAAGAGCTTGACCATGTTGGTGGAGCCGACCTAAAGTGTATGACTTTAGGGTCCTTTTACTCCTCTATCGTGGGCCAACCTATGAGGATTTTTGCTATTATCGATTTAGACCTATGTGGAGCTGGTGCCTCTGAGTATTATAGGCGTTCGGGTTGTCTAAAAGTTTGACTTAGTTAACCCCAAGGCCAATAAATACACCGTGTGATTGCTTGCTTACTTCATTGTACCTTCCTGCCCCCTAAGCTTTTGCTAAGATGGGGATTTGTAGAGGCTATGAATGTAGGTAACTGACCTAGAATGTTGGTATTTCTAGGATATTTTGAAGTTTGCTATCATCAGCCACCTAGGGGGATTTGTCCCCATCTTAGGTTATGGATCTAAGCAAAATTGATGCCTCGTGAGTGATCGCGAGGTCTTTTTGGTGCCTCGGTTGTTATCCCGAGGTCTTTTGGGTGCCTCAGGTGTGATCCCAAGATCTTTTGCCAACTACGTAATAGTTGTCTTTGGATGCATCGGGGTTGAGCCCGAGGTCTTTTTAGTGCCTCGGGAGTTAAACCTGAGGTCTTTTTCTAGCGCTCCGGGGATCAACGAGGAGTTAATAGGCTATCTGAATCTTTGTAGCAACCCTTTGGCAGTCTGAGCTTTGTTCTATGGTTGGGAAAAAGTACCATTACAGTTGGACTCGACTGGTCTATTGGAGATAGGAAGTTGGGTCGGGTCAGGATCACCGGGCTCTAGATTATTCTGAGTTGGAGGCAAGGTCGGGATCACTAGATCCTGACTACTGCAAACTGGAGGCTGGGTTGGGGCTGCTGGACCCAGATCGTTGTAAACTAGAGGTCGGGTCGGGGCTACAAAACTCAGACTGCTATGAACTGGAGGTCTGTCATGGCTATCGGACCCAAACCATTATTAATTGGAAGAACTGCCAGAACTATTGGGCTCCATTGCATTATTCTTCTCGGACTGATTTCGTTTCTGCTCATTCCTTGAAGGCTCGTCGCCTATATGCCCGGGGTCTTTAGACTTTGGAAATTCTTCAATGTCAACGTACTTTTCAACCCTCTCTGCAAGTTCCACCAAGGTTTTTGGCCAATTTTTATGAAATGACGTGGCGCACTTGGTGTGCTGAACTCCTAAGCAGAAAGCTATAATAGCGACGGTTTCATTAAGGTCATAGATCATGAGCTTCTCTTGATTAAACCGATTGGTGAATTCTTTGAGGGACTCATTATTCCTTTGCCTGACTGTCAGCAAATGTCTGTCAGGCTTTGGCCGTTCATGCACACCGATGAACTAGTTGATGAATTGTTTGCTTAGTTGCTTGAAATCTTTTACTGATCAGGACTTCAGGGAGTGAAACCATTGAGCGGCTGGGATTTCAATGTTCTAGAAAAGGGTAGGCATTATAGTTCGTCAACATTGTTGGCGAGAGCCATTTGGGCCTTATAGGTCTAGACATGTAATACTGGGCTACCCGAGCCGTCGTATGAATCCAGGCGAGGCTGCTTAAATTTTTGTCGGATGGAAAACCTTATGATTAGGCTAGAGACGGTGACTCTATCTCGGCATTGACATGGTCCTGAGTAGCTTTCTGGCCTAACTCTTTGGCCATTCTGTCGATCTGTTTATTCAAATTTTGGATACTGGCCATTACACCTTCCCAACTGATATCCGGGGGGCTGGTCGGGTTGATGGAAGAGGCTTCTTCTTCATGGAGTCCTATCCTTTAGGAAAAGGCTCGGCTATGACTCCGATTGATCGGGTGCCTAAGATCATCCCGACTCCTGGCCGAGTGATCGTGGACCGATTCCTGGACCATGAGTTCTTGCCTTTCCTCTCGGGTAGCACATCTACCGTTGATGTTTGTGGCATCCTCAATGCGGGACGGGTGGGCTCAGACACGTTGTCTGGTCAAGATCGATTCCCGACCGTATGTAACATTCCCGGGCTATTTCCTGACCACTACAGGATTGCTTTGTTGGGCCAGCAGGGCTTCAATCTGCTGCTTGGTTTGACGCTGGATCTTCAAGAGCTATGCGAGGGTCACGGTGATCTGCTCCGGTGTTAGGACTGCTGGGGCCGGCGGGATGGCTTGGTTAGCCCGCTATGTAGCCTTCTTACCCTTCTTCAGAGGCATGACTGTCAGTTGAGAGATTTGTGTTTTGACATATTTGCCGATTCCCACAGACGGCGCAAAGCTGACGATGCTAAAATTTGGTAAGATAAACTAGAGTAGTTTAAGGAAAGAGAGAGTATAAGAGAGCGGTTTTTTGTATGTGGTTGGCCCTGTTAATAAAGGAACCTACATCCACGTGTATGTATGAGCACGTTCACTATACCGTAAAAAGTCGGGGAGCTGTGGTGAACCAATAATAGTTTGGAGCTATCATAGGTCGGCCGGGTATGATGATGACTGCGATGGGGGTACTGTCTGAAAGTTCTTCCTTTTCTATGGGGTGAGTGGTCTCTTTTATAGATGCAAGAGACCTACTCGTAAAAGGAAATATACAGATTAAGTAATATAATCTGATTTAGGATTGATTGGCATCAATCATGGGGGTTTTCTAATTGGATTAGGAAACAATGTGCACTTTCCATTAGTCTTCTAACATTAGTAGGAAACAGTTTGGAATATTCTGGATCATGCCTCGGGGCCTAGGTGAGCTATCCCTGCGATGAGTTATGCATGCGCGGTCTTCTAGACCTGTTGGTCGGGCTTTGGGCATATACTGCTCGGGATGTCTTGAGTAGTCCAAACTACTCAGGATGATGCTACGTAGCACGACCTGGTCGGGGTAGGGTCCGGTCATTGTATACAACCACACGGTTATAGAGTAGAGCCAATTTTTGGCGTATCACCTTCAAATCCTATATAGAATTACGCTATAATTTAATTTCAAATTCATAGATCTAGGATTTTTACACATTTTCAAAACTTCTCTTCTTACCTCATTTCATCACACACCACATAGAATTTGTGATTGAATTTTCATATGTTACCTTCATTGACTTGGATCTAAACAAGCCTTGAAATAAGTTCAAATGAATTCTAAGAGTAGAATTAAAATTTACATTTATTTTGGCCCTTTTTAGGATTTGTGAGATCTTCAATATCTCATCAAGTCCTATGAATTTGATCCTTTGATTCTCTATGATCTTATGATTTATATGAGAGTCAAGGTAGATTATAGCTATACCCACACATGGTTGGATGGGTTCAAGTTTTAGTTCAAGGTTTGAAACTTCCAACTAGTAATTTTATGGAATCTTCTCTATATTCCATGGAGATTTATGTAGTTTGGTTATGTTTTGTCTCCAAGGATCATTAATTTAGGAGGATGGATTAGTAAAAAATGAATACATATTCTTCAAGGATCATGTATTTGGGAGAAGAATTAGAAATAGCTTGAGTCGAAAAACGATTTTTGAATACTAAGTCAATATTGGTGCAGTGAATTCATGAACCCACTGTAATCAAGGATTTTTAATTAAAATCATGGTCCATGGAAATTGAATGAGACCAATTGGAGAGTGTTCATAACTGATATATCTACCACTAAAATTTTTATTTTTGATGAAATTCCATAATTAACATGGTTTGGAATTATGATTTGTGAACTAGTCACTCTCTGTCCAAATTTTCAGAACAGTACACCAATCTTGTTTCAAATAAATCAGAGCCTTAACCATGTATTTTTGACCTCCAATAATTTTTTTTGTATAGTTAAATGTGTTAAAGAGATCCCCTATAAAGAATGAAGTCATTCGGATTGGTTTGCTATTTTTAGAAAATCTTACAAAATCTCTGGATAGAGAGTTGTAAAATTTTGAGTAGTGTCTAGTTTTGGTTTAATTCTCGGAGATTGAACCGTTTGATCTTGATTTTCTTTTTGCGTTAGAAACTAGACTCATAGAGGCATCTTGTGTCCAAAAATCACTAAGATCAAACCATGGGATCTAAGGTTTTTCTATTTTCTAATCCAGGTTTCTTCTCTGTAAATTCTGAAATTCTGTTACAGTTTTAATAAACTTTGTAAATGATGACCTAAATGATAACCTAATCACTTAGGGCTTAGACCATGTTTTAATAATGAACAATAGGACTTAGATCAAGAGGCTAAATGATCCAAATCAATGCATAGTTCATATCTCATTCTTTTTTATATACATGCATTCATTTCATATAAGTTGATACTTAGGATTGGGACTAATTCTTGACTTAAGTTGCATTTGATTAAACTTCATTGAACATAACTACAGGTTCCTTATGATCATGTTGCGATTATATCATCTCTATATGGACATTACATTGGCTCCTAGTTGAGACTTATATATCTATAGAGGTGTTGTGTATCCAACTAATTAGAAGGAATTCATAATTATATCAACTCTTTCTATGCTTAGTGGATTTAAGCTAGAAATTTAAGCATGTTACTTAGGATTCTAAAGTATATCTTGTTCAAAGCATGTGAGCTAACCCTTTGTTTTGTTGCGCTTTTGAGGTATGATTTCTCAACCCCTCTCCAGTTCATTTTATTCTTTGATTTTAATTGATTTTCGACTCCATGTGCGACACCTTAGAACTAGGTCTTGCTTTATTTGTATATATGAATTAGAGACCATTTCTTAGGTTTTATTTTTTATTGTGTATGCATTCCACGTTTAACATTTGCGGCTAGAATCCAAGTAAGTCCCCTAGTTCCTTATTTGCATATCATATTGCTTGCTACTTGAATTACGTGGTTTTGAATACTATTTTATCGTTAGTAATCTTCCAATGTTTTTGCAATGTATATTTATATATATATATATATATATGTATTAGTTGAGGGCATGCTTAGATTAATAATTCGATTAAAAAGGATATTGAGTAGAGGCCTATCACTAGATAGGATGAGAGGGGGTGTTTTAGTCCGTCGGTCTCCTTCCCCTCTCATTCCATAATCCTCGGACCTAGAAATCTCTGGTTTTCTAAAAGATCAGTTTGCTTTTAAATGGTTTCTTAATTGTCCTTTAAAAATTATATGGTGACTCGTATTTGATTTTGAAATTTGAAAAAGTTTTTTAAAAAAATGTGGTTAAACTACGAATATCCATAAAAGCACTTTGAGTTTACGTCATGCTACACCATTTATTCCAATCGAGCAAATGGCCCAACAACAACCTCCACCACTTATGGAGTACTCTACTCCCACTACTTACGCCTCCCCCTCATGTATCAAGTTACCGGTAGTAACAGTTGCACAATTTGAAATCAAACCATCCATAATCTCGCTGTTGCCCAATTTCACGGTCGTCTGAATAAAGATCCTTATCAATATTAAGAAGAGTTTCAAGTAATTTGCACAACTCTTAGGTTGCAAAACTTTACGGAGGAACACCTTAAACTCTGACTTTTCCTATTTTCCCTTAAGGATAAAGCTAAACATTGGCTCCACTCTTTGGAAGCCAAATCTATCACGACATGGGATGGCTTGCACAAAGCATTCTTACACAAATACTTTCCTAGCACTAAAATTAATCAGATAAGGAAAACTATAAGAGATTTTGAAGCCAATGAAAGCGAAACCTTCTACGATAATTAGGAAAGGTGTAAGGATTTACGCCGATTGTGCCTGCACCACCAAATACCTAAGTGGCAACTAGCATAAACCTATTATGAAGGTCTTACACCTCAATTGAGAAATACAGTCGATGCTATTTGCACAGGCACGTTTCTGCAAAAATGTGCTGATGATGCTTGGGCGATTTTTAAAACTGTGAGTGAAAACTCCATACATCATGTTGTCTTAACTAGGAAAGATATCACTCTATCAAGTGGAAATAAGAGAGGAACAACCTTAGAAGTCAATCATTCGAAGGATGTATCAGAAAAAGTTGATGAATTATCTAGGAAGTTGGACCCATTGTTGATGATGAACCAAGCCCCCGCTCAGTTGTAAATGGAGGAATGTGCATCTCAATTTCCAGATGTTTCAAGATATGTGAATATAGTGCAATAATACCCACAAAAAAACTATAACAATAAAAATCATAATCAAAATTCGTTAAGTTATAGCAAGGCATGGAAAAGCCCATTTCTTTCATACAAGAACCAAAATGTTGAAAATCCATCTGATCCACCCCCGAGGCTGAATTTTTAGCCTAATTATCGAAATTCATTTCAACAACAACCTCAACCTTCTAATCAGAAATCACACAGGGAATCTTTCAAAGAAAGGGTGTTGGCTTCACTTCAAAAGTTAGAGTCTCAAGCACAATCACAATCACAGCTAGTTCACTCCCACACTCAATCTATCGCTAAGCTAGAGTCCCAAATGGGATAGCTAGCTAACTCATAGAACCGTAGTGATGAAGGAAAACTACCTAGTTAGGCTGTGAATAATCCTAAGGGGCAATACAAAGTTGGAACTGGTAGTGAATAGGTTCAGGCAGTATCCACGAGGGTGACTGCCAGAAACAAGGAAATTAGGGAAGAACCAGACGAATCTATAAAAGTACCCAAGGGGGTTTGAAATAAAGAAAAACATAAAAATAAGGTGAAAGTAATCGATAAAGATTTAAATGAGACCTATGTTGGGAAATCTAGTACTCCTACCGAAAAACCATAAGAGCCTAGGGCACCTTTTCTGCAATGTCTAGATTCCACATTGCCATTCTCAAAGAAAACAAAAATAGAAAATATCATCACGGTATTCAAACAAGTTAAAATAAATTTACCTCTACTAAATTCTATAAAACAAATTCCAGCCTACGCTAAGTTTCTCAAAGATTTATGTACATACAAGAGAAAAGGAACCACCTAAAAAAAGTGTTTTTAATAGAAAAATTGAGTTCCATCTTTCAAAATACACTGATTAATTTAAAGAACCTGGAACACCTACGATCTCTTGTATTATTCGAGACACGGTGGTCCATAAAGCTCTGTTAGACTTAGGAGCCAGTGTTAACTTGCTCCCATATTTGGTTTACTCTAAGTTAGGCTTGGGTGATTTGAAACCTACTTCAGGTACCCTTTAATTAGATCATTCAGTCAAGGTCTCCCAAGGTATGATTGAGGATGTCCTTGTAAAAGTTGATCAATGCTATTAACCAGTCAATTTCATCGTGTTAGATACCGAACCCATTCATGATTCAGGGAAATACGTCCCAATTATCTTAGGATGTCCATTTCTTGCCACATCTAATTCAGTTATAAATTGTCGTACTAGCGTTAGGGATATCTTGTTTGGTAATATGACCGTCAGACTAAATGTGTTTAATGCATCTAATCAACCTTTGTTTAACGACGATGATGACACAGGTTGTTTTCTAGTAGAAACACTAGAGAGATGCAACGAAGACTAAACCCGTACATAAAATAAGTAGTAATGAAAGAAGTTAAATCACTAAATACGGGTATCATATTTTTGATTTTTGATAGTAAATGGGTAAGTCCTACCCAAGTCGTCCCAAAGAAATCAGGGCTAACAGTTGTCCCCAATGCCTCAGGAGAATTAGACCCTACTCGCCAAACCACGGGATGGTGAATATGCATAGACTATAAGAAATTAAATATGATGACCCATAAAGATCACTTTCCCCTTCCTTTTAATGACCAAATTCTAGAACGTCTAGATGGACAAAGTTATTAATGTTTCTTAGATGGTTATTCTGGCTACAACCAAGTCCCTGTCTATCCTGATAATCGGGAAAAGACAGCATTCACATGCCCATTTGGTATGTTTATCGACAAGCGTATACCTTTCGGTTTGTGTAATGCACCCGCGACCTTTCAACGGTATATGATGTCTATTTTCTCGGACATGGTAGAAAAATTCTTAGTAGTCTTTATGGACGACTTCTCTATTTTTGGTTATACGTTCAAGGATTATCTCCAAAATCTTACCAAAGTTCTAATTCAATGTGAGGAGACAAATATAGTCCTAAGTTGGGAGAAGAGTCATTTTATGGTTCAAGAAGGAATTGCATTAAGTTGTTTTGTTTTGAAAAAGAGAATAGAAGTTGATAAAGCCAAGATATACCTTATAGCAAAACTCCAGCCACTGTCTTCGGTACGACAAATCCATTCATTTCTTGGACAAGGTGATTTCTATAGACAGTTCATAAAAGATTTTAGCAAAATATCCCATCCCATGTGCAGTTTACTCACCAAGGATGCACCTTTTGTCTTTGATGACTAGTGTTTGAAAGCCTTCAAAAACACTTTGATCACTTCTTTCAACTGCATCGGTAATTCAATCCCCGGATTGGTCCTTACCATTCGAGCTCATGTGTGATGCGTTTGACTATACTATGGAGCGGTCCTTGGTCAAAAAGTTAGCAAAGTCCCTCATGTAATTTACTGCACAAGTAAAACTCTCACTAATGCACAACTAAATTACACTACAACCGAGAAAGAATTACTTACGGTAGTTTTTGCATTAGATAAGTTTCATTCTTATTTATTCGGTTCCAAAGTTATTGCCTACACTGATCATTCAGCACTTCGAGACCTATTATCTAAGAAAGGCACGAAACCTAGACTTATCTATTGGATTCTCCTTCTCTAAGAATTTAACCATAAGATAAAAGATTAAAAGGGATCTGAAAACATAGTAGCCGATTCCTTATCAGGAATTTTAGTAGAGTCTGCTTATGACCATATTCCACTACGTGACTCATTCTTGGATAAACAATTGTTCAAAGTTTCACAACAAAAATGGCCGTGATTTGCCGACATCGTAAATTTTCTGGCTACCGGTAGAACACCATCTCATTGGTCTAAACAATATAAAAGTTGTTTCTTTTCACAAGTTAAACATTTCAATTTGGGATTATCCACTATTATTTAAACACTATCCCGACCAAATAATTTGGCTACCGGTAGAACACCATCTCATTGGTCTAAACAATATAAAAGTTGTTTCTTTTCACAAGTTAAACATTTCAATTTGGGATTATCCACTATTATTTAAACACTATCCCGACCAAATAATTTGACATTGTATTCCCTAGAGTGAATTCCATTCTATTTTATATTTTTGTATTCCCTAGAGTGAATTCCATTCTATTTTATATTCCATTCAATTTGCGCGACATGTCCTTTTCCTCTTTTCTCACTTGTTTCAATGAAAATAAAAGTTCAAAATAAATTGACTGTAACAACCTGCATTTTCATTTCATCTTAAATTGACATTTCCATAATTAATCAGTATTTGCATTGTCATATTTAAAATCAAATTACATTGTCTCATGTTATTAATTATGATTCTCATATTTGGAATCTTATTACTTGTCTAAATTCATATTTAAAATTCTTATTGGGGTCAGACTGTAATTTTACAAATTTAGCAATACCTGTGTTGGATTTTAAAACTGTATTTCAAAACGGTGGAAATGTTTGCTTTTGACTCAATTAGTATTTTTATAAAACAGAAAACCATTTCTTACGTTAAAATGAATTTTTTGTATTTTGTGGTGACCACTGCGCCCCGAAAATACCAGGTTATGTTTAAAACTATCTGAGCCGCGTTGAACTTCCATAGATTTTGGAAGTGATGTAAGGCAAGATTTGACATTTGCTTTATTTCTAATTATGGAAACTAAACATTGTTAAAGCCTTGTTTGGTTAGACTAGCCTTGAGTGTGTTGATGTTGTGCCATAAGCTTGAATTCCCAAACACTTCTAGCTTTTGCCTCCTATACACCTATAATTAGCCCTTGGTGAATCTATGGAATTATGTATCAGTGTATATATGTATGTATGTGTGATGTGTATAAGTGTGTAATTATGTAATTAGAAAACAAAAATCCAATTGTTGAGTAAGGCTCACAATACTTGGCCTCCAAGTTCAACCATTTGAGCTCTTTATAAGCTTAGCAACGCACACATTTTGCACTTAATACACATAGAGAAAAGAGAGAGCTTGAGAGTTTATACAGAAAATATAGAGAGAGAGAGAGAGAGAGAAAGCTCATCTCCATAGCCAAGCTTGCATTTGGAATTTCTAAATTGGATTCTTTCTCAATAATTCTCTACGCCATTAATATCTGTGAGTATTTTAAACTCACTCCAAATGTAATTCGTGCTCAATTTTTGTTTATATGTATGTAAATGTTGATTCACCATTGTTGACCTTCATGAAAACTTGAAACTTGAAAATCACAAATTTTCAACCTTAACCAAATTATATTTTTATAGATGATTATGAAAGATTACATGATTTATATGCTAGGTTTGAAGTATTAAAGCTTAATTTGTTCATAGGAGAAAGTATATAAGAAATTAAGTTTGGTCAACTTTTAGTTTTTCATAAAATCCAAGAGCTACGGATCGATTCAAGTAAAATTGATCGTAGATTCTTAATCCTTGCGAAAAACTAAAGAAATCCATATATGATATGTTATATATACTTCAGATTTCGAAAATGGGTCAAAAGACCCCTTAATTTCTGAAACAGGGGAAAACCAGCGAGGAATACGAAGACACTGCTGAAAATCACGCGCGCAATCGTGCGAGCGAGAGTCGCGCGAGCGGCCCGCGCAGCAACCCCTCGCACGAGCGACCCGCGCGTGCGAGCTGTGTGAATTCTGGCAGAAAGAAAAGTTTTTAAAATAAAACAGAAAATGGGCATATCGCGCGAGCGGCCCGCACGCGCGACCTTGGACAGTTTCTGGTTTTTGCTTATTTTATGTTAAGGAACTGTTTGGATGATGTTTTATGAATTTCTAAAGCTCTGTTTTGAAAATTTACAAAATCAGAATCCTATTTGGGTATGTTTGGCCGATTAAAACGTTGTATTGTGACTTATCAATCCCCGTACGCACACTATTTCTTTATTTCAGTGATTTACCTTATGTTTAAAGTTTCACGACATACATATGGAGTCAGTTTTACATGTATGGTGAGTGTGAATGTTGGGCAGTGTGGAAAAGAGTAATGGTCAGTGTGGAAAAGAGTGTGTGGTTGAGATTGTGTTGTGGACACTTCTTAGTAATTGTGTACCAAAGTGTGACGTGTTGAGATTGCGGTGAGAGTATCTTTGTAGTGCGACGGTGGCAAAACTGGACACTTCCTGACGCCCATGGAAGCGTTAAAGTATGTGACGCCGAACTTGGACATTCCCTGGCACCCATGGTAGTGCTAAAGTGTGGCCTACGGACACTCCCTGGTACCCGAGTCTGGATACTGCGTGAGGTTACCTCCGATATTTGCGAGGCGGATTAGGTACTAAAGTGTGAGGCATTGGACACTCCCTGGTACCCCAGACCAAAGTGTGAGGCAAACTAGACATTCCCTGGCACCCCTGTGCTAAAGTATGGCTATTGGAGTATTACAAGGATACTAGTGTGAGTTAGTGGGTTGTTGTGTTTGTCGAGAGAAAAGAGTCTGTAAGATGAGATTGTCACACCCGTTCCAAAAATTTCTTGGTTTTAATATGCATATTCAGATTTTGTGGATTATCAATGTTAGTTGATAATGGTGGATTGAGGTTGACTGTGAGTCAACGGTAAGGTGTCAGTGAGGACACGGGAACATGGAAGTTCATATTGCATAATCATGAGTAAATGACATTTATATGATTTAAATGTTATTTGATCTTATCTGGTGTTTCTATGAATAGTAATTATACCTGTGTAGTATAATTCTGGTAAATTTGGATATGATAGTTTCATTTCGAGAACTGTGGTGAGAACGTGAGAGATACGTTAATTAAAAAGGTAGGTCGTGTAGAGATTTCACAGAATATAGTTTTTGGACGTTATTTTGGACCCAAACGAAACTTAGTCGGAAACTTTTGAAATTTATAGTTTTCACTCGTAAAGTTATAAAATGGATGTGCGCGAAGTTTCGAGAACTAATTAGAAGTTTGAGGAACTCGTGGGGAGGTAAGCGTAATTTCCAGAACTTTTGTCTATATATAGATGAGGATGAGATTCATTCTCATCCAAACTTTCCAAAATATCTTGAGAGAGGAGAGAGAAGGGAGATTTGGAGCCAACGGGCTTTGCGACGCCGATCGACGACCGTTCGTCCGTCAGATTTTCTCCAGATTTCAGATTTGAACTCGTGGAGGTAAGATCTACGTTTTGATACCACTTAGGTCGTGTTTGGCCAAGTTTTGTAAAGATCTTAATTTTAGACTTTTGGGAAAAACAGGTATAAACTTGTAGGAATTTTCTCAAATTCGAAATCCGGCATTTATTTAGCCTCCTAGTCGATCCTTCAAAGTTTGGGGGAAATCGCACGAGGTATGAAGTTCTAACTTGTGAAATATAGGGAAATACATGTTTTATATTTCGACGACGAAATTGTGATCCTGGCGAAATCCATGTATAAATTGTAGGCCCGTTAATTATGCACGCGCTAAATTGTGAAAAGCATGTCTAAATTTATGCGAGCACGTTAAGTTGTCTATGTGGGTCAAAGGGGAGTCTTATACAAATTCATGCCGGAGTAAGCTTCTCGATGTTTGAGAATTTAGTAGCGACGGCTACTGTGCATGGTTGATAGACTTGGACTTGCCATGGCACTTGTGGATACAATGGTTGATAGACTTGGACTTGCCATTGGTATCGCGGTTTAAGGCTTGGACTTGCCGCTACCGGATGAATGCGTATTTTCCTCCCTAGAGACTATTGATATGATTCATGAGATTAAAGCATATTTTGTCATATATTGTACATGTTAGACTTGTACGCTCAGCATATAGCTGAGCAGTGGAGATGTACTCCATTGCAGGTAAAAAGAAAGACAAGAAGAAGTGTGTGGAGTGAGGCCGATGACGCCGGGGAATCACCTTTGTATATGTTTTTGTTTTTAAATCCAAAATCTTGTGTAAGGATTTATATATTGTAATACGTTGTAATAGATCCTTGGATTAGCTTTGTAATATGGTAATTCTATACTTGAATGTCTGTAATTGTGTTTTAATATATTGAAAGTCAGTTATGGTTGGGATTGTTGTTGGTATTGAGAAGCATGAGTTGTTAATTTTCAGCATAGGGCTGCCCAGCAGGGGAGCAGTCGACTGGACCCAGGGTCAGTCGATTGGATCTCGTGTGTTTGAGACACTGAAAGTGAATAGTAAGAGAAGCAGTCGACTGGACCCCTTTATCAGTCGACTGGACACTGTTGATTTTTGGCTACTGCTTCTGATAGTGGAAAAGCAGTCGACTGGATTCTCTGAGCAGTCGATGGACCCCTTTGATTAAGTTGCATTTTTGTGTTCTGCTTGACACAGTCGACTGGGAATCCTGATCGGTCGACTACACAGTCGACTGGCGACTGTTTTCAAAAACTGTTTCTTTTGAAGTGTTTTCCTTTAGCCAAAACTTTTTATAACTCTGATTTCAATGAATTTTACAAACTCAGAGGGTAATGTTCCCTAAGTTTTAAATACCCAGGGTTGTTTTAAAGTTCTTTCCGCTGTGTATATTTATATGTTTGTTTGGATGAGCCTTGGTGGCGTGCCACGTGTCCTATTTCCACGCGTAGTGGGATGGGTCGTGACATTTAGTGGTATCAGAGCTAGAGGTAACAAAACTTTGGGAACGTTCGACGACGAGTGGAGTGTTGAGTGAATTGCCACATGTTTTCAATTGCATTCATGCATCTTAGAGATGTTTGATGCATATGGATGTTGTTTTACATACATACTATTGTCATTGTTGTACATGCATAGTGTTTATGCATTGCAAACTACAGGATTGTAATCATGGATGACCGAGAGTTATCACCCCATACCCGACGAATGAATGAAATGGCAGAGATGATGGGGAATATGGGGGAAATGATACGGAATATAGCGGAGCGACTGCCTCCTACACCCCACATCGAAGTGGAACCAATAACTGTAGTAAATGCACCCGAAAATAGGGGTATGAGATCAATATCTGAACAGTTTACTCGAAAGAAACCGATGGAATTTCATGGGACACCCGATCCAACGCTCGCAGAACATTGGATAATGGACATGGAACGAATCTTCCGATCTATCCCGATGACCGATAGGGAGAAGATGGAAAATGCAAGTGATGTACTGAAGGGTGAAGCCCAGAACTGGTGGGTAAATGTACTAGATCAAGGGGCACCGATTACTTGGGAAGGGTTCAAGGCGGAATTCAATCGCCGGTTCTTTCCGCGTGCCGCCTACAATGCAAAGAAGCGAGAATTTGATAACTTGAAGCAGGGAGATATGACTGTAACCAAATATACTTCCAAGTACAATGCATTGTTGAGGTTTGGCAAGGGTTCAGTACCAGAGGAGGAAGATAGAGCAAGGAAATTCGAAGAAGGTTTAAGGGAAAATATTCGTTTAAGGGTGGAAACCTACGAACATTCGACTGTGGCAGCAGTACAACAAACGGCGCTAGTGGCCGAGAGTGGAATGGAAAGGTCGAGGCAGAATCAGCACGGAAAACGAAGCAATGAGAGTGGAGATAGGAACCAAGGCGGATCTTTCAAGAGGCCATTTCAAAGAGGCTCTGGTTCTAGTTCCAGTGATTTCAGAAGAACGCCAAGTAGCATACCGTTGTGTTCGCTTTGCAACAGACCACACTCAGGCCGATGTTTCATGACCAAACCCCATAACAGGAACCAAGGCGGGGGTAGTATAAATTCAACACCCGACATGAGAGGCAAGTGTTATGATTGTGGAGTATTTGGGCACCAAGCCAGGGATTGCCCGAGGAAGTATCTTCAGCAAGGAGCTAGTTCTATGGCTTCCAGTGGGTCAAAGCCTAGACAGTCCAATGACGGAGGACAAAGGACGGAGCAACGTCAAGGAAGAGCATATCAGATGAACCCGGGAGATGTGACTGCTTCCGAGACAGTAGTCTCAGGTATGGTGCTTGTATGTTCGCACTTAGCACGCATACTTGTTGACTCGGGATCTACGCATTTATTTGTATCACATGTTTTTTGTTGAACATTTGAATGTTAAATTGGCACCGTTAGGATATGAATTGTCTATTTCTGTGCCACTTAGTAAATCGATAGTGACGTCTACTATATATAAGAACTGTGAAATCAAATTAGGCGAGAAGTTGATGACTGTAGACCTTATACCGATTGGGGTGAATCATTTTGATGTGATACTGGGAATGGATTGGTTAGCCCTTAACCAAGCTACGATAGATTGTGAACGGAAAGAAGTTAATTTTCGATCACCGGTACATGAGAACTTTTGTTTCCAAGGGAGTGGGGTTACACCGCCGCCGTATTTGATTTCAGCTATCCGGGCGGGAAGATTATTGAAAAAGGGATGTCACGGATTCCTATGTTCAGTAACCGATGTCTCAGCGACCGAATTCAAAGTAGAAGACATTCCGATAGTACAAGAATATTCAGATGTCTTTCCTGATGATCTACCAGATGTTCTTATTGAGAGAGAAATTGAATTCACCATTGAGGTAAAGCCAGACTCAAGACCGGTATCCAAGGCACCGTATAGAATGGCACCACTAGAATTGAAGGAACTGAAGGTTCAACTACAAGAGTTACTTGATAAAGGTTTCATTCAACCAAGTATTTCGCCGTGGGGAGCTCCAGTGTTGTTTGTAAAGAAGAAAGACGGTTCAATGCGTATGTGTATAGATTACCGAGAACTAAACAAGTTAACGATTAAGAATAAGTACCCGTTACCCAGAATTGATGACTTATTTGATCAACTTCGTAGGGCACAAGTGTCCTCCAAGATAGACCTGAGATCGGGTTATCATCAGTTGAAAGTAAAGGCTGAAGATGTCGAGAAAACAGCTTTCAGAACGCGTTATGGACACTATGAGTTCTTAGTTATGCCATTTGGAGTTACCAATGCACCAGCCGCGTTCATGGATCTTATGAATCGAGTATTTAGAGATTATTTGGATGACTTTGTGATTGTATTCATTGACGATATCCTTGTTTATTCGCCAAGTGAGGTAGAACACGAGAACCACTTGAAGTTGATACTTCAGAGATTGCGAGAGAAGCAACTATTTGGAAAACTTAAGAAATGTGAATTTTGGTTACCCAGTATTACTTTTCTTGGTCACGTAATTGACAAGAATGGAGTATCAGTTGATCCTCACAAAGTAGAAGCTGTATCAAATTGGCAAAGACCGACTTCCGTATCCAAAATTTGAAGTTTCTTGGGATTAGCGGGATACTACTGCCGTTTTATTAAACATTTCTCGAAGATCTCATTGCCAATGACAAAGTTAATGAGAAAGGGAGTTACATTTGAATGGAGTCAGGAATGTGAAGACAGTTTCCAAGAATTGAAAGCACGACTAACGAGAGCACCTATCCTGACAATACCATCCGGAACCGAGGGGTTTGTGATCTATAGTGATGCTTCACACAAAGGGTTGGGATGCGTGTTGATGCAAGGGGGTAAAGTGATTGCTTATGCTTCTAGAGAGTTGAAGGCACATGAGATTAATTATCCGACTCATGATCTAGAATTAGCTGCAGTAATTCATGCTTTGAAGATTTGGAGACATTATTTGTACGGAGAAAAGTGTGAGATATTCACAGACCACAAGAGTTTGAAATATATTTTCACCCAACGGGACTTGAACATGAGACAGCGAAGATGGTTGGAGTTGATGAAAGATTATGATCTTTCAATTGAGTACCATCCGGGGAAGGCGAATGTAGTAGCCGATGCATTAAGCCGGAAGACGCCGAGGAATTTAGCCGACGAGCTAACACAACAAAAGGATTTGATAAACGAGATGGAACGTTTAGACTTGGATGTGATTCCAGAGACTAATGGTGGTTTAATGATGGCAATCATGGTACACCCAGATATTATTGATGAAATCAAGAGGGAACAGTTTCACGACGTTTATTTGTGCAAAATGAGGGATGAGATACCTTTGGGAAAGCGACCTGGTTTGGTATTGGAACAAGGGATTTTGAAGTTTGGGAATCGGTTATGTGTACCGAATGTGACAGACATAAAGGAACGACTCTTAGAAGAAGCTCATAATACGAAATATTCAGTGTACCCGGGAAGTAATAAAATGTATAAAAACTTGAGAGAAAACTTCTGGTGGAAGGGTATGAAGCGTGAAGTCGCTAAGTTTGTATCTGAATGTTCGGCATGTCAACAGGTTAAAGCTGAGAGACAAGTACCCGCGGGATTATTACAACCTTTACCTGTGTCAGAATGGAAGTGGGACGAGATTACAATGAATTTTGTTTCTGGATTTCCACGATCATGCAATAAGAATGATAAGATTTGGGTTGTAGTTGACCGATTAACCAAGTCAGCTCATTTCCTACCGATCAAGACGACTAAGCCGTCCAAATTAGCAGAATTGTATGTGAAAGAGATTGTAAGATTACATGGAGTACCAGCGGTGATTGTATCAGATCGTGATAGTAGTTTTACGTCAAGATTTTGGGGAAGTTTGCAAAAGGCTATGGGTACGAAATTGAGTTTCAGTACTGCATTTCATCCTCAGACCGACGGACAGTCAGAGCGTATGATTCAGACCTTGGAAGATATGTTGAGATTGTGTGTATTAGATTTTGGGAATGATTGGGAGCACCACTTGCCGTTAATTGAATTTGCTTATAATAATGGATTCCAGTCAAGTATCGGAATGGCACCGTATGAAGCTTTGTATGGACGTAAATGTCGATCACCGGTTTGTTGGACCGAGGTTGGAGAAAGGAAGTTGTTAGGACCTGAGTTAATACAGGTGACTACTCAAAATGTGAAGTTGATTCAAGAGCGACTCTAGGTAGCTCAGAGCCGATATAAGAGTTATGCGGACTCTAAACGTCGACCGATGAATTTTGAAGTTGGAGATTTTGTATACTTGCGAGTATCGCCTTCAAAAGGCATTGTACAATTTGGAAGGAGGGAAAAGCTCAATCCAAGATTTATAGGACCTTTTGAGATCCTAGAGAGGGTTGGTCCAGTAGCTTACCGATTGGCATTGTCATCCGAGTTGGAACATGTGTACAATGTGTTTCACGTGTCTATGTTGAGACATTGTATGACTGACATGAGTAAGATCATTGTACCTAAACCGTTACAGAATCAGAGAGACTTGACTTATGTTGAACACCCTGTAGAGATCTTGGACCGCAAAGAACAAGTTTTGAGAACCAAGACTATTCCAATGGTGAAAGTGCTATGGCGTAGTCATACGGTGGAAGAGGCTACATGGGAAAGTGAGGAAGACATGAGGAATGAGTATCCATACTTATTCGACGCATGAGGTAAAGTTTGGGGACAAGCTTCCTGATGAGAACATGGCGGCTAGCACAAGGTGGAATGCGGACCCGAACCACGTGCCAATTGGTCCGGTTACAAGGGCGCGAGCAAAGCGGTTCAAGGACAATCTCAATGGGCTGGTTCAACAAATTTGGGTTGAGACTAATCTGAGTGGCCCAAAGGAGGATACTAGTGATCCACAAGGCTGGGTGTCCATGATTCAAGCTCTAGAATAAATTATAGGCTTGCATGCCAACTTAGGGATTTTTTATATTCATTAGTTTCCTTTTATTTTAGTTTTGGGATGAATTATATTGGACCATAATATTTCGTAGGCTTAAAAGGGCCCAACTTTAAGCCTCGGCTATTTAAACAGTTTTAGGGTTTGTAATATTCAGTTTTTGATCATTAATAATATTGTGAGAGTTTTCTCTTTGGTTCTTTGAAGAACTATTCGAACTTATCAGATTTACTCTGTGGCGTTCATACCTTGACTTATCAATCGAGTTTTCCATCCTTGATTGTGGCGTTTCCATCCTTTATACCAAGGTTCGCATCTGTTATAGGTGTTGGGTCGCGGTTTCCATTGAATCTGACAGTAGAACGGTCCGAGACATTAATCGTGTTACGGGTTTCGTCACAGTATTGGCGGGGTTCGTATCAGTTGGTATCAGAGCACAGTTCTAGTCTCAGGTTTATCATATCTTTTTCGTTTCTGTTCTTATTCGTTTCTTTTGGTTCTGTTCGTATTCGTTTTTGTTTCTCTTCGTTTTCTTATTCGTTCTCGTTTTTGAACCATATCAAAAAAAAAAAAAAAGGTGTTCGATTACGATCTGGAATTTCGTGTTTAGGGTTTGCGAATCTGATCTGTGATTTGCTCTTGTTACTTCGTGTTTGTTCATTCTCGTGATCGTTGTTATTGTGATTTTTTTTCTTCTTGGAATTAGGGTTTCTGAATCAGATACGTGAACTTTGAAGTCTGCCTGATTATTCAAGAAAAAAAAAATACAAAAAAAAAAAAAAAAAAAAAAAGAAAAGAAAAGAAGAGAAAAGAAGAGATCTGTAGGGGAGAAAAAAAAAAAAAAAAAAAAAAAAAAAGAGAGTACAAAAACTCGGCTTAAAATTTTATTTTTGTTTTGCGATATTTGGAGTCTAAGGAGTCCGAATCTGACCTTACTCCATAGTGTGAAAAATTTTTTCCGAAAATTCCATTTTTTGTGCTTTTGGAAACCTAGCCATCCGCGTTCGTTTTTTTTTTCGTCGTGCTTTCAGCTTCCAAATTTGATTGGTCTAGTTTGGGTGTGGATTGTTACTGAGAAATTCTGGTCATTGTTTGAACAGTTTCATAAGAACCGAGTGAGAATTACTACGAGTGGAAAAAGGCAAGAGTGGTGAGCACATAAGAGGGTAAAAGCCAAATTGATTTTCAGTTTAAACACGAGTGAACTTGAGTGATACATCCTAGTTGAGTGAAACACGTGAGCGAGAGTTGTGAGGTCCTATATATATTTTTTATCTAATCTTTGTTTTGCAGCGAAATATGGCCCATAAAGACAAAAACATTGCCGGGGAGGTTTCGGGAGAGACTGATCAGAAACTACTATTGGAGGCATTAATGGGTGAAATGAGGAGGGTATTGAGGACAGAGATGGATCAAGTCCATGAACGGTTAGATAGAGTAGAGAATGCACGTGTGGAGCAGCCACAAAACAATGCTCCTCATGGACGTAGAAGAGAGAGAGTTCAACCGAGGGGAGTGAGAGTTGAAGAAGAGGAGTATTTTTGGGGAGACTTTGACGAAGAAAATGATCAGGAATCAATAGATAATCATAGGAGATATGGTGGTCGGGGTAGAGAAGTTAGGTTTAGAGAAGCTAGGAACCGGGAAGATAATAATTTGGGTAGTATTAAGATGAAGATTCCTTCGTTTCAAGGGAAGAATGATCCGGAAGCCTATCTAGAATGGGAGAAGAAGGTAGAATTAGTATTTGATTGCCACCATTACTCTGAGGCTAAGAAGGTAAAACTTGCTGCCATTGAATTTTCTGATTATGCTATCATTTGGTGGGATCAATTGGTGTTGAATAGGAGAAGAAATAGGGAGCGTCCAATAGAGACATGGGAGGATATGAAAACTGTGATGAGGAAGCGGTTCGTTCCAAGCTATTATTACCGAGAGTTGTACAACAAGTTGCAAAGTTTGAGGCAAGGTAATAGGAGTGTGGAAGAATATTATAAGGAGATGGAAGTTGCTATGATTCGAGCGAATGTAGAGGAAGATCGAGAGGCTACAATGGCTAGATTCTTAGTTGGGTTGAATCGGGAAATTGCCAATGCAGTGGAATTGCAACACTATGTTGAGTTGGAGGATATGGTACACATGGCTATTAAAATTGAGAATCAACTCAAGAGGAGGGGCAGCAGCACACGTCCAAGCCAAAATCCAAGCCAAAATTCCAATACATCCGCTTGGAAACCAAATAATTGGAAAAGAGATGAGAAGCAGCCTTTGGTGAAGCCAAAAACTGAGCAAAAACAAGAGGTGGCCAGCCATGGAAATCAAGGTAAATCCGATTCGTCTACTTCTCGGAACCGTGATATTAAGTGTTTTAAGTGCCAAGGTAGGGGACATATAGCTAGCCAATGTCCGAACAAGAGAGTTATGGTGTTACGAGATAATGGTGAGATTGAAACCGAAGATGAAGATGACAACGAATCTGTGCCACCATTGGAGGATGCCGATGATGAAGAGTACGCTGCCCAAGGGGATTTGTTAGTGGCAAGGAGAGCTCTAAATATGCAGGTTAAGGAAGATGATGAGGCACAACGGGAGAACATCTTTCATACGAGATGTCATGTCAAAGATAAGGTGTGTAGTGTGATCATAGATGGGGGGAGTTGTACTAACGTTGCTAGCACAACTTTGGTGGAGAAATTAGGGCTGCCAACAATCAAGCATCCACGACCTTATAAATTGCAATGGCTCAATGATAGTGGTGAAGTAAGGGTAACTAAACAGGTGTTAGTTTCTTTTCGTATTGGGAAATATGAAGATGAAGTTTTGAGTGATGTGGTTCCGATGCAAGCTGGACACTTGTTGTTAGGGAGGCCATGGCAATTTGATCGACGTGTTAAGCATGATGGTTTCACAAATAAATACTCGTTCGTGCTTAATCAAAGGACAATCACCTTAGTGCCTTTGACACCGAAGCAAGTTTATGAAGATCAAGTGAGGTTGCAAAGGGAGAGTGAACAAAAGAGAAAGAGTGAGAAAAATGAGAGAGAAAAAGAAAAGAAAAATGCAGCCATTGAGGGAAAATTAGAGGGAAACCAAAAAAAGAATTTTTATGCAAAAGCAAGTGAGATCAAACGAGCGTTGTTTTCAAATCAGCCTATGATTGTACTTTTGTACAAAGAGGCATTTTTAAACACTAACCAAATTGACTCATCTTTGCCTAGTTCTGTTGTTTCTCTTTTGCAGGAGTTTGGTGATATCTTTCCCGAGGAGGTTCCACATGGTTTACCCCCTATTCGAGGGATTGAACATCAAATTGATTTCGTGCCCGGTGCTACCATTCCAAACCGACCAGCCTATAGAAGCAATCCTGAGGAGACAAAGGAGCTACAAAAGCAGGTTAGTGAGTTGATGGAAAAGGGGTACGTAAGAGAAAGTATGAGTCCATGCGCCGTTCCGGTGATTTTGGTTCCTAAGAAGGATGGGACGTGGAGAATGTGCGTTGATTGCCGAGCCGTCAACAACATAACGGTAAAGTATCGACACCCTATTCCTCGCTTAGATGATATGTTAGATGAGTTGCATGGTTCTTGTATATTTTCTAAGATTGATTTGAAAAGTGGGTATCATCAAATTAGAATGAAAGAAGGTGATGAATGGAAAACTGCATTTAAAACAAAATATGGTTTGTATGAATGGTTAGTTATGCCTTTTGGATTAACTAATGCTCCTAGTACTTTTATGAGATTGATGAACCATGTTTTGCGTGCTTTCATTGGAAAATTTGTAGTTGTTTATTTTGATGATATCCTGATTTATAGCAAAAACTTGGAAGAGCATTTGAAGCATTTAAAACTTGTGTTAGATGTGCTTAGAAATGAAAAGTTGTTTGCTAACCTAAAGAAGTGCACTTTTTGCACCGATAAGCTTGTGTTTCTTGGTTTTGTTGTGTGTGCACAAGGAATACAGGTTGATGAAGAAAAGATTCGTGCTATCCAAGAATGGCCAAGCCCATCTAGTGTAAGTAATGTGCGAAGTTTTCATGGACTTGCTAGTTTTTACAGGAGGTTCGTGAAAGACTTCAGTAATATAGCTGCACCGATAACCGAAGTCATCAAGAAAAATATTGGGTTCAAATGGGGGGAAGAGCAAGAGAAGGCATTTCAATTACTCAAGGGGAAGTTAACTCATGCACCTTTACTTGCTTTACCTAACTTTACAAAAACTTTTGAAATTGAATGTGATGCTTCAGGTTTAGGTATTGGCGCCGTGCTTATGCAAGAAGGGAGACCGATTGCATATTTTAGTGAGAAGTTAAGTGGGGCTGCCTTGAACTATCCCACGTATGACAAAGAGATGTATGCATTGGTTCGAACTTTGGAGACATGGCAGCATTATTTGTGGCCTAAAGAGTTTGTGATTCACACCGATCATGAGTCTTTAAAGCACCTTAAAGTCCAACACAAGTTGAACAAGAGGCATGCACGATGGGTTGAATTCATTGAGACGTTTCCATACGTCATTCGATATAAACAAGGTAAGGAGAACATCGTTGCCGATGCACTTTCTCGAAGGTACATTCTAATCTCCACTCTTGATGCTAAGATTCTTGGTTTTGAGCATATTAAAGAATTATATCCTTTAGACCTAGATTTTAGGGAAGAGTTTGAATCTTGTGCAAAAATTGCCCATAATAAATTCTATAGGCATGAGGGGTTTTTATTTCGAGAAAATAAATTGTGCATTCCAAATTGTTCTGTGAGAGAGTTGCTTGTGAGGGAGTCACATGGGGAAGGGTTAATGGGACATTTTGGGGTAGTTAAAACATTAGCCGTTTTGCAAGAACACTTCTATTGGCCACGCATGAAACAAGATGTTGAGAGGATTTGTGGTAGATGTGTCACATGTAGGCGAGCGAAATCTAGAGTACAACCCCATGGCTTATACACACCGCTTCCAATTCCTAGTGAACCATGGATTGATATTTCAATGGATTTTGTGTTAGGTTTACCTAGGACTAAACACGGTCGAGACTCAATTTTTGTGGTTGTGGATAGATTTTCCAAGATGGCACATTTTATTCCATGTCACAAAACTGATGATGCTTCACATGTTGCTGATTTGTTCTTTAAGGAGATTGTGAGATTACATGGTATGCCTAGAACCATTGTTTCAGATAGAGATGTTAAGTTCTTGAGTTACTTTTGGAAGACCTTGTGGTGTAAGTTGGGGACTAAGTTATTATTTTCTACTACTTGTCATCCACAAACTGATGGTCAAACCGAAGTAGTAAATAGGACTTTATCTACTTTGTTAAGGGCTATTATTAAAAAGAACATCAAAACATGGGAAGAATGTTTACCACATGTTGAGTTTGCTTATAATCGTACTATCCATTCTGCTACTAAATTTTCACCCTTTGAAATTGTGTATGGTTTTAATCCTTTAACTCCTTTTGATTTATCTCCTTTACCTGTTACTGAGCATGTTAATTTAGATGGCAAAAAGAAAGCAGATTTTGTTAAGCAGATTCATGAGAAAGCAAGGCTCAATATTGAGCGAAGAACGGAGCAATATGCGACGCAAGCTAACAAAGGGCGATGTAATATCATCTTTGAACCCGGAGATTGGGTTTGGGTACACATGCGAAAAGAAAGATTTCCTGCACAGAGGCGTTCTAAATTGCTTCCCCGAGGCGATGGTCCTTTTCAAGTTCTTGAGCGCATCAATGATAATGCCTACAAGCTAGAGTTGCCTGGTGAGTATAATGTTAGTACTACTTTTAATGTTGCTGATTTATCTCCTTTTGATGTAGGTGATGATTTGAGGACAAATCCTTTTCAAGAGGAGGGGAATGATGAGAACATGGCGGCTAGCACAAGGTGGAATGCAGACCCGAACCACGTGCCAATTGGTCCGGTTACAAGGGCGCGAGCAAAGCGGTTCAAGGACAATCTCAATGGGCTGGTTCAACAAATTTGGGTTGAGACTAATCTGAGTGGCCCAAAGGAGGATACTAGTGATCCACAAGGCTGGGTGTCCATGATTCAAGCTCTAGAATAAATTATAGGCTTGCATGCCAACTTAGGGATTTTTTATATTCATTAGTTTCCTTTTATTTTAGTTTTGGGATGAATTATATTGGACCATAATATTTCGTAGGCTTAAAAGGGCCCAACTTTAAGCCTCAGCTATTTAAACAGTTTTAGGGTTTGTAATATTCAGTTTTTGATCATTAATAATATTGTGAGAGTTTTCTCTTTGGTTCTTTGAAGAACTATTCGAACTTATCAGATTTACTCTGTGGCGTTCATACCTTGACTTATCAATCGAGTTTTCCATCCTTGATTGTGGCGTTTCCATCCTTTATACCAAGGTTCGCATCTGTTATAGGTGTTGGGTCGCGGTTTCCATTGAATCTGACAGTAGAACGGTCCGAGACATTAATCGTGTTACGGGTTTTGTCACAGTATTGGCGGGGTTCGTATCACTTCCTTTTTGGAGGGAAGAGTTGTCACACCCGTTCCAAAAATTTCTTGGTTTTAATATGCATATTCAGATTTTGTGGATTATCAATGTTAGTTGATAATGGTGGATTGAGGTTGACTGTGAGTCAACGGTAAGATGTCAGTGAGGACACGGGAACATGGAAGTTCATATTGCATAATCATGAGTAAATGACATTTATATGATTTAAATGTTATTTGATCTTATCTGGTGTTTCTATGAATAGTAATTATACCTGTGTAGTATAATTCTGGTAAATTTGGATATGATAGTATCATTTCGAGAACTGTGGTGAGAACGTGAGAGATACGTTAATTAAAAAGGTAGGTCGTGTAGAGATTTCACAGAATATAGTTTTTGGACGTTATTTTGGACCCAAACGAAACTTAGTCGGAAACTTTTGAAATTTATAGTTTTCACTCGTAAAGTTATAAAATGGATGTGCGCGAAGTTTCGAGAACTAATTAGAAGTTTGAGGAACTCGTGGGGAGGTAAGCGTAATTTCCAGAACTTTTGTCTATATATAGATGAGGATGAGATTCATTCTCATCCAAACTTTCCAAAATATCTTGAGAGAGGAGAGAGAAGGGAGATTTGGAGCCAACGGGCTTTGCGACGCCGATCGACGACCGTTCGTCCGTCAGATTTTCTCCAGATTTCAGATTTGAACTCATGGAGGTAAGATCTACGTTTTGATACCACTTAGGTTGTGTTTGGCCAAGTTTTGTAAAGATCTTAATTTTAGACTTTTGGGAAAAACAGGTATAAACTTGTAGGAATTTTCTCAAATTCGAAATCCGGCGTTTATTTAGCCTCCTAGTCGATCCTTCAAAGTTTGGGGGAAATCGCACGAGGTATGAAGTTCTAACTTGTGAAATATAGGGAAATACATGTTTTATATTTCGACGACGAAATTGTGATCCTGGCGAAATCCATGTATAAATTGTAGGCCCGTTAATTATGCACGCGCTAAATTGTGAAAAGCATGTCTAAATTTATGCGAGCACGTTAAGTTGTCTATGTGGGTCAAAGGGGAGTCTTATACAAATTCATGCCGGAGTAAGCTTCTCGATGTTTGAGAATTTAGTAGCGACGGCTACTGTGCATGGTTGATAGACTTGGACTTGCCATGGCACTTGTGGATACAATGGTTGATAGACTTGGACTTGCCATTGGTATCGCGGTTTAAGGCTTGGACTTGCCGCTACCGGATGAATGCGTATTTTCCTCCCTAGAGACTATTGCTATGATTCATGAGATTAAAGCATGTTTTGTCATATATTGTACATGTTAGACTTGTACGCTCAACATATAGCTGAGCAGTGGAGATGTACTCCATTGCAGGTAAAAAGAAAGACAAGAAGAAGTGTGTGGAGTGAGGCCGATGACGCCGGGGAATCACCTTTGTATATGTTTTTGTTTTTAAATCCAAAATCTTGTGTAAGGATTTGTATATTGTAATACGTTGTAATAGATCCTTGGATTAGCTTTGTAATATGGTAATTCTGTACTTGAATGTCTGTAATTATGTTTTAATATGTTGAAAGTCAGTTATGGTTGGGATTGTTGTTGGTATTGAGAAGCATGAGTTGTTAATTTTCAGCATAGGGCTGCCCAGCAGGGGAGCAGTCGACTGGACCCAGGGTCAGTCGACTGGATCTCGTGTGTTTGAGACACTGAAAGTGAATAGTAAGAGAAGCAGTCGACTGGACCCCTTTATCAGTCGACTGGACACTATTGATTTTTGGCTACTGCTTCTGATAGTGGACAAGCAGTCGACTGGATTCTCTGAGCAGTCGACTGGACCCCTTTGATTAAGTTGCATTTTTGTGTTCTGCTTGACACAGTCGACTGGGAATCCTGATCGGTCGACTACACAGTCGACTGGCGACTGTTTTCAAAAACTGTTTCTTTTGAAGTGTTTTCCTTTAGCCAAAACTTTTTATAACTCTGATTTCAATGGATTTTACAAACTCAGAGGGTAATGTTCCCTAAGTTTTAAATACCCAGGGTTGTTTTAAAGTTCTTTCCGCTGTGTATATTTATATGTTTGTTTGGATGAGCCTTGGTGGCGTGCCACGTGTCCTATTTCCACGCGTAGTGGGATGGGTCATGACAGAGATGGTGCATTATTTTTCATACATGGTCACATATGTGTGAATTAAGGCTTTCAAATGATATTGTGGTTGTTTTCTAAAAATGCACTCTTTACTTGATGTAAACTTGTTGAATTAATTGGGAATTAGAAAATGGTAAATGAGTATGTGTTACATTCAAAGTTATGTTTTTAATACTCACCAGCTTCTTGAAGCTGACGGCGTTGATGCGTCCTGGACATTCGTGTCTTGGCTTTTCAGGTTATGACTATGCTGGGCCCTATGATTATATACTGAGAGCGGCTGCTTTAGAAGATAAAACTGTTATCAATATCCTATGTTTTAAGTTATAAATTGTTTTGTTATAAGGATGACTATAATAGACAATAGATATTGTTTTGTTTTAAGGCGGCTTGTGCCTTAGTTGACCCCATATTGTAATATGTAATAAGTTAGAAAAATATTTGTAAGTCTTAATTGCTTTACTCTGATCATGGTTTTATGTTGTTCGACGTTTGGGACGGAATCAATCCTTCAAACTGTCGCGACCTATGGGCCCATAAAGTAAATTAAACGCTTTCCATATTTATGCTACGTCGGGGCGTGACATTGACCCCGACCCCGACACCGACCCCCAAACCTGTCCAAAATGACCAAAATTGACTCAAAACTGACCCAAAACAACCGAAGGGTATACAAAAATGAGAAACCTGAACAGTAAAAGCTTGGGTTGCCTCCCAAGAAGCGTTGTCTTTTATGTCTTCAGCTAGACCATTCTAGCTTAAGACTTATGGAGGCTGAAACTCAGACATTGTACCCTTGAAGGCATTATGGATGCTCTAGTTGAAAATAGAAATAATGTCGTTATTCGTTAATTCATCGTGCATTATATCCTTCTCCTTACTCATGTTTATTACGTTATTGGGTCCATTAGCTTGTTTAACTTCACTCTTCGACACACATAGGTAATCGTCATCATTGGGAGGTTGATTAACCTCATTGAAAATGTTTAATTAATTTTAGGTTCATCTTCCCAAATGACACTTTCATTACCCCCGTTTGACAATTGACATGCGCGTTAGCGGTTGCTAAGAATGGACAACCAAGAATGACAGGAGTGTGTTTCCTAGTGTCTAGCACCGGTTCAGTGTCAAGGACCATGAAATCGACATGATAATAACATTTATCAACTTTTACCAAAACGTCCTCGACGATTCCTCTAGGGATTTTAACAGAACGATCCGCTAATTATATGGTAGCAGCCGTGGGTTTAAGTTCACCCAATCCCAGTTGTTTGTAAACTGTGTATGGCAGGAGATTCACACTCGCACCTAAGTCAAGGAGAGTGCGTTGGATTAAAGTTTCACCTATATAACAAGAAATGGTAGGCGTTGCAGGATCCTTATACCTTAGAGGAGCATGTTGGAAGATTAAACTTACTTTTTTCTGTGAAAAAGACCTTTTTGGGAATATGACTGCGCAACTTGAGCTTTTGAGTGCATAGGACTTTCAGGCACTTACAATAAGCGAGAATTTGTCTTATAGCATTGAGGAATGGAAGATTTATTTTCACTTGTTTAAACACCTCCAGTATATCTTCAGTTTTTGATCCTTTCTTTGAAAAATGTGACGGTTCATCAACATTTGGTGGGAAAGACATTTTTAGAACATAATTAGTTGGGACCGGTTTATTTTCTTTCCTAATTCGACTCATGTCCTCACCTTTCTCTTGATTCAAATTAACGTTCACATTTTTCTCACTCTCATTCGGAATTTGAACATCTTGCTCTTCTCGAATAGTCATCCAAGTCGAGACGGCGTTTACTTGCTCACTCAAACCCCCATTCTCGTATTGGTTTGACTATGTAACTTACCCTCGTTTCTATGACTCACTGTATTAGCTATTTGTCCCATTTGGGATTCAAGCTTCGCAATGGATTGTGTGTGTGAGCGCACAATTTATGCTTGTGCTTGCACTTGCATTTCGATATTCTTATGGGAAGCCAACACCTTGTCCTCAAAAGCGTTATCCCATGGAGGGTTAGGATTAGGACGGGGGTGTTGGTATTGACTTTGTTGAAATTAGGGTCGATAAGTATAAGGAAAATTAGTTGTCATAGGATTATAACTATTTCATAGGAGTTGTTGAATAGAGTGTATGTATTGCTCCACGAAATCTGGAAATTGAGATGCGGATGGGCATGCAAGTGTAGACTGCAAAGGATAAGAACATATTTGACAATTTCATAAGAGGGTGAGCCTGACGTTTGGTTCATTGTCATAAATCGGTCAAATTTTTTAGATAGTTCTTGTATTTCGATTGAATGACTTGACTTGAAACCCTTCTCTCGCTTGGGTTTAGGTGGAAGACACCCTTCAGGCCATAACGACACGGCTTGATGCATCGAATTCTCACTTAATGTTTCAAAAACTTTCCATACCTCCTCGGTGCTTTTGTGTAGGAAGGTACCCGCACAAACGGCATTGACGGTATTACGAGGTGAGGGAACAAGTCCCTCATAGAAGATCTGTACCAATTGCCACTTGGGAATTTGATGATGTGGTCAAGAGCGTAATAATTCCTTAAATTGTTCCCAAGTGTCATAGTGCGTTTTCCCATCTTACATCACAAAGCTCATTATAGATTTTCTTATTTGATTAGTTCTTGTGATGGGGAAAAACTTTTGTAAAAATGTGGTATGTAATGCTTCCCATGTTTTAATAGTGTTTGGCTTAAGAGATTGGAGTCAATACTTAGCTTTATCCTTTAAGGAGAATAGAAAGAGACGCAATTTGAATTCATCATCAATTAGATTTTGGATTTTCAATGTAGAGCATATGTCTTGGAACTCTCCTAAGTGATGATAAGGATCTTCTTTAATACGGCCATAGAATGAAGGGAGTAGCGTGATGGTAGATGACTTTATCTCAAAGTGAGATGCCGTCACCTCCAGTAATTCGATACCTTCTTGGCACATATAGGCTGTAGGAATGAAGTAATCTTTAAGTGGGAGAGGCAGAGGTACATTAGGGTTATTTCCATTGTTTTGGTTATTCCCGTTGTTTCCGTTGTTTCCAAGGCCGACCATTGGAATAGGTTGGATGTTAATAGTTCAAGTTTTTCTTAAACATTTAAGTGTGCTTTGAATTTTGGCATGAAATAACGACGACGGTTTCAAAGTTGATTCGTCGTCTAGCACCAACCGAGCTCTAGAAGCTTGGGTTGATGACCTAAGGACTTTTAGGGTACGTTCAAGTCAGGGTAGAAAGAATGTAAAGCGGGTGTACTCGAATGCATACCAAACATAAACGAAAAAAAAATGACACTAAGATAAAGACTGACTCAAACAAATACGAAAGACAATCACGCAAATAAGATAACAAGCACACAACTACTATGATGCATAAAAGTTATCCTGTAATGCAGTGATTCGGGTCAAAGCCCAACGCCCTGGGTTTCTTATCTAATGCACGTGCAAATCACCCCTAAACTAATATAAATAGTATATCTCAGTGCCCTGACTTATAGTGGTTTGAAACGAATTTTAAAGGAAGCGATTTACTTCAATTTCTGCTTTAATTAATTTTTTTAATTGATTCATGTAAGCTCCTTCGATGTGCCAAGCTCTTTCACTCTGAAAAGCTAGAATTTGATGACTCGAGAAACTATAAAACAAACGAAAAAATTAGTGACTCAAAACAAAAAAAGAAAGCAAGAAAAAGAAAATCTAATCTAATATTTAAGAATTAACTAAACTAAGATTCTAAACTAAAGATAGTAATTTGCAATCCCCGGCAACGGCCCCAAAAAATGATCTTGTCAAAATCAAGATAAAAAAGTATACTCTACTTTAAAAGATTTGTAGTGTGGAAGTAGAGGTCGAACCCACAGAGATTGAAATGCTAAAACACTTTTAATTTTAAAAACCCTAAGTCTAATTAATTATAGAAACAGAAGTTTGTTTTGATTTTGTATTAAACTAAGAACAATGAAAATAAATCTAAACTATAAAAGACATTAAAAGTTGTTTTGATAAATGTGTGTATTGAACCTAGGATTGCAAATCCACCACTAGCTTCATAATAAGGGTATTTCTGCATTCAATTAGCTTATTACATTGGATGATAATGGGGAATTGTAGCTACAAGCCCAATTCCCCCTTCAAGAAGATAACTAAGATTCAAGCATCAACATAATTCATCTTCGATTAGCACAGATTATCTCACACTAAACTAGGGTTGCGGCACACTCTGTCTTCCCTAGGCATGAACTATTCAACTACTTGATATCACAATTCAATTAAGCACCATTACATATAAATAATCCATACAAGCACAACAAATATAGATCATTGAGCACATCACATTCAAAATAGATCTAAGACAAGAATAAACTTTGAAAGAAATGATTTAATCAATAGAAGTTTGATTTTATTATAAAAAATCCTCTAAACATGTAATCATCATCCATACATAATAAATCTAAAAGAAAAGCATAAAATACACCTTATTACTTGACTAGGATTTCATTGAAATCCGAGATCTTGGTCTAAGCGACCATAGAAGCGATTAATGGCAAGAGGTTGATGGAGGAGGCCATCGGAATCCTTTGTCTTCTTCTTCTTCTCCTTGCTTTCCCTTCTTCAATGGCTGAAGTTTTAGTTGTAAAAGGATGTGTATAAAGTTGTGTAGCACCAAAATTGATTTAGAATAGGATTTATATAGATTTAGAAAGAATTAGGAGGCTTTCCTAAGCCTAATCGCGCTAAAATTGCTATATTTACGTTTTTGGACGTCATATGCACAAACCACCTTCGCTAGGCGCTCTAATTTGACGAAATACGTATTTTTGGTTTTTTCACAGGTCGCTCGCGTGACGTAGTTTTTATTGCACTACGTGACTTTCGTAGAATTGCGATAACGTTTTGCTTGGAACTTGGATTGACTCACCGTTTATGGCCACGCATCCGTAACTCGAATTTTAGTGCATTTTCAAATTAAAGCTCCAAAACCGACAAAATATAGAATACTCATTAAAATACAACTATAACTAAATAAAATGGGCTAACAAAGCGTAACTTTAGGATTATAAACGGGAACTATTCATCTCCGATCACACCCCCAAACCTACACTTTACTAGTCCTCGAGCGAAGAAAAACATAAAAATAAATACTGTTATACTTAAAAATCCTAACTCACTATCGCAGGCAACGCGATTGCATTAAGCATATGCAATAAGCCTTTTAAACCCCTATGTGTTCCTAGTAGAACAAGTGAAGTCTCGTGAAGGTTCTCGTCGAATAAGACACACACAACTATCTTTATTTCATTATATATTTAGAAAGTATTATTAAAAACAAAAAAATAGAACATTTAATACTCCTAATCATAAAACGATGATTTGAAATAGACTAACAAACAAGAAGAAATGGAACCAAAGACCCATATACGTCATGAAAAACAATTCCAAGCAGATGCGTCGTATAAATCAACAGAGTTTCTCATAAAATTCCATGTGTGTGATATGGTAGTCAAATGAACACGCGCATGTTAAGAACTTGGAATATAACTCGGATAACCATCTAAATGTGCTTCGACTACGAATCTCACAATGTTAATTACACTCTCAAATGAAAATATTCATAACATATGTAATCTCTCTAATATATGGGAGTAAAGAAAATATATTTTCAAAACGAGAAACACTCACATATGACTCAAAAAAGATGCATGACATGAAAGACCAGTAGTCTCATGGATAGGATGCCAATAGTCAAGAAAAATTAATCGTTACCATATTTTAATCCCCCTCCCATCATTTACATATTCAAACCATGTTTTCTAGGATCAAATAGGACTTTTCAAAGGTCATAACGTGGCTCGGGCAGAGAAAAAGGATAGAAATGATTCATTAAGTAGTTTTTAGAATGGCGTTGTAAGGCATGTTTGATTCCTTTCTTTCATTCTTCTACCAACTTTCATCTTTTTATTCTCTTCTTTTCATATTTTTTTTTAATTTCTTTCCTCTTCTTTTTTCTTTTCTTTTCTTCTTTCAACCTTTTTTTTTCTTTTCATTGCTTTAGAAATGAATATTCATTGAATACCGAGGCAACTACTTTCTCAATTGACACACCACCTTATCACCATTAAAAGTTGATCTATCTTTCAGTGGTAAACTCCACGTTGGTCAAGTTGGAGCAAAAAAAAGGATAATGGTGATTAAAGGGAAAAAGGCATTTTAACAGCTCAAATGGGCGAACTAAGGAAATTTTATCCTTTTTCGGTCAGTGCTAAAAGAAGAGGGCCTACCATCATTTCCTATGATCATATGGTTCTTCAATGTTTACAATAGAAGATTATTTAACTCGGTAATAAATATTTTAACTTGAATATCAACCAAAACAAGAATAATGAGACTAAACAACGAGATGATGCATTATTTCAATGAAATTCGACAAACACAAAATGTATTCATAACCCTCTATAAAGAAAAGATAGGCTCAAAAGCTCACCGGGTTTAGTCTCCACCATGCGTTATCTAGAAATCTGAATCAGATTACAATTCACATCAAACATGCATTCAAGCGACTACGTGCAGTGCATAGCTTTGTGTGCAAATCTATGATATAAAACTACGATTCAAACAATACATATCCTAAACATCGCATCATGACTTTAGCAAATGTTTAAACACATCTTCTCATGTTTACCATTCTATAACAATCCAATTTATCTAACAAGAAGTATCGAATTAAGATTGCAAAAACGTAGGTAATCTCGTTTATTTAAGCACAAGAATCAAAAAAATTTTGAAAAATCAGTTAAAAATTAGTGTATGCATGTGAGTGCATACCCCTAAACCTAAACCTTTCATTGTCCCCAATGAAACAATAAAACAAAAGAAAGGAGAGTATGTAAGGAAAGAACGATTACCTCGATCTCTTCAATCACAAACCACCCAACGTATATGAATCCAAATGGAGCTACTAATTCACCTATCAATACATGACAAAATAAAATAAACAAACAAAATAACAACAATATATGTAATGCAAACCACGACGTGCTTGTTAAAAAACTAAACTAAAACTGAAAGATTCAAAAATAAACAAAAACAAACACAAATGGAACTATGAAAACAAAGAAAGACTCGATCTAAAAGGGTAAGAGAAAAACACAAAAAAAAAATCCCTCATGCCAGCGGGCCGCACGAGCAACCTTCGCGCGCGCGAATCCCTCCGAGAGGTAGATCTAGGGCTGCTTTTAAGGTTTAAAAGAAATTTTTTCCAAGGCAAAGCATCGTGCAAGCGAGCCGCTCGGGTGATATTCTCGCGCGTGCAATCCCAGGTGCGATCTAAATTTGGGGGTATATATATAAAGTTTGAAAAGTTTTTCCTAAGGTAAAATCTCGCGCAAGGGGGCCGCGCGCACGACATGTCTTTTTCCTCTTTCTCACTTGTTTCAATGTAAAAAAAAGTTCAAAATAAATTGACCCCGACCCCAAAACTTGTCCAAAACGACCAAAACTGACTCAAAACTGACCCAAAATGACCAAAGAGTATACAAAAATGAGAAACCAGAACGAAAAAAGCTTGGGTTGCCTCCCAAGAAGCACTGTCTTTTATATCTTCATCTAGACCATTATAGCTCAAGTCTTATGGAGCCAAAACTCGGACATTGTACCCTTAAAGACATTATGGATGCTCTGGTTAAAAATAGAAATAATGTCATTATTCGTTAATTCGATCAATGGTTCTCCTTGATCATGTTCAAATTGATTTTTCACCTTTTGAGTAAATTCCTCCTTAGGATCTGGGTTATTAGGGTTTTTCTATTCATCGTGCATTATATCATTCCCCTTACTCATGTTTATTACGTTACTAGGTTCATTAGCTTGTTTAACCACACTCTCTGCCACATATGGGTAATCATCATCATTGGGAGGTTGATCAACAGTGTTGAAAATGTTTAATTTTAGGTTCATGTTCCCAAATGACACTTTTACTACCCCCGTTCAACAATTGACATGTGCGTTAGCTGTTGCTAAGAATAGATGACCAAGAATGATCTAGCACCAGTTCAGTGTCAAGGACCATGAATTGACAAGGTAATAACATTTATCAACTTTTACCAAAACGTCCTCGACAATTCCTCTAGGGATTTTAACAGAACGTTCCACTAATTGTATGGTAGCGACCGTGGGTTTAAGTTCACCTAATTCTAGTTGTTTATAAACTGTGTATGGTAGTAGATTCACACTCGCACCTAAGTCAAAGTGAGCCCAATGGATTAAAGTGTCACCTATATGACAAGAAATGGTAGGCGTTCTAGGATCCTTATACTTTGGAGGAGTGTGTTGGAAGATAGAACTTACTTTTTCTGTGAAAAAGACCTTTTTCAGAATATGACTATGCAACTTGCACTTTCGAGCGCATAGGTCTTTAAGGCACTTATCATAAGCGAGAATTTATTTTATAGCATCGAGGAATGGAATATTTATTTTCACTTGTTTAAACACCTCCAATATATCTTCAGTTTTTGATCCTTTCTTTGAAAAATGTGACGGTTCCTCAACATTTGGTGGGAAACGCATTTTTGGAACATAATTAGTTGGATTGGTTCATTTTCTTTCCTAATTCAACTCATGTCCTCTCCTAGTAGATACGGCATTTACTTGCTCACTCGAACCCCCAATCTCGTATTGTCCCTTAGGGTTTTGAATAGTTTGACTAGGTAACTTACTCTAGTTTCTACGACTCACCGCATTAGCTATTTGTCCCATTTGGGACTCAAGCTTCGCAATGGAGTGTGTATGAGAGTGCACTATTTATGCTTGTGCTTTCACTCGCATTTCGATATTCTTAATGAATGCCAACACCTTCTCCTCAAAAGTGTTATCCCTTAGAGGGTTAGGATTAGGACGGGGGTATTGGTATTGACTTTGTTGAAATTAGGGTCGATGAGTATAGGAAAATTAGTTGTCATAGGATTATAACTATTTTGTGGGAATTGTTGAATAGAGTGTATGTGTTGCTCCACGAATTCCAAAAATTGAGATGCAGATGGACATGCAAGTGTAGAACGTGAAGGATCAAAACATATTTGACAAATTTCATAAGAGGGTGAACCCAACGTTTGGTTCATTATCATAAATCGGTTAAGTTTTTAAGATAGTTGTACTTCGATTGAATGACTTGACTCAAAACGCTCCTCTCGCTTGGATTTAGGAAAAAGACACCCCTTAGGACGTACAAAGAAAAAACTTGAAGCATCGAACTCTCACTAAATGTTTCAAAAATTTTACATGCCTCGTTAGCGCTTTTGTGTAGGAAGTTACCCGCACAAACGGCATCGACGGTATTACGAAGTGAGAGAACAAGTCCCTCGTAGAAGATTTGTAACAATTGGCACTTAGGAATTTGATGATGTGGGTAAGAGTGCAATAATTCTTTAAATTTTTCCCAAGTATCATAGAGCGTTTCTCCATCTTGCATCAAAAAGTTCATTATAGATTTTCTTATTTGATTAGTTCTTGTGATGGGGAAAAACTTTTGTAAAAATACGATATGTAATGCTTCCCATGTTTTAATAGTGTTTGGCTCGAGAGATTGGAGTCAATACATAGCTTTATCCTTTAAGGAGAATGGAAAGAGACGCAATTTTAATTCATCATCAGTTAGATTTTAGATTTTCAATGTAGAGCATATGTCTTGGAACTCTCCTAAGTGATGATATGGATCTTCTTTAATACATCCATGGAATAAAGGGAGCAGCGCGATGATAGATGACTTTATCTCAAAGTAAGATGTCGTCACGTCCGATAATTCGATACCTGCTTGTGGCGTATAGGCTATAGGAATGAAGTAATCTTTAAGTGGAGGAGGCAGAGGTACATTCGCGTTATTTCCATTGTTTTGGTTATTCCCGTTGTTCCCGTTGTTTCAAAGGTTGGCCATTGGAATAGGTTGGATGTTAATAGTTTGAGTTTTTCTTAAGTGTTTAAGCGTGCTTTGAATTTTGGCTTGAAATAATGAAGACGGTTCCGGAGTTGATTCGTCGTCTAGCACCAACCGAGCTCTAGAAGCTTGGGTTGATGACCTAAGGACTCTTAGGATAAGTTCAAGTTCAAGGTCAAAAGACTGACTCAAACTAAAAAAAATGACACTAAGATATAGACTGACTCAAACAAGTACGAAAGACAATCACGCAAATAAGACAACAAGCACACAACTACTATAATGCTTGAAAGTTATCCAGTAATGCAGTGATTCGTGTCAAAGCCCAGCGCCACGGGTTTCCTAGCTAATGCACGTGCAATTCACCCCTAAACTAATGCAAATAGTGCATCTCAGCGCCCTGACTTACAGTGGTTTGAAGCAAATTTTAAAGGAAGCGATTTACTTGAATTTTTGCTTTAATTAATTTTTTTTTAATTGATTCGCATAAGCTCCTTTGATGTGTGATGTTGTCACAATCAAGATATAAAAAGTATACTTTACTTTTCTAAAGATTTGCAGTGTGGAAGTAAAGGTCGAACCCACAGAGATTGAAATACTAAAACACTATAATTTTAAAACCTAAATTTAATTAATTAAGAAAACGGAATTGGATTTGAATTTTAATTAAACTAATAACAATGAAAATAAATCTAAATTACGAAAGCGATTTAAAATTATTTTTATAAATATGTTTAAGTAACCTAGGATTGCAAATCCACCACTAGCTTCATAATAAGGGTATTTATGAATTACTTTAGCTTATTAAGTTGGATGATAATGGGGAATTGTAGCTACAAGCCCAATTCCTCCGTCAAGAAAATAACTATGGTTCAAGCACCAACATAATCCATCTTCGGTTAGCACGAATTATCCCACACTAAACTAGGGTTGTGACATAATCCGTCAAACCTATGCATGGACTATTCGGATACTTGATAGCACAATTCAATTTAAGCAACATTGCATGTAAATAATCTAAACAAGCACAGCAAGGATAGATCATTGAGCACACCACAGTCAAAATAGATCTAAGACAAGAATAAACTTTGAAAGTAGTGATTTAATCGATAAAAGCATGATTAATTTATAAAAATCCTCGGAAAATGTATCTGTCATCCATACATAATAAAACTAAAATAAAAACATAAAATACACCCTATTACTTGGCTTTCATTGAAACCCTAGATCTTTGTCTAGGCTGCCATGGAAGTGAAGATCGGCAAGAGGTTGATGGAGGAGGCCATAGGAATCCTTGGTCTTCTTCTTCTTCTCCTTGCTTCCCTCCCTTCAATGGCTGAAAGTATGATTGTATATTGTGTGTATATTAATTGCTCTCCCTCTAAATTAAAGTAAAATAAGATGTATATAGATTTACAACATGTTTTTGGAAGTTCTCCTAACCCGAAACGCACTAAAACTGCTATATTTAGCTTTCCAGACGTAATTAGGCATAGAGTGAAATACGCAAGTTCCATTTTTGCATAGATCGCGTGAGCGGGCCACGCGAGCGGGCCGCGCGAGCGCGATTTTGGGACCTCGCGTGAGCGATTTCAGGGATTTCGCGCGAGCGGGCCACTCGCGCGATTGTCTTTTTTGAGCTTCTTTTTGCTTGCTTTTTCACCACATTTAACTTGGTTTACTTGATTTCTTCCAAAACCTGTCAGAAAATAGAAAACGAAGTAAAAATATACAAAAACAGGATAAAAAGGTACTAACAAACGTGAATTAAGGCGTATAAATAGTATTTGTTCTCTCCCGATCACACCCCCAAACCTACATTTTGCTAGTCCTCGAGCAAAACTAAAATAAAAATAAAAATTACTAATAACATACTATTCCATTTTCACATGGATCGCGATTGCATTTAGCATATGCAACAAGCCTTTTAAACCTCTAGGTGTCCCTAGTCGGACGAGTAAAGTCTCGTGAGGGTTGTCGTCAACAAATCACCCACAACCATCGTTATTAACTTGTAAAGAAAAGTTTTATTAAAACGAAAAACAAAACAATCAATACTTCTTATCATAGAATGATGATTTGAAATAGAATAACGAACATAAAGAAACATAATGAAACATCCACCTAAATCATGAAAAACGATCTCAAGAACATGCATCGTATAAATCAATAGAGTTTCACATAAAATTGCAAGTGTGTGATGTGGTAGTCAAATGAACACGCGCATGTCACGAACTTGGAATATACTTTGGATAACCAATTAACTATGTCTCGACTATGAATCTCACAATGTTAATTACACTCTAAAATAAAACACTCAGAAACAGGTGTAATTTTTCTAAAATATATGAGTAGAGGAAATATATTTTCAAAACAAGAAATGCTCACATATGGCTCGAAAAAGACGCATGACACGAAAGAACAGTAGTCTCATGGATAGGACGCCAACAATCAAGAAAAATCACTCATTACCATGTTTTAATCCCCCTCCCATCGTTTACATATCCAAACCATGTTTCATAGGATCAACTAGGACTTTTCAAAGGTTGTAATGTGACTCGGGCAATGAAAAAGGATAGAAAGGATTCGTTAGGTAGTTTTCAGAATGGCATTGTAAGGCATGTTCGATTTCTTTCATTCTCTCTTCCACCAACTTCATCATTTCATTCTCTTCTTTTCATTCTTTTCAATTTTTTCTCCTTCTGTTTCTTTTTTTTTCTTTTTTTTTTCTTTTTCTCTATTCTTTTCCTCTTCGTTGCTTTTGAAACAAATATTCATTGAATACCAAGGCAACCACCCCAAACATCATCTTATCTTTTTTTTCTTCTCAATCACACATCGCCTTAACACCACTAAAAGTTGACAAATCTCTCAGTGGTGAACTCCAAGTTTGTCAAGTCGGAGCAAAAACAGGATAATGGTAGTTAAAGAAAAAGACATTTTAACGGCTCAAAGGGCGAACTAAGGAAATTTTAGCATTTATCGGACGGTAGCAAACAACGAAGGCCTATAATCATGTCCTATGGTTATATGGCTCTTCAACATTTACAACGGAAGATTATTTAGCATGGTAGCAAATATTTTAACTTGCCTATCAACCAAAACAAGAATAATGAGACTAAACAACGAGTAGATGCGCTATTTCAATGAAATTCGACAAACACAATATGTATTTATAACCCTCTAAAAAGAAAAGATAGGCTCAAAAGCTCACCGGGTCTAGTCTCCACCTTGTGTTATCTAGAAATCCGAATCATACTATAGTTCACATCAGACATGCATTCAAGCTACTACGTGTAGTGCATAGGTTTGTGTGCAAATCTTTGATATAAAACTACGATTCTAACGATACATGACCTAAAACATTACATCATAACTTCAGCAAATGTTTAATCAAATATTCTCATGTTTACCATTCTATAACAATCCAAGTTATTTAACAAGAAGTATCCAATTTATATTGCAAAAACGTCGGTAATCATCGTTTATTTAAGCACAAGAATCGAAAATTTTAAAAATTAGTGTATAATAATGTGCATGTGTGTATACGAATGCATACCCCCAAACCTAAACCTTTCATTGTCCCCAATGAAATAATAAAATAAAATAAAGGAAAGTACGTAAAGAAGGAATGATAATACCTCGATCTCAGCAAACACAAACCAGGTGAACAAACAATAATATGGAATCAAAGTTCAATTAGAGCACTGTTTCACCTGTTAATACTTAACAAAAGAAAATTAAACAAACAAATAAATAATAAAAGCTAACATATAAATTTTTTTTTTAATTAGAAACTAAACTATAAGTAAAAGAACGTAATGAAAAGAAAACAAATAGAAACAAAACTATCTAAACAAAGACAAACTTAAATGAAAAGAACTGAAAAGAACAAACAGAAAAGAAAATAACTAACCAGGTGCGGGAAACAGAAGGTAAAAGAACAACAAGAAAAAGTGGGAAATCCCCTCCTCGCGCGAGCGACGGTCGCTCGCGCGAATCCCTCCGCAAGGTAAACCTGAAGCCTCTTTCTTTTTTTTTTTCTTTTTTTTTTTTATTTTTAGAAAAGTTTCTAAGGCACAAGATCGCACGAGCGGGCCGCGCGAACGGACCCCTCGCGCGCGCGAATTGAAGCGCGAATTGATACTGAGGCTATATATATAAAAAACTTGAAAAATTTTGTCTATGGGGGACTCTCGCGCGAGCGGACCGTGGGAGCAACCTGTCGTGCGAGCGGGTCGCTCGCGCGACTTTGATCTTTTCCTCTTTTTCAGTATAAAAATGTATATAAGTTCAAAATAAATTATTCCCGACCCCCAAACCTGTCCAAAAAACTCAAAAAGGACTCAACATGACCCAAAAACATGCAAAAAGCAAAGAAACGGACGAAATCAAGCTTGGGTTGCCTCCCAAGAAGCGCTATCTTTTACATCTTCAGCTAGACCAAGCTAGCTCATGATTTAAGGAGGCCGTAACTCAGATTTTGTACCCCTGAGGATATCAGGAAGAGCCCGATGGTAAGCAGAAAGCATATCGCTTTGTATTAATTCATTCAACGGTTCATCCTTTTCGGTTTCAAATCGATTCTTCACCTATTGAGTAAATTCGTTATTAGGATCTAAATTATTCAAATTCGTCCGCTTATTTTCCAATATATTATTGTCATTACTCACAGGTATTACATAATTGGATTCAATCGTTTATCTTACCTCACTCTCCGCCTCATATAGATAATCGTCATCTTTGGGAGGTTGATCAATAGCATTAAAAACGTTCAATTTTAAATTCATGTTCCCAAATGAAACCTTCATTACCCCCGTCTGACAATTAACACGAGCGTTAGCGGTTGCTAAGAATGGACAACCAAGAATAACAAGAGTGTGCTTCCTAGCAGCTAGCACAGGTTCAGTGTCAAGGACCATGAAGTCGACAGGATAATAACATTTATCAACTTTAACCAAGACGTCCTCGATGATTCCTCTAGGGATTTTAATAGAACGATCCGCTAATTGTATTGTAGCGGCCGTAGGTTTAAGTTCACCTAGTCCTAATTGTTTATAGACGTGATAAGGTAAGAGGTTAACACTAGCTCCTAAGTCAAGGAGAGCCCTATGGATGACAGTGTCACCTATGACACATGAGATAGTTGGCGTACCAGGATCCTTATACTTTGGAGTAGCGTGTTGGAATATAGAGCTTACTTTTTCCGTGAGGAAGACCTTTTTCGGGGTATGACTGCGTATTTTGCATTTTTGAGTGCATAGGTCTTTAAGACATTTAGCGTAAGCGGGAATTTGTTTTATAGCATCGAGGAATGGAATCTTGATTTTTACTTGTTTAAACACCTCGAGTATATCTTCAGCTTTTGACCCTTTCTTAGACAAATGTGACGGTCTCTCAATGTTTGGTGGATAAGGTAGGTTTGGAATAATATTAGTTGGGATCGGTTCTTTTTCCTTTCTACTTTTGATTCACGTCTTCACCCCTCTCTTTATTCGAGTTAACGTTTTCATCCCTCATAACCTCCCTCGGAATCTCAACAACTTCTTCCTCTCGAGTAGTCGTCCTAGTCGAAACAGCATTCACTTGCTCACTTGACCCCCCATTCTCGTATTGTCCCTTAGGATTTTGAATAGTTTGACTTGGCAACTTACTCTCGGTTAAACGATTTAGCGTGTTAGCTATTTGTCCCACTTGGGACTCCAGTTTTGCAATGGGCAGGGTGTGGGAATGTACTAACTGGATCACCGGACCAAAACTTTCAAGTGAGGCCAACACCTTCTCCTCAAATGCATTATTACGTGGAGGTGGAGGAGGAGGTTGTTGGTATTGACATTGTTGAGGTCTATAAGCGTTAGGAAAATTACTCATCTCATTATGATTATTATTATTATTATTATTATTTTTCCACGAGAAATTAGGATGGTTTCTCCATGGCGCGTCCGGATTATTAGTAGTCGAATTATAATTATTTTGTGGGTATTGTTGAATCGAATTAATGTGTTGTTCCACGAATTCCAAAAATTGACTTGCCGATGGACATGCTAGGATAGAATGTGACGGATCGGAACATAATGCACAAATGTCACGAGCCGGTGAGGTAATCATTTGGTTCACTGTTAAAAGTCGGTCAAGTTTTTTAGATAGTTCTTTTATTTCAATTGACTGACTTGACACGAACTTTACCTCTCTCTTAGGTTGTGAATGATACCCCTCAGAACGTACTGACACAGCCTGATGCATCGAATTCTCGCTTAATGTTTCAAAATTTTTCCATGCCTCGTCGGCGCTTTTGTGTAGGAAGGTACCCGCACAAACGGCGTCGACAGTATTATGGACTGAGGGAATAAGTCCCTCGTAAAAGACTTGTACCAACTGCCACTTACGAACCTGATGATGTGGACACGAGCCTAATAATTCTTTAAATTTTTACCACGTGTCGTAAAATGATTCCCCATCTTGCATCACAAAGTTTGTAATGGATTTCCTTATCTGATTCGTACGCATAATAGGGAAAAACTTTTGTAAAAATGCGGTGTGTAAGGCTTCCCATGTTCTAATTGTGTTTGGCTCCAAAGATTGGAGCCAGTATTTAGCTTTATCTTTTAAAGAGAATGGAAAGAGCCGCAATTTTAATTCATCATCAGTGAGATTTTGAATTTTCAAAGTGAAGCATATATCTTGAAAATCTCCTAAGTGTTGATACGGATCTTCATTTAGACGGCCATGGAAAGATGGAAGTAGCGAGATGGTAGACGACTTTATTTCAAAGTGAGATGCCATCGCCTCCGGTAAGTCGATACATGTTTGTGGCGTGTACGTCGTAGGAATAAAGTAATCTTTAAGTGGAGGAGGTGGCGGTATATTAAGATTATTCATATTGTTTTCGTTGTTTCCGTCAGCCATTTTAATTGGTTCGATTTTAAAAGTTCGAGTTCTCCTTAACCGTTTAAGGGTACTTTGAATTTCGGCCTCCAACAACGACGACAGAATCGGCGTTGATTCGTTGTCTTGTAACCTAGCTCTAGAAGCTTGGGTTGCGGACATACTAACTCTTAAAGTACGTTCAAGTTCAAGATCGATAGGATGTAATTCAGGTTTATTTGAACGCGTACCAAACATAAACTTAAAAAGAAAACTAAACTAAAATAAAAACTGACTCAAATAAATGCAAAAATAATCACGCAAATCAGACAACAGGCACACAACTACTATGATGCATGAATATTATCCTGTAATGCAATGACCGCGTCAAGCCCAGCGCCCCGGGTTTCCTAGCTAATGCACGTGAACAATCACTCCTAAACTAATGCAAATAGTGCGTCACAGCGCCCTGACTTACAGCGGTTTAAAGCGAATTTCACAAGAAGCAATTTATTTGAATTTTTTATTTTATTTTTTTCGCGTAAGCTCCTTTGATGTGATTAGCTAATCCACTCGAAAACGTTAGAATTTTGACGACTCAAGAAACTACAAAATAAAAAGAAAAGTTAGTAACTTAAAATAAAACGAAAAATAAGAAAAAGAAAACCTAATCTAATATTTACGAATTAACTAATCTAGAATTCTAAAACTAAAGCTAGTAATTTGCAATCCCCGACAACGGCGCCAAAAATTGATGTTGTCAAAATCAAGATATAAAAAGTATACTTTACTTTTCTAAAGATTTGCAGTGTGGAAGTAAAGGTCGAACCCACAGAGATTGAAATACTAAAACACTATAATTTTCAAACCTAAATTTTATTAATTAAGAAAACGGAATTGGATTTGAATTTTAATTAAACTAATAACAATGAAAATAAATCTAAATTACGAAAGTGATTTAAAATTATTTTTATAAATATGTTTAAGTAACCTAGGATTGCAAATCCACCACTAGCTTCATAATAAGGGTATTTATGAATTACTTTGGCTTATTAAGTTGGATGATAATGGGGAATTGTAGCTACAAGCCCAATTCCTCCGTCAAGAAAATAACTATGGTTCAAGCACCAACATAATCCATCTTCGATTAGCACGAATTATTCCACACTAAACTAGGGTTGTGACATAATCCGTCTAACCTAGGCATGGACTATTCGGATACTTGATAGCACAATTCAATTTAAACACCATTACATGTAAATAATCTAAACAAGCACAGCAAGAATATATCATTGAGCACACCACAGTCAAAATAGATCTAAGACAAGAATAAACTTTGAAAGTAGTGATTTAATCAATAAAAGCACGATTTATTTATAAAAATTCTCGGAAGTAGTGATTTAATCAATAAACTTTGTAACTGTCATCCATACATAATAAAACTAAAATAAAAACATAAAATACACCATATTACTTGGCTAGGGTTTCATTGAAACCCTGGATCTTTGTCTAGGCTGCCATGGAAGTGAAGATCAACAAGAGGTTGATGGAGGAGGCCATGGGAATCCTTGGTCTTCTTCTTCTTCTCCTTGCTTCCCTCCCTTCAATGGCTGAAAGTATGGTTGTATATTGTGTGTATATTAATTGCTCTCCCTCTAAATTAAAGTAAAATAGGATGTATATAGATTTACAACATGTTTTTGGAAGCTTTCCTAACCCGAAATGCACTAAAACTGCTGTATTTAGCTTTCCGGACGTAATTAGGCAGTTTCGTTCGCGTAGGAATCATCAGTAGAGTGAAATACGCAAGTTCCATTTTTGCATAGGTTGCGCGAGCGCGATTTTGGGACCTCGCGCGAGCGATTTCAGGGATTTCGCGTGAGCGGGCCGCTTGCGCGATTGTCTTTTTTCAGCTTCTTTTTGCTTGCTTTTTCACCCCATTTAACTTGGTTTACTTGATTTCTTCCAAAACCTGTCAGAAAATAGAAAACGAAGTAAAAATATACAAAAATAGGATAAAAAAGTACTAACAAACGTGAATTAAGGCGTATAAATAGGATTTGTTCTCTCCCGATCAATGTGCCAAGCTCTTTCACTCTGAAAAGCTAGAATTTGATGACTCAAGAAACTATAAAACAAACGGAAAAGTTAGTGACTCAAAACAAAAACAGAAAACAAGAAAAAGAAAATCTAATCTAATATTTATGAATTAACTAAACTAAGATTCTAAACTAAAGATAGTAATTTGCAATTTTCGGCAACGGCGCCAAAAATTGATCTTGTCAAAATCAAGATAAAAATGTATACTCTACTTTAAAAGATTTGTAGTGTGGAAGTAGAGGTCGAACCCATAGAGATTGAAATACTAAAACACCTTTAATTTGAAAAACCCTAAGTCTAATTAATTATAGAAACGGAAGTTTGTTTGGATTTTCTATTAAACTAAGAACAATGAAAATAAATCTAAATTATAAAAGTAATTAAAAGTTATTTTGATAAATGTGTGTATTGAACCTAGGATTGCAAATCCACCACTAGCTTCATAATAAGGGTATCTATGCATTCAATTAGCTTATTGTATTGGATGATAATGGGGAATTGTAGCTACAAGCCAAATTCCTCCTTCAAGAAGATAACTACGATTCAAGCATCAACATAATTCATCTTCGATTAGCACCAATTGTCTCACACTAAGCTAGGGTTGCGGCACACTCCGTCTTTCCTAGGCATGAACTATTCAACTACTTGATATCACAATTCAATTAAGCACCATTACATGTAAATAATCCATACAAGCACAACGAATGTAGATCATTGAGCACATCACATTCAAAACAGATCTAAGACAAGAATTAACTTTGAAAGAAATGATTTAATCAATAGAAGTTCAATTTTATTATAAGAAATCCTCTAAACACGTAATCATCATCAATACATAATAAATATAAAAGAAAACCATAAAATACATCATATTACTTGACTAGGGTTTCATTGAAACCCTAGATCTTAGTCTAAGCGGTCATAGAAGCGATGAATGGCATGAGGTTGATGGAGGAGGCCATGGGTATCCTTGGCCTTCTTTTTCTTCTCCATGCTTCCCCCTCTTCAATGGCTAAAGTTTTAGTTGTAAAAGGACGCGTATAAAGTTGTGTAACACCAAATAGATTTAGGAAGAATTAGGAGGCTTTCCTAAGCCTAATCGCACTAAAACTGCTATATTTATATTTCTGGATGTCATATGCATAAACCACCTTCGCTAGGCGTTCTAATTTGACGAAATACGCATTTTTTTTCATAGTTCGCTCGCGCGGCCCGCTCTCGCGAGGTAGTTTTCATTGCACTGTGCGACTTTTGAAGAATTGCGATAACATTTTGCTTGGAACTCGGATTGACTCACCGTTTGTGGTCACGCGTCCGTAACTCGAAGATCTACATTTTATATCTCTAGAGAAATTTCTCAAATTCAAAGTATTCCTTGTCAAAAATGTGATTCAGCTTTCCCTAGAATCTCCTTTTGAGCCCAAAATGTATTACAAAGCCACTAATCATCGAATTATAGTGCATTTTCAAGTTAAAGCTCCAAAACCTAGAAAATATAGAATACTCATTAAAAAACAACTAATAACTAAATGAAATGGGCTAACCAAGCATAACTTTAGGATTATAAATGGGAACTATTCATCGCCGATCACATCCCCAAACCTACACTTTACTAGTCCTCGAGCAAAGAAAAACATAACAATAAATATTGTTATACTTCAAATCCTAACTCGCTGTCGTAGGCAACGTGATTGTATTTAGCATATGCAACAAGCCTTTTAAACCCCTAGGTGTCGCTAGTAGGGCGAGTGAAGTCTCGTGAGGGTTCTCGTCGAATAAGACACCCACAACCATCTTTATTTCATTATATATTTAAAAGAATTTATTAAAAAAAAACATAACATTCAATACTCCTTATCATAAAATAATGATCTGAAGTAGAATAACGAACAAGAAAAAATGGAACCAAACACCCACCTACATCATGAAAAACAATCCTAAGCACATGCGTCGTAAATCAATAGAGTTTCTCATAAAATTCAACGTGTGTGATATGGTAGTCAAATGAACCCGCGCATGTTATGAACTTGGAATATAACTCGGATAACCATCCAAGTATGCTTCGACTACAAATCTCACAATTTTAATTACACTCTCAAATGAAAAATGTTCAGAACATGTGTAATCTCTCTAATATATGGGAGCAAAGGAAATATGTTTTCAAAATGAGAAATGCTCACATATAACTCAAAAAATACGCATGACACGAAAGACCAGTAGTCTCACGAATAGGATGCCAATAGTCAAGAAAAATTAATCGTTACCATATTTTAATTCCCCTCCCATCGTTTACATATCCAAACCATGTTTTCTAGGATTAAATAGAACTTTTCAAAGGTCATAATGTGGCTGAGGCAATGAAAAAGGATAGAAAGGATTCATTAAGTAGTTTTTAGAATGGCGTTCTAAGGCATGTTCGATTTCTTTATTTCATTCTTCTACCAACTTTCATCTTTTTATTCTCTTCTTTTCTTATATTTTTTTAAATTCTTTCCTTTTCTTTTTTCTTTTCTTTTCTTCTTTCAACCTTTTTTTTTCTTTTCGTTGCTTTTGAAATGAATATCTATTGAATACTGAGGTAACTACCCCAAACATCATCTTATTTTCTTCTTCTCAATCGACACACCGCCTTATCACCATTAAAAGTTAATCAATCTTTCAGTGGTAAACTCCAAGTTGGTCAAGTTGGAGCAAAAAAATAAGGATAATGGTGATTAAAGAAAAAGGGCATTTTAACAGCTCAAATGGGCTAACTAAGGAAATTTTGTCATTTTTCGGTCGGTGCTAAAAGAAGAGGGCCTACCATCATTTCCTATGATCATATGGTTCTTTAATGTTTACAACAGAAGATTGTTTAGCCCGGTAACAAATATTTTAACTTGACTATCAACCAAAACAAGAATAATGAGACTAAACAACGAGATAATGCGTTATTTCAATGAAATTCAACAATCACAAAATGAATTCACAGCCCTCTATAAAGAAAAGATACGCTCAAAAGATCACCGGGTTTAGTCTCTACCATGTGTTATCTAGAAATCTGAATCATATTACAATTCACATCAAACATGCACTCAAGCGACTACATGCAGTGCAAAGCTTTGTGTGCAAATCTATGATATAAAACTACGATTCGAACAATACATATCCTAAACCTCACATCATGACTTTAGCAAATGTTTAAACACATCTTCTCATGTTTGCCATTCTATAACAATCCAATTTATCTAACAAGAAGTATCGAACTGAGATTGCAAAAACGTAGATAATCTCGTTTATTTAAGCACAAGAATTAAAATTTTTTTGAAAAATTAGTTGAAATTGGTGCATAATAATGTGCATGTGAGCGCATACCCCCAAACCTAAACCTTTCATTGTCCCAAATGAAACAATAAAACAAAAAAAAGGAGAGTACATAAGGAAGGAACAATTACCTCGATCCAGCAATCACAAATCAGGTAAACATATATGAATATGGCGATAAAGTTCAATTGCTCTAAATGGAGATACTAATTCACCTATCAATACTTGATAAAAGAAAATAAATAAACAAATTAACAACGATATATGTAATGCAGACCACGATGTGCTTGTTAAGAAACTAAACTAAAACTGAAAGACTTGAAAATAAACAAAAACAAGCACAAACGAAACTATGAAAACAAAGAAAGACTCGATCTAAAAGGGCCCTAAAGGAGAAAATAGAAAAGATAAAAAATAAGTGACTAGTTTGGGAGAAAGAAGGTAAGTGAATAGAGAACAACACAAAAAAACCCCTCACCCTAGCAGGCCGCGCAAGAAACCTTCACGCATGCGAATCCCTCTGCAAGGTAGATCTGCGGCTGTTTTAAGGTTCAAAAGAAAATTTTTTCCAAGGCAAAGCATCGCGCGAGTAGGCTGCTCGGGCAATATTCTCGCGCATGCGATCCCAGGCACGATCTAAATCTGGGGGTATATATATAAAGTTTGAAAAGTTTTTCCTAAGGTAAAATCTCGCGCGAGCGACACGTCGCGCAAGCGGGCCGCACGCGCAACATGTCTTTTTTCTCTTTTCTCACATGTTTCAATGTAAAAAAAAGTTCAAAATAAATTGAGCCCGACCACCAAACCTGTCCAGAACAACCAGAACTGACTCAAAACTGACCCAAAATGACCGAAGAGTATACAAAAATGAGAAACCAGAACGATAAAAGCTTGGGTTGCTTCCCAAGAAGCACTGTCTTTTACGTCTTCATCTTGACCATTGTAACTCAAGACTTATGGAGGCCAAAACTCAGACATTGTACCCTTGAAGACATTATGGATGCTCTAGTTAAAAATAGAAATAATGTCGTTATTCGTTAATTCGATCAATGGTTATCCTTGATCATGTTCAAATTGAATTTTTGCCTTTCAAGTTAATTCCTCGTTAGGATCCGGGTTAGTAGGGTTTTTCCATTCATCGTGCATTATATCCTTCCCTTTACTCATGTTTATTACGCTGTTGGGTTCATTAGCATGTTTAACCTCACTTTCCACCACACATGGGTAATCATCATCATTGGGAGGTTGATCAATAGCTTTGAAAACTTTTAATTTTAGGTTCATGTTCCCAACTGACACTTTCATTACCCGTGTTCAACAATTGACACGTGCGTTAGCGATTACTAAGAATAGACGACCAAGAATGACAGGAGTGTGTTTCCTAGCATCTAGTACCAGTTCAGTGTCAAGGACCATGAATCGACACGATAATAACATTTATAAACTTTTACCAAAACATCCTCGACGATTTCTCTAGGGATTTTAATAGAACAATCCACTAATTGTATGGTAGTAGACGTGGGTTTAAGTTCACCCAATTCTAGTTGTTTGTAAATTGTGTATGCCAGCAGATTCATACTCGCACCGAAGTTAAGGAGAGCCTGATGGATTAAAGTGTCACCTATATAACAAGAAATGGTAGGCGTTCCAGGATCCTTATACTTTAGAGGAACGTGTTGGAAGATCGAACTTACTTTTTTTGTTAAGAAGACCTTTTTCAGAATATGACTGCATAACTTGCACTTTTGAGTGCATAGGTCTTTATGGCACTTTGCATAAGCGAGAATTTGTTTTATAGCATCGAGGAATGGAATATTTATTTTCACTTGTTCAAACACCTCTAGTATATCTTCAGTTTTAGATCCTTTCTTTGAAAAATGTGACAGATCCTCAACGTTTGGTGGGAAAGTCATTTTTAGAACATAATTAGTTGGGATCGGTTCATTTTCTTTCCTAATTCGACTCACGTCCTCACCTTTCTCTTGATTTAAATTAATGTTTACATTTTTTTCACTCTCATTCAGAATTTCAACAACTTCCTCTTCTCGAATAGTCATCCTAGTTGAGATGGTATTTACTTGCTCACTCAAACCCCCAATCTCGTATTGTCCCTTAGGGTTTTGAATAGTTTGACTAGGTAACTTACCCTCGTTTCTATGACTCACCACATTAGCTATTTGTCCCATTTGGGACTCAAGCTTCGCAATGGAATGTGTATAAGAGTACACTATTTGTGCTTGTGCTTGCACTTGCATTTCGATATTCTTAAGGGATGCCAACACCTTCTCCTCAAAAGTGTTATCCCTTAGAGGGTTAGGATTAAGACGGGGGTGATGGTATTGACTTTGTTGAAATTGGGTCGATAAGTATAGAAAAATTAGTTGTCATAGGATTATAACTATTTTGTGTGAATTATTGAATAAAGTGTATGTGTTGCTCCACGAATTCCAGAAATTGAGATGTGAATGGGCATGTACGTGTAGAATGCGAAGGATCATAATATATTTGACAAATTTCATAAAAGGGTGAACCCGACGTTTGGTTCATTGTCATAAATCGGTCAAGTTTTTTAGATAGTTCTTGTATTTCAATTGAATGACTTGACTCGAAACACTCCTCTCGCTAGGGTTTAGGTGGAAGACACCCCTCAGGATATACCGAAATAGCTTGATGGAATTCTCACTTAAAGTTTAAAAAAATTTGCATGCCTCGTCGGCGCTTTTGTGTAGGAAGCTACCCGCACAAACGACATCGACGGTATTACGAAGTGAGGGAACAAGTCCCTCGTAGAAGATCTGTACCAATTGCCACTTGGGATTTTGATGATGTGGGCAAGAGTGCAATAATTCTTTAAATTGTTCCCAAGTCTCATAGAGCATTTCACCATCTTGCATCACAAATTTCATTATAGATTTCCTCATTCGATTAGTTCTTGTGATGGGGAAAAACTTTTGTAAAAATGCGGTATGTAATGCTTCGCATGTTTTAATAGTGTTTGGCTCAAGAGATTGAAGCCATTACATAGCTTTATCCTTTAACGAGAATGGAAAGAGATGCAATTTTAGTTCATCATTAGTTAGAGTTTAGATTTTCAATGTAGAGCATATGTCTTGGAACTATCCTAAGTGATGATATGGATCTTCTTTAATACGGTCATAGAATGAAGGGAGTAGCGCAATGATAGATGACTTTATCTCAAAGTGAGATGTCGTCACCTCTGGTAATTCGATACCTGCTTGTAGCATATAGGCGTAGGAATGAAATAATCTTTAAGCGGAGGAGGCAGAGGTACATTAGGGTTATTTCCATTATTTTGGTTGTTCTCATTGTTTCCATTGTTTCCAAGGTCGGCCATTGGAATAGGTTGGATGTTAATAGTTCAAGTTTTTCTTAAGCTTTTAAGTGTGTTTTGAATTTTGGCCTGAAATAACGACGATTTCATAATTGATTCATCGTTTAGCACCAACCGAGATCTAGAAGCTTGGGTTGATGACCTAAGGACTCTTAAGGTACGCTCAAGTTCAAGGTCGAAAGAATGTAAAGCAGGTGTACATGAACACGTACCAAATATAAACTAAAAAAAGTGACACTAAGATAAAGACTGATTCAAACAAATACGAAAGACAATCATGAAAAAAGACAAGCACATAACTACTATTATGCATAAAAGTTATCCTGTAATGCAGTGATTCGTGTCAAAGCCCAACGCCCCGGGTTTCCTAGCTAATGCACGTGCAAATCACCCCTAAACTAATGCAAATAGTGCATCTCAGCACCCTGGCTTACAGTGGTTTGAAGCAAATTTTAAAGGAAGCGATTTACTTGAATTTTTGCTTTAATTAATTTTTTTTTTTAATTGATTCGCGTAAGCTCCTTTAATGTGCCAAGCTCTTTTACTCTAAAAAGCTAGAATTTGATGACTCAAGAAACTACAAAACAAACGGAAAAGTTAGTGACTCAAAACAAAAACAGAAAATAAGAAAAAGAAAATCTAATCTAATATTAATGAAATAACTAAACTAAGATTCTAAACAAAAGATAGTAATTTGCAATCCCCGGCAACGGTGCCAAAAATTGATCTTGTCAAAATCAAGATTAAAAAGTATACTCTACTTTAAAAGATTTGTAGTGTGGAAGTAGAGGTCGAACCCACAGAGATTGAAATACTAAAACACTAAGTCTAACTAATTATAGAAACGGAAGTTTGTTTGGATTTTGTATTAAACTAAGAACAATGAAAATAAATCTAAACTATAAAAACAATTAAAAGTTGTTTTGATAAATGTACGTATTGAACCTAGGATTACAAATCCACCACTAGCTTCATAATAAGGGTATTTATGCATTCAATTAGCTTATTACATTAGATGACAATGGGGAATTGTAGCTACAAGCCCAATTCCTCCTTCAAGAAGATAACTATGATTCAAGCATCAACATAATTCATCTTCAGATAGCATTGATTGTCTCACACTAAACTAGGGTTGCAGCAAACTCCGTCTTCCCTAGGCATGAACTATTCGACTACTTGATATCACAATTCAATTAAGCACCATTAGATGTAAATAATCCATACAAGCACAACAAATATAGATCATTGAGCACATCACATTCAAAATAGATCTAAGACAAGAATAAACTTTGAAAGCAATGATTTAATCAATCGAAGTTTAATTTTATTATAAAAAATCCTCTAAACATGTAATCATCATCCATACATAATAAATCTAAAAGAAATAGAAACAATGAATGGCAAGAGGTTGATGGAGGAGGCTATGGGAATCCTTGGTCTTAGTTTTCTTCTCTTTGCTTCCCCCTCTTCAATTGTTGAAGTTTTAGTTGTAAAAAGATGTGTATAAAATTGTGGAGCACCAAAATTGATTTAGAATAGGATATATATAGATTTCGGAAGGATTAGGAGGCTTTCCTAAGCCTAATCACACTAAAACTGCTATATTTACGTTTCTGGACATCATATGCACAAACCACCTTCGCTAGGCGCTCTAATTTGACAAATTACGCATTTTTTGTTTTTTCATAGGTCACTCGCGTGGCCCACTCGGCGAGGTAGTTTTCACTACACTGTGCAACTTTTGTTGAGTGGCGATAACTTTTTGTTCAGAACTCGGATTGACTCGCTGTTTATGGCCACGCTTTCGTAACTCAAAGATATACATTTTATATCTTTGGAGAAATTTCTCAAATCTAAAGTATTCCTTGCCAAAAATGCGATTTACCGAGACTGCTACTGCATTCAACTTTCATCGGAATCACCTTTTGAGCCCAGAATGTCTTCCAAAGCCACTAATCATCGAATTTTAGTGCATTTTCAAATTAAAGATCCAAAACCTACAAAATATAGAATACCCATTACAAAACAACTAATAGCTAAATGAAATGGGCTAGCAAAGCGTAACTTTATGATTATAAATGGAAACTATTTATCGCCGATCATCTGCCATAAAGACCTACACGGCCATCTCAACATTACTCACCAACTACTAAAGTAGGTTATATACAAATAAGACAAAGAAATCTCACAGCTACAGCAATAAGCATAAACAACTATTAAAAGTAAGTGCTAAAAAATGATGTCAAGCAAAAGTGATTACCACTTATATATACATAATCAAAAACATTTACATTATGGTATGGTAAGAGGTATTTACATCACATCTATATATACCGCTACCATAAAAAAAACCATATACAACATGTACACAAAAGAGGTAGGCTACATGCCCTAAACAATAGAATCAAAAGATCTAGATCCTCGGGATCTAATCCCAGAAGTCCTCCATATCTAACTCGTATAGAGGTCGCTCATCAGCTGGAACAATAATCTCCTCTGATGGCACCCAATCTAGGCACAAGTCAAATTCATCAATCACATCCAATAGTAGATCAGCTCCTGGTTGAGCATTTGGGATCTATCCATTAGTGCGTATCCACCCTCCATCAATAACATGTTGCGGCAGAAATGGCCCTGTAGCAAAACCCTAAGGCACCTGAATTACATCAAACTCCACACTATTGTCATCATCCATAAGCATGGCCTCTCCATCCTTATCATCATCCTCGTCCTCGTGCTCGTGCTCGTCCTCGTCCTTGTCGGGGTCCTCCTCCAGCTCTCCCTCCTGATCATCATCATAGTCATCCTCTTTGTCTCCATCGCCCTCTCTGTCCTTACCATCCTCATCCCCATCGTTATCTCCATCCCCCTCGACCTCCATATGGCCATCATCATTCTTCTCAAACTCTATCTCTAGCTCCTCAGGATCCTCATCATCATCACCCTTAGGATCTACATCCTCCTCCTAGTCACCCTCCACTGCTAGAGCAACTGGTGATGCGATAGGCTCCTCATGCGGGAAAATTGATATATCTGGCTGAATCAGGACCTCTAGTTCTGGCTCTACGACTAGAGTTGGTACTGGTGCTGGAACTGGAGGTCATGGTGCCAAAGGTGCCTGTGTAGAATTGGCTAAGATAGCTTGTAACTCGGTGGCATAAAAGACGTCGTCATTGCCTATAACCTGGTCCATCTCAAGATAAATAAGCTCCAATGTACAGGCGCGATGCTTGGTCCCCATACGAATTTTGTCTCAACAGTCTTTCTATGTACATGAGATGATATCGATACTCCTCCAAGCACTCACAAGCCCTCATTCGGATATACTGAAAATAAAACACCAAATCGACTGTCTTGACTATATCTACATAAATCGTATATCCTCCCATCTCATGTGCTACATGAATCGGCTCCATGATCTAAAAACAAAACTATTGTAAGTCAGTACTATTGCAAGGCATCTTAAGGGTCAAGGATCAAAATGTGTAGGACAATCAACGAGCATGACTAAATCTAGTGCTCTGATCCAAAAATCCCTATCACGTCCCAGAGTAGCCAAAATAGGAAAATTTTAAAACATTTTTTCTTTTGGTTCCATGGACACGTGGCAAGTTGTGGATTATGTGATTGTCCATAACAACAAAGAACAGAGACAATAAATAATAAATAGTAAATGGAAACAGTAATAATAAACATAGTGGTTCTAGGCAAACTATATTTTAAACATTAGCATCAGAGTTATAAATCTTATTATTACATCTCAAAGGAACGAGAAAGGAAGATAATGATATATTGGGCATAGAGCACTACATAATAATAACAAGTCTGGCACCAAGTGCCTCAATATAAACAAAAGATAATTAAAACTTGGAGTCTTCAACTCTTGCCAGCAAACTCGCGAATCCATAGCCTTCCTCGGCAAACTATCCAGCGGAGGAGTATGTCGAAGAAGGCTACGCCTCCTCTGGATAGTATGTCTCTGCAAGATCTGGGCGTTTGATTGTCTAGGACATAAAAGTCATCAGCTTGAATGCAAGTTGAATGAGAAAACCTACTATACTTGAACAGGCTCAAAAAACATTGATTAATCCGTTAAGATAGTAAAACGTTCCTTTTTATACTTGAACATTATCATTAAGTCTCATTAGTCTCAATCTCAACGTATTACATTCATTAGGAAACATTCAGCAACATACCCTGACTTTGAAAGCTCAATAGACATCAACCGACAGATCACTTTGGACTATTGGTCCAATCTGTACCAACTTGACATTACAGTTTGAACCACAGGTTCAATCATTACAACTCGACTTACTTTAGACCACAGGTCCAATCTTTGCCTATCGACACCTTCTGTGGATCTCAGATCTAATCCTTCTTCGACTCAACTCTTTGCATGCATCCGACAAGAGTGTCATTGGCCTCGAATATCTCTGCCTTACGCTTGTTAGGTTACCATCTTGTCATCTTTACCTTACGACCACTAATTTGACATTTTCTTTATAGCCTTACCAATTGGTAACCCCAATCTTATTCCATTCAGTGTTGGCTAACTTGTCATCTCTACCTTATGGTTACTTACTTGACATCTTTGCCTTATGGCCAGTTAACCATCTCAACACAACTGACATTGATAGTACCGATAAGGTACTATTGCTACACTTGCTACCATGACATCCACAACAAATAGTACCAACAAGGTACGACTACTCTCTCCAACGGTGACATCTCAACATCATTGGAGGACTCGATACTCTTTTACAAACGAATGTAAGGACAAACGGATGGATTCGATTGTCTCATTATTAATGTTATCGCAACTTTGTTGTAACCATCTGACACACGTGGTTTGAGTCATTTAAGCATCTTATTATCGAGATAGCGTACTTAAGTACATCACATTATTGATCATGGGGTGGGTTCTCATATATCGCACGTATAAGACTCACGGGTCCTACACATTTAATACTAAAGAAAATATATCTTTCAAAAATCACTGGGCCCAAGCGCTCCAGTGAGCTTGAGCGCTCGCCATTGCATTTTCAGAAATCCTTTCTTCTTTTCTTTATAAAAAATACTTCTTTTCTAAGGTGCAACTCACACCAACATATACTACAACATCCAAAGTTCATAATTTGTATATTCACATATATATATATATCAACAACAAGGTCTATGTACAACTTTAATAGCTCAGAGTGCAATAATAACAACATGGATATTTCTATATTAACATGCAAACCAATAGATTTCCTAAGTTCTGCTAGACTCTATAGGGTCATGGGCTGATTCTGAATATCAGAATCCACCTTGGACTACCGACGAGATAGCATTCTGCTTATCTCCTTATCAAGGACCAGGGGCAAATGATGTAGTGGACCTGACCTATGGGTACATCCCGTATGATCCTGCTCTCTTCCAAATCAACCCTTTCGAGCATATGGACCTTTTTGGAGAGGAAGGAGAACCTGAAGGGTATGCGGTTGGAGAAGTGGATGACGCACTGTTGGAACAATGGGAAAATGACTCAATGTGGGAGCCATGGGAAGAAGAGGACTTACAAGATGTGGTGCCCGAACGCCACAATGCTGTTTTCACATATGTTGACGACTTCCTGGTCGTCCAAGTGGTTCCCTATATTTATGTCCATTTGAGCTATTTGTTGTTCAGGCTTCAATGCCCTCTACCTGCTAGTGCACCTGGGGATATCCAGCCAATAGTGAGGTTAACTCTGGGTCACATTCCTTTCTTTTTTCTTTTTGTTTTGCTTTATTTATCTCTTCTTTTTTGTTTTTCTGTTGCTCTTGTTAACTTATTTTCTCCATTTCGTTTCTGTTTCCCTTTGTCAGGAATATCACTATGAATCTACCATTCCCACCACTGTTCCTTCCACATCAACTTTTCCCTGGATTTGGACCATACATAAGGTCCCCAGACACCCCGCCGCGAGAGGACAGTCCGATGCGCAATTACACTCCATTATCTTTGTCTCCACCTGGATCTCCCGTTGTCGGTGATATCAATTTCTTAGAGAGTTCGGCCTTGCTCGATGATGTCCTCGCTGCTTTCCGCTTGTTCTGGGAAAGGGAATCATCAAGTTCAGACTCTACATTTGCAGTTCTGGTGGAGGAAGAAGTTGTGGAAGAAGAAATTTTCATTCTCGAAGCATAGTGTTTAACTTCAATTGTTTGCTGTCATTTCTGCTTTATTTCATCAATTGAAGTGTATTCCTAGACAGAGTTTTTAGTAATTTCAGTGTTCTTTTCGTTTTTCTTTTTCAATAAGGTTTTAAACACCAAGTTGGGGGCAGGAATATTATAAGTGGATGATATTTTAAGGATTTATTTTGTATAAAATTTATAATGTTCTATTATGAGGTTGACGTTTTTGGCTCACAGATTCTGGCAATGCACTGTTGTAGACACCCCAATTTTGACCTAACGTCGAATTTAGGAGAGTGTCACCTCCGTATCCGATGATGACAAGGACCGAAAAATTGAAGTATTCCAAGCTCTTCGGAAAATCTCCAAAACGCGATAAAATTTCACAGAAAGAGGAAAAATACCAGGTATTCAGGAGAATTCAGGGAAAAGACATGATTTTTGGAAAGGATCTTCAAAAATAATTTGTTTCAAAAAGAGAAAAGACCTAAAAAGGGGAATCTCACCAAGAAACGGCACACGGCGGATTCCGCGGCACTCGATGAGTGCCGCGCAGCAGTCAGAAAGTGCCGCCGCGGCATTCTCCGAGTGCCGCCACAGAATTCTGACTGCCGTTCACTTTTTAAGTCTGTATTTTGCAGTGCAATACGTATGCGTATGCAGATTAGAACAAAAAAACTGATAAAGTAAGACTGACAAAAACGCGGCAATTAATTAAATGACGCGGCAGTCGATGAGAGCCGCGCGGCACTCACGAAGTGCCGCAACGGCAATTGTTGAGTGCCGCAACGGCATTCACGGACTGCCGCGGCAGGTTTCTGACTGCCGTGCTGGGCAGCAGTCTGTGTAATTTCAGAAAGTACACATTGTACCACCAAATGAGAGAATTACACCTGTTTTTTGCTCCGAAATTCACCAAAAATACCTGATATTCTTGCCTATAAAAGAGAAGGGATCTTGTTGGTAGAGAGGACCAAGAGAAAAGGCATTTGGGGGGAAAACATATACAAAAAATACTTCCATTACACCCACATTTGAAAAAAAGAAAAGAGAGAGTTTTGGGAGAGCTTGAAGGAGAGTTTGGATAATCTTCAAAAGAAAACTTTGAGGATAATTTGGAGGTGATCCTCTAAACCTAGATTATTAGCTTACTCTTTCTTCTCTTGAAATCTTAAAATCTTAGAATATTTCATCATCTTTCTTTGTTTTAAATTTAGTAGTCTTCTTTCCATTTTTTTGTCTATCTTCTCCTCTCAAAGGTCTTGGAGATCTTCAATATCTCCATTGATCTCTTGAGCATGATCCTTTGAATCTCATGTAAGCTCATGCTCTACATGGAAGTCAAAACTTGATCATCACTCTATTTCACATAAATAGGACCCAAGTCCATATTCATGACTTGGATCCTCTAAACTTGGTGTCTCATGGAATCATTCCCATATTCCTTTGAAAACTACCAAGTATTAGTTGCACCTTCATCTCCAATGACCATTAAATGGTAGGAGAATCTAGTTTCGAGTCTAAATCCATCTCCATGGTTTAGATTTCCCTATCCTTTAGATTTCATGAAGTCAATCCATATTTCATTTGAAATCTATGAAGAACAAAGGTTTGTAGTCTCCCATGGCCATCAAATGGTAGGAGAAATGGTTTGGTTTAAACCCAACTTCATGGTTTAATAGTTGGAGTTACCAAATAAAAGTTGAACTAGCAAAATAAAAACAGTGAATCCACAAACTGTTTTTGATCAAAGATTTTTAGTTCGAAATCTAACCGTTGAAATCAAGTGAAACCAACGGGAAAGTGTCAATAACACATTGTTCTACCACTGTAATTTTTGTTTTGAGGTGGCTTCATGTTTAGAATGGTTTGATCATGGTTTTTGTGAAGCAACAACAATCTGTCCAGAATTTCAGAATAGTTACAGAACAGCAACACTCTTTTGAAATAATTAAATCAGAGTTCTAACAAAGTTTCTATGACCCAAAATAATTTTTTCCAAGTAGATTAATGTGTTAGGAAGTCACCCTAAAAAGAACAAAGCAATTCTGATTTGTTTACTATTTTTAATAAATCGTGCAAGAATTCTGGACAGGAGATTGTAAGATGATGAGTGATGTCTAGTGTTTTCCATATTCCCGGAGATCTAACCGTTGAAACCTTGATTTTATTTTTGATTTGGAAACTAGACTGACAGAGGCGTCTTGTGTCCAAATTTCATCAACATCAAACCATAAGAGACGTGTTTTTTATTTCTTTTAAGTTCTGGTATGCTCTCTGCAATTTTCAGAGTTTTTTATGACACATTTGACTTACTTTGTAAATAAGGGCCTAAATGACTTTCTTATGATCTAAGGCTTAAACCATGCTTTAATAATGATTAGTTGAGCTGGAATTCAAGGTTTAAAAGTATCTCATAGTTTATCCTTGTCCATGTACATATTCATCCATATGGTTTGACACTTATAATTAAGACTTATTTGCTTTGGATTTAATTACATTAGATAGATGTAAGCTAGAAATTTAGGATCGTTATTTCTAACATCGTATTTTGCATATCATGCGAACTGACCCTTTGTTTTGTAGCGCTATTAAGGTACGATTTCTCAATCCCTCTCTAATTTATTAAATTCCTTGATTTTTATTTGACTTTCGACCTTATGCGCGACACCTTAGAATTAGGTTTTGCCTTATGTGTATATGTGATTAGAGACTCTTTTTAGGATTTTATTTTGTTCGCATGCATTGCACGTTTATTATCGCTGCTGGATCCCGGGTAAGTTCACTAGTTCTCTATTGCATATCATATCGCTTGTTACCTGAATTATGTGGCTTTTGAATGATATTTTGTCAATTGCAATTTTACACCCTTTGGACATGCCTTTTGTGATGTATATGTATATATGTATTAGTTGAGGGCATGCTTAGATTAATAAATTTGATTAAAAGGATGTTGAGTAGAGGCCTATTGCAAGATAGGATGAGAGAGGGTGTTTTAGTCCGATGGGCTCCTTCCTCTCTCATTCCATAATCCCCGGACCTAGTTAATCTCTGGTTTCTAAAAGATCAGTTTGCTTTTAAAATGGTTTCTTAATTTTCCTTTTAAAAATTAAGTGGCGACTCGTTTTGTTTTAGAAATTGATTTTGAAAAGCTGTGGGTAAGTCAACCTGCGATATCCACAATCTGGCGACTCTGCTGGGGATCGAACCCAGAATCTCTGGTTTCGCAGACCAGAATTCTGATTTTGGGTTCACTTGAGGATTAGACTTGAAAAATGTCCTTTTAATCGAATTAATTAATCTTTGTGTGCCTGTTGCATTTCACTTGCATGTCCAGCCAGTCGATTGCACGGAACTATGACCTTGGAGGCTCGGGGCAACCCGGTCGGCCAAGTCATCATGGGACTGTGTGATCACCCTTGATCTCGTACCATGTTTTGGTATATGAAGCATCCTATCGGGTGTGTGTCAAGGGTCCCTTGTTTGACCAAAACCCAGCTTTTGCATAGTAGCTTCCATAGAACCTTTCAATCTTAGGAAATCAATTCTTGAATAGGGTTATGTGTTAGGAAGTTTTGTATGCCCAGAAGGGATTACTTGAGATGATGACGATACTTGCTTGATGAAAGATGAATAATCTTTTAAATCACCTTTTAGCAATTTCTCCACGTGTTACATGACATTTGGAGGACATGCCAAATCTTGATTATAAGATTATACTTCCTACATCATGTTTAGTTAAGCATCATTGACCTTGTATGCATCCAAATTCATGGAAAGTACGGTGATAATCCTGTCATGTGATCCTTCTACCCAAAAAAAAAAAATTTTTAAGACCATCTTTGAAAACAAGTGGATTTTTGTAATTTTCATCCCAAAGTTTTCAATCGCTTTTTTCGAAAATTTTTGGAGTTCACTTTTGATTCAAGCTCCAAACTAAATTGTTTTTGGAAGAAATGCTTTTCAAATGAATTTCAAAGCAAAATCAAATCATCGTCATTGGGAAACATTTTTCACTTGAGAGTTGTTTTGAAGAATCTCATCATTTAAAGAAATGCTTTGCAAAGTGAATTTCAAAAATATTTCGCCCGACCCTTGAAGGGGTAGTAAGGATCACAATGATAGGTGAAGTTGGCGCATTTGACATGAGTGAGGATTCTATGTGATTATGTGCTTTATGTGTTAGGACTAGAATTTTCCTTCCTTTTGCATATAGAGTAGGCACACACACACACATGCATTGCATCCGCATGACTTTCAAAATAAAGGTTTTGCTAAGATAAAGATAAAAAGGTTTTTCTAAAAAGAAATTTCTAAAATTTATTGTAGGAGCAAAAATAGCAAACCAAGGGTGGTTTAGAGGTCCTACGGCAAGGTTAGTGAGAAGAGGATACGTCGACATGGCTGAAGAGAGAAACAATGAAGAGATGACCGGACTGAGGGTACTAGTTGAGCAGCAGGCAGAACAGATGCGAAGACAGGCTGAAAACATGAATCGAATGATGGGAATGATAGAGGAGCTGAACCGCCGACCGCCACATGTGGTTCCACCTGTCATGGACCCGCCTCTGGGAGGAGGAGACGGGGATTGGTTCGACGATCAAGAGGCGCATTGGAATGATGCACTGAGAGCCAACAGAGACAGGGAAAAAGATGAGAAGGAGAAGCTGCTGACCGAGAAGATAGAAAAGTTGGAGAGGGTAATGCGCAAAGCTCAAGGGGTGGATACTTATCTAATGGAACTGGAAGGGTTGTACGACGGAGTCCATGAGACGCTGCCGGCCGGTTTTAAAATGCCCGTCTTTGATAAATTTGATGGCACAGGCAACCCCCGCAGTCATGTCCGAATGTGCATAGGGGCTTTTCAGCCTAGTGGGCTGAGCACTACCATGATGGCTGTCCTTTTCCAACAAACCTTAACAGGAGCCGCTTTATCGTGGTATCTTACACTTGAGCCAAGCAAAACCAGAGTATGGGAAGAAGTGATTAAGGCATTTGTGGCACAGTACGAATACAATCAGGACTTGGATGTTACTATCCGAGATTTGGAAACAACCAGGCAGGGGAACAAAGAATCGTTTGCCGAGTATTTAAGTCGATGGAGAGGGAAAGCTGCGAAAATGGTGCAAAGGCCATCCGAGAAGGACCAGATCCGAATGTTGATGAAAAATCTACAGCCAGTTTATCAGGAAAAGATGAGGTTCCAGTCAATCAATACCTTTGCTGAGGTATTCGATGTAGGGACGAGAATCGAAGATGCAATCCAAGAAGGAACAATCAAGAAGGAAGAACCACAGAACCGATATCGAAGGCCTAGTTATGGGTCGAATGGAGGGCATTCGGGGGGTCACTCTGGCCCCACCGATGTCAATGCGCTTAGCGAGCCGGAGAAGAAATTCGATATCACCAAAAGTCATCCAAGGGGAGGGGAAGACAAGCCAATGAGGAAGTTTTCAGATTTGGGAGTATCATTATCAACGGCCCTCGACAGGCTGTTAGCAAAAGGGCATCTCCGCCAGCTGGAACCTCGACCCCCGCCGAGTCCACTCCCGCCGTACTTCAAAGGAGATCTCTACTGCAAATATCACCAACAAAAGGGCCACTCGACCGATTGGTGCATGAGGTTAAGGCATGACATACAGGACCTCATTGACAACAAAGTGATATCCGAGCCACCTGTCAAGGCTCCCAATGTCACCAAGAATCCACTGCCAAACCATCGTGCCGTACCGCCGCCACGGGGTCTTTACTTCTTGGGAGTAGAAGAAGTGACATTCGATCCGTCCAAGCTAATCACCAAGGTCGGGGAACCAAGGAAGTTCTATCAGTTACCAGAAAATCCGGAAATCTGTATGATTGGAAGCCAGCCAGGGATATGGGAGAATGAAGCAATGGAGCAGTCAGATTGGTGGGTCCAAGAAAGCAATGATCGGAACATAGGCCTGGTAGGGGAAGATGATCTATGGTACCAAAGCGACGAAGAGGTAGAAGAGGGCCCAAAGACCGTTTCAGAAACCGACGATATTTGGGCAAAAGAAGAAATTGACCACTTGACTCGGTCTGGTAGGCACTTCAAGCCACATGAATTAGAGGAAGATCACCCGGGGAGGGAGCTGGAGAAAGGGAAAGGAAAGATGAACGAGGAAGAAGAAGAGGATAGAGTCCTCAAGCAGATGAAGAAGACTCAGGCTAACATTACTGTTTGGGGATTGCTGATTGCCTCCAAACGTCATAGGCAGGCGGTCCTAGACGCCCTTAATCAGTCTGACGTGTCTATTGACACCACCCCGGAAGACCTTGTAGGGCTGATCAATAAAATTCCGACTTTGGCTATTGCTTTCTCATCAAATGACTTACCACCGGGAGGGCCCATGCTCAATAAGCCTTTGTACATCACTGTTGAATGTTTGGGGAACACCGTACCCGCTTGTCTCGTTGACAACGGGTCTGCTCTTAATGTGTGTCCTTTCCGCACAGCCAAACGAATGGGCTTGGATGAATCTTCTTTTGTGCCGTCTCAACAAAAGGTCCGGGCATATGATAACACCCAAAGGACAGTCATGGGCATCATCTTTCTTAACCTTGCTATCGGATCAATGGACAAGGAAGCTGAGTTCCAAATCATCGATATCCCCGCTTCTTTCAATCTGCTGCTGGGAAGACGTTGGTTGGACAGTTTGGGCGCTATCCCATCGACAATTCATCAAAAAGTTAAGTATGTCTGGGAAAACAAAGTCTGTGATATCCTCGGAGACAGTTGGGTTCGATCATCTGAAGCATCGTCAAGTGCACCGGTCCTAGAGCTACAGCTACAAGAAGAAGAAGCAAAAATGGGAGGATTCGAGTTCATCGGCGCGATAGAAGAAGGAAAGTAGGGAGAGTCCCTACCGCCCCATTTTGATCAATATGCTAGTCCAGTCGTCGCCGGAATCATGAAGAAGATGGGTTTCTTTCCAGGATTGGGGTTGGGGAAGAACCTTCAAGGCCTGCCGGAGGCCCCAAGAATCCCTACTCAAACTCACACTCACGGTCTCGGGTATCAACCAACAAAGAAGGAGCTGAGAACCAAGAAGAAGGCCGTCAACGCACCGCTGGATCCTTACTTGAAGACCCTCAACGGGTATTTTGTGAAGAAAGGAGAATGTTTCCCCTTCTGTGGTTTCCCAGAACCATGGATGGATCAAAAAGACAAATGCATGAAGCCGGGGTTCGAGATCTTCTTCTCCCATGAATTTTCTGGGTACAAAGACCCATTTTTGCAAGTACCTGAAAAATCTGTTGCTGCCAAGGACTGGGTTGGTATGCTGGACGGTTCTGCCATGAAAGATCTGTTAGGCAAAGGAAACGCAGAAGTCATGAAGGAGGATCCCGGGAAGACCAAAGGTGAATACGTCGAGGGCATAGTGGAGGAAGCCGCCGAAAGTGAAGAAGGTGAGGAAGGAAAGGCTGAGGAAGAAGAGATGGAGAAAATGACCAAGACAGGAGGTCCGGAAGAATACTTTATTACTGGCCTGGGAGGAGAGCACAAGAAAGAGTGGGTTTTTGAGTCTAGTGATAGGTTCCCCCCACACCCAGAGTCTGTAATGGCCCAAATGAGGCGTCTTTCAATTTCTATGTCTGTTGTAATCACTCCAAAGAAAATCAATGAAAGTATGACTGATTCTGCCTACTCGAACGCGCTTAATGAATGTGATGAATGTGATGATCATGAAATACCTATTGAACTGCAAAAACTAATTGAAAAAGAAAAAGAATCTGCATGTAAAATCATTGAGGACACCCTAACAATTAATCTTGGAAATGAGAACAATCCTCAAAATGTCTTCATCGGCTCTACACTTAGCAATAAAGAAAGAACAGAACTAATCAGTCTATTAAATGAATTCAAAGATGTTTTTGCATGGTCTTACAATGATATGCCAGGTATCGATCCTAAAATAGTCCAACACCACATCCCCCTCTTTCCTAACTCCAAACCCGTAAAACAAAAATTGAGGCGAATGAGGCCAGAATGGGCACTCAAAGTAAAAGAGGAAGTTGAAAAGCAATTAAGAGCTGGATTCTTGATGGTCACCGAGTATCCCGAGTGGATTGCCAACATTGTGCCTGTCCCAAAGAAGGATGGTCGTGTTAGGGTTTGCGTGGATTTTCGGGATTTGAACAAAGCAAGCCCTAAAGACGATTTCCCATTACCCCACATCGACGTGTTGGTTGATAACACCGCGGGACATGAACTTCTATCTTTCATGGATGGGTTCTCCGGGTATAATCAAATCCTCATGGCTCCCGAGGATAGAGAGAAAACCACGTTCATCACTCCGTGGGGAACATATTGCTATAGGGTCATGCCATTCGGACTCAAGAACGCGGGCGCAACCTATCAAAGGGCTGCCACCACTTTACTGCACGACATGATCCACAAAGAGGTAGAGGTGTATGTGGACGATATGATTGTGAAATCCAAGGAGAGAGGAGGACACCTAAAGGCTTTGAGAAAGTTCTTTGGGAGGTTGAGGGAATTCAAGATGAGGCTGAACCCACAGAAATGCACGTTCGGAGTCACTACTGGCAAACTGTTAGGATTTCTCATTACCCAAAGGGGAATAGAAGTGGACCCTACCAAAATAAAGGCCTTAACCGAGATGAACCCACCGAAAAATGAGAAAGAACTGAGAGGGTTCCTGGGTAGAATACAATTTATAAGTCGTTTCATTTCAAAGCTCACCATGACCTGCGACCCGCTGTTCAAGCTACTCAGAAAGGGAGAGAGATTCAATTGGGACACCCCATGTCAACAAGCCTTCGACAAAATCAAAACCTATCTCCAGAATCCACCTGTCTTGTCACCACCTTCACCCGGGAGACCTCTGTTACTTTATCTCTCTGTATCCGAAGATTCGATGGGATGTATGCTGGCCCAAGAAGGAGAAGAGGGGCACGTGGAGAAGGCCATTTACTACTTAAGCAAGAGAATGGTAGGATATGAGTTAAAGTATTCGTCCTTGGAGAAGGCCTGTTGGGCCTTGGTTTGGTGTACCCGTCGCCTCCGCCACTATATGTTAGCCTTCCCCGTGATCCTAATTTCCCGGATGGACCCGTTAAAATACCTGTTCGAAAAACCCGTCTTGACCAGTAGGATTTCCCGTTGGACCATGATGCTGGCTGAGTTCGATATCAGATATGTCACCTCCAAGTCTGTAAAAGGAAGGGCCGTCGCCGAATTTCTAGCCGACCTCGCTGTAGAATCTGAGGATAAGGGAGATTTCAAGTTCCCAGATGAAGGAATAATGGAAGTGAAGGAAGAATTGTGGAAAATGTACTTTGATGGAGCAGCCAACCAGTTAGGTTACGGGGTCGGAATCATTCTCATGGCACCAGACGGGGTCCCTACCCCGTTAGCTGTCAAACTCAAATACGACTCAACCAACAATACCGCAGAGTACGAAGCCTGCATAATTAGAATGGAAGCGGCCTTGGCTTTGAAAGTCGGACGGATTGATGTCTTCGGAGATTCCAACTTGATCATATCCCAGGTCCGAGGAGATTGGAGGGTAAAACATGAGAAATTGAGACCTTACCATGACTATCTAGAAAGTCTGAAAGCGCAATTCCAAAAGATTTCCTTCTACTACCTCCCTCGTGAAGAAAACCAACTAGCCGATTCTTTGGCTACCTTAGCCTCGATGATCCAAATCCCTTCCAAAATTGCCATGATTCCGCTGTCCATAGAAGTAAGGAATCAACCGTCATTTGAGATGATCGCAGCCATAGAGAGAGAAGATGAAATGCCTTGGTATGTGGACGTGTGGAAGTTCATTAAAGAAGGAGAATACCCCGAAGGAGCCTCAGAAAAGGACAAGAAGGCGATACGACGATTTGCCGCTCAATTCGTGATCTACACAGATAAACTATGGAAGAAGTCCTACACCGGGTATAATTTGGAGTGTTTATATGGGAGGGAAGCTAAGAGAATGATGGAGGAAATACATGAGGGAGTATGCGGGCCCCACATGATCGGGCACATGCTGGCGAAGAAGATCATCCGACAAGGGTACTATTGGACGACCTTGGACAAAGACTGTTGTGAATATGTTAGAAGGTGTCACAAGTGTCAGATCCATGCAAATTTGATGCACACCCCACCGTCGCAGCTCTATAGCATAACCACCCCTTGGCCATTTTATGTATGGGGGATTGATATCATTGGTGAGATAGTCCCAAAGGCTTCCAATGGGCACCGGTATATAATCGTGGCGATCGATTATTTCACAAAATGGGTAGAAGCAGCCTCGTATGCGACCTTGAAAGCCAAAGATGTGGTGAGTTTCATTGAGAAGAACATAATCTGCAGATATGGAGTCCCGAACGAGTTTATCTCCGATCATGGTAGCCATTTCCAGGGGGAAGTTATCCCGCTCTTAGAGAAATATAAAATCACTCGCCATCAGTCATCCCCGTATAGGCCCCAGACGAATGGAGCAGTAGAGGCAGCGAATAAGAATGTTAAAGCAATCTTGGGGAAGACGACCGATACATATAAGGATTGGCATGAGAAGCTGCCATTTGCCTTATGGGGGTACCGGACGTCAGTAAGGACTTCAACGGGCGCTACGCCATACTCGTTGGTCTACGGGATGGAAGCAGTCCTTCCAGTCGAGGTGGAAATACCCTCTCTCAAAGTCTTGACAGAATGTGAAGTGACGGAATCAGAATGGATACAAGGAAGATATGAGGAATTGATGCTGCTTGATGAAAAGAGGTTGACCGCAATAAACCATACTCGGGGATACCAGAAGAGGATAGCTCGTGCTTTCAACAAAAAGGTTCGCCCAAGGAAGCTTGCTGAGGGTGACCTGGTCCTCAAAGAACTAAAAGTGCCCGTTTATGACCCCAGAGGAAAATTCAAACCCAACTGGGTCGGACCATACATCATTAAGACCCTCCTTTCGGGAGGAGCGGCTTATCTCATGGACCTGGACGGGGTTGAATTTAAACAGCCAATTAACCTCGATCGCCTCAAGAAATACTTTGCTTGAAACCATTTCTTTCAAAGCCTCCTACCTTGATGAACTACGCTTGACCTGATTCCCGCTAGGGGATACGTAGGCAACCAACTTGGTTCGGTCATTTCAAAAAAAAAAAAAAAAAAAAAAAAAAAAAAAAAAAAGAGTGCTAAACTAGGGGCAAACTGGCGTTTGCCCGAAATCGCTTCGAAGCCCTAAAACCAGGGGCAAACTTCGTTTGCTAGCCGAAGAACCCAGAAATAAAACCATCCTTCAGGTCACCTGGCTGTCAGAATAAGTACTATAAAGAAACAAATAAGAATTCATGGAAAAGGATGAGTAGAAAACAAAAAGCGAAGTACGGAGCCGAATAAAGACATTAAAAGGAGAATTCTTCATAAAAGATTAATCGAAAGGTTGAGCGCTTTGATTAAGCATGCTAGAAATTTCCCTAAAGATAACAACATCAGTCAATCACATTCGAAAAGCGTAAAAGAGTAGGCAGGGTCCGTCAGAAAGTTTTGTGAAAGGGACAACTTTTCTCTGTTTTCGTCTGTTTTATTATGCACGTGTCTCATCAAGTCTGTCTCACAACCAAGGCCTGGATCTCCAGAAGATACTAGGCAGTGGGCACAATCGAAGCAGGGACCCTCGAGCACGGAGCAGCCATCCTACTCGACCAAGCCTCTATGAAAGCCTTCACAATGGGAGGACGCAGAGTAGAACCCCTGGTGAAATCGGCAGCCACAGATTCAGTAGTATCTTGCAAAAGCCCGAACTGACGGACAACTCGGTCAGGAATGTAGAAAGTTGTAGCGTTTAAACCCGGCAGCCAGATGCCAGGACGCCCAGGGAGGCGTACAGCAACAGAACGATGAGTCCACTGAGGGCAGATCCAGCAAATGTCACCAGAAGAGAGGCCTTGGAGCCAACCGAGCCATGCATCGGCAGATTGGAATAAGCAATGGATTTCCATGCGGTCGTAAGAAAACGGCCCACGAAGATGCGAGGGGTGAATGAAGAGATCAAGGCGTTCCATGAGCCAAACTTGCAGAACAAAAGGTGCCCCGGCAGATAACATAACCCCAGTAGCATGAGCATGGCCCAGCCCGATCAGAGTTTCACCAAGGACTAGCATAACAGCACTCTTCATCTCCCGCAAACCGCAGGCGATGGGTATGAGAATGTCAGAAGATGACTGGAAGAGAAAGTAAGAGAGCATAGCAACCGACAAGGCACTACGCCGGATGATCTGATGCTCACCAATCATAAGGGTCCCCTATAGGAGCATAAACGGAAGAAAGGCGTTCGAAGTCGATCTGCCCATCATGAACAAAAGAACTTGCCGCATTTCGAGATATGTGGTAAAGAGTGGCTAAGTCGCGGACATACCCAGCCTGAATCTGAGGAACCGTCAGTTCAGCAAAAGGATCAGTGTGGAGATTAGCGCTAAATTCCTCGAACAAAGGACAAATCTCCTGAAAGCCGAAACGAAAGACGTTGAGAGCAGGGTCCCAACACTGAATAGCAGCTCGCAGTAAGCCCTCGTTCAAGTTCATGTGCCGGAAAGAGAAGAGATCATTCAATCTGAAGCATTCAAAATTGAGCCTTTCAATACCTGAGAGAGTATCCATCCATGGGAAGAGAGTTTGGGAGCTAATGGGGGCCATTTGAAAGGAGGGTGGAAAGAGAGAGAGATGTTTTGCGGAGTGTTAGAAGAGGAGGGGTATAAGTAGGGAAATAGAGCTGCCCACCAGATCGCGGCACTCGATAAAGTGCAGCGGCACTCCATGAAGTGCCGCGCGGCAGTTCGTGAGTACCGCACGGCATTCACTGACTGCCGTTGCGGCATTCGTCGAGTGCCGCGGAGGCTTAACCGAGTGCCGTTCTGAGTTTTTCATTGGCCAGAATCTGTTTGTAACACAATCAGCCCACCTGCAAACAGAAAATTAATTGAGAAGCAATAAAACGTGCGCATCATGCAGCACGTGTAAATACATACATTCATTCATTCATTTCATTCATTTGTATATATCAAATAAGTAAAAGAAGCAGAAGCATTCAAAGATAGAAATAAAATCGGGACCAAGCCATGGTCCCACATACGGCAAAATTTGGACCAAGCTATGGTCACACATACGGTGAATAAAGCAGAAAGCATAATAAAAGGAAGCAGCCATCAAAATAAAGCATATTTGTATATTTATACAGTCATCCACCCAAATATGTACAATAAAAAAATCCTCTCAAAAGAAAGCAAAATATAAGCAGGATCAACTCCGACCCCGGCCGCGAGTCTGGCGAGTCGTGCGTCTGAGAGGCTCCTCCTCTGACTCAGTCCCGCTGCCTCCTCCACTCTCTCCACGCCCGCTGCCTCGGCCCCTGCCGCCACTAGTGCCCTCGCCAATGCCTCCGCCACGCCCAGCACCGCTACCTCCGGGGGCGTCGCTGAAAGAGATGCCGAACTGCTGAAGCCGATGCTGGAGCTGCCCCACCTGCTGAGATAAGACTCTGTTCTCCTCCATCTGGAAGAGAAGGGATGAGTCCATGAAAATCATTGAAAAGGGATTCGGAATGCTAAGAATATGGAAAGGGTAGAGATCATACCAGGGCCCTCGACTGAACCGCGGCGGTCGCTCGAGCTCCCTCGGCCTGAAAACAAGAAACAGAAATAAAGATCAGTAAAAAGAGATACAATTCCAGTCAAAGATAGGAGTGAGAATGAATTTCTTACCATCCACTCCCGCCCAGCAACCCACTGTCGCACGCTGTGGGCATACGACAGGCCCTCCTCCGCGTAAGCGCGCGGGACAAGGTCGTAGTGAATAGGAATGGTGGGGGCGCCCTGCAAAAGTCGGGGAATCGTCGTCACGTGAGGCTCGCCAAACGAGACAATCGGCATAGTCCAGTCCCACTCAGGTAGGCCAGGGGGGCGGACCGCAGCAGGGACATGCTGCAAACAAAGGTAATAAAACATGGGTAAAGAGTAAAAGGAAGAATCACAAAAACAATAAAGGAATCATTTACTCACCCGAGTCACTTCCATCAGCGGGAAGTTCGGCATCAGCTTGGCGGCACGGAAGGCCGCGTATCCGTCAGGGTCGTCCAAGAAGCCGTGGATACCGAAGCCGGCTAGAGCAGCCGAGTAGTCGCCGCCCTGGAGAGTGTCTGTAGCTCTCATAGAGTCGGGAGGAGAGAACGGCACAAAGAATCTGGGAGCCGCTATAGACTGCCTGGTCACCCTCTCTCCCAAGTACCACGCCATGCCCTCTGACCTACCATCAAGTAGCAGTCTCATCGGGTCATACCCGGCCGACTCCTGAATCCCCGCGCTAGCCTCGGGTAGCGCCCTGAGCCACGGCTGCCACTGCACATGCTCCTCCCGTAGGTTCGTCAGGAAATTCCTGAACGAAACGAAGTCATGAGCCCCAGTCTTCCGCCCGACCCTGTCCTTCGCCCACTTCAGCCCCTGGGGCATGACGAGGGCGTCCGCAGCACGTGTCTCATGAGACATCATGCGGAGATACTCATGGGACCAAATCTGTAATGAAAAGGGAGAAGGAAAAGAGAGATTAGTATCGCAATGTAAATAAATTTCTGAAAGAAAAATAAGCGATGGAATGTAAAAAATGAATAAGATATGTATATACCTCCCACGCTCTCCAATACCCACTGGTGGCTGTCGACCTGCCCCGGGAAATGTCACCCATATGCCTGTACAGGATAGCTAAACCTGTACCAGCCCAATCAAACTCGGTGACCCGATCCAGATGCTCCAGCGACGCCACCAGGGGAGCAGAAATCCGGTCGCCCCTGGTGCTCAACAAAGAGCACCCCAGCACGTACATCAAAAAGCCGCGGGCCATCTGCTCGTCCGAAAAGCCGGGCTTTCCCCGGAAGGTATCCATGAACCACCGAGCTGTAACCAGGGTCTCCTCCGGGACCACTCCTAGCAGCGGCTCCATCTGATCCCACTCCTGGTCCGTGAGATGCCGCAGGGGCTCTCCCCCGAATGGAATCCCCGTAATCATCGAGAAGTCCAGCGGGGTCAACGTCATCTCGCCGAAAGAGAAGTGGAAGGTACTCGTGGTGTCCCAATACCGCTCGGCCAGCGCATGTATCTGCTGCAAGTCGTTGGAGCTCTTCGTCAAAAGTTTGACGAAGTCTCCAAAACCCGCTGCGTCCACCAAAGCCCTTACAGTCGGGCTCAGCTGCGTATACCACTCATGGCCATGTGCAAGGCTGCCGTGGCCCTTCAGCACTTTGGGCTGCAGCTGCAAGAAAGAATCACAAGATTGGTTGTTAGAGAATGAATAAAAGAAGAAAGCAATAAAGAAGGAGATAAGTAATAAATAAAAGAAATGAAAGTCTAGAAGTGTTCATATAGGATTTCACAAGTAAGGCACCCGTTTGCATTCAAGAGAAAATGAATAAAAGAAAACGCTCAAAATTTTAGCAAGGTTTCGAAAAGAAAAGAAAAGAGAAAGAGTAGTTTTTGTCCACCTTCTTTGAAAACATGCATATATAAGTTAAGGATTTTGGGCCCGAAAAGAGTTTGGTTGCAAAAAGGAACGCGTAATTGCAAACATTCGAGAATCAATTTTTGAATAATAAAATGGCATTAGAAATGCTCAAGGAAAACTCGCCAGAGCGGTAAATACAGGAAAAGGTTCATGATTTCATTTCCACGAGCATTGGATTTCTTTATTCACAAGCAATGTTTGAGATTCCGATTAAACGGCTTTCAAAAGCTTTTGAAAACAGTCGAAGGAGAAAATAAGGATAAGTGTTCGGAAAATTCAAGCGTTACATGAGAAATAAAAATAAAAATAAAATTTCTTTACAAAGAGCATGTAATAAAGCATCCAAGACGCACGAGGGCGCCACGAGCATGTCATTCAGAACAGGGTATCTAAAAGATGCGGCAATCCTATGTTACATTCACAAGGAAGATATACGGGAAAGAAATACGAGAAATAGACAAAAGGGAAGCGTTTACCTCGCGCTTGAACGCGCGGACCGACAAATGCTCATCGGGGTCCCTCAACAAGAGAGTGGCGTCCGGATGATGGGTGGCCGTATACTTGGCCTTCTTCTTCCTAGAACCGCTCACCATAACCTGTCCAAAAAAAAAGAGAAGTATCCGTGAGTTTAAAATTCATGAAAGTTCGAAAAAACTACGAAATAAAAGAGTTTGATCGAGTCTTGATCAAAAAGAACATACCTATGAATGTCGTGGATCAATACGGAAGCAAAGAAATGAGGGGAGAAAAATTTCTCCAGAGAGATTTCGAGATGAAGAGAGTGAGAGAATGAGAAAATGTGTTGAACCCCGGCGGTTTAAGCCACTGCCCTCAAACGCGGCACTCATTTTTCCGTGCGCGGCAGTCAGTCAACTGCCGCGCGGCACTCGCTGAGTGCCGCAACGGCACTCCGTGAGTGCCGCGCGGCAGTCACGGACTGCCGCGAAAAACCGCGTGTGCCGCGATTAAGGCGGTTCAAAGATATTTACATTCCCCCCAAAAATTCAAATCAAGTCCCAAAAATTGAATTTGAGGCCCCAAAAAAATTGCCCCATTGCGCTTTTGGCCCTCAGGATCGTTTCATAGGTACACTTTGACTACAAATTTTCGAATTCAGAAAATATTTGAGCCCATGGGCCCCCATTTTGAAAATTGGAGATGTTTGAGCTCGTGGACGCCCAATTTATGAAAATTAAGATATTTGGGCCCGTTGGGTTCCCAATTTTGAAAATCGCAACATTCGAGCCTGCGGGCCCAAACTCATATTCCCAGGTTTTTCGCAACGGACTTGCGATTAACCCTCTTTTGAGGATATAACGGACTTATATTCCCGGTTTTCGCAACGGACTTGCGATTAACCCTCGTTTGGAGAATATAACGGATTTATATTCCCGGTTTTCGCAACGGACTTGCGATTAACCCTCTTTTTTGAGAATATAACGGATTTATATTCCTGGTTTTCGCAACGGATTTGCGATTAACCCTCGTTTGGGGAATACAACGGATTTATATTCCCGGTTTTCGCAACGGATTTGCGTTAACCCTCGTTTTCGAGAAATATAACGGATTTATATTCCCGGTTTTCGCAACGGACTTGCGATTAACCCTCTTTGGAGAATATAACGGATTTATATTCCCGGTTTTCGCAACGGACTTGCGATTAACCCTCTTTTTTGAGAATATAACGGATTTATATTCCCGGTTTTCGCAACGGACTTGCGATTAACCCTCGTTTGGAGAATATAACGGATTTATATTCCCGGTTTTCGCAACGGATTTGCGTTAACCCTCGTTTTTGAGAATATAACGGATTTATATTCCCGGTTCTCGCAACGGATTTGCGTTAACCCTCGTTTTTGAGAATATAACGGATTTATATTCCCGGTTTCCGCAACGGACTTGCGATTAACCCTCTTTTGGGGAATATAACGGATTTATATTCCCGGTTTTCGCAACGGATTTGCGTTAACCCTCGTTTTCGAGAAATTTAACGGATTTATATTCCCGGTTTTCGCAACGGATTTGCGTTGACCTTCGTGATCAAATCAAAAGCGCTCTCATGACTCCTATGACAGATTCTCGCATAGATAATCTTCCCTGACTAACACGCCACGAAATGCGCGTCATATATAGGGAAAATGTGATAAGCATGACATTTACATAACCAGGTTAATTCAGAAAGCACCAGATTGCTTGAGCACGTGCATCACGATAAGATAGGTGCATTCATCCGTATGACTATTTGCGCTTGTGTATGTTTGACCCTTGACCCGAACTACGTCTTGGTCTGATTCCTGAACGGATACGTAGGCAGCTCATCATCGAGCACGACCAGCGTGAACCATTGCCCCGCGCATGTTCTCTTTTTGCAACGCATTTTGTTTTTACCTAAATTCGACGGTCTGGTCAAAGGCTTGTCTTCACACAGGCTTCGACATTCACTTGTGGTACGCGTTGCTCCACAAGCTCTGCCGAAGAAGGGCAAACTGTAGACACCCCAATTTTGACCTAACGTCGAATTTAGGAGAGTGTCACCTCCGTATCCGATGATGACAAGGACCGAAAAATTGAAGTATTCCAAGCTCTTCGGAAAATCTCCAAAACGCGATAAAATTTCACAGAAAGAGGAAAAATACCAGGTATTCAGGAGAATTTAGGGAAAAGACATGATTTTTGGAAAGGATCTTCAAAAATAATTTGTTTCAAAAAGAGAAAAGACCTAAAAAGGGGAATCTCACCAAGAAATGGCACACGGCGGATTCCGCGGCACTCGATGAGTGCCGCGCGGCAGTCAGAAAGTGCCGCCGCGGCATTCTCCGAGTGCCGCCACAGAATTCTGACTGCCGTTCACTTTTTAAGTCTGTATTTTGCAGTGCAATACGTATGCATATGCAGATAAGAACAAAAAAACTGATAAAGTAAGACTGACAAAAACGCGGCAATTAATTAAATGACGCGGCAGTCGATGAGAGCCGCGCGGCACTCACGAAGTGCCGCAACGGCAATTGTTGAGTGCCGCAACGGCATTCACGGACTGCCGCGGCAGGTTTCTGACTGCCGCGCTGGGCAGCAGTCTGTGTAATTTCAGAAAGTACACATTGTACCACCAAATGAGAGAATTACACCTGTTTTTTGCTCCGAAATTCACCAAAAATACCTGATATTCTTGCCTATAAAAGAGAAGGGATCTTGTTGGTAGAGAGGACCAAGAGAAAAGGCATTTAGGGGGAAAACATATACAAAAAATACTTCCATTACACCCACATTTGAAAAAAAGAAAAGAGAGAGTTTTGGGAGAGCTTGAAGGAGAGTTTGGATAATCTTCAAAAGAAAACTTTGAGGATAATTTGGAGGTGATCCTCTAAACCTAGATTATTAGCTTACTCTTTCTTCTCTTGAAATCTTAAAATCTTAGAATATTTCATCATCTTTCTTTGTTTTAAATTTAGTAGTCTTCTTTCCATTTTTTTGTCTATCTTCTCCTCTCAAAGGTCTTGGAGATCTTCAATATCTCCATTGATCTCTTGAGCATGATCCTTTGAATCTCATGTAAGCTCATGCTCTACATGGAAGTCAAAACTTGATCATCACTCTATTTCACATAAATAGGACCCAAGTCCATATTCATGACTTGGATCCTCTAAACTTGGTGTCTCATGGAATCATTCCCATATTCCTTTGAAAACTACCAAGTATTAGTTGCACCTTCATCTCCAATGACCATTAAATGGTAGGAGAATGTAGTTTCGAGTCTAAATCCATCTCCATGGTTTAGATTTCCCTATCCTTTAGATTTCATGAAGTCAATCCATATTTCATTTGAAATCTATGAAGAACAAAGGTTTGTAGTCTCCCATGGCCATCAAATGGTAGGAGAAATGGTTTGGTTTAAACCCAACTTCATGGTTTAATAGTTGGAGTTACCAAATAAAAGTTGAACTAGCAAAATAAAAACAGTGAATCCACAAACTGTTTTTGATCAAAGATTTTTAGTTCGAAATCTAACCGTTGAAATCAAGTGAAACCAACGAGAAAGTGTCAATAACACATTGTTCTACCACTGTAATTTTTGTTTTGAGGTGGCTTCATGTTTAGAATGGTTTGATCATGGTTTTTGTGAAGCAACAACAATCTGTCCAGAATTTCAGAATAGTTTCAGAACAGCAACACTCTTTTGAAATAATTAAATCAGAGTTCTAACAAAGTTTCTATGACCCAAAATAATTTTTTCCAAGTAGATTAATGTGTTAGGAAGTCACCCTAAAAAGAACAAAGCAATTCTGATTTGTTTACTATTTTTAATAAATCGTGCAAGAATTCTGGACAGGAGATTGTAAGATGCTGAGTGATGTCTAGTGTTTTCCATATTCCCGGAGATCTAACCGTTAAAACCTTGATTTTCTTTTTGATTTGGAAACTAGACTGACAGAGGCGTCTTGTGTCCAAATTTCATCAACATCAAACCATAAGAGACGTGTTTTTTATTTCTTTTAAGTTCTGGTATGCTCTCTGCAATTTTCAGAGTTTTTTATGACACATTTGACTTACTTTGTAAATAAGGGCCTAAATGACTTTCTTATGATCTAAGGCTTAAACCATGCTTTAATAATGATTAGTTGAGCTGGAATTCAAGGTTTAAAAGTATCTCATAGTTTATCCTTGTCCATGTACATATTCATCCATATGGTTTGACACTTATAATTAAGACTTATTTGCTTTGGATTTAATTACATTAGATAGATGTAAGCTAGAAATTTAGGATCGTTATTTCTAACATCGTATTTTGCATATCATGCGAACTAACCCTTTGTTTTGTAGCGCTATTAAGGTACGATTTCTCAATCCCTCTCTAATTTATTAAATTCCTTGATTTTTATTTGACTTTCGACCTTATGCGCGACACCTTAGAATTAGGTTTTGCCTTATATGTATATGTGATTAGAGACTCTTTTTAGGATTTTATTTTGTTCGCATGCATTGCACGTTTATTATCGCTGCTGGATCCCGGGTAAGTTCACTAGTTCTCTATTGCATATCATATCGCTTGTTACCTGAATTATGTGGCTTTTGAATGATATTTTGTCAATTGCAATTTTACACCCTTTGGACATGCCTTTTGTGATGTATATGTATATATGTATTAGTTGAGGGCATGCTTAGATTAATAAATTTGATTAAAAGGATGTTGAGTAGAGGCCTATCGCAAGATAGGATGAGAGAGGGTTTTTTAGTCCGATGGGCTCCTTCCTCTCTCATTCCATAATCCCCGGACCTAGTTAATCTCTGGTTTCTAAAAGATCAGTTTGCTTTTAAAATGGTTTCTTAATTTTCCTTTTAAAAATTAAGTGGCGACTCGTTTTGTTTTAGAAATTGATTTTGAAAAGCTGTGGATAAGTCAACCTGCGATATCCACAACTGTTTTATCACTATTCTGTATGTCCAGACCAGTGTTGGTTAGTTGGGGGTGGTTAATTTCTCAAATCAGGATTATTGTAGAATTTCTATGTTCGATCGATCGAACAAAGCTCGATCGATCGAGAATTTTGGAACCTCGAGCGCTTGAGAAGGGCTCAATCGATCGAATTTTCGATCGATCGAAACATCTCGAGCGATCGAACCCATCATTTAAACGAGGCGTCGCCGAGACACTTCGTCAGTTTCCTCTCTCTCTCTCCCTTACTCAATCGATCGAGCACAGAGGTCGCCCCCTCGATTTTGGCCTCCCCCCTTCTTAACCCATCAATTCAGGAGCTCCGGGTCCTCTCGGATCATCAGTGGCATCGCCAGCATCGTCCATATAGTGCGTCTCTCGAGGTGAGCCCTCGAGTCATCCCTCGTGTTTCGTTCCATTTCAAATTCATATGGGAGTGCCCCCCATTTTTTCTTTAACTCTTTTTCTTAGTGTTATTAACGTTTTTGTTGTTTTCGGGCTATTCCCATTCTCCATCGTTGCCACTGATATTTTGATGTTCTCGATCAATCGAATGGATTTCGATCGATCGAACCCAGCATCAGTTTGATCGATCGAACACTCTCGAGCGATCGTACCTGCAATATGCCCGATCGATCGAACAGGCTTCGATCGATCGAAGTGTGGCAGTTTCTTTCTTTTCTTTCTTTTTATTGTTTGGCCTGTATTAATGTTTTCTCTCCTTGCCTCTTTCATTTCAGGGATCTATCATGAATCCGATCACTGGCTACCACAAATCTAAGCCATTCGACCTCGCTATACCCGACCCAGTTCCAGATCACGGGTTTAGAAACGAGGAAGACCGCATTTGGTTCACCCGCTATTTCCAGTCACGGAAGGTCATGATCGAGCGTCCTCTTGAGACTGCCTGGCTGGCTACTCCGTGGTATCTTGCACGGATACGTGCCATGCCACATTGGTACACACTTTTCTCCCAGCCTAAGCATGTAAATCTATCTTGGATACAGGAGGCGTGTGCGACGATGATCCGGGATCCAGCTGCTCCGTTCACACTTCGATCATTTTTTCGTGGCCGGTAGATCATTTTTAGCCCGGCCACCGTTGCTGCTGCTCTTAGGGTACCGGAGATACCTGATTGTGTATGTCCCCATCGTCCTGACACACCTCATCTATCACCGACCACCATTATCCGAGAGATCACCGGGGGAGCTCTTTCGACATGGGATGGCGAGGCTCTCATTCCCGACCTCCACCTCACAGACAATTACCATATGCTCCACCTCGCCCTGAGCAATTGCCTGTTAGTGACATCATATTGGGAGAAGGTTGCACCGTGGTATGCTCGAGTTTTATATGCGATTGGTACACGGCAGCCTGTCTGTCTACCCCGCCTTTACATCGACTTCATGCGACACCCTACACGCTATATTCAGGCTAAAAAGCACCTGAAGGGTGCTTGGGCTATTCATCGGGTGATCGAGCATGCGGGTATCATTTCTTTGGCGGGGGACGCGACTGCCCAGTCCCGCAGTCATTTTGGAGAGACAGCTTCCCGCCGGTCCGATGCACAGAAGAGGAAGCGCAAAAAAAAAGGCAAGGCGAAGATGGGCAAGAAGAGGAGACGAGGAGGCGGGACAGATACTGAGGGAGCCGCTTCTGGGACGCCCACAGAGGCTGAGGAGCATGACTCGGAGGAGGAGTTAGACCCTGTTGAGGAGGTGACGCGATTTGAGTTGAGACAGAGGTCTCAGGCTCGTACCCAGGGAGAGTCTTCTTCTGCGCCTCTCCCGACTATTCATGAGTTGTTATTTGAGGAGAAAGAGGCCAGGATTCGACTTGAGGGTAAGGTGGATGTGATGACTACCTTGCTGGAGGCGATCTTGATACAGATCAGAGTTGATCAGGCGGCTCATATAGCTGCACCTACTGTACCCAGCGATCCACCTACAGCAGCTCCTGACACTTCCACTGTACTACCTTCTACATTTGCTGCTCCATCACCTACCGCTGGCTTATCTTCCTCTGCCCTTACTGGTCCTGCATCTTCTGATCCCCCGGTTGATCTTTCTGTTCTTTCTACATCTGCTGTACCACCTACTATACCATCATCATCAGCAGGACCACCTACTTCAGAGATACCATTTCCACCTCCTCCTGTCGTGGCCGACACATCAGTTTCTACCCCAGCTGCCACGATTGCGAGTGCCCCGGCTACCGCTACTACGGATGTCGAGGGTGGTGTTATGGATGCTCCGGTTCTAGTGATCGACATTTTATCTAATGTTCCAGATGATGGGTAGACTGTGGGTTTGGTTTGTGGATTTTTGGTTGGTTTGGTATCATTCTGGGTTGTTTGTTGGGCATTTTTGGACACTGTTGGGTTGTTGTTTATGTTGTTGGTAGTTTGGATGGTTTGGATTTTCGTTTATATGGCATCTCAGATATATTATCGTTGTTCTGTTCGTTCACTGTCCTATATTTTCAGTGATGTATTCTATTTTATGCTTGGATCTGATGCTTTATATTTCCTATATTCTTGAGCTTTGCTGGTTGGAGTTTGTATGTTCTCTGTACAGATCGTTACATTTGCGTTTCTTACACTGACGTACCAGGTGATATCTCTCTATCTGTTTTTGAAAATCGCCTCCTGAGGACATTGCAATTTTTAGTTGGGGGTGGGTTATAGATAGATAATCACCTGTGCATATCTTCTACGTAGCAATCTGGACCACTTGATTTATTGGCAAACATCATACAATCTCCATGATTATACAATCTCCATTATTATTAAAATCTCAATTTCAAAACAAATTTAACAAATTTAAAATACAAAATTTTAAAATATCGAAACTATTAACCAAGTCTTTGAATTAAATGGGTAGAATAATTTTGAATTTTCACTTCTATTTAGCTGTTATCAGCAATGACACGACCATTTTATTCTCATCTTTTTATGGATTAAGTTCACACATTTTTCTAGTTCTCTAGGATGAATGCATATGTTGACCATTCATGTATCCAAATCATTTGCACGTGTTAATAGCTATGCAGAAAACTTAAAATAAGAGTTAATACGACTTTTATACTTTAAAGAATGAAGTAGTGAAAACTAGTCACCCTTAGTGAGCTTTTGAATTCGATCTTCATTTCTGAGGGAATTATCACATCAAGTTCGAATTGTTGTCATTGAAAATGATGATTAAAATTCATTGACTAGTCTCTATTTCTTTATTTTGGCTGCTTATTAGAGGAGAACGTTCAGGATTTACCAATTAGATTCAATGAACATTTAAGTGTTAAAATTAAGAAGTTGAGAAAATGATTTAAGCCATCGTATTTACTTCTTTACCTTCTCCACTTACCCATGTTGATATCTCTGAATATGTGTTGTTCTTAACCCCTCACCTAATAAATCGTGCCGAATCCATTATGAAGTTCGAAATTCCTGACTTTATACCCTGACCTAAATATACCCCATTGCATACCCAATGTGATTGAATTATTGCAATATAAGGAGGGAATAGTGGTGAGAATGACTGCATATACAAAGGTTTCCAAAAAAAATGAGGAAAGGAGAAGAAGGATATAAAAAAAATAAAAAAAAATAAAAAAAAACAACGAATAATGATATGTATGGAGAGGATGGTTGGACTAAAGTGAAGAAGTTCCTGAATACAGCCACATGCTGAAAATGTGCAATTTTTGTTTTACCTCTCTAATCTTGTAACACCTGTAATTTTCTTTCATTGATAATATCAGTTTTTCGAATTTCTATATTGGATTGACAGTACGACCGGTAGTAACCGTACCGACTCGGCCGTAATAAGATTTAACTTAGTCCCGTACCCGGACCCGGACATTAAAAATAATACTCGGTTGCACGTAAATCAAGACTGACACGTATACCGAGGAACTTATGCACGCAAACCGAGGAAGTGGCACAAAATCCGATGTGGGCTCCACATGGAAGCTACATGCAACCCCATTGACACATGTCACCACCCTATGTGACACTTGTCCACATGTGGGACACTTGTCCACATGTGGGACACTTGTCATTGCATGTGAACATGCAAACATGCATGAAGACACCTCTCCCTCTACCATCTTTATATAACCATGCATATACTCATGCATTTCATTTTCTTTGGCCTAAAAATCTGCACATGGAGAGAAGGCTAGGAGGTTAGAGATACATAGAGAGATAAAAGAGAAGTTAGGAGGAAAATCAAGAGTTGATCCTCCATTTCCTTGTGAGCACCTTCATATACACACTCATATACTTACATCCACATCACCATGGGGACTTAGGTGCTGTGATTATAAGTCTTAGAAGTCCAAGAAGATTCCTAGAAGAAAGAAAAGTCAAGAAGTTAAGAAGAAGAAGGAGTTCATCCTTGAAGTTTGAAGTTCAAGTTCTATTAAGCTCAAAAACAACATCCAAGCTCAATTTCAAGCTTTGGTGAGTAGTTGTGAGTAATCTAACTCAATTTATAACCCATATAATATGTACTAATGTTTAGTAGAAGTTTGATGTTGTTGTGTTGAAGTTTTCATGACATGCAAGACAAATCCATAAATCTGAGAAACTGAAACTCTCAGCAGAACATAGTTTAGTAAAATGAATGTTTTGTGCAGCTCAAACATCGGAATCAAGCTAGGTTTTTTTTTGGTAAAATATAACTCATATATCTACAAATAACTCTTCTATATCTCAGTCTAGAAATCCCTCCTTCATGGGTGAAATGCATGTACAACGCAGTGTTATAAACCTGGGAAAATAGAAACTTCTAGCAGAATGTAGTTTAGTAAAATGGATGTTTTAAGGAGCTCAAAAATCCAAATTAAGCTAGGTTTTTTTGTGGTAAAATCTAACTCATATATCTACAAATAACACTTCTATAACTCAGTCTAGAAATCACTCCTTCATGGGTGAAATGCATGAACAACGCAGTGTTATAAATCTGAGAAACTGAAACTTTTAGCAGAACATAGTTTAGTAAAATGAATGTTTTGTGCCGCTCAAAAATGATAATTAAGCTAGATTTTTTTATGAAGAAAGCTAACTCATTTATCTAAAAATAACCCTTCTATAGATCAGTCTAAAAACCCCTCCTTCATAGGTGAAAGTCACGTACAATGCAGTACTATAAATCTGGGACAGAACAGTCCGAGATATAAGAAATGTCTTGTAAAATAAATAGTTTGAGTAGCTCAAAAATGTAATTGAAGCTAGATTTTTTTTGTACATGAAGATATTCCTATTATCTATAATGTTTTAGTTTTGAGTTTTATCTACAAAGCAATTTATCATGCCCAAATAAATCATGCTAATTCAGTCAACACAGTGAAAATGTATCCTGACAGATTGTGTAGCTTTTTGTATGATGTTTTGTTTACGCATGGTGTTGATTGTTGATGCTAGTTTTCCGGTACAAGCGTTGTTATGAAAATCTCGTGCTATGGTAGTGCTATTGCGTAGATAAGTATGTTAAGGGTTTCGTCTATGTGTTTATTGGTATTAAATTCACGTTATAAATCCATGAGCTATGTGCTACGTTTTCTATTGTTATGAATATAGTCTAATGACCGTTGAAAGTTCATACCCAAACTATAAGTATATTGTATGGCACGATTATTGCGCTGATAAGTGATCGGGAAAGTTTCCATCGTAAGTATATTGAGAGGAAAACGGAATGTTAAACGTATAACGAAATATTAACGGTTATAAATGGATGATATTAATGAACTAAACCACGAAACGTACGAAAGTGAAAAATAACGATAAAACCTTCAATAACAGATTTAATGCGAATAAGGGACATTGGGCCTCGTTTCTAGTCTTGTGTCTACTGGTCAAAGTTGATTCGTGAACTTTTGTGTCGTGTTTGGATAATTCTTGCAAAGTTGGTCTCTCGATTATTCCATGGAATCGATTGGTGAGTTATGTTTTGTTCCTTGATCTGAGGATCGGCATGACGTGTTCGGTCAAGTGCGGATGACCTGAGGATCGTCGTAACGTGTTCGATAAAATGGTTGATTATTTTTCCGCACCCTTGGACTGAGGATCGGCATGACATGTTCGGTTATGTATGGGTGACCTGAGGATCGGCATGATGTGTTCGTCCAAGTGATTATTAATTTCTCGTACCCTTGGTCTGAGGATCGGCATGATGTGTTTGGTAACGTGCGGGTGACCTGAGGATCGGCATGACGTGTTCGACCAAGAGATTGTTAATGTCCCGCACACTTATGCCATTTGGGCGACAGTTTGAATGCCTGTTGGGCGATAGTTTGAATGCCATTTGGGCGACAGTTTGAGTGCCAGTTGGGCGACAGTTAACTATTCATTGTTGAGTGTTGTTCTTTCTTGATCAGTAAATGCGTTTGGAGTTAAGTATTCTTTCAGTCAATGTCATTGGTCAGTTCAGTTCTGGGTTAAGTTTCAAAGGGAATGATTGGGTTTAAATAAGACATGGTTTTGAGAATGAGAAAAGACGAACAAGGCATAGTATCGAGAATAAGAAATGATGAACGAGATATGGTTTCGAGAAATAAGAAGAGATGAAGAATAACTTACCTTCAGTGGTGGTAACCTTAAGGGGACCCTCACTTAGCTTAACCGCTAACGGCTTTTCATGCCGCTGGACCTTCCACGTCCAGCCTTTGTAGGTCCAGACGGAGCCGACTGCTATCAAGATGCTGACTTTACTACTGAAGACTATGCTGGTGAAGATTACTACGCGGAAGGCTACGGTTTCGCCAGCTGAAGACTTTGGAGCTTTTTTTTTTTCTTTTGTTATAGTTCTGTTATTATTATGTTAGTGATGTAATAGTTTAGTTGGTCTTGTAATATGTATCTTTTGGACATCTTTTTGGCCTGTACTATACTACTGATGTAAGACTTGGATGTTTTAAATTTCTGCTTCCGCTGAATTTAGTCACTTTCCCATATCAATTATTGTTATAAGCATGTTTGGACAATTAGGTGACACTTACAACCAGTCACGTGTCTACGAACCCATAAAGGAAATTTATTTTTCCCTATTTTTGGTACTTCGGGGCGTGACAAATCTCTACCCCACTAAATAAAAACCCGAGAAGTCAAAGCCTTAATGATTCTCTACAACTTAGTTTAAAACATGAAAGTGTAATTTGAGTTATCCACGGTATTTCGCTCCTCTAATAAGTAGTATTCCTTTCATGAGACTATACACTCTAAAATGTTCGTCTTTTATAGAGTCGAGTATGAAAGCATTAGTATCCAAAAAATCACTCCTATGAAAGCTTTCATACCGTGTACGATCATTATTAACCAAGTTTCTGTGAGATGTTCATTTTTGAGTAAAATAACTACGTGAGAATTGAGTTAAAACTAGGGTTAATTACACTTACACCCCCTGTACTTAGGGTCATTTTCACTTTGACCCCCTGTAGTTCAAAATGTGACACTAACACCCCCTATACTTTAATGTAAAGTGTCACCGTCAGGAATTCCGTTAAAGTTAACAAAAAAAGTGACGCTTACACCCCCTGTACTTATAAAAGACCAAAATGCCCTAAATTTTCTCCTTCTTTAGCACAGGAATTCTCCAGTAAGGCCCCAAGCAATGAAATCAAAACCAAAAACAAAAATTAAAACCCAATCAGGCCACCACCAGAAAAGAAGAAGAAAAAGAGGTCGTTGACTTCGGCCATCACCACCAGCGACCATTTCTAACCTCCTTCAAATTTGTGAACATGCGAGAGGTAGAGAAGAGGGTTTCAGAGATTGTGATAGAGAGAGAAGCTAAATTCTGGGACTGGTTTTTGTGCAGAATGTATAGAGGGTGTTCTTGATTTTGGTATGTATGTTGGGTTGATCAATTTTTTTTGGGTTGATCAAAATTTTCAAGTTGTTTGATGTTTTGGTATGTTTTGGGTTGTATTTAAAAATTCGATCAACCCAAAAAAATTGATCAACCCAACATACATACCAAAATCAAGAACACCCTCTATACATTCTGCACAAAAACAACTCCCAGAATTTAGCTTCTCTCTCTATCTCAATCTCTCAAACCCTCTTCTCTACCTCTCGCATGTTCACAGATTTAAAGGTGGTTAGAAATGGACGCTGGTGGTGATGGCCAAAGTCAACGACCGCTCTTTCTTCTTCTTTTCTGGTGGTGGCCTGATTAATTTTGATTTGGGGTTTTGATTTTTGTTTTTAGTTTTGATTTCATTGCTTGGGGCCTTGTTGGAGAATTCCTGTGCTGAAGAAGGAGAAAATTTAGGGCATTTTGGTCTTTTACAAGTACAGGGGGTGTAAATGTCACTTTTTCCGTTAACTTTAATGGAATTCCTGACGGTGACACTTTACATTAAAGTATAGGGGGTGTTAGTGTCACGTTTTGAACTACAGGGGGTCAAAGTGAAAATGACCCTAAGTACAGGGGGTGTAAGTGTAATTAACCCTTAAAACTACAAGTTCTGAGAGTATGATTGTTTAAACAACTCTAAATAAAGTTGATGTATAGCTGTTAATTTTACACACACACGGATACATGGATGTGACGCTTATGTTATTTTTATCTTGGTGACATGAGGAACATGTGAAATTCTTTCATGGTTTGAATGAGGATGATATGATTTGTGGAGCTAAATTAATAGTTGAATAATAGAGATTGTTTAAAAGTATTCTATATCTTTTTGAGCTTAATCAGAGAATTTTGTGGGTATATTCACTGCAAACCCTCACGAGACAACACTCATCCACTAGGGGAAACCTAAGGGTTTAACGGCTTGTTGCATTTGCTAAATGCAACTGCGATTCCTGCGAAAGTGAGTTAGATAGTTTTCTTTCTTGTTTTGTTAGTTTAGTAGTCTAGTTTAGTTATTTTAGTTTTCTTCTGTAGTATTAGTTTAGCTTGTTTTTATTTTCGCTCTATTGCTAGGGACTAGCAACTCGCTAGTTGGGGGTTGTGACAAGCGGGGGTATTTGTAAAATACAACTGCGCTAAAAGAGGAAAAAGTATGGATTTGGTTTACAATTTCCCCGTTTATCGGCAATTTGAATTACAATGATAGTTTATGCACACATTGATTAAACTATGATAAGTTGTGTGTTTTAGCTGTAATTTGTGCAGACTGCAGTTGCTGTGTGAAGAATTGAAAGATAATGATAAAGGGAAATGTTGAATTGTGAAGGAGAAATGTCAAAGCTGAAATGTAGAGTTCGATCGATTGAAGACCATTCGATCGATCGAATATTCGATCGATCGAGATAAGTTCAAGCGATCGAAGTCCCCAAGAGTTCAATCGATCGAGAATTGTTCGATCGATCGAACATGCCTTTTATCAGATTTTACGCACACACAGCAGAATAGATGAAAAACCCTAGCATTAGGTTTCTGCTACTTATACTCAGTTTGTAGACGTCCATAGGGACGCCCACTTTACATTTTATCAGTTTTTACATAGAGAGAGAGGGTTTTACTTTGTTTCTTGTAGGTTTTGGTGATTGAATATTGCATTCAAGTGAAGTTTAAAGGTTATACATAGCTTGTTCATTCCAGGTTTTGATTATATCAGTTTTGTTCGCACTCTTTTAGTAGTTTATATAGTTTAAATCGGCATAGATCATAGCTTTACTTGTTAGTAGTTGACAAACCATAGGTTTTTCATAGTTTTAATGTTTAAATCTCATCCAAACGCAACCTTAATGAATTTTTACGTTAAGAATAAATCTGTGACACTCCAGACGATGTCTGAGTAGTTCCCGGGTTGGGAGATCACGATGAAACTGTGATCTCAGACCTCTGCCATGCAGCAGAATAATCCCTGTGTTCGATCGATCGAGATAGTTTGATCGATCGGACCAGAGACGCAGTCGAGCGATCGAGGACAGTTCGATCGATCGAGAGATGAAGATGTTCGATCGATCGAAAGCGCGTCGATCGATCGAACACCCTTTTTCTTGAGGACCTTCTATGCAGTATTCCTAGACTTTCTGTTTTACTAGATTGTTATCAAACTGTCCCCAAGCGCTCAGTTTGTCAAAACAGTCTGTGAATTTCAAGCCTTGAAGCATTTTTCTTCAATAACTTTTGCAAACCACCCTCAATGCTAATACCATTGTAGGTGAGAGTCTTAACTATTGATTTAAACTGCTTTTGTGTATTTCAAACTCCAATGTGATGATATAGTCCCGGACATGAAAGGGCTATGGATTCTTTATTCTAAGAGAAATATGGAATACTGTAGAGAATGTACTCCATTGAGCTTCAATGCAACTGCATGGTAGATGGCTAGGTTGCGGTGGATTTGTGTAATCCCAACATTCCTTTTTAATTAAGAAAAACGCAATTTAAATTATCGCTTTAGTTAATTAGTTGGTAATTAGTTTACTTTAGTTTAATTATTTTTTTTAGTAGTTGATAAGTTGCGGGACTTTGTGTTCTACATTGCTTTAAAATATTGAATTTTATTTTCCCTTTTTGAGATTAATCTAAGTCTTTAGTTTAACACCTTCCCTGTGGGATTGACCTGGACTTAACCAGATTACTACTTGCACGATTACCTACACTTGGGTATAGCACACAAGCGCACACAGAAAATTCTTCGTGTCATCTAGTATTTTCTTAAGTGCAGTGCTCAAGGATATTCCTAATTCAAAAAATTCCCTTTTCTCTCTTGACTTCCCCTGGTTCTGACTTCCTCTTGCTGTAGTAGTACTTCGACGTTCTTTATGAAAAGGCTGATGAGATAATGCATTGACGTCAGTAGACTGATGATAGACTGGCCTTTGATTATTCATGTTCACTTTCTTGATTGCCCCATCCCTGATTGCATCTTCGACGAGGGTACCTATGTCAAACAGTTGTTCAAATGTCATGATAGCCTGGAATCGGAGCTTTTCAAGATACTCTGGCTGCAGGTTCTTGATGATCAATCAGACTTGCTCTTTTTCAGTAGGCCTATTCATCATCTGAGCAACCTTAGCCCTCCAACAAGAAAGGAATCTTGCGAAGGATTCCTCACACACTTGCCTAGTGGTTTCTAGATCTCTTGCAGTAACATTGAATGACTGATTGTATGAATACTGAGCCATAAATGCTCTAGCCAGGGCTTCCCAATCTTTGCCCATAACTGATTCTAAGGTCAAATACCATGACAGGGCTACCCCACTCAAAGTTCTTTAAAACAGCATGGCGAAACAGTCAGACCCAATACCCATGGGCTGTAACACTCTCATATAATGCCTCAGATGGCTCTTTGGATTTCCAGTTCCATAGAAGAATTTGATATGAGGCATTTTGAAATTATCAAGGAGTTCACATACCTTCTATATCGAACATATATTCATCAACCCCTTTGCTCTTCCTGATCACACTCTCTAGCTTGTCGATCTTAGCCATTTTGTCCTGAGTCTCTTGATCTAGCTGAACCTTTAGTTGAACTAGTTCCCCAAGGTCTTCCTCTTCATGATGCACCAGAGGCGGTGGTGGTTACAGATTAGTCAGCTGCTCAATCATTGTCATCATAGTGGCAAGTTGTTCCCGATTCTGCTCTCTACTCTGATCTAATGCAATCTGCATTGCGGCCAACCTGGCTTCCATATCAGGTTCGTATGTCATATCCTCAACCCTAGTCGACTTAGGTAATCCTTCCATAAACCCTGATCTGATCAAACGACTCTTCTGAGCTCTGACTCAGGAGGGAGTACAACTTTTGGTCCTATCTTCTTTTTCTGTTTTATTAGGGATTTTCAAATAATCAGGTATCTTTATTGCAAAAGAATTTTCAACGAATGGTATTTGCAAAAGTAGGTTTATAAAGATGGAAAATCTTTTCCTTTTCAAAGACATTTTCTTAAAATCAAAGAAATCTTTTTCAAAATTCTGAGGAAAACAAATCTTTTCTTTTCAAAAGGATATTAGAGACGTCACACTCGTGAGTCGTATATGCAATGCTCGTGTAGCGTATGCAATACAGATGAAATACATTCTAACCTAAATGCAATGCACCTTAATCTATCTTAGACCAAGCATGTCAGCACGTAAACACATAAGATTCCTTGAGTATGCTAATCATCTTACTAATCTAATCATTATCTAAGGAATTTTAGCTTTGAAATTCTTGATGGCTCAGATTTACAAAATTGAATTTTTCATGAAAATCTTGAAATAGAGGGGGAGATTTGTAATTTTCAAAAGCATTTTTGAAATATCAATGCTTACGATGTGAAATCATGATTCTTTAAAATCGAGGTATGAATTTTGAAATTCTAAAATCTGAAAGGAAAAATTCGAAATTGAATCATCAAAGTGTGAAATCATGATTCTTTTTTGAAAACCAAAGTAGGAAATTTGAAATCTTCTAATCTGGGAGGAGAATTTAAAATTTACTAATCATCAAAGTTGGAATTTTGAAATTCTCTAAAATCTAGGGAGAATTTTTTAAAGTGAATTTCAAAGCGAATTTTCAAAAGGGATATTCCTGGAATTTTCAAAAGACTTGGGTTTCTCAAAGAAGTGCTAGTATTTTTAAAAAATTTCAAAAGTCGTCCTCAAATAATGATTGGATGTTCGAATAAAGACCATACTACCCTAGAGGAATCTACTATACAAGGTTTGATGATGCCTTTGCATACACGTCCTCATCATCCACATAATCCCTTACGGGCAAATACAAATAATTCATCACATTGTCCTAACCAAAGATGATAATCAAGATCCTAATTGAAGGGTTCTATAGAAACTATATGCAAAGGCCGGGTTTTAGTCTCATAAAGGGTCCATTAGCAAGCCAAGGGCTCTATATACTGCACGTAGTACAAGGCTAACGGTGACCATATGCTACCAAAGTCTCTTGACAAATGGAGGAAAGGGGGCCCTCCACCCACAAGGCAATGGTGTCAAGTAGTCGCGATGAAAGAACAATGTAAGTGCAAATACAGGCAAAAACAACATGATTATTGAATTAATAACAAATATATTTATTGGCTCAAGTCAAACCCTCGAAGAACAAGAAACTATAAGTTTCATGTTCAAATCCCCAGCAGAGTCGCCAAATTGTTGGACCGATGAAAAGGGAGCGGTCGGGAGTCCTGGTATTCCTTAACAGTGTCCCGAGACGGGTCCAAGGAGCATAATTCAAGGAACTAGAACTTCCTCATACGGTCCTAGAGACAAAGAGTCACCACCTAATTTTTATCGGGAATTAGGAAACCCAAGTTTTACTCGCCCAAAATTGAATAAGGTTACTCGCCCTTCATTACCAGAAACAAGGTTCGGGGGTCTTGGTACGAGAGGAGAAGGAGCCCAAACAGGACTAAAGCACCCCCTCCTCGCCCTACCGAACGGTAGGCCTTGATTCAAATATCCTTGTTCTTAATTCATAATTAGTGTTGTTTCCTCGAACATACTAGATAATATATACATGTCAAAAAGGTACATCTAATGAAAATCATTTCAAGAGATTAAATCAAATAGCAGTCGGATACACATGCAATACAAGAGAAAGGTATACCCATAGTGGCTAGTCTCGCCGGGGATCAATGCAAATAAAAGAAACATGTCATGATATGCAAAAGGGAACGAGAAGACTTACATTGGGTTAACTCAAGCGGAGTCGCAAAAAAGCAAAAGAAAGGAAAGTTTCAATGCAATCATGCAACAATCCTATATAAGATGTCTTTAACATATAAGCATAAAAACAAATACTATCCTAAAGGAATTGTATCGTTGAAAACAAAGTTTTAAACCTAGAAAAAATCTAAGAGAAAGGATAGAGATAGTACATGATACATGGGCACTAAGCCACATGTAGACGTGGCAAGCCCACAAATCGAAGTTCAGATCCACGGTATTCAATTATCTGCACTAAGACACCAAGGAATACCCAAGCATTGCAAAAATACAAGCAAACAAATGATATACATAAAAACAAGAAGAAGATGTCATCAATCAAATTTCCAGATTCAGCAACCTCCAATGAATCTTATCAAAAGTGGTCTTAAAATGAGTTGAGTTAAAAACCCCTTTTAAAGAAAGTTAAATACATGTCTTAAGGAACGTCTCCAAAAAGTAGAACCTCATTATCATTTTTAAAGTTTGAGAAATAAGAGTTTTGGGAACAGTGGATCAGGACTGTCCACTGTTCTTGTAAAATTCATCATTAATTCTACAAAAATCATGCGAAGCTCTATTTTGTGTCAAAAGAAAGCTATTTAATTTCGTTTATGAAAAAAATAATCTCATGGATATGTCATGATCTTAAAGTTTCTAAAAAGTTGTTTTAAACAGACTCTGTTATTCTGGAAGTTTTGTATCATTTGACAAAGGAATGCAAAACATAATAGAAATTCATGAATCATGTTAATCATGTTAGTCTAAGCTTTTGATCTCTCATCAATTTATGCTAGATGATTTCTAAACCAAGTTTTATTCATCAATTGTTGTTGAGCAATCAAGGTATGACCATTTTGTATACATAATCATGATTGTAGTTAAACTTAGAAAATTCCAGAATAGTTGTATCAACTTCAAACGCTTAGAAAACAATCTTAACTCGATCGTATGCTCACGATTTTACATCGGCATATAGATACATGAGTTAGGAATCATCCCCAAAAACGGATCATTGATAACTATTATAGATTTTCTAAAATTCAAGCACAAAGACACTATGTTCAAATCCGTCAACCGATTTCTCAACAATTTCTAAAAATAGCATATGGATCCTAAGGGTTCTTAGTACGAATCAAAAAGCTAATTCATTAAAGTTTACCCAAAAATTTTGAAATTCATCAAACTATGGGTTTTGATGGACCAAATCCTATGGACAAAACCAATCTATTTTGCTAAATTTTGACTAGTTAATTTTAAAGTGTAAGGAAAACATCTTAGGTGTTGGTTGAAGCTTATTAGAGAGATCAAAACTCATAGATCAACATAATTATTAGGATTTCCAATCAATTTAGCCCTCGAGTTCTATGAAGAACTATAGATCATGGATCAAAGGGACTTACAAATACCGTAGTGGAGATGAAATTCATTAGGAATTCTAGGTTATAAGAATAATCAAGAAAAAAGTATGAACATAGGAATCATCCTTCTCATAGATCATACTTCTAAACCATCATAGAATTCAAAATAGATACATATATATATATCATCATGTATGCATGGATCTAAACTAAATAGAATAATGAAATCATAATTGAAAATCAAAGGATAGGAGCATTTCATCTGCATAGTTGTTTGTGTGTTCTTTGTCTCCTCGCGTGCTTGAACTACGCCCTGGTCTGATTCCTAGAAAGGATTCATAGCAGCTTGGATTTAGCAGCCTCTACCCAGCATTGCATTGTATTCTTGCATTTGTGATTTCTTGATTTTCTCTAATGTTGAATTTCTTGATTTTTGCAAATTTTTGTTTTTCCTAAAACCTCTTAATATGGTTATTGGGTGCCTTCAAGCTTTTGCACTCACTTGCAGTTCACGTTGTTCACAATAAGCTCTACCAAAGAGGGCTAAACTGTAGACACCCAATTTTGACCACACTGGTAGGATTTAGGGTGGACAACGTCTTGGAGGATTCGATGATGAAAAGTACCATGTGGAAGGTACTAGATTCCACACAATCGAAAGATCGAACTTCAAAAAGTGACTTCAAACTTAGAAAGCCCCTTTCCATGCATAAATCACAGTTTTGTCAAAATCATCTCTTAGAATTCATATTCACTCAGGGTTGTATGAACATTAAGTGTTCTAAACGTAGTATTCTAGGTATCCAGAGATTCAATTTTGAAGAAAAGTTTGAAAGCGATGCACAATTGAAAGCAATTTTGGAAAAGACATCATTTGATTTCAAAAAGATAACGATAGCTTTGGAGGACGTCTGGACTTCAATTTGACTTCAATTTTCATTATAAAACCTCCTAGAATATTTTTATATTGAAATTCAACTTGACAGCTTTCCAATGGTATGTAAACGGACAATTTCGGACACCAAAAAGCATTTCTGGAAAAGCAGTGAATGTAATATTTGAAACAGAGCTTAAAGGCAACCAAGGGAAACCAAAAAGCAGGTGGAGGGTCCCACATAGGTGGTGGCAGGTCCCACCTAAGCCACCACCCATAAAGTGCTCCCACTCCCTCCATCAAGCTTTTTTGGTTCCAAACCCTTCTAGAAGCCTCCCACTTCAAGGAAATTGCCCGAAAACTACGTCTAGGCACCGAAATGGCCATTTTAACCCTTTTATGCTCTCTGAAATCCTATTTTAACCTGGTAATTTAAGAGTCAAGTTTTCAAAACTCTATATATAGATCCATATGAGATCATCTTTGACACACAAGTACATATAGAAGGAAGTACACACAAGAGAGGAGTACATACAAGTGAATATACTTGCAAAATACTTTCAACTTAAGAGAGATTTCTAGAGAGATGAAGTGAATTATGAATTCAAACTTTTTAAACTAATCTCAAGATAATTATAAAAGAGATTTAGGACATCAAATTGCCTCCCTTAACTTCTATGGATGAGTGCTTGAAGAGCTTGAAGAACACTTGAAGAAGAAGTTCTTCAATTCAACTTTGGTGATATAATTGAGAATCCTCCAAGAGGTAAACATCCAATATTCATCTCTAATTTCTAATTTTATATATAGATCTATAAGACTTGGGTCTAGTTTAGATTTGTTTTATTTGTTAGAACACTCATCTTCTTCCTCTCTTGTTCTTCACACACTCACGTAGCTAGATCCAAGTCTCTTTTGATTTTATTGACAATTCTTAATTAGAGATTGATTTTCACTTTTGTTTCTCAATTTTGATTTCATTTCTTCTATTTATTCTAGATCCATGCATACATGATTTTATATATGTATCTATTTTGAATTCTATGATGATTTGGAAGTATGATCTATGAGAATGATGATTCCTATGTTCATATCTATCTCTTGATTATTCCTACTACCTAGAATTCTTATTGAATTTCATCTCCAATAGGATAATTGTAAGTCCTTTTGATCCATGATCTAAAGTTCTTCATAGAACTTGAGGGCTAAATTGATTGAGAATCATGATAATTAAGTTGATCTATGCATTTGATCTCTCTAATAAACTTCAATCATCACCTAAGATGTTTTTCTCACACTTTAAAAAGAACTACATAAAATTCAGCAAAACATATTTGTTTTGTCCATAAGATTTGGTCCATTAAAACCCATAGTTTGATGGATTTCAAATTTTTTGGGTAAACTTTGATGAATTAGCTTTCATTCGATCCATTTTGAGAACCTCTAGGATCCATATGCTATTTTTAGAAATTGTTGAGAAATCGGTTGACAGATTTGAACATAGTCTCTTTGTGATTGAATTTCAAAAAGTCTATAATAGTTATCGATATTCTACTTTTTGGGGATGATTCCTAACTCATGTATCTATATGTCGATGTAAAATTGTGAGCATATAATCGAGTTAAGATCGTTTTCTACGCATTTGAAGTTGATATAACTATTCTGGAATTTTCTAAATTTAACTACAATTATGATCATGTATACAAAATGGTCATGCCTTGATCACTCAACAACAAATGATGAATAAAACTTGGTTTAGAAATCATCTAGGATAAATGGATGAGAGATTAAAAGCTTAGAATAACTTGATTAACATGATTCATGAACTTGTATTATACTTCTATTGTGTTTTGCATTCATTTGTCAAATGATATCAAACTTCCAGAACAACAGAGTCTATTTAAAACAACTTTTCAGAAACCTGAAGGTCATGACATGTCCATGGGATTATTTTTGTCACAAACTATAATGAAATAGCTTTTTTTTACACCAAATAGAGCTTCACATAATTTTTGTAGAATTAATTATGATTTCTCTTATTTCTCAAAACTCTTATTTCTCTAAATTCAAAAATGGTAAAGAGGTTCTACCTTTTGTAGAAGCTCCCTAAGACATGTATCTAACTTTCTAAAAAAGCGTTTTAACCGAGCTCATGTTTAAGACCACTTTTGATAGGATTCATTAGAGGTTGCTGAATCTAGAAATTTGATTGATGACATGTTTTCCTTGTCTTTCATGCATATCATTTGTTTGGTTGTGTTTTTGCAATGCTTGGGTATTTCTTGGTGTCTTAGTGCAGAGAATTGAATGCCATGGATTCAGACTTCAACCTGTGGGTTTGCCTCGTTTACATGTGGCTTAGTGCCCATGTATCGTGTTTTATCTCTATCCTTTCTCTTAGAATTTTCTAGGTTTACAACTTTGTTTTCAACGACACAATTCCTTTAGGATAGACTCCATTTATATGATTACATGTTAGAGACATCTTAGCTAGGATTGTTGCATGATTGCATTACACGTTTCCTTCTTTTTTGCCTTTTGCAAAACCGCTTGAGTCAACTCAATGTAAGTCTTCTCATTCCCTTTTGCATATCATGACATGTTTCCTTTACTTGCATTGGTCCCGGACGGATCTAGCTACTGTGAGTATACCTCTCTCTTGTATTGCAATATGCATCCGACTTCTACTTGATTTAACCTCTTGACATGATTTTCCTTAGATGTTCCCTTATGACATGTATATATATCTAGTATGTTTGAGGAAACAACACTAATTATGAATTAAGAACAAGGATATTTGAATCAAGGCCTACCGTTCAGAAGGGCGAGGAGGGGGTGCTTAAGTCCTTCTTGGGCTCCTTCCCCTCTCGTACCAAGACCCTTGAACCTAGTTTCTGGTAATAAAAGGCGAGTAACCTTATTCAATTTTGGGCAAGTCAAACTTGGGTTTCCTAATTCCCAATAAAAATTAGGTGGCGACTTTTTATCTCTAGGATCGCGTGAGGAACTCCTAGTTCTCCTTGAAGTGTGCTCCTTGGGATCCGTCCTAGGACACTATTGAGGGAAAACGCCAGGATGCCCCCGAGCGCACTAGTCCACAATCTGGCGACTATACTGGGGACTTGAACATGAAAGTTATGGTTTCTTGTTCTTCGAGGGTTTGACTTGAGCCAATGAATATGCTTGTTATTAATTCAATAATCGTGTTGTTTCTGCTGGTATTTGCACTTGCATTGTTCTTTCACCTAGACTACTTGACACCATTGCCTTGTGGGTACAGGGCCCCCTTTCCTCCATTTTGTCAAGAGACTTTGGTAGCATGTAGTCACCGTTAGCCTTGTACCGCGTGCGGTATATAGAGTCCATGTGTGAACGACAGGCCCTCGGGGAGGCGGTCACCCGCACCACTTAGCTTGCTAATAGACCCTTTATGAGACTAAAACCCGGCCTATGCATATAGTTTCTATAGAACCCTTCAATTAGGATTTTGATTTTTCATCTTTGATTAGGACAATGTGATGAATTATTTGCGTTTGCCCGTAAGGGATTATGTGGTTGATGAGGACTTGTATGCGAAGGTATCATCAAAGCTTATATGGTAGATTCCTCTAGAGTAGTATGGTCTTTACCCAAACATCCAATCATTATTCAAGGATAATTTTTGAAAATTTTGAAAATACAAGCACTTCTTTGAAAAACCCCGAGTCTTTTGAAAATTCCGAGAGTATCCCTTTTGAAAATTTGCTTTGAAATTCCTTTCACAAAATCCTTCCAAAATTCTCCCTAGATTTTAGAAAATTTCAAAATTCCTACTTTGATGATTCAATTTTAAAACCTCCTCTCAGATTTTAGAGGATTTAAAACTCCTACTTTGGTTTTTGAATTCCAAAAGAAATCATGATTCCACACTTTGATGATTCAATTCCAGATTTTAGAAATTCAAATTTCCTACCTCGATTTTAAAAGAATCATGATTTCACACTACAAGCATTGATGGTTCAAAAATGTTTTTGAGATTTAAAAATCTCCCCCTCTCTTTCAATATTTTCATGAAAAATTCAATTTTATAAACACGAGCCATCAAGAATTTCAAAGCTAAAAATCCTTGAATAATGATTGGATTAGTAAGATGATTAGCATACTCAAGGAATCTTATGTGTTTGTGCTGATATGCTAGGTCCAAGCTAGATTAAGGTGCATTGCATTTAGTTTAGAATGCATTTCATCTTCATTGCATACACTACACGAGTATTGCATATACGACTCACAAGTGCGACGCCTCTAACATAAAGAGAAGATTTGTTTTCCTCTGAATTTCAAAAAAGATATCTTGAATTTTAGAAAATGTTTTGAAAAGGAAATGATTTTCTATCTTTGATTTTTCATTCTTTTATAATTATCTTTTTTTGAAAATTCTTTTGTAAATAAGATTATTTTGAAAATCGCTAATAAACCAAAAAAGAAGATAGGATCGAAAAGTTGTACTCCTTCCTGGGTCAGAGCTCCGAACAGTTGTTTGATCAGTTCAGGGTTTGAAGGAGGAACAGTCGAGTCGACTAGGGTTGTAGATATGACATACGAAGCTGATATGGAAGCCAGGTTGACCATAATACAAGCTATGTTGGTTTAGAGCAAAGAATAGAATTGGAAACAACTTGCCACTATGATGAGAATGATTGAGCAGCTGACTAATCTATCACTACCACCGCCTCCGGTGCATCATGAGGAAGAAGACTTTGGGGAGATAGTTTAACCAAAAGTCCAGCTAGATCAGGAACCTCAGGACAAGTTGGCTAAGATTGACAAGCTAGAGAGTGTGATCAGGAAGAGAAAAGGGGTTGATGAATATATGTTCGATATAGAAGGTCTGTGCGATGCTCCAAAAGCAAAAATCCCTGATAAGTTCAAGATGCTTCATATCGAATTATTTGATGGAATTGGAAATCCAAACAGACATTTGAGGCTTTATATGGGAGTCTTACAACCCATGGGCATTGGGTTTAACTATTTTGCCATGCTGTTTCAAAGAACTCTGAGTGGGGCAGCACTATCATGGTATCTGACCTTAGAATCAGCTATAACCAAAGATTGGGAAGCCCTAGCTAGAGCATTTATGGCTCAATACTCATAAAATCAGTCATTCGATGTTACTAAAAGAGATATGGAAACCACTAGGCAAGAGTGTGAGGAATCCTTCACAGGATTCCTTACTTGTTGGAGGGCTAAGGCTACTCAGATGACAAGCAAGCCTACTGAGAAAGAGCAAGTTCGAATGATCGTCAAGAACCTGCAGCCTGAGTATCGTGAAAAGCTCCAATTCCAGTCTATCAAGACATTTGAATAACTATTTGACATATATACACTCATTGAAGATGCAATCAGGGATGGGACAATCAAGAAAGAGAACACGAACAATTGAAGGTCAGTCTATCGTCAGTCTGCTAATGTCAATGCATTATCTCCACAGCCTTTTTAGAAAGAACATCGAAATACTACTATGGCAAGAGGAAGTCAGAACCAGGGGAAGTCAAGAGAGAAAAGGGAATTTTCTGAATTGGAAATGTCCTTGAGCACTGTACTTGAGAGGATGCTAGAAAAAGGGTACTTAGAGAAATTAGAACCCAGGTCAGAGCCAGATCCGCTTCCACCAAAATTTAGAACCCATTTGTACTGCGATTTTTACCAAGAACATGGCCATAGCACAGATAGATGTTGGAGGCTCAAGCATGAAATTTAGAACCTAATTGAAAATGGTGTCATCACTCCCCCACTACCACAAATTATCAATTCCCTTGAGATAGGATCTGCATGCTATGACCTGACAATTTATATCGCGGCTTTGGGGCAGCCAATGTCCCACGTAATTTTGCATGATATTGTGGAGATGAACTGGATGCAATCTGCCAAGGAAGATGATTGGTGCCTCGAAGACAATGTGTATGGGCCTGAAGGGTTAACCGAGGAGCTTGAGTCTTTGGTGGAGAATGGCAAGCTCAAGAAAGTGATGAAGTGATGATGTTCAAGAACAAGTGCTTGTTGAAACCGAATGGATGCTTAAAAGGAATAAGCAAGTCACAGTGACACTCCACTTGAGATCAAGTCGAGTCCAGTTCAGTCGAGTCTATTTTATGTTTTGAGTCTTGTCTGTCTATCGTCAAGTTGTGCTGGAGTCTGTGTCGAGTACTATAATCCTTCTAAGTAATGAAATAAAATCTTCATTTGCTTGATCTAATGCGCCTTGTCATGAATGAATGAATCTCTAAGCTAAAAAGTGTCATTTCTCTGATTATTGTGAAAAATACACTGCTGATAATTTAATGCGTTCAAAAGAATCCTGAAAGGATCATAAGTTGATTTTACGCTAACGCTGAAGAAAGCTAAGAATTGATTAGTCTTACTTTAAGAATCTTGAGATGCTTTTGCTTAAATCTTGAAAAGATATGCTTTATAATATCCCGAGACTAGCTTAATTCCCTGATCTTCCCATTTCAAAATCTTGAACCCAAAAAAATGAGCCATTCAAACATGTCTAAACTGCAAGCCATGTACACTTTGTCCTTGATGGTAGCCAAAACATTTCAAATAAACTACTTCTCTCAAAGAAAAAAAAATTAAAAAAAAAAAAAAAGAAGAAGCTCGCTAGGATGAAAACCCAAAAGGGCGCCTAGGCAAAAGTTTGAGCACAAAAGAAAAAGAAGAAAAAAAGAAGCTCTCTAGGACAAAAACCCGAAAGGGCGCCTAGGCAAAAGTTAGAGCATGAAAAAAATATTGCATGTTGTTTTCAAAGAACCTGATCCCAGCCAGCCAAAATTTTAGAAAGAAAAGAAAAGAAAGAAGAGAAGAAGAGGAAGGAGAAATGAAGAAGATCAAGAAATGGGGAATATGAATTATCCCAAAATAGTGATTTACAAATTCTTTAAGTAAGCCCAGAAATTTGAAGGGCTAATCTTGCTCCGAAAACATGTATGCTGTAACATTGGCTGGCTAGTGAAAAGGTGAAAAGAATCAACCGTCAAAAACAAGAAAAAGAAAGAAGGAAAAGAAAAGAAAAGAATAAGGAGAGATAGTTTAGTTTCTTTCAACGCTACCACAAGTGACCTGCTTCAGTAAATCTATCTAATGATATGGCTTGAAAATGAGGTTAAAAGAGACTTTTTAAAAATGTGCAAAGATCCTAATTTAATATATGAATTGTGATTGAACTATGATATATGAAGATAGATTTGAAGGCTTTACCTCTAGATCTTCTCAAAATTTGTGGAAATGTTGAATTCCTCAAGCTTTTCATCTTCTTCTTCCTCAAGCTTCAAGCTCCTTCAATGGTGGTTTGATGGATTGTATGAATTGGGTAGAGTTTTGGTGGGGTTTGGGTAGATTTGGTAGAGTTTCTTTCTCTATATTTTTCCTTTTCTAAAGCTCTCCCAATATGTTTCTCTATATGTTTCAAGTATCCCCCCTCCAAAAATGAGAGAGATAAGTTTATGTAGATCAACTTTGATTTCCTTGGTGGCTAAGATAAGGGTTATTTGGAAATTTTAATAGGTTAGTAATATGCCAAGGAATATTCTATGGCATCTCTAACTCTCCATGGCACTTCTATGTAATTCCAAGAAACTTGAAAGGCATTTTAGTTGGGTGGAATAAAGGAACCTTCTAGAGTATCTCTAATCTTCAAAGCACATGGGAGATTAGTACCCCAAAAAAGGGCTATTTGGGTATTTGTTTAGGTTAGAAATATGCTAAAGAAATATGTTTTCAAAACGAGAAATGCTCACATATGACTCGAAAAAGACGCATGACACGAAAGATCATTAGTCTCATGGATAGGACGCCAACAGTCAAGAAAAATTAATTGTTACCATATTTTAATCCCCCTCCCATTGTTTACATATCCTAACCATGTTTTCTAGGGTCAATAGGACTTTTCAGAGGTTATAATGTGGCTCAGGCAATGAAAAGGGATCGAAAGGATTCATTAAGTAGTTTTAGAGTGGCATTGTAAGGCATGTTTGATTTCTTTCATCATCTCTTCTACCAACTTTCATCTTATCGTTCTCTTATTTCATTTTTCTTTTTATTTCTTTCCTGTTCTTTTCTTCTTTCAACCTTTTTCTTTTTCATTTTTGTTGTTTTTTGAACAATTATTCATCGAAGTACAAGGCAACTACCTCAATAGTGTCTTATTATCTTTTCCTCTTGAATCAACGCATCACCTTATCAATACTAAAAGTTTATCAATCTTTCAGTGGTGAATTCCAAGTTGGCCAAGTTGGCCAACTTGGAGCAAAACAAATAATGGAGTTTGAAGAAAAAGAGGCATGTTAATGGCTCAAAGGGAAGACTAAGGATATAACATATTTAATCTGGGTTAGGTCAAATGGTAAAAAGGGTGAAAAACAAAGAGGGCCTAAAATCACGTCCTAGGGTGATATGGTTCTTCAACGTTTACGATGAAAGATTATTTAACATGATAGCAAATATTTTAACTTGACTATCAACTAAAACAATAATAATGAGACTAAACAACGAGTTAATGCGCTATTTCAATAAAATTTTGATAAACACAAAATGTATTTATTACCCTGTAAAAAGAAAAGATAGGCTCAAAAGCTCATTGGGCTTAGTCTCTACACTATGTGTTATCTAGAAATCCGAATCATATTATAGTTCACATAAAAACATGTGTTCAAGCGACTACATGCAATGTATAGGTTTGTGTGCAAATCTATGATATAAAACTATGATTCAAACAATACATATCCTAAATGTAGCATCATGACTTCAGCAAATGTTAAACCATATCTTCTCAGGATTACCATTTTATAACAATCCAAGTTAGCTAACAAGAAGTATTGACTTGAGATTGCAAAAATGTCGGTAACATCGTTTATTTAAACACAGGTATCGAAATTTTTTTGAAAAATCGGTGCATAATAATGTGCATGTGAGTGCATACCTCCAACCTAAACCTTTCATTATCCCCAATGAAATAATAGAACGAAAGAAAGGAGAGTACATAAGGAAGGAACAACATTACCTCGATCTCGGTAATCACAAACCAGGTGAACGTATGTGAATATGGCGATGAAGTTCAATTGCTCCAAATGGAGCCACCAGTTCACCTGTCAATACTCGACAAAAGAAAATAAACAAACAAAAGAACAACGATAGCAAATAAAAATATATATATATATATGTTTAATGCAGACCGTGGCATACATGTTGAGAAACTAAACTAAAATTGAAAGACTCAACGAAAATAAAAAGAACAATCACAAACGGAACTATCAAAACAAAGAAGGACTCGATCTAAAAGGGGCGAAATAGACCAAATAGAAAGGAGAAAAACACATAAGTAAGGGCTAGGAGTGAGAAGAAGAGAATCAAAGAGAATAACACAAAAATCAACTCTTCGTGCGCGTAGGTTGCGCGAGCGACCCAACGCGCGCGCGATTCCTCATGCGAGGAAATTTTTAGGCTTGTTTTTTCAGAAACAGTAAAAAATCCCAAGGCATAGACTTTCGGGCTCGAGCCACGCGTGCGAAAACACGATCACGTGAGCAATCAAACGCGCGATAAATTACTGAGAGCTGTTTAATTATTTTTTAAAAAAAAGATAAAAAATTTCTAAGTCCAAAACTCGCGAACGCGAGTAGTACATTTTTCTCTGTTGTCTCTTAAAAAGTTAAATGGATTCAAAATAAAAAGACTACGACCCCCAAACCTATCCAGAACTCAAAAAAACTGACTCAAAACGACCAAAAGTGTACAAAAATGAGGGAACGAATGATAAAAGCTTAGGTTGCCTCCCAAGAAGCGCTGTCTTTTACGTCTTCAACTAGACTGTGCTATGCTCAAGACTTATGGAGGCCAAAACTCGTTCTTTGTTCCCCTATTGGCAGGAGGAAGACCACAGTTAAAGACTGAAATAATATCTTTATGAGTTAATTCGTTCGACGATTCTCCCTGATCATGTTCAATTCGATTTTTCACCTTTCGAGTAAATTCCTCATTAGGATCCAAATTATTCGAATTCGTTTGCTCATTACTCATTATATTATTCTCCTTACTCACATTTATTTCTTTATTAGGTTCAACAGTTCGTCTAACCTCACTATCCGCCTCACATGGGTAATCATCATCATTGGGAGGTCGATCAATAGCGTTAAAAACATTTAATTTTAGGTTCATATTCCAAACGACACTTTCATTACCCCCATTCGATAGTTGACATGCGCATTAGCAAAGAATGGACGACCAAGAATGATAAGGGTATGTTTCCTAATATCTAGCACAAGTTCAGTATCAAGGACCATGAAATCGATGGGATACTAACATTTATCAACTTTTACTAAGACGTCTTCGACGATCCCTCTAGGATTTTAATGGAATGGTTCGCTAATTGTATGGCAGTGACCATAGGTTTAAGTTCACCTAATCCTAATTATTTGTAAACTGTGTATGGCAGCAGATTCAAACTCACAGCTAAGTCAAGGAGAGTCCGATGAATGACAGTGTCACCTATGAGATGAAATCGTTGGTGTTCTGGGATCCTTATATTTTGGAGGAGCGCATTGGAAAATCATACTTACTTTTTGGGTGAGGAAGACCTTTTTTAGAATATGACTGTGCAACTTACGCTTTTGAGTGCATAGGTCTTTAAGACATTTAATATAAGTGTAAATTTGTTTAATAGCTTCGAGGAATGGAATATTTATTTTTACTTGTTTAAACACCTGGAGTATATCTTCAGTTTTTAACCCTTTCTTTGAAAAATGTGGCAGTTCGTCGACGTTTGGTGGAAAGGGCATTTTCGGTACATAATCTGTCAAGGTAGTTACATACTCTTTTTAATTCGACTCGTGTCCTCACTTCTCTATTGATTTGAGTTAAGTTCACGTCTTTCTCACTCTCATTAGAAATTTCAACAACCTCCTCTTCTCGAGTAGTCATCCTAGTCGAAATGGCATTTATATACTCACTAGTACTACCGACCTTGTAATGTCCCTTAGGGTTCTGAATCATTTGACTCGGTAACTTACCCTCATTCATACGATTTAACGAGTCAGTTAGTTGCCCTATTTGGGACTCAAGCTTCGCTATGGACTGCGTGTGAGAGTGTACTAATTGGATCACAGAACCAAAACTTTTAAGTGAGGCCAACAACTTCTCCTCGAAAAGCATTATTACATGTAGGTGGAAATGGAGGAGAAGGATTGGGTTGAGTGTATTGATATTGTTGTAGAGGAGAATGATTGGAAAGATTTTGAAAATTCCGCTGAAATGGTATGGGAAAAGGATTTTCTAAGTTTTGTGGAGGCCATGCAAAGTTAGGATGATTTTTCCATCCCGAGTTGGAAATATTAGTATACAAGTTACTAGTTGGTTTGGAGAACTATTGCATGACATTTACATATCCTTGGACGAATTTAGGGAATTGAGATACAGATGGACATGCAAAGATATTGTGAGAGGGGTCTAGACACAATGCACAAACCTCTGTAGGAGGTGGAGTCGACACGTGACCCATTGAAATTAATTGGTCTAACTTCCTAGATAACGCATCAACCTTATTAGACATATCCACCGAATGACCCGAATCTAACTTTCCTTCCCACTTAGAAGGACTAGGATGCATTCCATCCAACTGTTTAGACACCGCTTGGTGCATCGAGTTCTCACTTAACATTTCAAACATGGTCCATGCCTCATCAGCACTCTTATGGAAGAAAGTGCCTACACAAATGGCATCGACCATGTTTCTAACTTGGGGAATAAGTCCCTTATAAAAGATTTGGACTAGTTGCCATTTAGGAATTTGATGATGAGGACATGTGCGCAATATTTCTTTAAAGTGTTCCCAAATGTCATAAAGTGTGTCACCATCTTGCATTACGAAATTCATGTAGACCTCCTAATTTGATTAGTTTTTGTAATTGGGATGAATTTTTATAAAAAGGCCTTGTGCAACATATCCCAAGATTTTATTGAATTGGGTTCAAGTGAAATGAAGGTAAAAGTGAGATTCGTTTAAATGGTGATATGGATCTTCTTGTACATGACCATGAAATGAAGGTAAAAGTGAGATTGTAGAGGACTAAATTTGAAAATGAGATGTTGTCACCTCCGGTAACTCAATACAAGAAGGTGAAATGTACCCAATGGGATTAAAGTAATCTTTCAGTGGAGGCGGCGGAGCGGGGGTTATATTAAGATTATTTCAATTATTACCATTATTTCTGTTGTTTTCAAAGTTGGCCATTGAAATAGGTTCGATGTTATTGACGCATGTTTTCTTTAGTCGTTTAAGGGTACTTTGTATTTTGGACTCAAACAAAGACGACAATTTCGAGGTTGATCCGTCATCTAACATCAATCGAGCTCTAGGAGCTTGGGTTGAGTACCTACTGACTCTTAGGGTACGTTCAAGTTCAAGATCAAAAGAATGCAATTCAGTTTTACTTGAATGCGTACCAAACATAAACTAAAAAAAACAAAAACCACAACTGACTCAAACAACTACGAAAAACAACCACACAAATAAGACCTCAAGCACACAACTACTATGATGTATGAAAGTTATCCTATAATTCAGCCTCAAAGCCCAGTGCCCCGAGTTTCCTAGCTAATGCATGTGCAAATCACCCATAAACTAATGCAAATAGTGCGTCTCAACGCCCTAACTTATAGTGGTTTAAAGCAAAATTTTAAAGGATGAGATTTACTTGATTTTTTGCTTTTTTGTAATTTTTTAATTGATTCGTGTAAGCTCCTTTAATGTGCTAAGCTCTTCCACTCCAAAATGCTAGAATTTGATGACTCGAGAAAATACAAAATGAAAGGAAAAGTTAGTGACTCAAAACAAAAACGAAAAATACGAAAAAGAAAACCTAATCTATTATTTACAAATTAACTAAACTAAGATTCTAAAACTAAAGGTAGTAATTTGCAATCCCCGGCAACGGTGCCAAAAATTGATCTCGTCAGAATCAAGATAAAAATTACTCTACTTACAAAGATTTGCAGTAGTGGAAGTAGAGGTCGAACCCAAAGAGATTGGAATTACTTTGTCACTTTAATTCTAAAAACCCTAAGTCTAATTAATTATATAAACGGAAGTTTGTTTGGATTTTCTATTAAACTAAGAAGAATGAAAATAAATATAAACTATGAAAGCAATTTAAAAGTGTTGTAAATGATATGTAAAGTGAATCTAGGATTGCAAATCCACCACTAGCTTCATAACAAGGATGCTTATGCATTCAATTAGATTATTATGTTGGATGATAATGGGGAATTAGCGCTACAAGCCCAATTCCTCCGTCCAGAAGATAACTACGATTCAAGCATCAACATAATTCATCTTCGTTGACACAGAGTGGGTCACACTAAACTAGGGTTGTGGCACACTCCGTCTTCCCAAGGCATGAACTATTCGACTACTTGACATCACAATTCAAATAAGCACCATTACATGTAAATAATTTATACAAACACAGCAAATATAGATCATTGACCACATCAGATTCAAAATAGATCTAATACAAGAATAAACTTTGAAAGTAATGATTTAAGCTATAAGTACGATTTTATTATTCAAAATTCTAGAAACATGTATTCATCATCCATACATAATAAATCTAAAAGAAAAACATAAATGACACCTTATTACTTGGCTAGGGTTTAGGCAGCCATAGACTCGAAGATGACAAGATGTTGATGGAGGAGGCCATGAGAATCCTTGGTCTTCTTCTTTTTCTCCTTGCGACTCCTCTTCAATGGCTGTAGTTTCAATTGTTGAATGATGTGTATAATGTTGTGTCATCCCCCAATCTGAATTAAAAGTGGATATATATAGATTTGGAACAAGTTTTGGAGGCTTTCCTAAACCTAATCGCACTAAAATTATTGTATTTACGTTTCTGGAAGTATTCAGTCAATTCGGATTGCACATGGCTCTTCAGTACATCGAAATATGCATTTTTGGTTTTTTCAAGGGGTCGCTCATTCAGGCCACTCTCACGCGATGTTGCAAAATTGCACGAGCGGGCCGCTCCAGCGAAATGCCCATTTCTAACTTTTCTCTAATTTTCTCAATTTTGCGCGACAATCGTAGAGTTGCGATAACTTTTGACTCGAACCTCGTATTGACTCACCGCTTGCGGCCACGCGTCCGTAACTCGAAGAACTATATTTCTATCTTTAGGAAAATCTCTCAAATCTAAACTCTTCATTGTCAAAAATGCAATTTACCGAGGCTGACACTGTCTCCTGCTTTCACCGGAATCACCTTTTGAACACAGAATGTCTTCCAAAGCCACTAATCATTGGATTTTAGTGCACTTTCACATTAAAGTTCCAAAACATAGAATACTTAATAAATAAATTAATAAATAAATGAAGTGGGCTAACAAAGCGTATCTTAAGCACTACAACGGGAACTATTCATCGCAGATCAGATACCCTTATAACAAATATTCACTTATTCGATGATATTAGGTTTATTATTCAAACGTGTATCTTTGTAACATGTTGAAGTCTCATTCTAGCATGGAAGTACAATAATAAGAAACTACGATAGAAAATGTAATATAATATAACTAAACATGAAATGCCAACAATTTGGATGTTACAATCGATTGAAAAGCTTAATAATCGATTGGAAAAATCCAAGTGATGATGCCTAAAACTGGTAAGAAGGGTTCAGAGAGAGAAAAAGACAAGAACAATTTGTGTGTGGTTCGGTCCCGTTAATGAGGTGACCTATGTCCACAGTTGCGTCTGTGCGCTCTCACTAGCAGATCACCGGTAGGCCTAGTGAGCCAACAAAGAGGGGCGGCACTACCAGTAATATCGGCCGGGTATATGCGTATTGATGATGAGTTTTCTGTTGTATGCTTGTTAGCTAGAGAATTATTTCGGATCCCCTTTGACAGAGTAGGTGGGCTCTTTTATAGATGCAAGAGTCCACCCTTACATGGTAAGTTAATAGGATTAGGAGACCTAATCTGATTACACTTGATTGGCATAAATTTAGGGAAAGTTTCCTAAGTGGTTTAGAAAACTGCCACATTCCATCTTGCAGACTTGTAGTTGGTTTAGGAAACTGCTGGATAGGCCGGGATCACGGGACGCCACGATCTTCATACCTAGCCTGTTGGTACGAACCGCCCGGTCTTGATAAACACCTCGGGACTGCTCAGCTATTGGCGCCTTTACCAAAGTAATCAGCACCTCTTGGTGACGTGGCAGGCTGGCTTCATGGCTAGATTATTTTGGACATATCAGCTGTCCCCCCATTTTTGGAACTGATTGGATGCTTCATCGAGTGAGGATTCAAAAATTAGTACCTTCTTGGAAACCGTCCGGATGTCCTCCGAGAATGCTACTCGGGATGGGGCCCACACTCCAGATCACCCGGTGGAATAACCGACCGGTACAGGTAGGAGCTTGGGTGTTGGTATTGCCACGTGTCAAGGAGTAATTGGCCTGGTCAGGGTCCAGCGAAGTCGGTTTGGATGTAACCGAATAGTCCCGTGGTAACCAGACCATCATGTCACGCATTTAATGCACACGTACGTATTTCGAGGTGACCCTTCATGTGCCCGAGGTCAGGGTCCAGCAAAGTTGGTTTGGATGTAACCGAACAGTCGCGTGGTAACCAGACCATCATGTCATGCATTTAATGCACACGTATTTCGAGGTGACCCTTCACGTGCCCGAGGTGATAACTGTCTGACGGTTATTGGCGGGAAAACTTCTGAGCCGTTGGATCTGATTAATCTGGACTGTCCGCTATTCCTATATAAGGAACACTTAACTCATTTCTTCAATTCCTGCTACCAAGTGAAAGAGTTTACCGAGCAGTTTGAGAGCAACCAAGATCCCGAGAAAGATTCTCAACCTCTTTTCTGCGCGAAACCTTGTAAGTCCTTTCTTTCTATCTTCAGTTCTTCATTCTCTTATTCTTTTTTGAACAAAGCTGGAGGGAGCGAACCCACTTGGGTTAGAACGAGCGTGGGATTTTTTCTTTTTTCAGTTTTGTCATTTCTTCCAGTCCTGGGGTACGCTAGAGCAGTTTGACCAAACGGGTATTCTCAAGAGAGTCCTGAGAGAGTGTTACATTTCTTCTAGAATCTTGTACGACCTGCCCTTTAGGTTGTTAGATCTACCTCCTCTGTACGTCAGGCTAGGAGTTCTTGACCCATTCTTAGGTCGTCTGCCCCCTCGGTCTTCCACAGACTTAATCATATGTCATTCAGATTTCAACTCGTCGTCCCTGTCGGAAGACAAGCAGTTGCGGTCAGGGCCCTCAAGTGCAAGCTTAGACCCTCCCTCCTGGGCCCCTTCTAATCAGCAGAGTGAGGCGATGATCCCTGTCCGAGCGTCTCCCGAGGAAACGCGCTAGGATTCTCCTATAGCCTCGACATCTCGGGGTTTGGGCAATGAGGGGTCTATACCAAATAGCCCCGGGGTCGTCTTCTTATGCGAGTCAATTGTCAGTATTCTGCGCGGCCCTAATTTGGATCAGATCAGGGATAGATATGATGGCGGAGCTCACTTCCACGAGTCAGGCTTCGTCACTTTGTATGAGGATGCCTTTATAGCAGGACTTCGCCTGCCTCTCCACCCAGTTGCCCGGGACGCACTTATCTAGGGATCTCCCCTGGGCAGCTCGCCCCGAACGGTTGGCGATATCTGATGGGGTGCATATCCTTGTGGCCCCAAGTCATCGGGTATGAGCTTACTTTACAGGAGTTCTTCTGGACTCACCAGCCCTTCAAAGTCCATGGGGAGTCCAATTTCTTCTCGCTCGGGGCCAGGCAAGGGCGGAAGATAATTGTCAACTGCCCGAGCAATAATAAAGGATGGAAGAAGAAATTCTTCCAAGTGTCCACCCTAGGGCTGTGTGAAAAGGCACCGGGTATACAATTGAGGACCTCTTGGGCGGGGGAGCTGAGGAGTAAGCCCGACCACTTTCCTTTCTTGATTAGTCTTTCTATTTTGCCTTGACTAACCCATTTGTATGTTTGCTTTGCAGTGGGAGCAGTTGACTTGCCAAGTCTTCCCGACGAGCTCCAAGTGAGGGTCTTGTCTTTGGTGGAGGACCCAACTGACATTAACAAAGTGCTGACTCGGTCGAGAAGCCCAAAGATCTCCTACAAGCCCTAGCGCTTCACAGCTCCCGTCCTCTCAGCGATCATTCTGGGTAAATACCATCTCTTGACCGCCCGGTTTTCTTTTCATTTGGTACTTTGCTGAACTGACATGATCTCTGGTTTTGCAGAAATGGCTCCCAAGAACGCGGCAGCCCTGAAGGAGAAGGAGGCGGCCTTGATGGCCCGGGTTGGCCAGAAGAAGAAGAAGCCAGACCCCGCCGAGGGCCAGCCCCTCAAGAGGATTTCCCAGGGGATTTCCATCCGGGCTGAGAAGGAGGCGGCTGCTACCTCCATGCCCGTTGTGACGATTGCTGCTCCACCACCTCCCCCTGCTGCCAAACCGTTTGGGGTCTCCTTCCCGAGCATGGAGGAGACTGCTTGCGTGGGCCCCTCCTCCAGGCCGGAGGTTGAGACTGCGAACGACGTCCGTGGAAGGGTACAGCCCAGGCTGTTGCAGAGTCAGATCGACAAGTGCACCCTGTTGAGCCCCGAGGCCATCATCGGTTGGCTATACAGCATCAGCCATATGGTAAGTCCCTTTGTAATGTGAACATTAACTTTTTCTCCATGCGCATACTGACCTTTTCATGTTCTTGCAGATTGGCTGTATTGCGGCCGGGGCGGAGACCACCCTTCTTGGTGTTGCCGAGAGGTTGGCCGCTGCAGAGGCTAACCTTTCTATAGAGAGGGCTGCCCGGGAGTCTGCAGAGTTTGCTCTCACTGTGGAAGAAGAAAAATCCCAGGCAACTACCCTAGAGCTCGGGGAGATCCGTGACTCTCTGTCAACCGAACAGGCCGCCCGGAAGGTTGCGGAGGCTAAGGTTGCAGCAGCGGAGGCCGGGAGGATCACCGCCGAGAAGGTTGTAGAGACTAAGGCTACAGCCGCAGAAGCCGGGAGGATCTTTACCGAGAAGGACCTGGCAGCCATGACGGCCATGCTCTCGGAGCTTACTGCTGCTCGGGAGGCCGAAGAGGAATTCGAGGCTGGGTTCCTCATGGGCTACGCTGACCTGACGGAGCGAGCAGCTGCTGACCACCCTGACTGGGACTTGTCCGGTTATTCCTGGGTGGAGTCCAGTTATTGGAAGGAAGGCCAGACTGACTCCGAGGTCTCCGCTGAAGCTGCACCGGCCGGGGACCCCTCTGTTGATGAGCAGGCTGCGGAGGAGGGAGAAATGGTGGTTGTAGACTAGCTTTTTTTTGTTTGTTGTAGTTTTTTTTTTTTTTTGGGGAGGCTACTACAACTGCCCCTAGGCTTTGTACAGTTTCTTTTTTAATTAATGAAAAGGCCCCTGAGGTCAAACTTCCTTTCCATTAACTGTTTCTTTTTTTGTACTTTGCCTGTTTGTAATTGCTAGTATCCACTCGATTTTTGGCCGACCTAACCCCTGCCTTAGCAAATGTTTTAGGACCATAACCAGTAGAACACCTAGTCTTCCTGACCTTTTAAAAAGGTAATAGCCCAGTATGCCATAGGAACTTATCCTGTTTAGCATCCGGGATCGCCCAGTGTATTATAGGAATACCAAGTATTACCGTCCGGGATATCCTGGTGTATCATAGGTGTATCCTGTTTTACCATCCGGGATATTATCTCTGGTCACTGTAAGTACTTGGGAATATTTTCCAAGTTCTTTTAGTGACCGGTGTGATTTCCTATTTTGGCCTAATATTCCCCTGCCCCCCAAGTATTTTGCTAAGGCAGGAGTGTAGGAGTGAGTGGCTGTAGGAAACTGACCTGAAACATGGGTGGTTTCAGGGTCCTTTGAAGATCGCCATCGTCGGCCACCTAGGGGTTTTCCCCCGTCGTCGGCTGGACCTAAGCGAAGCTATAAGTAATTTCATGTTTAGGTCTAGTATCCCTTGCCCCCCGAGCGTCATGTAAAGGTGGGGGGGTGTTGAGAAGCGACCATAGGAAACCGACCTAGAACATGGGTGGTTGCAGGGTCATTTTGTGCCTGGGCTCGGAGCCCGAGGTCTTTTTAGTGCCTGGGTTCGAAGCCTGAGGTCTTTGTTTTTTGCCTGGGTTCAGAGCCTGAGGTCTTTTTTTGTGCCTGGGTTAGGAGCCCGAGGTCTTTTCTGCCTTGGTTTTTAGCCAAGGTCTTTTCTGCCTCGGGGTTAGGCCCGAAGACTTGTTTGCATTGCACGAGGTACTGACATGAGTAAATTTTCAAAGTAAACTATTCAATTTTATTTAAAAATAAAAATTTATAATGGTTGCTCGATCAAAGCTACAAAAAGAAATTCCTCTACCAATACTAAATTCCCATGGGTAAATGCTACTTATAATACTTGCGAAGGTGTTGCACATTCCAAGGATGAGAGAGATCGTGCATGTCCATGCTCTGTAGCTAGTAGGTTCCCGGTCGGTTGACCCGGGTGACTTTATACGGGCCTTCCCAATTTGCCCCTAATTTTCCATGGCTCGGGATCCGGGTAGACTGGTTCACTGCCTTAAGGACGAGGTCTCCGACTTGAAAACTACGGTGCTTCACCTTGCTATTGTAATACCGCGAGACCCTTTGCTTGTAGGCTGCCACCTTGAGGTAGGCTTGGTCTCTCCTTTCCTCCACTAGATCCAGTTCTAACCTGAGGTCTTCTTTGTTATCCGGCGCACTGAAGTTGGCCACCCGATATGTAGGCAATCCGATCTCTATGGGGAGCACCGCCTCAAATCCGTAGGTTAAAGAGAATGGTGTCTCGCCTATTGCCGCTCGGGGTGTTGTGCGGTAGGCCCACAGGAGGGTCGGTAGTTCTTCAGCCCATAGCCCTTTGGCGCCTTCAAGCATTGTCTTGATGAACTACAAGATTGTCCGGTTGGTTACCTCGGCTTAACCGTTGGCTTGTGGGTGCTCGGGAGAGGAGTAATGATTTAGTATCCCGTAGCCCGAGCAGAATTGCCTGAAGATAGGGGTGTCAAACTGCCTGCCGTTATCGCTGACCAGAACCCAGGGAATGCCGAACCTACTAAGAATATTCATTTCCACAAAGCTCTCCATTTTCTGTTCGGTTATTGTCGCCAAGGGCTCGGCCTCTGCCCATTTGGTGAAGTAGTCAACAACGATGACGGCGAACTTGACTTGCCCTTTTCCCATCGGTAGGGGACCGACAATGTCGATGCCCCACTGGGCGAACGGCCAGGGGCTGTGGATTGGTGTCTGGAGCTCTCCCGGTCGATTGATCATGGGAGTGTATCTTTGACACTTGTCACACCTTCGGACGTACTCTTACGAATCTCGGGCCATGGTTGGCCAGTAATAACTTTGGGGCCTTCTTGGAGAGTGCCCGGCCTCCGATGTGGTTCCCACACACTCCTTCATGGATTTCGAATAGTATCGTTGGGACCTGTACGGGGTGAACACAGCGGAGGTATGGGATAGTGAACCCCCTCTTGTAGAGAATGCCGTCAATAAGGTGGTATCGGGCCACCCGGTACTTGACCCGACGGGCCTCTTCTCTGTCGTCTGATAGCACGCCTGTTGTCAAGAATGTCACGAGCGGGTCCATCCAGCTGGGTCCCAGGGTGACCGGATCTACCTCCATGCCTTTTGAGTTGATCACACCTGGTTCGGGTAGATATTGTATTCGTATCCCGGGCAAGTCTGACTCAGAAGACGAGGCAAGGCGAGCCAACCGGTCGGCCCTGGTATTTTCTTCTCTAGGTATCTGCGTGATGGAGAATCCTCAGAGCTTCTTGGAAACCGCTCGGACATGGGCCAGGTAGGCTACCATGTTGTCTTCCCGCGCTTCGTACTCTTGGTTAACCTGGTTGACCATGAGCTGGGAATCGCTGTATCCCTGGACCTGTTGTGCACTCATAGAGATGGCTAACTGTAATCCGACAAGGAGGGCTTCGTATTCGGCCTCGTTGTTGGAGGCGCGGAACCCAAACCTTAGTGTGTATTCGAGCTGGATACCGTCGGGGGTAGTCAGGATGATTCCTGCACCACTGCCTTGCTGATTGGATGAACCATCCACGTGTAGTACCCAGGTAGGGATATCGGAGTGTAACCCAGGCGGTAGGGCTGGTGGCCGGGACTCTTCAACAGGATCTTCTGGGTACGTGAACTTAACCAGAAAGTCTGCCATGGCTTGTCCCTTGATGGTTGTCCGGGGTCGGTAGATCACTTCAAACTATTCCAACTCCAATGCCCACTTGACGAGCCTCCCGAACGTGTCTGGACGGCTGAAGATTCTGTGGAGAGGTTGATCTGTGAGGACCACAATGGCACAGGCCTGAAAGTAAGGATGGAGCCTTCGGGCCGAGGTAATAAGGGCGAACACTAGTTTTTCGATGCGGGAGTATCTTCTCTCTGCGCCTTGTAACGCCCGGCTGGTGTAGTACACTGGGAACTGTATCCCGTGCTCTTCCCGAATGGGTGCCGAGCTAACTGCTGATGGTGACACTACCAAGTATAAAAATAATTCTTCCCCCGGCACGGGTGTTGAGAGTAGAGGAGGGGACGCCAGGAACTTCTTGAGTTCTTGGAACGCCTCTTCGCACTCTTCTAACCACTGGAATGCTTTGCGGAGGATTTCAAAGAATGGCAGGCACCGGTCGGTAGCTCGGGAGACAAATCTGTTCAATGCGGCCACCCGTCCAGCTAGGCTCTATACTTCCTTCATTGATTTGGGCGACCGCATGTTGATGATGGCTTTGATCTTTTCGGGGTTTGCCTCAATCCCTCGTCTGCTGACTAGATGGCCCAGAAATTTCCCGGACGAGACACCGAAGGTGCATTTGGCCGGGTTCAACCTCAAAACGCTGAAGGCCCCGGCCAGATGCTCAAGGTGGTCGGGCTCGTCCCGGATCTTGACCAGCAGATCATCCACATATACTTCCATAGATTTTCCAATTAGGTCTTTGAACATGTAGTTGACCAGGCGTTAGTAGGTGGCCCCGGCATTCTTGAGACCGAATGGCATAACCTTGTAACAATACGTGCCCTGGTCAGTGATGAACGCAATCTTTTCTTCATCCCTGGGGTACATGCTGATCTGGTTGTACCCCGAGTAAGCGTCCATGAATGAGAGGAGTGAATGACCTGCCGTGGAGTCCACAAGGAGGTCTATCCTAAGTAGCGGATAGCAATCCTTAGGGCAAGCCTTGTTGAGGTCGGTGAAGTCCACACACATCCTCCACTTCCCGCTGCTTTTCTTGACAAGTACCACATTGGCTATCCAGTCGGGGTAGTGGACTTCTCGTATGGAATGGGCTTTGAGGAGTTTCTCAACCTCCTCACTCACTACTTTCTGCCTCTCGGGGGTCATGCCCCTCCTCTTTTGCTTCACTGGGCGGTAATCCGGGCTGATATTAAGATGATGGGACATTACCCGGGGGTCAATCCCGGGCATATCCTCATGACTCCAAGCAAAAATGTCCTGATTTTGTCTCAGGAACTAAGTCAGTTTTTCCTTCAGGCCGGGCTCCAGTAGGGTACCAATGCTGACCGTGCGGTCAGAGTATTCGGGATTCAACGTCACACTTTCCAATTCTTCCACCGGACCTACCGCGTCGCTCTGGTCCCGGGGGTCCATCTCTTAAACGTTCAATGTTTCGGTGATTGCCCCCGGCGCAACGAGCTGACGTAACAACTCCGGGCGATAGTCTGATCTCCACGCAAGCATCCGGGTACCTGAGGAGTTAGGAACTTTACTGTTAAGTTGTAGGTCGAGATGACCGCCCTGGCCCTGTTGAGGGTCGGCCTCCCAAGAATGACATTGTAGGCTGACGGGGCTTCTACGATCACAAAATTGGTTATCACGGAAGCCTGCTAAGGGTAGGTCCCCATGAGAACTGGTAGCTCGATTGTCCCGAGCGGTTGTGTGCTGGAGCCGCTGAATCCAACCAGGGGAGTAGCGACCGGCCAGAGCCGATCCCTGGAGATCCCGAGCTGATCGAATGCTGACGTGAACATAATGTCGGATGAGCTGCCTGTGTCCACTAGCACCCTCTGGACCATATAGTTGGCTATAGAAAGCGTCACTACTAGTGGGTCATCATGGGGGCAGTGGACGCCCTGCAAGTCGTCGGATGTGAATGTTAGAACATCGGTTGGGGAGGAGTCGGTGGATTGGACTTGCCAGACATCTGCCCGGGATGCCCGAGCATGCCTCTTCCGTGCCGACTGTGAATATCCTACGCCTGATGCTCCTTCAGAGATCACGTGGATGTGGCCAAGTGGTGGTGGCTGATCGGGAGCTCGGGTGTCTTGCCGGGGTCGTCTATCTGCTGTAACGAACTCCGCAAGGTGTCCCTGCTCGATCAGCTTCTCTATTGCTATTTTTAATTTAAAGTAATCCTACGTTTCATGGCCGTGATCCCTGTGGTAGTGGCAGAACTTGTCCCGGTTCCTCTTACCGGGCGGGGCTCGGAGTTTAGCTGGCTGCTAAAGCAACCTCTGCGCCTTTGCGACGGCCATGACTTCCTGTATGGGCTGGGAAAGGGGTGTGAAAGCAATCGGGGGCTGATCCCGGGCGTCCTTCTGATCTTGCCTTGGCTTCTTTCCCGAGCCCTTCTCGAATCCTTTGCGCTTGCGCTTGGCCTTCGGGGATTCGTCTCCCGCCTGGCCGGCGTGCTTTGCCTTCAAGAACTCTTCAGTATCTATGTACTTTCTGACCCACTCCGAGAGCTCTACCAGGGTTGCCGGTCGGTCACGATGGAACGACGTGACAACCTTAGTGTGTTGAACTCCCGAACAGAAGGCCATAATTGCGGCCGTTTCATTAAGATTGCAAATCTGGAGCCTTTATAGGTTGAAACGGTCCACATACTCCCTCAGGGACTCCCCTTTGCGTTGCTTGACGGTGAGCAGCTGAGTGTCCGGTTGCGACCGATCGAGCATCCCGACAAACAGGCTGATGAACAGCTTGCTGAGGGCTTTGAAATCATCAACCGTCCGGGGCTTTAAAGCATAGAACCATTGTGCGGCTAGCCCCTTGAGGGTACTGGGAAAGGCCAGGCACAGTAGCTCGTCCACCATGGTGACCAGTGCCATCTGAGCCTTGTAAGTGCGGATGTGGTCTATCGGACTCCCTGTTCCATCGTAGGAGCTGAGGTGAGGGGGTTTGAACTTCCGTGGAATAGGAAACCATGTCACCCGAGCGGTATAGGGTGATTCCATCTCTGTGTTGGTGAGGTCGTGGCCAGACTTGCGGTTCAACCTCTCAATCTGCTGTTGCAGTTCCTCGACCTGGGCCTTGACATCATCCCGCCTGGTCCACCTATCTGTATCCGAGCGGTAGGTCGGATTGAATGACGAGGCCTCTTCCTCGAAGCGCGTCGACCTTTGGGATTGAGCCAGGCTCCGGGTCTGAGTAATCGTGTGCCGAAGGTCCCCCTGGCTCCTGGTCTGGGGGTCCTCGGCTGATTCCCGGGCTCTCCGTCCTGACTCCTCCCCTCTGGCCGCACGCCGTCGGTTGATGATAGCCCTGGCATCCTCCACCCGGTGAAGAGGAACGGGCTTGCCTTCGTGCCCGAGCGAGCCTTTGAATAGGGGCGCTTTTCTCAGGTTGATTTCTGATGCAGGATGCTTCTCCTGTCGGGCCAAAAGCGTCTCCATCTGCTCTTGTGTTCGATGCTGACCCTCCAAGAGTTGCGCCAGTGCTTCCATTATATGTTCGGTGGTCATGGAGGCTGCCTGCTGCTCAAACTGCGGGTTCTCCTGACCGGTCAGAACAGTAGTTTTCTTACCTGTCTTTGGCGGCATGTTGATCAGTCAAGAATTTGTTGATGAGAAGACTATGTCGATTCCTGCAGACAGCGCCAAACTGATGATGCCTAAAACAGGTAAGAAGGGTTCAGAGAGAGAAAAAGACAAGAACAATTTGTGTGTGGTTCGGTCCCGTTAATGAGGTGACCTACGTCCACGGTTGTGTCTGTGCGCTCTCACTAGCAGATCACCGGCGGGTCTGGTGAGCCAACAAAGAGGGGCGGCACTACCAGTAATACCGGCCGGGTATATGCGTATTGATGGTGAGTTCTCTGTTGCATGCTTGTTAGCTAGATAATTATTTTCGATTCCCCTTTGACAGGGTAGGTGGGCTCTTTTATTGATGCAAGAGTCCACCCTTACATGGTAAGTTAATAGGATTAGGAAACCTAATCTGATTAGACTTGATTGGCATAATTTGGGGAAAGTTTCCTAAGTGGTTTAGGAAACTGCCACATTCCATCTTACAGACTTGTAGTTGGTTTAGGAAACTGCTGGATAGGCCGGGATCACGGGACACCACGATCTTCATACCCAGCCTGTTGGTACGAAGCGTTCGGTCCTGATAAACACCTCGGGACTGCTCGACTATTGGTGCCTTTACCAAAGTAATCGGCACCTCTTGGTGACATGGCGGGCTGGCTTCATGGCTAGATTATTTTGGATATATCACCAAGTAGCAATCAACTGGTCAAATGGGCAATCCATTGGTGAAAAATAAGTGGCAAATCGATTGGTACAAGAACCAATCGATAGGGACTTTATCTTCTTCACATAAATGTGCAAAAGAACATCCAGAATTCATATTATACGTTGGAGGTCCCATTTTTTCACACAAAAACTCCTAAAAACTTCTAACTAAGCTACTAAGTGAGTTTAGAGTACTCATAGGTAGGTATGGTGGTATGCTTAAGAAGCTTGAAACTTCAAGGTTTAATGGTAGGTTCTTCTTTCTCTTTTCTGTCCCCTCTCTTTCTGTCTCTTTCTTCTATCCTTCTTCTCTTTCTTCTAGTTGTGTATGTGTATGGGTGGGTATATATGAGTAAATATGTGTATATATGAATATATGTGTATGTATATATGCAAGCTTAAGGAAAAATGTCCAAACTGATTGAGGACGAAATTATGGGAGTATATATGGGCAATACGCATGCAAGAGCAGCATGAGCTATCACCCTTGCAGAAAAAACTTGTAGACCGAGTTCTGCCAATGGCAATCAATTGTCGATTAGTGTAAGTGACAATCGATTGGACCTCAAATTCTTCCAAAGACAAGGTAAGGATCATAGAATCTCATTGAATATATGTAATTACAATTACAACGAAAAACACGCGTATTACAATGCATATCAGCAACAAACTAAAATAATTTAATTTGCATATTAGAAAACAGTGTTCCGGTACCAAAATAAACTGTATTCAGTGATTATTCTCAGTAACACTTTTTCACTTAAAGTTATTAATGGTTTTTGACTGTCTTTTCAATTAAATGATGAGTAATGCTAGGTGCACCTAAATGGGTGACCTAAATAATACACCTAAATGGTTTGGGTGTACCTACTTTCTTTGCTCCCAGGTCATAAAAGTTTGTTTCTTGGTCATAAAAGTTTGTTCCCGGTAAGAAACAAACGAAGAATTCTCACTTATTCAATTTCATTACATATGAACCATACAACCAAACCATAATAAATAGTTTCACTTTTAAATAATTCTACCAATCACGATCAAAATCACAGAAACATAAGCATAGACAAACAGTACGTAAATAATTTCTTTTGCTAAAGACATCCTAATCATTTCATGTGCATTAATCACATAAAATAAATACACATGTCCCTTAAATGCATAATTTACTCCTTTGCTCTACATGTGGAATTGCAAACATTGAGGCTTATCAACACTCTCAATTTTCCTTGTCTATACATATCAGCAACAATCCAAAATAATTTAAGAAGGTTTCTGGACAAAGAACAAATTCACAGCGCAAATCGGATGGATTTTCCAATACAAAGAAACGTTGGATCTTCTTCAATTTCAATGTCCAGGTAACATGAATCTACTCAACCTCTATTTTTCCAATTCTACAGCACTTATATCTCTTCATTTCAATAAAAAAAAAAACCCTTAAAATAACTCTTCACATTTTTCACACTTCAGCACTATTGATGATTTCCTCCTCCTCCAAAAAAAAAAAAAAGATCTATACATACACATATATACAAGTTTAGCTTTCTTTCTTATTTGTTTGTCTTAAACCTGTATGTATTGAAAAGTATTCGCTCCTCAAAATTAATGCTGCCAAAAAAAAAAAGTTTATGCCAATCATAGAGTAAAAATAGAAAGAAATTATCCTCTTCCAAGTACATACTAAATTTTGCTAAAAAAATCTCTATCCTTAATAACAGGGCTGAAGCCATTACCACAATTAAAGATATCACTCCCCAGACTAAAAAACCTTAGACTGCAAAAATTACCATTCATGAAAAAAAAAACTTCCACGACAATCAAGCTCTACTCCAACAAAAAGATTTCGAAGGCTCATACTCAGTGATGTCGAGGTACAATTTAATCGCTAATCCATTACAATTTACTTTTAACTTATCATAGTTATATAACCATTTTCAATTCATCGATTATTATTCTAACCTATAATAATTATATACTCATTTTTAATACATGGATTATTATTCTAGGGTACCCGTATTCAAGCAACAATATTTGAAGGTGATATAGAAATGCTCGAACACAACTTTTACCTTACAGAAAATATGAGATTTCAAGTGCTACAGTTCATTTTATCGAAGAAAGGTATAGAATTGTGCCAAACCAATACCAATGGACTCTTAACCCACACATGGTTATAAAAGAAATCATGGAAGACCACAATCTTACACCTTTTCAGCCATATGACTTTGCTTCCGTATCTGATATTCCAATGATTACAGATGAAAATCATGAAATTGGCAATCTTCTTACTAATTAACTTAAAGCATTATATACATTATTCATCTTTTAATGTATATGAGTCACTAATTTTTGGTCATATATTTTGTTCAAATAATGTAGATATAGTTTGTGACCACTCTGCAAATACTTGAACCAAAAAAGCAGCCAACCAAAAGGAGCACGACTATGATCTAGGAAATCATAGTCATTGACGAAGGGTAATATATATATATATATATATATAATATCACAAGATAATCATAGTTCACTACCCTCTTCATAAACTATTTTTTGGCACATACAGGCTGAAGCCAATGAAAATAACAATGTAGAACCAATTTCTAAAGAATGAAGCAGTGGCAATTTTTTTTAGCTATATCTATGAAACCAATCATCGCGTGCCTCCATTTAAAAGCAACATCACATACTGGCATTCATCATACAAATATTTTTTTACCCTTATTTTTCATTTAGTGTAAACTTACTATAACCATTTTCTGCAGGGATCTCTTTGGGAACAAGGACAACAAGTTCTATCATCATCAATCCTAACTTTCAAAGAGCCACGACTCTTAACTCATGGTAACATGTTAACTAACTAGTGAAGCATTATGATTACTCATACAAAATCTATTATTCCTCTCACAAATATGTATTCTCATTATTTAGGTTAGTAAACAACATGGAAGTGATTCATGTGTTCACTGAATCAAAATATCTTGAAACCATGACAAATCCTTCAACGTCTCAAGTGTGAGATCCAGCAAATATTAGTACTATTATGGAATTTCATGACAATGTTGACATCAATGTCAATATATATCATGACTTCGTTTTCTTTTACCTTCAATATTTTCATTTCTTAGAAAATTTCTACTCTTTTACTAACCTCATTATTCTATTTTCATAGAGATTATATTTTCTGAAGTGCTCATTAAAAATCTTTGATTTCGACCAACTATTTTTCTACATGGCATGTGATGCTTGCAATAAACCCACAGCTGCCTCATATATGCAAATCTTTAATTGCAACTACTATGGAGAAGAGGCAAAAGTTTTTCCAAGGTTACTTTCTCGAGTACAATAAACAATTTTATAACATATCTTCAATATTCACTAAACACTAGTTTCAATTGTAATATACTGTATTTTTTAATGTATATTAATGAATGAGACCTTGTATTCTTGCTTTAATGTATGTATATGCCTTACCTTAACAATTGTTGATTTTAGTATTCTAATCGATTGGACCATTTACCAGTCGATTGCTATTACTCCAATTGATTGGACAAGATCCCAATCGATTGCCAACAACTGGAGTTGAACTTTAGGATTGACTGCGGTGTGACCACGTGGTCTCTTCTTTGCCTATATATATTTCACGAAAAATCTCATTTCTCTCTTTTTGGTTATCATTTTAAGAAGAGAGAGACATTGGATATACATATATATACTCACATACATATATATATATATATATATCTATACAAACAAACACACACACACACACACATACACACACACACACACACCATGAACTGAAGAAGAACCAAAAGACGAAGAAAAGATAAAGAGAAAAGATAGACAGAGTAAGAGGAGAGAGATGGAGGAAACTACATTAAAGCTTGGACCCAAGCTTGCTCCACTCACACACCAAAAGATGAGTTCTAAACGCACTGGGTAACGTAATATTGATGTTTCTACACGTTCAACTGAAGGAAAGACGCACATAACGTCTTTCCCAAATTTTAGTTCTGGACTGCAGTCTCTGGGAAGAAGACATAGTCCCAATTGATTGGGACATTTCCCAATCAATTAATAAATTTGTGATACCAATCGATTGACTTTTTGTCCAATTGATTGACATTAATTATTACCCAATCGATTGTCATTATTTTTTTAACCCAATCGATTGGACCTCTGTCTCAATTGATTGGTATTTACAGAATCTGAATATTTTCTATTGCTTATATTATGAACTGCTTAGTTGTTTAAACACTGTTCTGCAACCCCCATATGTAATGCAGTAGTAAAAAAAGATAATGAGACGCAGTAATATAGTAACGTTAAGGATAACAAGTTATTGTTTCGTAACGTTAGCTAGCATATCAATTAGGTATCATTTGGTTATCGTTCATTTTATCCAGAGTAGTCAGGACATGTAGGAAATGTCATGTATCGTTATTAGTGTGGGACTAAGTAGGTTTGCTAAGATTTGAGAATCTTGCGTGGGCGATGGTTGGTCATTAATATGTCCTTAAAAGCAGTGGGCTGTGCATATGTCCTCAGAAGGGGTAGACCAGACCAATTAGCCCTAAGATAGACTGATGATCCACAAACATGTCCTTAAAAGTGGTGGACTGTGAATATGTCCTTAAAAGCGATGGGCCAAGGTCACTAGTAGATTACGAGAAGTCGTGGTAATAGAAAGATGGCTTGCTCATTAATATGTCTTTAAATGCGGTGGACTATGCATATGTCCTTAAAAGCAGTGATTGGAGCAATGGTGTATCCATAAAATTTTTACTATCAAGTTGTTCCTCGGTCAGTCAGGTATAATCGGTCTTCGTGTAACCAGACATTAGTAATCAGTTAATGATGGGTTTGAATAAAAGAAGATATTGTTAGTAGACTTTAATCTTATATCGTTTCAATAACATGTAATTACTTCATAATTACGATACCCTATTAGTATTTTACTCACTTGGGTTTCTTGAGCTGGCAGTGGTTTATGCCCTGGACATTCCCCCACCCAGCCTATCATGTTTATGACTATGTAGGAAAAGGGCCCAATGATGTTTTGTAATCAAGCACGTATTGCCTTAAGACTTTAGTTTTATTTCTATTCTAGACTCCGATTGTAATAGTTTAGTAACTTTAAGTTATATTTACCCTAAACCTAGACCTGTTCATTAACGTTTCTTCTTTTTCCCTATTCTTTAGAACTGTGTGGTGTATTCAATCATGTGACTTCACCAGTCACGGCCTATGGACCTAAAAAGGAATTTGTATTTCTCTATTTTTGCCGCTTCGGGGCGTGACACTCACTAACCTCAATGTTTGTGAAATACAGCTTGTGAGAATCGTTTTGAACATACCTCTTTAGCATACTCACACATCGAACAAAAAAAAAAGGGGAGACTTTGTGGTTTTCTACTTTGTCACTTCTCTCGTATCGAATAAGAGCTTTTTTGTTAAAAATGACATACTCTCCCTCTCTCCACTAAATCTAATATATATATATATATATATATTTATATATGAAAGTGGAAGCTTTTGCTTCTGCCACGTGGCAACTTTTAATGATTTCATTATTTTTTTTTGCATTACATATTACATTAAATCACATTCATAACTAAATTACAACCCCAACTAATACATACACTTTTACTAACGGTTTTTACTGGTCTATGATTAATTGTAAACCAAATTGGCATTGATTTTTTTTTCGGTTATATTATTCTTATTTTTATTTTTTATTTTAGGTCTCTATCACTGATGCTAGCATTGTTTAGGGCTCATATATACTACTAACAAAATAATAATTCCTAATATTAATTCTTACCATTGTAGTTTATTTGACCTATTAGTTACAAATGAATATTTCTAATTTGTTTTAACTCACTATTTTGTACTCTAGAATTATACACTATAATATATGTTATATGTATTTAGTTTTAAATTTTTGATTAAGGGTAATAATGGAAAGTAGGTAGAAGTTTGCAAATGTTGCCATTCAACGTATTAGCGCATTTAAATGCACTTTTTATTTAAAAAATACTCATTCACTAAACAATCAATTCTTTTTAAAATACCCATTTAGAAAAGCTCATCTTGAAAAGCCCAATCTAAGAATGAACTTTTGTGTGAGAAGCTGCGCCAAACACTACATTAATATTGGTGGGACCACTTCAGTATCCTCCATTTGGGATGCAAATTTTGAAAGTGTCTCATCTTCACATCAATTATAATTTAAAATTTAAAAATGTCAATCTATATGACTTTTTCATACATTTTGACATTTTCAACATTTTGCTTTTATTACTTTAGGGTCCATTTGATAAAACCAAAAATTAAAAGCAAAATTTTAAGTACTAAAATTTTTAATTGATTGAATTTGCAATGCTGAAAACAGTGTTTGAAGTGCTAAAATAAACTGCATTTAGTACTTATTTTTAGTAGAAAATTTCACTTAGAGGTTTCAGTGAATTTCTTAACCTTTCAATTAAGTGTTACATTATCAAACGCACTAAAAAAAATAAGTGCTGAAACTTTCACTTTTAGAACTTAATTGGGTTATCAAACACACCCATAGTTTGTTGAAAAGTTCCTTAAATGTCGAGTTAAGTAAAATTTTACTTAATATTTATTTATGCCAAATGAAATTTCACTTAAAATTTTTGTATGGTGGACCTTTCCCTAATCAAGAATCTTAATTGTCCTTAACTCTAAAAAAATCTTATCATAATATCCTTTACACTAATTTCTTTCCCAAAAAAAGTATTTTGCCACCTCAGCGGATATTTGGCTCTCATATTTGAAGCCTATTTTATATAAATGATAACTAATTACGTCTACTAATTTCAAATTAGGTATTACCAAACAACCCTTATTATCTTGGTTGAGAAGGGGTATTTCCTTTATTATGAACCTAAAACTAAAAATATCCACCATTCATTATCTTAGTTGGAAATGGCTATCTTATCCCGTCTAATATATATATATATATATATATATGAAAACAAAAACTTTTGCCACCTAAGCTCTGATGTGGCATACTTCTCGATCTATTTGTGTGTTAACTAAATAATTCAATAAATGACTAAGCTAATACATCTATTTTGAAGGTAACTTATGAATATATTTTCCGCCAAATTAGCATATTTTTGTTGAATGAGAGATAAATGCAGTCAATGTATTTTACATATTTTACACACATGATATAGATTAGATAGCTAATATTTAGGGATACAGCGGGTAAATTCCTCTACTACCATTATATTTCAAATTTAATTTGTGGTTAAAGGATAAACATTTAAAACTATCCGTATATCAAAAAATTAATTTTACATTGTTCTTTTGAAATTTTAAAATTTATTCACAGGATATAAACGTATATCTTATTAATCGCTTAAATCAAATTCAAATTGGTCGAATCTGACTCAAGGTCTTTGGTTGAGTATATGTGGACCCGTTCGGTCGTCCTGTCGCTTTCCCTCAATAGTGTCCCGGGATGGATCCCAAGGAGCACACTTCAGGGAAAACTAGAACTTCCTCACGCGGTCCTAGAGACAAAGAGTAGCCACCTAATTTTTATCGAGAATTAGAAAATCCAAGTTTGACTCACCCAAAATTGAATAAGGTTACCCGCCCTTCATTACCAGAAAATAGGTTCGGGGGTCTTAGTACGAGAGGGGAAGGAGCCCAAGCAAGACTAAAGCACCCACTCCTCGCCCTACCGAATGGTAGGCCTTGATTCAAATACCCTTGTTCTTAATTCATAATTGATGTTGTTTCCTCAAACATACTAGATAATATATACATGTCAAAAGGGAACATCTAAGGAAAATCATGTCAAGAGATTAAATCAAGTAGAAGTCGGATAAACATGCAATACAAGAGAGAGGTATACTTACAGTGGCTAGTCCCGCCCAGGACCGATGCAAATAAAGGAAACATGTCATGATATGCAAAAGGGAATAAGAAAACTTACATTGGGTTGATCAAGCGGAGTCGCAAAAGCAAAAAGAATTAGAAACGTGTAATGCAATCATGCAACAATCCTAAATAAGATGTCTCTAACAAATAAGCATATAAATGGAGACTATCCTAAAGGAATTGCGTCGTTGAAAAAAAAGTTGTAAGCCTAGAAAAATTCTAAGAGAAAGGAATAGAGAAGGTACATGATACATGGGCACTAAGCCACATGTAGATGAGGCAAACCCACAAATCGAAGTCCGGATCCACGGCATTCAATTCTATGCACTAAATCACCAAAGAATACCCAAGCATTGCAAAAACACAAGCAAACATATGACATGCATGAAAAGCAAGTGGAAAATGTCATCAATCAAATTTCCAGATTCAACAACCTCTAATGAATCCTATCAAAAGTGGTCTTAAACATGAGATGTGTTAAAACCCTTTTACAAAAAGTTAGATACATGTCTTAGGGAACTTCTCCAAAAAGTATAATCTCTTTACCATTTTTGAAGTGAGAGAAATAAGAGTTTTAGGAACAGTGGATCAGAACTGTCCACTCTTCTTATAAAAATCATAATTAATTCTACAAAAATCATGTGAAGCTCTATTTGGTGTCAAAAGAAACCTATTTCATTGTAGTTTATGAAAAAAAAATAATCCCATGGACATGTCATGATCTTAAGGTTTTTGAAAAAGTGTTTTAAACAGACTCTGTTATTCTGGAAGTTTGGTATCATTTGACAAAAGAATGCAAAACCATAATAGAAGTTCATGAATCATGTTAATCAAGTAGATATAAGCTCTTGACCTCTCATCCAATTATACTAAATGATTTCTAAACCAAGTTTTATTCATCAATTCTTATTGAGTTATAAAGGTATGATCATTTTGTATACATAATCATAATTTTAATTAAACTTTAGAAAATTCCAGAATAGTAATATCAACTTCAAACGCTTAGAAAACGATCTTAACTCGATCGTATGCTCACGATTTTACATCGGCATATAGATACATGAGTTAGGAATTATCCCAAAAAATCGGAACATCGATAACTATTATAGATTTTCTGAAATTCAAGCACAAAGAGATTATGTTCAAATTTGTCAACCGATTTCTCAACAATTTCTAAAAATAGCATATCGATCCTAGAAGCTCTCAAAACGGACCGGATGAAAGCTATTTCATTAAAGTTTACCCAAAAAAATTGAAATCCATCAAACTATGGGTTTTGATGGACCAAATCTCATGGACAAAAACAATATGTTTTGCTGAATTTTATCTAGTTCATTTTAAAGTGTGAGGAAAACATTTTAGATGTTGATTGAAGCTTATTAGAGAGATCAAATTCATAAATCTACTAGACTATCATGATTTTCAATCAATTTAGCCCTCAAGTTCTATGACGAACTTTAGATCATGGATCAAAGGGACTTACAAATATAATTTTGGAGCTGAAATTTAATATAAATTCTAGGTAATAGAGATAATCAAGAGATGGGTATGAACGTAGGAATCATCCCTCTCATAGATCATACTTCTAAACCATCATAGAATTCAAAATAGATACATATATAATCATGTATGCATGAATCTAAACTAAAATTGAAGAATGAAATCAAAATTGAGAAACAAAAGTGAAAATCAATCTCTAATCATAAATTATCAACAAAATCAAAGAGGATTTGGATCTAGCCATGTGAGTGTGTGAAGAACAAGAGATGAAGAAGATGAGTGTTCTAACAAATAAAATAAGACTAAGCTATATCCAAATCTCATAGATCTATATATACAAAATAGGAATTAGAGATGAATTAGTGTTTACCTCTTGGAGGATTCTCAATTATATAACCAAAGTTGAATTGAAGATCTTCTTCTTCAAGTGTTCTTCAAGCACTTATCCATGGAAGTTGAGGGATGCAACTGATGTTCAAATCATGATCTAATTACCCTAAGATTAGTTTTCTAAACTTTAATTCATAATTCTCTCTCTCTAGAATTCTCTCTTAATTGAAAGTATATTCAAAGTGTACTTGTATCACTCTTGTATATTTAAAGCTTCTCTTAATATACTCTAAGTATGATTTAAGATCTTTTCCAGATGATCTCACATGAGATGCATGAGATCTTATATAGAATTTTGAAGACTTAGCTCTTAAGTTACAGGGTTAAAACAGGATTTTCAGAGAGCAGAAAAGGGTTAAAATGGCCATTTCGGCGTCTTAACGCAATTTCCAGGCAATTTCCTCGCAGTGGGTGCCTTCTAGAAGGGTCTGGAATCAGAAAAACGCGATGGAGAACACCTTTTATAAGTGGCGGTTATGGTGGGACCCGCCACTCCCATACCCAAAACCGCCACCTACTTTTTGAGTCTCTCTGGTTATTCACAAGCTCTGTTTCAAGTTTCAAGTGCACTGCTTTTCCAGATTTTTGTAAAAATGCTTTTTGGTGTCCGAAATCGTCCGTTTACGTACCGTTGGAAAGCTGTCAGGCTGAATTTCAGTATAAAAATATTCCCAGATGTTTTGAAATAGAAATTGAAGTCCAATAGAAGCCCAGAAGTCCTCCGGAACTTTCGTCGTCTTTTTGAAATCAAACGACGTCTTTTTTAAAATTGCTTTCAAATGTGCGTCGAGTTTGAACTTTTCTTTAAAATTGAATCTCTGGATACCTAGAATACTGCATTTTGAACACTTAATGTTCATATATAGTTGGGAAAATATGAATTCTGAGAGACGATTTTGACAAAACCGGGATTTATCCATGGAAAATGGCTTTTCTGAGCTTGAAGGCACTTTCCGAAGTTCAATTTTTTGATTGTGTGGAATCTAGTACCTTCCACGGGGTACTTTTCATCATCGAATCCTCTAAGAGGTTGTCCACCCTAAATCCTACCAGTGTGGTCAAAATTGAGTGTCTACAGTTTGCCCCTCTTTGGCAGAGCTTGTTGTGAACAACGTGAACTGCAAGTGAGTGCCAAAGCTTTGAAGGCACCCAATAACCATACTGAGAGGTTTTAGGAAAAAAAATCCGCAAAAATTAAGAAATTCAAAATTAGAGAAATCAAGAAATTATGAAATACAATAATGCAATGCAATGCTGGGTGGAGGCTGCTAAATCTAAGCCGCTGCTGGTCGTGCTCCGCTGGAGCTGCCTACGTATCCTTTCCAGGAATTAGACCAAGGCATAGTTCAAGCGCATGAGGAGACAAAGAACACATACAAACAATAATACGGATGAAATGCTCCTATCCTAGGATGCTGATGCAATATGAAAATGTGAGTGTGCAAATGCTGGAGGAATCATCCTCAAGGGTTCTAGATGCAAAATCTAATGCAAGGGATGCGACGACTCTCTCTCACATATGGAAACTTTTGACACAATCTCTCCTATTTGATTCAGGTTTCTTAATGAAGAGGGTTCTAGACAAGTCTTATTCTCAACAGGTCTGATGATAATTTCTTAAACTTGACTTAATCCTTGACATGATATGATCTTAAACCCAACCTATTCTTATACTTGGGCGTGGTCATAAACTTGACTTATGATCTTAAACTCGGCATGATCTTAAACTTGATCTAAAACATAATCTTAAACTCGATCTAAAACTTGACATGATCTTAAACTCGATCTAAAACTCGACGTGATCTTAAACTCGATCTAAAACTCGACATGATATTAAACTCGATCTAAAACTCGACATGATCTTAAACTTGATCTAAAACATGACATGATCTAAAGCTCGATCTAAAACTCGACATGGTCTTAAACTTGATTTAAAACTCGACATTATCTTAAACTCGATCTAAAACTCGACATGATCTTAAACTCGATCTAAAACTCGATATGATCTTAAACTCGATCTAAAACATGACATGATCTAAAACTCGACATGATCTTAAACTCGATCTAAAACTTGACATGATCTTAAACTCGATCTAAAACTTGACATGATCTTAAACTCGATCTAAAACTCTACATGATCTTAAACTCGATCTAAAACTTGACATGATCTAAAACTCGATCTAAAACTAGACATGATCTTAAACTCGATCTAAAACTCGACATGATCTTAAACTCGATCTAAAACTTGACATGATCTTAAACTCGATCTAAAACTCTGCATGATCTTAAACTCGATCTAAAACATGACATAATCTTAAACTTGATCTAAAACATGATCTTAAACTCGATTTTGTCTTAAACTCCTGATCTTAAACTCGATTCTGTCTTATACTCGACCTGATCTTGAACTTGATTCAGGCTTAAACTTGACTTGATCTTAAACTCGATCTAATCTTAAACTCGATTCTGTCTTAAACTTGACCTGATCTTAAACTCGATTCAATCTTAAACTCAATTTTGTCTTAAACTTGACCTGATCTTAAACTCGATCTAATCTTAAACTCGAATCTATCTTAAACTTGACCAGATCTTAAACTCAATCTAATCTTAAACTCAATTCTGTCTTAAACTTGACCTGATCTTAAACTCGATCTAATCTTAAACTCAATTCTGTCTTAAACTTGACCTGATCTTAAATTCGATCTAATCTTAAACTCGACTCTGTCTTAAACTTGCCCTGATCTTAAACTCGATCTAATTTTAAACTCGATTCTGTCTTAAACTTGACCTGATCTTAAACTCGATTCCTGAGAGTCCTAACCACTTAGACGATTGATGAAAGTCCTCTGTTGGGGAGATTCTAGGATTCTGAGATGCGAGTAAAAGGCTTTTATTCTAGAGGCTCTGTTGATTCAATCTGAGACTCATATCGGTGCTTTGACCAGCTCAAATCATTCCTGCAAATACATCATGCTTATTCTAACCCTAAACTTCTGAATTCCGTTTCATCTTCTGCAAATCTTTTCTGGATGTAATTCTTGAGCGACGGTAGATCCAAATGTCCAACACACAATCAACCCAAATCTACTGGACTTTGCTGTAAATCATCATTTCTCTGCTTATTTTCAAGCTGTGGTGTCCTCGATTCTGCGTGTATGGGGACTTTTCTTCAACCAAGATTCAAATTCCCAAGGGTCCATCCGACCAGTTCCAACTAGTTTCAGGCATTCTTAAGGCTTATATATTATGATCGGACCAATCCGGTGTCAAAACAAGAGTTCCCAATATCATGATTCTGTTTCATAATTGATAGGTACTCAAAAGGCCTGATGATTTTGGCATGACTTTGACGAGCTTCACAAATCTTCAAACAATTCTAGCAGATATTCATGCAAGACACTCTGATCTGTTTAAAATGAATAGGATGTCAGTAATCGGATCATTGGTTTGATTAAAGGAGTTACCCTTACTGAATTCTAATTTGGTTACTATTTATAACTTGTGATAATATCAATAGTCGATACCCTGTTAGTATTTAACTCACTCAGCTTTCATTAAGTTGACGGCGTTTATGCCGCTGGACATTTCTACGTTCCAGCGCACCCTGGTTATGACTATACAGGTGAAGGGCCTGCAGGAGAGGACCACTATGCCGGTGACGGAGCCCCTGTGGAGGATTTCCCCGACGGAGGTCAGACCGAAGAAGAATACTACGCCGAGGACTACCTTTACGCCAACTGAAGACTAGACTATAATTGTAGCTAATTGTCTTTACCGTTTTAGAACCCTTTTTGTAGTCAGGCATATGTTGCCTTGACATTTGTACTTCCGCTGTCTTATATTTGATTCGAGACTCTGATGTGTAATAGTTAGTAACTTCTGTTGACTTTGTGATATGTTGTGATCAGAACCTAGACTTCATTGTTGTTACACTATTACTCTTGTTGCTTAGTACTGCGTGGTGTGGACAATCATGTGACTTCACCCGTCGCTGCCTTTGGACCCAAAAAGGAAATTTATTTTTCTCTATGTTTGCCGTTCCGGGGCATGACAGGATTTTTGGTATCAGAGCCTAGGTTTTATACCTTTTCGCTCACAGATTGTCCCACACCATCTGGTCCTAGAACCTCGAGATTCTATAGATGAGTATTAAGATTAGTTCTGACTTAAGATAGTCCCTTTTCAGGTAGCATGGCACCGCCGCTGTTCGTTCCAGACGAGTTTGGAGGACACTATGTGTATGAGAGGAGTATTGCGCCAGCAGATCCAGAGTACTATGCCTGGAAGGTTAGGCAGAGAGCTATTGCAGAGACAGAGCGAGACATGCAGATCGAGCAGCAGAGATTTGGGACCCAGGACCCAGAAGTGATACGTCGGGAGATGATCTACCGCAAGGAGACCTTCAAACGCATCGAGGAGGATTCTCTACTGATGTTACGAGACCGTTCTTCGTACCAGGTTCTACTTGCACAAGTTAGAGCAGCACCTCCACCCCCACCGGAGGAAGACATGGCTGATGCACCCCCAGCAGATGAGGATCCGGAGGATGATGATGAGAGTGTTGGCGACGATGAGCCAGAGGATGACGATGAGGAGATGGAGGATGAGGAGGACGAGGACACCGATGACGAGCAACCGGAGTATGATCCAGAGGAGGAGGACCCCCGTGGACCCAGCCGGTATGGACGTGCCAGTTGGCGTAGATAGTGTAGTTGCAGAGGGTTATCCGATAGAGGAAGAGGAGGTAGCCGCAGATGATGACGCAGGTGATGATGCAGTAGTACCAGTCTTACCAGGAGGCGTTATAGCACAGCTGGCAGCTGAGTGGGCCACAGAGATGGCTGCACATCCCCATGGATTTGAGATTGGAGCACCAGAGTTGGCCCAGGCTATGGTACAGGCTGAGGCACTTGCAGCCGCATTTGATGCAGCCCAGGCTGACATGGCCGCTGATGCAGGAGATTTGGGAGCTGTTGTGGAGCATAATGGACCCGAGATGATTGAGGATGTTGTGATAGAGGATGAGGACATGATGGATGACGATGATATGGATGAGGATGATGTTTTGTCTGAGGTTGCCACAGAGGACGAGGCTTCCATCTATGGATCCGATGTGGACAACTTTTGAGTCCAGTACCTTTAGGACTTAGACTTTTTACGTCTGACTTTAGGACATGTTGTCCACTTACTTTTGACGCTTACATAGACAGCTATTGACCGTAGCCTTTTTGTATAGGTAGCCACCAGTAGTGGTTTTGTGTATATCTTTCTTTTGTTTAGATCTTGTATAGGATCATGTACTACGCGGTACACAGATGATCTGTTGTGTACTCCGCTGTACATCTTTTGGGTATATATATATGGCAGATCGTTTCTCTTGGTTATTTCTGTTATCATCTCATTGTTATGTTATGGTTGTGATCTTGATTCATGTTATGCTTTCTGTTACTTAAGTATGATCATTTCCCCGAGGAGATTGTCAGCTAATCGTTAGATCCTTCATAGGTACACCTCACACGGATCACTATGGTGGGACCCACAAGGAACCAAGCACGACTGGGAGCACCCATTCCTGAGGGTATGGACCCAACTGGAGTCTTCGAAGCTTTCATGCAACGGATGGAACACATCGACGATACCTACAATCATGCCACCAACGACAATGGCAACAACCACTTTGTCCCTCCAAGGCAGACAGGCGATAAACTGTTGGAACGATTTCGTGGCCTGCGACCCGAAAAGTTCGACGGCATGGCAGAGTCCTGGAAAGCAGAGCAATGGATACGAGAGTTGGAGCTAATCTTTGAAGCCTTGGAGTGCAGTGAGCTTGACAAGAGACGTCTAGCCGCATTTCAACTGACTTACTCCGCCGCGGACTGGTGGGAGGCCGAGAGAGCCACGATTGGGATTGACGCTGCAAGGAGAATGCCTTGGGAAGCATTCAAGACTCGATTTCTCGAGAAGCATTTCCCTGAGGACGAAAGAGACCAACAAGAGAGGAATTTCCTAAGTCTAACCCAAGGAAACTGGACAGTTAGAGAGTATACTACACAATTTGAGCGACTTTCCCGTTTCGCTCCGCATATGATAGACACCTCCGTCAAGAAGGTCAAGCGATTCCACCAAGGACTCAACCCACACCTCCGGCACATGATGATAGACCATCTGGGCCAGTCATTTGAAGGGATTGTCCGTCTTGCTTCAAGTTTGGAAAAGGATGCTTACCCTGTGCAAGGACCACAAGTGAATCGACCTCCACCCAGGACCTTCCAACCAAGGAACTTCTCCGCGCAATCATCAAGGAACAATCAAGGATGGAAACCCCAGACCAACAACTACCAGGGAACCAAGCGCACATGGGATGGGACAAGGAAGCCCCAAGCTAATTTTCCTCGACAACAGAATCAACAGCGAGGACCACCTCAGGCACAGCCCGTCGCCCAGCGACAGAACACTGATCGATGTTTCAACTGTGGAGTGTCCGGACATATTACAAGGTATTGCACAGCCCCCAAGACCAACCGCCGTAATGACCTCATCTGCCGCAACTGTAACAAGCCTGGTTACATAAGCAAGGATTGTCGAGCACCACGTGGAGGCTACTATGGAGCGCCTGCTCAAGGACAGCAAGGACAGGTTAGGGTGAATGCCATCATTCCTGACAATGCAGGGTATAATGCGGAGGAACAGCAGAACTTGGAAGGTACACTCATTTTATTTCACTGTCAAGTTAGAGCTTTGTTTGATACCGGTGCCGCCCGTTCTTTCATAGCTATTAAGATGGTGCGTGATTTGGGATTGCTACCCCTAGCACTTGAGCCGACCCTTAATGTCGTTTCGCCCTTGGGAGTATCCGTTGAGTTAGGTAAGGTGTGCAAGGATTGTCCCTTGACACTAGAGGATAGGATTTTTCCGGCAGACTTGATAGTCCTGTCAATGTCTGAGTTTGACGTGATCCTAGGAATGGATTGGCTTACTAAGTATGGCGCTAACCTGGATTGTGTTAGTCGGACCATTGTCTTTTCGACGCCTGGTTGCCCGCAAATCAGATTTCAGTGCCAACCGTTGAGTGACATGTTTATCACGAGCTGTCTAGCCACGATTAAGACTTCAAGCACGGAGCTTACTATCAAGCAGATCCCCGTTATTCAAGACTTTGAAGATGTGTTCCGAAGTATCTCAGGACTTCCGCCAAAGAGAGAGATAGACTTCTGCATTGAGTTAACACCCGAAACGTTGCCGATTTCCAAGACCCCGTATCGGATGGCGCCAACAGAAATGTTGGAATTGAAGAAGCAAGTTCAGGAACTTGAAGACTTAGGTTTTGTTCGCCCCAGTACATCGCCTTGGGGAGCACCAGTTCTATTTGTGAAAAAGAAGGACGGAGAGCTACGACTCTGTATCGACTACAGGGAGTTGAATAAGGTCACGATCAAGAATAGGTATCCACTTCCCCGGATAGACGACCTGTTGAATCAACTACAAGGATCAAGGATATTCTCAAAAATCGATTTGCGTTCAGGATACCATCAATTACTAGTTCGGCCGAAAGATATACCGAAAACTGCCTTCAGGACGAGATATGGACACTACGAGTTTCTAGTGATGTCTTTTGGATTGACTAATGCCCCGGCAGTATTCATGGACCTAATGAATAGAGTATTCAGACCCTATCTGGATCAATTCATTATAGTATTCATTAACGACATTCTAATTTATTCAAGGACGGAAGAAGAACATAAGAAGCATCTACAAATTGCTCTACAGACTCTCAGAGACAATAGTCTGTATGCGAAATTCAGCAAATGTGAATTCTGGCTTCAGGAAGTTAAATTCCTGGGACATGTGATATCACAGGATGGGATTTCCGTAGACTCATCTAAGATCGATGCAGTCTTGAGCTGGAACAGGCCAACCAACGCGACCGAAGTTAGGAGTTTCCTAGGATTGGCTGGGTATTTACCGGAGATTTGTGGAAGGATTCTCTAGAATCGCAGGACCGTTGACAAGCCTGACTAGGAAGGAGATGAAGTACGAATGGACCGATAAACATGAGGATGCATTTCGGGAATTAAAAGAGAGACTAACCTCAGCACCCGTGCTTGCGATACCTAAGAGTGGTGAACAATTCATAATCTATAGTGATGCATCACACCAAGGACTTGGTTGTGTGCTAATGCAAGAGGGGAATGTCATCGCATACGGATCAAGACAATTGAAGCCGCATGAGAAGAACTATCCGATGCACGACTTAGAACTAGCTGCAATCGTGTTCGCCCTGAAGATTTGGAGACACTATTTGTATAGAGAAAAGTTTGACTTATTCTCAGATCATAAGAGTTTAAGGTACCTGTTCTCTCAAAAGGAGTTGAACATGCGACAACGGAGATGGATAGAACTACTCAAGGACTACGATTTCTCTTTGCAATACCACCCGGGTAAAGCAAATGTTGTAGCCGACGCTCTGAGCCGGAGGCCACGCCTTTTGGTTGCTTCGATTTTGATTAGAGAATGGCGAGCAATGGAGACGTTAGCCGAATTCGACCTTCGACCAGTGGAATCAGGAGAAGGACAAAACCTTGGATGTCTTGTTGTACAACTGACTCTCATCAGCCGCATCTTGGAAGCTCAATAGTCAAACGAGGATTTCAAGTTATGGTTTGCCAAGATGTCCGCAAAGGAACCAGAGATATGGAGTATTAGTACGGACGGAGCACTGAGATGCAAAGGTAGACTCTGTGTGCCAAATAACGATGGTCTCAGGGAGAACATTCTGGACGAAGCATACAAGTCAAGGATGACTATCCACCCAGGAGGAAACAAGATGTATAAGGACTTGAAGAGAAACTTCTGGTGGGAAGGAATGAAGCGAGAAGTGGTCGAGTATGTATCGCAATGTCTTATTTGCAAACAAGTGAAGGCGGAGCATCAGAAACCACCTGGACTCCTACAACCGCTACCGATTCCCCAATGGAAATAGGAGCACATCACCATGGATTTTGTGATTGGATTACCAAAGTCTCGGCAAAACCACGACGTTATTTGGGTAATAGTGGATCGACTCACCAAGTCAGCACATTTTATCGCCTACAGCATGATGTACCGTGTTGAAAGATTGAGCCGGATGTATCTAGAGCAAGTAGTGCGACTGCACGGTGTACCCGTCTCAATAGTTTCAGATCGAGATTCACGCTTTACCGCAGAATTCTGGAAGAGCCTTCAGACAGCAATGGGAACTTCATTGAATTTGAGTTCAGCCTTTCATCCACAGACAGACGGTCAGACAGAACGAGTCAATCAAGTGATGGAGGATATGTTGCGAGCCTGTGTCATTGAATTTGAGAATTCATGGGAGACGCATCTACCTTTGATCGAGTTTGCCTACAACAACAGCTACCACACGAGCATAGGGATGGCGCCGTTTGAAGCCTTGTATGGAAGACCTTGTCGATCGCCGCTATGTTGGGCCGAAGTCGGAGATACTCAACTACTTGGGCCCGAGATGATTCGAGAAACCAGCGAGAAAATCCAAATTGTACGAGAAAAGATGAAGACAGCGCAATCCAGACACAAGAGCTATGCCGACAAACGATGGAAAGATCTAGAGTTTGCAGTTGGAGATCACGTGCTACTCAAAGTCTCGCCAGTTCGAGGTATCGTCAGATTCGGACAGAAAAGAGGCAAGTTGTCGCCGTGATTCATTGGACCGTTCGAGATCCTAGAACGTGTTGGGAAGGTTGCTTATCGACTTGCGTTGCCGCCAAAGATGTCAGGGGTACACAACGTTTTCCACATCAGCATGTTGAGGAAATGTGCCCACAACCCAACGCACGAGATCAGTTTTGAAGATATCGAGGTGAACGAGAACGTGACATACAATGAAGGACCAGTGCGTATTCTATACCGAGGAGTGAAGAAGCTCAGAAACAAGGATATCCCGCTAGTGAAGGTTCAGTGGAAGCACCACGACGAAGGAGAAGCTTCATGGGAATTGGAGTCGGAGATGCAAGAGAAGTTTTCATTTTTGTTTTAACCCTGTTTGTTTCGGATTTCGAGGACGAAATCTTTTAATGAGTGGTGGATGATGTAATACCCTGTATTTTTGTAATGTATTATGTGAATAAGACCCTGTATGTTTCTTTTAATACTTGTTTGAGCTTTGCCTTACCTTGGTATAATTTGGATACCAATCGATTGAACTTTGTACCAATCGATTGATTGTATCAATCGATTGACACTTATGCCAATCGATTGAAGGCAGCTGGGCAGATTCTTTTGCTCTGGCTGGGGAAAGGCCACGTGAACACCTTCCCTTTATATATACCAGCCCTTTTCCTGCGTTTTTCTTTTTAGAAAAATCAGAGAGAGTGAGAGGGAGTGTTTGTGTGTGTATTATGTATATATAAACACTTATATATATATATACACACATATATACATGTATTCATACACTCACACACACACATCCATGGACTGAGACAAGAAGGAAGAATAGGAGAAGATCAGAAAGAAGAAAGAAGGAGAAGGAGAAGAGAGAAGACAGAGAACTAGAGAGAGAGAGAGGGAGACCACCATTGAAGCTCCAAGCTTCAAAACACATTCCCAAACATGCCTTTAACGTCTAAGGTGAGTTTTAAACTCACTTGGTAGCTTGATATTGGTGTTAGAACATGCTTGAATGAAGAAATGGAGAAGAAACCATGTATTCTCGTTTATATGTTGTTGGGCAGTCTTCACTGTGAAGAAGACGAAGTGTCAATCGATTGACATCTATACCAATCGATTGACATCTTTCATGTTCCAATCGATTGACACTTTATGCAATCGATTGACATGGATTGTGATCCAATCGATTGAATCTTTTATCAATCGATTGATGCCACTTCTATATCAATCGATTGAACCTTCTTTCAATCGATTGATGACACTTCTATACCAATCGATTGACATCTATACCAATCGATTGGCAGTTACAGTTTACTGTTTTACTTGTTTAGTTAATGTAATAACTGTTTAGTTGTTTATTTAATGTTCAGTATTTCCCATCATGCTTTATTATTATAATACAGACATGATAACGAGTTAATGCGGCGTAGGATCGTAGTAATAACAAGTCTAACGGATAATGTTTATAATATTAGATAACAACATAGTTGTGAATCCTTTGGAGTTAACGTTCATTTCATTCAGAGTAGTCAGGCCACATTGGGATTGTCATGTATCGGTGATAGAGTTGAACTTAAGTAGGTTTGCTAAGATTCGGGAACCTTGCGTGGGCGGGCTTTGGTTGATCATATGTTCTTAAAAGCGGTAGACAGACGAAGGTGTCTATGACTTGCGGTGAACCGGACCATTTGCCCTAAGATAGCCAGATGATCTAATCATATGTTCTTAAAAGCGGGGGATGGACTAACGTGGTATCCATGACATGCGGTGAACTGTGCATATGTTCTTAAAAGCGGTGGATGAGCAATGGTGTGTTATAGAGTTGAACTACTGTCGAGTCTGTTCCCCTATCATGTCACGTTGTCGATCTTAAAATGAAGAGGACGTCAGTAATCGGATCATTGGTTTGATTAAAGGAGTTACCCTTACTGAATTCTAATTTGGTTACTATTTATAACTTGTGATAATATCAATAGTCGATACCCTGTTAGTATTTAACTCACTCAGCTTTCATTAAGTTGACGGCGTTTATGCCGCTGGACATTTCTAAGTTCCAGCGCACCCTGGTTATGACTATACAGGTGAAGGGCCTGCAGGAGAGGACCCTATGCCGGTGACGGAGCCCCTGTGGAGGATTTCCCCGACGGAGGTCAGACCGAAGAAGACTACTACGCCGAGGACTACCTTTACGCCAACTGAAGACTAGACTATAATTGTAGCTAATTGTCTTTACCGTTTTAGAACCCTTTTTGTAGTCAGGCATATGTTGCCTTGACATTTGTACTTCTGCTGTCTTATATTTGATTCGAGACTCTGATGTGTAATAGTTAGTAACTTCTGTTGACTTTGTGATACGTTGTGATCAGAACCTAGACTTCATTGTTGTTACACTATTACTCTTGTTGCTTAGTACTGCGTGGTGTGGACAATCATGTGACTTCACCCGTCGCTGCCTTTGGACCCAAAAAGGAAATTTATTTTTCTCTATTTTTGCCGTTCCGGGGCGTGACACCACCTTTGGATGCTCTTAAAGTCTTTTTTTTTAAAAATTTATTATAGATCACTCTGGACCCACACACTCGAGATCACGACAGACTAGATGACTACATACTAGACCACGATAGAGATTAATAAACATTGACACAGGAAGTTGACATTCTTGACACTGAAGTAGAAGTTTGGAGGAGACTATTCAATTTTCCTTAATCTTAATGCACGTTTGTCATGTTTGACGTATCTCTTTGCTTTCATGTGCACTTCTCATCTTATTATTGATAATACTCAGTTGATAAAGTAATGCTTTGAAAAATACTCTATATGGATCTTAATCAATCATTTGCTTTCTCTAAAATGTGCTTCGAATTAGTGCCTTAGCTTATAGAATAAGAGACAATTCATTTCAAGTGTTTTCAAAGATATACTTGATGATTCAAGATTCGCTTATGATATGAGAGGGGGTACAGGCAAACGATCTTTGCCCCTAGTTGATGGTGATAAATGGAGGTTTGGGCAAACGAAGTTTGCCCCTAGTGTGGAAGTGGTATCTTGAGGCTTTGGGCAAACTTGAAAGCTTTGCCCCTAGTTTGCAAGGTTCAGGGATCGAGAGCCAGGGAAGCTTGCCTACTTATCCCCAAGTGGGAATCAGGTCCAAAGTAGTTCAGCCAAGTTTTGAAAGAAGGTATTTGAGATATGGTTGAATGTTTCAAGAGCAGTGACCGAGCCGTGTAGGTTGCCTACGTATCCCCAGGTGGGAATCAGGTCGAGCGTAGTTCCTCGAAGGCTGGAGGTTTTGAAAGAGCAAGGATTCAAGAATTGGGGGGGCTTTTCAAGCCATGTCATCAGACAGACATTCTGAAGTAGGTCACTTGTGGTAGCGTTGAAAGAAACTAAACTAACTCCCCTTATTCTTTTCTTTTCTTTTTCTTGTTTTTGACGGTTGATTCTTTTCACCTTTTCACTAGCCAGCCAATGTTACAGCATACTTGTTTTCGGAGAAAGATTAGTCCTTCAAATTTCTGGGCTTACTTAAAGAATTATAAATCAAAGTTTTTGGATAATTCATGTTCCCCATTTCTCGATCTTCTTCATTCTCCTTCCTCTTCTTCTCTTTTTTCTTTTCTTTTCTTTTTAAAGTATTGGTTGGCTGGGATCAGGTTTTTGAAAACAACACGCAATTTTTTTTTTCATGCTCTAACTTTTGCCTAGGTGCCCTTTTGGGTTTTCGTCCTAGCGAGCTTTTTTTTTTTTTTTTTTTTTTTTCTTCTTTTTCTTTTGTGCTCTAACTTTTGCCTAGGCACCCTTTGGGGTTTTCATCCTAGCGAGCTTCTTCTTTTTCTTTTTTTTTTTTGGAGAAGTAGTTTATTTGAAATGTTTGGCTACCATCAAGGACAAAGTGTACATGGCTTGCAGGTTAGACAGGTTTGAATGGCTTATTCTTCTGGGCTCAAGATTTTAAAATGGGAAGATCAGGGATTTAGGCTAGTCCCGAGTTACTATCAAGCATATCTTTTCAATATTTAAGCAAAAGCATCTCAAGATTCTTAAAGTAAGACTAATCAATTCTTAGCTTTCTTCGGTGTTAGCACAAAATCAACTTTGATCCTTTCAGGATTCTTTTCAATGCACAAAATTATCAACAGTGTATTTTTCATAATAATCAGAGAAATGACATTTTCAGCTTAGAGATTCATTCATTCATGTCAAGGCGCATTATATCAAGCAAATCAAGATTACATTACTTGGAAAGAGAAGGATTACAGTACTCGACATAGACTCAAACACAACTTTGATGATAGACAAACTCGACAACAAGACTCAAAACATAAAATAGACTCGACTGAACTAGACTCGACTTGATCTCAAGTGGAGTGTCACTGTGACTTGCTTATTATTCTTAAGCGTCCATTCAGCCTCAACAAGCAGCTATTCCAAACACTGTCATATCACCACCTTTTATAAGCTCTCCCAAGTTTTTGATTCTTCAACAAAGGCTTGAGTGGGGGTGGAGGAATGATGATACAATTTTTTATCAAGTCCTAAATTTCATGCCTGAGTCTCCATCACCTATCTGTGCTATGCCCACGGCTCTGATGTAAATCGCAGTAATACTCAGTCTTGAAGCCTCGTGGAAGTGGATCAGGTTCTGGCTTGGGTTCCAACTTCTTCAAGTACCCTCCCTCTAGTATTTTTTCAAGTGTGCTACTCTGGGATATTCCTAGCTCAGAAAACTCTCTCTTCTCTTTCTTTTGTCCTTGATTCTGGTTTCCCCTTGCAACTTTGGTATTCTTCGCCCATTGTTGTTGAATCGGTCTCTTTGGCAGTTGTGGTGCCAATACATTGATATCAGGTAATGGATATTTGTCCAAATGAAGTGGCCCTTTGAACTTTTTCGGAGGCCTTGCATTGGGCATATCAAATAATCCCTCCCTATGAAGCTTATGATCACCAATTCTTTTGCTCTTGTAGGTCGCATTCTCTAGTAAACCACTCTTGGTGAGCTTGTCAAGGATTTCCTGATCCAGAGTTTGTATTCCTAGATTAGCCAATCTTTCAAACCACTCATTATCATCATAAGTTGCAAGAGGTGGAGTCGGAGGTGTTGTGTCAGCCAATTACATTATCACATCCATCATTTTCACAAGCAGCTCACTGATTTGGTTGATAGTAGATTCCATAGCAGTCATCCTAGCATTCATATAGGCTTCATGTGTCATCTTTCCGACACTGACTCATTCGGCTAATCTTACCCTAAATTCTGATCTGGTCAAACGACTATTCGGAGCTCTGACCCAGGAGGAAGTACAACATTTTGGTCCTATTTTATCTTCTCTGGTTTATTAGGGATTTTCAAAGAATTTTCAAAGAATGGTATTTTACAAAAAGTGGATTGAAAATCATTTCCTTTTTCAAAAACATTTTCTAAAATTGAAGAAATTTTTTTTTTGAAATTCTGAACAAATCTTTTTTTCGAAAGTGTATTAGAGGCATTGCACTCGTGAGTCGTTTATGCAATGCTCGTGTAGTGTATGCAATATAGATGAAATGCAATCTAATCTAAATACAATGCACCTTAATCTAGCTTAGACCTAGCATATCATCATATAAGCACATAAGATTTCTTGAGTATGCTAATCATCTTACTAATCCAATCATTATCCAAGGATTTTTAGCTTTGAAATTCTTGATGGTCCAGGTTTACAAAATTGAATTTTTCATGAAAATCTTGAAAGAAAGGGAGAGATTTGCAAATTTCAAAAATACTTTTGAACATCAATGCTTGTGGTATGAAATCATGATTCTTTAAAATCGAGGCAGGAAATTGGAAATTCTAAAATCTGAGTGGAAAATCTGAAATTGAATCATCGAAGCGCGAAATCATGATTTTTCTTGAAAACCAAGGTGGAAATTTTGAAATCCTCTAATATCTGGGAGAATTTTGAAATTGAATAATTAAAGTTGGAATTTTGAAATTTTCTAAAATCTAGAGAGAATTTTGGAAGTAAATTTCAAAGTGATTTTTCAAAAGGGACCTTCCCAGAATTTTCAAAAGACTTGGGTTTTCAAAGAAGCGCTAGTATTTTCAAAAATTTTCAAAAATTGTTCTTGAATAATGATTGGATGTTCGGATAAAGACCATACTACTCTAGAGGAATCTATCATACAAGGTTTGATGATGCCTTCGCATACACGTCCTCATCATCCATATAATCCCTTACGGGCAAACGCAAATAAGTCATCACATTGTCCTAATCAAAAATGATAAACAAGATCCTAATTGAAGGGTTCTATAGAAACTATATGCAAAGGCAGGGTTTTAGTCTCATAAAAGGGTCCATTAGCAAAGTCAGCGGTGTGGGTGACCGCCTCCCCGAGAGCGTGTCGTTCACACATAGGCTCTATATACCGCACATGGTACAAGGCTAATGGTGACCACATGCTACCAAAACTCTAGACAAATGGAGGAAAAGGGGGCCCTCCACCCACAAGGCAATGGTCTCAAGTAGTCGCAGTGAAAGAACCATGCAAGTGCAAATGCAGGTAGAAACAACACGATTATTGAATTAATAACATGGATATTCTTTGGCTCAAGTCAAACCCTCAAAGAACAAGAAACTATCAGTTTCATGTTCAAGTCCCCAGCAGAGTCGCCAAATTGTGGACCCGCTCAGTCGTTCTGTCGCTTTCCCTCGATAGTGTCCCAGGACGGATCCCAAGGAGCACACTTCAGGGAAAACTAGAACTTCCTCACACGGTCCTAGAGACAAAGAGTTACCACCTAATTTTTATCGGGAATTAGGAAACCCAAGTCTGACTCGCCCAAAATTGAATAAGGTTACTCGCCCTTCATTTGCAGAAAACTATATTCTGGGGTCTTGGTACGAGAGGGGAAAGAGCCCAAGCAGGACTAAAGCACCCCCTCCTCACCCTACCGAATGGTAGGCCTTGATTCAAATATCCTTGTTCTTAATTCATAATTGATGTTGTTTCCTCAAACTTACTATATAATATATACATGTCAAAAGGGTACATCTCAGAAAAATCATGTCAAGAGATTAAATCAAGTAGAAGTCGGATGCACATGCAATACAGGAGAGATGTATACTTACAGTGGCTAGTCCCGCCCCGGGACCGATGCAAATAAAGGAAACATGTCATGATATGCAAAAGGGAACAAGAAGACTTACATTGGGTTGACTCAAGCGGAGTTGCAAAAGCAAAAAGAAGTAGAAACGTGTAATGCAATCATGCAACAATCCTAGATAAGATGTTTCTAACAAATAAGCATATAAATGGAGACTATCCTAAAGGAATTGTGTTATTGAAAACAAAGTTGTAATCCTAGAAAAATTCTAAGATAAAGGATTAGAGAAGGTACGTGATACATGGGCACTAAGCCACATGTAGACGAGGCAAACCCACAAATCGAAGTCCGGATCCACATCATTCAATTCTCTGCACTAAATCACCAAAGAATACCCAAGCATTGCAAAAACACAAGCAAACATATGACATGCATGAAAATCAAGTGGAAAATGTCATCAATCAAATTTCCAGGTTCAACAACCTCTAATGAATCCTATGAAAAGTGGTCTTAAACATGAGCTGGGTTAAAACCCTTTTACAGAAAGTTAGATCATTTCTTAGGGAACTTCTCCAAAAAGTAGAATATCTTTACCTTTTTTAAAGTGAGAGAAATAAGATTTTTTTGGGAACAGTGGATCAGGACTGTCCACTGTTCTTGTAAAAATCATAGTTAATTCTACGAAAATCATGTGAAGCTCTATTTGGTGTCAAAAAGAAAGCTATTTCATTGTAGTTTATGAAAAAAATAATCCCATGGACATGTCATGATCTTAAGGTTTCTGAAAAAGTGTTTTAAATAGACTGTGTTATGCTGGAAGTTTGGTATCATTTGACAAAAGAATGCAAAACCATAATAGAAGCATAATAGAAGTTCATGAATCATGTTAATCAAGTAGATATAAGCTCTTGACCTCTCATCCAATTATCCTAGATGATTTCTAAACCAAGTTTTATTCATCAATTCTTATCGAGTGACCAAGGTATGACCATTTTGTATACATAATCATAATTTTAATTAAACTTTAGAAAATTCCAGAATATTAATATCAACTTCAAATGCTTAGAAAAACGATCTTAACTCGATCGTATGCTCACGATTTTACATCGACATATAGATACATGAGTTAGGAATCATCCCCAAAGAGCGGAACATCAATAACTATCATAGATTTTCTGAAATTTAGGCACAAAGAGATTATGTTCAAATCTATCAACCAATTTCTCAACAATTTCTAAAATAGCATATGGATCCTAGAAGCTCTCAAAATGGATCGAATGAAAGCTAATTCATTAAAGTTTACCCAGAAAATTTGAAATCCATCAAACTATGGGTTTTGATGGACCAAATCTCATGGACAAAATCAATCTGTTTTGCTGAATTATTATCTAGTTCATTTTAAAGTGTGAGGAAAACATCTTAGATGTTGATTGAAGCTTATTAGATAGATCAAATTCATAAATCTACTTGACTATCATGATTTTCAATCAATTTAGCCCTCAAGTTCTATGAAGAACTTTAGATCATGGATCAAAGGGACTTACAAATATCATTTTGGAGATAAAATTTAATATAAATTCTAGGTAATAGAGATAATCAAGAGATGGGTATGAACATAGGAATCATCCCTCTTATAGATCATTCTTCTAAACCATCATAGAATTCAAAATAGATACATATATATATATATATATATAATCATGTATGCATGAATCTAAACTAAAATTGAAGAATGAAATCAAAATTGAGAAACAAAAGTGAAAATCAATCTCTAATCATAATTTATCAACAAATCAAAGAGGATTTGGATCTAGCCATGCGAGTGTGTGAAGAACAAGAGATGAAGAAGATGAGTGTTCTAACAAATAAAATAAGACTAAGCTAGATCCAAATCTCATAGATCTATATATACAAAATAGGAATTAGAGATGAATTAGTGTTTACCTCTTGGAGGATTCTCAATTATGTAACCAAAGTTGAATTGAAGATCTTCTTCTTCAAGTGTTCTTCAAGCACTTATCTATGGAAGTTGAGGGCGGCAATTGATGTTCAAATCATGATCTAATTACCATAAGATTAGTTTTCTAAACTTCAATTCATAATTCTTTCTCTCTCTCTAGAAATCTCTCTTAATTGAAAGTATATTCAAAGTGTACTTGTATCTCTCTTGTATATTCAAAGCTTATCTTAATATACTCTAAGTATGATTCAAGATCTTTTCCAGATGATCTCACATGAGATGCATGAGATCTTATATAGAGTTTTGAAGACTTAGCTCTTAAGTTACAGGGTTAAAACAGGATTTTCAGAGAGCAGAAAAGGGTTAAAATGGCCATTTTGGCGTCTAAACGCAATTTCCAGGCAATTTTCTCGCAGTGGGAGCCTTCTAGAAGGATCTGGAACCAGAAAAACGCGATGGAGAACACCTTTTATAGGTGGCGGTTATGGTGGGACCCGCCACCCCCATACCCAAAACCGTCATCTACTTTTTGAGTCTCTCTGGTTACCCACAAGCTCTGTTTCAAGTTTCAAGTGCACTGCTTTTCCAGATTTTCGTAAAAATGCTTTTTGGTGTCTAAAATCGTCCGTTTACATACCGTTGGAAAGCTGTCAGGCTGAATTTCAGTATAAAAATATTCCCAGAGGTTTTGAAATAGAAATTGAAGTCCAATTGAAGCCCAGAAGTCCTCCGGAACTTTCGTCGTCTTTTTAAAATCAAACGACGTTTTTTTCAAAATTGCTTTCAAATGTACGTCGATTTTGAACTTTTCTTTAAAATTGAATCTCTAGATACCTAGAATACTGCGTTTTGAACACTTAATGTTCATATAACCCTGGGGGAATATGAATTATGAGAGACATTTTTGACAAAATCGGGATGGAAAAAGGGCTTTTTTGAGCTTGAAGTCACTTTTCGAAGTTCGATCTTTTGATTGTGTGGAATCTAGTACCTTCCACGGGGTACTTTTCATCATCGAATCCTCTAAGACGTTGTCCACCCTAAATCCTACCAGTGTGGTCGAAATTGGGTGTCTAAAGTATATAAATTTTATGATCCCATCCAACAAATTAATATTAGAATATTTTGTTAATTTGAAGTTTTTGTTCACCAAGTCAGACTTGATTGTATTTTTCTTTGTAACTTGCTTTGGTATGGTGATTGATATCTTTATCTCTTTTTGACTGAAAAAAAGACTGTTACTGGATTCAATCATGCCAACCAATCCCCTAATCTAGAATATTTTGGCTCTAGAGCACATTTCAATTTTGAGGTAAGTTTATTTCTCTATTTATAATTCTAGCAATATATATATATATATATATCTTTGTCCTACTTGAAGGAGATAGAAATCAATTTGAAATATTATGATTCTATTGGAAAGAAAAATTGGTTTTCTAAATTCTGTAACTCATGTAATTTCGTTTTGCTGCTTGGGCAAGTGTCGAAAAACACATTTATTTCTTTGCATCTGAGAAAGATTGTGATGATGATTTTCTCATTTATATCGATTTAATTTCATTGTTAATTTGACGTGATTCATTTAAGGTAAGTGAAAAGCATGATTTGAAACTTAAGGTTCTCATTAATACGAATTTCTATTAAAAACTTCGGTTTCTTATCAATTTAGATCTCCAATCAACTTAAATTGTTACTATTTATTAATTTTTTTAATTGACTTTCATTATACAACTTAAAATTTTTCCAGAAAGAGTGTGCTTTTTATTTTTATTTTTGAAACCTTATCTACAAATTAATATTCACGAGTAACATTTAGTTAAATTAAAATTTAGCAGTCAACCTAAATCGTCAAAAAAGAAAAACCCTAAATATTTGATGTATATTTTAGTGTCATCACACATTGACAAGCCCTAAAATTTCATGACTACAATATTTTTACTCATCTAATTTTACCAACACTATTCTATACCCACATTTTACTTATTTGTTTATTAATTTTTTTTTTTACTATTATGTTAATTGAGATGTTTTATTTTAAATATAAAATTTTCAAATTATCTTTTCCGTGCAAGCAGGAGTTCACTACCCCTGAATGTACTGACGAAAAAAAACAAAAAAAAGAAAGAAAAAAGTACTAATCTTACCCTCAAACCCAAAAAAAAAAGTACTGTACTAATCTTCCTTCTCTGCACGTGCCAAATTTCCTCAAGTATTTGTAAACGTGTGGGAATCTCAGCAGATTCCAACTGGTAAAACAATCTCCTTCTTCCCCACTGGTCACATTTTTTCTCTCTCTCTCTCTCTCTCTCTCTCTCTCAACCAAACGGTGAGAGCCTTTTTCATTTTCTACTTTGCCATAAACTTTTAACCGGAAAATCATCAGTTTACCGGCAAATAATTGATAGGAAATGGTGTCTCCGGAAAGCACCAATTGGCTCTTCGATTATGGCTTGATAGAGGATATTGCTGTCCCCGATGGGAATTTCTCTGCTCCTACGGCGTCCGGCTTTAGATGGCCTACGCAGCCTTTGAACGCTTCGCCCAACGTTAGGTAATGATCTCAATTAGCTACACATATATCATCTGAATATTACCTAGGGTTTTGTGCTGTCTTGGTGATCTTTTACTTTTAATAATCTGAATTTTTTTTCAAACTTAGGGTATCTGAGTCACCTTCTTTTTGGTCCTTAATTTTGTTTTCTTCATTGTTACTTTAAATTTCAAAAACGTTCACAAGGTTTTTTTGTTTTGTTATACCCATTTCTTGTTTGGTTTGGTTTTCCTTTCTTGCAAATTTCTTTGTATAGTGGTAAAGTTAACTTTGTATCTGATGTTCCAATTACAAAAGAATGATTTAATTTTTGTTATTTCCCATTTTAGTAGGTTTTTGTGGTCGGTTTGTTGAAATTACAGGTTCGATTGCGTTGCGAGAGGATTAAAGTGACAAACTTTGGTGGCTTAATTACAAAATATACCCTAGACGTTTGGTCCCGGTCTAATTTTAGTCCGTTTAGTTTCAATTGAATCAATTTAGTCCCTGAGGTTTTAAAGTAGAAGCAATGTGGTCCAATTATCCTATTTTGTTAGAAAAGTTGACAGAATTTACTCACATGCTATGCACTGTCACGCTTTTTAGGGGCAACACTGGAACACCACCTATCTCTCCACCTACTTATTAGTGTAATTATGCATAGTAGTGGGTGAATTCCATCAAATGTTCTTGCAGAATCGACATTTGGACCATATTGCTTCTATTTAAAAACTTCAGGAATCAAATTGAAACAGTTGAAACTATATGGACTAAAATGAGACAATGACAACAACTTCAATGGTATAATTTGTATTTAAGCCAACTTTCGTTGTTTTATTTATTATCCAAAATATCTATTGAGCCAAACATACATTCTTTTTGGTTGGCCATGAAAAAATTAAATGATGCGGAGGAAATGAAAACGTTTTGGAAACTTCTGTCTCTCTCGCTAGCGTTAGGGATTTGACAATTTGCAACTGTGTTACCCAGACTCGGGTATGGTTGTCTGGTGCGGATGTGTATATAGGAGTCGGACCTCCTCTAAATCCAAATTTTAGGATCCAGGGACGTGTCTAAACGTTGGATACGGGTACGCGGACACCTTCTGAACGTATAAACATACTATGTTTCTAAATAGTTAGAAACCTCTTTGCCTACAATTTTGAGCTTCTTCTTACTTTTTCAACATCACTTGTGGAGGATCCGAATGTCCGAATTGGGTATGGGGTCGGACACGGGGATCGGGTACTTGGGGGTAGTAGAAGTGTCCAGGTAACATGGATTTCCAAACATAGTTTCACGGTGCCATTTTTATTGCAACTATGCCGTAATTCAACTTGTGGCAGTCCCTTCCGGCACGATGGGATAATGCGTCTAATTTGATAAGTATTATTTGGCACTTATTGTATTGAGTAATGCTATGCCTTCCAAATCTAAATCCCAAATTCACATCCCAAATGATGCGGCAGTGTGCCCACTGTGAGGTCACTGGATTTTAATTGGAGGATGTTGAAGTGACCCCACAGTGGGCCCACTGCCACATCATTTGTGATCTGGATTTGGAATTTGAATTTGGGAAGCATAGCATTACTCTATTGTATTTTATTTGTTAAGTGGATTACTGTTGATTTATTGCAGTTTGAAGGAGTTGTTTGTTTCATTCTATCCTGTCTTTTGGTTCTTGAAACTATGGGAGAAAAGTATAAAGTCGCATCAATCATACTAATGGAAGCTGAGTGGAGCATATGTGGGTGTAATGGTGTATATTTGATTCCTCTGGAAAAGAGATCGTGTCTGTTACACTTGTTAGTTAGGGACCAAAATGTGAAAAAAAATTGTTTAGGGACGAAGTGCCTAACAGGGTATAGTTTGAGGGTGCAAAATGCATTTTACCCAAAATAAAATATTTATGAATCAACTAGAATTAAAATTGTAGAATTAAAGGAACTGTGCTAGCAATCCCCGACAATAGCGCCAAAAATTGATCACTCCGAAAAAGAGATCATGTCCGTTGCATTTGCTACTAAAATTTTATTTAAACTATAGTCGCAAATACTACGGGTGTCGAACACTGGGATAGCGATGAGAAATATCCTTTAATTCTTAGAACCCTAATTTTTATTGACTTTGAGAAAACAAGTTTTGATTGTTGAGATTGTGACTGATCAAATTAACTAAGGTAACTAAACTGATGAACTAAAAACTATTGAATCTAGGGAGAACTAAATTAAAGAGAGTTGAAACGTATGGGAGATGAATCTAGGATTATAAATCCACCACTAACCACATAATAGATATATTCATGCATTCAACTAGATTATCGCACTTGGATGATTATGGGGAATCGTGGCTACAAGTCCGATTCATCCATTAAGAAACTAATCATAATTCAACTGATGCAAGTAGATTTGCAATAACAGGGGGAATTTAGAGAAATAAAGAGAACTAGGATTTTGGGAAGACAATCACCATTAAAGAGCTTAAAAGCTCAACTTGCTTTACAAGCAATTCATAAACAAAATATCCCAAAACTAATTTACCCTAACCCTAGCCTACTATTTATAGCCTATTTAACCCTTGCTAATGTCACATGCTTGTGACCAACACCAAATGACAACCAAAACAAATGACATAAAAGACACTACTAGAAAAACATAAAGTATTACTAATATAATTACTACATCATACTCTCCCTCTAAAAGAAACTTGTCCTCAAGTTTAAGAATTAATCTCCTCAATTGCATTTCGGCGGTGGCTTTTCTCTTGATATCAATCTTGGAAAACATTACGGTTGGTACTCGATGTTCAATTCCATCTTCAACTCTTAGAATCGGAAACAAGATATAACTTTGTTCTTCAAATGTCCCATTCTCTTTGAAGGCCATAAACTTCCCATAGATTCATCATCTTCAAATCCTTTATCAACTCCACCATTACACCACGCAAATTCCCAACCATCATCCCAAGTAGGCACCTCGAAGTCATTGCATTCAACAAGCTCTTCAACATGAACTCCCAAATTCACCTTCTCCTCATCATCAATAGAAGGAAGACCTTTGAGAGAATCAATGAAATTGTCTTCTAGGCCCTCATTTTCATATCCACATTCCTCTTCATTAGTCATTGAAGCAACATCAATCTTCTTTGGAGACCAAATAAGTTCAATTAGGTCCATTTCCTTATCCTCAAGCTCACTATCATAGCAATTATCAAATAGTGGCTCAATTTCCATTTTCTTCTCATCTACTTCGTCTAGGTTTTCCGTTTTCTTCATACCGACTTTCATCATAATAATCAAATATTGGTTCCTCATACAACCCTTTGTCATCGTCTTGGTTTAATTCTTCCTCAAACCCACTTATATACCAATCATCATATGTTGGTTCTTCACTCAACTCTTTGACATCTTCTTGGAGTAGTTCTTGATCAAACCCATTTTCATACCAAATATTAAATGTTGACTCCTCATCCGAGTATCCATCAAACTTTGGTTTACATTTAAAGTCCAATGTATAAAAATTGTGTGTCAACTCCACACTTTTGATTGGAGGATAACTAATGGGTGAAAACTTTTCCATAGAACAACTTCTTCATTTTGTTCCACTCCTTGATTTTAGGTTTTCCCATTCTCTTTCTAACAACTTTGATTTGTTGCCACCAATCGGCAACTCTCCCCTTCAAACATTTTGATGCAATCCTAGGTTTGTGAAAAGAATAAAATGGAGAACTTTTGTGAGGCAAGAGAGTAACTAAACAATTCAGTATGCAAACTAAACTAACAAAGGCCTTAACCAATCAGCCAAAGTGTATCAAACATGTTACTTGATTAACCACAACTTTCATTAATACCCAAATAGTCACTTACACAAGAGAAAATTTAAAACAATGTCAGTTTAAACTAAGAAACAGGGGGCAGCAGATTGAGGTAGCGAAGGGAGAAGAGAAAGGGAAGGAAAACTGTAGGAAAAAGAGATAGGGAAGGAAGGAGAAGTAGAAAAAGAATAGAAGAAAGAAGAGGAATCAGCAAAGAAGAGGAAGGAGAATAAGAGAATAACAGTGGGTTAAAGAAGAGAAAAGGAGGGAGAAAGAAACTCAATCAGAGGTGAAGAAGAAGAAGAAGAAGAAGAACAAAACCTGGTAATTTAGAGGATGATGACTGGAAGGAGGAGGAGCAGAGATGAGCAGCAAAGAAGAGAAGAGCAGCAGTTGGGAGGCAACAGCCTTAAGGTTTCTGTCCAAACAAATCAATCCCCTCTTTCTTCCCAAGAAACAAACGTATATAGATCTTCATTCACCTTGGCTGGCCCCCACTTATGCTTGTGACTTGCATGTGACAAAATAAATGATGTGGACACCCCCCACATCTTAAGGTTAAATAAATAAGGAAACAAAATAAACATAACTAAATAAAAGAAACTATAGTTAATGTCTAACATTAAAGTCCAAGAAAAATAAAAATAAAAATACTAATAATAAATAGATGGAACCCTAGGTTACATCAACTCTCCCCGGGTGGGAAGAACTTGACTCCATCGAGAAGGCCTCGGAAAGTTTCTGAAATAAATCCTCGCGACGAAGTCTCAGTTCGGCCTCATCCATCCATGAACAATCTGTCAAGGGTCAATCTCTTCAACGAACTAGGTACCTTCGGAGCATACTTCCTCGCGTCCTGGTAGTTTTGATATCAACAATGTCCTCAATGAAATCCTCAACACCTCTAGTAGTGTCAGCAAACGGGAGTGTAACAATCTCTGTAGCCTCTGGTGGATCTCCATTGAACATAGATAAGTCGGCTACATTAAAAACCGGAGAAGTGGGCACATCGTAAGGAAGGTCTAGAAGATAGGCATTGCCACCTAACTTCTTAAGAATGCGAAATGGCCCAAATTTCCGTCTACATAATTTGCCATATGACCCCACTGGAAACCTCTCGCGTCTAAATATACCATGATCAAGTCTCCCACAGAAAAGGACAATGCCCTACGATGTCGATCGACTTCTTCTTTGTATTTAGAGTTGGCCACCCGTAGCTTCTCAAGCACTTCTTGCTGCACATTCTTTATATGCTCAATAATATCACCAGCTTCAGCACTAATACGACCACGGTAAGGAATAGAAGAACGATAAAGAATATGGGGAATTGGAAAGCCATAGGCAAATTCAAATGGAGCTTTTCCAGTCGTCCTATTTAGTGAACTGTTATAGGCAAATTCAGCTTGTCGTAAAATTAAGTCCCATTGATGTGGCCGTTCGCCAGCCAAACATCTAAGCAAATCACCCAAGCTGCGATTAACTACCTCTGTTTGTCCATCCGTTTGAGGATGATAAGCACTACTAAATTGAAGCTTAGTCCCAAGCCTACTCCATAAAGTTCTCCAAAAATGACTCAAGAATTTAGTGTCCCTGTCCGAAGTGAAAGATCTAGGAATGCCATGCAGACGGACTATCTCTTTAAAGAACAGATGAGCTATATGAGATGCATCAGATGTTTTTTTGACATGGAATAAAATGCGCCATCTTAGAAAATCTATCAACCACCACACACAGAATCCACCTTCCTAAGAGACTTTGGCAAACCTAAAACAAAATCCATACTAACATCTTCCCAAGCTCTACTAGGTATAGGCAATGGAGTGTATAGTCCAGTGTTTTGTGAGTGCCCCTTAAAAGACTGACAAGTGTGACATCGACTCACATAACGAACGTCTCTCCTCAACCTGGGCCAAAAATACCTCTGCTCTACAAGACCTATGGTTTTTGCCCAAAATGACCACTTAGTCCATCACTATGCAACTCATGAATGAGATCTTCCCGAAGAGACCCCTCAAGAATACAGAGACGGGTACCATAGAAGAGATATCCATCATCTATAACGTAAGAGGCAGAAGAATCGGTACCATTTTGAATGCATGACTCCCAGATAGGATCGAAATACGGATCACTAGCGTATTACCCCTTCAAAGACTCGAAAGACACGACTGTTTGTTTCATAGTTACAAGAACAAGAGACCTTCTACTTAAAGCATCAGTCACTCGATTAGTGACCCCCGCCTTATGCCTCAGGTTAAATGTATACTCTTGAAGGAAAGAAGACCACTTGGCATGTTTTTTATTCAAATTCCTTTGGAAATTCAAATATTTTAAGGCCTCATGATCGGAGTTCAACACAAATTCCCTATGGATAAGGTAATGCCTCCAATGCTTCAAAGCTTGAACAATGGCATAAAACTCTAAATCATTAGTGGACTATTTCGATCGTGCCTCGTTCAACTTTTCACTAAAGAATGCTATAGGATGCCCTTCTTGACTTAACACTGCTCCTATTCCTACGTGAGAGGCATCACAATCAACTTCAAAGACCTTCTCAAAACCTGGAAGCGCTAAGACTGGAGCATTAGTCATCTTGGTCTTTACAAGTTGAAAGCTTTTCTCGGCTTCTGGGGTCCACTTGAATAAACCTTTTTCAGACAATCAGTTATGGGAGCTATCATGGTGCTAAAATTTCAAATAAAACGCCTATAAAATGAAGCTAACCCATGAAAGCTACGAACCTCGCTAATGGTCTTGGGACTTGGCTAACAGTGGATGGCTTCAACTTTTATCGGATCAACCTTAATACCATCTGAAGACACAACATACCCAAGAAAAATCAAGCTATCAGTGAAAAAGGTGCACTTCTTAAGGTTGACATAAAGTGGATTCTCTCTCAAAGTCTGTAGTACTTGCCTCAAATGTGTTAAATGATCCTCGGAACACGCACTATAGATAAGAATATCATCAAAGTATACCACAACAAATTTTCCTATCGAAGGACATGGTTCATTGTACGCATGAATGTGCTTGGGGCATTTGATAAGCCAAAGGGCATGACAAGCCACTCATAAAGACCCTCTCTTGTCTTAAAGGCCGTCTTCCACTAGCCTCCGGTCTAACTCTAATTTGGTGATATCCACTCCTAAGATCAATCTTGGAGAATATTTTCGCGCCACTCAACATGTCAAGCATGTCATCAAGACTAGGTATGGGAAACCTATGCTTGATAGTAATCTTGTTGATAGCACGACTATCTATGCACATTCTCCAAGTGCCATCCTTCTTTGGTGTGAGGAGTGCTGGGACTGCAAAAGGACTCATGCTCTCTCGAACAAGCCCTTTCCTAAGCAATTCAGACACTTGCCTGTGCAACTCCTCATACTCTAATGGGCTCATGCGATAATGAGGTAAGTGAGGTAAACTTGCACCAGGAATTAGATCTATACAATGTTGGATATCCCTAATGGGTGGGAGTCCATCTGGAAGTTCCTCGGGAATAAGCTCTTTAAATTCATCTAGTAAAGGTTGGACTTCCTTTGGAACCATAGACTCTGCGTTTACCTCTTTACCTACCAAAAGATACGCAACTTGAGTTCCCCTTAGTTCTGTCTCAAATTCATGCTCATTAAGGATCATGATTGATTTCTGTTGGACTCTATTTTGGACGGAACTTTGATCTACCTTCTTTGTAGGCATCTTTTCATCCTTTTGAGGAGAGAAAATTATTTCTAGGTTGTCCTTTTTGACGGTGTATGTGTTCTTTTCTCCATAATGTTGAGTCTTCCTATCATATTGCCACGGACGTCCCAACAAGATATGCCACACCTCTAATGGAACAACATCGCACCAAACCTCATCCCTATAATTCTTCCCAATGGAGTATTTCACTAGACAACGACTATTGACCGGTACTTCACGCCCTTCCTTAAACCAAGGCACCTTATATGGTCTAGACAATTGCTCGGTCTTTAACGCTAGTTTGTCAACTATCTCTTGGGAGACAGAGTTTTCGGTGCTCCCACTATCTACGACAACTGAGCACAACTTCCCTCCGGCTGTGCAAGTAGTGCGGAAAAGACTCCGTCTCAACCATCTATCATCGGTAGAGGCCTTAGGAGCTAACATGACACGATGAATGACAAGAGACTGACCATCTGTATCACCTTCTACTTCCTCTGGGTGATGTTCAGCCTCTCCTTCCACAATCGACTCTTGTAACTCTAAATCATGCTCGTGACTAGGATCACCTACATCTCGATCTATCAAGTGTGACTGTGGTACAAATTTTCTCTTAGGACATTCTGCAAATCTATGCCCTGGTTCACCACATTTATAGCAAATAAATGTAGGTGGTTTTGCCCCAAGAATACCCTTACCCGTATCAACTTGACTTTGACCGGCTTTAGTGGGATTTTGGGGAATCACATTTTGAACATTACTCGACACTCTACCTATTGCTTGAGTTCTCCCAGTTGAACCCGTAGCATTAGGAACCATCTCAAACTTACGGGTTGTGGATCGCCTAAGTTGTTTCTCTATCTTAAGTGCATAGCGATATGCTTCATCTACCCGTGTCAAATCATGAAGATCAACTTGATCCTGAATGGGAAACCGTAATCCCACCACATAACGGGCTACACTTTGCTCCTCATCTTCATTTAAATCATTCCGTGCTTGGAGCAAATAAAACTCTTCTGTGTATTCATCTACTGACCGGTTATTTTGTCGCAAGTTGTGAAACTTCCTAAAAAGTGTTTGACAGTAATCAGAGGGGAGGAACTTTCCTCGAAGTTTCACTTTCATGCGATCCCACGACCTAATCTTTTCTTTACCCTTGCGAATCCTATTTTCCTGGACTTGTTTCCACCAAACAAGAGCATGTCCTTTGAATTTTAGGCTAACAATTTTAACTCTCTTATTAGCATGTCTTTCCACTCAAAGAATTGGTCTACCCTATCGACCCAATCTAAGAACTCTTCGGGTTGTAGACGTCCCTCAAATTCACCTACAATGACTTTAATACCTTGATCCCAATTCCTATCCGTAGGTCTACCATGCCTATCAATTGCCCTTCGTTCTCTACGACCTCTAACGGGAACATATTCTTCAAAGTCGTCATCCTCATCACTCTCTTGAACTTCTCTAGGTCTCCTATCATCTCGTGGATTAGGTGGTTGTGGATTCACACATAACCCATGCACTATTTCAGTAAGTCGGTCAATTTGGGTACGCATTTGTTCCATCGCCTCTTGTTGGCGTTGGAAGTCCTCTTGCCAAGGGGTGGGGTTATTAGCCATAGGAAGATGTGATATTAACCGATGGACCAAACACCCTAAATGCAAGACCCTAGACCACTCTAGACTCACTAAGATAAACAAAACAACAACTACGACCCTAAAACAGTGGTTAAAATGCATAAAACTGCTCCTAAATGCCTAAAGACAACAAAACAACTACCAAGGATGATGGAACAACAACTTTGGATGTAATATGATGCAATGAAAATGCTATACCTAGACCTAGGACAGCAAAATATGCAGCACAACAGCAATTTAGTCCTCACAGAAATTTTATCAAACACCTTGCATGCAAATTTTATCAAATAAAAAATTTGTGAGACAAACTACTAGACAACCATGCTCTGATACCACTTGATGCAATCCTAGGTTTGTAAAGAATAAAATGGAGAGCTTTTGTGAGGCAAGGGAGTAACTAAACAATTCAGTATGCAAACTAAACTAACAAAGGCCTTAACCAATCAGCCAAAGTGTATCAAACATGTAACTTGATTAACCACAACTTTCATTAATACCCAAATAATCACTTACACGAGAAATTTAAAACAATGTCACTTTAAACTAAGAAACAGGGGGCAGCAGATTGAGGTAGCGAAGGGAGAAGAGAAAGGGAAGGAAAACTGTAGGAAAAAGAGATAGGGAAGGAAGGAGAAGTAGGAACAGAAAAGAAGAAGAAGAGGAATCAGCAAAGAAGAGGAAGAAGAATAAGAGAATAACAGTGGGTTGAAGAAGAGAAAGGAGGGAGAAAGAAACTCAGTCAGAGGTGAAGAAGAAGAAGAAGAAGAAGAAGAAGAAGAAGAACAAAACCTGGTAATTTAGAAGATGATGACTGGAAGGAGGAGGAGCAGAGATGAGCAGCAAAGAAGAGAAGAGTAGCAGTTGGGAGGCAGCAGCCTTAGGGTTTCTGTCCAAACAAATCAATCCCCTCTTTCTTCCCAAGAATCAAAAACTTATATTGCTCTTCATTCACCTTGGCTGGCCCCCTCTTATGCATGTGATTTGCATGTGACAAAATAAATGATGTGGACACCCCCCACATCTTAAGGTTAAATGAACAAGTAAACAAAATAAACATAACTAAATAAAAGAAACTATAGTTAATGTCTAACGTTAAAGTCCAAGAAAAATAAAGTAAAATAAAAATAAAAATACTAATAATAAATAGATGGAACCCTAGGTTACATCAACTCTCCCCGGGTGGGAAGAGCTCGACTCCATCGAGAAGGCCTCGGAAAGTCTCTGAAATAAATCCTCGCGACGATGTCTCAGTTCGGCCTCATCCGTCCATGAACAATCTGTCAAGGGTCAATCTCTTCAACGAACTAGGTACCTTCGGAGCATACTTCCTCGCGTCCTGGTAGTTTTGATATCAACAATGTCCACAATGAAATCCTCAACACCTCTAGTAGTGTCAGCAAACGGGAGTGTAACAATCTCTGTAGCCTCTGGTGGATCTCCATTGAACATAGATAAGTCGGCTACATTAAAAACCGGAGAAGTGGGCACATCGTAAGGAAGGTCTAGAAGATAGGCATTGCCACCTAACTTCTTAAGAATGCGAAATGGCCCAAATTTCTGTCTACACAATTTGCCATATGACCCCATTGGAAACCTCTCGCGTCTAAAATATACAATGATCAAGTCTCCCACAGAAAAGGACAATGCCCTACGATGTCGATCGACTTCCTCTTTGTATTTAGAGTTGGCCACCCGTAGCTTCTCAAGCACTTCTTGCTACACATTCTTTATGTGCTCAATAATATCATCAGCTTCAGCACTAATACGACCACGGTAAGGAATAGAAGAACGATCAAGAATATGGGGAATTGGAAAGCCATAGACAAATTCAAATGGAGCTTTTCCAGTTGTCCTATTTAGTGAATTGTTATAGGCAAATTCAGCTTGTCGTAAAATTAAGTCCCATTGATGTGGCCGTTCGCCAGCCAAACATCTAAGCAAATCACCCAAGCTGCGATTAACTACCTCTGTTTGTCCATCCGTTTGAGGATGATAAGCACTACTAAATTGAAGCTTAGTCCCAAGCCTACTCCATAAAGTTCTCCAAAAATGACTCAAGAATTTAGTGTCCCTGTCCGAAGTGAAAGATCTAGGAATGCCATGCAGACGGACTATCTCTTTAAAGAACAGATAAGTTATATGAGATGCATCAGATGATTTTTTGACATGGAATAAAATGCGCCATCTTAGAAAATCTATCAACCACCACAAACACAGAATCCACCTTCCTAAGAGTCTTTGGCAAACCTAAAACAAAATCCATACTAACATCTTCCCAAGCTCTACTAGGTATATGCAATGGAGTGCATAGTCCAGTGTTTTGTGAGTGCCCTTTAAAAGACTGACAAGTGTGACATCGACTCACATAACGAACGTCTCTCCTCAACCTAGGCCAAAAATACCTCTGCTCTACAAGACCTGTGGTTTTTGCCCAAAATGACCACTTAGTCCATCACTATGCAACTCATGAATGAGATCTTCCCGAAGAGACCCCTCAAGAATACAGAGACGGGTACCATAGAAGAGATATCCATCATCTATAACGTAAGAGGCAGAAGAATCGGTACCATTTTGAATGCATGACTCCCAGATAGGATCGAAATACGGATCACTAGCGTATTACCCCTTCAAAGACTCGAAAGACACGACTGTTTATTTCATAGTTACAAGAACAAGAGACCTTCTATTTAAAGCATCAGCCACTGGATTAGTGACCCCCGCCTTATGCCTCAGGTTAAATGTATACTCTTGAAGGAAAGAAGACCACTTGGCATGTTTTTTATTCAAATTCCTTTGGAAATTCAAATATTTTAAGGCCTCATGATCGGAGTTCAACACAAATTCCCTATGGATAAGGTAATGCCTCCAATGCTTCAAAGCTTGAACAATGGCATAAAACTCTAAATCATTAGTGGAATATTTCGATCGTGCCTCGTTCAACTTTTCACTAAAGAATGCTGTAGGATGCCCTCGATTACATTATAGTGACGGAATAAGTTTTCGACCTCTTTCACCTAATCATCAAACTCCGATTTTTCACCAAAGAATTCTGGAATTTTGATCCTAGATTGCAATCCCTTCACCTTAAGGGTTAAGGTAGCGATTTGCTTTCTCAATTCCTCGATTTCATATTGTTGGGTACCCTTAGGTCCCAAGGGATGTGCTAAATTAAATTCAGCCCCACCCTCAAAATACATGGCCTTTAGTCGCCCTCTACCCGTTCTTTCTCTTCCTCTTTGATCCATAGCAAAATACAAACAAATTGATATCAAATTTGTGAAAAAAACTCAAGTCGAATCTCAACCACAAGTCAATACCAAACCAACCAATAGAAACCCACAACCCAATAGAGTATAATCTCAAACCACAAACAATCAACAAGCTACAATCGAACAACAACCCAAATTCGCGAACCACAAACTAAATTATTTTGCTGAATAAAAAAAACTTCAACCTCAAATCAATTGGAACTAGCACAGCCACAATAAACAAGACATCGACATCGAAATCGAGAAACCAAATCAAATTCTTGTTGAGAATTGGCTTACCCAGTCAAGAGTCTACACCAGTAACACAGTTTAGTAGATTCAGCTTCGATGTTGGTTACGAGTCACAATCGCAAGTCAATTTCAGAATTGGCTCTCAATTTCGGCTTGAAGATGGGTCGAAAATTGATTTTGGCAATGGTATGGTTCGAAAATTGGTTCGCAAGTCACTGATTTGGGGTTTAAGCAAGTTCGAAGTGGGTTTGTGTTGGTCCGAAGGTTCGAGACAAATCGTAAGGTCCAACTTGGTTCAAGTCACAGTCGTGAGGCAGTAGAAGCTTGGTTCGACCTAGTCGCGAGGGTCAAGACGCAAGCTACAAGCTGGTCCAATTGGCAAAGACGCAAGCCACAGTATGTTCAAAAGCTTTGATTCAACTATTTCGAGGCTCTGTTTGGTCGGCTATAACAGTTCGCAAGTTACAAGGGCAGTTCGAACTGGTACATGCCCTGTTTGGCTTTGATTCTACAAAATCTTCACTCGATTCTTCCCTACCAGGTTCGGATTGAAGCTCTGATACCAAATGATGCAAGTAGATTTGCAATAACAGGGAGAATTTAGAGAACTAAAGAGAACTAGGGTTTTGGGAAGACAATCACCATTAAAGAGCTTAAAAGCTCAACTTGCTTTACAAGCAATTCATAAACAAAATATCCCAAAACTAATTTACCCTAACTCTAGCCTAGTATTTATAGCCTATTTAACCCTTGCTAATGTCACATGCTTGTGACCAACACCAAATGACAACCAAAACAAATAACGTAAAAGACACTACTAAAAAAACATAAAGTATTACTAATATAATTACTAAATCAAAAAAACATAAATAAAACCCTATTACATGGCTAGGGTTTCATTTAGTTGCTCATGGATGGAGAAGATGGCATGAAGTTGATGGAGGAGGCCATGGAAACCCTTGATCTCCTTCTTCTTCTTGCCTTTTCTCTCTCTATGGTGGTAGAATATGGGTGTGTCACCTCTCCAATGAGTATAGCCTTAGAAGCAGGAATCTTTAAAAGTGGTCTCGCTCCCTGCCCCCGCCCCTGCTCCCAACCCCGCTTCCGCTCCCGCCCCCCGCTCTCGAAGAAACCTTTGAAACCTTGTAATGTTTAGCGCTTTCCCGCCCCCGCTTCCGCTCCCGCCCTCGCCCCCTCTTCCGCTTCGTGCAACTTAGAGTATAACATATGTATATATGGTCTAAGGTTGGGAGGCTTCCCAAACTCTAATCCCACTAAAACAACCTTTTTTTACGAATCTGTGCGAATTCTGCAGAGTAGGGTTGCTGCTCGCGAGCGCGGGTGTCGCTCGAGCGGACTGCTCTGGCGACAGTAGCATATTTTGACTTTTTGCTCCTTTTTATGCTTCTCGTGATTCATTTTGATTACATACTCTTGAAACCTGAAATACAACATAAATAACCTAAAAACTAATCAATTAAAGTTACTCGTGACTAATAAACGTAAATTAGGAATACCAAACGGGAACTATTCGTCCCTGATCAATATTCACCACGAAAAATTACTGAGCCAAACTTTTTTTCAAGTTTCATTTTTTGGTTTGACCAGGACTCTAACCTAGAGATTCATTTGCCTATACATTGTATAACAAGTCTTGGTCTGAATTTTTTAACTCGTGGGTGTTCTAGTTTTTTAGTAGTAAAATCCAAGGTTCTTAGCATTTGTTCGAAGAAGAATGGCGGAAGTCTTGGGAAAATTCTTGTCACTTGTTCTAAAATTTAAAGAATTGGGACTAGGTTGAGTGAATTGTGGGGCATTGATGCAACATATGTTACAAATATGTAGACTAGTGAAATTACTAAGTATAGAATTCCATCATGAGTTCTCGGCTTGGACTTCTGGGCAGTTGTCAATATGAGTGGAGAGTAAATATTTCTTATTGTTTATTGGAAAAGGGAAAAGGGTAATTCCCTTTGAATGGGGCTCCATCCATTGCAGGGTCGAGGGAGGTTAGGTTTTTACAAGAGAATATGTTTCGACATGTGACCTCCGCCCCCCCAACCCGCTCCAAAAATTATTAAATCCGGGCTCGATAAATTTCTGTAGTGGTTTCTAATGGGTTAACCATAAACACTAGTTTACTAAGCGAGTTGTGGCAAGTCCAACATGAACCTATTTATAGCCCTCACCCTCAAACCCTACTTTGTGACCATTCTCTTCTCTTTCTTCAATTGCCAGCCGCTTTTCTTATCTCCCTGAATATGAAAGCACATTTTTCATACATCATGTCTTTTATGTCTCTAACTCTCTCTCTAAAGCTTTCAGAGAAAATTGTTCATTGTGTTAAATTTCACAGAAGGATTAGAGAGGGCTAATTGCCACTCTCTCTTTTATTAAACAAATGATAACCCTCATGGGTAAATTACAAGAGTACCCTTGGGTACCAGAAATAATATACGACTAAAATCTAAAATTAAATTAATACTTCACTCAACACTCCCCCTTAAGCTGGTGTGAAGATATCTCTCATGACCAGCTTGTTGAGAATAAAGTGGAATTGTCGACTAGCAAGACCCTTAGTAAGAACATCTGCTAACTGATCTCCTGATGTCACAAACGGAGTACAGATGCACCCACTGTTTAGCTTCTCTTTAATGAAATGTCTATCGATTTCCACATGCTTTGTTCTGTTGTGTTGGACTGGATTATGAGCAATGTCAATGGCAGCTTTATTGTCATAGTACAACTTTATAGAGTCCTTTGGCCAAAATCCAAGGTCTGACAAAATAATTTGGACCCAATGCAACTCTCACATACCTTGGGCCATAGCCCTGAACTCTACCTAGCTACTACTGACTGCTTCTTACTTCTCTAAGTCACTAAATTTCCACCCACAAACATACAATAACCCGTGGTCGACCTTCTGTCGGTTATGGACTCGGCCCAATCTGCATCCGAATAGGCCTCAACACTTGTATGTCCATTTTTTGCAAAGCACAACCCTTTTCTTGGAGCTGACTTCAAATATCTCACAATTCGAAGCAAAGCATAAAAATGAAGCTGCTTAGGATTATGCATAAACTAACCACGCTGACTGCAAAAGCAATATCGGGTCTGGTATGAGCCAAATAATTTAATTTTCCTACTAACATCTGGTAACTCCCTTTATCAACTGGTTCTCCATTAGGATCATCCCCAAGTTTCACATTAAGATCCATTGGTGTATCCAGAGCTTTACTTTCGAGCTTGCCAGTTTCCTTGAGTAAGTCCAAAAACATACTCCCTCTGTGAGATGAATATTCCTTCCTTGGACCTTGCCACTTCAATCCCTAGGAAGTATTTCAAACTTTCCAAATCTTTGATTTCAAATTCTTTAGCAAGGTATGATTTTAGACCTTTCATCTCTTCTAAATTATTCCCTGTAAGAACAATGTCATCGGCGTAGACAATCAATGCAGTTACACCCTTCCTTGGGAAGAATGCTTAATGAAAATAGTATGATCACCTTGGCTCTGCCTGAAACCACCTGATCATAGCCTGAGAGAATATGTCAAACCAGGCTCTGGGAGATTGTTTGAGACCGTACAAAGCTTGCTCGAGATAGCATACCTTTTTTTTTTTTTTTTTTTTTTTTTTTTTTTTTTTTCTGGTCTTGCCATCCTTGAACCCAGGACGAATGTCCATGTAGACTTCTTCTTCCAAGTCTCCATGAAGGAATGCATTTTTTACATCAAACTAATGCCAGGGCCACTCCAAGTTAGCTGCCAGGGATAGCAAGATCCTAATAGAGTTCATCTTTGCAACAGGAGCAAATGTCTCCTGATAATCCATTCCATACGTCTGAGTGAAGCCTTTAGCCACTAACCTGGCTTTATATCCGTTAAGAGATGAGAAAGAGAGAGTAAAGGCTTAACCACGATGGTTAGAGCCAACACATATTTATATTAATATGAAAAATATCAAAATTACAATATTGTCCTTATACGCTAACACTCCCCCTCAAGCTGGAGCATAGATATCAACCATGCCCAGCTTGTTACAAAAATCATTGAAAGGACCCTTATATAAAGCCTTAGTAAGAAATCTCCTAACTGAGCATTAGACCTAACGAATGAAGTAACTACTTGTTTCCTCATAACCATATCTCTGATAAAATGGCAATCAACTTCAATATGTTTGGTCCTCTCATGAAATACTAGATTACTAGCAATGTACATGGCCGCCTGATTGTCACAATACATCCTCATAGGTCTCTCACCTGAAAAACCCCTCTCTTGCAACATAGACTTCACCCATAACAACTCACATGCTGTGTGAGCCATAGCTCTATATTCAGCCTCTGCACTTGATCTAAGAACTACATTTTGCTTTTTGCTATTCCATCTGACCAAATTTCCACCAACAAAAACACAAAAACTTGAGACTGAACGCCTATCTAGATGGTCTCCAACCCAACTAGCATCTGAGAACCCTACTCTCTCCAAGTTATTTGAAGGTTTCATTACTAAACCCTTACCAGGGGCACCTTTCAAGTATCTCTATATATGATACAGCGTCCCAGTGTTGTTGTTTAGGATTCTGCATAAACTGACTAACAACTCCTACAGTAAAAGTAATGTCTGGTCGAGTCACGGTCAAATAAATCAACTTACCCACAAGTCTCCTATATCTTCCAGCAACACCAAAATCTTCTCCATCTTCTTTACTAAACTTTATATTTGAATTCATTGGACTGTTAATCAGTTTTGAGCCCATCATACCTATTTCATCAAGTAAATCAAGCACATACTTCCTTTGAGACAAAGATATTCCTTCCTTAGACCTGGCTACCTCAATACCCAAGAAATAGCGTAGTAGCCCCAAAACTTTCATATGAAAGTGCTTGCTTAGGTGAGATTTTAACAACTGTATACCTTCACTGTCATTGCCAGTAATTGCAATGTCATTCACATATACTGCTAGAACAATCGTACCTTTCTCACCACTTCTTACAAAAATTGAATGATCGTCCTTTTCAACCCATATAAGGTAGCCACTTGACTGAACTTGTCAAAGCATGCCCTGGGAGATTGTTTAAGACCATAGATGGCTTTCTTCAACTTACAGCCCTTGCGTGACTCCCCTTGAGCAACATACCCAGGAGGTTGCTCCATATACACCTCCTCTTGAAGTTCACGATGGGAAAGGCATTTTTTATGTCAAGTTGATAAAGAGGCCACTGTTAATTGAAGGAACCGCCAATAATACACGAACTGAACTGAGACGAGCCACAGGAGAGAAAGTCTCAATAATCAACACCAAGGGTCTGAGTGTATCCTTCTGCGACTAAACGGGCTTTTAATCTATTAACAGTACCATCCAGATGATTTTTAACCACATAGACCTATCAACTGCTTGAACTTGTTTACCATGAAGATCATAACACCTATCAACTGTATGATTGTCACCTCCACAATGGGTGCAATGAAGAAAACCACAGCCTCCACAACCTTTACCAAAACCACGACCGCAATTTGGACACCCCCTCGTCCTCTATTACCATTAAAACCTGAATTAGAATTATTGAAACCACGACCACCATGACCCCTATTACTATTATGAAAATTGCCGCGACCACGTAAAGTACCTGGATAGACAGTAGAAGTGACTAATGCAGAATTCTCCTTACTGACTGTATTAGAAGAGGCAGAAGACTCAGTACTAACTCGAAGAATGCGAGCATGTACATTGCTCAACGAGGGAATACTACCATCACTTGCCAAAATTTGGGCCTTAACGGAGTGAAGATTAGAGTGTAACCCAGCAAGAAATTTAGACCCATAAAATTCCTCACGTTGCTTTATAATAACTTCAACGTCATTTGTCACTGGATGATACTGACTTAACTCATCTATTAACCCTTTGAGCATGCTATAGTACTCACTAACAGACTTCTCATTTTGTTGGAGAAGGAACAAGTTTTGATACACATCATAAACCTTAGAAACATTTTTCTCCATTGAAAACATCTCATGAATAGACTCCCATATTTCTTTGGCTGAAGACAAAAACATCACATTTGAAGAGATAGCAGGTTCCATACTTTTCCATAACCAAGACATAACAATCTTTGGTGCCACAGTCATGTCTCCCGAGGAAGAGTCTCCATTTGTGAGTTGTGAGCAATAGGTGTCAACTCCTTATTAGTAGCTCCATCGGGCAACAGAACATATAGACCATTCTCCTCCTTACCACTGCCAATCGTCTTCTTTGTGGAGAGATCTTGAAAGACATAGTGAGAGGGAAAAAAAGTCACACTACAATTAAGATCTCGGGTAACACGACTAATAGCAAGAAGATTAGTCGAAAAATTAGGCACATGAAGAACATATGATAAAGAAAGTGAGCTAAAAACATTAGCAACACTTTTACCAGGAATTGGAGAAGGGTGAACCATCTGCGGTCCTAACCTTTTCTTTCCTTGAACAAGGATTAAAAGTCGAAAAAATAGTGGAAAGACGGGTCATATGATCAGAAGCTCCTAAATCAACTATCTATGGTTGTCGAGAATTAATGTATTAAGGCACGAGAAAAATTAGTAACATTACCTTTGTGAGCAAAAGATGTAGAAGCACTAGTGGGGGGATTTAACTGAGCCATTATACGAGTATAGTCTCCAAATTAGTACTACTAATGCTTCTAGGCCCAGATGAAGTAGTGGGAGTAGAAACCCCCTCCTGACTGGAGGAGTCTAATCCAGTAGACAAGTTCAAACGCGGTCCACCACCTCGGCCACTTCGACCACCACCACGGCCACCACGACCACCTGACATCGGAGTACGTCCGTGAAGGCACCAACACCTATCCCGGGTATGCCCGAGACGATTACAATAGTTACACAATGGCTTATCCTTGTCATTACCCGCATCAAAAGTATAATCATTACGAGATATAGGAGTCTTACCACTCCGATGACTAGAGGAAATCAAGGCAAATCTGTCAGCTGAGGACTGAGGAAGCATGGCTTACCGGCGACTCTCATTCTGAACTTGAGCAAAAGCCTCCCTCCATGTAGGAAGTGGCTCCATGCCAAGAATCCTGCTCCGAACAGGGTCAAGCTCGGGATTAAGGCTTGCTAAAAATTTAAACAATTCTCTAACTTTCAATATAAGCTTTAAAGCTAGCGGCATCAACTGAACATACTGGATGATGGGTAGTCAAGTGATCAAGGCGTTTCCAAAGAGTCCCTAAAGTGGTGAAGTACTGTAGAATAGTGTGATCTCCCTACACTTCGGCTTCAATAGCTATCTGTAGCTCATAAATTTGGGCCACATTCCCTTTGCGGGAATAGGTCTCTACAAGTGTGTCCCAAATATCCTAGGCAGTCTCCATCTCAAAGAACCCATCGGCAATCTCAGGTTTGGGGTTCCATGGAATGAGTAAGCCAACTCATTACCAGAAAATTATCAGCTTCCCACTTTGAATAAGTAGGATCTGTCACGCCCCGAAACCACTCAAATGATCCCAGGACACGTGGCACGCCATCAAAGTCTTACACAAATGATTAAAGTTCCAAAATAGGTTTATAAAGTAAGCTTAGAACAAAGAGCTCAACCAAATTGAACATTCTCAAAAGTTTGAACCAACAAACACCCAGACGTATCTTAATAAAGTCTGTTTTCAAAGGTTTATTTTGAAAGGTTTAAAGGAGTCCCAATAGACCCTATTTAAGTAAAAGGTTTGAATCTAAAACATTTTAAGAAATTATAACCAAAACCAATCCAAGCATATAAACATGAGCTTCCTTAGTTCAAGTAAGAGTTTTGAAAGCACTTTAAGAAAAGTATTGATTATAGGCTATAGCCATTAAATAACCAAATTCAAAGAGTAAAACTTCAAGGTTAACGTCCCAAACTAACCCAACTTCAATACATAAATATTAAACCTCCAAACCCATAACACATAAGCTAGTTATTACATAAGTCTTAGCTCCAACTAAATTATGAAGTTAAACTATCAAATTATCAATATTACACGGGTCCAGTGTTCTAAAAATCGCTAGGCGCTAGTCGGGCGGCGGAGGGGGGCCTAGCGCCTAGGGGCCTAGGCGGACGCCTAGGCGGGGCCTAGGCGGATTTTTTTAATATCAATAAATTAATTATATAGTATATATAACAATTATATGGGGTGTTATTTTAAAATAATCATACATTTTTAAAAAAAATAATAATAATTAATCATAGTTCTGGGGTTTAAATATTAGATATATATATAGTTATGTGGTGTTATTTGAAAATAAGTAAAGATTGTAATAAGTTCTTAATATTTGTAAAACTACAAGGGTCCTATTTATAATATACTAAAAACACAAAGTGTCACAGTATATATATAGAATTAAAACCCTAATTCATTCAGACTTGTTAGTCTTGCGCAGCCGAGAGAGAGAGAGAGAGAGAAGAGGACGACGACGACGACGATCATCATTCGACGATGACGAGAGAGAGAGAGGAGCATGAGACGAGAGAGAGGAGCAGGAGCAGGAGCACGAGACGGAGACGACGACGACGATGATCAATCGACGACGATCAACAGCAGGTTCGTCCATTTTCTATTTTATTCTTCCCTTTCTTTCTTTCTTTCTTCTTCTTCTCCTTCTTCTTCATCTCTCTCTGAGTCTCTGTATCGTCGTGCGAGTTGCCGTCGGTTTGCAACTGGAGGCCCCCAGCTCTTTCTCTTATCTCTTTTTCAGATTTTTTCTCTTTTCCTGCCTAGGCCCGCCTAGCACCGCCTAGGCCCGCCTAGCATGCGCCCAGCCTATTGGGCGATTTTCCAAACGCCTAGAACAAAATCCGGGCGGTGAGGTGCCGCCTAGCGCCTAGGCGCCGCCTAGGCGGCCGCCTAGGCCGATTTTTAGAACACTGCACGGGTCGTAAACCAACTGTCTTACAACACATACCATAACCCGGATTAAAAGACTAGTTACAACATATTACAAACAAAACCCATAAGCTAGTCAAGCCATTTCCCAGCTCACTTCTCCAATTCCTCGCCGCGATCACCTACGATGGTTATTCAATAACCACTACAATATATAAGCTATATGCTTAGTGAACAATGCCAATCATGAATGTGGATAATGAGCATTCTCAATTCAACGCATTACAAAAAATTATAGTCTCCGGCAATTACTAGTCACTTCCACCACTACCGGCTAACCCGCGGCTCCTCTCCCCAAGCCCACATGACTAGTCATGAGCCACGCCCTCACACGTGCGGTCCCATGGGCCTCTGGCTGCCGTGGTCGTCACCTCATCGATTACCTAATGGTGGTATAGAACTAGCAATTCCATTGATCCAAATAGGCAACTCAACATGCTCATTTAAACATCACACCGTGCTTCACAATCAAATTGGGCCCAATTTGACCACATGAATTTTGCCCAATAATAAAATAAATAAGCTAAATTAAGCTAATTAGGCATGCTTTGGCATTACAATTGAACCCAATATGGAAATCATCCAAATATCAAAATTAACATCACTCGTCTCGATTATTCGTTGCTAAACTTCAAATTAATGCTATTGAAACCAAATCCACGCCCAATTCTATTCCAGGTATCAAGTTTTTGGTTAACTAGATGTTATCACTCCAAATTGAGTCACGAAAAATCTGTAATTTAACTTGATAAACTCAAAGTGTTAAGCTCACCCAAAGGAGTCCAAATATGTAATTCATATTGAAAATAGAATTCAAAAAGTCAGAAAATGGGCAACACAAAATAGTGTCGAACCATCGGCTTCTTTCCTTCACAGTCGGCCGAATATGGATGGAAATGAAGATTTATTTCTCTCTCCTCTTGTACTTTAATTCTTTTCTATTTTATAAATATCCTAGCTAACATACTATATATGTGCATAATACATACATATCAAAGCTTCCAAGGGAAGCTTATCATATTACTTAGAAAATGTACATGTGCTACCATGCACATATGTGGTGTGGCAACACTCAAGTGTGCCATGTGTCAACTCTGGCTAGGTGGCACACACATGGGTCCTACCATTGCCTACTAGATTAATTGCCCAATTTTAACTAGGTGTTTGTGCATGTCATGCTTGGGTCCCAAATACTTCTGTGAAATTTCTAATTACTCTACCAATTATATAGCGTGTCCAATTCGCTCTCACAAGGGTACCCAAATTGATTACAAAAATGGTCACATCTAACAATAAATAACTAAAAACAATTAAATAATAATCCACATATGCACACTTAAGCACATAGGGGTGTTTCCACATACTTGTCACATCTCAAATGGAGCATCAATCACAAGTTCCCTCATCGGAACCAACATCACCTACCAATTCTGTGTCCCGAGCTGGACACCCAAAGTCAACCCGTGAGTCATAACTCACCTTTAATCAAGTGTTAATTAATACCAATAATCTCAATTAAATAATTGAATGTGCGATTAGCTTAATCACGGAGACGGGTATGACAGGATCTTCTTTGCTAGGAGCCGTGAGTGTGCCATTCACATAACCAAACTTAAATATACTCTTAAGCCAAAAAGTGGCTGACTGAGACCAGGATAAATAATTCTCACCATTCAAGAGAACGGTGGTGATCTTAGCCCAAGAGTTCTCGGTAATGGGTATCCTCTCATTCCTACAGGAGAACTCACAGCAGCAGCAGATTTATGAGGCAAATCGTCCTTCGTCATAGCGAAGAGGAACAAGCACAACCTAACACAACTTAATTTAACGCACTCCTAGCATTCAAAGGCACCACTTTGGTGCAATTGTCCAATTTATGGACAAATCATGGGTCCGGAGGCGGACTGTAGAAGAGGTAAATATTAACGATGATCAAAATAGCCCGATTGTGAGAGCAATCTGATCTAGGGTTTGAAAACTAGAATAAAAAAAATGTTTTGGTTGAAGGGATCAAGCCATGGTGATAGAAGAGGGTCGGTGAGTGTGGGAGAGGAGGTATGTGGTGCGGCGAGGCTGTTGGAAGGGCCTAGTGGTGTGGGGAAAGGCGTGGGAGGTGCGGCAAGCTTGGTGGAAGGCTTGGGGCGTGCGGCGACTGGGCTGGGAGGTGCTGGGCTGCGGCGTGTGGTTTGGGGGCTGCTAGGGTTGCGGCGATGTGTCTAGGGTTGAGGAGATTGGTGGTGGGATGGGTTTCGGGCGGTGGAGGATCATTCCCTCTGCTTAGGGAAGCTCTGATACTGTGTTAAATTTCACAGAAGGCTTAGAGAGGTCTAATTGTCACTCTCCCTTTTATTAAACAAATGATACCTCATGGGTAAATTACAAGAGTACCCTTGGCTACCAGAAATAATATACGACTAAAACATAAAATAAAATTAACACTTCACTCAACACATTCTCCTTCTCTCTCTTTAACCCACGAAGAAACATTTTTCTTAAAGGTATGTATATCTCTTATTCTCTTGCATTTTATGTATCTAATTTTGAATGTGTGTGCATAAACACGTGCCATATACATGCATGTATATAAAGCTATATCTATATTGTAGATATGGTTTACAAATACACGTATTCTCACTATTCTTTTGGTCACATATATCTTATCCAATGTCTAATTTTTTACTTGTTTTTCGTTTTCAGCTGAATCAAATCAAAGTTTGACCTATAGTTGATTCATTTTGTTGCTTTTTAAAGTCTGCAACTCTCTCCCTCTCTCTCTCTCTCTCTATATATATATATATATGTACGTGTGTACATAATATAATTATTAAATTATGTATAGCATTTATGGCTCAGCACTTCAGCTCATATCGTTGTTTCTGGGTAAATGGGTACACCCAGCCCAGCTCGAACCCGACCCAAATACTACGGGAAGGTATGGGCTCAGCCCATTTACAACCCACGCCCAAACCCACCCATTTGCTAGCACTGCTGCAAGTCACAATGGCGCAGCCGTACTGTCCCACTGATTCTCGCTCTCGTTTATTGGAGAAGGCCTTGGTATCAAATAGATTAGTAAACTAGTTTAGGAATTGTTGTTGGAAAAGAGGGATCCAATGAACCTTTGGGGATTATAGGAATTTTTTCTTCTTCTGAATATTAGGGTTTTAAACTCAGTGAGAGCTATACTAGGAAAACTAATAGAACATGTTCTGTTCTTTTTAATAGTTTCATTGACCATTCTTATATCCTCTGTAGTACTGTACCAGAATCTGCATAGGCTGATCATCATTGGGTAAAGGTCTGCAATGATAAATTTAAAGTGGCTCCTTTTACACCACTGCAGAAACTATACTGAATTTTTAAGTTTATGCGCAGTGTATGAGTCGTGTATATATATGCTTTCATATACTTGTTTTAATATACTTGTGTTCTTTCTTTCGTTCGTTTGTTTTCTCACTTCTTCCTTTTGTGTGTTTTCTCTGTTCCTAGTGTTGACATTGATGGCTCGTTAGGGGATTCAGACGGCATCAGGGAAATTGGCTCCAAAAAGCGGTAAACAACTCTTTTTACTCTTTTTTTTTTTCCCTTCAACCCCCCCTCCGCTTATTTTTTTTATTTTTTTATTTTATTTTTATTTTTTTTTGAGATTGAGAGTTCTTGTTGTGTTTGTGTTTAGTTGTTAAGGGCAAGATTGTAATCTTACTGTTTTTGATTATGTTATAAATAGATTGTAGTGTGTAGAGAATTCTATTACACACTCAGTATTATCGTGTCTTTCTCTTCTCTTCTCTCTTTCCTATGAATTCTTTGTAACTAGTTGAAATCATATCACTCCTATAGATATACAAGTCTCAACTAGGAGTGAATGTAATGTTCATATAGAGGTGGCATAGTCTCAACATGATCACAAGAATATCATAATTATGTTCAATCAAGTGCAATTTAATCTAAAAAATGAATCCTAATTACAAGTATAAAACCACATGGATGAATGCATATAGATATATGAACATGAACAAGAATAAGCTATGAATTATTCATTGATTTGGATCATTTAGCCTCTGAATATAGTTTAGACTACTTCAATTCTAACTTGGTATCAGAGCAAAGTTGAAGCAAAAGTGTTCTCATAGAGTGAAATAAGAAGAAACATTGCATATAGGGTTGTGCTGAAGTCGATCAAGCGATGATGTCATCCTTCCGGTGATGACATCAACGTGACGTCATTTTCCGGCGACGTACAGTGACGGAAAAGGTGAGTGAAATAAGAAGAAACATTGCATACAGGGTTGTGTTGAAGTCGATCCAGCGATGACATCATCCTCCCAGTGATGACATCAACGTGACGTCATCATTTTCCGGCGACGTACAGTGGCGGAAAAGGTACCGGTAGGCTCGCCTCTTGGTGCTAAGTCTCATGGTGGTGAGTTTGTGATGGTTTGAAGTCGTATAAGTGGAGTTTCCATTTTTTGTTTATTTTCGGACAAAAAGGATTTTTTTTTTCCTTTCCAGATATGGTTTTCTACCTTGTTTGAGGCAACTTTTCTGCTTCTATTGGATTCTGTGGGATGAGCGTAGGTTATGTGAAGTTCCCCCATGCTTTTTCGTTGATGGTTGAGTGTGATTTGTGGTGTTTTTGTGTAGTTCGGCAATCTGCCGGGTTTGTTTAGGTTCCTCCATTGTTGTGTGAGGGCTATATCCCTCGTGTCCTTTGTTTTATTGTTGTATTTTTTGCTTCGATCTGACCTCCCATGGCTTCTCTGGATAGAGGTTCATCTCCTCCTGATGATCAAATCAATGCTATTACCTCGGTAAAATTGAATGGAATCAACCCATTCGTGGTCTCATGCAATTAAAGTGTTTTTGCATGCAAAGAAAAAAACAAATATCTAAGTGATGATCTCCCTGCATCTGATGCCAAAAATTCAAAAGATTGGTGGAGTGAAAATTCGTTAGTTATGACTTGGTTGTGGCTTTGCATGGAACCCTAAGAAGCACTAGTGCGGCAAAATTAGGGACGCACGCGAACTAAGTGCGTGGTGAGTTTGGCCATGGCTTTAGTGCGCACGCTGGAGTGCGTGCGAGAAGAAGATGAAGAACATATACAAGAAAAAAAAAAAAGGAAGAAAGGGGAAGAAAGGCAGAGAAAAAACAAAAATACATACCTCAAAGCTGCTGCTTCTTCTTCTTCTTCTTCTTCTTCTTCGATCTCATCCCTGTGATTTCGTCTCTCTCTCTCTCTCTCTCTCTCTCTCTCTCTCATTTCAGATTCTCAGTAACGTGAAAGCCCAAATGGGTCTTAGCCCTAGACTTTTGACTTATAAACTTAAATTTCTTTCAAACCCTTTCTTTCTTTATATTTAAACTTTACCCCAGTTGATTTCCTAAATTTTTAAACAAAAACTCAGTTTGTTTTAGATGTGTTATTTTAAATGTGTTTATGTATATGTATATATTTTTTTGATGAATAAATGTGTATATTATTAAATTTGAAAATATAGTGGTAAAATAGTTTGTATATACTATTATATAAATGTTATATAAAATGCATTTTTAATATTTTACGTAACTATCCCTGCCGCACTCGCACCGGTGATTTTGGAGAAATTGCCAAACTCTCCGCACTTGCGTCCCCGTCCTCGTGTACCTCATCCGCACTGGTGGTTCATAGATGGAACCCCATGTTTTATCAAATGTGCAACTTCTACATACAACTAAAAAGATATGAACATCCTTTAGAGATGTATTCACATGAGCATAATGTGTCTCGAGTTTATGAGATTTTTGAGGGTATGTTCAATACTAGACAAGGTGAGAAGCCTCTTGCAGTGCATTATGGTACCTTGAAAGGTTTATGGGTGGAGCTTATGCTATTTCAGCCGTTGAGTACGGATTTGGAAGAGCAACGCTGTCAGCGTGAAAAGTTTCAGGTTGCTTTATTTTAATCTAGCTTTATTTCAGAGTATAGTGCATTTTAAGATCAAATCTTGGCTAGCAAGAAGCTTCCTACTGCTGCCAATGCATATTCTCGTCTTCAAAGGGCCTCTCTCAATCGTAGTTCTTCTTCCTCATTGAAAGAGTCCTCAGCCCTAGTCTCTACTGATGGTAGTCGTGGAGGTGGCCATCGTCCCAACCAAGGTGGTAATCGTGGTGGTCGTGGTGGACGACGTGGCCGCACTGGTTGTGGTAACCGTTCAGATTTGAAGTGCAACTATTGTGGTGGTATTGTTGGACATAGTGAGCATTATTGTTGGGATAAGTGGGGGAGACCAGCATATGCCAATCAAACGTCTGACGATCCTTCAGCTGCTTCACTGCCACAAACATCTGATAGTCCCGTTGCATCTACCTCTGGTTCTCATGATGACATTACCTCTCAGCTTAGCCGGATCATCCAGAAGTTGTCTTCATTCCCTCCTTATGTGCATACTTCCACTGCTACTTTGGCCAACTCAGGTAATTCAGCATTGGTGGTTGGTCAAACTTCAGTCCCTTGGCTAATTGATTCTGGAGCCAGTGCTCACATGCCTGGTATTTCTTCTTTGTTCTCTAATTTTCGTCCTTCTAAATCACATATTGTGTTAGCTAATTGTTCATTTCGACCCGTGCTTGGAACTGGTGATCTGCATCCCACCAAGTCCATGCACTTGTCATCTGATCTATTTGTACCTAACTTTCCTTTCAACTTATTATCCGTCAGTCAATCACCAAATCCTTGCATTGTTTAGTGACCTTTTCTCTGTCGTCTTGTGTTTTTCAAGATCTCAGGACGAAGAAGATGATTGGTTTGGGGCATGAACGCAAGGACTATACTGTTTGGAGCTTGGAGATACTATTCTAGCCTTGATTGCTACAGTTTCCCCTCTTCAGTGGCATTTTGTTTGGGTCATCCGTCGTTGCAGAAGTTACGTCAAGTTGTTCCTAGTTTGAGTCCTATTTCTGTTTTAGAATGTGAGGCTTGCCACTTGGGCAAACATCATCGTAGTTCATTTCCTCGAAGTCTTGGTGGTCGTGAGTCTAGTCCTTTTAAACATCACCGTAGTTCAAACAATCACTGCAAGCATGATTTGATAAGTTCAGTGCTGTTGTACTCCAGTATGGCTTTCAGCATTCTACTTCTGATCATTCCGCGTTTACTCGTTGTTCCCCGTCAGGTATCATTGTTTTAATCGTGTATGTTGATGACATTATTATCACGACTTAGCAGGTATTGTTGACTTAAAAATACACTTGAGTAAGCATTTGCACACAAAAGACTTGGGTTTTTTAGCTACTTTCTTGGAATTGAAGTTACCAGATCCATGGAATGTATCAGTTTGTGTCAGCGAAAGTATGTTTTGGACTTACTTTTTGAAACTAGTATACTTGGTTCTCGGCCTACTGCTACGCCAATGGATCCTATTGTGAAATTAGATGCTGAAAAAGGAGAAGTTTCTTAGGATACTGGGTGTTATCGGAGACAGGTTTGGAAGCTGATTTATCTCACAGTCACTCGCCTTGATATCACTTATTCAGTTGGCGTGGTTAGTCAGTTTATGCATTCTCCTCGTAAGACTCGTTGGAGGCTATCTGTCGTATTCTTTGGTACCTTAAGGGAGCACCAGGTCGAGGACTGTTGCATAGACCTGTTAAGAGGGAGATTAGAGAGAAAGTGAAGGCTTCGCCTAGAATAGGTTAGCCAACACATATATATATATATATATATATTAATAAAATGAGATAATTACAAAGATACCCTTATTACATTCTAACACTTCCCCTCAAGATGGAGCTTAGATATCTATCATCTCTAGCTTGTTACAAAGATCACATAAAGGTCCCTTATTTAAAGCTCTAGTGAAAACATCTCCTAATTGAGCATTTGACCTAACAAAGGAAGTAACAATTTGTTTCCTTATGATCATATCTTTGATTTAATGGCAATCAACTTCAATATGGTTGGTCCTTTCACGAAACACCGGATTACTGGCAATGTACATGGCATCCTGATTATCACAATACATCTTCATAGGCTCACCCCTTGAGAATCCCATCTCTTGTAAAATAGACTTCACCCATACCATTTCACAAGCTGTATGAGCCATAGCTCTATACTCAGCCTCTGCACTTGATCTTGCAACCACACTTTGCTTTTTGATCTTCTAATTAACAAGATTACCACCAACAAAGACCTAGCAATGAACACATATCCAGGTGATCTCCTGCCCAACTCGCATCTGAGAAACCCATTATCTCCAAGTTAATTGAGGGTTTCAATACTAAACCCTTACCAGGAGCACCTTTCAAATACCTCAATATACGGCACACTGCCTCCTAGTGTTGTTTGGGACTTTGCATAAACTGACTCACAACTCCCACAGAAAAGGTAATGTCTTGTCTAGTCACAGTCAAATAAATCAACTTACCCACAAGTCTTCTATACTGACCAACATCGGCAAAATCTTCTCCATCATCTTTACTAAACTTTATATTCGAATCCATTGGAGTATCAACTGGTGTTGAACCCATCATGCCCGTTTCATCTAGCAGGTCAAGAACATACTTCCTCTGTGACAAAAATATTCATTCCTTTGATTTGTCTACCTCAATACTCAAGAAGTAACGAAGTAGACCCAAATCTTTCATATGAAAGTGTTTGCTCAAATGAGACTTCAACATCTATATACGTTTCGTTATCACTGCCAGTAATCATTATGTCATCCACATAAACTGCTAGACCAATAGTTCCTTTTTCACTATGTCTTACAAACACTGAATGATCATAACTTGTCCTCTTTAACCCATACGAACTAGCTACTTGACTAAATTTATCAAACTAGGCCGTTGGAGGTTGCTCACTCGATGTGACTCCCCCTGAGCAACATACCCAGGAGGTTGCTCCATGTACTTGCTCCTGAAGATCACCATGAAGAAAGGCATTATTGATATCAAGTTGATAAAGTGGCCACCCCTGATTAATAGCAACAGACAACAACACTAATAGAATTGAGACGAGCCACAGGAGAGTCTCAAAATAATCAACACCAAATGTTTGAGTCTATTTCGCAACTAAGTTTTCAACCTTTCAACAGTACCATTGGGATGATACTTGACCACATACCCAACGACAACCCACAACCTGTTTCCCAGAAGGAAGACCAGTTAACTTCCATGTACCATTTTTGTATAAAGCTGCCATCTCTTCATCTATAGCATTTTTCCATCCTGGAGAAGCCAATGCCTGAGAATGAGACCGAGGGACAAACAGAAGACAATGCACTAACAAACTAATGAAGTGAATAAGATAAATTATAGAAAGAAACAACATGATCAATAGGATGCTGGGTGCAAGAATGAGTACCTTTTCGAAGAGCAATAAGAAGATCAACCGGATTTAGAACCTCAACTGAAGAAGAGGATGGAGGAGGTAGAGCAAGCGGGTCGTCAGTCCTTGGTGGCTTTTCACGGCGGCGGTACTCCTGTAATGGTTGAGAACTAGAAGGTGGAGGTGGAGAACCAGAAGGAGGATGAGGAATGAGCAGGGGAATCGAAGAAGACGGAGTAAGAACATCAATATCTAACGAAGCACCTGTCAACGAAAAAAAGGATGTACCTTTAAAGAAGGTAACATCAACACTAACCACATAACGACGACGACTGAGGATTCCAACATTTATATCCCCCTTTTGAGTGCATGAATATCCCACAAAAACAAATTTACTAGCACGATGATCCAACTTATCATGACCTGGAGTAAGAACATGAACAAATGCAACACAACCAAGCACACGTGGTGGCAAGGAAAACAAAGACTTATTAGGATATAAAACAAAGTGAGGGATGCGACCACGTAGAGCAGAGGAGGGCATACGATTAATAAGACAACATGCTGTAAGAACAACATTCCCCCAAAATTGTTTAGGCACTTTCATACTAACCATAAGAAGGTGTCGATGTTTATGTTTAGCAACACCATTCTATTGAGGAGTATACCCAGTAATCTAAAAATTGGCCTAGGCGGTGCCCCGCCGCCTGGATTTTCTCCTAGGCGGTTGGAAAATTGCCCAACATATTAGGTGGGGGTCTAGGCGAGATTAGGCGAGTCTAGGCTGGATTAGGCGGGCTGGTGTGAGATTGTATTTTTGTTAAAATAAGGGGGAAAAAAAATTACTCTCATGATTACGTCTAACATTAGTCTGTGTATACACTTAATGTTTAAGTTAATTATTAATAGATCCCTAATAGTTTTTTAAATATTAAAAACCTTCTCATAATGTTTACTTATTTCCAAAAAACATCACAAAACCTTTATATAGATCTATTATTTGGACCCCAAATCTATAATTGATCTTAAAAAACACCACATAACTGGTATATATATATATCTATTATATAATTAATTTTATTGAAAAAAAAAATCCACCTAGGCCCCCCTCAGCCGCCCAACTAGCGCCTATCGATTTTTAGAACATTGAGTATACCCATAGGAAGATTGATGAATTATATCCTGAGATTGCAAAATACGAATAGAACAACCAAATTGAGTCACAATCTCTTTATGAAATAATTGAAACATGGAAGAAATATCCGAACGATTTTTCATTAAAAATATCCACGACATTTTTGAACAATCATATCCACAAATGACACAAACTAAGAAAAGCCTAACAGACTCTTATGTATAGACGGACGCCAAACGTCGGAATGAACCAGCTCAAAAGGAGTGGACTGACCATTATTTTGGCGTAAAGGAGAAGACACCCTATGATGCTTACCTAACTGGCAAGCTTCACACTCTAAAGTAGACAGAGACTTAAAAGACGGAAAAACAGGCTTCAAGGGCTGCAGTGGCTACTGCCACTGATGCGGTGAGACAGCTGCTTGGAAAGCCACAGATTTATTAGTTGAAGGATGTTCAAGGTAATAAAGATCATCCCGCTCACGACCTCCACCATTCATCTTCTTCGAATTGAGGTACTGAAAACACAAGAAGAAGGATAAAACATTACAGAACAATTAAGAGATTTAGTAAGCTAACTGATCGACAAAAGATAAAGGGAAATTGAGGAATACAATTGATAGAAGACAAATGAAGAGATGAAGTGGGAGAGATAGGACCACTTTTAACTATAGACCAAGACCGACTGTCAGCTAAAACAATCGATGGTTGTGCGGGTGAATTAGTAAACTGTGAAAATACATTGAACGTGCCAGTCATATGGATAGAAGCTCCTTGGTTGATAACCTACGGAGGAGTAGAAGAAGAAAAACTTGCAACATTACCTGAATGAGCAAAATCTGCTATATCCGACAAGGATAGCTGTTGTTGTTGCTTGACTAAGGCATTGTACTCCTCCAGGGAAAGAGTGATAGACTCACTAGAAGATGCCACAATAGGTGGATCGTGAGCACTAATTCCTGGTGGGACCCAGCAGAGTTACCGAAGGAGAACAAAGCAGGATTAGGGAAGGTCTCCCAAGGTTTTACCATGTATGTTATAATACCTCTGCACTGTATGATTGTCACCCCCATAATGGGTGCAATAAAGAAAACCACGACCACAATCAAAACCACAACCTGAATAATCCCCTCGTCCTCGATTACCAGTGAAAATAGGACCACCACGACCACGATTATAATTAGGAAAATTTCCACATCCACGAAAGGCACCTCGATGTCCTATAGATGTGACTAATGCATAATTATCTTTGCTTGGAGGCTCAGAAGAGGAGGAACACTTCAGTAGTAATGCGAAGCACACGAGAATACACGCTACTCAAGGAAGGAATACGATCATCACTGGCCAAAATTTGGGACTTAACTGACCGAAGATTTGAATGCAACCCATATAGGAATTTTGAGACAAAATTCTTCACGTTGTTTCTTGATAGCTTCAATGTCAACAGTGATAGGGTGATACTGGTTCAACTCATCCATTAAACCCTTGAACGTGCTATAGTATTCACTAACTGATTTATCACTCTGTTGTAGAAGAAACAAATTTTGATGCACCTAGATACATTCTTCTCTATCGAAAACGTTTCATGAATGGACTCCCAAATTTCTTTAGCTGATGACAAAAACATGGCACTCAAACACACAGAAGGTTCCAAACTATTCCATAACCACAACATAACGGCATAATTCTTAGAGACCTAATCATCATAATCTTTACTATCCTTAGATGGAGCACCAGACAATATGTTTCAACTTTTTCCTAGCACCTAAGGCAACTTTCATAGCTTGAGCCCACAACAAATAATTGGACCCATTCAACTTTGTAGTTATAATTTGCATACTCACAACATTAGACAAAGAAATGGAGCTATTCTTGTCAGAACCCGTGTTAGCCATACTAACAATAATAATAGGAGTCTAATACCAACAACAAAATACTAACACCCGAACGAGAAGCAACATCAACACGAAAATAACAAATGGAACTAACCAACTATATAGAGGGACCGAGACAACACAAATTGAGAATACCACCAATCAAAATTACCTAATTGAGTTACAATCTATGTGAATCTGCTTCCGTGGATTGTAGTGTGGTGAAAGAATTTGGACGAAACCAAGTCTAGGCTATTTGAGAGTGTCGGCAGGAGGATTAGGTCATATGGGGTTTCGACGAGGGTTAGGATGAAGGTTTGGGTGTCGGCTGGTGAGGTTTGGGTGTCGGTTGGTGGTTAGGATGAGGTTTTGGGTGTCGGCTGGTGTGTATTGTGAGTTTTGGGTGTTGGTTGGATGGAGTTATGGTATTATAGGTGTTGGCCGGTTGATTGGGTGGTGTTGTGGGAGTCAGGTGGTGGATTGGGTGGTGTTGTGGGTTTCGGCTGGAGGATTGGGTGGTGTAGTGGGTGTCGGCTGGTGGATTAGGTGGAGTTGTGGGTGTCGGCTGGTGTATTGGGTGGAGTTGTAAGTGTCGGCTGGAGGACTGGGGGCTACTGTGTATGTCGGCTAGTCATGGGTGTTAGCTGGTAGATGATGGTGGATAGAGAACCCTATGTGGGTGGCTCTGATACCATGTTAAGAGGGAGATTAGAGAGAAAGTGAAGGCTTCACCTCGAATAGGTTACACCCCACCCCCCCCCCCCCCCCCCCCCCACACACACACACCCCCACACACACACACATATATAAATAAAATGAGATAATTACAAAGATACCCTTATTACATTCTAACAAGACCGTCATCATCATTGTATATAACTGGATTCTCTGATGCTGATTGGGCAGGGAATCACCACTCCCCCCCCCCCCCCCCCCCCCCCCCCCCCCACACACACACACACACACACACACACACACACACACACACATACTAATAAAATGAGATAATTACAAAGATACCCTTATTACATTCTAACAAGACCGTCATCATCATTTTATATAACTGGATTCTCTAATGCTGATTGGGCAGGGAATCAGAGTGATAGGCGGTCGACTTCAGGATATTGCACATTTATTGGTGATAATCTAGTTACTTGGCGTAGTAAGAAACAAAATGTGGTGCCACGTTCCAGTGCTGAGGCCAAGTATCGTGCCATGTCGCACAACAAGGATCAAAATTTTGTTTCGCCCAGAAACAGAAATGTTTCAGAAACATTTCCGAAACTTGTGGAAACACCGGAAAAATTTGGAAACATATAGAAACATAACTTTAATCTTAACTATATGCACAAATAAAGCTAATAATTGATTAATTGAACCTTTGAGAGATCTACATATGTAGTTACATTAAAAATGTGTAGTTCAAATTGAAAATACATGAGGATTAAGTCGTCAATCTACTGTCAAACACTTCATAGAATACACAAAAGACTTCATAGAATACAAAAGTTGCATATAAGCGCATAGTAAGCTAATAAGCCATCTCCAAAATGAAAGGATTACTCATATGACAAATACACATCCATCGGATTATTTCGATGGAAACAATAAAGTTTCAGTGGAAGCAAATGAAACGATATGGAATCATATGTTTTTTACTTTGTTTCCTTCGAAACAATCATGTTTCGTAACAAAGTTGTTTTGATGAAATCTATGGAATTTCGAGATTCCATGGCTGTTTCGTTTCCATGACCTAGGAAATGGAAACGTTTTGGACATTTCGATGGAAACAAAAAGAAATTTTGATCCATGGCGCACACTGCGTGTGAGATGCTATGGGCAAGGCTTTACTTCGTGATATAGGTGTAGATGTGCTGTCCCCTATGTCAATATATTGTGATAACCAAGCAGCTATCTTCATTGCTAATAATCCCATGTTTCATGAACGGACTAAACACATCGAGGTGGATTGTCATTTCATTCTGGACCTTTTCATGTAGAAACACATTACCACTCCTTATGTCCGGTTTGAAGAGCAACTAGCTGGTACTTTTACCAAGTCTCTGTCTCGACTTGAAGAGCAACTAGCTGGTACTTTTACCAAGTCTCTGTCTCGACTTCAAGCGTCTATGCTCCAAGCTAGGCATATTTGATCTCTATGCTCCAGCTTGAGGGGGAGTGTTAGAGTTATTATTGTGTTTGTGTTTCAGTAAGGGCAAGATTGTAATATTACTGTTTTTGGTTATGTTATAAATAGATTGTGGTGTGTAGAGAAATCTAACACACTATTAGTATTATAGTCTCTTTCTCTTTTATTCTTTCTTTCCCAATACCCTAATTTGACTTCTTCCAATTCTAAGTATGTCTAATTTTGAACTTTTGGTACATTATATGTTAGAAAGTCATTGTTAGGATAGTGGTAAACTTGCGAGCACTTGTCAATTTTTTTACAGTCCACTCTGATAGAATTATCATAAAATTTTTTTGAAAGTGAGAAATATTCTGTGCTTTAGGAAGCATGGACGCTTCCAAAAGACGCCGAGCCCGCACTAAGTGCTCAGTGGGTGCGGGCATGGTTGTTAGAATCGTGCGATTCACGATTTGATTCATACGATTCGATTCGCTTCATGTTCTTGGCGATTCGAATCGGAAGTTGGAATTACAAATTGACCTGAATCGATTCTGGATCGTAGAGAATCGATTGATTCAACCGATTCGTCCAATTCAAAAAATCCCCATTTTTTTTATGGAAACGACGTGGTGATCATAGAAGGGGTCCACAGTCTAACCCCTTTGGCCTTTTGCGAAAGCCCTAACCTCGTCGCCGTCGCCTTTCGCTTGCTGATCATCACCGTCGCCGTTGCCATCTTCGACTGGTCTCGCCATCTTCGAGCTGTTGTTGTCATCCTCTTGTTGCAAAGGTATGGCTATCTCTCTTTCTCTCTCTCTCTCTCTCTCTCTCTCTCTCTCTCTCTCTCTCCCTCTCCCTCTCTTCTCGCTACTGGGTTCTTACGAAGCCCACTTTCTGTTTTTTGTTTTTTGTTCTCTCTCTCTCTCTCTCTCTCTCTCTCTCTCTCTCTCTCTTCTCGCTGCTGGGATGCTATGAAACCCACTTTCTGGTTTTTCTTTTTGAGTCTGACCACTTTGGACTTTGGAGTCTTTGTGTTTGTATTATTGTTGGCTTATTGTATACAATAATAATGTATATTATTCTATTAGACTACTTTTAAACCCATTTTTTTTTTTATTTTTTTAATACTCAACTTTGAGGATGTGTTCGTATATAATATATATGTGTGTGTGTGTGTGTGTGTGTTCTACTACAATATTATTTATTTATTTAGACTATTAGAGTATTAGTATAATATATTTGCATTAGACTACTATTATGTAGACTATTAGTATAATAATATTTGTTGCTTGAAGACTTAAAGAAGTATTATACTGCCCTAGCATATAATACTGTAGTACTTTATATTTAAATATTTGTTATTATTTTGTCCATTTTAACCAATGTATATGTGTTTTTACGTGTGTATACACATATATAAACCTTTATTTTTGAAAAAACGATTCATAATTTTGGCCAACCGATTCACGATTCGATTCACGATTTGACAACCATGGGTGCGGGTGTGTTGATGATTCTTCTGAGTTCTTTTGGAGTGCTACTTGTTTTTTGGGTGCATCTAGGACAGTTTGAGGGTGCGACTGATTCTTTTTCATAATATTTTATCTTAAAAAAAAAAAAACCAAAGAAACTATTACAATTTTTAAAACATTGGGGGTTTAAAGGAAAAATGCATTGGTTAGTTATTTACTTTATGCAAAACATGGTTGAGTGCTCTTTGTTTGACCAAAGAAATGAAAATAATATTCCCTCTATCCCATATCAAAGAGTCCTTGATGCTTTTTTTTGATATCTCATTTTATGAGTCCTTTGAAAAGCCAATGTACTTTAACTACACACTTGCCAAATTTACCCATTATAAAACTCTCCCATTTTTTCTTCGATGTTCACTAGAATTTTGAAATTCAAAAAGGGCAATATTGGAAAGTTGTAAGAGAGTCTAAATACGGGATGGAGTGAGTAACATAATCTTTATGATTATTGCTTGTTAATTGTTGATTTCTTAATTACAAAAAAATTGAATTAAAAACGAGACAATCTAGTGGTGGAATAGTTTTATAGACTTATAGTATCATGTAAAAATATTTTTTAAATATTTTATACAAGAACCCCCGTCGCACCTGCACCCTTGATTTTTGGAAAATTGACGAATCCCTTGCACCTGCGTCCGCACACCCCACCCGTACCGGTGCTTCCTAGGTTGTGCAGAATATATTTGACAATTGTCATTGAAGAAAAGTTTGAAGATGCATGATTGGAATATGCTGAGATTGTTATTCACATGTGCAAGTGCTTGCTAGCAGTTCTCCATCCCACCAGATGAATGGGAAAGCGTGCCACCATGGTTGCATTCTTAAGCTTGTTTATGTTATTGTGAGCTTGTGCACTAGGATTGAGTTTCACCGACACACAAAATAAAGGCTGCAATACTGAGGAAAAGAGAACTGCCCCGTTATTCACAAATTTGAATCACAACCGACATCATTTCCTTAGAGCATGTTGTCTAATTTTTGTACGACGCTATCTATCTCTAAAGAAATTGATTCAGCCTTCATATACAAATCCGTGAAATGCTATTTTTATATTTGTTAATTATATATTGGTGTCAAGGTTGTGATTGGGAGAAGAATCAGAAGATCCATGCCAGCAATTTTTGTGTGGAAGAAGTATTTTGTCAGAAAATCCCCTACCGAACCCCCTTCCCTCATTCTTTTGTATCTCTTTTATTACAGGGTTAGATCTGAATCAAGTGCTCGATCAAGTTCCAAAGCATGCCGGGAGAAATTACGAAGGGATAGGCTAAATGACAAGTTCTCTCTCTCTCTCTCTCTCTCTCTCTCTCTGCTAGTGTGTGTTTGTTCGCATGATGGATTTGGTTTGTACTCTAGGTTTGTGGAATTGGGTTCTATCCTTGAGCCTGGAAGGCCTCCTAAAACAGACAAATCTGCTATATTAGTTGATGCTGTTCGAATGGTGACTCAGTTACGGGGCGAAGCCCAGAAGTTGAAGGACTTGAATTTAAATCTTCAAGATAAGATTAAAGAACTAAAGGTAAGTCCATGGTTTCTTGATAGTATAAATCTTTGATAGCTGTTCGCTCAAGAGCTGTTCATGGCTAGTCTCCAACGGGAAGGACCTAGGTTCAAGTATCAGTTAAGATGCGAGTGTGCATGTGGTGTTTTTCGATTGAGAAGGAAAAGATTTGAAACTTTGTTGCATGGTATATACGCTGGAATCTCAGTGTTGATTTATTTCTTGTGTTAGGGCGTGCTTGGGAATACAAAAAATGGTTCAGTGCACTTATTTTCTCTCTGGTTTCTATGCTTTTTGACAAAGAACCTGTTTTAGATGTGATTTTCAGGCTTGCACACCTATGCAGTAAAAGAACATCTATCAAACACTCAAGTATCTATAGCTAGTTCACTTATGATGCACATAACTGGTTCTGAACCTTTCCAAACAGCCCCTGAAAGTTTTTCAGGTCTTGAAGTAGTCATAAAAAGCGTCACTTGTGCAGGCTGAGAAGAGTGAGCTACGTGATGAGAAGCAGAGGCTAAAGGCGGAGAAAGAGAAGCTAGAGCAACAACTTAACGCCATTAATGCGCAACCTGGTTTCCTGCCTCCCTCTCCCGCAATTCCTACTGCTGCATTTGCCGCCCAAGGCCGTATTGCAGGCAACAAGTTGGTGCCTATCATCAGCTACCCAGGAGTTGCCATGTGGCAGTTCATGCCACCTGCTGCGGTCGATACCTCACAGGATCACGTCCTCCGCCCACCGGTTGCCTAAGTTGGCAACCTAGGCCTAAATGGCTTAGCTTTGTATTGTCCGAAGAAGTGTTTCACTTGATTGGTCATTGCTCTTGAGTCTTTGACTGTAGTTTTAACCGGATTCGTTTTTTCATAGAAAGTTCTTGCTACGGATCTTCTATGAGTTGGTGCTGGTGTTTACATGTAGATGTTAATAATTTAATCTGGCAGCTTATGTTTCCCATGATTGATACAAATTATTGGCATTTTTTTTTGTTGATAATTAGAGCCATCTCCAATGCAATTTTTTTTTTCCTCCTTGCCAAATCTATATTTGGGCATTGCTATATGACACTATATTTTTGACATCCCTACTCTAATGGTATGTTCTCAAGAAGTGCCACTTTTGGGGGCAATAGTTATTCTTGTTTACAATTAGTGTATTTTTACACTAGTCTATTAGATGTTATAGAATGAAAGCAAAAAAGTACCCCTCGAAATGGGATTTTATCCCTCGTCTCAAAATGTAGCAACTTTGGACCTAGGTGCCGTTTGATAACTATTTTATTTTATTGTTTACATTTTTCAATTTTTGTGTTTATTTAACAAAAAAAGAAAAAAGAAAAAAAGAAAACAAAAAATGTGTTTGGTAATTTTGTTTCATTTTTGAAAAAAAAAAAAAAAAACGAAGACAGAAAAAATGCGGTTATTAACTCTGTTTCATTTGACAAAAAAAAAAAAAAAAAAAAAAAAAAAAAAAAAAAACGAAAAAAGAGTTTGGTAAAGTCTATTTTGTGGTAGAATTTTATAGGGTAATACTTGGGGCACAACCTTCATACAACTTTCATACAACCTCCCCAAAAGATGTGTCTATCTCTTTCCTGTGTCACTGTGGGGTCCAGTGACATCACAGGAGAGAGATAGACACATCTTTTGGGTAGGTTGTATGAAAGTTGTATGAAGGTTGTGTCCCAAATATTACTCAATTTTATAACCTATTAACTCACTAGTAAAATATATATATATATATATATATAAATTATTGGATTAGGCGTACCCTTGAACCCATATATACATATATATATATATATATTTATATATAAATTATCGGATTAGGCGTACCCATGAACCCAAGTTCGACCCATATATTATAAAGTGATCAATATATTATAGATAAGTTTTCAAATAACATGGAATAACCTAACGCAAGGTTATTCGACATTTTAGACCCAATGTCGGGTTCCATTTTGCCTGAATAATTTTTTGAAATGACTATTTTGCCCTTGAAACTTCAAAAGGCTATAACTTGTTAAAATTAAACCAGAATAAAAATGCCATTAGAGCTTGTGAGCTCATATTAATGTGAAGAACATTTTGAGACTTAAAAACTACAGATATCGTAAAATGACCAATTTACCTTTCAAGACTTACTTTTAATAAGTTAATATAAATAAAGTCTTCAAATAATACGGAGTGATCTACCCTTAGGTTATTCGACGTTCAATTCTGTTGGTGTCAATTTAGCCTAATTTTTTATTTTTTATTTTATAAAATGACTATTTTGCCCTTGAACTTTTAAAATTCTATAGGTTTTTAAGATTAAACCAGAATTGAATGTCGTTAGAGCCTGGGAGCTCATATTAAAATGAACATTTTAAGACCTAAAAAGTATATACATATACAGTCATTTCTAAAGCGCATTGGGTATGCGCACTAAGTTTGCGCACTGGGTTTTTAACCCAAAATAAAAAACAAAAAAAATTCCAGTGGGGCAGCCTGCGGTTTTTTGAGGCTTAAAATCGCAGTGCACAAATCCAGTGCGGTTGAGAGCCTAACTGTATGTATATATATCATAAAATGACCAAATTGCCTTTTGGTCTTACATTTAATAAGTTAATACATATAATGTCTTCAAATAGCAAGGGATCACCTACCCCAAGGTTATTTGACGTTCTAGATCCAATGACGAGGTTCAGTTGGCCTGAATAAATTTGCAAAATGACTGTGTCATGCCCGTTCAAGAATTTCATAGTTTAATCATGCATGATATGAAATTTTATGAATTATCATTGATATATGATAATTGAGGATAAGTGGTTGACTGTGGTCAACGGTAAGGTGTCAGTGAGGACACAGGAACATGGCAGTTCATATTACATAATCATGAGTAAATGACATTTACGTGATTTAAATGTTATTTGACTTTATCTGGTATTTGTTGAATAGTAATTATACCTGTGTAGTATAATTCTGGTAATTTGGATATGATAGTATCATTTTGAGAACTGTGGTGAGAACGTGAGAGATACGTTAATTAAAAAGGTAGGTTGTGTAGAGATTCCACAGAATATAGTTTTCGGACGTATTTTGGATCCAAACGAAACTTAGTCGGAAACTTTTGAAATTTATAGTTTTCACTCGTAAAGGCATAAAATGGACGCGTGCGAAGTTTCGAGAGGTAATTAGAAGTTTGAGAAACTCGTGGGGAGGTAAGCATAATTTCCATAACTTTTGCCTATAAATAGATGAGGATGAGATTCATTCTCATCCAAACTTGCCAAAAATATCTAGAGAGAGGAGAGAGAAAGGAGATTTGGTTGCTCCGGACTTTGCGACGCCGTTTGACAACCTTCCGTCTGTCAGATTTTCTCCAGATTTCAGATTTGAACTCGTGGAGGTAAGACCTACGTTTTGATACCACTTAGGCCGTGTTTGGCCAAGTTTTTGTAAAATCTTAATTTTAGACTTTTGGGAAAAACAGGTATAAACTTGTAGGAATCGTACCAAATTCGAAATCCGACGATTATTTATTCCCCTAGACGATCCTTCAAAGTTTGAAGAGATTCGCACGAGGTATGAATTCTAGATCTATGAAATATATGGATTTTCATGTTTTGGACATCACTTTTGATATTCTTGGATCCGGGCAAAATTCATGTATTAGCTAGGCCCGTTAATTATGCACGTGAAATTATGATAAAAGCACGTATAACTGTTTATGTGAGCATGTTATGTGTCTACTTGGGTCAAAGGGGAGTTTGGTGCAAATTCATGCCGGAGTAAGCTTCTCGATGTTTGAGAATTTTGGTAGCGACGGCTACTGTGCATGGTTGTAGGCTTGGACTTGCCATGGCACTTGTGGGATGTAATGGTTGTAGGCTTGGACTTGCCATTGACATCGCGGTTTAAGGCCTGGACTTGCCGCTACCGGATGAATGCGTACCACTCACCCTAGAGACTATTTTTATGTGTTTTAGATGCTTAAACCATGAATTGTCATATAAGCATACATTTAGAATTGTACGCTCAGCATATAGCTGAGCAGTGGAGATGTACTCCATTGCAGGTAAGAAGAAAGACAAGAAGAAGTGTGTGGAGTGAGGCCGATGAACGCCGGGGGATCACCTTTGTAAATGTTTTTTTTGTGTTTTAAATCCTAAACTTGTGTAAGGATTTGAATATCGTAGTATGTTGTAATAGAAACATGGATTTGCTTTTCAGTATTGTAATCTTGTAATTGAACGTCTGTAATTATGTTTTGAATGCGTTAAAATCAGTTGTGGTTGTGATTGTGTTTGGTATGGAGTAGTAGGACTTGTTAATTTCCAACTCAGGGCTGCCAACCGAGGAGCAGTCGACTGAACCCCCTGATCAGTCGACTGGACCTCGTGTATTTGAGAAACTGTAAGGAAATATTAGAGAAGCAGTCGACTGGACCCCTTGGGCAGTCGACTGAACACTGTTTAGTGGAGCCACTGCCTCCTTCGATTGAATAGCAGTCGACTGGTTTCAGAAAGCAGTCGACTGGGCAGTCGACTGGACCTCTGTTGAGTTTTAGGGTTTTTGGTTCTGCTTGGCACAGTCGACGGAGCAGTCGACTGGACCCTAGTGCAGTCGACTGGGCAGTCGACTGAGCCTCTGTTTTTCAAAACTATTTTCTTTGAATGTGTTTTCAATGACCAAAACTTTTATGACTCTAATTTCAATGTATTTTACAATACAGAGGGGAACGTTTTCCTAAGTTTTAAACTACCAGGGTTGTTTTATAGAAGTTCTTTCCGCTGCGTATTATTAGTTGATGTTGGATGAGCCTTGGTGGCGTGCCACGTGTCCTATTTCCACGCGTAGTGGGATGGGTCGTGACATTTATTGGTATCAGAGCTAGAGGTAACAAAACTTTGGGAACGTTCGACGACGAGTGGAGTGTTGAGTGAATTGCCACATGTTTTCAATTGCATTCATGCATCTTAGAGATGTTTGATGCATATGGATGTTGTTTTACATACATACTATTGTTATTGTGGTACACGCATAGAGTTTATGCATTGAGAACTACAGGACTATAATCATGAGTGACGAAGAACGAGAATTATCGCCACATACTTGTCGAATGAATGAAATGGCTGAAATGATGGGGAACATGGGAGAGATGATACGAAATATAGCGGACAGATTACCTCCAACACCTCCATTGGAGCCAGAACTGATAGTTGTAGTACATGCGCCTGAAAATAGGGGTATGAGGTCAATATCAGAACAGTTTGCTCGCAAGAAACCGATGGAATTTCATGGGACACCCGACCCAACGCTCGCAGAACATTGGATCATGGATATGGAGAGAATTTTTCGATCGATTCCGATGACCGATAAGGAGAAAATTGAGAATGCCAGTGATGTTCTGAAGGGTGAAGCCCAGAATTGGTGGGTAAACGCACTAGATCAAGGGGCACCGATCACTTGGGAGGGGTTCAAGGCGGAATTCAATCGCCGGTTCTTTCCGCGAGCCACCTACAATGCAAAGAAGAGAGAATTTGATAACTTGAAGCAGGGAGACCTGATTGTGACAGAGTATACTTCCAAGTATAATGCGTTGTTGAGATTTGGTAAAGGTTCTGTACCAGGAGAGGAAGAAAGGGCAAGGAAATTTGAAGAAGGCTTAAGGGAAAATATCCGTTTGAGGGTAGAAACCTACGAGCATTCAACTGTTGCAGCAGTACAGCAGACGGCGCTTGTAGCCGAAAGTGGAATAGAGAGATCGAGACAAAATCACCAAGGAAAGCGAAGTCATGAGGGTGGTGACCGAAGTCAGAGCGGATCTTTCAAGAGGCCGTTTCAAAGAGGCTCTGGTTCTAGTTTCAGTGAATTCAGGAGAACGCCAAGTAGCATACCGTTGTGTTCACTTTGCAACAGACCACACTCAGGTCGATGTTTCATGACCAAACCCCAGAACAGGAACCAAGGCGGGGGTAGTACAAATTCAACACCCGACATGAGAGGCAAGTGTTATGATTGTGGAGTATTTGGGCACCAAGCCAAGGATTGCCCGAGGAGGTATTCTCAACAAGGAGCTAGTTCTATGGCTTCTAGTGGTTCGAAGCCTAAACAGTCTAATGACGGAGGACAAAGGACAGAGCAACGTCAGGGAAGATCATTCCAGATGAACCCTGGAGACGTGGCTGCTACTGATACAGTGGTCTCAGGTATGGTGCTTGTATGTTCGCACTTAGCACGCATACTCGTTGATTCGGGATCTACGCATTCGTTTGTATCTTATAACTTTGTGGAACATTTAACTGTTAAGTCCGCGCCACTAGGATATGAATTGTCTATTGCTGTGCCACTTAGTAAAGCGATAATGACATCTACGGTATATAAGAACTGTGAGATCAAATTAGGTGAGAAGTTGATGACCGTAGACCTTATACCGATTGGAGTAAATCATTTTGATGTAATACTGGGAATGGATTGGTTAGCTCTGAATCAAGCCACGATAGATTGTGAACGGAAAGAAGTTAATTTTCGATCACCAGTACATGGGAACTTTTGTTTTCAAGGAAGTGGGGTTATACCGCCGCCATATTTGATTTCAGCTATCCGAGCGGGAAAGTTATTGAAAAAGGGATGTCATGGATTTCTATGTTCGGTGACTGATGTCTCGACGACTGAATTAAAAGTAGAAGACATTCCGATAGTACGAGAATATCCAGATGTATTTCCTGACGAGTTACCAGATGTTCTTATTGAGAGAGAGGTCGAGTTCACTATTGAGGTTATACCAGACTCAAGGCCAGTATCCAAAGCACCGTATAGAATGGCACCAGTAGAATTGAAGGAACTGAAGGTTCAACTACAAGAGTTACTTGATAAAGGTTTCATTCGACCAAGTGTATCGCCGTGGGGAGCTCCAGTATTGTTTGTGAAGAAGAAAGACGGTTCCGTGCGTATGTGTGTGGATTACCGGGAACTGAACAAGTTGACAATTAAGAACAAGTATCCACTACCCAGAATTGATGATTTATTTGATCAACTTCGTGGAGCACAAGTATTCTCCAAGATAGACCTAAGATCGGGTTATCATCAGTTGAAAGTGAAGGCCGAAGATGTTGAGAAAACAGCTTTTAGAACGCGTTATGGACACTATGAGTTCTTAGTTATGCCATTCGGGGTTACCAATGCACCAGCTGCATTCATGGATCTTATGAACCGAGTCTTTAAGGACTATTTGGATGATTTTGTGATAGTGTTAATCGACGATATCCTTGTTTATTCACCGAGTGAGATAGAACACGAGAACCACTTGAGGTTGATACTTCAGAGATTACGAGAGAAACAATTGTTTGGGAAATTCAAGAAATGTGAATTTTGGTTACCTAGCATTACTTTTCTTGGTCACGTGATTGACAAGAATGGAGTATCAGTTGATCCTCACAAAGTAGAAGCTGTATCAAATTGGACGAGGCCGACTTCTGTATCTGAAATTCGAAGTTTCTTGGGATTAGCAGGATACTACCGCCGTTTTATTGAACATTTCTCGAAGATTTCATTGCCTATGACAAAGTTAATGAGGAAGGGAGTTACATTTGAATGGAGTCAGGAATGTGAAGACAGTTTCCAGGAATTGAAAGCACGACTAACGAGAGCACCTATTTTGACAATACCATCCGGAACCGAGGGATTTGTGATCTATAGTGATGCTTCACACAAAGGGTTGGGATGCGTGTTGATGCAAGGGGGTAAAGTGATCGCTTATGCTTCTAGACAGCTGAAGACACATGAGATTAATTATCCGACTCATGATCTGGAATTAGCTGCAGTAATTCATGCTTTGAAGATTTGGAGACACTACTTATACGGAGAAAAGTGTGAGATATTCACAGACCACAAGAGTTTGAAATATATTTTCACCCAACGAGACTTGAACATGAGACAACGAAGATGGTTGGAATTGATGAAGGATTACGATCTGTCGATTGAGTACCATCCGGGGAAGGCGAATGTAGTAGCCGACGCATTAAGCCGAAAGACGCCGAGGAACTTAGCCGACGAGCTAACACAACAAAAAGAATTGGTCAAGGAGATGAAGCGTTTGGAACTGGATGTAATTTCAGAGACCAACGGTGGCTTAATGATGGCGATCATAGCACACCCAAACATTTTAGATGAGATTAAAATAGAACAGTTCAATGATGTTTACCTGTGTAGAATGAGAGACGAGATACCTTTAGGAAAACGACCGGGGTTTATTATGAAACAAGGAGTATTAGTACTTGGGGATCGTTTGTGTGTACCGAACGTAAAAGACTTGAAAGAGCGACTTTTAGAGGAGGCTCACGGTACTAAATATTCAGTTCATCCGGGAAGTAACAAGATGTACCGAAACTTGCGAGAAAATTTCTGGTGGAGAGGTATGAAGCGGGAGGTTGCTAAGTTTGTGTCTGAATGTTCATCATGTCAACAGGTGAAGGCAGAAAGACAAGTGCCTACAGGATTACTACAACCTTTGCCAGTGTCAGAATGGAAATGGGACGAGATTACGATGGACTTTGTTTCAGGATTTCCACGATCATGTAATAAGAATGATAAGATTTGGGTTATAGTTGACCGGTTAACAAAGTCAGCTCATTTTCTACCGATCAAGACGACTAAACCGTCTAAGTTAGCGGAATTGTATGTGAAAGAGATTGTAAGACTACATGGAGTCCCAGCTGTGATTGTATCAGATCGTGATAGTAGTTTTACGTCAAGATTTTGGGGAAGTTTGCAAAAGGCTATGGGTACAAAATTAAGTTTCAGTACTGCATTTCATCCTCAGACCGATGGGCAGTCAGAACGTATGATTCAGACGTTAGAGGATATGTTGAGACTTTGTGTATTAGATTTTGGGGACGATTGGGAGCACCACTTGCCGTTGATTGAATTTGCTTATAATAACGGATTTCAGTCAAGTATCGGTATGGCACCGTATGAAGCTTTGTATGGCCGTAAATGTCGATCACCGGTTTGTTGGACCGAGGTTGGAGAAAAGAAGTTATTAGGACCTGAGTTAATACAGGTGACTACTGAAAAGGTGAAGTTGATTCAAGAGCGACTCAAAGTAGCTCAGAGCCGATATAAGAGTTATGCAGATTTGAAGCGACGACCGATGACATTTGAAGTTGGAAATTTTGTATACTTGCGGGTATCGCCTTCAAAAGGCATTGTACGATTTGGGAAGAGGGGAAAGCTCAATCCGAGATTCATAGGACCTTTTGAAATCCTAGAGAGGGTTGGTCCAGTAGCTTATCGTTTGGCCTTGTCATCAGAGTTGGAACATGTGCACAATGTGTTTCACGTATCGATGTTGAGACGTTGTATGACTGACACGAATAAGATCATTGTACCTGAACCGTTGCAGATTCAGGGAGACTTGACTTATGTGGAACAACCAGTGGAGATTCTAGACCGCAAAGAACAAGTTTTGAGAACCAAGACTATTCCAATGGTGAAAGTACTATGGCGTAGTCATACAGTGGAAGAGGCTACATGGGAAAGTGAGGAAGACATGCGGAATGAGTATCCGTACTTGTTCGACGCTTGAGGTAAAGTTTGGGGACAAACTTCCTTTTTGGAGGGGAGAGTTGTCATGCCCGTTCCAGAATTTCATAGTTTAATCATGCATGATATGAAATTTTATGAATTATCATTGATATATGATAATTGAGGATAAGTGGTTGACTGTGGTCAACGGTAAGGTGTCAGTGAGGACACAGGAACATGGCAGTTCATATTACATAATCATGAGTAAATGACATTTACGTGATTTAAATGTTATTTGACTTTATCTGGTATTTGTTGAATAGTAATTATACCTGTGTAGTATAATTCTGGTAATTTGGATATGATAGTATCATTTTGAGAACTGTGGTGAGAACGTGAGAGATACGTTAATTAAAAAGGTAGGTTGTGTAGAGATTCCACAGAATATAGTTTTCGGACGTATTTTGGATCCAAACGAAACTTAGTCGGAAACTTTTGAAATTTATAGTTTTCACTCGTAAAGGCATAAAATGGACGCGTGCGAAGTTTTGAGAGGTAATTAGAAGTTTGAGAAACTCGTGGGGAGGTAAGCATAATTTCCATAACTTTTGCCTATAAATAGATGAGGATGAGATTCATTCTCATCCAAACTTGCCAAAAATATCTAGAGAGAGGAGAGAGAAAGGAGATTTGGTTGCTCCGGACTTTGCGACGCCGTTTGACAACCTTCCGTCTGTCAGATTTTCTCCAGATTTCAGATTTGAACTCGTGGAGGTAAGACCTACGTTTTGATACCACTTAGGCCGTGTTTGGCCAAGTTTTTGTAAAATCTTAATTTTAGACTTTTGGGAAAAACAGGTATAAACTTGTAGGAATCGTACCAAATTCGAAATCCGACGATTATTTATTCCCCTAGACGATCCTTCAAAGTTTGAAGAGATTCGCACGAGGTATGAATTCTAGATCTATGAAATATATGGATTTTCATGTTTTGGACATCACTTTTGATATTCTTGGATCCGGGCAAAATTCATGTATTAGCTAGGCCCGTTAATTATGCACGTGAAATTATGATAAAAGCACGTATAACTGTTTATGTGAGCATGTTATGTGTCTACTTGGGTCAAAGGGGAGTTTGGTGCAAATTCATGCCGGAGTAAGCTTCTCGATGTTTGAGAATTTTGGTAGCGACGGCTACTGTGCATGGTTGTAGGCTTGGACTTGCCATGGCACTTGTGGGATGTAATGGTTGTAGGCTTGGACTTGCCATTGACATCGCGGTTTAAGGCCTGGACTTGCCGCTACCGGATGAATGCGTACCACTCACCCTAGAGACTATTTTTATGTGTTTTAGATGCTTAAACCATGAATTGTCATATAAGCATACATTTAGAATTGTACGCTCAGCATATAGCTGAGCAGTGGAGATGTACTCCATTGCAGGTAAGAAGAAAGACAAGAAGAAGTGTGTGGAGTGAGGCCGATGAACGCCGGGGGATCACCTTTGTAAATGTTTTTTTTGTGTTTTAAATCCTAAACTTGTGTAAGGATTTGAATATCGTAGTATGTTGTAATAGAAACATGGATTTGCTTTTCAGTATTGTAATCTTGTAATTGAACGTCTGTAATTATGTTTTGAATGCGTTAAAATCAGTTGTGGTTGTGATTGTGTTTGGTATGGAGTAGTAGGACTTGTTAATTTCCAACTCAGAGCTGCCAGCCGAGGAGCAGTCGACTGAACCCCCTGATCAGTCGACTGGACCTCGTGTATTTGAGAAACTGTAAGGAAATATTAGAGAAGCAGTCGACTGGACCCCTTGGGCAGTCGACTGAACACTGTTTAGTGGAGCCACTGCCTCCTTCGATTGAATAGCAGTCGACTGGTTTCAGAAAGCAGTCGACTGGACCTCTGTTGAGTTTTAGGGTTTTTGGTTCTGCTTGGCACAGTCGACGGAGCAGTCGACTGGACCCTAGTGCAGTCGACTGGGCAGTCGACTGAGCCTCTGTTTTTCAAAACTATTTTCTTTGAATGTGTTTTCAATGACCAAAACTTTTATGACTCTAATTTCAATGTATTTTACAATACAGAGGGGAACGTTTTCCTAAGTTTTAAACTACCAGGGTTGTTTTATAGAAGTTCTTTCCGCTGCGTATTATTAGTTGATGTTGGATGAGCCTTGGTGGCGTGCCACGTGTCCTATTTCCACGCGTAGTGGGATGGGTCGTGACAGACTGTTTGCCATTGCACTTTAAAAAGGTCATAACTTGTTAAAGATTAAACCAGGATTGAACATTGTCAGAGCCTATGAGCTCATGTGTATAATACCCTATATTTTCAATAAGTATTTTTGCACAGAGATTCTATATACTTCCCTTGATCAGCTTTGAAATTCTACTTTCAATCGATCGAAGTTCGTTCAAGCGATCGAGCATTCTCCAAGTTTAATCGATCGAACCTTGTTCAATCGATCGAAACCCTAATGACCTGAATTTAATACGTGGTCCCTACTTTAATCGATCAAAGCCCTTTTCAATCGATCTAAACTGGCCAATCTGAGTTCGAGCGATCGAAGAATGTTCGATCGATCGAACATGTAATCATCAGAATTTTCAGGTTTCCCGCAAAACCAGCCACCTACACCCCCTTTTCCCCTATATATACTTTAGTTTCGTGTGCGTAGTATGGTTGCTGAACCTAGAGAGTTAGAGTGTGTGTGTGTGTGTGTGTGTGTGTGTGTGTGTGTGTGTTTGTGCTTATATTTATATACACATCCATACACATATATATACACACACCTATATATATATATACTCAGAGAGAGAAGCAGAAGAAAGAAGAAGAGGAAGGAGAGGAAGAAGAGAAGAGAGAGACAGACGAAGAGAGGAGCAGAGAGAGAGAGAGAGAGAGAGAGAGAGAGAGAGAGAGAGAGGAAGAAATGGCCATTGGAGAAGCTTTGAAGTTTCAAGCTTTGCCAAACGCGCCCTTAACGATGTTCGGTGAGTTCTAAACTCACTTGGTAGCTTATTTATAAAGTTTTACGTATTCTGAACGTTTTAAAATAACCCAAACACTCCCTAATGTATTCTGGGCATTCACTGCCCGAATCTGGAGAAGACGAAGTTCGAGCGATCGAACTGAGTTCAGTCGATCGAACAGCCCTGAGTCTCAATCGATCAAAATGACTTCAATCGATCGAGACCACTTCGATCGATTGAACCTCACTTTCTTCAAGCAATTGAGAGGACTTCAATCGATCGAACCTTAACAGAACTTGGTTGTTTCCTTTAGTTTATAATCCATAATGCTTAGCTGTTCATTAATGTTTCATGTTCTATTATGCGATATTATGGATTATGGAAATAATGGAATGCGATAATGAGATTGAGATAATGTGGTGAGAAATGCAATAAGGTTCGGAACATTAGTAACATTATGACGCATTAACGAGATAAGGTTTGAGTTATGTTGGTGGGTAACATTAGTTAATCCTGGTGTTTGAGTCATTAGGGTATTAATGACCGTCAATACAAGTGTGTCACTATCATGAGTTGGTCGTGAATATATCTGCGTGGGATGTGAGCGTTATGTATTGTGCTAGCAAGAAGTACTGATGCATATGAACTATGCACGAACGATACTTGTAAGCGTTCTTAAAAGTGGTGAATAGTAAGAGTTCTTAAAAGCAGTGAACAAGAGTATTGCTGTGCCCATAGACCAGTCGTTATATGAGAGCGATGTATGGTGTTCGCAAGAGTTCTTAAAAGCGGTGAATAAGAACACTACTATGTCGTGATGATATAATTAATTCATGGTAATCAGATAAGATGGATACAGTCAGTCTTAGAGTTGGAAGATGATGAGAATCGGGTAATGATGCGTCCGAATAAAAAGGAGAAGAGATATATTTAATATCACTGCTATATATCATTCATAACTGGTAATCACATTATTTCTATGAGACTGTGTTAGTTAGTTCTCACTCAGCTTTCAGTAAGCTGACGGCTTTTATTTGCATAGACATTCCCCGTCCAGACTACCCTGTCCCGTTCAATACAGGTGAGGGAACTTGTGACGACGTCTACTACCCTGAAGGGGAATATGTAGAGGGTGGCCCCACTGTTGCCGGTTATGCCGGAGAAGGCTACAACGCTGGCGACTATCCTTACGCCAGCTGAAGATCTGAAGATAGTTATGTTTTGTTTTATTTCTGTTGCACTTTTTGTTAGTTTAACGGGTACTTGGGCATATATTGTCTTCAGACCTGTTGTGATCCTGAGGACCACTCTGATGATTGTAATAGTGTTACTGCTTTTATTATTCAGCTGTTTCCTGTCCATCTTTTGGACAAGTACTGTGTGGTGTGTGTGGATAATTAGTGACTTTCACTTGTCATTGCCTATGGACCCAAAAAGGAAATTTTATTATTATTATTATTTTTTTCTATTTTTGCTATTCCAGGGTGTGACAATGTGAATGTGAGACCATTTTGGGATCTAGAAAATACATGTATTCTAAAATGACCAAATTGCCCTTCGTGGCTTAAATTTAATAAGTTGATCGAAATCATGTCTTCAAATAACACATAACACATGCTAACTACCCTAAGGTCTTTAACATTGTGAATGCAATGGCGATGTTCATTAGGACAAATGGACCCTTCCATTAGGTCCAGAACATTGAAAAACCATCGAAAAACCTTGGGATTAGAGTTCGTGTTATCTGAAGACTTGACTTTTATTAACTTATTAAATATTAGCTCCAGAGGTAATATGGTCATTTTATAATATATGTACTTTTAGGTCCCAAAATGTGCTTCGTATTAATTTGAACTCTTAGGCTCTAACGACCTTTAGTTCTAGTTTAGTCTTAATAAGTTATGACCTTTTGAAGTTCTAAGGGCAAAATAGTCATTTTGTGATTTATTCAGGTCAAAGGGACCCCCACCATTGGATCCAAAATGTCAAATAACTTTCGGGGTAGGTGAGCCCTTGCTATATGAAGAATTTATTTATATTAACTTATGAATTGTAAGACCCAACGGCAATTTGGCCATTTTACGATATGTATAGGTGTCAAAATATATATATATTTTTTATATTAATACAAGCTCACAAGCCCTAACAACATTCAGTTCTGGTTCAATCTTATAGTTACGACCTTTTGAAGTTCCAAGGGTAAAATAGTCATTTTATAAATTTATTCAGGCCAAGTGGACTCCACCATTGGATCTAGAATATCAAAGAATCTTGGGATAGGTGATCTCATGTTATTTGAAGACTTGATTTATATTAACATTAAATGGAAGGCCCAAGGGCAATTTGTTTTACGATATATGTATTTTTTAGGTTTTAAAATATTCTTCATATTAATATGCCCTCACAGGCTTTGATGACGTTCAATTCTGGTTTAATCTTAAAAAGTTATGGCATTTTAAAGGTTCAAGGGCATAATAGTCATTTCACAAAAACAGGCCATATGGGCACCACCATTGGATCTAGAACGTCGAATAACGTTTGGGTAGGTCATCCCGTGTTATTTGAAGACTTCATTTATATTAACTTATTAAAAGTAAGCCTCAAAGGATAATTTGTTCATTTTATGATATATATATATATACTTTTTAGGTCCCAAAATGTACTTCATATTAACATGAGTTCACACGCTCTAACGATGTTCAATTTTGGTTTAATCTTAACAAATTATTTCATTTTAAAAATACTTTCATTTTATTTTCATGGTGATGTGAATTGAGTTTTTTGAGCTCTCAGAATTAACACTTTACTCACTCTCAAATTTTGAACAAACGCTTGAGAGAAAAAAATATAGTATTCCTTATTTAGGATTTTTTTTTATTTTATTATTATTATTTTTTTTAATTTTTAAAAACAAAATGGTAAGAAGACATCATAATGAATGATTTACACTTTACATCATCATCTTGTTTGGTCATTCATCATATATAAATGCTGCATACATTGAGCACAAATGGTTTATTGTGGTGAAAATCACTATTTTGTGATGCTTCAGTTCTATACATTAATCTACTCTAACAGGGGGGGGGGGACCCAGATAAAGCCCTTTGGACTAAGAGAGAGAGAGAGAGAGAGAGAGAGAGAGAGAGAGAGAGAGAGACCATACCAGACCGAGAGGGGGAGAGACAGTGCCAGACCAGAGACTGGAGAAAGGGAGACTGAGAGAGAGAGAGAAAGAGAGCGCAGTAGGATTGTGCTACGCCGCCGCCGGACTGGGGGGAAAGAGAGAGAGAGAGAGAGAGAGAGAGAGAGAGAGAGTAGTCATTGAGAGTGGAGTGAATCATTATTTGCTCTGCGTCTGGCTAGGCCATCTGAGACCGAGAGTGATTTTGCCCTAATTTATGCTAAGTGTTATTTTATATGTTGCTCACACTTCGGATTTTCGGGTCGGGTTTGGGTTGGGGGTTATCTACCAAAATCTGAACTGGTATTTTGTCACGCCCCAGAGCAGCAAAAATAGAGAAAGATAAATTTCCTTTTTAGGTCTACAGGAAATGATGGGTGAATGTCACTAATTATCCACACCACACAGTACTAGTCCAACTAATAAACAGGAACAGTAAACAAACTGAATATATAGTAATCAGAGTGGTCCTCAGGATCACAACAGGTCTAGAGACAACATATGCCCAAGTACTCGTTTCCAAATGTTCAACAGAAACAACAGAAATATAAACTAGATATAACTTCTTTGTCTCTAGCTGGCGTAAGGGTAGTCGTCCGTCAGCATAGTAATCTTCCCTGGCATAATCGTCATTAGTAAGGCCACCCACAACATAATCCAACTCCGGGTAGTAGCCATCGTCGTACGCATCATCACCTGTATTAAGAGGGACAAGATAATCTGGATGGAGAACGTCCAGGCAATAACGGTCGTTAGCTTACCAAGAGCTGAGTGAACAGAAACTCGCAAGGTACCAATTATATAGCGTAATAACAAGTTATTGAAGTGTCTAAGATATAGTGTTACAATAGTATCTTTCTCTTTATTATCCCAATGCCATTACTCAACCCTTATCGTCTTGTTAACAAATAACTCAGCACATACTGACCCTTGGATAAAACTTGATTGTAAACTCCTGGATACACCAATGCTCTGTCTACCGCGTCACCGCAAGTCATAGATACCTTCGACTGCGTAGCACCACAAGTCATAGAGGTCTTCTACCGCTTACACCGCAAGTCATATATAATACCTCAGTCCATCCCCCGCTTTTAAGAACATATGCACAGTCCACTGTATGTCAGGGATTTAATGCTTCAAGCATCGACACATTAATTCTATTGCCACGACTTATCGTCAACTACATATTCTCAGCCACCTCAAGTCATAGATACCTTCTACCGCGTAACACCGCAAGTCATAGAGGTCATCTACCGCGTTTGAGAATACCTGTTTACCCAGTTACCGCAAGTCATAGACACCTTCATTTGTCTACCGTGTTTGGGAAACATTCCTCCTGTAATCATCCCAGAACATAGCAAACCTACCTATCGTTATACCACTAACAATTACATGACAGCCCCATAGTGGCCTGACTACTTTGATTAAAAATGAACGAATATCAAATTCATACATGAACCGCATAGTATCTAATGTTATCACATTAATCCATTATTCTTAATCATACTTATCTTTTTCGTCACATTATCCCCGATCAAACCATAACCGCATAATAAAAGTCCGAATCGAGAATCGAATAATCGAATCCTTAATATAATAAACAAGAAGAACTAACCATGCTCTGCAAAGTTTTATCGATTAAAACCATTTCAATCGATTGAGAAAAATGATGTTCAAGCGATCGAAATCCGTTCAATCGATTGAACTTTCAATCGATTGAACTTAGTTCAATCGCTCGAGAGTTATCTTCTCCAGAGGTTCTAAACAATGAACGTTCAGAAGTGTTAGGTGTGTTTGGGTCTATTATTTACGTCAAAAACTCATAAAACATCATATTAAAGGTACCAAGTGAGTTTAGAACACATCAAACTTGCTAAGGGCGTGTTTGGTAAAGCTTTTGAGCTCTGAGCTTTAATGGCAGCCTCTCTCTCTTCTCTGTCTGTCTTCTCTCTCCCTCTATCTCATCTGTCTCCTTCTTTCTTCTTCCTTTTCTCCTCTGACTGAGTATATATATATGTAGATATAGATGTGTGTGTATATTTATATATATATGAGTGCATGTATATATATGAATACAATTCTCTCTCTCTCTCTCTCTCTCCAACTCTCTAGTTTGCAAAATACACACAAGCACACGAGCATAATGTATACATAGGGGAGAGGGGTGCAGGTAATTGTGTTTGCATAAACTGAAGATGAAATGTCTAGGCACGTTCGATCAATTGAAGTACGTTCGATCGATTGAAAGTGATTCAGCCAATTTTGATCGATTGAAAAGGGGTTTGATCGATTGAAAAGGGGAACACGTAATAAATTCATGTCAGCAGGGTTTCGATCGCTTGGACAAGGGTTCGATCTATTGAAGAAAGAAATCCTCGATCGCTCGAAATGACTTCGATCAATTGCAAGTAAAACTTCAAATATGGTCAAGGGAAGTATACAGAATCTTATGTATTATTTGTACAATCCAAAAATATAGGGTATTACATCATCCACCACTCATTAAGAGATTTTGTCCTCGAAATCGGAAACAAACAAAGTCTAAAACAAAAACAGAAACTTCTCACTCATCTCCGACTCTAGCTCCCATGAAGCTTCCCCTTTGTCATGATGCTTCCACTGGATCTTTACCAACGGAATCTCCTTATTTCTAAGCTTCTGGATTCTATGATTCAGGATCTGCACTGGTCCTTCATTGAACGTAACGTTTTCATTAACTTCAATATCTTCAAAGTTGATCTCATGCGTTGGGTTATGAGCACATTTCCGTAGCATACTAATGTGGAATACGTTGTGCACTCCGAATATCTTTGGCAGCAACGCAAGTCGATAAGTAACATTCCTAACACAGTTTAGAATCTAGAACGGTTCGATAGATCACGACGATAACTTGCCTCTCTTCTATCCAAATCTAACGATGCCTCGAACATGTGAAACCTTGAGTAGCACATGGTCTCTAACTGTAAATTCTAAGTCTGTGTCATTTATCAGCATAACTCTTGTGTCGATGAGCTATCTTCATCTTCTCACGTACGATTTGAATCTTCTTGCTTGTTTCTCGTACCATCTCTAGCCCAAGAAGTTGAGTATCTCTGACTTTGGCCCAATATAGAGGTGATCGACAAGGTCTTCCATACAAAGCTTCAAACAACACCATCCCTATGATCGTATGTTAACTGTTGTTCTAGGCTAACTCGTTCAATGGCAGGTGCGTGTCCCAAGAACTCTCAAAATCGATAATGCAAGTGCGTAGCATATCCTCCATTACTTGGTTAACTCGTTTAGTCTATCTGTCGGTCTGCGGATGAAAAGTTGAAGTTAAGTTTAGTGCTGTTCCCATCGCTGTCTGAAGACTCTTCCAGAACTCTGTCGTAAAACGCGAATCTCGATCTGACACGATAGAAACTAGTACACCGTGCAGCCGTACAACGTGTTGGATATACATCTTACTCAACTGTTCCACTGGATACGTCATGCTGTAGGCAATAAAATGTGCCGTCTTTGTAAGTCAATCCACGATTACCCAAATAGTGTCGTGGTTCTGCTGTGACCTCGGCAATCCTACCACGAAATCCATGGTTAAGTGTTCCCATTTCCATTGGGGAATTGATAATGGTTGCAGTAATCCAGGTGGTTTATGATGTTCTGCCTTTACTTGTTTAGAAGTAAGACATTGAGCTACATACTCAGCTACTTCTCGCTTCAGTCCTTTCTACCAGAAATTTCTATTCAAGTCCTTGTCCATCTTTGTACCTCCAGCAATGCGTTGGATATACATCTGATTCAACCGTTCCACTGGATACGTCATGTTGTAGGCAATGAAATGTACCATCTTTGTAAGTCGATACACAATTACCCAAATAACGTCGTGGTTCTGCTATGACCTCGGTTATCCTACCACGAAATCCATGGTTATGTGTTCCCATTTCTTTTAGGGAATTGGTAATGGTTGCAGTAATCCAGGTGATTTATGATGTTCTGCCTTTACTTGCTTAGAAGTAAGACATTGAACTACATACTCAGCTACTTCTCGCTTCATTCCTTCCCACCAAAAATTTCTCTTCAACTCCTTGTACATCTTTGTACCTCCAGGATGAATAGTCATTCGTGACTTAAGCGCTTCATCCAATATTTATTTCTAGAGATTTTCTTTTTCAGGTACATAGAGTTTACCTTTACATCGTAAGGCCCCATCTGTACCAATACTCCAAACCTCTGGTTCCTTTGCTGACATCTTGGCGAACCATAACTTCAAATCCTCCATTGTCTGTTGAACTTCTATGATGCGGCTGATCAAAGTTGGTTGTACCATAAGGCATCCAAATGTTATCCTTCAGTCAACTCTATTGTCTATAGGTCAAATTCAGCTAAAACTTCTAATGCTCGCCATTCTCGAATCAATAATGCTGCGATTACTAGTCGAGGTCTACGACTCAAAACATCTGGTATGACATTTGCATTACCCGGATGGTATTGTGATGAAAAGTCATAATCTTTGAGTAACTCCATCCATCTTCGCTGTCGCATGTTCAACTCCTTCTGAGAGAACAAGTATTTCAAAGCTCTTATGATTGAAAAATAGGTCAAACTTCTCTCCATAGAGATAGTGTCTCCAAATCTTTAATGCAAACACTATTGCTGTCAATTCCAAGTCATGTGTAGGATAGTTCTTCTCATGTACCTTTAACTGTCTGGATCAATATCCAATGACATTCCTGTCCTGCACAAGCACACAACCAAGTCCTTGGTGTGATGCATCACTATAGATCAAATACCTTTCTCCACTCTTAGGTATTGCAAGTACTGGTGTAGAAGTCAATCTTTCTTCTAACTCCTGAAATGCACCCTCATGCTTATCTGTCCAAATATATTTTATCTCCTTCCTCGTCAAATTCGTCAACGGTCCTGCAATCTTGGAGAATCCTTCTACGAAACTTCGATAATATCTTGCTAGACCAAGAAAACTTCTAACCTTTGTCGCATTGGTTGATCTGCTCTAGCTTAAGACTATATCGATCTTAGATGAGTCCACAGAGATACTATCCTAAGATATAACATGTCCCAAGAATTTGACCTCCTGTAGCCAAAAATCGCATTTGCTGAACTTTGCATACAACTTGCTATCTCGAGGTGTCCGTAAAGCAATCTGTAAGTGTTCCTTGTGAACGTTCTTCGTCTTTGAGTAGATCAAGATGTCATCAATGAACACTATAATGAATTGATCCAGATTTGGTCTGAATACTCTATTCATCAAGTCCATGAATACGACTGGCGCATTCGTCAATCCAAAAGGCATAACTAGAAACTCATAATGCCTGTATCTCATCTTGAACGCACTCTTAGTCACATTCTCTGGTCGAACTAACAGTTGGTGATATCCCAAACGCAGATCAATCTTTGAAAAGATTCTTGATCTTTGTAACTGGTTGAATAGATCATCTATCCGAGGAAGTGGATACATATTCTTGATCGTAACCTTGTTCAACTCCCTGTAGTCTATATAGAGTCGAAGCGTTCCGTCCTTCTTCTTCAAAAACATAACTGGTGCTCCCCAAGGTGACGTACTTGGCTGAACAAATCCCAAATCTTCAAGTTCCTGAACTTGCTTCTTTAATTCCAACATCTTAGTTGGTGCCATCCTATATGGAGTCTTACATATTGGCAACGTTCTAGGTACTAGTTCTATACAAAAGTTTATTCTCTTTTCGGTGGAAGTCCTTTAATATTCTAGAATACATCCAGAAAGTCTTATACGATAGGAATCTGATCCATCATGAGTTCGGTACTTGTACTCCTGATTACAGCTAAACCACTTATCAAGAACATATTGCTCATTGATTGACATTGAAATCTAATCATCGCTCGTCCTGGTATTGGAAATACTATAGTCCTGATAGGGCAATCCAAATTGGCATCGTACTTAGTCGACCAATCCAACCCTAGGATAATGTGAAACTCTGACATCGACAAAACTACTAAGTCTGCTAGAAGATTCCTGTCTCCCAAGGTCAATGGACAATCTTTACACACTTTACCCAACTTAATAGTCACTCCCAATGGTGACACAACATTTAGTGCTGACTCAAGTGTCTGGGGTTCTAAACCCAATTGACGCACAATCTTAATAGCAATAAACGAACGTGTAGCTCCAATATCGAATAAAACTTTAACTAGACCTTCTAAATCTTGCTGCTCATTAGCATTAAAGCCTGCTTTTCCTAGGATTATGTCATTCATCCTAGTCTGCTTTGGAGGTCCTTGAATTTCTTGAACTGGTGCCCCATAGTATCCTCCTCATAGTACACAACAATCCTTGCTCAAGTGACGAGGCTTATTGCAGTTATAGCAAACTGTTCGTTACAACGATGGGCCTTGGGGATAGTGCAATTCCTCGCGAGGTGCTCCAACTTCCCACAGTTGAAACATCCCCCGTCGCTCGGTGGTGGGGCAGTAAGCAGTGCTTGAGGTTACGATCCTCACTGTTGATATTGCTGGGGTCAATGATAGCTTGATTGAGGCTTTCTGGTTCCATCCCAGGTTCTCTTGTTGCCTTGAAAGTTACCCTGAGGTCTTTGTCCTTGGGTATTCTTCAGCGGCGGGTGCTGGAAATTCCGTTGTTACTGAAAACTTCTTGACGGCTTGGGTCAATTCATCCGTTGTTGCTGTACTGGATATGCGTCTTTTTCCAGGCTCATAGTAAGTCTAACCAGTCCTTCGAAACTCTGGTTTAGGTGTCCAATCATCATATGACGAAGATGGGGGTTCAGTTGTCACACCCCGATTTTTGGACAACCAAATATTTAATCCAGAGCATATATCCAGACTAATATTCAATTTCCAAAGCACCGAGAGTGACACCCGGCCTCACACAGACTAATAGATAATTATTGAAAACAGTATTTTATACTCATTAAATAAGAACATGTGATTTTGTGTTTTAAAAAAAAAACTCTTTTTATTAAACTTGAATTCCCAAACATTCGTTTTCATTATAAAAGAAATTAAACTCCATTTCACATATTATATCCTTTCGATTTACCAAAGAAATATTATGTTCATTCAATAAAACTCTCTTTACAGAGTTCAGCGGAAAGAAAACAATTAAGCATAAAATTCTATACATCCATAGGTCAGAGCAACTACAACGTTCCCAATACCCAATATATAATCCTTATTACAATTATACACTTGTGGCCCACACTGCCAGAAATAAAATAAAGTACAACAAAAAAAATACAACTCTAATAATAAACAACACTGCGACAATCTCTTCACCCAAACAGAAGCTCCAAAGAAAATCTCCAAATACTAAACCTGCACATACATTCGACTACGTTTCATATAGAAACGCCCCGAATGCATTACGCACCCGGATCAGTTGACAAGCGAGGGTATTTGTAAAATACAACTACGCTAAAAGAAGAAAATACACTTATTTAGTCTACAATTCCCTTGTTTATCTGCAATTTGAATTATAATGCCAGTTTATACACAATTTGATTAAACTATGATAAGTTGTGTGTTTTAGCTGTAATTTGTGCAAACTACAGTTGCTGTGTGAAGGATTGAAAGATAACGATAAAAGGAAGTGGTGAATTCTAATGAAGACAATCAAAATCTGAAATACAGAGTTCGATCGATTGAAGACCATTCGATCGATCGAAGATTCGATCGATCGAGAGAAGCTCAAGCGCTCGAAGATCTCAGAGTTCAATCGATCGAGACGTGTTCGATCGATCGAACATGCCTTTTATCAGATTTTACGCGCACGCAACAGAAACGGGACTTTAACCCTAAGCATTAGGTTTTTAGTATTTATACTCGTATTGTATACGTCCATAGGGACGCCCACCTACTTTTCATCAGTTTTTAGAGAGAAAGAGAGTTTTTCTTCATTGTTTTGTAGGTTTACAAGCTTGGATATTGTTTTGGATTGGTTCTTCTCCAGTTTAATCAAAGTTTATCTTTCCAGGTTACCTCTTTATTGTTTATTTACATTCTGCACGTAGTTTAGAGTAGTATAATCTGTTGAATACATAGTATTGCATGTTAGATACGTTTATACAACTAGTTTTCATAATTTTCATGATTGAAACGCAAACAAACAAAACTTTAATGAATATTTATGTTAAAAACAACACTGTGACACTCCAGACCATGTCTGAGTAGTCCCCAGGTTGGGAGATCATGATGAAACCGTGATCTCAGGCCTCTGCCATGCAGCAGAATAATTCCTGTGTTCGATCGATCGAAGTTAGTTCGATCGATCGGAACAAAGACATTGTCGAGCGATCGAAGACAGTTCGATCGATCGAGAGAAGAAGATGTTCGATTGATCGAAAGCGCGTCGATCGATCGAAACCTCTGATTCTTGAGAACATTCTATGTAGTATTCCTAGACTTTCTGCTTTACTAATTTGTTATCAAACTGTCCCCAAACGCTTAGTTTGTCGAAGCAGTCTTTAAACTTAAAGCCTTAAGGCATTTTTCTTCAATACATTTTGCAAACCACCCTCAATGCTAATACCATTGGAGGTGCGAGTCTTAACTATTGATCCAAACCGCTTTTATGTATTTCAAACTCAAATGTGATGACATAGTCCCGGTCATGAAAGGACTATGGATTCTTTATCCTAAGAGAAATACGGAATACTGTAGAAAATGTACTCCTTTGAGCTCCAACGTAATTGCATGGTAGATGGCTAGGTCGCGGTGGATTCGTGTAATCCCAACATTCCCTTTTATTAAGAAAAAAACACATTTTAAATCATTGCTTTAATTAATTAGTTAGTAATTAGTTTAATCTAGTTTAATTGCGTTATTGTATTAGTTGATAAACTGTGGAACTTTGTGTTCTACAATTCCTTTCAAAATATTGATTTTTTTTTATTTTCCTTTTTAGAGAATAATCTAAGTAATTAGTTTAACACCTTCCCTGTGGGATCGACCTGGACTTTCAGTACTATATTACTTGCACGATCACCTACACTTGGGTGTTGCACAAGAGCGCACAACTTTTTAGTCGTGTCAAGTTTTTGGCGCCGTTGCCGGGGAAGGCAACGAGCTAACGCTTCGATTACCTCAATCTATTCTTATCTCTTTTTGTTTTTCCTTTTTCTTTTGTTCTTTTAAAAAAAAAAAAAAAAACTACTTAGGGTCTTTCCCTTTATGTCCGATAATTCCATCGAAGGAATTTACAGAAACCCGTTCTATTTATCCAATTCATCTAGTTCTATTAACCCCATAGTTACACCAATCGATTTAATGGCTGATAATCAAAGCGAAAATGCTGATAATGTAGTTGTACCAATCGATGATTCATTGCGTCCTTTGTGTGACCTCATGACACCCGAACACGCGCCTATGCCATCTTGTATTCTCAGTCCACCTCATGCAGGTGAATTCCAATTTCGCAATGGAATGATTCAACTCCTTCCTACCTTTCATGGAATGGAGAGCGAGAAGGTGTATCTACATGTCAAGGACTTTGAGGATGTTTGTAAAACTTTCTCACAGAATTGTCCTGTAGACGTGACATGTCTAATGCTATTTCCTTTCACTTTGAAGGATAAAGTGAAAGCGTGGTTACTCACCTTGAAACCAAACTCCATCTACACCTGTCATGCAATGAACACTACTTTCCTGAAGAAATTCTTTCCACCTCACATGACTACTGAGCTTAAACGACAAATAAATTCTTATAAACAAAAGAGCAATGAAACATTCACCCAAACTTGGGAACGTTTCAAGGATTTGCTACTCTCATGCCCACATCACGGGTACGAGAAATGGCGAACCATCAGCTACTTTTATGAAGGATTAAATGGTGAAACTAAGAAATTGGTCGAGACCATGAGTTCAGGGCCATTTCTTCCAAAAACACGGAGGAGGCTGAAGCTCATTTTGAGTGGTTAGCTGATCACGCCCATGAATGGTCAAATTCAGACGATGTCCCACGCTTATACATATCCTGTGTGGAAGAGAAAAGTTTGTATCAACTAAAAAGTGAGGACCATCAGATGAATAAGTATGAAGAATTAGCTAAGAAAATAGAAGAATTGGGAATGAAAGGAGAGAGTTCTAGGCAATTTTTGCCTGAAGAACCATGCGGCACATGCAACATGCTGGGTCATGCTACTCAATACTGTCCCAATGTGCTGTATTTTCAAGAACAAGCCCCCATGGAAATGAATGCCATGCAAGGGTATAGGGGGGCGGGAAATTCCTACAATAACTACAATTCACAAAATAGTAACAATAGATGGAATCACCTCGGGTTCGATTGGAAAAACAATGCTGGGATTCAAAACCAATATCAACAACAACAGCCCTACAATAACAATAATCAATATCAAGGGCAATACAATAGGCAGTCCCAGCCATTCCATCAAAATAGAGTAAATAACTTCAACAACACTCAACCCCCTAATAATCAACAACCAAATGTTTACGTGCCACCTCACAAAAAGGTGCAAGAGGAAGAACCACTTTTTAACGCGAATTTAACACAATAGTTAATTCAAATGATGAGTAAAATATCCGTGACATTAGAAAGAATAGATGCACGTCAAGAGGGTTCGAGTGGCACGTTTCCCGCTCAACCACTTCCAAACCCTAAGGGATTCAACAATGGTCCCCCTAATCATGAACAGGCAAAAGTCGTGACTACTCTGAGAAGCGGCAAGGTCATAGAAAAAAAACATGCCTCATTCTACTCCCGAGGAGTATGAAGAGGAGGAAGTGGTGACTAGGAGCAAACCATGTACTCAAGAAAAGGAGTCGTCTACTAATGACAAACCATTAGAACCAAATGAGGACGCTCCTAAAGAAGTAGAAGAAGTTGAGAGAAGGTCTGGAAAGGAGCCAGTCATTGACGAATTATCTAAATTCCCTTTCCCCACGCCTTACCCTCAAAGGCTCAAGAAGCCCCAACACGAGGCAAAGAATCAGGAGTTTTTGGAGTTATTCAAACAAGTTAAAATTAATCTCCCACTCCTTGATGCAATCAAACAAGTGCCAGCCTACACTAAGTATCTAAAGGACTTATGTACGGTCAAGAGGAGGCAAAGTGTAAAGAAACATGCCTATGTCGCTTGCCAAGCAAGCACAATCATTCAAAATGAGTTACCTCCAAAGCTTAAGGACCCTGGCACCCCAACTGTCTCGTGTAGAGTTGGGAATCAAAGGATAGACAACGCACTCCTTGATTTAGGAGCTAGCGTAAACTTACTGCCATATTCAGTATATAAACAACTAGGGTTGGGTGAACTCGAACCCACCCGAGTTGCATTACAGTTGGCAGACAGGTCAGTCAAATATCCTAGAGGAATACTGGAAGACGTTCTGGTACAGATAGATACATTTGTCTTTCTGATCGATTTTGTGATTCTGGACACTGAACTTGTGTCTAACCCATGTTCACAAATCCCGGTGATTTTTGGACGTCCATTCCTCAACACCATTGATGCCACAATCAAAATAAGGAGTGGTATCATGACCATCGTATTCGGGAACATGACTTTAAATGTTAAGATATTCTCAAATCCCCGACCTGATGAATACGATGATGAAGAGGAAGTCAACTACATTGAGACGGTCATCGAAGACGAGGCCAATTTTGTTGACTATAAAGATCCTTTGGAGGTAGCAGTGGCATAATGTGACGCAATCTACAAACCTAACGATTCAACTCCATTGGACGCTGCCATAAATCATGCCTGCCTCATGATGGAAACAAAAGAAGAGGATAAAGCTGAATGCATGTGGGTCACACCATATGAACCCTTACCTCCAAAAATGAAGTTAACTATGCCTTCAAACTTTCAGTTTCCCGATCTAGAATTAAAGGAGCTTCCAAAAGAGCTCAAATATGCTTTTCTGGGAACTAAAAAGACTTATCCTGTCATAATCTCAGCCACATTGAATCCTGATCAAGAGGATAAGTTAATTCAAATGCTCAAACTGCATAAGGGAGCATTGGGATGGACTATTGCTGACCTAAAAGGCATAAGCCCATCTATTTGCACCCATAAGATTATCTAGAGGAAGACGCTAAACCCTCGCGACAAATGCAAAGGCGTTTGAACCCTAATATGCAAGAAGTTGTCAAAAAGGAAGTCCTAAAACTTTTTGACATTGGGATTATATATCCTATCTCTGACAGCCCTTGGGTTAGCCCTACCTAGGTGGTGCCCAAAAAGGTTGGTATAACGGTTATCCCGAACAAAGACGGCGAACTAGTTCCAACACGCGTCCCCACTGGATGGCGGATGTGTATTGATTACCAAAAGTTGAATACTGTGACTCGGAAAGACCACTTTCCACTGCCATTTATGGATAAGATGTTAGAACGAGTGGCGGGTCACAAATACTATTATTTCCTGGACGTATATAGTGGCTATAACCAAATTGAAATTGCTCCTGAAGATCAGGAGAAAACAACATTCACGTGTCCGTTCGGTACATTCGCCTACCGTCGTATGCCTTTCGGCTTATGCAACGCACCTGCTACCTTCCAGCGTTGCATATTAAGCATATTCAGTGACATGGTCGAACAGACACTCGAGGTCTTTATGGACGACTTCTCAGTATTTGGACATAGTTTTGATAACTGATTAGAAAACCTAGAGAGTGTGTTAGCGAGATACGAGGACAAACACTTAGTACTAAACTGGGAAAACTGTCACTTCATGGTGACCAAGGGAATTGTCCTCGGCCACATTATCTCCGATAAGGGTATCCAAGTCGATAAAGCGAAAATCGATATAATTTCAAATCTACTTGTCCCTCGTACAGTCCGAGACATCCGATCTTTTCTAGGACATGATGGATTCTATCGACGCTTTATCCAAAATTTTAGTGCAATCTCCCGACCACTGTGCCAACTCATAGTCAAAGATGCACCTTTCGAATGGTCGGAAAACTATCAAATATCTTTTGATGCACTAAAAGATCACCTTACCTCCGCACCGATAATACAAGCACCCAATTGGAGTTTGCCGTTCGAGTTAATGTGCGATGCTAGTGACTACGCCATTGGCGCAATTCTAGAACAGAGGAAGGACAACAAGCCTTATGTAATCTACTATGCCAGCCGAACACTCACCGAAGCTCAAATGAACTATACAACTACTGAGAAAGAGTTACTGGCAATAGTATTCGCTCAAGACAAATTCAGGTCTTATCTGATAGGGTCCCCAATAGTCTATTTTACAGACCACTCGGCCCTCAAGTACCTGTTAGCTAAGAAAGACGCAAAACAGAGGCTTATCCGATGGATACTCCTACTCCAGGAATTTGATATCACTATCAAGGATAAAAAGGGAGTAGAGAATGTGGTCGCCGACCATTTATCTCGGTTGACATTTACTGACAACACTGAGCCGGTACCTATAAAAGATGAATTCCCAGACGAGCAACTGATGGCTGTCTCCAATTTGCCTTGGTACGCGGATATAATTAATTACCTTGTTACAGGAGAGACCCAGAGCCATTGGTCAAATTAGGACAAGAAAAGGTTCCTTTCGTTTGCACGCCATTTCTTTTTTGATGATCCTTACTTGTTTAAGTATTATGCTGATCATGTCATCAGGCGTTGCGTCCCGAATGAGGACATAACTGTAATTTTGGCCTCCTGTCATTCTGAAGCCTGCGGTGGCCATTTTTCTTCCCAAAAGACCGCACAAAAAGTCCTACACAGCGGATTTTATTGGCCCACCATATTTAAGGACACCTATTCTTTCTGCAAATCGTGCCAACGCTGTCAAAAGCTAGGTACCATTTCAAAAAGAAATTCTATGCCCTTAACTCCCATCATCACAATTGAAATATTCAATTGTTGGGGCATAGACTTTATGGGCCCGTTCCCTAAATCAAACAACTGCGAATACATACTCCTTGCTGTGGAGTATGTATCAAAATGGGTGGAAGCGATACCGACAAGACGCAATGACCACAAAACAGTCATGTCCTTTCTTAAGGAAAATATTTTATCGCGTTTCGGAACCCCAAAAGCATTAATAAGTGACCAAGTCAAGCATTTCTGCAATAGGCCTTTGGAAGCACTACTCAAGAAATATGGGGTACACCATAAGATCGCTCTAGCTTACCACCCACAAACAAACGGGCAGGCGGAGTTGGCTAACCATGAAATCAAACATATACTCGAAAAGACGGTTAGTTTCAACAGAAAAGACTGGGCCTACAAACTGACTAATGCTTTATGGGCATACCGCACGGCCTTTAAAACAAATCTGGGGATGTCTCCGTATTGGTTAGTATATGGTAAGGCATGTCACCTTCCTGTCAAAATTGAGCATAAACCATATTGGGCAACACGCTCATTAAACTTTGACATTAAAGAGGGAGGACATCTCCGGAAACTGCAGTTGGCAGAACTGGAAGAAATTCGACGAGATGCATATGACAATGCCAAACTCCTCAAGGAACGGTTGAAGGCTCTCCATGATAGAACAATTTTTTGAAAATCTTTCGAGCCTGGACAGAAAGTTTTACTATACGATTCACGCCTTCATCTCTTCCCAGGAAAACTCTAATCTCGATGGACAGGACCCTTCATAGTCAAATCTGTCTTCCCACATGGGGCCATTGAGTTATTTAATCCTAAGAATGATGGAAGTTTCAAGCTCAACGACCAAAGAATAAAACCGTTCTTAGAAGATTTCCAACCCGAGGTCGAGCACATCCAACTGGATGAGCCCGACTATGCCTCCACCTAGAACACTCAAGCTCGTTTTAACAACATTGTTGTACCTTTTCTTTTGCTGTTTCTCATTTTGTTTTGTTCTTTTGTTTATCTATTCCTTTTTGAATGTGATCTTGATCATAATCTGCTATTCCAATTTTATCTCGTGCAGGCTGTCCACCATGAGAGATGACGATGTTCACTCGATAGGGTCATGGGCTGATTCATAATATCAGAACCCACCGTGGACTGCTGATGAAATAGCATTCTGCTTATCTCCATACCAAGGGCCAGGAGTCGACGACATCGTTGACTTAACCCACGGATACATCCCATATGATCCTGCGCTCCTTCAGATCAACCCATTTGCGCACATGGAACTCCTTGAAGAGGAGGGAGAGCCTGAAGGATATGCTGTATGGGAGGTCGATGACGCTTTGATGGAACAGTGGGAAAATGACTCAATGTGGGAGCCATGGGAAGAAGAGGACTTACAAGATGTGGTGCCTGAACGCCACAATGCTGTTTTCACATACGTTGTCGACTTCATGGTCATCCATGTGGTTCCCTACATCTATGAGTATTTCAGTTACTTGTTGTTCAGGCTTCAATGCCCTTTACCTGCTAGTGCACCTGGGAATATCCGGCCAATAGTGAGGTTAACTCTGAGTCACATTCTTTTCTTTTTCTTTTTGTTTTTGCTTTGTTTAGTTTTTCCTGTTAGTTCTTTCTTTTGTTCAAGTTAATTTATTTTCGTCGTTTCCTTTCTCATTTGTCAGGAATATCACTATGAATCCACCATTTCCACCGTTGTACCTTCCACATCAACTCTTTCATGGATTTGGACCCTACATATGGTCCCCGGGTACTCCGCCGCAAGAGGAAAGTCCGATGCGCAATTACACTCTGTTATCCTTGTCTCCATCTGGATCACCTTTTACCTGTGAAATCAATTCCTTAGTGAGTTCAGACTTGCTCGATGATGTCCTCGTTGCTCTCCAACTGTTCTGGGAAAGGGAATCATCAAGTTTAGACTCTACATTTGAAATTCTGGCGGAGATAGAAGATGTGGAAGAAGAAATCTTCGTTCTTGAAGAGTAGTGTTTAACTTCAATTGTTTTCTGCCATTTCATATTTCTTTCATCAATTGAAGTGTATTCCTAGACAAAGTTTTTAATAATTTCAGCTTTATTTTAGTTTTCTTCTTTGTTTTTTTAATAAGGTTTTAAATACCATGATGGGGGCAATATTGTTGCAAATGGATGCTATTATAAAGATTTATTTATATAAATTTGAAATTTTCTACTTTGTGGATGATGTTTTTGGCTTACATATCCTGTCTATGCACTGTTTATCACTATTCTGTCTGTCCAGGACAATGTTAGTCAGTTGGGGGTGCGTAATTTCTCAATTCAGGGATATTGTAGAATTTCTATGTTCGATCGATCGAACGTATCTCAATCGATCAAGAGTATCATAACCTCGAGCGCTTGAGGATGACTTAATCGATCGAATATTCGATCGATCGAACAGTCTCAATCGATCGAACCCTATTTTTAAACGAGGCGTCGTTTAGAATCTTCATCAGTCTCTCTTTCTCTCCCATTCGCTCAATCACTCGAAGACAGAAGAAGAGGCTCCCACGATTTTGGCCTCCCCCACATACAACTAAGTCAATTAAGGAGCTTCGGGCTCCCCAGATCATCAGTGGCATCGCCGGCACCCTTTACCCAGCGCGTCTCTCGAGGTGAGGCCCGAGTCACCCCTCGTAGTTCTTTCATTTCAAATTCGTATGGGGGTGCTCCCCATTGGTTATTTAACTCTTTGTCTTAGTTCTGTTGTAATATTTGTTGTTTTCGGGCTTTTCCCGTTCTCAATCGTCGATGCTGACACTTCGCTGTGTTCGATCGATCGAACTGGTTTCGAGCGATCGAACCCTGACTCCTTTCGATCGATCGAACACGGATCGAGCGATCGAACTCACATTTTTCTCAATCGATCGAACAACTGTCGATCGATCGAAGTGCCGCAGTTTCTTTTTTGTTTTCTGTTTTTGTAGTTTTAACGTATTCTCTGTTTGTTCTTCTGTTTTAGGGCCTTAAAATGAATCCAATCATAGGGTATCATAAATCCAAGCCATTCGACCTCGCTATACCCGACCTAGTTCCAGAACACGGGTTCAGAAACGAGGATGATAGTGTTTGGTTCACCCGTTACTTCCAGTCGCGGAAGGTCATGATCGAGCGACCCCTTGAGACTGCCTGGCTTTCTACTCCGTGGTATCTTGCCCGGATACAAGCCATGCCCCAGTGGTACGCATTACTCTCCCAGGCAAAGCACGTCAATCTATCTTAGATACGGGAGGCGTGTGCGACGATGATCTGGGACCCGATTGCTCCATTTACTCTTCGATCATTCTTCCGCGGATGAGAGATCATTTTCAGTCCGACTACTGTCGCTACTGCTCTTGGGGTACCGGAGGTAGCTAATTGTGTATGTCCACATCGCCCCGACACACCATAGCTTTCACCGACCATTATTATCCGAGAGATCACCGGGGGTGCTATTCCAGCATGGGATGGCGAGGCCCTCATTCCCGACCTCCACCTCATAGACAATTACCATATGCTCCACCTCGCTCTGAGCAATTTCCTATTGGTTACTTCCTACCGGGAAAAGATCGCAGCGTGGTATGCTCGTGTCTTATACGCGATCGGGACAGGGCAACCAGTCTGTTTACCCCACCTTTACATTGATTTCATGCGACACCCTACACGCTACATTCAGGCTAAGAAGCACCTGAAGGGTGCTTGGGCTATTCATAGGGTGATTGAGCATGCGGGTCTCATTCCTTTGGTGGGTGATGCGACTGCCCAGTCTCGCAGTCATTTTGGAGAGACAGCTTCCCGCCGGTCCGATGCGCAGAAGAGAAAGAGGAAAGGTAAAGGCAAGGCAAAGGTTGGAGAGAAGAGGAGACGAGGGGGAGGGACAGATACTGAGGGAACCGCTTCTGGGACGCCCACAGAGGCTGAGGAGCATGATTCTGATGAGGAGGGTGATCCGGTGGAGGAGGTTGCACGTTTTGAGTTGAGACAGCGGTCTCAGGCTCCCGCCCAGGGAGAGTCTTCTTCTGCGCCCCTCCCGAATATTCCCGAGTTTCTATTAGAGGAGAGAGAGGCCCAGATTAGACTCGAGGGCAAGATAGATCACATATTCACCACGTTGACAACCCTACTTGTCCAGTTAGGGTTCGATCCAGTCGTGCCCCCATCTTCCCCTCCATCTGCACCTCCACCACCCACCACTGGTCCATCTTCTTCTGCACCACCACCTACTGGTCCTTCATCTTCAGCTCCTCCAGTTGATCTTTCTGCCCTTCTACATTGGCAACACCATCTATTTTAGATCCTCCTTCTATACCGCCTACTGATCCATCTACATCGGCGACACCACCTGCTGCGGAGATACCATTTCCACCTCCTCCTATCGTGGCTGCCACATCCTTATCTACACCGGACGCCACGATTGCGAGTGAACCAGTGACGGCTCCGCCTGTTGTTGAGGGTGGCGGTGGGGATGCTCCTAATGTGTTTATTGAGATCTTATCAGACGTCGCCGATGATGTCTAGTTTCTGCTGGATCGATGTTGTGGTCGTATTTGGTTTTTGTTTGGTTTTGGATATTATTGGTTGGTTTTGGTTATTATTGGTTGGTTCGATGGATATTTTGGACACTGTTGGGACATTTTGGATATTATTGGTGGTTGGTTAGATAGTTTGGATTTTAGTTTGTATGGTATACATTATCACTGTTCTGATCGTTCACTTTATTATATTTCCAGTGATTAGTTCTATTTTATGTTTGGATATGATGCTTTATATTTCATATCTTTTTGATCTTTGCTTCTTGGAGTTTGTATGCTTTCTGTACAGGTTGTTACACTTGCGATTCTTACAATGATATAACAGGTGATATCTCTCTATCTATTTTTGAAAATCACCTGCTGAGGACATTGCAATTTTCAGTTGGGGGTGAGATGTAGATAGATTATCACCTGTGCATATTTTCACTTAGCAATCTGGATCGCTCTATCTATTGCAAATGTCATACAATCTCCATTAGAAGTTCTTACAAAATAATAATAATAATAATAATAATAAATAAATAAATAATTTTAAAAAAAATTTCAATCTATTAACTAAGTTTTAGAAACTAAATTGGTAGAATAATTTTGAATTTTCACTTCTATTTAGCTATTATCAAGCAATGACACAACCATTTTATCCTCATCCTTTTATGAATTAAGTTCACGCATTTTTCTAGTTCTCTAGGATGAATGCATATGTTGACCATTCTTGTATCCAAATCATTTGCACGTGTTAATAGCTATGCAGAAAACTTATAATAAGAGTTAATACGACTTTCGTACTTTAAGGAATAAAGTAGTGGAAACTAGTTACCCTTAGTGAGCTTTTGAATCCAATCTTCAATTTTGAGGGAACTATCACATTAAATTCAAATGGTTTTTATTGAATAAGCGTAATAAATTCGTTGATTGGTCTCTAATTCTTCATTTTGGCAGCTTAGTAGAGGAGAATGTTCAGGATTTACCAATTAAACTCAATGAACATTGACGTGTAAAAATTAAGAAGTTGAGAAAATGATTTAAGCCATCGTATTTGTTCGTTACCTTCTCCATTTACCTATATCGACATCTCTGAATATGTGTTGTTCTTAACCCCACGCCTAATAAATAATGCCGAATCCATTATGAAATTCTAAATCCCTATTTTCATACCTTGACCTCCATATACCCCATTGCACACCCAATGTGATTAAATTGTTGAAGTATGAGGAGGGAATAGTGGTGAGAAGGGCTGCAAATATATATATATATAAAATGAATGATGATATATATACTTATATGTATGGAGAGGATGGTTGGAATAAAGTGAAGAAATTACTGAACACAGCCACATGCTGAAAATGTGCAACTTCTTACCCTTCTAATTTCTACCCTACTAAATAAAAACCGAAAAGTCAAAGCCTTAATGATTCACAATAACTTAATTTAAACATGAAAGTGTAATTTGAGTTATCCACGGTATTTCGCTCCTATAGTAAGTAGTATTCCTTTCATGAGACTATACACTCTAAATGTTCGTCTTTTATAGAGTCGAGTATGAAAGCATTAGTATCCGAAAAATCATTCCTATCAAAGCTTTCATACCATGTGCGATCATTATTAGCCAAGTTTCTGTGAGATGTTCATTTTTGAGTGTAACAACCATGTGAGAATTAAGTTGAAACTACAAGTTTTGAGAGCATGATAGTCTAAACAACTCTAAATAAAGTTTGATGTGTAGCTGTTAATTTCACACACACACGGATACATGGATGTAATGCATATGTTATTTTTATCTTGGTGACATGAGGAGCATGTGTATTTCTTTCATGGTTTGAATGAGGATGATGTATATTGTAGAGCTAAATTAATAGTTGAATAGAAGGGAGTGTTTAAAAGTTATTCTATATCTTTTTGAGCTTAAAATCGGAGAATTTTGTGGGTATATTCACTGCAAACCCTCACGAGACAACACTCGTCCACTAGGGGGAACCTAGGGGTTTAACGGCTTGTTGCATTCGCTAAATGCAACCGCGATTCCTGCGAAAGTGAGTTAGGTAGTTTCTTTTTCGTTTAGTTTACCTTAGTTTATGTTATTTTATTTTAGTCATTGTAGTATTAGTTTAGCTTGTTTTTATTTTCGCTCTATTGCTAGAGACTAGCAAATCGCTAGTTGGGGGTTGTGACAAGCGGGGGTATTTGTAAAATACAACCGCGCTAAAAGAAGAAAATACACTTATTTAGTCTACAATTTCCTTGTTTATCTGTAATTTGAATTATAATGCCAGTTTATACACAATTTGATTAAACTATGATAAGTAGTGTGTTTTAGTTGTAATTTGTGCAGACTACAGTTGCTGTGTGAAGGATTGAAAGATAACGATAAAAGGAAGTGCTGAATTCTAATGAAGACAATCAAAAGCTGAAATACAGAGTTCGATCGATTGAAGACCATTCGATCGATCGAAGATTCGATCGATCGAGAGAAGCTCAAGCGCTCGAAGATCTCAGAGTTCAATCGATCGAGACGTGTTCGATCGATCGAACATGCCTTTTATCAGATTTTACGCGCACGCAGCAGAAACGGGATTTTAACCCTAAGCATTAGGTTATTAGTATTTATACTCGTATTGTATACGTCCATAGGACGCCCACCTACTTTTCATCAGTTTTTAGAGAGAAAGAGAGTTTTTCTTCATTGTTTTGTAGGTTTACAAGCTTGGATATTGTTTTGGATTGGTTCTTCTCTAGTTTAATCAAAGTTTATCTTTCGAGGTTACGTCTTTATTATTTATTTTACATTCTGCACGTAGTTTAGAGTAGTATAATCTGTTGAATACATAGTTTTGCATGTTAGATACGTTTATACAACTAGTTTTCATAATTTTCATGATTAAAACGCAAACAAACAAAACTTTAATGAATATTTACGTTAAAAACAACACTGTGACACTCCAGACCATGTCTGAGTAGTCCCCAGGTTGGGAGATCACGATGAAACCGTGATCTCAGGCCTGTGCCATGTACCAGAATAATTCCTATGTTCGATTGATCAAAGTTAGTTCGATCGATTGGAACAGAGACATTGTTGAGCGATCGAAGACAGTTCGATCGATCGAGAGAAGAAGATGTTCGATCGATCGAAAGCGCGTCGATCGATCGAAACCTCTGATTCTTGAGAACATTTTATGCAGTATTCCTAGACTTTCTGCTTTACTGATTTGTTATCAAACTGTCCCCAAACGCTTAGTTTGTCGAAGCAGTCTTTAAACTTAAAGCCTTAAGGCTTTTTTCTTCAATACATTTTGCAAACCACCCTCAATGCTAATACCATTGGAGGTGCGAGTCTTAACTATTGATCCAAACCGCTTTTATGTATTTCAAACTCAAATGTGATGACATAGTCCTAGTCATGAAAGGACTATGGATTCTTTATCCTAAGAGAAATACGGAATACTGTAGAAAATGTACTCCTTTGAGCTTCAACGTAATTGCATGGTAGATGGCTAGGTCGCGGTGGATTCGTGTAATCCAAACATTCCCTTTTATTAAGAAAAAAACACGTTTTAAATCATTGCTTTAATTAATTAGTTAGTAATTAGTTTAATCTAGTTTAATTGCGTTATTGTATTAGTTAATAAACTGTGGAACTTTGTGTTCTACAATTCCTTTAAAAATAATGATTTTTTTTATTTTCCTTTTTAGAGAATAATCTAAGTAATTAGTTTAACACCTTCCCTGTGGGATCGACCTGGACTTCCAGTACTATATTACTTGCACGATCACCTACACTTGGGTGTTGCACAAGAGCGCACAACTTTTTAGTCGTGTCATCAGTATATAAAATACTGGTATGAGTTAACAAAAAAAATATAAAACGAGTCTTAGGGAACAACGGTGTCCCATAAACTCCCAAAAATACTCACAAAGAAACAACATGACCACCTCATATCATACAATATCGTTGCACAGAAAATAAACAATGTCATCAGACATAATTCATGTCGGGTTAGAACAGTAGTTCCACGCACATTTCAGGACAGAACGGTAGTTTCCTTCAATGTGGTGGCAGTGGCTCCAACCCCGAATAAACACAATTGAATACTTACCGGTCATATATCTATGGTGAGTCAGCCCTGCATAAAAGTTAGTGGACCCACTATCCTGTAATATATAGTTATCACAAACCAAGCAAATAAGTCAGTAAACAACATTTCCACATTCTAACTTAAACGTCGCATTCATTATTCCAAACTTATCAGTCTTATGAAATACTCCATTGTCATTATTTATTAGCCTTTAATTATCTTTGTGTTCCCTAGGTTCACCACTTGGCCACTCTCCATGGTACAGCCCACACATATATCCCATGTGTGCCCGGACATACTACCAACACCCACTCCGGTGCCAGTTTGGTTGGGGTATCAACCAAACCAGGTATACACAACGGATGGCTGGTCAATATGTCAAGACGTCTATACAATACAAGCCGAGCATAAGGCTTAGGCCAGCTTGATCACGAAGCCATTGGTAAAAAGTACACTCAACAAGTCTTAAGCCAGCTTGATCACGAAGCCACTGGCAAAAGAGTTCGAGCTACCAAAAACAATAACACAACAACGGGGAGTAGTGAACACTAAGGTCTTTTCCCAGTTTCTTACCATCTACGTTAATTCTCATAAGTACCCATTCATGAGGGTTTAATCACGTCATTAACCACTTCGGGAATTTATCATTTATTCCATGGAATATCATTATCCAATTATTCACGATAAGGCCTTTTTTTTTTTGCAAAAATTCTATTCAAGTCTCTAGCGTAGTATTTTCATAATAATTATTTAATACCACACATAGAATAAGTTGGGGTTTCTTAACACATAGCATATAAAATCGACACTCAACAATACTATTTAAAACAGTCCCAAACATACCCTTCCATTAAACAGTCCCAAAACCAACATGGACTGAAATTATTCCTCATAATAATTCCGCACAAAGAAACATCTCTAACAATATTCATAAACATAAATTCGAAATTCGGAGTTAACATTCACTGCTACTGTAATATAAATTTTCTGCCCAAACGGTGCAGAATTGGGAAAACTGCTATTAGACAAAAGTTGTGCAGAATTACGTTTCCTATAGGCCAATGCGAACAGAATCACGAAAACTGTAACGTATGATTTATTATGAATTTCTACTAAAATCTGATCCGTGAAAACCCAAAATCCAAAAATTGAATAATTGCTCAAATGTATATTCAAAGCTCATCTATAAATCTCAAATCATAACTTCAATCATTGTAAATAAAAACCTAAATCTCATAATCCATAACCATACTAATTTAATAATCTATACATTTAAATTTTCAATCAAACGAGATTGAAAGAAAATAACAAGTTAACTCACCGATTTATGTCTTCAAGGTTGATGATGATTAAGCAAGCCAAAGGTTTGGAGTGCCTATTGTCCTCTCTTGTTCTCCTCTTCTTCTCATTCTTTCTTCCTTCTTCTTCTTCTTCTTATTCTTCTTCTTCTTCTTCTTCTTCTTCTCTCTCTCTCTCTCTCTCTCTCTCTCTCTCTCTCTGTTTAGAAGTGTATTGGGGGCTAGGGTTTATTTTTTTCTTCTAAAGGTGGATACATATAACTCTTAATGATATAATTAAAGTAATTCCCGAGTTTAGGCTTGTGGGCTCCCAAAAGACACACATATGACCCCGAAATGCATTTCAAAATACTTAAACAACTAGTCCTAAGGGTACCCATACCCCAGCCACTTAATTTTCATGTTAAATTCACTACTTAACTTACTTGTGGGTCCCGAAACACTACCCGACACTAAACTCGTCATTCTACAAAAATTGTAACTCGGTCAGAAAGGAAGATCATACAACTTAATTAAAGCTCAAAATGTCATGTCATAATAATAATGAAACATTAAAAATTTTAATACAAAACAAACGGGGAAATATTACTGGTATTACTAATAATTTAAATATGCTTACTAACAAATTTAATTCACGGGTTCTCCAAACTTAAAATTTTTAGACACGTGTCTTACCTAGGCATACCCATATAATATTGCTAACTAAAAATAATTATTAAAATAATTATTTACACACTTAGAAATTTTAGGGTTGTTACCTCAGTTCTTGATGGAATCACTTCATCTTCTTCTGTGGTGTATCGATCATATGCGGAGCGAATCGAGACAATCGCTCAAATTGGGAGGTATATTCTCTTACCGTCCAATCTACTTGGACTAGGTTCATAAAATTCTTCTCCTGTTGATCTTTTTCATCTTTCGAAAAGTACTTCTCTAGAAATCTTCCTTTGAACATTTCCCAAGGCATCACCCTTACAACATTTATCCTAATAGTGGCTCGTTCAGTTTCCCACTAACTCGCAGCAACATAGGTGAGCTGGAACGTAGCAAGACGACGATTCTCCTATTCACTGTACTCTAACACTTCAAAGATTAATTCCATCTCTCTTATCCACTGTTCGATTTTCATGGTTCTGTTAATCCATCGAACTTCTCGAAACGTAATCCATGAAAATGTGCTAGTAATTTTTCCCCAGCTTGTCTTTGCTAAAATGGTGCAACTGGGGGTTGGACATGTTGTTGATTGGTAGCATGGTTGTAGGTGTCGCCTACATGTTCCATCCTCCGCATAAAAGCTTCAAAAACTCTGGATTGATCCATTCCCTCTGGAATAGGTGCTCCAATTCATGCTTGATGATTTCTCAATGGTCCTACCATAGTGTGCTAGTAAAGTGTACCTACAAGAGACCTATCAATTAGTTGAAAGTCTTATCAGAGAAACAAAAGCAAGATAGAGTGATAAACAGCAAGAAGAGCTAGTTCTACTAATCAGTGCATATCACTCAAACATACAATCAATATCGAACGTATTGCTCATATATATATATATCAAAAGATGTACCGCATAGTATACACTAGTTAAACAGTGTACCACATGGGATATTGGCTAAAACAGTACTAAGGTCAGCTATTTGCAATGTTACTTCTACTGATAAAAGCTATACAAAGCTATGGTCAAATAGCTATCTCTCAAGCTCCCAAAAATCATGTGAACAACAAGTCCTGATATAAAACTAGCAAAAACTAAATCTCCTCCAGATGCTGACTCAAAAATTGTCAGCGTATGATCCTGTTGGTGGTGCCTGATTGGGAGTGAACAATTCCTATTTACACACTTTAATTCACATTTGTTAGCACTTAGTAGCCTATTTTATTGTACTTTTACTTTGTTTTCCATTTTTGTCAGGTTTTAGAAGAAAGTAGGAGTTTCAGGCTATTAAGGGTGTGAAAACAGAGCACAACAAGCAGAAAGAGCCCAATCGCTTGCGCGGCCTGCTCGTTCAATTTCCTACCATCGCGCTCGGGTGACCCGCTCGTGCGAGCTACAGTAAAAAGTGAAGTTACGTATTTTGATGTGCTGAAGACTCCTACGTGAACGAAATTGCCTAAATGCGTCCAAAAGTGAAATACAACTGTTTTAGTTGGAGTAGGTTTATTAAAACCTTCCTAATCCCTCTTGATATATATATATATACACATCATTCTAATTCAATTTTGGGGTTACACATCATATTATACAACTTTTGGAGGCAACTTGCAAAAAGAAAGCAAGAGAAGAGAAGGTCTAGCTTGAAGGTCTCTAATGGAGACAATCATCTCCATCATGTTTTCATCAACTATGTGCAACTAAACACCTAGTCTAGGGCTTCAATCAAACCCTAGCCATGTAAAGGGGAATTCTGTGCTGTACTTCTTTACGTTTTTTGTATTTGGATAGTTGGTTGTATGTTTGAGGATTATGAATATATAATCAGTTTTCAATTTTAATAATCAATAATATCTTGGGTTTATTCTTGTCTTAGATTCTCCCTTGTATTTATTAAACTCAATATTCCTTTATTTCTGTGATTGATAGAGTATTTACATACAATAATGCTTATTTAATTGCGATGTGTTTATCTTTTATGATTCATGCTTAGGAAAGATGGGTTGTGCTGCACCCTAGTTATAGGTAGACAATTCATGCCAACCGAAGATGAGTTATGCTTAGATCGAACTAGTAATATCCTCTTGTTGATACTATTGGGCTTGTAGCTACGGTAGATCTTAACTATCTAGTCATAGATCTTAAAGTAGGAAGTATAGACTCCCAATGCATGGTTAGTGGTGGAATTACGACTCTAGATCCCATTCATACATATTAAAACAAATTTAAATATTGCACTTATTTACTTAGTTTTAATTTTAGTATCTCTATAGTTCCATAATTTATTTCATAATAGTGATTCAATTAAAAATCAATTTAAACTCCGTTTTTCTATAATTAAATAGATCTAGGTTTCATAAAGTAAAGAATAAAAATACACAGTCTCTGTGGGTTCGACCTTTACTTCCACACTGCATATCTTTTAAAGTAAAGCATACTTTTTATCTTGATTCTGACGAGATCAGTGCCTCATCCTCTGAAATGACATCCATCTCCTCAAGGGGAGCATCCTTAACTGGTGCGACAAGATCTCCAACCACCACTCCGATATCCCAATCCTCAACTATCCCTACCTCTGCATCCTCTACCATCATTGCCTGATTAGCAATGTCGACGGCTACAGTAGTGAATCCATCAACTATGTCCAATGCCCCTGCTAATGCAGCCTCTCCCTTAATAAATCCAGCTGGTTGTTCGACCATCTCAGCTATCCATCCTACTGGCAAATCGGCCATGGCTACCATATGTACTATGGGTCCTGCGGGTAACACATGCATAACGGGTATCTCCTGTACAACTATCTCCTCATTAGGATTATCCTCCTCTACTACCTCCATGATCACATCTCCCTCTATCACTGCATCGACCTCTGCAACCATGATATCTACCTTGACTGCCTCTGGGTCTGTCACGCCCTGAAGCAGCAAAAATAGAGAAAAATAAATTTCCTTTTTGGGTCCATAGGGAATGACAAGTGAAAGTTACTAATAATCCACATCACGCAGTACTAGTCCAATTAAAACAACATGAACGATAATAACATTAACTGAAATACACAACGATGCTATTTATTACAAAACATCAGAGTGTGGTCCTCAGATCACAACAGGTCTGGAGACAACATATGCCCAAGTACCCATTAACTAACAAAGTTCAACAGTAATAACAGAAATATAAACTAGATAAACTATCTTCAGATCTTCAGCTGGTGTAGGGGTACTCGTCAGCATAACAACCTTTTTCAGTGTAACTGGCATTAGTGGGGCCATCCTCTGCGTATTCCCCTTCAGGGTAGTAGCCATCGTTGTAAGCACCATTATCTATATTACAAAAGATAGGGTAATCTGGACGGGGAATATCCAGGCAATAACGGCCGTCAGCTTACTGAGAGCTGAGTGAATAGAAACTCACAGGGTATCATTGATATAACATATAACAAGTTATTGAAGTGTCTAAGATATAGTTCTACTATATAATGTCTTTTCTGTATTCCAACGTCGTAACTCAACCCTTATCGTCTTGTTATCCTGAGACCGATAATCAATATAGTCTTTGTAGAAAGAACAGACTCAATCGTTTCACATATATAGATACACCATCATTCTGTCCATTGCTTGTTAATGATATAAACCATCCACCGCAATCATGGACACCATGTTAGTTCATCCCCCACTCGTTAAGGATACAAACTATCCACCGCATGTCAGGGATACAACGCTTTGAACAACATATCAAATCTATTGCCACGACTTCTCGCTGTAGACCAGTAATCCCCCATCCACTACTCGTTAATGATATAACATGGATCATCTGGCTACCTTAGGAATACATGGTCCTGCCCACTGCTCGTTAAGGATATAAACCATCCACTGCATGCGAAAGCATATCATGACCAAGCGTCCACCCACGTACCATTTCCAGAACTTATCAAACCTACCTAGACTCAGTACTACTATCGATACATGACAATTCCTATGTAGCTTGAGTACTCTGATTGAAAAGAACAAATATTGAACTCATACATGAATCAAAATCATCTAACGTCATTATGGTAATCCATTAATCTTAATCATACTTATCTGTGTTGTCTCATTATCCCTGATTAACCCATAATCGCATAATAGAAGTCCAATTCATGAATCGAGTATTCGAACCTCATATAAAATAAACTAAAGAACTAAACCATGTTCTGCATGTTTCGATCGATTGAAACCATTTCGATCGATTGAGAAAAAGTGATGTTTGAGCGATCGAAGTCACTTCGATCGATTGAACCTTCGATAAATTGAACTCTATTCAATCGGTCAAGAGTTGTCTTCTCCAGCAGATTCTGAAAAGCATAAAATAGACGTCCTAAGGAACTTTAAATACGTCTAAACACATCAAAAAGCTTATAAACATTATAATAAAGATTCCAAGTGAGTAAAAACTCACATAGGGTACGTTTGGCTTGAGCTTGACCTTCCGAGCTTTAATGACGGCCTCTCTCTCTCTCTCTCTCTCTTTCTCTCTCTCTCTCTCTCTCTCTCTCTCTTCTCTGCTCCTCTCTTCGTCACTGCCTCTCTTTCTCTTTTTCATCTCCTGATTCTTCTTCTTCTTCTTCTTCTTCTCTTCCTGTTACTCTCTCTCTCATAGAATATATATATGTATATGGATTTGTGGGTGTACATATATGTGTATGAGTATATATATGTATATCAAAGCACACACTCACAACTCTCTCAACTCATAAGGAAACTAGTGTATATATAGGAGAAAAAGGGTACAAATGGCTCTTTCTGCGTGAAACCTGGAGTTCTGATGATTACAAGTTCGATCGCTCAAAAGCAGATTGGTCAGGTTTGATTGATTGAAGAAAGATTGATCGATTGAAGTAGGGACCACGTCATAAATTCAGGTCGGTTGGGTTTCGATCCCTCGAACAGGGTTCGATCGCTTGAACTTTGGAAATGCTCGGTCGCTCGAAAGAGCCTCGATCGATCGAATATGAAATTTCAATGGAAGTATATAGAATCTCTAGGTATAAATAATTATTGAAAATACAGGGTATTACATCATCCACCACTCATTAAAGATTTCGTCCTCGAAATCAAAACATACAAGGTCTAAAACAAAAATGGAAACTTCTCTTGCATCTCTAACTTTAATTCCCACTAAGCTTCTCCTTCATTGTGATGCTTCCACTGAATCTTGACTAGCGAAATCACCTTGTTTCTGAGCTTCTTGATTCCACGGTCTAAAATACAAACTGGTCCTTCGTTGAATGTAACATTGTCGTTGACTTTAATATTTTCGAAGTTGATCTCATGCTCTGGGTTGTGAGCACACTTCCTCAGCATGCTGATGTGGAAAACATTGTGCACTCTTGACATCTTCGGTGGCAACGCAAGGCGATAAGCAACCTTCCCAACACGGTGTAAAATCTCGAACGGTCTAATGAATCACGGCGATAAATTGCCTCTCTTCTGACCAAACTGACAATGCCTTGAACAGGCGAAACTTTGAGTAGTACGTGATTTCCAACGGTAAACTCTAAATCTTTGCGTCGCTTGTCAGCATAACTCTTGTGTCACGTTTGAGTTGTCTTCATCTTTTCACGTATAATCTGGATCTTTTTGCTAGTTTCTCGTACCATCTCTAGCCCAAGAAGTTGAGTATCTCTGACTTCTGTCCAACAAAGCAGTGATTGGCAAGGTCCTCCGTACAAAGCTTTGAACGACGCCATTCCTATGCTTGAATGATAACTATTGTTGTAAGCGAACTCGACCAAAGGTAAGTGCGTCTCCCAAGAACTCTCAAAATCAATGATATAAGCGCATAACATGTCTTCCATTACTTGATTGACTCGTTTAGTTTGTCTATAGGTCTGCAGATGAAAAGCTGAACTCAAGTTTAGTGTTGTACCCATCACTATTTAGAGACTCTTCCAAAATTCTACAGTAAAACGTGAATCTCGATCTGACACAATAGAAACAGGTACTCTGTGCAACTGTACAACGTGTTGCAGATACTTTCAGCTTAATTGTTCTACTGGATATGTCATACTATAGGCGATAAAATGTGCCGTCTTCATAAGTTGATCCACGATTACCCAAAAAGCGTTATGGTTCTGCTGTGACTTTGGCAATCCTACCAACAAATCTATGGTGATGTGTTCCCATTTCCATTGAGGAATCGGTAACGGTTGAAGTAATCCAGGTGATTTATGATGTTCTGCCTTTACTTGTTTATAAGTAAGACATTGAGCTACATACTTAGCTATTTCTCTTTTCATACCTTCCCACCAAGAAATTCCTCTTCAGATCCTTATACATCTTCGTACCTCCCGGATGGATAGTCATACGTGACTTATGCGTTTCATCCAATATTTCTTTCCAGAAATTTTCTTCGTTAGGTACACAGAGTCTACCTTTACATCGTAAGGCTCCGTCTGTACTAATACTCCAGATCTCTAGTTCCTTAGTTGACATCTTCGCGAACCATAACTTTAAATTGTCCGTCGTCTATTGAGCTGCTATGATACGACTAATTAAAGTTGGTTGTAACATAGGATATCCAAAATGTCGGCTTTCTGTTAGTTCCACTGGCTGAAGCTCGAATTCAGCTAATACTTCCAATGCTCTCCATTCTCGAATTAGTAATGAAGCGATCACTAGTCGAGGTTAACGGCTCAAAGCATCTGCTACGACATTCGCTTTACCTGGATGGTATTGTAACAAAAATTTATAGTCCTTGAGTAACTCCATCCACCTTCGTTGTCACATGTTCAACTCTTTCTGAGAGAACAAATACTTTAAGCTCTTATGATCGAAAAATAGATCAAACTTTTCTCCATAGAGATAGTGTCTCCATATCTTTAATGCCAACACTATTGCTGCTAGCTCCAAATCATGCGTTGGATAATTCTTCTCATGTACCTTCAACTATCTTGATCCATTTGTAATGAAATTCCCATCTTGTATTAGTACACACCCAAGTCCTTGGTGCGATGCATCATTGTAGATCACATACCTTTCTCCACTCCTAGGTATCACAAGTACCGGTGCAGAAGTCAATCTTTCTATTAACTCCTAAAAGGCACCCTCATGCTTGTCTGTCCATTCGTACTTTATCTCTTTTCTCGTCAAATTCGTCAAAGGTCCTGCTAACGTGGAGAATCCTTCCACAAATCTCCTATAATATCATGCTAGGCCAAGGAAACTTCTAACCTCTGTAGCATTGGTTGGTCTGTTCAAACTTAAAACTACATCGATCTTAGATGAGACGACTAAAATACCATCTTGAGATATAATATGTCCCAAGAATTTAACCTCTTGTAGCCAAAATTCACACTTGTTGAACTTTGTATACAACTTATTATCTCAAAGTGTCTGTAAAGCAATCTGCAAGTGGTCTTTGTGAGCTTCCTCTGTCTTTGAGTAGATCAGTATGTTGTCGATGAATACTATAATGAATTTATGCAAATATGGTTTGAATACTCTATTCATTAAGTCGATGAATACTGCTGGAGCGTTCGTCAATCCAAAAGGCATAACTAGAAATTCGTAATGCCCATATCTCATCCTGAATGCAGTCTTCGACACATCCTCTGGTTAAACCAAAAGTTGATGATATCTGGATCGTAGATCGATCTTAGAGAAAATCCTTGATCCTTGTAACTGGTCGAATAGGTCATCTATCCGAGGAAGTGGATATCTATTCTTGATCGTGACCTTGTTCAACTCCCTGTAGTCCATATAGAGTCAAAGTGTCCCTTCCTTCTTCTTTACAAATATAACTGGTGCTCCCCAAGGTGATGTGCTCGGATGAACAAATCCTCGATCTTCAAGTTCCTGGACTTACTTCTTCAGTTCCAACATCTCAGTTGGTGCAATTCTATACGGAGTCTTGGAAATAGGCAATGTTCCAGGTACTAATTCCACACAGAAGTCTATTTCTCTTTTTGGAGGAAGTCCTTTAATATCCTGGAATACATCTTGAAAGTCTTGTATAGTAGGAATTTGATCCATCTTTAGTTCTATATCCACACTCTCGATTGTAGCCAAACTACTCGCAAGAAACATATCGCTCGCCGGATGACACTGGAATCTAGTTGTCGGACATCCTGGTATAGGAAACACAATCATCCTAGTAGGGAAATCCAAATTGCATTGTACTTGGTTAACCAATCCATCCCTAGGGTAATGTCGAACTCTAACATTGATAGAACTACCAAGTCTGCTGGAAGATTCCTATCTCCCAAAGTCAATGGACAATCCCTACATACTTTACCCGGCTTAACAGTCACTCCCAAAGGTGACACATCATTTAGTGTGTTGGGTTTGTGCCCTCAAACCATTACTATATGTATTAGACATTAGCATTTTAATATATGGATATTAGCTTTACATTTTATGATGTATGTTTCTTTCATGAGATGATTGTTTAATCCATAAGTATCATAGTAAGTATTTTGTGTGTGTATGAGATACATACAATGAGATACGAATTACTATTCTTTGATACTTAAAGCTTGTCACAGTGGATGATGAGACTGGATATCTCATCAGGTATACACTGTAGCATCATTAACTACCATTGGATGGAGTGATAAATTTCAATCACTAGAGTGTGACTCTTGGTTAGTATGCTAGTGCTTATAGTGCATTGACGGACCTGAGTTTCCTATTGACGCTCAAGGCTGTCAATCAGTCGATAGGAACTCATAACTTGTGTAAGGTACGTGTTCTCAATCTTGAGACGATTATGAACACAGACTGTTGATATGACTGCTTTGATTTACCAATCAGTGAGGTCTATAGAAGATCAACACCTGGGTATCTTGGGTATGTCATATTCATAGGGTTAAGAACATATATTGTCAAGACAAAATCTACCCTCTGTTTCAGAGTAAGCATTCCCTTGAGAATGTCACCAAGTCGATTATTGAGTACTGCAGTCTTGTTGATAAGAGTTATCAACATGTTTTGTAATCATGAGAGGTGAATGGGACTCAAGGAATTCAAGAAGTAATTATGATTCAGGTTGACAGTAACAGTTATCCGACTACCTGAATATGATTACGAATGCTGACGGTAGAGGGACATTAGTACAACATACAAGTCTAGTTATCGCTTCGGATATGTTCTTTTGCGTTGGAGTTCAGTTATCGTTTTATAGTGGAGTAAACGTTAACTGATCAGTCGATTAATTTGCTGATCAAAGAGTTTGGTCATGGGAGTTAATCAACTGATCTGAGCCAACAATAAAGAGCCTAGGAGGTCCTACTCTTAGCTCCGCTAGGATGCTTGGAAAGGCAAATGAGGATGATGTCAAGACAGGTTCGATCAATCGAAGTTGTCTCGATCGATTGAAGTCTAGACAGGTTCGATCGATTGAAGATGGTTCGATCGATCGAATGTTCGATCGATCGAAGCCACTTCGATCGCTCGAAGTCTAGGTCGGTTCTGGGAATCTATAAATAGGGCAGCTGCGTTCTGGAAAGGTTGTTCGTCATTTTTGAACGTCAGAAGCTGCAGAAACTGTTTTAGAGCACCAAACCTTCTCCTTCCTCTCCATTAGGGTTCCCACCAACCCTAGTCCTTCCTGCGAGCATCCATAGGAGTCATAAGAGTGAAGGCCATCTAGTGGAAGCTGCTGGAAGTTCAAGAAAATCAGAATTGGGTTCAAGACACTAAGGTATAACTCTTGTCCCCTCTTGTGCGCATCTATGGAATTAACGAGTAGTAGATCCGGGCATGCCAATTAAGTTTTATAACTTGATTTTTCCACTGCGCGTTTATACTTAGAACTTAAACCGTTTTTTTTCCATCAATTGGTATCAGAGCCACGCTCGTTTGGATCTATAGATGCATTTTTGGAACACTATATTGATTTGCATGTTGATTTTAGAACTGTTTTTGAAACGGCATTGTCACAGATCTGTTTTTGCAGTGTTATCGCAGCAGAATACAAATCTGTGATTGCATGGGATGCAAGGTGGATTCGATCGATCGAACATGTTTCGATCGATCGAACATCCTCTGTACTCGAGCGATCGAACAGTCTTCGATCGATCGAAACCTTCTGGTGTTCGATCGATCGAATGAAGTTAGATCGATCGAGACAGATTCTTTGTCAGACTCTCTGTTTCACAGTTGTAAGGTGTTTTGAAATTAAAAGCTTTATTTTTAAAAGTATTCTGTAAAATTTTCAAATCATTCTGTGAAACAGAATGTTCAAGCGATTGAACATTGTTCAATCGATCGAAGGTTCGAGCGATCGAACAGTCTTCGATCGATCGAACTGTGACAGAGAAGTAAGATGCTGTTTTTAAGTTCTAATTCAGTATGTAAAGAGTTTATATACTATGTGAATCAATTAAGTGTTCCAATATTACATATATTTGTTATGTATGTGTGGATGCGTGTACGACTTTTAAATTTTGTATTTAAACTGTTTGAGATTGGTGCATGTTGTAATTTAAGTTTGGTTTGGTTTTAAGGCATATGTAAAGGGCGCTGCGACTTCAATCCTACGAAAAGGAAAGTCGCACCAGTTTCCCTAGCCTTTTATTTTGTTGTTGCTATTTCTATTTCTAGATAAATTGTAAGCTTCGAAAGAAGCATAGGACAAATGTAATAGAATTAGAAAATCCATGAAGATGAAGCAAGGAGCTATTGTCCATGAAGATGGAGCTGGAGGCGATCAAACCAAAAAGGAGGTTCTATGGAGATAGAGCCATGGGAGATAGAGGCATTGTTTGAATGCCTATATTTCATTTTAGTTTTTTGTTTTATGTGCTTGGTTTGTGATTGGCGTATAATACGTTGTTGTATGCACGTAAAACAAGTTTTCTAAAATAAGATTCAAAATTTTTTTTAACGCATTAGTAAACATTGGATGTTTATGGGTAATGTATAAAAACAAATTTTTCTAAAAAGCAAAATCCTTAATTTACCAAATCTAGTGGGAGAGGGTCTTATTTATTGACACCCACGATCTTTCATTAACAGTTCACTGTAAGATGAATAGTGCATTCTGTGTCACCTCGTCAGGGGTGATCATTCCATACAGAGGGTGCATTACTTATTGGTTACTAGATGTGAACTTCTTTTGATAGGATCAATCAGACGTGTTAGAGGGTGACCACCACACGGAGGCGCTACTTGAGACAGTTGTGATTGGATCCTAGTTAATGGTACACACTAGCTAAGCTATGGATAAGGGATCCCACATGGGGCATTATTCAGAAACTTAGAGATCAAAAAGGTTCGGGAGTCATAACTTGTTTTGCAAGAGTTGCATAGCGGACAAGTCATGATTAATAGAAAGATCGAACATTGACCACAACACGGAGGCTTTAATCTTTCGTTTCGATATTCCGGCGACTGTGTTTTAAAAATAAGAGTTTTTAAGGATTCTTTTATTTCAAACTGTCAAATTCTGATATCCATATTTATTTTGTTTGTTTGATTTTCAGTAATCATAATGTCTGGATCTGCATTTAGTCCACTTGCCACCATACTCACTCAAAACAAGTTAACTGGAAACAACTACACTGAATGGAAACGTAACCTTGACATCGTGTTAACTGCGGAGGATCACATATATGTCCTCACCACCCCATGCCCCGAAGAACCCGCGGTAAATGCTTCGGCAGCTGCCAGACGCGAGTTCAACAAATGGAAGAAGTCGAATGGAATGGCTCGTTGCTATATTCTGGCCTCAATGGCAGGTGTGTTGCAACACCAATTCCAATCGAATGATTCTGCCAGTGACATTATCACATCCCTGAAAAAGATGTTTGGGGAGCATGGCAGGCCTGCCAGACAGGTAGCCATGCAAAAGATAATGAGTGCAAAGATGTCGGAAGGGACTCCAGTCAAGGAACATGTTTTAAAAATGATTGGTTATTTAAACGAGCTGGAGACCCTAGGTGCCAACATCGATGCACAGACCCAAGTTGATATGATCCTCAATTCGCTGTCGCCTTCATTCGCTCAATTTAAACTTAACTATAATATGAATCAAATGAATTTTTCAATGAGCAAATTGATGAGTTCTCTTTTGGCAGCGGAAGGGGTGATCAAACCTGGGGTCAACGTTTTGAACGTTGAGAAAAGCGCTTCCTCTTCCCGATCTACACCGAAAGGAAAGAAAGGGAAGAAGAAGGCTGGTACTGGTGGTCCAAGTGTTGGACCGGTCCCTAAGATTGCAAAATCTAAGGAAAAAGGTAAGGGCAAAGGGAAGGTGGGTGGCCAAGGCAAAGGAAAGTGTTTCCAATGCGGAGAGAAGGGCCGCTGGAAGAGGAACTGTCCAGAATTCTTAGCTACAAGAGTTCAAGGTATGATTGAATAACATGTGATTGAAGTAAGTTTTATAACGGATACTTCAAACACTTGGTGCATTGATTCTGGTGCGACTAACCATATCTGTAATTCATTGTAGGGGTTCAGATCAACCAGGAGGTATAGTGATGGGGAAATCGTACTTACTCTAGGTTCTAGCACAACCGTTTCTGCGGTTACTGTAGGAGTCGTAGTTTTAGAATTTCTAGACAATAAAATTTTGATTTTATCAGATGTACTTTACGTTCCTTCAATGAGACGTAATTTAATTTCAGTTTCTAATTTATCGAATAATGGTTATTCTTTTCATTTTGGAACTGAAGTTGTGATTAAAAGAAATAGTTCTTTTATATCAACTGGTGTTAAATCAAATGGTTTGTATGTGATTACTCCCAATATTTCTAAAGACTCTTGCATGGAACTTAATAACTCAATGGTTACTGTACCATCTAAAAGAAAGAGACCTTCCACTAATCCAACAAGGCTTTGGCATATGAGGCTTGGCCATATCAATCTAAATAGGATTGGCAGACTAGTCAAAGAAGGGATCTTAGGCGATTTGGTTCTAGAACCAATGGAAGTCTGCGAGTCTTGTTTAGAGGGTAAGATGACCAAAAGGCCCTTTCCCACAAAGGGCAATAGGACCAATACATTGTTGGAATTAGTTCATACTGATGTGTGTGGACCAATAAATATTAGAGCAAGGGGTGGTTATGAGTATTTCATAACATTTACCGATGACCACTCTAGGTATGGATATGTGTACCTAATGCAGCACAAGTCTGAAGCCTTTGAAAAGTTCAAAGAGTTTAGGGCTGAAGTGGAGAAGCAATTGGGCTCACATATCAAAGCCATTCAATCTGATCGAGGTGGCGAGTACCTCTCTAATGAGTTTATTGATCACCTCGTACAGAATGGGATTCTGTCACAGTTGACTGCACCTGGCACGCCTCAGCAGAATGGTGTAGCTGAGAGAAGGAACCGGACTCTTTTAGACATGACTAGGTCAATGATGAGTTATTCAGAGTTGCCATTATTCCTTTGGGGTTATGCTTTGGAAACCGCTGCATACATACTAAATCTAGTGCCAAGCAAATCTGTTCCCAGGACACCACGTGAGATGTGGATTGGGCGCAAGCCTTCTTTGCAACATCTCCGGATATGGGGGTGTCCGGCACATGTGCTGAAAGGAAAGATGAGCAAGTTGGATTCTAGATCAGAAGTATGTTATTTTGTAGGGTATCCAAAGGGTACTTATGGATGGTATTTTTATGATCCAAGAGAACAGAAAGTGTTTGTTAGTACAAATGCTATTTTCTTAGAGGATGATTATATCATGAACCATAAACCTAAGGGAAGGATAGATCTGAGAGAGATAGAAGGAGAGCCCTCAGTCCAACCCGTAGTTGATAACGATATAAATCAAGAAAATACCACTTCTTCACCCATTTCTGCACCGGTACCTCGTCGTAGTGGGAGGATTATCAGCCAGCCTGATAGATACATGTTCTTAGGAGAAGTTTTTGAAGCTGTCTCCATAGAATCTGAATCTGATCGTGCCACATACGAAGAGGCAATGGCTGATGTTGATTCAGAACGTTGGGTTAAAGCTGTGAAGGCTGAATTAGAATCTATGGATTCTAATCAGGTCTGGGATCTTGTAGAACTTCCAGCCAATATTAAACCCATTGGTTGTAAGTGGGTCTACAAGAGGAAAAGAGCATCTGATGGAAAGGTTGAGACCTTTAAGGCTAGGCTTGTAGCGAAAGGTTATACTCAGAGGGAGGGCATTGACTATGAGGAAACCTTCTCGCCGGTAGCCATGCTCAAGTCCATCAGAATACTCTTATCCATTGCTGCATGCCTAGATTATGAGATCTGGCAGATGGACATCAAGACTGCATTCTTAAATGGCAATCTTGAGGAGGACATCTATATGCAACAACCAGAAGGGTTCATAGCTGGTCGAAAAGGTAACTTGGTATGCAAGTTGCAAAAGTCCATTTATGGGCTTAAGCAAGCATCCAGAAGTTGGAACGTCCAATTTGACCAAGCGGTCAAGTCGTTTGGTTTCATACAGAATTTTGATGAACCTTGTGTATACAAGAAAAGTGAAGGGAAAGTGGTGGCCTTTCTTGTGCTTTACGTTGACGACATTCTACTCATTGGAAATGATGTAGCGGCGCTGTCAACAGTCAAGGTTTGGCTAGCTAGTACTTTCGATATGAAGGATCTAGGAGAGGCGAGCTATATTCTAGGGATAAAGCTCTTTCGGGATCGCAAGCGAAAAATAATGGGATTATCTCAAGCTGGTTATATCGATAAGGTGCTAACTAGGTTTTCAATGGATAATTCGAAGAAAGGTTTGTTACCTTTTAGGCATGGTTTAGCGTTCTCCAAGGACCAGTGTCCAAAGACACAGGAGGAGAGGAATCGCATGATAGGAGTTCCCTATGCTTCAGCAGTGGGAAGTCTTATGTATGCGATGTTATGCACTAGACCAGATATTTGCTTTGCCGTTGGCATGGTTAGCAGATATCAGTCGAATCCAGGTCCAGAGCACTGGACAGCCGTCAAGCACATTCTTAAGTACTTGAGAAGGACTAAAGATTACATGCTTATGTACAGTGGTAGTGAGTTAATTCCAGTAGGATACACTGACTCGGACTTTATGTCAGATAAAGATTCGAGGAAGTCGACGTCCGGTCATCTCTTTACCTTGGGAGGTGGTGCTGTCAGTTGGAGGAGCATTAAGCAGAAATGCATTGCAGACTCAACTACAGAAGCTGAGTATGTGGCTGCTTGTGAAGCCGCGAAGGAAGCTGTTTGGCTCAAGAAGTTCCTTATGGAGCTCGAGGTGGTACCAGCGTCGCTGTCACCTATTACGCTTTATTGTGATAATAGTGGGGCAGTGGCTCAGTCCAAGGAACCACGGAAAAGGGAAGCACGTAGAGCGGAAATATCATCTTATCCGAGATATTGTTCAACGTGGAGATGTGACTGTCACCAAGATTGCCACCGCTGACAATCTTGCTGATCCGTTTACAAAGGCCTTGCCACAGAAGGTCTTTGATCGTCATCTAGATAGTCTAGGTCTAAGATGTGATTCTGTATGGTTATGAGTGCAAGTGGGAGTTTGTTGGGTTTGTGCCCTCAAACCATTACTATATGTATTAGACATTAGCATTTTAATATATGGATATCAGCTTTACATTTTATGATGTATGTTTCTTTCATGAGATGATTGTTTAATCCATAAGTATCATAGTAAGTATTTTGTGTGTGTATGAGATACATACAACGAGATACAAATTACTATTCTTTGATACTTAAAGCTTGTCACAGTGGATGATGAGACTGGATATCTCATCAGGTATACACTGTAGCATCATTAACTACCATTGGATGGAGTGATAAATCTCAATCACTAGAGTATGACTCTTGGTTAGTATGCTAGTGCTTATAGTGCATTGACGGACCTGAGTTTCCTATTGACGCTCAAGGCTGTCAATCAGTCGATAGGAACTCATAACTTGTGTAAGGTATGTGTTCTCAATCTTGAGACGATTATTAACGCAGACTATGGATTGACTGCTTTGACTTACCAATCAGTGAGGTCTATAGAAGATCAACACCTGGGTATCTTGGGTATGTCATATTCATAGGGTTGTGAACATATATTGTCAAGACAGAATCTACCCTCTGTTTCAGAGTAAGCATTCCCTTGAGAATGTCACCAAGTCGATTACTGAGTACTGCAGTCTTGTTGATAAGAGTTATCAACATGTTTGGTAATCATGAGAGGTGAATGGGACTCAAGGAATTCAAGAAGTAATCATGATTCAGGTTGACAGTAACAGTTATCCAACTACCTGAATATGATTACGAATGCTGACGGTAGAGGGACATTAGTACAACATACAAGTCTAGTTATCGCTTCGGATATGTTCTTTTGCGTTGGAGTTCAGTTATCGTTTTATAGTGGAGTAAACGTTAACTGATCAGTCGATTAATTTGCTGATCAAAGAGTTTGGTCATGGGAGTTAATCAACTGATCTGAGCCAACAATAAAGAGCCTAGGAGGTCCCACTCTTAGCTCCGCTAGGATGCTTGGAAAGGCAAATGAGGATGATGTCAAGACAGGTTCGATCGATCGAAGTTGTCTCGATCGATTGAAGTCTAGACAGGTTCGATCGATTGAAGATGGTTCGATCGATCGAATGTTCGATCGATCGAAGCCACTTCGATCGCTCGAAGTCTAGGTCGGTTCTGGGAATCTATAAATAGGGCAGCTGCGTTCTGGAAAGGTTGTTCGTCGTTTTTGAACGTCAGAAGCTGCAGAAACTATTTTAGAGCACCAAACCTTCTCCTTCCTCTCCATTAGGGTTCCCACCAACCCTAGTCCTTCCTGCGAGCATCCATAGGAGTCATAAGAGTGAAGGCCATCTAGTGGAAGCTGCTGGAAGTTCAAGAAAATCAGAATTGAGTTCAAGACACTAAGGTATAACTCTTGTCCCCTCTTGTGCGCATCTATGGAATTAACGAGTAGTAGATCCAGGCATGCCAATTAAGTTTTATAACTTGATTTTTCCGCTGCGCGTTTAAACTTAGAACTTAAACCGTTTTTTTTCCATCATAGTGTTGGCTTAAGTGTTTGGGGTTCTAAACCTAACTGACGCATAATCTTAACAGGGATAAAAGAATGTACAACTCCAGTATCAAATAAAACTTTAACTAGACTGTGAAAGAGTACAAGCGTACCTTCCAAATGCTGCTCATTAGCATTAAAACCTGCTTCTCATGGGATGATAACATTCATCCTTGTTTGATCTGGAGGTCCTTGAATCCCTTAAACTAGTGCCCCATAGTATCCTCCCTGTAATGCATGGCAATCCTTGCTCAAGTGCCCTGATTTGTTGCAATTTCGATAGTTAGCACCCATCCGGTGGTTAATTCTGGGGGCAGTGCAGAATCTAGCTATGTGCCCTGATTTTCCACAATTAAAACATCCTCCACTTTTGATTGGCGAGGCTATTAGCAGTGCTTGCGGCTGTGGTCCTTGTTGGCATTATTGCTGGGGTCGAGTATAACCCTGCTGTGGGTTTCGGGTTCCTTCCCAGGTTCTCTTGTTCCCTTGAAAATTTCCCTAAGGTCTCCAACTCTGGGTATTCCTTGGTAGTTGAAATCCTCTTGACGACTGAGGTCGATTTAACTGTGGTTGCTATGTTGGATAAATTTTTTTTTCCAATCCTACGGCAAATCTAACAATCCCTTCAAATGGCTGATTCAGATGACCAACCATCATATGGCAAAGATGGGGATTCAGTCCTTAGTGAAATCTTTTCACCCTCTTCTGTGGTGTATCAATCATACGTAGAACGAATCGAGACAGTCGCTCAAACTGCATGGTATATTCTCTTACCGTCCAATTTCCTTGAACTAAGCTCATGAAATTCTTCTCCTGTTGATCCTTTTCATCTTTTGGAAAGTACTTCTCCAGAAATCTTCCTTTGAAGGTTTCCTAAGACATTGCTCTCGCAATATTCATCCCTATAGTTACTCGTTCAGCCTCCCACCAATCTGTGGAGGCATAGGTGAGGTAGAACGTAGCAAGACGACACTTCTCTTGCTCGCTGCATTCCAACGCTTCAAAGATCAACTCCATTTCCCTTATCCACTGCTCGGCTTTCCAGGGTTCTGTTAGTCCATCAAACTTCTCAGGACGGAGTCCACAAAAATTTTCCAATAACATGTCCCCAGTTTGCCTTGGCTGAAACGGTGCTACTGGAGGTGGAACAGGCCGTTGATTTGTAGCATGGTTGTAGGTATCACCTACATGCTCCATTCGTTGCATGAACGCTTCAAAAACTCCGATTGGGTCCATTCCTTCTGGAATAGGTGCTCCAATTCGTGCTTGGTGATTTCTCAAGGGTTTTACCATAATGAATACGAGTGTTGCCTACAAGAGACACATTGATTAGCTGAAAGTCTTCTTGCAGAAACGAAAACAAGATAGGGCAAGAAGCAACAAGAACTAACAGTTCTACTAAACAACACATCAAAGCACCCATACAATAAAAAATCAAAAGTACTACTCGTGTATATCAAAAGATGTACCATGGCGTACACAGTAATCCTACCATGTACCACATGGGACATAAGCAAAATACAGTACTAAGGTCAGCTATTTACAATACCACCACTAAGGCTAACATCAATACAAAGCTATGGTCAATAGCTATCTCTCAAGCTCCCAAAAATCTGGTGGACAACATGTCCTAATAAAATTAACAAAAACTAAATCCTGCAGGTCCTGACTCAAAAATTGTCAACGTTTGATCCTGCTAGTGGTACCTCTTCCTCTGAATCAATCTCCATCTCCTTGAGTAGGTCATCCTCAACAGTTGCGGCAAGATCTCCAACTACTACCCCTATATCACTATACCAAAATAGCAGATTCTGCTTAATTAAATTGTCACTGTCCTGGACAGTGACAAATGTGGACTCCTAAACCCAACCCCCCACCACCCACAACTATTTGGTTTCCCCCCAAACCCACCCCCCGCCCTTCCCCCCCCCCAAAAAAAAAAAAAATTTGACCGAACAAAAATATGAGATGAGAGAGAGAAAAGGCAATTTCAATTCCTCCTCCACCCGGCGCCTCTCTCTTCCTCCTCCACCCGGCGCCTCTCTCTTCCTCCTCTCTTCCTCTCTGTAGTGTCTGAAACACTAGCCGAGAGAGAAGGAACGTTTAGCACAGCTTCTCCATTTTCTAGGGTTTGAAGGTTTGTTATTCCTCATCTCTACTTTTCTTCTTAGTATGAATTTCATTTCTCTCTCTCTCGCTCTCTCTCTCCTCTGAAATCCTAGCCGAGAGGGAGAGGGAAAAGGTTCACTAGGATTTCATTTCATTTCCTAGTGCTGGCTTTAGCCGAGAAAGACATTTTCTAGGGTTTGAAGGTTTGTTATCTGCCTCATAGAAAATACAGATGCATGGCAGTTCTTCGTGCCTTCTTCCTTTCTTTCTTTTTTAGTGATTGTGGTGTATCTTTATACGTTCCCCTTTTGATATGCTAGGAAGCACGAAAAATTTTCATTCCTTTGTTGTGGAACTCTTTCGGTACAATAGCTGCACTCTTACAGGTATGCTTTGTAATGTTCATCAACTTAGCCTAATGTATTAGATTCCTTTATACCATACTTTCTCTGTTCTCTTGCATGAGCTTCAACAATCTTTGGGCAGGTCTAGATTAGGTGCTAAGAGTTTCATGAACAAGTATAACTTTGGCCAATCTTTAGAAAAAGTAATCTTCTGGGTAACATGAATTTCACTATGATTTTTGTCATATGTTGTTGACATCAACAATCACCAGAAGCAAAACTTCAATTATTGTGAAAAATTAAATTCTGGAGGACCTAGTAAAAAATAACTTGATGAAAGTCGATGTTTAATTGAAAGGTTACTAACCAAAACTGGGAGTACATATTTTGTTCTTATGAAAGAAAGACCGGGAGGAAAAGCGATTTGTATGGAAAAGTGCATGTTTGAGATGGCAAGTTCGCTTTTTTGCTTCAAAGGAAAACGTTGATGGGATGCATATCAGAAGGGAATAGATTATTAATGGGTTCAATAAGGAACATATACCGATTATTTGTAGCCTTGTAGGATATAAATGAGTGGAAGAAATGTGGCTATTTCTTATTTCTCGATTTTCAGCAGGTACATACAAAGGTGAATTTTCAATGTTCTTAGGGCCAAGCTTAGTGTGGGCTAAGCTAGGTGTAGCTTGAACTTAGTCTAAACTAGTTGCTGGCCGAAAGTTCGGTAAAGTTAAGCTCAGTTCATTCTTTAGATGGTCCATTCTGAATATGTCAGGCTTAATCATCGGGCTTCAGACTAGATCAACCTAATTACATTTTTGGTGGAGTAATGCAAGGGTCCAAAGTTTTGTATCTCAAATTTGTCCATGTACACGCACGTGCACAAGCAGCGTACTCAACTGTGTTTTGGTAAAAAGGTTTACAATTGAGAAGGAAATTTAATGTAAGTGTTGCTAGGCACCCTAGCAGTGAATTATTGAAGGCAACCCTATTAGTGAATGCTAGGCAATGTTTATGGAGTAGGTGTAGTGATTGTTATTGACTCTTGGACCTAGTGTAACGGACCCATTACAATATGAGCCACACCCAACAAATGACATAACATTATTCACATACTCAGCTTTTCATATGGGTTTGAGTAAGAATTAGACAGTTCCTATTTCACCTACTCGGCTTTTTCCCTATTCTTAATTCAGGTTTCACACGGTTGATCTTCTCCACTCGGGCTAATCTCTATCACTTGTGTCATATTTATCACGCAAATGAATACAAGTATTTATGTTCTTTTGTTTCAGTTACAAATTTTCATAACCATAGCTACCATACAAAGGAATTCATAGAACCATTTATATAGAATAAATAGCGTAATATAAAATTGATAATCTTATTTTTAACAGCAATAGATTTCATAAGATTATTCTTCTAATTTGTTCATGAGCTCGTACTCCTTTATCTAATTGTTTAATCTTCGCACTTGCTTTTTATTAATATCTCCCGAGTATGCTGGTAAGCTTTTATGCGACATTCAAGAGGGTTTAATGCCTTTCTTTTCTTAGGGTTTTTCTTTTTTCAATTAAGCGACTGAATGTGTTTTTCTCTTGATTTTGCTCGTCATCTGCCAGAATCTCTATTGTAAAAAAGACAAAAAGCACACTCAGTATCGATATGCAATGCTATGAAAAATGTGGTTCGAGATACTCTAAGAACAAATGAAAAATGTAGGTCTTTGATTGTTAAGTTTGTCACCGCCTTTGATATGAGAATGTTCTTCTTAGCATGCTCCTAAAGTGTGGAACATTTAATTAGGAGTTGAACCATTTTGCTAATTCACGAGCTTTGATTTTTTTGGTTAATACAGATTCTCTTCTGAATCTTGAAGAAGTTGTCTACTAAACGTCTTACTTCTGATCAAAGGAACTTTGCTGAGGTATAGTCAATTGCACCTCTTTAGTTTTGTTTCATCTTTTAGTTGGATGAATTGGGTCTTCACATGGAATTTTAGCCTCTTGTTCTTCACATTCACACACAAGCAAGGCCCAACTCTCTTGATTTTGTCGTCGATGAAAATTGGAGTAGAGATGCTATTCGCGTCTTCACATGGATTTTTAGACTCTTGTTCTTCACACTCACACACAAGCAAGGCCCAATTCTCTTGATTTTTGTTTTTGAAGAATGATGGTCCATGAGATGATATTAATGAAAATATGTTGGGCATGAAAATATGTTGTGCATGAAAATATGGGAGGGGGGAGGTGTTGGCTTATAGGAATAGGATGCTAGAGATTTTAAAGTTTGTGCATGAAAAAATGTTGTTGTATGAACTTTTAAACTTAGTTATATAAGATTATGAAAAAAGCAAACATGAATCTAAAAAAGGAAAACATAATAATAGATAGAGAGAACTTTAGAATTTAATGGAGTTCAAATGGTAAACGTAGAGAGAGTGAGAAATTTACTTGAGTTGTGAAATTAACTAACTTCTAAAAAAACTTTGTAATCTAATACGTAGCTACTTTTTATTTTTTATACTTTTGTAGAATCGATGGGGTTTCCACTTTACAAAGAGTGGATGGGTGAAGTTAATAGGGTGGGGGATGTGCATGTTAAAGGGGTTAAGGACTTTGTGAAATATGCAAAGATGAATCTAAAAAGTGAAGAGATCTCATGTCCATGTGCACTTGTAGAAATGGTAAATGTTGGAATTAGACAGAGGTTGAGTTACATTTGATTAAGTGGGGTATGCAACAAGATTATATGTTGTGGAACTTTCACGGGGAAAGGGAATTCATGTATATTCCAGAACAACTACCGGGCAAGGAACCGATACAGGTAAAGGACGATCATTTAGCACATCCTAGAATGAATGATCTCATTAATGACGCTTACGGAGTCCATGCAATGCAAGCGAACCATAGTCCACAAGTTGAGGTTATTCATGAAGAAGAAAATCTCTGTTGAAAACCCAAGTTGGTCTTGCTTACGATGGTTGGAGTAATGTTGAAATAACCAAAAAAGATGACTTATGGGCAACCCTCTTGCAAGAATTTAAGATATCGGCCGACCGAAAATAGGAGGTTCTAAAAGAGATGGGCTTGCAGTTGAAGGCGTGGAGGAGGAACTTGCGTTTAAAATATTTTGAAGACCTAGATATTAATGGGATAAAGGCGTTGAAGGATAAGGTGCCGAAAAAAGAGCAAATCCCTCTTAGTCATTGGAACGAGTTCATCAAACGTGAAGCAACGGAGTCCAAAATGAATCAAAGAGACAAAGGCAAAGCCAACAGAGCTAAAAAGACTGATGTCCATTGTCTCGGTCGACATTCATATCATGAAAAGGCCGAGGAAATGGTATGCATATAACAATAATTTAACTGTATTTTCTTGATTCTTATTTGGAGTTTCTTGACTCTTATATTGGTTATTAATTTGTAGATGCTCAAGGATCCACTTCATCAACCGCCTGAGCAATCAAAGGTTTTCGTCGAATCCCGGAGGCAGAAGAAAAATGGGGAATTTCATCCTCAAACTGCTGAGGACATGGTCAGTTCACTTCCTAAGTTATAATGCTAAACATCATTCAATCTTGATCATTAAAAATATAAATATTTCTCATCATTATATATATTGGCAGCAAAAACAGATTGAGCTGAGAAGCAGTCAAGACTCTTCAAGCCCAACTACTTTGAATGGTGATGCATTGACCACATTTTATGGGAAAGACAGTAGAGGGAGGACCCGTGGCGTGGGTGCAGTGTCCAAAACTAAATTGAAGTCCATACGACCTATATGCTCAGAGATTGAGAAAGTAGTGAAACAAGGTAACGTGAAGATGGAGCAAGATATGGATGCTATAAAAAATTCCCTCAGTCTTTTATTAAGAGCTTGTTCTGAAGGCCAAAAAATTCCTCCCCAACAATTTCCATATCAACCTTTAGGCTCCTTTTCAAGTCCTTCACTCCAAGCGACTCAACTCCCTACACCCGCGTCATCATCAAGATGTGATACTCAACTCTCTACACCTGCGTCATCATCAAGATGTGATATATATACAGTGATAAACACAAAGAAGATTGCAACTGGAAAGATTATTTCGACGGCAACTCCTGGAACGGTGGTGCATGGTCATGTACTAACGGACTATGAACATAAAGTTGAAGTTATTGACGTTGTTCCGGGCGAGGAGGGACAGATTTTGTATCTGGAAAGCCAAGGGTGTGCCACAACTATTAAGGATACTGAGGGTGGGTGGGTCTTTTGGCCTAAATGGTTGCTTCGCTGAATTTATGTCGTTAATTAAGTGCTACTTTGTTGGTTTGACTGTATTTTGTAGTAATCTTTTTATCGAATTTACAGTAGTTTGTGTTAACTAATCTTTCATCGAATTTATAGTAGTTTGTATTAACTAATCTTTCATCGAATATATAGTAGTTTGTGTGTTAACTACTTTTTTTTCTTCGAATTTGAAAAAATGGTGTTTAGGCAAATTGTGTTGTTTATAGTTAATTAAATTGTCTTGTATTGCAAATGTACAGGTGGTACCAAAAGAAATAGGATTTTTAAAAAACGTTTTGCAAAAATTGTCACCCAAAATTTGTCACTGTTAACAGCAGTGACAAAATTAAACTTATTGTCTATATATATTGTCACCAAATTTGTCACCCCTCCAAGCAGTGACAAAATTAGAATTATTGTCACTAACATTGTCACTGCTTATAGCAGTGACAAATATAAATTATTGTCACTAATATTGTCACCTCCAAGAGCAGTGACAAACACATATTGTTGTCACTGCTCAGAGTCGTGACAAATATAAAATTATTATCCCCGTATGGAGCGGTGACAAAGGGAAGGCAATTACCCTTTCAAGGGGTTCTCAAATGGGCAGTGACAAAGGCTACTTGTCACCTCCCAGAGCAGTGAAAAATGTTTTTTGTCACCCCCTCATATGTCAGGGTCATGAGCAGTGACAAAGGCCCTTTGTCACCTCCCAGAGCAGTGACAAATCGGCCATTTTGGTGCAGTGTATATCCCAATCCTCTACTACCTCTTCATCAGCGTCCTCCATCACGTCAGCTATCGCCTGGTTGGCGACATCAACTGCTACTGCAGCGAAACCATCGGCTATAAGAGCTCCTACTATTGTAGCCTTTCCCATAACAAAACCTGCTGGCTAAGCGACCATCTCAGCTATCCATCCTACTGCCATATCAGCCATGGCCACTATATGTATAATAGATCCGGCTGGTGAGTGAAGCATAATAGGGGCCTTCGGCACAACTATCTCCTCATCGGCTGCATCCTCCTTTACTATTACATCTGCCTCCATGGCCTCTGGGTCCTGGGCTGGATCCTCATTTGGAACATACTCTGGCTCCTCTGGATCGGTTCATCATCCTCCTCATCCACATGGTCCTCCTCTACTGGGTCCTCATTGTCCATCGGCTCCTCCTCTCCTTCCCCGTCAATATCCTCATCAGGATGCTCATCCTCTGGCTCTGGGTCCTCCTCTTCCTTAATTGGCTCAGGCTCTGGGACTGGTATGTCGAGTATCGGTGATGGTTGCGCTACTAGTTCTGGTGTAGGTGTAGCTACAGGCTCTGGTGGACCAGTTAAAATGGCTCTTAACTCAATCTCATCCATCTTTGGCTTACTCTGAACAAACCGTAACATCTCCTGACAAATGTCCCTACTAATCCTCATAGAATGGTAAGCATCCATATGCATCTGTGTCGGGTGAGTCCTCCCGGTCACACAAAGTGCTCTCTATATATCCTCTAAATGTTGATTGGTTATCTAGCACACACGCTCACGATAGAACTGTGGGTCAGCAGGCTCCACGGCATCCCCATGGATCACATACCCTCTATAAGCATCGATCACAAACTGATGGAACTTTGGATCCATGCTATCCTACAAGGAAACCATCTATCGTCAGAAAGATGAACTTATCTGATCATATCTCATCTCAGGGATCTAAAAAAATACTAGGACCAGATGGTGTGGAATAGTTAGTGAACGATAGTATCACAACCTAAGGTTTTGACACCAAAAACCCTGTCTTGCCCCGGAGCAGTAAAAATAGAGAAAAATAAATTTCCTTTTTGAGTCCATAGGGAATGACAAGTAAAAGTCACTAATAATCCACACCACATAGTACCAGTCCAATTAAAACAACATGAATGGTAATAACAACAACTAAAATACACAATGATTCTATTTATTACAAAACAACAGAGTGTGGTCCTCAAGATCACAATAGGTCTGGAGACAACATATGCCTAAGTACTCATTACCTAACAAAGTTCAACGGTAACAACATAAATATAAACTGGATAAACTATCTCCAGATCTTCAGCTGGCGTAGGCGTACTCATCAGCATAATAGCCTTCTCTAGTGTAACCGGCATCAGTGGGGCCATCCTCTGCGTATTCCCCTTCAGGGTAGTAGCCATTGTTGTAAGCTCCATTATCTGTATTATAAGGGACAGGGTAATCTAGACGGGGAATGTCCAAGCAATAATGGCCGTCAGCTTACTGAGAGCTGAGTGCATAGAAACTCACAGGGTATCATTGATATAACATATAACAAGTTATTGAAGTGTCGAAGATATAGTTCTACTATATAATGTCTTTTCTATATTCCAACGTCATAACTCAACCCTTATCGTCTTGTTATCCTAAGACCGATAATCTGTTGGTAAAAACCGGTTTAAGTTAAAAGTTTAAACACGCAGCGGAAAAGTTAAGTTATAAAAACTTAATGGCAGCCCAGGATCTACTACTCGTTAATTCCATAGATGCGCACAAGAGGGGACAAGAGTTATACCTTAGTGTCTTGAACCCAATTCTGATTTTCTTCAACTTCCAGTAGCTTCCACTAGATGGACTTCACTCTTATGACTCCTATGGATGCTCGCAAGAAGGACTAGGGTTGGTGGGAACCCTAATGGAGAGGAAGAAGAAGGTTTGGTGTTCTAAAATAGTTTCTGCAGCTTCTGACGTTCAAAAACGACGAACTTCTTTTCCAGAACGCAGCTGCCCTATTTATAGATTTCCAGAACCGACCTAGACTTCGAGCGATCAAAGATATTCGATCGATCGAACATTCGATCGATCGAACCATTCTCGATCGATCGAACCTGCCATGACTTCAATCAATCGAACAACTTCAATCGATCGAACTTGTCTTGACAGCTTCCTCAAGTGTCTTTCCAAGTATCCTGGCGAAGCTAAGAGTGGGACCTCCTAGGCTCTTTATTGTTGGCTCAGACCAGTTGATTAATTACCATGACCAAACTCTTTGATCAGAAAACTAACCAACTGGTCAGTTAACGTTTACTCCACTATAAAACGATAACTGAACTCCAACGCTAAAGAACATATCCGAAGCGATAACTAGACTTGTATGGTGTACTAATGTCCCTCTACCGTCAGCATTCGTAATCATATTCAGGTAGTCGGATAACTGTTACTGTCAACCTGAATCACGATTACTTTTTGTATTACTTGAGTCCCATTCACCTCTCATGATTACCAAACATGTTAACAACTCTTATCAACAAGACTGCAGTACTCAGTAATCGACTTGGTGACATTCTCAAGGGAATGCTTACTCTGAAACTGTCACGCCCCAGAAACCGAAGCGCGAGGAAAGAGAAAAAGGTAGAGAGAAAAGAATTAAAATCCAATCACAATGCGGAAGCGACTTTGGAAACCCACGGGTTTTCCTACATGGATGACTTACTAATACGTAAATCCAAAATGGACTTACATGTTAACGAGTCCATCAAAGATGAAAGCATTTGAAAATCACATTAAAAGACTTTCCGGGCAAGCACTATATCAAGGAGAAAAGGAAAAATTATAATGAATTTGATAAAATGTCATATTTGACAGTTGCTGAATTTTAAAACACCCGTAAGTAACTATATCTTTGAAATTTTCACATTCTGTCCGTTGAGGGTCCATGTAAAATTCGATTCTGCACAACTTTTGTCTAATGACCTTTTTTCCAATTCTGCACCATTTGGGCAGAAAAGTGAAATATCAGTAGCAGTTTTTATTTGACAGCAACTTTGACAGCATAAGGGCCATTTTTGGATAATTGCTGAATTTTAAAACATCCGTAAGTAACTATATCTTTGAAATTTTCACATTCTGTTCGCGAAAGTCCATGTAAACTTTGATTTTGCACAACGTTTGTCTAATGACATTTGTTTTCCAATTCTGCACCATTTGGGCAGAAAATTGAAATATCAGTAGCAATTTTTATTTGACAGCAGCTTTGACAGTTTTTCGAGACATTCCCAACATTTCTAAATTCTCGAGTTTAAACATCAATGTATGACTAAACAAGTCCTAAATGACATATAACACGTGCCTAGACCAAACGGAACTTCATGTACTCGAAATTTATTAAAGACGAGAAGTGAAAGAGATAAAGAGAGGAAAAAAGGGGAGAGGGAGAGATTGGGAGAGAGATATAGGGAGAGATAGGGAGAGAGATATAGGGAATGTATTCTAAACACACACACATGTGTATTTTCACATTCGAAAACATTTTAAAAACATATATATACATAATTCTAACATAAGTAAAAGGAAAGAATATTTCAGAAAGTGAAAGAGATCAAAGAGGGGAGAGGGAGAAAGAGAATGGGAGAGATTTAGAACATTTAAATGTTTGAAACCTTGTTGGAATTAAAAGAGGGGCTTGATCCGGCAATGACCCAACTATAAAACAAACTAAACTACAACAAATGAACTCTCATAAAAGCAACTACCTAAACCAATCCGGCAATGATTCAAACAAAATAGAAAAACAAACAATTGACATGTAAATCAGAAAGACAAGAACTTAAAGAGGTTCAATGACCTCGGAAAGTAAATACATCATCATAAAATGAGTTTAACAATTTAAAGAAATAACCATGAAAGCAAGGGCTAACACTTGTCCCATTAAAATAGACGAAACTTCTCAAATACAAGAGATAAGAGCCTAAGCTCACGAAGGTTTTGTAAAACCTTAATACTCTAAGTTTCAAAGCATTAAACATTTACAATCTCCCAAAATGACTGAATCAACAAGAGAGCTATTCATATACATAACTAAGCATGAGTCTTCAAAATAAAACAAAGTGACTTATAGTTCACGCGTCGGGTCACATATGCCCTTTGTCCTTATCAAGCTTACCTGTAAAATGTTTTGTCATTTTTATGAGAACGACGGCTCGTAGAAAACATTGTAACAAGTCTAGATGCTATCCATGACTAAAATGAAATGAGGTGCAATGAATCGCCACCATGGCTACAATGAAATGTTTAAAGCCGCAAGGCTATGCGTGACAAATGCACATCTCTCTCGTTATCGGACCATGAGCCACCCACGCATGGAGTGTAGCATACCAACTTCCGGGAGCTACCCGAATATAGTTTGGAGTTTGAATGTTTCTAAGGGTCATTCTCCCTGTCTCACATCACAACCCATGTCCGGATTTCTTAAATCAAATTCCCACACATGGGGTTTTTCTCTCTTTTCCAAATAAAACATTTATGTCGTGATACATGAATGCTTGCCGATTAGGCCTCAATGCATATGATGTTAACAATGGCATTAAAGATGATCCACTACAATAGACTAAGCAATAATTTAGTCCATTAGACATGATATCAAGAACTTCAAAGAAAATAATTAAATTTCATAATTTAACGTTCCTAACAAGGATTTGTATACTAACGTCCTAGCATGCTTTTACACGTAAAGGGAGCATCCTAGGCACGTCTAGGATCACATAATCAACTATAGAACAACCAAAACATGTAAATTCACAATTAGGCATATAACCCTAAATTTACAACTTTGGGGAAAACCTAATGCATGTGTCTAAATTATTCTCATAATATCATTTTAATTACATTTAACACCCCAAATTTTCAACTAGTACAACCAAAGCATATAATCCACATTTAGGCAAAATAATCCAACATTGCAACTTTGGGGGAAATCCTAATACATGTGTCTAAGTCATTCTCTTAGCATGTTAATGAACACAAATCACCTTAGACAAGCATAACATATGGAAAAGCAACAATGTAAATCTACCTTAAAGCTTTGAAATCCAAACAAGGAAATATTCAAGAGAGCTAGAAAAGGAAAACCCAAGAGCTTCAATGGAGTTGCAAAGATTTGTAGGGAACACCAAGAATGCTCCAACAATGCTTCACAAAAAAAAGACATGGTGGTAAGCAATTCAAATTTTCGAAATTAAAGGAAACCCTAGGATTTTGGGGTTTTCTAGAATGCTTACCAAACAAGAACCTCAAGCCCTATCAATGTTAGAGGCACCAAAAAAAGGCTCCATGGAAGTCACACTAAGTAAGAGAAACCAAAGATTAGAAGGGAAACTAGAAATTAGTAAACCCTAGATTATTAAAGAGATGAAGAGATTGTTATTACACTTAAAAGCAAGCTTTAGGGGGGGCTTGAAAATGATCTTCTCCAATGATCCCTTGAAGCTTGAAGGATGAAGGATGAAGTTTGAAGGAGAAGAAGAACTATAGAGGTTGTATCCTTAGGAGAAGAAGAAGAAAAGAAGAGAAGGAAGGAGAAGAAAAGAAACGTGAAATGAGAGGGGGTGGGTAGTGTGGCCGGCTATAAGGGAGTGGGGTGGGACCCACTCTCTTGTATGCTTTAAAAAAAAATTATATGTTTGGTGCTCCAATGGACAGTCTGACCTAACGGTGTGAACCCAAAATTAAATAAACACACCCACACGAACAGAAATAAATTTTAAAGCACCTGAAAAGAAAAATAAATAATATAGTCATGCTCCATAAATTTAAATACAGTCAAATAAATTTAGAGCCCCCAACAGAAAAGGTAAAATTACCCAATTGTCCTTTAATAAAATTCCGAAACATGACAGAAACAGAGGGTAGATTCTGTCTTGACGATATATGTTCACAACCCTATGAACATGACATACCCAAGATACCCAAGTGTTGATCTTCTATAGACCTCACTGATTGGTAAATCAAAGTAGCCATATCCACAGTCTGTGTTCATAATCGTCTTAAGATTGAGAACACGTACCTTATACAAGTTATGAGTTCCTATCGACTGATTGACAGTCTTGAGTGTCAATAGGAAAGCTCAGGTCCGTCAATGCACTATAAGTACTAGCATATTAACTAAGAGTTACACTCTAGTGATTGAGATTAATCACTCCATCGAATGGTAGTTAATCATGCTACAGTGTAAACCTGATGAGATATCCAGTCTCATCATCCACTGTGACACGTTCTAAGTAACAAAGAATAGTAATTCGTATCTCACTTGTATGTATCTCATACATACATGCATTACTTATTATGATACTTAAGGATAACAATCATCTCATGAAAGAAACATACATAACTAAATGTAAAGCTGATATCCATATATTAAAATGTCAATGTCTCCTATATAAAGTAATGGTTTGAGGGTACAAACCCAACAAATTCCCACTTGCACTCACAACCATACAGGATTACATCTGAGACCTAGACTATCTAGATGACGATCAAAGACCTTCTGTGGCAAGGCCTTTGTAAACGGATCAGCAAGATTGTCAGCGGTGGCAATCTTGGTGACAGTCACATCTCCACGTTGAACAATATCTCGGATAAGATGATGTTTCCGCTCTACGTGCTTTCCCTTCCCGTGGTTCCTTGGCTCCTTGGACTGAACCACTGCCCCACTATTATCATAATAAAGCGTAATAGGTGACAGCGACGCTGGTACCACCTCAAGCTCCATAAGGAACTTCTTGAGCCAAATAGCTTCCTTTGCGGCCTCACAAGCAGCCACATACTCAGCTTCTGTAGTTGAGTCTGCAATGCATTTCTGCTTAATGCTCCTCCAACTAACAGCACCACATCCCAAGGTAAAGAGATGTCCGGATGTTGACTTCCTCGAATCTTTATCTGACATAAAGTCCGAGTCAGTATATCCTACTGGAATTAACTCACTATCACCGTATATAAGCATGTAATCTTTAGTCCTTCTCAAGTACTTAAGAATGTGCTTAACGGCTATCCAGTGCTCTGGACCCGGATTCGATTGATATTTGCTAACCATACCAACGGCAAAGCAGATATCTGGTCTAGTGCATAACATCGCATACATGACACTTTCGACTGCCGAAGCATAGGGAACTCCTGCCATGCGATTCCTCTCCTCCTGTGTTTTTGGACACTGGTCCTTGGAGAACGCTAGACCATGCCTGAAAGGTAACAAACCTTTCTTTGAATTATCCATAGAAAACCTAGTTAGCACCTTATCGATATAACCAGCTTGAGACAATCCCATTATCTTTCGCTTGTGATCCCGAAAGAGCTTTATCCCAAGAATATAGCTCGCCTCTCCTAGATCCTTCATATCAAAAGTACTAGCTAGCCAAACCTTGACCGTTAACAGCGCCGCTACATTATTTCCAATGAGTAGAATGTCGTCAACGTAAAGCACAAGAAAAGCCACCACTTTCCCTTCACATTTCTTGTATACACAAGGTTCATCCAGATTCTGTATGAAACCAAACGACTTGACCGCTTGGTCAAATCGGATGTTCCAACTCCTGGATGCCTACTTAAGCCCATAAATGGACTTTTGCAACTTGCATACCAAGTTACCTTTTCGACCAGCTTTGAACCCTTCTGGTTGTTGCACATAGATGTCCTCCTCAAGATTGCCATTCAAGAATGCAGTCTTGACGTCCATCTGCCAGATCTCATAATCTAGGCATGCAGCAATGGATAAGAGTATTCTGATGGACTTGAGCATGGCTACCGGCGAGAAGGTTTCCTCATAGTCAATGCCCTCCCTTTGAGTATAACCTTTCGCTACAAGCCTAGCCTTGAAGGTCTCAACCTTTCCATTAGATCCTCTTTTCCTCTTGTAGACCCACTTACAACCAATGGGTTTAATATTGGCTGGAAGTTCTACAAGATCCCAGACCTGATTAGAATCCATAGATTCTAATTCAGCCTTCATAGCTTTAACCCAATGATCTGAATCAACATCAGCCATTGCCTCTTCGTATGTGGCAGGATCAAATTCAGATTCTATGGAGACAGCTTCAAAAACATCTCCTAAGAACATGTATCTATCAGGCTGGCTGATAATCCTCCCACTACGACGAGGTACCGGTGCGGAAATAGGTGAAGAAGTGGTATTTTCTTTATTTTCATCATTATCAACTGCGGGTTGGACTGAGGGCTCTCCTTCTATTTCTCTCATATCTATCCTTCCCTTAGGTTTATGATTCATGATATAATCATCCTCTAAGAAAATAGCATTTGTACTAACAAACACTTTCTGTTCTCTTGGATCATAAAAATACCATCCATAAGTACCCTTTGGATACCCTACAAAATAACATACTTCTGATCTAGAATCTAACTTGCTCATCTTTCCTTTCAGCACATGTGCCGGACACCCCCATATCCGGAGATGTTGCAAAGAAGGCTTGCGCCCAATCCACATCTCCCGTGGCGTCCTGGGAATAGATTTGCTTGGTACTAGATTTAGTATGTATGCAGCGATTTCCAAAGCATAACCCCAAAGGAATAATGGCAACTCTGAATAACTCATCATTGACCTAGTCATGTCTAAAAGAGTTCGGTTCCTTCTCTCCGCTACACCATTCTGCTTAGGCGTGCCAGGTGCAGTCAACTGTGACAGAATCCCATTTTGTACAAGGTGATCAATAAACTCATTAGAGAGGTACTCGCCACCTCGATCATATCGAATGGCCTTGATATGTGAGCCCAATTGCTTCTCCACTTCAGCCCTAAACTCTTTGAACTTTTCAAAGGCTTCAGACTTGTGCTGCATTAGGTACACATATCCATACCTAGAGTGGTCATCGGTAAATGTTATGAAATACTCATAACCACCCCTTGCTCTAATATTTATTGGTCCACACACATCATTATGTACTAATTCCAACAATGCATTGGTCCTTTTGTCCTTTGCGGGAAAGGGCCTTTTGGTCATCTTACCCTCTAAACAGGACTCACAGACTTCCATTGGTTCGAGAACCAAATTGCCTAAGATCCCTTCTTTGACTAGTCTGCCAATCCTAATTAGATTGATATGGCCAAGGCTCATGTGCCAAAGCCTTGTTGGATTAGTGGAAGGTTCTTTTCTTTTAGATGGTATAGTTACCATTGAGTTATTAAGTTCCAAGCAAGAATCTTTAGAAATATTGGGAGTAATCATATACAAACCATTTGATTTAAAACCAGAACATATAAAAGAACTATTTCTTTTAATAACAACTTTAGTTCCAAAATGAAAGGAATAACCATTATTCGTTAAATTAGAAACTGAAATTAAATTACGTCTCATTAAAGGGACGTAAAGTACATATGATAAAATCAAAACTTTATTGTCTAGAAATTCTAAAACAACTCCTATAGCAACCGCAGATACGGTTGCGCTAGAACCTAGAGTAAGTACGATTTCCCCATCACTGCACCTCCTGGTTGATCTGAACCCCTGCAATGAATTACAGATATGGTTAGTCGCCTCAGAATCAATGCACCAAGTGTTTGAAGTATCCGTAATAAAACTTACTTCAATCACATGTGATTTAATCATACCTTGAACTCTTGTAGCTAATAATTCTGGACAGTTCCTCTTCCAGTGGCCCTTCTCACCGCATTCGAAGCACTTTCCTTTGCCTTGGCCACCCACCTTCGCTTTGCCCTTACCTTTTCTCTTAGATTTTGCAATCTTAGGGACCGGCCCAACACTTGGACCACCAGTACCAGCCTTTTTCTTCCCTTTCTTTCCTTTCGGTGTAGATCGGGAAGAGGAAGCGCTTTTTTCAACGTTTAAAACGTTGACCCCAGGTTTGATCACCCCTTCCGCTGCCAAAAGAGAACTCATCAATTCGCTCATTGAAAAATTCATTTGATTCATATTATAGTTAAGTTTAAATTGAATAAATGAAGGCGATAGCGAATTGAGGATCATATCAACTTGGGTCTGTGCATTGATGTTGGCACCTAGGGTCTCCAGCTTGTTTAAACAACCAATCATTTTTAAAACATGTTCCTTGACTGGAGTCCCATCCGACATCTTTGCACTCATTATCTTTTGCATGGCTACCTGTCTGGCAGGCTTACCATGCTCCCCAAACATCTTTTTCAGCGATGTGATAATGTCACTGGCAGAATCATTCGATTGGAATTGGTGTTGCAACACACCAACCATTGAGGTCAGAATATAGCAACGAGCCATTCCATTTGACTTCTTCCATTTGTCGAACTCGCGTCTGGCAGCTGCCGAAGCATTTGCCGCGGGTTCTTCGGGGCATGGGGTGGTGAGGACATATATGAGATCCTCCGCAGTTAATACGATGTCAAGGTTACGTTTCCATTCAGTGTAGTTATTTCCAGTTAACTTGTTTTGAGTGAGTATGGTGGCAAGTGGACTAAATGCAGATCCAGACATTATGATTACTGAAAATCAAACAAAATAAATATGGATATCAGAATTTGATAGTTTGAAATAAAAGAATCCTTTAAAATTCTTATTTTAAAACAAAGTCGCCGGAATATCGAAGCAAAAGATTAAAGCCTCCGTGTGGTGGTCAATTTTTGATTTTTCGATTAATCAAGACTTGTCCGCTATGCAACTCTTGCAAAACAAGTTATGACTCCCGATCCCTTTTGATCTCAAAGTTTTTGAATAATGCCCCGTGTGGGATCCCTTATCCGTATCTTAGCTAGTGTGTACCATTAACTAAGATCCAATCACAACCGTCTCAAGTAGCGCCTCCGTGTGGTGGTCACCCTCTAACACGTCTGATTGATCTTATCAAAAGAAGTTCACATCTAGTAACCAATGAGTAATGCACCCTCCGTATGGAATGATCACCCCTGGCGAGGTGACACAGAATGCACCACTCATCTTACAGTGAACTGTTAATGGAAGATTGTGGGTGTTTATTAATAAGATCCTCTCCCACTAGATTTAGTAAATAAGGATTTTGCTTTTGAAAAATGTTTCCACACATTACCCATAAACATCCAATGTTTACTAATATGTTGAAATGGTTTTTGAATTTTATTTTAGAAAACTTGTTTTACGTGCATGCAAGTAGTAACAATATAATTAAATGCTAATCACAAACCAAGCACATAAAACAAAAAACTAAAATGAAAATAAAGACATCCAAACGATGCCTCTATCTCCCATGGCTCTATCTCCATAGAACCTCCTCTTGGTTTGGTCACCTCCAGCTCCATCTTCTTGGACAACGGCTTGCTCTTCCATCTTCATGGATTTTCTAATTCTATTACATTGGTCCTATGCTTCTTTCGAAGCTTACAATTTATCTAAAAATAGAAAATGCAACAGTAATAATAAAATAAAAGGCTAGGGAAACCGGTGCAACTTTCCTTTTCGTAGGATTGAAGTCGCAGCGCCCTTTACATATGCCTTAAAACCAAACCAAACTTTAAATTACAACATGCACCAATCTCAAACAATTTAAATACAAAATTTAAAAGTCTTGGTGCCATGGGAGATAGTGACTAAACTAGCTGCAAAAGGGTTAGTCGTACACGCATCCACACATACATAACAATTATATGTAACTATTGGAATACTTAATTGATTCACACAATATATAAACTCTTTACATACTAAATTAGAACTTAAAATAGCATCTTACTTCTCTGTCATAGTTCGATCGATCGAAGACCGTTCGATCGCTCGAACCTTCGATCGATTGAACTCTGTTCAATCGCTTGAATTTTCTGTTTCATAGAATGATTTAAAACAAATTTACAGAATACTTTAAAATAAAGGTTTTAATTTCAAAGCACCTTAAAACTGTGAAACAGAGAGCCTGACAAAGAATCTGAATCACGGTTACTTTTTGTATTCCTTGAGTCCCATTCACCTCTCATGATTACCAAACATGTTAATAACTCTTATCAACAAGACTACAGTAGTCAGTAATTGACTTGGTGACATTCTCAAGGGAATGCTTACTCTGAAACAGAGGGTAGATTCTGTCTTGACAATATATGTTCACAACCCTATGAACATGACATACCCAAGATACCCAGGTGTTGATCTTCTATAGACCTCACTGATTGGTAAATCAAAGCAGCCATATCCACAGTCTGTGTTCATAATCATCTCAAGATTGAGAACACGTACCTTATACAAGTTATGAGTTCCTATCGACTGATTGACAGTCTTGAGTGTCAATAGGAAAGCTCAGGTCCGTCAATGCACTATAAGCACTAGCATATTAACTAAGAGTTACACTCTAGTGATTGAGATTAATCACTCCATCGAATGGTAGTTAATCATGCTAAAGTGTAAACCTGATGAGATATCCAGTCTCATCATCCACTGTGACACGTTCTAAGTAACAAAGAATAGTAATTCGTATCTCACTTGTATGTATCTCATACATACACGCATTACTTATTATGATACTTAAGGATAACAATCATCTCATGAAAGAAACATACATAACTTAATGTAAAGCTGATATCCATATATTAAAATGTCAATGTCTCCTATATAAAGTAATGGTTTGAGGGCACACACCCAACATAATCAACATACTCTTTCTAGAAAGAACAGACTCAATCATTTCACATATATAGATACACCATCATTCTGTCCATTGCTCGTTAAGGATATAAACCATGCACTGCAATCATGGACACCATGTTAGTCCATCCCCCGCTCGTTAAGGATATAAACCATCCACCGCATGTCAGGGATACAATGCTTTGAACAACTGCATATCAAATCTATTGCCACGACTTCTCGTTGTATACCAGTGATCCCCCATCCACCGCTCGTTAATGATATAACATGGATCAGCTGGCTACCTTAGGAATATATGGTCTTGCCCACTACTTGTTAAGGATATAAACCATCCACCGCATGTGAAAGTATATAATGACCAAGCGTTCGCGCACGTACCATTTCCAGAACTTATCAAACCAACCTAAACTCAAGACTACTATCAATACATGATAATTCCCATGTAGCTTGACTACTCTAATTGAAAAGAATGAATATCGAACTCATACATGAACTGAAATCATCTAACATCATTATGGTAATCCATTAATCTTAATCATACTTATTTGTGTTGTCATATTATCCCTAACTAACTGATAATCGCATAATAGAAGTCCGAATTGTGAATCGAGTATTCGAACCTCATATAAAATAAACTAAAGAACTAAACCATGTTCTGCATGTTTTGATCAATTGAAACCATTTTGATCGATTGAGGAAAAGTGATGTTCGAGCGATCGAAGTCACTTCGATCGATTGAACCTTCAATCGATTGAACTTTATTTAATCGCTCGAGAGTCGTCTTCTACAGCAGATTCTGAACAACATAAAAATAGACATCCTAAGGAAGTTTAAATACGTCTAAACACATCAAAAAGCTTATAAGCATTATAATAAAGATACCAAGTGAGTAAAAACTCACGTATGTGCGTTTGGCTTGAGCTTGAGCTTCTGAGCTTTAATGGCAGACTCTCTCTTTCTCTCTCTCTCTCTCTCTCTCTCTCTCTCTCTCTCTTCTCTGCTCTTCTCTTTGTCTCTGCCTCTCTTTCTCTTTTTCTTCTCCTGATTCTTATTCTTTTTCTTCTCTTCCTGTTACTCCCTCTCTCTCATAGAATATATATATGGATGCGTGGGTGAATATATGTGTATGAGTATATATATATCAAAACACACACTCACAACTCTCTTAACTCATAAGGGTTCAGTAAAACCCAATACACACACGAAACTAGTGTATATATAGGGGAAAAAGGGTGCAGGTGGTTGTTTCTGTGTGAAACCTAGAATTCTAATGATTACAAGTTTGATCGATCGAACTAAGTTGGATCGCTCGAGAGTAGATCAGTCATGTTTGATCGATTGAAGAAAGTTTGATCGATTGAAGTAGGGACCACATCATAAATTCAGGTCGGTAGGGTTTCGATCGCTCTAATAGGGTTCGATCGCTTGAATTTCGGAAATGCTTGATCGCTCGAAAGAGCCTCGATCGATCGAATATGAAATTTCATATATTATCAAGGGATGTATATAGAATCTCTGGGTATAAATAATTATTGAAAATATAGGGTATTACAGGGTACTTTGTCTCCTGCTCTGGCTCTATCTCCTTATTAAGAACATACTCTGGTTCCTTCGAGTCATCTTCTGGCTCATCATCATCATCTGCAGGCTCCTCCTCTACTGGGTCCTCATTGTCCATAGGATCCTCCTCTCTATCCCTGTCAATATCCTTGTTAGGATGCTCATCCTCTGGCTCTAGGTCCTCCTCACCCTGAATCGGCTTAGGCTCTGGAACTAGTACGTCGGGTACCGATGATGGTAGGGTTGCCGGTGTTGGTGCAGCTATAGACTCTAGTGGAACATGCCCTGCTATAATAGCTCGTAACTCGATCTCGTCTACCTTTGGCTTACTTTGAATCAATCTAGCCATCTCCTGGTATATGGCTGCTCAGGTTATAGCATAGTGATAAGCATGCGTATCTCTGTCGGGTGTATCGTGCCCACAACATAGAGAGAAGACCACATCATCTCCTCTAAATAACGACTAGCAGTCTGGCAAATGTGGCTAAGATGTATCCCTCGTATGGCTGGCTCCACTGTGTCGCCATGAATCACATGTCCGCCAAAAGAGTCATCCACAAATAGGTGGAAATCTGGATCCATGCTAACCTGCAAAGGAAACTATCTATCGTTAGGAGGACGAACTTATCTTAAACTCATATCTCATCTTAGGGAATGTTAAATACTAGGGCCAGATGGTGTGGAATCGTTAGTGAACAAAAGTATCACAACCTAAAGATCTGATACCAAAAGTCCTATCACGCCCTGGAGTACCAAAAATAGAAAAAAATAAATTTCCTTTTTGGGTCCATAGGTGATTCGAGGTGAAAAGTGCATATTCATAGCGTATTACATGGTCCTTTATGCATACTTTTATCCCTAAAGTCCCTACATTTAGGTGCATTCTAATAACAATGTTCTTTTTATTGTGTTAATGCTAAAATATGTGTTTTTGCATTGTTTTATAGGTATTAGGATGTAAATCAATGAAGTGGAGCTAAAGAAAAGTGATTCTGGTGGATAGAACAACATAAGCAGCTGAGCAAATGCCAATTTCGACAATGAAGACTTCAGATTTGGAAGATTTTCTCAGAGATATGAAATGTAGATCTTTGAGTTACGGTCGCGTGGCCACAAACATGAGGTCAATCCGAGGTTCGAGTAAAACGTTATGGCCATTCTCCCATCGGTGCGCAGAGTTGTCAAAATCAGAGAAGTTCAAGCGATTGAGGAGAGTTCAATCGATCGAACCTTCGATCGATCGAACTAAGATCGATCGATCGAACTTTATTTTCCCCCAAAAGTTGCGTAAACTCTGCGGGAACCCTATATATAAGTCGTTTTGACACCAGACGAAGGGAGGACGCTCCAGAACGCAGAAAACAGCAGTTTTTGGGTAGTTTTAGGGTTAGATTAGGTGTAGATTAGGTTAGATTCAAGTTTTCTTCCTCCTTTTCCATTGTTGAACTCAAGATTGATGTTGATTACAAGTTATATTCATATTATCTTCAGGTTTTTCTTCTCCTTTTTCTTTATTTGATTGTTTATTGCTTTAGATGTTAATGATTGCTATGTTTTGTTATTTCTGTATTAGTTAATCATGTTTTCATAGTTTAGACGTTGGGAATATGTGATGAAACATTGATTCCCAACCTCTGCCATGCAATCTTTAGAAACCTTGGGCTCGATCGATCGAAGGTATTTCGATCGATCGAACCAGGGCCATAGTCAAGCGATCGAAGGCACTTCGATCGATTGAAGGATGAGGCTGTCCGATCGATCGAGAGTGCTTCGATCGATCGAACTTGCTAATTCCTGAGATGATTCTTTTAAGTATTCCATGACTTTTTGTTTTTGAAATATGTTATCAAATTGTCCCAATAAGCTCAATTTGTCAAAACAGTTTTTAGAACTTAAAGCCTTAAGACTATTTTCTTCAATGACTTTTGAAAACCACTTTGAATGCTAACACCATTTAGAGTGCAAGTAATAACCATTGTTTTAAACTGTCTTCCAAGTATTTTAAACCAATTGTGAAGATGTAGTCCCGGTCATGAAAGGGCTACAGATTCTTTATCTTTAGAAAAATACAGAATGCTGAAAAGGAGTGAACTCCATAGAACGTTAATGAATTTGCATGGTAGATGGTTAGGATCAATGTGGATTCACTTATTTCCAACACCTTTAATTTACCTGTTTAATTAGTTATGTTTCTTTATACTTTAGTCTATTATTTAGTTTAATTTAATTGATTAGGATTTGTTAGTACACCTCCAATCATTCATTCTTATTTTCTTTTTCGTTAGGTTGTAACTTAGTATATATTCTTCCTATTCCTTCCCTGTGGGATCGACCTGGACTTCCAGTACTATATTACTTGCACGATCACCTACACTTGGGTGTTGCACAAGAGCGCACAACTTTTTAGTCGTGTCAAGTTTTTGGCGCCGTTGCCGGGGAAGGCAACTAGGTTAGGATTTTACTAAGTTATTTCCAAGTTTTTTTTTTTACTTTGCAAAAAAATAAAAAAAACTTTGGATATTTCTCTCACAAGTACAAAAAAAAAAAATAAAGAAATAAAAATTTTATTGTTTAAAATTTTTGGATAAACATGTCTTATCCATGTTACCTTCCATACAACACAAACACAAACGCCACCAATAGGTACACTTTAGGTAATGAAAATCATGTGTACCCTAATATTGAACAAATAGAATGTGTTGTGGAAGAGGATGGTAAGGATTCTAGCACATGTTTTTCACAAAATTTTAACTTTCAAAATTCTTTGAGAGAGGACTTAGTGCCCACATTAGATGATCTTAAACTTCAACAAGAAGCTAGTAATCTGCTAGACTGCTTGACCTTCTTGAGTAATACTGACATTGAGGCCCAAATTGATAGCTTCATCCAAGTCCAGTCCAAATCAATGTACATAGAACAGAAATCCCATTCATATGATCATATCTCCATAGATTCTGTTCTAGAACAAGAGGAGGGTAGTAAAGCTTCATTAGAACATCACTTAGACCCTGCCCCTTTAATTGAACCATGGCCTCCGCCTGTTTTTGATTATAAAAAAATAGAGGCTGTTATAGAAAATACCAACACCAAAGATCTTTCCTTGAGTACAATTCCTAAAAAGTGTGGTATTCCTCTTATAACTGTCCCCAAAATATTTGGAAGCCATAGGTTTTGCATTATCTCCTCTGACCTTGAGCCTGACATTAGTTGGGGGGAGTTGCATTTTTATGAGGATCACAACGTTCTTCTCACTGCTAAATTATTTCACTGGGAAGATCCTCAAAAATTTCGGTTATTGCTTTATGATAAAAATCTTGATTAATCGAATTTATTTACTGAGTAGTTCTATTATATTCTCTATTTTTCCTTGTTGCTACTAATGATTTTGCAGGTAACTTGAAAAAAAAAATTGGATATTAATGCCTCGAGGTAACATCCTTCATTCTCTCGCTTTACTTTACATGTCCATGTGCTTAGTTTAGAACATTGGGGACAATGTTTAGTTTTAGTTGGGGGGGAGTGAGCCATTGCATGCCTCATATCTTTTTGTGGTGCTTTAATGTCAATATACCTGCTTAGCAACATGACTCAGTAAATTAAAATTGTCAAAAATTTTAATTTATTTTTAAAGATAATAAAATGGTTCTTGTATTTCTCTCTTAGTTAATGTAGTTAGTTATGATGCATTAGTGTTATTTTTTGTATGTCATTAGTATGTGATACACAATGATAGTTTGTTTACTATCTTAGTTATAGTATATTTTATGCCTTTTAATCTTCAAACAACTTTGAGCATGTTGTGACAATCTTGTACTTAGCTATAATGGATTAGTAAGCATAGCTTAGGTGTCTTGAGAGACTATAGTGGAGACTAATAACCCAAGTGATCTTTTGAGCCATTCTTTTATTTTTGAGGGTTTTATAAAATTACTCTTACTTTTTGAAAAGCGTATTAATTCGTTGTAAGTCTCATTTTCCTTCTTCATTTTGGCTGATCACTAGAAGAGAACATTCAGGATTTACCAAAATTTAGAGCTCTTGAATTTACTAAAATGAATTATCCTATTAACTTAGAAGATGATTTAAGCCATCTTTTGACCATACATGTATAATACAGCTTTGGCCTACCTCCATAATATTCCTTTATTTCACATCTTGAGCCTTACCATATTCTCCTTGTCTTCACAATCCTAAAGTTCATACCTAACTCCATATTACGAGTTTGAGTTTCTTATCTCTACCTAGGAGTGATTGGGATGTGTTTTCTTGACAAGAAAGTGCTAGTGTGAATAAGGGAGAGTTGGCAAAGAAAAAGAAAAGCATGAAAAAAAAATAAAAGAAAAAAATGCCAATGGTTGTTACAAAAGAAAAAAAAAAGAAAAGAAAAAAAATAATAACAAAAAGAAGTGTGTGGGAAAGGAAAAAGAAGAAAAAGAAAAGGAAAAAAAAAGAAGAAGAAGAAGAGAGAGATTGGAGATGTGGGAAAGTTTGAAAAGTTGTAGTTGACATTCCAATCATATCCTTTGGCCCAATTGGAAATCACGATCCTTTTTCTTCTAAATCGAACATTTTTTTTTCAAAGTCCTGATGATTTTAAGTAGATTGGATTTGAAGTTAATGTAATGAGAGAGTTCTCCAAGGTATCTCGCTCTTCTAGTGAAAAGTATCCTTTCATGAGACTTTGTGTACTATAAAATTTCCGTTTTTCTATTTAGATATGAGAAGCATTAGATTCCATTTACATTCACTCTTTATAGCTTCCATATCATGAGTGATAATTATTACACCTAATTCCGAGTGATTTCATTTTGAGAGTGTAATCCCGGTGAGAGTTGAGTCAAAATGAACGTCTTGATAGTATCTTAGGTTATGCGAGCTTTGAAATTGAAGTTTTGTATTTTAGTTTTCCATTCACACACACACTTGAAGATTAATAGGTATGGAATATCCAAATGACTTTGATAGTAGATTAACTGTAATGTGTGTTGCATGGCTATGGCATACTGGAGAGTTTCATGAAATTTTTGAGCTCAACCACATTACTAAATGAGAGAAAAAATTTCTTGAAAACTTTTAAATGAGAACCATTACCATAAACATGAATTTTGTGGGTAAATTCACTGTAAACCCTCATGAGACAACACTCGTCCACTAGGGGGAACCTAGGGGTTTAAAGGCTTGTTGCATACGCTAAATGCAATCGCGATTCCTGCGAAAGTGAGTTAAGACTTTTACTTTCTTTGTTTTTAATTTTTAGAGTTAAATAAACATTGCTGTAGTTCGCTTCATTGCTAGGGACTAGCAACGAGCTAGTTGGGGGGTGTGATTCGAGGTGAAAAATGCATATTCATAGCGTATTACATGGTCCTTTATGCATACTTTTATCTCCAAAGTCCCTACATTTAGGTGCATTCTAATAACAATGTTCTTTTTATTGTGTTAATGCTAAAATATATGTTTTTGCATTGTTTTTATAGGTATTAGGATGTAAATCAATGAAGTGGAGCTAAAGAAAAGTGATTATGGTGGATAGAACAACATAAGCAGCTGAGAAAATGCCAATTTCGACAATGAAGACTTCAGATTTGGAAGATTTTCTCAGAGATATGAAATGTAGATCTTTGAGTTACGGTCGCGTGGCTGCAAACGTGAGGTCAATCCGAGGTCCGAGTAAAACGTTATGGCCATTCTCCCATCGGTGCGCAGAGTTGTCAAAATCAGAGAAGTTCAAGCGATTGAGGAGAGTTCAATCGATCGAACCTTCGATCGATCAATCGAACTTTATTTTCCCCCAAACGTTGCGTAAACTCTGCGGGAACCCTATATATAAGTCGTTTTGACACCAGACGAAGGGAGGACGCTCCAGAACGCAGAAAACAGTAGTTTTTGGGTAGTTTTAGGGTTAGATTAGGTGTAGATTAGGTTAGATTCAAGTTTTCTTCCTCCTTTTCCATTGTTGAACTCAAGATTGATGTTGATTACAAGTTATATTCATATTATCTTCAGGTTTTTCTTCTCCTTTTTCTTTATTTGATTGTTTATTGCTTTAGATAATGATTTCTATGTTTTGTTATTTCTGTATTAGTTAATCATGTTTTCATAGTTTAGACGTTGGGAATATGTGATGAAACATTGATTCCCAACCTCTGCCATGCAATCTTTAGAAACCTTGGGCTCGATCGATCGAAGGTATTTCGATCGATCGAACCAGGGCCATAGTCAAGCGATCGAAGGCACTTCGATCGATTGAAGGATGAGGCTGTCCGATCGATCGAGAGCGCTTCGATCGATCAAACTTGCTAATTCCTGAGATGATTATTTTAAGTATTCCATGACTTTCTGTTTTTAAAATATGTTATCAAATTGTCCCAATAAGCTCAATTTGTCAAAACAATTTTTAGAACTTAAAGCCTTAAGACTATTTTCTTCAATGACTTTTGAAAACCACTTTGAATGCTAACACCATTTAGAGTGCAAGTAATAACCATTGTTTTAAACTGTCTTCCAAGTATTTTAATCCAACTGTGATGATGTAGTCCCGGTCATGAAAGGGCTATTGATTCTTTATCTTTAGAAAAATACGGAATGCTGAAAAGGAGTGAACTCCATAGAACGTTAATGAATTTGCATGGTAGATGGTTAGGATCAATGTGGATTCACTTATTTCCAACACCTTTAATTTACCTGTTTAATTAGTTATGTTTCTTTATACTTTAGTCTATTATTTAGTTTAATTTAATTGATTAGGATTTGTTAGTACACCTCCAATCATTCATTCTTATTTTCTTTTTCGTTAGGTTGTAACTTAGTATATATTCTTCCTATTCCTTCCCTGTGGGATCGACCTGGACTTCCAGTACTATATTACTTGCACGATCACCTACACTTGGGTGTTGCACAAGAGCGCACAACTTTTTAGTCGTGTCAATAGGGAATGACGGGTGAATGTCACTAATTGTCCACACCACACAGTACTAGTCCAACTAATAAATAGGAACAATAAAAAAATATGAATATATAATAACACTTGTATCTATTACAAACATCAGAGTGGTCCTCAGGATCACAACAGATCTGGAGACAACATATGCCCAAGTACCCGTTACCAAAAGTACAATAGAAACAACTGAAATATAAACTAGATATAACTTCTTCGTCTCTAGTTGGCATAAGGGTAGTCGTCAGTGTAGTAATCTTTCCCAGCATAATCGTCATTAGTGGAGCCATCTGCAGCATAATCCAACTCCGGGTAGTAGCCACCGTCGTACACATCATCACATGCATTAAGAGGGATAGGATAATCTGTACGGGGAACGTCTAGGCAATAACGGCCGTCAGCTTACTGAGAGCTGAGTGAATATAAACTCGCAAGGTACCAATTATATAACGTAATAACAAGTTATTGAAGTGTCTAAGATATAGTGTTACAATAGTATCTTTTTCTTTATTATTCTAATGCCGTTACTTAACCCTTATCGCCTTGTTAATAAATAACGCATCACATATTGACCCTTGGAATCGACTTGATTGTAAACTCCTGGATACCCTAATGCTTTGTCTACCACATCACCGTAAGTCATAGATACCTTCTACCGCGTAACACTGCAAGTCATAGAGGTCATTTACCGCGTACATCGCAAGTCATAGATAATACGTCAGTCCATCCCCTCTTTAAAGAACATATGCACAGTCCACCACATGTCAGGGATTTAATGCTTCAAGTATCGACACATCAATTCGATTGCCACGACTTATCATCAGCTACGTATTCTCAGCCACCGCAAGTCATGGATACCTTCTACCGTGTAACGCCGCAAGTCATAGAAGTCATCTATCGCGTTTGAGAATACTTGTTTACCCAGTCACCGCAAGTCATAGACACCTTCGTTTGTCTACCGCGTTTGGAAAACAATCCTCCCGTAATCATCCCAGAACTTAGCAAACCTACCTATCGTTATACCACTAACGATTACATGACAGCCCTATAGTGGCCTGACTACTCTGATTAAAAATGAACGGATATCAAACTCATACATGAACTATATAGTATCTAACGTTATCACGTTAATCCATTAATCTTAATCATACTCATCTTTGTTGTCACGTTATCCTTGATCAACCCATTATCGTATAATGAAAGTCCAAATCAAGAATTGAACAATCGAATCCTTAATATAATAAACAAGAGGAACTAACCATGTTTTGCAAAGTTCAATCGATTGAAACCATTTCAATTGTTTGAGAAAAATAGTGTTCAAGCGATCGAAGTCCGTTCAATTAATTGAACTTTCAATCGATTGAACTCAGTTCAATCGTTCGAGAGTCATCTTCTCCAGAGGATCTGAACAGTGAATGTTCAGAAGTGTTAGGGCGTGTTTGGGTCTATTCATTTATGTCAAAAACTCATAAAATATCATAATAAAGGTACCAAGTGAGTTTAGAACTCACCAAACTTGCTAAGGGTGTGTTTGGCAAGGCTTTTCAGCTCTGAGCTTTAATGGCGGCCTCTGTCTCTTCTCTGTCTGTCTTCTTTCTCCCTATCTTATCTGTCTCCTTCACTCTTCTTTTTCTTTTCCTCTACTGAGTATATATATATGTAGATTTAGATGTATTTGTATGTATTTACATATGAGTGTATGTATATATGAACACAATTCTCTCTCTCTCTCTCTCTCCAACTCTCTAGTTTTACAAAATACACACAAACACAAGAGCACAATGTATATATAGGGGAGAGGGGTATAGGTGGCTGTGTTTGCTTGAACTAAAGATGAAATATCCAGGCGCGATTGATCGATCGAATTACGTTAGATTGATTGAAAGTGATTTGGCCAATTTTGATCGATTGAAAAGGGGTTTGATCGATTGAAAAGGGGAACACGTAATAAATTCATGTCGGTAGGGTTTCGATCGCTTGAACAAGGGTTCGATGATTGAAGAAAGAAATCCTCGATCGCTCGAAATGACTTTGATGATTGAAAGTGAAACTTCAAATATGGTTAATAGAAGTATACAGAATCTTATGTATTATCTATACAATCCAAAAATACAGGGTGTTACATTTTTTTAAGTATGGTTCAGTTTCAACCCGAACTGTAGGATCAACCCGAATTACCTGACCCAAATACGGATTAAACTTCAGGTTCAGGTCGAAACTTTGGGTTGGCCCGAAGTGTGCCTACCCCTACACATAAGCCAAAAACTTCTCTTGTATTAGAGATGGTATAAATAGTATCGTGTTATAACAATATTTACTGGCTTTGTAGTCGTTGACATGTGTTGCGCCTCAAGAGAAGCAAGATGTGAGAGTATCTTGTGTCCTTGTAACATTGATGTTCAAATATTGATATCATTAACCAACCGGCTGTAGCCGAGTTGGCCAGGACCCATCCCCCCATTAGGGAGATTGTGAGTTTGAATCTCCCTTCGGAGAGAATGGCTCAGTTTGTTGCAGCTTAAACAGATAGAATATAGCTTTTAGCTTTTTAGATTATAGCTTTTATTACTTAGAATAAGTTGTGAACCTATTTGGTACAGTTTTTTAGAAGTAGTGATTAAGATGTAGTGGTGTTTCATAGAATAAGCTGTCAAATAGCTTATTGGCAGTGAAATTATCCCAAATGCCCTTAATATGATAGGGTTTTTGTACAACTGATGAGTTTAATTTAGTTAGGGATAATTACTGTCAATAGTAAAAAAAAATAAGGGACAAGGTTGTACAATAAAAATTTAACTAAAAGTTAAATAAGCTAGAAGCTGGAAAAGCACCCGTAACCCAGCTTCAAATAAGTTGGCCTTTTAGGCTTAAATAAGCTAAAAAAAAAAGCTATAAGCCATAACAAACACTTGATTCCAGCTTTTTTTTTAAGCTATAAGCCATAATTTGCAATCTATAAGCTAAAACAAACGGGGCCAACATAAACAAGAGAGATTTTCTTTAAAGTGGGTTATGCCCTCTTCTCCCTTGTGTGTGCGTGTGTTACTGACTCTCTAACCTACTAATCTCACTCACGTCACAGATGTGGTTTGTTTATGAGACAAAAATATATATATATATATATTGATATGATTATGAAATTTTTGAATCTCAATTTTGAGTGATGGGATCATGAGACCACATATAACAACTTGTAAACACCTATAACTGGTAATGAAATTTACGTCGGCATGCTGCAGTGAATATAACAAGCCCTAAACCTTGGAATGTGATATCTAAACCTTTCTTGTGATGCATCTTGCAATACAATATTTCTTTTAGAAAAACAAAAGCACGAGAACCATTATTATTATTAAATTTTTTTTTTCAATTTTATGGTGGGTGTCAAATTTGAGTAACGTTATACTCCTCAAATTTGTATCTCAAAATGTGATTTTTAATATGAAACTATTTGGCAAATCAGTTGTTTCTTAGTTGGAAAAATTTATGGTTAATTGGCCAAGCGTGTTGTACCCCAATTAGCATAGCCTCTCTCTTCCCAGTGGGGAGGGAGAGGGTGTGGATATCGCATTTTTCTTACCCACAGCTTTTCTTTTAAAATCTTTTTCAATTTAAAACACAAAATAATGAGTCGCCACTTAATTTTTAAAAGGAAAAATTAAGAAACCATTTCAAAAGGAAATTGATCTTTTGCGAAACCAAAGATTAACTAGGTCCGGGGATTATGGAATGAGAAGGGAAGGAGTCCATCGGACTAAAACACCCCTTCTCATCCTATCTCGCGATAGGCCTCTACTTAACATCCTTTTAATCGAATTATTAACTTAAATGTGCCATCAACTAATACATATGTATAAATATACATTACAAAAGCATGTCTAAAGGGTGTAAGATTGCCAAATGATAAAATATCATTCAAAAATCACATAATTCGAGTAGCAAGCAATATGATATGCAATAGGGAACAAGAGAACTTACCCGGGATCCAGCAGCGATATTAAACGTGCAATGCATACAATTGAAAGAAAATTCTAGAAAAGAGTCTCTAATCGCATGTATTCACATAAGGCAAGTTCCTAATTCATGGAGTCATAAAATCGATAAAATCAAATAAAAAGTTAAACCGAGGGAGAGTAAGAAAAGGATCATACCTTGTCGGCACTACAAAACAAGGGTTAGTTCACATGATATATATAGCATGAAAGAATTTTGAATAATGATCCTAAGCCTCTAACCTAAATCTATTAAATGTAATTGACCTAAAGCAAATGAATCCTAACTATAAATGTCGAGTCACATGAATGCAAACTTAAACAAGAAGAAACCATGAAGTACTTATTAATCTAGGTCACTTTGAATTTTCAATTCAAGCTTAACTAATCATTATTGAGACATGGTTTGAACCTTGACTCATGAAAATATCATCTAAGCCATTATTCATAAGATTTATTAAAACTATTGCAGAATTCTGGAAATTGCTGAGAGCAGATCAGAACTTTAAAGAAATAGATAGCATGGTTCCCGTGGATTGATCTTGGTGAATTTTGGACACAAGATGGCTCTGTGTGTCTAGTTTTAAACCTAAAAAAGAAATCAACGTTTCAACGGTTGGATCTCCGGGAATTAGACAAAAACCAGACATCACTCAGGGTTCTACAACCTTCTGTCCAGAGTTCTTGCACGATTTTCTAAAAATAGCAACCAAATCAGAAAGGCTTTGTTCTTTTTAGGGTGGCTTTCTAACACATTAATCTACTTAGAAAAAATTATTTTGGGTCACAAAAACTTGATTAAGGTTCTGATTTACTAATTTCAAAAGAGTGTTACTGTTCTGAAACTCTGGACAGATTGTAATGACTTCACAAAACTCATGAGCAAACCACCCAAAACATGAAACTACCTTAAAACAAAAATTACAGTGGTAAAACTTTGAGTTATAAACACTTTCCCGTTGGTTTCATTCCATTCCAACGGTTAGATGTTCGGTTAAAAATCCATGATCAAAAACAGATTATGAACTCACTGCTCATTGGGTTAATTCTCTTTATTCCTATTAACTTTAGACAAATAAGCCATGAGATTAGGCTTGTCTAAAGCTAATTCTCCTACCCTTTGGTGGTCATTGGAGACTAAATATATTCATATTTATAAGTTTCAAAGAAGTATGGAAGAACTTCATGAAACTTAATCATAACAAACTTCAAACCATGAAGATAGGTTTAAGTCCCTTATGTTAAACATCCTAGTATCAACCTTAGTCCCCTTATGAATCATAAGATTACAAGGAGATTAAGGGATTTTAAACCAAGAGATTCAAGTAAGACATTGAAGGTCTTATGAATCTAAGGGATGAAAATAAAGAAAACAAGAAAAGGAAACTAAAGAAACTCAATGTACACTACATTAAATTTGCACAAAGGATAATTATGCTAGAGTTTACCTCCAAAGTATCCTCAACTTGGTGATTTTGGAGGACTTCCAAAGATAAATCAAGCTCTCCTACACTAATTCACAAAACTCTTTCTTTAAACTACCCTAAACTCACTCCTAATTATGAGGATTAAAGTAAAAGAACTCTTGTATATCTTTAAGATTTAAAGAAAATCTCCCCCCATGCAAGTGAATATTCATCCTCTATTTATATACAATTTTAGAGGGGCATTTTAGTCATTTCAGGACTGAAAACCCTAATTCAGTAGTCCTTTTTATAGTACAAAACGTGCTGTATACCAGCTGTCATTTGCAAAAATGGGGCATTCACCGGAGATGGAAGCGACACTCAGTAAATGCCGCATCGACATTCCGTGAAAGCCGGCGCGACATTCACTGGCTGCCGGAACGGCATTCACTGAATGCCGCGGACAACTCCAGGGACTGCCATTTTTTAGTAAAATTCGTCATTTTTGCGGCACTTGAGGAAATTTGTGGCAATCACCGAATGCCGTTCGACAGTTCAGAGACTGCCGCAACGGTTGCCCGTGACTGCCGCGGAAATGCTTGAGTGCCGTTCTGCTTATACTTTTCCTTTTCCTCTTTTTTTTTTCTTTTCTTTTTGTCTTGGGTTGGGGAGTCTTTCGAAGAGCTTGAATCATCTTTGGAAGTCCTAGATAAGTTCGGACATTGTCATCATCAGATATGGAGGTAACACTCTCTTTAATTCGACGTTTGGTCAAAATCAGGGTGTCTACAGTTTGCCCCTCTTCAGCGGAGCTTGTGGGGCAACGCGAACCACAAGCGAACGTCGAAGCCTGTGTGAAGACAAGCCTTTGACCAAACATGTCGGATTTAAGTAAAAACAAAATGCACTACAAAAGGAAGCGAGCGCGCTGCAGAATTCTAATTGGTCATGCTCCATGATGAGCTGCCTACGTATCCCATCAGGAATCAGACCAAAGCGTAGTTCGGGCACAGGGTCAAACACACACAAGCGCAAGTAGTCACACGGATGGATGCACCTATCCTGTCATGATGCACATGCTATGCAATTATATTTTCTGCATAGACCTGATTATGCAAGCGTCATGCTTACTCTATACCATGTCTTCTCTACGTATGACGTACATTACATGACGCGTTAGTCAGAGAAGATTATCGAATCCTTGACTGATGCAGAATCTGTTACGGGGGTCAAGAAGATGATTTTGATTTAAAAAATGAGGGTTAACGCAAATCTGTTACGAGAACCGAGAGTGTAAATCAGTTAAATTCTTAAAACAAAGGATCGACGTAAATCTGTTATGCAGATCGAGAACATAAATCCGTTATATTCTCAGAATGAGGGCTAACGCAAATCTGTTGTGAGAATCAAGAGTGTAAATTTGTTACATTCTCAAAACAAGGGATCGACATAAATCTGTTACGCGGATCGAGAACATAAATCGGTTATATCCTCAGAATGATGGTTAACACAAATCTGTTGCGAGAACCGAGAATGTAAATCCGTTACACTCTCAACCAAAGGATCGACGTAAATCTGTTACGCAAATCGAGAATGTAAATCTATTAAATTCTCAAAGCGAGGGTAATCGTATTAAGATGAATTTGGAGTCCACGGACCCAAAATTTATTTCAAATTTTCACCATTGGGGAGCCCACGGGCTCTAATCTATTTTAAATTTCAAGAATTGGGAGCCCACGGGCTCAAATCTATTTCAAATTTTAAGAATTGGGAGCCCACGGGCTCAAATCTATTTCAAATTTCAAGAATTAGAGCCCGCGGGCTCAAATTCAATTTCAATCTTTCAAAGTTGGGAGCCCACAGGCTCAAATTTATTCCTTTCTTCAAAATTTGGAAGCCCACGGACTAAAAAATTTTCAAATTTGAGGACCAATTTGATCCTGCAAACCAATCTCGGGGGTTAAAAGCACAATAAGGGAAACATTTGGGGGTTAAATCTAAATATTGGGGCCTAATTTTGAATTTTGGGGGAAAACAAAATATCTCTTAACCGACTTAAACGCGGCACATGCTTCAAACTCGCGGCAGTCACTGACTGCCATACGGCACTCATGGAGTGCCGTTGTGGCATTCAGAGAGTGCCGCACGACAGTTCATCAACTGCCGCGCACAAAAACCGAGTGCCGCGTTTGAGCGGCAGAGGCTAAAACCGAGAGTTTCAATTCATTTTATTTCATTATCTCATTTATCTCTAACCCAAAATCTATCTAGAGAAATTTTCCCCTCTTCTCTTCTTGCTTGTATTGATCTAGCCAGGACTTATCAGGTTAGTTCTACTTGATCGAAACTCGAGTTATTCTCATTATTTTGTTGTTTTTTGAAATTCTAACACGCGAATCTTCCTCTTTCTTGACAGATTATGGCGAGCGATTTCGGCAGCCGGAAGAAGGCCAAATATCGGGCCACTCCTCATCCCGACCCTACACTCTTGCTCCTGGATCCAGAGGAGCACTTATCCACCCGCGCGTTCAAGCGCGAGGTAAACGCCTTTTCTTTTTTGTTCAATTCTTTTCTTTTTGAAATTCATGAATGCTACGCCATATAATTTCTCATGCTTCTTTATGCTCGTTGAACTTCCGGGTGTTCCAATTGTATCTGTGCTTGCCCGCCTATTTAATTTGGCCGTCCCTTGATCTTATCTTGTTATTATTATTATTAAAGTTCATGAACACAAACCTGCTTTATTCGAAATTTCACATTTCCTCATAAATACAATCACTGTGGTTACGAACTCCCGGGTGTTTCACATGTATCTGTGTATATTTAATTTCACTATCTTTCCTTCCTCAAAGGATTTCTGGGGCGTATGTTAACCAAGATCTCGCACATGCCCCTAATGAATAGCGACTATTTGTTTTTCGGGCGTCATTGCTGCTTTTTTTTTTTAAATTGAATTTCTTTTGAAACTCTATAGAAGTGAACCACCTCTTCTTTTACTTTTCTGAAAATCTCTTCAGCACTGTAAATGCTTTCACCTCTCACTTTTTTCCTTCTCTTTTTATTTTTGTTTTTATTTTTTTTTATTGTTGCGTGAACGGCTACTGAACTCAGTATGAATGCAAACGAGTGCCATGCTTGTGAATTTTCCTGTGAATATTTTTAGATTCTTCCCTTTTGTCTCTTATTATTCATTCTTATGTTGCTTTTTATCATCTATTTATTTTCTTGCCCTTTTTTTCTTTTTTTTTTTATTCATTTACTGACATCAAATCTTGTGATTCTTTCTTGCAGTTGCAGCCCAAGGTGTTGAAGGGGCACGACAGTCTCACCCACGGCTACGAGTGGTACACAGAGTTGAGCGAGCCGGTGAGGGGCTTTGTTACCGCGGCTGGCTTTGGGGACTTCGTCAAACTTTTGACGAAGAGCTCCAATGACCTGAGGCAGATTCATGCTTTGGCGGAGAGGTGGTGGGATACCACCAGCACATTCCACTTTCCATTCGGCGAGATGACGATGACGCCGCTGGATTTGTCCATGATTACCGGGATCCCTTTTGGGGAAGAGAGCCTTCGCTACCTGGATACGGTGAGGGAGTGGGATCGGATCGAGCCGCTGCTGGGAGCCGTCCCGGAGGAGCCCATGGTCACGGCCAAGTGGTTCCTGGATACTTTTCAAGGCCGGTAGGGCTTTACTGACGAGCAGATGGCCCGGGGTTTTCCGATGTATATGCTGGGGTGCTCGCTGCTGAGCACCAAGGGGGATCGGATCTCTGTGACGCTGCTGGGGTCCCTGGAGCGTATGGATCAGATATATCAGTATGATTGGGCCAGGGTAGGGCTAGCCATCCTCTATCAGTATATGAGAGAGATATCCCGGGATCGCCCAGCCTCCCGCTGGGCCCGGGGTTTTCCGATGTATATGCTGGGGTGCTCGCTGCTGAGCACCAAGGGGGATCGGATCTCTGTGACACTGCTGGGGTCCCTGGAGCGTATGGATCAGATATATCAGTATGATTGGGCCAGGGTAGGGCTAGCCATCCTCTATCAGTATATGAGAGAGATATCCCGGGATCGCCCAGCCTCTACTGGCGGCTTCTAGAGGGCGTGGGAGGTATACTTCCCTTCTTTTATTAATTTCCTAATCCTAATTTAAACTTTGCATTCTTATTCCAGATTTTTGTATTTAAAACTTATGTTTCTTTCTTTTTCTTGCAGATTTGGTCCCATGAGTATTTGCACATGATGTCGCCTGACACGCGACCAGCAGACGCCCTCATCATGCCCCAGAGGCTGAAGTGGGCGAAGGATCGGGTCGGGTAGAAGACCGGAGCTCACGATTTTATCTCATTCAGGAACTTCCTGACGAACCTATGAAAGCAGCACGTCCGATGGCAGCCTTAGCTTGACGTCTTCCAGAGACCTTCCAGGGGATGCGGGAGTCGACTGGGTATGACCCGCAGAGGGTCTTGCTGGATGGACCAGAGGCTCGGGCATGGTACCTAGGAGAGAGGGTGACTAGACAGTCCTTGGCGGCCGAGTCTTTCTTCATGCCACACCCCCCGCCGGAGTCTATGAGGGCTACAGATACCCTCCAGGGTTCCGAGCTTACGGTTGCCCTAGCTGGTCTTTCTCTTCAGGGTTTCGTGGATCCTCCAGCGGGGTATGCAGCTTTCCGTGCTGCGAAGCTGATGAGGAACTTCCCTTTGATGGAGGTGACCTGGGTGAGTTTCTTTCAGCCTTTCCTTTTATTCCTTTTGAACCTGCGTGTCTTATCTTCTTATTGAATTCATTCTTCCTTGCAGCCCATCCCTGCTGCTGCTCGGGCTCCTGCTCTACTACCCTGGGATTGGAGTCTTAGGACAGTCTCCTATGGTGAGCAGACTACTACCATGGTCCCCAGATATCTGGCGGGTACTCCCACCATTCTGCTCCAGTATGATCATATCCCGCGGGACTATGCGGAGGAGGGCTTGCTCTATGCCTACAGCGTGAGAGAGTGGATTTACGGTCGAGAGTGGAGGGTAATTTCTAAATCTTGCTTTATTTAAAATTGTAGTTTTAGTCAGACATTCTAACCCTTCTTCCTTTTGCTCAGGTTGGCTTAGACTCATACGAGGGCTCTAGTAAGAATAAAAAATGCTCCTTTTATTTGTTTATCTTGCTTTCCAAGCTATTTTATTGGTAATTTGACTTGCTCCCTCCATCCAGGAGGAACAAGTGGGGGCTCTATCCCGACAGGTGGGAGAGCTCCAGCATCGGCTTCAGCAGTTCGACATCCCTCTCAGCGATGCCCCTGGAGGCAGCGGTGCTGGACGTGGTGGAGGCGGTGGTGAGGGCACCAGTAGCGGCAGTGGTAGGGGCAGAGGAGGAGGCGAACGCGGCGGGAGCGGCACAGAGTCAGAGGATGAGCCTCTCAGATGCATCACTCGCCAGGCTCGGGGCCGGGGCTGACTTTCCTTCTCTCTTTTTTATTTTTGAGTGTTCTTAGAGAGGACTTATACTGTATTATGGATGATTGTATATACACATGCACACACTTTATTATTGATGATGCCTTCAGGATAGTCGGTAGGATGGGCACTTGCCTGTATCTTTTCTGCTTTTTTTTTTTATTGCTGTTCATCGTATGTGCGACCATAGCTTGGTCCTTTTATTATGCTTGGTATATATATTTTACTGTATGTGGGACCATAGCTTGGTCCCTCTTTTATTATAACCTTGAATGCTTCTGTGAATGCATGAATGAATAAATGAAATGAATGCATGTGACCATGGTCTGATATTGCTTGTATGTGCTGTATGATGCGCACATTTATTCTCTCTTTTGTTTGCAGGCGGGCTGAATTATTACAAACAAACCCTGGCCAAAATGAGGCTCAGGACAGCACTCGGTTAGGTCTTAGCGGCACTCAATGAGTGCTACAGCGGCATTCCATGAATGCCACAACGACACTTACGGACTGCCGCGCGGCACTTCGTTGAGTGCCGTCCTGCTTTATCAAGTACCGCGGGTAGGTGGACAGTTTTATTCTCCTATTTATACTACTTCCTTCCCCTAATACTCCACAAAACACCATTTTCTCTTCTTTACTTCCTTCTCAAATGGCCCCCATCAGCTCCCAAATCCTTTTTCCATGGATGGATACCCTCTCTGGCATTGACAGGCTCAACTTTGAGTGCTTCAGACTGAATGATCTTTTCTCTTTCCGACGGATGAATTTGAATGAGGGCCTACTTCGAGCTGCCATCCAATGTTGGGATCCCTCTCTCAATGTCTTTCGTTTTGGCTCTCAGGAGACTTGTCCCTTGTTTGAGGAATTCAGCGCCATTCTGCACACTGATCCTTTTGCTGAGTTGACAGTTCCTTTGGTTCAGGCCGGGAACGTCCGGGATTTAGCCACTCTTCTCCATATATCTCAGAATGCGGCGGGCCCTTTTATTTGCGACATGCAGATTGACTTCGAGTGCCTCTCTTTCGTTTATGCTCCCATAGGAGACCCTTATGATGGAGAGTATCAGATCATTTGCTGTAGTGCCCTGTCGATTGCTATGCTTTCTTACTTCTTCTTTCAGTCATCTTTCGACATTCTTATACCCATTGCCTGTGGTTTGCGGGAGATGGAGAGTGCTGTTATGCTAATTCTTGGCGAGACTCTGATTGGTTTGGGTCATGCTCAAAATGCTGAGGCTATGTTATCCGCGAGAGCACCTTTTGTCTTACAGGTTTGGCTCATGGAACGCCTTAATCTCTTCATACACTCCTCATATCTTCGTGGGCCACTTTCCTATGACCGTATGGAGGTTCATTGCCTATTCCATTCTGCCGATGCTTGGCTTGGCTGGTTTAGTGGCCTTTCTTCTGGTGATATTTGCCAGACTTGCCCGCAGTGGGTTTACTGCTCTATCACCGTATGCCTTCCTGGGTGGCTTGGCATCTGGTTGCCTGGCTTGCATGCTACTACTTTCTATATTCCTGGTCGGGTGGTTCGCCAGTTCGGACTCTTGCAGGACATGAATGAGACTGTTACCGCTGTTTTTACTAGGGGGTCCACTTTACGCCCTTCTATTGTGAAGGCTTTCATCGAGGCTTGGCATGACAGAGTTTCAGCTCCTTTCTGGAGAATCCCGGCTTCGATCGTGCCTACCGTTGAGTACCTTTTTCAGATTCAAACACTGATCTAGAGACAGGTTTCATAGATATGCATTGATGAAAGTAAGATAAACAGGACAAAGCTCTACTTTACAAAAATTTCAGACAAGTCCTGCCTATCCTTTTACACTTTTGAATGTAATTTTCTTTTTTTCTTTTCAAAAAATGCTTTCATCTTTTAGGAAAAGTTCTATCATGTTTAATCAAAATGTTCACTCCTCCGATTAATCTTTTATGAAGAATTCTCCTTTTAATGTCTCTTCTTGGCTCTTTACCTTGATTTGTGTTTTGCTTAAAGCTTTACTCTTTCTATACCATGAATTCACATTTGTTTCTTTATAGTACTCATTTTGATAGTTAGGAGATCCAGAGATGGGTTTTAGGTAAATATTTGGGTTCTTCGGATAACAAACGAAGTTTGCCCCTGGTTTTGGGGCTTCGGGGTGGTTCTGGGCAAACGCCAGTTTGCCCCTAGTTTAGTACAGGGTTTTTCTTTTTAGGTTTTCATGGGCCGAAGGCTCTTGAGAGCCCGCCTACTTATCCCTGAATGGGTATCAGGCCTGCAGTAGTTCGGTTCAAGGTTTGAAGGAAGATGCTGCTCGGGCGATTTTATATTAATGACCGAACCAAGTAGGTTGCCTACGTATCCCCTAGCGGGAATCAGATCAAGCGTAGTTCATCGAGGTAGGAGGTTTTGAAAGGAACGGTTTCAAGCAAAGTATTTTTTGAGGCAATCGAGGTTAATTGGTTGCTTAAATTCAACCCCGTCCAGGTCCATGAGATAGGCCGCCCCTCTAGAGAGGAGAGTTTTTATGATGTACGGCCCGACCAAGTTGGGTTTGAACTTTCCTCTGGGGTCATAAACGGGCACTTTCAGTTCTTTGAGGACCAGGTCACCCTCAGCAAGCTTCCTTGGACGGACCCTTTTGTTGAAAACACGAGCTATCCTCTTCTGATATCCCCAAGTATGGTTTATAGCGGCCAACCTCTTCTCGTCGAGCAACATTAACTCCTCATACCTTCCTTGTATCCATTCCAATTCGGTAACCTTACATTCAGCCAAAACCCTAAGAGAGGGTATCTCTACTTCGACTGGGAGAACGACCTCTATACCGTAAACCAGCGAATAAGGTGTAGCTCCTGTAGAAGTTCTTATGGAGGTCCGGTACCCCCATAGTGCAAACGGTAGCTTCTCGTGCCAATCTTTGTACGTATCCGTTGTTTTCCCTAAGATTTCTTTAACATTCTTATTAGCTGCTTCTACCGCTCTATTTGTTTGAGGTCTGTATGGAGAGGACTGATGGCGGGTGATCCTGTACTTTTCTAAAAGCGGGATAACTTCTCCCTGGAAATGGCTACCATGATCTGAGATGAACTCGTTGGGGACCCCATATCTGCAGATTATGTTCTTTTTGATGAAGCTCACAACATCCTTAGCCTTTAATGTGGCATACGACGCAACCTCCACCCACTTAGTGAAGTAGTCTATTGCCACAATTATATATCGATGCCCATTGGAAGCATTCAGAACTATTTCACCGATAATATCAATGCCCCAAACAGAGAAAGGCCAAGGCGTGGTCATGCTATAGAGCTGGGAAGGCGGGGTATGCATTAGATTGGCGTGGATTTAGCATTTGTGGCATCTCCTGACATACTCACAACAATCTTTATCCAGAGTCGTCCAATAATATCCTTGTCGAATGTCCTTCTTTGCCAGCATATGCCCATTCATGTGGGGCCCATAGACTCCTTCATGTATTTCTTCCATCATTCTTTTGGCCTCTTTTCCATATAGACATTCTAAATTGTACCCTGTGTATGATCTTTTCCATAACTTATCTGCATAGATCGCGAATTGGGCTGAGAACCTTCGGATTGCCTTTCTGTCCTTTTCTGAGGCTCTTTCGGGGTATTCTCCTTCTTTAATGAAATTCCACACATCCACATACCACGGTATTTCCCCCTCGTCTTCTATGGCCGCGACTGTCTCAAATGAGGGTTGATTTATGATTTCTATGGATAATGGGACCATTGTGACCCCCGAGGGGATTTGTATCATTGATGCTAGCGTCGCAAGGGAATCGGCCAATTGGTTTTCCTCTCGGAGAAGATAGTAGAATGATATCTTCTTGAATTGTTCTTTCAAACTCTCCAAATAGTCGTGGTATGGCCTCAACTTCTCGTGTTTCACCCTCCAATCTCCCCGCACTTAGGATATGATCAAATTTGAATCTCAAACACATCAACTTTTTCAACTTTTAAGGCCAGCGCCGCCTCCATGCCCACTATGCATGCTTCATACTCTGCTGTGTTATTGGTTGAGTTGTATTTAAGCTTGACGAACAGTGGGGTAGGGGTTCCATCGGGTGCTACAAGGATAACCCCGACTCCGTAGCCTAGTTGATTGGCGGCCCCATCGAAGTACATCTTCCATGAATCCTCCCTTACCTCCATCACTCCTTCGTCAGGAAACCTGAATTCTCCTTTCTTCCCAGTCTCTACGGCAAAGTCAGCTAGGTACTCGGCGATGGTTCTCCCTTTGACAGATTTGGAGGTGAGATACCTGATATTAAACTCGGCTAGCATCATGGTCCATCGGGAAATCCTACTGGTCAAGGAAGGTTTTTCAAACAGGCATTTGAGCGGGTCCATTAGGGAGATTAAGATCACGGGGAAGGCTAACATATAATGCCTAAGACGACGAGTACACCAGACTAAAGCCCAACATGTTTTCTCTAAGGGTGAGTACTTCAACTCGTATCCGATCATCCTCTTGCTTAAGTAATAAATGGCCTTTTCTACGTGCCCTTGTCCTCCTTCTTGGGCCAACATGCATCCCATTAAATCCTCGGTCACAGAAAGGTATAGCAGCAAAGGCTTCCCAGGTGAAGGTGGTGATAGGACAGGTGGGTTTTGGAGGTAGGTTTTGATTTTATCGAAGGCTTTCTGACACAAGGTATCCCACTCGAACTTCTCTCATTTTCTGAGTAGCTTAAACAGGGGATCGCAGGTCATGGTGAGTTTTGAGATAAAACGGCTTATGAACTGTATTCTACCCAGGAACCCCCTCAGCTCTTTTTCATTCTTGGGTGGCTGCATTTCGATTATGGATTTTATCTTAGTTGGGTCTACTTCAATTCCCCTCTGAGTAATAAGGAACCCCAACAATTTTCCAGTGGTGACCCCGAAGGTACATTTCTGTGGGTTTAGTCTCATCCTAAACTCCCTTAACCTCCCAAAAAACTTCCTCAGAGCCTCCAAGTGTCCTTTCCTCTCCTTAGATTTCACAATCACATCGTCCACATACACTTCCACCTCTTTATGGATCATGTCGTGCAATAACGTGGTAGCGGCTCGCTGATATGTTGCTCCTGCATTCTTGAGCCCAAATGGCATCACCCTATAGCAGTATGTTCCCCATGGCGTGATGAAAGTGGTTTCTCTCTATCCTCTGTTGCCATGAGGACCTGGTTATAGCCGGAGAATCTATCTATGAAGGACAGAAGCTCATGCCCGGCGGTGTTATCAACAAGGACGTCGATATGTGGTAAAGGGAAATCGTCTTTAGGGCTTGCTTTGTTTAGGTCTCGAAAATCAACGCAAACCCTAACACAACCATCCTTTTTGGGGACAGGCACTATGTTGGCGATCCATTCTGGATACTCGGTGACCATTAAGAATCTAGCTCTTAACTGCTTTTCAACTTCCTCTTTGACTTTGAGTGCCCATTCAGGCCTCATTCACCTCAATTTTTGTTTTACTGGCTTCGAATTTAGAAAAATGGGGATGTGGTGTTGGACGATCTCTGGATCAATGCCTGGCATATCATTATAAGACCATGCAAAAACATCTTTGAACTCACTTAATAGTTTGATAAATTCTTCGCTTTCTTCTTTGCCAAGTGTAGAGCCGATAAAGACATTTTGAGGATTATTTTCATTTCCTAGATTAATTATTAGAGTGTCCTCAATGATTTTACACGCTGATTCTTTTTCTTTTTCAATTAATTTTTGCAATTCAATGGGTATTTCATGATCATCACATTCATCACATTCATTAAGTGCGTTCGAGTAGGCAGAATCAGTCATGTTTTATTGATTTTCTTTGGAGTGATTACAACAGACATGGAAATTGAAAGACGCCTCATTTGGGCCATTACAGACTCTGGGTGTGGGGGATACCTATCACTAGACTCAAAAACCCACTCTTTCTTGTTCTCTCCTCCCAGATCGGCGATGAAGCATTCTTCCAGGTCCCCTGTCTTGGTAATTTCCTCCATTCCTTCTTTCTCGGTCCTTTCCTTGTCGTTCTTCCTCTGATCTTCCTCATCTTTCTCACTCTCGGCTGCCTCCTCCACCAGACCTTCAACGTATTCATCTTCGGCCTTTCCATGACCTACTTTCATAACTTCTGTGCTCAGATGGCCCTAGCCACCAACTCCGATGAGCTACACTGCCTAGCCTTCCCCAGCACTTTGAAAGGCCCGGCCATGCAGTGGTTCTACTCCTTGGAGCCTCGATCGGTCTGCAGTTTCAAACAACTCAGCAAGCAGTTCATCAACCAGTTCGCCGGTATGCATGAGCGGCCAAAGCCAGACATACAACTACTAACAGTCAGACAACGGAATAATGAGTCCCTCAAGGAGTTCACCGACCGGTTCAACCAACAGAAGCTTCAAATCCGCAATTTGAACGAGACAATCGCCATCATAGCCTTCTGCTCGGGAGTTCAACACACCAAGTGCGCCGCGTCGTTCCACAGAAACCGACCGGAAACTTTGGTCGAGCTCTCTGAGAGGGTTGGAAAATACATTGACACTGAAGAGTTTCTGAAGACCAAAGACACCGGGCAAGAAAGCATCGAGTCTTCCAGAAAGAAGCGGAAGCGAGTTCAGCCAGGGAATTCTGACAGTTCCTTCGGCTCACAGCAGGCAGGGTCCGGCAGTCCCGACCCGACCTCCAGTTCGCAGCGGTCTGAGCTCGGCAGCCTCGACCCAACCTCCAGTTCGCAACGGTCTGAGTCCGGCAGCCCCGACCCGATCTCCAGTTCACATCGGTCAGGATCAAACAGTTCCGACTTTGCCTCCAGCACAGAGAAGTCAGAAGCACAACGACCCTGATCCGACCTCCTGTCTCCATCGGTCTAAATGAGTCCGACTGCAGTGGTACTTGCTTGATCACCACATGAGGCTCCACCGATTGTCAGAGAGCTCATCTAAAGACCTCGGGCTCGACCCCGAGGCGTACAAAGACCTCAGGCCTAACCCCGAGGCATGCAAAGACCTCGGGCCTAACCCCGAGGCACGAAAAAGACCTCGGGCTCCGAACCCAGGCACTCAAAAGACCTCGAGCTCCGAACTCAGGCACTAAAAAGACCTCGGGCTCCGAACCCAGGCACCAAAGACCTCGGGGTCACGCCCGAGGCACCGGCTTCGCTTAGGTCCAACCGACGATGGGGGCAAACCCCCTAGGTGGCCGACGATGGCAAGCTTCAAAAGACCCTGCAACCACCATGTTCCAGGTCGGTTACCTACAGATCATAGCCTCTGTAAGACCCTCGTCTTAGCAAAAGCTTGGGGGACAAGATGGCGCAGTGAACTAAACAGGCAATCACACCGGGTATCTACAGGCCTCGCGGATAACCAAGTCAAAATCTTGGACAACCCGAGCACCTACAGTACTCAGAGACATTAACTCCACTTAGGTCCAGACCGACGATAGAGGTGACTAAAATCTCTTAGGTTGGCCGACGATAGAGGAGTAAAAGGACCCTAAAGCAACGTGATTTAGGTCGGCTCCACCAACATGGTCAAGCTCTTTTCCCAATAGTCTTGACGAAGGCTGGCCGGGCAGAAGACAACCATCCTGGGGAGTTAACAGTAAAAAGGACCCTAGAGCAATGCGCTTTAGGTCGGCTTGTCCAACATGGTAAAATCCTTCTACCCACAGCCTTGACGAAGGTTTACGGGCAGAAGATAACCATACTGGGAGCTAACTCAAGCAAACAAGACTCCGAAGTAGGCCGAGTCTCAACTCTCGGTCACTTCCCGAGCATTCAAAGACTCCAAAGTAGGCCGAGTCTCAACTCTCGGTCACTTCCCGAGCATTCAAAGACTCCGGATTAGGCCGGGTCTCAACTCCCGGTCAGTTCCCGAGCAACTAAAGGTCCCGAGCTAGGCTGGGTCTCACCTCTCAGTCAGTTCCCGAGGACTCATCAGGCTCAAAAGCCCCGAGGCAGCTTCTACAAGTACTCATACAGTGGCAAGTAACATCAAACTGATTTCCAAACTTGCCCCGATATAGCATCTGACCAATCTTGGAAATGGGGGGCAGCTGATACGCCCAAAATTATGGGCAGTTTCCTACTCAAGCTAGAAGACTAATGGAAAGTGCATCTATTTCCTAATCCAATTGGGAAACTCCCACAATTAATGTCAATCAATCCTAATACAATTAGGAAACTTACTTGATTGGTGTCAATCACACCCTAATAGGATTATATTTCCTTATCCATGTATGAGTAGGTCTCTTGCATCTATAAAAGAGACCACTCACCCCCCATTGAGGGGGCAGCCAATTCTGTAGTCTACACAGCGCCTCTATAATTCACCATTACACGCATACACCTGGCCGGTATTACTGGTAATGCCGCCCCTCTTTGTTGGCTCACCTAGGCCCGCCGGTGATCTGCTAGTGAACGTGCTCAGACACACCCGTGGACGTAGGTACCTTCATTAACAGGGCCGAACCACATACAAAAAATAGTCTCTCACTCTCTCTCTCTCCTTAAATTGCTCTACTTTACTCTTACCAATTTTTGGCATCATCAAGATTGATTAAAACTATTGCAGAATTCAGGAAATTGCTGAGAGCAAATCAGAACTTTAAAGAAATAGATAGCATGGTTCCCGTGGTTTGATCTTGGTGAATTTTGGACACAAGATGCCTATGTGTGTCTAGGTTTTAACCCAAAAAAGAAATCAAAGTTTCAATGGTTGGATCTTCGAGAATTGGACAAAAACCAGACATCACTCAGGGTTCTACAACCTTCTGTCCAGAGTTCTTGCACGATTTTCTAAAATTAGTAAAAAAATTAGAAATGCTTTGTTCTTTTTAGGGTGACTTCCTGACACATTAATCTACTTAGAAAAAATTATTTGGGGTCACAAAAACTTGATTAAGGTTCTGATTTACTTATTTCAAAAGAGTGTTACTGTTCTGAAACTCTGGACAGATTGTAATGACTTCAAAAAACTCATGACCAAACCACCCAAAACATGAAACTACCTTAAAACAAAAATTATAGTGGTAGAACTTTGAGTATAAACACTTTCCCGTTGGTTTCATTCCATTCCAACGGTTAGATGTTCGGTTAAAAATCCATGATCAAAAAGAGATTATGAGCTCACTGCTCATTGGGTTAATTCTCTTTATTCCTATTAACTTTAGACAAATAAGCCATGGGATTAGGCTTGTCTAAAGCTAATTCTCCTACCCTTTGGTGGTCATTGGAGACTAAATATATTCATATTTATAAGTTTCAAAGAAGTATGGAAGAACTTCATGAAACTTAATCATAACAAACTTCAAACCATGAAGATAGGTTTAAGTCCATTATATTAAACATCCTAGTATCAACCTTAGTCCCCTTATGAATCATAAGATTACAAAGAGATTAAGGGATTTTAAACCAAGAGATTAAAGTAAGACATTGAAGGTCTTATGAATCTAAGGGATGAAAATAAAGAAAACAAGAAAAGGAAACTAAAGAAACTCAATGTACACTACATTAAATTTGCACAAAGGATAATTATGCTAGAGTTTACCTCCAAAGTATCCTCAACTTGGTGATTTTGGAGGACTTCCAAAGATAAATCAAGCTCTCCTACACTAATTCACAAAACTCTTTCTTTAAACTACCCTAAACTCACTCCTAATTATGAGGGTTAAAGTAAAAGAACTCTTGTATATCTTTAAGATTCAAAGAAAATCTCCCCCCATGCAAGTGAATATTCATTCTCTATTTATAGACAATTTTAGAGGGGCATTTTAGTCATTTCAGGACTGAAAACCCTAATTCAGTCGTCCTTTTTATAGTACAAAACATGCTGTATACCAGCTGTCATTTTCAAAAATGCGGCATTCACCGGAGATGGAAGCGAAACTCAGTAAATGTCGCATCGGCATTCAGTGAAAGCCGGCGCGGCATTCACTGGCTGCCGGAACGGCATTCACTGAATGCCGTGGACAACTCCAGGGACTGCCATTTTTTAGTAAAATTCTTCATTTTTGCAGCACTTGATGAAATTTGCGGCAATCACCGAATGCCGTCCGGCAGTTCAGAGACCGCCGCAACGGTGGCCCGTGACAGCCGCGGAAATGCTTGAGTGCCGTTCTGCTTATACTTTTCCTTTTCCTCTTTTTTTTTTTTTCTTTTTGTCTTGGGTTGGGGAGTCTTTCGAAGAGCTTGAATCATCTTTGGAAGTTCTAGATAAGTTCGGACATTGTCATCATCGGATATGGAGGTAACACTCTCCTTAATTCGACGTTTGGTCAAAATCGGGGTGTCTACAGAGGGTTTGAATCCCCTTAAATTGATTCTAATTGCTTGCCCCCAGTTATTCTTCAATCAGAATAAATGGATATTGTTGGGCTTTGCTATGGGGCCATTGTAGGGCTTTGGGGTGGGGTTGGGGCTAGGGTGTGCGTGTATCAATTCCAGATCTAGGTAATTTTGCTTGCCCCTAGTTATTCTTCAGTCGGAATGAGTGGCCATTGTTGGGCTTTGCTATGGGGCCAGTGTGGGCTTTGGGGTTGAGTTGGGTCTGGTTGCGTGTGTCTGTGGGGTATGTGTGGATCCAGTCCAGATCTAGGTAAGTATTAAAAAAAAAGGAAAAAAAAATAGGGTTAATTACATGTTACCCCCTATATATAGTTAGGTCTATTTTTACTTGGGCAATTCTATAGTGAGCAGCTTCTCATATAAGAAGGCATGTTTTAACCGTTGGATGAGTATCTAGCTATAAGATTCCCAAGAATAGGCATATAATTCCCAAGAATCTGGAGATGCATTTATTGTTAGATGCTCATCCAACGGTTAAAACATGGTTTCTCATATGAGAATCTTCTTACAATAGACTTACCCTTTTCACTTTACCCAGACGTGGTTCAAAAGTGGACACTTAATTCCATTATGGGTTTGGACTAAAATGAAACTAGTAATTTTTTTTTCTTTTCAAATAGCCTCATATGGTGATTGATTAATGTTCAATATTACATTCTTGTGTTCATGATTTGCTTATATTGTGTACGTCATATCACTATTATAAGATATTTAATGGATAAATTGCACACTTGTTGATCTTTTTATTTGTCTCTTTCTATCTAATAAACCCCATGTTTTGTAGAATTTGGAGACTTTGTAAACGTTGGGACAAATTCCTTTTGTTTCTTAATTCAAAAAGGGAAAAGAAATACACATCTGCAAGGGTGGATCGATCCGACCTTTCTTGGCAGATTGATCCGCTGAAGCATCAGGATTTGGAGAAGTTATTTTGGAAAGTCGGATCGATCCGCGATCTTGAAGGCATGTTCTGCCAGCATATAGGAATATCAGATCTATCCAGCATTTTGGATTGGATTGATCCGGCCCACTATGGATTGTTTCCCTTTTCTATTTCAAATGTGTCGTTGGTACTTGGGGGTATAAATAGTTAGATATAGGTTTTTTTTAGGTTATCTTGTGTTTTTGCTTAGAAAAAGTTGTCTCCCTTCTCTCTCTCTCTCTCTCTCTCTCTCTCTCTTTCTCTTAGGTTTTCCTCTTCTTCCTTATATTTACTCCTTCTCCTATCTATCATTAATGTTTAATTAGTTCTAAACAGAGAATACTTTACATGTATTGAATACTTCAAAGTTTGGTTAGGATTATTGAAGTTTTCTATTGAAGTTCCTCTAGCATTTGTGATTATTGTTGTGTATTAGTATCATTTCTCTCCCCCCCTCTTTAAAGTTATATATATATATATATATTTTATCTTCATGAGTAGTTAGATTATGTAGGTTGGAGATCATAAACCCACCATTGGACCCATTTGAGTTTCAATGTAGGATTTTAATATGTTGTGATATTTCTAGAGTTCATTTGTGTTAGGTTTGAAATTCTAGGACCTCATTTATGATGTCAAGCAGCATGAGTTGTTTAATCCTTTAATTTCAAACCTTACCCCATATATTTCATTGAACCTTTTATCAAACATTGTAGGTTGACCACCACATATTTGATAATTTGCCTCAATGGAATTTTCTACCCTAGAATATGCTACAAACATGAAATCAATTTATATTTGGTCCAATGTGGAAGAAAAGACGAAAAGTCATAGTTTTTTCCTTTTTCGTTTCCTTCTTTCTCATCGCATTATAATTAGTTACTAAACTTCCACAATCGTTGTTATATTCCAAACTCTATGGACTCAACATCCTACTTCCAATTTTACATTTTTAGTAGGGTTATAACAAAGAACTTGATTTTTGACGTAATCAGAGATTAAATGTTAAAATTATCTCGTTAAGTGTCTAAATTAACCACATATAGATAGTTAACCCAAAATTATCCTTATAAGGGGTTAAGTGTAAAAAATTAGCCTCGCGTAGGGGTTAAATGACAACATTATCCTCACATAGGGGGTTAACCCTAAGATAACCTCACAAAAGGAGTTAAGTATTAATGTTTTTGGCCAATATTAGAATTTTTATTTTTTTTGAGAGAAATCTTAATCATCACAAGTTATTTCAAAATGGACCAAATCACATAAAATGAAACAAAACGTATTTAACCCAAAAATTTTTGATTGGACAGCACTAGTACGTTGACAACTTTCGACCAAAAGTACGGTTTTTTTTTTCTTGGCGATTGATTGGCAAAAGCAAAAGCAAAGTAAAAAGCTGTTACCAAACAAGCCCTTTTGAGTTTCGAATTGTTCGAGGGCGGAATAAAATCAGAGAAGCTGAAAATTCAATCGTCGTTTGGTAATTGGTATATATATATATATATATATATTGGTTCTTCGAATGTATCATCCACATATGTCAAATGTAGTTAGACACCGGATATAGCAAAGTTTCAGCTCCTCTGTTTTGGCGGAAACCTCTCGAAAACTCATCCACTGAAATGGACATCAATTCATCATGTAAGGAATAGCATGGCATCATACGTGGCTCTGTATGTGTATTTGTATTTGTATGTATCACTCCTATTCTTCCTAGAAATTTGTTATTGCAACATTTTTCTGTGATCTTCATCTACAGTATTTGTCGTCTTGCGATGATCATACACAGGTGCATATGAGCTGAGTGGAGCTAGCTTGCGAGTTTTTTTACGAGTTCAAACGAGCCGAGCTTTCAAGTGTTCACGAGCTTTCTCGCGAGTTTTTTAACGAGTTTTTTTGCGCTTTCTTTTAAATTATATAGTTTAATAATAAAATAATTATTTATCAAGCCCGTATATGTCATATTTTCTCTAAAATGATATAATTTTATAATAAATATGTATATAAAAATCATTATATAAGCTCTTTATCAAACCTATTAACGAGTTTTTTTATGAGCCTGCTCACGAACCTTAATTAATCGTGTTCACGACTCGCCGAACCTAGTCTTATCGAGCCGAGCTTCGAGTCCTTGTTGAGCGGCTCAGCTCATTTACACCCACTCATACATAATATGTTGTCCTTTTGGATTCTACTTAGCTTATGAATTTAGGGAAGGAAAAGGAAACCCAAAAAAAACGCAAAGAGTTAGGGTTACCAATTAAAATAGGAATGAAAAGAAAATGAAAACCCCATGAATGAACCAATACATTCCATTGACTGTATGATACTGCATGGTATGTCATTACTACCCGTAGAGTGTATTTGTTCAATTTTAGAGTGGGAGTAGCAATTCCCTTTTTATTTTATTTTTTCAATTCCTTTTCTTTTTTTCTTGGCTTTCAGTTATTTCTGAAAAATATTTTTGGTTTATAATATATTTGAGTATGGGAGAAAACACTAGGGAATTTGGTTTTTCTTAATTTCCTTTACCTTTTCTTTTCTAATGTTGAAAACCAAACAGAGAATTAGGACTTGCTGATCTACTGGTTAGAAAGGGAAAACAGGAGGAAAAGGAGAATCTGATACTACAAATTTTTTTTCGTACAAATCATTTTCCCTTCCACTTATCCTGATGTATATGAGGAAAGACCATTTTACTTTTCTGGCGCCATATCCGCAAACCAAACAAAGCATAACCATTTTACTAATTGGCCACCGGTTAACTTGGTAAAATCCACATCAATGAGGTAAGTCTTCGTTAGCAGGAAGCCTAGACGTTCAGAAATATGTTCTCTAATTTCATAAATATTATATTATTACTGAAGCTGAGTTTGATTGTGTTTTCTTTTTTTGGTGGTAGAAATTAACTAAATGCACGTACAACATCCACAAGCCTGTCATGTAGTGAATCGTAAATGGTATTGAATGGCCAAGAATTTGGTTATTCAAGATCTTATTGCTTCAAGTAATTTTTTCGATACCCCCAGGGCAAAAAGTAAGACGTCAGAGTGACACATTTGTTACCACCTATGAAGTACCGAAACAAATGCCGTTATGACACGGAAAATCCTAAAAAATTTATAGATGACATGACAAGAATAGTGTGCGTGAAGTGTCGTGCCCGATACATGACACGTCGCCTTCTTAGAAGTGTCTATGCATCCTTGGTTACCAACTTACCACTATTAGCTTCACACATACACAGCAATGGCATGTATTTATCCCACATTTCACTGCCAATGGTGTCAAGCTTGACCTTGTTGTCTTAAAATTTTCTTGATACCGTCAGTCTTGATAGTGGATTTTTGTTTCACTACCTCAGCGCATTTTCCTAAGCTCAGCAATTGGTGGACAGAACCTATGCTTCAAAGCTAGAAACACTTAGGTGGGAATAGTCATATCTGCTTCCTATTATGTGTAATCCAATGACAAAAGGTGACAAAATTGATACCAATTTCAGGGAACTTTTAAACTCTTGTTCTTGTTTCTTCCTTCTCGTTTTCTTTCAATCAGCTTTATTCTATGTGACATCTAAAGCCTATAAAACCTCTTAACATACACCCTGTTTTGGCTCTCCTGCCATGGAAATCTTGAGTGCATTTATTGTTGAAGCCGGTAAATATGTTACCAAATTTGTCGTCTCGACAGTTTCCCATGTTGTTAATTTCCATGGCAATACTAAAGCTCTCCAGAAGGAAATAACCATTCTTTCCACAAAAAGGAAGAACATTGAAGACGATGTCGAGTTAGCCAAACTAGAGGGAAAATCGCCGAACCCTCAAGCAAAAGAGTGGCTTGAAGCGGTTGCAAAGATGGAAAATGAAGTAAATCTAATATTGGAGGAGTACTTGATTGATGGGTCACTTGACGGGTGTAGTTGCATTCTAAAGTGCAACATGCTGTACCGATGCCCAAAGAGCATAAAAGTGGCAAGAAAGCTTGACAAGGTCAAGAAACTTATAAATTCGTGCACTTTTGAATTTGTGCCATGTGATAAAAAGTCTCCCGACAGACCGTTCGAGAAAATGCCAGCACCATCCCTTTCAGGTCAAAAAGCAGGTTTGATGATGTTGAATCAGCTCTTGAAGTTCTTGGATGATGATAGAATCCAAAGAACCGGTGTCTGGGGGATGGGAGGGGTAGGAAAGACTACATTGGTGAAGAACTTGAATAACGAGCTCGAGTCCTCCTCTTTGGGGGGATCTTTTGATATGGTTATATGGGTTCAAGTGCCGAAGGACTTGGACTTGAGGATGATTCAATCTCAGGTTGCCGAGAGGTTGAACTTGGAATTGGATCTAGGAGAGAGCACCCACATCAGAGCTAACAGACTACTCAAGAGACTGAAGATGAAAAAGAAGATCCTCCTTATTCTCGACGATGTTTGGGAGAAAATTGATTTGGACGTAGTGGGTATTCCACAAATTGGTGATCATCCTTGTTGTAAGATTCTGTTAACTACTCGATCTTTCTTTATGTGTAGGGAAATGATGACTGATGCTGAAATAAAGGTGGAGGTTTTGAGCGAAGAAGACGCTTGGAATTTGTTTGCAGAAAGTGCTGGAAATGTGATTAAACAAGAAGGCATAGAGACTCTAGCAAGGGCAATTGCTAGAGAATGCTGTGGTTTGCCATTGGCGATCAAGTCTATGGGTAAGTCCATGAGGGCTAAAATAAAGATTGAGCTATGGAAGAATGCACTTTGCCATTTGCAGCGTTCGGCACCTTTCTTCAACAGTATCGAGAATGAGGTTTTTTTGCCTCTATCTTTAACTTATAAATCCCTACAGAGTAAGACTCTTCAACAATGTTTCTTATATTGTTCTTTGTACCCTGAAAAATTATCGATTAGGGTTAGTGAACTAATTCAATGTTGGGTTGCTGATGGATTAATAAATGAGCATCAAAGTCTAGAGGAATTGTTAAATAATGGAATTGCTTTGGTTGAGAATCTGAAGGATTTTTGCCTTCTAGAACACGGTGAAGAAGTTGGAACTGTAAAAATGCATGACGTTGTTCGAGATGTGGCCATATGGTTATCACGGAGTGAAGAGGAATACGGGTTTTTCTTCCAGTCAGACAATGCATTCCATGAGTTTCCAAAGAAGTTGCTTAAGCCATTCAAAAGGGTTTCATTTGTGGGAAAAAAGATATTGAGATTGCCCGGTCATCTATTCCCTTGTTCTGAGCTAACTGCTATGTTCCTCCAAGGTAATCCTATCAAAAAAATCTCCGATGAGTTTTTTCGAGAAGCTAGAGCACTTAGAATTTTGAATTTGAGTGGCACACACATTACTTCATTGCCAACTTCTCTTCTTCACCTTGGAGAGCTCCGTGTTCTTCTTTTGAGAGATTGTTGTAATCTAGAGAAGCTATCCTCTCTCGAATCTCTTTACAACCTCCAAGTTCTTGATCTTTCTGGTTCTCAGTTAAGAGAACTACCTAAAAGCATTGGGAAGCTACATTGTCTTCGAGAACTAAACTTGTCACACACACCACACTTAGAAAACATCGAAGCTGGAGTTATATCTGGATTATTATGTCTTGAGTCCTTGGACATGTCTTTCAGTTCATACAAATGGGATGTGAAGTGGCAAGAAGAAGAAAAAAGAGCAACGTTTGATGAATTATTATCATTGGAGCACCTTTCGGTTCTTCACGTAAGGCTTGACAAAGTCAACTCTCTTGTCTCAAATCCTTATTGGTTGAGAAAATTGAGAAACTTCAGTATACAGATTGGTCCAGGAAACTGCGAATCGAGCTATAGCCCAACTCAGCATGATGAAAAAAGGGTGATTCTTAGAGGGGTTGATCTGTTCGAACAAGGCCTTGATGGGTTATTGTGCAATGCAAGTGCCTTAGACTTGGTGACTTGTGGTGGCATTAATGGGATATCTGAAATAGTTGCCAGGAGAAGTTTGTGTGGACTACCGAACTTGAAATCGCTCGCCATAACAAATTGCGATTTCATTAGGAATTTGGTAAGCAGAGAAAGGTTTCAGCATAGTGTGTTGCCAAATTTAGAGCATTTGACTCTTAATCTCTTGAAAAATTTGAAGTATATTTTGGATGGTGTGGTCCCAAATGGAGGATGTCTTGGGAGATTAAGAACCATAGAAGTGGTGGACTGTCCAAGATTGAGGTATGTTATTTCCTATGCTTTGCTTTGGCATGTCCAAAATCTTGAAGAGATCAAAGCTAGTCGTTGTGATAGTATGTCTTGCATTGTCAAGGGAGGGGACTCTACTGAGGCTCTCCAGAAGTTGAAAGTCATAGAGTTGAAGGACTTGAAGAAGTTGAGGACTTTTTGTTCAAAGCCAGATTGGCCAATTTCGCAAAAGATTGAACTGAACAATTGTCCCATGTTGAAGATGCTTCCTCCCCCGTTGTCCAGTTTGGATATTGTAACAGAAATTTAGGGTATGTTTGGAATAACATTTTTGGATTTCATTCTGAACAATTGTAATTCCATAGTAGTCTTTATTTCCAAGTTACATTAAAGATGTATTCAAATACGAATTTTACTTTTTAAATAAAGCTAGTCTTTGTTTCTTTTGCTTTTAAGTTGGAGATTGTATTTCGTGTGTGAGGACTAGAGTTTGGGGTCAATAGAACCCTATGAACTTGGCAGCCCCAGCCTTACCCATAAATGTAGCAACCTGTATTTTCGCGCCCCTAATAATAAATAAGAGATGTTAGTTTTTATTTATTTACTATTTGTCAATTTTTAGTTGGGGTATTATTCTAATTATTAAATAATACTCGTGTTATTAGTTATTAATACAATGCCATTTTACTTTGCTGTTATGTGTTATTTTTAATTGTAGTATTAATTCCATAAATGAAAAATACTTATGTTGATTTATTATAATTATATAACATTAATTTTGTGACCCGTTAGTAATTTCATTTGAACTAATTTTTGCTTAAGACTGTACCCCTAAGTTACCCTATAATTTGTGATTAAAACTAGTAATAATATATTAATCACGTTGCTTATATTTTTGGTCCCTAATAATTATTTGGGTATTTTCCTAGACTACTCGGACCAACCTAACTGGACTAACTGAACCAAACTGTTTAACAAACCAGATGAATTATTTTGCGAATTGATTAGACACCATCAGTCATTCGTTTAATCATCACAATTCACTCATAAGAGTTGCAACTTGCAAACTTATTGAACTCTCTATATTATGTTCACACTTTGTAAACTAACACACACACGTATTGCAAGCATTAGCATTACTCTCACAGTTTACATAATTATAGAAGAACTCTCAATCACTCTCTCCCTCTATTAAGCTCTCTCTCTCTCTCAGGTACAATATACATACACACACACATATAGCTTCCATGGTTTCATAAGTTTCCATTACTCTCTCCCTCAAATCACAAGCATCCAGTCACATATACATTCTGAAAATTGGACGAAAGAAGGAAATACAGAAGCTAGAACATCACAGTAAGCTCCATAGCCATTGTTGGAGCTCTAAGCTTATATTTCAGAATTTCCGTCTTTCTTCGGCAAGTCACACAACTCAATCTAGCACACTGTGAGTCTCTCGAACCCACTCATAATGTAGTATTTGTCATTACGAACAAGCCGGGTGTATCGAAAGTAAGTATATAAGCCTATATATGTATATATAGCCATGGAGGTCCAAAATTAGCGGTACCGTAAAACTCAACGAAATTCAATTCTGTAAATTGGAAATGAAAGATTATAGTCCCAGTAAGCTCCATTTCAAATCTTAGGCCTTAAATCGTAACGGTTGCGACGTACGGTCAAAACGAAATTTTGACGACTCTCGGATTTTCACCTATAAGTAGAGATACGGTAATAATCGAGATCTAAAACTTATATATTCATAATCTACAGGAAAAAAGGAAGAGAACGGTATATTACATGACCTGGTTGGTTCCAGATTGAAAAATGGAAGAAAAACTCGTTTTTACAGCGTCTGGATGAAGAAGATACAGTGCCAATCGATTGCCATCAGTTCCCAATCGATTTCCACCTTTAGCAATCGATTGCCATCTTACCAATCGATTGGGACCCTTGCCAATCGATTGCCATTTTTCAGCACTGACGACTTATAGTAAAACGACCATAACTCCCTCTAGAAAACTCGAAAACGCGCACCGTTCGAAGCGTTGGAAACTAGACTCAGAGACCTTTATTTTGATACGTAATTCACCTACAAAAATTATAACTCATTTTTGAGGACATCGCTTCAAAGTGGAACCACTTGTGTACTGGTAGCTGAAAAAGTGTATTAAAGCATTCTTTGATGAAATTTCCTGTTGCCACATATGTGACTTGATAATGTAGATCGTAGATGTTAATTCAATGATTCTCAAAGTACATTGTACCTTGTTAATAAGGAAAGGAAAATAGATTTTGAAAGCGAGAATTAGATAAGTTGTTTTAATCGATAAATAATGACAAGAAGAAACTGCTCTGATACCTTCTATAAAACAAATGTGAAAAAAAAGATTTAAGTCATATCGCTTTGATACCTTTATAAGAAAATATGTAAGGAAAAAACAAGTTGTACACCCGCTCTGATACCTCTATATAAACAAGAAGATAATAAATTACTCATTTGCATAAGTCGAGATGGCATGTATGGAAAGGGGTCGTTGGTCAGCATAGATGTTGTGAGAATGTCTCGGGACGGGTAACCTTAATTATCCCAGGCCGCTTGAGATACGGTAGGTTTATTAAGAAGGATTGAGCCCAGGCCGCTTTTGATACGGTAGGTCAATCACGGTAGATTAATTAAGAGGGTTGAGCCTAGGCCGCTTTTGATACGGTAGGTCAGTCTGGTGGTAGCTTTAAATTATTCTAGGCCGCTTCAGATACGGTAGATTAATTAAAGTATTTCACAGGTTATTACAACCTTGAATGTCTAGGTATGTCGAGACCAACTTAAATACGGCAGACATATTGACAGACCTTCTAAACTGACGGCATTGTGCCGGATGGTTCTAGGTGGACCGAATGAGTCAAGAGATTGTGATCGAGATAAAAGAGTCAGTGAGATGAGATGATTTGATGGTTCATGCACGGTCTTAATTATTCATTATTCAAACTGTTATTAATTGTTATCATGCGATGATTGGAATAATGGATTTATCACACTCTAAGGTATTGAACATTATAATAACTGTTAATGTACTTTTATATACATTGCTTGTGTGTTCGTTATACTCACTCGGCTTTCATTAGCTGATGACTTTATTTTGTCCTGGACATCCAAAATGTTCAGGAAATGGTTATGCAGGACAATATGATTATGCCAGCTAGAGGAGCCTACAACGTTACTTTTCTAATTAAATAAAAATGTAATAAAGGATATGGATAATGTTTTTATTTTGATTAAGGCGGTCTGTGCCTTAAGGATATTTAGACTTAAGCCTATGTAATATTTGAAGTTGTTATATGTTTAATATAATCTTCCCTGTTGCTTTATTTACTCTGTTTTTATGGTACATGTTAAGCTAAGTACAGGTTAAGCGATCCATCACCTGTCATGACCTACGGGTCCAAAACGGAAATGAAATTTTTTCCTTATTTTGCTACGCTGGGGCGTGACAATGAATCCGTCCAAACCCGCCCATCATAAATGGGTTTGGGTGAGGGAGTTCTTCTTAATAGGTTGGATTTGGGCCACCCAATAAACATAATTTTCATTAACGGGTCAAAATGGGTTTAATTAAGAACCCAATTAAAACCCAATTAGCACTCAACACAAAAAACACCCAACCAACAAACAAATGGGTCCTAGGAAGGCATCCTTGTTTCTCAAGCTTCAAGACTCAAATGAGTTACTCAAAAAAAAATCTCAGGCTCTAGCTAATCATTCCCTTGAGGCTGCTCATGAGAAGATCCAACAACTTCAAGCAGAGCTTATCGAACTGAAAGCCTTCACACATCCCTCATTCTTGTTAGCAACATTATCTCCTTGACTCTCTCTAATGATTTCCATCACATGTAGTTTGACTATATATATATATGATTCTCATTGATTGTAGATTAGATAGGATTATATTCTAGGTAAATATTTTCCAATTTTTGATCCATATGTGTCTGCTATCTCTATGTATATATACTTGAATGTAATAATAGAAAGATCATCAATTTTCTCACATAATTCGTATCATGGTATCAGAGCCTCAAAACCTTTTGTTGCCTTAGTTCATTCAGTGACAACACTTCCTGTGCCTTTCTTAGAATTTGGACAAGCTTTTTATTTTTTTTATTTTTTTATTTATCATACTTCAAGCCCATTATTCTCATTGTTCATCATGTCTAATCCCACATTTAAGATTTCCAAACCCATCAATGTGGAACTAGATTAGGCCAACAGTATGACATCCTTTCTGAAAGGCCGTGGATTGTGGAAATATGTTTATGGAAATGCTCAAAAATTGGAAGCTACTGATCTAAGGAAATTGGAAGAGTGGGAGATGAACAATCACAAGATTACTACTTAGATTCGCAGTACATGTATTCGGTCTATCGGTATGATGATTGACTCCTCTAACTCGGCAAAAGAGGTTTGGGATCACCTTCAAAAATCTTATCTTCAAACCGATTTTGCTCATTGCTATTAGTTGGAGATTGAGATTCGCAAGCTTTGTCAACAACCAAATCAACCTGTGGCAGAGTTTCATACTCAGATATCACTTCTTTGGGACCAACTTGCGCTCACAGAACCTAACTGGACCTCCTCTCATGCTTAGTATCGGACCTTGTGGGAGGAAACTTGTCTGGTTCAGTTTCTCCTTGCTCTTGCTGATGACTTCGAGTCCTTTAAAAGCTCCATTCTCCATCGATAGCCTCTTCCCACAGTTCAGGCATTACTCCCTGAATTAATTGCTGAACAGACATGGAAAGGCCTTAGCAATTTGTCTACCACTGAGACTGCATTCAATGCATCTGGCTCATCCAAGTTCTCATCTTCCACTGGGAAGAAGCCTTTTTGCATTTACTGCCACTAGAAACAAGAATGTTTTCGCCTGAAGCGTGTTCAGAAAGATGATTTTTCTCATACCACTGCCGCTGCACTGTTGAGACTCCACCCTCATCATCTTTAAGCCCAGATGATGTTCAAGAGATGATTCGTCAAGCTCTCACTGGTATAGGTACTCCTCTTCTTGCAGCTTCTGCTGCCATGCATTCAGGTATGACTTGTGACTCTTTATGGTTCTTAGATTCTGAAGTGTCGAATCTTTGGCTTATTCTCATAATGCCTTTACCTATTTATTCCCTGTTTCTCATCATTTACCCATATATACTGCAGACAACACTATATTACCTATAACTCATATCGACACTGTGAACACAAAAAATCTTACTCTCCATAATGTGTTACTTGTTCCGCAACTCACAATGAACTTATATCCATTAGTCAACTTTGTGATCAAGGTTTTCATGTTGAGTTCTCTTACTCTCAATGTGTTGTGCAGGAGCGTCAAACAGGGAGGATCTGTGGGACCGGACGTAGGGTTGGACGCCTCTACTGTATTGATTCACTACATATATCGTCCACTCATTTTGCTGCTACCTTGTTTCTCTTTGGCATCAACGATTAGGACATTTATCATCATCTAGACTAAAAACTTTAATTTCTGATGATTGTTTAGGAAATATTTCTTCTTCCTTTAAACATCTTCATTGTGAACACTGTGTATTGTGTAAACAACATGTTTTGCCTTTTTCATTAAGCTCTCATACATCTAATGCCCCTTTTTGATTCAGTTCATAGTGATGTGTGGGCAACCTCCGTACTTAGTTTAAATGGTGCTAAATATTATGTGCTTTTCATTGATGATTTTTCTCGATATACTTTGGTCTATTTCATGAGTTCAAAATCTGATGTTTATAGAATTTATTCTGAATTCACAAACATGATTTTCACCTAATTTTCAAAACGAATTAAGATTTTTCAGTCTGATAATGGTGGTGAATTTCGATATACTCCATTTGTTAATTTATTGAAATCTCATGGCACTATTCCCCAACTTTCCTGTACTGACACACCCCAACAAAATGGTGTGGCTGAAAGGAAACATCGTCATCTCACTAAAACTGCACGTATCTTACTTTTTTCATCTAGGTTACCTCAGAGTTTTTGGGGTGAAGCTATCCTTACTTCTGCTTATCTTATTAATCGCTCCCCTACACCTCTCCCAGGTAAAAGGACACCATATGAACTCCTTTTTGGTACTCGACCCACTTATAATCACTTAAAGAAATTTGGCTTTACATGCTTTGTTCTCTTACCTAGTATTGAGCGTACAAAATCATCTACAAAATTCACTCTTTGTATTTTTGTTGGGTATTATGTAGAACAAAAGGGATACCGGTGTTACGGCCCTATCACTCGGCGTATTCAGGTTTCAAGGAACTTACTTTTTAGCAAACCATTCCTTATATGGATCTTCGTAAACGTAACTCTCCTTTCGATCTTACTCTCTCGACCTACTTCTTTCTAACTCTCCCTCTTCCTCTCCACTGCCCTTCCCATCTCCAGATTCCACCATTGATGCTCATGGTGAGCCCACACCTACTGCACAGCCCGTACCTAGTATCCATCTCGTACTCGTGCTCCTTCATCTCCACTTGATGACTATTACTATTATGCAACCTCTGTTTTGACCTCCATGAACCTCAGACCTATAGAGAAGCAAGTTCGCATCTTGAATGGTCCAAGGTTATACATGCAGAGTTGTAAGCATTGGAGCATACTAATACATGGGAACTAACCTCTTTACCTTCTGGAAAATCTGTTGTTGGATGCAGGTGGGTTTATAAAATTAAGACTCGTGCTAATGGCTCCATTGAAAGATATAAAGCTCGCCTTATGGCTAAAGGTTTTACTCAGGAGTATACTCTAGACTACGAAGAGACATTTGCTCCCGTTGCTCGCATGACTACTGTTAGGACTGTCATTGTTATTACTGCCTTGTGCCATTGGGATCTCCATTAAATGAATGTCAAAAATGCATTCCTTAATGGTGATCTTTGTGAGGAAGTCTACATGGAGCCTCCCCCTGGCCTTCCTCATAAACCTGGTCAGGTGTGTTGCCTTCATCGTGCTCTTTATGGACTCAAACAAGCACCTCGGGTTTGAGAAATTCTACTCCACCATTCTCACCTTTGGCTTTCGACCAAGTGATATGATTTAGCTTTGTTCATCCACCACAGCTCTCATGGTGATGTTTTCCTCCTCGTTTATGTTGATGATATGATCCTCACATGCAATGATCTTGAGGGTATCCGTGCTACTAAAGCCTTCTTATCTCGTATGTTCGAAATGACTGTAGTCACCCCAATTTTGACCAAACGTCGAATTTAGGAGAGTGTCACCTCCAAGTCCGATGATGATAATGACCGAAAAATTTGAAGTATTCCAAGCTCTTCAGAAAGTTCTCCAGTCGCGATAAAATTTTCACAGGAAAAGAGAAATACTGGGTGTTCAGGAAAATTCGGGTATAAGACACTATTTTCAGAAAAATGAACTTTTTAGAAGAAAAAGAGGAAAAGAAAAGGTGAAAAAGAGAAAATTTGCTAAAACGCGACACTCGGCAGTTTCCGCGGCACTCCATAAGTGCCGCGCGGCACTCATCAATTGCCGTTGCGGCACTCATCAACTGCCGCCAACATTTTCTGACTGCCGTTTGCTTTTAAAGTTCGTATTTTATGGTACAATATGTATATGTATGCGAATAAAACAAAAAAACTGATAAAGTAAGATTGACATAAATGCGACAATCAATAATTTGGCGCAGCTCTCAGTAAGTGCCGTGCGACAGTCATGGAATGCCGCCGCGGCATTCACGGAGTGCCGTTCCGGCATTTCGGGAGTGCGGCAGAAAACTTCTTGACTGCCGTTAGCTCCAACAGTCTGCTTTTTTTTTTCTTCAGAAAGTACGTATTGTACCACCAAATGCTGTATTTACAGCTATTTTTTACTCCGAATTCACTGAAATTACCTAGGTGTTTTTGTCTATATAAGAAGAGGTATCTTCATTGGAAAGGGGACCAAGAGAAAAAAGAATATTGGGGGAATTTGAGAGGAATTTAGGAGAACTTTTGAGAGAAGAACATTTGGGTAGAAGAGAGAACATTGGGAGAAGAACTTGAAAGAAGAGCTTGGAAGATCTTCAAAATATAGAAGTTTGAGGATAGTTGGAGGTGATACTCTACTCTTGTTAGTTTTCTTTTATGGATTTAGAGCACTTGCTCTCTTAGTTTTCTTGATTTCATTTCCTCTTTTTGTTTATACTTTTCTCTTGAGATTCTTGGAGATCTTCAATATCTCTCTTGAAAGCTCTTGAGTTTTATCTTTTGAATCTCATGTAAGCATATGCTTCACATGGGAGTCAAAGTTTGATCATCACTTCACTTTGTAAACAAATAGATGAATCCAAGTCCATATTCATGACTTGGATTCTCTAACTTGGAATTTCATGGAGTGTTCTCTATATCCTCTTGGGTCTTCTTTATATCCTCTTGAAGTTCATGAGCTAGTTATTTGATTCTTCTTCTCTTTTTCTTGTTTATGCTCTTCTCTTGAGACTCTTGGGGATCTTCCATACCTCACTTGAATCTCATGAGTTTGATCTTTTAGTCTCATGTAAGCTTATGATTCACATGAGATTTAAAGTTGATCATCATTTTAGTAAGAAAAGCTTGAGTTTTCATGGAGTCTCCTTATATTCCTTGAAAACTCATGAGTTTTAGTCATGTCTTGATCTCCAATGACCATCAAATGGTAGGAGAAGTGGTTTGGTTTAAACCCAACTTCATGGTTCAATAGTTGGGGTTAACAAATAAAAGTTGAACTTGACAAATGAAAACAGTGAGTTCACAAACTGTTTTTAATCAAAGATTTTTAGTTCAAAGTCGAACCGTTAGAACTGAATGAAACCAACGGGAAAATGTCTATAACTCAAAGTTCTACCACTGTAATTTTTGTTTTAAGGAAATTTCATGTTTAAAGTGGTTTGGTCATGAGTTTTGTGAAGTAACAATAATCTGTCCATAATTTCAGAACAGCAAATCCATTTTAAAATTAATAGATTAGAACCTTAACAAAGTTTCCTTGAGTTCAAATAATTTTTTCTATGAGGTTTAATGTGTTAGGAAGATACCATAAAAAGAACAAAGCGTTTCTGAGTTTTTTACTATTTTTAAAAAATCAAACAATATCTCTGGACAGAGAGTTGTATATCTCTGAGTGATGTCTGGTTCTTGTCCTTTTCCCAGAGATCTAACCGTTAAAACTTTGATTTTCTTTTTGATTTGGAAACTAGACTCACAGAGGCATCTTGTGTCCAAAATTCACTAACATCAAACCATGGGAAGCATGCTTTTTTCTTTTCTTAAAGTTCTGGTCTGCTCTCTGCAATTTTCAGAATATTGTGACCAATTGGATAAACTTTGTAAATAATGGTCCAAATGATTCTCCTATGACTTAGGGCTTAAACCATGTCTTAATAATGATTAATTAGACTTAAATCCAAAGGCTAGATGATCCAAATCAATGAATAAATTCATAGTTCATAGCCTACTCTTGTTCATATTCATGAATTCATATACATTCATCCATACATGTTGATACTTGTAATTATGACTTATTTAAGCTAGAGCATGTTACTTAGGATTCAATAATATATCTCGTTTAAAACATGTGGACTAACCCTTTGTTTTGTAGCACTTTTAAGGTATGATTTCTCAAACTCTCCTCTAGTTTAGTCATTTATTGATTTTCAAGCCTTTTTTAAGACACCTTAGAATTAAGTCTTGTCTTATGTGTATATATGTGATTAAAGACCCTCTTTCTAAGTTTTTATTTATTTGCATGCATTGCACGTTTAAATATTTGCAGCCGGATCCTGGGTAAGTTCTCTAGTTCCCTATTTGCGTATCATATTGCTTGCTACTTGAATTACGTGGCTTTTGAATGATATTTTATCACTTGCAATCTTACACCCTTTAGACATGCTTTTGTAATGTATATTTATACATATGTATTAGTTGAGGGCACATTTAAATGATTAATTCGATTAAAATGATGTTGAGTAGAGGCCTATCACGAGATAGGATGAGAAGGGGTGTTTTAGTCCGATGGGCTCCTTCCCTTCGCATTCCATAATCCCCGGACCTATTTAAATCTTTGGTTTTGCAAAAGATCAGTTTGCTTTCAAATGGTTTCATAATTTCCCTTTTAAAAATTAAGTGGCGACTCGTATTTGTTTTTGATTCTGAAAGAGAAGAAGTTTTAAATAGAAAAGCCGTGGGTAAGAGGAAAAATGCGATATCCACAATCTGGCGACTCTGCTGGGGATCGAACCCAGAATCTCTGGTTTCGCAGACCAAAATTTCTGATTTTGGGTTCACTCGAGGATTTGACTTGAAAGCATCCTTTTAATCGAATTAATTAATTTTTGTGTGCCTGTTGCATTACACTTGCATGTCTAGCCAGTTGATTGCACGGAACTATGACCTTGGATGCTCGAGGCAACCCAGTCGGTCAAGTTATCATGGGACTGTGTAATCACCCTTGATCTCGTACCATGATTTGGTATATGAAGCATCCTATCGGATGTGTGTCAAGGGTCCCTTATTTGACCAACGCCCAGCCTTTGCATGGTAGCTTCTATAGAACCTTTCAAGTCTTAGGGAATGAATCCTTGATTAGGGTTATGTGCTAGGAAGTATTGTGTGCTAGGAAGGGATTACCTGAGATGATGACGATACTTGCCTGATGAAAGATGTATAATCTTTTAAATCACCTTTTAACAATTTCTCCTCATATTCCACGATATTTGGAGAACATGCCGAATTTTGATTATAAGATTGTACTCTTTATATCATGTTTAGCTAAGCATCATTGACCTTGTATGTATCCGAATTCATGGAAAGTACGGTGATAATCTGATCATGTGATCCTCTTACCCAAAGAATTTTAAGTCCGTCTTTGAAAGCAAACAGATTTGTTTTCGATCACCTTTTTTTAAAAAAATAAAATTATGAGTCCACCTTTCGATCAAAATTCCCAAACTAACCTTTGTTAAGGTACATTTTCACATGACCATTTTCTAAGGAAAAACTCAAAATCTTGGAAATTATTTTTTGAAAAATGTGTGCTCTTCAAATTAATTTTAAATCAAAATTTGAATCCAATCATCTTCCACATTTTTTTTAATAAAAGATTCAGAATCCTTGGGAATTATTTAGAGAAATTTTGAAATATCCAACCTTTGAGAGGGTAGTGAGATCACAATGGAAGGAGAAGTTGGCACACTTGACATGGGCGAGGGTCTTATGTGCTTATGTGATAGGATTAGGATTTTCTTTTCTTTGGTATATACAATAGGCACACATACACACATGCATTGCATCCGTGTGACATATAAAAGAAAGTTTTTTTTACCAAATGTCATTTAAAAACAAAAAATGTCTTTATATGACAAAAGGAAGCAGATAAAAAAGTTATTTAAAAAAGGAAAATTTCAAAATTTGTTGTAGGGGCAAAAATAGCATCAACATCGAATCGAGCTTGGTTTAAGGATCCCACGGCAAGGCTGGTAAGAAGAGAAGACTCTGACATGGCTGAAGAAAGAAACGAAGAAGTAGCCGGGTTAAGAGCACTAGTAGAACAACAGGCAGAGCAAATGAGGCGGCAAGCTGAAAATCTGAACCGCATGATGGGAATGATAGAAGAAATGAATCACCGACCACCACCTATAGTTCCGCCAACTGTAGACCCATCTCATGGAGGAGAAGGAGATTGGTTTGATGATCAGGGGGCGCAATGGGCTGATGCACTACAAGCCAACAGGGAAAGGGAGAAAGATGAGAAAGAGAAGTTACTGACCGAGAAAATAGAGAAGTTGGAAAGGGTGATGCGCAAGGCTCAGGGAGTTGATACCTATCTGATGGAACTGGAAGGGTTGTATGACGGAGTATGTGAGACACTGCCGGCCGGGTTTAAGATGCCAATTTTTGACAAATTTAATGGGACCGGGAATCCTCGCAGCCATGTAAGAATGTGTATTGGAGCTTTTCAACCAAGTGGACTGAGCACAACCATGATGGCTGTCCTATTCCAACAAACTTTAACTGGAGCCGCTTTATCCTGGTATCTTATTCTCGAACCAACCAAAACCAGGGTGTGGGAAGAGGCGATCAAGGCATTTGTGGTACAGTATGAGTACAATCAAGATTTAGATGTCACTGTCCGAGATTTGGAGACCACTAGGCAAGGGAACGAAGAATCGTTCGTCGAATATCTGAGTAGATGGAGGGGGAAAGCAGCTAAAATGGTACAAAAGCCGTCTGAGAAGGACCAGTTCCGAATACTGATGAAGAATCTACAGCCAGTGTATCAAGAAAAAATGAGGTTTCAGTCAATCAATACCTTCGCCGAGGTTTTTGATGTCGGGACAAGGATAGAGGACGCAATCCAAGAAGGGGTAATTAAGAGAGAGGAGCAACCAAACCGGTACAGGAGACCAAACTACGGGTCCAACGGAGGACAAACGGGGGGCCACTCTGGCCCTACCGATGTCAATGCACTAAACGGGCCAGAGAGGAGGTTTGACATAACGCCGAAGAGAGGATGAGACAAAGCACCAAGAAAATTCTCAGATCTGGGAGTATCACTATCGACTGCCCTCGACAGCTGTTAGCAAAGGGGCATCTCTATCAGTTGGAACCTCGACCTCTACCTAGTCCGCTTCCGCTGAATTTCCAAGAGGACCTCTTTTGAAAATTTCATCAGCAGAAGGGTCACTCAACGGATCGATGTATGAGATTAAGGTACGAAATCCAGGACCTCATCGATAACAAAGTAATTTTGGAACCACCTACCAAAGCTCCAAATGTTACTAAAAATCTGCTTCCGAATCATCAAGCTGTGCCACCACCGCAGGGTTTTTATTTCTTGGGGGAAGAAGAAGCAACCTTCGATCCGTCTAGGCTAATCACTAAGGCCGGGACACCAAGAAAGCCATACCAACTGCCGAAGGATTCAACAATCTGTACTTTGGGGGATCTCAACCGAAGAAAGGTGAAATAGAACAGTCAGACTGGTGGGTTCAAGGGAGTGACAGTCGAGGTGTGAGCCAGGTAGAAGACGATCTTTGGTACGAGAGCGACAAAGAAACAAAGATAGTGGAGGATACTTTGAAAGTTGATCCAGAAGTTGACAATCTGTGGGCAAGGGAAGAAGTCAGTCATTTAACTCAGTCGGGCAGACACTTTAAACCACATGAGCTAGAGGAAGATCATCCGGGGAGGGAATTGGACAAAGAAAAAGGGAAAATGAATGAAGAAGAGGAAGAAGATAGGGTTCTGAAGCAGATGAAGAAAACTCTGGCCAATATCACCATTTGGGGGTTACTGATAGCATCAAAACGCCACAGGCAGGCAGTGTTGGACGCCCTAAATCAATCTGATGTTCCCATCAATATAGCACCAGAAGATATCGTGGGAATGATTGGCAGAATCCCGACCTTGGCTATTACCTTTTCTTCAGGATGACAAGCTCCCCGGAGGACCTATTCTCAACAAGCTGTTGTATGTCACTGTCGAATGTTTGGGGAACACCGTACCCGCTTGTCTCGTTGACAACGGGTCTGCTCTGAATGTATGCCTCTTTCAAACAGCCAAACGGATGGGCTTAGATGAATCGTCCTTCGTGCTGGCCCAATAAAAGGTCAGGGCGTATGACAACACTCAGACAGCGGTCATGGGTATCATCTTTCTTACCCTCGTGATTGGACCAGTGGATAAAGAAGCCAAATTTCAAATCATTGATATCCCCGTCTCTTTTAATTTGTTGCTGGGGAGGCCATGGTTGGATAGCTTGGGTGCCATACCATCCACCATTCATCAGAAGGTCAAATGTGTTTGGAAGAGCAAAGTCTGCGACATCCTCGGGGATAGCAGGGTCCTTTCGGCTGAATCTTCGTCAAGCGCACCAGTTCTAGAATTACAGCTGCAAGAAGAAGAAGTGAACATGGGAGGGTTCGAGCTCGTCGGCGTGATTGGGGAGGAAAGGCCAAAAGAATTCCTGCTACTTTACTTTGACCAATACGCAAGCCCGCTGGTTGCAGGGATCATGAAGAAAATGGGCTTCTTTCCAGGATTGGGGTTGGGAAAAAACCATCAAGGCCTACCGGAGTTTCCAAAAATCCCTACTCAGACTCACACTCACGGTCTGGGGTACCGACCATCCAAGAAAGGGCAAAAAGAAAAAAAGAAGAAGACCATCGATGCGCCTTTAGATCCTTACCTAAAGACGCTCAACGGATATTTTATGAAGGAAGGAGAAGATTTCCCCTTTTGTGGCTTCCCAGAGCCATGGGTGGACCAGAAAGATAAACGTTTGAAGCCAGGGTTTGAGATCTTCTTTCCCCACGAGTTTTCTGCATATGAAGATCCATACTTGCAGCTGCCTGCCAAGTCGGTTACTGCCAAGGATTGGATTGGTGCGCTAGACGGCTTTGTCTTGAAAAGTCTGTTGGGCGAAGGGAGCACAGAAGTTATAAAAGCGGATCATGGAAAGGCCAAGGATGAATACGTTGAAGGTCTGGTGGAGAAGGCAGCCGAGAGTGAAAAAGATGAGGAAGACCAGAGAGAGACCAATAAAGGAAGGACCGAGAGAGAAGAGATGGAGGAAATCACCAAGACCGGGTATCTGGAAGGATGCTTCATCACTGATCTGGGTGGAGAGAACAAGAAAGAGTGGGTTTTTGAGTCTAGTGATAGGTATCCCCCACACCCAGAGTCTGTAATGGTCCAAATGAGGCGTCTTTCAATTTCCATGTCTGTTGTGATCACTCCAAAGAATATCAATGAAATCATGACTGATTCTGCCTACTCGAACGCGCTTAATGAATGTGATGATCATGAAATACCCATTGAATTACAAAAATTAATTGAAAAAGAAAAAGATTCTGCATGTAAAATCATTGAGGACACTCTAACAATTAATCTTGGAAATGAAAATAATCCTCAAAATGTCTTTATCGGCTCTGCACTTGGCAAAGAAGAAAGCAAAGAATTAATCAAATTATTAAGTGAATTCAAAGATGTTTTTGCATGGTCTTATAATGATATGCCAGGCATTGATCCAGAGATAGTCCAACACCACATCCCCGTTTTTCCAAATTCGAAGCCAGTAAAACAAAAATTGAGGCGAATGAGGCCTGAATGGGCGCTCAAAGTCAAAGAGGAAGTTGAAAAGCAGTTAAGAGCCGGATTCTTAATGGTCACCGAGTATCCAGAATGGATCACCAACATAGTGCCTGTCCCCAAAAAGGATGGTCGTGTTAGGGTTTACGTTGATTTTCGAGACCTAAACAAAGCAAGCCCTAAAGATGATTTCCCTTTACCCCATATCGACGTCCTCGTTGATAACACCGCCGGGCATGAGCTTCTGTCCTTTATGGATGGATTCTCCGGCTATAACCAGATCCTCATGGCACCAGAGGATAGGGAGAAAATCACTTTCATCACGCCATGGGGAACATACTGCTATAGGGTGATGCCATTTGGGCTCAAGAATGCGGGGGCAACATATCAGCGAGCCGCTACCACGTTATTGCACGACATGATCCATAAAGAGGTAGAAGTGTATGTGGACGACATGATTGTGAAATCTAAGGAGAGGGGAGGACACTTGGAGGCTCTGAGAAAGTTTTTTGGGAGGCTAAGGGAGTTCAGGATGAGACTAAACCCACAGAAATGCACCTTCGGGGTCACCGCCGATAAATTATTGGGATTCCTTATTACTCAGAGGGGAATTGAAGTTGACCCAACTAAGATAAAAGCCATAGTCGAAATGCAGCCACCCAAGAATGAAAAAGAGCTGAGGGGGTTCCTGGGTAGAATACAGTTCATAAGCCGTTTTATCTCAAAACTCACCATGACCTGCGATCCCCTGTTTAAGCTAATCAGAAAAGAAGAGAAGTTCGAGTGGATACCTTGTGTCAGGAAGCCTTCGATAAAATCAAAACCTACCTCCAAAACCCACCTGTCCTGTCATCACCCTCACCCGGGAAGCCTCTGCTGCTGTACCTTTCTGTGACCGAGGATTAAATGGGATGCATGCTGGCCCAAGAAGGAGAGGAGGGGCACATAGAAAAGGCCATTTATTATTTGAGTAAGAGAATGACCGTATACGAGTTGAAGTACTCACCCTTAGAAAAAGCATGTTGGGCTTTAGTCTGGTGTACCCGACGCCTTAGGCATTTTATGCTAGCCTTCCGCGTGATCTTAATCTCCCGAATGGACCTACTCAAATACCTGTTTGAAAAGCCTGCCCTGACCAGTAGGATTTCCCGATGGACCATGATGCTAGCTGACAAGCGGGGATATTTGTAAAATACAACCACGTTAAAAGAAGAAAATGTGCTAAATTATTTCACAATTCCTTCATTTATCTGCAATTTGAATTACAATGCTAGTTTGTACACAATTTGATTAAACTATGATAAGTTGTTTGTTTTAGCTGTAGTTTGTGCAGATTACTGTTGCTGTGTGAAGAATTGGATGAGAAAGATAAAAGGGAGTGCTGAATTTTAATGAAGACAAGTAAAGGATGAAAAGTGAACCTCGATCGATTGAAGATCCTTCGATCAATCGAAGGTTCGATCGATCGGAAGATGTTCGATCGATCGAACATGACTTTTATCAGATTTTACGCGCACGCAGCAGAAGCGGGATTTTTACTCTAGCATTAGGTTTTCAGTATATATACTCGTATTGTATACGTCCATTAGGACGCCCACTTTCATTTTCATCAGTTTATAGAGAGTAGAGAGCTTTACTTTGTTTTTTTTGTAGGTTTTAATCAAGGTTATACATTGCTTGGTTTGGATTCCTCCTAGTTCAATACAAGTTTTCATTTCCAGGTTACTTTATTTACGTTCTGGACTTAGTTTATAGTAGTATAACTTGTTATCCCGTAGTTTTGCATGTTAGTTAGAGTTAAACAATTAATTTTCATTGATTTTATGCAAAAATCACAACCAAACACACCTTTAATGGAACTTTACGTCAAAAACACATCTGAGACACTCCAGACCATGTCTGAGTAGTCCCCAGGTTGGGAGATCACGGTGAAACCTTGATCTCAAGCCTCTGCCATGCAGCAGAATAGTTCCTGTGTTTGATCGATTGAGAAGGCTCGATCGATCGAAACAGAGATACAGTCGAGCGATCGAAGCCAGTTCGATCGATCGAGAGATGAAGATATTCGATCGATTGAACCTTCTGATTCTTGAGGACATTCTATGCAGTATTCCTAGACTTTCTGCTTTACTGATTTGTTATCAAATTGTCCCTAAACGCTCAGTTTGTCAAAACAGTCTGTGAACTTTAAGCCTTGAGGCATTTTTCTTCAATATGTTTTGCAAACCACCCTCAATGCTAACACCATTGTAGGTGCAAGTCTAAACTATTGTTTTAAACCGCTTTTTGTGTATTTCAAACTTAATTGAGATGATATAGTCCCGGTCATGAAAGGACTATAGATTCTTTATCCCAAGAGAAATACGGAATACTATAGAGAATGTGCTCCATTGAGCTTTAACGTAACTGCATGGTAGATGGCTAGGTCGTGGTGGATTCGCCTAATCCCAACATTCCCTTTTAGTAAGAAAAAAGTTTTAAATCATCGCTTAAATTAATTAGTTAGTAATTAGTTTAATCTAGTTTTATTGCTTTATCTTTAGTAGTTGATTAATTGTGGAACTTTGTGTTCTGCATTCCTTTAAAATATTGATTTTTATTTTCTTGTTTGAGATTAATCTGAGTATTTAGTTTAACACCTTCCCTGTGGGATCGACCTAGACTTAACCAGATTACTACTTGCACGATTACCTACACTTGGGTATAGCACACAAGCGCACACAGAAAATTGTCGTGTCAAGTTTTTGGCGCCGTTGCTGGGGAAGGCGACAAGCTAACGCTTCGATTACCTCAATCTATCCTTATCTCTTTCTGTTTTTCTTTTTCTTTCGTTCTTTAGATTAAAAGCTACTTAGGGTCTTTCCCTTTATGTCCGATAATTCCATCGAAGGAATTTACGGAAACCCATTCTATTCATCCAATTCATCTAGTTCTATTAACCCCATAGTTACACCGATCGATTCAATGGCTGATAATCAAAGTGAAAACGGTGATAATGTGGTCGTACAATCGACGATTCACTACGTCCTTTGTGAGATCTCATGACACCTGAACATGCGCTTACACCTTCTTGTATCCTCATTCCACCTCATGCAGGCGAATTTCAATTTCTCAATGGAATGATTCAACTCCTTCCTACCTTTCATGGAATGGAGAGCGAGAAGGCGTATCTACATGTCAAGGACTTTGAGGATATTTGTAAAACTTTCTCACAGAATTGTCCTGTAGACGTGACACGTCTAATGCTATTTCGTTTTACTCTGAAGGATAAAGCGAAAGCGTGGTTACTCACTTTAAAGCCAAATTCAATCTACACCTGGCATGCGATGAACATTGCTTTCCTGAAGAAATTCTTTCCACCTCGCATGACCACTGAGCTTAAACGACAAATAAATTCTTACAAACAAAAGAGCAATGAAACATTCACCCAAACTTGGGAACGTTTCAAGGATTTGCTACTCTCATGCCCACATCATGGGTACGAGAAATGGCAAACCATTAGCTACTTTTATGAAGGATTAAATGGTGAAACTAAGAAATTGGTCGAGACCATGAGTTCAGGGCCATTTCTTCGCAAAAACACGGAAGAAGTTGAAGCTCATTTTGAGTGGTTAGCTGAACACGCCTATGAGTGGTCAAATTCAGACGATGTCCCACGCTCACAGATATCCTGTGTGGAAGAGAAAAGTTTATACCAACTAAAAAGTGAGGATCATCTGATGAATAAGTATAAAAAACTAGCAAAGAAAGTGGAAGAATTGGGAATGAAAGGAGAGAGTTCTAGGCAGTTTTTGCCTGAAGAACCATGCAGCACACGCAACATGCTGGGACACATTACTCAATACTGTCCAAATGTGTCGTATTTTCAAGAACAACCCCCCATGGAAATGAATGCCATGCAAGGGTATAGGGGGGTGGGGAATTCCTACGACAATTATAATTCACAAAATAACAATAGATGGAATCACCCTAGGTTTGATTGGAAAAACAATGCTGGGACCCAAAACTAATATCAACAACAACAGCCCTATAATAACAATAATCAATATCAAGGGCAATACAACAGGCAGTCCCAACCATTCCATCCAAATAGAGCAAATAACTACAACAACGCTCAACCCTCTAATAATCAACAGCCAAATGTTTACGCGCCACCTCACAAAAAGGTGCAAGAGGAAGAACCACTCTCTAACGCAAATTTAACACAACAGTTAATTCAAATGATGAGTACAATGTTTGCGACATTAGAGAGAATGGATGCACGTCAAGAGGGGTCGAGTGGAACGTTTCCTGTTCAACCACTTCAAAACCCTAAGGGATACAACAATGGTCGCCCTAATCATGAACAGGCAAAAGCCATGACAACTTTGAGAAGCGGCAAAGTCGTAGGGAAAAACATGCCTCATTCTACCCCCGAGGAGTATGAAGAGGAAGAAGTGGTAACTAATAACAACCCATCTACTCAAGAAGAGGAGTCGTCCACTAATGACAAATCATTAGAATCAAGTGAGGACACTCCTAAAGAAGTAGAAGAAGTCGAGAGAAGGCCTAGAAAGGAGCCTATCAAGGACGAATTACCTAAATGCCTTTTCCCCGCGCCTTACCCTCAAAGGCTCAAGAAACCCCAAAACGAGATAAAGAATCAGGAGTTCTTGGAGTTGTTCAAACGAGTTAAAATTAATCTCCCGCTCCTTGATGCGATCAAACAAGTGCCAGCCTATGCTAAGTATCTAAAAGATTTATGCACGATCAAGAGGAGGCAAAGTGTGAAGAAACACGCTTATGTCGCTTGCCAAGTAAATGCAATCATTCAAAATGAGTTGCCTCCAAAGCTTAAAGACCCTGGCACCCCTACTATCTCGTGTAGAATTGGGAATCAAAGGATAGACAACGCACTCCTTGATCTAGGAGCTAGCGTAAACTTGCTGCCATATTCAATATATAAACAACTAGGGTTGGGTGAACTCAAACCCACCCGAGTTGCATTGCAATTGGCAGATAGGTCAGTCAAATATCCTAGAGGAATACTGGAAGACGTCCTGGTACAGATAGATACATTTGTCTTTCCGGTCGATTTTGTGATTCTGGACACTGAACCTGTGTCTAATGCATGTTCACAAATCCCGGTGATTTTTGGACGTCCATTCCTCAACACCATTGATGCCACAATCAAAATAAGGAGTGGCATCATAACCATCATATTCGGGAACATGACTTTAAATGTCAAGATTTTTTCAAATCCCCGACCTGAAGAATACGAGGATGAAGAAGAAGTTAACTCCATCGAAACAGTCATCGAGGACGAGGCTAATCTTGTAGAATACAAAGATCCTTTGGAGGTAGTTGTGTCACAATTCGACGCTACTTATCAACCTAACAATTCTACCCCATTGGACGCTGCCCTAAATCATGCCTGCCTCATGATGGAAACTAAAGAGGAAGATAGAGATGAATGCAGGTGGGCCACACCATATGAACCTTTGCCTCTGAAAATAAAGTTAACCATGCCTTCGAACTTTCAGTTTCCTGATTTGGAATTAAAGGAGCTTCCAAAAGATCTCAAATACGCTTTTCTAGGGACTGAAAAGACTTATCTTGTGATAATCTCATCTACATTGAATTCTGAACAAGAGGGTAAGTTGATTCAAATGCTCAAACTGCACAAGGGAGCATTGGGATGGACTATTGCCGACCTAAAAGGTATAAGCCCATCTATTTGCACCCATAAGATATATCTGGAGGAAGACGCTAAACCTTCGCGACAAATGCAGAGGCGTCTGAATCCCAATATACAAAAACTAGTGAAAAAAGAAGTCTTAAAACTTCTGGACATTGGGAAAATATATCCTATCTCTGACAGCTCTTGGGTTAGTCCAACCCAGGTGGTGCCCAAAAAGGCTGGTATAACAGTTATCCCAAACAAAGATGGCGAGTTAGTACCAACACGCATCCCTACTGGATGGCGGATGTGTATTGATTATCGAAAGTTAAATACTATGACCCGGAAAGACCACTTTCCATTTCCATTCATGGATCAAATGCTAGAAAGAGTGGTAGGTCATAAATTTTATTGCTTCTTGGACGGATATAGTGGTTATAACCAAATCGAAATAGCTCTTGAAGATCAGGAGAAGACAACTTTTACTTGTCCGTTTGGTACATTCGCCTACCATCGTATGCCTTTCGGTTTATGCAATGCACCTGCCACTTTTCAGCGGTGCATGTTAAGCATATTTAGTGATATGGTTGAACAGACACTCGAGGTCTTTATGGACGACTTCTTAGTGTTTGGCCATAGTTTTGATAACTTCCTAGAAAACCTTGAGAATGTGTTAGCGAGATGCGAGGACAAACACTTAGTACTAAACTGGGAAAAGTGTCACTTCATGGTGACCAAGGGAATTGTCCTCGGCCACATTATCTCTGATAAGGGTATCCAAGTCGATAAAGCAAAAATCAATATAATTTCAAATCTGCCTATCCCTCGTACAGTCCGAGACATCCGATCTTTTCTGGGACATGCTGGATTCTATCGACGCTTTATCCAAAATTTTAGTGCAATCTCCCGACCACTGTGCCAACTCCTAGTCAAAGAAGCACCTTTCGAATGGTCGGAGAACTGTCAAATATCTTTTGATGCACTAAAAGAACACCTTACCTCCGCACCGATAATACAGGCACCTGATTAGAGTTTAGCATTTGAGTTAATGTTCGATGCTAGCGACTATGCCATTGGCGCAGTTCTAGGACAGAGGAAGGACAACAAACCTTATGTAATCTACTATGCTAGCCGAACACTTACCGAAACTTAAATGAATTATACGACTACCGAGAAAGAGCTACTGGCAATAGTATTCGCTCTGGACAAATTCAGGTCTTATCTAATAGGGTCCCCAATCGTCTATTTTACAGACCACTCAGCCCTCAAGTACCTGTTATCTAAGAAAGACGCGAAATAGAGGCTTATCCGCTGGATACTCCTACTCCAGGAATTTGATATCACTATCAAGGATAAAAAGGGAGTAGAAAATGTAGTCGCCGACCATTTATCTCGGTTGACATTCACTAACAACACTGAGCCTGTACCTATAAAATATGAATTCCCAGACGAGCAACTAATGGTTGTCTCCAATTTGCCTTGGTACGCGGATATAATAAATTACCTTGTTACAGGAGAGACCCCGAGCCATTGGTCAAATAAGGACAAGAAAAGGTTCCTTTCGTTCGCACATCATTTTTTTATGACCCTTACTTATTTAAGTATTGTACTAATCAGGTCATCAAGCGTTGCGTTCCGAACGAGGACATAACTGTAATTTTGGCCTCTTGTCATTCTGAAGCCTGCGGTCGCCATTTTGCCTCCCAAAAGACCGCACACAAAGTATTGCACAGCGGCTTCTATTGACCCACCGTGTTCAAAGATGCCTATGCTTTTTGTAAATCGTGCCAACGATGTCAAAAGCTTGATACACTTTCGAAAAGGAATTCGATGCCCTTAACTCCCATCATCACAATTGAAATATTCGATTGTTGGGGCATAGACTTCATGGGCCCATTTCCTAAATCTAATAACTGTGAATATATACTCCTGGCTGTGGAATATATATAAAAATGGGTAGAAGCGATACCTACAAGACGCAATGACCACAAAACGGTAATGTCCTTTCTTACGGAAAACATCCTATCGCGTTTCAGAACCCCAACAGCCCTAATAAGTGACCAAGGCAAACACTTTTGCAATAGTCCTTTGGAATCACTACTTAAGAAATACGGGGTGAATCACAAGACCGCTCTAGCCTACCACCCAAAAACAAACGGGCAGGCAGAATTGGCTAACCGTGAAATCAAGCACATTTTAGAAAATATGGTTAGTTTCAACAGAAAAGACTGGGCTTATAAAATAACTGATGCTCTTTGGGCGTACCGTACTGCCTACAAGATAAATCTGGGAATGTCCCCATATAGGCTAGTGTATGGTAAAACATGTCACCTCCCCGTTGAAATTGAGCACAAAGCATATTGGGCGACACGCTCATTAAATTTCGACATTAAAGAAGGAGGTCATGTCCGAAAACTCCAGTTGGCGGAACTGGAAGAAATTCGTCAAGATGCATATGATAATGCCAAACTTCACAAGGAAAGGTTGAAGGCTCGCCATGATAGAACAATTTTTCGAAAATCTTTCGAGCCGGGGCAGAAAGTTTTACTATACGATTCGCGCCTTCATCTCTTCCCAGGCAAACTCCGATCTCGGTGGACAGAACCCTTCACAGTCAAATCTGTCTTTCCATATGGGGCCGTCGAGTTATTTAATCCTAAGAATGATGGAAGTTTCAAAGTCAATGGCCAAAGGGTAAAACTGTTCTTAGAAGATTTCCAGCCAGAGGTCGAGCACATCCAACTAGATGAGCCCGATTATGCCTCAACCTAGAACGCTCAAGTGCGTTTTAACAATGTTGTTGTACTTTTTCTTTTACCGTTTCTCGTTTTGTTTTGTTCTTTTGTTTATCTATTTCTTTTTTTAGTGTGATCTTGATCGTAATCTGCTATTCCATTTCTATCTCCTACAGGCTGTCCAACATGAGAGATGACGATATTCACTCGATTGGGTCATTGGCTAATTCAGAATATCAGAACACACCATGGACTGCTGATGAAATAACATTCTGCTTATCTCCTTACCAAGGGCCAGGAGCCGAAGACGTCGTTGACTTAACCCACGGATACATCCCATACGATCCTGCTCTCTTCCAGATCAACCCATTTGAGCACATGGAACTCCCTGAAGAGGAGGGAAAACCAGAAGGATATGCTGTGTGGGAAGTCGATGACGCTCTGATGGAACAGTGGGAAAATGACTCAATGTGGGAGCCATGGGAAGAAGAGGACTTACAGGATGTGGTGCCCGAATGCCATAATGCCATATTCATATATGTTGACGACTTCCTGGTCATCCAAGTGGTTTCCTACATTTATGTGCACGTGAGTTATTTGTTGTTCCGGCTTCAACGCCCTCTACCTGCTAGTGCACCTGGGGAAATCCGGCCAATAGTGAGGTTAACTCTTGGTCACATTCATTTCTTTTTCTTTTCGTTTTGCTTTGTTTATTTCTACCTGTTTGTTCTTTCTTTTTCTCTAGTTAATTTATTTTCTTTGTTTCCTTTTTGTTTCCCTTTATCAGGAATATCACTATGAATCCACCATATCCACCGTTGTACCTTCCACATCAACTCTTTCATGGATTTGGACCATACATAAGGTCCCCGGGTACTCCGCCGCAAGAGGAACGTCTGATGCGCAATTACACTCCGTTATCCTTGTCTCCATTCGGATCCCTTATTGTCGGTGGAATCAATTCCTTAGAGAGTTCAGACTTACTCGATGATGTCCTCGCTGCTTTCTGCTTATTTTGGGAAAGGGAATCATCAAATTTAGACTCTACATTTGAAGTTCCGGCAGAGAAGGAAGTTGTGGAAGAAGAAATCTTCATGCTTGAAAAATAGTGCTTCACTTCAATTGTTTTATGTCATTTCATATTTCTTTCATCAATTGGAGTGTATTCTTAGACAAAGTTTTGTTAGTTTCAGCTTTATTTTAGTTTTTCTTTTTCAATAAGGTTTTAAAGACCATGTTGGGGGCAATAATATTGCAAGTGGATGCTATTATAAAGATTTGTTTATATAAATTTGCAATTTTCTACTATGAGGATGTTGTTTTTGGCTTACATTTCTTGTCAATGAACTGTTTTATCACTATTCTGTATGGCCAGACCAATGTTGGTTAGTTGGGGGTGTTTAATTTATCAATTCTATGATCTTGTAGAATTTTAGAGTTCAATCGATTGAACACATCTCGATTGATCGAACATACCAGAACCTCGAGCACTTCAGCAGGGCTCAATCGATCGAAGGTTCGATCGATCGAACCATCTCGAGCGATCGAGACCTATTTTTAAACGAGGCATCGTTCAAAATCTTCATCAGTCTCTCTTCATCTCCCTAAGTCTCGATCGCTCGAAGACAGAAGGAAATTTACGCGACTTTTGGACTCCCCCGCTACAACCACATCAATGGAGGAGTACCTGGTCCCCCTGATCATCATTGGCATCACTGTCATCCTCTACGCGGCGCGTCTCTCGAGGTTAGGCCCCAAGAACCCCCTCGTTGTTCTTTCTATTTCAAATTCGTATGGGGGTGCCCCCCATTGGTTATCTTACTCTTTGTCTTAGTTGTTTTGTCGTATTTATGTTTACGGGCCCTTTTCCATTCTCAATGCTCGAGACTGCCACTTCGTTGTGTTCGATCGATCAAACTGGGTTCGAGCGATCGAACTCAGCATCCTTCAATCGATCGAACAAGTCTCGAGCGATCGAACCTACGATTTTCTCAATCGATCGAACATGTTTCAATCGATCGAAGTGTGACAGTTTCATTTTCCTTTATGGTTTCCCTGTTTTAATGTTTCTTTGTTTGTTTCTTTTGTTTCAGGGCTAAACAATGAACCTTATCACCGGGTATCACAAGCTCAAGCCATTTGACCTAACCATACCTGACCCTATACCCGATCATGGGTTCAGAAACGAAGAAGATCGGGTATGGTTCACTAGATACTTCCAGTCGCGTAAGGTCATGCTCGAGCGACCCCTCGAGACAGCATGGCTGGCTACTCCTTGGTATCTTGCCCGGATACGCGCTATGCCACAGTGGTACACGCTCCTCTCCCAGCCTAAGCACGTTAATCTGTCCTGGATCCGGGAGGCATGTACGACGATGATCAGGGATCCAGTTGCTTCGTTCACACTCCGCTCATTCTTCCATTGTCGGGAGATCATTTTAGTCTGCCCACTGTCTCTGCAGCTCTAGGGGTACCCGAGGTACCTGACTGTGTTTGTCCACACCGTGCTGACACACCACTGCTCTCCCCAACTATTATTATCAGAGAGATCACTGGGGGTGCTCTTCCGGGCTGGGATGGCGAGGCCCTTATTCCTGACTTCTATCTCACAGATAATTATCATATGCTGCACCTCGCCCTCAGTAATTGCCTCTTAGTGACATCTTATCGGAAGAAGATTGCAGCATGGTACGTCCGTGTGTTATATGCGATCGGGACACGGCAGTCGGTCTTTTTGCCTCGCCTTTACATTGATTTCATGAGGCACCCTACTCGATACATTCAGACCAAGAAGCACCTGAAGGGTGCTTGGGCTATTCATAGGGTGATTGAGCATGCAGGTATCATTCCATTGGTGGGTGATGTGACTGTCCAGTCTCGCAGTCGTTTTGGCCAGACTGCTTCCCGCCGGTCTGATGTGCAAAAGAGAAAGAGGCGGGGTAAACACAAGGCGAAGGTTGGCGATAAGAGGAGGAGAGGAGGAGGCACTGATACGGAGGGTGCTGCTTCTTGGACGCCCACAGAGGCTGAGGAGCATGATTCTGAGGAGGAGATGGATCCTATTGAGGAGGTTGAGAGATTTGAGCTGAGACAGAGATCTCAGGCTCGTGCCCAGGGAGAGTCTTCTTCTGCGCCTCTCCCGACTATTCATGAGTTACTATTGGAGGAGAGAGAGGCTCGGATTAGACTTGAGGGCAAGGTTGATCAGATGACGACTTTGCTAGAGGCGATCTTGATACAGATCGGAGTCGACCAGGTAGTTCATGCAGCTTTTGCACCACCCCCCAGCGATCCACCTGCCACTTCTGCTATTCCACCACCTACCACCTCAGATCCTGTAGTTCCACCACCCACCACCGGTCCATCATCTTCCGCTCCACCTTCCCAGATCGATCCTACAGCTTCATCATCATCGGCGACACCACCTGCTACAGAGATACCACTTCCACCTCCTCCTGTCGTGGTTGACACACCCTTATCTATTCCAGCTGCCACGATCACGAGTGACTCGGCGGCACCGACTATCGCTGAGGGTGGCGGTGGGGATGCTCCCGATGTTTTTATTGAGATATTATCAAACGTCGCTGATGATGTCTAGTTTCTGCTGGATCGCTGATGTTGGTTGTTTTTGGTTATTGGGTTGTTTAGATATTTTGGACATTGTGGTTGGATTCGGATGTGTTGGTTGGTTGTTGGATATTTTTGGATACTGTTGGGATATTTTGTTTGTTGGATGGGTTGTATATTTTGTATTTTAGTTTGTATGGTGCATATTATCACTGTTCTGTTTTTTCACTTTATTATATTTCCAGTGATTAGTTCTATTTTAAGTATGGATCCCATGCTCTATATTTCATATTCTGTTGATCTCTGCTGCTTGGAGTTTGTATGCTTTCTGTACAGGTTGTTACACTTGCAATTCTTATGATGATATATATCAGGTGATATCTCTCTATCTATTTTTGAAAATCGCCTGTTGAGGACATTGCAATTTTCAGTTGGGGGTGGGATGTAGATAGATAATCACCTGTGCATATTAGTTCTTAGCAATCTGGACCACTCTATCTATTGCGTATGTCATACAATTTCCATTAGAAACTAAATTAAAAGTTCACATTCAACAACTTTGCAGAATTTTCAAACAATTAAGTAAGTTTTTAAATTAAATTGGTAGAATAATTTTGAATATTCACTCCTATTTAGCTGTTATCAAGCAATGACACAACTATTTTATTCTCATCCTTTTATGAATTAAGTTCACACATTTTTCTAGTTTCTCTAGGATGAATGCATATGTTGATCATTCTTGTATCCAAATCATTTGCACATGTTAATAGCTATGAAGAAAACTTAAAGCAAGAGTTAATACGACTTTCGTACTTTAAGGAATAAAGTAGTGGAAACTAGTTACCCTTAGTGAGTTTTCGAATCCAATCTTCAATTCTGAGGGGATTATCACATCAAATTCGAATTGTTCTTATTGATTAAGCGTGTTAATTTGTTGAATAGTCTCTAAATTTTCATTTTGGCTTCTTTGTAGAGGAGAACGTTCAGGATTTACCAACTAAACTCAATGAACATTGACGTGTAAAAATTAAGAAGTTGAGAAAATGATTTAAGCCATCATATTTGCTCCTTGCCTTCGCCATTTACCTATATCAACATTTTCGAATATGCATTGTTCTTAACCCCACACCTAATAAATAATGCCAAATCCATTATGAAATTCTAAATCCCTAATCGTATACTTTGACTTCAATATACCCCATTGCACACCCAATGTGATTAAATTATTGAAGTATGGGGAGGGAGTAGTAGTGGGAAGGGCTGCATAAAAGAAAAGAAGAGGAAGGAGAAATTCCAGGTTAAAAAAAAAATGATGATATATATTTATATGTATGGAGAGGATGGTTGGAATGAAGTGAAGAAATTACTGAACACAGCCACATGCTGAAAATGTGCAATTTCTTATCCCTCTAATTTCTACCATACTAAATAAAAACGGAAAAGTCAAAGCCTTAATGATTCTCAACAACTTAGTTTAAACATGAACGTGTAATTTGAGGTATCCACGGTATTTCGCTCCTCTAGTAAGTAGTATTCCGTTCAGGAGACTACACACTCTAAAATGTTCGTCTTTTATAGAGTCGAGTATGAAAGCATTAGTATCCGAAAAATCACTCCTATCAAAGCTTTCATACCATGTGCGATCATTATTAGCCAAGTTTCTGTGGGATGTTCATTTTTGAGTGTAATAACTATGTGAGGATTGAGTTGAAACTACAAGTTCTGAGAGTATGATAGTCTAAACAACTCTAAATAAAGTTCGAAGTATAGCTGTTAATTTCACACACACACAAATACATGGATGTGACGCATATGTTATTTTTATCTTGATGACATGAGGAACATGTGTATTTCTTTCATGGTTTGAATGAGGATGATATGTTTTGTAGAGCTAAATTAATAGTTGAATAAAAGGGAATGTTTAAAATTTATTCTATATCTTTTTGAGCTTAAAATCAAAGAATTTTGTGGGTACATTCACTGCAAACCCTCACGAGACAACACTCGTCCACTAGGGGAAACTTAGGGGTTTAACGGCTTGTTGCATTTGCTAAATGCAACCGCGATTCCTGGGAAAGTGAGTTAGATAGGTTCTTTCTTGATTATTTTAATTTAGTTAATTTGGGTCTAGTTTATTTTAGTTTTTCTGTTATAGTTGTAGTTTAGCTTGCTTTTATTTTCGCTCTATTGCTAGGGACTAGCAAATCGCTAGTTGGGGGTTGTGACAAGCGGGGGTATTTATAAAATACAACCGCGTTAAAAGAAGAAAATGTGCTAAATTATTTCACAATTCCTTCATATATCTGCAATTTTAATTACAATGCTAGTTTGTACACAATTTGATTAAACTATGATAAGTTGTTTGTTTTAGCTGTAGTTTGTGCAGATTACTGTTGCTGTGTGAAGAATTGGATGAGAAAGATAAAAGGGAGTGCTGAATTTTAATGAAGATAAGTAAAGGATGAAAAGTGAACCTCGATCGATTGAAGATCCTTCGATCGATCGAAGGTTCGATCGACCGGAAGATGTTCGATCAATCGAACATGGCTTTTATCAGATTTTACGCGCACGCAGCAGAAGCGGTATTTTAACCCTAGCATTAGGTTTTCAGAATATTTACTCGTATTGTATACGTCCATTAGGACGCCCACTTTCATTTTCATCAGTTTATAGAGAGTAGAGAGCTTTACTTTGTTTTTTTTTTGTAGATTTTAATCAAGGTTATACATTGTTTGGTTTGGATTCCTCCTAGTTCAATACAAGTTTTCGTTTCCAGGTTACTTTATTTACGTTTTGCACTAAGTTTATAGTAGTATAACTTGTTATCCCGTAGTCTTGTATGTTAGTTAGAGTTAAACAATTAATTTTCATAGAGTTTATTCAATAATCACAACCAAACACACCTTTAATGGAACTTTACGTCAAAAACACATCTGAGACACTCCAGACCATGTCTGAGTAGTCCCCAGGTTGGGAGATCACGATGAAACCGTGATCTCAAGCCTCTGCCATGCAACAGAATAGTTCATGCGTTCGATCGATCGAGAAAGCTCGATCGATCGAAACAGAGATACAGTCGAGCGATCGAAGTCAGTTCGATCGATCGAGAGATGAAGATATTCGATCGATCGAAAGCGCGTCGATCGATCGAACCTTCTGATTCTTGAGGACATTCTATGTAGTATTCCTAGACGTTCTGCTTTACTGATTTGTTATCAAATTGTCCCCAAACGCTCAGTTTGTCAAAACAGTCTGTGAACTTTAAGCCTTGAGGCATTTTTCTTCAATATGTTTTGCAAACCACCCTCAATGCTAACACCATTGTAGGCGCAACTCTAAACTATTGTTTTAAACCGCTTTTGTGTATTTCAAACTTAATTGTGATGATATAGTCTCGGTCATGAAAGGACTATAGATTCTTTATCCCAAGAGAAATACAGAATACTATAGAGAATGTGCTCCATTGAGCTTCAACGTAACTGCATGGTAGATGGCTAGGTCGCGGTGGATTCGTGTAATCCCAACATTCCCTTTTAGTAAGAAAAACGTTTTAAATCATCGCTTAAATTAATTAGTTAGTAATCAGTTTAATCTAGTTTTATTGCTTTATCTTTAGTAGTTGATTAATTGTGGGACTTTGTGTTCTGCATTCCTTTAAAATATTGATTTTTATTTTCTTGTTTGAGATTAATCCGAGTAATTATTTTAACACCTTCCCTATGGGATCGACCTGGACTTAACCAGATTACTACTTGCATGATTACCTACACTTGAGTATAGCACACAAGCGCACACAGAAAATTCTCGTGTCACTAGCCGAGTTTGATATCAGATATGTCACCTCCAAATCTGTAAAAGGGAGAGCCATCGCCGAGTACCTAGCTGACCTTGCCTTGGAAACTAGGGAGAAAGGAGAATTCAAGTTTCCTGACGAAGGAGTGATGGATGTAAACTAGGATTTATGGAGGATGTATTTCGATGGGGCCGCCAAGTAACTAGGCTATGGAGTCGGGGTTATCCTTATAGCACCCGATGGAACCCCTACTCCACTGGCCGTCAAGTTTAAATACAACTCAACCAATAACACAGCGGAGTACGAAGCATGCATAGTGGGCATGGAAGCGGCGCTGGCCTTAAAAGATGAAAAAGTTGATGTGTTTGGAGATTCAAATTTGATCATATCCCAAGTGCGGGGAGATTGGAGGGTGAAACACGAGAAGTTGAGGCCATACCATGACTATTTGTAGAGTTTGAAAGAACAATTCAAGAAGATATCATTCTACTATCTTCCCCGAGAGGAAAACCAATTGGCCGATTCCCTTGTGACCCTGGCATCAATGATACAGATCCCCTCGGGGGTCATAATGGTCCCATTATCCATATAAATCAGAAATTAACCCTCATTTGAGACAGTTGCAGCCATAGAAGACGAGGGGGAAATACCGTGGTATGTGGATGTGTTGAACTTCATTAAAGAAGGAGAATACCCCGAAGGAGCCTCGAAAAAGGACAGAAAGGCAATCCGAAGGTTCTCAGCCCAATTCGCGATCTATGCAGATAAGCTATGGAAAAGATCATACACAGGGTACAATTTAGAATGTCTATATGAAAAAGAGGCCAAAAGGATAATGGAGGAGATACATGAAGGAGTCTGTGGGCCCCACATGAATGGACATATTCTGGCAAATAAGATCATTCGACAAGGATATTATTAGACGACTCTCGACAAAGATTGTCGTGAGTATGTCAGAAGATGCCACAAATGCCAAATCCACGCCAATCTAATGCATATCCCACCGTCCCAGCTCTATAGCATGACCACGCCTTGGCCCTTCTCTGTTTGGGGCATTGATATCATTGGTGAAATAGTTTCGAAGGCTTCTAATGGGCATCGATATATAATCGTGGCGATAGACTACTTTACTAAGTGGGTGGAGGCCGCATCATACGCCACATTAAAAGCTAAGGATGTCGTGAGCTTCATCGAAAAGAACATAATCTGCAGGTATGGGGTCCCCAACGAGTTCATCTCAGATCATGGTAGCCATTTCCAGGGAGAAGTTATCCTGCTTTTAGAAAAGTACAAAATCACCCGCCATCAGTCCTCTCCATACAGGCCTCGAACGAACGGAGCGGTAGAAGTAGCTAATAAAAATGTTAAAGCAATCTTGGGGAAAACAACAGATACATACAAAGATTGGCACGAGAAGCTACCGTTTGCACTATGGGGGTACTGAACATCTGTAAGAACTTCTATAGGAGCTACACCTTATTCGCTGGTTTATGGTATGGAGGCCGTTCTCCCAGTCGAGGTAGAGATACCCTCTCTTAGGGTTTTGGCAGAATGTGAGGTTACCGAATCGAAATGGATACGAGGAAGGTATGAGGAGTTGATGTTGCTCGACGAGAACAGGTTGGCCGCTATAAACCATACTCGGGGATATCAGAAGAGGATAGCTCATGCTTTCAACAAAAGGGTCTGCCCAAGGAAGCTTGCTGAGGGTGACCTGGTCCTCAAAGAACTGAAAGTGCCCGTTTATGACCCAAGAGAAAAGTTCAAACCCAACTGGGTCGGGCCGTACATCATAAAAACTCTCCTCTCTGGAGGGACAGCCTCTCTCATGGACCTGGACGAGGTTGAATTTAAGCAACCGATTAACCTCGATCGCCTCAAGAAATACTTTGCTTGAAACCGTTCCTTTCAAAACCTCCTACCTAGATGAACTACGCTTGACCTGATTCTCGCTAGGGGATACGTAGGCAACCTACTTGGTTCGGTCATTAAAATAAAACCGCCCGACCGACATCTTCCTTCAAGCCTTAAACCGAACTACTGCAGGCCTGATACCCATTCGGGGATAAGTAGGTGGGCTATCAAAAGCCTTCGGCCCATGAAAACCTAAAAAGAAAAGCCTTATGCTAAACTAGGGGCAAACTGGCGTATGCCCGGAACCACTTCGAAGCCCCAAAACCAGGGGCAAACTTTGTTTGTTATCCGAAGAACCCAGATATTTACCTAAAACCCATCTCTGTATCTCCTGACTATCAAAATGAGTACTATAAAGAAACAAATGTGAATTCACGGTATAAAAAGAGTAAAGCTTTAAGCAAAACACATAGCAAAGTTAAGAGCCAAGAAGAGACATTAAGAGGAGAATTCTTCATAAAAGATTAATCGGAGGAGTGAACATTTTGATTAAACATGATAGAACTTTTCCTAAAAGATGAGAGCACTTTTTGAAAAGGAAAGTAACGAAAATCACATTCAAAAGGTACTCAGCGGTAGGCAGGACTTGTCTGAAATTTTTAGAGCTTTGTCCTGTTTGTCTTACTTTCATCAATACACATCTATGAAGCCTGTCTCTAGGTCAGTGTTTGAATCTGAAAAAGCTACTCAGCGATAGGCACGATCGAAGCCGGGATTCTCCGGAAAGGAGCTGAAACTCTGTCATGCCAAGCCTCGATGAAAGCCTTCACAATAGAAGGGCACAAAGTGGACGCCCTAGTTAAATCAGCGGTAACAGTCTCATTCATATCCTGCAAGAGTCCGAACTGGCGAACCACCCGACCAGGAATATAGAAAGTAGTAGCATGCAAGCCAGGCAACCAGATGCCGGGCTGCCCAGGAAGGCGTATGGCGACAGAGTAGTAAACCCACTGCGGGCAAGTCCAGCAAATATCACCAGAAGAAAGGCCTCTAAACCAGCCAAGCCAAGCATCGGCAGAATGGAATAGGCAATGAACCTCCATACGGTCATAGGGAAGTGGCCCACGAAGATGTGAGGAATGTATGAAGAGATCAAGGCGTTCCATGAGCCAAACCTATAAGACAAATGGAGCTCCCGCGGATAACATAGCCTCAGCATTATGAGCATGGCCCAAACCAATCAGTGTCTCGCCAAGAATCGGCATAACAGCACTCTTCATCTCTCGTAAACCACAAGCAATGGGTATAAGAATGTCAGAAGATGACTGAAAGAGGAAGTAAGAAAGCATAGCAATCGACAGGGCGCTACGGCGAATGATCTGATACTCTCCATCATAAGGGTCTCCTACGGGAGCATAAACGGAAGAGAGGCGCTCGAAGTCAATCTGCCAGTCACAAATAAAAGAGCCTGCCACATTTCGAGATATATGGAGAAGAGTGGCTAAATCCCGGACGTACCCGGCCTGAACCAAAGGAACTGTCAACTCAGCAAAAGGATCAGTGTGCAGAATGGCACTAAATTCCTCAAACAAGGGGCAAGTCTCCTAAGAGCCAAAACGGAAGATGTTGAGAGAGGGATCCCAACATTGGTTGGCAGCTTGGAGTAGGCCCTCATTCAAATTCATCCGTCGGAAAGAGAAAAGATCATTCAGTCTGAAGTACGCAAAGTTGAGCCTGTCAATACTGGAGAGGGTATCTATCCATGGAAAAAGGATTTGGGAGCTAATGGGGGCCATTTGAGAAGGAAGTAAAGAAGAAAAAAAATGGTATTTTGCGGAGTATTGGGGGAAGGAAGTAGTATAAATAGGAGAATAAAACTGTCCACCTACCTGCGGCACTCAATAAAGCAGGATGGCACTCAACGAAGTGCTGCGCGGCAGTCCGTGAGTGCAATTGCGGCATTCACGGAATGCCACTGCGGCACTCAATAAGACCTAATCGAGTGCCGTCTTGAGCCTCATTCTTGCTAGGGTTTATTTGTAACATTTTCAGCCCACCTGCAAATAAAAAACTAAATAAAGAACAATAAAACGTGCTCATCATGCAGCACATACAAGCAAAACCAGGCTATGGCCACATACATTCATCCATTCATTCATTCATTTGTTCATTTCAAAATAAATAAAAGAGATAGAAGCATTCAAAGCTCAAATAAAAAGTGGGACCAAGCTATGGTCCCACATACGGCAAGAGAAGGACCAAGCTATGGTCACACATAAGGTGAGTAGCAATGAAAAGCAAAAAGATAAAGATAATGCAAGTGCCTATCCTACCGGCTACCATGGAGCCATCATCAATAATAAAGTGTGTGCATGTGTATATACAATCATCCAAAAATAAGGTATAAGTCCTCTACAAGAACACTCAAAAAGGGAATAATAGTAAAAAGAGAGGAAAGTCAGCCCCGGCCCCGGCCTCGGTGTAGGAAAAACAGGTTTAAAATTAAATCTAAACGCGCAGCGGAAAACAAAGTTCAAAACTTTTATTGGTAGCCTTGGATCTACTACTTATTAACTCTATAGATGCGCATAACAAGATGGAGAAGATTCTATACCTTAGGTCTTGAACCCAATTCTGATTTTTTGTCCTTCTCCTTGTGTGTGCAGCAGCAACCTCTAGGAAATCTTCACCCTTATGTCTCCTCGAATGCTCCCAGAGTGGCTAGGGTTGGTGGGAACCCTAATAGTGAGAATAGGGAAGGTTTGGGAACTCTAAACAGGTTCTGCAGCAACTGGTACGTTAAAAACGACGAACCCCTATTTCTGGACGTAGCTGCCCTATTTATAGATTCCCAGAACCGACCTTACTTTCAATCGATCGAAGTCACTTCGATCGATCGAACTGTCGATCGATCGAACCTCATTCGATCGATCGAACCTGTCTAGACTTCAATCGATCGAAACAACTTCGATCGATCGAACCAGTCTTGACAGCATTCTCATTTGCCTTTCCAAGCATTCTGGCGGAGCTAAGAGTGGGACCTCCTAGGTTCTTAATTACTGGCTCCGATTAATTATTATTCCATCTAGTCAGTACTCTTGACTAAGGAATCAATAATTAATCAATTATCATTAATGCCACTATAAAATGATAATTGCACTCCAGTGCATAAGAACAAAATCACCCATACATAAGTGATTGCTAGACTTGTATAATATGATACGGATGTCCCTCTACCAGGCAGTATTCGTATCTATCATTGGGATGTATGTCTTAAGACACTGTCGACCCAATAGATAGTACATCTTATATTCCTCAAGTATCATTCACTACTCTTGGATTACTAAACATGTCAACAATAACACTTTGTTGACAAGGCTGGCCAGCTCTCAGTAATCACTCCTAGTGACATTCTCGAGGGAATACTTACTCTTCGTTTTATTGAAGAGGGTAGAATTCCATCTTGACAATATATGTTCCCAACGTTGCATACTTGATTTACCCAAGATACCCAGGTGTTGATCTTGCAAGACCTCACTGATTGGGAAGTCAAAGCAACCAAGCATACAACTTGCGTCCATAACTGTCTCAGGATTAAGGACATGTATCCCTATACAAGTTTTGAGTTCCTATTGACGGTGACAGCGTTTGGGTGTCAATAGGTTTAACGCAGGTCCGTCAATGCACCGAGTGCACTAGCATATTAACCAAGAGTCAAAGACTCTTATGAATGAGATTCATCATTCTACCCCGTAGACGTTAATCATGCTACAGTGTATACCTGATAAGTTATCCAGACTTATCTTCCACTGTGACTTACTTGAAACAACAAGGATTTGTGATTCATATCTCACATGTGTAATCACATACACAAATGAACCACATACAATGTTGTTTAAGGATTCCAGTCTAATATTCATCTCATGAACTAACATGCATAAATACATTATGATATTCCATTGTCCAACTAACTGGTTTGAGGGCATATTCCCAACAAACTCCCACTTGCACTCATAACCATATAGCGTTAGTACTAACACTAGCATAGTCTCTGTGACTTGTCAAAATCCTTAACCCGTAAGGTTTTGCATAGGGACTGATGATCATCGACTGAAACAATCCATAGTAAAACATCTTCATGTTATACTATATCCCTAGACAAAAGACGTCACATGACATGTATCCAGTAAAGCTAATTTGAACATTGTCCAAAACACCATCATCCTGCATATATCCGCTAGTTCTTTCTCAAGCCCTAGAGAGTATATACTTTATGATAGTTCAGAAAATTGAATTTTCATTTGGACTGATATCTGTGAACAACCTCAACGGTATAACTGATATCCATACCTAATATCACATACAAGGTTTATCAATGGCAAAGGCTTATGATATACCTTTCATGCGACCTCTTTCATCTTGTATCCCAAGATACAAGTCTTGAAAGAGCAATAGGTTATGTTCTAAGGTGAAAAACCTTTATCGAAATGTTCTACGTTGAATCTAGCCAGCAACTTTCTGATATAGGAGTTTGGGATAATCTCATTATCTTAACTTTCCGATCTTGAATGAGCAGAAATCTAAAGATTATAGCTCGCCTCACCGAGATCATAAATATCAAGTATACTGTAGAAACTTAACCTCAAACATTGATAATACTACTTTAACATCTCGCAATGATAAAGATGTCATCAATATATGGAACCATAATCACCACCACACTTCCTTTGCGCAAGGATCCTTTCATCCACTTAAGCTACATCCACACTTTAGATGAATCCAAAGCATTTTGACCAATATGTCAAAACAGATGTCCTTATCTCTGGATGATTGCTTAAGTCCGTAGACTTATGCAAATCATATACCGGATCTTCCTTATCACAAAACTTCAATGCACAGGGAGATTTTAGCAATGCTAAGAATTCTCCCACTAGAATGAAGTACCGATGTAAGAACGGATGAAGAGGTAGTAGATTTTAGTCCTAGATGATTTATAGATTGCTTTAAGATATAAATTACTTTACTCTTTTATATTATCTTTCCTTTGCAAAATTTGGTCTCCAACCAACTTTTGTTTTCTCTGGAAACACCACAAAAGTATTATACTTCTAATCTAGATTCAAAAGGCTCATCATTTCTTTACACCAAAGTGCTAGACATCCTTATCCAAAGTTACCATGAGAAAGAAGTCGCATTCTTTTTATAACTTTGGGGATGTCTATCGAAAAGATTTGCTTTTGAATAAGATCCAGTATGTACATTGTAGTTCCATCGAGAAAAATAAGGAACAGTAGTAACTCTAAATAACTCATCCCATGACCCAGTCATATCTAAAAGAAGGTAGTTCCTTCTACCTGCTACACCATCCCGTGGAGGCGCACTAGGCGTAGACTGTCGAGAAAGAATCTCATTCTTATCTCCTTTGGACAATAAATACATTAGATAGATACTCACCATTTTGATCAAATAAAAAAGGCAACGATATTCTTTTACCAATTACTCTTCATTCCAAAACTTTTGAATTTCTTCAAAATTGAGGATGAAGATGCAATAAGTAAATGTATATCAGTATCCAAAGTAGCCGAAACTACTTTTCAACTCTAATGTTTATTGCCCTACATACATGAGTATGTCCTAATTCTAATAAGTCCTTGGTCGTGTGATTTTCAAAAGAAAAGTCACCTGATCATATTAGCCTCTAAATAGGATTGACAAACAGGTAGTGGTCTCAACAACCAAAAGAGTTTTAGGATCCAATCATTTACTCCCCATTTATCCTAATTTAGATTAATATGATATGATCACATTTACTCTCTAAATAGGATTGACAAATAGGCAATGGTCTTAACAACCAAAAAAGTTTAGGATCCTATCCTTTACTCCCCATTTATCCTATTTAGATTAAATATGATCTAACCTCAAAACCAAAAAGTTATAGAATTAGTTGAGGGTGCTATCCTTTTAGATGGTAAAATACCCATGAGTCATTTAAATACTACATTAGATAATGTATGAGAAACAAGAGTAAATTGGTGAGATACTTGCTTGACAAGTTATTTAGATCACATAAAAGAACGCTTTCTTTTAATCAAGAATTTCAGTACCAAAATCAAAAGAATAAATATTATTCATTAATTCAAAACTGAAATCCATCTAATAACTCCAAAGTTTTATTACAATATAAAACTATTAATCTAATAGCAACTCTTGCATCAGATCCCAAAAAAGCAATCAAGATCTTCTAATCACTACACATTCTTATTTTCCAATTCTCTGCAACAATTACAGATATAATTTAGAAAATATAGAATTAGTGCCCATAGTAGTTGAAGTATCAGTTTTTACACTTACTTCAAAAACTAGTGAAAGGATCGTACCTTGCCTTTTGGCAGTCAAGTATTCCACACAGTTCCTTTTCCAATGCCCTCTCATGCCACAATGGAAACACTTTCCTTTTGGCACGGCACTAGCCTTTCCCTTTCCAAGTCTTGCCTTCTTCCCAACAGTTGGCTTAGGCTCACCTATCCTTGAGTCTTGCTTCTCCTTCTCTGAACTTATGCTCTTCGGCTTAGTTCCAGAAGATGAAGCCATTCCAATGTTCTGAACATTTGACTCCTCCTTAACTATATCCATCGTTGCCTCAAGAGAGCTCATCAACTCACTTGTTGAAAAAACTGTTTTACTCATTTTAAAAACCTTTTTAAATTGAGTGAATGATGAAGGCAACGAATGCAAGATTATGTCAACTTGAGTCTCACCATCAATGTCGGAACCAAGAACTTCCATTATTTTGAAATAAGTAATCATTTTAAAAACATGCTCTCTTATTGAAGTTCCTTCCAACATTCTGGTGTCCATGACTAACTCCAAGGCTCTAAGACTTGCAGTACGGCTCAGTTCCCCAAACATCTCCTCGAGGTTCAATATTATAGCACGGGCAATGTTCAAAGGTTGATGTTGCTGCTTCAACACATCAGACAAAGAGTCTAAGATGCTAGAGCGAGCTATACCATCAAATCTTATCCACTGCCAATATTGATCCGCAAGATCAGTTGGGGTGTCATGGTATGGAATAGGTGGACAGGGAATGGTAAGAACGTATTTACATCCATTAGCAGTTAACAATTCATCCAGTTCCAGTTTCCATTCAACGTAGTTATTTCCAATTAGCTTATTCTGGATCATGGTTATAGCAAGTGGGCTAGACATTATGAATCTGAAATACAAATAATGTAACAGAATTACAATATGGAAATCATGAATATGACAATTTATATGATACATTGGAATTCCCTTAACCAACTCATTAATTGTCTTCAGGATGTCAAGCCTATGAAATTAAGTCTCCGTGTGGCGATCATAACCTCATAGCCTGATTGGGAAACCCATCATGAATGTCATGCAACTCTTACAAAACAATTCATGACTCCTGAACTTTTGGTCTCTAAGTTTCTGGATAATGCTCCGTGTGGAATCCCTTACCCATAGCTTAGCTAGTGTTTACCATTAACTAGAATCCAATGACAACCGCCTCAAGTAGTGCCTCAGTGTAGTGGTCACCCTCTAACGCGTCACATTGATTCTATCCAAAGGAAGTTCATACCTAGTGACCAATGAATAGTCTATCCTCCGTATGGAATGATCACCCATGGCTGGATGACACAGAATATACTACCCACCTTACAATGAACCGTTTATGGAAGACCGTGGGAGTTATAAAATAAGTCCCTCTCCCACTAGATTTTTATAAGAAGTCCATATCTAGTAATCAATAAGAAATACCCTCCATATGGAATGATCACTCATAATTGAGTGACACAGAGTATTTCTCATACTTACAATGAACTAATAGGAATTTTTCAATAAAAAAAATGTTTCTTCACATTGCCCATAAACATCAAGTGTTTACTAATGTGTTGGAAAAAGGTTTTGAATTTTTTTATTTTAGAAAACTTGTTTTACGTGCATTCAAGTAGTAACAATATATAAAATTCCAATCACAACTAAGCACATAAAACAAAAAACTAAAATGAAATAAAAACATTCAACAATGCCTCTATCTCCCATGGCTCTATCTCCATAGAACCTCCTTCTTGGTTTGATTGCCTCCGACTCCATCTTCATGGACAACGGCTTGCTCCTCCATCTTCATGGATTTTCTAATTCTATTACATTGGTCCTATACTTCTCTCGAAGCTTACAATTTATCTAGAAATAGAAATAACAATAGTAAAATAAAAGGCTAGGGAAACCGGTGCGACTTTCCTTTTCATAGGATTGAAGTCGCAGTGCCCTTTACATATGCCTTTAAAAACCAAACCAAAATAATACATTCATCAATCTCAAACAATTAAATACAAAATTTAAAAGTCTTGGTGCTATGGGAGATAGCGGACTAAACTTGCTGCAAAAGGGTTAGTCGCATGTATATCCACGCATATATAACAAATAAATGTATCATTGGAACCCCTAATTGATTCACATAGTATATAAACTCTTTACATACTGAATTAGAACTTAAAACAGCATCACAATTCTCTGTCACACTTCGATCGATCGAAGAGGTTCGATCGATTGAACCTTCGATCGATTGAACATAGTTCAATCGATTGAACTTTCAGTTTCACAGAATGTTTTGAAAAACTTACAGAATAAATAAAAATTTAAAGTAAATGTTTTAAAACCTTTAAATCTGTAAACTGAACACCTGGACAAAAGAGCAGTCTCGATCGATCGACCAACATTCGATCGATCGAACAGAACCAAAGTTTGATCGATCAAAACTAGTTCGATCGCTTGAGAACAGATGATGTTCGATCGATCGAGACTACTTCGATCGATCGAACCCACCTTGCATCCAATGCAATCACAGATTTGTATTCTGCTGCATAAACACTGCAGAAACGGATCTGTGACGATGCAGTTTTGAAAACAATCCTAAATTTAACATGCAAATCAAAACTAGTGTTCCAAAACGCATCTATAGATCCAAACAAGCGAGGCTCTGATACCAATTGTAGGAAAAACAGGTTTAAAATTAAATCTAAACGCGCAGCGGAAAACAAAGTTCAAAATTTTTATTGGTAGCCTTGGATCTACTACTTATTAACTCTATAGATGCGCATAACAAGATGGAGAAGATTCTATACCTTAGGTCTTGAACCCAATTCTGATTTTTTGTCCTTCTCCTTGTGTGTGCAGCAGCAACCTCTAGGAAATCTTCACCCTTATGTCTCCTCGAATGCTCCCAGAGTGGCTAGGGTTGGTAGGAACCCTAATAGTGAGAATAGGGAAGGTTTGGGAACTCTAAACAGGTTCTGCAGCAACTGGTACGTTAAAAACGACGAACCCCTATTTCTGGACGTAGCTGCCCTATTTATAGATTCCCAGAACCGACCTTACTTTTAATCGATCGAAGTCACTTCGATCAATCGAACTGTCGATCGATCGAACCTGTCTAGACTTCAATCGATCGAAACAACTTCGATCGATCGAACCAGTCTTGACAGCATTCTCATTTGCCTTTTCAAGCATTCTGGCGGAGCTAAGAGTGGGACCTCCTAGGTTCTTAATTACTGGCTCCGATTAATTATTATTCCATCTAGTCAGTACTCTTGACTAAGGAATCAATAATTAATCAATTATCATTAATGCCACTATAAAATGATAATTGCACTCCAGTGCATAAGAACAAAATCACCCATACATAAGTGATTGCTAGACTTGTATAATATGATACGGATGTCCCTCTACCAGGCAGTATTCGTATCTATCATTGGGATGTATGTCTTAAGACACTGTCGACCCAATAGATAGTACATCTTATATTCCTCAAGTATCATTCACTACTCTTGGATTACTAAACATGTCAACAATAACACTTTGTTGACAAGGCTGGCCAGCTCTCAGTAATCACTCCTAGTGACATTCTCGAGGGAATACTTACTCTTCGTTTTATTGAAGAGGGTAGAATTCCATCCTGACAATATATGTTCCCAACGTTGCATACTTGATTTACCCAAGATACCCAGGTGTTGATCTTGCAAGACCTCACTGATTGGTAAGTCAAAGCAACCAAGCATACAACTTGCGTCCATAACTGTCTCAGGATTAAGGACATGTATCCCTATACAAGTTTTGAGTTCCTATTGACGGTAACAGCGTTTGGGTGTCAATAGGTTTAACTCAGGTCCGTCAATGCACCGAGTGCACTTGCATATTAACCAAGAGTCAAAGACTCTTATGAATGAGATTCATCATTCTACCCCGTAGACGTTAATCATGCTACAGTGTATACCTGATAAGTTATCCAGAATTATCTTCCACTGTGACTTACTTGAAACAACAAGGATTTGTGATTCATATCTCATATGTGTAATCACATACACAAATGAACCACATACAATGTTGTTTAAGGATTCCAGTCTAATATTCATCTCATGAACTAACATGCATAAATACATTATGATATTCCATTGTCCAACTAACTGGTTTGAGGGCATATTCCCAACACTCGGCCCCTAGTCTGGCGAGTAACACGTCTGAGAGGCTCCTCCTCTGACTCTGTGCCGCTCCCACCGCGTCCACACCTCCTCCTCTGCCCCTGCCTCTGCCGCTACTGGTGTCCTCACCACCACCTCCACCACGTCTAGCACCGCTACCTCCAGGGGCATCGCTGAGAGGGATGTCGAACTGCTGAAGTCGCTGTTGGAGCTCTCCCACCTGCCGGGATAGAGCCCCCACCTGTTCCTCTTGGATGGAGGGAGCAAGTCAAATTACCAGATCGTAATAAAAATAGTTTGGAAAGCAAGATAAACAAATAAAAGGAGCATTTTTTTATTATTATTCTTACCAGAGCCCTCGTATGAGTCTCAGCAGTCGCTCGCACCCCCTCAGCCTGAGCAAAAGGGAAGAAAGGTTAAAATGTCTGACTAAAACTACAGTTTTAAATAAAGCAAGATTTAGAAAATACCCTCCACTCTCGACCGTAAATCCACTCTCTCACACTGTGAGCTTAGAGCAAGCCCTCTTCCGCATAGTCCCGCGGGACATGGTCATACTGGAGCTGAATGGTAGGAGCGCCCGCCTGATACCTGGGGACCGTAGTAGTGGTCTGCTCACCGTAAGAGACCGTCCTGAGCTCCAATCCCAAGGCGGTAGAGTCGGAGCCCGAGCTGCAGTAGGAACATGCTGCAAAGAAGAATGAATCCAATAAAGAGATAAATACGCATGTTTTAGAAATTGAAAGAAAGTTTGAAAAGGTTGAAAGAAAGTTCCCCATCAGCTTCGCAGCCCGGAAGGCTGCGTATACCTCTGGCGACTCCACAAAACCCTGAAGAGACAATCCGGCGAGGGCAACCGTGAGCGCAAGACCCTGGAGGGTATCCGCAGATCTCATGGACTCAGGTGGGGGGTGTGGAACAAAGAAGGACTCGGCCGCCAGTGACTGTCTGGTCACCCTCTCTCCCAGGTACCACGCCCGAGTCTCGGGTCCGTCAAGCGAAATCCACTGAGGGTCGTACTCGGCCGACTCTCGTATGCCCTGGGAGGCCTCGGGAAGCACGTCAAGCCAGGGCTGCCATTGGACGTGCTACTCTCGTAGGTTCTTCAGGAAGTTTCTGAACAAAATAAAATCGTGAGCTCCGGTCTTCCGCCCGACCCGATCCTTCGCCCACTTCAGCCCCTGGGGCATGATGAGGGCGTCCACTGGTCGCGTGTCAGGCGACATCATGTGCAAGTACTCATGGGACCAAAATTGCAAGAAAGAGAGAGGAACATAAGTTTTAAATACAAAAATCTGGAATAAGAATGCAAAGTTTAAATTAGGATTAGGAAATTAATAAAAAAGAGAAGTATACCTCCCATGCCCTCCAGAAGCCTCCAGTAGAGGATGGGTGATCCCGGGATATCTCTCCCATATGCCGATACAGGATGGCTAATCCTGCACCGGCCCAGTCGTACTGGTATATCTGGTCCATGCGATCTAAGGACCCCAGCAGTGTCACAAAAATCCGGTCTCCTTTGGTGCTCAACAGGGAGCACCCCAGCATGTACATTAAGAAACCCCGAGCCATCTGCTCGTCGGTAAAACCCTGCTGGCCTCGGAAAGTGTCCATAAACCACTTGGCCGTAACCAAGGGCTCATCAGGGACTGCTCCAAGTAGCACCTGCACCCGATCCCACTCACGAGCCACATCCAGGTATCGTAACACTTTCAGCCATTGAAGGGAGGAAAGCAAGGAGAAGAAGAAGAAGAAGACCAAGGATTCCCATGGCCTCCTCCATCAACCTCTTGCCAATCTTCAATTCTATGGCCGCTTAAACCTAGATCTAGGGTTTCAATGAAACCCTAGCCAAGTAATAGGATGTATTTTATGTTTTTATTTTAGTTTTATTATGTATGGATGACAGTTACATGTTCTGAGGATTTTTATAAATAAATCGTGCTTTTATTGATTAAATCATTACTTTCAAAGTTTACTCTTGTCTTAGATCTATTTTGATGGTAGTGTGCTCAATGATCTATGCTTGCTGTGCTTGTTTAGATTATTTACATGTAATGGTGCTTAAATTGAATTGTGCTATCAAGTATCCGAATAGTCCATGCCTATATTAGACGGATTATACCACAACCCTAGTTTAGTGTGGGATAATTCATGCTAATCGAAGATGGATTATGTTGGTGCTTGAACCATAGTTATTTTCTTGATGGAGGAATTGGGCTTGTAGCTACAAGAGATCAAGATATAAAAGTATGCTTTACTTATGCTTTACTTTCAAAAGATTTGCAGTGTGGAAGTAAAGGTCAAATCCACAGAGATTGAATACTACACACTTAAATTTTTAAAACCTAAATTTAGTTAATTAAGAAAAATGGATTTTGGATTTAATTTGAATCAAAACTAATAACAATAAAAGTAAATCTAAATTATGAAATCAATTAAATGTGGTTTTTATAATAAGTTTAAGGAACCTAGGATTCCAAATCCACCACTAGCTTCATAATAAGGGTATTTATGAATTACTTTAGCTTATTAAGTTGGATGATAATGGGGAATTATAGCTACAAGCCCAATTCCTCTGTCAAGAAAATAACTATGGTTCAAGCACCAACATAATCCATCTTTGGTTAGCACGAATTATCCCACACTAAACTAGGGTTGTGGTATAATCCGTATAATCTAGGCATGGACTATTCGGATACTTGATAGTACAATTCAATTTAAGCACCATTACATGTAAATAATCTAAACAAGCACAACAAGCATAGATCATTGAGCACACTACCATCAAAATAGATCTAAGACAAGAATAAACTCTGAAAGTAATGATTTAATCAATAAAAGCACGATTTATTTATAAAACTCCTCGGAACATGTAATTGTCATCCATACATAATAAAATTAAAATAAAAATATAAAATACATCCTATTACTTGGCTAGGGTTTCATTGAAACCCTAGATCTTGTTTTAAGCGGCCATAGAATTGAAGATTGGCAAGAGGTTGATGGAGGAGGCCATGGGAATCCTTGGTCTTCTTCTTCTTCTTCTTCTTCTTCTCCTTGCTTTCCTCCCTTCAATGGTGTAGACACCCCATTTTGTCGACTATCAGATTTAGGAGACCATAGCTTGGTGGTTCACAATGATCGTAAAAGACTCAAAAGGACTCCTGGAAGTCAGCTTTATCTCTCAGAATGCTTAGATTGACCAAAATGCCCCTGAAAGCCCGAAAACTCCCAGATTTGGTCCCAAAGTTCTGGAAACATGCTATGTCGTAAGAAAAATGATAAAATGAGTTTTTAAGTAAAACTGGATGAAATCGTCAGCTCCCAGAGACCCCCGAAAGTCCCGGAAGTTCCCGAAAAGTCCCCGTTGACCGGTTAGACCAAGATTTGACCAGGTTTGACCAAGGTTTGACCAAATTTGACCAAAATCGTCCGAATTTGCCGAAATCATTCTAGATCATGTGGAAAGTATTAAAATGAGTTTTAAAAGAGAATCGGGCAAAAACGTCGGCTCGTGGGAGCTCCCGGAGGTTCCCAGAACTTTCCGGGAATCCCAGGTTTGACCAGTTTGACCAAGATTTGACTTTGGAATATGGGTACTGAAACAATTTTCAAATACTTTTCATGGATACTAGAGGTCAATAGCTTTCCAATGGTATATCGCACATAATTCCTGGATTTAAAACGAATTTATTTTGAATTTCCGAAGGCGAAAAAGGCGATCAAATCGGCTTTTATCGCAAATACCGCAAAACTTTTCAAAGTGACCTATCCCGAACTTTGTTTATGTAAAGTAGACTCCATTACCTTTCCAACGGTATATCACAACCTCAATTTGGAGTTCGTATGCATTTTCTGTGAATTTCGGACGAAATAGGGCCTTTTCGCGAATACCAGAACCTCAGGGGGCCTAAACAGCATTATCTGGACGAAGGAGGAGCAGTGCCGCCGCGGTACTGGCCCAGTGCCGCCGCAACACTCCCCTCCAGAATAGTGTATTTTTGTAATTTTTCTTGGGGATTCATTTTGATTAATTGAAAACCAAAACGACGTAGTTTTATGTTCACAGATGTTTGGGACCAATGGGAACACTTCTAAAATCCCAAAACCACCCCAAATTGGCCTATATAAACCCCCCCCCCCCCCCCCCCCCCCATTGCTCTTCATTTTGGGAGGGCCAAGTGCAAAAGCTTGAAAAGTTGTAGAGAAGAAGAGAGATAGAGATAGATTTAGAAGAGAGAAAAGGAGCTTCCTCCTACTATTTTGCTATAGAAAGTGAGTTTTAATCTTGTGTTCTTCCATTACCTCTCTTATACTTCACATCCCAAACACCCCCAATCACCATTCTTGAGCATTCTTGAGTTAGGAAGCTACTTCCTTGTCCAAATGTCAAAATCTATGGGCGAAACACCAAGCTACAAGTCCAAAATCACATTGATTATCATCTATTGATTGTTATTTACTTACTTGTTCATATTATGTTCATCTCTTCTTGCCTCATTTCTTTTTGATTTTCTTTATTTACTTACTAGTTCATCATCATCTAGATGATGACATGAAGTTTGAGGTGAGTGAATCCTTATGGATAGTAGCTCTTGACCTCAAAAACATGTTTGATAGATGATGATCATAACTTCAATACCTCCAAGGTATTCTTGAAGTGTATTGAAGTTATGTTCTAATAAAAATAAATCTTTCCAACAATCTTTGAGGTCTTTGATGATGAGTTTGATGTTGTAATTTCAAGTGGCTATAATCTTCATTGAGTATTGAAAATATGCTTTCAAAACATCTACTTCAAAACCCCTCTTAAAACCCCTCATTTTAATCTCAAGATAGAAACTCTAGTTTTACCCAAAACCTTCAAAACAGTGAGTCAAAACAGTGAATAATCTGAGTTCAAAGATTTTCCTAGAACTCAATACTCAACATATGGATGCAAGGCCACTTGGAATGTCTTCCTAACCCATTGGAGAACACTCATGAATTTCGGTTTGACTTGGAAGTACTTGGAAATGGTACATTTGGATTCAAACATTCCTTCCAGACATTCTATTTTTGCTGTCACAGCAGCTAGGTCCACTTCCAACCTCTTTTTCAGACAACGTTTCCAAAAGGGGTGGTCCTAACTTATTTTCCCCTTAAACTTCAATGTCGTAGGGAACTTTCTGTATATAATGGGCCTCTAGATCATTTGTGTTCATTTTCTAAGAGTTTTCAACATTTCAGTCGACAGTACAAACTCTGTTTCTGAATGACCTCTGTTGTTCATATGATTTCTCTTTATCTGTGATAGTTATTAAAGATTGGTTTTTTGGGTAGTGTTTTAAACACAATAAGGAAGATCTCCACAAAACATCATGCATTAAAAACATTCCTAAACCCTCTTCTCAATTTTCCAAAGATCATATTACTATTCTGTCCACTATTCACAGCAAGCACATTTTAACTTTCATTCTTTGATTTGATGCTTACATGTATTCCAAATTAGTTCATATCTTAGGAAGTAGTTCATACTACATTTGTTCATATCCCATGTTGATTTCATCCATCCATTCATACACATTTTAGACTTCTAAGTCATTCTAGGAATTCATGTACACAAACACACTACAACCTTTGCACATTTTAAGATCATACATTGCATCCATGCAAGATTTGGGGCTTTCAGGGCTCCTAATCTAAGAAGATTATAAGGAATGATCATGATCACACATTCATGCTTCCCCTCGATCTAATCATCCTTTCTCATCCATCCCGGGGATTGAGAGATCTTCTCTTCTCAAAGAATAACATGCATCATTCTAGCTTGCTAAGCATCTTTGATTTCTTTGATTATTTTATTTCAAGAACAATTCATGTCCCCTTAGATTAGGAAAACGTTATTTGATATGTGATTAGACGATTTTTTTCCTAGGTTTATTCGTATGATCTTTCACTTTGCATTGTGTGATACTTGGCTTAGATCTTATGAATGATATCTTATCTTTTGATCTTCCAATTTCAAGTTTTCTTATGTGATGTAATATACTATCATAGTATTAATTGTCGAACCATACATGGTATAAGATGATTATTTGGATGCTAATTGAGGCCCGTCAAAAGATGGGGCGAGTTGAGGGTGTTTTAGTCGCGACAAAGGCTCCTTCCTCTCTCGTACCAAAACCCTGAGCCAAGTTCTTTGGTTATGAAGGACCGGTGCCCTTTATCCATTTGGGTGAGTCAAAATTAGGTTTCTTGGTTCCTTAAAGACCAAGTGGCGACTCTGTATCTGTTTTCCACAGACCATTTTTCTCTTTCTTTGATCAAAATCAAGTTTCAAAACAAAAAGCAGTGGAATCCTGGTGTCCACAATCTGGCGACTCTTCTGGGGATATTTATTTTCAAAACAAAATAATACAGAGGTTTGACTCATAAGAAGCATCCTTAAAATCATCTTTTTACTATGTTTGGATCACCGCATTGCACTTTGCATTTTCCCCCTTCGACTGTGTCTGAAACGCGGCGCTGACATTGTTCAGGTCTTGCTGTGCCAGGGCACAAGTCACCGTTGATACTGTACCTTCTAAGGTATATCAATAAGAGTAAAAACCTCCGTACTGTCTCCCTGACGTTATATTGGAACTCTCATCAACGGACCCTCTTTGACTAAACCCAGCCTTTGCATATAGATTCCTGTAGAACCTTTCATAAGGTTGTTGATTTATCTTTTCAGATAGGACAATATTATATAACTGCTGTATGCCCTGGTGGGATTACCTGCACGGTGTAGACGCTTATGTGGCATGAGGCAGAACCTCTTTCTTATGATCCCCAAGGCAATCACTTACATGTGACCACATTGAGTGACCTGCCTAGGCACCATGGTAAGGAAGTCTGCTCCATGTTCACAAAGATATACACCGCAAATCTTGTTTGTTGGTCCTAAGACATAGGAGTATGAAAACTAGCTAGACAGTATGATCACCATCATAACCTGTTTCTCCTAGAAACTCTGTCCATATATCCCAGATGTAACCATATTATTCAGTTTCTCCTAGAAACTCTGTCCAGATATCCCAGATACACCCATATTAACCAATTTTTCCCAGAAACTCTGTCCAGATATCCCAGATATAATCATATTAACCAGTTTTTCCCAAAAACTCTGTCTAAATCTCCCAGCCTATCCAAATTTCCTAGAAATACCCATAGTACTTGTTTCTCCCAAAAACTCTGCCCAAATCACCCAGAAATGCCCAGATATACTTGTTTCTCCTAGAAACTCTATCCATATTTCTCAGAAATACCCAAAATACCAGTTTATCCTAGAAGCTCAGTCTAAATCAACCAGAAATCCCTATTTCTCCTAGAAACTCAAATGACTTCTAGAAATTTCTCCGAATCTTCCAAATCCATGTTTCTCCCAGAAACTCTATCCAAAATTTCTGAAGTATCCCAGAAATTCCTGTTATCCCTTGGTGATCATACTGGAAAGTAAGGTTAGCACACTCTGTATGGCTAGGACCCTATTTGTTTAACTGCTATCTGTTAGAAGTAGGGGCATCATATAGATTAGGGCTTGCATCCGCATGCTTGTCTCATGTGCATGCACCATTCTCATCAGTCTGCGCACACTATCTTAGTCAGTCTGTACATAAGTCAGTCCATCTTCCTTAACATCGATGTCATTGTCTCTCTAGTCATCACTATCAGAATCTGATACACTCTTCTCAAATCTATAGGTCATTATAGAAATCAGCCACTGAGATCCCCATCCCGGGTCAGAAGTTCGAACAGTCATTTGGTTAGAATCAGTCGGCCGAGAAAATTCAACATGAATCAGGAAACTTTGGAAGCCAAGGTCACTGAATTAATCAATCAACAGTCAGATCGGCTGACTCAAGTTCTGAAATTTATGGAAGAGTTTCGACAACAGCAGCCACAGTACCCACCTGAGTTCCCACCACTACTAGGGTTCATGCCACCACCACCGCCTAGATTTGGACCGCCTCCCGAGAATAATGGGGAAGAAGAATGGTTTCAAGGGGTCCCGCCGCCTGTATATGAGAAAAAGCTCCAAGAGAAAATGGACAAGGTCGACAAGCTTGAGAACATACTAAGGAAGAGTAAGGGAGTCGACGATTACATGTTAGATCTAGAAGGATTGTTCAAGCCCAACAAGGTGAGGCTACCCGAAAACTTCAAGATGCCTGAAATCGACCGTTTTGATGGAACTGGAAATCCAAAGAGCCACGTGAAGTTTTGTATGAGCATTTTCCAGTCAATGGGCTGCACCCATGAGCACATAGCTATGCTGTTCCCTAAAACCCTCCAGAAAGCCGCACTATCCTGGTTCCTAACCCTTGAAACTTCCAAGACCCGGGTGTGGGAAGATGTTGCTAGAACTTTCATTGATCACTACTCCTACAACCTAGAGCTTGATGTCACCGTCCGAGATCTGGAAACTACCAGGCAGAATTTTAATGAGTCCTTCACAGCATTCTTGAGCAGATGGAGGAATAAAGTAGCCCAAATGATCCACAGGCCTGTTGAGAAAGAGCAAGTACGTATGCTGGTCAAGAACCTGCAACCAGTATACCATGAAAAACTATTCTACCAGTCCATCTCAACATTTGAAGAGTTGTTTGAGGTTGGAACTAGAATCGAGGATGCTATCTGTGAAGGCAAGATCAATGGAGCTGGGTCACCGAAAAAGGAGAAGAGACCCCACACCTCTGGTGAAGATCAAGAGAGCCTAGATGTCAATGCCTTATGCCCATCATCAAGCCAAAATGACTGCAGTAAGAGGCACAAGAAAGGAAACCAAAGAATCTTCACACCACTTGACGTGAGCTTATCCTCCGTTCTCAATCACCTTGTTCAAAAGGGCCACCTTGTACCTTTGGAGCCCAGTAAGCCTCCTAATCACCCACCTCCTGGGTATAATGAATCCAAATATTGTGATTACCACCAAGACCAAGGCCATGAGACCGACAACTGTAAGAGGCTTCGTCACTCAATTCAGGATCTCTTAGATGATGCGCCGCACCCCAACCCAATCCACTACCTCGGTCTCGACCAACCCTCGACCTATCCGTTTAAATGATCCTCTTCGCTGAGGCCCATGAATGTTGAACCTGTGCTGGTGAAGTGATGGTGTTTGGGACTCTTGGTAGAAAACCAAATGAAGATGCTCTTTAGAAAAAAAAGAGAAATAAAAAGAATAAGTGAGACACTGTGACATTCCATTTGAGACCAGGTCGAGTCTAGTCGAGTCTGTTGTATGTTTTTTCTTGTGGTCGAGTCTATTTGTCATCGAGTTGTTAATAAGTCTGTAATCCTTCTTTACTGATGGAATGAAGTCTCATTTTGCCTAATCTGATGTGTTTAGTCATAGATGCATGAATCGCTGAACTGAAGTGTTACTTTTCAAATTACCATGGATATTACTGTGCTAAAAAAAAAAGGGCAATTTTTTTTACTCAAAATCCTGAAAGGTCAAAGTCAATTTTGCGCCGACACCGATGAAGAGCCGAGAATTGAATAGTCTTACTTTAAGAATTTAAAGATGCTCTTGCCTCAATCTTGAAAAGACATACTTGAAATTGACTTGGGGCTTGCCCAACACCCTTTTTCCACCATTTCAAAGCCTTAAGCCCAATCCAATTGGAAGCCATGCAATCTGTCCGATTGGAAGCAATACAGACTTAGTCCTTGATGGTAGCCAAACATTTCAGTGAGTTTCATCTCCACTTTCAAAAAAAAAAAAAAAGGCTCGCTAGGTTGAAAACCCGAAAGGGCACCTAGGCAAAAGTTAGAGCCAAAAAGGTATTGATTTCCAAGATCTGAACTTAGCCAGTCAAAATGATGGAGAAAATGAAAGAAAGAAGATTTTGGTGATATAGAGAATTGTACACTTCAAGGTACATCATGAGAATGTGTCTAGATCATATTTCAAAAGGCTCGAAACAACCATAAATAAATTCCGAGAGCTGACATGCACATTTTAGAATTCTGAGATTGCAGTCAAAAGATCTCACAAGAATCAACTACATGAAAAGTAAAATTGACTGGCTAGGCGAAAGTGAAAAGGATCGATCCTCAAAATTAAAAAAATAAAAAAAAGAAAGAAAAGAAAGGGAGACCGAAACTGAATCTTCTTATTCAAGGCTACCACAAGTGACCTAAGTTTGACTTCTTTGACGATTGGTTTGAAAAACCCTCAACCCCCCTTTCTTCAAGCCTTGCCTTGAACTACGCTCGACCTGATTCCCACTCGGGGATACGTAGGCAACCACATCGGTTCGGTCGCCCCACTCACAAAAAATAACTGATTTCTTTCAAGCCTTGACTTGAACTACGCTCGACCTGATTCCCACTCGGGGATACGTAGGCAACCACACCGGTTTGGTCGCTCCACTCACAAAAAATAACTGATTTCTTTCAAGCCTTGACTTGAACTACGCTCGACCTGATTCCCACTCGGGGATACGTAGGCAACCACATCGGTTCGGTCGCTCCACCCACAAAAATAGCCCAATTTCTTTCAAGCTTCAGCCCGAACTACGTTGGACCTGATCCCCATTCGGGGGTACGTAGGTAGACTTTGAAAAAAAGAAAAAAAGGATGGCTCGATAGGTTGAAAATCCGAAAGGACACCTAGGCAAAAGTTAGAGCTGAATCCAAGGTGAGCAATAACAAAAGAGAGAAAAAAGCTCGCTAGGTCACCTTACTAGTACCTAGGAAAAAGTTATGAGCATTTGAGAGATTAAAGTCACGGTCCTTGCCTCAAGCCAGAAATCACCTTCCACACTAGGGGCAAACTTTGGCTACTCGCCTCATTTGCCTGAATTTTACTATCTACCCTTCATACAAGGGGCAAACTTCAGTCACCTACCTCGTTTGCCCAAAACCTCCAATGAACCTTCCTCCAAACTAGGGGCAAACTTCGGTTATTTACCTCGTTTGCCTACCGATCCCACTTCATGGCCTTCAAACTAGGGGCAAACTTCGTTTGCCACCCGATCCCTATACACCAATGGTAAGCCTTCAAGTCACAAGCATTGTCTTGAACAGATGGAAATGGAGCATCTTTTATTCCATAAGCTAAGGCACTAATTCAAAGCACATCTTGGGAGAAGCAAAGAAATTGATTAGATCAGTAGGGAGGAATTTTCAAAATAAGATTCACCATCAAAGTGATGCCACGTTAAGGTGAGAAGTAAACACAAAAGAGAAATGGTACATCATTTATGACAAGAGCACATTAAGTTTTGGCAAGTCGAGCTTGTTTCATTTTAGTACCGAATGTGTCGCCCTCGCGCGTCGGTGTCTGTCAGTTTCTGAGTCTGTCATAGTCTTTTTCAGAAAAAGAGTCGGTCGTAGTCTCAAATGTGTAAGTCAACAGTGACGAATAATGAATTTTTTCAAATCAAGTTATAAAGAGCATTCCAATGACAATACAAGCAGGAGTACCAAACATTATTACTGCCCAGACAAGGCGACAGCATGAGAAGTGTCCAAACTTAGGGCAAATGCAAATTTCATCCCTTTCCAAACTGCCAAAAGTTAACCATCTTCGTTCATGCAACATAAGTCCATGAGTGGCTGTTGATGATCTTCCTTTCTCCTAGCAACATAAGTCCATGAGTGGCTGTTGCTCATCTTCGTTCATGCAACATAAGTCCATGAGTGGCTGTTGATGATCTTTCTTTCTTCTAGCAACATAAGTCCATGAGTGGCTGTTGATCTTTCATCTTTCTTCATGCAACATAAGTCAATGAGTGGCTATTGATGATCTTCCTTTCTCCTAGCAACATAAGTCCATGAGTGGCTGTTGATCTTTCATCTTTCTTCATGCAACATAAGTCCATGAGTGGCTGTTGATGATCTTCCTTTCCCCTAGCAACATAAGTCCATGAGTGGTTGTTGATCTTTCATCTTTCATCCATGCAACATAAGTCCATGAGTGGCTGTTGACTGTCTTCTTTCTTCATGCAACATAAGTCCATGAGTGGCTGTTGATGATCTTCCTTTCTCCTAGCAACATAAGTCCATGAGTGGCTGTTGATCTTTCATCTTTCTTCATGCAACATAAGTCCATGAGTGGCTGTTGATCTTTCATCTTTCTTCATGCAACATAAGTCCATGAGTGGCCGTTGATGACCTTCTTTCATCCTAAAGCAACATAAGTCCATCACTCTCCTCTTTCAATATCAAAACCTTAAGTGCCGCAGGCCATCTCCGTATCTCTCATCACAAATGGAATGATACCTTGACTCCCATTTAAAGGACGTATTTCCTTCTTCCTAGCAGAGTACATTATCCTTCAGCTCCCGAAGGCCCTGACCGGCCCTCTTGGATTGAGCACCGAAATAGATTCTCCGAGAACCCTACATCATCCCCTGAGGACAGAAACCAAAAGATACCAGCTCCTGGAGGCCCTGACCGGCCCTCTTGGATTGAGCGCCGAGAGAGATTCTCAGAGAGTCCATCAGCTCCCGAAGGCCCTAACCGGCTCTTTTGGATTGAACATTGCGAGATCTGACCAACCACGAGAGATTCAGAGATGGATCCTGGTTCTAGGTCAAGATTTGAAGAGAGATTCTCAGAGAGTCCATCAGCTCCCGGAGGCCCTGACCGGCCCTCTTGGATTGAGCACCGAAAGAGATTCTCCGAGAACCCTACATCATCCCCTGAGGACAGAAACCAAAAGATACCAACTCCCGGAGGCCCTGACCGGCCCTCTTGGATTGAGCACCGAGAGAGATTCTTAGAGAGTCCATCAGCTCCCAAAGGCCCTGACCGGGCTCTTGGATTGAGCGCCGAGAGAGATTCTCAGAGAGTCCATCAGCTCCCGAAGGCCCTAACCGGCTCTTTTGGATTGAGCATTACAAAATTTGACCAACCACGAGAGATTCAGAGATGGATCCTGGTTCTAGGTCAAGAATTGAAGAGAGATTCTCATAGAGTCCCCTACCATCCCCAGCAGAAGATAGTAGAAGTCCGAACCGATTCTCCGGACTTGTCATCATAAGGATCGGCCAAAACATCACCCGCAGTCAAATCACCCCGATTCCCATGGCAAGCACTGTCTATTCACAATCCGTGTCCACTGATTATCATGAGCTTTCTCACCTGTCAGTCATTATGAGTTTCCTCACTTATCGTGTGCTTCTTCACTCCGGTTATCTCACCTGTCAATTATCGTGAGCTACCCTACTTATCATGAGCCTCCTCACTTTGGTTATTATAAAACTGTCGGTCATCATGAACTCCCTCGCCTATGGGTTATCCTTAGTTGTCATCCTTAGGGACCCCACATCTGACTACATTCTCTTTCAAAGCACACTTCCCAAATTCCAGAAGTTTGCCCCTAGACCCAGAATCTTCTAAACCTTGATGTCTTTATCCAAGTCATCTACCACATCACAGTCACAAACACTAGCACAACACCGGCCCACTCGGAGTGGCACACCCCACATCACCTGCTCATACTAGGATCATAACACTAGACATGATAGGACTCATGACACAATTCATATCACATCCATGCATTGCATATCACTCTTTTAGCATAGCATCCGCCTGATTGTTGTGTATGTGCATGTGTGATTGGTTCCTTTGTGCCCTGAACTACGTCCTAGTCTGATCCCCCTTGGGATACGTAGGCAGCTAACGCAGAGTGCGACCAGCACTAGCCTCAGCATCATTCCATCTTTTGCAACGCTTTTTATCCTAAATCTATAGCCTCCAAAAGACCTGTCTCTTCAAAAGCTTTGGCACTCGCTTGCGACATGCGTTGCCTCGCAAGTTCATTCCAAAGAGGGGCAAACTGTAGACACCCTATTTTTTCCGCTATCGGATTTAGGAGACCCATAGCTTGGTGGTTCACAACGATCGTAAAAGACTCAAAAGGAGTCCTGGAAGTCAGCTCTATGTCTCAGAATGCTCAGATTGACCAAAATGCCCCTAAAGCCCAAAAACTCCCAGATTTGGTCCCGAAGTTCTGGAAACATGCTATGTCGTAAGAAAAATGATAAAATGAGTTTTTAAGTAAAACCGGATGAAATCGTCAGCTCCCAGAGACCCCCGGAAGTCCCGTAAGTTCCCGAAAAGTCCCCGTTGACCGGTTTGACCAAGGTTTGACCAAATTTGACCAAAATCGTCCGAATTCGCCGAAATCATTCTAGATCATGTGGAAAGTATTAAAATGAGTTTTAAAAGAGAATCGAGCAAAAACGTCGGCTCCTGGGAGCTCCCGGAGATTCCCAGAACTTCCCGGGAATCCCAAGTTTGACCAGTTTGACCAAGATTTGACTTTGGAATCGGGGCACCGAAACAATTTTCAAATATTTTTCATGGATACTAGAGGTCAATATCTTTCCAATGGTATATCGCACATAATTCCTGGATTTAAAATGAATTTATTTTGAATTTTCGAAGGCAAAAAAGGCGATTAAATCGGCTTTTATCGCAAATACCGCAAAACTTTTCAAAGTGACCTATCCCCGAACTTTTTTTTATGTAAAGTAGACTCCATTACCTTACAACGGTATATCACAACCTCAATTTGGAGTTCGTACGCACTTTTTGTGAATTTTGGACGAAGTAGGGCCTTTTCGCGAATACCGGAAGCTCAGGGGGCCTAAACAACATTATCTGGACGAAGGAGGAGCAGTGCCGCTGCGGCACTGGCCCAGTGCCGCTGCGGCACTCCCCACCAGAATAGTGTATTTTTGTAAATTTTCTTGGGGATTCATTTTGATTAATTGAAAACCAAAACGACGTAGTTTTATGTTCACAGATGTTTGGGACCAATGTGAACACTTCTAAAATCCAAAAACCATCCCAAATTGGCCTATATAAACCCCCCATTGCTTTTATTTTGGGAGGGTCAAGTGCAAAAGCTTGAAAAGTTGTAGAGAAGAAGAGAGATAGAGATAGAGATAGGTTTAGAAGAGATAAAAGGAGCTTCCTCCTACTATTTTGCTATAGAAAGTGAGTTTTAATCTTGTGTTCTTCCATTACCTCTCTTATACTTCACATCCCAAACACCCCCAATCACCATTCTTGAGCATTCTTGAGTTAGGAAGCTACTTCCATGTCCAAATGTCAAAATCTATTAGTGAAACACCAAGCTACAAGTCCAAAATCACATTGATTATCATCTATTGATTGTTATTTACTTACTTGTTCATATTATGTTCATCTCTTCTTGCCTCATTTCTTTTTGATTTTCTTTATTTACTTACTTGTTCATCATCATCTAGATGATGACATAAAGTTTGAGGTGAGTGGATCCTTATGGATAGTAGCTCTTGACCTCAAAAACATGTTTGATAGATGATGATCATAACTTCAATACCTCCAAGGTATTCTTGAAGTGTATTGAAGTTATGTTCTAATAAAAATAAATCTTTCAAACAATCTTGGAGGTTCTTGATGATGAGTTTGATGTTGAAATTTCAAGTGGCTATAATCTTCATTGAGTATTGAAAATATGCTTTCAAAACATCTACTTCAAAACCCCTCTTAAAACCCCTCATTTTAATCTCAAGAAAAAAAACTCTAGTTTTACCCAAAACCTTCAGAACAGTGAGTCAAAACAGTGAATAATCTGAGTTCAAAGATTTTCCTAGAACTCAATACTCAACATATGGATGCAAGGCCACTTGGAAAGTCTTCCTAACCCATTGGAGAACACTCATGATTTTTGGTTTGACTTGGAAGTACTTGGAAATGGTCCATTTGGATTCAAACATTCCTTCCAGACATTCTATTTTTGCTGTCACAGCTGCTAGGTCCACTTCCAACCTCTTTTTCAGAAACCTTTTCCAAAAGGGATGGTCCTAACTTTTTTTTCCCTTAAACTTCAGTGGCTTAGGGAACTTTCTGTATAAAATGGGCCTCTAGATCATTCGTTTTCATTTTCTAAGATGTTTCAACATTTCAGTCGACAGTACGAACTCTGTTTCTGAATGACCTCTGTTGTTTATATGATTTCTCTCAATCTGTGATAGTTATTGAAGATTGGTTTTTTTGGTAGTGTTCTAGACACAATAAGGAATATCTCCATAAAAAATCTTGCATTGAAAACATTCCTAAACCCTCTTTTCAATTTTCCAAAGATCATGTTACTGTTCTATCCACTATTCATAGCAAGCACATTTTAACTTTCATTCTTTGATTTGATGCTTACATGTATTCCAAATTAGTTCATATCTTAGGAAGTAGTTCATACTACATTTGTACATATCCCATGTTGATTTCATCCATCCATTCATACACATTTTAGACTTCTAAGTCATTCTAGGAATTCATGTACACAAACACACTACAACCTTTGTACATTTTAAGATCATACATTGCATCCATGCAAGATTTGGGGCTTTCATGGCTCCAAATCTAAGAAGATTATAAGGAATTATCATGATCACACATTCATGCTTCCCCTCGATCTAATCATCCTTTCTCATCCGTCCCGGGGATTGAGAGATCTTCTCTTGTCAAAGAATAATATGCATCATTCTAGCTTGCTAAGCATCTTTGATTTCTTTGATTATTTTGTTTCAAGAACAATTCATGTCCCCTTAGATTAGGAAAACTTTATTTGATATGTGATTAGACAATTTTTTTTCCTAGGTTTATTCGTATGATCTTTCACTTTGCATTGTGTGATACTTGGCTTAGATCTTATGAATGATATCTTATCTTTTGATCTTCCAATTTCAAGTTTTCTTATGTGATGAAATATACTATCATAGTATTAATTGTCGAACCATACATAGTATAAGATGATTATTTGGATGCTAATTGAGGCCCGTCGAAAGACGGGGCGAGTTGAGGGTGTTTTAGTCGCGACAAAGGCTCCTTCTCTCTCTCGTACCAAAACCCCGAGCCAAGTTCTTTGGTTATGAAGAACCGGTGCCCTTTATCCATTTGGGTGAGTCAAAATTAGGTTTCTTGGTTCCTTAAAGACCAAGTGGCGACTCTGTATCTGTTTTTCACAGACCATTTTTCTCTTTCTTTGATCAAAATCAAGTTTCAAAACAAAAAGCAGTGGAATCCCGGTGTCCACAAATGGCTGAAAGTGTGGTTATATATTGTGTGTATAACAATTGCCAACCCCTCAATTGAAGTAAAATAGGGTATATATAGATTAGTAGCAAGTTTTTGGAAGCTTTCCTAATCCAATTCGCACTAAAACTGCTGTATTTAGCTTTCCAGATGTAATTAGGCAGTTTCGTTCACATATGAGTCTTCATTACACTGAAATACACGTATTTGATTTTTACACAGGTCGCGCAAACGCGATATTGAGATGTCGCACGAGCGGGTCGCTCGAGCGATTTTTTGACTTCCACACGAGCGGGCCGCGCGCGCAAGGTGCCTTTTTCAGCTTCTTTCTTCCTGCTTTTTCTCCCTATTTAACCTGGATTAGTGTTTTCTTCCAAAACCTGCTCTAAAATAGAAAACGAAATAAAAATACATAAAAATAGGATAAAATATGCTAACAAATGTGAATTAAGGCATGTAATTAGGATCTGTTCTCTCCCGATCAAGAGCTCTCCGCCGAATAGGATCCCCGTGATCATGCTGAAGTCGAGGGGAGTCATCGTCATCTCCCCGAACGGGAAGTGGAAGGTATTGCTGGTATCCTACCACCGCTCGGCCAATGCGTGAATCTGCCGCAAGTCGTTGGAGCTCTTCGTCAAAAGTTTGGCGAATTCCCCAATTCCAGCAGCCCTAATGAATCCCTGCACAGTCTCGCTGAGCTCCTCGTACCACTCAAACCCGTGAACGAGACTGCCATGACCCTTCAGCACCTTAGGCTGCAGCTACAAGAGAAAGAATTACGAGATTTGACATCAGTAAATAAAAAGTAAATAAATAATAAAAAGAAGAAAGAATGGAAAAGAGAGAAAAAAAATGAGGAGCAAAAAGGGGTAATAATAATAATAATAATAAAATATATGTTCCGAGATATAGGTTTTGAGAAATGGCGTGTCCATGAATGACTGGCAAATAAAGATAGTTCTTAAGAAGACTTCACGAGTATGGATTATGTATGTACGAAAAATTTGTAGAATAACAAAAGCAATAAAATAAAAGGGGGGAAGCAGTAATAAAGAAAGAATACTGGTTTATCGTTTGAAAAGGGGTGTGTGAAGTTTTTATGTACATTGTAGTCGAGAGTCTGAGAAAAAAGTAACAAAGTCGAATGTACAAGCAAGGGTGCTCGAGAATCCACGAGCATGGCATTCATTTTTACACCAAGTTTTGTCCTCGAATTCATAAATTCGTGAGAAATGGGATAATAAAAAATGCAAAATGGAATAAGCATCGGTTAAAAGCATTTTAAGACGGTCAAGAGTGCTACAAGCCTAACATTTGCGTATGAAATAAGGCATTTGAGATCGCTTTGATTGAACATTGCATACAACATAAGAATCAAGAAAAGAAAAAGAAAGAAGCATGTTTACCTCGTGCCTGAACGCGTGGACAGATAAATGCACGTCTGGATCAAGGAGCAAAAGTGTAGCATCGGGGTTCGGAGTAGCCCGGTACTTCGCCCTCTTCCTGCTACCAGAACCACTCACCATGTCTGTCAAAAGAAAAGAGAGGAATTCGCGTGTTAAATTCATAAAAAGTTAAAAAAAAAACAATAAATAATGAGAATAACTCGAGTTTTGATCAAGTAAAACTAACCTGATAAGTCCTGGCTAGATCAATACAAGTAAGAAGAGAAGAGAAAAAATATTTCTCCAGAGAGATTTTGGGTTAGAGAGAAATGAGAGAATGAAACGAAATGAAATGAAACTCTCAGTTTAAGCCTCTGCCGCTCAAACGCGGCACTCAGATTTTTATGCGCGGCAGTTGATGAACTGCCGTGCGGCACTCGCTGAATGCCACACCGGCACTCCGTGAGTGCCGTACAGCAGTTAGTGACTGCCGTGAGTTTGAAGCGTGTGCCGCGTTTAAGTTGGTTAAGAGATATTTTGTTTCTCCCCCAAAATTCAAAATTGGGCCCCAATATTTGGATTTAACTCCCAAATTTTACCCTCTTTGTACTTTTAACCCCCGGGTTGGTTTTCAGGATCAAATTGGTCCCCAAATTTTGAAAAACAAATAATTTTGAGTCCGTGGGCTCCCAAAATTTTGAAAATTGAAATAATTTTGAGTCCGTGGGCTCCCAAAATTTTGAAAAAGAAATAATTTTGAGTCCGTGGGCTCCCGAAATTTTGAAAATTGAAATAATTTTGAGTCTGTGGGCTCCTAAAATTTTGAAAAAGAAATAATTTTGAGTCCGTGGACTCCCAAAATTTTGAAAATTAAAATAATTTTGAGTCCGTGGGCTCCCAAATTTTGAGAATTGAAATAATTTTGAGTCTGTGGGCTCCCAAAATTCTGAAAATTGAAATGATTTTGAGTCCTGACTCACCCCAAATATGATTACCACGTTTTTAGAGTGTAACAGATTTGCATTCTCGGTTCTCGCAACAGATTTGTGTTAACCTTCATTCTGAGAATATAACGGATTTATGTTCTTGGTCTTCGTAACGGATTTATGTTGATCCTTGTTTTGAGAGTGTAACGGATTTACATTCTCGGTTTTTGCAACAGATTTGCGTTAACCCTCATTTTGAGAATATAACGGATTTATATTCTCGGTCTTCGTAGCAAATTTACGTTGATCCTTGGTTTGGGAGTGTAACGGATTTACATTCTCGGTTTTTGCAACAGCTTTGCGTTAACCCTCTGTGGATACCGGGATTCCACCGCTTTGTCTTAGTTTGAGATTGTTTTGGAAGGGAAAAGAAAAGGCCTGTTGAAAACAGATACAGAGTCGCCACTTGGTCTTTAAGGAACCAAGAAACCTAATTTGACTCACCCAAATGGATAAAGGGCACCGGCCCTTCATAACCAAAGAACTTGGTTCGGGGTTTTGGTACGAGAGAGGAAGGAGCCTTTGTCGCGACTAAAACACCCTCAACTCGCCCCGTCTTTCGACGGGCCTCAATTAGCATCCAAATAATCATCTTATACTATGTATGGTTTGGCAATTAATACTATGATAGTATATTACATCACATAAGAAACTTGAAATGGAAGATCTAAAGATAAAATATCATTCATAAGATCTAAGTCAAATATCATGCAATGTAAAGTGAAAGATCACATAAATAAACCTAGAAAAAATCTTCTAATCATGTATCAAGTAATTAAGTTTCCCTAATCTAAAGGGGACATGAATTGTTCTTGAAGCAAATGATCAAAGAAATCAAAATATGCTTAGCAAGCTATTATGATGCATGTTATTCTTTGAGAAAAAGAAGATCTCTCAATCTCCGGGACGGATGAGAAAGGATGATTAGGTCGAGGGGAAGCATGAACGTGTGACCATAATTATTCCTTATAATCTTCTTAGATTAGGAGTTACAAAAACCCCAAATCTTTGCATGGATGCAATGTATGTATGTAGAATGTGCCAAGGTTGTAGTGTGTTTTGTGTTCATGGATTCCTAAAATGACTTGGAAGTCTAGAATGTGCATGAATGAATGAATGAAATCAACATGAGATACGTACCAATGTAGTATGAACTACTTCCTAAGATATGAACTAATTTGGAATGTATATAAGCATCAAATTAAAGAATGAAAGTTAAAATGAGCTTGCTGTGAATAGTGGACAGAATAGTAACATGATCTTGTGAAATTGGAAAAGAGGGGTTAGGAATGTTTTCAATGCATGATATTTTATGGAGATCCTCCTTATTATGTCTAGAACACAATCCAAAAAGCCAATCTTTAATAACTATCACAGATTGAGAGAAATCACATAAACAACAAAGGTCACTCAGAAACAGAGTCCGTACTGTCGACTGAAATGTTAGAAAATCTTAGAAAATAAAAACAAATGATCTGGAGACCCATTTTATACATAAAGTTCCCTAAGCCATTGAAGTGTAAGGGAAAAATAATTTGAGACCACCCATTTTGGAAAAGTTTTCTGAAAAAGAAGTTAGAAGTCCACCAAGCTGCTGTGAGAGCAGAAGCAGAATGTCTGGAAGGAATGTTTGGGTCCAAATGGACCATTTTCAAGTATTTCCAAGTCAAACCAAAAATCATGGGTGTTCTCCAATGGGTTAGGAAGACTTTCCAAGTGGCCTTGCATCCATATGTTGAGTATTGAGTTCTAGAAAAGTCTTTGAACTCAGATTACTCACTGTTTTGACTCACTGTTTTGAAAGTTTTGGGAAAATCTAGAATTTTCTTTCTTGAGATTAAAATGAGGGGTTTTAAGAGGGGTTTTGAAGTAGATGTTTTGAAAGTATATTTTCAACATCAAATAGAGATTATAACCTCTTGGAATATCAACATCAAACTCATCATCAAGAACCCCCAATATTAATGGAGAGATTCATTTTATTTTGAACATAACTTCAAGAATACCTTGGAGGTATTGAAGTTATAATCATTATCTATCAAACATGTTTTTGAGGTCAAGAGCTCCTATCCATAAGGATTCACTCACCTCAAACTTCATGTCATCATCTAGATGATGATGAACTAGTTAGTAAATAAATAAAATAAAAAAGAAATGAGGTAAGAAGAGATGAACATTGTATATAAGCAAGCAAATGAACAAATCAATAGATGATATTCAATGGTGGAACCACAAGCATTCAACCTCTCATATGTGTGTATATGGGTGAGTACATCACTCTCTAACTCATAGGAAACTCAAAGAAGATGAAGAAGATGGATTGAAAGCTTGAAAATAAAAGTTTAGTTTTTAGAAAACTAAATAAAAAAAACTCACATTTGGCTTGGATTTGAAGAAGAAGATATTGATTTCTCTCTCTATTTCTTCCTAACTTTCTATATCTCTCTCTAATGGCTTCCAAGCTCTCCCCTAAATGGAAGTAAATGGGTCTCCTTTATAGGCCAACTTGGGGAGGTATTTTGGGTTTTAAAAAGTCTCTAATTGGTCCAAAATCCCAGAATAATCAAAACTATGTCGTTTTATTTGTTGAAAATTTGAATTAAAACCCAAAAATTAACCAAAAATTACAAAAAAAATGAAAAATCACTCAGAGTGGCGCTGCGGCACTTGGCCACTGCCGTCGCGGCAGTGGGCCAGTGCCACCGCGGCAGTCAACTCCCCCGTTGACCAAAAATTGCATTTTGGCCCCCAGAACTCCCGAAATTCACAAAACGGCCCTATTTCGTCCGAAATTCACAGAAAATTCATACAAAATCCAAATTGAGATTGTGATATACCGTTAGAAAGGTATTGAGGTCTACTTTCCATAAAAAATAGTTTGGAGTTGGGTCACTTTGGAAAGTTTTGTGGTATTCGCGATAAAAGCTGAATTGATCGCATTTTCACCTTCAAAAATTCATAACAAATTCGTTTTAGATCCAGAAATTATGTGCGATATACCATTGGAAAGCTATTGACCTCTAGTATTTGATAAAAATATTTCAATTTCGAAAAGAAGACTTTGATTTTTGGTCAAACTTGCAGTCAAATCAGTCAAACAGTGCACTTCCAGGAAATTCCGGGAAGTTCTGGGGGCCTCCAAAGACTGACGTTTCCGTCCGATTTTCTTTTAAAACATATTTTAAGTCTTTTCATATAATCTAGAATGATCTCGGAACTTTTGGGTGAATTTGGATGATTTTGGTCAAACCTTGGTCAAACTTGGTCAAACCTTGGTCAAACCGGTCAACAGAGACCTTTCGGGACTTCCGGGGGTCTCTGGGAGCTTACGATTTCAAATATTCATCTTTTAAAATACCTTTTTTTTTGTTTGGAACAACATCGAATGATTTCTGAGATTCTAGGCCAATCCTGGAGAATTTTGGGCTTTTAGGGGCATTTTGGTCATTTTTGCAAATTCTTTGACTTCTTGAGAGTTAGAGGCAATCTCTGAAAATCCGATCTTTCTAATCATCGAGGTTTGACATGCTTGTGGCCTCCTAAATCTGTTAGCCGACAAAATGGGGTGTCTACAGTTTGCCCCTCTTTGGAATGAACTTGCGAAGCAACGCATGTCGCAAGCGAGTACCAAAGCTTTAAAGAGACAGGTCTTTTTGGAGGCTATAGATTTAGGATAAAAGCGTTGCAAAAGATGCAATGATGCTGAGGCTAGTGCTGGTCGCGCTCTGCGTGAGCTGCCTATGTATCCCAAGGGGAATCAGACTAGGACGTAGTTCAGGGCACAAAGGAATAAATCACACATGCACATACACAACAATCAGGCGGATGCTATGCTATAAGAGTGATATGCTATGCATGGATGTGATATGAATTTTGTCATGAGTCCTATCATGCCCAGTGTTCTGATCCTAGTATGAACTTGTGCTGTGGCTGTATTGTGTTCTAAAACGCTTGTGGTCCTAGTACATGTGTACATGTGTTTAGTGTATTTGCCACTCTCAGTGGGCTTGGTGATCTACGCTTCGCTACGACTAATAGACTTGTGAGGGAGCTCGACCTGGATGTCTTACTCAAGGAAGAACGTGGTGCTCAAAGTGATACTGTGGTGCTCAAAAGGACGTTTATGGTGTGTTTGCCACTCCTAGTGGGCTTTGTGATTTTTGTGTGCCGCGACCGATGGGCTATGTGTCATGTTACGGCCAATTTGTTGTGTTGGGTGAAGTGACTCTCTAGACTCGTGCTCCCCTTAATCGTGATACTATGGACCTGGTGACTCTCAAAGTCTCAACGATGCTTCTCAAATTTCAATGAAGATCCTCGATTCTTGACGGCGCTTATGTTGTTCCTCAAATCTTTGACGGTGCTTCTCAATGCTTCTTAATTCTTAAGGGTGTTCTTCAAATCTTAGCGATGCTCCTCGACTTTTCAATGATGCTTTCAACTCTTCTGATGCTACTCAACAAATCTGATGCTCCTCACCACATTAGATGTTCCTCAACTCTTCAACGATGCTTCTCAACAAATCTGATGCTCCTCAACACATCCGATGTTCCTCAACTCTTCAACGATGCTTCTCAACAAATCTGATGCTTCTCAACACATCCGATGTTCCTCAACTCTTCAACGATGCTTCTCAACAAATCTGATGCTCCTCAACACATCCGATGTTCCTCAACTCTTTAACACACCCGATGCTCCTCTTCAACAATACTCTCTTCTGATGTTCCTTGACACATCTGATGCTCCTCCTCAACAACACACTTGGACTTTGAACCTTATACAACACATCTTATCAAAACATCTGGACTTTCGGCACTAAAACACATCTTATCAAAACATCTGAACTTTGGGCCCTAAAACACATCTTATCAAAACATCTGGACTTTGGGCCCTAAAACACATCTAATCAAAACATCTGAACTTTGGGCCCTAAAACACATCTTATCAACACTCCTCATCAACACATCTAGACTTTGGGCCCTAAAACACCTCAACAACACGTCTCATCGACACACCTTATCAGCAATAGTTTCTTGGTGTTGGCGATATTTCCTCCGATCAACCGTCTTGAGAAACAACTATCGGTTTGTAGTTTGCAACCACTTACGAGTTTATGCCACTCGCACCTGGGACACTTCTCATGTTGTGACCTTGACTGGTGTAGTAATAATGTTTGGTACTTCTGCTTATATCCAAAGTTTTTTATAATTGGGAATCACCTTTAACCCACACATTTGAGACCATCAGGACAAATGGACTTAACAAGAACGACAAAGAAAGTTGGGTTAGTTTGTATGAAACCTTGGTCTCTGACACACTTGTGATCAGATTACTACTGACTGAAATAAAGAAGGATTGACTTGGACATGAAATTCTCAAATTGCCACGATCCAATGTGCCTTCATCATGAATGATGTACCGCTCATCTTTTATGTTCACTCCTCATCTTGATATGTCAGCACTTTGCTGATAAATCTGGTTTTTGAAAATTCCTCCCTATTGATCTAATCAATTCTCTACCTCTCCCAGGATGTGCTTTGAATTAGTGCCTTAGCTTTTAGAATAAAAGATGCTCCATTTCAAAAAATTTCGAAACAACTTGGTGACTTGAGAACTCGCCCTTGGTGTGAAGGGATCATGTTAGGCAAATGGAGTTTGCCCCTAGTTTGAGGTGTACGAAGTGGAATTCATAGGCAAATGAGGTGGGTGATCGAAGTTTGCCCCTAGTTTGGAATGATGGTTTATTGGAGATTTTGGGCAAACGAGGTAGGTGACCGAAGTTTGCCCCTTGTATGAAGGGTAGATAGTAGAATTCAGGCAAACGAGGCGAGTAGCCAAAGTTTGCCCCTAGTATGGAAGGTGATTTTCTGGCTTGAGACAAGGACCGTGACTTTAATCTCTCAAATGCTCATAACTTTTTGCCTAGGCACCAGTGAGGTGACCTAGCGAGCTCTTTTCTCTCTTTTGTTATTGCTCACCTTGGATTTAACTCTAACTTTTGCCTAGGCGTCCTTTCGGATTTTCGACCTAGCGAGCCATCCTTCTTTTCTTTTTGAAAGTCTGCCTACGTACCCCCGAGCGGGGATCAGGTCCAACGTAGTTCGGGCCAAAGCTTTGAAAGAAAAGGGGGTTGATTATGATGGTGTCGACCGAACCGATGCGGTTGCCTATGTATCCCCGAGTGGGAATCAGGTCGAGCGTAGTTCAAGGCAAGGTCTTGAAAGAAATCGGTTGAGGGTTTTTCAAACCAATCGTCAAAGGAGTTCAAACTTAGGTCACTTGTGGCAGCCTTGAATAAGAAGATTCAGTTTCAGTCTCCCGTTCTTTTCTTTTATTTTCTTTTTCTTTTATTTTTATTTTTATTTTTATTTTTATTTTTATTTTTTTCTGAGGATTGATCCTTCTCACTTTCGCCTAGCCAGTCAATTTTACTTTTCATGTAGTTGATTCTTGCAAGATCTTTCAATCGCAATCTTAGAATTCCGAAATGTGCATGTCAGCTCTCGGAATTTTGTGGTTGTTCCGTGCCTTTGGAAATGTGATCTAGGCACGTTCTTATGATGTACCTTGAAGCATACAATTTTGTCATTTGTTTCATCAAAAAATTTTTCAACCTTTTTTGACTGGCTAGGGTCAGATTTTGGAAATCAACACCTTTTTAGCTCACTTTTTCCTAGGTGCCCTTTTCGGGTTTTCAACCTAGCGAGCTTTTCTTTTTTTCTTTTTTTTTAAAGTGGAGATGAAACTTCATTGAAATGTTTGGCTACCAATAATGACTAAGTCTTCATTGGACAGGTTTGTATGGCTCTTGATTGGACTGGGCTCAAGGCTTTAAAATGGTAGAAAAGGGTGTTGGGTAAGCCCCAAATCAGTTTCAAGTATGTCTTTTTGAGATTTGAGCAAAAGCATCTTTAAATTCTTAAAGTAAGATTATTCAATTCTCAACTCTTCTTTAGGGTCAGCGCGAAATCGACTTTGGCCTGTTTGGGATTCTCTCTTTTTTGTTTTTTTGTTTGATGCAAAAAATTTATTAGCAGAGTAATGTCCATGGTAATTTGAAAAGTGACATTTTCAGTTCAGCGGTTCATGCACTTATGAATATACACATCAGATTAGGCAAAATGAGACTTCATTCCACTAGAAGAGAATGCTTACATTACTCGATACAGACTCACAACAACTCGATGACAGACAGACTCGACCACAAGATCAAACTTGAAATAGACTCAAAACATAGAGCAGACTCGACTTGGTCTCAAATGGAGTGTCTTTGTGACCCATTTATTATCATTGTTTTTTTTTTTTTTTTTTAGCAGAAGTTCCAAACACTATCGCTCCACTGCATGGATTCAACATTCATGGGTGTCAATAAAAGGGATCATTTGAGAGGATATGCAATGGGTTTAGGTGACATGGGGTTGAATGGGTGGTGGCTCGATGATTCCTCGATCAATGAGGTCTTGGATATCATGGCGGAGACGTATGCACCGGTCGGTGTCATGGCCTGGGCCTTGGTGGTAGGCACATCGTTTGGACAGGTCACAGTTAGGTGGTGGGGGATCGGCACGGGGCTGAAAGAGTTGGAGGTGCCCCTTTTTTAGCAGGCGGCCTAAGGCTACGGAGGGAGAGATATCCAGCTTGGAAAATTCACAGGGTACCCTATTTTGGTAAGGGCGGCTAGGCGAGCTAGTTTGGTTTGTGAGTTGGTATGGTTGGGGAGAATAGGCCATGGGTTGGTTACTAAGGGCATTGACATCCGAAGGGTTTCGGGAGTAGTTGGGCCTCTTGGACTGGCTTTGTGATTCTTCATTCTTGATTTTTCCTTCCCTGATTGCATCCTCAATTCTAGTCCCAATCTCAAACAGTTCTTCAAATGTTGAGATGGACTGGTAGAATAGTTTCTCATGGTACAGCGGCAGTAGATTCTTGATCAACATCCGGACTTGTTCCTTTTCGACTGGTCGGTGGGTCATTTGGGCCACTTTGTTCCTCCATCTGCTCAAGAACACAACAAAGGACTCATTGAAGTTCTGTCGGGTAGTCTCCAGATCCCGGATGGTGACATCAAGCTCTTGGTTGTAGGAGTAATGATCAACGAAGACCTGGACTATATCTTCCCAAGTCCGCGTCTTAGAAACCTCCAAGGTCAGAAACCAAGATAGAGCAGCCTTGGCGAGGGTTTGAGGGAACAACATTGCGATGTGCTCATGGCTGCAGCCCATTGACTGGAAAACACTCATGCAGAACTTTACATGGCTCTTCGGATTCCCAGTTCCATCAAAATGATCAATTTCAGGCATCTTGAAGTTTTCCGGCAGTTTCAGCTTAACAGGCTCAAAAAGGCCTTCCAGATCTAGCATGTAGTCATCGATCCCTTTACTTTTCCTCAGTACGCTTTCTAGCTTGTCAACCCTGTCCATTTTTTCTTAGAATTTCTTCTCATACGCAGGCGGCGGGACCCCTTGAAACCATACTTCTTCTCCGCCGTTCTCATGTAGGGGTGGTTCAAATCCAGGTGGAGGTTGCGGCCACTGCTGCTTCAATTCCTCCATGAAGGATAAAACTTGGGCCAACCGGTCAGACTATTGGTTGATCATTTCTGTCATTCTTGCTTCCAAACCTTCTGGATCCATAAAGCTGACTTTTGGCTGAGTGATTCTGACAAGGTGACTCCCTAATCCTCTGACTCACAAATGCAGATCCTGGGTGCTCAAAACTTGTAATGACATATAGGTGTGAAAAGACTGTTTTAGACTTTTAACAGTGATGATTGAGATGACAACTATAGTGATGTTAACAGACATGGACTGATTCATGTACAGCCTGACTGAAACAGTGCGTGCAGACCGATAGGAATGGTGTATGCAAATGAGACAAGCATGCGGATGTAAGCCCTAATCTATATGATGCTCCTATTTCTAACAAATAGCAGTTAGACGAATAAGGTCCTAACCATATAGAGTGTACCAACTTTGCTTTCCAGTATGATCACCAAGGGATAACAGGGGTTTCCAGGGTTTTATGAAGGTTTTTAGGAGAGACTGGACATTTTTGGTTGATTTGGACAGAGTTTTTCGGAGAAACAAGTACTATGGGTATTTCTGGGAAATTTGGTTAGAGTTTTTGGGAGAAACAAGTACTATGGGTATTTCTGGGAAATTTGGATAGAGTTTCTAGGAGAACAGGTACTTTGGGTATTTCTAGGAAATTTGGATAGAATTTCTGGGAGAAACTAGTATATCTGGGAATATAGGACAGAGTTTCTGGGAAAAACTGGTATATCTGGGAAATCTGGGAGATTCAGACAGAGTTTCTGGAAAAAACTGGTTAATATGATTATATCTGGGATATCTGGACAGAGTTTCTGGGAGAAACTGGTATATATGGTAGGAACATGTGATGATGGTGATCATATTGTCTAGCAAGTTTTCATACTCCTATGTTTTAGGACCAACAAACAAGGTTTGCGGTGTATAACTTTGTAAACATGGAGCAGACATCCTTGTCATAGTGCCTAGGCAGGTCAACTCAATGTAATCACGTGTGAGTGATTGCCTTGGGAATCATAAGAAAGAGGTTCTGTTCTATGCCACATAAGCGTCTACACCGCGCAGGTAATCCCACCAGGGCATACAACAGTTATATCATATTGTCCTATCTGAAAATATAAATGAACAGTCCTATGAAAGGTTCTACAAGAATCTATATGCAAAGGCTGGGTTTAGTCAAAGAGGGTCCGTTGACGAGAGTTCCAATATACCGTCAGGGAGACAGCACGAAGGTTTTTATTCTTTTTGATATACCTTGGAAGGTACAGTATCAACGGTGACTTGTGCCCTGGCACAGCAAGACCTGAACAATGTCAGCGCCGCATTTCAGACACAGTCGAAGGGGGAAAATGCAAAGTGAAATGCGGTGAACCAGACAGAGTAAAAAGATGATTTTAAGGATGCTTCTTATGAGTCAAACCTCTGTATTATTTTGTTTTTAAAATAAAAATCCCCAGTGGAGTCGCCAGATTGTGGATACCGGGATTCCACCGCTTTGTCTTAGTTTGAGATTGTTTTGGAAGGGAAAAGAAAAGGCCTATTGAAAACAGATACAGAGTCGCCACTTGGTCTTTAAGGAACCAAGAAACCTAATTTGACTCACCCAAATGGATAAAGGGCACCGACCCTTCATAACCAAAGAACTTGGTTCGGGGTTTTGGTACGAGAGAGGAAGGAGCCTTTGTCGCGACTAAAACACCCTCAACTCGCACCGTCTTTCGACGGGCCTCAATTAGCATCCAAATAATCATCTTATACTATGTATGGTTCGGCAATTAATACTATGATAGTATATTACATCACATAAGAAACTTGAAATGGAAGATCTAAAGATAAAATATCATTGATAAGATCTAAGTCAAATATCATGCAATGTAAAGTGAAAGATCACATAAATAAACCTAGAAAAAATCGTCTAATCATGTATCAAGTAATTAAGTTTCCCTAATCTAAAGGGGACATGAATTGTTCTTGAAGCAAATGATCAAAGAACTCAAAATATGCTTAGCAAGCTATTATGATGCATGTTATTCTTTGAGAAAAAGAAGATCTCTCAATCCCCGGGACGGATGAGAAAGGATGATTAGGTCGAGGGGAAGCATGAACGTGTGACCATAATTATTCCTTATAATCTTCTTAGATTAGGAGTTACAAAAACCCCAAATCTTTGCATGGATGCAATGTATGTATCTAGAATGTGCCAAGGTTGTAGTGTGTTTTGTGTTCATGGATTCCTAAAATGACTTAGAAGTCTAGAATGTGCTTGAATGAATGAATGAAATCAACATGAGATACGTACCAATGTAGTATGAACTACTTCCTAAGATATGAACTAATTTGGAATGTATATAAGCATCAAATTAAAGAATGAAAGTTAAAATGAGCTAGCTGTGAATAGTGGACAGAGCAGTAACATGATCTTGTGAAATTGGAAAAGAGGGGTTAGGAATGTTTTCAATGCATGATATTTTATGGAGATCCTCCTTATTATGTCTAGAACACAACCCAAAAAGCCAATCTTTAATAACTATCACAGATTGAGAGAAATCACATAAACAACGAAGGTCACTCAGAAACAGAGTCCGTACTGTCGACTGAAATGTTAGAAAATCTTAGAAAATAAAAACAAATGATCTGGAGGCCCATTTTATACAGAAAGTTCCCTAAGACATTGAAGTTTAAGGGAAAAATAATTTGAGACCACCCGTTTGGAAAAGTTTTCTGAAAAAGAAGTTAGAAGTCCACCAAGCTGCTGTGACAGCAGAGGGACAATGTCTGGAAGGAATGTTTGGGTCCAAATGGACCATTTTCAAGTATTTCCAGAAAAAATAGTTTGGAGTTGGGTCACTTTTGAAAGTTTTGTGGTATTCGCGATAAAAGCCGAATTGATCGCATTTTTCACCTTCAGAAATTCATAACAAATTCGTTTTAGATCCAGAAATTATGTGCGATATACAGTTGGAAAGCTATTGACCTCTAGTATTTGATAAAAATATTTCAGTGTCGAAAATAAGACTTTGATTTTTGGTCAAACTTGCAGTCAAATCAGTCAAACAGTGCACTTCCAGGAAATTCCGGGAAGTTCTGGGGGCCTCCAAATACTGACGTTTCTGTCCGATTTTCTTTTAAAGCATATTTTAAGACTTTTCACATAATCTAGAATGATCTCGGATTTTCTGGGTGAATTTGGATGATTTTGGTCAAACATTGGTCAAACTTGGTCAAACTTTGGTCAAACCGGTCAACGGAGACCTTCCGGGACTTCCGGGGGTCTCTGGGAGCTTACGATTTTAAATATTCATCTTTTAAAATACCCTTTTTTTTGTTTGGAACAACATCGAATGATTTCTGAGATTCTAGGCCAATCCTGGAGAATTTTGGGCTTTTAGGGGCATTTTGGTCATTTTTGCAAATTCTTTGACTTCTTGAGAGTTAGAGGCAATCTCTGAAAATTCGATCTTTCTAATCATCAAGGTTTGACATGCTTGTGGCCTCCTAAATCTGTTAGCCGACAAAATGGGGTGTCTACACCGTCGTTTTGAGAATATAACGGATTTATATTCTCGGTCTTCGTAACAGATTTACGTTGATCCTTGGTTTGAGAGTGTAACGGATTTACATTCTCAGTTTTCGCAAACAGATTTGCGTTAACCCTCGTTTTGAGAATATAACGGATTTATATTCTTGGTCTTCATAGCAGATTTATGTTGATCCTTGGTTTGGAAGTGTAACGGATTTACATTATCGATTTTCGTAATAGATTTGCGTTAACCCTCGTTTTGAGAATATAACAGATTTATATTCTCGGTCCTCGTAACAGATTTACGTTGATCGTTGGTTTGAGAGTGTAACGGATTTACATTCTTGGTTTTTGCAACAGATTTGCGTTAATCCTCGTTTTGAGAATATAACGGATTTATATTCTCGGTCTTCGTACTAGATTTACGTTGATCCTTGGTTTGGGAGTGTAACGGATTTACATTCTCGGTTTTCGTAACAGCTTTGCGTTAACCCTAGTTTTGAGAATATAACGGATTTATATTCTCGGTCTTCGTAACAGATTTACGTTGATCCTTGGTTTGGGAGTGTAACGGATTTACATTCTCGGTTTTTACAACAGCTTTCCGTTAACCCTCTGTGGATACCGGGATTCCACCGCTTTGTCTTAGTTTGAGATTGTTTTGGAAGGGAAAAGAAAAGGCCTGTTGAAAACAGATACATAGTTGCCACTTGGTCTTTAAGGAACCAAGAAACCTAATTTGACTCACCCAAATGGATAAAGGGCACCGGCCCTTCATAACCAAAGAACTTGGTTCGGGGTTTTGGTACGAGAGAGGAAGGAGCCTTTGTCGCGACTAAAACACCCTCAACTCGCCCCGTCTTTCGACGGGCCTCAATTAGCATCCAAATAATCATCTTATACTATGTATGGTTTGGCAATTAATACTATGATAGTATATTACATCACATAAGAAACTTGAAATGGAAGATCTAAAGATAAAATATCATTGATAAGATCTAAGTCAAATATCATGCAATGTAAAGTGAAAGATCACATAAATAAACCTAGAAAAAATCGTCTAATCATGTATCAAGTAATTAAGTTTCCCTAATCTAAAGGGGACATGAATTGTTCTTGAAGCAAATGATCAAAGAAATCAAAATATGCTTAGCAAGCTATTATGATGCATGTTATTCTTTGAGAAAAAGAAGATATCTCAATCCCCGGGACGGATGAGAAAGGATGATTAGGTCGAGGGGAAGCATGAACGTGTGACCATAATTATTCCTTATAATCTTCTTAGATTAGGAGTTACAAAAACCCCAAATCTTTGCATGGATGCAATGTATGTATCTAGAATGTGCCAAGGTTGTAGTGTGTTTTGTGTTCATGGATTCCTAAAATGACTTGGAAGTCTAGAATGTGCATGAATGAATGAATGAAATCAACATGAGATACGTACCAATGTAGTATGAACTACTTCCTAAGATATGAACTAATTTGGAATGTATATAAGCATCAAATTAAAGAATGAAAGTTAAAATGAGCTAGCTGTGAATAGTGGACAGAGCAGTAACATGATCTTGTGAAATTGGAAAAGAGGGGTTAGGAATGTTTTCAATGCATGATATTTTATGGAGATCCTCCTTATTATGTCTAGAACACAACCCAAAAAGCCAATCTTTAATAACTATCACAGATTGAGAGAAATCACATAAACAACGAAGGTCACTCAGAAATAGAGTCCGTACTGTCGACTGAAATGTTAGAAAATCTTAGAAAATAAAACAAATGATCTGGAGGCTCATTTTCTACAGAACGTTCCCTAAGACATTGAAGTTTAAGGGAAAAATAATTTGAGACCACCCCTTTTGGAAATGTTTTATGAAAAAGAAGTTAGAAGTCCACCAAGCTGCTGTGACAGCAGAGGGAGAATGTCTGGAAGGAATGTTTGGGTCCAAATGGACCATTTTCAAGTATTTCCAGAAAAAATAGTTTGGAGTTGGGTCACTTTGGAAAGTTTTGTGGTATTCGCGATAAAAGCCGAATTGATCGCATTTTTCACCTTCAGAAATTCATAACAAATTCGTTTTAGATCCAGAAATTATCTGCGATATACAGTTGGAAAGCTATTGACCTCTAGTATTTGATAAAAATATTTCAATGTCGAAAAGAAGACTTTGATTTTTGGTCAAACTTGCAGTCAAATCAGTCAAACAGTGCACTTCCAGGAAATTCCGGGAAGTTCTGGGGGCCTCCAAATACTGACGTTTCTGTCCGATTTTCTTTTAAAGCATATTTTAAGACTTTTCACATAATCTAGAATGATCTCGGATTTTCTGGGTGAATTTGGATGATTTTGGTCAAACATTGGTCAAACTTGGTCAAACTTTGGTCAAACCGGTCAACGGAGACCTTCCGGGACTTCTGGGGGTCTCTGGGAGCTTACGATTTTAAATATTCATCTTTTAAAATACCCTTTTTTTTGTTTGGAACAACATCGAATGATTTCTGAGATTCTAGGCCAATCCTGGAGAATTTTGGGCTTTTAGGGGCATTTTGGTCATTTTTGCAAATTCTTTGACTTCTTGAGAGTTTGAGGCAATCTCTGAAAATTCGATCTTTCTAATCATCAAGGTTTGACATGCTTGTGGCCTCCTAAATCTGTTAGCCGACAAAATGGGGTGTCTACACCGTCGTTTTGAGAATATAACGGATTTATATTCTCGGTCTTCGTAACAGATTTACGTTGATCCTTGGTTTGAGAGTGTAACGGATTTACATTCTCAGTTTTCGCAAACAGATTTGCGTTAACCCTCGTTTTGAGAATATAACGGATTTATATTCTCGGTCTTCATAGCAGATTTATGTTGATCCTTGGTTTGGAAGTGTAACGGATTTACATTATCGATTTTCGTAATAGATTTGCGTTAACCCTCGTTTTGAGAATATAACGGATTTATATTCTCGGTCCTCGTAACAGATTTACGTTGATCGTTGGTTTGAGAGTGTAACGGATTTACATTCTCGGTTTTTGCAACAGATTTGCGTTAATCCTCGTTTTGAGAATATAACGGATTTATATTCTCGGTCTTCGTACTAGATTTACGTTGATCCTTGGTTTGGGAGTGTAACGGATTTACATTCTCGGTTTTCGTAACAGCTTTGCGTTAACCCTAGTTTTGAGAATATAACGGATTTATATTCTCGGTCTTCGTAACAGATTTACGTTGATCCTTGGTTTGGGAGTGTAACGGATTTACATTCTCGGTTTTTGCAACAGCTTTCCGTTAACCCTCTGTGGATACCGGGATTCCACCGCTTTGTCTTAGTTTGAGATTGTTTTGGAAGGGAAAAGAAAAGGCCTGTTGAAAACAGATACATAGTTGCCACTTGGTCTTTAAGGAACCAAGAAACCTAATTTGACTCACCCAAATGGATAAAGGGCACCGGCCCTTCATAACCAAAGAACTTGGTTCGGGGTTTTGGTACGAGAGAGGAAGGAGCCTTTGTCGCGACTAAAACACCCTCAACTCGCCCCGTCTTTCGACGGGCCTCAATTAGCATCCAAATAATCATCTTATACTATGAATGGTTCGGCAATTAATACTATGATAGTATATTACATCACATAAGAAACTTGAAATGGAAGATCTAAAGATAAAATATCATTCATAAGATCTAAGTCAAATATCATGCAATGTAAAGTGAAAGATCACATAAATAAACCTAGAAAAAATTGTCTAATCATGTATCAAGTAATTAAGTTTCCCTAATCTAAAGGGGACATGAATTGTTCTTGAAGCAAATGATCAAAGAAATCAAAATATGCTTAGCAAGCTATTATGATGCATGTTATTCTTTGAGAAAAAGAAGATCTCTCAATCCCCGGGACGGATGAGAAAGGATGATTAGGTCGAGGGGAAGCATGAACGTGTGACCATAATTATTCCTTATAATCTTCTTAGATTAGGAGTTACAAAAACCCCAAATCTTTGCATGGATGCAATGTATGTATCTAGAATGTGCCAAGGTTGTAGTGTGTTTTGTGTTCATGGATTCCCAAAATGACTTGGAAGTCTAGAATGTGCATGAATGAATGAATGAAATCAACATGAGATACGTACCAATGTAGTATGAACTACTTCCTAAGATATGAACTAATTTGGAATGTATATAAGCATCAAATTAAAGAATGAAAGTTAAAATGAGCTAGCTGTGAATAGTGGACAGAGCAGTAACATGATCTTGTGAAATTGGAAAAGAGGGGTTAGGAATGTTTTCAATGCATGATATTTTATGGAGATCCTTCTTATTATGTCTAGAACACAACCCAAAAAGCCAATCTTTAATAACTATCACAGATTGAGAGAAATCACATAAACAACGAAGGTCACTCAGAAATAGAGTCCGTACTGTCGACTGAAATGTTAGAAAATCTTAGAAAATAAAAACAAATGATCTGGAGGCCCATTTTATACAGAACGTTCCCTAAGACATTGAAGTTTAAGGGAAAAATAATTTGAGACCACCCCTTTTGGAAATGTTTTATGAAAAAGAAGTTAGAAGTCCACCAAGCTGCTGTGACAGCAGAGGGAGAATGTCTGGAAGGAATGTTTGGGTCCAAATGGACCATTTTCAAGTATTTCCAGAAAAAATAGTTTGGAGTTGGGTCACTTTGGAAAGTTTTGTGGTATTCGCGATAAAAGCCGAATTGATCGCATTTTTCACCTTCAGAAATTCATAACAAATTCGTTTTAGATCCAGAAATTATCTGCGATATACAGTTGGAAAGCTATTGACCTCTAGTATTTGATAAAAATATTTCAATGTCGAAAAGAAGACTTTGATTTTTGGTCAAACTTGCAGTCAAATCAGTCAAACAGTGCACTTCCAGGAAATTCCGAGAAGTTCTGGGGGCCTCCAAATACTGACGTTTCTGTCCGATTTTCTTTTAAAGCATATTTTAAGACTTTTCACATAATCTAGAATGATCTCGGATTTTTTGGGTGAATTTGGATGATTTTGGTCAAACATTGGTCAAACTTGGTCAAACTTTGGTCAAACCGGTCAACGGAGACCTTCCGGGACTTCCGGGGGTCTCTGGGAGCTTACGATTTCAAATATTCATCTTTTAAAATACCCTTTTTTTTGTTTGGAACAACATCGAATGATTTTTGAGATTCTAGGCCAATCCTGGAGAATTTTGGGCTTTTAGGGGCATTTTGGTCATTTTTGCAAATTCTTTGACTTCTTGAGAGTTAGAGGCAATCTCTGAAAATCCGATCTTTCTAATCATCAAGGTTTGACATGCTTGTGGCCTCCTAAATCTGTTAGCCGACAAAATGGGGTGTCTACACCGTCGTTTTGAGAATATAACGGATTTATATTCTCGGTCTTCGTAACAGATTTACGTTGATCCTTGGTTTAAGAGTGTAACGGATTTACATTCTCAGTTTTCGCAAACAGATTTGTGTTAACCCTCGTTTTGAGAATATAACGGATTTATATTCTCGGTCTTCATAGCAGATTTATGTTGATCCTTGGTTTGGAAGTGTAATTGATTTACATTATCGATTTTTGCAATAGATTTGCGTTAACCCTCGTTTTGAGAATATAATGGATTTATATTCTCGGTCCTCGTAACAGATTTACGTTGATCCTTGGTTTGAGAGTGTAACGGATTTATATTCTCGGTTTTTGCAACAGATTTGCGTTAACCCTCGTTTTGTGAATATAACAGATTTATATTCTCGGTCTTTATAGCAAATTTACATTGATCCTCGGTTTGGGAGTGTAACAGATTTACATTCTCGGTTTTTGTAACAGATTTGCGTTAACCCTCGTTTTGAGAATATAACAGATTTGTATTCTCGGTCTTCATAACAGATTTACGTTGATCCTTGGTTTGAGAGTGTAACGGATTTATATTCTCGGTTTTCATAACAGATTTGCGTTAACCCTCATTTTTTCAGTCAAAAGCATCTTCTTAGCCTCTACGACGGATCTTCGCATCGGTCACAAGCGGTAATCATCTCTGACTATCGCATCATGTAATATGTGCCATATGTGGAGGAGACATGATATAGACTAAGCATGGCATCTGTATAATCAGGTTTATTCAAAGAATATCATTGCATAGCATGTGCATCACGATAGGATAGGTGCATCTATCCGTGCGATTACTTGCGCTTGTGTGTGTTCGACCCTTGCCCAAACTACACCCTGGTCTGATTTATGATGGGATACGTAGGCAGCTCACCGTCGAGCACGACCAACATGAACCATTGCCGCACTCCTGTTTTCTATTGCAACGCATTTTGTTTTTACCTAAATTCGACTGTCTGATCAAAGGCTTGTCTTCACACAGGCTTCGACATTCACTTGTGAAACGCGTTGCTCCACAAGCTCTGTCGAAGAGGGGCAAACTGTAGACACCCCAATTTTGACCAAACGTCGAATTTAGGAGAGTGTCACCTCCAAGTCCGATGATGATAATGACCGAAAAATTTGAAGTATTCCAAGCTCTTCAGAAAGTTCTCCAGTCGCGATAAAATTTTCACAAGAAAAGAGAAATACTGGGTGTTCAGGAAAATTCGGGTATAAGACACTATTTTCAGAAAAATGAACTTTTTAGAAGAAAAAGAGGAAAAGAAAAGGTGAAAAAGAGAAAATTTGCTAAAACGCGGCACTCGGCAGTTTCCGCGGCACTCATCAATTGCCGTTGCGGCACTCATCAACTGCCGCCAACATTTTCTGACTGTCGTTTGCTTTTAAAGTCTGTATTTTGTGGTACAATACGTATATGTATGAGGATAAAACAAAAAAAACTGATAAAGTAAGATTGACATAAACGCGATAATCAATAATTTGGCGCGACTCTCAGTAAGTGCCGTGCGGCAGTCATGGAATGCCACCGCGGCATTCACGGAGTGCCGTTCCGGCATTCCCGGAGTGCCGCAGAAAACTTCTTGACTACCGTTAGCTCCAGCAGTCTGCTTTTTTTTTTTTCTTTAGAAAGTACGCATTGTACCACCAAATGCTGTATTTACAGCTGTTTTTTACTCCGAATTCACTGAAATTACCTAGGTGTTTTTGTCTATATAAGAAGAGGTATCTTCATTGGAAAGGGGACCAAGAGAAAAAAGAATATTGGGGGAATTTGAGAGGAATTTAGGAGAACTTTTGCGAGAAGAACATTTGGGTAGAAGAGAGAACATTGGGAGAAGAACTTGAAAGAAGAGCTTGGAAGATATTCAAAATATAGAAGTTTGAGGATAGTTGGAGATGATACTCTACTCTTGTTAGTTTTCTTTTATGGATTTAGAGCACTTGCTCTCTTAGTTTTCTTGATTTCATTTCCTCTTTTTGTTTATGCTTTTCTCTTGAGATTCTTGGAGATTTTCAATATCTCTCTTGAAAGCTCTTGAGTTTGATCTTTTGAATCTCATGTAAGCTTATGCTTCACATGGGAGTCAAAGTTTGATCACCACTTCACTTTGTAAACAAATAGATGAATCCAAGTCCATATTCATGACTTGGATTCTCTAACTTGGAATTTCATGGGGTGTTCTCTATATCCTCTTGAAGTTCATGAGCTAGTTCTTTGATTCTTCTTCTCTTTTTCTTGTTTATGCTCTTCTCTTGAGACTCTTGGGGATCTTCCATACCTCACTTTAATCTCATGAGTTTGATCTTTTAGTCTCATGTAAGCTTATGATTTACATGAGATTTAAAGTTGATCATCATTTTAGTAAGAACAAGTAGATGAAATCCAAACCCCCACCATGGTTTGGGTCCTCTAAGCTTGAGTTTTCATGGAGTCTCCTTATATTCCTTGAAAACTCATGAGTTTTAGTCATGTCTTGATCTCCAATGACCATCAAATGGTAGGAGAAGTGGTTTGGTTTAAACCCAACTTCATGGTTCAATAGTTGGGGTTAACAAATAAAAGTTCAACTTGACAAATGAAAACAGTGAGTTCACAAACTGTTTTTGATCAAAGATTTTTAGTTCAACATCGAACCGTTGGAACTGAATGAAACCAACGGGAAAATGTCTATAACTCAAAGTTCTACCACTGTAATTTTTGTTTTAAGGAAATTTCATGTTTAAAGTGGTTTGGTCATGAGTTTTGTGAAGTAACAATAATCTGTCCAGAATTTCAGAACAGCAAATCTGTTTTAAAATTAATAGATTAGAACATTAACAAAGTTTCCTTGACTTCAAATAATTTTTTCTATGAGGTTAATGTGTTAGGAAGATACCCTAAAAAGAACAAAGCGTTTCTGATTTTTTTACTATTTTTAAAAAATCAAACAATATCTCTGAGTGAGGTCTGGTTCTTGTCCTTTTCCCAGAGATCTAACCGTTAAAACTTTGATTTTCTTTTTGATTTAAAAACTAGACTCACAGAGGCATCTTGTGTCCAAAATTCACCGACATCAAACCATGGGAAGCATGCTTTTTTCTTTTCTTAAAGTTCTGGTCTGCTCTCTGCAATTTTCAGAATATTGTGACCAATTGGATAAACTTTGTAAATAATGGTCCAAATGATTCTCCTATGACTTAGGGCTTAAATCATGTCTTAATAATGATTAATTAGACTTAAATCCAAAGGCTAGATGATCCAAATCAATGAATAAATTCATAGTTAATAGCCTACTCTTGTTCATATTTATGAATTCATATACATTCATCCATACATGTTGATACTTGTAATTATGACTTATTTTAGCTAGAGCATGTTACTTAGGATTCAATAATATATCTCGTTTAAAACATGTGGACTAACCCTTTGTTTTGTAGCGCTATTAAGGTATGATTTCTCAAACTCCCCTCTAGTTTATTCATTTATTGATTTTATTGATTTTCAAGCCTTTTTTAAGACACCTTAGAATTAAGTCTTGTCTTATGTGTATATATATGTGATTAAAGACCCTCTTTCTAAGTTTTTATTTATTTGTATGCATTGCACGTTTAAATATTCGCAGCCAGATCCCGGGTTAGTTCTCTAGTTCCCTATTTGCATATCATATTGCTTGCTACTTGAATTACGTGGCTTTTGAATGATATTTTATCACTTGCAATCTTACACCCTTTAGACATGCTTTTGTAATGTATATTTATACATATGTATTAGTTGAGGACACATTTAAATTAATAATTCGATTAAAAGGATGTTGAGTAGAGGCCTATCACGAGATAGAATGAGAAGGGGTGTTTTAGTCCGATGGGCTCCTTCCTTTCTCATTCCATAATCCCCGGACCTAGTTAAATCTTTGGTTTCGCAAAAGATCAGTTTGCTTTAAAATGGTTTCGTAATTTTCCTTTTAAAAATTAAGTGGCGACTCGTATTTGTTTTTGATTCTGAAAGAGAAGAAGTTTTAAATAGAAAAGCCGTGGGTATGAGGAAAAATGCGATATCCACAATGACTGATTTGGGTTTTCTCAGTTATTTTCTTGGTATTGAGATTGGTCGTAGTGGCAAAGGCTATATATTGTCTTAACTCAAGTATGCTCCTGATATCCTCATCATTCCTTATCTCTCTGATGGAAAGGTTGCAAACATTCTACTTCCAGTGAATGTCAAGTTTTGCCCGTCTGATGGTGAGCTTATGAAGAATCCTACCCTTTATCGATAACTCGTTGGCATGTTGACCTACTTGACTATCACTCATCCTGACATTGCACATGCTATCCATGTTGTTTCACAATTTATGTTTACCTCTCGCACTACTCACTACTCTGCAGTCCTTCGTATTGTTCGGTACATTCGTTGCACACTTCATCATGGCGTCCTTCTTTCTTCTTCCTTTGTGCCTTGTCTTATTGCATATTTTGATGCTAATTAGGCAGGCAACATCACAGATTGCAAATCTACCACTGGGTATCTTATTTATCTTGGTGACTTCCTAGTTTCTTGGAAGATCAAGAAACAAATGTTGTCTCTCGATCTAGTGTTGAAACCGAGTATTGTGCTCTTGCTGATACTACTGCAGAGATTGTTTGGTTCTGCCGCTTACTTACTGATCTTGGACTTTCTCAGGTACAACCCACTTCCTTTTTTGTGACAATAAGAGTGCCATTCATATCTCTCATAATGATGTGTTTCATGAACGTACTAAACATATTGAGCTTGATTGTCATTTGGTTCGGCATCATTATAAAAATGGCACCATCAGCCTCCTATATATCTCCACTGAAAATCAGCTTGTTGATCTGCTTACTAAGTCTCATCCATTTTCGCGGTTTGCTACTCTAAGTTCCAAACTTCAGTTGCTGCCAATTCCGGCGCCTAGAGTTTGACGGGCGGTGTTAGCAACATTATCTCCTTGACTCTCTCTAATGATTTCCATCACATGTAGTTTGCCTATATATATATGATTCTCATTGATTGTAGATTAGATAAGATTATATTTTAGGTGTATCTTTTGCTTTTTTGACACATATATGTCTGCTATCTCTTTGTCTATATACTTGAATGTAATAATAGAAAGATCATCAATTTTCTCACACAATTCGTGTTAATTCTTATCTCAAACGTTTAGAGGGAAGCCTCACATAGGGAGATCAGGGCGTAAAAGGGAGAAGAACAACACCGGGTCATATATTTGGAGGGAAAAAAATGGAAGATCTTTTTTCAGATTCTGAGCTCCCTAAAAACGCAATCCCTAGATAATGGTAAGGAAAGGGCCCTCTCAGACTTTGAAGATGGTAAAATTCCCACAGATGGTACCTATGTATGGAGAGGTAGTAGAGTTAGCTCCACCTCAGATTCTGATACACCTCATTGTCGCCATAATCTGAGATCCTCTTCTCCTTGTAAAGGATAGAAGGAAGATGATAGCCCTTTTTGGATCTAAAAAGTAGTAGTAGTACATGTCCCAATGTGTTTACAACATGTGTTTCCCACACACTAGCCTCACCCAGTGCTCCTCTTATAAGTGTGTCCAACGACTATACTGCCCAAAAGACACGTAACCCTAAGGCTGATACATCTCACTTGGGATCCTGTGACTTTCCCACAAATTATGGCGTATTGTCTCCTTTGAATAAGCTTTTTAATCAGCTACACGTGATTCAAAACATGGGGCAGACTACTATGTTGACTAATGCTCCAAACTCAACTGAAACTACCATTTTGCCCTCTGTTATTCCTAACAACACTAGCTGGGCCTCTCTTATTTCTTAGAACATTCCCACAGGTTTAACTAGGGGTGTACTCGATCGGGTTCGGTCGGGGTAAATGGGGTTTTGGAGACCGAACCGAGGGGAGTCAGGGGGCTTCTGGTGGCACCGAAACTGACCACAGGTCAGTCGGTTTCGGTCGGGGGCGGGGTGGTCAGGTTTGCTCGGGGAAATCGGTCGGGTTCGGGGCAAAGGATTGAAGCTGATTGGAGCCACTTGCCCACTGATTTGGGCCCTAAGTGGGCTGTTTATTTTTAATTTTTTTTTTTCTAAATTTGGTCCACATATTTTGAAGGTAATGGACTAATTGAGTAATTGAGTTTTAAAGTTTTCTAGTTTGTTTGTTTGTTTGTTTGTTTGTTTGTTTTTTTTTTTTGTGCTTTTGTAGCAAAAGTCAAGAACTATACAATTTACAAGTAATACAACACATTGTCTCAAACCACATCAAATCCAAGCACATCTAGCCTACCAAATTACAATACAAATTACAAGTAACACAACTCAAAGTCTAAAACCACATCAAATCCAAGCACATCAAGCCTACCAAATTACAAGTCTAGAATATTACATCACCAACAAAAATCTGTAAGACAAAGCAGTAAATCCAAAGCTAAGCAAAGTAGTTCCTAATAAGTACGAAGTAGTAACCACATCAAGTCCACCAAATTACCAATCTAAGCCTAGAATATTACATCACCATTAAAAAAAAATTCAAGTCTAGATTATTTCATCACCAATAAAAACCTGATAAAAATTACCACATCACCAACTTTCACAATACCTGAAGGAAAAAAATACAATTGAAAGAAAAAGTAAATTTAAAAGTCAAGAAGTAAATATAATAGTCCAAAGAAAACTCAATTACCTCCATAATAAAGAAAAACGCTTAGTCATCAACGACAATAGACTCCGGACAAGATCCTTCCATGTGGCCTAAGTTAACAAAATTCAAGTAGTTAGACAAAAAACTTTTTAAATTAAATTTAACATAAGATATGATATTACCTGTTTCAAGCATTTCAAAATTTTCTACTTCATCCATTGCATCACGAATGCTAATGGGGGTTGAGGAAGACCGCCACCAATCTTGTGTGCAAACAAGTGCCTCTACCATGGTTGGCGTTAAAGAACTACGGAATGGATCGAGTACCCGACCTCCCGTGCTAAATGCAGACTCTGAGGCAACTGTCGACACAGGAATAGCTAGTACATCTCGAGCTATTTGGGAAACAATGGGATATTTTGTGGAATTAATCCTCCACCAACCCAATAAATCAAAATTCAGAGAATTTATTTCATAACCCTCTACCAAGTATTTCTCCAAGTCGTTCTTGGAGACCTTACTACTTTGTTGCTCCAAACGCCACTTGAAGTCCAAATCGAAATTAGCCCTAGATGCTTCCTCATCCATATCATCAACCATTACCTCATCCAAATCACTCAAAGGTGGTTGAACACTTGAATTTGGATCATTTTTCTCATACCACTCATACAGAATACTTAGTTTCTCTCTCATTCTCTCCATTAACGCCCTCACCATGCTTGGTTCATAAACTTTCTCAAAACAATATTCAACATAATCCAATTTATAACATGGATCAACCACAATCGCAACATACATCAAAAAATTAACTTTGTTGAAACTTCCCCAATACTTTTCAAACTTAAGTCTCATGCCTTCGGCCATCAATCTCAAACTTATATCATCACTTCCACATAGTTTGTTTATTGCATTCTGAATAAAAACAATCTCCATATAAAATGAATTGGAAGTGACAAACAAAGTACCCAAAAAATTCAAGGTTGCTTTGTGAAAAAGTTTAAGAAACTTCACATATAGCCTAGCTTTAGCCCAATCCTCACTATCTGGAGCTCCTAACATATTCCTTCCACTAGCATCCCTAGATTCAAAACCAACATTGTTTCCATCACTTCTAAAGTGAGAAGAAAATGTTAGATCATTGTCTTGTAAACGTTCAAATGCCTTCTCAAATTGCACGGCCCTATCCAACATTAAGTATGTTGAATTCCATTTAGTTGCCACATCTAAACAAACCGAGCTTTTACTTTCAATGACTTCTCTTTCCACACAAGACTTAAACTTAGCCAATCTAGATGGAGATGACCTCACATACCTCACGACATTACGGATCTTAACAATTGAATCGTCAATTTCCTTCAACCCATCACTAACAATTAAGTTTAGAATGTGCGCTCCACATCTTATGTGCAAGTTCTCATGCTCTAATATAGTCCCCTTTCTATTTTTAGTCTTCCTCTTTAAATAATTAACGAGACCATTATTAGAGCTTGCATTATCAAGCATCATTGTTAAGATTTTTTCGATTCCCCAATCCATAAGCACCCCTCAATTGCCTTACCAAGTGTATCACCTTTGTGATCGAAAACTAAACAAAAATTGAGAATTTTCTTGTAAAGTTTCCAATCGGCATCAATAAAGTGCCCAATTAGACACATGTAGTTTAAGTTTTGAACCGAAGTCCAAGTATCGGTTGTGAGGAAAATGCGTTGACCTTTGAGCTTATTTTTCAACTTGTTCTTCTCGGTTGAATAAACACCTAAAATATCTCTCGAAATCATAACCCGAGAAGGGATCTTAAGCCACTTTGGTTGAACTACTTGCATAAACTCTTTAAACCCCTCAGTCTCCACAAATCGAAATGGCAACTCATTCTTAACAACCAACTTTGCAAGAGCTTTTCTACACGCATCAACATTAAAAGTTGTTGGCATAAGTTGGGAAACACTACCTTGTTTACCTATGAAGGTTTTAAAACCCAAGGTCGTTTGGGACGTATCTTGTTTCCTGAATGGATTTTTTTTGACATTGAAATTTAAAATCAGTTAACAAGGACTTAGTCCCATTAATCTTTGTATCACAAGCATATGGCGTGCCACAATAGTTGCAAGTAGCCTTTGGTTTATCTCCATCCGCACAAGGTAGCCTTGTAAAATGTTCCCAAACAATCAACCTTTTCCTACCCCGACTCTCAGTAGTAGTATTCATAGAATGATTAGGCTTTTGAGATTCACTAACCTCTGGTGGTGGCGTAGGCGTATCTATAGGCGTAGTAGGAGTACCTTCTTGTGTTGTACTTTGATTGACAGTTTCATTGCTACCAATTGCGGTGGTTGGAGTTTGATTGGCATTTTCAGTATCACCCATCTAAAACGTAAACAAGTAACAATGATAAGTACAAATCACAAGCAAATTGATATAGCTATAATTACAAAAAAAACACATTATGCAAGACTTCTATTTAAGAGTTGTTCACGAGTGTTGTTGAAATATGCATAACAAACAAGGAAACCACCATCACTAACAAGTGTAACATGCTATTTTATTGCTTAACTCACATGTGACTATAATTGTCAATGTTGATGATGGACATTGATTTGGGGATAGGAATGTAACAAGTCTAACATGTTTAATTCACATGTGACTATAAAAGAAAGACAAATACTTAATCATATTTAACTTATTTAAGAGTGGATTCAATAGGGGACAAATGTGAGTGTGTTTTAGAATACTTAATCAGGGCATTAACAAAAGCTGAAGAACATTTTGGTATCTTACTTTATCTTTAATTTAAATGTGAGAGTTAAACCTCTTGAAGTCTACTTAGGGAAAGATATCCAAGTATTTGGGATGTAGGCTCTCATCATCAGAAGGTTGGGGTTGTCTTAACCTGCATAGCTCTGATGTTTCGGCAGAAAGCAGCCATGGATCATTCAAGTTCCATCTTAATTCAAGAGGTTAGAATCTACACATGATCCATAAAGGTGTTTGGTGAACTAAGGTCATGAATGCAGTGAATATGACATACAAAATGTTGGCTGGCTTGTTGAACATACAAAATGTATTCAATTTATATGTTTGAAATTTTGTATGCAATGAATTAAGCAAGTTATCAGTTATTCACAACAATTAATAACCAAGGTAGAAGAAATAAATAAAGAGAAACATACATGGAACTGATGGAAGAGAAAACAAAGAGAACCCACCAAGGCAAACTAATAACCAATTAATCAATTAGTGAAAAAAAACTCTACTGAATAAAAAAGAAAAAGAAAAAGAAAAATAATTACCCTAAACTCAAATCTTGAACACAGAAAAAGCTTCTATCTTCGATTTCACTATGTTGAGAAGTGAAAACAATGAAAAGTGAAAACACTGAGTTAGTAAGTTTACAAAACAAAAAACTAAAAAAAGAGAACAGTTAGTGAGTTTACCCTAATAATGTTGATCTTGAAGGCTTGAAGTCTTGAACACAGAACAAGCTTTATCTTCTATTTTCCTATGTTGAGAACAGTGAGAACTTGAGAAGTGAGATTTGAGAACACTCAGTTAAGCAATTTATAAAACAAAAAACAAATTAAATTAGACAAATGAAAAAATTATTACCCGATCGTGGACCAGTGGTACTGGTGGCCGCTGATCGTGGTGGTCCTGGTGGATCAGTGGTACTGGTGGTAGCCGTAGGGGTGGCTGATCGTGGAGTATTGATGGTGGTGGTGGCTAATCGGTGGCCAGTAGGCACTAGGGTGGAGCCCGTGGAGATGGTGGACTTGTGTTGGTGGCGGAGGAGGGTGTAGAAGGGAGGAGGCGCCGAGGAGGTGGTTGACGGGAGGTGGTGGCAGAGGAGGGTGGTGGCTGGTGAGAAAGGAGGAGGGGAAGTGAGTGAGGCCGAGAGGTGAAGAGAGGAGGCGGAGGCGCCGATTTGGTCTGGAGGATAGGAGGAGTCGTGGGCGACAAAAGAAAATGAAAGGGGTTCTTCAAAAAACCCTAAATGTAAGTATTTATATAACTCTTTTCGGTCGGGTTCGGGGCAAGGGAGTGAAGCCCCGCGCGCCGAACCGAGATTTCGGTCCCTGACATGTTTACACTTGAGCACCGGCCGACAGGCCGAAACACCGACTTTTTCGGTCGATTTCGGGTCAGGTCTGTCGGTCGGTCCGGGTTGCCCATTTTTTTGCACAACCCTAGGTTTTACCATTCATTGTATTAAACCGACTGATATCTCTAATAGGCACATTGTCTCTGTGCCTCAAAACGTTATTGAGGCAGGCAGTTGAAGCTGGGAAAATGCACTGGTCGGTTATTTCATTGGAAGGAAAATTTCTTACACCTATATTAAAGAGACAACAACCAAGATGTGGGCTAAAATGGGGCTTATCAATATGCTGGCTACTGGATCTGGTTATTATTTTTTTTCACTTTTAAGAGTAGGGAAGAGAGTACAACTATCTTGGAAGGGGGCCCTTGGCACATCGTGGGGAAACCTATTCTCCTTAAAAATTGGCATGCAGGTCATGAGTTAGCCAAGGATGCTTCTACTACAATCCCAATTTGGGTTCATATTTACGACATTCCCCTGGAGTACTGGAACTCTGTAGATATGAGCTACATTGCTAGTGCTTTAGGTAAACCCCTTCATGTTGATAGGATGATAGACACATGTAGGAGAATATCTTATGCCCGAATTTGCATAGAAGTAAATGATGAACAAGAGTTATTGAAGTCCTTGAAAGTTGGCAGTGAGGACCCTGATCAGGGGAAGGTTACTCTCCATGTGGGAAATGCAAAAAAATTGGGCATGATTTTGCTAAACTCCCTAAAACACAAGCTTCCACTAATCAAGCCCATAATGCTAAACCTCCTCTTGTTAAGGGGGGATGGATGAAACAAGGAAAGGGCAAGCAGGCCTCTAAACTTCCAAGCAACAATCTTAGAAGCATTCCCATTTTTGACATCACAGATAGTGTTTTAAATAAAAACAAATTTTCAGCTTTGAAGAATGATCAATCTGGTAATGGAGATTTGGCCATTCAGGAAGACATTACAACTATTGCCGCTGAGGGATATTTTCTTGATTCTTAATTGCAGGACAACACTCATGATGTTCCAGTAGTGGAGGGAAGAGAGGATTATACTTTTAGTGAAAAGTAGATTGCTTAACCATCCACATCTAAGGGATCTGATATATTACTTGAGAAACATAAGATTAAGCAACCAATAGGGCCAATCCAAGTTGATCGGCGATGAATAGTTGCCGTTTATAGTTCTAAAAATACGCTTTGTTAGCCCATTTCATGAAGTTATTAGTTATTTTTTAATAAGTATTCTAAATTTTGTAGGATTTGGAGCTTTAACTTGATAATGCACAAAATCCAATGATTAGTGGCTTTGGAAGTCATTCTGGGCTCAAACGGTGATTCCGGTGAAAGCTGAATGCAGTACCAGTCTCGGAAAATTGCATTTTTGATAAAGAATACTTTGGATTTGAGAAATTTCTCCAGAGATATAAAATGTAGATCTTCGAGTTACGGATGCGTGGCTTCAAACGGCGAGTCAATTCGAGTTTCGAGTAAAACATTATCTCAATTCTACGAAAGTCGCGCAGTGCAGCGAAAAGGACCTCGCGCAAGCGGGTCGCGCGAGCGACTTGTGAAAAAACCAAAAACGCGTATTTTCTTAAATTAAAGTGTCCAGCGAAGGTGGTTTGTGCATATGACGTCCAGAAACGTAAATATAGCAGTTTTAGTACGATTTGGCTTAGGAAAGCTTCCTAAATCTTTCCAAACTCTATATAAATCCTATTCTAAATCAATTTTGTGGTTACACATCATTACACAACATTAGATACAGCCATATACAACATCAATTTTTGGCGCCGTTGCCAGGGATTGCATTACTACCTTTAGTTTTAGAATCTTAGTTTAGTTAATTCGTAATTATTAGATTAGGTTTTCTTTTCTTATTTTTCGTTTTATTTTGAGTTACTAACTTTTCTTTTTATTTTGTTGTTTCTCGAGTCATCAAATTCTAACGTTTCCGGGAGGATTATCTAATCACACCAAAGGAGCTTACGCAAATCAATAAAAAAAAAATTCAAGTAAATTGCTTCTTGTGAAACTCGCTTTAAACCACTGTAAGTCAGGGCGCTGTGACGCACTATTTGCATTAGTTTAGGGTTAATTGCACTGCATTAGCTGGGTGTGCATTAGCTAGGACACCCAGGGCGCTGGGAATTGACGTGGTCACTGCATTACAGGATAATTTACATGCATCACAATAGTTGAGTGCTTGTTATCTTAGTTGCGTGATTGCTATTTGTTTTTTTTTTATTTGAGTCATTTTTTTTTTAGTTTATTTTCTTTTAGTTTATGTTTGGTACACGCTCAAGTAAACCGGAATTACAACCTTTCGATCTTGAACTTGAACGTACATTAAGAGTTAACAAGTATTCAAACATAACTTCTAGGGCTAGGTTAAACATAGACGACGAATTAACTCTGAAACCATCGTCGTTGTTTGAGGCCGAAATTCAAAGTACCCTTAAACGGTTAAGGAGAACTCGAACTTTTACAATCGAACCGATTAAAATGGCTGACGGAAACAATGGAAATAATATGAATAATCTTAATATACCGCCACCACCTCCGCTTAAAGATTACTTTAATCCTACGACTTATACGCCACAAACATGTATTGATTTACCAGAGGGGACGACATCTCACTTTGAGATAAAGTCGTCTACCATCTCGCTACTTCCATCTTTCCATGGCCGTCTAAATGAAGATCCACATCAACACTTAGGAGATTTTCAGGACATATGCTCTACTTTACAAATTCAAAACTTAACTGACGATGAATTGAAATTGCGGCTCTTTCCATTCTCTTTAAAAGATAAAGCTAAATACTGGCTCCAATCTTTGGAGCCAAATACAATTAGAACATGGGAAGCCTTACACACTGCATTTTTACAAAAGTTTTTCCCTATTATGCGTACGAATCAGATAAGGAAATCTATAACAAATTTTGTGATGCAAGATGGGGAAACGCTTTATGATACTTGGGAGAAGTTTAAAGAATTATTACGCTCGTGTCCACATCATCAGGTTCCTAAGTGGCAGTTGGTACAGGTCTTTTACGAGGGACTTATTCCCTCCGTGCGTAATACCGTCGATGCCGTTTGTGCGGGTACCTTCCTACACAAAAGCGCCGACGAGGCCTGGAAAATTTTTGAAACATTAAGCGAGAATTCGATGCATCAGTCTGTGTCAGTACGGTCCGAGGGATATCATTCACAACCTAAGAGAGAGGTAAAGTTCGAGTCAAGTCATTTAATTGAAATAAAAGAACTATCTAAAAAACTTGATCGACTTTTAACAATGAACCAAACGAAACCCCCACTCGCTCACGAAATTTGTGCATTATGTTCTGATCCGTCACATTCTATCCTAGCATGTCCATCGGCGAGTCAATTTCCAGAATTCGTGGAGCAACACATTAATTCTATTCAACAAGACCCACGAAATAATTATAATTCGACTACTAATAATCCAGACGCACCATGGAGAAACCATCCTAATTTCTCGTGGAAAAAAAATAATAATAATAATAATAATAATGAGATGAGTAATTTCCCTAACGCTTATAGACCTCAACAATGTCAATACCAACAACCTCCTCCTCCACCTCCACGTAATAATGCATTTGAGGAGAAGGTGTTGGCTTCACTTGAAAGTTTTGGTCCGGTGATCCAGTTAGTACATTCCCACACCCAATCTATTGCAAAACTGGAGTCCCAAGTGGGACAAATAGTTAACACGCTAAATCGTTTAACCGAGAGTAAGTTGACAAGTCAACCTATTCTGAACCCTAAGGGACAATACGAGGTGGGTGGTATGAGTGAGCAAGTGAACGCTGTGTCAACTAGGACGACTATTCGAGAGGAAGAAGTTGTTGAGATTCTGAGGGAGGTTATGAGGGATGCAAACGTTAACTCGAATAAAGAGAGGGGTGAGGATGTGAATCAAAGTAGAAAAGAAAAAGAATCGGTCCTAACTAATATTATTCCAAAACTACCTTTTCCACCTTATGTTGAGGGACCGTCACATTTGTCTAAGAAAGGGTCAAAAGCAGAAGATATACTCGAGGTGTTTAAACAAGTTAAAATTAATATTCCATTCCTCGACGCTGTTAAACAAATTCCCGCTTACGCTAAATGTCTTAAAGACCTTTGCACTCAAAAACGTAAATTACGTAGTCATATTCCGAAAAAGGTCTTTCTCACGAAAAAAGTAAGTTCTATTTTCCAACACGCTACTCCGAAGTATAAAGATCCAGGTACGCCTACAATTTCATGTGTCATAGGTGACACGGTCATTCATAGGGCTCTCCTTGACTTAGGAGCTAGTGTTAATCTTTTACCTTTCCACGTCTATAAACAATTAGGACTAGGTGAACTTAAACCTACGGCCGCTACTATTCAATTAGCGGATCGTTCGATTAAAATACCTAGAGGAATCGTCGAGGACGTCTTGGTTAAAGTTGATAAATGTTATTATCCTGTCGACTTCATGGTCATTGACACTGAACCCGTACTAGATTCTAGGAAGCACACTCCTGTCATCCTAGGTCGTCCATTCTTAGCAACCGCTACCGCTCGTCTTAACTGTCGAACGGGGGTAATGAAAGTGTCATTTGGGAACATGAACTTAAAACTAAACGTCTTTAACGCTATTGATCAACCTCCCAAGGATGACGATTACCTATGTGAGGCGGAGAGTGAGGTAAGGCAAACAACTGAACCTAATAACGTAATAAAGGCGTGTGAGGAAAATATTATGGTTAGTAGTAAGCGGATGGATTTGAATAACCTGGACCCTAATGACGAATTTACTCAAAAAGTGAAGAATCGATTTGAAACCGAAAAGGATGAACCGTTGAATGAATTGATACATAGCGATATGGTTTCTGCTTACCACCGGGCTCTTCCTGATATCCTAAGGGGTACAAAATCTGAGTTACGGCCTCCATAAATCTTGAGCTAGAACGGTCTAGCTGAAGACGTAAAAGATAGCGCTTCTTGGGAGGCAACCCAAGGTTTAATTTGTTCGTTTCTTGGATTTTTGCATGTTTTTGGGTCGTTTTGGTCAGTTTTTGAGTTTTTTGGACAGGTTTAGGGGTCGGGGATAATTTATTTTGAACTTATATACATTTTTATACTAAAAAATAGGAAAAGACCAGTCGTGCGCGCGACCCGCTCGCTTGGCAGGTCGCTCGCGCGAGATTCCCCCATAGACAAAATATTTCAAGTTTTTTTATATATGTAGCCTCAGTATCACCTCGCGCCACAATTCGCGCGCGCGAGGGGGTTTGCTCGAGCAGTCCGCTCGCGCGATCTGAGGACTTAGAAAATTTTCTTTTATAAAACGTAAAACATGCCTCAAGTTTACCTCGCGGAATGATTCGCGCGCGCGAGGGTCGCTTGCGCGATCCGCTCGCGCGAGGTGGGGTTTTTCCACTTTTTCTTTTTGTTCTCTTACCTCCTCTCTCCATACCTGGTCAGTGGTTTTTATACTTTCTGTTTGTTCTTTAAGACCTGTTTAGGTTCGTCTGTCTTTGTTTTTTATAAGTTCTGTTTGTTTCTTTTATTTTTATTGAGTCTCTTGATTATAGTTTAGATTCTATTATTCTATTAAAAAAATAAAAAACAATAATAAAAAAAATAAAAATAAAAATAAAAATCTAAATATTCATATATATATATATATTAGCTGTCATTGTTATTATTCTGTTCTTTTATTTTCTATTGTCAAGTATTGACAGGTGAAACATTCGCACTTCCATTCCGTATTCTTATATGTTCACTGGTTTGTGTTTGTCGAGATCGAGGTACTATCGTTCCTTCCTTACGTACTCTCCCGTCTTTCATTTTATTGTTTCATTGGGGACAATGAAAGGTTTAGGTTTGGGGGTATGCACACACATGCACATTATTATGCACTATTTTTTCAAAAAAAAATTCGATTCTTGTGCTTAAATAAATGATGATTACCGACATTTTTATAATATAAATTTGATACATCTTGTTATGTAACCTGGATTGTTATAGAATGATAAACAAGAGAAGATGTGATTAAACATTTGCTGAAGTCATGATATGATGTTTTAAGTCATGTATCATTTGAATCGTAGTTTTATATCATAGATTTGCACACTAACCTATGCACTGCACGTAGTCGCTTGAATACATGTCTGATGTGAACTATAATATGATTCGGATTTCTAGATAACACATGGTGGAGACTAGACCCGGTGAGCTTTTGAGCCTATCTTTTCTTTTTAGAGGGTTATAAATACATCTTGTGTTTATCGAATTTCATTGAAATAACGCATTAACTTGTTGTTTAGTCTCATTATTCTTGTTTTGGTTGATAGTCAAGTTAAAATATTTGTTACCATGCTAAATAATCTTCCGTTGTAAACATTAAAGAACCATATGACCCTAGGACATGATTTTAGGCCTTCTTTGTTTATTACCGACTGATAAATGATAAAAATTTCCTTAGTAGCCCTTTGAGCCGTTAAATTGCCCTTTTTTCTTCAATTACCATTATCCTGTTTTTGCTCCAACTTGACCAACTTGGAGTTCACCACTGAAAGATTCGTCACCTTTTGGTGTTGATAAGGCGATGTGTTGATTGGGAAGAAGAAGATACGATGCTATTGGGGTAGTTGCTTAGAAATCAATGAATAATCATCCGACAAGCAAGAAAAAAAGGGAAAAGATTGAAGAGATTGAAAAGAAAAAAAAGTTGAAAAGAAGAAGAAAAGAAAAAAAAAAGAAAGAAATTAAAAAAGAAATATGAAAAAGAAGGGAATGAAAAGATGAAAGTTGGTAGAAGAGATGAATGAAAGAAATTGAACATGCCTTACAATGCCATTCTGAAAACTACCTAATGAATCTTTTCTATCCTTTTCCATTGTCTGAGCCACATTACAACCTTTGAAAAGTCCTATTTGATCCTAGGAAACATGGTTTGGATATGAAAACGATGGGAGGGGGATTAAAACATGGTAATGATTAATTTTTCTTGATTATTGGCATCCTATCCATGAGACTACTGTTCTTTCGTGTCATGCGTCTTTTTCGAGTCATATGTGAGCATTTCTCATTTTGAAAACATATTTTCTTTACTCACATATTTTAGAAAATTACACCTGTTTCTGAGTGTTTCATTTGAGAGAGTAATTAACATTGTGAGATTCGTAGTCGAGACATAGTTAGATGGTCATCCGAGTTATATTCCAAGTTTATGACATGCGCGTGTTTGTTTGACTACCATATCACACACGTGCAATTGTATGAGGAACTCTATTGATTTATTCGATGCATATGCTTGGGATTGCTTTTCATGATGTAGGTAGACGTTTGATTCCGTTTCTTCTTGTTTATTATTCTATTTCAAATTGTTGTTATATGATAAGGAGTATTGATTGTTTTGTTTTTTTTGTTTCAATAAAATTTATAAGTTAATAAAGATGGTTGTGGGTGACTTGTTGATGAGAACCCTCACGAGACTTCACTCGTCCGACTAGGGACACCTAGAGGTTTAAAAGGCTTGTTGCATATGCTAAATGCAATCGTAATCCATGCAAAAATGGAGTAGTATTTGTAGTAGTAGTAGTTTTATTTTTCTGTTCTTTTTGCTCGAGGACTAGCACAGAGTAGGTTTGGGGGTGTGATCGGCGACGAATAGTTGCCGTTTATAGTTCTAAAAATACGCTTTGTTAGCCCATTTCATGAAGTTATTAGTTATTTTTTAATAAATATTCTAAATTTTGTAGGATTTGGAGCTTTAACTTGATAATGCACAAAAATCCAATGATTAGTGGCTTTGGAAGTCATTCTGGGCTCAAACGGTGATTCTGGTGAAAGCTGAATGCAGTAGCAGTCTCGGAAAATTGCATTTTTGATAAAGAATACTTTAGATTTGAGAAATTTCTCCAGAGATATACGGACGCGTGGCTTCAAACGGCGAGTCAATCCGAGTTCTGAGCAAAAGGTTATCTCAATTCTACGAAAGTCGCGCAGTGCAGCGAAAAGGATCTCGCGCGAGCGGGTCGCTCGAGCGACCTGTGAAAAAACCAAAAATGCGTATTTTCTTAAATTAAAGTGCCCAGCGAAGGTGATTTGTGCATATGACGTCCAGAAACATAAATATAGCAGTTTTAGTACGATTTGGCTTAGGAAAGCTTCCTAAATCCTTCCAAACTCTATATAAATCCTATTCTAAATCAATTTTGTGGTTACACATCATTACACAACATTAGATACAGCCATATACAACATCACAAGTCATTGATAAAGGAAAAGGAGTTGTTGAGGCACAATTGGCTCTACAAGGGGATCTACAAGGCTTCAACCATCCTACCTCTTTGGTGGGTGCTTGCTCTGGGCAAAATTTAAACACCAAGCCTTTTTTCTAGAACACTCCTTCTATTGGCTCTAATAAGGTCTCTAGTGCTAATGCTGACCACTTAGATATAATGGCCTCATAGGAACAATGTTTGGCAACTCCCCCAACCAGTTCAGCAATGCCTCCCAGACCCCTGCACCTTGAAACTAAGGGACAGGAGATTGACCTTGCAATGAGCCCTCAGCAGGTTAATCTCCCTCTAAGTTCAAAGATAACCTCCAAGTCTGTCACACCCCAATTTTTAGACAACCAATTATTAATCAAGGGAGAACCCTCAACCAATATCCAGTTGTCCAATCATCAAGGTGCTTGTAATATAAAAACATCATACAGTCTGTACCGAAATAAATTATTACTCACATGAGCTAAAGCAACGGTCAACATCCAACCAAAAAGTCAAACCAAGATTTTAAATCCGACTCCAAAACATAATAAATATCTGAAAAGAACACGTCACTAAAACAATATCTTAAATTGCTAAATGGCCCACAGTGCCAGAAATTATTTCTAAACTCTCTAGGATTAAATTAACTACGAATAAGGGAAACAACACAAGACTCCGCATGCCTCCTGCTGCCAGGTGCCACGACCTCCCTACCAGCCCTGCAAATTTTGATCGGCTATGCTCCAACAAGAACGCAACCGCGAGAAAAAAACTCAACGGGTCAGTCACGTGACTAGTATGAGTTAAACCACACACACACAAAGCTAGGAATCACACGGTGACTCTTACTACCACACCCAACAGGTAATTCGGGCAAGAGGATAGTTCCACTTCACATGTCGGGACAAGCGGTAGTTTCCCTCTATGTGGTGGCCATGCAGTTCTCACCCAAATTTAAATAAAATAATCCTTACCTTCCGTCACATGGTGAGTCAATACCTGCAAAATGTTAGTGGACCCACCATCCTGCAACCACGAAGATTTATAATAACAAAATACCACAAATTATGCGAAACTACTAGTACTAAGAACTCGCAAGAATTTAACTTCATAATTTACTCACTACACGTCCAAAATAAATATATAAGCAAAGAACAGAAGTCCAGGAAATCAACATTTAGATCCATTGATTCGTCGGGAAATTTATTGACAATAATCCTCTTACTTATATAAACGATTTATTATTCAATTTTCTAGGTTCACCACTTGGCTACCCTCCATGGTACATCCACACATATATCCCATGTGTGCCCGGACATACTACCAACATCCACTCTGGTGCCAGTTTGGTTGGGGTATCAACCAAACCAGGTATACACACAGAAGGCCAGTCAATATGCCTAGACGTCTAACAAAATAAGCCGGGCATAAGGCTTAGGCCAGCTTGATCATGAAGCCACTGGCAAAAAGGTACACTCAGCAAGTCGAGCTACCAAAAAAAATATCACAACTGGGAGCGGTGAACACTAAGGAACTTGAAACCATTTTGCACTCTCAGAATTATAAAATTTAATCGGACTCAACGTTAATGACTATCATCTATTTTTTTTTATAACTCTACATTATAAGAGAATTCATGTATCTCCAAGTAATCTTCGTTATGTCATACGAACGAATATATAAAACAAACAACGAATCGTATTTCCCCAATTGCGTACATTTTAATATACTAAAAACTGCTACTGAAATCTTCAATTTCTGCCCAAAAGGTGCAGAATCAGGAAAAATACCATTAGCCGAAAAACGTGCAGAATCACGTTTTACATGAGACACGCGGACAGAATGTTCAAATTCAAAGCCACGATTTTCTAATAATTTTCTAAAGTTTCTGCAACTGTGTGAATTACAAATGAAACGAATTTCACATATATTTTCTAACAAACATGAATATTTCACATATGGTTTTTATCAAACTAACGATTCACCTAACCCTTTTGAATACCCTAATGTCATGATCGCAAAGTCACACGAAGGGGAAAGAAACTATCTAAATTACTTCAACAATAGCGTGTATCCATTACAAAGATTTAACCCTAACAATTAAATTAAACAAGTGCTAATTTAATTACTCCTGTATACACATATACATACGTGTATATATATTTATATATAAATATATGAATACACAAAGTTTAACTCACTTAGTTGATAAAAAAATGGCAATCACGAACACCCCACGATTCCACACGTGACCACGAACTCGGGACCCTTCTCCTTTTTCTTCCCTTTTCTTCTTCTTCTTCTTCTTCTTCTTCTTCCCCCCTCTCTCTCTCTCTCTCTCTCTCTCTCTCTCTCACTGCGGCTGTGAGAAAAGGTTGCCTAACCTATTTTAATATTATAGATATATGATATTATGCTATACCTAGGTTACCTAGCTAACTAATACACACACAATATAATATTAAATAAATATAATAACACACACGCCACACCAAACACACACACGTGCACTACTGATTTTGTAAGTTTTAAAAATTTCAATGGCATATCTTATGGTGTAAAACACTCACACTAATTTTTGTATACTAACCACAATAATAATTTAAATAAAATCATAAGAATACCAATTTTAACATTCAGAACTATTTAAAAATTCAGGGTATTACAAAGTCTTCACCAACTCATGGTAAGAAAAAGAGTAAGAAGAACTCCCACTCTAGTTCTTCAGGTAAGAAAAAACAATCCCATCGTCATCTTTAATGATTATAAGCTGTCGGAATATTAGAGGTCATAACTTGGTTTCTAAGCATACCGAGGTTGCTACGTTTATTTATGAAAACAACATTGATATCTTATGTATTGTTGAAATTGTAATACCCCATATTTCAGTATGTATTAGTACAATGAGATTTTGTATACTTACCTGTACTATACTTGAGTTTTCTCTTTCAATCGATTGAAGTAGCTTCAATCGATTGGCATTTTGGTGTTTCAATCGATCGAACATTTTTCAATTGATCGAAACCCTGCCGACATAAATACAATGATTGCAACCATGTTCAATCGATCAAACCCGTGTCAATCGTTTGAAAGTGTGCCACCTGTCCTCAGTCGATCGAAAGCGTCTGAAAATCTTATCTCAGTTTCTGCACTGGAATGCCACCTACCTTCTTCATTTCCCTATATATATGTATTTCATGTATGTCTGAGGTTTGGTTACCCAAAATTTTAGAGAGAGAGAGAGAGTTGTGTTTATATATATACACTCATATATACATACACGTCTATACTATATATATATACTATCACACCTGTCCTGGGAAAATCATTCTTTTAAATGCACAATTGAATTTCATATGAATTATTAATGTTCATTAATAATTGTGGAAGTGGTTGACGTGGGTCAATGGTGGGTGTCAATTGAGGACACGAGGATTTGATAATCCGTGAGGCATTGGCATGAATTAAATGACATTTATGTGATTAAATGGTATTTGATATTATCTGGTATTTATGAATAGTGTTTATACCTGTGTAGAGTAATTTCTGGTAGTTTTGTTATTGTTGTAGAGCATTTTGAACAATGTGGTGAGAACGTGAGTGACACGTTAAATAAAAGGTAGGTTATTTAGAAATTCCACAGAATTTAGTTTTCGAACGTAATTTTGAACCCAAACGAGACTTAGTCGAAAACTTTTGTAATTTATAGTTTTAACTCGTAAAGGCGTAAAATGGACGTGTGCAACGTTTCAGGAGTTAATTAGAAGTTTTGAAAACTCGTGGGGAGGTAAGCGTAATTCCCAAGAGTCGTGCCTATATATAGAAAAGCATGAGATATTTTTCATTTGTTAAAATTTCTAACCTTAATCAAGAGGAGGCCAAAAGGGGATTTATTGCCTCAAGCTTCAAGACACAAATTGACGAACTTTCGATCGTCAACTTTTCTCGAAATTTTATATTCGGACTCCTCGAGGTATTAGCTACGTTTTGATATCTATTAGGCCACGTTTGGCAAATTATTTCTAAAAAGCTAATTTTAAGAATTTGGGGAAAACATATGGATACTTGTAGGAATCGCTTATAAACGGAGATTCGACATTTATTTGGTCCTCTAGTACTTCCCTTGAAGTTATAGAGTGATAACTTAAGGTATGAATTCTAGATCTATGAAATACATGGAATTTACATGTTTTGAATATCGAGTTGTTATTTTGGATCCGGGCAAAATTCATGTATTAATTAGGCCCGTAAATTATGCATGCAAAAATGTTAGAAAAGCATGTATAATTGTCTACGTGAGCATGTTATGTGTCTACTTGGGTCAAAGGGGGGTTTGGTGCAATTTCATCTGGGAGTAAGCTCCTCGAAGTTTGAGGATTGTAGCATTGATTTGTGGTGTCTGGTACGGAGGAAGGCCCAACCAGGACACGGTACTTGGTATGGAGGAAGGCCTAACCAGTGTACGGGGTGCGTGGAAGAGGTGTGCCTTCCACGACATCGGTTTCATTTACCGGATGAATGCGTACCACTCACCCTAGAGACTATTTTGATGTGTTTAGATGTTTTAAGCATGAATTATCATATAAGCATATGTTTAGAATTATGCACTCAACATATAGCTGAGCAGTGGAGCTTTACTCCATTGCAGGTGAAAGGAAGAAAGGGAAAAAGAAGCGAGAAGAGTGAGGCTAACGGGAATGCCGGGAATCACTTTTGTATATGTTTTTGTTTTCCATTCCAAATGTTGTAAAGTGAAATTTTGAGAAGTTAGAACTATTAACTTCAACTTGGAGGGTTAGGAATGGTTTAGTAATGTTGTAATATGTCTCAAACTACTTTGGTTATGGTTGTAACTAATCCGAGCTTGTGGATTCTTGTTTTAGAATACTTAACTTGTCATTTCGGATTTTGAATGTAGGTTATTAGTACTTTTATGATTTGATCCCAACGAGCCATTATTCCGTTAATGTTTTCAAAGCTTAGATATACTGCCTAATGTGTTTATATACCTTTGGTAAAGTTTCTGAATGATTGGAAATTTGTATGTTGAATTTTTGTCGTGTTTGCGATGTTTTAAAGAAGAAAAAGGAGAAAAAATAGGCAAAGTGGACTGCTTGTGAATAGTGCTTTTACAAAGGAAGTACCTTTTTCAGAAAATATTGAAATGCTCTATTTTGCTTCTAGGGTGCCTTTGGGGTCTCTAATAAAACTTTTATAGCTAGTTTGAAATATAATTAACTTTTCAAATTGATACGGATTTTACGGACTCATAGTTCAACGCTTTTTTTTTCTTCCAAAATGAACTTTGTTTTAAAGAGTTTGTTTAAGTTTCCTTTCCGCTGCTAGAGTTATAAAATGAATTGGACGAGCCTCGGTGGCGTGCCACGTGTCCTATTTCTGCCCGTAGCGGGATGGGTCATGACATTTAATGGTATCAGAGCAATAGGTAACAAAACTTTAGGAAATGTTCGACGATGAGTGGAGTGTTGAGTGATTTGACACATTCTAGAATGCATCCATACATTGTAGACATGTTTGATGCATGTGGTATGTTGCTATAAATACATGATTCCATTGTTGGCATACATGCATGGTATTTATGCATTGGGTTGACAGGTTGAGAATCATGAGTGACGATGACCGAGATCTATCGCCACATACTCGACGAATGGACCACATGGCAAGAATGATTGAGAACTTGACGAGAATAATGGCTGAACGATTACCTCCAACACCTCCTTTTGAGGCAATACCAATAGCTATACCTATACCCGAGAATAGGAGTGGGAGATCAATGTTGGAACAATTTGCAAGAAAGAAACCGACGGAGTTTCACGGAACGTTTGACACAACGCTAGCAGAGCACTAGGTGATGGATATGGAGAGGATCTTCAGGTCTATTCCAATGTCCGATATGCTAAAGATTGAGACTGCAAGCGATGTGCTTAAAGGAGAAGCCCAGAATTGGTGAGTGAATGTTCTAGACCAAGGAGCACCAATAACTTGGGAGGGATTCAAAGCGGAGTTCAATCGCCGATTCTTTCCACGGGCAGCTCACAATGCAAATAAGAGAGAATTTGATCATCTTCAACAAGGAGATATGACAGTGACTGACTACACTTCAGAGTATAATGCCTTATTAAGATTTGGAAAAGGGTCAGTACCGTTAGAGGAGGCTAAAGCGAGAAAGTATGAAGAAGGATTAAGAGAGAATATCCGCCTGAAGGTGGAACCATACGAACACTTAACCGTTAGCGCAGTGCAGCAAACAACACTTGTTGTGGATGGTGGGGTTGGAAAGATCGAGACAAAATCAATATGGCAAGCGAGGTAATGAGAGTAGTGTCCGAAACCAAGGTGGACCGTTCAAGAGGCCGTTTAACCGAGGGTCTAGTTCTAGTTTTAGTGGACAAGGGAGACCAATGAGTACTATACCAATGTGTCCACTTTGTAATCGACCGCACACAGGCCGATGTTTTATGACCAACCTCCAAAATAAAATCCAAGGGACAAACAGTGCAAGTTACGCACCATATTCACAAGTCAAGTGTTTTGATTGTGGTACCTTGGGGCATCGAGCGAAAGATTGTCCAAGGAAACTTCCCCAACAAGGAGTGAGTTCCATGGCTTCAAGTGGTTCGAAGCCGAAACAATTCAACGATAGAAGACAGGGGATAGAGCAGCGTGAGGGGAGATCATTTTAGATGAACCCTGGAGATGTGACTGCTACAGATACTGTGGTCTCAGGTATGGTGCTTGTATGTTCGCACTTAGCACGCATACTTGTTGACTCAGGATCTGCGCATTCATTTGTATCGCATAATTTTGTTGAACATTTGAATATTAAATCGGCACCTTTAGGATATGAATTATCCATTGCAGTACCTCCTAGTAAGTCGATAATCACGTCTACGATATATAAAGAATTGTAAGATCAAATTATACGAAAAGTTGATGACCGTAGACCTTATACCGATTATTGTGAACCCTTTCGATGTGATACTAGGAATGGATTGGTTGCCTCTTAACCAAGCCACGATAGATTGTGAACGGAAAGAAGTTAATTTTTGATCACCGGTGCACGGGAGTTTTTATTTCCAAGGGAGTGGGATTATACCGCCACCATATTTGATTTCGGTTATCCGAGTGGGTAAGTTATTGAGAAAGGGATGTCAAGGATTTTTGTGTTCTGTAATTGATACTTCGGCGATCGAACTGAAAGTAGAAGAGATTCCAGTGGTACGAGAGTATCAAGATGTATTCCCATATGACTTACCAGATGTCCTTATCGAGAGGGAGATTGAGTTCACCATTGAAACAATGCCGGACTCAAGACCCGTATCAAAAGCACCGCACGTGTTAACTGTCGGACGGGGGTAATGAAAGTGTCATTTGGGAACATGAACTTAAAATTAAACATTTTTAATGCTATGGATCAACCTCCTAAAAACGACGATTCCCTATGTGAGGCGGAAGGTGAGGTAAAACGGAATATTGAGCCTACCAAAGAAATAAATGTGAGTGGGGAAAATAATATAGCGGACGATGATGAGTGGATGAATCCTAATCCCGTGGACCCTAATGCGGAATCTACTCGGAAGGTAAGAAATCGATTCGAACATAATGACAAACCGTCGATTGAATTAATTCAAAGCGACGTAATTTCTGCTTACCATCGAGCTCTACCTGACATCCTGAGGGGTACACAGTCCGATTTACGGCCTCCATAAAATCTTGAGCTAGAATGGTCTAGCTGAAGACTTAAAAATTAGCGCTTCTTGGGAGGCAACCCAAGCTTTATTTCGTTCGTTTTTCTTATTTTTGGTTGTTTTTGAGTCGTTTGTGTCTGTTTTGGACATTCTGGATAGGTTTGGGGGTTAGAATTAATGTATTTTAATAATATACACATAATTTTAGTTAAAAAGTGGAAAACACCAAACTCGCGCGCGCGGCCCGCTCGCGCGAGACGTCGCTCGCGCGGCCCGCTGGCGCGAGAATGTGCCTTAGACGTTTTTCCTTTCTTTTTCTTATATGGTGCCTCAGGTTCTCCTCGCGCCTGGAATCGCGGGCGCGAGTTACCTCGCTCGCGCGAAATATTTCAAAAAAAAAAAAAAAAAAAAAAAAAAAAAAAAATTCCTGGGAATTCGCGCGCGCGGACCGCTCGCGCGATTTCCCCATTTTCTGTTTTTCTCTTTTGTTTTCTGTATTTTCCCCCATACTTGTTCTGACAATGTTTTCGTTTCTGTTTTTTGTTTTTCGGTCAGTTTCGATCGAGTTCGTCGTTGTTTTCCTTGTTTTTACATGTATACTTTTTCATTTTCTTTCTTTTTCATTTGATAGTTTAGTTTCGTTTAGATTAGTTTTTAAATTTATATTTTCTATTTATGTTTCATTTATTTTTAACATTCTTTTGTAGTTTTCTTTTCGTTTATCGAGTAGTTTCAGGTAACATTGAATTTTATAACCATATTCCTTTGTGTTCACCTGTTCTATGCTTATCAAGATCGAGGTACTATCGTTCCTTCCTTATGTACTCTCCTTTCTTTCGATTTATTGTTTCATTGGGGACAATGAAAGGTTTAGGTTTGGGGGTATGCACACACAGCACATTATTATGCACTAAAATTTTAACAGTTTTCAAAAAGTATGTTTAAATAAACGATAAGTGTGTTTAAATAAACGATAATACTAATGTTTTTGCAATATCAATTTAATACTTCTTGTTCTATAACTTTGAATTGTTATAGAAGGATAAACAAGGGAAGATGTGATTAAATATTTACTGAAGTCATGTTGAAACGTTTTAAGTTATGTATTGTTGTAATCGTAGTTTTATATCATAGATTTGCACATAAACTTATGCACTGCACGTAGTCACTTGAATACATGTTGGTTGTGAACTATAATATGATTCGGATTTCTAGATAACACAAGGTGGAGACTAAACCCGGTGAGCTTTTGAGCCTATCTTTTCATTTTAGAGGGTTATAAATACATTGTGTTTGTCAAATTTCATTGAAATAGCGCATTAACTTGTTGTTTAGTCTCATTATTCTTGCTTTGGTAGATAATCAAGTTAAAATAGTTGTTACCATGCTAAATAATCTTCCGTCGTAAACATTGAAGAACCATACGACTTTAGGAAATGATTTTAGGCCTTCTTTGTTTATTACCGACCGATAAATGATAAAATTTCCTTAGTTCGCCCTTTTAGCCGTTACAATGCCTCTTTTTCTTTGTTCACTATTATCCTCTTTAAAAGCTCCAACTTGATCAACTTGGAGTATACCACTGGAAGAGTGATCAACTTTTAGTAGTATTAAGGCGATGTGTTGATTGAGAAGAAGAAAATAAGATGCTATTGGGGTAGTTGCTTGGTATTCGATGCATATTCATTTGAGAAGCGAGAAAACAAGGAGGAAAAGAATTAAACAAAATAAAGAAGAGGAAGGTTGAAAAAACAAAACGATAAAAGAAAAGAAGAAAAAAGAATGAAAAGGAATGAAGAGAATGAAAAGATGAAAGTTTGTAGAAGAAGAATGAAAGAAATCGAACATGCCTTACAATGCCATTCTGAAACTACTTGATATATCCATTCTATCCTTTTTCATTACCTGAGCCACATTACAACCTTTGAAAAGTCCTATCTGATCTTAGGAAAGATGGTTTAGATATGTAAACGATGGGAGGGAGATTTAAACATGGTAATAATTAATTTTTCTTGATTGTTGGCATCCTATCCATGAGACTACTATTCTTTCGTGTCATGCTTCTTTTTCATGTCGTATGTGAGCATTTCTCGTTTTGGAAACATATTTCTTTTACTCACATATTTTAGAAAAATTACACCTGTTTCTGAGTGTTTCATTTGAGAGTGTAATTAACATTGTGAGATTCGTAGTCGAGACATAATTAATTGGTTATCCGAGTTATATTCCATGTTCATGACAAGCGCGTGTTCATTTGACTACCATATCACACACGTGCGATTTTATGAGAAACTCTATTGATTTATACGATGCATGTGCTTGAGATTGTTTTTCATGATGCATGTAGACGTTTGATTCTATCTCTTTATGTTCGTTATTCTATTTCGAATCTTTGTTGTATAATAAGGAGTATTGAATATTATGTTCTTTGTTTTTAATAAAACTTTTTAAATTTATAAGTTAATAAAGATGGTTGTGGGTGACTTGTTGACGAGAACCTTCACGAGACTTCACTCGTCCGACTAGGGACACCTAGGGGTTTAAAAGGCTTGTTGCATACGCTAAATGCAATCGTGATCCATACGAAAATGGAATAGATTTTTATTGTAGTTTTTATTTTAGTTTTGCTCGAGGACTAGCAAAATGTAGGTTTGGGGGTGTGATCGGGAGAGAACTAATCCTAAATATACGCTTTAACGAGCATTTGTTAGTACCTTTTTATCCTGTTTTTGTATATTTTTACTTCGTTTTCTAGTTTCTGACAGGTTTTGGAAGAAATCAACTAAACCAGGCTAAACAGGGTGAAAAAGCATAGTTGAAGAAGCTGAAAAATCCAAGTCGCGCGGGCGCGAAAATCAGAGAGTCGCGCGCGCGATCCGCTCGCGCGAGACCCCCAATAATTCGCTCGCGCGATCCGCACGCGCAAGGTACCAAAAGTCGCGCTCGCGCGATATGCCCAAAAACCAAAGTTGCGTATTTCAGTATACTGAAGACTCCTGTGCAAACGAGACTGCTAAACGACGTCCAGACTGTAAATTACATGCGTTTCAGTTCGTTTCGGGTTGGGAAGCCTTCCAAAGCTTGTACAAACTCTATATAAACTCCAAATTTACTCAATTAGAGGGTTGGCAACTATTATACACATTCATATACAGCCATATACACACACTTCCAGCCCTTGAAGAGGGAGAAGCAAGGAGAAGAAGAAGAAGACCAAGGATTTCCATGGCCTCCTCCATCAACTACTTGCCGATCTCTACTCCTATGACAGCTTAGATCATTGATCTAGGGTTTCAATGAAGCCCTAGATGAGTAATAGGGTTTTATTTATGCTTTTATTTTAGTTGTATTATGTATGGATGACAGTCACATGTTCAGAGGATTTTTATAAATAAATCGTACTACTATTGATTAAATCATTGCTTTCAGAATTTATTCTTGTCTTAGATCTATTTTGACTGTGATGTGCTCAACGATCTATTCTTGCTGTGCTTGTTTAGGTTGTTTACATGTGATGGTGCTTTATTGATTCGTGCTATCAAGTATCCGAATAGTCCATGCCTAGGTTAGACGGATTAGATCACAACCCTAGTTTAGTGTGAGATAATTCGTGCTATCCGCAGATGGATTATGTTGGTGCTTGAACCATGACTATCTTCTTGTCGGAGGAATTGGGCTTGTAGCTACAATTCCCGATATTCATCCAACGTAATAAGCTAAAGTAATTCATAGATATTCCTATTATGAAACTAGTGGTGGATTTGCAATCCTAGGTTCCCTTTAAATATTATTTAAAAACACTTTTAATTGCTTTCATAGTTTAGATTTATTTTTATTGTTATTTAGTTTAATTCAAACCAAATCAAATTCGTTTTTCCTAATTAATTAGACTTAGGTTTTAAAATTAAGTCGTTGTAGTAATCAATCTCTGTGGGTTCGACCTTTACTTCCACACTGCAAATCTTTAGAAAGGTAAAGTATACTTTTATATCTTGATTCTGACAAGATCAATTTTTATTTTAAGAATTTGGGGAAAACGTATGGATACTTGTAGGAATCGCTTATAAACGGAGATTCGACGTTTATTTGGTCCTCTAGTACTTCCCCTGAAGTTATAGAGTGATAACTTAAGGTATGAATTCTAGATCAATGAAATATATGGAATTTACATGTTTTGAATATCGAGTTGATATTTTGGATCCGGGCAAAATTGATGTATTAATTAGGCCCGTTAATTATGCACGCGAAAATGTTATAAAAGCATGTATAATTGTCTACGTGAGTATGTTATGTGTCTACTTGGGTCAAAGGGGGGTTTGGTGCAATTTCATCGGGGGGTAAGCTCCTTGAAGTTTGAGGATTGTAACATTGATTTGTGGTGTCTGGTACGGAGGAAGGCCAAACCAGGACACGATGCTTGGTATGGAGGAAGGCCCAACCAGTGTACGGGGTTCGTGGAAGAGGTGTGCCTTCCACGACATCGGTTTCATTTACCGGATGAATGCGTACCACTCACCAAAGAGACTATTTTGATGTGTTTAGATGTTTTAAGCATGAATTATCATATAAGCATATGTTTAGAATTGTGTACTCAGCATATATCTGAGTAGTGGAGCTTTACTCCATTGCAGGTGAAAGGAAGAAAGGGAAAAAGAAGCGAGAAGAGTGAGGCTAACGGGAATGCCGGGAATCACTTTTGTATATGTTTTTGTTTTCCATTCCAAATGTTGTAAAGTGAAATTTTGAGAAGTTAGTACTATTAACTTCAACTTGGAGGGTTAGGAATGGTTTAGTAATGTTGTAATATGTCTCAAACTACTTTGGTTATGGTTGTAACGAATCCGAGCTTGTGGATTCTCGTTTTAGAATACTTAACTTGTCATTTCGGATTTTGAATGTAGGTTATTAGTACTTTTATGATTTGATCCCAACGAGCCATTAACTTATTCCGTTAATGTTGTCAAAGCTTAGATATACTGCCTAATGTGTTTATATACCTTTGGTAAAGTTTCTGAATGATTGGAAAGTTGTATGTTGAATTTTTGTCGTGTTTGCGATGTTTTTAAAAAAAAAGGGAGGAAAAAATAGGAAAGTGGACTGCTTGTGAATAGTGCTTTTATAAAGGAAGTACCTTTTTCAGAAAATATTGAAATGTTCTATTTTGCTTCTAGGGTGCCTTTGGGGTCCCTAATAAAACTTTTATAGCTAATTTGAAATATAATTAACTTTTCAAATTGATACGGATTTTACGGACTCACAGTTCAACGTTTTTTTTTTTCTTCCAAAATGAACTTTGTTTTAAAGAGTTTGTTTAAGTTTCCTTTCCGCTGCTAGAGTTATAAAATGAATTGGACGAGCCTCGGTGTCGTGCCACATGTCCTATTTCTGCCCGTAGCGGGATGGGTCGTGACATATACTTACTGGTGGAGAGAGAGAGAGAGAGAGAGAGAGAGAGAGAGAGAGAGAGGAAGGCAGAAGAAGAAGAAAGAGAAGAAGAAGACAAAAAGAGAAGAGTGACAGAGGAGGAGAAGAGGAGAGAGGCCGCCATTAAAGCTCAGAGCTTGGAAGCTTGCCAAACACTCCCTTAGCATCTTTTGGTGAGTTCTATACTCACTCGGTAGCCTAGGTGTATTGTTTTATAAGTTTTGAACATAAAGAATGAACCCAAAGCACCCCAAGAACTCTAGGGTGTCACTGTCCAGTCTTTTGGAGAAGAAGACTTTCAAGCGATTGAATCTTGTTTCAATCGATTGAAAATGCTTCACTTCAATCAATCGAGAATTATTCGATCGATCAAAACTCATGAATCTCAATCGATCAAAATGGTTTCAATCGATTGACCACCTTCACTTCAATTGATTGAAATGACTTCAATTGATTCAACATATCAGAACATGGTTAGTATTTATTGTTTATAATACATACTACTTAGCTATTTACATTATCATTCATGCGTCTTATATGCATACTGTTGAATCAAGAGATAATGGAACGCGATAATGAGATATCATTATGAGAAACATTTTCAGGTTCGGGATAGTAATTAAGGATTGATCCTAACTGAGTTTGATAATACGTTCATTTTAATCAGAGTAGTTAGGCAACATGGGAATGTCATGTCTCAGTGATAGATAATGTTAGGTAGGTTTGATAAGTTATAGGAGACTTGCTGTAATACCTGTAATTTTGTTTTATTTTAATTTTTAATTTTCAGACTATATTTATAAATGGTAGTTTTTAATTTCAGTGTTGTTGACTTTATCATAGTGATAATTTATTATTATAGTTTTATTTTTATCACACATTAATTCGACTCGGACTGTATTTAGGACCCAGACTGAGATTTACACACGAACCAATAAAATGTAACAACCTTTTTTTTTTAAAGATATTATTGATTTTTTTCTTTTTATTTATTTCTTTGTTTAATATTTAATGTGTGTAGTGTGTGGGCCATGGGTGTGTGGTGTGTGGGCCGTGTGCATGTGTTGGTGTGTGTCTTGTGTGTGATGTGTGGGCCGTGTGCATGTGTTGGTGTGTGTCTTGTGTGTGTGTGTGTGAGTAGTGCACGGGTGTGTGTGTGTATCATATTTATACATATAGCATAATATTATATTATATTAAGTTAGGTTAGGTAATTAAGAAATAGGAAACCCCCCACCCCCCTTTATACAGCCGCTGAGAGAGAGAGAGAGAGACAGAAGAGAAAGAAGAAGAAGAAAAGAGAAGAAGAAAAAGAAGAGTCTCGGGTGCGTAAGAGCGTGGGGAATCGCGGAGCATATACACCGTGTTGCCAAGTTTTTCCCAAACAAGGTGTTAAATTTTGTGTACCCGAGTATATATATACATATACACGTATATATATGTATATGGGAGTAAATTAAATTAGTACATGTTTAATATAATTGTTAAGGTTAAATCTTTGTAATGGATACACGTCATTGTGAAGTAATCTAGACATTTTTCCTTCCCCTTTGTGGGACTTTGTGATTATGATATTAGGGTATTCGAAAAGGGTTAGGTGAATAGTTAGTTTGATAAAACCCTATGGGAGATATTGATAGTAATTAAGAAAAATATGTGAAATTCATTTTTTTTTATTTAACACAGTTGCAGAAACTTTAGAATATTATTGTAAACTCGTGGGTTGGAATGTTAACATTCTGTCCGAGTGTCCTGTGTAAAACGCAATTCTGCACACTTTTCTTGTTTTGAGTCTTCCCTGATTCTGCATCGTTTGCTCTGTAGATTTAAATTTCAATAGCAGTTTTTATATGATTAAAAACGTATTGGATGTCTAAATTGATTTATGTGTCGGGATAAACTCGTGTTCGTTATTGTGATATAACGTGAAATTTTCGTTGAGATGTAAGCATTCTCATCTAATGTTGGGTTTCATAAATTTGTGAATGTGAGACCATCCATGTGAAGATTTTTTTTTAAAAATTAATATTAGAAAATCCTTTAGTGTGTTCACCACTGCTCCTTATGAGTTTAGACGACGACTTCGTGGATGACCCGTCTTGTGTGATTAGCCGGCGACTACGTGGATGACCCGTCTCTTCATTTTAAGCCTTATGCCCGGCTTGTTGGTCTATTTCATGTGTATTTAGACATTGTTTATTGACGTAAAAAACGTAAGTACTAGCCTTTCGGTGTATACTCAAATCCCAGTGATACCCCATGGGAGTTGGGACCGGAGTGAGAGTTAGTATTACGTTAGGAGACACATGGGATATATGTGTAGGCTGAACCATGGATGGGTGGCCGAAGTGGTGAACATAAGGTTTAATTAACTAAAACACATGTGGTGCTTAAATTGCGGCTATACGTTGTAATGTAGTTAGTTATATTTTGTGTAGTCGAATCCTTGTCATATCAAACAACTTATGTGGGCATCCGTTAGTTTAAATGTAGTATTGTATGTGTATCGTAAAATATTTGGGAACATTGTGAACTAATAATAAATAGGATCAGATTAGTAAATTAGATAATTTGGTCACTTAACTTCACAATTGAGGGTCGTTTCGCGCAACCTGAAGTAAAACGACAATCCAAGCGACTTTCGTGTTTTACACTTTTCCTTAAAACGTCATCTTGACACCGTTTTGATTTAATTTCAGAATATGCTGAATATCGAGTGTTTTATGAGCTGAAGTTTAATAATTAATTTCTGACTTACGTGTTTAGAATTAATGAGTGGGGTCGCGCGACTTCCCTTGGAAATTTAATTTTGAACATCTTTCGTGTTTTAAGTTTTGTCCAATTCCAACTCCTTCTTGGAGATAAATTCATTTTTTTAAAATAACATTTAAAGTATGATTTTTTATTATTTTTTTACTAACATCTATTTATGCAGGATGGTAGGCCCACTAATGTGTTTGCAGGTATTGGCCTACCATAGTTAAGAAGGGTAAGTATTTATTCAGTCTAGTTCGGGTACGAACTATATGGCCGCCACAAAAAAAAAAGGGAAACTACTCCTTTGTCCCGTTATGTGAGCGGAACTACTTTCCTGCCCGATCTTTTATTTATTTATTGTTGTGTTGGTGTAAGGGATTGTGAGCGATCCCTAATACTGTGTGTGATTAGTGCTATTTAACTCATACCAGTCATGTGACTGACCCGTTGAGTTTTTCTCGCGGGTGCGTTCTTTTTGGAGCGTAGCCGATCGAAATTTGCAGGGATAGTAAGAAGTTCATGGCATCCAGTTGCAGGAGAGTTGTGGAGACTTTTTTTTCATTATATATATTTATATATTTTAGAGAGTTTTAATATTTTAGATTTTTGGCATTGTGGGCCATTTAACTTTTTCAGTTGGTGTTTGAATGACGTTTATGGAGAGATATTAATTATGATGTTTGGAACTTTAGGTTTTGATCCTTATGGATTGGATATTTTATTGGTTTTGCGCTTGTCGGTTAAGTTTTTTTCTTGTACAGACTGTGTGATGTTTTACATTGCGATCACCTCTAATAATTGGACAATTGGATATTGGTTTAGGGATTCTCCCTTGACTAATATTTAATTGTCTGAAAATTTGGGTGTGACATAAAAATACCTGTGTTTGCACCAAATTCCATGCTCTCTTACACCCCTCCCTAACCACTAAACCCCCACAAACACTCAAGACCCCACACCTCCCCAACCAAACCCCTTGTACATGTGAGTATATACACATAAGTGTTTGTGTGTGCCGAGAGAGAGTGTGCAGTGGTGGTATGATGAGTGAGTAGTGTGTGTTGAGTGTTGTAAGTGTGTTGAGTGTAGTGTGTAGTGTGTAATAAGTGGTGTCATGTGCATGTGTGTGAGTATGTGTGTGTGTGTGGCATGGTAGTGGCAGTGGTGTTGTGTGTGGCAGTGAGTTGCCTTGTGTGTGTGTGTGTATAATATATATATAAATATACTAAGAAACCAACTCACACCCCTCTCTATATATATACATTAATACCCCTCCCCCTATAAATAACCCACTACCCCTCACTCTCATTTTGGGCAACACAGACGAAATAAAATAGATAGAGAAGAGAGTTGGTCGAGAGTGGGAGAAGAAGAGGAAAGAAAGCTTAGCCCCAAAGCCACACTGCTACCCCGACCCTAAGGTGAGTTCCTAACTCACTTGGTGTACTAGAGATAATGCCTGTATTATTTTTCGTATATTATTCTTGAAGAAAAATTGTGCTTAACATGTGGTGGCCTTAATCTAGGCCCGTAGTATCAGTTTGTTTTATTATTTTGTTATTATTTTTCTAGTTGGTACCATGTTTAAACCAGTTGTACCACAAACCGAATGTCCACATTATGATGTCCATTATTAATATTATTATCCTTATTATTATTAATATCTTATTAAGTAGCCGTTAAATTCCATGCTTTAACATGTGGTACCTCTAACTTAAATCTGTATCATGATCTCTGTATTATTATCATTAGTATTATTATTATATTTATAAGTATTTAGTCTTCCGATTAAACTCCTATTTAGTATATTATACCAGATTAATATCCATGTTATTATTCCGTGAATAATATTATTATTAGTATTATTATCTTTATTATTATTGTTGTTATGTTTGCTTATTATTATTATAGTCCTGTAAATCTAGTTTTTAACTTATGTACCCCCGAAGATTTATGTCCATGTTATTATTCTGTGAATAACATTATTATTATTATTATTATTTAATCCGGTTAGAACTCATGTATAATATGTTGTACCAAATTAATGTCCGTGTTGTATCGTCATTACTATTACTATTGTTCTTATTATTATTATTTATTTTGAATAAACCTCTTTCTTTAATATGTTGTACCACGAACATATTAATGTCCATATTATTATTCCGTGAATAATAATATTATAATTATTATCATTGTCCAATAAACCTCATGCTTCAATAGGTTGTACCCAAACATATTAATGTCTGATTTATTATTATTCTGTTCATTATTTATATTATTACTATTATTATTTATTCCAAGTTTAGCCTTATGTTAATATTATTTTGTTGTCCCCCGAACATATTATTTCTGTTATTATTATTATAATTATTATTGTTTATTATTATCAGTTGATTTACCTCATGTTTTAACGTGTTGTACTACGAGCTTAGGGCTCGTACTATATTTCAAGATTTGCACCTGTTTAATTAACTTGTACCTCGTGCATGTCATATGAAACACCTCACGTAGAAGTCAGTGTCGTAACGTCAAGTCGACGTGTACGAGTATAGAGTCAGACGATCGCAGAGACCAAGTCCGTATGCATTTTGGAAATATGTGTAGTCGACCGCGGAGGTCCAAAAGTTGATACGTAGTGAGTCGGTACTATCAAATGGAATTACAGGATCGCATGTCAGCGATGATTGCTACTATAGCCACGGAGAGGCAAACACGATAGCAAAGTAACCATGTTGATAAGAACAAATCGAGAAATGAATAAACATGATTAGCCTGTAAGGCGAGATTACTGCTGCGGTCGCGACGACCAACGATAGTAAAGTGACCGTTTCGCAAATCGGTGACGATATTCATAAGGGAAGGTCCTGGGGACCTAGAGTACTTAGTTAGCTTGTAAAGCGATATTACTACTTTGGCCGTGGAGAGGCACACAACGATAGTAAAGTAACCATTGTTCGACCTACTGGGCGAGTCACTCTAAGCCAACGGTGTTACACTGGTAATGTAACAAGGTCAAGTGAGTCGGGTGTTAAGTCGAGTGAAATCGAATATATCGATGATGCATAGTTCACGCATGGTCTTATTATAATTCATTCAACAGTCATAATTATTCACTATGTACTTTCGGATACGTATTTTAGTAGGAGTGTTCGGTTAGGACACTCACTTAGCTTTTATTAAAGCTAATGACATACTACGCCTTGGACATTCCCACGTCTAGGCTTTACAGGATATGACTACCCGGAGGAGCACTATTCAGAAGAAGCCTATGAAGAGGAAGCCTTCGAAGGGGAAGCCTACAACGATGAAGGTTACGGCTACGCCAGTTAGAGGCGCGACTTCAAGGAAGAAGACTTAGTTATCCTTTATAGATTTTTGTCCAGTTATACTAGGTTGTATATTGGCATCACACGCCTTCCTTTAATGATCTTACACTTTCTTTTGTCCTTACGTGTAAAGATGTAAATGGCGTCCAACGCCTTAATCTCTTTCGTTATTTTTTCTTTTGAAACCACAAACTCTGATGTAATAGTTAGTAACCTTTTAATGTATATATTTAGTTTATGCTTCCGCTTAAGTCATTGTTTTGTTATCTAGTGTGTTGTGGACAATTAGTTAATGTAACTAGTCATAGCTTACGGACCCAGAAAGGAAAATTTTAATTTCCTCCTAATTTCTGCTACTCCGGGGCGTGACAGGATTTTTGGTATCTGAACCCTAGGTTAAGACGTGTACACAAATAGTCTTACACACTTAAGTTATAAACCATTGGACCTTTCCTTCTCTGAAGATATTAACCATATGATAGTTTTGTGTGGAACAGGTTAGCATGGAACCTTTTCATGTCCAGGATGGATTTGGGGGACACCTGATATACTCAGATCATATAGAGCTAGCAGACCCAGTATTATACCACCAGAGGATTCGCCAGAGGGCCCTGCAAAATGTAGAGGATGGTATGTGGCAGGACATATACATAATGGGGATTCATGATCCAGCGATCTTACAGATGGAGGCACACTACCGTGAGAATACACTTAGGCTCATCCATCAGGAGGCAGTTAATATGATAGAGGACTGCCATACTTTTCGTGTCATGTCCTTTCGAGTAAAGTTGATGCCCCCGCCACCTCTGGTAGGATCACCGCCGCAGACACCCCCACTTCCACTAATAGAGGATAACATAGTAGAAGAGGGAAATCCAGATGACGATGGAGATTCCGATGAGGAGGGAGAGTCAGATGAGGATGAGGATCCTGAGGAAGATCCTAATGAGGGTGATAGAGGATAAGCCAGTGGAGGATGATCCAGATGAGGATGAGCTAGATGAGGGTGAGCCAGATGAGGAGCCTGTAGAGAATAAACCCGTAGAGGACGAGCCAGTGGAGGACGAGCCAGTGGAGGAAGAGCCAGTGGAAGAAGAGCCAGTGGAGGATGAGCCAGTGGAGGATGACCCAGTGGAGGAAGAGCCAGTAGAGGACGAGCTAGTAGAGGAAGAGCTAATAGGGGGAGATGAGCCAGTTATCGAGGAAGTTGACATTGAGGAAGCCCCGGTACCCCAAATGATAGGCCCGCTTCCTTGGTAGCATTTTGGGATAGTAGACGAGGTCGACATTGATGAGGATGATGAGGAGGATGAGTTTGACCCATACCTTGATTGGGTCCCACCAGAGGAAATCACCAATGGAGATGATGCTCCACCTCCCGAGTCTGATGACGATGGTGACTATTGGAACAAGACTCGTAATATCTGCAAGAGTTGGATTAGGGCTCGCAAGCCTTAGTGTCTAGGAGTGATGTATTAGAATGGGCTGATAGCCCCACTATTATGTGTATATATGTATTAGCTCGGGTTAGCAACCTTTTCTTTTGTAAGATGCATGTGTTAGGGTAATATTCCCAATTTTGTAATCCATGCATCCTAGATGATGTAAATCGGCCCTGTAACCTCTAATTATGAATGAAAACTATCTTTTGATATATGCTGTGTTCCAATGATCTTAATTTTTTTAAAATTTTACTACCTCGTTAAATTTCATCTCAATGTACATTGCTGCATTAATAACTTGTAGATGTGTGCGTGTGTGCTAGTAGTAACCAATAGATGTCTATGTAGGTACACTGACAAACGGATCACTATGGCAGGAAGACCCACTCGTAATCGTCCCGTTGAGTAGATTGAGGCCCCACCCCCAGCACCCACAGCTGCTGATCCTACTGGCCTATTCGAGGCCTTTGTACGAAGGCTAGAACGCATCAACAATGTGAATAACAACGCGAATAATGGAAACCACCCCATCCCCCCCCCCCCCCCCCCGCACCACCTCCGAGACCCGTAGAGGATAGAGTGGTAGAACGTTTTCGTCATTTCTGTCCTGAGAAGTTTGACAGTGATGCCGAGCCCTGGAAAGCAGAACAGTGGCTCCGGGAAATGGAGTTGATCTTCAACACACTGGGATGTACGGAGATTGAGAAGCATCGACTGGCGACCTTCCAGTTAACATTAGCCGCAGCCGATTGGTGGGAATCGGAGAAAGCAACTGTAGGAGAAGCGGCAGTAAGAAGGATGACCTGGGCTACATTTAAAGAGATGTTCCTGGAGAATTATTTTTCGTAGACAGAGAGGAACAAGAAAGATAGAGAGTTCATCGGTCTGACACAGGGAAATCGAACCGTAAGAGAATACACAGTACAGTTTGAACAATTGTCCCGCTTTGCCCGCCACATAATTGACACCCCAGAGAAGAAAAATTGACAGTACCACCAAGGCCTCTCGCTACCACTTCAGCATATGACACTCAACAATCAAGGCCTGACCTTCAAAGCCCTGGTAAGCATGGCAATCGCACATAAAGAAATCAATAGTCGAGAACGAGGGCGTTTTGGGAACCGACCCCTATTCAGAAGCAATCAAGGTAACCAAGGATCGAGACCCCCAGCAAAATTCCAAGGGAATAAACGTAATTGGACTGGTGAAAGTAAGCCACAAGTCACGTTCCCTCAGAACCAACCAGCTGTACACCAAGCATAACCCCCAACAGGACCACCTACTGCCACTAGAGCCAATAACGATGGATGCTTCAATTGTGGAAAACCTGGACACAGGTCCAAGGACTGCCGAGCTCCAAGGAAAAGCCGAGAGGACACTGTCTGCTATAACTGTGGCAAAAAGGGCCACATATCCAAGAATTATTGAGCACCTCAAGATGGATACTACGGAGCATCTACACAGGGTCAACCCAAGAAGCCCCGCCTGAATGCTATTATTCCGGAAGAAGTCAGATTCGATGAAGGAGAACAATAGAATATGGAAGGTACCCTTACACTATTTAACAGTCAAGTTAAAGATTTATTTGATACTGGTGCTTCGAATTCTTTCATTGCTATTACGATTGTACAACGATTGGGTTTAGTACCCCAGGCACTTGATGTAGCTTTGAACGTTATGTCCCCATTAGGAGTGTACATTAAGTTGGGAAAAGTGTGTACGGACTGCACTTTGAACTTGAGAGATCAGAACCTCCCTGCTGATCTGATAGTTCTGTCAATGAAGGAATTTGATTTAATATTAGGAATCGATTGGCTTACGAAATACCATGCCAAATTAGAATGTGTTAGCAAGTCTATTACTTTATCGATACCCGGAAGCCTACCATTCAGATTCCAATACGACCCATTGTGCGACACCTTCCTCACCAGCTGTCTAGCTACTCTTGGGAGCGTAAGTTCAGAAATCCCGATTGCACAAATCCCCGTAGTCCTAGACTTTGAGCACATATTTAAGGACATCTCAGGACTACCACCCAAGAGAGACATAGACTTTTATATTGAGTTGGTACCCGGTACCCTACCAATATCCAAGACCCCGTATCGGATGGCCTCGACGAAAATGCAAGAATTAAAGAAGCAAGTCCAGGAACTTGAGGATCTCAGATTGTTCGACCAAGCACGTCGCCTTGGGGAACGCCGGTGCTATTCGTTAAGAAGAAGGATGGGACACTTCGGCTCTGTATCGACTACAGAGAGTTGAACAAGGTTACAATCAAAAACCGATACCCACTCCCCATAATCGACGACCTATTCGATCAATTGCATGGGGCGACGACCTTCTCTAAGATAGATCTACGATCTGGATATCACCAACTATTGGTTCGATCTGAGGACGTATCAAAGACAGCCTTTAGGACGAGATATGGGCACTATGAATTCCTGGTCATGCCGTTTGGACTAACGAATGCCCCAGCTATATTCATGGACTTAATGAACAGGGTGTTCAGGCCTTACTTGGATCGATTCGTAATTGTGTTCATAGATGATATCCTAATCTACTCAAAGACCAAGGAAGAACACAAAGAACATGTGAGCATCGCACTACAGACGCTTCGAGATAACCACTGGTACGCGAAGTTCAGTAAGTGTAAATTTTGGCTAAAAGAAGTTAAATTCTTGGGTCACATTGTCTCACAGATTGGGATAGCTGTAGATTCAATGAAGACAGATGCTGTTCTAGATTGGAATAGGCCAAACACTACAACCGAAGTTAGAAGTTTCCTTGGTTTAGCCGGATACTATAGAAGATTCGTTGAAGGATTCTCTAAGATAGCATCCCCTTTGACCAACCTGACAAAGAAAGACGTCAAGTACGAATGGAAAGACAAGAACGAACGCGCGTTTCAAGAGCTGAAGAAAAGATTGACCTCGACGCCAGTGCTTGCAATACCAAAGAGCGGTGAGTAGTTCACCATTTATACCGACGCATCACACCAAGGACTTGGATGTGTGTTCATGCAAGATAGAAGAGTGATAGCGTATGGATCACGACAACTGAAACCACATGAGATGAACTACCCTACGCACGACCTCGAACTAGCCGCGATCATTTTTGCTCTCAAGATTTGGAGACATTACCTTTACGGAGAGAAGTTCGACCTGTTTTTAGATCACAAGAGTCTGAGATACTTGTTCTCTCAGAAGGAGCTGAACATGAGGCAGCGACATTGGATAGAATTGTTGAAGGATTACGATTTTACTTTGCAATACCACCCTGATAAAGCAAATGTAGGTGCCGACGCACTAAGCCGAAAACCCCGTAACCTGATCATATCCTCTCTTATGGTTAAAGAGTGGAGAGTATTGGAAACCCTAGCTGAATTTGACTTTTAGATCACCAAATTTGGTGAGGGACAACTTATCGGATGTATCGTAGTTCAACTGACACTCATCAATCGCATCCTTGAAACTCAGGGAAAGGACGTAGGACTTCGTCAATGGTTTGAGAAAGCATTGGCAAAGGACCTAACAGAATGGAGCATTGGAGCAGACGGAGGATTTAGATGCCGTAATAGACTTTGTGTGCCTAATAAGGACAATTTAAGGAAAGACATACTAAACGAAGCACACAAGTCAAAAATGATAATACACCCTGGAGGAACAAAGATGTATAAGGACTGAAAGAGAAACTTCTGGTGGGAAGGAATGAAAAGAGAGCTAGCAGATCATGTATCCAAATGTCTAACCTGCAAACAAGTCAAAGCAGAACACCAGAGCCCAGTAGGATTATTACAACCACTACTAGTTCTTGGATGGAAATGGGAACACATTACTATGGACTTCGTTGTAGGAATGCCCAGATCTCAACAGAATCATGATGCTATTTGGGTGATCATGGACTGACTCACCTAATCGTCTCATTTCATCACTTACAACATGACGTACCCGGTTGAGAAAATGAGCAAAATGTACTTACAACAAGTCGTATGACTACACGGAGTGCTCATATCAATCGTATCAGACCGTGACTCCAGTTTCACATATGGATTTTGGGAAAGCTTGCAAGCAGCAATGGGAACTTCATTAAAGTTAAGTTCAGCGTTTCATCCCCAAACCGATGGACGAACAGAATGAGTCAACCAAGTAATGGAATACATGCTCCGAGCTTGTGCCATAGACTTTGGGAGTTCTTGGGAGATGCACCCACCATTGGTAGAATTCGCTTACAACAACAGTTGTCATTCTAGCATCGGGATGGCACCTTTTGAAGCTTTGTATGGGAGACCGTGTCGATCACCATTGTGCTGGACTGAGGTTGGAGAAAACAAACTTTTGGGACCAGAAATGGTTCGGGAGACGAATGGAAAGATCAACATTATGAAAGAAAAGATGAAAGCAGCACAAAGCAGACAGAAGAACTACGCAGATAATCACTGCAAGGAATTGGAATTCAGTTTTGGAGATCACGTACTTCTCAAGGTATCTCCGGTGTAAGGCATTGTCAGATTCGGACAGAAACGAGGGAAGTTGTCACCGCGCTACATTGGGCCGTTTGAAATTTTAGAGCGCGTGGGAAAGGTTGCCTACAAACTTGCACTCCCGCCCAAGATGTCAGGAGTACATAATGTATTTTATATCAACATGTTAAGGAAGGTTATACATGATCCATCACATGAGATTGACTTCACAGACATCGAGGTGAACAACAACTTGACTTTACTGAAGGACCAGTTCGAATTATGGATCGAGGAGTCAAGAAATTGAGGACTAAGGAAATCCCTCTCGTGAAAGTTCAGTGGAGACCCCATGACAAGCGCGAAGCTACCTGGGAGTTAGAATCGGAAATGCGAGAGAAGTTTCCAGCCTTGTTTGGTGACTAGCTAGCTCAGATTTCGAGGACGAAATCTTTTAATAGGAGGTGGATATTGTAACACCTGTAATTTTCTTTTATTTTAATTTTTAATTTTCAGACTGTATTTATAAATGGTAGTTTTAAATTTCAGTGTTATTGACTTTATCATAGTGATAGTTTATTATTATAGTTTTATTTTTATCACACATTAATTCGACCCGGACTGTATTTAGGACCCAGAATGAGATTTACACGCGAACCAATAAAAATACCTGTGTTTGCACCAAATTCCATGCACGTGCGCTTAACGAGGCAAATCATGTTAGTCACATTGGTCAATCCCTTGAATTTGGAAAAGGTCCCAACCACTCATGTACCCCAACCACCCTCTCATATCACCCATGCTCTCTTACACCCCTCCCTAACCACTTAACCCCCTCAAACACTCAAGACCCCTCACCTCCCCAACCAAACCCCTTACACATGTGAGTATGTACACATAATTATTTGTGTGTGTGTGCCGAGAGAGAGTGTGCAGTGATGGTATGATGAGTGAGTAGTGTGTGTTGAGTGTTGTAAGTGTGTTGAGTGTAGTGTGTAATAAGTGGTGTCATGTGCATGTGTGTGAGTATGTGTGTGTGTGTGTGGCATGGTAGTGGCAGTGAGTTGCCTTGTGTGTGTGTGTATAATATATATATACTAAGAAACCAACTCACACCCTTCTCTATACAGATACATTAGTACCCCTCCCCCTATAAATAACCCACTACCCCTCACTCTCATTTTGGGCAACACAAGAAGAAAGAAAATAGATAGAGAAGAGAGTTGGCTGAGAGTGGGAGAAGAAGAGTAAAGAAAGCTTAGCCCCAAAGCCACACTGCTACCCCGACCCTAAGGTGAGTTCCTAACTCACTCGGTGTACTAGAGATAATGCCTGTATTATTTTCCGTATATTATTCTTGAAGAAAAATTGTGCTTAACATGTGGTGTCCCTAACCTAGGCCCGTAGTATCAGTCTGATTTATTATCTTGTTATTATTTTTCTAGTTGGTACCATGTTTAAACCAGTTGTACCACAAACCTAATGTCCATATTATGATGTCCATTATTATTATTATTATCGTTATTAATATTAATATCTTATTAAGTAGCCGTTAAATTCCATGCTTTAACATGTGGTACCCCTAACTTAAATCTGTATCAGGACCTCTGTATTATTATCATTAGTATTATTATTATATTTATAATTATTTAGTCTTCCGATTAAACTCCTGTTTAGTATATTATACCAAATTAATATCCATGTTATTATTCCGTGAATAATATTATTATTAGTATTATTATCTTTATTATTATTGTTGTTATTTTTGCTTATTATTATTACAGTCCAATAAATCTAGTGTTTAACTTATGTACCCCCGAAGATTTATGTCCATGTTATTATTTTGTGAATAACATTATTATTATGATTATTTAATCCGGTTAGAACTCATGTATAATATATTGTACCAAATTAATGTCCATGTTATATCGTCACTACTATTACTATTGTTCTTATTATTATTATTTATTTTGAATTAACCTCTTGCTTTAATATGTTGTACCACAAACATATTAATGTCCATATTATTATTCCATGAATAACAATATTATAATTATTATTATTGTCCAATAAACCTCATGCTTCAATAGGTTGTACCCAAACATATTAATGTCCGATTTATTATAATTCTGTTTACTATTTATATTATTATTATAATTTATTCCAAGTTTAGCCTTATGTTAATATTATTATGTTGTCCCCCGAACATATTATTTCCGTTACTATTATTATTATTATTATTATTATTGTTTATTATTATCAGTCGATTTACCTCATGCTTTAACGTGTTGTACTACGAGCTTAGGGCTTTTACGATATTTCAAGATTTGCACCTGTTTAATTAACTTGTACCTCGTGCATGTCATATGAAACACCTCACGTAGAAGTCGGTGTCGTAACGTCAAGTCGACGTGTACGGGTATAGAGTCAGACGGTCGCGGAGACCAAGTCCGTATGCATTTGGAAATATGTGTAGTCGACCGCGGAGGTCCAAAAGTTGATACGTAGTGAGTCGGTACTATCAAATGGAGTTTACTGATCGCATGTCGGCGAGGAGAGGCAAACACGATAGCAAAGTAACAATGTTGATAAGAACAAATTGAGAAATGAATAAACACGGTTAGCCTGTAAGGCTAGATTACTGCTGCGGTCGCGACGACCAACGATAGTAAAGTAACCGTTTCGCAAATCGGCGACGATATTCATAAGGCAAAGTCCCGGGGACCTAGAGTACTTAGTTAGCTTATAAAGCGAGATTACTACTTTGGCCACGGAGAGGCAAACAACGATAGTAAAGTAACCATAGCTCGACCCACTGGGCGAGTCACTCTAAGCCAACGGCGTTATACTGGTAATGTAACAAGGTCAAGTGATTCAGATGTTAAGTCGAGTGAAGTCGAATATATCGATGATGCATAGTTCACGCACGGTCTCATTATAAATCATTCAACAGTCATAATTATTCACTATGTACTTTCGGATACGTATTTTAGTAGGAGTGTTCGGTTAGGACGCTCACTTAGCTTTCATTAAAGTTAACGGCATACTACGCCCTGGACATTCCCACGTCTAGGCTTCATAGGATATGACTACCCGGAGGAGCACTATTCAGAAGGAGCCTATGAAGAGGAAGCCTTCGAAGGGGAAGCCTACTCCAATGAAGGTTACGGCTATGCCAGCTAGAGGTACGACTATAAGGACGAATACTTAGTTGTCCTTTATAGATTTTTGTCCAGTTATACTAAGTTGTATATTGGCGTCACACGCCTTCCCTTAACGATCTTACACTTTCTTTTGTCCTTACATGTAAAGATGTAAACGGCGTCCAACGCCTTAATCTCTTTCGTTATTTTATCTTTTGAAACCACAAACTCTGATGTAATGGTTAGTAACCATTTAATGTATATATTTAGTTTATGCTTCCGCTTAAGTCATTCTTTTGTTGTCTAGTGTGTTGTGGACAATTAGTTAATGTAACTAGTCATAGCTTACTGACCCAGAAAGGAAAAATTTAATTTCTTCCTAATTTCTGCTACTCTGGGGCGTGACACTTGCGGGGATGGGTGTTGGTCGAGCATATGTCCTATGAGGTGGTGGACTATTAACATGTCCTATAATATGGTGGATCGGACTGATAACCCTAAGATATTTAGTAATCAAGCATATGAGCTACGTCGCAGTAGATAGACATAGGTGTCTATGACTTGCGGTGGATCGAAATTACTTGTAGATGTCATTAAGTCGTGGCAATAGAATGGATGTGTCTTTGCTCAAAGCGTTGAATCTCTGACATGCGGAAGACTGTGCATATGTCCTAATAAGGCAGGGGATAGACTGACATGTTATCTATGACTTGCGGTGGACTAGGAACTTAAATTCGTAAAACACGGTTGACAGACGTAGGTGTCTATGACTTGCGGTGGATTGTGAATATGTATTCTCAAACGCGGTAGATAGGGCATTGGTGTATCTAGGAGTGCTACAATCTGATATGTTTATCCATGCGTCGGATGTATGGATTCTTGTCTAAACGACGTGAGTAATCGATTAATAAGTTTGGAATAAAGAGAAAGATATTATTAGTAGAATTATATTTTATGTCCTGCATAACTGGTAATTAATATACCTACTATACTGTGTTAGTTTCTATTCACTTAGCTTTCATTAAGCTGACGATGCTTATGCTTGAATATCGGCTGTCCAGACTACCCTTTTTCTAACCCTGTAGGTGACGATCACTATAAGGATTGTTACTATGTGGATGAGAGCTATGCTGAGGAAGGAACTGGAGAAGAAGGCGATGATGGGTAAGACTATTACACTGACGATTACGTTTACGCCAGCTGAAGACGAAGATAGATATTTAGTTTTGTATTTCTGTCTAACCTTATTATATTTGGTGCATGGGCATTTGTTGCCTCTAGACCTTTTATATTCCTGTTGCAAACTCTGACTTGTGTAATATATGTGTTCATCTTGGTTTACTATTGTTTCTCTTTAGTTACTTGTTGCTCAGTACTGTGTGGTGTGGACAATTCAGTAACTTCACCAGTCATTCCCTATGGACTTAAAAAGGAAATTTTATTTTTCTCTATTTTTGCTATTCCGGGACGTGATAGAAACCAAAGTTAATCATACTAATGAGGATACTATAAGGAGGAACATTTTTAAGCATTAGGAATTTTTTTTTTGTAATAACAATCCTATATCTATTGGCAAAATTTGGATAGGTTGGAATAATGACAAAATTAACCTTAAAGTTCTTAAAAGCACTTCTCAAATCATTCATGTCAGTATTGAAAATGATGAGAAGATCACTTACTTAGAAGCCTCCTTCGTTTATGGATTTAATACTAGTCAAGCAAGAGGTGAACTTTGGGCTGATCTAAAAGCTATTAACGCTAGTTGTGATTCCATTAGTTACATTACTTTAGGTGATTTCAATGTTACCCTGTGCCCTGATGAAATTTCTAATCCTAATCTTAGGTGGAATAATGATATGTTAGATTTTAAAAAGGCTACTGATGATTTTTGTTTAGTGGATCTTAGATATGTAGGGAATTGTTTACTTGGTGCAATGGAAGATACACGAGGCCAGACTTCACTCAAAGAAAGCTTGATAGAGCAATGGTTAACCAGACTTGGCTTGATAATTTCTCTGATTCTTTTCCTCATTTCCAGGCTCTAGGTACCTTTGATATGTTATTGTCCATATTGATAAGATTCAAAGAAGGAAAGGTAGGGCATTTAAGTTTTATAACTATTGGACTAAAATGAATAACTTTTATGATATAGTTAAGAATGCTTGGAACTATAGAATTGATGGAACTGCCCAGTATCAAGTTTGCAATAAACTTATATTCCTTAAACAAGATCTAAAAAAATTGGGTAAGAATTCCATAGGACAAGAAAGGATTAATGTTGATAAGGCTAGAGAGGCTCCTAAATCTATTCAATCTGCAATTCTTGTTGATCCAAATGATTCCTCTCTTATTGAGGAGCAAAATCTTTGTTTAAATTTTTTTTCATGAAGCTACATGGATTGAAGAGGAAATTCTTAAGCAGAAATATCAATTACAGTGGCTAGACGTGGGTGATAAAAACTCAAGATACTTTCATCTTTCTATTAAAGAAAGAAGGAATTTTAAAATAATTATTGTTCTTGAAAAACTAGATGGTAGTTTCACTGCTAACTGTGATGAAGCTAAAGGAGAAACTATTAGATATTTCACCTCCTTACTTGGAACTCCTTCTAATCACAATTACCTGGGTAAAGATGAAATTAGGTCCTTTGTCCATAAAAGAATCCCTCTTGAGTTAATGGCAAATTTGGATAGGATTCTTTCTGATGATGAGATTAAAAAAGCAATTTTTAACTTGCATAGTGATAAAGCCCCTGGTCCTGATGGTTGTAATACTTTCTTCTTTAAAGATTCTTAGGCCATTGTGGGCACTTCTGTCTTAGATGCTGTTAAAGAATTTTTTCAAAATGGGGAGCTATTGCATGAACCTAATACTACCCTTATTGCTCTGATCCCTAAGATCCCTATTCCATCTAAGATGGGTGACTTTAGACCTATCTCCTGCTGCAATACTATTTATAAGTGTATATCCAAAATTATTGTTAGTAGGCTTCAATTGATCCTCCCAAATTTTATTGATCAAGCCCAGTCTGCTTTTGTTAAAGTTAGGAAGATTAGTGATAATGTTCTTCTTGCCCAAGACCTTATGAGAGATTATCATAAATAGAAGGGTAAACCTACATCGTTAGCTAATGTGGATATTATGAAGGCTTATGTTAGTGTTAGTTAGGAATTTCTCATTGATTTACTTGAAGTGCTTGGTCTCCCTCCTAACCTAAAGAAATGGATTATCGCTTGTGTTACTACTCCTAGATATTCTATTAACTTTAATAGAGAATCTATGAGTGACTTTGATGGCTGAAGGCTTAAGACAAGGTGATCCTATCTCTCCCTACTTATTTGTTATCATTATGGACACCTTGAGCCAACTATTACAGCATAATATTGATAGAGAGTCTTTTATTTACCATTGAAATTGTGATAAGTTAAAAATCTCACATCTCTACTTTATTGATGATCTTCTTATCTTATTCAATGGGGATGCAGATTCTTCTAACTTGGTAAGAATAACTCTAAACCAGTTCTTTAACTTAACTGGTTTACAAGCTACAACGCTAAAAGTTGTCTATTTTTTTCAAATGTTGAGGGTTATATGATTGTTGATATTGCTAATATTCTTCACTTTGAGAAAGACATTCTCCCCATTAGATATCTTGGAACCCCTCTTATTACTTCAAAACTTAAGAAACAAGATTGTGATGGCTTGGTCAATAAAATATGTGCTAGAGTTAATTCTTGGAAATCTAAAATTTTATCTTATGTAGGTAGAGCCTAGCTCATTAGCTCTGTCTTGACAGGGATTCAACTCTATTGGTCAGGATTGTTTGTTTTGCTTCAAGGTGTTCTCAAGTAAGTATCCCAATCTATGGCCAGATTTCTTTGGTCTGGCAAGACAGATAAAATCTCTGGAGCTAAAGTTGCATGGGATAAAGTTTGCAGATCGAAGAAGGAAGGGGATTTGGGTGTCATAGATGACTTTTTGGTCAACACTATTTTGAATCTAAAACATATTGGGAATTTATTAGACCCTTCCAATAAGTCCCCCTGTAAAAATGGATCCACAAGTATATGCTAAAAGATATGAACCTTTGATAAGCCAAAATTCCTTCCCAGTGCTCTTGGTATTGGAGGAAGTTGTTAAAACTTAGAGAAATAACCAAACCTTTACTAATACACTGCATTGGTAATGATAATCATACTTTTCTCTGGTTTGATAATTGGCTCCTTTTGGGAACCTTGTTTGATAAATACTTAGACATTATTATTTACGATTCCACACTTAATCTGAATGCTAAGGTTAGCTGCATCATTAAGGGGATGGATTGAAATTGGCCTGGGTACAACTCCATTGAGCTTAATGAAGTCAGAAATGTTTTGTCTAATTTCGATAAACCTAAAAGTTGTCTTGATACTGTGAAATGGACTATAACCCCTAATGGTGTGTTCAACACTTCTCTTATTTGGGACCATTTGAGGATTCATCACCCTGTGGTTCCATGGTATAATACTATATGGTTTTCTATGTGTATTCCCAGACAAAGCTTTGTTCTTTGTTTAGCTGCCCAAAATTGACTTTTTACACATGATAGAATTTCTAATTTTACTCCCAGCCCTTTAGCTTGCATGCTTTGTCATAAGTATATGGAAATACATGACCGTTTGTTTTTTTACTTGTTCTTATTCTACTTTGTGTTGCAGGACCTTGTGAATAGATGTGGATTGCATTGGCAAGATCATAGTTGGGCTGCCACTTTGGATTTGATGGCTCAAAGGTTAAAAGGCAAGACAATCCAACATGTGATACTTAAATTGTGTCTTGGAGTGGCAGTAAATGGGTTATGAAGAGAACGAAATAATAGGATGTTTAAGTACACCAATTCCAATGAAATTCTTCTGAAGAACTTGATATCTCAAGTCAATGCACAAATCACAGTGAAGTGGGGAAACCATTCAAATTTTGATAGGATTGTTTGTATTTGGACCTAATGGCCCTAGTGGGGTTTTGGCACATTTTGATTTGGTTAGTTTGTAATTTTTGGGTTGCATTGGATGCTTGGTAGCCCTTCAGTTTGTTTTTGTAACATGTAGTGTTTCCCACTATTTTTTATGTTTTGGTTGCTTTAGCTTCATGTCCTCATGCTTTGAGCTCATTGTTTTATCCTGGGTATGTCCCTTGTTCTTTTTGTACATCCTTTTTTTTGGAATTTTTTTTTTTACCTTTTTCCTGGAAAAAACAATCAAATGAAATTTATAAAATGACTATTTTGCCCTTTAATTTTAAAAATGCCATAACTTGTTAAAATTAAATAAGAATTCAACGTGGACAAAGCCTATAAGCTCATAATAATATGAAGAACATTTTGGGCTTAAAAGTACATATATCATAAAATGACCAAATTGCCCCTGGAGCTTACATTTAAGAATTTAATACAAATCAAGTTTTCAAATAATACAGTCTCACCTACCCTAAGGTTTTTTAATGTTCTGGACCCAATGTCGTGGTCCATTTGGCATGAAAAAAACTTATAAAATGAGTATTTTTCCCTTGGAACTTCAAAAGATCATAACTTGTTAAGATTAAACAAGAATTGAACATCGTCAAAGCCTGTGAGCACATATTAATATGAAGAACATTTTGGGACCAAAAAAGTACATGTAACAACCTGTATTTTCTTTAATTGATTAAATATAAATTTTATTAGTATTACTTGCTTTTGTTAGTAATTCTTTATTTTGGGTAAAGGTCTAAATTTTCATGAATTTAAGAATACCTATATTATGCTTTTCATAACTGATGCATTTTTATAAGGCTAGTAATACCTGTGACGTGATTTCAAATATGCATTTTCGAAACGGTGAAAACATTTACTTTTGACTCAAACTGTATTTTTATATAACCGGGAATTTATTTCTTACGTTACTATAATTTTCTGTATTTTTGTGGTGATCATCGCACCGCGAAAATACCAGTTTATATATCGAAAACCGTTCGCGCCATGGTGAACTCCCACAAATTGGGAATCTCGTCAAATCAGATTTTGACAAATGCTTTTAGTTTGTAAGTTAACTTAGTGCCATAAGTTGTTTTTCCCAAACACCCAAACAAATTCCTAGGCAACTTGATAGTACCTAGTTTGGCGATGCTTTAATTGTGTGTGTTTATGTTGAGCCTTAAGCCATTTTTTCAAACATCTAACTTGTCCCCTATGCATTCAAATTTGACTCCTATAATACAAATTGAGGTGTATTTATGTATAATCTATATATTTGTAATCTGCATACGTATGTGGACACGCGGAATTCCACCACTTGTTTGTTTTGAAATTGATTTGAAAAGAGAGAAAATAGGTCTGTTGAAAACAGATACAGAGTCGCCACTTGGTCTTTAAGGAACCAAGAAACCTAATTTTGACTCATCCAACCGGATAAAGGACACCGGCCCTTCATAACCAAAGAACTTGGCTCGGGGTTTTGGTACGAGAGAGGAAGGAGCCTTTGTCAGGACTAAAACACCCTCAACTCGCCCCGTCTTTCGATGGGCATCAATTAGCATCCAAATAATCATCTTATACTATGTATGGTTCAACAATTAATACTATGATAGTATAATACATCACATAAGAAAATTTGAAATGGAAGATCTAAAGATAAGATATCATTCATAAGATCTAAGCCAAGTATCACGCAATGCAAAGTGAAAGATCACACAAAACAAACTTAGGAAAAATCGTCTAATCACATATCAAGTAATAAAGTTTTCCTAATCTAAGGGGACATGAATTGTTCTTGAAACAAATAATTAAAGAAACCAAAATATGAATGATGCATGTTAATCTTGAGAAAAGAAGACCTCTCAATCCCCGGGACGGATGAGAAAGGAAGAATTGACCGAGGGAAAGCATAAACGTGTGATCAAATTCGTCCCTCATAATCTTCTTAGATTAGGAGCCACAAAAGCCCCAAATCTTGCATGGATGCAATGTATGATCCTAGAATGTGTAAAGGTTGTAGTATGCTTTGTGTTCATGGATTTCTAGAATGACTTAGAAGTCTAGAATGTGTATGAATAAATGAATGGAATCATCATGGGATATCTACAAATGTAGTATGAACTACTTCCTAAGACATGAGCTAATTTGGAGTGCATGTAAGCATCAAATCAAAGGGGGGAAGTAAAAGTGTGCTTGCTGTGAATAGTGGACAGAACAGTAACATGATCATGTGAAAATGGAAAAGAGGGGTTAGGAATGTTTTCAATGCATGATTTTTTATGGAGATCTTCCTTATTGTGTCTAGAACACAACCCACAAAGCCAATCTTTAATAACTATTAGAGATGGAGAGAAATCATATGAGCCATGGAGGTTACTCAGAAACAGAGTTTGTATTGTCGACTGAAATGTTGAAAAATCTTAGAAAATGAACAAAACGATCTAGAGGCCCATATTATACAGAAAGTTCCCTAAGACATTGAAGTTTAAGGGAAAAAAAATTTGGGACCACTCCTTTTGGAAAAGTTTTCTATAACATAAGTTGAAAGTCAGCCTAGATGCTGTGACAGCAAAGGCAGAACATCTGGAGAGAATGTTTGGACCAAAATGGGGTCTTTCTATGCATCTCCAAGTCAAACAAAAAATCATGGGTGTTCTCTAATGAGTTAGGAAGACTTTCCAAGTAGTCTTACATTCATACATTTAGTATTAAACTCAAAATAATTCCTTGAAGTTAAATGACCCACTGTTTTGAGGGTTTTGAGATAAATAAGGTTTATTTCTTGAAATCAAAATGAAGGGTTTAAGAGGGGGGGTTTTGAAATGGGGGTTTTGAAAGTATACTTCTAGAACTTGGATGAATATTTTAACCACTTGGAATATCAATTCCTAACTCATTTCAAGAACTTCCCAAGTATTTGCAAAATATGGTTTTATTTGTAAACCAAACTTAAGAATCTATGGGAGTATGATACATGAGAGGATAGATGATACATGATATGATATAGCATGATAAAAGTGGTAAAGAACATGTTCATGGGATATGGGTTCATCTAGATACAAGAGAGTGTTACATCAAAGTGTGAAAGTCAAAAAGTGACATGCCGTGAATAGTGGACAGACTGTATACATTAGTTTATAACATCATAATGGGAGATCAAACATGCTTACGAAAATGTAAGAAAAATCAGAGAGCCTGCATAATGTGTCTAGAATGCACAGAAAAAAAAAAACCAAACCTCAATAGCTATCACAGATTAAATGAAACAAATCAGAATGTACACATGAATCAGAAATAAAAAGCTGCACTGTTGACTGATTTTGTATGATTTTTCATAAATCAAAGAAATGGTTTATGATGACCCATTATATAACAAAAGTTTCCTAAGATACCAAAGTTTCATAAAAAAATATAAAAGATATATGTACAGTGACGAAAACATCCAGAATAAGTGCAAGAAGTCAGGTAAACATTCTGTGAGAACAGAGTCAGATTATGAATATGAACTTCTTAAATCCGAAAATAATACTTTCACATCTCTATAATTGATGGGAAAAATTGGAGACAAAGAAGATTTTCCAAGTGGTTTCATCATCATAACTCAAGTATTTAATTCAAAATAAATCTTTGAATCTGAACAGCTCATTGTTTTGGATCATTCTTGAAGAAAATGGATTTGGGTTTTGGAATAGAGTTTGAGTTCTTGATTAGGGGTTTTGAAATAGATTTTCAAAGCATGAACTTAAACACTTGAGATGACTATGTGACAACTTAGAATCTCATCCAACCTTGAATCATCAAAGAACTCCCAATATTACTTGCACAAACATAGTTTTATTTGAGAATATGACTTCAAGAATACATATGAATGCATTGAAGGTAGAATCATCTTCCATCAAACATGTCTTTAAGGTCAAGAGCTACTATCCATAAGGATTCACTCTCCTTAAACAACATGTCATCTAGATGATGATGAACAACTAAATAATCAAAGAAAAGTAAAAAAGAAATGAGGTTAAGAGAGAGATGAACATCAAAGTAAACAAGCATTCAAATAGCAATCAATATTTGATAATCATTGAGATATTGGACTTGTAGCTTGGTATGTCACTCATATATGGTGACATTTGGACATGGAAGTAGCTTCCTATCTCATGAATACTCAAGAATAGTGGTGAAAGAAATGTTTGGATGATTGAAGTTTTGATAGCAAACTCAAGTAAAAAGAAAACTCACTTTGATGGAGGAAATAGAAGAAGAAGACTACTTCTTCTATTTCTCTCTCTATATTTCTCTAGAGTTTCTTCCTAAGCTCTCTCTAAGCTTCCATGTCTCCCCCCTAAATGGAAGTAAATTGCTTCTTTTATAGGCAAATGAGGGATGGTAAATGAGGTTTTAAAAGTATAAAAAGATCTCCCATTGGTCCAAAATAAGCTGGGAACCAAAACTACGTCGTTTTGATTTTTAATTAATCAAATTGGACCCCCAATCAAAATTACAAAAATGGACTGTTCTGGGGGAGAGTGCCGCGGTGGCACTGGGCCTGTGCCGCGGCGGCAGTGGGCAAGTGCCGCGGCGGCACTACTCCTCCTTTGTCCAGATAATGCTGTTTAGGCCCCCAGAGGTTCCGTATTTGTAAAAAGGCCCTATTTCGTACGAAATTCACAGAAAATGCATACGAACTCCAAATTGAGATTGTGATATACCGTTGGAAAGGTAATGGAGTCTATTTTACACAAAAAAAATAGTTTGGAGATTGGTCAATTTGAAAAGTTTTGCGGTATTTGCGATAAAAGCCGATTTGATTGCCTTTTCCGCCTTCGAAAATTCATAATAAACTCGTTTTAAATCCGAAAATTGTGTGTGATATACCGTTGGAAAGCTATTGACCTCTAGTAAGCATGAAAAATGTTTGAAAATTGTTATGGTGCTCCGGTTTTAAAGTCAAATTTTGGTCAAACTAGTCAAACCTGGGATTCCCGGGAAGTTCTGGAAACCTCTTGGAGCTCCCAGGAGCTGACGTTTTCGTGCGATCTTCTTTTAAAACTTGTTTTAATACTTTCCACATGATCTAGAATGATTCCGGCGAATTTGGATGATTTTGGTCAAACTTGGTCAAACCGGTCAATGACGACTTTCTGGGAACTTCCGGGACTTCCGGGGGTCTCTGGGAGCTGACAATTTCATCTAACTTTGCTTCAAAACTCATTTTATCACTTTTCTTATGACATAGTATGTTTCCAGAAGTTTCGATCCAAATCTGGGAGTTTTTGGGCTTTAGGGGTATTTTGGTCATTCTGAGTATTTTGAGAGATAGAACTAACTTGCAGGAGTCATTTTTGAGTCTTTTTCGATCATTGTGAACAACCAAGCTATGGGTCTCCTAAATCTGATAGTCGATAAAATGGGGTGTCTACAATTTTTCCCTCTTTAGCATGAACTTGCGAGTCAATGCATATCGCAAGCGAGTGCCAAAGCTTTGAAGAGACAGGTCTTTTTGGAGGCTATAGATTTAGGATAAAAGCGTTGCAAAAGATGCAATGATGCTAAGGCTAGTGATGGTCGCGCTCTGCGTGAGCTGCATACGTATCCCAAGGGGAATCAGACCCGGACGTAGTTCAGGGCACGAAGGAATAAATCACACATGCACAATGAGACAGGAAGATGCTATGCTGTGAGGATGGTATGCAATGCATGGATGTGATATGAATTGTGTCATGAGTCCTATCATGCCTAGTGTTCTAATCCTAGTATGAGCTGGTGCTATGGGGTGTACCTACTCCGAGTGGACTTGTGTCGTGCTAGCATTTTTGACTGTGATGCAGTTATTCACCCGAATAGGGACACCAAGGTTTAAAGACTCTGGGTTATGGAGCAAACTTCTGAATTTTGGAAAGTGTGCTTCGCAAGCGAATGTAGTCAGATGTGGGGTCCCTGAGGACGTTAATCAAAGATGAAGTTTGACAGATAACCGATGGTCATGGAAGTCCTGGGCACAAAAACCCTAAGAATTCAAGTGATGGTCATGAAAACCAGAGATGTCAAGTGACGGACACGGAAGTACCATTAATGGACATGGAAGCCCACAACATATTTTGAATGGGAGTGATGATAAACTAATGATGATTAATGAACTGACGATGCACGAATCGAGATGACGAGTAGTTAGTGAACTATGTGACTGTCATGGGTTGGACCAACGGTTGGACTAACTGTGATCAGACGAACTAACCATGCATTAATTAAGGTGACGAGTCAACAGTAAACTACTGTGACTATCATGGATTAGATCAACAGTTGGACTAACCGTGATCAGAAGGACTGACGATGTACGAATCGAGATGACGAATCAACAGTGAACTACTGTGACTGTCATGGATTGAACTGACGATGTACGAATCGAGATGACGAGTCAACAGTGAACTACTGTGACTATCAGGATTGAACCAATGGTTGGACTAACTGTGATCAAAAGAACTGATGAATTGATATGCCTGCTGGGGATGAAACCTTGTCAATCTTGACTGAAATGGGCCACTGTAATGGATAATGCACTCTGCTAGGAAGAAGGTAATACGCCCATTCAATGGGAGTCAAGGTATCATTCTATTTGTGATGAGGGATACAGAGATGGTCTGCGGCAGTTAAGGTTTTGATATTGAAAGAGGAGGGTGATCAACAATCACTCATGGACTTATGTTGCTTTAGGATGAAAGAAGGTCATCAACGGCCACTCATGGACTTATGTTGCATGAAGAAAGATGATCATCAGCCACTTATGGACTTATGTTGCACAGATGAAAGAAGATCATCAACAGTCACTCATGGACTTATGTTGCATGAAGAAAGACAAAAGATCAATAGCCACTCATGGACTTATGTTGCTAGGAGAAAGGAAGATCATCAACAGCCACTCATGGACTTATGTTGCATGAACGAAGATGAGCAACAACCACTTATGGACTTATATTGCTAGGAGAAAGGAAGATCATCAATAGAAACTCATGGACTTATGTTGCTAGGATGAAAGAAGATCATCAACAACCACTCATGGACTTATGTTGCATGAAGAAAGACGAAAGATCAACAACTACTCATGGACTTATGTTGCTAGGAGAAAGGAAGATCATCAACAGCCACTCATGGACTTGTGTTGCATGAAGAAAGATGATCAACGACCACTTATGGACTTATGTTGCTAGAAGATGATGGTTAACTTTTGGCGGTTTGGAAAGGGATGAAATTTGCATTTGCCCTAAGTTTGGACACTTCTCATGCTGACGCCTTGTCTGGTGCAGTAATGATGTTTGGTACTCCTGCTTGTATTGTCATTGGAATGCTCTTTATAACTTGATTTTAAAAAATCATTATTCGTCACTATTGACTTACACATTTAAGACTATGACAAACTCTTTTTCTGAAAAAGACTATGACAGACTCAAAAACTGACAGACACCGACACGCGAGGGAGACATATTTGACACCAAAATAAAACAAGCTCGACTTGCTAAAACTTGATGTGCTTTCATCATAAATGATGTACCATTTCTCTTATGAGTTCACTCCGTATAATTTTGATGACAAATCTCATTTTGAAAGTTCTTCCCTATTGATCTAATCAATTCTTTGCTTCTCCCAAAATGTGATTTGGATTAGTGCCTTAGCTTTTAGAATAAAAGATGCTCTATTTCAAAATTTTCAAAACAACTTGGTGACTTGAAAACTCACCCTTTGGTGTGAAGGGATCGTGTTAGGCAAACGGAGTTTGCCCCTAGTTCATAGGCAAACGTGGTAGGTGACCGAAGTTTGCCCCTAGTTTAGAAGATGGTTGTTTGAAGGTTTTGGGCAAACGAGGTAGGTGACCGAAGTTTGCCCCTTGTATGAAGGGTAGATAGTAAATTCAGGCAAACGAGGCGGGTGGCCAAAGTTTGCCCCTAGTGTGGAAGGAATCTTCTGGCTTGAGGCAAGGACCGTGACTTTAATCTCTCAAATGCTCATAACTTTTGCCTAGGCACCAGTGAGGTGACCTAGCGAGCTCTTTTCTCTCTTTTGTTATTGTTCAAATTTATGCCTAGGCGTCCTTTCGGATTTTTGACCTAGCGAGCCATCCTTCTTTTCTTTTTGAAAGTCTTCCTACGTACCCCCGAGCGGGGATCAGGTCCAAAGCAGTTCGGGCCAAAGTTTTGAAGAAAAGGAGGTTGATTATGATGGTGTCGACCGAACCAATGCTGTTGCCTACGCATCCCCGAGTGGGAATCATGTCGAGAGTAGTTCGAGGCAAGGCCTTGCAAGAAATTGGTTTGATTATGATGGTATCGACCGACCCGATGCGGTTGCCTACGTATCCTCGAATGAGAATCAGGTCGAGTGTAGTTCAAGGCAAGGTCGTTTTGGAAAGGTTGAGGTATGAGGGTTTTTCAAACCAATCGCCAAATAAGTTCAAACTTGAGCCACTTGTGGTAGCTTTGAATAAGAGGATTCAATTTCGATCTCCCTTTCTTTTGTTTTCTTTTCTTTTTATTCTGAGGATTGATCCTTTTCACTTTCGCCTATCTAGTCAATTTTGCTTTTCATGTAGTTGATTCTTGCAAGATCTTTCAATCGTAATCTTAGAATTCCAAAATGTGCATGTCAGCTCTCGAAATTTATTTGTGGTTGTTCTGTGCCTTTGGAATTGTGATCTAGGCACGTTCTTATGATGTACCTTGAAGCATACGATTCTTTCATTTATTTCATAAAAAATTTCTTTCTTTCATTTTCTCCATCATTTTGACTGGCTAAGGTCAGATCTTGGAAATCAATACCTTTTCAGCTCTAACTTTTGCCTAGGTACCCTTTCGGGTTTTCAACCTAGTGAGCTTATCTTTTTTTTTTTGGAGGAAGAAACTCATTGAAATGTTTGGCTACCAACAATGACTAAGTCTGCATTGGACAGGTTTGTATGGCTCTTGATTGGAATGGGCTCAAGGCTTTAAAATGGTGGAAAAGGGTGTTGGGCAAGCCCCAAATCAGTTCCAAGTATGTCTTTTCGAGATTTGAGCAAAAGCATCTTCGAATTCTTAAAGTAAGACTATTCAATTCGCGGCTTCTCTTCGGGGTCAGCGTGAAATCGACTTTGACCTTTTCAGAATTCCTTTTTTTGTTTGTTTGTTTGATGCAAAAATTGATAGTTTGAAAAGTGACCTTACAGTTCAGTGATTCATGCACTTACGACTATACACATCGGGTTAAGCAAAATGAGATTTCATTCCATCAAAAGAGAAAGATTACAGACTCATAACAACTTGATGACAAACACACTCGATCACAAGACTAAGCTTGAAATAGACTCCAAACATAGAACAGACACGACTAGACTCGACCTGGTCTCAAATGGAATGTCACAATGACTCGCTTATTCTTTTTATTTCTTTTTCTAAAGAGCATCTTCATTTGGTTTTCTACCAAGAGTCCCAATCACCATCACTTCACTTGCACAGGTTCATCATTCATGGTCCTCAGCGAAGGGGATCATTTAAACGGATAGGTCAAGGGTTGGTCCAGACCGAGGTAGTGGATTGGATTGGGGTGCGGTGCATCATCTAAGAGATCCTGAATTAAGTGACGGAGCCTCTTACAGTTGTCGGTCTCATGGCCTTGGTCTTGGTGGTAATCATAATACTTGGATTCATTGTACCTAGGAGGTGGGTGATTAGGAGGTTTACTGGGTTCCAAAGGTATAAGGTGGCCCTTTTGAACAAGGTGATTGAGAGCGGAGGATAAGCTTATGTCAAGTGGTGTGAAGACTCTTTGGTTTCCTTTCTTGTGCCTCACACTGTAGTCATTTTGGCTTGATGATGGGCTTAAGGCATTGACATCTAGGCTCTCTTGATCTTCACCAAAGGTATGGGGTCTCTTCTCCTTTTTCAGTGACCCAGCTACATTGATCTTGCCTTCATAGATAGCATCCTAGATTCTAGTCCCAACCTCAAATAACTCTTCAAATGTTGAGATGGACTGGTAGAATAATTTTTCATGGTATACTGGTTGCAGGTTCTTGACCAGCATACGTACTTGCTCTTTCTCAACAGGCCTGTGGATCATTTGGGCTAATTTATCCCTCCATCTTCTCAAGAATGCAGCGAAGGACTCATTGAAATTCTGCCTGGTAGTTTCCAGATCTCGAATGGTGACATCAAGTTCTTGGTTGTAGGAGTAGTGATCAATGAAAGTTCTAGCAACATCTTCCCAAACTCGGGTCTTGGAAGTTTCAAGGGTTATGAACCAGGATAGTGCGGCTTTCTGGAGGGTTTGAGGGAGCAACATAGCTATGTGCTCATTAGTGCAGACCATTGACTGGAAAATGCTCATAAAAAACTTCACGTGGCTCTTCGAATTTCCAGTTCCGTTAAAACAGTCGATTTCAGGCATCTTGAAGTTCTCGAGTAGCCTCACCTTGTTGGGCTCAAACAATCCTTCCAGATCTAACATGTAATCATTGACCCCATTACTCTTAGTATGTTCTCAAGCTTGTCGACCTTGTCCATTTTTTCTTGGAACTTTTTATTATATGCAGGCGGCGGGACCCCTTGAAACCATTCTTCTTCTCCATTATTTTCAGGAGGCGGTCCAAATCTAGGCGGTGGTGGTGGCATGAACCCTGGTGGCAGTGGGAACCCAGGTGGGTACTGTGGCTGATATTGTTGGAACTCTTCCATAAATTTCAGAACTTGAGTCAGCCGATCTGACTGTTGATTGATTAATTTAGTGACCTTGGCTTCCAAAGTTTCCTGATTCATGTTGAATTTTCTCGGCGAACAGATTCTAACCAAATGACTGTTTGAACTTCTGACCCAGGATGGGGATCTCAGTGGCTGACTTTGGGAATCTATAATGACCTATAGATTTGAGAGGAGTGTATCAAATTTTGATAGTGATGACTGGAGAGACAGTGATAGTGATGTTAACAAACGTGGACTGACTTGTGTACAGACCGACTAGGACAGTATGTGTAGACTGATAGGAATGGTGCATGCATATGAGGCAAGCATGCGGATGTCAGCCCTAATCTACATGATGCTCCTACCTCTAATAGATAGCAGTTAAACAAGTAAGGTCCTAACCATACAGAGTGTGCTAACTTTACGTTCCAGTACGATCACCAAGGGATAATAGAGATTTCCAAGATATTTCAGGAGGTTTGGATAGAGAGGAGGAACTAATATATATTTTGGAAATTCGGGAGATTTGGACAGAGTTTCTGGAAGGAGCTGGTATATATATGGGAAATTTGGGAGATTTGGACAGAGTTTCTAGGGAACAGAGTTTTCAGGAAATAGGGATTTTTGGAAAGTCTTAGGGAACTTTGGCAGAGTTTCTGGGAGAAACTGGGAAATCAGAGTTTCTGGGAGAAACTGGGGTTTCTGGGTGATATGGGAGATTTGGACAGAGTTTCTGGGAGAAATTTATTTTTTCTAGGAAATCTAGGAGATTTGGACAGAGTCTCTGTATTTTCTGGAAAATCTGGGAGATTTGGACAGAGTTTCTGGGAGAAAAATTTTTTTTTCTGGGAAATCTGGGAGATTTGGACAGAGTCTCTGTATTTTCTGGGAAATGTGGGAGATTTGGACAGAGTCTTAATTGAATTGAGCAGAGTTTCTGGGAGAAATGGGGATATATGGTAAGGGCAAGCGATGATGGTGATCATACTTTCTAGCAAGTTTTCATACTCATATTTCTTAGGACCGACAAACAAGGTTTGTAGTGTATGTCTTTGTGAAGATGGAGCAGACATCCTTATCATGGTGCCTAGGCAGGTCAACTCAATGTAATCACATGTGAGTGGTTGCATTGGGAATCATAAGAAAGAGGTTTTGTTCTATGCCACATAAGCGTCTACACCGCGCAGGTAATCCCATCAGGGCATACAACAGTTATATCACATTGTCCTATCTGAAAAGATAAATCAACAGTCCTATGAAAGGCTCTATAGGATTCTATATGCAAAGGTTGGGTTTAGTCAAAGAGGGTCCATTGACGAGAGTTCCAGTATACCGATAGGGAGACAGTACAGAAGTTTTTACTCTTTTTGATATACCTTGGAAGGTACAGTATCAACGGTGACTTGTGCCCTGGCACAGCAAGACCTGAACAATGTCAGCGCCGCGTTTCAAACACAGTTGAAGGGGGAAAATGCAAAGTGCAATGCGGTGAACCAGACACAGTAAAAAGATGATTTTAAGTATGCTTTTTATGAGTCAAACCTCTGTATTATTTTGTTTTAAAATAAAAATCCCCAGCAGAGTCGCCAGATTGTGGACACGCGGAAATCCCACTACTTGCTTGTTTTCGTTTGAAATTTGATTTGGATCAAAGAAAGAAAATGATCTGTTGAAAAAAGATATAGAGTCGCCACTTGGTCTTTAAGGAACCAAGAAACCTAATTTTGACTCACCCAACTGGATAAAGGGCACCGGCCCTTCATAACCAAAGAACTTGGCTCGGGGTTTTGGTACGAGAGAGGAAGGAGCCTTTGTCGAGACTAAAACACCCTCAACTCGCCCCGTCTTTCGACGGGCCTCAATTAGCATCCAAATAATCATCTTATACTATGTATGGTTCAACAATTAATACTAAGATAGTATATTACATCACATAAGAAAATTTGAAATGGAAGATCTAAAGATAAGATATCATTCATAAGATCTAAGCCAAGTATCACGCAATGCAAAGTGAAAGATCACACAAAACAAACTTAGGAAAAATCGTCTAATCACATATCAAGTAATAAAGTTTTCCTAATCTAAGGGGATATGAATTGTTCTTGAAACAAATAATTAAAGAAACCAAAATATGAATGATGCATGTTAATCTTGAGAAAAGAAGACCTCTCAATCCCCGGGACGGATGAGAAAGGAAGAATTGACCGAGGGAAAGCATAAACGTGTGATCAATTTCATTCCTCTTAATCTTCATAGATTAGGAGCCACAAAACCCCCAAATCTTGCATGGATGCAATGTATGATCCTAGAATGTGTAAAGGTTGTAGAGTGCTTTGTGTTCATGGATTTCTAGAATGACTTAGAAGTCTAGAATGTGTATGAATAAATGAATGAAATCATCATGGGATATGTACAAATGTAGTATGAACTACTTCCTAAGACATGAGCTAATTTGGAGTGCATGTAAGCATCAAATCAAAGGGGGGAAGTAAAAGTGTGCTTGCTGTGAATAGTGGACAGAATAGCAACATGATCTTGTGAAAATGGAAAAGAGGGGTTACGATTGTTTTCAATGCATGATTTTTATGGAGATCTTCCTTATTGTGTCTAGAACACAACCCAAAAAGCCATTCTTTAATGACTATTATAGATTGAGAGAAATCATATGAACAATGGAGGTTACTCAGAAACATAGTTTGTATTGTCGACTGAAATGTTGATTGTTGAAAAATCTTAGAAAATGAAAACAAAAGATCTAGAGGCCCATATTATACAGAAAGTTACCTAAGACATTGAAGTTTAAGGGAAAAATAAGTTGGGACCAGCAAAGGCAGCCTAGATGCTGTGACAGCAAAGGCAGAACATCTGGAGAGAATGCTTGGACCAAAATGGGGTCTTTCTATGCATCTCCAAGTCAAACCAAAAATCATGGGTGTTCTATAATGAGTTAGGAAGACTTTCCAAGTAGTCTTACATTCATACATTGAGTATTGAACTCAAAATAATTCCTTGAAGTTAAATGACTCACTGTTTTGAGGGTTTTGAGAAAAACAAGGTTTATTTCTTGAAATCAAAATGAGGGGGTTTAAGAGGGGGGTTTTGAAATGGGGGTTTCGAAAGTATACTTCCAGAACTTGGATGAATATTTTAACCACTTGGAATATCAATTCCTAACTAATTTCAAGAACTTCCCAAGTATTTGCAAAACATGGTTTTATTTGGAAACCAAACTCAAGAATCTATGGGAGTATGATACATGAGAGGATAGATGATACATGATATGATATAGCATGCTAAAAGTGGTAAAGAGCATGTTCATGGGATATGGGTTCATCTAGATACAAGAGAGTGTTGCATCAAAGTGTGAAAGTCAAAAAGTGACATGCTGTGAATAGTGGACAGACTGTATGCATTACTTTATAACATCATAATGGGAGGTCAAACATGCCTAGGAAAATGTAAGAAAAATCAGAGAGCCTCCATAGTGTGTCTAGAATGCACATAAAAAAACCAAACCTCAATAGCTATCACAGATTAAATGAAACAAATCAGAATGTACACATGACTCAGAAATAAAAGCTGAACTGTTGACAGATTTTGTATGATGTTTCATAAATCAAAGAAATGGTTTATGATGACCCATTGTATACCAAATGTTTTCTAAGATACCCAAGTTTCATAAAAAATAATAGAAAAGATATATGTACAGTGACAAAAACATCCAGAATAAGTGCAAGAAGTCAGGTAAACATTCTGTGAGAACAAAGGCAGATTATTAATATGAACTTCGTAAATCCGAAAATAATACTTTCACATCTCTAGAATTGATGGGAACAATTGGAGACAATCTATGATGTCTTAGGAAGATTTTCCAAGTTGTTTTATCATCATAACTCAAGTATTTAATTCAAAACAAATCTTTGAATCTGAACAGCTCATTGTTTTGGATCATTCTTGAAGAAAATGGATTTGGGTTTTGGAATAGAGTTTGAGTTCTTGATTAGGGGTTTTGAAATAGATTTTTAAAGCATGAAATTAAACACTTGAGATGACTATATGACCACTTAGAATCTTATCCAACCTTGAATCATCAAATAACTCCCAATATTACTTGCACAAACATAGTTTTATTTGAGAATATGACTTCAAGAATACATATGAATGTATTGAAGGTAGAATCATCATCCATCAAACATGTCTTTAAGGTCAAGAGCTACTATCCATAAGGATTCACTCTCCTCAAACAACATGTCATCTAGATGATGATGAACAACTAAATAATCAAAGAAAAGTAAAAAAGAAATGAGGTTAAGAGAGAAATGAACATCAAAGTAAACAAGCATTCAAATAGCAATCAATATTTGATAATCATTGAGATACTGGACTTGTAGCTTGGTGTTTCACTCATATATGGTGACATTTGGACATGGAAGTAGCTTCCTATCTCATGAATACTCAAGAATGGTGGTGAAAGAAATGTTTGGATGATTGAAGTTTTGATAGCAAACTCAAGTAAAAAGAAAACTCACTTTGATGGAGGAAATAGAAGAAGAAGACTACTTCTTCTCTTTCTCTCTCTATATTTCTCTAGAGTTTCTTCCTAAGCTCTCTCTAAGCTTCCATGTCTCCCCCCTAAATAGAAGTAAATTTCTTCTTTTATAGGCAAATGAGGGGTGGTAAATGGGGTTTTAAAAGTATAAAAAGGTCTCCCATTGGTCCTAAATAAACTGGGAACCAAAACTACGTCGTTTTGATTTCTAATTAATCAAATTGGATCCCCAATCAAAATTATAAAAATGGACTGTTCTGGGGGAGAGTGCCGCGGTGGCAGTGGGCCAGTGCCGCGGCGGCACTGCTCCTTCGTCCAGATAATGTTGTTTAGGCCCCCGGAGGTTCCGGTATTTGTGAAAAGGCCCTATTTCGTCCAAAATTCACAAAAAATGCATACGAACTCCAAATTGTGGTTGTGATATACTGTTGAAAAGGTAATGGAGTCTATTTTACATAAAAAATAGTTCGGAGGTAGGTCACTTTGAAAAGTTTTGCGGTATTTGCGATAAAAGCCGATTTGATCGCCTTTTTCTCCTTCGGAAATTCATAGTAAACTCGTTTTAAATCCGAAAATTGTGTGATATACCATTGGAAAGCTATTGTCCTCTAGTATCCATGAAAAATGTTTGAAAATTGTTATGGTGCTCCGGTTTCAAAATCAAATTTTGGCCAAACTGGTCAAACCTGGGATTCCCGGGAAGTTCTGGAAACCTCTTGGAGCTCCCAGGAGCTGACGTGTTCGTGCGATCTTCTTTTAAAACTTATTTTAATACTTTCCACATGATCTAGAATGATTTCGACGAATTTGGATGATTTTGGTCAAACTTGGTCAAACCTTGGTCAAACTTGGTCAAACTTGGTCAAACCGATCAACGGGGACTTTCTGGGAATTTCCGGGACTTCCGGGGGGTCTCTGGGAGCTGACAATTTCATCTAACTTTGCTTCAAAACTCATTTTATCACTTTTCTTACGACGTAGTATGTTTCCAGAACTTTCGGTCCAAATCTGGGAGTTATTGGGCTTTTAGGGGTATTTTGGTCATTCTGAGCATTTTGAGAGATATAACTAACTTCCATGAGTCTCTTTTGAGTCTTTTTCGATCATTGTGAACCACCAAACTATGGGTCTCCTAAATCTGATAGCCGACAAAATGGGGTGTCTACAACGTATATGCATAATATGTATAATTGAGAGTTAGAAAAACTATTGATTTTGTAGAGTGAAGTAGAAGGGATTTGGTCCCCAAGAATTCAAAGATTTGATTTTCTAGATATACTCTACACTCTCACACAATCTGCACTCTTACCAAACAAAACACTGAGACAAAAGAGAGAGAGAAGCTCAACTCCATAGCCAAAAGCTCAAGTGGGTTTCTCAATTTGACCTTTCTTTCTCAACAACTACTTCAAGCATAATCTCAGTGAGTATTTTGAACTCATTCAGAATATAACCCATTCTCTAATTACTGTTTTCATATATGTAATTGTGAATCACCATAGTTGTGTTCATCCATGGAGCTTCAAGCTTAAAAATGGTGATTTTTCATGCTTAACCAAATCAATTTTGATAGATGAAAATGAAAGATTACTGACCCTAGAGGTTGTATTTAAAGTATTAGAGCATAATTCATTCGTATAAGAATGTATATTGGAATTGAAGTTTTGTCACCTCTCGGTTTTTCATAAAATCCGAGAGCTACGTTCGAAATTGGCTAAATCTGATCACATATTCATAATCCTTGCGGAAAAATGGAGAGAACCATATATTACAAGTCATGTTTGCATTCGGATTTCAAAATGGGTCAAAAATAGGCTTTAAATTCGTAACAGGGAAAAAGCTGCTGATACCAATTGATTAGCATGTTTACCAATCGATTGGTATGTATACCAATTGTTTGGCATGTTTACCAATCAATTGGCATGTATACCAATCGATTGGCATTTTTCAGCACTGACGACTTTTAGTAAAACAGTCATAACTTCCTCTAAAAAAACTCAAAATTGCGCACCGTTTGAAGTGTTGGAAACTAGACTCAAAGACCTTTCGTTTGATATATAATTCATCCACAGAAAGTATACCTCATTTTTGAGGGCATTGCTTCAAAGTACACCCACTTGTGTTCAAGTAGCGATGAAAGCATATTAAAGCATTCTTTGATGAATTCACTAGTTGATTCATATAAGATTTGATTTCTTCTTGTATATCCATGGTTATCATTCCCAGTACTTTATATTTCTATATTCAGTCACATGTCATTCATGTGGAGTCAGTTGTACATGCATGGTGAGTAGTGGTCAGTGTGGAAAAGAGTATGTGGTTGAGATTGTGTGTGGACACTCCTTGGTATTAGTGTACCAAAGTGTGATGTTAAGATGTTGCGGCTAAAGTGTCTTTGAAATGAAATGGTGACAAAACTGGACATTCCCTGGCGCCCATGGTAACGCTAAAGTGTGTGATGCCAACTTGGACATTCCCTGGCACCCCTGGTAGTGCTAAAGTCTGGCCTACTGGACACTCCCTGACATGCATGGTATGGTCAAAGTGTGAGGCATTGGACACTCCTTGGTACCCTGTACTAAAGTGTGAGGCAAACAGGACACTCCCTGGTACCCTTGTACTAAAGTGTGGTCATCTTTGTGTTTCAAAGATACTGGAGTGAGAGAGTGGGTTGATGTGTTGTCCAGAGAAAAGAGTCAGTAAGATGAGATTGGTTGCATTGTTTCCATACACGGTCACATGTGTTATGAATCAAAGTTTTTAATGTTATCCTTACTATTTAATTATGTGAACTCATTTTTATATTGTTAACTTGTTAATTAATGGAACCGTGAAATGGAAAATAGTAAGTGATCGAGAGAGAACAAATCCTATTTATACGCCTTAACGAGCATTTGTTAGTACCTTTTTATCCTGATTTTGTATATTTTTACTTCGTTTTCTATTTTCTGACAGGTTTTGGAAGAAATCAAGTATATCAGACTAAACAGGGTGAAAAAGCAGAAGAAAAGAAGCTGAAAAAGCCAGTTCGCGCGCGCGGCTAATCCAGAAATCGCTCGCACGATCCGCGCGCGCGAGGTCCCAAATGTTGCGCGCGCGCAACCCGCGCGCGCGATATGTGTAAAAACCAATAATATGTATTTCAGTATACTGAAGACCCCTGTGCAAACGAAACTACTGAATGATGTCCAGACTGAAAAATATATCAGTTTCAGTTCGTTTCGGGTTAGGAAAGCTTCCAAAGCTTGTTGTAAACTCTATATATACTCTATTTTACTTCAATTGAAGGGTTACACACCCATACATACATACACATACAGCCATATAGACTGAAATTCCATCCCTTGAAGAGGGAAAAGCAAGGAGAAGAAGAAGAAGACCAAGGATTTCCATGGCCTCCTCCATCAACTACTTGCCTATCTCCACTTCCATGGCAGCCTAGACAAAGATCTAGGGTTTCAATGAAGCCCTAGTCGAGTAATAGAGTTTTATTTTAGTTTTATTATGTATGGATGACAGTCACATGTTTCGAGGATTTTTATAAATAAATCGTACTTCTATTGATTAAATCATTGCTTTCAAAGTTTATTCTTGTCTTAGATCTATTTTGACTGTGATGTGCTCAATGATCTATTCTCGTTGTGCTTGTTTAGATTATTTACATGTGATGGTGCTTTATTGATTTGTGCTATCAAGTATCCGAATAATCCATGCCTAGATTAGACGAATTATGTCACAACCCTAGTTTAGTGTGGGATAATTCGTGCTAACCGAAGATGGAATATGTTGGTGCTTGAACCATGATTATTCTCTTGACGGAGGAATTGGGCTTGTAGCCACAATTCCCCATATTCATCCAACTTAATAGGCTAAAGTAATTCAAAAATATTCCTATTATGAAGCTAGTGGTGGAGTTGCAATCCTAGGTTCCTTTTACGTATTTACAAAAACACTTTTAATTGCTTTCATAGTTTAGATTTAGTTTTATTGTTATTAGTTTAATTAAAATCAAATCAAAATCTGTTTTCATAATTAACTAAAGTTAGGTTTTAAAATTAAGTCGCTGTAGTTAACCAATCCCTGTGGGTTCGACCTTTGCTTTCACACTACAAATCTTTTGAAAAGTAAAGAACACTTTTTATATCTTGATATTGACAACATCAATTTTTGGCGCCGTTGCCGGGGATTGCAAATTACTACCTTTAGTTTTAGAATCTTAGTTTAGTTAATTCATAAATATTAGATTAGGTTTTCTTTTCTTATTTTTTGTTTTATTTTGAGTTACTAACTTTTCTTTTTATTTTCTAGGTTTTCGAGTCATCAAATTCCAACATTTCCGAGTGGAGTAGCTAATTACATCAAAGGAGCTTACGCAAATAAAATAAATAAAAATTAAGTAAATTGCTCACTTTAACTTCGCATCAAATCATTGTAAGTCAGGGCGCTGAGACGCAATTACTTGCATTAGGTTAGTTGTGGAGTGAACACTGCATTAGCTAGGAAACCCGGGGTGCTGGGTTTGACGCGGTCATTGCATTACAGGATAATATTCATGCATCATAGTAGTACTGTGTGCTTGCTTGTTGTCTTATTTGCGTGATTGTTATTTGTTTCTTTTGTTTAGTCAGTCTTTGTTTTTAGTTTCTTTTTCTTTATTTTAGTTTATGTTAGGTACACGTTCAAATAAACCAGAATTAAAATCTTTCAATCTTGAACTTGAACGTACCTTAAGAACTAGTAAGTCCACAACCCAAGCTTCTAGAGCTGGGTTGCAAGACGACGAATCAACTCCGATTCCGTCGTCGTTGTTTGAGGCCGAAATTCAAAGTACCCGTGAACGGTTAAGGAAAACTCGAACTTTTAAAATCGAACCGATTAAAATGGCTAACGGTGGAAATAACAATAACAATCGAAACGACGGTGCTAATATGAATAATCTTAATATACCGCCACCTCCTCCACTTATAAATTATTTTATTCCTACTACTTACACGCCACAAGCCGGTATCGAATTACCGGAGGCGGCGGCATCTCACTTTGAGATAAAGTCGTCTACGATCTCGCTACTACCTTCTTTCCATCGCCGTCTAAATGAAGATCCATATCAACACTTAGGAGATTTTCAGGACATATGCTCTACTTTGAAAATCCAAAATCTAACTGACGATGAGTGTAGACACCCAATTTTGACCACACTGATAGGATTTAGGGTGGACAACGTCTTGGAGGATTCGATGATGAAAAGTACCCCGTGGAAGGTACTGGATTCCACACAATCAGAAGATCGGACTTCGGAAAGTGACTTCAAGCTCAGAAAAGCCCTTTTCCATGGATAAATCCCGGTTTTGTCAAAATCATCTCTCAGAATTCATATTCTCTCAGGGTTATATGAACATTAAGTGTTCTAAACGCAGTATTCTAGGTATCCAGAGATTCAATTTTAAAGAAAAGTTCGAAATCGACGCACATTTGAAAGCAATTTTGGAAAAGACGTCATTTGATTTCAAAAAAGATGACGAAAGTTCCGGAGGACTTCCGGACTTCAATTGGACTTCAATTCTCATTATAAAACCTCTGGAAATATTTTTATACTGAAATTCAACCTGACAGCTTTCCAACGGTACGTAAACGGACGATTTCGGACACCAAAAAGCATTTTTACAAAAATCTGGAAAAGCAGTGCACGTGATTTTTGAAACAGGGTTTGTGGGTGACCAGAGGAGCAAGAATAGTAAGTGGCGGTTTTGGGTATGGGGGTGGCGGGTCCCACCATAACCGCCACTTCCATTTGTGTCCTCCACGGAGCTTTTTGAGTTCCAGACCGTTCTAGAAGCTTCCCACTGCGAGGAAATTGCCTGGAAATTGCGTTTAAGCTCCGAAATGGCCATTTTAACCCTCTTTTAAGCTCTAAAAATCCTGTTTTAACCCTGAAACTTAAGAGCTAAGTCTTCAAAACTCTATATAAGATCTCATACATCTCATATGAGATCACACACACACACACACACACACACACACACACACACACACATCTTAACACACTAGACACTTGGAAGAGATACACTTGAATATACTTGGAGATACAAACACACATAGAAGCACATACAAGAGAGATAAGTATACTTTGAATATACTTTCAATTTAGGTGAATTCTAGAGAGAGAAAATTATGAATTGAATTTAGATTAACTTAGGCTAATTAGACCACAATTTGAACATCAATTGCCTCCCTCAACTTCCATGGATGAGTGCTTGAAGAACACTTGAATAACACTTGAAGAAGAAGATCTTCAAATCAATTTTGGTCTTGTAATTGAGAATCCTCCAAGAGGTAAACACTATAGTTCATCTCTAATTCCTACTTTGTATATATAGATCTATAAGATTTGGATCTAACTTAGTTCTATTTCTACTTATTAGAACACTCATCTTCTTCCTCTCATGTTCTTCACACACTCACATAGTTAGATCCAAATCTCTTTGATTTTTATTGATAATTTACAATTAGAGATTGTTTTTCACTTTGATTTTCAATTTTGGTTTCATTCTTCAATTTTAGTTTAGATTCATGCATACATGATTATATATATATACATATATCTATTTTGAATTCCATGATGGTTTGGAAATATGATCTATGAGAAGGATGATTTCTATGTTCATACCTATCTCTTGATTATTCCTATTACCTAGAATTCCTATTGAATTTCATCTCCAACATGATATTTATAAGTCCCTTTGATCCTTGATCTAAAAGTTCTTCATAGAACTTGAGGGCTAAATTGATTGGGAATCATGATAATTAAGTTGATCTATGAGTTTGATCTCTCTAATAAGCTTCAACTATCACTAAAATGTTTTCCTCACACTTTAAAATGAACTAGATAAAAATTCAGCAAAGCAGATTGGTTTTGTCCATTAGATTTGGTCCATCAAAACTCATAGTTTGATGGATTTCAAATTTTCTGGGTAAACTTTGATGAATTAGCTTTCATCCGGTCCGTTTTGAGAGCTTTTAGGATTCATATACTATTTTTAGAAATTGTTGAGAAATCGGTTGACAGATTTGAACATCGTCTCTTTGTGCTTGAATTTCAGAAAATCTATAATAGTTATCGACGTTCCGCTTTTTGGGGATGATTCCTAACTCATATATCTATATGCCGATGTAAAATCGTGAGCATACGATCGAGTTAGGATCGTTTTCTAAGCGTTTAAAGTTGATACAACTATTCTGGAATTTTCTAAGTTTAATTACAAATATGATTATGTATACAAAATGGTCATACCTTGATCACTCAACAACAATTGATGAATAAAACTTGGTTTAGAAATCACCTAGGATAAATGGATGAGAGATCAAAAGCTTAAATCAACTTGGTTAACATGATTCATGAACTTCTATTATACTTCTATTATGTTTTGCATTCATTTGTCAAATGATACCAAATTTCCAGAATAACAGAGTCTGTTTAAAACCCTTTTTCAGAAACCTTGTGATTACAGAATGTCCATGGGTTTATTTTTATCATATACTACAATGAAATAGCTTTCTTTTGACACCAAATAGAGCTTCATATGATTTTTGTAGATTTAATTATGATTTTTACAAGAACAGTGGACAGTCTTGATCCACTATTCCCAAAACATTTATTTCTCAAACAATAAAATTGATATTGAGGTCCCACTTTTTGGAGAAGTTCCCTAAGACATGTATCTAACTTTCTGTAAAAGGGTTTTTATCCAGCTCATGTTTAAAACCACTTTTGATAGGATTCATTAGAGGTTGCTGAATCTGGAAATTTGATTGATGACATGTTTTCTTTGTTTATCATGCATATCATTTGTTTGCTTGTATTTTTTGCAATGCTTGGGTATCCTTTGGTGTATTAGTGCAGAGAATTAAGTGCCTCGGACCCGGACTTCGATTTGTGGTTTGCCTCGTCTACATGTGGCTTAGTGCCCATGTATCATGTACTATCTCTATCCTTTCTTTTAGAATTTTTCTAGGTTTACAACTTTGATTTCAACGACACATTTCCTTTAGGGTAGTCTCCGTTTATATGATTATTTGTTAGAGACATCTTATCTAGGATTGTTGCATGATTGCATTGCACGTTTCCATTCTTTTTGCTTTCGCGACTCCGCTTGAGTCAACCAATGTAAGTCTTCTCGTTCCCTTTGCATATCATGACATGTTTACTTTATTTGCATCGGTCCCGGGCGGGACTAGCCACTGTGAGTATACTTCTCCCTTGTATTACATGAGCATCCGCTTTCTACTTGATTTAGTCTCTTGAAATGATTTTCATTAGATGTTTCTTTTTGCCATGTATATATCTATCTAGTATGTTTGAGGAAACAACATCTATTATGAATTAATAACAAGGATATTTGAATCAAGGCCTACCATTCGGTAGGGCGAGGAGGGGGTGCTTTAGTCCTGCTTGGGCTCCTTCCCCTCTCGTACCAAGACCCCCGAACCTTGTTTCTGGTAATGAAGGGCGAGTAACCTTATTCAATTTTGGGCGAGTCAAACTTGGGTTTCCTAATTCCCGATAAAAATTAGGTGGCGACTCTTTGTCTCTAGGATCGCGTGAGGAAGTCCTAGTTTTCCCTGAAGTGTGCTCCTTGGGATCCGTCCCGGGACACTATCGAGGGAGAGCGTCAGGACCCGCTCCTCATTTCGCAGTGGTCCACAATCTGGCGACTCTGCTGGGGATTTGAACATGAAACCGATGGTTTCTTGTTCTTCGAGGGTTTGACTTGAACCAATGAATATCCTTGTTATTAATTCAATAATCATGTTGTTTCTGCCTGCATTTGCACTTGCATTGTTCTTTCACCGCGACTGCTTGAGATCATTGCCTTGAAGATAGAGGGTCCTCTTTCCTCTATTTGTCAAGAGTTTTGGTAGCATGTAGTCACCGTTAGCCTTGTACCGCGTGCGGTATATAGAGCCTATGTGTGAACGGCACGCCCTCGGGGAGGCGGTCAACCACACCGCTGAGCTTGCTAATGGACCCTTTATGAGACTAAAACCCGGCCTTTGCATATAGTTTCTATAGAACCCTTCAATTAGGATCTTGATTATCATCTTTGATTAGGACAATGTGATGAATTACTTGCGCTTGCCCGTAAGGGATTATGTGGATGATGAGGACGTGTTTGCGAAGGCATCATCAAACCTTGTATGGTGGATTCCTCTAGGATAGTATGGTCTTTATCCGAACATCCAATCATTATTTGAGGACAATTTTGAAAATTTTTGAAATTATAAGCACTTCTTTGAAAAACCCCAAGTCTTTTGAAAATTCCGGGAATATCCCTTTTGAAAACTCGCTTTGAAATTCACTTTCAAATTCTCCTAGATTTTTAGAGAAATCCAAAATTCCTACTTTGATGATTCAATTTCAAATTCTCCTAGATTTTAGAGAATTTCAAAAAAAAAAAAAAAAAAAAAATTTTACTTTGGTCTTCAAGAAATCATGATGATTCAATTTCAAAATCTTCCTCTCAGATCTTAGAATTTCAAAATTCCCACCTCAATTTTTAAGAATCATGATTTCTCACCACAAGCATTGATGGTTCAAAAATTCTTTTGAAAATTACAAATCTCCCCATCTCTTTCAAAGATTTTCATGAAAAATTTCAATTTTGAAAACATGAACCATCAAGAATTTCAAAACTCAAAATCCTTGGATAATGATTGGATTAGTAGGGTGATTAGCATCCTCAAGGAATCTTATGTGCTTATGTGCTGATGTGCTAGGTCTAAGCTAGATTAAGGTGCATTGCATTTAGATTAGATTGCATTTCATCTGCATTTGCATGCACTACACGAGCATTGCATATACGACTCACGAGTGCGACGCCTCTAATATACTTTCAAAAGAAAAGATTTGTTTTCCTCAGAATTTTGAAAGCTTGAAAAGATTTCTTTGATTTTAAGAAAAATGTTTTTGAAAAAGGAAATGATTTTCCATTTATGATTTCCATCTTTGTAAATCCACCTTCTTATATCATTCTTTGAAAAATTCTTTTGCAATAAAGATACCTGATTATTTGAAAATCCCTAAATAAACCAGATAAGAAAAGATAGGACCGAAAAGTTGTACTCCTTTCTGGGTCAGAGCTCCGAACAGCCGTTTGATCAGATCAGGGTTAGAAGAAGGAACAGCCGAGTCGACTAGGGTTGAAGATATGACATACGAAGCGGATATGGAAGCCAGATTGGCCGCAATGCAAGCTGCCTTGGATCAGAGCAGGGAGCAGAATCGAGAACAACTTGCCACTATGATGAGAATGATTGAGCAGCTAACTAATCCACCACCACCACCTCCAGAGCATCATGAAGAAGAAGATTTTGGGGAGACAGTTCAACCAAAGGTTCAGCTAGATCAGGAAATTCAGGACAAGTTGGCCAAGATCGACAAACTAGAGAGTGTGATCAGAAAGAGCAAAGGGGTGGATGAGTATTTGTTCGATGTTGAAGGGTTGTGTGACGCTCCAAAAGCCAAACTCCCAGAGAAGTTTAAGATGCCGCATATTGAATTTTTCAATGGAACCGGAAATCCAAAGAGCTATCTGAGGCTTTATGTAGGAACTTTGCAGCCCATGGGCATTGGATCTGACCTCTTCGCTCTATTGTTTCCAAGAGTTTTGAGTGGAGCAGCACTTTCATGGTACTTGACGTTGGAACCAGCCATAACCAGAGATTGGGAGGCATTGGCCAAAGCTTTCGTGGCTCAATATTCGTATAACCAGTTGTTTGATGTAACTGCAAGAGATCTAGAAACCACCCGACAAGAGTACAGGGAATCCTTCGCAGGTTTCCTTACTCGTTGGAGAGCTAAAGCTGCTCAAATGACTAGCAGGCCAGCGGAAAAAGATCAGGTCCGAATGATCATCAAGAATCTACAGCCCGAATACTTGGAAAGGCTAGAATTTCAGTCCATTGTGAGTTTCGAACAGCTGTTTGATGTGGGAACTTTGATAGAAGATGCCATTAGAGATGGAAAGATCAAGAAAGAAAGCACGAGCAATCGATACAGAAAGACAGAAAGGCCAGTCTATCATCAGTCTGCTGACGTCAACACACTATCTCCTCAGCCTTTTCAGAAAGAGCGTCGAAGTATGGCTAATGCAAGAGGAAGTCAAAATCAGAAACAGTCGAGAGAGAAAAGAGAATTTTCCGACTTGGGGATGCCACTAAGCACCGCACTTGAAAGAATGATAGAAAAAGGGTACTTGCAGAAATTGGAACCTAAACCAGAGCCAAATCCACTTCCACCGGGTTTCAAAACAGAGTTCTTTTGTGACTTTCATCAAGGCCGTGGACATAGCACAGATAGATGCTGGAGACTTCGCCATGAAATTGAAGACTTGATTGAAAAAGGGGTCATCTCCCCTCCTCCCTCTCAGCCAAATGTTCAGAAGAATCCTCTCCCTAATCATAAGGGGAACAGGCCAAATGTTAACTTTGTAGAAGAAGGATCTCAGATTTATAACCCAAAGATCTACATCACATCCTCGAATCAACCAGCTATGGATGTTCAACTTCCGGAAGACGCTGCAATTTGCATCTTGAGGAATATGGAAGAGGAAGAATGGGTCGAAGAAGCACTGGCTTTTGAAGAAGAAATAGCCAACGGAAATCTTACAATTGAATGGTGGGATCCCAATGCCATCACCGACGACTCGATCTGGTATGAGGAAGAAAAGCCCATAGAAGCAGTCACCGAGAAACAAAGCACTGAGCCGATAGAAGAATTGCTAAAGCCTGTCGAGAACCTTGAAATCAAAGATGACGATCTTATTGCAATGATGGAAGAAGAAGAAGATTGGTGGTATGATGATGAGGATGATTCCGTTAATAATACCATAATCCCCGATGATTCTGTTTGGAAAATCACTGTTGGCACCGAAAAGTTAGCCAAAGAACTTGAGTCTATCTGGATCACCAATGAAGCAAACCACTTGACCCGTTCCGGACGTCATTTCAAGCCTCACGAGTTAGAAAATCGTGGAAAAGAAACATGGAATGAGAAAGAAGTCGTCAAAGCAAAAGAGGCTGGTAAAGGAGCCGTGAGCGAAGAAGAAGATGAAATCCTAAAGCAATTGAAGAAAACACAAGCTTGGATCTCAGTATGGGGATTACTTATGACCTCTCACAAACACAGGCAGGCCATGCTCGATACTCTCAATCGTTTGGATGTTTCTGTCAATACTACTCCCGAAGATCTAGTAAACATGATCTCTTCAAAGCCTTGTAAGCCTGTAATCACATTCACAGATGAAGATTTACCGCCGGAAGGGGCACACCACAACAGAGCTCTCTACATCACTGTACATTGCCTGGGGAATAGAGTACCGGTCTGCTTGGTAGATAATGGGTCAGCCTTGAATGTATGTCCTCTCCAAACAGCTCTCAGAATGGGGTTGTCTATTTCAGAACTCTTGCCATCAACACAAACTGTGAGGGCCTATGATAACACCAAAAGGGCCATTGTGGGAATGATTAAGTTGAAAATTGAAGTCGGGCCATTAAACAAAGAAGCTGATTTCCAAGTGATTGATATTCCGGCTAGCTTTAATCTGCTATTGGGACGTCCGTGGTTACATGTGAATGATGCAGTCGCCTCCACTCTCCACCAGAAAGTCAAGTTCATCTGGAAAGAGGATGTGGTAACAATCTTTGGGGATAGCTGGATCAAAGAAGAAGGGACAAGCCATGGTCCTGTGCTAGAAGTCCAAACACCGGAAGAAGAAAATGAATTAGGAGGATTCAACTTTGTGGGAATGATAAATGAAGGAGCTAAGAAAAAGAAATCCGTTTGGGATCGACTCAGCTATGAGAAGAAACTTCCTGATGCATCTGTCTGGGGCGAAGAAATCACTCCGATCAAGAAAAAGAAGCCGTTCATCACCGGACGCGAATATAGAAAGATGTTCGAGAAGGGAAACCCGGTTGCCAAAGATCTACAAGAAGAAGTGGGACAGAATTGGATCCCTGAAGTCATGCCATTGTACTTTGACCAGTATGCCAATCCTAAAGTGGCTTATATGGTGCGGAAGATGAACTATTTTCCTGGAATGGGACTAGGTCGTCGTCAACAAGGAATAACTGAACCACCGAACTTCCACGAACAGAAAGATAAATCTGGGCTTGGGTATCAATTGACTGAAGAAGATAAGAAGAAGATGACAAAAGGAAAAGGGCCGATGGTTGTTTCTGGGCCAAGAATCCTGAATGGATACTTCGTGAAAGAAGGCGATGACTTTCCCTTCTGTGGGTTCCCTGAACCATGGTATGATCCGGCTACCAAGAACATTAAGCCTGGATTTGAGATTTTCTTCAAACATGAGTTCTCCGACTATCAGGATCCGTTCTTGTATACTCCGCCTATCAAGAAAGAAAGGAAGGACTGGGCTGAGCTAATGACAAGTGATGATTTGAACATGCTAATGGATGAAGAGCTGAACATGCTGATGGATGCCGAAGAAGCACTGGGAAATGTGAAAGAAATCAAGCCAATAGAGGGAGCTCTGAACAATTGGGTGATAGAATCGGAAGTCAACAAATCCCCTCCCCCATTTCCCCGGAAGTCTGTAAAGGCCAATATGAGCCATGATGTTGAGTCTGCTTTTGCTTTTGATGTACCCAAAAATGTTAATGAAATGAACGAGGATTTTGCTTACTCTTCTGTGTCTGATGATCTTGATTTTGAAATTTCTGAGGATTTGCAAAGATTAATTGAAAATGAAAATGAATCTGCATGCAAGATTATTGAAGAAACTTTGCTAATAAACTTGGATAATGAAGATAATCCACAAAATGTTCATATTGGCACCACGCTCACTTCACAAGAAAGCAATGAACTAATCAACTTATTAAAAGAATTTAAAGATGTTTTCGCTTGGTCCTACCAAGATATGCCAGGCATCGATCCAGAGATTGTCCAACACCACATCCCTCTCTTTCCAAATTCAAAACCTGTTAAGCAAAAGTTGAGACGCATGAGACCCGAATGGACTTTGAAGATCAAAGAAGAAGTTGAGAAACAATTGAAAGCTGGATTCCTGATGGTAACCCAATATCCGGAATGGATAGCCAATATAGTTCCTGTGCCAAAGAAGGATGGAAGGATCCGTGTATGTGTTGACTTCAGAGATCTAAACAAGGCTAGTCCTAAGGATGATTTTCCGCTTCCACACATAGATGTTCTGGTAGATAGCACCGCGGGGCATGAGTTGTTATCATTCATGGATGGTTTCTCAGGGTACAATCAGATTTTAATGGCACCCGAAGACAGAGAAAAGACTACATTCACAACTCACTGGGGGACGTATTGCTACCGAGTGATGCCATTTGGGTTAAAGAATGCTGGCGCAACCTATCAGAGAGCTGCTACTACTTTGTTACATGACATGATCCATAAAGAGGTAGAAGTTTATGTGGATGATATGATTGTTAAGTCCAAAGAAAGAAGTGGGCATTTAACAGCACTCGCCAAGTTCTTTGAAAGATTAAGGAAATACAGAATGAGATTGAATCCACAGAAGTGTACTTTTGGAGTTACCACCGGAAAGCTGCTAGGATTTCTCATCACACAGAGAGGAATTGAGGTTGACCCCACAAAGATCAAGGCTATTATGGATATGCCGCCTCCGACAAATGAAAAGGAAGTAAGAGGATTTCTGGGAAGAATCCAATTCATCAGCCGCTTCATATCTAAGCTCACTGCTACTTGCGATCCGCTTTTCAGCTTGTTGAGAAAAGGGAAGAAATTCGAATGGGACAATCAATGTCAAGAAGCTTTTGACAAGATCAAGGCTTATTTATCAAACCCACCGGTTCTTTCACCCCCGAAGTCAGGGAAGCCTTTGCTGTTGTACTTATCCGTGTCAGAGGATGCTATGGGATGCATGTTAGCCCAAGAAGGAGATGAAGGGCGTACAGAGAAAGCCATTTACTACTTAAGTAAAAGGATGACTGGATACGAATTGAAGTATTCTCCGTTAGAAAAGACATGTTGGGCTTTGGTTTGGGCCACTCGTCGTCTGAGGCATTATATGTTGGCCTTCCCTGTTGTTTTAATCTCCCGAATGGATCCTTTGAAGTACCTATTTGAAAAACCAGCATTGACCGGAAGAATCTCCCGATGGACATTGATGCTATCTGAGTTTGACTTGATACATGCTACGAGTAAATCTGTTAAAGGAAGGGCTGTCGCAGAACATTTAGCAGAACATCCGATAAATCTGGAAAACGAAGGAGAGTTCATGTTCCCTGACGAAGGATTGATGGAATTAAAAGAAGATGTGTGGAAAATGTACTTTGATGGAGCTGCAAACCAAAAAGGATATGGAGTAGGAATCATCCTTGTATCCCCTGAAGGAGCACATACCCCGTTCTCTATTAAGCTGAAGTACACCTCCACCAACAACACTGCTGAGTATGAAGCTTGTATCTTGGGGCTAGAAGCCGCATTGACTTTGGAGGTAAGGAAACTTGATGTATTCGGGGATTCCAATTTGATCATATCCCAAGTTCGAGGAGATTGGAAAGTCAAGGAAGAGAAGTTAAAACCTTATCATGAGTATCTTGATTCTTTACGAACTCGTTTCTTGCATATCACGTTCTTCTACCTGCCTCGAGAAGAAAATCAGCTAGCAGACTCTTTGGCTACTTTAGCGTCAATGATTGAGATTCCTGTGGGGATAAAGCTAACTCCTTTGATGATTGAACAAAGGGAAAAGCCGTCTTATGAGATGATTGGGGAAATAGAAGAAGCAGAAGAACTTCCGTGGTACACCGACGTGTGGAACTTCATTGAAAATGGGGAATATCCGGAAGGCGCCTCTGAGAAAGACAAGAGAGCCATAAGAAGATTCTCGGCTCAATTCATGATTTGTGGCGGAAATCTATTGAAGAGATCTCACAATGGATTCAACTTGACATGTCTGTATGGAAACAGTGCGAGAAAGATGATGGAGCAAATTCACGAAGGGGTGTGTGGTCCTCATATGAGTGGACACATGTTAGCTAAGAAGATCATCCGACAAGGATATTATTGGACTACTATGGACAAGGACTGCTATGAATATGTCAGAAAATGTCACAAATGTCAGATCCATGCCAATATGAAGCATGTGCCGCCGTCACTGCTATACAACATGACTACCCCTTGGCCATTCTCAGTTTGGGGAATAGATGTTATTGGAGAAGTAACCCCGAAGGCGTCTAATGGGCATCAATACATCCTGGTAGCAATTGATTATTTCACAAAATGGGTGGAAGCAGAGTCTTATGCGACATTGAAGGCTAAAGATGTGGCCAGATTTATCAGAAGAAATATAATCTGCCGATACGGGGTCCCTCATGAGTTGATATCCGATCATGGCAGTCACTTCCAGAAAGAGGTTTTGGATCTATTAGAAGAATACAAGATCATGCACCACATGTCAGCGCCGTATAGGCCACAAACAAATGGGGCAGTTGAAGCAGCTAATAAGAATTTGAAGACGATCCTAAGAAAGATGACTGATACATACCGAGATTGGCATGAGAAGTTACCGTATGCACTGTGGGGATACAGAACATCTATCCGAACATCTACAGGAGCCACTCCTTATTCATTAGCTTACGGAATGGAAGCAGTACTCCCAGTTGAAATAGAACTACCATCTTTGAGAGTTGTGGCAGAATCCGAGATTCCAGAATTTGATTGGCTAAGAGATAGATATGAGGAGCTAATGTTACTTGATGAGAAAAGGTTGGCCGCAATTGATCATGTGCATGTGTATCAGAGAAGAATAGCTCGAGCATTCAACAAGAAGGTCCGTCCAAGAAAACTTGAGGAAGGCGACCTTGTGCTTAAAGCCTTAAAAGCACCCGTTTTCGATCCTAGAGGGAAATTCAAGCCAAATTGGGTTGGCCCATACGTCATCAAGAAGCTTCTCTCTGGAGGAGCGGCATACCTGATGGATCTAGATGGAGTTGAGTTCAATCAGCCAATCAACATTGACCGTCTCAAGAGATACTATGCTTAAAAGCCTTTTCTTTCAAAACCTGTTCTTTCAAAACCTCCAGCATTCGAGGAACTACACTTGACCTGATTCCCACTTGGGGATATGTAGGCAACCTGCTCGGTTCGGTCACTGCTCCTGAAACCCTCAACCATACTTCCTTTCAAGACCTGGCCGAACTACTTTGGATCTGATTCCCACTTGGGGATAAGTAGGCGAGCTTTCCTGGCTCTCGATCCCTGAACCTTGCAAACTAGAGGCAAACTTTCAAGTTTGCCCAAAGCCTCAAGATATCACTGCCACACTAGGGGCAAACTGCGTTTGCCCAAACTTCCATTTATCTCTGTCAACTAGGGGCAAACTGTCGTTTGCCCATACCTCGCTACCTGTCCTCTCTGGATCACTTGGCTATCAGAATTAAAGCACCTAAGTGAAAAATCTGGTAATTCTTGATATTAAGTTGAAAAGTTTTTTTTAGCAATCTAAAGATGTGAATCTAATGTCAAGACTGAAACATTATGTGGAAAATTTTCAAAAGCTTCAAGATTACATGCAAAGCCAACACAATATCCTGCTACAAGATAAAATCTCATTTTCAAAAACATGCAAATCCTTAGAAAATTCAAATATCCAAGTCAAAAGACATTGTCGAGAAAGAGGAATCGTCAGAAATTTCCTTTCCCTGTAAAATCGAGTCCTGTGTGTCAGTGTGCAAAGTGTCAATCAAATCAGTCTCGTGACAAGGGATGCAAAGCGAAACAGAAGGACAGCATAAAGCAGCATCAAGCAAAGTCAAGAGTACAAGCCCATCAAGTCTCAGACAGAATACATCAACATCAGTCTCAGCACAGAAAGCAAGAAAAACAGAAAGATAGTCATGGGTGCATATGATCATCATCAGCGACGACGAGTAGCCCGTGGGTACCAAGCAGGCATATCTGAGGCCGTAGAGCTATCATCATCTTCAATTTGGCGCCTTCGCCTAGACCCACCAGCCCCACCAGAAGGGCCTGCATTCATCCGCTCCAACTGTGATTGAAGCTGCCTAACTTGAGCCACCTGTGGAAGAAAAGAATCAGTATAGGGGTTTGAAAAAGCAATGAGATAAGAAGAAAAGGTCAAGAAATTTACCAGGGCCGCATCACGGTCTATGTAAGTCTGGCACATGCCATCCCACTGCAAAGAGAAGAAAGATATGGTCAGAAAGATCAGAAGAATCAAAGGCACCGCAGCCTGAAAGTGGCCGAGAAACGGCAAACTCCCGTCGTTTTGGGATTGATTATGAGTTGTCTTAGAAAATGGACATTTGAGTCTACTGTCGCTTGAGAATTACATCCAGAAAGGACTTTCAGAAGATGGGTCAGAATGCGAGATGTTCAGAAAGGGTTAGAGTAAGCCTGACGTGTTGCAAGAATGATTGCGTTGGTCGAAGCACCAATATGAGTCTCAGAAAGAATCAGCAGGGCCTCCAGAATATGTGCTCGCGTCCCAGAAACCTCAGATATCTCCTCAAGCAGAGAGTTTCCAGATATTGTCAAGGTATACAGAATTCGTGCATCTCTCAGAATCATAGGATCTCCCCAGTAGAGAACTTTCAGAATTAAGTTTCTCGCAAGCATCATGTATCCACGGGTTGCCTCCAGATAAAGGGTATCTCTCAGAATTTGAGCATCAAAATCGCCTCCAGAATACAAGGTTTATGCCAAGCATCATGTATCCAGGGTTGCCTCCAGAATGTAGGGTTTCTCTCAGAATCGTGGGTTGCCTCCAGAATGTAGGGTTTCTCTCAGAATCAGAATCGTGGGTCGCCTCCAGAATACAAGGTTTATGCCAAGAATCGTGTATCCGTGGGTTGCTCTCAGAATGTAGGGTTTCTCTCAGAATCGTGGGTTGCCTCCAGAATGTAGGGTTTCTCTCAGAATCAGAATCGTGTATCCAGGGTTGCCTCCAGAATGTAGGGTTTCTCTCAGAATCATGTATTTCTCAGCATCGCATATCAGGGTTGCCTCCAGAATGTAGGGTTTCTCTCAAAATCAGAATCGTGTATCCGTGGGTTGCTCTCAGAAGAAGGGTCATCTCTCAGAATTTGTGTATCTCTCAGAATCCGTGCATCAGAACAGAAGATTTGTCCTCAGAAGAAGGGCCTGTTTCAGAAGAACAGAGGATTTGTCTCCGGCAGAGAGACCTGTTTCAGAAGATTTGTTTCTAGACCTGCCACAGAAGATTTGTCCTCAGAAGAAGGGCCTGTTTCAGAAGAACAGAGGATTTGTCTCCGGCAGAGAGACCTGTTTCAGAAGATTTGTTTCTAGACCTGCCACAGAAGATTTGTCCCCAGAAGAAGGGCCTGTTTCAGAAGAACAGAGGATTTGTCTCCGGCAGAGAGACCTGTTTCAGAAGATTTGTTTCTAGACCTGCCACATAAGATTTGTCCCCAGAAGAAGGGCCTGTTTCAGAAGAACAGAGGATTTGTCTCCGGCAGAGAGACCTGTTTCAGAAGATTTGTTTCTAGACCTGCCACAGAAGATTTGTCCTCAGAAAAAGGGCCTGTTTCAGAAGAACAGAAGATTTGTCTCCGGCAGAGAGACCTGTTTCAGAAGACTTGTTTCCAGACCTGTTACAGAAGATTTGTCTAGAAGAAGGACCTGTTTCAGAAGAGCAGAAGATTTGTCTCCGGCAGAGAGACCTGTTTCAGAAGATTTGTCCCCAGCAAAAGGACTCTACATCAGCAATCGTCCCCAGCAAAAGGACTCTACATCAGCAATCGTCCCCAGCAGAAGGACTCTACATCAGCAATCGTCCCCAGCAAAAGGACTCTACATCAGCAATCGTCCACAGAAGAAGGACCTGTTTCAGCAATAGTCCCCAGCAGAAGGACTCTACACCAGCAATCGTCCCCAGCAGAAGGACTCTACACCAGCAATCGTCCCCAGCAAAAGGACTCTACATCAGCAATCGTCCCCAGCAGAAGGACCTATTTCAGCAATCGTCCCCAGCAGAAGGACTCTACATCAACAATCGTCCCCAGCAGAAGGACTCTACATCAGTAATCGTCCCCAGCAGAAGGACTCTACACCAGCAATCGTCCAGTTGTTTGACATGACTCAGAATTCATCCAAGATACTTCGCTATTTCAAGAGTCGTCCAGGATACAGATGACGCCTACGAGCCTTAAGATCAGAAGAATAACTTTGACAAAAACCTCGAGAATCATCCAAGATACCTTTAGCATATTCGACTGTGAGAGAGAGTCGTTGCATCCTTTGCATTAGATTTTGCATCTAGGGAACCCTTGAGGATGATTCCTCCAGCACTTTCACATTTCATGTTTTCATACTGCACCAGCATCCTAGGATAGGAGCATTTCATCCGCATTGTTGTTGTTTGTTTTCCGTTTTCCCGCGCGCTTGAACTACGCCCTGGTCTGATTCCTGGAAAGGATACGTAGGCAGCTCCAGCGGAGCACGACCAGCATCAGCTTCAACTTAGCCGCCTCTACCCAGCATTGCATTGCATTCTTGCATTCGTAAATTCTTGATTTTCTCTGATTTTGAATTTCTTGATTTTGCGAATTTTTTGTTTTTCCTAAAACCTCTCAGTATGGTTATTTGGGTGCCTTCAAGGCTTTGGCACTCACTTGCCGTTCACGTTGTTCACAACAAGCTCTGCCAAAGAGGGGCAAACTGTAGACACCCAATTTTGACCACACTGATAGGATTTAGGGTGGACAACGTCTTGGAGGATTCGATGATGAAAAGTACCCCGTGGAAGGTACTGGATTCCACACAATCAGAAGATCGGACTTCGGAAAGTGACTTCAAGCTCAGAAAAGCCCTTTTCCATGGATAAATCCCGGTTTTGTCAAAATCATCTCTCAGAATTCATATTCTCTCAGGGTTATATGAACATTAAGTGTTCTAAACGCAGTATTCTAGGTATCCAGAGATTCAATTTTAAAGAAAAGTTCGAAATCGACGCACATTTGAAAGCAATTTTGTAAAAGACGTCATTTGATTTCAAAAAAGACGACGAAAGTTCCGGAGGACTTCCGGACTTCAATTGGACTTCAATTCTCATTATAAAACCTCTGGAAATATTTTTATACTGAAATTCAACCTGACAGCTTTCCAACGGTACGTAAACGGACGATTTCGGACACCAAAAAGCATTTTTACAAAAATCTGGAAAAGCAGTGCACGTGATTTTTGAAACAGGGTTTGTGGGTGACCAGAGGAGCAAGAATAGTAAGTGGCGGTTTTGGGTATGGGGGTGGCGGGTCCCACCATAACCGCCACTTCCATTTGTGTCCTCCACGGAGCTTTTTGAGTTCCAGACCCTTCTAGAAGCTTCCCACTGCGAGGAAATTGCCTGGAAATTGCGTTTAAGCTCCGAAATGGCCATTTTAACCCTCTTTTAAGCTCTAAAAATCCTGTTTTAACCCTGAAACTTAAGAGCTAAGTCTTCAAAACTCTATATAAGATCTCATACATCTCATATGAGATCACACACACACACACACACACACACACACACACACACACATCTTAACACACTAGACACTTGGAAGAGATACACTTGAATATACTTGGAGATACAAACACACATAGAAGCACATACAAGAGAGATAAGTATACTTTGAATATACTTTCAATTTAGGTGAATTCTAGAGAGAGAAAATTATGAATTGAATTTAGATTAACTTAGGCTAATTAGACCACAATTTGAACATCAATTGCCTCCCTCAACTTCCATGGATGAGTGCTTGAAGAACACTTGAATAACACTTGAAGAAGAAGATCTTCAAATCAATTTTGGTCTTGTAATTGAGAATCCTCCAAGAGGTAAACACTATAGTTCATCTCTAATTCCTACTTTGTATATATAGATCTATAAGATTTGGATCTAACTTAGTTCTATTTCTACTTATTAGAACACTCATCTTCTTCCTCTCATGTTCTTCACACACTCACATAGTTAGATCCATATCTCTTTGATTTTTATTGATAATTTACAATTAGAGATTGTTTTTCACTTTGATTTTCAATTTTGGTTTCATTCTTCAATTTTAGTTTAGATTCATGCATACATGATTATATATATATACATATATCTATTTTGAATTCCATGATGGTTTGGAAATATGATCTATGAGAAGGATGATTTCTATGTTCATACCTATCTCTTGATTATTCCTATTACCTAGAATTCCTATTGAATTTCATCTCCAACATGATATTTATAAGTCCCTTTGATCCTTGATCTAAAAGTTCTTCATAGAACTTGAGGGCTAAATTGATTGGGAATCATGATAATTAAGTTGATCTATGAGTTTGATCTCTCTAATAAGCTTCAACTATCACTAAAATGTTTTCCTCACACTTTAAAATGAACTAGATAAAAATTCAGCAAAGCAGATTAGTTTTGTCCATTAGATTTGGTCCATCAAAACTCATAGTTTGATGGATTTCAAATTTTCTGGGTAAACTTTGATGAATTAGCTTTCATCCGGTCCGTTTTGAGAGCTTTTAGGATTCATATACTATTTTTAGAAATTGTTGAGAAATCGGTTGACAGATTTGAACATCGTCTCTTTGTGCTTGAATTTCAGAAAATCTATAATAGTTATCGACGTTCCGCTTTTTGGGGATGATTCCTAACTCATATATCTATATGCCGATGTAAAATCGTGAGCATACGATCGAGTTAGGATCGTTTTCTAAGCGTTTAAAGTTGATACAACTATTCTGGAATTTTCTAAGTTTAATTACAAATATGATTATGTATACAAAATGGTCATACCTTGATCACTCAACAACAATTGATGAATAAAACTTGGTTTAGAAATCACCTAGGATAAATGGATGAGAGATCAAAAGCTTAAATCAACTTGGTTAACATGATTCATGAACTTCTATTATACTTCTATTATGTTTTGCATTCATTTGTCAAATGATACCAAATTTCCAGAATAACAGAGTCTGTTTAAAACCCTTTTTCAGAAACCTTGTGATTACAGAATGTCCATGGGTTTATTTTTATCATATACTACAATGAAATAGCTTTCTTTTGACACCAAATAGAGCTTCATATGATTTTTGTAGATTTAATTATGATTTTTACAAGAACAGTGGACAGTCCTGATCCACTATTCCCAAAACATTTATTTCTCAAACAATAAAATTGATATTGAGGTCCCACTTTTTGGAGAAGTTCCCTAAGACATGTATCTAACTTTCTGTAAAAGGGTTTTTATCCAGCTCATGTTTAAAACCACTTTTGATAGGATTCATTAGAGGTTGCTGAATCTGGAAATTTGATTGATGACATGTTTTCTTTGTTTATCATGCATATCATTTGTTTGCTTGTATTTTTTGCAATGCTTGGGTATCCTTTGGTGTATTAGTGCAGAGAATTAAGTGCCTCGGACCCGGACTTCGATTTGTGGTTTGCCTCGTCTACATGTGGCTTAGTGCCCATGTATCATGTACTATCTCTATCCTTTCTTTTAGAATTTTTCTAGGTTTACAACTTTGATTTCAACGACACATTTCCTTTAGGGTAGTCTCCGTTTATATGATTATTTGTTAGAGACATCTTATCTAGGATTGTTGCATGATTGCATTGCACGTTTCCATTCTTTTTGCTTTCGCGACTCCGCTTGAGTCAACCAATGTAAGTCTTCTCGTTCCCTTTGCATATCATGACATGTTTACTTTATTTGCATCGGTCCCGGGCGGGACTAGCCACTGTGAGTATACTTCTCCCTTGTATTACATGAGCATCCGCTTTCTACTTGATTTAGTCTCTTGAAATGATTTTCATTAGATGTTTCTTTTTGCCATGTATATATCTATCTAGTATGTTTGAGGAAACAACATCTATTATGAATTAATAACAAGGATATTTGAATCAAGGCCTACCATTCGGTAGGGCGAGGAGGGGGTGCTTTAGTCCTGCTTGGGCTCCTTCCCCTCTCGTACCAAGACCCCCGAACCTTGTTTCTGGTAATGAAGGGCGAGTAACCTTATTCAATTTTGGGCGAGTCAAACTTGGGTTTCCTAATTCCCGATAAAAATTAGGTGGCGACTCTTTGTCTCTAGGATCGCGTGAGGAAGTCCTAGTTTTCCCTGAAGTGTGCTCCTTGGGATCCGTCCCGGGACACTATCGAGGGAGAGCGTCAGGACCCGCTCCTCATTTCGCAGTGGTCCACAATGAGTTAAAATTGCGGCTCTTTCCATTTTCTTTAAAAGACAAAGCGAAGCATTGGCTTCAATCACTTGAGCCAAACACAATTAAAACATGGGAAGCTTTACACACCGCATTTTTACAAAAGTTTTTTCCTATTATGCGTACAAATCAAATAAGGAAATCTATCACTAATTTTATAATGCAAGATGGGGAAACGCTTTACGATACGTGGGAGAAATTTAAAGAATTATTACGCTCTTGCCCACATCATCAGGTTCCTAAGTGGCAACTTGTTCAGGTCTTCTACGAGGGACTTATTCCCTCAGTCCGTAATACCGTCGATGCCGTTTGTGCGGGAACCTTCCTGCACAAAAGCGCCAACGAGGCCTGGAAGATTTTTGAAACATTAAGCGAGAATTCGATGCATCAGGCTGTGTCGGTGCGTTTCGAGGGATATCATCTTCAACCTAAGCGAGAGGTGAAAGTTGAGTCGAGTCAGTCAATCAAAATACAAGAATTAAATAGAAAACTTGACCAACTTATGAGGATGGGGAATAGGTCCAATCCACCCTCTTCAGAAGTATGTGCATTATGTTCTGAACCGTCTCATAATATCTTTGCATGTCCTTCTGCATCTCAATATCCGGAATTTGTTGAGCAACACGTTAATTCTATGCAACAATTCCCACAAAATAATTCTAATCCTAGGTCGACTAATTTTCATAATACGTACCGACCCCAATATCAACAAAGTCAATACCAACTACCTCCTCCACCTCCACGCAATAATGCATTTGAGGAGAAGGTGCTGGCCTCACTGGAAAATTTTGGGTCGGTAATTCAGTTAGTGCACTCTCATACTCAGTCCATCACAAAGCTAGAGTCCCAAATGGGACAAGTAGTTAATACATTAAACCGTTTAACTGAGAGTAAGTTGCCGAGTCAACCTACTCAGCAACCTAAGGGGCAATACGCAGTGGGTAGTATGAGTGAGAGCGTGAACGCTGTTCCGACTAGGACGACTACTTGAGATGAATAAGTTGTTGTAATTCCGGATGGGGGTGAGAAAAATAAAAATTTAAATTTGAATAAAGAAAAAGGTGAAGACGTGGATAGAGTTAGGAAAGAGAATGAACCGGCCCCAACGAATTATATTCCAAGAATGCCATATCCACCAAACGTTGAGGAACCGTCTAATCTTACAAAGAAAAAGTCAAAAGTCGAAGATATCCTCGAGGTATTTAAGCAAGTTAAAATCAATATTCCATTCCTCGATGCGATAAAACAAATTCCCGCTTACGCTAAATATCTTAAAGACCTATGTATGCAAAAATGAAAAATACGCAGTCATATTCCGAAAAACGTCTTCCTCACTGAAAAAGTAAGCTCAATATTCCAACACGCTACTCCGAAATATAAAGATCCAGGTACGCCTACGATTTCATGTGTCATAGGTGACACTGTCATCCATAGGGCTCTCCTTGACTTAGGAGCTAGTGTTAATCTCTTACCTTATCACGTTTATAAACAACTAGGTTTAGGTGAACTTAAACCTACGGCCGCTACTATTCAATTAGCGGAGCGTTCTATTAAAATACCTAGAGGAATCGTCGAGGACGTCTTGGTTAAAGTTGATAAATGCTATTATCCTATAGACTTCATGGTCCTTGACACTGAACCCGCGTTAGATGCTAGGAAACACATTCCTGTCATCTTAGGCCGTCCATTCTTAGTGACCGCTAACGCACGTGTTAACTGCCGGACGGGGGTAATGAAGGTGTCATTTGGGAACATGAATCTCAAATTAAACGTTTTTAACGCTATTGATCAACCTCCTAATGACGATGATTACCTATGTGAGGCGGAGATTGAGGTTAGACGAACAGTTGAACCAAATAACATACAACCTGTGGGTGAGGAAAATAATTTGGTGAGTAGTGAGCGGACGAATTCGACTAATCTGGACCCGAATGATGAATTTACTCGAAAGGTAAGAAATCGATTTGAAAATAATGAGGGAGAACCGTCAATTGAATTGATTCAAAACGACGCTATTTCTGCTTATCACCGAGCTCTTCCTGATATCCTACGGGATACACAATCCGAGTTTCAGCCTCCATGAATCTTGAGCTAGAAAGGTCTAGCTGAAGACGTAAAAGTTAGCGCTTCTTCGGAGGCAACCCAAGCTTAATTTCGTCTGTTTTCTTTGTTTTTTGGTCGTTTTTGAGTCATTTTTGTCAGTTTTGGAGGTTTTCTGGACAGGTTTGGGGTTCAGAATTAATTTATTTTCATATTATATACATAATTTTAGCCATAAAATAGAAAAAAACTGAACTCGCGCGTGCGGCCCGCTCGCGCGAGATGTCGCTCGCGCTGCCTGCTGGCGCGAAAATGTGCCTTAGTGAAATTTTTGTTTTCTTTTTGTTTTGAGCCCTCAGGTTCTCCTCGCGCCTGGTTTCGCGCGCGCGAGGTGTCTCGTTCGAGGGAAAGATTTAAAAAAAAAAAAAAAAAAAATTATCATTCGCGCGCGCGAGGGCTGCTCGCGCGATACCCCATTTTTCTGATATTTTCTTATGTTTTTTCTATCAGTCCTCCACACCTGTTGTAGTAGTTTTTACTTTTCTGTTTTTGTTTCTTACATACTTTTAGATCGAGTTGATTGTTGTTTTCATTGTTCTATTTCTGTTTTATTTTTGTTTCTGGTTTATTGTTTTTCTGTTTTCGTAGTTTTGTCCGGTTTTTTAGTTTATTTAGTTTCGTTAATTATAACTTTTAGCTGCTTTTATTATTCTTTTTGTTTGTTTTCTTTGGTTAAGAAGTAACAGGTAACATTGAACTTTATTGCCATATTCTTATGTGTTCACATGTTCTATGCTTGTCGAAACCAAGGTACTATCGTTCCTTTCTTACGTACTCTCCGTTCTTTCGTTTTATTGTTTCATTGGGGACAATGAAAGGTTTAGGTTTGGGGGTATGCACTCACACATGCACATTAGTTTATGCAAAATTTTAAAAATTTTCAATAAGTCTGCTTAAACAAACGATGTTACCGACGTTTTTGCAATCTTAATTGGATACTTTTTGATAGAGAACTTTGAATTGTTATAGAATGGTAAACAAGAGAAGATGTAGTTAAACATTTGTTGAAGTTATGATATGACGTTTTAAGTTATGTATTGGTTGAATCGTAGTTTTATATCATAGATTTGCACATAAACTTATGCACTGCACGTAGTCACGTGAATACATGTTTGATGTGAACTATAATATGATTCGGATTTCTAGATAACACAAGGTGGAGACTAGACCCGATGAGCTTTTGAGCCTATCTTTTCTTTTTAGAGGGTTGTAAATACATCTTGTGTTTGTCGAATTTCACTTGAAATAGCGCATCTACTTGTTGTTTAGTCTTATTATTCTTGTTTTGGTTAATAGTCAAGTTAAAATATTTGTTACCATGCTAAATAGTCTTCCATTGTAAACACTGAAGAATAGTATTACCTTAGGAAATGATTTTAGGCCTTCTTTGTTTACTACCGACCGATAAAAGATAAAATTTCCTTAGTTCGCCCTTTTGAGCCATTACAATGCCTCTTTTTCTTTGATCACCATTATCCTCTTCAAAAGCTCCAACTTGATCGACTTGGAGTATACCACTGGAAGAGTGATCCACTTTTAGTAGTATTAAGGCGATGTGTTGATTGAGAAGAAGAAAATAAGATGCTATTGGGGTAATTGCTTCGTATTCAATGCATAGTCATTTGAGAAGCGAGAAAAGAAAAAGGAAAAGAAACAAAATAAAGAAGAGGAAGGTTGAAAAAATGAAAGAAAAGAAGAAAAATGAATGAAAAGGAATGAAGAGAAAGGAAAGATGAAAGTTTGTAGAAGAAGAATGAAAGAAATCGAACATGCCTTACAATGCCATTCTGAAACTACTTGATATATCCATTCTATCCTTTTTCATTACCTGAGCCATGTTACAACCTTTGAAAAGTCCTAATTGATCCTAGGAAACATGGTTTTGATATGTAAACGATGGGAGGGGGATTAAGACATGGTAATGACTAATTTTTCTTGATTGTTGGCATCCTATCCATGAGACTACTGTTCTTTCGTGTCATGCGTCTTTTTCGAGTCATATGTGAGCGTTACTCGTTTTGAAAACATATTTTCTTTGGTCGCATATACTAGATAAATTACACCTGTTTCTAAGTGTTTCATTTGAGAGTGTAATTCATTGTGAGATTCGTAGTCGAAGCATAGTTAGATGGTTATTCGAGTTATATTCCATGTTCATAACATACGCGTGTTCATTTGACTACCACATCACACACGTGCAATTGTATGAGGAACTTTATTGATTTATATGATGCATGTGCTTGAGATTGTTTTTCATGATGTAGATGGATGTTTTATTATGTTTCTTTATGTTCGTTATTCTATTTCGAATCATTGTTTTATAATAAGGAGTATTGAATGTTATGTTTTTCTTTTTAATAAAACTTTTTAAATTTCTAAGTTAATAAAAATGGTTGTGGGAGCCTTGTTGATGAGAACCCTCACGAGACTTCACTCGTCCGACTAGGGACACCAAGAGGTTTAAAAGGCTTGTTGCATAGGCTAAATGCAATCGTGATCCATGCGAAAATGGAGTATTATTTTATTAGTAGTTAGTTTTTATTTTAGTTTTGCTCGAGGACTAGCAAAATGTAGGTTTGGGGGTGTGATCGGGAGAGAACAAATCCTATTTATACGCCTTAACGAGCATTTGTTAGTACCTTTTTATCCTGTTTTTGTATATTTTTACTTCGTTTTCTATTTTCTGACAGGTTTTGGAAGAAATCAAGTATATCAGACTAAACAGGGTGAAAAAGCAGAAGAAAAGAAGCTGAAAAAGCCAGTTCGCGGGCGCGAGAATCCAGAAATCGCTCGCGCGATCTGCGCACGCGAGGTCCCAAATGTCGCGCCCGTGCGAGCCGCGCGCGCGATATTTGTAAAAACCAATAATACGTATTTCAGTATACTGAAGACTCTTGTGCAAACAAAACTGCTGAATGACGTCCAGACTGTAAAATATATCAGTTTCAGTTCGTTTCGGGTTAGGAAAGCTTCCAAAGCTTGTTGTAAACTCTCTATATACTCTATTTTACTTCAATTGAAGGGTTACACACCCATACATACATACACATACAGCCATATAGACTGAAATTCCAGCCCTTGAAGAGGGAAAAGCAAGGAGAAGAAGAAGAAGACCAAGGATTTCCATGGCCTCCTCCATCAACTACTTGCCGTTCTCCACTTCCATGGTAGCCTAGACAAAGATCTAGGGTTTCAATGAAGCCCTAGTCGAGTAATAGAGTTTTATTTATGTTTTTATTTTAGTTTTATTATGTATGGATGACAATCACATGTTTCGAGGATTTTTATAAATAAATCGTACTTCTATTGATTAAATCATTGCTTTCAAAGTTTATTCTTGTCTTAGATCTATTTTGACTGTGATGTGCTCAATGATCTATTCTCGCTGTGCTTGTTTAGATTATTTACATGTGATGGTGCTTTATTGATTTGTGCTATCAAGTATCCGAATAATCCATGCCTAGATTAGACGAATTATGTCACAACCCTAGTTTAGTGTGGGATAATTCGTGCTAACCGAAGATGGAATATGTTGGTGCTTGAACCATGATTATTCTCTTGACGGAGGAATTGGGCTTGTAGCCACAATTCCCCATATTCATCCAACTTAATAGGCTAAAGTAATTCATAAATATTCCTATTATGAAGCTAGTGGTGGAGTTGCAATCCTAGGTTCCCTTTACGTATTTACAAAAACACTTTTAATTGCTTTCATAGTTTAGATTTAGTTTTATTGTTATTAGTTTAATTAAAATCAAATCAAAATCTGTTTTCATAATTAACTAAAGTTAGGTTTTAAAATTAAGTCGCTGTAGTTAACCAATCCCTGTGGGTTCGACCTTTGCTTTCACACTACAAATCTTTTGAAAAGTAAAGAACACTTTTTATATCTTGATATTGACAACATCAGTAAGTAAGTATGTTTTACATTCGAGCATATGTTTTTAATACTCACCAGCTTCATAAAGTTGACGGCGTTGATGCGCCCTAGACATTCGTGTCTAGGCTTTTCAGGTTATGATCTGACAGAACTGTACGATTATGCAAACTGAGAATAGCTACCCGAAGAGGAATTTGTTATTATTTGTTTTAAGATATGAACTAAACTTGTAATTAGGATGACTGTAATAGACATTATTATTATTTTGCTTCAAGGCGAGTTGTGCGTTTAGTAATCACGTGCTATAATAAATATCAATTTGGTAAAATTTTGTAAGCCTTGATTGTTCTACTCTGATTATAAACTTTTATTGTTCGACTGTTGGGACAGAATCGATCCTTCAAACTATCGCGACCTGCGGGTCCATAAAGGAAATTAAATGCTTTCCATACTTATGCTACATTGGGGCGTGATAGGATTTAGTGGTATCAGAGCCAGGTTATCTAGTTTTACCAAGCTTGGTTATTCACGCCACAGATTAGTGACACATGTTAACTTTAGGTTTTTACTAAGCTATACAACCAAGCTTCTCTAAGTCAAGTTTGATTTACCAAACTTAGGTGTACCGCACAACCAGGTTCTAGTTTTTAGTTGATTAACACTGATCGCCCTTAGTTCAGAACTCGAAATCTAGGTTGGTATCATCGTAGAGACGATTGTACATTTTTTGTCACATCGATAAGAATGTTAGCAGTCACCAAATATCCTTGGACGTATCCATTTAGAATTAGCCAAGGTGGTCATGACTTATGAATTCCATATAGATAGATAGTAGTCAAGTTCCTAAAAAGTTGAGGTAAGCCATAGCCCCTATGAATAGCTTAAGCATTGATGAACTTCTTGAGTCAGATCTCGGAATAATCAACATAGCCTATAGCCCAGAGTTTAGAAGGAGAATAAGGATACGATCGCTTTGCTGTTAGACAGTCCAAATTCGAACATGTGTTTGGTATATTATGTATACTTGAATTATGTCATGCATACTTAGATCTTGTTGTATACTTATATTATAGTACGAGTATATTATATAGTGATATTAACTCGTTAGGCTAGACCTGCGTGTAGGAGCATAGATGACCAAGTCGCTTCAGCCAACTGAGAACCAATCAAGTAGACTATCCCAGCTGTTATCCCCAGAAGTCAATCCCACTGGCTTTGTCAGGTCACTTATTCTAAGCTTTTGGGAGGTGGGTAATAGAGTCACTGTTGGTCAGTTAGGAGATCGTCTATACGAGAGTTTCCTTCTGAAATCATCTGAACTACAACAAGGCAAGAAGAAGTTCCGGTATACAGTTGAGGACAAAGGTACAAGCATACCAAGCAGCCTCTGTGCTAATTACAACCTACTAGGTCACATTTGGTATGATTGCAATGAAACTCAATGGATGGAACACTACAATCTGAGTCACCTCCGTAAGGAAAAGAGTGCACCAAAAATGGAGAAGAAGAAATGGAAAACCAAACCTCAAGTCTGTTTTAACTGCCATATGCCTGGGCATTTTGGAAAAAGATGTGCTTGACCCAAGAGAATAACACAATGTTTTAACTGTGGCACGCCCGGTCATTTGGCTCAAGACTGTAAGGAACCTAAGCGTATCGTTCATCAGAATATAGTCTGTTATAACTGTGGTGAATCCGGTCACATCAGCAACTACTGCACTGCTCCTAAACAAGTGACTTATGGTTAGCAGGGTCAAACTCGCTTGAATGCTATTATTCCTAATACTGGTGGATATGATGAAACTGTTTATAAAGAGAGAAAGTATAGAGAAGAACAACCTGATCAGCAAGCGGTAAAAAGTACATTAACTCTGTTTAACTCCCATGTTAAAGTTTTATTTGATACGGGTGCTGCACTTTCATTCATATCTGCTAAGACTATTCAGAGATTGGGTATCCTACCTCACCATTTAGAGAAAGAAGATTACCTCACTATTAGGAGCCACAGTCAAATTAGGACATGTGTGCAAGGATTATCCCCTATGACTAGGAGACCTTAAGATCCCTATAAGGTTGATTATTCTGTCGATGAAGGACTTTGACATAATCCTATGAATGGATTGGCTCTCTCAGAATCAAGCGAAGTTGGATTGTGTGAGGAAGAGAATTACATTCTCCGACAATGGGAGTCAATCCTTTGACTTTCAATGTAACCCTTCAGGTGATATGTTCCTCACCAGATGCCTAGCAAACATCAAAGTTGTCAGTACAGAAGTGACGGTGTCATTAATACCAGTGATTAAAGTGTTCGAGGAAGTATTTTGATATATTTCTGGAATACTACCTGAGAGGGAGATAGAATTATATGTGGAATTGGTGCCAGGTACTCGACCTATAACCAAAGTTCCCTACAGGATGGCCCCTACCGAACTATTGGACTTAAAAGAACAAGTTCAAGAACTTGAGTTCTCCCAAGTACTTTACCCTGGGGAGCACCAGTGCTGTTTATGAAGAAGAATGATGGAATTATGCGATTGTGTATTAACTACCGGGAACTAAATAAGGTTACTATCAAGAATAAGTATCCTTATCCTGGATAGACGACCTGTTTGATCAATTGCAAGGAGCCACGACCTTTTCCAAAATTGATCTACGGTTGGGGTATCATCAGTTGAGGGTACGAAAGGAGGACATTCATAAAACTGCTTTCAGAACGAGGTACGGACACTATGAGTTCTTAGTGATACCGTTTAGGATGACGAATGCTCCGGCTGTGTTTATGGATCTAATGAATAGAGTATTCAAGTCCTACTTAGATTAGTTTATTTTTTCATCGACGATATTTTAATCTATTCCAAGTCAGAAGGGGAGCATGAACAGCATCTACGAATTGTGATGTAGATTCTCAAGGATCACCGCCTGTATACTAAATTCAACAAGTGTGAATTTTGGCTTCAAGAAGTTAAGTTCCTCGAGCATGTGATCTTACAATAAGGAATTACGGTTGACTCGTTAAAGACTGATGCAGTTGCAAATTGGACTCGACCAACGAATGCTACAGAAGTCAGAAGTTTTCTGGGACTCGCCGGTTACTATCGGAGATTTATGGAAGGTTTCTCAAAGATAGCAGCCCTGTTAACTGGTTTGACTAAGAAAGATTTGAAGTTTGAATGGACTGATAAGCATGAACACGCCTTTCTGGAATTGAAAGAGAGACTGACAACAGCACCAGTGCTTGTAATACCAAAAGATGGTGACAAGTTCACGATTTTAAGTGATGCCTCTTACTAAGGGCTGGGATATGTCCTTACGCAAGACGAGAAGGTTATTGTATATGGTTCATGATAGTTGAAGCTGAATGAATTGAATTACCCAACTCATGATTTGGAACTAACAGTCGTCGTGTTCGCGCTTAAGATCTAGAAACACTACCTCTATGGAGAGAAGTTTGCTTTGTTCTCCGATCATAAGAGTCTGAAATATTTGTTCACACAGAAAGAGTTGAACATGAGGTAGTGCAGATGGATGAAGCTGATTAAAGATTATGACTTCACGTTAGAATACTACCCTGGTCAAGCTAATGTGGTTGCTGATGCTTTGAGTCGGCAAACTCATGAAACAATTGCCTCCCTAATGATTAGAGAATGGTGAGCGTTGGAGACATTGGTTGAGTTCGACGTGTATAGTGCTGAGGAAGGAGAATGGTAACTTTTTGGATGTCTTATCCTACAACCTATCCTTATCGACTGCATAATTAGAGCTCAAAAAGAAGATGAGAAGCTTCAGACATGGTTTATGAAAATATCAAAAAAGGATTCAATAAAATGGAAAGTGGGAAGTGATGGAGGATACAGATGCAGAGATAGATTATGTGTACCAGACTATGAGGATCTAAGAAAGGATATTCTAGAAGAAGCACATAAATCCAGATTTATAATTCACCTGGGAGGAACAAAGATGTACAAAAATTTGAAGAGAAATTTCTGGTACGAAGGTATGAAGAAGGACGTGGCTGAATTTGTATCCAAGTGTTTAACGTATCAACAAGTCAAAGCCGAACATTAGAGACCCTCGAGATTGTGGCAACCGCTACATATTCCAGGTTGGAAGTGGGAGCATATCACCATGGATTTTGTAGTGGGATTGCCTCGGTCTCAACAGAATCATGACACCATTTGGGTAATTATGGAGTGTTTGACTAAATCGACTCACTTCATTGCCTATAGTATAACATACCTGGTAGAAAGAATGAGCCGGATGTACATACAACAAGTTATGCAACTTCACGGTGCACTTGTGTCAATTGTATTAGATCACGACGCATGTTTTACCTCCGATTTTTGGGAACGTCTGCAAAAAGCTATGGGAACCTCGTTAAAAATGAGTACTGCTTTTCACCCTCAGACAGATGGGCAGACGGAGTGTGTTAATCAGATTATGGAAGATATGCTCAGGGCTTGTGTTATCGATTTTGAAGAATCTTGGGAGACACACTTGCCTTTGGTCAAATATGCCTAGAACAATAGTTATCAAACGAGTATCGGGATGGCTCCGTTTGAAGTATTATACAGGCGACCATGTCATTCTCCATCGTGTTGGGAAAAGGTTTGAGACAGAGTTGTTAGGGCCAGAGTTGGTTAGAGAAACCAACGAAAAGATTTCTCTGGTCAAGGAAAGGATGGGAACCACGTAGAGCAGGTAAAAGAGTTATGCTGATCGACGTCAGAAGGATTTGGAATTTAGTGTTGGAGATCACGTATTCCTTAAGGTTTCACCAACCCGAGGAGTGGTGTGCTTTGGTCCTAAGAGAGGGAGGTTAGCCCAATATTTTATCGGGCCATTCAAGATTCTGGATCGCGTTAGAAAAGTAGCCTATCGACTCGTACTGCAGCCAAAGATGTCTAGGGTTCACAATGTATTCCATGTGAGTATGCTGAGAAAGTACATACAAGATCCCTCACATGTGGTTAGTTTCAACGATATTCAGATGAGTCATAACGTTTCCTGTAAGGAGAGGCCCGTGAAGATTCTAGATCAGAGTATCAAGAAGCTGAGAAGTAAGGACATTCCGTTGGTGAAGGTTCAATGGAATCACCATGACGAGAATGAAGCCTCGATGGAAGTCGAAGCTAATATGAAGATGAAGTACCCGGAGTTGTTTTAGGCCAAGTTGGTCTTGATTTCGGGGGGCAAAATCCTGTTTAAGGAAGGAAGGGTGTAACAACCTGTATTTTCTTTAATTGATTAAATATAAATTTTATTAGTGTTACTTACTTTTGTTAGTAATTCTTTATTTTGGGTCAAGGTGTAAATTTTCATGAATTTAAGAATACCTATATTATGCTTTCATAACTAACGTATTTTCATAAGGCTAGTAATACCTGTGACGTGATTTCCAATCTGCATTTTCGAAACGATGAAAATATTTACTTTTGAGAACCGAGAATTTATTTCTTACGTTAATATAATTTTCTGTATTTTTGTGGTGATCACCGCGCCGCTAAAATACCAGTTTGTATAGCAAAAATCTTCCGCGCCGCGCTGAACTCCCATAAATTAGGAATCTCGTCAAATCAGATTTTGACAAATGCTTTTAGTTTGTGTGTTAACTTAGTGCCATAAGTTGTTTTTCCCAAACACCCAAACAAATTCCTAGGCAACTTGATAGTGCCTAGTTTGGCTATGCTTTAATTGTGTGTGTTTATGTTTAGCGTTAAGCTAATTTTCCAAACATCTAACTTGTCCCCTATCTATTCAAATTTGACTCATATAATACAAATTGAGGTGTATTTATGTATAATCTGTATATATGTAATCTATATATACAATCTGCACACTTACCAAACAAAACACTGAGAGAAAAGAGAGAGTACAGAGAGTTTTACAAAATAATTTTAGAGAGAGAGAAGCTCAACTCCATAGCCAAAAGCTCAACTCACTCAGAATGTAACCCATGCTCTAATTACTGTTTACATATATGTAATTATGAATCACCATGGTTGTGTTCATCCATGGAGCTTCAAGCTTGAAAATGGTGATGTTTCAAACTTAACCAAAATTGATTTTGATAGATGAAAATGAAAGATTATAGTCCATAGAGGTTGTATATTTAAAGTATTAGAGCTTAATTCATTCGTATAAGAAAGTATATTAGAATTGAAGTTTTGTCACCTCTCGGTTTTTCATAAAATCCGAGAGCTACGATCGAAATTAGTTAAATCCGATCACATATTCATAATCCTTGCGGAAAAATGGAGAGAGCCATATATTACAAGTCATGTTTGCATTCGGATTTCAAAATGGGTCAAAAATAGGCTTTAAATTCGTAACAGGGGAAAAACTGCTAATACCAATCGATTGGCATGTTTACTAATCGATTGGCATGTATACCAATCGATTAGCATTTTTCAGCATTGACGACGTTTAGTAAAACAGTCATAACTTCCTCTAGAAAACTCAAAATCGCACACCGTGTAAAGTGTTGGAAACTAGACTGAAAGACCTTTTGTTTGATATGTAATTCATCCACAAAAATTATATCTCATTGTTTAGGGCATTGCTTCAAAGTAGACCCACTTGTGTTCTAGTAGTGATAAAAGCATATTTAAGCATTCTTTGATGAATTCACTGGTTGTTTCATATAAGACTTGATTTCTTATTGTATATCCATGGTTATCATTCCCAGTACTTTATATTTCTGCATTGAGTCACATGTCATTCATGTGGATTCAGTTGTACATGCATGGTGAGTAGTGGTCAATGTAGAAAAGAGTATGTGGTTGAGATTGTGTGTGGACACTCGTTGGTATTGGTGTACCAAAGTGTGATGTTAAGATATTGCGGCTAATGTGTCTTTGAAATGCAATGGTGACAAAACTAGACGCTCCCTATCGCCCATGGTAGCGATAAAGTGTGTGATGCCAACTTGGATATTCCCTGGCACCCATGGTAGTGCTAAAGTGTGGCCTACTGGACACTCCCTGACATGCATGGTATGATCAAAGTATGAGCATTGGACACTCCGTAGTACCCCGTACTAAAGTGTGAGGCAAACTGAACACTCCTTGGTACCCTTGTACTAAAGTGTGGTCATCATAGTGTTTCTAAGATACTGGAGTGAGAGAGTGGGTTGATGTGTTGTCTAGAGAAAAGAGGAGGTAAGATGAGATTGGTTGCATTGTTTCCATACATGGTCACATGTGTTATGAATTAAAGTTTATTAATGTTATCCTTACTGTTTAATTATGTGAACTCATTTCTATATTGTTAGCTTGTTGATTAATGGAACCATGAAATGGAAAATAGTAAGTAAGTATGTTTTACATTCGAGCATATATTTTTAATACTCACTAGCTTCATAAAGCTGACGGCGTTGATGCGCCCTAGACATTCGTGTCTAGGCTTTTTAGGTTATGATCTGACAGAACTGTACGATTATGCGAACTGAGAACAACTACCCGAAGAGGAATTTGTTATCATTTGTTTTAAGATATGAACTAAACTTATAATTAGGATGACTGTAATAGATATTATTATTATTTTGCTTCAAGGCAGGTTGTGCCTTTAGTAATCATGTGCTATAATAAGTATTAACTTGGTAAAATTTTGTAAGCCTTGATTGTTCTACTCTGATTGTAAACTTTTATTGTTCGATGTTTCGGACGGAATCGATCCTTCAAATTGTCGCGACCTACGGGTCCATAAAGAAAATTAAATGCTTTCCATATTTATGCTACGTTGGGGTGTGACAGTACATATATCATAAAATGACTAAATTGCCCTTCGAGCTTGCATTTAATAAGTTAATAGAAATCAAGCCTTCAAATAACACGGTCTTACCTACCCTAATGTTTTTAATGTTCTAGACCCAATGGCAGGGTCCATTTGGCACAAAAAAATTGCAAAATGACTATTTTGCCCGTTAACCTTAAAAATGTCATAACGTGGTAAGATTAAATAAGAATTGAACGTTGTCAGAGCTTGTAAGCTCATATTAACATGAAGAATATTTTGTTACCTAAAAAGTACGTATATTGTAAAATGATCAAATTGCCCTTGGGTCCTACATTTATCAAGTTAATATAAATAAATTCTTCAAACAGCACGGTTTTACCTATCCCAAGGTTCTTCGACATTCTGGATCTAATGGTGTGATCCATTTGGCTTGCCTATATTTGTAAAATGATTATTTTTCCCTTGAAACTTCAAAAGGTCATAACTTGTTATGATTAAACCAAAACTGAATGCCGTTAGAGCCTAAGAGCTTATAATAATATGAAGAAAATTTTGGGACCTAAAAAGTACATATATTATAAAATGACCCAATTACCCATGGGGATTCGATTTAATAAGTTCATATTAGTCAAGTCTTCAATTAACATGAGCTCCTATCCCAAGGTTTTTTGACGTTCTAGACCTAATGAACCACGCCATTATGTCTAGAATGTCAAAGAACCTTGGGTTAGTTAGAACTGTGTTATTTGAAGGTATGATTTATATCAACTTATTAAAAGTAAGCTTTGAAGGGTAATTTGGTCATTTTACTATACATATACTCTTAAGGTCCCAAAAAAGGTGTTCACATTCACATGAGCTCATAGGCTCTGACGACATTTAATTCTAGCTTAATCTTAACAAGTTCTCATTTTAAAGGTTTAAGGGCAAAATAGTCATTTTACAAATTTATTCAAGTCGAATGGACCTTGCCATTGGATCCAGAACATCAAAGAACTTTGGGGTAGGTGAGCCCTTGTTATTTGAAGCCTTTGTTTATATTAGCCTTTGGTCATTTTACGGTAAATGTACTTTTTGGCCGCCAAAATGTTCTTCATATTAATATGAGCTTATAGGCTCTGACGATGTTCAATTCTGATTTAATCTTAAAAAGTTATGACATTTAAAGGTTCAAAGGCAAAATAGACATTTTACAATAAATTTCAGGCCAAACAAAAACCATCATTGGATCTAGAACATCAAATATCATTAGGGTAGGTTACCCTATGCTATTTGAAGAGTTATTAAATATTAACTAATAAGAGTAAGTTTCAAAGGGTAATTTGGTCATTTTACAATATATGTACTTTTTGGCCACCAAAATGTTCCTCATATTAATATTTTTTGATTTAATCTTAAAAAGTTATGGCATTTTAAAGGTTCAAGGGCAAAATAGTTATTTTACAGTAAATTTCGGAATGAACATTATCATTGGATCCAGAATATCGAATAACCTTGTGGTAGGTCACCCCGTGCTATTTGAAGACTTTATAAATATTAACTTATTAAAAGCAAACTTCAAAGGGTGATTTGGTCATTTTACGGTATGTGTACTTTTTGGCCGCCAAAATGTTCTTCGTATTAATATGAGGTTATAGGCTCTGACGATGTTCAATTCTGATTTAATCTTATATGTCATTTTAAATTTCAAGGGCAACATAGCCATTTTATAAATTTATTTAGACCGAGAGAGAGAGAGAGAGAGAGAGAGAGAGAGAGAGAGAGAGAGAGAGAGAGAGAGCAATTAGTGGGTTAAATGGGAGCAATTAATTGGTTAAATGATTGGGCATGCCCAACCCATTCTCAACACAACCCATTACCAGCCCAATTATGTGAACTCATTACCAACCAAAACCCAACTCACCTACAACCCAACCACGTATATAGGAAGCCTTACCATGATTGGATGGATAAAATCGAACTCCCTCGAGGTTTTAAGTTTCCCACGTTCTCCTTATTCTCTGGTGATGGGAGTCATTCCACAGTTGAGCACTTTGCAAAATTCACAAGCCAGTGTGCTAATGCTGGTAGAAATGAGTTTCTTAAACTTAGGCTATTTGCTAATTCCTTAACTAATACAGCTTTTATTTGGTTCATCAATTTGGCAACAAACTGTAGTACCCGCTATTTTCATTGTCATTTTGTATTTCTGTATGTATATTAATAAAATAAGATTCAGTATACTTGTGTTTACCTTTCATGAACTGCCCTTTCCAATCGATTGAACTTTCCTCAATCAATTGAACTTGTGACACTTTCAATCGATCGAAATTGTATCTTTTCAATATCGAACCATTTTAATCGATTGAAATGTTGCCGACCTGAATCCATTACGTGGACCAATTTTAATCGATCAAACACACTTTCAATCAATAGAAAGTGATTCAACTTGAACGCCAAGTTTGTTTCCCACTGCTCTTATTCACTTTCTTCCCCTATATATATGTATCATATATACACACACACACCCCTTGTTGATATTTTGGGAGCAAGTCTAGAGAGAGAGTGACATAGTTTATATATACAGACACACTCAAATATGTATATATCTACATCAGATATATATATACATACACACTCACACACACTCGGGCAGAGAAAGAGAGAGAGATGAGAAGACAGAGCAAGAGAAAGGAAGAAGAAGAAGGCTAGAAAGAAGAGAAAAGAGAAGAAGAAAGAAGAGGGAGGAGAACACACCCGAGCATTACCTGTGGCCACCGTGAACTTTACGGTGAGTGCCTACACTCACTTAGCAGCGAACATATGTAGATACATATGTGTTTCAGTAAGAAATAATGGACCCCAAACGTGCAAGGATGGTCCAGTTTAGTTTGGAAGGGAAACGACTTCTTAATCGATCGAACTAGGTTTCGATTGATTGAACATAGATAGATCTGAATCGAATTGAACTTATTTCAATTGATCAAACTTTAACTTTGTCTATCGATCAGACTTGACTTAAATCGATTGAACTTTACTTTACCTCAATCGATTGAAATGACTTCGATCGATTGAACATGTCAGATTGGTAAATGTTTAGTCTACTTATATTTGATGGACCGTTAAGATGTTTATTATCATGCGTTGATGTTGGGATGCTGTATTGGAATAATACACACGTTGAATAATAGGCTAATGCATTAAACAGTGGAACCGTTTGTATAATGTTGTTATAATGCTGTTAACAGAATCAAGAAGCCAAAGCATAATAGTGGGTCTATCGATAGCAGAGGTCGATACTATTTATATTTGTGCATATGAGTATGGTCGCAACGATCGTATGATGTCTGGTATGGAATTCTAACCTGCTAGGATAAGGCTGGGACTACGCGTCAGGCATAAGTGTTGTGGGCTGGGACTGCGTGTTAGGCTGGGCGTGTTGGTTGTAATGTATTAGGCATAACCAATGTGGGCTCGGACTACATGTCAAGTATAAGTGATGTGGGCTGGGACAATGTGTTAGGCATAAGTGATGTGGGCTAGGACTACACGTCAAGCATATATGTGGTAAAAGCTGGGACTATGTGTCAGGCTGGATCATCAAGAATGTATCAAGGCATATTAGCCAGAGAGTTAGGACTACATGTTAGGTTTGGTAGGATGTATGGTATGGGACTGCCTGTCTGAGTTATATGTTAGAAGGTTGGGACTACATGTTGAGCTTGCTAAGTTATGATGTATTGGGCTATGTACCAGCTTAGAAAGGATTGTTTGAGATAGGAGGCTACGTGCGAAGTGTGAACCCAAAGTCCATATTATGTTTGGGATTGGTTGGGACGATGTTTGTGGTTATATATTGAGTTGGTGCATACATTATACGGACGACGAGATAATCCTTTAAAGATGTTGTTTTACATATCTTGCCTATCCATTGAGACTCTGTAAGTATTTCCATTCACTCAGCTTTCATAGCTGATGGCGTTTTATGCTGCTGGATATCCCACGTCCAGTTGGCCAGGGTTATAAGTATCCAGGAGGTGAGTACATTGCGAGGGGCTATGAAGGAGAAGCCTACGATGAGAGAGGCTATGTTGGAGATGACTACTACGCAAGCTAAAGGTTGGGAGCTTTGTTGTAGATAGTCTATGCTTAGATTTAGAAACTTTGGTGATAGTTAAGGTTATAATTGGCAAGTATGCCGTAACACTTTATTTCCATTGCTACTTATGTTTTGTAATAGCTAGTAAACTTTGATTATATATGTCAAACTTAGATATTCCCAATGCGTGGTTTGACTCATTACTATGATGACTAGACTTGGTTTATGGACAATATGGTGACTTCAATTGCCATAGCCTACGAGTCCAAAAAAGAATTTTATTTTCCATATTTTTGCTGCTGCAGGGCGCGATAGAATTTCTGGTATCAGAGCCTAGGTTTTGTAGTCGCGTTCACCAATTGTCCAATATTTCTTGAGATAGGGGTTGACTTAAATAAGCATTGTTGACATATTCGTATGGAGCTTCCTGTCACGCCCCAGAATGGCAAAGTAGGGAAAAATAAGTTTCCTGGCTTTGGACCCGTGGACACACGACTAGTTGAAGTTGCTCCTGATTGTTTGCGACAGAATATTAACAAGAAACATAACAATTTCGGGAATGTATCTAATTCTAACACAATATATAATATTAAACATTAGCAGTGTTAAGTAAACATTTATTTTACACACTCTGAATAAATCAAAAGAAAATAAAAGAGAAATAGTCTGGTGACACCTAGTGTCACGAAATCCAACAGCAAGCTAAATTATTACACTATGTAATAAAAGACAACAGAGGACTAAAAAAAATTCCATCTTCAACTGGCGAATCCATAGAGATCCCCATAGTAGTCCTCTCCTGAATACCCATCATCAAAGTGGCCCTTATCCCTACTCCCTCCATTTTTGTCAGTGTCTTCGGGCTGGGCATCACCTGCTAAGCCTGACATCGCTGGGCGTGGAAGGTCCAGCGGCACAAAATGCCATCAGGTTGGATATAAGCTGACTGTGCATGTATTCTAACAAAGAACTGTTAGAAATAGTTATAAAAACACTTAGGTCTATCATCATTAATCGGCTTGTCAATGACTTATAAGTTATCTGAGAATTATGACAACTAGACCACAATATGAAAACCCAAACTCAAGACGTTTCACGCCATACAATCGAGAAGACTGATTGATAACCATTTCTCCAAAAACCCTAATTCATCTTACTCCACTTCCTTCCACAATTCCGACATAAGCTGTTGGTTTAGGATAATAGTGCTTTAACAGCCACTTGGTGAGTAACCATCGTGCCTTAACAACCACAAGATCATGGTAAAGTGCTTTAACAGCCGACTCAACCAAGATATCCAAGGTCCATAACCTATTCACAACATGAACATAAAAGTGCCTTAATGGCTGCTTGATGAGTAATCATCGTGCCGTAACGGCCGTAAGATCATGGTAAAGTGCTTTAACAGCCGACTCAATCAAGATATATTCATTTCTGGTACCAATCTCACAATCATCAACCATTAAATAACATTCCCGTCATCACCACCAATACCGACAACCTTAATCAACTGAAGCTACCATGACTCAAAGATCCACGGAAGACTCTCAACGAATACATGCATCCAACTGAAGGAACTTGACCGAAGTATAATGGTACGTTAAGCTTGGGACGACGTAAGTTAATTTACAAGTTTCATCTTATTATGTGTACATTCTTTTAGTTATCAGAGTCAACACATTACGGAAGTCGTCATCGATTTAAAGTTGAAGACCCAAAGCGTAAGTTAACACATAGGCATAATAACTACTCATCAACATCTTAATCGCGTGTGTTTCCAAGTAAACATGCTGAGTCTAAAATGAAGTAATCATATATGTATACAAAAAAAATCTCAAGAAAAATGGAAAAAACTAGAACATAACTAAAACTGGTGGGCTCGAGCACTCATGAAGCTCGAGCTCGGAGTGCGAGCGCTCCCACCAGACATAAGCGCTCAGGTTCCTCTAGTAAAAATAGTTCCTAAACTAAACTCACATGCATGTACAAAAATGATTTGGATCTTATGATGTGTTAAGGAAAACATTGTATAAACTGATCTTACAAGTATCTAAACATGAATTGATACTCATAATGGCTTAAGACATGTTTGGATGATGAAAAAAATACAAATAAGTTGAGATATGACTTGATCCTTAGCCTTTCTTCACATGCAAGAGTTGTAACTTCATATGAATATCAAGCATGTATGTAAAATCATGTAAAGACTGATTATAAGGATATCTAAGTGAGAATTTATACTCACAAGTGCTTAGATGATGTAAATTTGTATGAAATGTTGAGAACGAACTTGATCTTGAGCTATAATGCAATTCCAAACAAAATCCTAGCTAGGACCTCGTTAATTCTTCAATCTCTCAACTCCAGAACTTCAAATGTATGATATCTATGTGTGTATGACCATATAGAGAGGTTCTGATGAAGAATTGGTAGACATGCAAGCTGTATGCATATGAACTCTCCAAGGACTCAGTCTCTGTTTTCTTTGTTTTAAAACATAACAAAATGCAGAAGATGGCTGGTATTTATAGAATTTTAAGTCCCAAGGGTAAAATACTCATTTCACCCTTTTAGGAGCTTGTGTGTTCGCGTGGCTCGAGCGCTTGGGGTTCAAGCACTCAGGTCAGCCTTTTCAACAAAGCTTCCCCCAAGGTCTCTAACATACGTCTAAACATACATAATTCATATTAGACGATAAGGAATAAGAAAATAGATATTATATATATATATATATATAACGGAGAGTATTAAAAATTCAAATACAGAAATTCAAGAAATTAGATAGGAAAATATAAGTGCTACATCTCTCCACCACCTATCAAAGGTTTCGACCCGAAATCTGAGTAAGCTAATCCTGGAATAACTCTGGATACTTCTCTCGTATTTTTGATTCCATCTCCTAGGAAGCTTTTCTCTCGTCATGATGGCTCCACTGTACCTTCACCAAAGGAATCTCTTTGTTCGTCAATTTTTTGGTCTCTCTTTCCATTATCCGTACTGGCTTCTTGTGATAAGTCACGTTGTCACTCACTTTGATGTCCTTGAAGTCAATCACTGGTGCTGAACGGTGAACATACTTCCTTAACATGTTTATGTGAAAGACGTTGTGTACTCCAGACATTTTCAATGGCAGTGCGAGTCGATAAACAACTTTGCCTACGCGATCAAGAATCTCAAAAGGTCCAATATAGCGAGGTGATAGCTTTCCTTTCTTCTTCCCAAATCTAACCATACCTCGTATTGGAGATACCTTAAGAAACACATGATCTCCCACCTTGAACTCTAAATCCTTCTAATGTTTATCTGTATAGCTCTTCTGTTTACTCTGGGCAGCTTTCATCTTCTCTATAACTATATTGATCTTTTCACTTGTTTCTCAAACCATATCTGGTACAAGAAGTTTACCGTCTCTGGCTTCGGCCCAACGTAGTGGAAAACGACACAGTCTCCCATACAACACTTCAAATGGTACCATCCCTATGCTCGAGTGGTAGCTATTGTTATAAGCAAACTCGATTAAAGGTAATTGGGTCTCCCACGATATCTCAAAGTCAATAACGCAAGCTCTGAGCATATCTTCCATAACTTGATTCTTAGGCTAGGTCTTTCCTTCAGTCTATGGATGAAAAGAAAAACTCAGTCTTATGAAAGTTCCCATAGCTGCTTGCAGACTCTCCCAAAATCTTGAGGTGAACCTCGAATCGCGATCTAACACTATCCAGACTGGAGCACCATAAAGTTGAATAACTTTTTGCACGTGCAGGTAACTTAACTTCTCTACCGGATAAGTCATGCTGTAGGCAATAAAATGAGTAGACTTCGTCAACCAATCTACTATCACCCAAATGGCATTGTGACCTTGTTGCGACCTTGGCAATCCGACCATGAAGTCCTTGGTAATATGCTCCCATTTCCATTCTAGAATCGGCAGTGCTTGTAGGAGTCTAGACAGTTTCTGATGCTCTGCCTTGTTAACACTTAAAACACTTGGATACATGCTCAGCGACTTCCTTTTTCATGGCTTCCCTGACTTCCCTTTTCATGGCTTCCCACCAGAACTTTTCAGATCCTTGTACATCTTTGTACCTCCTAGATGGACAGTCAGCTTAGACTTGTGTGCTTTATCCAATATGTCTATTCTCAGCTTTTCCACATTGGGTACCACAAGTCGACCTTTACATCTGAATCCTCCATCTGATCCGATACTCCATTCGTCAGGTTCCTTTGTCGAAACATTAGCAAACCATTTCTTTAATTCTTTATCCTTCTGCTGAGCTTCCAAAGCACGACCAATAGGAGATGGTTAAAGTGTCATCCTCTCTCTAACTGTGTAGGTTGAAGATTGAATTATGCTATAGTCTCCAGTGCTCTCCATTCTCAAATCATAAGGGAAGCAACAATCTTACGAGGCTTCTGACTCAACACATCTGCGACTACATTTGCCTTACCATGATGGTATTGCAAAGTAAAGTCGTAATCTTTTAATAGCTCAATCCACCTTCTCTGCCTCATGTTCAAGTCCTTCTGCGAAAACATATACCTTAGGCTCTTATGGTTTGAAAAAAATTGAACTGTTCTCCAAAGAGGTAATGTCTCCAGATCTTCAAAGCATAGACGATTGCGGCTAACTCAAGATCATACATTGGATAGTTCGTCTTGTGAGGCTTTAGCTGTCTCGATCCATATGCTATATCCTTTCCATCTTGTATTAGATCACACCCTAATCCTTGATGCAATGCATCACTGCAGATGGTACATCTCTCGTCGATCTTCGGAATTACAAGCACTGACACTAAAGTCAATCTCTCTTTTAACTCCTAGAATGTGCGTTCGTGCTTATCCTTCCACTCAAACTTTAGATTCTTCTTCGTAAGACTAGTTAATGGGGCTATGATCTTGGAGAAACATTCTACAAACCTTTGATAATAGCCATCTAGACCAAGAAAACTCCTAACTTCTGAGGCATTACTTGGTCTCTTCCAATCTAGCACTGCATCAATCTTTGAAGTATCCACAGAAATTTCATCTTGGGAGAAACATGTCCCAAAAACTTGACTTCCTTAAGCCAAAACTTGCACTTGCTGAACTTAGCATACAAATGATTTTCTCTAAGCGTCTATAGCGCAATTTGTATATGCTTCTTCTGCTCTCCTTTGGTCTTGGAATAGATCAAATATCACCAATAAAGACAATGATAAATTGATTCAAGTAGGGCCTAAATACATTGTTCATCAAGTCCATGAACACTGCTAGGGCATTGGTTAACCTGAACGGCATCACATGGAACTCGTAATGACCGTATCTAGTCCTGAATGCTGTCTTTGGCGCATCTTCCAGTTTAACCAAAAGCTGATGGTATTCAGATCTCAAGTCGATCTTTAAAATTGTTGTCGCTCCTTGAAGTTGGTCGAATAAATCATTGCTCCTTGGCAATGGGTACTTGTTCTTGATGGTAACTTTGTTCAACTCCATGTAATCTATGTAGAGTAGAAATGTTCCATCTTTCTTCTGTACAAACAACACTGGTGCTCCCCATGGTGATGTGCTTGGTCGAACAAAACCCAAATCTTCTAACTCCTGTACTTACTTCTTCAACTCTTGCATCTCTGTTGGTGCCATACGGTACGAAGTCTTGGATATCGGGGTAGTACTAGGTACCAGTTCAATGCAGAAGTCTATTTCTCGATGGGGTGGTAACCCTGAGATATCCCTAAATAAATCCTCAAATTCTCATACCACTGGGATCTCAGCGATTGTAATCTCTAAAATTGTGCCCTCAATGGCAGCTAAGTAGCTTGTGAGAAAAGTGTCACTTGACGGGTTCTACTGAAAGCTAAAGGGTTTGCTTCCAGGTAAGGAGAAGGTAATCAACTTACTAATACAGTACAAGTTGGCATGGTACTTAGTTAGCCAGTCGATTCCTTGGATAAGGTCAAACTCTCTCATCGACAGTACCACCAAGTCAGCTATAAGGTTTCTGTCCTCTAGGTTAATGGGGCAATTCTTACACACTTTACCCAACTTGACAGATACTCCCAATGGGGATACAATGTTCAATGTTACGGAAGGGTTTTGAGGTGCTAGACCTAAGTCTTACATAGTTGTACTAGCAATAAAGCAATTCGATGCACCAATATCAAACAAAGCTCTAACTCTATTACTGAAGAACGTAAGCGTACCTTCCAGATTTTGGGCCTCTGCATCAATTCCCATTGCCTCTTGAATGATTGCATGTAGATGGGTTTGAGCATTCTGTCCTTAGGCTATAGGTCTATAATATTCTTGGCACGGTGCCTTGCAGTCTCGACTTAAGTGGCCTTTCTCCCCGTAATTATAACAGACGATCTTGTCCTGGTTATAAATCTTGGGAGCACAATAGTCTCTGGTACGATGATCGAGTATTCCATAGTTGAAATAATTTCTTGAAAACCTACCCTGGGTTGTTGGGGGTGTTATGGGTCCTTCTGCTGGCACATGCACTTTGTTTTGAGGCAGTTGGGGTTGGGATGCTACTGTTTGAGCTTGTCAGGGTCTCTTATGAGCATTCTGAGGTTTTCTATACCCATTCCAAGCTCTCTTAGTTCCTTGATAAGTTGGCGGGTTCCCTGACCCTGGGTTGAACTTCTAAGGTGGTTCATATATAGAATGTTTTGGTTCCTGACAACCATCCTTCTCCAATCTCGAAGCTAAACGGACTATTATTTCAAAGGGTTGGTTCAGCTGTGTCATCGTCAGGTGTCTGAAGTGAGGGTTCAGTCCTTGGTGGAATTTCTTTACCTTTTTCTACAGGGTATCCACTATGCGCGGGGAAAAATGGGACAACCGTTCGAACTAGGTGGTGTATTCCCGAAACGACCTATTGCCTTGGACCAAACTGATGAATTCTTTTTCCTTCTCATCTTTTTCTTCCTCAAGAAAATACGTCTCTAGGAAGATCTCCTTGAAATTATCCTATGTCATTCTTCCAGCAGCTTCAACTCTGATAGTTGCTTTCTCAACTTCCCACCACTCCGATGCTGAGTAGGTAAGTTGGAAAGTGGCCAACTGGTGTTTCTTAACTTCATTACATCCCATTGTATCTAAGATGGTTTCCATCTCATGCACCCATTGTTCTGCCTTCCACGGCTCACCCAAATCATCAAACTTCTCTGGACAAAGACTGCGGAACCTTTCCAACGTCTGATCTCCAGCTTGTCCATGATGTCCACAATGATTGTTGTTGTTTTCATTATTGTTCACACGATTTTCCATATTTCCCATCATCCCATTAGGTCTTTCAATTCTCCCTACTAGAGCTTTGAGTAGTCCTGTCGAATCTAACTCTGGAGGAATAGGATTCGATGGTCCTACTCCATTGTGGTTCCTTGGTCCTCTAGCATCTGGTGCCATTATGACCTGAATACCAATGCATTAAGATGAGCACTTCTAGTTGATACCAAAATCCTTCAATAGGTGGTTCGCATAATAAAATACTTAAGAGGATGCCTCACAAATTCTAGGAAAATACAGTCTGAAAATATCGATAAATAAACCAACCTCCAAAATAGAAGTAAAAATAGCATTCTAGAAATCAAAGGCTCAAATAATGTGGTCATATCAAGAACCACAATTGTCCTGTAAATAAGACTATCTTATAGTCTACACTAGCACGAGGTACCTAATGTTCAAGAAGTGTAGGACAATCGTCGAGCTAACCTAAACCTAGAGCTATAATACCAAAAGAAAACCATGTCACGCCCCGGAGTGGCAAAGTAGGGAAATGACACGCGACTGGTTGGAGATACTCCTGATTGTCCCCGATAGAATATTAACAAGAAACATAACAATACTAGGAATGTATCTAATTCTAACATAGCATATAATATTAAACATTAGTAGTTTTAAGTAAACATTTATATTAAAGACCCTGAATAAATCAAAAGAAAATAAAGGAAAAATAGTCTGGTGACACCTAGTGTCACAAAATCCAATAGCAAGATAAATTATTACATTATATAATAAAAGATAACAGAGGACTAAGAAAAAATTTCATCTTCAACTGGCGAATCAATAGAGATCCCCATGTAGGCCTTTCCTGAATACCCATCATCAATGTGGCCCTTATCCGTACTCTCGCCATTTCCGTCAGTGCCTCCGGGCTGTGCCTCACCTGCTAAACCAGGCATTGCTGGACATAGAAGGTTCAACGGCATAAAATGCTGTGAGCTTGGATATAAGCTGAGTGAGCATGCAGTCTAACAAAGAACCATTAGAAACAGTTATAAAAACATTTAGGTTTATTATCATTAATCAGCTTATCAATGTTTTATAAGTTATCCGAGAATTATGACAACTAGACCACAGTGTGAAAACCCAAACTCAAGATATTTCACGCTTTATAATCAAGAAGACTGATTGATAGCCATTTCTCCAAAAACCTAAATTCATCTACTCCACTTCCTTCCATAATTCTGGCATAAGTCGTTAGCTTAGGATAATAGTGCTTTAACTGCCGCTTGGTGAGTAACCATTGTGCCTTAGCAGTCGCAAGTTCATAGCAAAGTGCTTTAATAGCCGACTGAGTCAAGATACATGTTCCATGACCCATTCAAAACATGAATCTAAAAGTGCCTTAACGGAAGCTTGATGAGTAACCATCGGCCTTAACGACTGCATGATCATGGCAAAGTGCTTTAGCAACTGACTCAATCAAGATATATTCACTTTTGGATACCAATCTCATAATCATCAACCATTAAATAACATTCCTGTCATCACCACCAATACCAAAAACCTTAATCAACGAAAACTCCCATGACTCAAAGATCCATGGAAGACTCTTAACGAATACACGCATCCAACTCAAGGAAGTTGATCAAAGTACAATGGAACATTAAGCATGGGATGCCGTAAGTTAATTTATAAGTTTTGATCTTATTATGCGTACATTATTCCAGTTATCAGAGTTGTTGAAGTCATCATCGTTTCAAAGTTTAAGACCCAAAGCTCAAGTCAACACATAGGCATAATAATGGCTCATCGACATCTTAATCGCGTGTGTTTCAAAGTGAACATGAAGAGTCTAAAACGAAGTAATCATATATTTATATAACAATAATATCAAAGAAACATGACAAAAACCAGAACATAACTAAAACTCGTGGACTTGAGCTCTCGGAGTACAAGTGCTTCCCCCAGACATGAGCGCTCGGGTTCCTCAAGTAAAAATAGTTTCTGAGCTAAACTTACATGGATGTATGAAAATGATTTGGATCTTCTTGCATGTTAAGGAAAACATTGTATAAACTGATCTTACAAGTATCTAAACATGATTTGATAATCATAATGGCTTAAGACATGTTTGGACGATGAAAAAAAATGCAAATAAGTTGAGATATGACTTGATCCCTAGCTTTTCTTCACATGCAAGAGTTGTAACTTCATATGGATATCAAGCATATATGTAAAATCATGTAAAGACTGATTATAAGGATATCTAAGTGAGAATCTATACTCACAAATGCTTAGATGATGTAAATTTGTATGAAATGTTGAGAAAGAACTTGATCTTGAGCTAAAATGAAATTCCAAACAAAATCTAATCCAGGACCTCCTTAATTCTTCAATCTCTCAGCTCTAGAACTTCAAATGTATGATATGTGAGTGTGTATGACCATATAGAGAGGTTATGATGAAGAATTGGTGGACAACAAGGTGTATGCATAAGATCTTTCATGGACTCTCCAAGAACTCACTCTCTGTTTTCTTTGTTTTAAAACATAACAAAATACAGAAGATGGATGGGACACGAGAGCTCGGGACTCAAGCGCTCCAAAGGTCCGAGCGCTATGGTCAGCCATTTCAACAAAGCTTCCGCTAAGGTCTCCAACATTCATCCAAACATACATAATTCATATTAGATGAAAAGGAATAAGAAAACAAATCTTATTATATATGTATATATATAACTGAGAGTATTATAAAGAGAAATACAAAAATTTGAGAAATTAGATAGAAAATACAGGTGCTATACTTCCTGCTATTAATGTGATAATAGTTGTAACAATTATGTTTAATTTATGAACTACTTTTTGTGATTATTTCTGGGGTGACGAATTACCAATAGATGTCTATATAAGTACCCAACCACACTGCATCGATGGCAGTAAGATATTCTCAGAACCATCTCACACCGATCGAGGATGCACCCCCGACACCAGGCTGTTGATCCGACAGGCATGTTCGAGGCCTTTGTGTATAGAATGGAATGGATAAACAACCCCAATGTGAACTATGGAAATAACCACAGACCATCTCCAAGGCTAGTTGAGGATAGAATAGTGGAGCATTTTAGTTATTTTTGTCCAGAGAAGTTTAACGTGAATACCAAGCATTGGCAAGCAGAACAGTGGCTCTGAGAGATGGAAGAAATCTTTGACACCCTAGGATGCAATGAGATTGAGAAATGACGACTGGTGACATTTTAGTTGACTTATACAGCAGTCGATTGATGGGAGTCAGAGAAGGCAACCGTAGGAAAAGATGTGTCCGGAAGAATGCCCTAGATCATTTTTAAATGACATTTTTTGGGGAATTACTTTCCTCTGACAGAGAGGAATAAGAAGGAGAGGGAATTTATTGAGTTAGGACAAAGGAACCAAACCGTAAGGGAATATACGATGTAGTTTGAACAATTATCCCGATTTACCCTTCATATGATCAATACCCTAGAGAAGAAGAATAAAAAGTATCACTAGGGCCTTTCACTACCACTACAACGAATGACTCTGAATCAGCAGGTTCAGACTCTAAAGGCCATAATAGGAATGGCAATCGGTTATGAGGATATTAACGGTCAAGAACAAGGACATTTTGGGAATCGACCATCACCCAGGCATAACCAAGGATCGAGACCTCAAGGGAACAAGCACAATTGGACTGACGAAATGAATCCACAAACGGTGTTTCCTCAGAACCGCTATGCTGTGACCCAAGCACCTCTCCCATAAGGACCACCTACTACTACTGGAGGCAATACCAGCGGATGTTTTAGTTGCAAAAAGCCAGGTCATTTGGCTAATGTTTATGGAGCTCCCAATAGCTACAACTGACCGAGTATTCTCTACTATAATTATGGCAAGCATGGCTACTTGAGTAAGGATTGTAGAGCACCCCATAGGGCATAAAATGGACTAGTTGCTTAGGGCTAAGTAAGACAGACTCGTTTGAATGCTATCATCCCAGAGGACGCAAGGTTTGATGAAGCCGAGCAACAAAACATGGAAGGTACCCTTATATTATACAACACTTGAGTTAAAGTTCTTTTTGATTCTTGTCATTCCCCGAAGAAAAATAGAGAAAATCAATTCCTTTTTATTCCCATAGGCCTGTGACTGGTGAATAACCGCATTGTCATCTACTCAAACCAAAAAACACAATGATAAGGAGGATGTTATTCATAGAACATTATCTTATTAACATAGTCAGAGGCTACAACAAAAACTCATAGGTCGCAAGCGACTTAAACTATTAAAACAATTGGCTTATTGTAACATTGATCCATTTACTTGTATTTATCTATATATGAATGCATTTTGTATTTCCATATCCGTATATGCATGTTACGATTGTTTATGAATGAGTTTCGTTAATAGTTAATATGAATGTTTATTCCTTTACTTTTGATTCCTTAAAACAATAGAAGGACTGTTGAAACAAGAGACCTGAGCGCTCGAGGCACTGGAGCATTCAAGATGGGAGCGCTCGAGCAAGTGCGAGAGCTCGAGCTTTAAAAAATGTTAAATAACTATTTTGCCTCTGGGGTCTCAAAACTCTATAAATACTAGACATCCTTCAGCATTTATTTCATTTTTAACTTTGTTAAAGCAGAGAGCTCTAGAGAGAGAGAGTCTTAAGAGTATATACATTAACATACACACATCTATGCTTGCATGGCTTTCAATTCATGATCCATTCTCTTATACACACACAAACACATGTCTTACAACTACTATGAAGTTCTGGAGATTTATCCTTGAGGATCAAAGTGAAAAGGAAGGATTTTCGGAGTCTTGGAGCTTTCTAGAGTGCACTAGAGCTTGATCATCAACCACACACACATGTTTCATAATTTTCATCATCCAGTTCATCCAGATCTTTGTGAGTATACCTACTCACTCATAAAATATGTTTTTATAAGTTATCTTAATAATCTAGAGCCATGCATGTAAAATGCATGAAGATTAAAGCTTGGATTAGAGTTGCTAAATTAGTTACTATTTTAAAACTGTCAAACCCGAGCACTCGAGCCCAACGAGTAGGCTAGGTTTGAGGGCTCGAGAGGCGTGAGCGCTCGAGTTTAGTAGTACTTAAAAGAATGAGTTGTTGCATATTAGTTTTATGTTAATCTATGATATGGCATTTATACTATGAGCTATGAAAGTCATACCTTGGGTTGTTCTTTATATTTATGCTTGTATGTGCTATGTAGATGTTGTACATTATATTGTATAAGTAGTACCTTAATAATGGATTACTTATATAATGAAAAAGGAAGAAATCCAAGAATTTACGAAGGCGAGCGCTTGAGCTCACCCGAGCGCTCGAGCTTACTGGTTCAACAAAGAATCTGTTTTTTTATGGTAAGCAAAGGATGAGTTTACGTATACGTGCAAGATATGTAAACTCTGAGAGTAATGTGAGGCGTACTTAAGTACGGTAATCCTAGAATGATGAGTATAAACAACTTGTATCGCGTGCGTTAGATGCGTAAGCTGTGATAGCAAGAATGTAAACGAGACGATCATGTCTGTTGGTCTAGTCCTTGTGTTTCGTCCATGAAAGAGTAATGAGTCTGTGATATTGTCGAGATGCCACTATGGCATTATGGGCAACGATGGCAAGAGTAGTCATATATTATTGGTGCTTTCTGTTGTGGATGCCATGGTGGCAAGTGTAGTGGTAGTACCTTGTCGATACTATCAAGGTCATTGTGTTGAGATGGTTAACAGGCTACCCTAGGTTGAATGGAATAAGCTTGGGGGTTGCCAAGAATGAGTCCATAAGGTTAAGATGCCAAGTAATGAGGCCGTAAGGTAAAGATGGCAAGAAGGTAAACCAACGACCGTAAGGTAAAGATATTCCAGGCCAACGGCAGCACACCAGATTGCTTGTTAACCAAGGCTGAATGGAATAAGATTGGGGTTAACAAGAATGAGGCCGCAAGGTAACGATGCCATGTAATGAGTCCATTAAGCAAAGATGGCAAGATGGTAACCCAATGGACGTAAGGTAAAGATATTCCAAGCCAACAGCCCTTGTGCCAGATGCATGCAAAGAGTCGTGTTTATGAAAGAGATTGGATATGTGGTCCAAAGATTGGATCGGTGATTGTAGACACCCCATTTTGTCGGCTATCAGATTTAGGAGACCCATAGTTTGGTGGTTCACAATGATCGAAAAAGACTCAAAAAGGACTCCTGGAAGTTGGTCCTATCTCTCAAAATGCTTAGAATGACCAAAATACCCTTAAAAGTCCAAAAACTCCCAAATTTAGACCAAAAATTCTAGAAACATGCTACGTCATAAAAAATTACTAAAAATGAGTTTTGAAGCAAAATAAGATGAAATCGTCAGCTCCCAGAGACCCCCAAAAGTCTTGGAAGTTCCCCGAAAGTCCCCGTTGACAGGTTTTACCTAGGTTTGACTAGGTTTGACCAAAATCATCCGAATTCTCCAAAAAGTTTTGAGATCATTCTAGATCATGTGAAAAGTACTAAAATGAGTTTTAAAAAAAAATCGAACAAAAATGTCAGCTCCCGGGAGCTCCCAGAGGTTCCCAAAACTTCCTATAAATCCTAGGTTTGATCAATTTGACCTAAATGTGGACTTTGAAACTGGAGTGTTGGATCAATTTTCAAATATTTTTTATGGATACTAGAGGTCAATAGCTTTCCAACGGTATATCACACATATTTTCTGGATTTAAAATGAATTTATTATAAATTTTTGAAGGTGAAAAAGGCAATCAAATCGACTTTTATCGTAAATAACGCAAAACTTTACAAAGTGACCAAACTCCGAACTATTTTTTATGTAAAGTAGACTCCATTTCCTTTCCAATGGTATATTACAAGCTGAATTTGGAGTTTGTACGCATTTTCTCCGAATTTTGGAGCAGCACTCAACCCTAATAGAATCCATTTTTGTAATTTATTTTGGGGTCCAAATTGAATAATTAAAGACCAAAATGATGTGGTTTTATGTTCACAGATGTTTGGGACCAATGTGAGCACTTTCTAAATCCCAAAACCACCCCAAATTGGCCTATATAAACCCCCATTTTCTCTTCATTTTGGGGTGTTTCTCTTAATTATCATCTATTGATTGCTATTTACTTGCTTGTTTATATATATATATGTTCATCTCTTCTTCCCCCATTTCTTCTTAATTTTTCTTTGATTACTTACTAGTTCATCATCATCTAAGTGATGACAAAAACATGTTTGAGGTGAGCAAATCCTTATGGATAGTAGCTCTTAACGTCAAAAACATGTTTGATAGATGATGATTAAAACTTTAATACTTCCAATGTATTCTTGAAGTTATGCTCAAATGAAAACAATTCTCTCCAACAATCTTGGGAGTTCTTGATATGAGTTTGATGATGATGTTCCAAGTGGTTTTAATACCCTTTTTTGTGCTGGAAATGTGCTTTCAAAACCCCTATTTTAAAACCCCTGTAAAACCCCAATGTTTGGATTCCAAAGAAATACACATTGTTTTCTCAAAAATCTTCAAAACAATGAATGATTTATGTTCAAAGATTTCTCTAGAACTCAATACTCAATGAATGGATGCAAGACCGCTTGAAAAGTCTTCCTAACTCATTAGAGAACACCCAGGATTTTTGGTTTGATCAAAAAACACTTGGAAGGGTTCCATTTTGACCCAAACATTCCTTCCAGACATTCGATTTTTTCTGTCACAGCAGCTTAGTTGACTTTCAACTTGTTTTTCCAGAAAACTTTTCCAAAAGAGGTTGTCCCAACTCATTTTTCCCTTGAACTTCAGTGTCTTAGAAAATGTTTTGTATAATATGGGTCTCTAGATGTTTTGCTTTCAGTTTCTATGATTTTTCACCACTTTAGTCGATAGTACGGACTCTATTTCTGAGTAACCTCTATTGTTTATATGATTTCTCTCAATCTGTAATAGTTATTGAAGATTGACTTTTTTATATGTGTTCTAGACACAACAAGGATAATCTTCATAAAAAATAATGCATTGAGAACCATTGGATCCCCACTTTTTAATTTCCACAAATCAAGTCACTGTTCTATCCACTATTCACAGCAAGTATATTTTTACTTCCATCCTTTGATTTGATGCTTATATGTACTTCAAATTAGTACATATCCTAGGAAGTGGTCCATACTACATTTGTACATATCCCATAATGATTTCCTCCATTCATTCATTCATCTTTTAGACTTCTAAGCCACCTTAGAAAGTCCATGTACACAAACACACCACAACCTTTGCACATTCTAGGATTATACATTGCATCCATGCAAGATTTGGAGTTTTTTGTGACTCTTATTTGAAGAAGATTATAAGGAATGAACTTGATCACATGTTCATGCTTTCCCCCGATCTAGTCTTCCTTTCTCATCCATCTCGGGGATTGAGAAATCTTCTTTCCTCAAAGATTAACATGTCATACTAGCTTGCTAAGGATATTTTGATATCTTTGATTTGTTTCGAGAACAATTCATGTCCTCCCTTCTAGACTAGGATTACTTGATATGTGATTAAATGATTTTTCCTAGGTTTGTTTGTGTGATCTTTCACCTTTGCATTGTGTGGTATTTGGCTTAGATTTTATGAATGATATCTTATCTTTTGATCTTCCATTTCAAGATTCTTATGTGATGTAATATACTATCATAATATTAATTGTCGAACCAAATATAGTATAAGAGGATTATTCTGATGCTAATTGAAGCCCGTCGAGAGACGGGGCGAGTTGAGGGTGTTTTAGTCGTGGCAAAGGCTCCTTCATCTCTCGTACCAAAACACCGAACCAAGTTCTTTGGTTATGAAGGCCAGTGCCCTTTATCCATGTGGGTGAGTCAAAATGGGTTTCTTGGTTCCCTAAAGACCAAGTGCCGACTCTGTATTTGTTTTCAACCGACGACCTTCCTTTTCTTTCTTTTCTTCAAATCAACCTTGATTTCAAAACTAAAGTAAAATCAATTCCGAAACCCAAGAAACAGAAATCGGGGGTGGGCTCCCGGAGGCAGTGTGTCCACAATCTGGCGACTCCACTGGGGATTTTTATTCTCAAAACAAAATAATACAGAGGTTTGACTCATAAGAAGCATCCTTAAAATAATCTTTTTACTGTGTCTGGTTCACCTCATTGTACTCCTGCATTTCCCCCTCTGGCTGTGTCTGAAACGCGATGTTGACATTGCTTAGGTCTTGCTGTGCCTGGGCACAAGTCACCGTTGATACTATACCTGCTAAGGTATATCAAAAAGTGCAACAACTTCCGTACTGTCTCTCTGACGGTATATTGGAACTCTCATCAACGAACCTCTTTGACTAAACCTAGCCTTTGCATATAGATTCCTATAGAACCTTTCATAGGACTGTTCATTTATCTTTTCAGATAGGACAATGTGATATAACTGCTGTATGCCATGATGGGACTACTTGCGCTGTGTAGACGCTTATGTGGCATGAGACAGAACCTCTTTCTTATGATTTTCAAGGCAATCACTCACATGGGATTTACATTGAGTTGACCTGCCTAGGCACCATGATAAGGATGTTTGCTCCATGATCACAAGGATATACACCGCAAACCTTGTTTGTTGGTCCTAAAGCATAGGAGTATGAAAACTTGCTAGACAATACGATAACCATCACCACCTGCTCCTGTCATATATCCCTGTTTCTCCTAGAAACTTTGTCCCAATCACCCGGGTTTTCACTTCTCCCAGAAATCCTATTCGAACTCCCCAATATCTTTGTTTCACCTTAAATTCCAGAAAATCCATGTTTCTCTTGAGCCTCAACCCAAGCTTCCCAGAAATCCCCATTTCCCAGAAACTCACCCACATATACCTATTTCTTTCGAAAACTCCGCCCAATTTATCTAAATTTTCCATAAATTCTGGTTTCACCCAGAGATCCCTGTTTCTCCCCAGATTACCCAGAAACCTCAGTTTCTCTTAGAAACTCCGATATACTTGTTTCTCCTAGAAACTCTGTCCGACTTACCCAAATATACCTGTTTTCCCAGAAGCTCTATCCAAATCTCCCATATTTCCCAAAAATCCCAGCAACTCCGTCCAAACTTCCCAGAAATGTCTAGATGTACCAATTTCTCCCAGAAACCCTAATTTCCCAGTTTTTCCCCGAGGCTCTATCCAATCCGCCTAGATTTCCCAGAAATCCCTATTTACCCCAGAACCTCGGAATCCATGGTTTTCCCAGAAACCTTTCCCAATTTAACTTGTTTCTCCCAAAAACCTTGATTTTCTAGTTCTTCCTAGAAACTCTATCCCACTCACCCAAAAGTACTTGTTTCTTTTCGAAACTTTTTCCAAATCGCCTAGATTTCTCAGAAATCCCTATTTCCATGAAACACTGCCAAAATTCACCTAGATTTCCCAAAAATCTCTACTTAAAAAAATTCCCAGATTCTCATTCCTCAAAGAACAAATATGTCTTCCTCACCCTACCCATGACGGCGATCATCCTGGAAAGAAAAGTTAGCACACTCTGTATGGTTAGAACCTTACTTGCTTAACTGCTATATGTTAGAAGTAGGGGCATCATATAGATTAGGGCTTGCATCCGCATGCTTGTCTCATATGCATACACAATTCATATGTTAGTCTCTACACATCTAGCTCATACATGTCATCATCCTCACTTATCTCAATCATTATTTAGAAGTCGTATACATACTACCATTGTCATTGTTTTGCATCGATGAATTCTTCAAAATTCTGATCATGTCTCCCCACTAGGTGTCCATAAGAAGTATTTCAAGCCTCTGCTAATTTGGGCTTTTAAATCTATTTGCAAGAAATAGTAGCCTCAGGTAAGGACACTTTTATACCTCCCCGAATTCACTATCTTAATCATAGGCTAGACCATCACCGATCCACCAATGGCCTACAAAGCTCTGGAAGAGAAATTGAACAAGCTACAAGCCACTGTTGAGCAGTTGAGTTTAAGGGTTAGTCGATTTGAAAAGATGGCACAGAGCATTGACAAAGAGTTGTTTGAAATGGGAATCAGATTAGAGGATGTCATCAGAGAAGAAAAGTTCAAGAAGGATGAACCCCAACACCAGTCCAAGAGGCCTAATACTCCCGAAACTCCCCGGATGCCAATGCCCTGTACAGCCAACCCATGGCATACCCTCATCGACCATACTAATCCTCCAACCAAACCACTAGTTACCCTTACCAGAAAAAGCAACCCTGTACCTTTGCCAAGCTAGAAATCTCTCTTTCCTCAGCCCTAGAGCGCCTGCTCAAGAAAGGCCATCTCCAACTACTTCAACCTCGGGATGCCCCACCATCACCAAACTGTGTTATGTCCAAGCATTGTGCCTTCCACCAAACCTATGGCCACAATACCAATGATTGCATGCGCCTCCGCCACGATATCCAGGACCTCATTGACCAAAACATCATTGAGCCACCACCCATCCAATCCCATATCACCAAAAATGTCAGCTTCATCGAACCTAAAGCCCTTAGATTACCTATTCGAGTGATCCCTTTTGTTGATGCTAGTGAATGTTAAACCTGTGCAAGTGAAGTGAAGGTGTTTGGGACTTTTTCCAACAAAACAAATAAGGATGCTCTTTCAAAAAAAAAATAAGCGAGTCACCGTGACACTCCAATTGAGACCAGGTCGAGTCTAGTCGAGTCTATTGTATGTTTTGAGTCTATTTTAGGTTTAGTCTTGTGGTTGAGTCTGTCTGTCATCGAGTTGTTAATGAGTCTGTAATCCTTCTCTATTTATGGAATGAATTCTCATTTTGCTTAATCTGATGTGCCTAGTCATAAATGCATGAATCACTAAACTGAATTGTCACTTTTCAAATTACCATGGATATTACTCTGCTAATATCTTTTCTGTAATAAAACAAAAAAGAATCTTGAAAGGTCAAAGTCGATTTCACGTTGACACCGATGAAGAGCTGAGAATTGAATAGTCTTACTTTAAGAATTTAAAGATGCTCTTGCCTCAATCTTGAAAAGACATGCTTGAAACTGACTTAGGGCTGGGCTTGCCTAACACCCTTTTCCCACCATTTCAAAGCCTTGAGCCCAATCCAATGAGGAGCCATACAATCTGTCTATTGAAAGCAGTGCAAACTTAGTCCTTGATGGTAGCCAAACACTTTCAAAGAGTATCTTCTCCCCTTTTTTTAAAAAAAAAACCAAAAACAAAAAAATAGAAAAAGAAAGAAAAGAAAAGCTCGCTAGGTTGAAAACCCAAAAGGGCACCTAGGCAAAAGTTAGAGCTGAAAAGGTATTGATTTCCAAGATCTGACCTTAGCCAGTCAAAATGTGGAGAAAATGAAAAAAAGAAAGTTTTGGTGATACAGAGAATTGTACACTTCAAGGTACATCATGAGAACATGCCTAGATCATATTTCAAAAGGCTCGGAACGACCACAAATAAATTTAGAAACATGCACATTCCGGAATTCTAAGATTGTGATCAAAAGATCTTACAAGAATCAACTACATGAAAAGTTAAATTGACTGGCTTGGTGAAATTGAAAAGGATCAATCCTCAAAAAGAAAAGAAAAGAAAAGAAAAGAAAAGAAAGAGATACCAAAACTGAATCTTCTTATTCAAGGCTACCACAAGTGAGCTAAGTTTGAACTTCTTTGACGATTGGTTTGAAAAACCCTCAACTAATTTCTTTCAAAGCCTTGCCTTGAACTACGCTCGACCTGATTCCCACTTTGGGATACATAGGCAACTGCATCGGTTCGGTCGACACCATCATAATCAACCCCCCCTTCTTTCAAAGCCTTGGCCTAAACTACGTTGGAACTAATCCCCATTCGGGGGGTACGTAGGCTTACTTTTAAAAAGAAAAGAAGGATGGCTCGCTAGGTCAAAAATCTAAAAGGACGCCTAGGCAAAAATTAGAGCTAAATCCAGAGTGAGCTATAACAAAAGAAAGAAAATAGCTTGCTAGGTCACTTCACCAGTGCCTAGGCAAAAGTTATGAGCATATGAGAGATTAAAGTCAAGGTCCTTGCCTCAAGCTAGAAATCACCTTCCACACTAGGGGCAAACTTCGGCTACCCGCCTTGTTTGCTTGAATTTTACTATCTATCCTTCATACAAGGGGCAAACTTCGGTTACCTACCTCGTTTGCCCAGAACCTCTAATAAACCATCATCCAAACTAGGGGCAAACTTTGGTCACCCATCTCGTTTGCCTATGAATTCCACTTCCTACACCTCAAACTAGTGGCAAATTCAATTTGCCTAACGCAATCCCTTCACACCAAGGGCAAGTTTTCAAGTCACCAAGTTGTTTTGAAAAATTTTGAAATACAGTATCTTTTATTCTATAAGCTAAGGTACTAATTCTAAGCACATCTTGGGAGAATCAAAGGATTGATTAGATCAATAGGGAGGAACTTTCAAAAATGAAATTTATCAGCAAAGTGCTATCATGTTAAGTGATGAGCGGTAGAATATTTATGACAGAGGCACATTGGATCATGGAAATTTGAGAAATTCATGTCTAGGTCAATCCTTATTTGTTTGAGTCAGTAGTAATCTAATCAAAAGTGTGTTAGAAATCGAGGTTTCATGCAAACTAACCCAATATTCCTTGTCATCGTCATTCTTGTTAAGTCCATTCGCCCTGATGGTCTCAAATTTGTAGGTTTAAGGTGATTCCCAATTATAAAAAATGTGGATACAAGCAGAAGTACCAAACATCATTACTACACCAGTCAAGGTTGTAACATGAGAAGTGTCCCAAGTATGAGTAGCATAAACTCGTAAGTGGTTGCAAACTACAACCGATAGTTGTCTCTCAAGGCTGCTGACCGAAGGGAATATCCCCAATACCTATTACTGATCCAATCAGAGTCTAGATGTGTTGTGTTGATGAGGAGTGTTGATAAAGATGTGTTTTTGAGGTATTTTAGGGCTCAGAGTCCAGATGTATTGATGAGATGTGTTGTTCAAGTATTTTAGGGCTCAGAGTCCAAGTTTACTGATGAGATGTTTTTTGTGAGGGTGTTTTAGAGCTCAAAGATTAGAGGAGCATCGAGAAACATCAGGAGAGTTGAGAAGCATTGTTGTAGCATCAACAAAGATCATGAGAGCTGAGAAGCATCATTGAAAAGTAGAGTAACATCGAGGAACATCGGAAGTGTTAAGGAGTATTATCGAAGAGAGGAGCATAGTTGAAGGAGCATCAGATGTGTTGAGGAGCATCAGAAGAGTTGAAAAGCATCATTGAAAAGTCGAGGAGCATCATTAAGATTTGATCAACTGCGAGAGATTCAGATATGGGTCCTGGTTCTCGGTCAGTAGGTTTGATCAATCGTGAGAGATTCAGAGATGGGTCCTAGTTCTCGATCAGAAGATTTGATCAACTGTGAGAGATTCTGAGATGGGATCTTGGCCCTAGGTGAAGAATTGAAAGAGAGATTCTCAGAGAGTCCAGAGAAGAATCAGCTCCCAAAGGACCTAACCAGCTCTTTTAGATTGAGCGTTGCAAAATTTGATCAACCACGAGAGATTCAGAAACGAGTGCTGGTTCTTGGTTAGAAGATTTGATCAACCATGAGAGATGCAAAGACAAAATCTTGGTTCTAGATCAAGAATTGAAAGAGAGATTCTCAGAGAGTCCAAAAAAGAATTAACTCTTGAAGGCACTAACCGGCTCTTCGGTTTGACCATTGCGAGATTTGATCAACTGCGAGAGATTCAGATTTGGATCCTGGTTCCCGATGAAGAGAAATAATTAAAGAGCAATCCCAAAAAGAGTCATTTCATCCCTAACAGATTCAGTTTAATCCCCAGCAAGCATGTCGATTCATACATCGTCAGTTCTTTTGATCACAGTTAGTCCAACCATTGGTCCAATCCACGACAGTCACAGTAGTTCACTATCGACTCGTCATCTCGATTAGTACATCGTTAGTCCAATCCATGATAGTCACAGTTGTTCACTATCGACTCATTATATCGATTCATACATCATCGGTTCTTCTAATCATAATTAGTCTAACCATTGGTCCAATCCACGATAGTCACAGTAGTTTACTGTTGACTCATCATCTCGATTAGTACATCATTAGTCCAATCTATGATAGTCACAAAAGTTCACTATCGACTCATCATATCGATTCATACATTGTCAGTTCTTCGATCACGGTTAGTCCAACCATTGGTCCAATCCATGATAGTCATAGTAGTTCACTGTCGACTCATCATCTCGATTCGTACATCGTCACTTCTTTCGATCATGGTTAGTCCAACTGTTAGTCCAATCCATGATAGTCATAGTAGTTCACTGTCGACTCATCATCTAGATTCGTACATCGTCACTTCTTTCGATCACAGTTAGTCCAACTGTTGATCCAATGCATGATAGTCACAATTGTTCACTGTCGACACATCATCTCAATTTGTACATCGTCAGTTCTTCTGATCATAATTAGTCCAACTGTTGATCCAATCCATGATTGTCACAATAGTTCACTATTGACTCATCATCTCGATTCGTACATCGTCAGTTCTTCTGATCACGGTTAGTCCAACCATTGGTCCCACCCATGACAGTCACGATAGTTTACTAACTACTCAATATCTCGATTCATGCATCGTCAGTTCATTAATCATCATTAGTTTACCATCACTCTCATTCAAAATATGTCATGTTCATCGTTCTCATTCAAAATCTTAGGCTTCTATGTCCATTAACGGGGCTTCTGTGTCCATCGCTTGACATCTTGGGCTTTCATGTCCATTACTAGACGTCTCAGGACTTCTGTGTCCGTCTCCTAATCTCCAGGGCTTCCATGTCTGTCAGTTATCTGTCAAATTGCATCTCCGATTGTAGTCCTCTGGGACCCCACATCCGATTAAATTCGCTTGCGAAGCACACTTCCCAAAATTAAGAAGTTTGCTCCAAGACCCAGAGTCTTGAAACACCTTGGTATCCTTATCAAGATCTACCATTGCATTAAAATCAAGGAAACACTAACACGACACAAGTCCGCTTAAAGTGGCATACACCCCATAGCACTAGTTCATACTAGGATCAGAAAACTAGGCATGATAGGACTCATGACCCAACTTATATCACGTCCATGCATGGCATATCATAGCATAGCATCCACCTATTCTAATGATGCATTTGCATGTGCGTTTTGTCCCTTGTTCCCCCGAACTACGTCCTGGTCTGATTACCCTTGGGATACGTAGGCACCTCACGAAGAGTACGATCAGCACTAACCTCAGCATCATGTTTTCCATCATTGCATCTTTTGCAACGCTTTTATCCTAAATCTATGGCCTCCAAAAAGACCTATATCTTCAAACTTTGGCACTCGCTTGCGACATGCGTTGCCTCACAAGTTCATGCCAAAGAAGGGCAAACTGTAGACACCCCATTTTGTCGGCTATCAGATTTAGGAGACCGATAGGTTGGTGGTTCACAATGATAAAAAAAGACTAAAAAAGAACTCCTAGAAGTTAGTCCCATCTCTCAAAATGCTCAGAATGACCAAAATACCCCCAGAAACCCAAAAACTACCAGATTTGGACGAAAAATTATGGAAACATGCTACGTCATAAAAAGTACTAAAAATAAGTTTTGAAGTAAAATAAGATGAATTGTCAGCTCCCTGAGACCCCCGGAAGTCCTGGAAGTTCCTCGAAAGTCCCCATGGACCGATTTGACCTAGGTTTGACTAGGTTTAACCAAAATCATTTGAAATCTCTAGAAAGTTTTGAGATCATTCTAGATCATGTGAAAAGTACTAAAATGAGTTTTAAAAGAAAATCGAACAAAAATGTCAACTTCCGGGAGCTCCCAGAGGTTCCCAGAACTTCTTGGAAATCCTAGGTTTGATCGATTTGACCTAAATGTGGACTTTGAAACCAGAGTGCTGGATCATTTTTCAAACATTTTCATGTATACTAGAGGTCAATAGCTTTCCAACGGTATATCGTACATAATTTATGGATTAACACGAATTTATTATGAATTTTCAAAGGTGAAAAAGGAAATCAAATCAACTCTGAACTATTTTTTATGTAAATTAGACTCCATTACCTTTCCAATGGGATATCACAAGCTCAATTTGGAGTTCGTACGCATTTTTTGTGAATTTCAGACTAAATAGGGCCTTTCCGCGAATACCGGAACCTCTAGGGGCCTAAATACCAATTTCTGGGCGTCTGAGGTGCAGTGCCATGGCAGCACGGAGCCACTTCTGTGGTGGCACATGGCCAGTGCCACGGCGACACTCAACCCCTGCATAATCCATTTTTGTAATTTATTTTGGGGTCCAAATTGAATAATTAAGGACCAAAACGATGTAGTTTTATGTTCACAGATGTTTGGGACCAATGGGAGCACTTTCTAAATCCCAAAATCACCCCAATGGGGGGTCCAAGTGCAAATTTTGAGAAAGTTGTAGAGAGAAAGAGAGATAGAGATAGGATTAGAAGAGAGAAAGGGAGCTTCTCTCACTGATTTTCTATAAGAAAGTGAGTTCTAATCTTGTTTTCTTCCATTATCTGTCATATACTTCACATTCAAATACCCCCACAATCACCATTATTGAGTTAGGAAGCTACTTTCATGTCCAAATGTCAATATCTATGAGTGAAACACCAAGCTACAAGTCCAATATCACATTGATTATCATCTATTGATTGCTATTTACTTGTTTGTTTATATATATATATATGTTCATCTCTTCTTCCTCCATTTCTTCTTGATTTTTCTGTGATTACTTACTAGTTCATCACCATCTAAGTGATGACATGAAGTTTGAGGTGAGTGAATCCTTATGGATAGTAGCTCTTAACCTCAAAAATATGTTTGATAGATGATGATTAAAACTTTAATACTTCTAAAGTATTCTTAAAGTTATGCTCAAATGAAAAAAAATCTCTCCAACAATCTTGGGAGTTCTTGATATGAGTTTTATGATGTTCCAAGTGGCTTAAATACCCTTTTTGTGCTGGAAATGTGCTTTCAAAACCCCTATTTCAAAACCCCTCTAAAACTCCAATGTTTGGATTCCAAAGAAATACACATTATTTTCTCAAAAATCTTCAAAACAGTGAATGATCTGAGTTCAAAGATTTCTCTAGAACTCTATACTCAATGTATGGATGAAAGACCACTTGGAAAGTCTTCCTAACTCATTAGAGAACACCCGTGATTTTCGATTTGATCTAAAAACACTTGGAAGGGTTCCATTTTGACTCAAACTTTCCTTCCAAACATTCTATTTTTTTTGTCACAGCAGCTTGGTTGACTTTCAACTTGTTTTTCAGAAAACCTTTCCAAAAGGGGTGGTCCCAACTCATTTTTTCCTTGAACTTTGGTGTCTTAGGGAACGTTCTATATAATATAGGCCACTAGATGTTTCCTATTCATTTTAAAGATTTTTCAACATTTTAGTCGATAGTACGGATTCTGTTTCTGAGTAAACTCTATTATTTATATGATTTCTCTCAATCTGTAATAGTTATTGAATATTGGCTTTTTGATATGTGTTCTAGAAACAATAAGGATGATCTCCCTAAACAATCATACATTGAAAACATTTCTAACCCCACGTTTCAATTTCTACAAAATCAAGTCACTGTTCTATCCACTATTCACAGCAAGTACACTTTTACTTCAATCCTTTGATTTGATGCTTGTATATACTTCAAATTAGTTCATATCCTAGGAAGTGGTCCATACTACATTTGTACATATCCCATTATGCTTTCCTCCATGCATTCATTCATCTTTTAGACTTCTAAGCCACCATAGAAAGTCCATGTACACAAACACACTACAACCTTTGCACATTCTAGGATCATACATTGCATCCATGCAAGATTTGAAGTTTTTTTTGACTCTTAATCTAAGAATATTATAAGGAATGAACTTGATCACACATTCATGCATTCCCCCGATCTAATCTTCCTTTCTTATCCGTCCCGGGGATTGGGAAATCTTCTTTCCTCAAAGATTAACATGCAACATACTAGCTTGCTAAGCATATTTTGATATCTTTGTTTATTTGTTTCGAAAACAATTCATGTCCCCCCTTCTAGACTAGGAAAACTTGATATGTGATTAGACGATTTTTCCTAGGTTTGTTTATGTGATCTTTCACCTTTGCATTGTGTGGTATTTGGCTTAGATTTTATGAATGATATCTTATCTTTTGATCTTCCATTTCAAGATTCTTATTTGATGTAATATATTATCATTGTATTAATTTTCGAACCAAACATACTATAAGATGATTATTCGGATGCTAATTGAGGCCCGTCGAGAGACGGGGCGAGTTGAGGGTGTTTTAGTCATGGCAAAGGCTCCTTCCTCTCTCGTACCAAAACCCCAAACCAAATTCTTTGGTTATGAAGAGCAAGTGCCCTTTATCCATTTGGGTAAGTCAAATTGCGTTTCTTGGTTCCCTAAAGACCAAGTGGAGACTCTGTATCTGTTTTCAACAGACGACGTTCCTTTTCTTTCTTTTCTTCAAATCAATTTTGATTTTAAAACTAAAGGAAAATAAATTCCGAAACCTTAAAAACACAAACCGGTGATGGGCTCACGGAGGCCGCCTGTCCATAGTTATCCAAAGTAAGTCAAGTCATAAAAGATTGGACATGTGGTCCAAAGATTGGATCAGTGATCGAAAGTAAGTTAAGTTGTAAAAGATTAGACCTATGGTTCAAATATTTGATCAGTGATCCAAAGAGTAAAGTTGTAAAGATTGAACCTAGGGTTCAAAGTAAAGTGTTGAGTTTACAAAGATTGGACCGATAGTCCAAAGTGATCAGTCTATCGATGTCAGCTATGTTTCAAAGATCCGAGCATTATCATTGAATGTTTCCTAAATGTACGCATTACCTGGATATTGGTATGATTGAGAGTTAAAGATATATTTTCATAAAAGAAGAGAAAATGGAACGGTTTAGTTTCTGAATGAATTAACATATTATTGCTAAGACTGTTCAAGTGTAGTAGGTTTACTCACTCAGCTTGCAGTAAAGTTGTCGGCTTTTATGTCCTCGACAGTAAACCTTCTAGATCTTTCAGAGGTAGAGTACCCAGAAGAGGAGTACACCGAGGACGGCTATGGTTATGTGAGCTAGCTGACGAGAGTGGAAGATGATGGGTTTGTGCCCTCAAACCATTACTTTATGTATGAGATATTGACATTTTAATATATGGATATCAGCATTATATTTCATTGCGTATGTTTCATTCATAAGATGATTGTTAATTCTTAAGTATCATAGTAGGTAATTCGTGTGTGTATGAGATACATACAAGTGAGATACAAATTACTATTCTTTGATACCTTAGAACTTGTCACAGTGGATGATGAGACTGGACATCTCATCAGGTTTACACTGTAGCATGATTAACTACCATTGGATGGAGTGATTAATCTCAATCACTAGAGTGTAACTCTTAGTTAATATGCTAGTGCTTATAGTGCATTGACGGACTTGAGCTTTCCAATTGACACTCAAGACTGTCAATCAGTCGATAGGAACTTATAACTTGTATAAAGTATGTGTTCTCATCCTTGAGACGATTATGAACACAGACTATGGATATGGCTTCTTGTATCTCTTGGGTATGTCATGTTTATAAGGTTGTGAACATATATCGTCAAGATAGAATCGACCCTCTGATTCAGAGTAAGCATTCCCTTGAGACTGTCACCAAGTTGATTACTAAGAACTACAGTCTTGTTGATAAGTAGTTATCAACATGTTTGAAAATCATGAGAGGTGATTGGGACTCAAGGAATATAAGAAGTAATCATGATTCAGGTTGACAGTAACAGTTAACCGACTACTTGAACATGCTTATGAATACTGACGGTAGAGGGACATTGGTACACCATACAAGTCTAGTTATTGGTTTGGATATGTTCTTTTACGTTGGAGTTCAGTTATCGTTTTATAGTAGAGTAAACATTAACTGTCCAGTTGGTTGATTTGCTGATCAAAGAGTTAGATCATGGGAATCAACAACTAGTCTAAGCCAACAATTAAGAGCCTAGGAGGTCCCGCTCTTAGCTCTGCTAGGATGCTTGGATGGGCACATGAGGATCTTGTCAAGGCAGGTTTGATTGATCGAATGTGTCTCAATCAATCGATGTCATAGCATGTTCGATCTCTTGAACGTGGTTTGATTGCTCGAAACCACTTCGATCGCTTGAAGGTTAGGTCAGTTCTGGGAATCTACAAATAGGGTAACTACGTACTGAATGTTTTTAATCATCATTTTTATACGTAGAAGCTGTAGAAACTGTTTAGGTTTCCCTAAACCTTTCCTTGTCCTCTCTATTAGGTTTCCCAACAACCCTAGCCTTTCCGGGAGCATCCGCAGGAGTCATAAGAGTGAAGACTATCTAGTGGAGGCTGCTGGAAGTCAAAGATTTCAGAATTGGCTTTAAGATCGTTAGGTATATTTCTTGTCCCCTCTCGTGTGCACCTATAGAATTGACGAGTAGCAGATCCTGGGATACCAAAAGTTGTTGTAATTAAATGCTTCCGCTGCGCATTTAAGTTAATACTTAAACCTATTTTTCCAACAATTGGTATCAGAGCCACGCTTGTTTAGATCTATAGATGCGTTTTGGAACTCTATTTTTATTTGAATGTTATTTTTAGAACTGTTTTCGAAATTGCATCCTCACAAATCTGTTTCTGTAGTGTTATTTTAACAAAATACAAATTTGTGATTCCATTGGATGTAAGGTGAGTTCAATTGATTGAAGTAGTCTCGATCGATCGAAGCTTGTCTGTTCTCAAGCGATCAAAATAGGTTCAATCGATCGAACACTATTTTTGTTCGATCGATCAAGATCAACTCTCTATCTAGGTGTTCTGCTTCACAATTTTAAATGTTTTAAACTCATATGCTTTAATTTTAAATCATTCTGAAGGTTTTTTAAATCATTTTGTGAAACAGAATAGTTCAAGTGATTGAACAATGTTCAATCGATCGAAGGTTTGAGCGATCGAACGGTCTTTGATCGATCAAAATGTGACAGCAAACTGTGATGCTATTTTAAGTTCTAATTCAGTATATAAAGAGTATATATACTGTGTGAATCAATTAAGGGTTCCAATAGTTACATATATCTGTTATATATGCGTGGTTGTGCGTACGACTAACCCTTTTGTAGCAAGATTAGTCCACTATCTCCCATGGCACCGATCCTCAACAAATATTTTATTTTGTATTTAAATGTTTGTCTTTGGTGATTGTTATATTTAATTTTGGTTTGGTTTTAAGGCATGTATAAAGGGCACTGCGACTTCAATCCTACAAATAGGAAAGTCGCACCGGTTTCCCTAGCCTTCTTTATTTTCTTGTTGTTAATTTCTATTTCTAGATAAATTGTAAGCTTCATAAGAATCATAGGAGCAATGTAATAGAATTAGAATATACATGAAGATGGAAGATCAAGCCGTTGTCCATGAAGATGGAGCTGGAGGCAATCAAACCAAGAAGGAGGTTCTTTGGAGATAGAGCCATGGGAGATAGAGGCATATGAATGCCTTTGTTTCAATTTTAGTTTTTTGTTTTATGCGCTTGTTTGTGATTGACATTTAATTATATTGTTACTACTTGCATGCACGTAAAACAAGTTTTCTAAAATTAAAATTCAAAAACTGCTTTCAACACCTTAGTAAACATTAGATGTTTATGGGTAATGTGTGCAAACATTTAAATAAAAAAAAAGAAAAGCAAAATCCTTTTCTATCAAATCTAGTGGGAGGGGGTCTTATTATAACCCACGATCTTCCATTAATGGTTCATTGTAAGATGAGTAGTGCATTCTGTGTCACCTCGCTAGGTGTGATCATTCCATACGGAGGGTACACTACTCATTGGTTACTAGATGTGAACTTCCTATGGATAGGATCAATTAGATGTGCTAGAGGGTGACCACCACACGAAGGCGCTACTTGAGGCAGTTGTGATTGGATCCTAGTTAATGGTATACACTAGCTAAGCTATGGATAAGGGATCCCACACGGGGCATTATTTAGAAACTTAGAGATCAAATAGGTTCGGGAGACATAACTTATTTTGCAAGAGTTGCATAGCGGATAAGTCATGATTAATCGAAAGATCGAGTATTGACCACCACACAGATGCTTTACTCTTTCGTTTTGATATTCCGACAACTTTGTTTTAAAATATGAGTTTTAAGGATTCTCTTATTTTCAAACTGTCATATTCTGATATCCCTATTTATTTTGTTTTTTGATTTTTACAGCAAATCATAATGTATGGATCTACATTTTGTCCACTTGCCACCATACTCACTCAAAACAACTTAACTGGAAATAACTATGCAGAATGGAAACGGAACCTTGACATCATATTAACTACGGAGGATCACATATATGTCCTCACCACCCCATGCCCCGAAGAACCCATGTCAAATGCTTCGGTAGCTGCTGGACGCGAGTTCAATAAATGGAAGAAGACGAATGGAATGGCTAGTTGCTACATTCTATCCTCTATGGCTGGTGTGTTGCAACACCAATTCCAGTCGAACAATTCAGCCAGTGAGATTATCAAATCCTTGAAAAAGATGTTTGGGGAGCATGGTAGGCCTACCAGGCAGGTAGCTATGCAGAAAATAATGAGTACAAAGATGTCGGAAGGGACTCTATTCAAAAAGCATGTTTTAAAAATGATTGGTTATTTAAACGAGCTGGAGACCCTAGGTGCCAACATTGACGCACAGACCCAAGTTGATATGATCCTCAATACACTGTCACCATCATTCGCTTAATTTAAACTGAATTTTTATATAAATAAAATGGATTTTTCAATGAGCGAATCAATGAGTTCTTTATTGGTAGCAGAAGGGGTGATCAAACCTGGGGGCAAAGTTTTGAACGTTGAGAAAAGCTCTTCCTCTTCCTGATCTACACCGAAAGGAAAGAAAGGGAAGAAGAAGGCTAGCATTGGTGTTCCAAGTGTTGGACTGGTCCCTAAGATTGCAAAATCTAAAGTAAAAGGTAAGGGCAAAGGGAAGGTGGGTGGCCAAGGCAAAGGAAAGTGTTTACAATGCAGTGAAAAGGGCCACTGGAAGAGGAACTGTCCAGAATTCATAGCTACAAGAGTTCAAGGTATGATTGAATCACATGTGATTGAATTAAGTTTTATAACGGATACTTTAAACACTTGGTGCATTGATTCTGGTGTGACTAACCATATCTGTAATTTATTGTAGGGGTTCAGATCAACCAAGAGGTGCAGTGATGGGGAAATCGTACTTACTCTAGGTTCTAGCACAACTGTATCTGCGATTGCTATAGGAGTTGTAGTTTTAGAATTTCTAGACAATAAAGTTTTGATTTTACCAGATGTTCTTTACGTCTCTTCAATGAGACATAATTTAATTTTAGTTTCTAATTTATCGAATAATGGTTATTCTTTTCATTTTAAAACTGAAGTTGTGATTAAAAGAAATGGTTCTTTTATTTGTTCTGGTGTTAAATCAAATGGATTGTATGTGATTACTCTCAATATTTCTAAAGACTCTTGTATCGAACTTAATAACTCAATGGTAACTATACCATCTAAAAGAAAGGAACCTTCTACTAATCCAACAAGGCTTTGGCACATGAGGCTTGGCCATATCAATCGAAGTAGAATTGGTAGACTAGTCAAAGAAGGGGTCTTAGAAAATTTGGTTCTCAAACCAATAGATGTCTGCGAGTCTTGTTTGGAGGGTAAGATGAACAAATGGCCCTTTCCTACAAAGGGCAGGAGGACCAATGTGTTGTTGGAATTAGTTCATACTGATGTGTGTGGACCAATAAATATTAGAGCATGGGGTGGTTATGAGTATTTCATAACATTTACTAATGATCACTCTAGGTATGGATATGTGTACCTAATGCAACACAAATCTGAAGCCTTTGAAAAGTTCCAAGAGTTTAGGGCTGAAGTAGAGAAGCAATTGGGCACACATATCAAGTCCATTCAATCTGATTGATGTGGCGAGTACCTCTCTAATGTGTTTATTGATCACCTTGTACATAATGAGATTCTGTCACAGTTGACTACACCTGGTATGCCTCAGCATAATGGTGTAGCAGAAAGAAGGAACCGGACTCTTTTAGACATGACTAGGTCGATGATGAGTTATTCGGAGTTACCATTATTTCTTTTGGGGTTATGCTTTGGAAACTGCTACGTACATAATAAATCTAGTACCAAGCAAATCTGTTCCCAGGACACCACGAGAGATGTGGATTGTGCGCAAGCCTTGTTTGCAACATCTCAAGATATGGGGGTGTCCGGCATATGTGCTAAAAGGAAAGATGAACAAATTGGATTCTAGATCAAAAATATCTTACTTCATAGGGTATCCAAAGGGTACTTATGGATACTATTTTTATGATCTAAGAGAATAGAAAGTGTTTGTTAGTACAAATGCTATTTTCTTGGAGGATGATTATATCATGAACCATAAACCTAAAGGAAGGATAGATCTTAGAGAGATAGAAGGAGAGCCCTCAGTCCAACCCATAGTTGATAACGATGTAAATTAAGAAAATACCCACTTTTCACCCATTTCCGCACCGGTACCTCGTCATAGTGGGAGGAATATCAACCAGCCTGATAGATACATGTTCTTAGGAGAACTTTATGAAGCTATCTCCATAGAATCTGAATCTGATCCTACCACATATTAAGAGGTAATGGATGATGTAGACTCAGCTCATTGGATTAAAGCTATGGCAGCTGAATTGGAATCTATGGATTCCATCAGGTCTGGGATCTTATAAAACTTCCAGCCAATATTAAACCCATTGGTTATAAGTGGGTCTACAAGAGGAAAAGAGGATCTGATGGTAAGGTTGAGACCTTTAAGGCTAGGCTTGTAGCGAAAGGTTATACTCAGAGGGAGGGCATTGACTAGGAGAAAACCCTCTCGCCGGTAGCCATGCTCAAGTCCATCAGAATACTCTTATCCATTGCTGCATGCCTAGATTATGAGATCTGGAAGATGGACGTCAAGACTGCATTCTTGAATGGCAATCTTGAAGAGGACATCTATATGCAACAACCAGAAGGGTTCATAGCTGGTCAGAAAGGTAACTTGGCATGCAAGTTGCAAAAGTCTATTTATGGGCTTAAGTAGGCATCCAGGAGTTGGAACATCTAATTTGACCAAGCGGTCAAATCGTTTGGTTTCATACAGAATCTAGATGAACCTTGTGTATAAAAGAAGTGTGAAGGAAAAGTGGTGGTTTTTCTTGTGCTTTGCATTGATGACATTCTACTCATTGGGAATGATGTCGCGGCATTGTCAATGGTTAAGGTTTGGCTAGCTAGTACTTTCGATATGAAGGATCTAGGAGAGTGTGGATATCGCATTTTTCTTACCCACATCTTTTCTTTTAAAATCTTTTTCGATTTAAAACACAAAACAATGAGTCGCCACTTAATTTTTAAAAGGAAAAATTTAGAAACCATTTTAAGGCAAACTGATCTTTTCAGAAACTAGAGATTAACTAGGTCCGGGGATTATGGAATGAGAGAGGAAGGAGCTCGTCGGACTAAAACACCCTCTCTCATTCTATCTTGCGATAGGCCTCTACTCAACATCCATCTAATCGAATTGTTAATTTAAATGTGCCCTCAAATAATACATATGTATAAAATATACATTACAAATGCATGTCCAAAGGGTGTAAGATTGCAAGTGATAAAATATCATTCAAAAGCCATATAGTTCAAATAGCAAGTGAGATGATGTGCGAACAATGAACTAGGAAACTTACCCGGAATCCGGCCGCAAATATTTAAACGTACAAATGCATGCAAATAGATAAAACCTAAGAAAAGAGTCTCTAATCCATATATACAAATAAAGCAATTCCTAATTATAAGGTGTCGCGCATGAGGTCAAAAAATCAAGAAAATCAACAAATGAAATAAACTAGATAAGGGATGAGAAATTGTACCTCAAATGCGCTACAAAACAAAGATTAGTCCACATGCTTCACATAATAATATGATATCAAACAATCAATCCTGATTCCCTAGCTTAAATCTATCGAGCATGAAATCCAACTTTATTCAATTAGCTAGTCCTAATCACAAGCATTAATGTACATGAATGAATGAATGTGAAAAAGGATAAGACATGGATTTATTCACTAATTCGGGTCACTTAGCCTCTGGATTTAAGCTAAATTATCATTATTCAAAGTATGATTTGGGTCCCAAGACATTAGGAGATGATTTGAGTTGAAGTAAACAAGATTAAATAAAAAAAGTGGCAGTTTTTACGAATTACAGAGAGCAGACCGGATCTTAGAAAATGGAAAAACCATAATTCCAATGGTTGGGTCTTAATGATTTTTGGATATAATATGCCTCTGTGAGTCTAGTTTATAACCCAAAAAGAAAATCAAGGTTTGAACAGTTAGATCTCCGGGAATATGGGAAACACTAGACATCACTTTATTCTGCAACTCTCTGTCCAGAGATCTTGTACGATTTTTTTAAAATAGCAAAAAGATGAGAAACACTTAGATCTTTTTAGGGGATCTTCCTAACACATTAAGGTATCTAGGAAAAAGTATTAGAAACCCCGGAAACACTATTAAGATTCTGATTTACGGACTTCAAAATGGACTTGCTGTTCTGAAATTTCGGACAGAGAGTTGCATGCTTTAAAATCACGAGACCAAACCATCTTAGGCATGGAATTTCATCAAAACAAAAATTACAGTGGTAAATCATTGTGTTATTGACATTTTCCCGTTGGTTTCATTTGATTCCAACGGTTAGATTTTGAATTAAAAATCTTTGATCAAAAATAGTTTGTGAACTCACTATTTTCATTTGACAAGTCCAACTTTTGTTTGTTAACCCCAACTATTAAACCATGAAGTTGGACTTAAACTAAACATTTTCTCCTACCATTTGATGGTCATTGGAGACTAAAGACCTTCACACTTGTTGATTTCAAATGAAGTATGAATGAACTTCATGAAATCTCAAGATTAGGAATCTAAACCACGGAGATGGGCTTAGACTCAAAACCACTTTCTCCTACCATTTGATGGTCATTGGAGACGAAGACATGACTAATACTTATGAGTCTCAAAGGAATATAGAAAGGGTTCCATGAAATATCAAGTTTAGAGGACTCAAGTCATGAGTATGGACTTGGATCCATCTATTTGCTTATAAAATGAAGTGATGATCAAATTTTGACTCTCATGTAAAGCATAAGCTTACATGAGATTCAAAGGATCATACTCAAGAGATTTCAAGAGAGATATTGAAGATCTTCCAAGAATCTCAAGAGAAAAACATAAACAAAGAAGTAGAAGAAAGATCAAAGAGTTAGAAACAAAAACTTCCAAGTTTACTTAACAAACTCTAAAACTTAATAAAAGAAAAACTAAAAATGACTTTGAAAATTAGAAACTCAAAAGAAAGGAAGCACAATTAAGATTAGAGGGTCACCTCCAAACTATCCTCAAAGTTCTTTTTCTTTGAAGATCTTCCAAGCTCTTCTCTCTAGTTCTCTAAACTCTCTCTTTTCTCTCCCAAAGAAAGTTGGTGTAATAGTATATTCCTTTTATCTATTGTTGTTGTATCTCTCCTTTTTTTGATGTTTTCTCCTCTCTCTTGTCTTGTGTCTCTTCAAGGAAGATCCTCCCTCTTTTATAGACAAAAATTACCAGTATTTTCAGTGAATTCGGAGCAAAAGACAGGTGTAAATGTCTCATTTGGTGGCACAATACGTACTTCCCGAAATTAGACAGACTGCTGCCCAGGGCGGCATTCAAAAGTTACCTGCGGCAGTCTGTGGATACCGCCGCGGCACTCCGTGAATGCCGTCGCGGCACTCTGTGGCTGCCGCACGGCTCTCAGTAAATGCCGCAAAAAATTATTGATTGCCGTATTTTCGTCAAATTTACTTTATCATTTTTTTATTTTTATCCGCATACACATACGTATTGTACCACAAAATACGGACCTTAAAAGCAAACGGCAGTCAGAAAATGTCGGCGGCACTCAGTAAACGCTAGGCCGGCATTTACTGAATGTCGCTCAGCACTCATTGAGTGCTGCCCGACACTCACTGAGTGCCGTATAATACTGCCGTGTGCCGTTTTCTGCTGAACTTCCCTTGTTAGGTCTTTCTTTCTTCATTTTTCCTTAAAGAAACTTATTTTTGAAGATCTTTTCCGAAAATGGTGTTTTATACCTGAATTCTCCTAAATACCTGGTATTTTCTTCTTTCTGTGAAATTTTATCGTGTTTGGAGAACTTTCTGAAGGGCTTGGAGTACTTCGAATCTTTCGGTCCTTATCATCGTTGAATGTGGAGGTGACGCTTTCCTAAATTTGACGTCTGGTCAAGATTGGGGTGTCTACAGAGAGGCGAGCTATATTCTTGAAATAAAGCTCTTTCGGGATCGTAAGCAAAAGATAATGGGATTATCTCAAGCTGGTTATATCGATAAGGTGCTAACTAGGTTTTTAATGGATAATTTGAAAAAAGGTTTGTTACCTTTTAGGCATGGTTTAGCGTTCTCCAAGGACCAGTGTCCAAAGACACAGGAGGAGAGGAATCGCATGGTAGGAGTTCCCTATGCTTCAATAGTGGGAAGTCTCATGTATGCGATGTTATGCACTAGACCAGATATCTGCTTTACCATTGGCATGGTTAGTAGATATCAATCGATTCCAGGTCCAGAGCCCTGGATAACTTAAGCACATTCTTAAGTACTTGAGAAAGACTAAAGATTACATGCTTATGTATGGTGGTAGTGAGTTAATTCCAATGGGATGCACTGACTCGGACTTTATGTCAGATAAAGATTTGAGGAAGTCGACATCCGGTCATCTCTTTACCTTGGGAGGTGGTACTGTCAGAGGGAGGAACATTAACCAGAAATGCATTACAGACTCAACTACAGAAGCTGAGTATGTGGCTACTTGTGAAGCTTCAAAGGAAGCTGTTTGGCTCAAAAAGTTCCTTATGGAGCTCGAGGTGGTACCAGCATCATTGTCATCTATTACGCTTTATTGTGATAATAGTGAGGCAGTGGCTCAGTTCAAGGAGCCAAGGAACCACAGAAAGGGAAAGCACGTAGAGCGGATTACTGAGAACTGCAGTCTTGTTGATAAGTAGTTATCAACATGTTTGGTAATCATGAGAGGTGAATGGAACTCAAGGAATACAAGAAGTAATCATGATTCAGGTTGACAGTAATAGTTATCCGACTGCCTGAATATGATTACGAATGCTGACAATAGAGGGACATTAGTACACCATACAAGTCTAGTTATTGCTTTGGATATGTTCTTTTGCATTGGAGTTCAGTTATCGTTTTATAGTAGAGTAAACGTTAACTGACCAGTTGGTTGATTAACTGATCAAAGAGTTTAATCATGGGAATTAACAACTAGTCTGAGCCAACAATTAAGAGCCTAGGAGGTCCCACTCTTAGCTCTGCTAGGATGCTTGGAAAGGCATATGAGGATCTTGTCATGGCAAGTTTGATCGATCGAATGTGTCTCGATTTGTTGAAGTCATGGCATGTTCGATCTCTTGAACATGGTTCGATAGACCGAAAGTTTGATCGATCGAAACCACTTCAATTGCTCAAAGGTTAGGTCAGTTCTGGGAATCTAAAAATAGGGCAGCTGCGTACTGAATGTTTTTAATCATTGTTTTTATACGTAGAAGTTACAAAAACTATTTAGGTTTCCCTAAACCTTCCTTGTCCTTTCTATTAGGGTTCCCACCAACCCTAGCCTTTCCGGAAGCATCCGCAGGAGTCATAAGAGTGAAGACCATCTAGTGGAGACTGCTAGAAGTCAGAGATTTTAGAATTGGGTTCAAGACCGTTAGGTATAATTCTTGTCCCCTCTTGTGCTCTCCTATAGAAATGACGAGTAGTAGATCCTGGGATACCAAAAGTTTTTGTAACTAAATACTTCCGTTGCGCTTTTGAATTATTTTTAAACCTATTTTTCCAACAGAAGACTCTTAGTTTACTTATCTTTTGTTATGTTGTGGCACTAGGTGCCGGACTTATTATCATGTTGTAGGACTTATGCCCAAGATAATGTTCCCTTTTTCCCTTTCTTGTGGGTTATAATAATGGATTTAAGACTCTGATGTTTAATATATTATGTAAGCCTAGAACCACCATGCTTATTGTTTATTGCATTTATCTTGGTTCTTTCTTGTATGGACAAGCACGTGATCCTTAAACCAGTCATGTATCCACAGGTACAAAGGTGGAAATTTTAATTTGTCCCTACTTTGATACACTAGGGCATAACACTTATAGTCTGAAGCCTACAACAAATATTTATAGAAGTATAACAGATATATAAACTAACTATTACAAAGCAGCACGTCTTCGTCTTCAAGCCTTTAGTTCCAAGTCGGGCGGAACATCAGTCGTCTATCCTCAAGACCCACAAAGCTCTAGACATTGAATGACTAGGGCATAAATGTCATATGCTTTGAATACGAAGCTGAGTGAGTACATCAACCACACTCGTAACCCATTATTGTTCAGCATTTTAAATACGGTTAATCTCTTATCAATGACATCACTCACAGACATAGCAGAGGTCTCATTAAACTATGCATTAAATCAAGGATAACAAGAAACATAGTAAATGAAGATAAAAGATAAATATCATGGTATAATATCTCATCATGCTTCTCAATGTCTAGCATTCCCAAATCCATGCATGTATCCCATGCAACCACCCTATGCATCTATCTTCTTATTGGGATGCTGAATCCACGTCCGAATAACCATCTCATCATATTCACATTCATATCCTTATCCATCTCTATATCTATGTGTTGATACAATAATAAAAATCCATATCTATACGTCGATACAATAATACCAATCTTGATATCACATAACTTAGCCAGTACACCACACTGGTCACTTACCCAGTGGTGTCATATGTCACATGATCCCCTGATAGGTTACTAGTAGTCTACATGGTATGTCCTATCTGTAAACAATGGGAGCGACACATCGGATGTCTTCAACGATGTATATATCCTCACTAGGCGTCTACACAGTTGAAAATATATTAGAGCACTAGCCAGTCTTCTTCAATGGTATATTGGACATCTTCAACAGTGCATACGCATCACTGGACATCTTTAATAGTCAGAGGCGCACTAAGAACTCTAATTGTCCCACGTCCACCCGACTCGTCAGCCGTTAAACCCATGGATCCAAAGTATACATATCACCTTATTCAGCACAAAGGTGCATAACCTATATCTGATCATATTCTCTTATCTCTTAATACCATTATCCCATGCATGCTGACAACATGTCGTTCAATGCTCTTGCTCAAGATACAGAACTACAACATGCAATATCATTTATCATATCGACTCATTAACTGGTTATTAACATGTTGTCGTGTTATGTCTACTATGTAATTTAACATTATTATAATATAGAATCATAGTACAACATTTAAACAACTAAATAGTTCATATGTGAAACAACATGGGATATTAATATTCTGAACGTACTAATTGATTGATACTAGGGTTCAATCGATTAGGGTAAAATATAACTTCAGCCGATTGAAACACTTTAAATCAAATAAGAAATAGTAAGTTCAATTGATTAAAGTCCTTTCGATTAATTGAGTAAACAACAAGTTTGATCGATTGAAGTCCTTTTGATCGATTGAAGAAATAGCGATGTTGATTGATTGAAGTCCTTTCAATCGATTGAACGGTCGTCTTCTTGCCAGAACTAGGAAGAGATATACAAGTGTCTAAGGGTTACTATATACACGATCTAAGCACCCATAAAATATCCTATAGTCTTCTCCTTGAGTGAGTTAATGAACTTACCTCACTCAGGTGGTTTTGGTGGTGGCATTTTGGAGCTCAATTGGCGACAGCAGCTATGGTGGTTACAAGCTTCCTCTCTCCTCTCTTCTCTGGTCTCTTCTCCGATTTCTCTCTTTATCTCCTATTCTTCCTCCTCTTCTTCTTCTCCTCACTTCTCCTCTCCTCTAACCTAAGAGAGTATATATATAACAAACATACACAATTATATATATAGAACACACACACACACACACACAAAAACTCTCTCTCTCTCTCTCTCTAACCTCCTTGAACTGCCAAACACCCACACACACAAATTAACACACATATATATAGGTAAAAGGGAGGGATAGGTGGTAGCTTCTGTGCGAACTTGGGGATAATGTTCCAGACACTTTTAATTGATTGAAGAGAATTTGATTAATTGAAAATAGGTCAGCCAGGTTTAATCGATTGGAACGAGTTCAATCGCTTGAGAAAGGTCCATGTCTTAGAATCTGGTCGACAGAGTTTCAATCGATAGAAGTTAGTTCAATCGATCGAGAAGGCACAAGTTCAACCGATTATGAAGACTTCAATTGATTGAGAAGAGCATAAGATCAATTGATCAAAATGAGTTCAATTGATTGAGAAGGAACCAAGGTCAAATGATTGCGAAAAGGCCAATCGACTGGGAAAGGCTTTACACCAAGAGTTCACACAAGCATATAGAGTCGTATTTATATTACCAGGCATCCAAAAATACAGGGTATTACAATACTGGTGCTTCAAATTCATTCATTGTTATCAAAATTATTAAACTTTTGGGTTTAGTACCCCAAGTGCTTGATATAACCTTGAATGCGGTAGCACCTTTTGGATTAATCATAAGATTAGGAAAAGTGTGCAAGGACTATACCTTAACCCTTGAAGATAGGATCCTTCCCGTAAATCTAATCATTTTGTCAATAAAGGAATTCGACATCATCTTAGGAATCAATTGGCTCACCAAGTATTGGCTTAAGTTGGATTGTGCCAATAAGATGATTATCTTTTCGGTACCAGGATGTCAGCCTTTTAATTTTCAGTGCAACTGTTCTAGTAATTTATTTCTTACTGGTGTCTAGCAGCTACCAAGAGCTCGAGTTTGAAACTTACTATCATACAGATTCCTATAGTTTGAGACTTTGAGGACGTTTTTTGGAATATTTTTGGATTACCACCTAAGTGAGAGATTAACTTATGTATCAAGTTAGTGCTTGGATATCCAAGGCTCCTTATCAGATGGCCCCAATAGAGATGTAAGAGCTGAAGAAGCAAGTCTAGGATTTGGAGGATCTCAAGGTTATTCGACCAAACATGTTGCCTTCGGGAGTGCCAGTGCTATTCATCAAGAAGAAGGATAGACCCAACAAATTTGTATCGACTATAGGGAGTTCAACAAGGTTACGATTAAGAATAAGTACCCACTCCCTAGAATTAATGATCTGTTTGATCAACTACAAGGAGCAACAGATTTATCAAAGATCGATCTACATTTAGGGTATCACCAACCGTTGGTTTGACTGGAAGATATTTTAAAACTTTTTAGCACGAGGTATGGGCATTATGAATTCTTGGTTATGTCATTTGGATTAACCAATGCCCCAGTAGTATTCAGGGACATAATGAATAGATTATTTAGACCCCACTTGGACTAGTTTCTTATTTTATTCATAGATGATATCCTGTAATACCTTGTATTTTCATTCTAATTTTATAATGCTTTTGATATAAATAAGATTTAGTGTGCTTGCTCTTACCTTCCCTGCAATTTCAGTTTCAATTGATCGAGCAAGCTTCAAGTGATCAAAAGTTTTATTTCTTAATCGATCGAACCCACTTTGGGTGATCGAACCTCTACCGACCTGAATTATGATGTGAACTTTCTCAAGTGATTGAATATGTTTCAAGCGATCGAACCTAACGGACCTATTCTCAATCAATTGAGCTCACTTCGATCGATCGAACTTATTATTATCGGTTTGCGTGGTTGTGGATATCGCAGGTTTTCTTACCCACAGCTTTTCAAATTCCAAATTAAAAAACAAACGAGTCGCCACTTAATTTTTAAAAGGAAAATTAAGAAACCATTTTAAAGCAAACTGATCTTTTGCGAAACCAAAGATAAACTGGGTCCGGGGATCATGGAATGAAAGGGGAAGGAGCCCGACGGACTAAAACACCCCCTTTCATCCTATCTCACGATAGGCCTCTACTCAACATCCTTTTTAATCAAATTAATAATCTAAGCATGCCCTCAATTAATACATATATACATATACATTACACAAGCGTGTTGGAAATGGTGTAAAATTGCTAACGGTAAAATATCATTCATAAGTCACATAATTCAACTAGCAAACATCATGATGTGCAAGTAAGGAACTAGAGAACTCATCCGGGATCCAGCCGCAAAATGGAAACGTGCAATGCATACACAAAATACAAAGCCTAAGAAAAGGTCTCTAATTCACATATTCACATAAGGCAAAACCTAAGCTAAGGTGTCGCACATGGAGTCGAAAATCAATTAAAATCAATGAAGTAAATAAACCGGAGGAGAGATGAAAAATTATACCTCAAATGCGCTACAAAACAAAGATTAGTCCACATGCTTCACATAATAATATGATATCAAAAAATCAATCCCAATTCTCTAGCTTAGATCTATTAAGCATGAAATCCAACTTTATTCAATGGCTAGTTCTAATCATAAGCATTGATGTACATGAATGAATGAATGTGAATAAGAATAAAACATAGATTTATTCACTAATTTGGATCACTTAGTCTCTGGATTTAAGCTAAATTATCATTATTCAAAACATGATTTGGGTCCCAAGACATTAGGGAACCATTTGAGTTGAAATGAGTAAGATTAAACAAAAATAGTAGCAGTTTTTTATGAATTACAGAGATCAGAGCAGATCTTAAAAAATAGAAATAAAGTACTTCCAACGGTTGGATCTTAATGATTTTTGGATATGTTATGCCTCTGTGAGTCTAGTTTACAACCTAAAAATAAAATCAAAGTTTCAACGGTTGGATCTCCGGGAATTAGACAAAAACCAGACGTCACTCAGCATTCTACAACCTTCCGTCCAGAATTCTTGCATGATTTTTTAAAAATAGCAAAAATATCAAAAATGCTTCGTTCTTTTTAGGGTGACTTCCTAACACACTAATCTACTTAGAAAATATTATTTTGGATCGCAAAACTTTATTAAAATCCCGATTTATTTATTCTAAGAGAGTGTTGCTGTGCTGAAATTCTGGGCAGATTGTTGTTACTTCACAAAACTCATGACCAAACCATTTTAAACATGAAACCACTTTAAAACAAAAATTACAGTGGTAAAATCTTGTGTTATTGATACTTTCCCATTGGTTTCACTTGATTTCGACAGTTAGATTTCGAACTAAAAATATTTGATCAAAAACAGTTTGTGAACTCACTATTTTCATTTGTCAAGTTCAACTTTATTTGTTAACCCCAACCATTAAAACCATGAAGTTGGACTTAAACTAAACCATTTTCTCCTACCATTTGATGGTCATTGGAGACTAGAAACCTTCATATTTGTAAGTTTTAATGAAGTATGAATAGACTTCATGAAATCCCAAAATGAGGACTCTAAACTATGGAGATGGGCTTAGACTAAAAAAAAACATTTTCTCCTACCATTTGATGGTCATTGGAGATGAAGACATGACTAATGCTCATAAGTTTCAAAGTGAATATGGAGATGACTTCATGAGATACCAAGTTTAGAGGATCCAAGTCATGAGTATGGACTTGGATTCATCTATATAAAATAAAGTGATGATCAAATTTTGACTCTCAAGTAAAGCATAAGCTTACATGGGGTTCAAGGGATCATACTCAAAAGATCAAGAGAGATATTGAAGATCTCCAAGACTCTCAAGAGAAGAACATAAACAAAAGAAATAGAAGGAAGAATTAGAAACAAAGACTCCTAAGTTTACTTTGACAAACAAAGAAAATAGCAAAAGGTTTTAGGATTAGAGATTCAAAAGAAAAGAGTAAATAAACAATCTATGGTTAGAGGATCACCTCTAAATTATCCTCAAAGTTTTCTTTTCTTTGAAGATCTTCCAAGCTCTTCTAGTTTTCTCAACTCTCTTTTCCTCTCAAAAAGAATGTTGGTGGAGTAAAAATGGCTATTTTTTTGTGTGTTGTGTTGTATATAGTGGGTAGCTCTTTTTGTTTTTCTCACCTCCCCTCTTCCAAGGGAGATCCCTTCTCTTTTATAGGCAAAATTACCAAGTATTTTCAGTGAATTTCGGAGCAAAAAATAGGTGTAAGTCTCTCATTTGATGGTACAATGCGTACTTTCTGAAATTAGGCAGACAGTTGCCCAGGGCGGCAGTCCAAAAAGCTGTGCGGCAGTCCGTGACTGCCACTGCGGTACTCCATGACTGCCGCTGCGGCATTTCATGACTGTCGCGCGACTCTCCAAGAGTGCCGCGGCAGATTATTGATTGTCGGGTTTTAGTCAGCCTTACTTTATCAGTTTTTTTGTTTTTATCCGCCTACACATACGTATTGTACCACAAAATACAGACTTTAAAAGCAAACGGCAGTCAGAAAATGTTAGTGGCACTCAGAGAATGCCGGCTCGGCACTCATTGAATGCCGTGCGGTACTCACTGAGTGCCTAGGCATACTGCCGTGTGCCGTTTTTTGCTAAACTTCCTCTTTTAGGTCTTTCCCCTTTTTCAAAAAGAATGTTTTCGAAGATTCTCTCCAAAAAATGGTGTTTTATACCTGAATTCTCCTAAATACCTGGTATTTTCCCTTTTCCTGTGAAATTTTATCGCGTTTGGAGAACTTTCTGAAGAGCTTGGAATACTTCGATTCTTTCGGTCTTCATCATCATCGGACGTGGAGGTGACGCTCTCCTAAATTCGACGGCCGGTCAAAATTGGGGTGTCTACAGTTTGCCCCTCTTTGACAGAGCTGGTGGGGCAACGTACCGCATAAGTGAATGTCAAAGCCTGTGTGAAGACAAGCCTTTGACCAAACTGTCGAATTTAGGTAAAACAAAAAAAAATGCGTTGCAAAAAGAAACGGCTTTACGAACGATTCATGTTGGTCGTGCTCAACGGTGAGCTACCTACGTATCCCAACAGGAATCAGACCAATGCGTAGTTCGGGCAGGAACAAAACACACACAAGCACAAGTAATCATACGGATGAATGCACCTATCCTGTCGTGATGCGAGTGCTATGCAACGGTATTTTCTGAACTGACTTGGTCATAGAAGCGCCATGCTCATCATGTTTTCCCCACGCATTTTATGTGACTTGTTGGTCAGGGAAGATCACCTACTTCCGTGATTGATACGAAGATCCCTTACAGGGGCCATGATGCTTTTGATTTTGAGGGTAAACGCAAATCTGTTGCGAGAATCGAGAATATAAATCCGTTATATTCTCAAAACGAGGGTTATCGCAAGTCTGTTGCGAGAACCGAGAATATAAATCTGTCATATTCTCAAAACGAGGGTTAATGCAAGTCTGTTGCGAGAACTGAGAATATTAATCCATTATATTCTCAAAACAAGGGTAAACACAAATCTGTTGCGAGAATCGGGAATATAAATCTGTTATATTCTCAAAACGAGGGTAAACGCAAATTTGTTGCGAGAACTGAGAATATAAATCTGTTATATTCTCAAAACGAGGGTTAACACAAGTCTATTACGAGAATCGGGAATATAAATCTGTTATATTCGAAAAAATGAGGGTTAACGCAAGTCTGTTGTGAGAACCGAGAATATAAATCCGTTATATTCTCAAAACGAGGGTTAACGCAAGTCTGTTGCGAGAACCTAGAATATAAATCCGTTATATTCTCAAAACGAGGGTTAACGCAAGTCTGTTGCGAGAACCGAGAATATAAATCCGTTATATTCTCAAAACGAGGGTTAACGCAAGTCTGTTGCGAGAACCGAGAATTTAAATCCGTTATATTCGAAAAATGAGGGTTAACGCAAGTCTGTTGCGAGAATCGAGAATATAAATCTGTTATATTCAAAAAACGAGGGTTAACGCAAGTCTGTTGCGAGAACCGAGAATAAAAATCCGTTATATTCTCAAAATGAGGGTTAACGCAAGTCTGTTGCGAGAATCAAGAATATAAATCCGTTATATTCGAAAAACGAGGGTAAACACAAATCTGTTGCGAGAACCGAGAATATTTTCAATTTCCAGAATTGGGAGCCCACGGGCTCGAATATCTTCAATTTTCAAAAATTAATCCCATGGGCTCATACATACTCTTAAATTTCAAAATTTGTAATCAAAGCGTACCTAAAGATGACCCGAGGGCCAAAAGTGTAATGAGAGCAAATTTTGGGGGCCTCAAATTCAATTTTCGGGACTTGGTTTGAATTTTTGGGGGGAAAAAAGAGGTATCCTTGGACCGCCTTAACCGCGGCACACGCGGATTTTTGCGACAGTCCGTGACTGCTGTACGGTACTCGCGGAGTGCCGTCACGGCATTCAGCGAGTGCCGCCCGGCAGTTTACTGACTGCCGTGCACGGAAAACCGAGTGCTGCGATTGAGCGGCAGTGGCTAAAACCGAGAGGTTCAATTCATTTCATTCATTCTCTCATTTCTCTGTAATCCAAAATCCCTCTGGAGAAAAATTGTTTACTTCTCTTCTGCTTGTATTGCTCTAGCCAGGACTTATTCAGGTTAGTCCTACATCGATCAAGACTTGATTAATCTTTATTATTTCATTGTTTTTCTGAACTTTTCATGAATTTAACGTGTAGATTTCTCTTTCTCTTTGACAGATTATGGCGAGTGGTTCAGGGCGCAAAAAGAAGGCCAAGTATACGGCCCCCCATCATCCAGATGCCACGCTCCTACTCCGGGATCCGGACGAGCATTTATCAGCCCGCGCGTTTAAGCGCGAGGTAAACGCTCCCCTTTTATTTATTGATCGTATTTCTTTCTCGCATTTCCTTCTTTGTGTGAATGTAACGTAGGATTTTCACAACTCTTAGATACCCTGTTCTGAATGTCATGCTCGTGGCGCCCTCGAGCGTCCTTGATCGCTTTATTCCATGCCCCTCTTTAAGAAATTTTTATTTTCTTATAAACTTCAAAACTTCTCATAAAATGAATGTTATGTTTGAATTTTCCTATCCTTTATTTATTATTTTTTAGATTTCATTAGCGCGATGCTTTTTCAAACATTCCCTTGTGAATTTTATCATTCTAACTCAATTTGGGTACTTGTGAACCTGTATTGAAACTAATGCCTCATTTGAACCTGAATTTGCATTGGACTTTCACAAGATTATATATATGTATACTTTAAAAACTTCTCTCTCTCTAGAACATCATATGTTTTATTTTGCTTTTTCTTTTATCCAGTTACTGACATCAGAACTTGTGGCTCTTTCTTGCAGCTGCAGCCGAAGGTGCTGAAAGGGCACGGCAGTCTTGCTCACGGTTACGAGTGGTACACGCAGTTGAGTGGGCCGGTGAGGGCTTTGGTAGACGCGGCCTGGCTTGGAGACTTCGTCAAACTTCTGACGAAGAGCTCCAACGACTTGCGGCAGATACACGCGCTGGCCGAGCGATGGTGGGATACGACGAACACTTTTCATTTTGACTTCGGGGAGATGACGATGACTCCCTTGGATTTCTCGATGATCACCGGGATCGCTTTTGGCAGAGAGCGATTGCGGCACTTGACGGACCGGGAGTGGGATCAGGTGGAGCCCTTATTGGGGGTGGTCCCGAATGAGGCTTTGGTCACGGTTCGATGGTTCATGGACACGTTCCGGGGCAAACCTGATTTTACGGACGAGTAGATGGCCAGAAGTTTTCTTATGTATATGCTGGGGTGCTCTTTGTTGAGCACCAAGGGCGATCGAGTCTCTGTGTCCCTGGTGGCGTCCCTGGAGCACCTGGACCGGGTTGAGGAGTATGATTGGGCTGGTGCAGGGTTATCTATCTTGTACAGGCATATGGGCGACATCTCCCAGGACAGGCCGGCCTCCACCTGTGGGTATTGGAGAGCGTGGGAGGTATGTTCTTTTCCATATTGCTTTTTTTTATGCTTTAAGAAATTTATTCAAATTGAGAGACTAACCCACCCCCCCCCCTTTTCATTCCTTTTATATTACAGATTTGGTCCCACGAGTATCTTCGCATGATGTCTCCCAAGACGCGTGAGGCGGACGCCCTTATCATGCCCCAGGGGCTTAAATGGGCGAAGAATAGGGTCGGGCAAAAGACCGGGGCCCACGATTTTGTTTTGTTCAGGAACTTCCTGACGAATCTGAGGGAGCAGTACGTTCAATGGCATCCCTGGCTTAGGGCGCTCGCCGAGGCTCGTGCGGAGATCCGAGGGTCGGCTGGATATGACCCGACGAGGCGACTCCTTGATGGGCCCGAGGGCCAGGCGTGGTACTTGGGAGAGAGGGTGACTAGGCAGTCACTGGCAGCCCCTGGATTCTTTGTGCCATTCCCTCCTCCTGACTCTATGAGGGCCACAGACACTCTCCAGGGTAGCGAGCTTACGGTCGCTCTGTTGGGTTTGAGCATTCATGACTTCGTGGACCCCCCCGACGGATACCCAGCGTTCCGCGCCGCCAGGCTGATGCCAAACTTCCCTTTGATGGAGGTGACTCGGGTGAGTATACGATTCCTCTATCACGATTTCATGAATTTCCTCTTATTCTCTACTCATGCTTTATTATTTTTCATTCGCAGCCTTTTCCCGCTGCCATGCGTCCTCCCGCCTTGCCTGAGTGGGATTGGACTATGTTGGCCGTCTCGTTCGGCGAGCCTTACTCTACGATGATCCCCCGACTCACACAGGGCGCCCCCATTATCCCTCTTCATTACGATGTTGTCCCGCGTGCTTACGCGGAGGAGGGCTTGACATACGCCCATAGCGTGCGGCAGTGGGTCCTCGGGCGAGAGTGGATGGTAAGAAACTCATCCCTTCCTCTCACTTTGACTTTGATTGCCCCTTCTTTTATGACCTTTTATTCTTGGTTTCTTGTTTTCAGGCAGAGGGAGCTTGAGCGACTGCTGCGACTCAGTTGAGGGCCCAGGTAACACCCTTGTTCTCGGTATTTTGATTGTCTCTTCAACACTATTTGAATTAATCTTTTCTTATTTCAGGCGGAGGAGATCAGAGTCCTGTCCCAGCAGGTGGGACAGCTTCAGCAGAGGCTCCAGCAGTTCGGCATCCCCCTCAGCGATGCTCCTGGGGATGGCGGTGCTGGACGAGGCGTGGGGTGAGGCGGCGAGGGCACCAGTAGTGGCAGAGGCAGAGGTGGCGGTAGCGGCGGACGTGGAGGGAGCGGTGGAGGCAGCGGGACAGAGTCGGAGGAGGAGCCCCTCAGGCGTATGACCCGCCAGACTTGCAGCCGGGGCAGGGGCTGATCATATCTCTTTCTTTCTTCTCCTTTTTCTTTTGAGTGTTTTTTGGGAGGACTTATACTTTTATTTGGTGGATTGTATATACATATGTTCACTCTTGTTTAGATGATGGCTGCACGATAGGATATGCACTTTTAATACCTTCATTATTATATTTTGCCCTTTTTATTGATATTCACCGTATGTGTGACCATAGCTTGGTCCATCTCTTGCCGTATGTGGGATCAAGGCTTGGTCCCATTTTTATTATTTTTTTGAATGCCTTGATGAAAATGAATGAATGAATGAATGAATGTATTGGTTTTTGTTGCACATGTTGCATGATGCGCACGTTTTATTGTTTCCTATCTTGTTTTCTGTTTGCAGGTGGGTTGAAAGTGTTACAAACAAACCATGGCCAGTGAAATACTTGGAACGACACTCGGTTAGGTCTCCGCGGCACTCAGTGAGAACCGCGGCGGCAGTCAGTAAATGCCGCAACGGCATTCACGGACCGCCGCGCGACATTTCATTGAGTGCCGCTGCACTTTACCGAGTGCCGCGGGTAGGTAGACAGCTTTATTCCTCTATTTATACCCCTCCTTTCTCAAAGTTCCGCAAAATACTTCTCTTTCCTTCCTATTCTCCCCTCAAATGGCCCCCATTAGTTCTCAAATCCTCTTCCCATGGATGGATACTCTCTCTGGTATTGACAAGCTCAATTTTGAGTGCTTCAGACTAAACGATCTCTTTTCTTTCCGACAGATGAATTTGAATGAGGGCCTACTTCGAGCTGCCATTCGGTGTTGGGATCCTGCTCTCAATGTCTTCTGCTTCGGCTCTCAACAGATTTGCCCCTTGTTCGAGGAATTTAGCGCCATTCTTTACACTGATCCTTCTGCTGAATTGATGGTTCTTCTAGTTCAGGCTGGGTATGTCCGGTACTTAGCCACTCTTCTCTAGACATCTCGAAATGCGGCGGGCTCCTTTATTTGTGATAGGCAGATTGATTTTGAGTGCCTTGCTTCCGTTTATGCTCCCATAGGGGACCCTTATGATGGTGAGTACCAAATCATCCGACGTAGTGCCCTGTCAATTGCCATGCTCTCTTACTTCCTATTTCAGTCATCTTCTGACACTCTTATACCCATTGCCTGTGGTTTGCGGGAAATGAAAAGTGCTGTTATGCTGGTCCTTGGTGAAACTCTGATTGGATTGGGCCACACCCATGCTACTGGGGTCATGTTGTCTGCCGGGGCACCTTTTGTTTTGTAAATTTGGCTCATGGAGCATTTGGATCTCTTCATACACCCTTCCCATCTTCGTGGGTCACTTCCTTATCATCGCATGGAGATTCATAGCTTGTTTCAATCTGCCGATGCATGGCTTGGTTGGATTCAAGGCCTCTCTTCTAGTGACATCTGCTGGGTTTGTCCGCCGCGGATCTATCGCTCTGTTGCTGTACGCCTCCCTGGGTGACCTGGCATCTGGCTGCCGGGTTTGCATACCACTACTTTCTATATTCCTGACTGAGACGTCCGTTAGTTTGGACTTTTACAAGATGCCACTGAATCCGTGACTGCTGATTTCACCAGGGGGTCCCCTTTGCGCCCTTCTATTGTGAAGGCTTTCATGGAGGCTTGGCACAGCAGAATGGCTGCTCCATTCCCGAGGATTCCTGCTCTGACCGTGCCTACTATCGAGTATCTTCTAGAGATCCAGGCCTTGGTTGTGAGGCGAGCTTGACAGAGACATGTATAATAAAGTAGACGGAAATAGGGAAAAGCTTGCCATTTTACAAAATTTTCTGACAGACCCTGCCTACTCTTTGCTTGCGCTTTTGAATGTGACTTTCCTTATTTTCTTTAAAAAGTGCTGTTATAAAGTTCTAACATGTTTAATCAAAGTGTTCACCCCTTCGATTAATCTTTTATGAAGAATTCTCCTCTTTTTTTTTTTTTTTCTTAAAGCTTTATTCCTTCTATGCCATGAATTCTCATCTGTTCCTTTATAGTACTTATTTTGATAACCAGGTGATCCAAAGGACGGTCTTGTATCTGGGTTCTTCGGCTAGCAAACGAAGTTTGCCCCTGGTTTTAGGGCTTTGAAGCGCTTCCGGGCAAAACGCCAGTTTGCCCCTAGTTTAGCACAAGTTTTTTTTTGTGTGGGCCGAAGGCTTTTGAGAGCCCGCCTACTTAACCCCAAATGGGTATCAGGCCTGCAGTCGTTCGGCTCAAGGTTTGAAGGAAAGACGCTGCTCGGACGGTTTTATTTAAGTGACCGAACCAAATAGGTTGCCTACGTATCCCCTAGCGGGAATCAGGTCAAGCGTAGTTTATCAAGGTAGAAGGCTTTGAAAAGAAAGGTTTCAAGCAAAATACTTCTTGAGGCGATCGAGGTTAATTGGTTGTTTAAATTCAACCCCGTCCAGGTCCATGAGATAAGCCGCTCCTCCGGAAATGAGAGTCTTAATGATGTACGGCCCGACCCAGTTGGGTTTGAATTTTCCTCTGGCATCATAAACAGGCACTTTCAGTTCTTTGAGGACAAGGTCACCCTCAGCAAGCTTCCTTGGGCGGACCTTTTTGTTGAAAGCACGGGCTGTCCTCTTCTGGTACCCCCGAGTATGGTTTATCGCGGCCAGCCTCTTTTCATCGAGTAACATCAACTCCTCATACCTTCCTTGTACCCATTCTGATTTGGTTACTTCGCATTCTGCTAAAACCCTGAGAGAGGGTATTTCTACCTCAATTGGGAGGACCGCCTCCATTCCGTACACTAACGAATACGGTGTAGCACCTGTTGAAGTTCTCACCGAGGTCCTGTATCCCCACAAAGCAAATGGCAGCTTTTCATGCCAATCTTTATATGTATCCGTCGTCTTCCCCAAGATTGCTTTGACGTTCTTATTTGCTGCTTCTACTGCTCCATTTGTCTGAGGCCTATACGGGGATGACTGATGGCGAGTGATCTTATATTTTTCCAGGAGCGGGATGACCTCTTCTTGGAAATGACTGCCATGATCAGAGATGAATTCGTTCGGGACCCCGTACCTGCAGATTATGTTTTTCTCGATGAAGCTCACCACGTCCTTGGCTTTCAGGGTTGCGTACGAGGCTGCCTCTACCCACTTTGTAAAATAGTCGATTGCCACGATTATGTATCGGTGCCCATTGGAAGCCTTTGGGACTATCTCACCAATGATATCAATCCCCCACACGGAAAATGGCCAAGGGGTGGTCATGCTATAGAGCTATGACGACGGAGTGTGCATTAGATTCGCATGAATCTGGCATTTGTGACACCCTCTAACGTATTCGCAACAGTCCTTGTCCAAGGTCGTCCAGTAGTACCCTTGTCGGATGATCTTCTTTGCCAGCATGTGGCCATTCATGTAGGGCCCGCATACTCCCTCATGTATTTCCTCCATCATTCTTTTAGCTTCTTTTCCATATAGGCACTCCAGATTATGCCAGTGTGGGATTTCTTCCATAGCTTATCTGCATAAATCACAAATTGAGCTGCGAATTGTCGAATCGCCTTCTTGTCCTTTTCTGAGGTTCCATCGGGGTATTCTCCTCCTTTGATGAACTTCCACACATCTTCATACCAAGGCACTTCATCTTCTCTTTCTATGGCCGAGATCATTTCAAATGATGGTCGGTTCCTCACATCTATGGACAGCGGGATCATGGCTATTTTGGAGGGGATTTGGATCATTGATGCTAAGGTGGCTAATGAGTCGGCTAGTTGGTTCTCTTCACGAGGAAGGTGGTAGAAGGAAATCTTCTTGAATCGGGCCTTCAGACTTTCCAGGTAATCATGGTAAGGTCTCAGTTTCTCGTGCTTTACCTTCCAATCTCCTTGGACTTGGGATATGATCAAATTTGAATCACCGAAGACATCAATCCATTCGACTTTCAAGGCCAAGGCTTCTTCTATCCCAACTATACATGCTTCGTATTCCGCGGTGTTGTTGGTTGAGTTATACTTGAGTTTGACAGCTAACGGGGTTGGGGTCCCATCGGGCGCTATGAGAATGATTCCAACTCCATAACCTAGTTTGTTGGCTGCTCCATCGAAGTACATTTTCCACAAATCCTCTTTTACCTCCATTATTCTTTCATCTGGGAACTTGAAGTCTCCCTCATCCTCAGATTCTATAGCGAGGTCGGCTAAGAACTCAGCGACAACCCTTCCTTTCACAGACTTGGCAGTGACATACTTGATATCGAACTCAGCTAACATCATGGTCCAATGGGAAATCCTACTGGTCAAGACGGGCTTTTCGAACAGGTATTTTAATGGGTCCATTCGGGATATCAGGATTACGGGGAAGGCTAGCATGTAGTGGCGGAGACGACGGGTACACCAAACCAAGGCCCAACATGCCTTTTCCAAAGGCGAGTACTTTAACTCATATCCGACCATTCTTTTGCTCAAATAATAAATGGCCTTCTCCACGTGCCCCTCTTCTCCTTCTTGGGCCAACATACACCCCATCGAATCTTCGGATACGGAGAGGTAAAGTAACAGGGGTCTCCCAGGTGAAGGTGGTGAGAGGACAGGTGGGTTTTGGAGATAGGTTTTGATTTTCTCGAAGGCTTGTTGACTAGGGGTATCCCATTCAAATTTTTCTCCCTTTCTGAGCAATTTGAAAAGTGTGTCGCAGGTTAAAGTGAGTTTGGAAATGAAGCGGCTGATGAATTGTATTCTCCCCAAGAAACCTCTCAGTTCCTTCTCATTTTTCGGTGGGTTCATTTCGGTTATGGCTTTTATCTTGGTGGGGTCCACCTCTATTCCTCTCTGAGTAATGAGAAACCCCAATAATTTCCCGGTGGTGACTCAGAATGTGCATTTCTGCGGGTTTAGCCTCATCTTAAACTCCCTCAATCTCTCAAAGAATTTTCTCAAAGCCTCTAGGTGCCCTCCCCTCTCTTTGGATTTCACAATCATATCATCCACATACACCTCCACCTCTTTGTGGATCATGTCGTGCAGTAAAGTGGTGGCAGCCCTTTGATAGGTCGCACCTACATTCTTAAGTCCGAATGGCATGACCCTATAGCAATATGCCCCCCACAGAGTGATGAACGTGGTTTTCTCCCTCTCCTCAGGTGCCATGAGGATTTGATTATACCCAGAGAATCCATCCATGAAAGATAGAAGCTCATGTCCAGCAGTGTTATCGACCAACACATCGATGTGGGGTAATGGGAAATCGTCTTTAGGACTTGCCTTGTTTAAATCTCGAAAGTCAACGCAAACCCTAACACGACCATCCTTCTTTGGGACAGGTACAATGTTGGCGATCCACTCAGGATACTCGGTGACCATCAAGAATCCAGCCTTTAGCTGCTTTTCAACCTCCTCTTTTACTTTAAGTGCCCATTCTGGCCTCATTCGCCTCAATTTCAGTTTTATGGGTTTTGAATTGGGAAAGAGAGGGATGTGGTGCTGGACTATCTTTGGATCAATACCTGGCATATCATTATAAGACCATGCAAAAACATCTTTGAATTCTTTTAATAGACTGATTAGTTCTTTGCTTTCTTTATTGCTAAGTGTAGAGCCGATAAAGACATTTTGAGGATTATTTTCATTTCCCAGATTAATTGTTAGGGTGTTTTCTATGATTTTACATGCAGATTCTTTTTCTTTTTAATTAACTTTTGCAATTCATTAGGTATTCCATGATCATCACATTCATCGCATTCATTAAGCGCATTCGAGTAGGTGGAATCAGTCATACTTTCATTGATTTTGTTAGGAGTGATTGTAGCAATAGTAAGACGCCTCATTTGGGCCATTACAGACTCTGGGTGAGGGGGATACTTATCACTAGACTCAAAGACCCACTCTTTGTTGATTCCCTGCTTGCGCTCCATAGTGTTACAACCTGGCAGTCCTTCGGATTCCGTCTTTTCTTCCTTTCCTGGCTTCGGTTCTTCTTCGGGCGCATCCTCATCACTCCCCTCTTCAACCTTGACTTCCAGGCCCTCGTCTTCTCTTCCTTTTTCTTCGGCTTTTATCCCTTCCTCGCTTAGCAAGTTTTGCATGACTGGTCCGTCCAGTACGCCAATCCAATCGTTGGCGGTAACAGATTTTTCAGGTATTTGCAGGAACGGATCTTTATACGTGGAGAATTCATGGGAGAAAAAGATCTCGAACCCCGACTTTGGACAATTGTCTTTCTGGTCCATCCATGGTTCTGGGAAACCACAGAAGGGGAAATCTTCTCCTTCCTTTAAAAAGCAACCGTTGAGTGTTTTCGGATAAGGGTCCATTGGTGCGTCTGCTGTTTTCCTTTTTGCCCTCAACTCCTTCTTTGTCGGCTGATAACCCGAACGATGAGTGTGAGTCTGAGTCGGAATGAGCGGGAATTTAGGTATGCCTTGATGATTCTTTCCCAATCCCATGCCTGGGAAGAAACCCATCTTCTTCATTATCCCTGCGACCACTGGACTGGCATACTGATCAAAATAGAGCGGTAGAAACTCTCTCGGATTTTCCTCTTCTATCATGCTAATGAACTCAAATCCCCCCAAACCTGTCTCCTCTTCCTGTAGCTGTACCTCCAAAACCGGCGCGCTTGATGAAGCTTTAGACGGACGAACCCAACTGTCCCCAAGGATGTCGCAGACCCTGTTCTCCCAGATACATTTGACATTTTGATGGATCGTCGATGGTATGGCGCCCAAACTGTCTAACCATTGCCTCCCAAGCAGCAGGTTGAAAGAAGCAGGAATGTCGATGACCTGGAATTTGGCTTCCTTCTCAAGTGGACCGACAGCGAGGTGAAGGAGAATTATGCCCATGACAGTTCTCTGAGTGTTGTCGTATGCTCTCACCTTTTGTTCAGATGGTATGAATGTCGATTTGTCCAAACCCATGCGCTTGGCTGTTCGGAACGGGCACACATTTAAGGCTGATCCATTGTCCACCAGACAGGCAGGCACAGTGTTGCCTAAGCATTCAACGGTGACATACAAGGGCTTGTTATGAACGGGCCCTCCGGGAGGTAGATCATCGGACGAGAAGGAAATAGCTAGAGCTGGGATCCTGCTGATCATCCCCACGAGGTCTCCTGGTGTTGTATTGATAGAAACATCAGATTGGTTCAAAGCATCCAATACTGTCTGTCTGTGCTTCTTGGAGGCAATCAACAATCCCCAGATGGTGATATTAGCTTGTGTTTTCCTCATCTGCTTTAAGACCCTATCTTCTTCTTCTTCTTCGTTCATTTTCCCTTTCCCTTTCTCTAGCTCCCTCCCCGGGTGATCTTCCTCTAGTTCGTGCAGCTTGAAGTGTCTGCCTGACCGGGTCAAGTGACTGACTTCCTCCCTCATCTATAGGTTGTCGGTTTCCGAATTAACTTTCAAAGTACTCTCTACCACCTCTGTTTCTTTGTCGCTTTCGTACCAGAGATCATCCTCTACCTGGCTCACGTCTTGATCGTCACTCCCTTGGATCCACCAATCTGACTTTCCCATTTCACTTTTCCCTAGCTGATCCTCCAAAGCACAGATCATCGAGTCCTTAGGCAGCAGGTATGGCTTTCTCAGTGCCCCGGACTTAGTGATTAGCCTAGACGGATCAAAGGTTGCTTCTTCTATCCCCAAGAAATAAAGGCCTCGCGGTGGTGGCACGGCTCGGTGATCCGAAAGCGGATTTCTGGTAACATTCGGGGCTTTGGTAGGAGGTTTCGAAATTACCTTGTTATCAATGAGGTCCTGAATCTCGTGCCTTAATCTCATGCATTGATCCGTTGAGTGTCCTTTCTGTTGGTGAAATTCGCAGAAGAGATCCCCTTGGAAATTCTGCGGGAGCGGACTTGGTAGGGGTTGAGGTTCCAACTGACAGAGATGCCCCTTGGCTAATAATCTATCGAGGGCGGTGGACAGTGACACCCCCAAATCTGAGAACTTCCTTGGCGCTTTGTCCCCTCCTCTTCTCGATGCTATGTCGAATTTCCTTTCTGGCTCATTCAGTGCATTGACATCGGTGGGGCCGGAGTGACCCCCCGTTTTTCCCCCATTGGACCCGTAGCTTGGCCTCCTGTACCGGTTTGGTTGTTCCTCTCTCTTGATTACCCCTTCTTGGATTGCATCTTCTATCCTTGTCCCCACATCGAAAACCTCAGCAAAGGTATTGATCGACTGGAATCTCATCTTTTCTTGGTACACCGGCTGTAGGTTCTTTATCAGCATTCAGATCTGGTCTTTCTCAGGCGGTCTTTGTACCATTTTAGCTGCCTTTCCCCTCCATCTGCTCAGGTATTCGGCGAACGATTCTTTGTTCCCTTGCCTAGTGGTCTCCAAATCTCGGACAGTGACATCCAGATCTTGATTGTACTCGTACTGTGCCACAAATGCTTTGATCACTTCCTCCCACACCCTGGTCTTGCTTGGTTCAAGGGTAAGATACCAGGATAAGGCAACCCCAGTCAAAGTCTGTGGAAACAGAACTGCCATCATGGTTGTGCTCAGCCCACTTGGTTGGAAAGCCCCAATACACATTCTCACATGGCTGCGAGGATTCCCAGTTCCGTCAAACTTGTCGAAGATAGACATCTTGAACCCGGCAGGCAGTGTTTCGTGGACCCCGTCGTACAGACCTTCCAACTCCATCAGATATGTGTCAACCCCCTAAGCTTTGCGCATTACCCTTTCCAACTTTTCTATTTTCTCGGTCAGTTGCTTCTCTTTCTCAGCTTTCTCTCTGTCTTTGTTGGCTCGCAGTGCATCAGCCCATTGTGCTTCCTGGTCGTCGAACCAATCCCCTTCTCCTCCTCCCAAAGGTGGGTCCATAATAGGTGGAACTACATGTCGGCGATTCAGCTCTTCTATCATCCCCATCATGCGGTTCATGTTTTCAGCCTGTCGCCTCATCTGCTCTGCTTGCTGTTCTACCAGTACCCTTAAATCGGACATCTCTTCGTTGTTTCTCTCTTCAGCCATGTCAGCGCGTCCTCTCCTTACTAGCCTTGCTGTGGGATCCCTAAACCAGGTTTGACTTGATCTGGATGCTATTTTCGTTCCTACAGCAGATTTTATTTTAAAAACCTTTATCTTCTTTTATCACAAGAAACCCTTTTTATGTATCATGCGGATGCAATGCATGTGTGCGTGTGTGCCTATTCTATATGCCAAAGAAAAAAAAAATCCTAATCCTTACACATAAGATCCTCACACATGTCAAGTGCGCCAATTTCTCCTCTCATTGTGATCCTTGCTACCCTCTCAAAGGTTGGACCAAAAAAAATAAATAAATAAAATGATGAGATTTTTCAAAAATGATTCTCGAAGATTTTTAGTCTTTTATCTAAAAGATGTTTAGATTTCTTCAAAATTCAAATGAAGAGTATTTCCGAAAATCATTCTTCCCAAAAATAACTTCAAAGATTTTCGAATTTATTTCTTTGTGAAAGTGATCAAGTGAAAATATACCTTAACAAAGGGAATTTCGATTGAAAGGAGAAAAAAGATTTTTTTTGTATTTCTTTGAAAGGGTGAATAATAATAAAAAACTTTGGAAAAAGGAAATTCTTTGGGTTGGAGGATCAAATGACCGGATTATCACCGTACTTTCCATGGGTTTGGATACATACAAGGTCGATGATGCTTAGCTAACATGATATAAGAAGTATAATCTTATAATCAAGGTTCGGCATGTTCTCCAAATGTCGCAGAACATGAGGATAATTTGCTGAAAGGTGATTAAAAGATTATACATCTTTCATCAAATAAGTATCGTCATCATCTCAAGTAATCCCTTCCGGGCACACCAAAACTTCCTAGCACATAACCCTAATCGAGAATTGATTTCCTAAGATTGAGAGGTTCTACAGAAGTTATTATGCAAAGGCTGGGTTTTGGTCAAATAAGGGACCCTTGACACACACCCGATAGGATGCTTCATATACCAAATCATGGTACGAGATCAAGGGTGATCACACAGTCCCATGATGACTTGACCGACCGGGTTGCCCCGAGCCTCCAAGGTCATAGTTCCGTGCAATCGACTGGCTAGACATGCAAGTGAAATGCAACAGGCACACAAAGATTGATTAATTCGAATATAAGGATGCTTTCAAGCCTAATCCTCAAGTGAACCCAAAATCAGAATTCTGGTCTGCGAAACCAGAGATTCTGGGTTCGATCCCCAGCAGAGTCGCTAGATTGTGGATATAGTAGGTTTTCTTACCCACAGCTTTTCAAATTCCAAATTCAAAAACAAATGAGTCACCACTTAATTTTTAAAAGGAAAATTAAGAAACCATTTTAAAGCAAACTGATCTTTTGCGAAACCAAAGATAAACTGGGTCCGGGGATTATGGAATGAAAGGGGAAGGAGCCCGACGGACTAAAACACCCCCTTTCATCCTATCTCGCGATAGGCCTCTACTCAACATCCTTTTTAATCGAATTAATAATCTAAGCATGCCCTCAATTAATACATATATACATATACATTACACAAGCGTGTTGGAAATGGTGTAAAATTGCTAACGGTAAAATATCATTCATAAGTCACATAATTCAACTAGCAAACATCATGATGTGCAAGTAAGGAACTAGAGAACTCACCCGGGATCCAGCCGCGAAATGGAAATGTGCAATGCATACACAAAATACAAAGCCTAAGAAAAGGTCTCTAATTCACATATTCACATAAGGTAAAACCTAAGCTAAGTTGTCGCACATGGAGTCGAAAATCAATTAAAATCAATGAAGTAAATAAACCGGAGGAGAGATGAGAAATTATACCTCAAATGCGCTACAAAACAAAGATTAGTCCACATGCTTCACATAATAATATGATATCAAAAAATCAATCCCAATTCTCTAGCTTAGATCTATTAAGCATGAAATCCAACTTTATTCAATGGCTAGTTCTAATCATAAGCATTGATGTACATGAATGAATGAATGTGAATAAGAATAAAACATGGATTTATTCACTAATTTGGATCACTTAGCCTCTGGATTTAAGCTAAATTATCATTATTCAAAACATGATTTGGGTCCCAAGACATTAGGGAACCATTTGAGTTGAAATGAATAAGATTAAACAAAAACAGTATCAGTTTTTTATGAATTACAGAGAGCAGACCAGATCTTAAAAAATAGAAATAAAATACTTCCAACGGTTGGATCTTAATGATATTTGGATATGTTATGCCTCTGTGAGTCTAGTTTACAACCCAAAAGGAAAATCAAAGTTTCAACGGTTGGATCTCCGGGAATCGAACAAAAACCAGACATCACTCAGCATTCTACAACCTTCCGTCCAGAATTCTTGCATGATTTTTTAAAAATAGTAAAAAGATCAAAAATGCTACGTTCTTTTTAGGGTGACTTCCTAACACACTAATATACTTAGAAACAATTATTTTGGATCGCAAAAACCTTATTAAAATCCCGATTTATTTATTCTAAGAGAGTGTTGCTGTGCTGAAATTCTGGGCAGATTGTTGTTACTTCACAAAACTCGTGACCAAACCCTTTTAAACATGAAACCACTTTAAAACAAAAATTTTAGTGTTAAAATCTTGTGTTATTGACACTTTCCCATTGGTTTCACTTGATTTCGACGGTTAGATTTCGAACTAAAAATCTTTGATCAAAAACAGTTTGTGAACTCACTGTTTTCATTTGTCAAGTTCAACTTTATTTGTTAACCGCAACCATTAAAACCATGAAGTTGGACTTAAACTAAACCATTTTCTCCTACCATTTGATGGTCATTGGAGACTAGAGACCTTCATATTTTTAGGTTTTAATGAAGTATGAATAGACTTCCTGAAATCCCAAAATGAGGACTCTAAACTATGGAGATGGGCTTAGACTAAAAAAAAACATTTTCTCCTACCATTTGATGGTCATTGGAGATGAAGACATGACTAATGCTCATAAGTTTCAAAGTGAATATGGAGATGACTTCATGAGATACCAAGTTTAGAGGATCCAAGTCATGAGTATGGACTTGGATTCATCTATATAAAATAAAGTGATGATCAAATTTTGACTCTCATGTAAAGCATAAGCTTATATGGGGTTCAAGGGATCATACTCAAAAGATCAAGAGAGATATTGAAGATCTCCAAGACTCTCAAGAGAAGAACATAAACAAAAGAAATAGAAGGAAGAATTAGAAACAAAGACTCCTAAGTTTACTTTGACAAACAAAGAAAATAACAAAAGGTTTTAGGATTAGAGATTCAAAAGAAAAGAGTAAATAAACAATCTATGGTTAGAGGATCACCTTTAAATTATCCTCAAAGTTTTCTTTTCTTTGAAGATCTTCCAAGCTCTTCTAGTTTTCTCAACTATCTTTTCCTCTCAAAAAGAATGTTGGTGGAGTAAAAATGGCTATTTTTTTGTGTGTTGTGTTGTATATAGTGGGTAGTTCTTGTTGTTTTTCTCACCTCCCCTCTTCCAAGGGAGATCCCTTCTCTTTTATAGGCAAAATTACCAAGTATTTTCAGTGAATTTCGGAGCAAAATACAGGTGTAAATCTTTCATTTGATGGTACAATGCGTACTTTCTGAAATTAGGCAGACTGCTGCCCAGGGCGGTAGTCCAAAAAGCTGTGCGGCAGTCCGTGACTGCCACTGCGACACTCCATGACTGCCGCTGCGGCATTTCGTGACTGCCGCGCGGCTCTCCAAGAGTGCCGCTGCAGATTATTGATTGCTGGGTTTTTGTCAGCCTTACTTTATCAGTTTTTTTGTTTTTATCCGCCTACACATACGTATTGTACCACAAAATACAGACTTTAAAAGCAAACGGCTGTTAGAAAATGTTAGCGACACTCAGAGAATGCCAGCTCGGCACTCATTGAATGCTGTGCGGCACTCACTGAATGCCGCCCGGCACTCACTGAGTGCCATGGCATACTGCCGTGTGCTGTTTTTTGCTAAACTTCCTCTTTTAGGTCTTTCCCCTTTTTCAAAAAGAATATTTTTGAAGATTCTCTCCAAAAAATGGTGTTTTATACCTGAATTCTACTAAATACCTGGTATTTTCCCTTTTTCTGTGAAATTTTATCGCGTTTGGAGAACTTTCTGAAGAGCTTGGAATGCTTCGATTCTTTCGGTTTTTATCATCATCGGACGTGGAGGTGACGCTCTCCTAAATTCGACGGCCGGTCAAAATTGGGGTGTCTATAGTGGTCTACCACCTGTACCCTTTCACTTTCTTATATATATATGTATAACTATTATACACACATGAGTTTGGAAACTAATAGAGTTAGAGAGATATATAACATTATATATATACACACTCATATACATTATATATACACACCCATACATATGTATTATACACACAAATATACATATACTCTCAAGAAGAGAAAGAGGAAAAGGGGCGAAAAATAGGGAGAAGAAGAGGAAGAGAGCAGAGAAAGAGAGAGAAAGATAAGAAGAGAGAGAGGCCACCCCAAGGACCTGCAAACACCCCACAAGTTGACAAACTTCACGATGAGTACCTTTACTCAATTAGTAGCGTAGATACGTTCATATATATATATATATATATATGTTTTAGCAAGAATAAAGGACCCAAATGTACAAGGAAGGTTCAATTTAGTCTGGGAAGAAAACCAACGTTCAATTAATTGAACAGATTTTGAGCGATTGAACACAGACAGACTTCAATCAATCGAACACCTCTCAAGCAATCGAACTTTTATTTTCCTTAATCGATCAAACTGACTTTAATCGATCGAACTATACTTTTGTCAATCAATTTAAATGACTTCAATCGATCGAACATAACAGTTTGTTAAATGTTTTGTTATTTATATCTGATGGACTACTAAGCTGGGTTATATTATATGTTGATGGTTAGAAGCAGTATTGGAATAATATACACGCTAAATAATGGGTTGATGCATTAAACAGTGGAACCATTCAGCTAAGGTTGAGATAATAATGAGATTGAAAAGCCACCATGCTTAGTAGTGTGTTTATCGACCACAGAGGTCGATACTATTTATATTTATGCGTATAAATTCAGTAACCAAGATCCTATGAAGTCGCGTGCGGGATCCTAACATCCTGGGATAGGATCAGGACTACGTGTCTGGTTTTACATATGATAGAGTTTAACTGTGTGTCAAGTTTGGTAGGGTATGTAATGTAGGACTTCATGTCGAGTCTAATATATCGGGACTGGTGGCCATAACGTATTGGGACTGGAGGGCAGTAGTATTTTAGGGCTACGTACCGTAATATGTTAGGACTACGTGCCGTAATAGCATATCAGGGTTATGTGCCATCATAGTATAGCGGAGCTAAGTGCTGAGGTATTATGGTGCTAAGTGTTGTAGTATTATTGAGTCCTGCGACATTGCTGTATGCTGTAGTATTGCTGAGTGCTATGATATTACTAAGTATTGTAGTATTGCTAAGTACTGTAGCATGGTGAAGTTGAGTGCTATGGTATAGCGCACCTGAGTACTGCATTATGTTAGGGCTGTGTGTCCTATTATATTAGGGTTATGTGCCATACTATATCGGGGTGGGTTGGCCAAAATGTTAGGACTGTGTGTCAGGATTTGATAGCTCGTATGATATAGGACTACGTGTTTGATTTATGTGTTAAAGCATGGGACTTTGTGTCAGGTGAGACAGACTGTAGGTATGGGACTACGTCTGTTGAGATATATTGAGTTGGTGCATTTATGAACGTGAAAGATGAGATGTTCATTAGTGATGCTGTTGCTTATATATGCTGCATATCTATGTATACTCTGTTAGTATTTGCATTCACTCGACTTTCCTAGCTGACAGTGTTTTATGTCGCTAGATATTCAGAGCCTAGGTTTAATAGTAGTGTTCACCAATTGTCCAACATTTCTTGAGTTTGAACCATAAGATTCCTTGAGATAGGGGTTGGCTCTAAGTAATCATTTGAAGATCGTCCCTATGGAGTTCTCCGTGCTATTAATGTGATAGTAGTAATAACTATTATGTTAAGTTGCGAATTACTTTCTGTGATTATTTCTAGATTGACGACTAATCGATATATGTCTATATAGGTACCCAGCCCTACTGCATCGATGGTAGGAATGCCTACCCAGAATTATCTTACACAGATTGTGGATGCATCCCAAGCACACTAGGCTACTGATGCAACTGGATTATTTTAAGCCTTTGTGTAGAGGATGGAACAAATCAACAATCCTAGTTGAGGATCGCATAGTAGAGCATTTCTGTCCTTTTTGTCCAGAGAAGTTTGATGGAAATACTGAGTCGTGGAAATCAGAACAGTTGCTCCAAGAGATGGAAGCAATCTTTCGTATCCTGGGATATAACGAGATCCAGAAGCATCGACTGGCGACATTTCAGTTAAGGCATGGGAACCTTACTGTGACGGAATATATAGTGCAGTTTGAATGACTATCTCGTTTTGCCCTTTGTATGATTGATACTCCAGAGAAGAAGAATAGGCAGTATTTCCAAGGTCTTTCCCTACCACTGCAACGGATGACTCTGAATCATCAGGGTCAAACATTCAAGGCCATGGTAGGAATGGCAGTCGGTCATGAGGATATTAACGGTCGGGAACAAGGATGTTTTGGAAATCGCCCCCACCTAGGAATAACCAAGGACCGAGACATGCGATGTGGTTCCAAGGGAGCAAGCGTAACTGGACTGGCAAAACAACCTACCATTCCCCAAAATCGCTATGTTGTAAATCAAGCACCTCCCCCGCAAGGACTACCTATTGCTACTAGAAGCAATATTGGTGGATGCTTCAACTGTGGGAAACTAGGCCATATGGCTAAGGATTTCTAAGCTCCTTAAAGCAATAATCAGTTAGGCATTTGCTGTTATATTTGTGGCAATCACGACCACATCAACAAAGATTATAGAGCACCCCGTAGGGCATACAACGGACCAGCTACTTAAGGCCAACTTGGACAAGCTCGTATGAATGCTATCTTCCCAGAGAACACGGGATTTGATGAGGCTGAACAGTAGAACATAGAAGGTACACTTACGTTATTCAGCACTCGAATTAAAGTTTTATTTGATACTGGTGCTTCGAATTCGTTTATTATTATCAAAATTATTAAACTTTGGCTTAACACCCTAGGCGCTTGACATAGCCCTGAATTCGGTATCTCCTTTGGGAGTAACTGTAAGATTAGGGAATGTGTGCAAGGACTGTACCTTAACCCTTGAGGAAAGAATTCTTCCTGCAGATCTAATCATTTTGTCAATGAAGGAATTCGACATCATCTTAGGATTTGATTGGCTCATAAAGTATTGTGCTAAGTTGGAGTGTGCCAATAAGATGATTACCTTTTTGGTACTGGGAAGTCAACCTTTTGATTTTTAGTGCAACCCCTTTATTAATGCTTTTCTCACTAGTCATCCAGTAGCTATCAAGAGCTCGAGTTCAGAACTCATTATTGCACAGATTCCTATAGTGTAGGACTTTGAGGATGTGTTGTGAAATACTTTAGGAATGCCACCTAAGCGAGAGATTAACTTCTGTATCGAGCTAGTGCTCGATACTTTACCACAATTAAAGGCTCCTTATCGGATGGCAACAATAGAGATGCAAGAACTAAAAAAATAAGTACAGGGGTTACAAGATCTCAAGTTTGTTCGACCTAGTAAGTCACCTTGGGAGCGCCAATGCTATTTGTTAAGAAGAAGGACAGAACTCAATGAGTTTGCATCGACTATAGGGAGCTCAATAAGGTCACGATTAAGAATAAGTACCCACTCCCTAGAATTGACGATCTGTTTGATCAGTTACAAGGAACGACGACTTTATCTATGATCGATTTACGATCCAAATATCACTAACTATTGGTTCGATTTGAAGAAACTTCAAAGATTGCATTTAGGATAAGATATAGACATTATGAATTCTTGGTTATGTCTTTTGGATTAACCAATGCCCTAGCAGTATTTATGGACCTAATGAATAGAGTATTTAGACTTTACTTGGACCAGTTCATCAACGTGTTCATAGATGATATTCTAATCTACTCAAAGACTGAGAAGGAACATGAGGAACATGTAAGGATCACACTGTAGACCCTCCGAGATAATCAACTGTATGCGAAGTTTAGTAAGTGTGAGTTTTTGTTGAAGGAAGTCAAGTTTCTAGGACATGTTGTCTCACAAGATGGAATAGCTGTAGACTCGTCAAAGACAAATGCAATTTTTGATTGGAATATACCAACCACCGCAACAAAAGTCAAAAGTTTTCTTGGTTTGGCTAGATACTATTGGAGATTCATGGAAGGATTCTCCAAGATCGCAGCTCCTCTTACTATACTAACGAAGAAGGACTTAAAGTTTGAATGGGGTAACAAGCATGAACGCGCATTCTAGGAATTGAAGAAAAGATTGGCCACAGTGTCAGTGCTGGCACTACTGAAGAGCGGTGAGTTGTTCACCATTTATTGCGATGCATCCCACCAAAGACTTGGATGTGTTTTGATGCAAGATGGAAAGGTAATCGCATATGGATCATGACAATTGAAACCCCATAATGCATAACCTCGAGCTAGTCGTAATTCTTTTTTCACTCAAGTTTTAGAGGCATTATCTCTATGGCAAGAAGTTCGATATGTTCTCGGATCACACGAGTCTGAGATATTTGTTCTCTCAAAGGGAGTTGAACATGAGGAAATGACGCTGGATGGAATTATTAAAGGATTATGATTTCATGTTGCAATATCACCCTGGAAAGGTAAACATACTGGCATATGCGTTGAGTCAGAAACCCTAAAAAATGATGGTAGCTTCTCTTATGGTCAAAGAATGGAAAGCGTTGGAACCATTAGCTGAATTCTATATTCAAGCCTCAGATCCAAGTAAAGGGCAACACATGGGATGTTTCATGGTGCAACCGATCCTCATCAATCGTATTTTGGAGGCACATAAAAGGAATGAAGGACTTCAGGAGCGGTTCGCTAGCAACGCGGTAAAGCAACCAGAGAGTTGGATTATTGATGCAAATGGAGCACTCAGGTGTAGAGGTAGATTTTGTATACTAGATGAAGGTGATCTTAGAATGGATATACTGGACAAATTTCACAAGTTACGAATGACTATCCACCCAGGAGGCACAAAGATGTACAAGGATTCGAAGAGGAACTTCTGGTGGGAAGGAATGAAGCAAGAAGTTGCTGAGCATGTGTCTCAATATCTTACATGTAAGCAAGTGAAGGCGGAACATCAGAAGCTTCCAGGATTTCTAGAACCATTACCAGTTCTCGGATGGAAGTGGGAGCATATAACTATTGACTTTGTGGTAGGTTTGCCAAGGTCACAACAAAACCACGAAGCTATTTGGGTAGTTATGGATCGACTTACCAAATCGCCGCATTTCATAGCTTATAGTATGTCATACCCAGTTGAATGTTTGTAGGGCCGGCCCTGGGCGTAGGTGACGTAGGTGATATCCTAGGCCCCCCCAATTTTTGGTCTTTAATTAGGGCCCCAATTTGATCAAGGAAAATTAAAAGGTCCCAATTTTGAAAAAAATAACTGTGCAATATGTTGGTCCAAAAGACCAACCCCACAATTTATTAAAAACAATTACATATAAAATATTGGCCTAACTGTAATCCAATACACCCTCAACATTTGTCCTAGCTCATTTTCATCTCATCTCTTAGTTTAGCCCACCCAAATTGTATCACCATCATACCAAACTTTACAAATTTCAATCACAATCAACCCTTATTACTATTAAGCTTTATTTGGTTCATGGATTTAGTGAGGGAGAGAAAAGAAGAAAGGATATCGAAAAAGACAATTAAAGACAATTAATTCTCAGGTTTTTCCCTTGTGTTTCATCCATGATTAATAATATCAAAAACTAATAATATTTAAAATATGAGTAATACTATGCTTATCAAATTTTGTATCCTAAGTGGTTCTCAAACACGTGGTAGTAGGCCCACCTGATTTTGATTGGAGGATGTTGAAGTCCTCCCACCATTATTGAAGGTGGTCCTGCCATTACATGTATTTGGGAACCATTTGAGATACAAAATTTGGGAAGCATAGCATTACTCTTTCCTTCCTAGTTTTCGTAAGTTTCCTTATTAAATAACACAAAGTGTTTTCTTACTGACACCAAATCTCACAACTTTTAAAACGATTGTAAACATCAAAAACAAAAAAAAAATGCAATATTTTTAATGCACAAAATCTTACCTCAAAAAATAGGTAAATGATTAAAAAAAAAAACCCATGAGGTCACTGCCGTGAACTCCCGTATTGGTCCGTTACAAAGGGACCTCGCTTGAAGAGCTCGCCTAAGGCCCCCAAATGGCTAGGGCCAGCCCTGAATGTTTGAGCCATATGTATATACAACAAGTCATACGATTGCATGGTGTACATGTCTCTATTGTGTCCGACCGTGACACAAGGTTCACTACAGAGTTCTGAAAGAGTCTAAAGACATCTATGGGGATGTCATTGAACCTAAGCACTGCCTTTTATCCACAGATGGATGGAAAGACTGAACGAGTTAACCAGGTAATGGAGAACATGCTGCGAGCATGTATTATTGATTTTAAGAGCTCATGGGAGACTCATCTACCACTGATAGAATTTGTACACAGCAATAGCCACCATTTGAGCATAGGAATGACACCGTTTGAGGCATTGTATGGACGACTGTGCCAATTGCCTTTGTGTTGGGTAGAGGTTGGAGACAATCAACTGCTTGGACCTGAATTAGTTCAAGAAATTAATGAGAAAATCCAGATTTTGAAAGAAAGGATACGAACGGCGCAGAGTAGACACAAGAGTTACGCGGAGTCGCAGAAGTTTGGAATTTAGTGTTGGAGATCATGTGCTACTCAAGATATCTTCGGTACGAAGAATTGTCAGATTTGAATAGAAGAGAGGAATGTTAGCACCACGTTTTATAGGAAAGTTGCCTACAGACTTACATTGCCGCCTAAGATGTCCAGAGTACACAACATTATTTACGTCAACATGTCAAGAAAGTGTGCTCACAATCTAAGTCACGAGATTAACTTTGAAGACATCGAGGTTAATGACAATGTATCATTCCAAGAAGGACTAGTGCGAATTCTAGATCAAGGAATTAAGAAGCTGAGGAATAAGGAATTACATTATTGGTAATGATTCAGTGGAAATTTCACAATGAAGGAGAAGCTTCTTGGGAATTACATTCGGAGATGCGCGAGATGTATCCAGAGTTGTTTAGTAATGCTTCATTCGGATTTCGGAGACGAAATCTTTATTTAGAGGGGGATGATGTAATACCCGTGGATAGCGCAATTTTACCCACGCTTTTTTTTTTTTTCAGATTCAAAATCAAATACAAATAGTTGCCACTTAATTTTTAAAAGGAAAATTAAGAAACTATTTTGAAAGCACAATGATCTTTTAAAGACAAACTGGTTCCTGGGATTATAGAATGAGAGGGGAATGAGCCCAACGGACGGACTAAAACACCCTCTTTCATCCTCTCTCGTGATAAGCCTCTACTCAACATCCTTTTTAATCGAATTATTAATCTAAGCATGCCCTCAACTAATACATGTATATATATATAAATATACATTACACAAGCATGTTGGAAAGGGTAAAATGGTATCCAAAATCATATAGTTCAATTAGCAAGCGATATGATATGCACAAAGGAACTACAAAACTTACCCGGGATCCTGCCACGTATATTAAACGTGCGATGCATGCAAGAAAAAAAAACCTAAGAAAAGGTCTCTAATCACATATACACATAAGGCAAGACCTTATCTAAGGTGTTGCGCATGGAGTCGAAAAATCAATAAAATCAATAAGTAAAATAAACTAGAGAGGAGTTCAAGAAATTGTACCTCAAAAGCACTAAAAAACAAAGGTTAGTTCACATGCTTTGAACAAGATATCAAACAGTCAATCTTAAACTCTTAGCTTAAATTTATCAAGGAGAGGGGGAACTGACTAAACTATGAATTCCTTATAGCTAGTTGGAACCATAGCACCTCTATAGATATACAAGTCTCAACTAGGAGCCAATATAATGTCCATATAGAGATGTCGTAGGCCCAACATGACCATAAGGAACCCCTAGTCTTGATCAACTAAGTTTAATTAAGTGCAACTCAAAACCAAAAATGAGTTCTACTTATGAGTATCAATATGTATGAATGAATGCATGAGAATAAGCAATAAAAAAAATTCATTAGTTTGGATCATTTAACCTCTGGATTTAAACTTGATTGACAATATTTAAGACATGGTTTAGATCCTAGGACATTAGGAGTCCATTAGATTAGAGTTATTCAAATTTTATCAAGATGGTGACAGAATTGTGGGATTTACAGAGAGCAGACCAGACTTTCAAAATTAGAAATAAAATACTTTCATCGATTGGATCTTAATATTTTTTGAGTATGTTGTGCCTCTCTGAGTCTAGTTTCTTTCCCAAAAAGAAAATCAAAGATCCAACGATTAAATCGCTGGGAATTGGGTCATAACCAAACGTCACTCAGGAATTTTCAACTCTCTGTCCAGATTTTTTGTATGATTTTCTAAAAATAGTAAAAAAATAATAAACTCTTTGATCGTTTTAGGATGTCTTCCCAATATATTGATCTTCATCGAAAAACTTATTTTAGGTCAAGAAAGCTTGGTTAAGACTCTGACTCACTCATTTTAAAACAGGTTTACTATTCTGAAATTTTGGACAGAGAGCAATCCACTCACAAATCATAAGACCAAACCGTCCTAAATATGGAATTTCATTAAAACCAAGGTCCTAATGATGTACTTATGAGTTATGGACACTCTCCACTTGGTCTCACTCAATTCTCATGGACCATGATTTAATTAAAAATCTTTAATATTAGTGAGTTCATGAGTTCACTGCACCATTGATGGGATTGGTATTCATAATTTCATCTAGACTTAGACCACACCTAATTCCTCTCTCAAATACATGTTCCTTGAGGAATATGGACCCATTTTCATTTGTTCCCCTCCCAAGTTAATTGTCCTTGGAGACTAAAATATGACTCAAAATCGTATGAACCTCATAGAATATAGGAATGACTCTAGGAGACTCATCTTTGAAGGATTCAAGTTATGGTTCAAAACTTAAATCCAACAAAACGTATGGATGTAACCATGACCCACCTTACTCTCCACATAAATCATCAGACTATGGGAGATTAATAGATCAAAATCAAAGGAGACTTCAGTGAGATATAGAAAATCTCATGGATTTCAAGGAGAAAATGAAGATGAAAGGAAATAAAATCTAGGTTTTCATGAAATCCAAGTAAATATACTTTAACACTTTTTTTTTCAAAACCAAAGGCTATATCTAGATCCAAGTCAATGAAAATAATGCATGAAAACTCAATCACAAACTCTATGTAGTGTATGATGAAATGGGATAAGAAGAAAGGTTTTGAAAATGTGTAAAAGATCCTAAATCTATGAGTTTGTCAGTGAGTCTATCCAAGCTCTAGATAGACTTAGAGGGTTACCTCTATAACCTCAAAAACTTCATAATTTGTTGATGAAGATTTTTCAATTTCTTCAACTTCTTCTTCAAATTCTTCAAAGGAACTCTTGAATTCTTCAAAATCTCTTGATTTTTCTATCTTAAATCTCTCTAGTTTTTTTTATCTTGCAAAATAGAAGTAGAGGATTGAGGGAGAAGAAGGATTAGATTTGGATCCCTTGTAATGGAGGTGAAGGCCTCCTTATATAGGCCAAAATCTAAGAGTTAATTGGATAATTTTTGGTAGAAAACCCATGTGCAAGAATGTTCTAGACGAATTTGAAAGAAACAGGCTGTTATAGCGAGCAGCACTCACTGAGTTGTCTACGGCACTCAGTGAGTGCCGATCTGGCACTCAGTGAATGCCGTAGCGGCACTCAGTGAGAGTCGGGGCGATACTCAGTGAGTGCCGCCGCCTATGCCGCGTGCCGCACCAATGGTATTATCTTCTTTTGTTTTATTTTCTAATATATATGCCTAGTATATACACTTTAATATATAAATTATACTTATACTTTATAAATATTCTAATATATTATATTTTTCTTCTTCTTATTTCTTTCTTTTTTTCTTTCAAAATTCTTTTTCTTTTCTTTTTTATTTTCAAAATAATATATATGTACATATTTAGTCAATTTTGGAAATTGACTTTCGGACTATTCCTTTCTCATACATATTTCATATCCGGGTAGTAGCTACCGTTTCACTGGCTCTAGTTTTTCCGAATCACCTGATTTCCCTCTTTGTCTTAATTTTGAAACTTAGCTTGAAGAATCTTCAAAAGAACTTGAATTCTTTGGAAAGTCTTTGAATTCCGCCGGTCATTGTCCTAATCGTTCTAGAGGTAACCATCCACTGAATTCGACGGTTGGTTATAACTGGGGTGTCTATAGTTTGCCCCTCTTCAGCAGAGCTTGTGAAGGAATGCGTATCGCAAGTAAATGTCGAAGCCTGTGTGAAGAAAAGCCTTTGACTGATCTGTCGTATTCAAGTAAAAATAAAGTGCATTGTAAAAATAGGACACCTAAATTATTAGTGTTGGTCGTGCTGAACATCGAGCTTCCTACGTATCCCAATGGGAATCAGACCAGGACGTAGTTCGAGCAAGGGACCATACACAAACAAACTTAGTCATGCGGATGAATGCACCTTATCCTATCATGATGCACGTGCTCAAGCAATCCCATGCTCTATGCTGTTAGATGCAATGATTTAGAATCATACTGCTCTCCTCTATTGACAAGAATGCATTTTATGCCTTAAATTTTCTATTATGACACCGTCCTTCTTCACGAGAGTTATGATTCATGCAATTGCATTTTCTTTGCTTTACACTACAAAAATGATTAAAATGAGATGCACTTCGCGTCTTATACTATGGTGTCTTGTCAAGTTTTGTAGAAAAGTTAGAATCCCTCCAGGTTCAATGACCCCAAATTTTTGTAGACTGCGATAGACGTCTTATGCCAGAACTGAGAATTAATCAGTGACTTAAAGGATGTGATAGATGACTTATACCAAGATCGAGAATTTGATTAGTGACTTAAAGGATGCGATAGATGACTTAAACCAAGACTGAGAATTTGATCGGTAACCTATAGGTTGCGATAGATGACTTATACCAAGATCGAGGATTTGATCGGTAACTTATAGGCTACCATAGACGACTTATACCAAGACTCAGGATTTGATCGGTGACTTATAGGCTGCGATAGATGACTTATACCAAGATTGAGGATTTGATTGGTGACTTATAGGCTGCGGTAGATGACTTATACCAAGGCCGAGGATTTGATCGGTGACTTATAGGCTGTGGTAGACAACTTATACCCCGACCAAGGATTTGATCGGTGACTTATAGGCTGCGGTAGACGAATTATACCAAGACCGAGGATTTGATTGATAACTTGTAGGCTGCGGTAGATGACTTATACCATGACCGAGGATTTTGATCGATGACTTATAAGATGTGATAGACGACTTATACCAAGACCAAGGATTTGATCGGTGACTTATAGGTTGCAGTGGATGACTTATACCAAGACCGAGGATTTAATCGGTGACTTATAGGCTGTGGTAGACGACTTATACCAAGACCGAGGATTTGATTGGTGACTTATAGGCTGCGGTAGACGACTTATACTAAGTTTGAAGATTTGATCGGTAACTTATAGGCTATGGTAGATGACTTATACCAAGATCGAGGATTTGATCAGTGACTTATAGGCTGCGGTAGACGACTTATACCAAGACCGAGGATTTGATCGGTAACTTATAGGCTGCGGTAGACGACTTATACCAAGATCGAGGATTTGATTGGTGACTTATAGGCTACGGTAGATGACTTATGCCAAGATCGAGGATTGGATTGGTGACTTATAGGCTACGGTAGATAACTTATACCAAGACCGAGGATTCGAAACAGAGCTAATCCAGCTCAAAAAGGTTTATTTGGAGCTATTTTTAACTCAAAATGGTTTTCATGTGTTCTGGATTTATGCTTTTTCCAAAATCTTCTTCTTTTTTTTGATAGATTAGTCACCATGAATAGCAGTTTAGGTGATTCAAGCAAGAAGAAGAAGAAGTATGAGCCAGTTCTTCATGACAACCTCGCTTTTCTGCTTACTGATTTCCCTTTTGACTATGGACAAGTTCAAAGGGCTTTCCAGTACATCCGATGATTAACATGTACAATTTGGAGCTCAATCTGCTGAGGATATTTACCTTATTTTATTCTTTTTGAGAATATTACTCGACCTCTGTTTAATTTCCTTGGCAGAGCGGGATCTGACTTTCGAACCTCCGTACTATTACCCTTCTTTCAAAATTTCTTATTCTTGCTGATCCATCTGAGGAATGTATTTTAAGAATGTATACTCGAACTGAGTAGAGATACGTACATTTTTCAAATATTGTGACCAATTCTGCTTTCTTTTCTTTACGCTTTTCTGATTTTTTTTGTTTAGAAAAATTATCATCCTATAGTGTTCTTTCATTGTATCTTTCTTTACGACAGACTTTATGAAAATGAAGAATTCTTCTTTTCATGTTTCTTTCCATCAGAAACCCATTTCAGATTCATGCATGAAAACTTCATCTCATAAACCTCAAGAATCTTCAGGATGTCCGAACTTGATCCTTATTTAGAAAGTTGGTAAATCCAGAGATATCTTATTGAGCAAACGAAAGTTTGCCCCTAGTTTGATAGGGGACTTGGAAATGCTAGGCAAACGAAGTTTGCCCCTGGTTTGAGGGAGGTGATGCATCCTCTGGGAAAACGATAGTTTGCCCCTTATTTTCAAGGTAATTTCATGAGTTGGTTGGGTTTCTTCTTTGGAGCGAGGGCCTTGGGAGGCTTGCCTACTTATCCCTGAATGGGCATCAGGTCCTATAGTAGTTCGATCGAGGCCTGAAATAAGTGCAATGGTTGAATGTGTGTGTGATTGTGACCGAACCTTACAGGTTGCCTACGTATCCCCGAATAGGAATCAGGTCAAAACGTACATCTACTCTAGAGATCTTCAAAGAATAAGGCTTCAAGAAATTGTGGGCTTTTTGATCCATGTTATTATTTGGGTCCAGTGAGCGCGTGTCACTTGCGGTAACCTTTGTATAGCATGATGAACTACATATTTTTAAATGTCGGTTGATTATTTTTCCTTTTCACTAGCCAGTCAAACCTTATAACCCTCATAGCGCATTGCGCTTTTAATCATGCTTTATCATCCACTCTCCAAATCTCTCTTTGTTTTGTTTTCTCAAAGATATCTTTCATTGTTTTGCTTTCTTGGCTTCATTGAGTTTTTCACTAAGTTTTGAGGCTAATTGATGCTTTCAAATCTCTCTTTTTCATTTCTGATTTTTGAACACGATACCTTGAGGTAATTCTTATACTCATGATGATGTAATTGAAGTGCTCCAAAATTTTGAATCTCACTTACTCTCTCCTTTCCCTTTCCATTCTCTATCATGATTTTGACTGGCTAGGATTCGAATTTTGAAATCAACACACATCTTATTTATTTATTTATTTTGTTCTAATTTTTGCCTAGGCACCCTTTTGGGTTTTCATCCTAGCGAGCTCTCTTTTTTCTCTTTTTTTTTTCTTCTTCTTTTTTTTTATTAAGAAGTTCATTTAAAACATCTGGATACCACTCAGGGACCAAATTTATGACTTTAGATTGTGAGCTCACCTTTTAGGCCTAGTATAAGGAGTGATGTTGGATAATCTCTGGATTCATTCTTGGCATATCATCATACAAAAACGTCCTTATATTCTTTTAGCAAAGAGATCAATTTTATGCTTTTATCTTTATTGAGTGAAATATGGAAAGAATCATTTTGAGAATCTTCTTCATTTCCTAAGTCAATTGCCAAGGTTTCCTCAATGATTTTGCATGTAAGTTCATTTTTTTTATCATAGTTATTATAGTCATTTATCTCAATCAAATAAGCAGAATCAATCACATTTTCATTAATAGCAGAAATATAAAAAGTTTGGCTCGTACTGGCCATTACAGTCTTTCGGGGTAAGGGAATTCTATTGCTAGACTCGAGGATCTATCGGCAAATCCCCTGGTTCCACCTCTTCTTCCTTTCCTGACTTTTCTCCCCTTGCTTTATTTCCCTTGATCTCTTCCTCTAATATCTCTCCCATCGGGTCTTTCCCAATCTTTACTTCAACAATTTTCTTTAGACCGTTCTCCTTGTTCTTCCTGCCTTATTCATTAAAAAGATCCCTTATAGCTAGACCATCCAGCGCACAAATCCAATCTTGGACAGTAATCGGTTTTGTGGGCACTTGTAGGTATGGATCTTCATAGTCAGTGAATTCATGTAAGCAAGAGATCTCAAACCCTTGCTTCAAGTATTTATCTTTGCAGTCCACCCATGGCTCTAGAAATCCACAGTAGTGGAAATCTCCTCCTTTCTTGATGAAATGTTTATGTAACGCTTGACCTTCTTCTCTATTTTCTTCAAGATCCTTCTCTTTTCCTTTTTTTGAATCATTCCCAACTAACCCACGCGGCTCGACATGATTGACCACTTCTTCATCATTTTCTTCTTCTTCTCCTTCGGACCACAGACCGTCTGTATCGCTATACACCTCATCCTCCTTCCAAATGGAGTCATCAATAAGGTTGTTTGGATCTTACCAACTGATTTGGAGGATTTCATTGCCTATGTCTTCCTCGAACGCCTGTTCTTCCTCTCCTCCTACCAACCATTCCTCTTCCTCGACTCCTACAAGGAATATCTCCTGATCGTCTGGAAATTTGTAAGGTTTGGCGGCCTGCCCTATCGGTATGATTAACACGGTTGGATGGAAGGCTTCCTTCTTATCATCCAAAAGATTGATGTTTTGCGGCGGTGGTACAACATGATGGTTGGGGAGTGGGTTTCGGGTCACATTCGGCTGATTTATTGGTGGAGGAGAAATGATTTTGTCATCAATCAAATTTTGTACCTCATGCCTTAGCCTCATACATCGGTCAGTTGCATGGCCGTGAGTTTGATGAAACTCGCAGTAAAGATTGGTATTGAAGCCTGGTGGGAGTGGGATCAGGCATTGGCTTTGGATCCAACAGTTTCAGACATCCTTTTTTATTAGCCTCTTATGGATGGTGGTCAGAGAAATCCCTAACTCCATGAAGCGACGAGGCTGTCCTCCCATCCTTGGTCTTGTCACACCCCTCCTTCTTTAGAAATCTCTACCTTTCTTCTGGATGGCTTAGAACATTAATATCACTTGCCGCCTGATTCCCCATGTTCCCTCCATGAAACAGTCTCTTAGAGCGATGCCCCTGAGACTCTCTCTTCTTGATCTTCTCATCTTTGATCGCGTCTTCTATCCTTGTTCCGTTCTCAAACAATTTTGCAAAGGTGTGGATGCATTGATACATGATCTTCTCTTAATAGACACTTTGCAGATTCTTTATTATATTCCAGATCTATTCTTTCTCCGAGGGCCGTTGGGTCATTTTCGCAACCTTCCCCCTCCATCGTGCCAAAAATTCAACAAACGACTCTTTATTCTCTTGCGTAGTCATCTCTAGATCCCTCACAGTTACATTGAGTTCTTGATTATATTTCTTCTGGGTGACAAAAGCTTTTACAACTTCTTCCTACATACGGGTTTTGCTTGGCTCCATAGTGAAATACCAGAATAAGGCTTCCCCAGTCAGAGTTTGTTGAAACAACATGGCTATTATGGCGGGACTCAGACCGCTTGGCTAAAAAGCCCCGATGTACATCCTTATGTGGTTTTTAGGGTTCTCAGAACTATCGAATTTATCAATCTCGGGCATCTTGAAACCAACTAGCAGTTTTTCTCAAGTGCCTTGAAACAATCCCTCCAACTCTAGCAGATAACTGTCAACCCCATTGGACTTGTGGGTGACTTTTTCTATCTTTTCCATTTTTTCTTTTATCTCGATATGCTCTTTCTCAGCCTTTTCAACTTTATCTTTTTCTGCCTTATTTGCACCAGCTCTAGGTTGTTCTAGATCCTCATACCAATCATCTTCCCCATTCCGAGCAGCAAGTGAAGGATTGATTATTGGTGGGTCAACTGCAGGCCTTTGGCGGGTCAGTGTTTCCAGCATTACCATCATCTGATCCATTCTCTCTTTTAGCTGAGCTATTTCTGTGACGTGTTGTCCTTGATCCATTTCTTTCTCTGGATCTCTTCTCACTAATCTTGCACTCAAATCCCTGACCCAGATTGTGCTCGTAGCTGATTCTATCTTTTACCTACAACCAATTTTATTTTAAATAATTTGACTGATTCTAAACGATCTTATTTTCAATTATTATATTTATTTTGAAAATACTTGACAGAATGCTCATGATTTGATTCACATGTCACACCAATGTAATGCAAATGAGTGTGTGCCTATTCTATATGCCAAAGGAAAGAAAATTCTAATCCCGACACATAAATTATATTTATTTTGAAAATACTTGACAGAATGCTCATGATTTGATTCACATGTCACACCGATGTAATGCAAATGAGTGTGTGCCTATTCTATATGCCAAAGGAAAGAAAATTCTAATCCCGACACATAAACACATAAGCACATAAAATCCTCATCCATGTCAAGTGCGCTAATTTCCCCATTCATTGTGATCCTTGCTATATTCTCAAAGTTTGAATATTTTGAGAAGTTTTGAAATTCATTTGGAAAGTATTTCTTGGATGATAAAATCTTTTGAAAACAATTCTTTGAGAATTCTTTTGAGAACGAGGGTGTTAAACATTCTTCAACAAAGATGATTGGATTGAAATTTTGCTTTGAAATTCATTCGAAAAGCATTTCTCCCAAAAACAATTCCCAAGATTTTTGGATTTTTCTTTTGAAGATGATCGTGTGAAAATATACCTTAACAAAGATTAGTTTGGAGGTTTAATTAAAAACTGAACTCCAAAGACCTTTTGTTTTTGAAAGGGCGGTTGAAAACTTTGGAATGAAGTTGGCAAAAATATGTTTGCTTTCAAAGTTGTATTTAAAATTCTTTGGGTAGAAGGATCACATGATCAGAATATCATCGTACTTTTTCATGAATTCGGATACATACAAGGTCAATGATGCTTAGCTAAACATTATATAAGAGATGTAATCTTATAATCAAAATTCGACATGCTCTCAAATGTCATAGGACATGAAGATGAATTGCTCAAAAGTGATTAAGAGGTTACACATCTTTTATCAAGTAAGCATCATCATCATCTCAAGTAATCCCTTTCGGGGATATACAACTCCCTAGCACATAATTCTAAGAATTGATTTCCTAAGATTGAAAGGTTCTATAGAAGCTATCATGCAAAGACCGGGTTTTGGTGAAAATAAGGGACCCTTGACACACACCCGATAGGATGCATCATCTACCAAAAATGGTACGAGATCAAGGGTGATCACACGATCCCATGATGGCTTGATCGACCAGGTTGCCCCGAGCCTCCAAGGTCATAGTTCTGTGCAATTGATTGGCTAGACATGCAAGTCCAATGTAATAGGCACACAAAAATTAATTAATTTGATTTAAAAAGGATGCTTTCAAGTCTAATCCTCGAGTGAACCCAAAGACAAACTGATCTTTTGCGAAACCAAAGATAAACTGGATCCGGGGATTATGGAATGAGAGGGGAAGGAGCCAAACGGACTAAAACATCCCCTCTCATCCTATCTTGTGATAGGCCTCTACTCAACATCCTTTTTAATGGAATTATTAATCTAAGTATGCCCTCAACTAATACATATATATAAATATACATTCCACAAGCATGTTGGAAAGGGTATAAAATTGCTAACAGTAAAATGGCATCCAAAATCAACAGCGATGCATGTAGTCAATTAGCAAGCGACATGATATGCACAAAGGAACTAGAGAACTTACCCGGGATCCCGCCACGAATATTAAATGTGCGATGCATGCAAGAAGCGATGCATGCAAGAAAATAAAACCTAAGAAAAGGTCTCTAATCACATATACACATAAGGCAAGACCTAATCTAAGGTGTCGCGCATGGAGTAAAAAAATCAATAAAATCAACAAGTAAAATAAACTAGATAGCCGAGAAATTGTACCTCAAAAGCACTGCAAAACAAATGTTAGTCCACATGCTTTGAACAAGATATCAAATAATCAATCTTAAACTCTTAGCTTAAATCTATCAAGTAGAGGGGGGATTGACAAAACAACGAATTCCTTTTAGCTAGTTGGAACCATAGCACTTCTATAGATATACAGGTCTCAACTAGGAGCCAATATAATGTCTATATAGAGATGCCGTAGACCCAACATGACCATAAAGAACCCCTAGCCTTGATCAATTAAGTTCAATCAAGTGCAACTCAAAACCAAGAATGAGTTCTACTTATGAGTATCAATGTGTATGAATGAATGCATGAGCATGAGCTATAAAAAAAATTCAATAGCTTGGATCATTTAACCTCTGGATTTAAACTTGATTGACACTATTTAAGACATGGTTTAGATCCTAGAACATTAGGAGTCTATTAGATTAGAGTTATTCAAGTTTTATCAAGACGGTGACAGAATTGTGGGATTTACACAGAGCAGACCAGACTTTCAAAATTAGAAATAAAATACTTTCAACGGTTGGATCTTAATGATTTTTTAGTATGTTGTGCCTCTATGAGTCTAGTTTCTATACCAAAAAGAAAATCAAAGATCCAATGGTTAATTTTCTGAGAATTGGGTCATAACCAGACATCACTAAAAAAATTTCTACTCTCTGTCCAGAGTTTTTGTATGATTTTCTAAAAATAGTAAAAAAAAATCAGAAACTCTTTGATCTTTTTAGGATGTCTTCCTAACACATTAGTCTTCATAGAAAAATTTATTTTAGGTCAAGAAAGCTTGGTTAAGACTCCGATTCAATCATTTTAACACAAGTTTACTCTTATGAAATTTTGAACAAAGAGCAACCCACTCACAAATCATACGACCAAACCGCCCTAAATATGGAATTTTATCAAGACCTAGGTCCTAATGATGCATATATATGAGTTATGAAAACTTTCCACTTGGTCTCACTCAATTCTTATGGACCCTGATTTAATTAAAAATCTTTGATCTTAGCGAGTTCATGAGTTCACTGCACCATTGATGGGATTGGTATTCATAATCTCATCTAGAGTTAGACCACACCTAATTCCTCTCTCAAATGCATGTTCCTTGAGGAATATGGACCCATTTTCATTAGTTTACCTCCCAAGTTAATGGTCCTTGGAGACTTAAATATGACTCAAAATCGTATGAACCTCATAGAATACAGGAATGACTCTAGGAGACTCATCTTTGAAGGTGTCAAGTTATGGTTCAACACTTAAATTCAACAAAACGTATGGATGTAACCATGACCCACCTTAATCTCCACATGAATCATGAGACTATGGGAGATTAGTAGATCAACATCAAAGGAGACTTCAATGAGATATAGAAAATCTCATGGATTTCAAGGAGAAAATGAAGACGAAAGGAAATAAAATCAAGGTTTTCATAAAATCCAAGTAAATATACTTTAACAAATTTTTTTTTGTTTCAAAACCAATGGCTATGTCTAGAACCAGGTCAATGAAAATAATGCATGAAAACTCAATCACAAACTCTATGTGGTGTGTGATGAAATGGGATAAGAAGATAGATTTTGAAAATGTGTAAAAGATCCTAAATCTATGAGTTTGTGATTGAGTCTATCCTAGCTTTAGATAGACCTGGAGGGATACCTCTATAACCTCAAAAACTTCTTGATTTGGTGATGAAGATTTTTCAATTTCTTTAACTTCTTCTTCAAATTCTTCAAAGGAACTCTTGAATTCTTCAAAATCTCTTGATTTTTCTCTGTTAAATCTCTCTAGTTTTTTTTTTCATCTTGCAAAATAGAAGTAGAGGATTGAGGGAGAAGAAGGATTGGATTGGGATCCCTTATAATGGTGGTGAAGGCCTCCTTATATAGGCCAAAATCTAAGGGTTAATTGGGTAATTTCAGGTAGAAAACCTATGTATAAGAATATTCTATACGAATTTGAAAGAAAATAGGATGTTACAGTGAGCGACACTCACTGACTGGTCTGCTGCACTCAGTAAGTGCCGTTTCGGCACTCAGCGAATGCCGCAGCTGCCGCCGCCGATGCCGCGTGCCGCACTAATGGTATTTTCTCCTTTTATTTTATTTTCAAATATGTTGGCCATGTATATATACTTTAATATATAAATTATACTTATACTTTAAAATATTGTAATATATTATGTTTTTCTTCTTCTATTTCTTCTTTTTTCTTTCTTCTTTTTCTTTCAAAATTCTTTTTCTTTTCTTTGAATTTCTTTTTCTTTTTCTTTTTCTTTTTCTTTTTTTTTTGTTTTTAAAATAATATATAATCAATTTTGGAAATTGACTTTTGGACTGTTCCTTTTTCATACGTATTTCATATCCGGGTTTTTCCGAATCACTTGATTTCCCTCTTTCTCTTAATTTTGAAAACTTAGCTTGAAGAATCTTCAAAAGACTTGAATTGTTTGGAAAGTATTCAAATTTCTCCGATCATTGTCATTATTGGTCTAGAGGTAACCATCCCCTGAATTCGACGGTTGGTCAAAATTGGGGTGTCTATAATACCTTGTATTTTTGTTGTCATTTTATAATACTTTTGATATAAATAAGATTCAGTGTGCTTGCTCTTACCTTCCCGGTAATTTTAGTTTCAATCGATCAAGCAAGCTTCGAGAGATCAAAAGTTTCATTTCTCAATCGATCAAACCCACTTCGAGTGATAGAACCTTTGCCGACCTAAATTATGATGTGGAACCCTATCTCAAGCGATTGAACACATTTCAAGCCGTCGAAACTGACCGACCTGTTCTCAATTGATCAAACTCATTTTGATGGATTAAACTTGTTATTATCAGTTTACGTGGTCTTTCACCTGCACCCTCTCAACTCCCTATATATATCTATCACTAACACACACATAAACAAGTTTGGAAACTAAGAGAGTTAGAGAGATAGATATAAAACATTATATATATATACACACTCATATACATTATATATAGACACCCGTATATATATTATACACACAAACATACGTACACTCTCAAGAAGGGAAAGAGGAGAAGGGGCAGAAGACAGGGAGAAGGAGAGGAAAAGAGCAGAGAAAGAGAAAAAGAGAAAGAGGCTACCTCGAGGACCCACAACCACTCCACACGTCATCGACGTAACAGAACTTCACGATGAGTGCCTACACTCACTTAGTAGCATAGATATGTTCGTGTATATATATTTCAGCAAGAATGAAAGGACCCCAAACATACGAGGATGGTTCAATTTAGTTTGGGAAGAAAACCAACGTTAATCGATCGAACTAGTTTCAAGTGATTGAACACAGACAGACTTCAATCGATTGAATACGTCTCAATCGATCGAACTTTAATTTTCCTCAATCGATCGAAGTGTACTATTGTCAATCGATTGAAATGACTTTAATCGATTGAGCATGACAGTTTGTTAAATGTTTTATTATTTATATCTGATGGACTCCTAAGCTAGGTTAAGCGGTATTGGAATAATACACACGTTGAATAATGAGTTAATGCATTAAATAGTGGAACCATTCAATTAAGGTTAAAATAGTAATGAGATTAAAAAGCCATCATGCTTAGTAATGGTCTATCGACTGCAGTGGTCGATACTATTTATATTTATGGGTATGAATGCGGGCGACAAGATCGTATGATGTCGGGTGTGGGATCCTAAGGTGCTGGGATAGGATTGAGACTACGTGTCAGGTTTTAAACATTATAGAGTTGAACTGCGTGTCAGATTTGGGAAGGTATACGATGTAGGACTTCGTCTCAAGCCTAATATATCGGGGCTGATGGCCGTAACGTATTGGGGATGGAGGGTAGTAGTATATCAGGGCTGCGTGCCATAGCATGTTGGTACTACATGCTGTAGTAGTATATCGAGGCTGCGTGCCATCATAGTATAGCAGAGCTGGGTGCTGAGGTATTACACAGCTAAGTGTTGTACTATTGCTGAGTGCTGTGACATTGCTCAATGCTATAGTATTATTGAGTGTTGTGATATTACTAAATGCTGTAGTATTTTTTTAGTGTTGTGATATTACTAAGTGGTGTAGTGTTGCTGAGTGCTATAACATGGTAGAGCTGAGTGCTTATGGAGCTGAGTGCTATGGTATAGCAGAGCTGAGTATTACATTATATTAGGGCTGCGTGTCATATTATATTAGGGTGCATGCCATACTATATCAGGGTGGGTTAACCAGAACGTTAGGACTATGTGTCGGGATTTGATTGCTCGTGTAATATAGGACCACGTGTCTAATTTATGTGTTAAAGCTTGGGACTTTATATTAGGTATGACAGACTGTAGGTATGGGACTACGTGTCTTATTAATATGGACCCAAGAGTCTATGTTATGTTTAGGATGGATTGAGACGATGTCCGTGAGATTGGGACGACGTCCGTTGAGATATATTGAATTGGTGCATTCATGAATGTGAAAGATGAGATGTTCATTAGTGATGTTGCTGTGTATATATGCTGCATATCTATAGATACTCTGTTAGTATTTGCATTCACTCAGCTTTCATAGCTGATGGCGTTTTATGTCGTTGGATATTCGACGTCCAGTTGGCGAGGATGGAGCCTACGATGATGGAGTTTAAGCTGGTGTTAACAACTACACAAGCTAAAAACTTGGAGCTTGTTGTTGATAGTTTATGCTTATGTTTTTAGAGACTCTGTAATAGTTACGTTTGTAATCGACGTATGTTGCCGTAATACATAATTACATTTTTGCATATACTTCAGGTTTGTAACAGTTTAGAATTAAACTCTGATTATATTTTACGACCTTAGAACTTTCTAATGCGTGGTTTGATTCGTTACTCTGATGATTAGACTTTGGTTATGTATAATGTGGTGACTTTCAATTGTCATGTTCACAGGTTCAAAAAAGAATTTATTTTCTTTATTTTTGCTACTGTGGGGCGTAACATATCCTGATCTACTCGAGGAATGAGGCTGAACATGAAGAACATATAAGAATCAGACTACTGACCCTCCGAGACAATCAATTGTACACGAAGTTTAGCAAGTATGAGTTCTGGCTTAAGGAAGTCAAATTTCTAGGACACGTCGTGTCACGGGATGGATTAGCCATAGACTTATCAAAGATGGACGCTATCTTGGAATGGAATAGACCAACCATCGCAATAGAAGTCAGAAGTTTTCTTGGTCTATATGGATACTATCAAAGATTCGTGGAAGGATTCTCCAAGATAGCAGCTCCCCTTACTGGAATAACAAAGAAGGACTTTAAGTTTGAATGGACCGACAAGCATGAACACACATTCCAAGAATTGAAACAAAGATTGACCACAGCACCAATGCTTGTGATACCTAAGAGCTACTCAGCTCACCATTTATAGTGACGCATCAAACCAAGGACTCGAATGCATCCTGATGCAAGATGGGAAAGTAATCGCATATGGGTAGTGATAATTGAAACCCCATAAATTGAATTATCCGATGCATGACCTCGAGCTAGCTGCGATCATCTTCACACTCAAGATTTGTAGGCATTACCTCTACAATACGAAGTTCGACCTATTTTCGGATCATAAGAGTTTGAGATACTTGTTTTCTTAAAAGATTTGGAGGCAACGATTGACACGACTAAAAAGTTGTGCGCTCTTGTGCAACACCCAAGTGTAAGTGATCGTGCAAGTAATACTGGATAAGTCCAGGTCGATCCCACAGGGAAGGAAAATGAAGAATATATACTAAGTTACAACCTAAAGAAAAAGAAAATAAGAATGAATGATTAGAGGTGTACTAACAAATCCTAATTAATTAAATTAAACTAAATAATAAATTAAAGCTTATAGGAACATAACTAATGAAATAAATAATTTAAAGGTGATGGAAATACGAGAATCCACATTGATCCTAACCATCTACCATGCATACTCATTAATGTTCTATGGAGTTCATTCCTTTTCAACATTCCGTATTTTTCTAAAGATAAAGAATCAATAGCCCTTTCATGATCGGGACTACATCATCGCAGTTGATTTAAAATACGTGGAAGACAGTTTAAAACAATGGTTATTACTTGCACTCTAAATGGTGTTAGCATTCAAAGTGGTTTTCAAAAGTCATTGAAGAAAATAGCCTTAAAGCTTCAAGTTCTAAAAACTGTTGTGACAAACTGAGCTTATAGGGAAAATTGATGACAGATTTCTAAAACAGAAAGTCATGGAATACTTAAAAGAATCATCTCAAGAATCAACAGTTTCGATCGATCGAAGCGCTCTCGATCGATCGGACATCATCATCCTTCAATCAATCGAAATGTCTTCGATCGCTTGACTATGGCTCTAGTTCGATCGATCGAGCCCAGGTTTTCTATATCATACATGGCAGAGGCTAGGAATCAATATTTCATCACATATTTCCAACATCTAAACTACGGAAACATGAATAAACTAATACATAAACAATAACCTAGAGTAATCATAACACATAAACTAATAACAATCAAAAAACAAGGATTGGAAAGAAAAACCTGGAAATAATCTGAAATAAACTTGTAATAAACATGAAATCCACTTGAATCTTAAATAATCTTCAGTATATTAATGAAAAAGAGAAAGAAAAACAAGAATCTAACCTAATCTAATCCTAATCTAACCCTAAAACTACCCTAAACTGCTATTTTTTGCATTCTGGAGTGTCCTCCCTTCGTCTGGCGTCAAAATGACTTATATATAGGGTTGCTGCAGGGTTTACGCAACTTTTGAGGAAAAATAAAGTTCAATCGATTGAGCTTAGTTTGGTCTATCGAACTCTCAATCGATTGAACTCTGCTCAAGGGCTTCAACTCCTCTGATTTTGACAACTCTGCGCATCGATGGGAGAATGGCCATAACGTTTAACTCGAACCTCAGATTGACCTGCCATTTGCGACCACGCGACCATAACTCTAAGATCTACAGTTCATATTTCAAGGAAAATCTTGCAAATCTGAAGTCTTCATTGTCAAAATTGGCATTTTCTCAGCTGCTTCAATTGTTCTCTTCACCAGAATCACTTTTCTTTAGCTTCACTTTATTGATTTACATTCTAATACCTATAAAACAATGCATAAACATATGTTTTAGCATTAACACAATAAAAAAAATATTGTTATTAGAATGCACCTAAATGTAGGGACTTTGGGGATAAAAGTGTGCATAAAAGACTATATAATATGATGTGAATATGCACTTTTCACCTCGATTCACACCCCCAAATAGCTCGTTGCTAGTCCCTAGCAATGAAGCGAACTATAGCAATGTTTATTTAAACTCTAAGAATTAAAAATAAAATAAAGTAAAGTCCTAAATCACTTTCGCAGGAATCGCGATTGCAATTAGCGTATGCAACAAGCCTTTAAACATCTAGGTTCCCCCTAGTGGACGAGTATTGTCTCGTGAGAGTTTGCAGTGAATCTACCCACAAAATTCATGTTTATGGTAATGGCTCTAGTTTAAATGTTTTCAAGAAAATTTTTCCTCTCATTTAGCAATGTGATTAAGCTGAACAATCTCATGAAACTCTCTAGTATGTCATAGCCATGCAATATACACATTACAGTTAATCTACTATCAAAGTCATTAGAATGTATCATATCTGTTAATCTTCAAGTGTGTGTGTGAATGGACAACCAAAATACAAAAATTTAATTTCAAAGTTTGCATAACCTAAGACACTATCAAGACTTTCATTTTGACTCAACTCTCACCGAGATTACACTCTCAAAATGAAATCATTCCGAATTAGGTGTAATAATTATCACTCATGATATGGAAGCTATAAAGAATAAATGAAATGGAATCTAATGTTTCTCATATCTAAATTGAAAAACGGAAATTTTATAGTGCACAAAGTCTCATGAAAGGATACTTTTTACTACAAGAGCGAGATACCGTGGAGAACCCTCTCATTACCTTAACTTCAAATCCAATTTACTTAAAATCATCAGGACTTTGAAAAATAGGTGTTTGATTAAGAAGAAAGAGGCTTGTGATTTTCACTTGGGTCCAAGGATGTGATTGGAATGTCTACTACAACTTTTCAAACTTTTCCATATCTCCAATCTCTCTTTCTCTCTCTCTTTTAATATTTTTTTTTCACTCTTCTTTCTATTCTTTTTTTTTCTTCTATAATAACCATTGGCATTTTTTTTTCTTTTCATGCTTTTTTTTCGTCATTTTTTTTTCTCTACCAACTTGCCCTTATTCATAGAACCAAACTTCTTGTCAATATAACACATCCCAATAATTCTTAGGTAAAGAACTGAGGCTTGAACTCCTAGTTTAGAGTTAAGTATAGACTTTAGGATTGTGAAGACAAGGCGATTATGATAAGCTCAAGAGGTGAAGTAAAGGAATAGCACAGAGGTAGGTCAAGGCTGTATTATGCGTGTATGGTCAAAAGATGGCCTAAATCATCTTCTAAGTTCATAGGATTATTCATTTTAGTAAATTCAAGAGCTCTAAATTTTGGTAAATCCTTAACGTTCTCTTCTAGTGATCAGTCAAAATGAAGAAGAAAAATGAGACTTTCAACGAATTAATACGTTTTTCAAAAAGTAAGAGTAATTTATAAAACCCTCAAGATAAAAGAATGGCACAAAAGCTAACTTGGGTTATTAGCCTCCACTACAGTCTCTCAAAACACCTAAGCTATGCTTACTAATCCATTTTAGCTATGTACAAGGTTGTCACAACGTGCTCAAAGTTGTTTGAAGATTAAAAGGCATAAAACATACTATAACTAAGATAGTAAACAAACTATCATAGTATATTACATAGTAATAACATATAGAAAGTAACACTAATGCATCATAACTAACTACATTAACTATGAGAGAAAGATAAGAACCATTTTAATATCTTCAAAAAAATTTAAAATTTGAAAATTTTGACAGTTTTTAATTTACTGAGTCTTGTGTTCCTAAGCAGATATATGATACTAAAGCATAAAAAGAAAGAAACGAGGCATGCAATGACTCACTCCCCCCAACTAAAAATAAACATTGTCCTCAATGTTCTAAACTAAGCACATGGACATGTAAAGTAAAGCGAGAGAAGGAAGGATGTTACCTTGAGGCGTTAATATCCAATTTATTTAAATTTTTTATAAGTTACCTGCAAAATCATTAGTAGCAACAAGGAAAAATAAAGAATATAATACAACTACTCAGTAAATAAATTCGGTTAATCAAGATTTTTTTCATAAATTAATAACCGAAATTTTTTAGGATCCTCCCAATGAAATAATTTAACAGTGAGAAGAACTTTGGGGCCCTCATAAAAATGCAACTCCCTCCAACTAATGTCAGGCTCAAGGTCAGAGGAGATGATGCAAAACCTATGGCCTCTAAATTTGTTGTGGACAATTGTAAGAGGTATACCACACTTTTTAGGAATTATATGCAAGAAACGATCATTGGTGTTGGTATTTCCAATAACGGCCTCTGTTTTAATACTAAAAACAGGAGGAGGCCATGGTTCAATAAAAGTGGCAGGGTCTAAGTGATTCTCTAATTTAGCTTCTGTACCCTCCTTTTGTTCTAGAACAAAATCTATAGAGATATGATCATAGTAATTTAATTTCTGTTCTATGCACATGGTTTTGGACTGGACTTGGATAAAGCTATCTATTTGGGCCTCAATGTCAGTATTACTCAAGAAGGTCAAGCAATCTAGCAGATTACTAGCTTCTTGTTAAAGTTTAAGATCATCTAATGTGGGCCCAATATTTTCCAAGTCTTCTCTCAAAGAATTTTGAAAGTTAAAATTCTGTGAAGAACATGTTCTAGAATCCTTACCATCCTCTTCCACAACACATTCTTTTTGTTCAAGAGTAGGGTACACATGATTTTCGAGCTCGGGATGAGAGATTTGATTGATAGCAAGGATAGGTGATGGGCAACTTGGTGACACCACCTCTTCGGCCGAAAGAGGTGAGGGTTCATGAATATCACATGAATCTAAACAGGATTTAGATTTTTTAATTATGTCCTCCCTAGGGTCATTATCCTTTCCTAATTCCGTGCAGTCACCTAAACTCTCATTATCTAAAAAAACCTCATTCTCATCCGTGTAACTCTCTTCACTATATATGTCATCTATTGAGGTGCACTAGACAAAGGAATTGTGCAACTTTTTCCAGACAGTGAAGGAGTTGATGTCTGGGGTTATATATTGAGGAGAAGAGGGTTCTACAACTTCATGCTCAATGGTTTGGTTTTGGAGTTCGTGTTGGGTTGTCACTTTCTTGAATGAGTTGTTAACCTCATTCGGTATAAACCCGTCATTGTCCTCTAATTCCATTCCATTGTTAGTGTCTTGAAATTTAGGTTGTAGTGTTGAAGGACTGGTATAGTCTTCTAAAGGTTGGCTAGCATATGCTTGTTGATATCTAGTTTCTAATTTATCTAGTGCACTATCTAGCCTTTTCATTTCACTAAATAGTAATTTTAACATACCACTATCCTCAACTTGGTTATTCTCCTCATTATTACTATATGAAGTTTCACCCCATTATGGTTGGTAGTAATTCTCATCCCATTGTGTTTGTGGATAAAACTCGCCAAAGGGAAAGTCTTGGTGCGTTTGGTAATCGTGCGAACTATTACTATATCCTACATTATTATTTTGGTTATATCCCCATTGAAATTGATAGAACTCTCCATGTGGAGGTTCGTGATACGTTTGATAATATGGGGGACTACAACTATTATTTTCCCATTGTGGTTGTTGGCAGCCCTCGAGTTGATAGTGCGCGTCATAGGTGGGTTCTTGCCAACTTGGGGGATAACTATTTTGATTTTCAAGTGTGTACTTATTCATGTTATTTGTGTTTGTGTTGCATGGAGGATAATATGGATAAGATATATTTACCCAAAATTTTTAAACAACAGGAATTTTATTTATTTATTTAATTTTTTTTTTTTTAAAGTAAGAAAAATTGGAAATAACTTAGTAAAATCCTAACCTAGTTGCCTTTCCCGGCAACGACGCCAAAAACTTGACACGACTAAAAAGTTGTGCGCTCTTGTGCAACACCCAAGTGTAGGTGATCGTGCAAGTAATATTGGATAAGTCCAGGTCGATCCCACTGGGAAGGAAAAGGAAGAATATATACTTAGTTACAACCTAAAGAAAAAGAAAATAAGAATGAATGATTAGAGGTGTACTAACAAATCCTAATTAATTAAATTAAACTAAATAATAAACTAAAGCTTATAGAAACATAACTAATGAAATAAATTATTTAAAGGTGTTGGAAATATGAGAATCCACATTGATCATAACCATCTACCATGCATACTCATTAATGTTCTATGGAGTTCATTCCTTTTCAGCATTCTGTATTTTTCTACAGATAAAGAATCAATAGCCCTTTCATGACCGGGACTACATCATCGCAGTTGATTTAAAATACTTGGAAGACAGTTTAAAACAATGGTTATTACTTGCACTCTAAATGGTGTTAGCATTCAAAGTGGTTTTCAAAAGTCATTGAAGAAAATAGCCTTAAAGCTTCAAGTTCTAAAAACTGTTGTGACAAACTGAGCTTATTAGGACAATTTGATGACAGATTTTTAAAACAGAAAGTCATGGAATACTTAAAAGAATCATCTCAAGAATCAACAGTTTCGATCGATCGAAGCGCTCTCGATCGATCGGACATCATCATCCTTCAATCGATCGAAATATCTTCGATCGCTTGACTATGTCTCTAGTTCGATCGATCGAGCCCAGGTTTTCTATATCATACATGGCAGAGGCTAAGAATCAATATTTCATCACATATTTCCAACGTCTAAACTATGGAAACATGAATAAACTAATACTGAAACAATAACCTAGAGAAATCATAACACATAAACTAATAACAATCAAATAACAAGGATTGGATAGAAAAACCTTGAAATAATCTGAAATAAACTTGAAGTAAACATGAAATCCACTTAAATCTTCAATAAAATTCAGTATATTAATGAAAAAGAGGAAGAAAACTAAGAATTTAACCTAATCTACTCCTAATCTAACCCTAAAACTACCCTAAACTGTTATTTTTTACGTTCTGGAGCGTCCTCCCTTCGTCTGGCGTCAAAACGACTTATATATAGGGTTGCTGTAGAGCTTACGCAACTTTTGAGAAAAATTAAAGTTTGATCGATCGTGCTTAGTTCGATCGATCGAACTCTCAATCGATTAAACTCTTCTCAAGGGCTTAAACTCCTCTGATTTTGACAGCTCTGCGCACTGATGGGAGAATGGCCATAACTTCTCACTCGGACCTCGGATTGACCTGCCGTTTTCGGCCACATGACCATAACTCAAAGATCTACATTTCATATATTTGGGAAAATATTCCAAATCGGAAGTCTTCATTATAAAAATTGGCATTTTCTCAGCTGCTTTGGTTGTTCTCTTCACCAGAATCACTTTTCTTTAGCTTCACTTCATTGATTTACATTCTAATACCTATAAAACAATGCATAAACATATGTTTTAGAATTAACACAATAAAAATAATATTGTTATTAGAATGCACCTAAATGTAGGGACTTTAGGGATGAAAGTATGCATAAAAGACTATATAATATGCTATGAATATGCGCTTTTCACCTCGAATCAACGATGTTGGATAGACTTGTTGAAGGATTATGATGTCACATTGTAGTATCACCCTAGAAAAGCAAATGTAGTGGCTAATGCATTGAGTCAGAAACCCGAAGGATAGCAGTAGCTTCTCTTATGGTAAAGGAGTGTCAAGCATTAGAAACTTTGGCTGAATTCTTTATTTCGGCCTCAGACCCTAATAAAGGATGACACTTTGGATGTTTGGTAGTACAACCGACCCTCATCAGTTGTATCCTTGAGGCATAAAGGAAAAATGTAAAGGACTTTAGTAATGGTTCACAAGTGGCGCAGTAAAGGAACTAGAGAATTGGAGCATTAGTTTGTATGGATCACTCAAATGTAGAGGCAAACTTTGTTTGCCAAATGAAGATAATCTTAGAAAGGACATATTGGATGAATCGCAAAAGTCACGAATGACTATCCACGCAGGAGGTATGAAGATGTACAAATATTTAAAAAGGAACTTCTGGTGGGAAGGTATGAAATAAGAAGTTGCAGAGCACACATCTTAATGTCTTACGTGTAAACAGGTGAAAGCAAAACATCATAAACCACTCGGACTTCTATAACCACTACCAATTCTCAGATGGAAGTGGGAACATATAACTATGGACTTTGTGGTAGGTTTGCTAAGATCTCAACAAAACCATGACACTATTTGGGTAGTTTTGGACTGACTTACCAAATCAGCATATTTAATAGCTTATAGTATGTCATGCCTAGTTGAGCATTTGAGTCATATGTATATACAACAAATTTTATGACTGCACAGTGTACTCATCGATTATATCCGATCGTGATTCACCGTAGAGTTCTGAAAGAGTCTATAATTAGCTTTCGGAACCACATTAAGCTTGAACACCGTATTTCCCCCGCAGACTGAGGGACACACTGAATGAGTTAACCAAGTATTGGAGGACATGCTTCGAGCATGTGTTATTGATTTTGAGAGCTCATGGGAGACTCATCTACCCTGGGTTGAGTTTGCTTACAATAATAGTCACCACTCAAGCATATGGATGGCACCCTTTAAGGTATCATATGGACGAACGTGTCGATCACCTTTGTGTTAGGAAGAGGTTGGAGATAATTAACTACTTGGATCAGAAATAGTTGGGAAACTAATTAAAAGATCCAGATCATAAAAGAAAGGATATGAATAGTGTAGAGTAGGCACAAATGCTATGATGATAAATGTCGCAGAACTTTGAAATTCAATGTTGGAAATCATGTACTACTCAAAGTATGTTCGGTGCGAGGAATTATCAGATTTGGACAGAGGAGAGGAAAGCTAGCACTGCATTTCATTAGACCATTTGAGATCCTCGAGCGTGTAGGAAAGGTTTCCTACAAACTTGCATTGCCTCCTAAGACGTCAGGAGTGTACAATATCTTCTACGTTAGAATGTTGATGAAGTATGCTCATAAGGAAATTCTATTGGATCGAGGAGTCAAGAAGTTGAGGAATAAGGAAATTCTATTGGTAAAGATCTAGTAGAAGTTTCACGACGAAGGAGAAGCTTCTTGGGAATTAGAGTCGGAATGCGTGAGAAGCACCTAGCTTTGTTTCACGATGCTTAGTTTGGATTTCGAGGACAAAATATTTATTTAGAGGGGGATGATGTAATACCTGCTATTTTTGTTTTATTTTTGTATGTATATTAATAAAATAAGATTCAGTATACTTGTCTTTACTTCATGAACTGCCCTTTTCAATCGATTGAAATTTCCTCAATCGATGTAACTTGTGACGGTTTCAATCGATTAAACTATTCTCAATCGATCGAAATTGTATCTTTTCAATCAATCAAACCATTTCAATTGATTGAAATATTACTGACCTAAATCCATTACATTGACTAATTTCAATTGATCGAACACACTGTCAATCAGTCAAAAGTGACTAAACTTGAATGCCAAGTTTATTTCCCACAGCTCTTATTCACTCTCCTCCCCTATATATGTATCATATACACACACACACACAACTCTTGCTAATATTTTGGAAGCATGTCTAGAGAGAGAGTGTGACATAGTTTATACACGCACATGCACACATACACACTCATATACATAATATATACACCAGATATATATACACACACACTCATACACACTCAGGTAAAGAGAGAGAGAGAGAGAGAGAGAGAGAGAGAGAGGAGAAGACAGAGCAGGAGAAGGGAAAAAGAAGAAGACCATAAGGAAGAGAAAGAGAAGGAGAAAGAAGAGAGAGGAGGACACACCTGTGTTGGGTTTTGCCCTCAAACCATTACTATATATACGAGATATTTACATTTTAAGATATGGTTATCAGTTTTACATTTCATTATGTATGTTTCTTTTATGAGATGATTGTTAATCCTTAAGTATCATAGTAAGTAATTTGTGTATATATGAGATACATACAAGTAAGAAACGAATTACTGTCAATCTTTTGATACATAGAACTTGTCACAGTGGATGATGACACTGGATACCTCATCAGGTTTACACTGTAGCATGATGAACTACCATTGGATGGAGTGATGAATCTCAATCACTAGAGTATGACTCTTAGTTAATATGCTAGTGCTTATACTGCATTGATGGACCTGAGCTTTCCTCTTGACATTCAAGACTGTCAACAGTCAATAGAAACTCATAACTTGTACTACCTCCATCCCATTTTATGTGTCCATCTTGGGGAATCCAACTATTTAAGGGGGCAAAAAGAATCTACACCTACTTTCCATAATTGCCCATAATCATTGCACTTTCTTTTTTTTTATTTTGTTTTGGTATAGATTGCAAGGAAGGGTAGTTGGGAAAACTAAGTAAAATTTATGTACTAATTTAGGAAAGTGGACAACAATTTTGGGACATCCTAAAAAAGAAAGATGGACACATAAAATGGGACGGAGGGAGTATAAGGTACGTGTTCTCAATCTTGAGACTATGGACACAAACTGTGGATATGGATGCTTTGACTTACCAATCAATGAGGTCTATAGAAGATCAACACTTGGGTATCTTGGGTAGTCATGTTCACAGGGTTGTTAATATATATTGTCAAGATAGAATTTGCCCTCTGTTAAAGAGTAAGCATTCCCTTAAGAATGTCACCAAGTTGATTACTGAGAAGTGCAGTCTTGTTGATAAGTAGTTATCAACATGTTTGGTAATCATGAGAGGTGAATGGGACTCAAGGAATGGAAGATGTAATTATCATTCAGGTTGACAGTGATGGTTATTCGACTACCTGAATATGATTATGAATGCTGACAGTAGATGGACATCAGTGCACCATACAAGTCTAGTTATCGCTTCGGGTATGTTCTTTTGCATTGGAGTTTAGTTATCGTTTTATGGTGGAGTAAACGTTAGGCCAGTTAGTTAATTTGCTGATAAATAATTTGGTCACAGGAATTACCAACTGGTTTGAGCCAACAATAAAGAGCCTAGGAGGTCCCACTCTTAGCTCTGCTAGGATGTTTAGAAAGGCACAAGAGGATCTTGTCAAGATAGGTTCGATCGATCGAAGGTGTCACGATTGATTGAAGTTTAGAAAGGTTCGATCAATTAAAAGTGGTTCAATCGATCGAAGGTTCGATCGATCGAAGCCACTTCGATCGCTTGAAAGTTAGGTCGGTTCTAGGAATCTATAAATAGGTCAATTGCATCCAGAATAGGAGTTCCTCATTTTTATAAACCAAAAGTTGCAGAAACTGTTTTAAGGTTCCCAAACCTACTATATCCTCTCCATTATGGTTCCCACCAACCCTAGCCTCTCTAGGAGCATCCATAGGAGTCATAAGAGTGAAGACCATCTAGTGAAGGCTATTGGTAGTTAGAGATTTCAGAATTGGGTTCAAGACCATGAGGTATAATTCTTGTCCTCTCTCTTGTATGCATCTATGGAATTAACGACTAGTAGATCTGAGCTACCAATAAGTTTTTGAAACTTAAACTTTCCACTGCGTGTTTAAAATTTTTTTTAAGCCTAATTTTCCTTCAATTGGTATCAGAGCCTCGCTTGTTTGGATCTACAGATGTATTTTGGAACACTAGTTTTGATTTGCATGTTGATTTTAGAACTATTTTTGAAACTGCATCGTCACAGATTTGTTTCTGCAACAGTCTCGTAGCAGAATACAAATCTGTGATTGCATGTTGGGTCATCGATCGATCGAAGTAAGTTCGATCGATTGAACCTCTCTGTTCTCAAGTGATCGAACTATTTTTGATCAATCAAACTTTGTTTTGTCGATTGATGGAATGTGTTTCGATCGATCAAGACTGATTCTCTGTTTAGGTGTTCTTTTCACAGTTTTAAAGTTTTTAAAATTATATACTTTAATTTTAATTTTTTTTCTATAAAGTTTTCAAATCATTCTGTGAAACTGAAAGTTCAATTGATCGAAGATTTGATCGATCAAACCTTTGTCAATCGATCGAAGTGTGACAGAGAATTAAGATGCTATTTTAAGTTCTAATTTAGTACGTAAAGAGTTATGTATTGTGTGAATCAATTAGGGGTTCCAATAGTTAAATGTATTTGTTATATATGCATGGATGTGCATACGCCTAACTTTTTTTTGGAGCAATATTAGTCCAATATCTCCCATGGAATGAAGACCATTCAATTTTTTTATTTGAATGTTTGAGTTTGGTGTATGTTGTATTCATTTTGGTTTATTTTTAAGGCATATGTAAAGGGAGCTGTGACTTCAATTCTATGAAAAGGAGAGTCGCATCAGTTTCCCTAGCCTTTTTAGTCTATTGTTACTATTTCTATTTCTAGATAAATTGTAAGCTTCAAAAGACGCATAGGACCAATGTAATAGAATTAGAAAATCCATGAAGATGGAGGAGCAAGTCGTTGTTCATAAAGATGGAACTGGAGGCGATCAAATCAAGAAAGAGATTCTATAAAGATAGAGCCATGGGAGATAGAGGCATATGAATGCCTTTGTTTCATTTTTGTTTTTTGTTTTTTGTTTTATGTGCTTGGTTTGTGATTGGCATTTAATTATATTGTCACTACTTTCATGTACGTAAAACAAGTTTTTGAAAATAAAATTCAAAAGCCGTTTCAATGCATTAGTAAACATTAGATATTTATGGGTAATGTGTGGAAGCAATTTTTCCAAAAGCAAGATCCTTTACTATCAAATCTAGTGGGAGAGGGTCTTATTAATAACACCCACTGTGGACACGCAGAATTCCGCTTTCCTTTTGTTTTGAAACTAGTTTGAAAGGAAAGAATGAAGGTTTGTTAAAAACAGATACAGAGTCGGCACTTAGTCTTTAGGAATCCAAGAAACCCAATTTGACTCACCCAAACGGATAAAGGACACTGGTCCTTCATAACCAAAGAACTTGGCTCGGGGTTTTGGTACGAGAGAGGAAGGAGCCTTTGTCATGACTAAAACACCCTCAACTCGCCCCGTCTTTCGACGAGCCTTAATTAGTATCCAAATAATCATCTTTTACTATGGTTGGTTCGACAATTAATACTATGATAGTATATTACACCACATAAGAATCTTGAAATGGAAGATCAAAAGATAAGATATCATTCATAAGATCTAAGCCAAATATCACACAATGTAAAGTGAAAGATCACACAAACAAACATAGGAAAAATTGTCTAATCACATATCAAGTAATCAAGTTTTCATAATCTAAAAGGGGACATGAATTGTTCTTGAAACGAATAATCAAAGAGATCAAAATGTGTTTAGCAAGCTAGAATGATGCATGTTAATCTTTGAGAAAAGAAGACCTCTCAATCCCCGGGACAGATGAGAAAGGAAGAATTAATCGATGGGAAACATGAATGTGTGATCAAGTTCATTCCTTGTAATCTTCTTAGATTAGGAGTCACAAAACACCCAAAGCTTGCATGGATGCAATGCATGGTCTTAGAATGTACAAAGGTTGTAGTGTGTTTGTGTACATGGACTTTTTCTAAAGTGACTTAGAACTCTAAGATATGCATGAATGCATGAAGTAAATCATCATAGAATATGCACAAATGTAGTATGAACTATTTCCTAAGAGATGAGCTGATTTAGAGTGAATGAAAGTATCAAATCAAAGAATGAAAGTAAAAGTATGCTTGCTGTGAATAGTAGATAGAATAGTGAGTTGATCTTGCAGAAATTTAAACGTGGGGTTAGAAATGTTTTCAATGCATGATTTTTAATAGAGATCATCCTTATTATGTCTAGAACACATTTTAAAAATCTGATCCTCAATAGCTCTTCTGGATTGAGAGAAATCATATAAACAATACAGGTACTCAGAAACAGAGTCCGTACTATCGACTGAAATTTTGAAAAATATTAAAAAATGAAAACAAAAGATCTAGAGGCCCATATTGTACAGAATATTTCCTAAGACACTGAAGTACAAGGGAAAAATCAGTTGGGACCACTCATTTTGGAAAAATATTTTGAAAAACAAGTTGAAAGTCAACCAAACTGTTGTGACAGCAAAAACAGAATGTTTGGAAGGAATGTTTGGGTCAAAATGGAACCCTTCCAAGTGTTTTTAGATCAAACCAAAATTAATGGATGTTCTCTAATGAGTTAGGAAAACTTTCCAAGTGATCTGATGTTAATATCTTGAGTATTGAGTCCTAGAGAAATCTTTGAACTCAGATTGTTCACTGTTTTGAAGATTTTAGGAGGAACTATGGTTTTATTCTTTGAAATCAAAATGAGGGGTTTAAGAGGGATTTTGAAATAGAGGTTTTAAAAGTATATTTTTAGCACTTAAATGGAGATTATGACCACTTGAAATATCAATATTGAACTCATATCAAAAACCACCAAGATTGTTGGAGAGCATTGTTTTCATTTTGAAGACAACTTCAAGAATACATAGGAACATATTGAAGTTGAAATCATCATCTATCAAACATGTTTTTGAGGTCAAGAGCTACTATCCATAAGGATTCACTCACCTCAAACTTTTTTGCAATTTCTTTCCTCCAGAAGAGTTCATTTTTGCAATTTCTTTTGGGGGTCCATTTTGATTAATTAGAAACCAAAAGCGGCGGCACAGCTCATCATTCATCCAGATAATTCTTTTTTTTCCCCTAGAGGTTCCGGTATTCGCAAAAGGCCCTATTTCGTCCGAAATTCACAGAAAATGTATACAAACACCAAACTGAGCTTGTGATATACCGTTGGAAAGCTAATGGAGTCTATTTTCCATAAACATAGTTCGGAGATAGGTCACTTTGAAAGTTTTGCAGTATCCGTGATAAAAGCCGATTTGATCATCTTTTTCACCTTCAGAAATTCATAATGAATTCATTTTAAATCCATAAATTATTTGCGATATACCGTTGGAAAGATGTTAACCTCTAGTATTCATGAAAAATGTTTGAAAAATGATACGGTGCTCCGGTTTCAAAGTCAACTTTTAGGTCAAATCGGTCAAACCAGGATTTTCAGGAAGTTCTGGGAACCTCTGGGAGCTCCCAGGAGCTGACGTTTTTGTCCAATTTTCTTTTTAAACTCATTTTAATACTTTTCTCATGATCTATAATGATCTCGAAACTTTTTGGCAAAATTGGATGATTTCGGTCAAACCTTAGTCAATCTTGGTCAAACCGGTCAACGGGGACTTTTCGAGAACTTCCGAGACTTTTGGGGGTCTTTGGCAGCTGACGATTTCTTCTAATTTTTCTTGAAAGCTCAGTTTTAGTACTTTTTTATGACGTAGCATGTTTCCAGAACTTTCGATCCAAATCTGGGAGTGTTCAGGCTTTTGGGGGTATTTTGGTCATTCTGAGCATTTTAAAAGATAGAGCTAACTTCTAGGACTCCTTTTTGAGTCTTTTTCGATCATTGTGAACCACCAAGCTATGGGTCTCCTAAATCTGATAGCCAGAAAAATGAGGTGTCTACAGTTTGCCACTCTTTGGCATGAACTTGCGAGGCAACGCATGTCACAAGCGAGTACCAAAGCTTTGAAGAGACAGGTATGTTTGGAGGCTATAGATTTAGGATAAAAGCATTGCAAAAGATGCAATGATGAAAAACATGATGCTGAGGTTAGTGCTGGTCGTGCTCTTCGTGAGCTACCTACATATCCCAAGATGAAATCAGACCAGGACGTAGTTCGGGGCACAAAGGAACAAATCACACATGCACAACAAGATAGGCGAACGCTATGCTATGAGGATGATATGAAATGCATGGATGTGATATAAATTGTGCTATGTGGATGATATGAAATGCATCGATGTGATATGAATTGTGTGATGAGTCCTATCATGCCTAGTATTCTGATCCTAGTATGAGTTGGTGTTGTGGGGTGTGTGCCACTCCGAGTGGACTTATGTCGTGCTAGTGTTTCTGACTGTGATGTAGTTATTGACCCGAATAGGGACACCAAGGTTTGAAGAGTCTGGGTCCTTAAGTAAACTTTTCAATTTTGAAAAGTGTGCTTTGTAAGCGAATGTAATCGGATATGGGGTCCGTACGGACGATAATTAAAGATAATCGACAAACACGGAAGTCCTGGATACCAAGCGATGGATGAGGAAGTTCAAGATAGCCAATCAGAGAAGGATTTCACGATAACCGACAACAAGAAAGCTCTTAATAGCTGATGGGTAGGTGAGGGGGCTCACAATTTTGGACACAAGATTGAGGAAGCTCGCAGTAAGTGAGAAAGCTCACGATTTTGGAAAAAGGAGTGAGGAAGCTCACGATAAGTGAGAAAGCTCACGATTTTGGACAAAAGAGTGAGGAAACTCACGATAAGTGAGAAAGCTCACAATTTAGGACAAAGGAGTAAGGAAGCCCACGATAAGAGAAAAAGCACATGATAAGTGATGAAGCTCACGATTTTAGACGAACGAATGAGAAAGCTTATGATAAGTGAGAAAGCTCACAATTTTGGACGAAGAAATGAGGAAGTTCACGATAAGTGAGAAAGCTCACGGTTTTGGACAAAGGAGTGAGGAAGCTCACGATAAGTGAGAAAAGGCTCACGAATTTTGGATGAAGGAGTGAAGAAGATCACGATTAGTGAGAAAGCTCACGATTTTGGACGAAGGAGCGAGGAAGCGCACGATAAGTGAGAAAGCTCACAATTTTGGACGAAGGAGTAAGGAAACTCACGATAAGTGAGAAAGCTCACGGTTTTGGACAAAAGAGTGAGGAAGCTCACGATAAGTGAGAATGATCATGATAAGTGAGAAAGCTTACGATTTTGGACAAAGGAGTGAGGAAGCTCACGATAAGTTAGAAAGCTCACAATTTGGGACAAAGCAGTGAGGAAGCCCATGATAAGCGAGGAGGCTCATGATAAGTGAAGAAGCTCATAATTTTGGATGAAGGAATGAGGAAGCTTACGATAAGTGAGAAAGCTCACGATTTGGTCAAAGGAATTAGGAAGCTCACAATAATTGAGAAAGCTCACGGCTTTGGACAAAGGAGTGAGGAAGCTCATGATAAGTGAGAAAGCTAACGATTTTGGATGAAGGAGTGAGGAAGCTCACGATAAGTGAAAAACTCACAATTTTGGACTAAGGAGTGAGGAAGCTCACGATAAGTGAGAAAGCTCACAGTTTCGGACAAAGGAGTGAGGACGCTCACGATAAGTGAGAAAGCTCATGATAAGTGAGAAAGCTCACAATTTTGGACAATAGAGTGAGGAAGCTCACGATAAGTGAGAAAGCTCATGATTTTGGACGAAGGAGTGAGAAAGCTCACAATTTTGGACGAATGAATGAGGAAGCTCATGATAAGTGAGAAAGCTCACGGTTATGTATAAAGGAGTGAGAAAGCTCACGATAAGCGAGGAAGGTCACAATTTTGGGCGAAGGAATGAGGAAGCTCATGATAACCAACAGACACAGAGCCTTGGATTGTGAATAGATAATGCTTGCCCTAGGAGTCGACGTCTTTTGACTGCGGGCGGTGTTTTTCATTTGTTGGCCAATTTTTATGATGACCAATCTGGTAATTTGGTTCAGGTTCTGCTAGGGATGGTAGGGGATTCTTTGAGAATCTCTCTTAACTGTTTTAAATTCTTGACCAAGAACCAGGATTCGAATCCGAATCTCTCACGGTTAATCCAATCTTGTAATGGTCGGTCCGAAAAGCCTATCCAGGCCTCCAAGATGATTGACAGACGTGGAAGTCCTAGATAGCAAAGAGTAGACAGGGTAGCCCGAGATAACTGATGGACGTGAAAGTCCTACCTTAATCTAGAGGGTCTATAATGAAAGATTTGCCTCAATTTAGAGGGCTGATAGTGAAAGATTTACCTTAATCTAGAGGGCTGACAATGAAGGATTTGCCTCAATCTCGAGGGCTGATGACAATAGATTTGCCTCAATCTAGAGGACTGATAATGAAGGATTTGCCTCAATCAAGAGGGGACGATGAACATGACATATTTTGAATGAGAGTGACTATAAATTAATGATGATTAACGAACTGATGATGTATGATTCGAGATAACGAGTTGATAGTTAACTACCGTGACTATCATAGGTTGGACCAATGGTTGGCTAACCGTGATTAAAAGAACTAACAATGAACGAATCGAGATGACGAGTCGACAGTAAACTATTGTGACTGTCATGGATTGGACCGATGATGTACTAATCGAGATGATGAGTTGATAGTGAACTACTGTGTCTATCATGGGTTGAACTGATGATGTACGAATCGAGATGACGAGTCGACAGTGAACTACTATGACTATCATGGATTAAACTAATGATGTATAAATCGAGATGACGAGTCGATAGTGAACTACTGTGACTGTCATGGATTGAACTGATGATGTACTAATTGAGAAGACGAGTCAATAGTGAACTATTGTGACTATCATGGATTGGATCAATAGTTGGACTAACCGTGATCGGAAGAAGTCATGATGTATGAATCGATATGATGAGTGATAGTGAACTACTATGACTATCATGGATTGGACTAATGATGTACTAATCGAGAGGACGAGTCGACAGTGAACTACTGTGACTATCATGGGTTAGACCAACGGTTCGATTAACTGTGATCGAAAGAAGTGACGATGTACGAATCAAGATGATGAGTCGACAATGAACTACTGTGATGGATTGGACTGATGATGTACTAATTGATAAGCCTGCTGGGGATGAATCTGCTAGGGATGAAGCAACTCTACTAGGGAGGAATGGATAAGATGCACATTATTAGGGAAGAAGGCAATACGCTCGCTGATGGGAGTAAAGGTATGATTTTATTCATACATGATCTGTGGCTGCTATGGATTTGACATTGATGGAGGATGATGGACTTATGTTGCTAGGAGAGGATGGTTAACTTTCGGTGGCTTGGAAAGGGATGAGATTTACCCCCAAGTCTGGACACTTCTCATGCTGACGCCTTTGACTGGTGCAGTGATAGTATTTGGTTCTCCTGCTTGCATTATCCTCGAAATGCTCTTAAAAATTTTATAATTTGATTTAAAAAATTCATTATTAGTCACTCTTGACTTACAAATTTGAGACTACGATAGATTCAAAGACTGACAGACATCGACGCACGTATGAGGGCGACACATTTGAAACCAAATTGGAAGAAGCTCGACTTTGCCAATATTTGATGTGCATTTGTCATAAATGATACCATTTCACTCCTCATAGTAGCACTTTGCTAATAAACTTGATTTTTTAAAATTCTTCCCTATTGATCTAGTCGATTGTCTGCTTTTCCCAAGATGTGCTTTGAATTAGTGCCTTAGCTTATAGAATAAAAGATACTCCATTTCAAAACAACTTGGTGACATGAATACTCGCCCTTGGTATGAAGGGATTGTGTTAGGAAAACAGAGTTTGCCCCTAGTTTGAGGTGTAAAAAGTAAAATTCATAGGCGAATGAGGTAGGTGACCAAAGTTTGCCCCTAGTTTGGAAGATAGTTCTTTGAAGGTTTTGGGCAAATGAGGTAGGTGACCGAAGTTTGCCCCGTGTATGAACGGTAGATAGTAAATTCAAAAAAATGAGGCGGGTAGCTGAAGTTTGCCCCTAGAGTGGAAGGTGATTTTTGGCTTGAGGCAAGGACTGTGACTTTAATCTCTCATATGCTCATAACTTTTACCTAGGCACCACTTAGGTGACCTACCGAGCTCTATTCTCTCTTTTGTTATTGCTCACCTTAGATTTAGCTCTAATTTTTGCCTAGGCGTCCTTTCGGATTTTTGACCTAGCAAGCCATCCTTCTTTTCTCTTCGAAAGTCTACCTACGTACTACGAGTGGGGATCAGGTCCAACGTAGTTTAGGCCAGGGCTCTGAAAGAAAGGGGAGGGGGTTAATTATGATGGTGTTGACCGAACCGATGCAGTTGCTTACGTATCCCTGAGTAGGAATCATGTCGAGCGTAGTTCAAGGCAAGGTCTTGAAAAAGAGAGGAGTTAATTATGATGGTGTCGATCGAACCGATGCGATTGCCTATGTATCCCCAAGTAGGAATCAGGTCGAGCGTAGTTCAAGGTAAGGTTTTGAAAGAAATTGGTAGAGGGTTTTTTAAACCAATCATCAAAGAAGTTAGAAATTAGCTCACTTGCGGTAGCCTTGAACAAGAGGATTCAGTTTCGATCTCCCTTTCTTTTGTTTTCTTTTTATTTTGAGGATTGATCCTTTTCACTTTTGCCTAGGCAGTCAATTTTACTTTTCATGTAGTAGATTTATGTGAGATCTTCTGATTGCAATCTCAAAATTTCATAATGTGCATGTCAGTTCTCAGAATTTATTTGTGGTCATTTCGAGCCTTTTAAAATGTGATCTAGGCATATTCTCATGATGTACCTTGAAGTGTACAATTCTCTGCATCACTAAAATTTTCTTTTTTTCATTTTTTTCATCATTTTGACTGGCTAAGGTTAGATATTGGAAATCAACACCCTTTTTAGCTCTAACTTTTGCCTAGGTGCCCTTTCGAGTTTTCAACCTAGCGAGCTTTTCTTTTCTTTCTTTTTTCTTTCTTTTTTTTCTCGTTTTTTTTATTTTGAAACTCATTAAAAGTGTTTGGCTACCATCAAGGACTAAGTCTGCACTGCTTTCAACAGACAGATTGTATGACTCCCCATTGGATTGGGCTCAAGGCTTTGAAATGGTGGAAAAAGGGTGTTGGGTAAGCCCCAAGTCAGCTTCAAACATGTCTTTTCAAGATTGAGGCAAGAACATCTTTAAATTCTTAAAGTAAGACTATTCAATTCTTAGCTCTTCATCGATGTCAGCGTGAAATCGACTTTGACCTTTCAGGATTCTTTTTTGTTTTGTTGCAGAAAAAAAAATTAGCAGAGCAATATCCATGGTAATTTGAAAAGTGACATTTCAGTTTGATGATTCGTGCATTGATGATTAGACACATTAGGCAAACTATGAGATTTCATTCCATCAAAAGAAAAAGGATTACATTACTCAACACAGGCTCATAACAACTTGAAGATAGACAGACTCTACAACAAGACTAAACTTGAAATAGATTCAAAACATAGGACAGACTCGACTACACTCGGCTTGGTCTCCAATGGAGTATCACGGTGACTCGCTTATTCTTTTTTTTTTTAAAGAGCATCCTCATTTTCTTTGCTAGAAAATGTCCCCAACACCATCGCTTCACCATCATAGGTTCAACATTCATGGGTATCAGCAAAAGGGATTATTTGAACAGATGAGCAAGGGGCTTTAGATTTGATGAAGCTGACATTTTGGTTGATATAGGGTTGGATGGGTGATGGCTCGATGATTTTCTGATCGATGAGGTCTTGGATATCATGGCGAAGGTGCATGCAACTGTCAGTGTCGTGGCCTGGGCCTTGGTGGTAGGCACAACATTTGGACAGGTTACAGTTAGGTGGTGGAGGATCGACACGAGGTTGAAGGAGTCGGAGGTTCCCTTTTTTATGAGGTTATCAAGGATAACGGACAACAGTATACCCAGGTTGGTAAAGGTTCTTGGGTTGCAGGCTTTGTTAAACTTTGAGTTCAAGTGGGTCCTCGGAGTGGCTCTTGTGTTTGGATATGGAATAGGATTACCCAGGCAAGGGTGTGGACTTGGACATGAGTAAGAATTCGGATGTGAAAATGGGCTTGGATAAACAGTGTCGGACAACCCATACTTCCTTTTATTGATGCTTTGCACCATCTTCTCAAATTGGCTTATCGTTAAACTTAGATGTTCAACAGTGATTTGTAGTTTGTTCACATTCCTTCGAGAGCTTGGTAGGCTATTAGTGGGTTTATAATAGCCTGGGCTAGTCCTTGATCACGAAAATGAATTTGGGGAGGTACAATAGTGTCCTTACCCGGGACTACATTTTTCTGCAAATAGAAGTAAGAGTCCAAATTAGTAACGGTGCAAAACGCTTCTTATAGACTCCTATCGGGAAGAGATGATCAAAATTTCAAAGGATTTATAGATGTGAATCGATGACGGTTGCAGTATGTATGTGACTTCTATACAACGATTGAGATGGGTAAGGATGATGATACGTATGCATTTGATGTGTGTGAGACTGACATGATGTGCGTGTATATAGAATGACACGAATTGTGTATGCATATGAGACAAGCATGCAAATGCAAGCCCTAATCGAAATGATGCCCCTACTTCTAATAGGCAGCAGTTAAACAAGGAAGGTCCTAGCCATACAGAGTGTGCTAACTTTACTTTCAAGTATTATCACCAAGGGATAATAGGGATTCTGGGATGTTTCGAGAAGTTGGACAAAGTTTCTAGGAGAAATAGGGATTTGGAAGATTCGGAGGAATTTTCATAAATTATTTGAGTTTCTAGGAGAAATAGGGATTTCTGGTTGATTTGGACTGAACATCAGGGAGAAACTAGTATTTTGGGTATTTCTGGGAAATGGGAACTCCTGGGAAGCTTGGGTAGAGGTTTAGGAGAAACATGGTTTTTTTTTGGGATTTTGAGTGAATCAAAGATACCTAGGGAGTTCGAATAGGATTTCTGGGAGAAGCAGGAATATCTGGGTGATTAGGATCGAGTTTCTAGGAGAAACAAGTATATCTCGGTATTTCTGGGAAATTTGGAGAGAGTTTCTGGGAGAAACTGGTGTTTTGGAAATTGTTAGGAAATTTAGACATAGTTTCTGGGATAAACAAGTATATCTGGGCATTTCTGGGAAATTTGGAAAGAGTTCTGGGAGAAACTGGTATTTTGGGATGGGCAGAGTTTCTAGGAGAAACTGGTTATATCTGGGTAAGTTTGGACAGTGTTATTGGGAGTTACTAGTTATATATGGGTAAGTTTGGACAGAGTTTCTGGGAGAATCTGGTTATGAGTTGGGTAAGTTTGGACAAAGTTTCTGGGAGAAACTGGTTATGAGTTGGATAGAGTTTCTGGGAGAAACTGGTCGAATATGATGGTGATCATACTGTCTAGCAAGTTTTCATACTCCTATGTCTTAGGACCAACAAACAAGGTTTGCGGTGTATATCTTTGTGGACATGGAGCAGACATCCTTACCATGGTGCCTAGGCAGGTCAACTCAATGTGGTTCAAATGTGAGTGATTACCTTGGGAATCAAAAGAAAGAGGTTCTGTCTCATGCCACATAAGCGTCTACACCGCGCAGGTAATCCCGTCAGGGCATATAGCAGTTATATCACATTGTCCTATCTAAAATGATAAATGAACAGTCCTATGAAAGGTTCTACAGGAATCTACATGCAAAGGCTGGATTTTGTCAAAGAGGGTCCGTTGACGAGAGTTCCAATATACCGTCAGAGATATAGTACGGAGGTTTTTACTCTTTTTGATATACCTTGGAAGGTACAGTATCAACGGTGACTTGTGCCCTGGCACAACAAGACCTGAACAAAGTCAGCGTCGCATTTTAGACACAGACGAAAGGGGAAATACAAGAGTGCAATGCAGTGAACCAGACACAATAAAAAGATAATTTTAAGGATGCTTCTTATGAGTCAAACCTCTGTATTATTTTGTTTTGAAAATAATTTATCCCCAGCAGAGTCGCCAGATTGTGGACATGCGAAATTCCGCTTTCCTTTTGTTTTGAAACTAGTTTGAAAGGAAAAAATGAAGGTCTGTTGAAAATAGATATAGAGTCGCCACTTGGTCTTTAGGAAACAAAGAAACCCAATTTGACTCACCCAAACGGATAAAGGGCAACGGTCCTTCATAACCAAAGAACTTGGCTCGGGGTTTTGGTACGAGAGAGGAAGGAGCCTTTGTCATGACTAAAACACCCTCAACTCGCCCCGTCTTTTGACGGGCCTCAATTAGCATCCAAATAATCATCTTTTACTATGTTTTGTTTAAACAATTAATACTATGATAGTATATTACATCACATAAGAATCTTGAAATGGAAGATCAAAAGATAAGATATCATTCATAAGATCTAAGCCAAATATCACACAATGTAAAGTGAAAGATCACACAAACAAACCTAGGAAAAATCGTTTAATCACATATCAAGTAATCATGTTTTCCTAATTTAAAAAGGGACATGAATTGTTTTTGAAAAAAATAATCAAAGAGATCAAAATGTGTTTAGCAAGCTAGAATGATGCATGTTAATCTTTGAGAAAAGAAGACCGCATAATCCCCGGGACGGATGAGAAAGGAAGAATTAATCGATGAGAAAAATGAAAGTGTGATCAAGTTCATTCCTTGTAATTTTCTTAGATTAGGAGTCACAAAACCCCCAAATCTTGCATGGATGCAATGCATGGTCTTAGAATGTACAAAGGTTGTAGTGTGTTTGTATACATGGATTTTCTAAAATGACTTAGAAGTCTACGATATGCATGAAGGAAATCATCATAGAATATGTACTTATGTAGTATGAACTACTTCCTAAGAGATGAGCTAATTTAGAGTGTATGAAAGTATCAAATCAAAGAATGAAAGTAAGGTATGTTTGCTGTGAATAGTGGACAGAATAGTGAGTTGATCTTGCAGAAATTGAAAAATTGGTTTAAAAATGTTTTCAATGCATGACTTTGTGTGGAGATCATCCTTATTGTGTTTAGAACACATATCAAAAATCCAATCCTCAATAACTATTACAGATTGAGTGAAATTATATAGCAAATAGAGGTTACTCAGAAATAGAGTCCGTACTATCGAGTTGGGAAAAATGAGTTGGGACCACTCCTTTTGGAAAAGCTTTTTGAAAAACAAGTTGAAAGTCAACCAAGTTGCTGTGATAGCAAAAACAAAATGTCTGGAAGGAATGTTTGGATCAAAATGGAACCCTTCCAAGTGCTTTTAGATCAAACCAAAAATCATGGATGTTTTCTAATGAGATAGGAAGACTTTCCAAGTGATCTCATGTTAATACCTTGAGTATTGAGTCCTAGAGAAATTGTGATGCCACGCCCCGCCCCGACACGGGTCCCGCAGGCGAGGGGTGCTAATGTAAAATAAAATAATTAACAAGAGCGGAGCGGAAGGACCGAACACAATTGTAATGCTTCGAGTCCTAGACCCAAAGCTTATCTGAAAACTTTCTATTTAGAAAATAAATGTTTAAACTTTAAAATCATTTAAAGTCCAAAGCTCTGAAACATTTAAACTTTGAAACCTCAAAACTTTGATACCATTTTACAATGCCTCGAGTCCTAGACTCCGAGAATTACTACGGAAGCATAGAATAGCCTTTCAAAATCTTTGGTGGGAAAACAAAATCTTTAAAGACTCACGGATTTGAGTAAAACTATAGCGGAAGCATTCAACTAGTCATTAGAAAAGCCTTGCTTGTCAGTTTAAAAGATATTAACAGAAAATCTTTATCGGTTCATCAAATGAACAACAGTGCAGTGAAAAATATATACATTTGATAAACATTTATCAATCTCCTTCTCAAACTTTAGAATACAATTTTTAAATAGAAACTCAAACTTGTTTTGACATATCAGAAAGTGATACAATGATCTACTCTCTTTTTCTGAAACTTCAGAAACTCTTAAAATAAAAACCCAAGGTTTTTATTAATACAATGTATCATGATCTCACAATTTCTTCCCAAACGGAATCTTCATGAGTAACTCTACTCCTGGCCTTGGCATTATCTATATCACCTAAAAGAAAGTTTTGATAGTCCATAAGCCAAAAGGCTCGTATAGTCATATAACCACACAATAACATTTGTTATATAACATGCGTGAGTATAATGAATGCCAATGTCATGTATAAAAATTATTTTTCGTGCATTTTCAAACACTCACCCTCGATCGTCAATATCATTACCCGGACCATGGGCTTCCTGTCCACGTAGGCCTAGCCTCAAACGTGCGGGAGTTTGGGCCTTACGAATTACACGGAGGACTAGCCTTCAACGTTACGGGGGTTTCTCGTAGCACATCCTGCAATTCAAGTTCCTAGTGGTACCCATCTCACATGCCTACCCACAAATCCGGGATTTCAAAGTTTTCAAAACAAAATCCCTCCTAGAGGGTTTTATGCACGGAAGCCTCTAAGGTCTTCCCTTTTCAAAACTTGGAAGTCTCTAAGATCTTCCTTTTTCAAAAATAGAAAGCCTCTAAGGTCTTTCATCCCAAAATCATTTTCTTGATTTTTGTGTTCGTGTTCATGCTCATGCTTATGAAATGTTATGACATATGCGAGCTCTAAGCATCCAGACATATTCAATATTTCATAAGACAAATTATAAAGGCATGCTATTATTTAAAGCAACACAATAGGCATGCAGAAAATCACCAAAGTAAACACATAAAGCATAGTAACTCAATTAACCACTCAAGGCATAGCAGCTCAAGTAAACACTTAAAGCATCACAGTTCATATAAACATATGAGTACGGTGTTAACATGTTATACAACTTTATTGAGGGCTATACGGAACTACCGTTCATTGAGGATAGACTGAATAATTAATCGAAACAGAAACTGGAACTACTCAATTTGTTACAAATCTAGATATACAATAATGCACGTATATCAGTGAGGTACACATTTCTAAGTACAAGTACAACTACCATTAAAGTGAAGTACAACTCTTAAAGTGTAGGGTACAAGATCCCTTAGCTCATATCTTAATCAAGTATAAGAAAATAGGAGATTTTACTAAACTGCCCGAGGTCGCGCGCGCGGGCCGCTCGCGTGGGTCATGCGCGCGAGATGTCACAGAGTTGTCTTCTTCTTCTTTTCTTCCCCTGTTTTGAAATTAGAGACTGGTTTTTACCCATTTTTAAAAACATAACCAAAACAGGACTTCCAATATATGAATCTCTTCCTTTTTCTGCACAGATTTCAAATATGAAATCAGATTTTTATGAAATCAAACATAGCTCTCGATTTTATCGAAAAACCGAATGACGACAAAACTTTAAATCGACCGTTCGTCGCAACTGTTGCGAATTATCTTTTGAAATTCGAAATGGAGCCTCGTTGGATCGAAACCTTTCACTTGATATATAGAAATCACGTTTCCATGACTGTTTTTTTGTCCGCTAATTTCGGACCCGTAACGATATATATATATAAATGAACTATATATGTACAGACTGTATAAATTGAAATTACAAATGCAATTTACCCAAATCAAATTTTAAAGAGAGACAAAGAAAGCAATTGACAATCCAATCTCTTGGATTAAATTTATTAATTTCTCTCAATATATATATGAAATTCTATATATATATCTATATCAGCAGCTCTTAATAAAAAAAAAGCTGAAATCAATATATGGAATTAATTTGAAAACTTACCCAAATCAAATTGCAAATAGAATAGTAGCGAAATCCAAATAAGTTATAATCCAAGCCTTTGAATTCAATTCCCTTGGATAAATATATGTTTCTGTCCATATATTTATCAGTGTGTAAATATGAAATTATATGTGTGTGTGTTTGCAGCCGATATAGAGAGGGAGACAGTGGAGAGTTGGTAGATTTGTGTTGAAGGGTGGTTAGTATTTATATATATATATATATATTTTCTTTACTTGCTCCCTACTCCCCAAACACACACTACACACTCCTACACACACTGCACAAAAAAAACACACGCACATACTGTGCACTTAAAATTAATTGGGCTCGAAGTTATTCCCAACAACTATCTGGTGTGGTGAGCTCGCTCCCCCATCACACGTGCACATGTAAAATTGTACTGCGAAATTTCCAAAACTCTTATTTTTCTCTAATGAAAAATAAATAATAATTTTTAATATTTTCTAGGTCACTACACTCTACCCCCCTTAAAAGTAAGGTCATCTGATAACCAAGAAATTGCAATGCCGCCTAAGGGATGTTTCTTATTCCGTTTTACAACACAGATATTCATTTACGAGCATTCTGAAATGTTGAATCGTAAGAACCTTATGCATAGTAGGTCATAGGACTTCATCTCCACTGAAGTAATTTTCTCAAAAGCCTAGTATCCCATTCTCAAATGACATCCCTCGAAATTCCAAAGGAGATTCAATTCTCAGAGTCCAACATCTACTGTAATACAAGTTGAGAGATTCCTCAACCATCCATATGCACCGTATTAGGAGTCTGTTGGGCCCTCTCTTCTGAAGTTGTCTATTGCCAAGCTTGGACTCGTGAATACCTTCGCTCCAGCTTGAGGGGGAGTGTTGGAATATTCGGATTGATATTCTCGTTATTTATGGATAGCAATGTTTTAGGAATAAATTGATTTGATCTTATCTTGTATTTTTCCTTTCTTTTCTTTATTTCCTTTATTAGTTTTTCCTCATAGCTGTATATATAGGATGTAAATTGACTGTGAGTAATAAGAAATTTCAGTTTCTTCTAAACTTCAGGATAATACCATAAATAAGTTGAGAGATTCCTCAACTAGCCATATACACCGTAACAGAATACGTCTTGAGATAATGCCGTCAATAGGTTGAGAGATTCCTCAACTATTCATATACACCGTATTAGAATATACTGTAATAAAAGATGAGAGACTCCTCATCTATACACCATAAAACATAAATGAAATCATAAAGAAATACTGCAATATCAAGTCGAACGATAATACCGTAAGATAAACCGTAAGATAGGTTGAGAGATTCCTCAACCGTCCAATATCCACAGAAATCTACTAATCTCAAATGATTAATATCTCTAACGATGCTACCGTCGGTTCCCGATATACTCAACTCATATCCCTATGTACTCTCGTCACATCGTATAACCCAAGTTCGAAATAGGGATTAATGTTCCCAATGTGTGAACCACAAAATACTTACCAGGACCAAGTCCAGACAAAATAGTAGATGCACTTTACGCTCCACTTCACATGCTATCTCAAATTTCTGTGCTCACAACACATATAGCTGCATATGCATATTACAATGTTCCCTATACATTTCTTCTGATGACATTTCTCAAACATCGAAAGGTCGATATAATAACCTCAAGTATTCCATAGAATGACATGATCACAGAATAATACCATCACAGAAAGATACGCTCATTCCACAAAAGTGTGTGAACTTGCACAGAAAGATAGTCATACCAATAAGCTCCACTGACATAACCAGTCATCAAAATCAAACGGCAAGGATCCATAAAAGCAAACATACCCAATTCATAAAGGAGTGAATTCAATCGTTTAAAAGAATTCCCAAGGAATAAGGATTACCGAGGTTTAATCCAAAGGAGAGACTACTCCAAAAAGTCAAGTTACCTATAGTCAAACTCTAGAAACAGGGGGGGCAATAGGAACTACACAAATGTTCCCACTACCCATTTCACACAAGAATCCAATTCAAGCCGCACTCAAGGTATAACACAATCGCGTACACGTCTCATGAGTATGTATAATGGTCATAAACATATTCGTAGAAAGACATATTTCTAGCAGGCTTGTCGCTTAACTAAACATGTAAGCATATTAGCATTTTAAGCAACGTAGCATGTTATATCACATAGTCCCGCAAGCAAGTAAACAAGCTCAATTCATCTTCTCAAAGATACGTGCAGTAAAAACTTTAAACAGCACATCACAAGTTATCAAGTAACAGGTGAATACATGATAATTCGTTTCTCAAGTCATCACTAACATGTCAACAAAACAATTTCTCAATCGACATGAGCACATAACCCAGCGTTTCGAAGTATTCAACCCGATAAGCTCTGATACCATCTGTGACGCCCCGCCCCGACACGGGTCCCGCAGGCGAGGGGGTGCTAATGTAAAATAAAATAATTGACAAGAGTGGAGCGGAAGGACCAAACACAATTGTAATGCTTCGAGTCCTAGACCCGAAGCTTATCTGAAAAACTTTCTATTTAGAAAATAAACATTTAAACTTTAAAATCATTCAAAGTCCAAAGCTCTGAAACATTTAAACTTTGAAATCTCAAAATTTTGATACCATTTTACAACGCCTCGAGTCCTAGACTCTGAGAGTTACTGCGGAAGCATAGAATAGCCTTTCAAAATCTTTGATGGGAAAACAAAATCTTTAAAGACTCACGGATTTGAGTAAAACTATAGCAGAAGCATTCAACTAGTCATTAGAAAAGCCTTGTTTGTCAGTTTAAAAGACATTAACAGAAAATCTTTATCGATTCATCAAATGAACAATAGTGCATCGGAAAATATATAGATTTGATAAACATTTATCAATCTCCTTCTCAAACTTTAGAATACAATTTTTAAATAGAAACTCGAACTTGTTTTGACATATCAGAAAGTAATACAATTATCTACTCCCTTTTTTTGAAACTTCAGAAACTCTTAAAATAAAAACCCAAGGTTTTTATTAATACAATGTATAATGATCTCACAATTTCTTCCCAAACGGAATCTTCACAAGTAACTCTACTCTTGGCCTTGCCCTTATCTATATCACCTAAAAGAAAGGTTTGATAGTTCATAAGCCAAAAGGCTGGTATAGTCATATAACCACACAATAACATTTGTTATATAACACGAGTGAGTATAATGAATGCCAATGTCATGTATGAAAATAATTTTTCGTGCATTTTCAAACACTTACCCTCGATCGTCAATATCATTACCCGAAACATGGGCTTCCTGTCCACGTAGGCTTAACCTCAAACGTGTGGGACTTTGGGCCTTACGAATTACACGGTGCCCTAGCCTTCAACGTTAAGCGGGTTTCTTGCTGAACATCCCGCAATTCGAGTTCCTAGTGGTACCCATCTCACACGCCTACCCACAAATCCGGGATTTCTAACTTTTTAAAACAAAATCCTTCCTAGAGGGTTTTATGCACGGAAGCCTCTAAGGTCTTCCCTTTTCAAAACTTGGAAGTCTCTAAGATCTTCCTTTTTTTTTAAAAATCAAAAGCATCTAAGGTCTTTCATCCCAAAATTATTTTCGTGATTTTCGTGTTCATGCTCATGCTTATGAAATGTTATGACATATGCGAGCTCTAAGCATCCAGACATATTCAATATTTCATAAGACAAATTATCAAGGCATGCTATTATTTAAAGCAACACAATAGACATGGAGAAAATCACCCAAGTAAACACATAAAGCATAGTAACTCAATTAACCACTTAAGGCATAGCAGCCCAAGTAAACACATAAAACATGCTTGAGGGTTATACAGAACTACAATTCACCAAGGATAGACTGAATAATTAATCAGAACAGAAACCAGAACTGCTCAATCTGTTACAAATCTTGATATACAATAATGCGTGTATATCAGTGAGGTACAACATTTCTAAGCACAAGTACAACTACCATTAAAGTAAAGTATAACTCTTAAAGCATAGGTTACAAGATCCCCTAGCTCATATCTTAATCAAGTATAAGAAAATAGGAGATTTTACTAAACTGCTCGAGGTCGCGCGCGCGAGCTGCTCGCGCGGGCCGCTCGGGCGAATGTATACAGAAAGGCCACGGGTTCAATTTAAGATAATTCTTAGAAAAATAGCATGGTCGCACGCGCGGGCAACTCACGCGACCCCCTACTCTCGCAGATCGCGCGCGTGAGATGTCACAGAGTCGTCTTCTTCCTCTTTTCTTCCCATATTTTGAAATTAAAGACTGGTTTTTACCCATTTTTGAAAACTTAACCAAAACAGGACTTCCAATAAATGAATCTCTTCCTTTTTTTGCACAAATTTCAAATATGAAATCAGATTTTTATGAAATCAAACATAGCTCTCGATTTTATCGAAAAACTGGACGACGACAAAACTTTAAATCGACCGTTCATCGCAATCGTTGCTAATTATCTTTTGAAATTCAAAATGGAGCCTCGTGGGATCGAAACCTTTCATTTGATATATAGAAATCATGTTTCCATGGCTGTTTTTCTGCCCTCTAATTTCGGACCCGTAACGATATATATATAAATGAACTATATATATACAGACTGTATAAATTGAAATTACAAATGGAATTTACCCAAATCAAATTTTAAAGAGAGACAAAGAAACCAATTGACAATCCAATCTCTTGGATTAAATTTACTAATTTCTCTCAATTTATATACGAAATTCTATATATATATCTATATCAGAAGCACTTAAAAAAAAAGCTGAAATCAATATATGGAATTGATTTGAAAACTTACCCAAATCAAATTGCAAATAGAATAGCAGAGAAATCCAAATAAGTAATAATCTAAGCCTTTGAAATCAATTCCCTTGGATAAGTATATATATTTCTTTCCATATATATCAGTGTGTGTAAATATGAAAGTATATATGTGTGTGTTTGCAGCCGAGATAGAGAGGGAGACAGTGGAGAGTTGGTAGATTTGTGTTAAGGGGTGGTTAGTGATGATGCCTAAAACTGGTAAGAGAGGTTTAGAGAGAGAAAAAGAGACAAGAACAGTTTGTATATGGTTTGGTCCCGTTAACGAGGCGACCTACGTCCACGGTTGCGTCTGTGCGCTATCACTAGCAGATCACCGGTGGGCCTGGTGAGCCAACAAAGGTGGGTGGCACTACCAGTAATACCTGCTGGGTATATGCGTATGGTGGTGAGTTCCCTGTTGTATGCTTGTTAGCTAGAGAATTGTTTGGGGATCGGATCCCTGTAAACAGGGTAGGTGGGCTTTTTTATAGGTGCAATTGTCCACCCTTACATGGTAAGTTGATAGGATTAGGAAGCCTAATCTAATCACAATAGATTTGCATGATTTTAGGAGAGTTTCCTAAGTGGTTTAGGAAACTATCATATTCCCTTTCCAAACTTGTAGTCGATTTAGGAAACTGCTGGACAGGTCGGGATCGTGAGACACTGTGAGCTTCATGCCCGGTCCGTTAGTGTGAACCGCACGGTCTGAATAAACACCTCGGGAATGCTTGGCCCCACGGGAGTGCGCCCTTACCGGAATAACCGGCGCCTCTGGGTGACGTGGCACTGTCTTCATGGCTAGATGATTTTGGACATATCAGCTGCTCCCCATTTTCAGAACTGACTAGATGCGTCATCGGGTGAGGATTCAAAAATCAGTAGCTTCTTGGAAACTGTCCGAATGTGGTCCGGGAGCGCTGTTCGGGAAGGGGCCCACACTCCAGATTCCTCAGTAGATTAATCGACCGGTATAAGTGGGAGTTCGAGTGCGGGTATTGCCTCGTGTCAGAGAGTAACTAGCCTGGTCAGGATCCAGCAGAGTTAGTTCAGGCGTAACTGAACAGTTGCGTGGTAACCGGACTGTCACGTCACGCATTTAATGCGCGCGAGATTTGAGGCGACCCTTCACGTGCCCGAGGTGACAGCTGTTGAAGGTTTATGGCAGGAAAAATCCTAAACCGTTGGATCTGATTGATCTGGACCATCTGCTACTTCTATATAAGGAACACTTGGTTCATTTCTTCAGTTACTACTGCCAATTGGGAGATTTTCCCGAGCGGTTTGAGAGCAACCAAGATTCCCGAGCAAGATCCAGAGTCCTTTTCTGTGCTGAATCTTGTAAGTCCTTCCTTTTTATCCTCAACTCTTCATCGTCTTCTTCTTTTCTTGAACAAAACTGGAAGGAGTGAACCCACTTGGGTTAGAGCGAACCCGGGATTTCTTCTTTTTTCGGTTTTGTCACTTCTTTCAGTCTGGGGTTACACTAGAGCAGATTGATAGAGCGGGTGTTCCTGAGAGAGTCTTGAGAGAGTGTTGTCGTTCTTCTCGAGTCATGTACGACCTGCCCTTTAGGTTGTTAGATTTACCTCCCATGTACATTAGATTTGGAGTTCTTGAACTATTCTTTGGTTGTCTGCCCTTTAGGTCCTCCACAAACGCAGTCATGTGTCATTCAGATTTCAACTCATTTTCATCGTCGGAAGACGAGCAGTTGCGATTAGGGTCCATGAGCTCAAGCCCAGACCTTCCTTCCCTGGCCCCCTCTGACCAGCATAGTGAGGAAAGGATTCCCGCTTGGGCGTTTCACGAGGAAGCGCACTGGGATTCTCCCGTAGCCTCGACGTCTTGGGGGTCGGGTGACGAGGGGTCTGTACCGAATAGTCCCATGGTCGTCTTCTCATATGAGTCCATTGTTAGTACCCTTCGAGGCCCTGACATGGATCGGATCAGGGATTCGTATGATCTTTCTGGCCCCTCTTCTCTTGCCGTGCACGATGGCGGAGCTCACTTCCATGAGTTGGGCTTTGTCACTCTGTACGAGGATGCTTTCATGGCGGGCCTTCGTCTGCCTATCCACCAAGTTGGCAGGGATGGGTATTTAGCTGAGGACCTCCTGGGCGGGGAAGCTGAGGAGTAAGCCCGAGCACTTTTTCTTTCTTGATCAGTGTTTCTATTTTGACTTGACTAACCCATTTGTGTGTTTTCTTTGCAGTGTGTATAGTTGACGTGCCGAGTCTTCCCGAGGAGCTCCAAGCAAGGGTATTGTCCTTGGTCGAGGACCCAACTGACATCAACAAGGTGTTAACTCGGTCGGCAAGTCTGAAGATTTCCTGCAAGTCCCAGCGCCTCAAAGCTCCTGCTCTCCCGACGATCATTCCTGGTAAAAACCATTTCTTGACCGTCTGGTTTTTCTTTATACTTTGCTGAATTCTGAAATGCTCCTAGTTTTTCAAAAATGGCTCCCAAGAGCGCGGCAGCTCTAAAGGAGAAAGAGGTGGCCCTGTAGGCTCGAGCTGGCCAGAAGAGGAAGAAGCCGGATCCTTCCAAGGCCTAGCCCCTGAAAAGGATTTCCCGGGGGATATCCATCCGAGCTAAGAAGGAAGCTGCTACTACTTCTACGCCCGCAGTCACAGTTGCTGCACTACCACCACCACCTGGCGTAACCATTGTTGCGCCTCCACCACTCCCCCTAGTAGCAAAACCGTCTGGGGTCTCCTTCCCGACCACAGAGGAAGCTCTCGCGGGCCCCTCTTCAATGCCGAAGGTCGAGATGGCCGACGAAGTCCGTGGAAGGGTGCGACCCGAGTTGCTGTAGAGTCAGATTGACAAGTGCACCATGCTCAGCCCCGAGGCCATCATCCGTTGGCTATACAGCATCAATCACATGGTAAGTCTTTTTGCGGCACAAACCTTACTTTTTTCTCCACGCATACACTGACATCGTCTTGTTCTTGCAGATTGGCTGTATTGCTGCTGGGGCTGAGACCACCCTTCCCAGCATTGCAGAGAGGTTGGTCGCTGCAGAGGCCAACCTTTCCGTGGAGAGGGCTGCCCGGGAGTCCGTGGAGTTTGCCCTCACCGTGGAGGAAGAAAGATCCCGGGCAACAGCCCTGGAGCTAGGAGAGGTCTGTGATTCCTTGTCAATCGAGCGGGCTGCCCGGAAGGCTGCAGAGGCTAAGGCAGCGGCCGAGGAGGTCGGGAGGATCACCATAGAGAAGATTATAGAGGCCAAGGTCGCAGCCTCAGAGTCCGCAAAGATCTCTGCCGAGAAGGACCTAGTAGCCATGACGGCCACGCTCTCGGAGCTCGCTGTTGCTCAGGAGGCTAAAGCCAAGGAGGCTGAAGAAGAGTTCGAGGCAGGGTTCTTCACGGGCTACGCTGACCTGGTGAAGCGAGCTGCTGCTGACCACCCTGACTGGGATCTGTCCAGGTACTCCTGGGCCAAGTCCAGTTATTGGAAGGAGAGCCAGGCTGACTCCGAGGTAGCCGCTGAAGCTGCACCGGGCCAGGCTCACTCCGAGGTAGCTGCTGAAGCTGAGGTCGACGCTGAAGATGCACCGGCCGGAGCCCCCTCTGTTGATGAGCAGACCGCGGGGGAGGAGGAAGTGGTGGTTGTAGACTAGTTTTTTTTTTCTTTTTTGTTGTAGTTTTTTCTTTCTGGGGAGGCTACTACAACTACCCCCAGGCTTTGTACAACTTTAGTTTAATTAATGAAAAGGCCCTCGAGGTCAAACTTTCCATTAATTGTCTTTTGTCTTTTTCCTGTACTGTGCCTGTTTTAATTGCTAGTATCCGCTCGATTTTTCGCCAACTTAACACCTGTCGTAGCAAATGTTTTAGGACTGTAACCAGTAGAATGCCTAGTCTTTATAACCTGTTTAGAAGGTACGCTCGGTGTATTATAGGAATACCCTCTACTACTGTCCGGGATGTCCCGGTGTATCCTAGGTGTATCCTGTTTTACCGTCCGGGATAGTATCTCTGGTCACTATATGTACTTGGGAATATCGTACAAGTTCCTTTAGTGACCGGTGTGATTTCCTGTTTTGGCCTAATATTCCCCTGCCCCCCAAGCATTTTCCTAAGGCAAGAGTGTGGGAGTTAGTAGCCGTAGGAAACCAACCTAGAACATTGGTGGTTGCAGGGTCCTTTGGAGCTTGCCATCGTCGGCCACCAAGGGGGTTGACCCCGTCGTCGGCTGGACCTAGACAAAGCCTTGTGTAATTTCCTATTTAGGTCTAGTATCCCCTTGCCACTCGAGTGTCCTGTGAAGGCGGGGACGTGTTGAAGAGTGACCATCAGAAACCGACCTAGAACATGGGTGGTTGCAGGGTCATTTTGTGCCTAGGTTCTGAGCTCGAGGTCTTTTAGGTGCCTGGGTTCGGAGCCCGAGGTCTTTTTATGCCTTGGTTGCTAGCCAAGGTCTTTGTTGCCCCGGGATTAGGCCCGAGGTCTTTTAGGTGTCTGGGTTTGGAGCTCGAGGTCTTTTATCCCTTGCACGGTGTACCGACAGGAATTATTTTGCAAAATAAACATTCCAATTTTATTAAAAACAAAAATTTATTGCTACTGCTCAATCAGAGCTACAAAAAGAAATTTCTCCACCAATACTAAATTCCTCTGGCTTAAGGCTACTGATAATACTTGCGGAGGTGCTGCACATTCCTAGGATGGGAGAGATCGTTCTCGTCCATGCTCTGTAGCCAGTAGGTTCCCGGTCGGTTGACTCGGGTTACTATATATGGGCCTTCCCAGTTTGCTCCCAATTTCCCATGGCTCGGGATCCGGGTAGACTGGTTTACTGCTTTAAGGATGAGGTCTCCAACTTGAAAACTGTGGTGCTTTACCTTGCTGCTGTAATACCGCGAGACCCTTTTCTTGTAGGCTACCATCTTCGGATAGGCTTGGTCTTTTTTTTCCTCCACCAAATCCAGTTCTGACCGAAGGGCTTCTTCGTTGTCCGGTGCTCTGAAGTTAGCCACCCTATATGTAGGCTGCCCGAGCTCTGTGGGGACCACTGCCTCAAATCCGTAGGTTAAAGAGAATGGGGTTTTGCCTATTGCTGCTCGGGGTATAGTGCTGTAGGCCCACAGGAGGGTCAGTAGTTCTTCAGCCCATAGCCCTTTGGCACCTTCAAGCATTGTCTTGATTGACTGTAAGATTGTGTGATTGCTTACCTCGGCTTGACCGTTGGCTTGTGGGTGCTCGGGGGAGGAGTAATGATTTAGTATCCTGTAGCCCGAGCAAAACTGCCTGAATACAGGGGTGTCAAACTGTCTGCCATTATCGCTGACCAGGACCCGGGGAATGCCGAACCTATTAAGAATATTTCTTTCCACGAAGCTCTCCATTTTTCGTTCAGTTATCATCGCCAAGGGCTCAGCCTCTGCCCATTTGGTGAAGTAGTCAACAGTGATGATAGCGAACTTGACCTGTCCTTTTCCCATAGGTAAGGGACCGAAAGTGTCGATTCCCCACTGGGCGAACGACCAGGGACTGTGGATTGGAGTCTGGAGCTCTCCCGGTCAGTTGATCATGGGAGAGTTTCTCTGACACTTGTCACATCTTCTGACGTACTCCTGGAATCCTGGGCCTTGGTTGGCCAGTAGTAACCTTGCAGTAAGGCCTTTCTGGAGAGTGCCCGGCCTCCAATGTGGTTCCCTCACACTCCTTCGTGGATTTTGAATAGTATCGTTGGGACATGTGCGGGGTGAACACAACGGAGGTACAGGATAGTGAATCGCCTCTTGTAGAGAATGCCGTCAACAAGGTGGTATCGTGCTGCCCGGTGCTTGACCCTGTGGGCTTTTTCTTTGTCGTCTGGTAGCACCTCTGTTGTCCAGAACGTCACGAGCGGGTCCATCCAACTGGGTCCCAGAGTGACCGGGTCTACCTCCATGCCTTCTGAGTTGATCACACTCGGCTCGGGTAGATATTGTATTCGTATCCTGGGCAAGTCTGACTCAGAAGACGAGGCGAGGCGAGGCGAGCTAATCGGTCGGCCCTGGTATTTTCTTCTCGCGGTATCTGCGTGATGGAGAATCCTCAGAGCTTCTTGGAAACCGCTTGCACAAGGGCCAAGTAGGCTACCATATTGTCTTCCCACGCTCTATATTCTTGGTTAACCTGGTTGACCACGATCTGAGAATCACTGTATCCCTGGACCTATTTTGCACTCATAAAAACGGCCAATTACAGTCCAACCAGTAGGGCTTCGTATTCGGCCTCGTTGTTGGAGGCACGGAACCCAAATCTCAATGCATATTCAAGTTGGATGCTATCGGGGGTAGTTAAGATGATTCCTGCCCCACTGCCTTATTGATTGGATGAACTGTCCACGTGTAGTGCCCAGGTAGGGATATCAGAGTGTAACCCGGGCGGTAGGACCGGCGGCTCGGACTCTTCAATCGGGTATTCTGGATATGTGAACTCAACCAGAAAGTCAGCCACGGCTTGTCCCTTGATGGCTATCTGGGGTTGGTAGATCACTTCGAACTCTTCCAACTACAATGCCCACTTGAAGAGACTCCCAGACGTGTCTGGACGGCTGAGGATTTTGCAGAGAGGTTGATCTGTGAGGACCACAATAGCATGGGCCTGAAAGTAAGGGCGGAGTCTTCGGGGCGAGGTGATAAGGGCGAATGCCAGTTTTTCGATGCGGGAGTATCTGCTCTCTGCGCCCTGTAACGTCCGATTGGTGTAGTACACTGGGAACTGTATCCCGTGCTCTTCCCGGATTAGTACCGAGCTAACCGCTGACGGTGACACCGCTAAGTATAGGAATAATTCTTCTCTGGCACAGGTGTTAAGAGTAGAGGAGGGGAAGCCAGGTACTTCTTGAGTTCTTGGAACGCCTCTTCACACTCTTCTGACCACTAGAACGCCTTACGGAGGATTTTGAAGAATGGCAGGCACCGGTCGGTAGCTCGGGAGATAAATCTGTTTATTGCGGCCACCCGTCCGGCTAAGCTCTGAACCTCTTTTGTTGATTTGGGCGACCGCATGTTGATGATGGCTTTGATCTTCTCCGAGTTTGCCTCAATCCCCCATTTGCTGACTAAGTGGCCCAGAATTTTCCCGGACGAGATGCTGAAGGTGCATTTGGTCGGGTTTAACCTCATCCTAAATTTTCTCAAAATACTGAAGGCCCTGGCCAGATGCTCGAGGTGGTCGGGCTCGTCCCGGTTCTTGACCAACAGATCATCCACATATACCTCCATAGTCTTTCCAATGAGGTCTTTGAACATGTAGTTGACCAGGCATTGGTAGGTGGCCCTGGCATTCTTGAGACCGAATGGCATCACCTTGTAGCAATACATTCCCTAGTCGGTGATGAACGCAGTCTTCTCTTCATCCCCGGGGTACATGCTGATCTGGTTGTACCCCGAGTAAGCCACCATTAATGAGAGGAGTGAGTGACCTGCCGTGGTGTCCACAAGGAGGTCTATCCTGGGTAGCGGATAGCAATCCTTGGGACAAGCTTTGTTGAGGTCGGTAAAGTCCACGCACATCCTCCACTTCCCGCTGCTTTTCTTGACAAGGACCATGTTGGCTATCCAGTCGGGATAGTGGACTTCTCATATGGAACGGGCTTTGATGAGCTTCTTGACCTCTTCACTCACTGCCTTCTGTCTCTCGAGGGCCATGCCCCTCCTTTTCTCCTTCACCGGCCTGCAATCTGGACTGACGTTGAGGCGATGGGACATTACCCGGGGGTCGATCCCAGGCATATCCTCGTGACTCAAAGCAAAAATGTCCTAGTTTTGCCTTAAAAACTGGGTCAGTTTTTCCTTCAGGCGGGCTCCAGTAGGGTGCCAATGCTGACCGTGCGGTCAGGGTACTCGGGATTCAGCAGAACATTTTCCAAATCTTCCAAAGGACCTACCGCGTTGCCCTGGTCCCGGGGGTCCATCTCTTGGACGTTTAATGTTTTAGTGATCGCCCCCCGACATAACGAGATGACGTAGCAACTCCGGGCAGTGGTCTGATCTCCACGTAAGCATCCGGGTCCCTGAGGGGTCGGGAACTTCACTGTTAAGCTGTAGGTGGAGACGACTGCTCTGGCCTTGTTGAGGGTCGGCCTGCCAAGGATGACATTATAGGCTGACGGGGCTTCTACGATCACGAAATTGGTCAGTACAGAGGCCGGCTGAGGGTAGGTCCCCATGAGAACTAGAAGCTCAATTATCCCGAGCGGTTGCATGCTGGAGTCATTGAATCCAACCAGGGGGGTAGCAACCGGCAGGAGCCGACCCCTGACGATCCCGAGTTAATCGCATGCCGACGTGAACATGATGTCGGACGAGCTGCCTGTGTCCACCAGCACTCTCTTGACCATATAGTTTGCTATAGAAAGCGTTACTACTAGCGGGTCATCGTGGGGGCAGTGGACGCCCTGCAGGTCGTCAGATGTGAATGTTAGAACATTGGTTGGGGAGGAGCCGGTGGATTGGACCTGCCAGACATCCGCTCGGGATGTCCGAGCATGCCTCTACTATGCCGACTGTGAATCACCTCTGCCTAACGTTCCTCCGGAGATCACGTGGATGTGGCCAAGTGGTGGTGGCTGATTGGGAACTCGGGTGTCCTGCCGGAGTCATCTATCTGCTGTGACGAACTCAGCGAGGTGTCCCTGCTCGATTAGCTTCTCTATTGCCATCTTTAATTTGAAGCAATCCTCCCATTTCATGGTCATGATCCCTGTGGTAGTGGCAAAATTTGTCCTGGTTCTTCTTACTGGGCGGTGCTCTTAGTTTGGCTGGCTGCTGAAGCAACCTCTGCGCTTCTGCGGCGGCCATGACTTCATGTATGGGCCGGGAAAGGGGTGTGAAAGCGATCGAGGCTGACCCCGGGCATCCTTCTGATCTTGCTTTGGCTTTTTTCCCGAGCCCTTATCGAATCCTTCACGCTTGTACTTGGCCTTCGGGGATTTGTCTCCCACCTGGCCGGCACGCTTCGCCTTCAGGAACTCCTCGGTATCAATGTGTTTTCCAACCCTCTTCGAGAGCTCCACCAGGGTTGCCAGTCGGTCGCGATGGAATGACGTGGTGACCTTGGTGTGTTGAACTCCCGAGCAAAAGGCTACGATTGCGGCCGTTTCATTAAGATTTCAAATCTGGAGCCTTTGCAGGTTGAAATTGTCCACATATTCCCTGAGGGACTCCCCTTTGCGCTGCTTGATGGTCCGCAGCTGAGTGTCCGATTGCGACCGGTCAAGCATCCCGATAAACTGGCTGATGAACAGCTTGTTGAGGGCTATGAAATCATCGACCGTCCGGGGCTTCAAAGCATGGAACCACTATGCGGCTGGTCCCTTGAGGTTACTGGGGAAGTCCAGGCACAATAGCTCGTCCACCGTGGTGACTAGCGCCATTTGAGCCTTGTAAGTGCGGATGTGGTCTACTGGACACCCTGTGCCATCGTAAGAGCTGAGGTGAGGGGGTTTGAACTTCCATGGAATAGGAAACCGTGTCACCCGAGCGGTATAGGGTGATTCAGTCTCTGTGTTGGTGAGGTCGTGGCTGGACATACGGTTCAACCTCTCGATTTGCTGCTGCAGTTCCTCAACTTGGGCCTTTACGTCATCCCGCCCGGTCCTCCTCTCTGTATCCGAGCGGTAGGTTGGGTCGAATGACGAGGCCTCTTCCTCAAACCTCGTCGACTTCTGGGATAGGGCCCGGCTCCGGGTCCGGGAAAGGGTGTGCCTAAGATCCCCCCGGCTCAGGGCCGGAGGGTCCTCGGCCGATCCCCGGGCTCTCCGTCCGGACTCTTCCCCATGGCCGCGCGTCGCCGATCGATAATAGTTCTGGCGTTCTCTACTCGACGAGGATTGGGCTGAGGTCGTCTTTGAGAGCGCCTGGTGGCATGGCTACGCTCTCCATTGCTAGCGTATTCCCTGTCCGGTGGGGACACCGGGGCAGAACGGGCTTGCCTTCGTGCCCGAGTGGGCCTTTGAATAGGGGCGCTCTTCTCAGGCTGATTCTCTGATGCAGGGCGCTTCTCCTGTCGGGCCATAAGCGCCTCTATCTGTTCCTGTGTTCGGCGCTGGCCCTCCAAGAGTTGTGCCAGCGCTGCCGTTATCTGCTCGGTCGTCATGGAGGCAGCCTGCTACTCAGGCTGTGGGTTCTCCTGAACAGTTGGATTAGCGGCTTTCTTACCCGTCTTTGGCGGCATGTTGATCAGTTAAGAATTTGTTGATGAGGAGACTCAGACGTTTCCCACAGACGGCGCCAACTGATGATGCCTAAAACCGGTAAGAGAGGTTTAGAGAGAGAAAAAGAGACAAGATTAGTTTGTATGTGGTTTGGTCCTGTTAACGAGGTGACCTACGTCCACGGTTGCATCTATGCGCTCTCACTAGCAGATCACCGGCGAGCCTGGTGAGCCAACAAAGGTGGGCGGCACTACCAGTAATATCGGCCGAGTATATGCATATGGTGGTGAGTTCTCTGTTGTATGCTTGTTGGCTAGAGAATTGTTTAGGGATCGGATCCCTGTAAACAGGGTAGGTGGGCTCTTTTATAGGTGCAAGAGTCCACCCTTACATGGTAAGTTGATAGGATTAGGAAGCCTAATCTAATCACAATAGATTTGCATGATTTTAGGAGAGTGTCCTAAGTGGTTTAGGAAACTGTCATATTCCCTTTCGCAGACTTGTAGTCGATTTAGGAAACTGCTGGACAGGTCGGGATTGCAAGACGCCGTGACCTTCATGCCTGGTCCGTTGGTGCGAACCACGCGGTCTGAATAAACACCTCGGGGATGCTTGGCTCCACATGATTGCGCCCTTATCGGAATAACCGGCGCCTCTGGGTGACATGGCACTGTCTTCATGGCTAGATGATTTTGGACATATCAGTTAGTATATATATTTTCTTTACTTGCTCCCTACTCCCCAAACACACACTAAACACTCCTACACACATTGCACAAACAAAAACACACGCACACACTGTGCACTTCAAATTAATTGGGCTCCAAGTTATTCCGAACAACTATCTGATGTGGTGAGCTCGCTCCCCATCACACGTGCATAGATAAAATTGTACTGCGAAACTTCCAAAACTGGTATTTTTCTTTGATGAAAAAGAAATAATAATTTTTAATATTTTCCGGGTCACTATAGAAATCTTTGAGCTCAGATTGTTCACTGTTTTGAAGATTTTGGGAGGAACTAGGGTTTATTATTTGAAATCAAAATGAGGGGTTTAAGAGGGGTTTTGAAATAGAGGTTTTTAAAGTATATTTTCAGCACTTAAATGGAGATTATGACCACTTGAAATATCAATATTGAACTAATATCAAGAACCTCCAAGATTGTTGGAGAGCATTATTTTCATTTTGAAGACAACCTCAAGAATACATAGGAATGTATTGAAGTTGAAATCATCATCTATCAAACATGTTTTTGAGGTCAAGAACTACTATCCATAAGGATTCACTCACCTCAAACTTCATGTCATCATCTAGATGATGGTTGAGTAGTAAGTAAACAAGAAAAAAAATGAGGTAAGGAGAGATGAACATTTTTATAAACAAGCATATAATAACAATCAGTAGTTGATAATCAATGTGATTTTGGACTTGTAGCTTGGTGTTTCACTCATATGTGGTGATATTGGACATGGAAGTAGCTTCCTCTCTCTTAAATGCTCACTAAAATGGTAGTTGGGTAGAACTCAATTTCTTGTTCGAAAATCAAAGAAGGAAGCTTCTTTTCTCTCAATTCTAAACTTATCCCTACAACTTTCTCTCTAAAAGTTTTCAAAACTTGCATTTTACACCTCTAAAATGAGAAGTAAAGGGGGGTTTATATAGGCCAATTTGGGGTGGTTTTGGGGTTTTAGAAGTACTCCCATTGGTCCCAAACAACTGAAAACATAGAGCTACGTCGTTTTGGTTTCTAATTAATCAAAATGGACCCCCAAAAGAAATTGCAAAAATGGACTGTTCTAGAGGAGAGTGCCGCGACGGTAGTGGGCCAGTGCCGTGGCGGTACTGCTCTTCATTTCTCGAGATAATTCTTTTTTAGGCCCCCAGAGCTTCCGGTATTTACGAAAAGGCCCTATTTCGTCCGAAATTCACAGAAAATGTATACGAACTCCAAACTGAGGTTGTGATATACCGTTGGAAATCTAATGGAGTTATTGATCTTGTCAGAATCAAGATATAAAAGTATACTTTACTTTTCTAAAGATTTGCAGTGTGTAAGTAAAGGTCGAACCCACAGAGATTGATTAACTACCGCGCTTTAATTTTAAAACCTAAATTTAGCTAATTTAAGAAAAATAAATTTTGATTTGATTTTAATTAAACTAATAACAATAAAACTAAATCTAAACTATGAAAGCAATTAAAGTTATTTTAAATAATGTTTAAGGGAACCTAGGATTGCAAATCCACCACTAGCTTCATAATAAGGAATATTTATGAATTACTTTAACTTACTAAATTAGATGATAATGGAGAATTGTAGCTACAAGCCCAATTCCTCCGACAAGAAGATAATCATGGTTCAAGCACCAACATAATCCATCTTCGGTTAGCACGAATTATCCCACACTAAACTAGGATTGTGGTATAATCCGTCTAATCTAGGCATGGACTATTCAGATACTTGATAACACAATTCAATAAAGCACCATCACATGTAAACAATCTAAACAAGCACAGCAAGCATAGATCGTTGAGCACATCACAGTCAAAATAGATCTAAGACAAGAATAAATTCTGAAAGTAATGATTTAATCACTAGAAGTACGATTTATTTATAAAAATCCTCTAAACATGTGACTGTCATCCATACATAATAAAACTAAAATAAAAACATAAAATACTCCCTATTACTCGTCTAGGGCTTCATTGAAACCCTAGATCTATGATCTAGCCGTCCATGAAAGTGATGGATGGCAAGTAGTTGATGGAGGAGACCATGGAAACCCTTGGTCTTCTTCTTCTTCTTATCCTTGCTTCCCTCCCTTCAATGGCTGGAAGTATGGTTGTATATTGTGTGTATAATAATTGCCAACAATGTCTAACCCTTTAATTGTAATAAAATAGGGTATATATAGATTTACAACAAGTTTTGGAAGCCTTCCTAACCCGAAACGGACTAAAACTGATGTAATTTACAGTTTAGACGTCGTTCAGCAGTTTCGTTTGCACAGGAGTCTTCAGTATACTGAAATACGAATAATTGACTTTTACACATATCGCGCGAGCGGTCCGCGCGAGCGCGACATTTGGTACCTCGCACGCGCGGATCGCGCGAGCGATTCTGGGATTCTCGCACGAGCGATTCTCGGTTTCTCGCGCGCGTGACTTGGCTTGTTCAGCTGCTTTCTTTGTGCTTTTTCATCCTGTTTAGCCTGGTTTAGGTGATTTCTTCCAAATCCTGTCAAAAACTAGAAAACGAAGTAAAAATATACAAAAACAGGATAAAAAGGAACTAACAGATGCTCGTTAAGGCGTATAAATAGGATTTGTTCTCTCCCGATCACACCCCCAAACCTACATTTTGCTAGTCCTCGAGCAAAACTAAAATAAAAACTACTAATAAAAATCTATTCCATTTTCTCATGGATTGCGATTGCATTTAGCATATGCAACAAGCCTTTTAAACCTCTAGGTGTCCCTAGTCGGACGAGTGAAGTCTCGTGAGGGTTCTCATCAACAAGTTACCCACAACCATTTTTATTAACTTGTAAATTTAAAAAGTTTTATTAAAAAAGAAAAACATAACATTCAATACTCCTTATTATAAACAACGATTTGAAATATAATAACGAACAAGAAGAAACGGGATCAAACGTTCACCTATATCATGAGAAACAATCAAGTGCATGCAATGTACGAATCAATAGAGTTCCTCATAAGATTGCACGTGTGTGATGTGGTAGTCAAATGAACACACGCATGTCATGAACTTGGAATATAACTCAGATAACCATTTAACTATGTCTCGACTACGAATCTCACAATTAATTACACTCTCAAATGAAACACTCAGAAACAGGTGTAATTTCTCTAAAATATGTGAGTAAAGGAAATATGTTTTCAAAACGAGAAATGCTCACATATGACTCGAAAAAGACGCATGACACGAAAAAATAGTAGTCTCATGGATAGGATGCCAATAATCAAGAAAAATTAATCATTACCATGTTTTAATCCCCTCCCATCGTTTACATATCTAAACCATCTTTTCTAGGATCAACTAGGACTTTTCAAAGGTTGTATTGTGGCTCAGGTAATGAAAAAGGATATACTAGGTAGGTAATCTCAGAATGGCATTGTAAGGCATGTTCGATTTCTTTCATTCTTCTTCTCTACCAACTTTCTCTTCTTTCATTCTCTTTTCTCATTCATTTTTTTTTTCAACCTTCTTCTTCTTTATTTTTTTTTCAATCTTTTCCTTTCCTTTTCTCGCTTCTCAAATGATTATTCATTGAATACCCATCAACTACCCCAAACACATCTTATTTTCTTCTTCTCAATCAACACATCGCCTTAATACTACTAAAAGTTGATCACTCTTCCAGTGGTATACTCCAAGTTGATCAAGTTGGAGCTTTTAAAGAGGATAATGGTGAACAAAGAAAAAGAGGCATTGTAACGGCTCAAAGGGCGAACTAAGGAAATTTATCATTTATCGGTCGGCAGTAAACAAAGAAAGGCCTAAGATCATTTCCTAGGGTTATACGATTCTTCAATATTTACGACGGAAGATTATTTAGCATGGTAACAAATATTTTAACTTTGACTATCAACCAAAACAAGAATAATGAGACTAAACAACAAGTAGATGCGCTATTTCAATGAAATTTGACAAACACAATGTGTATTTATAACCCTCTAAAAAGAAAAGATAGGCTCAAAAGCTCACCGGGTCTAGTCTCCACCTTGTGTTATCTAGAAATCCGAATCATATTATAGTTCACAACCAACATGTATTCCAATGACTACGTGCAGTGCATAGGTTTGTGTGCAGATCTATGATATAAAACTACGATTCTAACAATACATGACCTAAAACGTTTCAACATGACTTCAGCAAATGTTTAATCACATCTTCTCTTGTTTATCATTCTATAACAATCATAGTTACATAACAAGAAGTATCAAATTTAGATTACAAAAACGTTGGTAACATCGTTTATTTAAACACACTTATTGGAAAATTTTAAAATTTTGCAACTAATGAACTAATGAACTAATGTGCATGTGTGCATACCCCCAAACCTAAACCTTTCATTATCCCTAATGAAACAATAAAATGAAAGAACCGAAAGTACGTAATGAAGGAACGATAGTACCTCGATCTCGGCAAGGAAAACAGGTGAAGGTATAAAAATATAGCATTAAAGTTCAAATATACCTGTTAATACTAGATAAAAAGAAACTAAACAAAGAAAAGATGAAAAACAACTAAAAGAAATATAAAGAAATTAACCTACTCTATACGATATAACAAAACGAAGAAAACAAAATAAACATAAACTAAAAAAGAAAATAAAGCATACGATAAAAGAAAATAAAACATAACCAGAATTATGACAACAATCAAAAACCTGATGGAAAAGGACCTACGAAACAAAAACAGAAATGGAAAAACTACCTGAGTAGGTATGGGGAAAGGACACAGAAAAGAAAAGCAAATATCAAGAAAAGGGGAAATCGCGCGAGCGGCAGTCGCGCGCGCGAATTTCAAATTTTTTTTTATTTTATTTTTATTTTTATTTTTTTTGAAAATCCTCGCGCCCACGACACCAGGCGCGAGGAGAAGCAGAGGCATCATTTAAGAAAAAGCAAGGAAAAACGCCTAAGGCACAAACTCGCGCTAGCGGGCCGCGCGAGCGACGTCTCGCGCGAGCGGGCCGCGCGCGCGAGAAGGTTTTTTTCCATTTTTTGGTTAAAATTATGTATATAATATTAAAATAAATTAATTCCAACCCCCAAACCTACCCAGAATGTCCAAAACAGACTCAAACAGGCTAAAAAACGACCAAAAATAAGAAAAACGAACAAAATAAAGCTTGGGTTGCCTCCCAAGAAGCGCTAACTTTTACGTCTTCAGCTGGACCGTTCTAGCTCAAGGCTTACGGAGGTTGAAAATCAGACTTTGTACCCCTAAGAATATCAGGTAGAGCTCGATGGTAAGTAGAAATCACGTCGCTTCGAATTAATTCAATCGACGGTTTGTCAGTTTGTTCAAATCGATTTCTTACCTTCCGAGTAGATTCAGCATTAGGGTCCGAGGTATTAGGGTTCATGTTGGGTTTGTGCCCTCAAACCATTACTTTATATAGGAGACATTGACATTTTAATATATGGATATCAGCTTTACATTTTGTTATGTATGTTTCTTTCATGAGATGATTGTTATCCTTAAGTATCATAGTAAGTAATTCGTGTATGTATGAGATACATACAAGTGAGATATGAATTGCTATTCTTTGTTACTTAGAACATGTCACAGTGGATGTTGAGACTAGGATATCTCATCAGGTTTACACTGTAGCATGATTAACTACCATTGGATGGAGTGATCAATCTCAAATCACTAGAGTGTAACTCTTAGTTAATATGCTAGTGCTTATAGTGCATTGACGGACCTGAGCTTTCCTATTGACACTCAAGGCTGTCAAACAGTCGATAGGAACTCATAACTTGTATAAGGTACGTGTTCTTAATCTTGAGACGTTTATGAACACAGACTGTGGATATGGCTGCTTTGACTTACCAATCAGTGAGGTCTATAGAAGATCAACACCTGGGTATCTTGGGTATGTCATATTCATAGGGTTGTGAACATATATTGTCAAGACAGAATCTACCCTCTGTTTCAGAGTAAGCATTCCCTTGAAAATGTCACCAAGTCGATTACTGAGTAGTGCAGTCTTGTTGATAAGAGTTATCAACATGTTTGGTAATCATGAGAGGTGAATGGGACTCAAGGAATACAAGAAGTAATCATGATTCAGGTTGACAGTAACAGTTATCCGACTACCTGAATATGATTACAAATGCTAACGGTAGAGGAACATTAGTACACCATACAAGTCTAGTTATCGCTTCGGATATGTTCTTTTGCGTTGGAGTTCAGTTATCGTTTTATAGTGGAGTAAACGTTAACTGATCAGTCGATTGATTTGCTGATCAAAGAGTTTGGTCATGGGAATTAATCAACTGATCTGAGCCAACAATAAAGAGCCTAGGAGGTCCCACTCTTAGCTCCGCTAGGATGCTTGGAAAGACAAATGAGGATGATGTCAAGACAGGTTCGATCGATCGAAGTTGTCTAGATCGATTGAAATCTAGAGGTTCGATCGATTGAAGATGGTTCGATCGATCGAATGTTCGATCGATCGAAACCACTTCGATCGCTCGAAGTCTAGGTCAGTTCTGGGAATCTATAAATAGGGCAGCTGCGTTCTGGAAAAAAGGTTCGTCGTTTGTTATACGAAAAAGCTGCAGAAACTGTTAAGGTTTCCTAAAACCTTCCAATCCTCTCCATTAGGGTTCCCACCAACCCTAGTCCTTCCTGCGAGCATCCATAGGAGTCATAAGAGTGAAGGCCATCTAGTGGAGGCTGCTGGAAGTTGAAGATTTCAGAATTGGGTTCAAGACACTAAGGTATAAACTCTTGTCCCTTCTTGTACGCATCTATGGAATTGACGAGTAGTAGATCATAGGCTACCAAATAAGTTTTTACAACTTGAATTTTCCGCTGCGCGTTTAAACTTTTAACTTAAACCGGTTTTTCCATCAGTTCATCCACTCATCATCCGCTATATCTTTGTCATTACTCACATTTATTGCTTTGTTAGGCTCAATATTCCGTCTTACCTCACCTTCCGCCTCACATAGGTAATTGTCGTCTTTAGGAGGTTGATCCATAGCATTAAAAACGTTTAATTTTAAGTTCATGTTCCCAAACGACACTTTCATTACCCCCGTCCGGCAGTTAACACGTGAGTTGGCCGTGGCTAAGAATGGACGGCCTAGAATGACAGGAGTGTGTTTCCTAGCATCTAGAACGGGTTCAGTGTCAAGGACCATGAAGTCGACAGGATAATAGCATTTATCAACCTTAACCAAGACGTCCTCGACAATTCCTCTAGGTATTTTGATGGAACGATCCGCTAATTGAATAGTAGCGGCCGTAGGTTTAAGTTCACCTAGACCTAATTGTTTGTAGACATGATAAGGTATGAGATTAACACTAGCTCCTAAGTCAAGGAGAGCCCTATGGATGATAGTGTCACCTATGACACATGAAATTGTTGGCGTACCAGGATCCTTATACTTTGGAGGTGAGTGTTGAAAAATAGAACTTACTTTTTTCGTGAGGAAGACCTTTTTAGGAGTATGACTACGTATTTTGCGCTTTTGTGTACAAAGGTCTTTTAAACATTTAGCATAAGCGGGAATTTGTTTTATAGCATCGAGGAATGGAATATTGATTTTAACTTGTTTAAACATCTCGAGTATATCTTCCATTTTTGACCCTTTCTTGGGCAAATGTGATGGTCCCTCAACATTAGGTGGATATGGCATTCTCGGACTATAATTTGTTGAGACCGGTTCATTTTCTTTTCTACTTTGATTCACGTCCTCACCCCTCTCTTTATTAGAGTTGATGTTCACATCTATCACATTCTCATTCTTATTAGGGGTTTCTATCACCTCATCTCGTGTAGTCATCCTAGTTGAGACGGCGTTTACTTGTTCATTCGACCCCTTAACCTCATATTGTCCCTTAGGGTTTTGAATTGTTTGACTAGGCAACGTCCCCTCGTTTCTATGACTCACTACAGTAGCTAGTTGTCCCATTTGGGATTCAAGCTTCGCAATGGATTGTGTATGAGAGTGCACTATTTGTGCTTGTGCCTGTACTTGCGTTTCAATTTTATTAAGGGATGCCAACACCTTTTCCTCAAAAATGTTACCCCTTGGAGGGTTCGGATTAGGATGCGGTTGTTGGTATTGATTAGGTTGAAACTGAGGTCGATATGAATTAGGAAAATTAGTCGCCTCATTAGGATTATTATTATTATTTTTCCACGAGAAGTTAGGATGGTTTCTCCATGGCGCATCCAGATTATTAGTAGTCAAATTATAATTATTTCGTGGGTATTGTTGAATAGAGTCAATGTCTTGCTCCACGAATTCCGGAAATTGACTCGCCGATGGACATGCAAGTATCGAATGTGAACGATCAGAACATAATGCACAAATTTCATGAGCGGGTGGGGCTGTCGTTTGGTTCATTGTTAAAAGTAGGTCAAGTTTTTTAGATAGTTCTTTTATTTCAATTGAATGACTTGACTCGAACTTTACCTCTCTCTTAGGTTGATTAAAATATCCCTCAGAACGGACTGATACAGCCTGATGCATCGAATTCTCGCTTAATGTTTCAAAAATTTTCCAGGCCTCATTGGCGCTTTTGTGTAGGAAGGTTCCCGCACAAACGGCATCGACTGTATTCCTAACAGAGGGAATAAGCCCCTCGTAGAAGACTTGAACCAATTGCCACTTGGGAACCTGATGGTGTGGGCACGAACGTAATAATTCTTTAAATTTTTCCCACGTGTCGTAGAGTGATTCCCCATCTTGCATCACAAAGTTTGTTATAGATTTTCTTATCTGATTCGTACGCATAATCGGGAAAAACTTTTGTAAAAATGCGGTGTGTAAGTCTTCCCATGTTCTAATTGTGTTTGGCTCCAAAGATTGAAGCCAACATTTAGCTTTATCTTTTAAAGAGAATGGAAAGAGCCGCAATTTTAATTCATCATCAGTTAAGTTTTGGATTTTCAAAGTAGAACATATATCTTGAAAATCTCCTAAGTGTTTATATGGATCTTCATTTAAACGGCCATGGAAAGATGGAAGTAGCGAGATGGTAGACGACTTTATCTCAAAATGAGATGCCGTCGCCTCCGGTAAGTCGATACAAGTTTGTGGCGTGTAAGTCGTCTGAATAAAATAATCTTTAAGTGGAGGAGATGGCAGTATATTAAGATTATTCATATTAGCTCCATTGTTATTTTGGTTGTTTTCGTTATTATTTCCAATGTCTGCCATTTTAATTGATTCTATGTTATTAAAGCGTGGTTTCTTTAGTCTTGTAAGAGTATTACGTATTTCAGATTCAAATAAAGACGTTGGTTTCGGTGTCAAATCGTCGTCTATTAAAAACCGTGTTCTAGAAGTTAAGTTTGAAGACTTGTTAAGTCTTAATGTACGTTCAAGTTCAGAGTCAAAAGGTTTTAATTCCGGTTTATTTGAACGTGTACCTAACATAAACTAAAAGAAAGTAAACTAAAAACAAAAACTGACTCAACTAAAAAAAAACAAATAGCAATCACGTAACTAAGATAACAAGCACTCATCTACTGTGATGCATGAATATTATCCTGTAATGCAATGATCGCGTCAAGCCCAGCGCCCCGAGTTTCCTAGCTAATGCAGTGCAATTAACCCTAAACTAATGCAAATAGTGTGTCACAGCGCCCTGACTTACAGTGGTTTAAAGCGAGTTTCACCAGAAGCAATTTATTTTATTTTATTTATATTTTTATTTGCGTAAGCTCCTTTGATGTAATTAGCTGCTCCACTCGGAAACGTTGACTACAAAATAAAAGAACAAGTTAGTAACTAAAAACAAAACGGCAAAATAAGAAAAAATAAATAAATAAAAACTAACCTAATATTTACGAATTAACTAAACTAAGATTATAAAACTAAAGGTAGTAATGCAATCCCCGGCAACGGCGCAAAAAATTGATCTTGTCAGAATCAAGATATAAAAGTATACTTTACTTTTCTAAAGATTTGCAGTGTGGAAGTAAAGGTCGAACCCACAGAGATTGATTAACTACTGCGCTTTAATTTTAAAACCTAAATTTAGCTCATTTAAGAAAAACAGATTTTGATTTGATTTTAATTAAACTAATAACAATAAAACTAAATCTAAACTAAGAAAGCAATTAAAGTTGTTTTAAATAATGTTTAAGGGAACCTAGGATTGCAAATCCACCACTAGCTTCATAATAAGGAATATTTATGAATTACTTTAGCTTACTAAGTTGGATGATAATGGGGAATTGTAGCTACAAGCCCAATTCCTCCGACAAGAAGATAATGATGGTTCAAGCAGCAACATAATCCATCTTCGGTTAGCACGAATTATCCCACACTAAACTAGGATTGTGGTATAATCCGTCTAATCTAGGCATGGACTATTCGGATACTTGATAGCACAATTCAATAAAGCACCATCACATGTAAACAATCTAAACAAGCACAGCAAGCATAGATCGTTAAGCACATCACAGTCAAAATAGATCTAAGACAAGAATAAATTCTGAAAGTAATGATTTAATCACTAGAAGTACGATTTATTTATAAAAATCCTCTAAACATGTGACTGTCATCCATACATAATAAAACTAAAATAAAAACATAAAATACTCCCTATTACTCGTCTAGGGCTTCATTGAAACCCTAGATCTATGATCTAGCCATCCATGGAAGTGATGGACGGCAAGTAGTTGATGGAGGAGGCCATGGAAACCCTTGGTCTTCTTCTTCTTCTCCTTGCTTCTCTCCCTTCAATGGTTGGAAGCATGGTTGTATATTGTGTGTATAATAAGTGCCAACAATGTCTAACACTTTAATTGTAATAAAATAGGGTATATATAGATTTACAACAAGTTTTGGAAGCCTTCCTAACCCGACACGGACTGAAACTGATGTAATTTATAGTCTAGACGTCATTCAGCAGTTTCGTTTGCACAGGAGTCTTCAGTATACTGAAATACGGATAATTGACTTTTACACATATCGCGCGAGCGCGACATTTGGTACCTCGCGCGCGCGGATCGCGCGAGCGATTCTGGGATTCTTGCGCGAGCGGATCGCGCGAGCGATTCTCGGTTTCTCGCGCGCGCGACTTGGCTTTTTCAGCTTCTTTCTATGTGCTTTTTCATCCTGTTTAGCCTGGTTTAGGTGATTTCTTCCAAATCCTGTCAAAAACTAGAAAACGAAGTAAAAAGATACAAAAACAGGATAAAAAGGAACTAACAGATGCTCGTTAAGGCGTATAAATAGGATTTGTTCTCTCCCGATCAGTTATTTTCCATAAAAATATTTCGGAGATAGGTCACTTTGAAAAGTTTTGCGGTATCCGCGATAAAAGCCGATTTTATCGTCTTTTTCACCTTCAAAAATTAATAAAAAATTCATTTTAAATCCAAAAATTATATACAATATACCGTTGGAAAGCTATTAACCTCTAGTATTCATGAAAAATGTTTTAAAAATGATACGGTGCACCGGTTTCAAAGTCAACTTTTAGGTCAAATCGGTCAAACCAAGATTTCCAAGAAGATCTGGGAACCTCTGGGTGCTCTCAGAAGCTAACATTTTTGTCCGATTTTCTTTTTAAAATCATTTTAATACTTTTCTCATGATCTAGAATGATCCTAAAACTTTTCAGCAAATTTGGATGATTTCGGTCAAACCTTGGTCAAACTTGACTAAAAATTGGTCAAACCGGTTAACGAGGACTTTTTGGGAACTTCAGAGACTTCTGGGGGTCTCTGGGAGCCGACAATTGCTTTTGATTTTGCTTGAAAACTCATTTTTAATACTTTTTATGACATAGCATGTTTCGAGAACTTTTGGTCCAAATCTGGGAGTGTTCGGGCTTTCGGGGGGCATTTTGGTCAGTCTAAGCATTTTGAGAGATAGAACTAACTTCCAGGAGTCCTTTTTGAGTATTTTTTGATCATTGTGAACCACCAAGCTATGGGTCTCCTAAATCTGATAGCCGACAAAATGGGGTGTCTACACCCACGATGTTCCATTAACGGTTCATTGTAAGATGAGTAGTACATTCTGTGTCACCTCGCCAGTGGTGATCATTCCATACAGAGGATACACTACTCATTGTTTTACTAGATGTGAACTTCCTATGGATAGGATCAATCAGACATGTTAGAGGGTGACCACCACACGGAGGCACTACTTGAGGCGGTTGTGATTGAATCCTAGTTAATGGTGCACACTAGCTAAGCCATGAATAAGGGATCCCACACGGGGCATTATTCAGATACTTAGAGATCAAATAGGTTCGGGAGTCATAATTTGTTTTGGAAGAGTTGCATAGAGGACAAGTCATGATTAATCGAAGGATCGAATATTGACCACCACATGGAGGCTTTATTCTTTCGTTTCGATATTCCGGCGACTTTGTTTTTTTAATGGAGTTTTAAGGAAACTTTTATTTCAAAAATATCAAATTCTAACATCTATAATTATTTTATCTATTTGATTTTTTCAGTTTATCATAATGTCTGGATCTGCATTTAGTCCACTTGCCACTATACTCACTCAGAACAAGTTAACTGGAAATAATCACACTGAATGGAAACATAACCTTGACAACGTATTAACTGTGGAGGACGAAGAACCTGCTGTAAATGCTATGGCTACTACTAGATGCGAGTTTGATAAGTGGAAGAAGCCAAATGAAATGTCCCGTTGCTATATTCTGGTCTCAATGGATCGTGCGTTGAAACATCAATTCCAGTCAAATAATTCTACCAATGACATTATTGAATCACTAAAAAAGATGTTTGGGGATCATGGCAGACCTGCTAGGTAGGTTTCCATGAAAAAGATAATGAGTGCTAAGACGTCAGAAGGGACTCCACACAAAGAACATGTTTTAAAAATGATTGGTTATTTGAATGAACTGGAGACCCTAGGAGCCAACATCGATACACAGGCCCAAGTTGATATAAACCTCAATTCGCTGTCGATTTATTCACTCAATTTAAACTTAACTATAATATGAATCAAATGAATTCTTCAATGAGTGAATTAATGAGTTCTTTACTAGCAGTGGAAAAGGTGATCAAACCTGGGGGCAACATTCTGAACATTGAAAAAGGCTCTTCCTCCTCCCAATCTACACCAAAAGGAAAGAATGTGAAGCCGAAAGCAGGCACTGGTGGTCCAGGTGTTGGACGAGTCCCTAAGATTGTAAAATCTAAGGGAAAGGGTAAGGGTCATCTCTTTGTGGCCCCAAGTCTTCGGATATGAACTCTCCATCCAGGAGTTCCTCTGGATGCACCGCCCATTCCCCGTACATGGAAAGATTGGGTTCTTTTCTCTCGGGGCTCGCCAGGGGAGGAAGATCTTAGTCAACTGCCCAAGCAACAACAAAGGGTGGAAGAATAAGTTCTTCCAAGTGTTCACCCTCGGGCTCTGTGAACCGGCCTCTGGGATCCAAATGAGGACTTCCTGGGCGGGAGAGTTGCGGGGTAAGCCCATTTGGTTTTACTTTTTGTTGCTTTATTCTTTATTCTACTCCAATTTCTGAGACTAACCATTTTGTACTTGGCTTTGCAGCGGGATCAACTAGCCCGCCGAGCATTCCCAATGAGTGCCAAGCCCGAATCAGGAGTTTGGCAGACCGGCCGATAAACATCTGGAACGTGTTAACTCGGATTGGCAACTTCAAACCTACTGATGACCCAGCTCCGCCCGCTGAAGCTCTGATATTCCCCCCAATCCTTCCTGGTAAGTGCTCGGACTCGGCTTTCTCTCGTGGTACTCCTTCCCCCATCTTCTTCATTGGTTGTTAACTGTTCAATTTTTTTCCTTTTGCAAAGATGGCTCCAAAGAGAAATATAGAGCAACTGAGGGAGAGGCAGGTCGTTGCCGCTGCTGCTATTGCCGTCCAGATGGCGGTGACACAAGGAAAAAGGCCCGCCACCGAGGCCCCGGGTAGAGAGTGCCCGCTGAGGCCGATCCGGCACGGTGTAGCAAACCGTCCGGAGCCAGTGGGGACCTCAACGCCCCACGTGGTGGTAGTTGAAGAGACTGCCCCCCGGGTGGGGGTGCCGGTCATGGCACCAATGGCTGCCTCGGCCAAGATCAAGGAGCGAGTAAATCTCAGTCTGTTCCCCAGCCAATTGGAGGCATGTGAAAACATATCTCCCGAGGTCTTCCAGAGCTGGCTGTACAGCCTCTCTCACATGGTGAGTTCTCCTGCCTTTGTTTCCTTTTCTTCAACTATTTTGTCAACTATGCTTGCTCTCTGATCGGTCGGTTTTAACTTCTCACAGGTCGGATGCATGGATGCCGGGGCTGAGTCCTTCCTACCTCCCTGGAGAAGGACAAGGTGAAGGGTTTGGCCTTAAGCCTTGGCACTGCTCAAGCTAAGCTGGCTACCACTCAGGCCGACTTAGAGGCTGCTCGGGCCAGCGCAGCGGCGGCGGAGGCATAGGAGAGGGAGCTGGCAGAGGTGACGGTAGCTGAGGCCCGGGAAGAAGCTTTCGATGATGGCTTCTTCCAGGGCTATGAAGATCTGATGCGCAGGCTATCCCGGGATCACCCCGAGTGGGATATATGGTCCTATGAAGGGATTGATTCAGACTTCTGGAATGTAGGTCCTGCTGTGGGTGAGGGCCCCGCTGCTGATGCCGGCCTTGCTGAGGAGACTGCCCCGGGCAGAGGCTCTGCACCGGGAGGAAGAGCTGACCCGAAACAGGAGGCTGGGGAGACCGAAGGTGGTTGAGGTGGACGACTGAGGTCCTCGACCTATTTTCTTTTGTATTGTAGTTTTTTTTGTTTGGGGAGGCTACCACAACTGCCCCCCAGGCCTTGTAAAAATATTTTTTAATTAATGAAAAGGTCCTTGAGATCGTCTTTCTCATTAACTGTTTACCATTTTTGTACTTGCATGCCTATTTGGGATTGCCAGTGTCCGCCTAGTTTTCACCGACCTAAATCCCTGCCTTAGCAAATGGTTTAGGACCGTAATTGGTAGAACAGCTGGTCTTACCGACCTGTTTTAAAGATCCCTGCCCGGTGTATAGGAACTTGTCCTGTTTACCGTCCGGGATGTCCCAGTGTATTATAGGAAAATCCTGTTTTACCGTTCGATATGGCCCGACATATTATAGGAAAATTCTATTTTTCCGTCTGGGATGTTTATCTCTGATCACTGTAAGTACTTAGAAATGTTAGGATTCCAAGTGCTTTTAATGACTGGTGCGATTTCCTATTTTGGCCCGGCCCAGTCCCTGCACCCAAGCATTTTGCTAAGGCGGGTGTGCGGGAGTGTCTGGCCTTAAGAAACTGACCTGGAATATGGGTGGTTGTAGGGTCATTTGAGGTTTGCCATCGTCAGCCACCTAGGGCCTAAGCGAAGCCGTTGCCTCGGGGTTAGACCTGAGGTCTTTGTGCCTTGGTTTTGAGCCAAGGTCTTTTGCCTCAGGGTTAGGCCCGAGGTCTTTTAGGCCTTGGTTTTGAGCCATGGTCATTTGTCTCGGGGTTAGGACCGAAGTCTTTTAGGCCTTGGTTTGGAACCAATGTCTTTTGCCTTGGATATAGGCCCGAGGTCTTTTAATATCGGACGGGACACTGATAGGAGTAATTTTGCAAAGTAAAGTCTTTTATTTTATTCAAAAATTTATAATGAATGCTCAAATGGAGCTACAAAATTTTCCTGACCAGTGCTAAACTGCTCATGTCTCAAGGTTACTGATAGTACTTGCGAAGGTGTTGCACATTCCATGGGTGTGATAGATTACGTCCGTCCAGAGTTTGTAACCAATAGGTTCCCGGGCGGTGTACCCGAGTAACTAGATATGGGCCTTCCCAGCTTGGCCCCAACTTTTCATGGCTCGGGACTCTTGAGGACTGATTGACGGCTTTAAGGACCAGATCCCCCACCAGGAAACTGCGATGCTTCACCCTGCTATTATAGTACCGGGACACCCTCTGCTTATAGGCTACAACTTTTAGATACGCTCAGTCTATTTTTTCCTCTACCAAGTCCAATTCTATTCTGAGTGCATCTTCGTTGTCTGGCACGCTGTAATTCGCCATCCGGTAAGTAGGCAACTCGAGCTTTGTAGGGACCACTGCCTTAAACCCGTAGGTTAAGGAAAATGGCGTCTCACCTGTTGCCGCTCGGGGCGTAGTTTTGTAGACCAACACGAGGGTTGACAGTTCTTCAGCCCACAGTCCTTTGGCCCTTTCAAGTCTTGTATTGATCGACTACAACATCGTTCGATTTGTCACCTTGGCTTGACCATTGGCTTGAGGGTGCTTGGGGGAGGAGTAGTGATTAAGTATCCCATAGCCCGAGCAGAACTACCTGAACAATGTGGTGTCAAATTGGCTGTCGTTGTCGTTGACCAGAACCTAGGGAATGCCGAACCTAATGAGGATGTTCTTTTCTATGAAGCTTTCCATTTTTCGCTCGGTTATTGTTGCCAAAGGCTCAGCCTCCGCCCACTTGGTAAAATAGTCCACGGCGATGACTGCGAACTTGACCGGTCCTTTTCCCGTCGGTAGGGGTCCGACAATGTCGATACCCCATTGGGCAAAGGAACAGGGTCTTTGGATTGGTGTCTGAAGCTCTCCCGGTCGGTTGATCATGGGAGAGTATCTTTGACATTTGTCGCATCTTTTGACATACTCCTGAGAATCCCGGGCCATTGTCGGCCAGTAATATCCTTGCAGTAGGGCCTTTCTAGAGAGTGCCCGGCCTCCAATGTGATTCCCACATACTCCTTCATGGATTTCATACAACACTGATTAGACCTGTGCGGGGTGGGCGCAGCGGAGATACGGTATAGAGAATCCCCTTTTGTAGAGGATGTTGTCTATAAGATGATATCGGGCCGCTCGGTACCTGACCCGGCGGGCCTCCTCTCTCTCGTTTGGTAACACGCCCATTGTCAGGAATGCTATGATCGGTTCCATCTACCTTGGTCTTAGGGCGTCCGGTTCCACCTCCATGCATTCTGAGTTGATCACACTTGGCTCGGGCAGGTTTCTACCCTTATCCCGGGCAAGTCTGACTCAGAAAACGAAAGGAGGCAGTCTAACATGTCAGCCCTGGTGTTTTCCTCTCTGGGTATGTGTGTGATACAGAAACCCTGAAGATTCTTCAAAACCGCTCGGACAAGGGCTAGATGGGCTACCATGTTGTCTCCCTGGGCTTCGTATTCCTGGTTGACTTGGTTGACCACGCACTGAGAGTCGCTGTAACTTTGGACCTGTTGCGCACCTATAGAAGTGGTCAACTGCAGTCCGACCAATAAGGATTTATACTCAGCTTCGTTGTTGGAAGCACAAAACCCAAACCTTAGGGCATAGTTGAGCTGGATGCCATCAGGAGTAGTCAAGATGATTCCTGCCCCACTACCTTGTTGGTTTGAGAAACCGTCCACGTATAGCACCGAGGTGGGGATGTCAGCTTGTAACCTAGGTGGTAGGACCAATGGGTCGAGCTCTTTAACTGGGTCTTCCAGATATGTGAACTCAACCAGAAAGTCTGCTACTGTTTGCCCTTTGATTGCCGTCCGGGGGCGGTAGGCCACTTCAAATTCCTCTAAGTCCACGGCCCACTTGACAAGCCTCCCCGACATATCAGGCCTGCTTAAGATCCTACGAAGAGGTTGGTCAGTAAGGACCACAATGACATGGGCCTGAAAGTATGGACGTAGTCTCCGGGCGGAGGTGATGAGAGAAAATGCAAGTTTTTCGATGCGGGAGTATCAGCTCTCCGCGCCTTGGAGCGCCTGGTTGGTATAGTACACTAGGAATTGTATCCCGTGCTCTTCCCTAATGAGTGCTGAGTTAAGCACTGAGGGTGATACTGCCAGGTATAGGAATAGGGGACGAGAACCGGCACAGGTGTTGAGAGTAGAGGGGGAGAGGCTAAGTACTTCTTCATTTCCTGGAACGCCTCCTCACACTCCTCAAACTACTGAAATGCCTTACAGAGGATCTTGAAGAATGACAGGCACCGGTCAGTGGCTCTTGAGACAAATCTGTTAAGTGCGGCAACACGTCCGACCAGACTCTGTACCTCCTTGGGAGACCTGGGCGATCGCATATTGATGACGGCCTAGATTTTCTCGGGGTTTGTTTCAATTCCCCACCTACTGACCAGGTGCCCTAAGAACTTTCTGGATGAGACACCAAATGTACACTTGGCCGAATTCAACCTCATCCCAAACTTTCTCAAAATGTTGAAGGCCCCGGCCAAATGTTCTAGATGGTCAGACTCGTCTCGGCTTTTGACCAGCAGATCATCGACGTACACCTCCATTGATTTCCCAATTAAGTCTTTGAACAAGTGATTGACCAGGCATTGATAAGTTTCCCTGGCATTTTTGAGGCCGAAGGGCATGACTTTGTAGCAATAAGTCCCTTGATCCGTGATGAACGAGGTCTTTTCTTCATCGCCGGGGTACATGCTGATCTGATTGTACCTGAAATAGGCATCCATAAACGAGAGGAGTGAATGGCCGGCCGTGGAATCCACGAGGAGGTCTATCTTGGGCAGCAAGTAGTAGTCCTTGGGGCAGGCTTTGTTCAGGTCGGTGAAGTCCACGCACACCCTCCACTTCCCATTATTTTTCTTGACAAGTACTACATTGGCTAGCCAGTCGGGAGAGTGGACCTCTGGTATGGATTGGGCTTTGAGGAGCTTCTCGACCTCCTCACATACTGCTTTTTGTGTCTCAGGGGCCATTCCCCGTCTCTTCTGCTTCACCGGCCTAGAGTCTGGGTCGACGTTGAGTCGATGAGACATTACCCGGGGGTCAATCCTGGGCATATCTTCATGGCACCAGGCGAACATATCCTGACTCTATTGTAAGAATTGAATCAGCTTCTCCCTAAGGCGGGGCTCCAGCAGGGTGCCGATGTTGACCATTCGGTCTGGGAGTTGTGGGTCCAGTGCCACTTGTTCCAATTCTTTGATCGGGCCCACTTTATCACTCTAGTCACTCGGGTCCATCTCCTGGACGTTCAATGTTTCTGTGATGACTTCCCAGCAAAGGGAACTGACATAGCAACTCCGGGCAGTTGCCTGATCTCCGTGCATGCTCCCGGTTCCATGAGGGGTCGGGAATTTAACTGTCAGGCTATGAGTAGAGATGGCGGCTGTGGCTTTGTTGAGTTTAGGCTTCTCGAGAATGACATTGTATGCAGATGGAGCCTCCACAATTACAAAGTTTGACAGCAAGGAGATCTGCTGAGGGTAAGTTCCCATAAGCATGGGGAGCTCAATAGTACCAAGCGGCTAGGTGCTTGATCCGTTGAAACCCACCAAGGGAGTAGCAACCGGGCAGAGCCGATCCCTGGACACCCCGAGCTAATCAAATGCTGACACGAACATGATATCAGCCAAGCTGCCCGTGTCCACCAATACCCTCTTGACAACGTAATTGGCTATGGAGAGCGTCACAACCAACGGGTCATCATGGGGGCAGTGGTCGCCTTGCAAATCGTCGGAGGTGAACGTTGGTATGTCAGTTAGCGGGGAGCTGGTGGATTGGACCTGCCAGACATCTGCCCAGGATGCCCAAGCATGCCTCTTCCTTGTTGATTGTGAGTCCCCACCGCCTGACGCTCCCCCAGAGATTACGTTGATTTGACCAAGAGGTTGTATTTGACCGGGAGCTTGGGCTTCTTGCATAGGTCGTCCATCTGTCGCGACGTACTCTGCAAGATGACTCTGCTCGATTAGTTTTTCTATGGCTATCTTCAACTTGAAGCAATCCTCTGTGTTATGACCGTGGTGGTGCTTTTAGTTTTGCCGGTTGTTGAAGTAACATCTGTGCCGGCGGCCATGACTTCGTGGATTGGTCGGGACAGAGGTGTGAAAGCGACCTGGGGCTGATCCCGACCTCCTCTCTGCTGGTCCTGCATGGGCTTTTTTACCGGGCCCTACTCAGAGCCCTCACGTCTCCGCTTGGCCTTCGGGGAGTCATCTCCAGCGAAGCCAGAGCGTTTGGACTTCAGGAATTGTTCTGTGTTTATATATTTTTTGACCCTCTCCGAGAGCTCCACCAAGGTTGCTGGTTGGTCTCGATGGAATGACGTAACAACCTTGGTGTGTTGAACCCCGGAGTAGAAGGTTATGATGGCTGCTATTTCGTTCAAATTGCGGATCTGGAGCCTCTGCTGATTGAAGCAATCCACATACTCTCTTAGGGATTCGCCCTTGTGTTGCTTGACAGTCAATAGCTGAGTGTCCGATTTTGACTGGTCGAGCATCCCTACGAACTAGCTAATGAACATCTTGCTCAGCATCTTGAAGTCATCAACCGTTCGGGGCTTGAGGGTGTGGAACCACAACATGATTGTCCCCTTGAGAGTGCTGGGGAAGGTTAGGCACAATAATTCGTCAACAGTGGTGACGAACGCCATCTGGGCCCTATGGGTACGAATTTGATCCACTGGGCTCCCTGTCCCATCATAAGAACTAAGATGCGGTGGCTTAAACTTCCGTGGGATAGGGAATCCGGTAATTCGAGCAGTATAGGGCGACTCGGTCTCCGTGTTTGTACGGTCAGGACACTGCTTGCGGCTCAATTGCTCGATCTATTTTTGCAAACCCTGGATTTGAGCATTCACATCTTCCCGCTCGGTGTTCCTAAAAATGTCCGAGCGGTAAGTCGGATCAGACGACGAGGCTTCCTCTTCGAAGTGTGTTGACCTCGGGGATAGAATCCGACTCCGGCTCTGGGTAATCGTATGCCTAAGATCTCCCCGGCTCCGGGACAGAGGGTTTTTGGCTAATTCCCGAGGCTTTGGCCCTGATCCTTCCCCCCTGGTGGTGCGGCGCCTGCTGATGATGTCTCTGGCATCTTCCACCAGACGAGGATTGGTACGAGCTCGCCTCCTGGGCCGCCTGGGCACTCTGCTATGGTCACCATCCTGAGCGTGTTCCTAATCCAATGGGGATACCGGCGCGGAGTGGGTATGGTTCTGGACTCTTTCGAACTTCCGTTCGGGAACACTCTTCCTGGTCTGATTCACTAATTGAAGGCGCTTCTCCTGCAAGGCCAGCAGCGCTTCGATTTGCTGCTGGGTTTGCCGTTAGGCTTCCAAGAGTTGCGCGAGCCCCGCTGTCATCTGCTTGGAGGTCATGGAGGCGGCCTGCGGCTTGAGCTGCAAGTTCTCCTGACCGACCGGAGTAGTGTTTTTCTTACCCGTCTTCGGTGGCATGTTGATCAGTCAAGGAGTTTGTTGATGAGGAACTTGTCATTTTCCCACAGATGCTGCCAAACTAATGATGCCAAAAATTGGTAAAAGAGATTAAGAAGAGAGATATGGTGACACAGTCAATTGTATGTGGTTTGGCCCCGTTAATAAGGTGACGTACGTCCACGGGTGCGTTAGTGTGCTTCACTAGCAGATCATCAGTGGGCCTGGTGAGCCAGCAATTGGGCGGCACTACTAGTAATACCGGCTGGGTGTATGCGTATCAGATGAGTGTATATGCTATTCTTTAAATTAAGAATGCGATCCCCTCTAATGGGGTTAAGTGGCCCCTTTTATAGGTGCAAGAGACCACCCACATTAGGCAATTGATTAGATAAGGAAGCCTAATCTAATTACAAGTTGATGAGCACAAATCATGGGAGATTTCCTAAATGGCTTAGGAAACTATTTACACTTTTCCATTAGTCTTCTGACTAATTTAGGAAACTGCTGAGCTGCTGGGCTGTCAAACCGCACCTTGTGGAGAACTGCTGTGCCGCATGACCGGGCTGTGCGAGCATACCGAGCAGTTGCCCTCGAAAGGCCTCGAGATCGGTGGGCCACCAGCTTACTTTTTCGATAATCCAGGTCCTTTGCTGTTGACGTGGAGGTTTGACTTGTAGCAGAATATTTCTGGGCGTATCATTCTCTATTGTGGGTGGTGAACTGGTAGAACTCGAAAAATGTATATGTGGCTGTATCTATCCTAAGGTCAATAATACCATCAAATTCCAACCAAACCTCCACAATCTCAAAACTGAAATGGAAATCTGAGAATCACAGAGACGGTGTGAAAGATCAGATTGAGAAAGCTAAGAAATATGGCCATCTGCAGAGAGCTGATGTGACAGAGTGGGTCAAAGCTTTTGAAGAGCTCAAGATTGAAGTGAATTCCATACAAGCAAGGATGGAAGCCAATGAAGGAAATCAATGAAAATGCTTCCCAAACTGCTGTCTTTAGAGCACACTGGGTATGGAAGTTGCTAAAATCCTTAAAGAAGTCAAACAACTCACTGAACACATTAACGAGCCATCAATAAAAGATCAATTAACTGGATCCAAATATCTATCCAGGGTATTAAGTCTATTGAATGAGGATGATGCCACGGGGGTCAATGCTTGGGGCATAGGAGGAGTTGGCAAGAATACTCTTGCAAAGAATTTGAATAATTTGTTCTAGAAATCTTCAACAACTCAACCTGCATTGTCATATGGGCTACTATATCCAAACAATTTGATCTAAAATGGGTACAAACACAAATTTCTGGAAGATTAAATTTGCCAGTTAGCATTAATAGAACCATGGTAGAGAACAACTAGCCGACTCTACCACAACAAGAACAACACAATTTGTGTAAAGTGATATTTACAACCCAATCTTTCGATGTTTGTACGCAAATGGGGACAGACTTGGAAGTTAAAGTGGACACTTTAAGCGACGAATAATCTTGGAACTTGTTCATTCGCAAAGCCGGTAAGGTGGCCATTCTGACTCATATTGAACCTCTTGCAAAGCAAATTACTAGAAAATGTTGTGGATTGCCCTTGGCAATTATCGTTATACCCAGAGGTCTTGTGTTTGAATCATAAGGGAGTGGCCACCTACTACATTTGTGATATACCTGGCTTGCTAGGCTTATAAGGTATTTAGTCGGCCTCTGGGATTAGTCGAGGTGCGCGCAACTGAGCCGGACACCCAGAGTTATCAAAAATAAATAAAAATTTATCATTGTTGGAGCATCTGTGAGAGGAAAGGAAATGATCGAGCTGTGGAAAGATGCTTTGAGCGCATTGCAAAGAGCAAAGCCTCATAACACTGGGATTGAGGAAAGGGTGTATAGACCTCTTAAATGGAGTTATGACTCGCTACATTGTGTGGAAAAAATATGTATAGATATATTAAAATCTTGTTTTCTAGGTTGTTTGTATCCAGAGAACTTCTCGATTGAAGTGAAGGATCTAGTGCATTCTTAGTTGGCAGAAGGTTTGATAGATGGACTACAAAACTGTGAGGCCTCGTTCAGTAGGGAAATTGCTTTGGTCAAATATCTAAAGGACTCTTGCTTGCTTGAAGATGGTACATTCAGAGTGTAAATAAGCAACATATAAGCACACTAGTTGGGTATAGGGCATATTTTGCGAAATAAGTCTGATCGATTGTCTTTTCGTTGTTGTTATCAGCCCAACATCTACACCCACGAATTGATTCACTTTGGTGCTTCCATGTACGCTCCTATGCTTTCAATCGCTCGTGGAGACGACTACTAGAGTGATTTGGCTTAGAGGAAGAAAGGCGGCTATTTTTTGTGTGTATGTTATATATATATAGGTTTAAAGATTTTGCGCCCCTAATGTTTACCCCGTTTTGCTCTTTGCATCCTAATGTTTCAATTTTTTTTAATTTAGCCCTTAATCTATATAGCGAGTTGCAATATGGCTCTTCCGTCAGAATTTCTGCCAAAAACTAGCAAAAACTCATCCATGTTTGAGTCATGTGACTTATTTAAGGGTATTTTAGTCATTCACCATAAATTAAAAGCATTTTACACCCTTAATGTTTGGTTCATTTGCCAATTAGCACCCCTAATGTTTAGGTCATTCGGACATGTGTCATGCCCCGGAATAGCAAAAATAAAAATTAAACATTGTCTCTTTTGGGTCCGTAGGTTCGTTGCAAGTTGAATACCTCATGATTGTCTACAACAATAAAGAACCGATATCATAAATAACAAGCAGCAGTAATAAATAACGTGGTAGTTCTAGGCAAACATAATATATTAAACATCAATATCAGAGTCGTAAATCCCATTATTATAGTACCATAGAAGGGGAAAGAAAATAGAGTAACATGTTGAGCATAAGCCCTACATCAGCATAATAAAGGTTGGCATCTAGCTCCTCAATACTAAACAAAAGGGTGAATAAGATACTAGTCTTCAACTTTCACCAGCTAACTTGTGAAGCTGTAGCCTTCTTTGACATACTCCTTGTCCGAGTACTCTGTTTCTGCAAGATCTGGACGTTTGATTATCCAGGACATGAAAGTCGTCAGCTTTACTGTAAGCTGAGTGAGTAAACCAACTACACTTGAATATGCTCTGAAAACATTGTTAATCTCGTTGATAAGTAAAACTATTCCCATCGTACTTTAGAAAAACATTAACATTAAGGGTGTGTTTGATAAAACTAAAATTTAAGTACTGAAAATTAAGTGCTGAATTTAAGTATTGAACGGTTTAAGTGATTTGTATTTGCAATACTGAAAATAGTGTTTCAAGAACTAAAACAGATTGCATTCGGTGATTATTTTCAATAGAAAATTTTCACTTAACGTTTTTCGGTGAAATTTTTTGGCTGCTTTTTCAATTAAGTGGTTCATTATCAAACGCACTGAAACAAAATTAGTGATGAAAAATTTCATTTTTATCACTTAATTGAGTTATCAAACACACCCTAAGTCATACCATTCTCAATCTTAAAGTATTACGTATATTAGGTAACATTCAATGATAATTCTTATACTGAGAGATACAACTGACATCGATCAATTGGTCAATTTGGACTATCAGTCCAATCCTTACCGACTTGATACTAAAATTTGAACCACTGGTTCAACCTCTTACGACTCGACTTACTTTGGATCACCGACCCAATCTTTCACCGACTTAACACTTTGCATGCGATCTAGCATAAAATACCATTGGGCTTGGAGCATCGTCACCTTTCGGCCGTTAGGTTTGTAATACCCTGTATTTTCAATAATCTTTATGCATAGAGATTCAACATACTTCTCTTGATCATATGTGAAATTTCACCTTCGATCGATCGAGGTTCTTTAAAGCGATCGAGGATTTCCAAAGTTCAAGCGATCAAAAAATTTTCAAACGATCGAATCCCTGCCGACATAAAGTTAATGCGTGGTCCCTACTTCAATCGATCAAACTTTCTTCAATCGGTCAAACCTGACCGATCTGCTCTCGAGCGATCGAACTTGGAATTATCATAATTCTAGGTTTCACTCAAAAACAACCACCTGCACCCTTTCCTTTCTCTATATATACATTAGTTTGTGCGTGTGTGAGGTCCAAAACACTTGAGAGTTTGAGAGAGAGAGAGAGAGTTTATGCTTGTGTTATATAATATATACACATACATCTACATATATTATACACTACACACATCCATATACCTATATTATATATATATATTCTGGGGGAGTAAGAGAAGCATAGAAGAAGAAGAAACAAAAGAAGAAGAGAAAAAAAAGGGGAGGCAGAGATGAGTAGAGAAGATAGAGAGAGAGAGAGAGGCCGCCATTTAAAGCTTGGAGGCTCAAAGCTTTGCCAAACGCACCCTGGGTGAGTCTTTACTCACACGGTTTCTTTATTATGATATTTTATGAGATTTTGATATGATTAGACGTATTAAAACATCCTTACGACGTTTGTTTTTATGTTGTTCAGAATCTGCTAGAGAAGATGACTCCCGAGTGATTGAACAAAGTTCAATCGATCGAAGGTTCAATTGATCGAAGAGACTTCGATTGCTCGAACATTATTTTCCCTCAATAGATCGAAATGGTTTCAATTGATTGAGACATGCAGAACATGGTTTAGTTCTTTAGTTTACTTTATATGAGGTTTGAATGCTTGATTCACGATTCGGACTGCTATTATGTGATTATGGGTTAGTCAGGGAAAATGTGACAACACAGATAAGTACGATTAAGAATAATGGATTAACTTAACGACAATAGATACTATGCGATTCATGTATAAGTTTGGTATCCATTCAATTTAATCAGAGTAGGTAGGCCACACGAGAAGTCATGTATCGGTAATAGTACTGAGCTTAAGTAGGTTTGATAAGTTCTGGAAATAGTACATGGGCGAACGCCTGGTCATGATATGGTTTCACATGCGGTGGATGGTTTTTAGATCCTTAACGAGCAGTGGGCAGGACCATGTAGTCCTAAGGTAACCAGATGATCCACGTTATATCCTTAACGAGGGGTAGATGGTTGATATCCTTAACGACCAGTGGATGGATGATCACTGGTACACAATGATAAGTCATGGCAATAGATTGGATGTGCCGTTATTTAAAGCATTGTATCCTTGACATGCGGTGGATGGTTCATATCCTTAACGAGCGGGGGGTGGACTAACGTGGTGTCTATGAATGCGGTGAATGGTTTATATCCTTAACAATCAATGGACAGAATGATGGTATGTCTACATATGTGAAACGATTAAGTCTGTTCTTTCTAGAAAGAGTATGTTGATTATCGGTCTTAGGATAGCAAGTCGATAAGGGGTTGTGTTACGACGTTGGAATACAGAGAAGATACTATTTAGTAGAAATATATCTTAGACACTTTAATAACTTGTTATATGTTATATTATTGATACCTTAGGAGTTTCTATTCACTCAGCACTCAGTAAGCTGATGGCCGTTATTGCCTGGACATTCCCCGTCTAGATTACCCTATCCCTTTTAATGCAGATAATGGAGCTTACTATGATGGCTATTATCCTGAAAGGAATTATGCAGAGGGTGGCCCCACTGATGTCGGTTATGCTGGAGGAGGATGTTATGCTGAGGACTACCCTTACGCCAGTTGAAGACTGAAGATAGTTATCTAGTTTATGTTTAAGCTTTACATTACTGTCAAACTTTGTTAGTTAACAGGTACATGGGCATATGTTGTCTCCAGATCTGTTGTGATCCTGTGCACTACACTATGATGATTTGTAATAGTTATAACTGTTTTATATTCAGTAGATGTTATTACTCTTCCTGTTTATCTTGTGGACTAGTACTGTATGTTGTGGATAATTAGTGACTTTCACTTATCATTCCCTATGGACCCAAAAAGGAAATTTATTTTTCTCTTTTTTGCTGCTCCGGGGCGGGACAGGGTTTTTTTGTATCAGAGCTCTAGGTTGTGATTCTTTCGTTCACTAAATGATTCTACACCATCTGGTCCTATTACCTTATGATCCTTGAGATGACATATAAGTTTAAGATAAGTTCGTCATTTTGACGATAATTACTTTGTAGGTTAGCATTATGGATCCAGAGTTCCATAAGTTTGTGACCGATGCCTATGGAGGACACGTGATCCATGGGGATACCGTGGAGCCTGCTGATTCTGAGTTTTATCCTAACCGCATACATCAAACAGCTAGTAGATATCTAGAGGAGGATATGTTGAAGGCTCTTTACGTGATCGAGAAGACCCACCCTACAGAGATGCGTATGGATGCTTACCATTCAGCAAGGATTGGTAGGGATATTTTCCAGCAGATTCTACGTTTGATCCAGAGCAAGCTAGAGATGGACGCTATTGAGCTTCAAGTGATTGTTGGAGGACCTTTTGAGGTAGTACCTACAGTAGCACCACCATCACCAGTACTCGAGGTACCCATTCTAGAGCCACAGGAGCAGCCCGAGGAGCTAGAGTCACCTGAGGTTGAGCTGATGGTAGATGCTGACCCAGAGGAGGATCCCGCCGAGGACATCTTGATGATGATGACGAGCTGGAAGATGACTCGGAGGAGCCAGAGTTTGAGCCAGAGGACCCACCAGAGGATGTTCCTGATGAGGAGGTAGATGTACCAGATATACTTATGGAGTTTGATTTACCAACAGGACTTGTGCTGTATATAGCAGCTATTGCCAATATGGCAACTGAGTGGGTAGCAGCGATGGTTGCACAACCAGTCAGACTTCCGATAGGACACGTTGCGTTAGCAGATTCTATAACTTTTGTTAGGGATTTTGCTATGTTAATCACCGATGTTGCCGAGCCAGCATTTGATATTGAGGAGATGGAGATTGACGAGATGATCATTGAGGATTGGGATATAGGAGTAGTAGTTGGAGGAGCAGCAACACCAGCTGAGGATGATCCACTGGTAGAGATGGACATTGCACCTGAGGATGATGCACCAGTAGTAGGATCGGATGCTGATGACTTTTGAGTCAGGATTTACAGGGAGTTTAGCTTTTGTTAGTTTATATCAGGACATGTTGTCCAATAGTTTTTTGGGAGCTTGAGAGATAGCTATTAGACCATAGCTTTGTATAGATATTATCAGTAGTAGTCGTAGCATTGTAAATAACTGACCTTAGTACTGTTTTATAGTTGTCTCTCATGGTACACAGTTTGACTAGTATGTATTGTGAGGTACATCTTTTGATATATATGAGCAGTACTTTTGATTTTTGCTTGTATGGTTGCTTTGATGTGTTTTTAGTAGAATTGTTAGGTCTTGTTGCTTCTTGCTCTATCTTGTTTTTTTTTCGCAAGAAGATTTTCAGCTAATCATTTAGTCTCTTGTAGGCGATACTCGTATTCATTATGGTATGACCCTAAAAAATCACCAACCACGAATTAGAGCACTGACACGACTAAAAAGTTGTGCTCTCTTGTGCAACACCCAAGTGTAGGTGATCATGCAAGTAATATAGTATTGGAAGTCCAGGTCGATCCACAGGGAAGGCGTTAAACTATATACATAGATTAATCTCTAACGGGAGAACAAAAATCAATATTTAAAAGGGTGTAGAACACAAAGTTCCACAAAGTAACTACTAAAATTAAAGCAACTAAAATAATTTAAACTAATGATTAACTAACTAACTAAAGCGATGTTTTAAAACGTGTTTTTCTTAATATAAAGGAATGTTGGGATTACACGAATCCACTGTGACCTAGCCATCTACCATGCAATTATATTGAAGCTAAATGGAGCGCATTTTCTACAGTATTCCGTATTTCTCTTAGAATAAAGAATCCATAGCCCTTTCATGACCGGGACTATATCATCACAGTTAATTTGAAACACATGAAAGTAGTTTAAAACAATAGTTAAGACTCGCACCTATAATGGTGTTAGCATTGAAGGTGGTTTGCAAAAGATATTGAAGAAAAATGCCTTAAAGCCTTAAGTTTAGAGACTGTTTTGACAAACTGAGCATTTGGGGACAGTTTGATAACGAATCTCTAAAGCAGAAAGTCTAGGAGTACTGCATAGAATGTTCTCAAGAATCAGAGGGTTCGATCAATTGACGCGCTTTCGATCGATCAAATATCTTCATCTCTCGATCGATCGAAATGTCTTCGATCGCTCGACAATCAAAATGTATTCGATCGCTCGACAATGTCTCTGGTCCAATCGATCGAACAAACTTCGATCGATCGAACACAAGAATTATTCTGCTGCATGGCAGAGGCTTGAGATCACGGTTTCATCGTGATCTGCCAACCTGGGGACTACTCAGACATGGTCTGGAGTGTCTTAGATTTGTTGTTAACGTAAAATTCCATTAAAATGTTGTTTGGTTGTGTTTTTATCATGAAATATTAAAAAGCTAAAGATTTAAAACTACCTAATCATGCAAAGCTACGAGATTACCAGATTAAACTACACCAAACAACAAGTAGAATGTAAAAAAAGCGGTAAAAAGTAACCTGGAATGCAGAACTTATATTAAACTTAATAGAATCTAACCAAAAGCTCTAGAAATCCTTGATAAAACCTACAAAACAAGAACAAACTCTCTTTTCCCTATGTAAAACTGATCAAAAGTAAAAGTGGGCATCTTTTAGGATGTATACAATACGACTATATGTATAAAAAAACCTAATGCTAGGGTTAAGAACTCTGTTTCTGCTGCGTGCACGTAAAATCTGATAAAAGCCATGTTCGATCGATCGAACATCCCTCGATCGATTGAACTTCTGGGATCTTCGAGCACTTGAACATAATCTGATCGATCGAAACCTCGATCAGTCGAGACCTTTTCGATCGCTCAAAACTTCCTTTTATCCTGCTCATTCAGTTCCCCATGCAGCAACAGTAATCTACACAAATAACCACTAAAACAATACCACTCGAAACTTCCTTTTATCGACTATAGTATGACATATCTAGTCGAACGTTTGAGTCGAATGTATCTATAGTACGTAGTACAGTTACACGGAGTACCTGTTTCTATCGTGTCAGATTGAGATTCACGTTTTACTGCAAAATTTTGGAAGAGTCTCCAGACAGCTATGGGAACAACATTAAACTTGAGTTCAGCTTTTCATCCCTAGACTAATGGGCAGGCTGAACAGGTTAATCAAGTAATGTAGGACATGTTACGCGCTTGCCTTATTGATTTTGAGAATTCTTGGGAAACGCCGTGTTGGAGTCAGAAGCCAAAATGAAAACTCCAAGCTAATGCGTTGCACCCCCTCGATCCATCATACTAAAGCAATTCAAGAAGAACGATTAGGGTCATATTTTATCCTTTCTACAATGCCCATAGACGAAGTGCTTCGTTTCAAATCAATTCTTCGTTGCAATCGCTTCGTTCCACCCCCTCAATGAAAAACTGTAATACACCCTGAGGAATTCCTACTAGCAGACTTCCCTGTACTCAAAGTGAATTATCTAAGTGCTCTCCCCTCTTGGCTTTGTCTCATTGTCTATCTTGTAATCATTCGATTCTCCCCCTACTTCAATTAAAGCTAGCTCCCACATTTGACTAGCTAGCACTGCTAGATATAAAAGATTCTTATTTGTCTTTTTTTAAAAAAATGCATGTTTAATTCCACTCTCTTGTCTCCGGTCTTTCCATCCGTCCACGGCTATTTTCTTGTCAATCCCGCCTTTACCTTTTTGTTAGTAGCTCTTCGATCAACTAGTTTCTTACCTTTAATCGAGTTTGCCTACAACAATAGTTATCATTCGAGCATAGGAATGGTGCCGTTCAAAGCTTTGTACAGAAGACCTTGTCGATCGTCGCTTTATTGGACCGAAGTCGGAGATACTCAACTTCTTAGGCTAGAGATGGTACGAGAAACTTGTGAGAAGATTCAGATTGTACGTGAGAAGATGAAGACAACTCAGACCAGACATAAGAGTTATGCTGACAAGCGACGTAAGGACTTGGAGTTTGCCATCGGAGATCACGTGCTACTCAAAGTTCCACATGTTCGGTGTAGTGTCAGATTTGGTCAGAAGAGGGGCAAGCTATCGCCGTGATTCATCAAACCATTTGAGATTTTAGAGCATGTTGGGAAGGTTTCTTATCACCTTGCGTTGCCACAAAAGATGTCAGGAGTGCACAACATGTTCCACATCAGTATGTTGGGGTAGTGTGCTCACAGCCCAGCACACGAGATCAACTTTGAAGATATTGAAGTCAACAACAATGTTACATTCAAGGAAGGACCAATTCATAATTTAGACTGTGGAATAAAAAAACTCAGGAACAAGGAGATTCCGTTAGTCAAGATTCGGTGGAAGCATCATGATGAAGGAGAAGCTTCATGGGAACTAGAGTTAGAGATGCAAGAGAAGTTTTCATTTTTGTTTTAGACCTTGTATGTTTTCGATTTCGAGGACGAAATCCTTAATGAGTGGTGGATTTTGCAATACCCTGTATTTTCAATAATATTTATGCACAGAGATTCTACACACTTCCCTTGATCATATGTGAAATTTCATCTTCGATCGATCGATCGAGGTTCTTTTATGCGATCGAGCATTTCTAAAGTTCAAGCGATCGAACCATTTTCGAGCGATCAAAACCATGCTGACATAAATTTAATACATGGTCCCCACTTTAATCGATCAAACCTGACCGATCTGCTCTCGAGTGCGAACTTAGTTCGATCGATCGAAATTGTAATTATTAGAATTTTAGGTTTCACGCAGAAACAGCCACCTGTACCGTCTCCTTTCTATATATATATTAGTTTATGTGTGTGTGAGGTCTAGAACACTTCAGAGTTTGAGAGAGAGAGTTTATGCTTGTGTTATATAATATATACACATACATCTACATATATTATACACTACACACATCCATATACCTATATTACATATATGTATTCTGTGGGGGTAAGAGAAGCAGAGAAGAATAAGAAACAGAAGAAGAAGAGAAAGAAAAGGGGAGGCAGAGACGAAGAGAGGAGCAGAGAAGAGAGAGAGAGAGAGAGAGAGAGGTTGCCATTTAAAGCTTGGAGACTCAAAGCTTTGCCAAACGCACCCTAGGTGAGTTGTTACTCACTCGGTCTCTTTATTATGATGTTTTACGAGTTTTTGATATGATTAGACGAATTAAAACATCCTTAGGACGTCTATTTTTATGCTTTTCAGAATTTGCCGGAGAAGACGACTCTTGAGCGATTGAACAAAGTTCAGTTGATCGAAGGTTCAATCAATCAAAGAGACTTTGATCGCTCGAACATTATTTTCCCTCAATCGATCGAAATGGTTTGAAAAAATTGAGACATGCAGAACGTGGTTTAGTTCTTTAGTTTATTTTATATGAGGTTCGAATACTCGATTCATGATTCAGACTACTATTATGTGATTATGGGATAGTCAGGGAAAATGTGACAACACAGATAAGTACGATTAAGAATAATGGATTAACGTAACGACAATAGATACTATGCAGTTCATGTATAAGTTTGGTATCTATTCATTTTAATCAGAGTAGTCAGGCCACACAGGAAGTCATGTATCGGTAATAGTACTGAGCTTAAGTAGGTTTGATATGTTCTGGAAATGGTACGTGGTGGACGCCTGGTCATCATATGCTTTCACATGCGGTGGATGGTTTATATTCTTAACGAGCTGTGGGTAGGACCATATAGTCCTAAGGTAACTAGATGATCCACGTTATATCCTTAACGAATGTGATTGGAGGTCTATCTTTGAAAAGGCTGTTTCTCCCTACAACTGATCAAACAGATCATCTATCCGAGGAAGGGGATACTTATTCTTAATCATGACCCTGTTTAACTCTTGGTGATCAATACAAAGTCAGAGCAATCTATCCTTCTTCTTCATAAACAGCATTGGTGCTCCCCAAGGCAATGTGCTTGGTCGAATGAATTCCAAATCTTCTAATTCTTGAACTTGTTTGTTCAACTCTTGCATTTCTATTAGGGCAATTCGATAAGGGGTCTTAGAGATTGGCAATTTCCCTGGTACCAACTCTATATAGAAATTGATCTCCCTCTTGGTTGGTAGTCCAGCGATATATTGGAACACTTCTAGAAAATCTCAGACCGTAGGTATCTGGGCTATAGAATTATCTGTGCTAAAGCTCTCTATAGCAGCTAGAAGACTAGTTAGAAATACGTCGCACGAGTGTTTACACTGAAAATAGAAAGGCGCGCATCTGGGCATGGAGAACTAATTTGACATACTACCACAATCTAACTTAGCATGATACTTCATCAACCAATCTATTCCCAGGATAAAATGAACTCCATCGATAACACAATCAAATCTACTAGAAGGATTTGATCATCTAAGGTTAGAATGCAATCCTTGCACACTGTATTGAACTTAACCATCACTCCTAAGGGAGAGATAGCATTAAGGGCAGCCTCAACCACCAGGGGTTCTAATCCCAACTTCTAAACAATTCTAACAACGATAAAAGAGTTTAAGGCTCCAGTGTTAAATAAAACCTTAATCCGACTACCGAGAAACGTAATTGTACCTTCCATATTTTGCTGAGCTTCCTCTTCATAGCGGGCTTTCTCTAGAATAATAGCATTCAGCCTAGCCTATCTTGACTCAGCTTGAGCAGTCACTCCGTAGTATCTTCCTGGAGGTGATTGGCACTCTTTGGCCACATGCCCTATCTTGCCACAGTTGTAGCAGACTACATTGGTGCAGCTAGCCTTCCTTGGACATCAACAGTCCTTAGCGAGATGCCCCGACCCATAGTGAAAACACACTCTTGGGTCTTCTCTGATCGCAGCAGGTTATCCTTCAAGTGCTCCTGGTTTATTATGGTTGGTAGAGGCTTCCTTGCTCCATTCTAAGTTATCTTTACTCCTTGGACGCGGGCTGAGGGTCGCGGCACAAACTTTACTTTCAGTAGGGGTCGACCTGCCAGGTGCTTTGGTTCTTGGCATCCATCCATTTCTAGTCCAGAAACTAGCCTGACTAACATCTCAAATTTTCTGATTCAGATGTCCTAGTCATGTGTCAAAGGTATTGGTTCAGCCCTCGGTAGTACCTTTTGATCTTCTTCTGGAGAGTATCTATCTGGTGCTAGGCAAAACGAGATAGCCTTTCAAACTGTGTGGTATACTCACGCATAGACATGCTGCCCTAGACTAAATCTAAGAAGCCCTTCTCCCTCTGGTCTGTCTCTTCCTCGGGGAAGTACTTCTCTAGAAACCTCTCCCAAAAGCCAGTCTATGACATTCTCTCTGATGCTTCAGCTTCCATCGTAGCTTTCTCAGCCTCCCACTAGTCATTAACAGCACAGGCGAGCCAGAATGTTGCTGGACGCTGCTTTTCTTCCTCGTCGCATCTCATCCTCTCGAATATGTAGTCTATGTTCCTCACCTACTTCTCAGCTTTCCATGCTTCGTCAGCTTCATCAAATGATTCTAGATGGAGAGCAATAAATCACTCTAGTATCTTGTCACTCGTGAATGGCTGCGGCGATGGTGGTGCGTGATGGTTTGCTCGATTATTATTGTTATTGTAGTCCCTATAGTGGTCGTCAGCAATGAACTCCAAACATTGTAGAAAAGCCTCAAAAGCTCCCATGTGATTCATATTCTCAGGAATGGTGGCCCCTGCTCATAAATTCCTTACATTCCTCATCCCGTTAGCCATAAAGACCTATACAACCATCTCATTGTTACTTACTAACCCTTGAGGCAAGATACAATGCACACAATACAAATGGATCAACATCTGATTAGCGTAAGAAACTAGTAAAAATGGGTACTCATAGACAATAATAAGAAAAAATGTATTGCTCATATACCTATGGTCAAAAACATTTACAATATGGTATGGTTAGGGCATTTACCTCACATATACATATACCACTACCATTAAAAGTATATACAACATGCACACGAAAGAGAGAGGACTATATGCCCTAGTCATAAAAAATAAGAGATCTAGATGCTCAGGATTCGATCCCAAAAGTCCTCATCATTTGACTGGAGCAGAGGTGACTCATTAGCTGGACAATCAATCTCCTCAGATGGCACACACTCTAGCCATAAATCAAACTTATCAACCATCTCAGGGATCGGGTCATCCTCCAGCTGAACATTTAGCTCTTGCTCGTCTGTCGGTAATCAACCTCCATCAACAACATGCTACGGTGGGACAGGTCCTACATCAAAGCCCCAAGGTATCTGAACTACCTCAAAGTCCTCATCATCACCATCGTCATCCGTGGGATCAATCCTTCCATCCTCACCATCACCCTCGTCCTCATCGAGGTCCTCCTCTGGCTCTCCCTCCAGATCATCGTCATGATCATCCTCATGATCCTCCTCATCCTCAGACTTATCATCGGGATCATCCTAATGCTCATCCTCTACTCCCTCATCATCCTCTCCATGCTCGTCTCCATCGTCATCTCCATCCCCCTCGACCTCTATAGGGTCATCGTCACCCTCCTCAAGCTCTATCTCTGGCTCCTCAAGATCCTCATCGTTGTCATCATCCTCAGGATCTACATCCTCTTGGGCATTTCCTCAACTAAAGCTACTAGTGATACAATAGGCTCCTCGTATGGGGAAACGAGCACGTCTGGCAAGATTTGAGGCTTTAGCTCTGCGACTGGAGTTAGTGTTGGTACTAGAGGCCACAAACTTGGTGGTGTCTGTGTAGGATCTACTAAGATAGTCTATAGCTCGGGGGTGTGAAAGTCCACATTGTCAAATATCATCCAACTCATCTCTATATAAATAAGTTCTACAATACAAGCAAAATGCTTAGCCCCCATACGAAACCTATTTGGGTGCAACAGTCTCTCTACATGCAAAATATGTCATAGGTATTCCTCTAACCACTCCCTGGCTCTCATCTAGATACAGTAGTAATAGAATACGAGATCTACAGCCTCGACTCTATCAGCGTAAATGATATATCCTCCCAGCTCGTCCTTTACATGCATCGGCTCTATGATCTAAAAAGAAACTAGCTTAAGCCAGTACTAGTCACAAGGTATCTGAAGGCTCATATGTGTAGGGCAATCAACAAGCATGACTAAACCTTGCTTTGATACCAAAAATCCCTATCACACCCTAAAGTAGCCAAAATAGGAAAATTTAAACATTTTTTTTTGGGTCTGTAGGTCCGTGGCAAGTTGAATACCTCATGATTGTCCACAATAATAAAGAACTGATATCATAAATAACAAGCACAGTAATAAATAACGTGGTGGTTTTAGGTATACATAATATATTAAACATCAATATTAGAGTCATAAATTTCATTACTACAGTACCATAGAAGGGGAAAGAAAATAGAGTAACATCTTGGGCATAAGCCCTACATTAGGATAATAAGTTGGGCATCTAGCGCCTTAATACTAAATAAAAGGGTAAATAAGATACTAGTCTTCAGCTTCTACCAGCTAACTTGCAAAGCCGTAGCCTTCCTCGATATACTCCTCATTTGGGTACTCTGCTTTTGCAAGATCTGGATGTTTGATTGTCCTGGACATAAAAGTCATCAACTTTACTACAAGCTGAGTGAGTAAACCTGACTACACTTGAATAGGCTCTGAAAACATTGTTACTTCGTTGATAAGTAAGATTATTCCCTTCGTACTTTAGAAAAATATTAACATTAAGTCTTACTACTCTCAATCGTGACGTATTACGTATGTTAGGTAACGTTAATTGACAACACTCATACTGAGAGATACAAATGACATCAATCGATTGATATCTTTGGACTATCCGTCCAATCTATATCGATAATTGATACTAAACTTTGAACCACTGGTTCAACCTCTTAAAGCTCGACTAATATTAGATCACCGACCCAATCTTTCACTGACTTGACTCTTTGCATGCAATTTGGCATAAAATGCCATTGGGCTTGGAACATTGTCACCATATGGCTATTATGTTACCTTTCATCTATGCCTAACATGGCCTTTTAACTATGCCCAACTTAGCCTTTTATTTGTGTTTGACTTGGCATTTAGTAACCCTATCTTAATCCATTTAGCCCTGAGAACATCGTCGCCTTACGGCCGTTAGGTTACCTTTCATCTTTGCCCAACTTGTCCTTTTAACTATGACCAACTTGGCCTTAGGTAAACCCATCTTGTTCCGACAAACTTAACTAACTCACTGATCGACGACGAATAGTTGCCGTGTATAGTCCTTAAGTTACACATTGTTAGCCCATTTCACTTAGTTATTAGTTATTTTTAATAAGTATTCTACATTTTGTAGGTTTTGGAGCTTTAACTTGAAAATACACAAAAATCCAATGATTAGTGGCTTTGGAAGTCAATCTGGGCTCAAAACTTGATTCCGGTGAAAGTTGAATGCAGTAGCAGCCTCGATAAATTGCATTTTTGATAAGGAATACTTTGGATTTGAGAAATTTCTCCAAAGATATAAAATATAGATCTTTGCGTTACGGACGCGTGGCCATAAACAGCGAGTTAATTCAAAGTCCGAGCAAAACGTTATCGCAATTCTACGATCAGTGCGCAGTGTAGTAAAAAATACCTCGTGCGAGCGACCTGTGACAAAACCAAAAATGCATATTTCATCAAATTAGAGTGCCTAGCCAAGGCGGTTTGTGCATATGACGTCCAAAAACGTAAATATTACAGTTTTAGTGCGATTTGGCTGAGGAAAGCTTCCTAATCCCTCCAAAATCTATATAAATCCTATTCTAAATCAATTTTGTGATTACATAACATTAGATACATCCATATACATCCAAAAACTTCAGCCATTGAAGAGAGGAAAGCAAGTAGAAGAAGAAGAAGACCAAGGATTCCTATGGTCTCCTCCATCAACCTCTTGCCAATCTTTAATTCTTTGGCCACTTAAACTAAGATCTAGGGTTTCAATAAAACCTTAGCCAAGTAATAGGGTGTTTTTAGGTTATTCTTTTAGATTTATTATGCATGGATGATGATCACATGTTCAGAGGATTTTTTTATAATAAAATCAAACTTCTATTGATTAAATCATTGCTTTCAAAGTTTATTCTCGTCTTAGATCTATTTTGAATGTGATGTGCTCAATAATCTGTATTTGCTGTGCTTGTATGGATTATTTATATGTAATGGTGCTTAATTGAATTGTGATATCAAGTAGTCGAATAGTTCATGCCTAGAGAAGACAGAGTGTGTCGCAACCCTAGTTTAGTGTGAGACAATCCATGCTAACCGAAGATGAATTATGTTGATGCTTGAATTGTAGTTATCTTCTTGAAGGAGGAATTGGGCTTGTAGCTACAATTTCCCATTATCATCCAACGTAATAAGCTAATTGAATGCATCGATACCCTTATTAGGAGCTAGTGGTAGATTTGTAATCCTAGGTTCCATACACATATTTATTAAGACTACGTTTAAATGCTTTCATAGTTTAGATTTATTTTCATTGTTTTTAGTTTAATTAAAATCAAAATCAAAGTTCTGTTTTCTTAATTAACTAGGTTTAGGTTTTAAAATTAAAGTGCTTTAGTATTTCAATCTCTGTAGGTTCGACCTCTACTTCTACACTACAAATATTTTAAAGTAGTCTATACTTTTTATCTTGATTTTGACAAGATCAATTTTTGTCGCCGTAGCCTGGGATTGCAATATTTGTGCCATTAATTTTTAGAATCTTAGTTTAGTTAATTAGTAAATATTAGATTAGGTTTTCTTTTTCTTATTTTTCATTTTTATTTCGAGTCACTAACTTTTCCTTTTATTTTGTAGTTTCTCGAGTCATCAAATTCTAGCATTTCGGAGAGGAAAAGCTTAGCACATCAAAGGAGCTTGCGCGAATCAATTAAAAAAAAGAAAAAAAATAGAAAAATTCAAATAAATCGCTTCCTTTAAAATTCGCTTCTAACCACTGTAAGTCAGGACGCTGAGACACTATTTGCATTAGTTTAGGAGTGATCTGCACGTGCATTAGCTAGGAAACTTGGGGCACTGGGCTTTGATGTGAATCACTGCATAACAGGATAACTTTCATGCATCATAGTAGTTGTGTGCTTGTTGTCTTATTTGCGTGATTGCTTTTCATTTTTGTTGAGTTAGTCATTGTTTTAGTTTATTTTTTTTAGTTTATGTTTGGTACGCTTTCGAGTAAACCTAAATTATATCCTCTTGATCCTGAAATTGAATGAACCCTTAGAATCCTTAGGTCATCAATCCAAGCTCCTAGAGCTCAGTTGATGCTAGACAACGAATCGACACCTGAATCGTCATCTTTGTTTGAGTCTGAGTACGAAGTACCCTTAAAAGACTAAAGAAACCACATGTCATTAACATCAAACTGATTCCAATGGCCGACATAGGAAACAATGGTAATAATGGAAATAACGAAAATAACACTAATATACCCCCGCCTCCTCCGCTAAAAGACTATTTCACTCCTATGGCCTACACACCACCATCATGCATAGAATTACCAGAGGTGACGGCATCTCACTTTGAGATAAAGTCATCTACCATCGCACTACTCCCCTCATTCCATGGTCGTGCGAAAGAGGACCCATATCACCATTAAAAAGACTTTCAAGATATATGTGGGACCTTGAAAATACAGAACTTAACCGACGATGAGTTAAAATTGCGCCTTTTTCCATTTTCTCTAAAAGACAAAGCTAAGTGTTGGCCTTAATCTCTTGAACCAAACATTATCAAAACATGGGAATGATTGTACACGGCGTTCTTACAAAAGTTTTTCCCTATTACACGTACCAATCAAATAAGAAAATCCATAACAAACTTTGTAATGCAAGATGGGGAAATGCTCTATGACACTTGGGAACAGTTTACAGAATTATTACGCTCTTGCACACATCATAAAGTTCCCAAGTGGCAATTGGTATAGGTTTTCTATGAAGGGCTTTTCCCTTCTATGCGGAACACAGTCAATGGTGTTTGTGCGGGGACGTTCCTCCACAAAAGCGCCGATGAGGCCTAAATTTTTTTTAAAACATTAAGCAAAAACTCTATGCACCAGGGTTTATTTGTACGCCCCAAGGGATATCCTCCGCAACCTAAATGAGAAATAAAGTTCGAGTCATGTAACTCAATTGGATTACAAGAACTATCTAAAAAACTTGACCGACTTATGACGATGAACCAAACGTCAAGCTCACTCTCTTACAAAATCTGTCAAATATGTTATGATCATTCACATTCTACACTTACATTCCCATCATTTTCTCAATTTTCATAATTCGTGGAGCAACACATTAACTCTATTCAACAATTCCCACAAAATAGTTATAATCCTATGCCGACTAATTTTCCTAATACTTATCGACCCCAATTTCAATAGAGTCAATACCAACACCCCCCCTCCTAATCCTAACCCTCCAAGGGATAATGCTTTTGAGGCAAAGGTGTTGGCATCCCTTAAGACTATCGAGACACAAGTCAAATTATTGTCGAACAGTGTACTCTCACACATAATCCATTACGAAGCTGGAGTCCCAAATGGGTCAAATAGCTAATGTAATGAGTTTTAGAAATGAGAGTAAGTTGTCTAGTCAAACTATTCAAAACCTTAAGGTACAATTTGAGAATGGGGGTTCGAGTGAGCAAGTAAACGTCGTCTCGACTAGGATGACTATTCAGGAACAGGAAGTTGTTGACATTCTGAGGGAGAGTAGGAGAGATGCGAACATTAATTCAAATGAAGAGAAGGGTGAGGACACGAGTCAAATTAGGAAAGAGAATGTGACGGTCCCAACTAATCAAGTTCCAAAATTGCCTTTTCCACCAATCATTGAGAAATCGTCACATTTTTCAAAGAAATGGTCAAAAACTAAAGATATACTCGAGGTGTTTAAACAAGTGAAAATAAATATTCCATTCCTCGACGCTGTAAACAAATTACCGATTATTCTAAATGTCTTAAAGACCTATGCACCCAAAAGCGCAAGTTGCACAGTCATACTCCAAAAGAGGTCTTCCTCACCGAAAAAGTAAGTTCAATTTTCCAAACATGCTCCTCCAAAGTAGAAAGATCTCGGTACACCAACAATTTCATGTGTTATAGGTGACACTGTCATTCATCGGGCCCTCCTTGACTTAGGAGCGAGTGTGAATCTCCTACCCTACTCGGTTTATAAAAAACTAGGTTTAGCTGAACTGAAATGCACGGCCGCTACCATATAATTAGTGGATCATTCCATTAAAATCCCTAGAGGAATCATTGAAGACGTTCTAGTTAAAGTCGATAAATATTACTATCCTGTTGATTTCATGGTCCTTGACATCAAACCTGTGCAAGATGCTAGGAGAGGCACTCCTGTCATTCTTGGTCATTCGTTCTTAGCCACGGCTAACGTTCATGTCAACTATCGAACGAGGGTAATGAAAGTGTCATTTGGAAATATGAACCTAAAATTAAACATTTTTAACATTGGTGATCAACCTCTCAATGATGATGATTATTTTTGTGAGGTGAATAGTGAGGTTAGACGAACTGTTGAACCTAACAATAAAAGGAATACGAATAAGGAAAACAATATAGTGAAAAATGAGCGAACGAATTCGACTAATCCAGATCCTAATGATGAATTTGCTCAGAAGGTAAGAAATCAATTTGAAAATGATCAAGGTTAACCGTCGAATCAATTAATAATGACATTATTTCTGCATTCCACCGAAATATCCCTAGTGCCCTCAAGGGTACAAAGTCAGAGTTACAGCCTCCATAAGTCTTAAGCTAGAATGGTCTAGCTGAAGACGTAAAAGATAGCACTTCTTGGGAGGCAACCCAAACTTTTCTCGTTCTATTTTCTTATTTTCTACACTTTTGGGTCATTTTGGTCAGTTTTTGAGTTCTCTGGACAAGTTTGGGGGTCAGGGTTAATTTATTTCAAACTTATTTACATTAAAAAAGAAAAAAAAAGGAAAAAAATGGCATATCGCGCGCGTGAGGTTGGGCCTTAGGGAAAATTTTCTAAAATATTTTATATGCCTCAGATTTTTGTTGCGCCTCATATCGCGCGCGTGAGGATATTCGCCCGAGCGGCCCGCTCGCGCGACCCTTTTCCTTAGAAAATTGTTTATGAACCATTAAAAGAAGCCTCAGATTTATCTCGCGGAGGGACTCGCGCGCACGAAGGTTGCTAGAGTGGCCCGCTCACGCGAGGGGGAATTTTTTGTGTTTTTTTTCTTTTGTTCTTTTCTTCTCACTCCCAACCCTGGTTTATGTGTTTGTCCTTTTCTGTTTGCTCTCTTAGGTCCTTTTTAGATCGAGTCCTTCTTTATCTTCATAGTACGCCACGGTCTGCATTATACATATATTTCAATTGTCTATCATTATTTTTTTTATTTTCTTTTCTCAAGTATTGACAGGTGAATTAGTAGCTCCATTTGGAGCAATTGAACTTTATTGCTATATTTATATACGTTCACCTAGTTTGTGATTGCCGAGATCGAGGTAATGTCGTTCCTTCTTTACGTACTTTCCTTTCTTTCTTTTTCTTGTTTCATTGGGGACAATGAAAAGTTTAGGTTTGGGGTATGCACTCAAATACACATTATTATGCATATGATTTTTCAAAAAAAAATTTCGATACTTGTGCTTAAATAAACGAGATTACCTATGTTTTTGCAATCTCGAATCGATACTTCTTGTTAAATAACTTGGATTGTTATAGAGTGGTCAACATGATAAGATGTGGTTAAACATTTTCTAAAGTCATGATGCAATGTTTAGGATATGTATCGTTTGAATCATAGTTTTTTATCATAGATTTGCACACAGACCTATGCACTGCACGTAGTCGCGTGAATACATGCTTGATGTGAACTACAATATGATTCGAATTTCTAGATAACACAAGGTGGAGACTAATCCGGTGAGCTTTTGAGCCTATCTTTTCTTTTTATAGGGTTATAAATACATTTTATGTTTGTCGAATTTCATTTGAATAGTGCATCTACTCGTTGTTTAGTCTCATTATTCTTGTTTTGGTTGATAGTCAAGTGAAAATATTTATTACCATACTAAATAACCTTCCATCGTAAAAGTTGAAGAATCATATGACCCTAGAAGATGATGGTAGGCCCTCTTTGTTTACCTATCCAGATAAATGATAAAAAATTTCTTAGTTCGCCTCTTTTGAGCTGTTAAAATGCCCTTTTTCTTTTATCAGCATTATCCTTTTTTTTGCTCCAACTTGACCAACTTGGAGTTCCCCACTGAGAGATTCGTCAACTTTTAGTGTTAATAAGGCGGTGTGTCGATTGAGAAGAAAAGGAAAACAGAATGATGTTTGGGGTAGTTGCCTTGGTATTTAATAATTTTCGTTTCAAAATTAACAAAAAGGAAAAAGAAAAAAGGTTGAAAGAAAAAAAGAAAAAAAAAAGAGGAAAGAAATTAAAAAAAAATGAAAAGAAGAGAGTGAAAAGATGAAAGTTGGTAGAAGAGATGATGAAAGAAATTGAATATGCCTTATAATGCCACTCTAAAACTACTTAATGAATCCTTCCTATCCTTTTTCATTGCCTGACTCACATTATAACCTTTGAAAAGTCCTATTTGATCTTAGAAAACATGATTTAGAAATGTAAACAATGGGAGGGGGATTAAAACATGGTAACAATTAATTTTTCTTAACTATTGGCGTCCTATCCATGAGACTGCTACTCTTTGGTGTCATGTGTCTTTTTTGAGTTATATGTGAGCGTTTCTCATTTTGAAAGCATATTTCTTTTGCTCCCATATACTAGAAAGATTACACCTGTGTCTGAGTGTTTCATTTGAGAGTGTAATTAACATCGTGAGATTCGTAGTTGAAGCATAGTTGGATGGTTATCTGAGTTATAATCCAATTTCATGACATGCGCGTGTTCATTTGACTACCACATCACACACGTGCAACTTTACAAGAAACCCTATTGATTTTTACGATGCATGTGCTTGGGATTGTTTTTCATGATGTAGGTGGATGTTTGTTTACGTTTCTTCTTGTTCGTCATTCTATTTTAAATCATCATTTTATAATGAGCATTGAATGTTATCTTTTTTTGTTTTTAATAAAACTATTTAAATTTATAATAAAATAAGGATGGTTGTGGGTGACTTGTTGACGAGAACCCTCACGAGACTTCACTCGTCCTACTAGGGAGGCCTAGGGGTTTAAAATGTTTGTTACATATGCTAAATGCACTCGCACTGCCTATGACATTGAATTAGGATCAATAAGTATAGTAGTATTTATTTTTATGTTTTTCTTTGCTCGAGGACTAGCAAAGTGTAGGTTTGGGGGTGTGATCAGTGACGAATAGTTGCCATTTATAGTCCTTAAGTTAAGCTTTGTTAGCCCATTTCATTTAGTTATTAGTTATTTTTGTTAGCCCATTTCATTTAGTTATTAGTTATTTTTTAATAAGTATTTTACATTTTGTAGGTTTTGGAGCTTTAACTTGAAAATACACAAAAATCAAATGATTAGTAGCTTCAGAAGTCATTCTGGGCTCAAAAGTTGATTCAGGTGAAGCTGAATGCAACAGTAGCCTCGGTAAATTGCATTTTTGACAAGGAATGCTTAAGATTTGAGAAATATTTCCAGAATATAAAATATAGATCTTCGAGTTACGAACGCGTGGCCGCAAATGGCGAGTCAATCCGAGGTCCGAACAAAATGTTATCGCAATTCTACGATCAGTGCGCAGTGTAGTAAAAACTACCTCACGCGAGCGGGTCGCGCGAGCGACCTGTGAAAAAACTAAAATTGCGTATTTCATCAAATTAGAGTGCCCAACGAAAGTGGTTTGTGCATATGACGTCCAAAAACGTAAATAAAGCAGTTTTTCGTGCAATTTGGCTTAGGAAAGCTTCCTAATCCCTCCAAAATCTATATAAATCATATTCGAAATCAATTTTGTGGTTACACAACATTAGATATATCCATATACAACCAAAAACTTTAGCCATTGAAGAGAGGAAAGCAAGGAGAAGAAGAAGAAGAAGAAGACCAAGGATTCCCATGGCCTCCTCCATCAACCGCTTGCGAATCCTTAATTCTATGGCCGCTTAAGCCAAGATCTAGGGTTTCAATGAAACCCTAGCCAAGTAATAGGGTGTTATTTATGTTATTCTTTTAGATTTATTATGTATGGATGATGATTACATGTTTATAGGATTTTTTACAATCAAATCGAACTTCTATTGATTAAATCATTACTTTCAAAGTTTATTCTCATCTTAGATCTATTTTGAATATGTTGTGCTCAATGATTTTTATTTGCTGTGCTTGTATGGATTATTTACATGTAATGGTGCTTAATTTAATTGTGATATCATGTAGTCAAATTGTTCATGCCTAGAGAAGACGGAGTGTGCCGCAACCCAAGTTTAGTGTGAGACAATCCGTGCTAACCGAAGGTGAATTATGTTGATGCTTGAATCGTAGTTCTCTTCATGCAGGAGGAATTGGGCTTGTAGCTACAATTCTCCATTGTCATTCAACGTAATGTGCTAATTGAATGTATAGATACCCTTATTATGAGCTAGTGGTGGATTTGCAATCCTAGGCTCCATACACATATTTATCAAAACAACTTTTAAACGCTTACATAATTTAGATTTATTTTCATTGTTCTTAGTTTAATTAAAATCAAAATCAAAGTTCCGTTTTCTTAATTAACTAGGTTTAGGTTTTAAAATTAAAGTGCTTTAGTATTTCAATCTCTGTGGGTTCGACCTCTACTTCCACACTACAAATGTTTTAAAGTAGAGTATACTTTTTAACTTGATTTTGACAAGATCACTCACCCATACTGCCCAAATGGCTGAGTACTCTTTTTTTTTACGACAGTACTGATGAGGTACTACTACATCACTTGGCCAACTTGGCCTTTTAACTGACATCCATGCCTAACTTGGTCTTTGGTAACACTCCCATAACAGCATGGTACTCATTACTCTTTTATGAACGAAACACAAGAACCAGACCAATGGATACGATCATCTCGTTAATGGCTTTCATTATATCTACATTGTTAATATCTCGTGATCAGAGTTAATGTAGCTTACATAACCATAACTAATGCGTGTGCTATAAGTTGTTAATGCGCATTATTACTGGGATACTATATTCTTGTACTTATCACGTTATGATTATCGAGGTTTATGTACCTCGCACATAAAAGTCTTATCAATTCAGTTCATCATTAAGTTATGATAGAAAACATATTCATACCAAAATCTGTAGGCTCAAGCACTAGGAACAGCTCAAGCGCTCACCTTTGTAAACTTCAAGGTTCCTTCTTCTCTACATTATATAGGTTGTACATTTATAAAGTACTACTTAATTAGCATATAGTATAACTTTATTCAAGCACATGCAAACATGATTAGCAAGAATATCTCAAGGTACAACTAACTCAGCTCATAGTACCATCGTACATACCATGGATCCTCATAAAACTCACATGAAACAAACTAATCTTTTAAACACTTCAAAACTCGAGTGCTCAGGCCTGGCCTATTCATTGGGCTCGAGCACTCGCGGTTGGTTTGAGCTCTCGGGTTTGACAGTATACCAGCAAAGTAGTTAGTTTAGCAACAAAATTTCATTTTCAAACACAATGCATGTTACATGCATGTCATTAGATTGTCAAATAATTCCATAAAACATAATTTAAGAGTGAGCAAGAGTACTCACAAGATCTAGATTGATCTATATGATGCAAAAGATGGTAAATGTGTGTGTTGTGCTTGATCAAGCTGGAATGCAACTTCAAGTGTGCTAGGTCCACCAAATTACTTCTTCTTTACTGGGATCCTTCAAGACTCACTTCCAAGACATCATGGTAGTTGTGATACAAGTGTTGTGTGTGTATGAGGGGTGTGGGTGATGAATTGGAGTACATGCAAATGGATTTGATGAGGATTTGTGTTAGAAATGCCCAATCTCTGAAGATCTCTCTATCTCTAAGAAACTCTCTGAGTAACAGAGTTTTTGAACGTAAAATTTTGACATGTATGGGGTACTTATAGAGTTTTCAAGGCCCGGGAGCAAAATAGTCATTTCACACATTTTTAGCATGAGCGCTCGCACTCTTGACTCGAGTCCTCAGGGCTCCTGCTGCTTATATCCTTCTAATGTTTTAAGAATTCAAAGGCTAAGGAAATAAACATCCATACTAACTCTTATCAACATTCATCCATAAACATTCGTTTCTTACATATACGGATACATAAATACGAAAATACATCCATATATAGATAAATACAGATAAAAGGTCTGGTGTTACAAAAAATTTTATTTTTATTTTTATACAAAACAAATGTGCTCCAACAGGATTTGTGGGTGCCTCTACCGCTACTCATTAATAATAGTAAGAGTGCTAATTCAAATAAAATGAAGCAAATCTAAAGTTATCCCACTTATCCTAATTGAAATTTTAAATAAACTCTAATTCTAAAAGGGTGGGGTTAAATCCACCACCCTTTTTGCTAAATTTACCATCTTTTTTGCTAAATTCACCACCTTTTGAGAATACAATATTTACTTTTACCTTATATTTTTTAGGTTATATGTATTTGTGCGCCCTCAACTTTTGATTTTTTTTTCTTTTGCCTTATATACATATGCATTTTTTAATCGCAATCAGAATCAGTGTTGATTCAAAAGAAGCGTTACAACCAGTGGAGGAGCCACAATATGAGCCTAGGGGGGCACATACTTAGTGGGGGCTTGGGGCAGTTCCCTTTACCTATTATTCTTTGTTTTTTTTTTTTTGTTGGAATATTGTTCCTTTGGGCTTTAAAAATTGCATGAGTATTTCATGGGTTTTAGAATTACCCAAAGACAAACAAATCTCTTCATAACTCAATTTAATTTTAGGGTAAATTGCATTTTTCACCCTCAAACTATACCATGTTTTGTACTTTGGTCCCTAAACTATCATTTTTCGCATTTTGGTCCTTCAACTATCATTTTGTGGCAGTTTGCCCCCTCCTTCACTTTCAGTGACGAAAAAAGTCACTTTTTAGTGACACCAAAAGTGACGCTAAAAGTGAGGGAGGGGGCAAACTGCCACAAAATGATAGTTTAGGGACCAAAATGCAAAAAATGATAGTTTAGGGACCAAAGTGCAAAACATGGTATAGTTTGAGGGTGCAAAATGCAATTTACCCTTAATTTTATTAAAAAGATCAAATGTTTTATTTTTTTGTTTCAGCTACAAAACAAAGAATCTTCGGAAGTATAGGATCGAAGTGAGATTTTGAGTTTAAAAGGATAAATTACAAAAATCGTGTTGGGCATGAGTACATATCATATGTGTACATATAGGGCAAAAACAAATTTAAAAATTGAGGGAGATACAAATGCGTATAGCCTAAAATATATAGTGAGACATTCCAGAATGTTCAGTGTATCTATTACTCCGATAGACCATCATACGTGGACGTTGGCTGCTTAATTAACAGCACAAAATCACATACAAATCCTGTCTCTTTTCCTTGTGTATTAATTTTTCCCTAAACACTATGTATGACCCCTTTAACAGAATTAGGCATCATCATATATGGTAAAGTCAATAATGTACTCAATTTGTTAATTTTTTATTGTATTTTATTCCCTTCATTTTATTTCCTTGAATTTTTGAATTAGAGTTTATATAAAATTCTAATTAGGATAGGTTGGATTTAGATTTATTTAATTTTATCTCGATTAGGCCTCGTACTATTATTAATGACCAGCGGTAGAGGCTACTAAAAATTATGTCAGAACACCTTTCTTTTAATAAAAATTAAAATAAAATATGTTCAAATGACCCAAACATTAAGGCTGCAATTTTTTTTAATTTATGCTGAATGACTAAAATACCCTTAAATCAGTCACATGACTCGCACATGGGAGTATATCTGTTAGTTTTTAACATAAATTCTGACAGAAGGGCCACATTGCAACTCGCTATATACATTAGGAGCCAAATTGAGAAAATGTATACATTACGGTGCAAAGTGCAAATGGGGCAAACATTAGGGGTGTAAAGTGCGTAATAAACCCGATGGATCATCTTTACGGCATTATTACGAGCCCTACATCTACAACCACGAATTGCTACAGTTTGGTGCTTCCATGTACGCTCTTGTGCTTCGAATCAGTCGAAGAGACGGCTACTAGAGTTGCCTCCATGTATCCACACACTAAAACCCAAACCCGAGTGTGATTTGGCTCAGAGAGAGAAAGTGACCGAAGAGAGAGAGAAGGGGGCAGTAGTTTTTTGTGTGTTCAGTTGTGTGTATGTGTTATATACATATATATATTCACACACATATATACATGCCTTAGGACTCCAAGTCTAATTCACTTAGGATTCTTGGGGCCTAAGCAAAGCCCGCTGGACTCGATCCATGGATTATGTGGGTGACCCGAACCCATAAATTTCTAACATCTCCCACTCACCTACATAGGGTTTGTGCTAAAACAAAATCTCTCAAATTCCAACTTTTATCATTTCCTCATATGGGAAATAGAACGTGCGACCTCATGCAAAGAACGTACATCAACAGGAGTTGAGATACTAAGTCAAACACATAACTAGCAAAAATCATCACTCAGAAGCTTCTCGTCTATATGCATACAGGTTCAACCATATCCTTAGAAAGTAGTGCTACACCCCCAAATATATAATGTACCCATGATACTCAGTACATATACGATTATCGTTGGCGAGCTAATGAGTCAAAAAACATGGTGTATTATTGAAAAGTCTTCTGTGCCTATTAATGTTAATCGAACTAACTCAACTGCTTTCGTAGACATGCCCCATAAGATGGTATTTATCTCTTCGCCCTAGGATGGCACGCTAGAGTAGCGTCATCAAGCATCCTCTTCATGACATACACAAAGCACTCATGCTATAATACCCTTTATTTTGAGTGTCATATTAATAAATAAGATATGGTATTATTTATGTAACCTCTGTACGATCCTTACCTTGTTGTTGGCTATTTTTGGGTGCTAATAGCTTGGAACGATCTTAATCGATTGCCACTTTTGACTCCCAGTAGATTGCCAGATTCCCAATTGATTGAAACCCTATTGACCTAAGTATATAACGTGGACTCATCGCAATCGATTGCCCTTTATCCAATCAATGTCGTCATAAATTGTCACGCCCTGACGTAGCATAAATTAGGAAAAGTTTCATTTCCTTTATGGACTCGTCGGTCGTGATAAGTACAAGTAACCAATTTTCTCTGCAACAAATAACTTAATATCATTTCTAAAAGCCGAGGATACTATTATACATAAAGATCCAAAATAAAAACTCACTTAACTATTACATCAGTTGATGATGCCAGAATTTGGTAAGAGTAAAGTAGAGCAATTTTAAGAGAGAGAGAGAGTGAGAGACTATTTTTTGTGCGTGGTTCGACCCTGTTAATGAAGGTACCTACGTCCACAGGTGTGTCTGAGCACGTTCACTAGCAGATCACCGGCGGGCCTAGTGAGCCAACAAAGAAGGGCGACACTACCAGTAATACCAGCCGGGTGTATACGTATAATGGTGAATTTTATAGAGGTGCTGTGTAGACTAAAGAGTTGGCCCCTTCAATGTGGGGTGAGTGGTCTCTTTTATAGATGCAAGAGACCTATTCTTACATGGATAAGGAAATATAATCCAATTGATATAGATTGACATTAATTATGGGGGTTTCCTAATTGGATTAGAAAATAGTGGGAACTTTCCATTAGTCTTCTAGCTTGAGTAGGAAACCGCCCGTAATGTTTGGGATCATGCCTGTGGGCCCGGATGAGCTGTTCCTGCAGTGGGATGTGCCTGCGCAGTTTTCCCGACCTATTGGCCGGGTCGTGGATAAACCGCTCGGGATGATGAGTTCCATGCTGACTAGATCGCTCGGGATGATGCTTGTCCGAGGAGTTGTACATGATTTAACCAGGGCATGGACTGGCTGCTGATCAGAACCACCCGGTCATAGGATGGAGCCAATTTTGGGTGTATCAGCTGCCCCCCATTTCCAAGGTTGGCCAGATGCTATATCGGGACAAGTTTAGAAATCAGTTTGATGCTACTTGCCACTGTCTGAGTGCTTGGAGAAGCTGCCTCGGTGATTCTAAGCCTGGTAAGTCCTTAGGAACTAACTGAGAGTTGAGACCCAACCTAGCTCGGGACTTTTAGGTGCTCGAGAACTGACCGGGAGTTGAGACCCGGCCTAATTCGGAGTCTTTGAATGCTCGGGAAGTGACCGGGAGTTGAGACTCAGCCTACTTCGGAGTCTTTTTACTTGAGTTAGCTCCCAGGATGGTTATCTTCTGCCCGTAAACCTTCATTAAGGTTGTGGGTAGAAGAATTTGACCATGTTGGAAAAGCCAACCTAAAGCGTACCACTTTAGGGTCCTTTTGTGTTAGCTCCCCAGGATAGTTGTCATCGGCCCGGTCAACCTTCGTCAAAATTGTTGGGACAAGAGCTTGACCATGTTGGTGGAGCCGACCTAAATCACGTTGCTTTAGGGTCTTTTTGCTCCTCTATCATTGGCCAACCTAAGAGATTTAGTCACCTCTATCGTCGGTCTGGACTTAAGTGGAGTTAATGCCTCTGAGTACTGTAGGTGATCGGGTTGTCCAAGATTTTGACTTGGTTATCCGTGAGACCTATAGATACCCGGTGTGATTGCCTATTTAGTTCACTACGCCATCTTGCTCCCAAGCTTTCTCTAAGACGAGGGTCTTATAGAGGCTATGAACTGTAGGTAACCGACCTAGAACATAGTGGTTCAGGGTCTTTTGAAGCTTGCCATCCTCAGCCACCTAGGAGGTTTACCTCCATCGTCGGTTGGACCTAAGCGAAGCCGGTGCCTCGGGCGTGACCCTGAGGTCTTTGGTGCCTGGGTTCGGAGCCCGAGGTCTTTTTAGTGCCTAAGTTCGGAGCTCGAGGTCTTCTTCGTGCCTCGGGGTTAGGCCCGAGGTCTTTATATGCCTCGGGGTTAGGCCCGAGGTCTTTGTATGCCTTAGGGTTAGGCCCACGGTCTTTGTATGAGTTCTCTATTAATCGCTGGAGCCTCATGTGGTGATCAAGCAAGTACCACTGTAGTCGGGCTCTTCTAGACTGATTGAGATAGGAGGTCGGTTCAGGATCGTCGGGCTTCTAACTTCTCTGTGCTGGAGGCAAATTCAGAACTATTTGATCCTGACCGATGTGAATTGGAGTTCGGGCTGGGGCTTTTGGACTCAGACCGCTGCGAACTGGAGGTCGGGTCAGGACTGCCGGACCCTGCCTGCTGTGAGCTGAAGGAACTGTCAGAACTCCCGGGCTGATCTCGCTTTCGCTTACTTCTGGAAGACTCGTTGCTTTCTTGCCCGGTGTCTTTGGTCTTTAGAAACTCTTCAGTCTCAATGTATTTTCCAACCCTCTCAGAGAGCTCAACTAAAGTTTTCGATCAGTTTTTGTGGAACAACGCGGCGCACTTGGTGTGCTGAACTCCCGAGCAGAAGGCTATGATAGCGGCGGTTTCATCAAGATCGTAGATGCTGAGCTTCTCTTGATTAAACCGGCCGGTGAACTCCTTGAGGGTCTCATTATTCCTTTGTATAACCGTCAGTAGATGTATGTCAGGCTTTGGCCGTTCATGCATATCGATGAATTGATTGATGAACTGCTTACTGAGTTACGTGAAACTGCGGACCGATCGGGGCTCCAACGAGTAGAACCATTGGGCAGCCGGGCCTTTCAAAGTGCTAGGGAAGGCTATGCAGTGTAGCTCATCGGAGTAGGTAGCTAGGGCCATCTGAGCCTTATAGGTCCAGACGTGGTCGACCGGGCTTCCCGAGCCGTTATAGGGATCTAGATAAGGCTGCTTGAATTTGTACGGGATGGCAAACCCCGTGATCTGGCTGGAGAACGGTAACTGTGTCTCGGTATTGGGCTGATTCTGAGTGCGGTTTTGACCAAGCTTCTTGGCCACTCCGTCGATCTGCTTTTGCAAGTCTTTGATTCGGGCTTCCACTCCTTCCTGACCGGTATCGATGGAAGAGGCTTTTTCTTTATGATGGTGTGCTGTCCTCTGGGATTGGGCTCGGCTATGGCTTCGTGTAACCGTTCGCCTAGGGACAACTCGGCTCTTGACCGAGTGACCTTGGACTGATTCCCGGGCCATATGCTCCTGCCTTTCCTTTCGGGCAGCATGCCCACTATTGATGTCTCTGGCATCCTCAACACGGGACGGGTTGGCTTGGGCACGTTGTCTGGTCAAGATTGATTGTCGACCGTACGCAACGTTCTCGGGTCATTTCCTGGCCCCTGGAGGACTACTTTACTGGGCTAGCAGGGCTTCGATCTGTGGCTGGATTTGACGCTGGCCCTCCAAGAGTTGTGTGAGGGTCTCGGTGATCTGCTCAGATGTCATGACTGCCGCAGCCAGTGCTGGGGCCGGGGCTGGAGGAACATCCCGGTTGGACTGCTGACTAACCTTCTTACCCTTCTTCGGTGGCATGATGATCAGTCAAGAGATTTGTTGATGAGAAGACTTGTTGTTTCCCATAGACGGCGCCAAACTGATGATGCCAAAATTTGGTAAGAGTAAAGTAGAGCAATTTTAAGAGAGAGAGAGAGTGAGACACTATTTTTTGTATGTGGTTCGGGCCTATTAATGAAGGTACCTACGTCCACGGGTGTGTCTGAGCACGTTCACTAGCAGATCACCGGCGGGCCTGGTGAGCCAACAAAAAGGGGCGGCACTACCAGTAATACCAGCCGGGTGTATGCGTATAATGGTGAATTTTATAGAGGTGCTGTGTAGACTAAAGAGTTGGCCCCTTCAATGGGGGTGAGTGGTCTCTTTTATAGATGCAGGAGACCTACTCTTACATGGATAAGGAAATATCATCCTAATTGGATTAGGAAATAGTGGGCTTTTTCCATTAGTCTTCTAGCTTGAGTAGGAAACCGCCCGTAATGTTCGGGATCATGCCTGTGGGCCCGGATGAGCTGTTCCTGCGGTGGGATGTGCCTGCGCAGTTTTCCCGACCTGTTGGCCGGGTCGTGGATAAATCGCTCGGGATGATGAGTTCCATGCTGACTAGACCACTCGGGACGATGCTTGTCCGAGGAGTTGTACATGATTTGACCGGGGCATGGACCGGCTGCTAATTAGAACCGTCCTGTCATAGGATGGAGCCAATTTTGGGTGTATCATCAGTCATTGTCTTAGGCACAAACCGCCTTATTCAAATATCTTATGAAGTGTTTATTACATCTTCGAAATTAAAAAACATAAGAAATATAAAACAGCCCTCCTAGAAAGTCTCCTGCCTCTAACTAGCATAGTCAAAATACTCTGGTTGCTCTTGACCTAGAAAATTTGGACATGGAGTCCTGGGCGCATCAACGCCGTCAGCTTATGCAAGCTAGTGAGTAAAATGAACATATACTCACAATGTATATATAAGCATATTAACGACTTGAAATTTAAACCATTTAAAAATAAATCAAGGTGTTAACTACAACTATTATAATCACAGAAAGACAATAAGCAAATTAATATGTGACCGTGCATGAACATTGTAATATCTCATCTTACCGACTCTTTTCTCTCTACAAAACACAAGATCGCATCATCCAAACTTCCTCATTCTAGCACCTTAAAAATACTCGGGCAGCCATACTATAGCAGAAGGGGTACCAGGGAATGTCAAGTTAGCCTTGATCCACGACATCACATTGTAATACCACCACAACATACCAGAGGTAATCTCGATCAGTAGCCAGAACTGGGTTATCAGGGAGTGTCTGTGGAGGTGTCATACACTACAGTACTACCACGGGTGCTAGGGAGTGTCCAATTTGCCACTGTTATATTCAAAAAGGTACCCTAAAACTATATCATCATGACATGCACTGGCTTGATCCATGCATCACACTATAGGACCTCCACGACATACTAGTGATAATCTTGATCAGTATCCAGAACTCGGGTACTAGGGAGTGTCTATGGAGGCAACCAATACCAACACACAATCCCTTGTTACTCTTTTTATACTTTCTAACAAAATATGCATGTGACTCAACCTCGACCCTATCATGCATGTCACATGTCATGAAATCATAACATCATTTATAAATCACAAGGTTGAATATCCGTACAAACAAGAAACTCAGTCTTAATCGTTCTTACTAGGCCAGTTCTTAAACGTGAGTTTTAAAATAGCATATCTTCTAACCATTTCCTTAAAAAATTCAAAGCTTATTCCCAAAGAGTTCCTTATTGAAAAATGAACAAACTGCCCAAAATACAATATTGCACGAGCGGGTCGTTCACGCGAGGTGTCGTTCGCACGGGCCGCGCTTGCGATACACGTATTTCTTGAATTCTTATAAATATTCCAAAATAATACAAAATGGACAGGTTGCTCACGCGAGTCATGCGAGTGCAGGTCGCGTGCGTGAGTTATTGCAGAGGCTTCTTCTTCTTCATTTTCCCCTATTTTTGATTTTAAAACTGTCTTAGACCCATTTCTGAATTATGTTTTATACAAGACATGTAATATATAGATTTCATCATTTTTTTTACATAGATCGTTAATATGCAATCGGATTAACACAAATCGAATCACAGCTCTTGGAATATGTGAAAAATCGAGAGGTGACAAAACGTTTTATCTACCGCTCGTTGCGATATGGACGAATTGAGCTATAGTATTTGAACCACAGTGTAATGGGACTAAGATCTTCCATTTTGAATTCACGAAGTTGGATTTGCTTGATTTTCACAAAACTCCAATTTCAAGCTTCAATGGTATATGTATACATATGCACATCTCCACATATATGTACAAAAATATACATATAAACACATTGGGAGTGAGTTTGAATTACTCACCAAGTGAATAGACTAAGAATTTAGCTTACTGAGAAAATCCATCGAGAAATTATCGAAACTTTAATTCCTCTCTCGTTCTTGATATATATATATAACTTTGTATGTGTATGTGTATATATATACTATTTGTGTGTGTCTAGAGAGAGCAAGAGAGAAATTGAGAGAAATTGAGAGAGATTAAGAAAGACAATGAGTTTCTCGTGAGAGAATTGATAGACTGTGAGGTATATATACTGATATACAGATTTATGGGTAATGTTTGGAAACAATTTTTCCAAAAGTAAAATCCTTAATTATCAAAACTAGTGGGAGAGGTCTTATTAATAATACCCATAATTTTCCATTAACGGTTCATTATAAGATGAGTAGTGCATTCTGTGTCACCTTAACAGGGGTGATCATTCCATATGGAGGGTACTCTATTCATTGGTTACTAGATGTGAACTTCCTACGGATAGGATCAATCAGACGTGTTAGAGGGTGACCACCATACGGAGGCACTACTTAAGGCAGTTGTGATTAGATCCTAGTTAATGGTGTACACTTGCTAAGCTATGAATAAGGGATCCCATATGGGGCAGTATTCAGAAACTTAGAGATCAAAAGGGTTCGGGAGTCATAACTTGTTTTGCAAGAGTTGCATAGCGAATAAGTCATGATTAATCAAAAGATCGAGTATTGACTGCCACACGGAGGCTTTACTTTTTCGTCTTGATATTCCGGCGACTTTGTTTTAAAATTAAAGTTTTAAGGATTCCTTATTTCAAATTGTCAAATTTTGATATCCATATTTAGTTTGTCTATTTGATTTTTCAGTAATCATAATGTCTGGATCTGCATTTAGTCTACTTGCCACTATACTCACTCAGAACAAGTTAACTGGAAATAACTACAATGAATGGAAACGTAACCTTGACATCATTTTAACGGTTAAGGATCACATTTATATCCTTACTACCCCATGCCCTGAAGAACCTGCTGCAAATGCTATGGCTGCTGCTAGACACGAGTTCGACAAATGGAAGAAATCAAATGGAATGGCCCGTTGCTACATCCTAGCCTCTATGGCTGGTGTGTTGCAACACCAATTCCAGTTGAATGATTCTGCCAGTACCATTATTAAATCCCTACAAGAAATGTTTCTGGAGCATGACAGGCCTACCAGACAGGTTGCCATCAGAAGATAATGAGTGTGAAGATGTCGAAAGGGACACCAGTCAAAGTACATATTTAAAAATTATTGGTTATTTGAACAAACTGGAGACCCTGGGTGACAACATCGATGCACAGACTCAAGTTGATATGATCCTCAATTCGCTATCGCCTTCATTCACTCAATCTAAACTTAACTAGAATATAAATCAAACGAATTTATCAATGAGTGAATTAATGAGTTCGTTACTAGCAGCGGAAGGGGTGATCACACCTGGGGGCAACATTTTGAACATTGAGAAAAGCACTTCTTCTTCCTGATCTATGCTAAAAGTCAAGAAAGGAAAGAAGAAGGCTAGCACTGGTGGTCTAAGTGTTGGAACAGTCCTGAAGATTATAAAATCTAAGGGAAAAGGTAAGGGCAAAAGGAAGGTGGGTGGCCAAGGCAAAGAAAAGTGTTTCCAATGTGGTGAGAAGGGCCACTAGAAGAGGAACTGTCTAGAATTCTTAGCTACAAGAGTTCAAGGTATGATTGAATCACATGTGATTGAATTAAGTTTTATAATGGATACTTCAAAAACTTGGTGCATTGATTCTTGTGCTACAAATCGTATTTGTACTACGTTGCAGGGGTTCAGATCAAGCAAGAAATGCAGTGATGGGGAGATCGTGCTGACTCTGGGTTCTAGCGTCACTGTTTTCGCAGTTGCTATAGGAGTAGTAGTTTTAATGTTTTTGGACAATAAAATAATAGTTTTATCAGATGTACTTTACGTTCTTTTAATGAGACGTAATTTAATTTCGATTTCAGAGTTATCGAATAAAAATTATTCTTTTTATTTTGGAACAGAAGTTGTCATTAAAAGAAATGGTTCGTTTATATGTTCTGGTGTTAAAACTAATGGCTCGTATGTGATTACTCCTAATATTTCTAATGATTCTAAAATGGACTTTAATAACTCAGTGGTAACGGTACCATCTAAAAGAAAGGAACCTTCCACTAATCCAACTAGGCTTTGGCACATGAAGCTTGCCCATATCAATATGTAATACCTGTAATTTCTCTACGTGCAATAATACGAGTTTTATGAATTTCTATATCTGGTCTATTATTATATTATTATTTTATTTGTGCGACTGTATCAGTGTAATGTAATTACTAATTAGAAAGGAACTTATGTACGCAAACCGAGGTAGTGGCACAAAACTCGAGGTGGACCCCACATGGTCGGCCACATGGCAGCCCATGCACCACATGGCACCACCTTCCTTGCCACTTGTCCACCTCTAGGACACTTGTCCATGCATGCACACTCTAGCACATGCATGGTGACACATATCCCACCACCATCTCTATATAAACATGCCTATATTCATGCATTACACTCTTGGCCATTTACAATCTGCATATAGAGTTAGAGAGAGCTAGGAGATGAACTCCATGGAGAGATAAGAGATACATGGAGATGGAGAAGAAGAACTAGGAAGAAGTCTCCACCATTGAAGTTGTGTTCAAACTTCCTAAGCTCAAATCCAAAGCCCAAGCTCAATTTCAAGACTTGGTGAGTATTCTAACTCACTTTAGAACCTATATAGTATGTAATGATGTTTTATTATGTGCTTGATGTTGATAGTTTGAGAGATCTATGCCATGCAAGATAAATTTTCAAATCTGGGAAGCAGAAACTTCCAGCAGAATGTAGTTTAGTAAAATAAACATTTCGAGCAGTTTAAAAATGGGAATGAGGCTAGGTGTTTTTGTGGAGAAATCTAACTCATTTATCTACAAATAACTCTTATATAGCTCAGTCTAAATATCACTCCTTCATGGGTGAAATGCATGTACAACGCAGTGTTATAAATCTTAGAAATAGAAACTTTCAGCAGAACATAGTTTAGTAAAATGAACATTTTGAGTAGTTCAAAAATGGTAATGAGGCTAGGTTTTTTTGTGGAGAAAGCTAACGCATATATCTACAAATAACTCTTCTATAGCCCGGTCTAAAAATGGCTCCTTAATAGGTAAAATGCACATGCAACGCAGTACTATAAATCTGGGATAGAGCAGTCCAAAAATACAGAGATGTCTAAGTAAAATAAATATTTTGAGCAGCTCAAAAATGTAATTGAAGCTAGATATTTTTTGTACATGAAGCTAATCCAATTATCTACAATGTTCTAGTTTTGAGTTTGATCTACAAATCAATTTATCATGCCTAAATAAATCATATCAATTCAGTCGACATAGTAAAATTAATTTCTGGCAGATTGTATAACTACTTGTATGATGTGTTTATTGATGATACTTGCTTTCCAGTACCTGTGTGGTTATGGATATCTTGTGCTATATATGATAGTGCTATCGAGTAGATGAGTATGTTTAGGGTTTCATCTATATATTATTGGTATTAAATCCACGAGCTACACGCTAGGTTTCCGTTGTTATGAACATAGTGTGATGACCATAGAGAGTTCATACCCAAGCTATAAGTATGTTGTATGTCACGATTATTGCGTTGATAGTAATTGGATAAGTTTCCATTGTAAGTATATTACGACATAAAACAGAATGACGGATGTATAAACGTAACTTTGAAAGTATATTCGAAAGTCCTTTAATGTACTAAATTCCAAAATGAGTGACGAATGCGCGGTCGGGAAAACGTAAGGGTCAGTTATGCTATGTTAGAAGCAGATTATGCTAAGGATAATTGTCGGATAGGTAAGCTGGGTAGCGGAGGTCAGGATAGTGAGAAAAGGGTATGGTTGACGAATGTGAAAGTTGTGTATCATTTCGGTTCTTCGTGATGGTGAAGTGGTGTTTCTTAGAGTGAAGACTCCTTTCAGTTCTTAGTGATGGAATGGATGTTCTTGCACTCCGTAAACGTTTCGGTTCTTCGTGATGATGAAACGGTATTTCTTAGAGTGAAGACTCCTTTCGGTTCTTAGTGATGGAATGGATGTTCTTGCACTCCGTAAACGTTTCGGTTCTTCGTGATGATGAAACGGTATTTCTTAGAGTGAAGACTCCCTTTGGTTCTTAGTGATGGAATGGATGTTCTTGCACTCCGTAAATGTTTCGGTTCTTCGTGATGATGAAATGGTATTTCTTAGAGTGAAGACTCCTTTCGGTTCTTAGTGATGGAATGGATGTTCTTGCACTCTGTAAACGTTTCGGTTCTTCGTGATGATGAAACGGTATTTCTTAGAGTGAAGACTCCTTTCGGTTCTTAGTGATGGAATGGAAGTTCTTTCACACCGTAAACGTTTCGTTTCTTCGTGATGATGAAACGGTATTTCTTAGAGTGAAGACTCCTTTCGGTTCTTAGTGATGGAATGGATGTTCTTGCACTCCGTAAACGCTTCGGTTCTTCGTGATGGAGAAGTGGTGGTTCTTCGTGACAAAGTGAAGGTTACAAATGTTTTGGTTAATGAAAGATGGTTTAGTCAGTGCGAGATGGTTTTGGTCAGTAAAAGATGGTTTGATCAGTGTAAGATGGTTTGGTTAATGAAAGAGGGATTGGTTACAATTGGCAAGTACAAAGTGATTTAGTTGTGCAATAGTGACAGCCTTTTTGGTGTTGTTGATTGGAGTTAGGACTCCGAAATAGACTTCGGTAATGGACTGTGATAATGTTCCGAGTTATAGAAGCGAGTTGTATCGATTGTTTATTTTCTCTTCGAATGCCTGTATGGGCACGTAAGTGGTTATAGTCCGACGGTGAGAACGTGAGAGAACTTTAATAGACATAATAAAAGTAGTAAATATATTTCTTATTGTGTGTGACTATATAAGTTCCATTTGATTTAGCTTACTCACTCAGCTTTCATAAGCTGACGACGTTCATGTCGCTGGACATTCCCATGTCCAGCTTATCCAGGTAACGAGTACACGTGTTATGATGCTACGCAAGCGGAGAACGTGGATGAAGAGTACACCGAAGATGGCTATGGATATACTTGTTAGAGAAAAGACTAGTGGCTGTCTTTTGTAAATGTCTTTGGTGGAAAGATCTATCAGAAGACTTATTATAGCTTTTGTAAGGCCCTAGAGCCATAAGACTCTGATGTATCTACCATGATGTAATAGTTAACTAGTACTGTGGCCTTTCTTTGTAATATTTCAATGTGAGCAGATGTTGGTTTTATCCTTTTGGTTACGTTGTTTATTATTAGTATTTGGTCATGGACAATTCGGTAATGCAACCAGTCACGTGCCTCAGGGTCCAAGATGGAAATTTTAAATTTTTCCCTATTTTGGCTACGCCGGGGCGTGACACAATATTAATAGGATTAACAGACTAGTCAAAGAAAGGGTCTTAGGCAATTTGGTTCTCAAAACCAATGGAAGTTTGCGAGTCTTGTTTTGAGGGTAAGATGATAAAAAGGCCCTTTCTTGGAAAGGAAAATAGGACCAATGCATTCTGATGTGTGTGGACCAATAAACATTAGAGCACGGGGTAGTTATGAGTATTTCATAACATTTATTGATTACCATTCCAGGTATGGTTATGTGTACCTAATGCAGCACCTCATTAATTTTATCAGGTCTGAAGCCTTTGAAAAGTTCAAAGAGTTTAGGACTGAAGTGGAGAAGTAATTGGGCACACATATCAAGGTCATTCAATCTGATTAAGGTGGCGAGTATCTCTCTAATGAGTTTATTGATCACCTCATACAGAACGAGATTCTGTCATAATTGACTACACCTGGTATGCATCAACAGAACGGTGTAGTAAAGAAGAAATTGGACTCTTTTAGACATGACCATTATTCCTTTAGAGTTATACTTTGGAAACTACTGCATAGATACTAAATCTAGTACCATGCAAATCTATAGCACAAGCCTTCTTTGCAACATCTCTGAATATGGGGGTGTCGATCATATGTGCTAAAAGGAAAGATGAGCAAGTTGGATTCTAGATCAGAAGTACGTTACTTTGTAAGCTATCCAAAGGGTACTTACGGATGGTATTTTTATGATCCAGGAGAACAGAAAGTGTTTGTTAGCACAAATGCTATTTTCTTGGAGAATGATTATATCATGAACCCTAAATGTAAGGGAAGGATAGATCTTAAAGAGATGGAAGGAGAGCCCTCAGTCCTACCTGTAGTTGATAACGATATAAGACAAGAAAATACCACTTCTTCACCCATATCTGCACCGGTACCTCGTCGTAGTAGGAGGATTATCAGCCAGCCTGATAGATACATGTTCTTAGGGGAAGTTTTTGAAGCTGTCTCCATAGAATCTAAATCTGATCCTGCCACGTTCAGAGGCAATGGCTGATGATGATTCAGCTCATTGGGATAAAGCTATGAAGGCTGAACTGGAATTTATGGATTCTAATCAGGTCTGGGATCTTGTAGAACTTCCTGCCAGTATTAAACCCATTGGTTGTAAGTGGGTCTACAAGAGGAGAAAAAGGATTTGATGGGAAGGTTGAGACCTTTAAGCCAAGACTTACAGCGAAAGGTTATACTCAGAGGGATGGAATTGAATATGAGGAAACCTTCTCACCTGTAGCCATGCTCAAGTCCATTAGAATACTCTTATCCATTGTTGCATGTCTAGATTATGAAATCTGGAAGATGGATGTCATGACTGCATTCTTGAATGGCAATCTTGAGGAGGACAATTATATGCAGCAGCCATAAGGTTTCAAATTGGTATGCAAGTTGCAAAGGTCCATTTATGGGCTCAAGCAGGCATCTTGGAGTTGGAACATTCGTTTTGACCAAGTGGTTAAGTCATTTGGTTTCATACAGAATCTGGATGAGCCTTGTGTATACAAGAAGTGTGAAGGGAAAGTGGTGGCCCTCTTTATGTTTATGACATTTTACTCATTGGGAATGATGTAGTAGCATTATAAATAGTTAAGGTTTGGCTAGCTAGTACTTTTGATATGAAGGATCTAGGAGAGGCGAGCTATATCCTTATGATCAAGCTCTTTCGGGATCACAAGCAAAAGATAATGGGATTATCTCAAGCTAGTTATATCTAGAAAGCACTAATTAGATTTTCCATGGATAATTCGAAGAAAGGTTTATTACCTTTCAAGCATGGTTTAGCATTCTCCAAGGACTAGTGTCGTAAGACACAAGAGGAGAGGAATCGCATGGCAAGAGTTCCCTATGATTCTGCATTGGGAAGTCTCATGTATGCGATGTTATGCACTAGATCGGATATTTTCTTTGCCATTAGCATGGTTAGCAGGTATCAATCGAATCCAGGTCCAGAATACTGGACAACTATTAAGCACATTCTTAAGTACTTGAGAAGGGCTAAAGATTACATGCTTATGTGTAGTAGTGATGAGTTAATTTCAGTAGGATACACTGACTCAGACTTTATATCAGATAAAGATTCGTGAAAGTCGACATTTAGACATCTCTTTACCTTTTGGGAGGTGGTGCTATTAGTTAGAGGAGCATTAAGCAGAAATGCATTACAGACTCAACTACAAAGGCTGAGTATGTGGCTACTTGTGAAGCCGCAAAGCTGTTTGGTTAAAGAAGTTCCTCATGGAACTCAAGGTGGTACCAGCGTCGCTATCACCTATTACACTATACTGCGATAATAGTGGGGCAGTGGCTCAGTCCAAGGAGCCAAGGAACCACAGAAAGAAAAAGCACGTAGAGTGGAAAAATCATCTAATCCAAGATATAGTTCAACGTGGAGATGTGACTGTCAGCAAGATTGCCACCACTGATAATCCTGCGGATCCATTTACAAAGGCCTTGCCATAGAAGGTCTTTGATTTCATCTAGATAGTCTAGGTCTCAGATGTAATCTTGAATGGTTATGAGTGCAAGTGGGAGTTTGTTGGGTTTGTGCCTTCAACCATTACTTTATGTATGAGACATTGACATTTTAATATATGGATATCGGCTTTACATTTTTTTAAGTATGTGTCTTTCATTAGATGACTATTAATCCTTAAGTATCAATGAAGTAATTCGTGTATGTATGAGATGAATATAAGTGAGATACAAATTATTATTCATTGATACATAGAATTTATCATAGTGGATGATGAGATTGGATATCTCATCAGGTGTACATTGTAGCATGATTGACTATCATTGGATGGAGTAATTAATCTCAATCACTAGAGTAGAGCTCTTAGTTAACATGATAGTGCTTATAGTGCATTGACAGACCTGAGTTTTCCTATTGACACTTAAGACTGTCAACAGTTGATAGGAAATCGTAACTTATATAAGTTATATGTTCTCAATCTTGAGATGATTATGAATACAGACTATGGATATGACTGCTTTGACTTACCAATCAGTGAGGTTTATAAAAGATCAACACCTAGGTATCTTGGGTATGTCATGTTCATAAGGTTGTGAACATATATTGTCAAGATAGAATCTACCCTCTAATAAAGAGTAAGCATTCCCTTGAGAATGTCACTGAGTTAATTACTGAGAACTGTTGTCTTGTTGATAAGTAGTTATCAATATGTTTGGTAAACATGAGAGGTGAATGAGACTCAAGGTATGAAGATGTATTCATTATTCAGGTTGACAGTAACAATTATCCGACTACCTAAATATGATTTTGAATGATGATGGTAGAGGGCCATTAGTACACCATAGAAGTCTAATTATCACTTCGGATATGTTCGTTTGCGTTGGAGTTCAGTTATCTTTTATAGTAGAGTAAGCGTTAACTGATTAGTTGGTTAATTTGTGGATCAAAGAGTTTGATCATGGAAATTAACAATTGGCCTGAGGCAATAATAAAGAGCCTAGGAGGTCCCACTCTTAGCTTCGCTAGGATGTTTGGAAAGGTAAATGAGGATGCTATCAAGACAGGTTTGATCGATCGAAAGAGTTTTGATCGATTTAAGTTTAGACAAGTTCTATCGATTGAAAGCCCTTCAATTGATCGATGGTTTGATCGATTGAAAGTAAGGTCGGTTCTGGGAATCCATAAATAGGGCAGCTGCATCCAGAAATTAGAGTTTGTCATTTTTTATACCAGAAGCTACAGAAACTATTTAGGCTTCCCAAACCTTCTATATCCTCGCTATTAGGGTTCCCACCAACCCTAGTCTCTCCGGGAGCATCCATAGTTGTCACAAAAGTGAAGACCATCTAGTGGAGGCTGCTAGAAGTCAAATATTTCAGAATAGGGTTCAAGACTTAAAGGTATAATTCTCGTTCCCTCTCTTGTACGCATCTATAGAGTATAGAGTTAACGAGTAGTAGATCTGGGCTACCAATTAGTGTTTATAAACGATATTTTCCGCTGTGCATGATTTAAAGTGTTTTGAAACCTAAATCCTGCAGATACTTCTTGATTTTCTTCTTGGGTGTGTCTTCTATTTGTGGAGCAAAGCGGGACAACCGTTCAAATTGAGTAGTGTACTCGCGAACTATTAGATTTCCATGTGTCAATTCCAAGAATTCTTTCTCTCTTTTATCCTTCTTTTCCTTGGGGAAATATTTTTTGAGAAATCTCTCTTTCAACACCACCAATGGCATTCCCCTTGTGGATACTTCCCCAATAGTGACCTTTTTGGCATCCCCCCAATCTGCCGCTGCATATGATAACTGAAATATAGCTAGATGCTTATTCTCATATTCTGGGCACCCTGTAGTCTTAAAAATAAGCTCCATCTGGCGTAACCATTGTTCTACTTGCCATGGCTCATCAGTCCCAGTAAAATACTTAGGTCGCAGAGTGCCAAATTCTCTAAGAAGCTTGTCCCAAGTCTGGGCTCACCTCTCATTCCCGTTATGATTCCCATTTCAGTTATTATTCCCCTACGTTCTGATCACTGACCCTTTCCTACCGTCTTACAAAAGCCTCAAACATCCCGGTTGGGTCTACTGCCTGGGGTGAAGATTCAATAGCAGCAGGACGAGGCTTGAGATGTCTAGCAGCAACGTGATCGAGATAAAGGTACTTATTCATCGATCAATAGAATTCGGTCAATCTCCAGATTTAAAAGAAAGTTCTCAACAATCGAAAGCGACGAAAGATAGAATGGAGTCAAACTATCTTATCTAAATGCTATCTTAACAGAATATCCTATGTGTCTTGGACAATTCGTCGAGCCATAACCTAGCTCTGATACCAAAAACCCTGTCACACCCCAACAAGGCATAAATCAGGAAAGTGTTTCATTTCCTTTATGGACTCGTAGGTCATAACAAGTGTAGTAACCAATTTTCCCTATAACAAATATCTCAATAGCATTTCTAAAAGCTGAGGATACTATTAAAGATAAAGCTCCAAATTAAAAACTTACTAAACTATTAGATCAGTCATTGTCTTAGGCACAAACCACCTTATTCAAATATCTAATGAAGTGTTAATTACATCTTCGAAATAAAAAAAATATAAGAAATACAAAATAGCCCTCCTGTAAAGTCTCCTACCTCTAACTAGCATAGTCGAAATACTCTGGTTGCTCCTGACCTAGAAAATCTAGACATGGAGTCCAGGGCACATCAACGCCGTCAGCTTATGCAAGCTAGTAAGTAAAATAAACATATACTCATAGTGTATATATAAGAATATTAACAACTTGCAATTTAAACCTTTTAAAACCTAATTCATGGTGTCAACTACAACCATCATAATCACGGAAAGACAATAAGCAAATTAATATGTGATCGTGCATGAACAATGTAATATATGATGAAAAAAACGGTTTAAATTAAAAGTTTAAGCGCGCAGCGGAAAAATCAAGTTATGAAACTTTATTGGCATGCCCAGATCTACTACCCGTCAATTCTATAGATGCGTACTAACTAGTGAAGGGACAAGTATTATACCTTTGTGTCTTGAACCCAATTCTGAAATCTTCAACTTCTAGCAGCCTCCACTAGATAGCCTTCCCTCTTATGACTCCTATGGATGCTCGGAGCAAGGACTAGGGTTAGTGGGAACCCTAATGGAGAGGATTGGGAAGGTTTAGGAAAACCTAAATAGTTCTGCAGCTTCTATGCATAAAAAAGACGATTAAAAAACATTCACTACGCAGCTGCCCTATTTATAGATTCCCTGAACCGGCCTAACCTTCGAGCGATCGAAGTGTATTCGATCGATCGAACCTTCGATCGATCGAACAACCCTCGAGCGATCGAACCTGCCTAGACTTCAATCGATCGAAACTCCTTCGATCGATCGAACCTGCCTTGACATGATCCTTATGTGCCCTTCCTAGCTTCCTAGTGGAGCTAAGAGTGGGACTTCCTAGGCTCTTTATTGTTGGCTCAGACCAGTTTGTTAATCATCGTGACCAAACTCTTTGATCAGCAAACTAACTAACTGGTCAGTTAACGTTTACTCCACTATTAAACGATAACTGAACTCCAACGCAAAAGAACATATCCGAAGCGACAACTAGACTTGTATGTTGTACTAATGTCCCTCTACCTTCAACATTCATAATCATATTCAGGTAGTCGGATAACTGTTACTGTTAACCTGAATCATGATTACTTCTTGTATTCCTTGAGTCCCATTCACCTCTCATGATTACCAAACATGTTGATAACTCTTATCAACAAGACTGCAGTACTCAGTAATCGACTTGGTTACATTCTTAAGGGAATGCTTACTCTGAAATAGAGGATAGATTCTGTCTTGACAATATATGTTCACAACCCTATGAACATGGCATACCCAAGACACCCAGGTGTTGATCTTCTGTAGACCTCACTGATTGGTAAGTCAAAGCATCCATATCCACAGTCTGTGTTCATAATCGTCGAAAGATTGAGAACACGTACCTTATACAAGTTATGAGTTCCTATTGACTGTTTGACAGCATTAAGTGTCAATAGGAAAGCTCAGGTCCGTTAATGCACTATAAGCAATAGCATATTAACTAAGAGTGACACACTAGTGATTGAGATTAGTCACTCCATCCAATGGTAGTTAATTATGCTACAGTGTATACCTGATGAGGTATCCAGCCTCATCATCCACTGTGACATGCTTTAAGTATCAAAGGATGGTAGTTCATATCTCACTGGTATGTATCTCATACACACACGAATTACCTACTATGATACTTAAGGATTGAAAATCATCTCATGAAAGAAACATACATAATGAAATGTAAAACTGATATCCATATATTAAAATGCTAATCTCATACATAAAGCAATGGTTTGAGGGCATAAACCCAACAATATCTCATCTTACCGACTCTTTTCTCTCTACAAAATAAAATATTGCATCATCCAAACTTCCTCGTTATAGTACGTTGAAAATACTCGTTCAGTTACACTAAAGCACAACGGGTACCAGGGAATGTCCAGTCAACCTTGATCCATGGCAGCACACTATAATACCACCACAACATACAAAAGATAATCTCGATCAGTATTCATAACTCGGCTATCAGGGACTGTCCGTGGAGGTGCCACACACTATAGCACTACCACGGGTGCCAGGGAGTGTCCATTTTTCCACCGTCATATTAAAAAGTACTCTAAAATCACATTATCGCGGCATCCACTACCTTGATCCATGGCATCACATATTGGAAATATACATATAATTGAGAAGAATTGAGAGAATTTTTGAAGAAAATCCAAGAGATTGAAGAAGAACTTGAAGGAGAATGTGAAGATTTTGAAGATCTTCATCAAGAAACAAGAAAAATCTAAGGATTTCTAGAAGTAATCTTCTAATCGTGACTTAGATTGTCTTTAATTCAATCACAATTCATAGAACTCTAGGACCTTTTACACAATTTTCAAAGACTCTCTTCTCACCTCATTTCATCACACACCACTTGAATTGTGATTGAATTCTCATTTGTTTTCATTGATTTGGATTTAAGTAGCTAAGGATTTGAGACAAAACAAGTTTCTAAAAGAGCTTTGACTTTGATCATCAATTAAACTTTGATTTCATCTCTTTTCGTTTATATTCTTCTCTTGGGATTCATGAGATCTTCAATATCTCACTTGAATCCCTTGAGTTTAATCCTTCAAGTCCCCATAAATTCATGATTACAGGGGAATTAAGGTTGATCATAGTTATATCCATACATAATTAGTCGAACCAATTCTTGTTTCATGATTTGGGTCCTCTAATTTGAAGTCTCATGGAATCCTCTTCATATTCTATTGAGGTTCATATGGATTGGTCATATTTAGTCTCCAAGGACCATTAACTTGGGAGGATAATTGAATAAAATGAGTATACATTCCTCAAGGATCATCCACTTAGGAGAGGAGTTAGGCTTGCCAATTTTCATAGCTTAGATGTCAGCATCGGTGCAGTGAATTCACTAACCAAATGTAATCAAAGATTTTTAATTAAATCATGGTTCATTGGAATTGAATGAGGCTAATTGGAATGTTTTCATAACACAGAGATATTGTTAGGAAAACTACGTTCCCATAATCCGTTGACAGCGCATATAAGTTGGAACTGGAAAAATTTAAGTGAAAGCTATAATAACCCTACAAGGGCAAAACTAGGGTTACCTTGAACTGCAAAATGGATTGCTGTAGTAGATGAATCGAGAACACAGGCTTGATAACAGCTCACGATCTTCTACCGTATTCCTCCGCTGCCAAAATGTCAAATTGAGTGTGGGCTCTATCAAAATCCTTTCTGTTTTCTACTCTCCCTCTTTTATGCTCTCTTTTCTATTCTGAGTTATAATACTCTTGATGGAAAAATGCAAACTGAGAGGAGAGCCAAAGCAACATATATATAGGCTACGATAGGGACCATAAGAAGTCAACAAGGAATAGGCTTTCTTATGGAATTAGGAAACCCCAATTCAAACTGAATAAGATTCCTATTTCCATAAATTTTAATTCATACTACTAAAGAATTATAATTGCACTCCTACCCTTATCTCAAAATTACATTTCGAGCTCCATGTTATTAAATGCTTATTATCTCCCCACGTTAAGATTACAGATATCCATTAATTTAATATAATTACTGACAATCATATTTAATTAATCTCTTCAAATTCCTTGAGATCCTCTACTTACTTATTTGATATGTCGGATAAAAAATCCACCTGCAGGGTTTGACATAATCAAAACATATAAGATTTCTCAAGGGGATATCATCAATCCCAAAATTGAGACATGGATTCCATCATTAATTTATATCCACCACACAATCAATATTGTCACCCAATCCAATGAGATATTGACCCATTTAAGGATCTCACCCTTTTAGGGATCAAAGTGTAAATATCAAATGTACTTGTCTATAAATTAACTTAGGATTTAGAGCATAACCACTCATAATAGCCATGAGATACTAATTATCTTATAAGTCAGTATAAAGATAATTACCCCAAGTCGGTCCTGTTTAATGCACACAGTGTACCAGCATAGTGAGTTAAAACTGTACAGTTTCCCCTAGTCAAGACAAACGTACTACAACACCATGCTGCAGTCCTACCGGTGGTGTGTCAAATCCTATCTAAGACTGTAAACCAAAATCTTACATTCTACAATATCTGATCGTCTGATCTTCCGTGTATAAGCCAAACTCTACACACCAAACCACCTACTATGTAGAATGAGAGACACATACATAATATTAAATAAATAATATAATACAAACATTGCCCACACAGATTCTCATAAAAATGGAATAACTGATTTTTATTGAATGAATAATAAATCAACTACATAAAGCATGTCTTTTTAGTATATACCCCAAACAGATACATCACTACAAATTTTGGTTTGGTAGGATTCCATAGTTAACATTGTTTTATCTTAGGATTCATGAACTAGTTATTCTCTGTCCAAAATTTCAAAACAGTAAGTTAGTATTGATTTGAATAGATCAGAGCCTTAACCAAACATTTTTTTACTTTAAATAATTTTTTCTATAAAGTTAAATGTGTTAGTGAGATCCCCTAAAAAAGGATTGAAGCAATTCAAATTCATTTCATTTACTATTTTTAGAAAATCACACAAAATCTCTAAAGAGAGAGTTCATAAATACTGAGTGATATCTAGTCTTGGTCCAATTCCCAGAGATTGGACTGTTTGATCTTTGATTTTTTTTTTGGGATAGAAATTAGACTCACAAAGGTATCTTGTGTCCAAAAACCATTAAGTTCTAACCATGGGAAGTATGATTTTCCTATTTTTGAAATTATGATCTATTCTATATTTGTGAATGATGATCCAAATGTCTTTTATATGACCTAGGACTTAAACCATGTTTCAATTTTGATTAGTTGAACTTAAATCCAGATGTTAGATGATCGAAATCAATAAATGATTCTTAGCTTCTTCATATTCATACATTCACTATCATAATGTGCATATTGATTCTTATAATTAGGACATTGTTTTGTGTTATAATGAGTCATAATTGGTTGAACCTAGTCATGGGTTCCTTGTGATCATTTTGGGATTGTATCATCTCTATATGAACATTACATTAGCTCCTAGTTGAGACTTGTATATCTACAGAAGTGTTATAATTTCAACTAGTTCGAAGGAATTCATGATTACGTCAATTTCCTCCGCATTTGTTAGATTTAAGTTAGAAGTTCATTTAGGATTTAATATTATATTTTTTTGATTCAAAGCATGTGGACTAACCCTTTGTTTTGTAGCACTATGGAGGTACAATTTCTTGACTTCTCACTAATTTATTTTATTTCTTGATCTTATCGATTTTTGACCTCATGTGTGACAGCTTAGATTAGGTCTTGCTTTATGTGTATGTATGTGATTAAAGACCTTTTCTTAGGATTTCTACTCTTATATGTATTGCACGTTTAATATTCGTGGTTGGATCCTGGGTAAGTTTCCTTGTTCTTTGTTGCATATCATCTTGCTGGCTATATGAATTATGTAGTTTTGAATGTTATTTTATCATGAGCAATCTTACACCCTTTTGACATGCTTGTGGAATGTATATTTATATTTAAGTATTAATTGAGGGCATGCTTAGATTTTTAATTCGATTAAAAGGATGTTGAGTAGAGACCTATCACGAGATTGGATGAGAAGGGGTGTTTTAGTCTGTCGGGCTCCTTCCCCTCTCATTCCATAATCCTCGAACCTAGAAATCTCTGGTCTCTAAAAGATCAGTTTGCTTTTAAAAGGGTTAATTTTTCTTTAAAAATTAAGGGGTAACTCGTATTTTGAATTTGAAAAGGTTTAAAAAGCGTGGTTAGACTGTGATATCCACACCAAGGAATGGAAGATGTAATCATCATTCAGGTTAACAGTAATAGTTATCTGACTACCTGCATGTGATTATGAATCCTGACGGTAGAGGAACATAAGTACACCATACAAGTTAAGTTATCATTTCGGATTTGTTCTTTTAAGTTGGAATACAGTTATCATTTTTAGTTGAGTTAATGTTAATTGATTAGTTGGTTGATTAGCTGATCATAGTGTTTGATCATAGTGATTAACAACTGATCGAAGTAAATAATAAAGAACCTAGGAGGTTCCACTCTTAGCTCTGCATGAATACTTGGAAAGGTAGGAAGAGGGTATTAGATCGATTGAACTAGTTTTGATCGGTTGAAGACTGGGTGCTTTGATTGATCAAAAATGCTTCGATCGATTGAAATTTTAATCAATCAAAAGTGTTTCAATCGATTGAAACCCAAAGGTCGATTTGAAAAACTATAAATAGGAGAGCTGCATCCAGAATGAAGTTGCATGACATTTTAACTACTCCAACTCTCCAGAAAGTATTTTAGAGTTTTTTTTAGCCTCCTTTTACCTCTCTATTAGAGTTCTCACATATTCTAGTCTTTTTGAAAAGTATCCATAAGAGTCATAAGTGTGAATACCATCTAGAGGAGACTGCTGGAAGTTGAATAAATTAGAATTGGGTTCAAGGCACAAAGGCAATACTTTTGTCTCCCAATTCCCTATGCATCTATGGAATTGATAAGTAGTAGATTTGGGATACCAATAAAGTTCTGAAACTATTTTTTTGCTATGCATATATTTAAGTTTTTCAAACCTATTTCCCGACCACTTGCAAGTTGCTAATCATGAGTTACATCTACATAGGGTCAGAGAGCGCGCAGAGCGTTTGGTAGAGAATGACATTAGGGACCCATTTATATCGATGGTATTCATGATTTTGAGAGTATGAAGGACCTTCATCGAATATTCAATATGATCTAGATTGATAGAGAGGTGGAGGCTACTCGACAGTACATTTTGTGATACTAGACACTTTGAGCATGAGCAATTTATATGCCACTAGATCAGCCAGTGCAGCCACCACATCCAGTACCTCCAGCACCAGCTGTATTAGAACCAGACATGGATGATGATGATGATGCCGATGTGAACACCGATGCCGACACTAATGCTGACCCTATAGAGGATCCGATGGAGGTGGGTGATCATGGAATGGATGATGGTGATGATAACGATGATGATACAAAGCCTGGCGGATCTCGTCGGGGATGACAAGGAAGGTGAGCATGATCAGGAGGATGATGATCTGAAGGAGGAGGAGCTAGGGGACACAGATATAGAGGGAGATGATGAGGTTGAGGAAGAGCCTGGGCGGCCTCTAGAGTATATGATGATAAGGACATTGAGGAGAGTGATGAGGGAGGACCTGAGGATGATCAGGCAGAGGATGACATAGCTATTGGACAAGAGGAGATCATTCCTGTAGCACCAGTTCACCTTGTTCAGCCAGCAACACTGCTGGACCCATAAGTAGGAGACATGGCTTGATTTGAGGGTTTGGGCAATTACCATGATGGCCCTATGATGGATGAGTTTGACTTTTGGTTGGGCTGGGTACCACCAGAGGAGATCGATTTGCCAGAGGATGAAGTTCTGCCGATGGTGTTAGACTTGGAGGAATTTCGAGATCTTTTCCTTAGAGATTAGTCCTTTTTTTGTTTTCCTTATAGGCCTTGGGGTGTTTCTTTTGTGTATATATTGTAAATATTGTAGTGGTACATCTATAATAGTACGGTAGTTACCACACCGCTTGTGGTTCTAGATGAAACAACCTAGTAAATGTTTTTGACTGCTAGTGTATAGACTTTACTCTTGTAAAAGCTATGTTCATATAAATATAAGAGTTATTTTAGAAGTTTGTTTTATTTAATGTTTACAATTCATGTTTATCACTTATTGAATTTGTGAGATATTCTCTCATGTATCTTACCATGCTATCCACCTATCAAAAGATTTTGTATTGACCAGTAAGTGTTCATGTTAATGCACTAGTACATAGCTCATAAATGGCTCACGACACTAGAGGAGTGAAAAATCGAATAGAGCAGTACCATTAATTCCTATTCCGAGGGACATCTGGCAGGATTGACGGAATTGTGGACATCGGCCCACGGCTTCGGTCTATTTTTCTTGATATTTTAAATCAATTTAAATGAAAGAAAGATTCACCACTTAAATTTAAGGAAAGAAATTAAGAAACCATTTTGAAAGCTACTTTTTTGCAAAAACAGAGATTTCTAGGTTTGGGGATCATGGAATGAGAAGGGAAGGAGCCCGGTGGGACTAAAGCACCCCTTTTCATCCTATCATGGATAGGCCTCTAGTCACCATCCTTTTATTCAATTTAAGAGTTTATGTGTGGCCCAATCAATACATACATATAGATATACATAGCACTAGCAAGTCAAAAGGGGTGTAAGATTGCTAAAAAAAAGGCATCCGTAACCAAGTAAGTTCAAATAGAACACATATGATATACAATCAAGAATGAGAAAACATACCTGGGATCTAGCTGCAAATTGGAAATGTGCAATGCATACAAAATATAGAAAACCAAGGAAAAAGGTCACTAATCACATAAGCACATAAGGCAAAACCCTAATCTAATGTATCGTGCATGGAGTCGTAAAATCAATAAAAGTAATGATGAAATAAACTTGAGAGAAGATAGAGTGACTTACCTTAGGTGCGCTGCAAAACAAGGATTAGTCCACATGATTGATTGTAATTTTATCAAATTTTGATCTATATCTAACAAAATGAATAGGGTTGACAAAATCATGAATTCTTTCCAATCGTTAAAGTCATAACATCCCTATAGATATACAAGTCTCAGTAGGAAGGTCCAAAGGGACCTGAACCTAGAGCCCATGTAATGTCCATATAGAGATGATATGACTTGAACATGATTAAAAGAATCCATGACAATGTTCAAACAATCATGATTTATTCCTATACTCTACAACGCAAAATATAAGTATTACCTCTAAACAAGATGGTCATGAATGTATGAAAATGAACAAGACATGAATCATTTGATGATTTAGATCACTTGATCTCTGGATTTGAGTTCAATTATTCTTATTCAAAATATGATTCAATCCTTAAGGTATTAGAAATCAATTTGGATCATAATGGGCGAGACATACCAAATTTGCATCAGAATTCTAGAATTTACAGAGAAGGAATTAGACATTCAAAAATAGGAAACTCTTGGTTCCCAAAGCTTGATCTCAGTGATTGTTGAGTATGACATGCCTTTGTGTGTCTATTATCTAACCCAAAAAGAAAATCAAAGATCATGGTCCAATCTCTGCGAATTAGATCAAGATCAGTCATCACTTAGAATTTATCACCTCTCTATCTAGAGATTTTGCATGATTTATTAAAAAATAGAAAATTAATCTGAAAACCCTTAATTTCTTGGAGAATATTGTGGACTCACCATAGTTTTATAACCTAAGATACTTGGTTAAGGAACTAATCCAAACATTTCGAAAGAGACCTACTGTTCTGGAATTCTGGACAGAGAGTAATTGGGTTACAAAACCCATGATCAAACCATGTTAACCATAGAATCTAATCAAAACAAAAATTAGAATGGTTGACCCAGGTGTTATGGACAGATTCCAATTGGTTACATTCAAATCTAATGAATCATGATTTAATTAAAAATCTTGGATAACAGGTCGTCATTGCACCATTATTGAATTGTCATTTCTTATTTGAACTTTACAAATAAGAAATGACAATTTGGTCCAAAATTCTACAGAGAATTTGGACCAAATATTGGTTATGACCACTTAAGATAATCAATCAAATATTAAAAGCCTTCATGGATTCAACCTTGAAGAAACCTCCAGGGAGATCTCTAAGGATTTTACTTAATTTCATGAATATGCTTAACCACTGACTTATTTGAATCTAACCATCAAACAATGATAATTAGCTTGTTCTAAATCTAATTCCTCACTCAAATTGATGGTCCTTGAGGAATTGAGACTTGTTTTATTTGATTCTTATCTCAAATCAATGGTCCTTGGAGATGAAGAACACTAACCTTCATAGGTTTCAATAGAATATGAAGAGCATTCCATGAAACCTTCAAATTGATAGATCCAAGCCATGGATACAAGACTTGAATCTACTAATTGGTCCTAAGTATGATAAAAATCAGCCTTAATCCTCATGTAAATCACCAATTTATAGAAAATTAAGAGATCAAGCTCAAGGGATTCAAGTGGGATATTGAATATCCCATTGATTTCCAAGAGAAGAGCATGAACAAAGAGAGAGAATTCAAACTAACTCAATGATCCAAAGCAAATTTTCTTTTGAAAACTTATTTTAAAACCTAATCTATGATCAACTAGATCCAAATCAACAAATATAGGTAATTCAATCACAATCCATGTGGTGTGTGATGAATGGTATTAGAAGAGACTTTTTGAAAATTATGTATAAGGATCTTAGAATTCTAAGAATTATGATTGAATCATGGAAGTACAACTCACCGAGACACCCAAATCTAACCAAACATCGGATTAAGGGGAGTGTTACCTCTGTCTGACTAATCTAGGATTTCCAAAGGTGATTCAAGCTCTTTGAAAGGCTCTGTAATTCGTATGTGTGTATCTATTCTCAAGATGTACTTAAAGCTTTTTCAAGATGATCTCTAGATATTCCAAGATGATCCAGGATAAGATGCATGGGATCTATATATAGAGTTTTGAAAACTTAACTCTTAAGTTTCAAGGTTACAACAGAGATCTTAGAGGTCAGAAAAGGGTTAAAATGGCCATTTCATTGACTCAATGCAGTTTCTAGGCAATTTTCTAGCAATGGGAAGCCTCTGGAAGGGTCTGGAACTCAAAAAACTCAATAGAGGGGCAACTTCTAGGTGGCAGCTTAGGTGGGACGCATCACCCCATTTATGGCACCCGCCACTTACTATTCATGATCCCCTGGTTGCCCTTATTCCCTCTTTCAAATATTACGTGCACTGCTTTTCCAGATTTTTATAAAAAATGCTTTTTAGTGTCCGAAATCTTCCATTTACGTACCATTGGAAAACTGTTGAGTTCAATTTCAGTAGAAAAATATTCCAAGAGGTTTTGAAATGAAAATTGAAGCTCAATTGAAGTCCGAAAGTCCTTTAGAACTTTCGTTGTCTTTTTTAAATCAAACGACTTCTTTTTCAAAATTGCTTTTCGATGTGCATTGATTTTAAACTTTTCTTTAAAATTGAATCTCTGGATACCTAGAATACTCCATTTAGAGCACTTCGTGTTCATATAACCCTAAGTGAATATGAATTCTGAGAGACTATTTTGACAAAACTGGGATTTATACATGGAAAATGACTTTTATGAACATGAAGTCACTTTCCGAAGTTTGATCTTTCAATTGTGTGGAATCCAGTACCTTCCATTGGGTACTTTTCATCATTGAATCCTCGAAGACGTTGTCTACCCTAAATCTTACCAGTGTGGTCAAAATTGGGTGTCTATAGAAATAACTACACGGAATGGAAACGTAACCTTAACATCATTTTAACTACGGAGGATCACATTTATGTCCTCACCACCCCATATCCCAAAGAACCTGTTGCAAATGCTTTGGCAGTTGCTAGTCGCGAGTTTGATAAATGGAAAAAAATGAATGGAATGGCCCGTTGCTATATTCAAGCCACTATGGCTGGTATATTGCAACACCAGTTCAAATCGAATGATTCTACCAGTGCCATTAACAAGAGCCTCAAAGAAATGTTTGGGGAGCATGGCAGACTTACCAAATAGTTTAATATACAAAAGATAATGAGTGTAAATATGTCAGAAGGGACCCCAGTCAAAGAACATATTTTAAAAATGATTAGTTATTTAAATGAACTAGAGACCCTGGGTGCCAACATCGACCCACAGACCCAAGTTGATAGGATCCTCAATTCGCTATCAATGTCGTACGCTCAATTTAAACTTAACTATAACATGAATTAAATGAATTTCTTAATGAGAAAATTAATGAGTTCTTTACCGGCAGTAGAAGGGGTAATCAAGCCTGGGGGCAACGTTTTGAACGTTGAGAAAAGATCTTCCTCCTCCCAATCTACGCCAAAAGGTAATACAGGAAAGAAGAAGGCTAGCACTAGTGGTCCAAGTGTTGGACCAGTCCCTAAGATTGCAAAATGTAAGGGAAAAGACAAGGGCAAGGAAAACGTAGATGGCCAAGGCAAAGGAAACTGTTTCCAATGTAGTGAGAAGGGCCATTGGAATAGGAACTGTCCGCATTTCTTAGCTACAAAAGTTCAAGGTGTGATTGAATCACATGTGATTGAAATAAGTTTTATAACAGATACTTCAAACACTTGGTGCATTGATTCTGGTGCGACTAACCATATATGTAATTCGTTGCAAGGGTTTTGATCAACCAAGAAATGTAGTGATGGAGAGATCATGCTGACTCTGGGATCTACCACAACCATTTTCGTTATTTCTATAGGAGTGATAGTTTTATAATTTGAGGATAATAAGACTTTAGTTTTATCAGATGTACTTTATGTCCATTTAATGAGAGTTAATTTAATTTCAATTTTTGATTGATCGAATAAAGGTTTCTCTTTTTATTTTAGAACTGAGGTGGTCATTAAAAGAAATGGTTCTTTTGTACGTTCTAGTATTAAAAGTAATGGCTTGTATGTGATCACTCCGAATATTTCTAATGATTCTAATATGGAATTTAATAACTCAATGGTAATTCTACCATCTAAAGAAAGGAACCTTACACTAATTCAACAAGGCTTTGACACCTAAGGCATGGCCATAACAATCTAAATAGGATTGGCAGACTAGTCAAAGAAGGGATCTTAGGCGATTTGGTTATCAAAATAATGGAAGTCTGGGAGTCGTGTTTAGAGGGTAAGATGACCAAAAGGCCCTTTCCTGCAAAGGGTAATAGGTCCAATGCATTGTTGGAATTAGTTCATAATGATGTGTGTGGACCAATAAATATAAGAGCACGAGGCAGTTATGAGTATTTCATCACATTTACTGATGACCACTCTAGGTATGGATATATGTGCCTAATGCAGCACAAGTCAGAAGCCTCTGAAAAGTTCAAAGAGCTTAGGGCTGAAGTGGAGAAGCAATAGTGAACCCTTATCAAGACCATTTGATCTAATCGTGGTGGCGAGTACCTCTTTAATGTGTTTATAAATCACCTCATACAGAATGGGATTCTGTCACAGTTATAAGACCCTATATGTTTGGATGCATGGTTATATAAATAAGACCCTTTATGCTTGTGTGAGCTTTTGGTAAAGAATAGTTCTCAATCGATCAAAGTATTCTCGATCGCTTGAACTTTGTATTCTCAAGCGATCAAACTCGTTTCAATAGATCAAAACATTGTCGGTCTGATTTTGTTACGTGTACCCACTCTCGAGCGATTGAACATGTTCTCGATCGATCAAATCTTGATTGACCTATTCTTAATCAATCAAACTCACATTGATCGATCTAAAGTGTTATTATTCCTATCTTATGTGTTTGCCACTTGTCCCTCTTGTATCCTAATATCTATACGTGTGTTTTGTGTGTGGGGGGGGGGGGGGTTGACAGTTTAGAGAGAAAGAGAAATAGTGTGTTTGTGTTATGGATATATAACTGTGTGTATGTATGTGTGTGATATATATATTCTTAGAGCAGAGAGAGGAGAAGAGAACAAGAAGAGGAGCAGCAGAAGAAGAAGAGAGACAGAGAGAGACAGAGAAGAAGGAGAGGAGAGAGAAAGCTCACCGCTACCATAATCGCCGCCGTGAAGCTCGAGAACGCTGCCACCGGACTACCGGAGCAAGGTAAGTTCATTAACTCACTCAAGGGATGATTATAACTGTTTTCCAAAAAATAAAAGGGATGATTATAACATGTTATATGTATGTTTAGATGTGTATATAATGACCCGAGACCTTTGTTTGACTTTGCCCAGTTTTTGGGTAGTAGAAAACTCTCAAGCGATTAAACTTGGTTCAATCGATCGAACTGCCTATTTCTCAAGTGATCGAACGACCTTCGATCGATCGAACTTAGTTTGACTTCAATTATTCGAGAGGACCTCAATCGATCGTACCTTACAGAACATGTTTATTTCCTGTTGATTATAATATGAACTGTTTAGCTGTTTCAATGTTGATCCATGTTTATATATATGATGTTGTTAATTTAAGTGATAATGCAACACTATAACAATATGGACTGTTTAATTGTTATATAAGATATTACTAAGTTGGAGAGTAAAATGGAACATAATTGCATGCTCATAATCAATAATGAGTAGATATGATGAATGCAGAGCATGTAGTAAATACTATATCCAGAGCATAAGCATTGCACAATATGTGGTCAGCATACATAGGATAGTGGTATGAAGAGATGAGAGAATACTATGAGAAATTGGATATATGACTTATGTGGAATATGAGATATGTGTACTTTGGATCCATGGGATCAATGGCCGGCGAGCCTGGTGGATGTGGGATGGTTAGAGTTCCTAGTACACCTCTCGCTGTTGAATACATCTAGTGATGCGTATGCACTGCTGAAGACGTCCAGTGTACTGTTGAAGATGTCCAGCTAGTGCTCTAATGTATTCTCAGCTGTGTAGACGACTAGTGAGGGTATAAGCATTGTTGAAGATGTCTGATGTGCCACTTCCATTGTTTATAGATAGGTGGTACCGTGTAGACGGTCGGTAACCCTATCAAGAGATCGTGGGACCTACTGCCTAGTTGGGTGATTCCGATTGGTATTATGGTATCTACGTATGGATATCGGTTTGGTATTATGGTATCAACGTATAGATATCAGATTGGTATTATGGTATTGACGTGTGGATATCAGATTGGTATTACTGTATCGACGTATGGATACGGATGAGAATAAGAACATGGCTTCCAGTATGAATATGGATACAGGTATGATAGATGATGGTTGAGTCATGAATTCAGCATCCCAATGTAAAGGTATATGCATGGGATGGATGTATGGGTTCCATGCATGGATTTGGTGAATATGTGATAAGATTTTATACCATGATTCCTATCTTTGTCTTTACTATGCTCCCTATGATTCCTGTTATCATTAAATTCATGTATGGTTTAATGAGACCTCTGGTATGTCCGCGAGTAACATCATTGATAATATATTACCCACATTTCAAGATGTTGAACAATAATGGTGAGGAGTATTATTTAATGTACTCACTCAGTTTTATATTCAAAGCTGATGGCGTTTATGCCCTGGACATTCTTATGTCTAGAGCTTTGTAGGTCTTGAGGATGGAAGACTGATGTTCAGCCGGACTTGGAGCTAAAGGCGTAAAGACGAAGATATGCCACTTTGTCATAGTTAGTTTTTATCTGTTGTACTGCTATTATTATTGTTATAGGTTTCAGACTCTATGCCAGCTACTGTAACAAATTTAGTAGACTTTTATAATTGGTACTTGGGCATATGTTGCTTCCAAAAGTTTTATGTTTCTGATGTAGCATATGATTATATTAATAAGATATGTTTTATGAATAGCATCCTCTCTATCATTATGTTTATTGGTTTGAGTAGATGACAATGTGGTTATTCACCTATCATGAACCTATAGGACCAAAAAGGAACATATTTACTCTGTTTTTGCTTCTCCAGGGTATGACAAGATTTTTTGTATTAGAGCCTGGTTTTAGTTGTAAACCGCTTGTCTTTTGTGATTAGAACCCAAGTTCTAAGTTAATATCGATAGCATGAGGATTAGCTGAGATAAGATAGAACTGTTATCTTTTCACATAGACGGGAAGTTTGAAGAATCCACCCGAGAATATTTTTTTAGCAAGTAGTAACTGTTGGAGCTAATAAGAAATCTTTAGAACTGTTGGTAGCGATTTCATGGAGAACATGCATCGAGATTAGTTGTGGTTGTGGAGATCCTAAATATAGAACTGCTAGATTTTAGACGTTGACGAATTCCTGAGTGATCTCAGAATGGTCAACACGATATAGAAGTAGAAAGAGGTTCTGGATAGGATTATCTTGTTACCTTGAGCCACATGTTAGTTGAGTGGTCTTACTTGTTAGTTGAGCAGTATTCATAGTCTGGAACCTTGGAATAGAAATAGAATGCTTAAGATTTGACATTATGGTTAGTTTTTTGACCTTTGTCTTGAGCATAGATACATTTAAGAATACCTGGTAGGTAGTCTGACCTCGGTGGTTAATATATTGTTTATGTGTGGTATTCATATTGCTTGATGTGATCGTATTATATAATGGTACTATATAATTGTTACCACAATTGTTGTCCTTGCTTGAGCTATAAGGTATAATTTGTCTGACTGAATAGTTTTTCATTTTTAGGTAGTGACACTGAATACTACCAGCACTCGTTATGGTTAGGACGACTCGAGGAAACCCAGGCCAGCTGAATGGAGTACCTAATGTAGTACCTCCTGAGATAGATCCAAAAGGAATGGTCGGAGTTTTCATCCATCGCATGGAACAAGTTATCAATCGTGCTAATCATGTCATCGGTAATGAAGCACCAGTATGTCAAATGAGAGTTAAGCTGCTAAAGGAATTTTGTACACTTCAACCAGGAACCTTTACCAGATTAACTAGAGAATGGCAAGGTGAGCAATGGATTTGCTAGATATAATTGATAATTGAGACACTTGAATGTACTAACATTGAGAAAAGACATTTGGCCGTATGCCAATTGACATTTTGAGCAGCAAATTGGTAGGACACAGTGAAAGCTACAATAGGTGAAGAAGCTGTAGGAAGAATGACTTGGGAATCATTGAAGATGTGATTTCTAGAGAAGTACTTCCCAAAATTGAGAAGAGCAAAAGGGAGGTAGAATTCATACAATTAATCCAAGGTAGTATGACAGTGCTGGAATATACAACTCAATTCGAGAGACTATCACGATTTGTACCACATATGATCGATGCATCAAGAAGGAAGATCAAAAGATATCATCAGGGATTAGTTCCACATATCCGTCATTTAACTATAGGACATTTAAACTAATCTTTCGAAGCTCTGGTAGAAATGGCAATGAAACTGGAAGATGACACAAATATTAGTGAAGGGCAACGAGTTGATCTAGCATTTCTAGAGTACGATCAGTTTCTCCTAACAGATCACAGAGGAATGGACAGTCAGGTTGTGTTGGCATCTAACCAAGTTGAACAAAGAAACATAGAGAGAAGTTATCTTCTACAGTGGCGACTCCAACACAGCATAGAACGAGATATCTTCTATAATTGTGGAGTACCAGGACACCATTCCCAAGAATGTAGAGCATTAAGGAAATCTAATAGATGAGGGGTATAGTGTTTAACTATGGTAAAGTTGGTTATGTCCGTAAGTGTTTTCTAGAACTAGAGATGTAACACAATATTCCGTCACAATAAGTACCACGAGGATAAGCTCGCCGAACAAATAATTGATCAACTTAGACAATGACGATAGACAAAAGGTACAACACTTAGCACTTACATCATGTATTATATATGATCTCGATATTACAGGAAGTGGCATTCTTTTGATTTAGTTGTAAGAGGATTAGCCTACACCGTAAATGGTAGATAACTGAACAATTCGTTTGACACTGATTGACAATAGTTTTCCAAGTCTAGATATAACATCAATTACATCCCATATGACTTCTTTTTCAACCCCATAAGACATCAATTGCATCCTCGTATGACATCATTAGCCTCCCTACACAGAAGACTATGCCAACCCTTAGTAAGTTGGACAGAGACTAGAGATGAGGAATCTTAATATTCTTAAGACACAACCTTGACATAAGAGGATGAACTACAAGATTGCGAGTATACGAGAAGAGATACGAGTGACGCAAAGACAACATCAGAATTACAAGAGTACCATAGAAGGATGCTTTTCAACACTGATCACTTGTTGCTTTCATCTAGTCGAGATGTTATACAGTAGATCGACTCACAATATCAGTATGTAGCCCTGCCTAACCTATTTGATTAGCACGTAGAAGTGAAATGAGCATTCAATAGATTATTAAACCTTAAAGAGATGATTATATCAATAGTACATGGGAATTTGGAGACACTTAAGGAAGTTTAAGTCACCAACTACGATGTAGAAGCCAAAATGCTTTTAGGTCAACACATTAAAGGACGATAACAACAAGGGAGTTTACAAGGATGTCGTGTACAACAAGTGATTGACTAAGGACCCTGACGATCATAATAACGAGTTCAGAGATGCGAGATAACCAACTGATGATACAGTTGAGACATTTGTAGCACAGTAGAAAGAATCTTTAGAGACGAGAGTAGATGACAACGCTTTGCTACAACTTAAATGAGATTAGAACCCTTGATCAATAGAATCCTCACACCGTAGTGTTTGACCTGAGGGAGGAACCTCATGTGTTTGGAGACTAGCCATTTCAAATTTATGAGATGATTAGATTATATTACCTAGAACCTTTTCCCAAACTTTGACGTATGAATTTTGTATGGTTAAAACCTGAGATTGGTAGCTGTCACCCTAGTATTCAAAGATCATTGATATCTTCGTATTGCATGTTTAGAACTAACCCTTTGGCCACTAATGTGATCGTTTACGTAAAATGAGAACTTGAGTATTTATGGAGTATGTCTTTCGAGATGGAAATTCTTTTTATTTAGGGCTATCTCTTCAGATTTCGAGGACGAAATCTTTTGACAAGTGGTGGATAATGTAACACCCTGTATTTTTGGATGCATGGTTATATAAATAAGACCTTGTATGCTTGTGTGAGCCCTTGGTGAAGAACCTTTCTCAGTCTATCAAAGTCTTCGTAATAGCTTGAACTTTTGTATTCTCAAGCGATCAAACTCGTTTCAATTGATCGAAAAACTGCCGACCTGATTTTGTGACATGTACGCATTCTTGAGTTATTTAACCTGTTCTCAATCGATCGAACCTTGACTGACTATTCTCAATCGATCGACCTCACTTTGATTGATCGAAAGTGTTATTATTCATATCTTACGTGTTTGCCACCTACCCCTCTTGTATACCTATATATGTGTTTTGTGTGTGTGGGAGGGGGTTTTGGCATTTTAGAGAGAGAGAGTTGGTGTGTATGTGTGTTATATATATATAACCATGTGTGTGTATGTATGTGATATATATATTCTTAGAGCAGAGAGAGGAGAAGAGAACAAGAAGAGGAGCAAAAGAAGAAGAAGAAGAGAGACAGAGAGAGACACCAGAGGGAGATAGAGATGAAGGAGAGGAGAGAGAAAGCTCACCACCACCATAGTCGCTGCCGCGGAACACCGCCACCGGACTGTTGGAGCAAGGTGAGTTCATTAACTCACTCAAGAGATGATTATATAATGTTATACGTGTTTTTAGATGTGTATATAATGACCCCGAGACCTTTGTTCATCTCTGCCTAGTTTCTGGGCAGAAGACAACTCTCGAGCGATTAAACTTGGTTTAGTCAATCGAACTACCTGTTTCTCAAGCGATCGAACGACCTTGAATCGATTGAACTTAGTTTGACTTTAATCGATCAAGAGGACCTCAATTGATCGAACCTCACAAAATATGTTTATTTCCTGTTGATTATAATATGAACTGTTTAACTCTTTAAATGTTGATACATGTTTCTATATATGATATTGTTAATTTAAGTGATAATGCAACACTATAGCAAGATGGACTATTTAATTATTACATAAGATATTGGTGAACTGGATAGTAAAACGGAACACAACTGCATGCTAATAATCAGTAATGAGTAGATATGATGAATACAGGGTATGTGGTAAATCATGTATCTAGAGCATGAGCATTGCACAACATGTGATTAGCATATATAGGATAGTGGTATGAAGAGATGAGAAAATACTATAAGAAATGGGATATATGACCCATATGGAATATGAGATATGTGTACTTTAGATCCACGGGATCAATGGACGATGAGCCGAGTGGACGTGGGATGGTTAGAGTTCCTAGTGCACCTCTTACTATTGAAGACGCCCAATGATGCATATGCACTGTTGAAGACGTACAGTGTACTATTGAAGACGTCCGGCTAGTGTTTTAATGTATTCTCAACTGTGTAGACGACCAGTGAAGGTATACGCATCGTTGAAGACGTCCAATGTGCCACTTATATTGTTTACAAATTAGTGGTACCATGTAGATGATCGATAACCCTATGAAGGGGTCGTGGGACCTACTGCCTAGTCGGGGTGATTCCCATTGGTATTATGGTATTGACGTATGGATATCAAATTGGTATTATGGTATCGACGTATGAATATCATATTGGTATTATGGTATGACATAGGGATATCAGATTGGTATTATGGTATCGACGTGTGGATATCAGATTGGTATTACTGTATTGATGTATGGATACGGACGAAAATAAGAACATGGATACGAGTATGAATATGGATACGGGTATGACAGATGATGGTTCAGTCATGGATTAAGTGTCCCGACGTAAAGGTATATGCATGGGTTACATGCATGGATTTGGTGAATATGTGTTAAGATGTTATAGCATGATCCCTATCTTTGTCATTACTATGCTCCATGTGATTCCTGTTTTCATTGAATTCATGTATAGTTTAATGAGACCTCTGCTATGTCCGTTAGTGACATCATTAATAAGATATTAACCGCATTTTAAGATACTGAACAATAACGGTGAGGAGTGTTGTTTAATGTACTCACTCAACTCTGTATTCAAAGTTGATGCTGTTTGTGCCTTGGACATTCCTATGTCTAGAGATTTGTAGGTCTTGAGGAGGGAAGACTGATGTTCCTCCCGACTTGGAGCTAAAGGCCTAAAGACGAAGACGTGCCACTTTGTAATTGTTAGTTTTTATCTGTTGTACTGCTGTTATTATTGTTATAGGTTTCAGACTATAAGCCAGCTGTTGTAATAGATTTAGTGGGCTTTTATAATTGGTCCTTGGGTATATGTTGCTTCCGAACCTTTTATATTTCCACTGTAGCCTCTGATTATGTTAATAAGACATGTTTTATGAATAGCATCCTTCCTATCGTTGTGTTTATTTGGTTTGAGTAGATGACAATGCGGTTATTCACCAATCACGAACCTACGGGACCAAAAAGGAACTTATTTTCTCTATTTTTGCTTCTTTAGGGCGTGACAACAGTTAATTACACCTAGTGCACCTCAGTAGAATGGTGTAGCGGAGAGAAGGAACAAACTCTTTTAGACATGATTAGGTTGATGATGAGTTATTCAGAGTTGGCATTATTCCGTTGGGGTTATGCTTTGGAAACCTCTGTGTACATACTAAATCTAGTATCAAGTAAATCTGTTCCCAAGATACCATGTGAGATGGGGAATGGGTACAAGCCTTCTTTGCAACATCTCTGGATGTGAGGGTGTCTGACACATGTGCAAAAATGTAAGATGAGAAAGTTAGAATCTGTATGTTACTTTATAGGGTATCCAAAGGGTACTTATGGATGGTATTTTTATGAACCGAGATAATAGAAAGTGTTTGTTAGTACAAATGATGTTTTCTTGGAGGATGATTATATCATGAACCATAAACCTAAGGGAAGGATAGACCTGAAAGAGATAGAAGGAGAGCCCTCAGTCCTACCCGTAGTTGACACTGATGTAAGAAAAGAGAATACCACTTCTTCACCCAATTTCGGTACCTCATCGTAGTGGGAGGATTGTCAGCCAACCTGGCAGATACATGTTCTTAGGAGAAGTTTTGAAGCAGTCTCCATAGAATCTGAATTTGATCCTACCACGTATGAAGGGGTGATGGCTAATGTTGATTCAGCTCATTGGTTTAAGGTTATAAAGCCTGAATTAGAATCTATGAATTCTAATAAAGTTTGGGATCTTGTAGAACTTCCTGCATATATTAAACCCATTGGCTGTAAGTGGGTCCACAAGAGGAAAACAGGATCTGATGGAAAGGTTGAGACTTTTGAAAATTTTAGGACATAATATTAATACCTTTGTTGCGCACATAAATTGCTTTTATTGTGCACAAAATTTTAAACAATTTTGTTTTAAAATTTCAGCGACTTAAACGAGAAGCAAAGATGTCATGTTGCTAGCAGTTATATATCTTATGTTGGTAATATGATACAAAAGCATTCGTATTTTGGACGACAACCTAGCCAAAGCGGTGGTAATGAAAAATTATAATAGATGAGAGGGTCAATTTAGGGGTGAACAAAAAAACCAAAAAATCGACCAATCCCAAAAATTGATTGGTCAGTTTATTAGATGAATATATAAGTCAAAACCGACTGAAAAATAGACCAAATCCCTACAAAAACCAATCTACCGAACCTATTGGTCGATTTAAAAAAAAAAACAAAAAAACCTCTCAAACGAGGAATAAATAAATATCATCCTTTTATTTTTTTTAAGTATTGGAGATGTTCTATAGTGCAGGATTAAATTAGGTGGAAACTATAAAATATTATGCAAATAATGGAGTACTACACACACTGTTGGGATGAGTACTGGTCTCAAATGTCAATCCAACACACCGGATTCAGTGGATTGAGGACTATTAGTATCAATCCCCTCTTTAGAAGTGTAAATCAAGATACCTATTTGTAGACACCCCATTTTTTCGGCTATCAGATTTAGGTGACCCATAGCTTGGTGATTCACAATGATCGTAAAAGACTCGAAAGGACTCCTGGAATCCAATTCTATCTCTCAAGAATGCTCAGCATGACCGAAATGCCCCTGAAAGCCCGAAAACTCCTAGATTCAGTCCCAAAGTTCTAGAAACATGCTATGTCGTAAGAAAAGTAAAAAAAATGAGTTTTTAAGTAAAACCGAATGAAATCGTCAGCTCCCAGAGACCCCCGGAAGTCCCGGAAGTTCCCGAAAAGTCCCCGTTGGCCGGTTTGACCAAGGTTTGACCAGGTTTGACCAAAATTGTCCGAATTCGCCGGAATCGTTCTAGATCACAAGAAAAGTATTAAATTGAGTTCTAAAAGAAAATCGAGCGAAAACGTCGGCTCCTTGGAACTCCCGGAGATTTCCAGGACTTCCGGGAATCCCAGGTTTGACAAATTTGACCAAAATTTGACTTTAAAGCCGGGGCACTATAACAATTTTCAAATTTTTTTCATGGATACTAGACGTCAATAGCTTCCCAACGGTATATCGCACATAATTTTTGGATTCAAAACGAGTCTACTATGAATTTCCGAAGGCGAAAAAGGCGATCAAATCAGCTTTCATCACAAATACCACAAAACTTTTCAAAGTGACCTATCCCCGAACTATTTTTTATGTGAAGTAGACTCCAATACCTTTCTAACGGTATATCACAACCTCAGTTTGGAGTTTCTACGCATTTTCTGTGAATTTCGGACGAAATAGAGCCTTTTCGCGAATACCGGAACCTCAGGGGGCCTAAACAGCATGATCTGGACGAAGGAGGAGCAGTGCCGCCGCGGCACTGGCCCATTGCCGCCGCGGCACTATCCCAGTGCCGCCATGGCACTCCCCTCTAGAACAGTGTATTTTTGTCATTTTTCTTGAGGATTCATTTTGATTAATTAAAAAGCGAAACGACGTAGTTTTATGATTTCAGATGTTTGGAGCCAATAGGAATACTTCTAAAACCCTAAAACCACCCCAAGTTGGCCTATTTAAACCCCCCATTGCTCTCCATTTTAGAGGTGTCAAATGTAAGCTTTGAAATAGTTTAGGAGAGAAAGTTGTAGAGATAAGGTTAGAATAGAGAGAAAAGAAGCTTTCTTCTTTGATTTTCAAAACAAAAGTGAGTTCTAAACTTTATTTTTACTTCATTACTCCTATTTACTTCAACATTCAATACACCTAACCACCATTTTAGTGAGCATTTAAGAGAGAGGAAGCTTCTTCCATGTCCAATGTCATCATATATGAGTGAAACACCAAACTACAAGTTCAATACATCATGAATATCATCTATTGATCATTATCTACTTGCTTGTTTATACATTGTTCATCTCTTCTTATTTCATTTCTTTTAGATTTTTTTTTATTTACTTACTAGTTCATCATCATCTAAATGATGACATGAAGTTTGAGGTGAGTGAATCCTTATGGATAGTAGCTCTTGACCTCAAAAACATGTTTGATAGATGATGATTATAACTTCAATACCTCCAAGGTATCCTTGAAGTTATGTTCAAATGAAAATAAATCTCTCCAACAATCTTGGAGGTTCTTGGTGATGAGTTTGATGTTGACATTTTAAGTGGCTATAATCTTTATTGAGTATTAAAAATATGCTTTCAAAACATCTATTTCAAAACCCCTCTTAAAACCCCTTATTTTGATCTCAAGAAAAAAAACTGTAGTTTTTCCCAAAATCTTCACAATAGTGAGTCAAAACAGTGAGTGATCCGGGTTCAGAGATTTATCGAGAACTCAATACTCAATGTATGAATGCAAGACCACTTGGAAAGTCTTCCTAACTGGTTATAGAACCTCCATGATTTTTGGTTTGACTTGCAAGCACTTGAAAAGGGTCCATTCTTGCCTAAACATTCCTTCCAAACATTCTGCCTCTGCTGTCACAGCAGCTTGGTTGACTTCTAACTTCTTTTTCAGAAATCTTTTCCAAACAGGGTGGTCCTAACTTATTTTTCCCTTAAACTTCAATGTCTTAGGGAACTTTATGTATAAAATGGGCCTCTATTTCATTTGGTTTCAGTTTCTAAGATGTTTTGACATTTCAGTCGACAGTACGGACTCTGTTTCTGAGTGACCTCTATTGTTTATACGATTTCTCCCAATCTGTGATAGTTATTAACGATTGGCTTTTTGGGTTATGTTCTAGACACAAGAAGGAAGAGCTCCATAAAATATCATACATTGAAAACATTTCTATCCCCTCTTTTCAATTTTAAAAAGATCATGTTACTGTTCTGTCCACTATTCACAGCAAGCACATTTTAACTTTCATTCTTTGATTTGATGCTTACATGCATTCCAAATTAGCTCATGTTTTAGGAAGTAGTTCATACTACCTTTTTACATATCCCATGACGATTTCATTCATTTATTCATACACATCCTAGACTTCTAAGTCATCCTAGGAATCCATGAACACAAAGCACACTACAACCTTGGCACATTAGATACATACATTGCATCCATGCAAATATTTGGGCTTTGGTGACTCCTAATCAAAGAAGATTATAAGGAATGATCATGATCACACGTTCATGCTTCCCCTCGATCTAATCATCCTTTCTCATCCGTCCCGGGGATTGAGAGATCTTCTCTTCTCAAAGATTAACATGCATCATACTAGTTTGTTAAGCATATTTTGATTTCTTTGATTTATTTGTTTTAAGAACAATTCATGTCCCCTTTAGATTAGGGAAACTTAATTACTTGATACATGATTAGAAGATTTTTCCAAGGTTTATTTGTGTGATTTTTCACTTTACATTGTGTGATACTTGGCTTAGATCTTATGAATGATATTTTATCTTTAGATCTTCCATTTTCAAGTTTCTTATGTGATGTAATATACTATCGTAGTATTAATTGTCGAACCATGCATAGTATAAGATGATTATTTGGATGCTAATTGAGGCCCGTCGAAAGACAGGGCGAGTTGAGGGTGTTTTAGTCGCGACAAAGGCTACTTCCTCTCTTGTACCAGAACCCCGAGCCAAGTTCTTTGGTTATGAAGGGCCGGTGCCCTTTATCCATTTGGGTGAGTCAAAATTAGGTTTCTTGGTTCCTTAAAGACCAAGTGGCAACTCTGTATCTGTTTTCAACAGACCTTTTTCTCTTTCCTTTGATTTCAAACAAAAACAAACAAGTGGATAGTTGAATCCCGCGTGTCCACACTATTCTTGATTGTAATTGAAGCAAACATGGAATTCTACAAAGACGGAAGTTGACATCAAGAAGCAAACATATGCCATATGGCCATTAACAAGCAAAGACATGCCAATTAGTAGTTTTGTTATTAAGGTTTTATTTGGTTGATGGATTTTGTGAGAGAAAAGGAAAGAAAATAGAGAAAATCATTTTCCTTTATTTGGTTAATTAAAAGAGTAGTAAAGAAAACAAAATTGAAAATAAAACATAGTAAAAAATAAATTTGAAAATTTTTTTATTTTGTGAGTCATGATTTTCTTTCCCTATTTATTAAGTTTCAATTATATTGTGAAAGTTTTTTACATTTATTGTTGTTAATTAAGCATAGAGGAAAATACAAAGAAACTAGTTTACATATTACCCATGCGATTAGGCCCATTTTCACTTTACTCAATGTGCTTCAAAAGTGGACACTTAATCAACCTGTACGTTCAGACTAAAGTGAAACCGTTTAAATTTTTCTCTGATGAAGATTCTAAAATTGACCAAAAATATTAGTCAACCATTTGTGAGATTAACTTAGAATTATCCCCTAATGTAAGGATAATGTTACCATTTAACCCATCCATGTGGGACTAATTTTAACTCTTAGGGTGTGTTTGATAAAACTAAAAATTAAATACTGAATTTTAATGTTTTAGGAACTAAAATAGATTACATTCAGTGATTATTTTTAGTAGAAAATTTTCACTTAACGTTTTCAGTGGATTTTTTTACTACTTTTTCAATTAAGAGGTACATTATCAAACGCATGTGAAAGCCAAGAATTGACTTCTTTACTTATGGAATTTAAAGATGCTTTTGATTGGTTCTATGATGATATGCCTGGAATCGACCCTGAAATTGTCTAACCCAAAGCGACTAAGACCCAAGATGGCACTCAAGATTAAAGAAGAGGTTGAGAAATAGTTACAAGTAGGTGTCCTAATAGTGATCGAGTATTTGGAGTGGGTAGCCAATATCGTTCCTGTGCTTAAGAAAGATGAAAAGTTGTATGTGTGCACAGACTTTCGAGATCTGAATAAGGCTAGTCCTAAGGATGAATTCCCATTCCTGGACATAGACGTTCTAGTTGACAACACAGCCAGGCAGCATTGCTATCATTTATGGATGGATTTTTGAGGTATCATTAGATACTTATGGCACCGGAGGATAGAGAAAAGACTAGCTTTGTCACACAATGGGGTACGTTATGCTATTGAGTGATGACATTCGGGCTCAAAAATGCCGGGGCTACGTACCAAAGGGCTGCAACTACATTGTTGTATGACATGATCCATAAGGAGGAAGAAGTGTATATGGATGACATGGTAGTAAAAGCAAAGGAGAGAGGGAATCACCCAGGAGTCCTAATGAAATTCTTTGAAAGATTGAGGGAATTTAGGATGAGGTTGAATCCGAAGAATTGAATATTCAGAGTAATTGTAGGAAAGATATTAGGATTGCTGATTATCAAGATAGGAATAGAATTAGACCCTGCTAAGATTAAAGCTACTCTAGAGATGAAGCCACCTAAGTCAGAGAAGGAGGTAAGTAGATTCTTGGGGAAGATCTAATTCATAAGCCGCTTCATTTCAAAGTTAACCCACCACTTGTTAGCCGTTGTTCAAACTATTAAAGGAGGAGAAATTCGAGTGGAGTGAACCCTGCCAGAAAGCCTTTGAAAAGATCCAAGCCTACCTACAGAACCTACCTATCCTGTCATAGCCTGTCGAGGGCAAACCCTTGGTCTTATACCTATTATTGACCGAAGGTGCCATGGGATGCATGCTAGCACAAAAGGATGATGTGGATCATATAGAAAAAGCCATATATTACCTGAGTAATGAACTTAGATACCCAACGCTAGAGAAAACATGCTGGGCCTTCGTTTGGGGTTCCCGCCAACTTAGGCAGTACATGCTATCTTTTCCGGTGTTTATCATAGCTAGAATGGATACCCTGAAATACTTGTTTGGGAAGCCTGCATTGATCGGAAGAATGGCCCAGTAGATTTTATTGTTCGCTGGATTTTGACTTGAAGTACGTCATGAGGAAATCCATCAAAAGGAGAGCAATAGTAGAATTCCTAGATGACCAGGCAGTAGATGGGGATGATGCCAAAGAATTCTCATTCCCTGATGAAGATCTTATGACTATTACTCGAGATGTATGGAAGGTGTACTTTGACGGAGCCTCTAATAAGATGGGATATGGAGTCGGTTAGTGCAAGTATCTTTGGACGGTGGTCATATGTCATTCCCTATCAAGCTAAATTTTGCTATCACCAATAATGTCAGTAAATATAAAGTTTGCACGATTGGATTGGAAATGGCCCTAGGACTAGGAGCAAGGAGAGTTAAAATGTTTGGGGATTCCAATTTGATAATCTGACAAGCTAGAGGAGATTGGAAAGTAAAAAAGGAGAGATTAAAGCCTTACCATGAGTACTTGGAGAGCTTGTAAGAGAAATTTAAAGAGATCACCTTCTTCTACCTAACCAGAGATGAGAATCAATTCGCCAATGCCTTAGACACCCTAGCCTCGATGTTCGAGATACCTGTAGGAGTAGCCATGAGACCTCTGGTCATAGAAAGGGAAAAAAAGTACTCGCACTATTAGATTATTGCCAACCTTGAGAATGAAGAGGAGGTACCTTGGTATAGTGATATTTGGAAAGTCATAAGTGAACAGAAGTACCCTGAGGGAGCCATGGAGAAAGATAAGAGAGCGATAAGGAGGTTGTCAGCCTAATTTGTCATACATGGAGGAGAATTGTATAGAAGATCACACATAGGGAAGAACATCCTATGCCTGGATAAATGTAAAGTTAAAAAGATGATGGAGGAGATTCATGCTAGGGCATGTGGTCCCCATATGAATGGACATATACTAGCGAAAAAGATAGTGAGACAAGGATACTCTTTGTCGACCATGGAGCATGACTGCTATAAGTATGTAAGAAGATGCCACTGTTATCAAATACATGCAAACCTCATGCACACCATATCGTTAGAACTCTATAGACTCACCACACCCTGGCCATTCTCAGTTTGGGGGATCGATATAATTGGTGAGTGATACCAAAGTCATTGAATGGGAACATATACATTATGGTGGCTATTGATTATTTCACAAATGGTAGAGGCGACATCCTACACCAAGTTAGAAGCTAAAGACGTAGGGTAGTTCATTAAGCATAACATCATCTGTAGGTATGTTGTTCCTCATGAGATAAAATCTGATAATGGGTCGCACTTTAAAGGTGACGTACTAGGACTACTCCAGGAATACAAGATCACTGACCATAAGTCATCACCCTATAGGCTGCAGACCAATGGGGTAGTCGAAGCCTTGAATAAGAATGTGAAAGTGATACTACAGAAAATGGAAGATGCATATAAGAATTGTAATGGAAAGTTACCGTTTGCACTATAGGGGTTATAGAAAATCCATGAGGATGTCCACTAGAGCTATACCATACTCGTTGGTATATGGAATAGAGTATGTTTTACCGATAGAGCTTAAGATCTCGTCCTTAAGGGTAATGGACAAATGTAAAGTAAAGGAGTCTCAGTGGTTGCGAGAGTGGTATAAAGAGCTAGCATTGATATATCAAAAGAGATTGGAGGCATTGAAGCACGTCCGAGAATACTAGTAGAGAATATTTAGAGCCTATGACAAGAAAGTTCGCCCAAGGAAGATTGCTTAGGGTGACTTGGTCTTGAAAGAAGTGAGAGCACCAGTTTTTGATCCGAGGGGGTAGTTTAAGCCAAATTGGGTCAGACCCTACCTAGTTAAAACCATCCTAAAAGGGCGAACAACCTACCTAGCTGACCTGGATGGCCATGAATTCAAAGAACCTATTAATCTTGATCGCCTCAAGAAGTACTATGCTTAGACCACCCATTCTTACCTAAACTACGTAAATGGACTTGATTCCCGCTAGGGGATACGTAGGCAGCCTGTCAATAGGTTTAGTCTAAGTCCTTAAGCCATTCCTATTCATTTGCTACACTAGGGGCAAGCCCTTCTAGCCTTGATTTTCCTTGTCTGTCCCTATACTAGGGGCCACAAATTCTAGTTATTAAAGAATAGTCATTCGTATCTCACTTATACGTATCTCATACACACATGAATTACTTACTATGATACTTAAGGATTAAACAATCTCATGAAAGAAACATACATAATGAAATATAAAATTAATATCTATATATTAAAATGTCAATGTCTCACACATAAAGTAATGGTTTGATGGCACCAACACAACAAACTCCCACTTGTACTCATAACCATTCAGGACTACATCTGAGACCTAGACTATCTAGATGACCATCAAAGACCTTCTGAGGCAAGGCCTTTACAAATAGATCGGCAAGATTGTCAGCTATGGCAATCTTGGTGACAGTAACATCTCCACCTTGAACAGTATCTCAACCTAGATGATATTTTTGCTTTACGTGCTTTCCCTTTTCGTGGTTCCTTGGCTCTTTGAACTGAGCCACTACTCCACTATTATCACAGTATAGCGTAATAGGTGATATTGATACTGGTACCACCTCAAGTTCTATAAGGAACTTCTTGAGCCAAACAGCATCCTTTGTGGCTTCACAAGCAGCCTCATACTCAGCTTTTGTAGTTGAGTCTGTAATGTATTTCTGCTTAATGCTCCTCCAACTAATAACACCACCTCCTAAGGTAAAGAGATGTCTGGATGTCATCTTCCTCGAATCTTTATCTGATATAAAGTCTGAGTTAGTGTATCCCATTGGAATTAACTCATCGCCACCATGCATAAGCATGGAATCTTTAGTCCTTCTCAAGTACTTAAGAATATGCTTAACAGCTGTCTAGTGCTATGGACCTAGATTCTACTGATACATGCTAAACATGGAAATAGTAAAGCAGATATCTGGTCTAGTGCATAACATAACATACATGAGTCTTTCCACTGCCGAAGTATAGGGAACTCCTACCATGCGATTCCTCTCCTCATGTGTCTTAGGACACTGGTCCTTGGAGAACACTAAACCATGCCTGAAAGGTAATAGACCTTTCTTCAAATTATCCATGAAAAACCTAGTCAGTACCTTATCGATATAACTAGCTTGAGATAATCCCATTATGTTTCGCTTACAATCCTAAAATAGCTTTATTCCAAGCATATAGCTCACTTCTCCTAGATCCTTTATATTGAAAGTATTAGAAAGCAAAACCATAATTGACTACAATGCCCCTACATAAAGTAGAATGTCATTAACATAAAGCACAAGAAAAGCCACCACTTGGCCTTCACACTTCTTGTATACACAATGTTCATCCAAATTTTGTATGAAACCAAACGATTTGACTGCATTGTCAAAACAAATGTTCTAACTCTTGGACTTTCCCACTAGCTATGAACCCTTCTAGTTCCTACATATAGATGTCCTCCTCAAGATTACCATTCAAGAATGCAATCTTGACGTCCACCTGCCAGATAAATCTGGGCATACCTCAATGGATAAGAGTATTTTGATGTACTTGAGCAGGGCTACCGACAGGAAGGTTTCCTGATAGTCAATGCCCTCTCTTTCAGTATAACCTTTTGCTACAAGAATTAATTGTTGAACCAATTTGGACCTTTTAGGGATCCTCCTTAGTACCTAGATTTATCGATAAAGTATCTTCCACCACTTTTTGAGCTGGATCAATGTCATCCTTTTTAATTAGGTGTTTTAAATCATTGGGAATTTTGTCATTTTCATCAAGATCTATGCATTCAGAATTAGATACATCAGAGTAGGAGGAATCGGAGTTCATTTTATTAATAATTGGGAAAATTTTAACAAACTCGATACCAGACTCAACACTAGATTCACCAGACTTACCAGACTTTTTGCCCCTAGTGACCAACTCAGAGACTGAATGAAAATCAACCTCTAGTCCACCAATAGGAGTACATCCAATTACAGGCTCGAAAAACTTAGAATAGTCCCCTTTTGGGTGTGGTGCATCATCATACTTCCAATTCTTGGGCTCCTCCTTGGCATTCCCAATGAATTTGGAGACGTCCACTTTTTTGCTTTGCAATGACATCACCTCTTGGTCCTTGTCTTTTCCTTCACTAAGTTCATCCCCCAATAGTAGCTTTATAGATCCTTGGTCCATGCTCTCAATCTAGTCTCAGTCTTCTTAGCTTGTCCCTTTTCCATGGCTTGGCAACATTGTTTCTCTCCTAATGGCTCACATACAAAGAAAATCTTAAAACTAGGGATCCTATTCTATTCTTCATATCATAGTTGTACCAGCGCTCTAGGAAGCCACAGTAGTAAAAGTCCTCCCCTACCTTGATGAAAGAGCCATTGAGAGTGTTCTTGAAAGACCTCGTGCTCTTCGACTTGCTTGTTCCTCATTTCTTCGTTGTATACCCTAGACCATTCTTGCTCTTTTGCCTAGAAAAATTTGGAAATTTGGCTATCCCTTACTACCTTCGACCTAGATCCATGCTCGGTAAGAACTTCATCTTATAATGACAACTATCATGGGATTTGCATAATCATCAAGGTACAATGCAACCTTCACCAATGGCTCTTTCATTTTCAAAGTGTTGATCTTATCTAGCTTAAACCCACTAAGTGTGGGATCTTGCTCGAGCAACTATATCTCCAACACAACTCCATCTTGGGTAGTACAGATCCCAAAATCTCTAAATAGAAACACTATTTGATCGTCCATAACCATCTTGATCTTTGGTGACGTGTCGAGGGCACAACCCACATGTCATGCAATCAAGGCCTCTCTAGCAGCAGGTTAAAAGAGGCAGCTATGCCGATCACTTAGAACTCTACACTCTAATTGAGGGCCAATAGCAACTTGTAGATTTAACACTCTGACTACCTTCCTCTAAGTATTATCATAACCATAGATAGACTAGCCCGAGGTTTATCGCTTGTTCATCAAATACCCAAATCTTGTAAGGTTTGCAATAGACAGACATTAAGCGCAAAACCATTATCAACCAAAACCACCAGAACTCTAATCCTTAAGGTTTGAACAGTGATATGGAGCGGCCTATTGTGATAAGGCCCTTTAGACAAAAGGTCCTCATTGGTGATGGATATGATCGGGGCCTCCACCATTGGCTTAATTAATGCTGATAATTGCTCGGGAGTGGTATCGATAGGCACATCATGATGGCTCAAAGCTTCAAGAATAGCTTGCCTATGGTTTGTAGAAGCCATGAGCAAGCTCCAAATAGATATGTTAACCTGAGTCTTCTTGAGCTACTTGAGCACCTCATCTTCTTCTTGCGACACATTCACTACATTTATTTTACCCTTGTCTATCTCTCTCCCCAGATGATCTCCTTCATCTTGCAGTGGCTTAAAATGTCTACCTACCCTATTCAAGTGTTGAACATCTCCTTCTCCCCATATGCATTCCAAAATTCCCTCGTTGATCTCAATGCCATCCCAAATGGAATCATCAGATAGCTACACATCCTACCATTTAACTTCTCCAAGGCCAAGGTCCATCTCTTTTAGGTAAAAGAGGTCATCTCTCCTCGGGTCTTCATTAACCCAAAAGTCCTCATCATCATCCAAAAAGCAAATCTCGAATTCCTCTGGGAGGATAACCGTGAGTTCGGGTTTGATTAAGGCAGTGATATATATGTTTGGGTTATAGGAGGGTAGGGTGAGGCTAATGAGATTGATATTTTATAGCAAAGGGATGGCATGGTGATTCAGTAATGGGTTACGGGTGACATTTAGTGGAGGTAGGGGTATAATGACCCCGTTATCAAGGAGGTCTTGGATCTCATGGCGAAGTCAGATGCAACGGTTAGTATTATGGCCATGTGTTTAGTGGAAGGCATAATTCTGGAAGGAGTCATACCTAGGTGAAAGAAGGTTAGATAAAGGTCTCGGGTCAATTTCCATAGAATATAATGGCAGGCCGAGGGTTGTGAATTTCCTTGGTTCAGAGCGATGGTTTTTTTTAGGTAGGATGGGCCAGTACTTTGGTTATCACTTAGGAAATTAACATCGGGTGTGGTACGATTATTTGAGTAGTTTCTTCCCGTGATTCTCCTGCTTGGATTGTTCTCTTCTTTCTTTATATTCCCACTCCTCAAGGCGTCCTCTATCTTTGTTCCAACATTGAATAGCTGCTCAAAGGTAGTGATTGGCATGAAACACATGTGCTCATTGTAGGTGGATTACAAATTCTTAATGTTCATATGGACCTACTCCTACTAGGTTGGCTTATTAGCATCTCTGAGGATTTCTTCCTCCAACGGGTCAAGAATGTGGCAAAAGACTCTCGGTTATCTTGCCTGGTGGTCTCAAGGTCTTGGATAGTAATGTCGAGCTAAGTGTTGTAGGCATATTGCTTTATAAATTCGATCACAACATCCTCCCACAAATTGGTCTTGGAGAATTCGAGGGCTAGAAACCGTTACAGGGCTCCTCCAGATAGGTATCATGAAAGCAGTTGAGCCAGGTCCTCATTCCCTGATCCCATAGGCTTAAGGGCAGTGACGTACATCATTAAGTTGTCTTGAGATTCCCGATTCTGTCAAACTTCTCTAGCTCAGGCATCTTAAACTTGTCAGGCATTTTAAGCTTTTAAGGCTCAAAGATATCTTCAAGGTCTAGCAAATAGTCATCAACACCACAGGACTTCCTCATTACACTTTCTAGGCAGTCCAACTTATCTTTCATGATTTTTCCAGAATCCCCGCATACACCATCATTGAACCATTCCTCCTCTTTGATAGGATTTGGATCGATGGGTTTATTAGGTTCAATAGGCGAAGGAGTTGGTATGGATGGATCAACAACAGGCACTCCTTATGGGTTGATAGTAGTCTGCCCCAATTAGTCTATGATAAGCTATAACTGTTGCCCCTGATGGGCCAGATCATCCCCTATCTATACAATTCACTCTTGTTCCTTAGCCATAGGTATCACAGTACTTATAGCTCAGAGTAATCTTCCTGAACTCAAGGGACGGACCCAAGAAGGTGTTTTGACGGTCTTCTTTGGAGCTATCTCTAGATAATCTGCATACCCATACTTTCCCAATTTAGGAAAACCATTTTTATCTTTTCATCATTTTTCCAATTTTTGTTCTCTCAATGCTATGCATGCTTATAAGAAGGGAAATAGATCATACAACCACCTAATTACGAATAGTCATATAAGTCCTAGTCGTATCATCGAGAATTCCTTCTTATTCCATGGCCACCATATTCGTCATCACGCTAGTCATTCCATACTTAGAGCTTCTCATGTGACAAGGTTCATGATAGTGTAGGTCTAATCAAAGCCAGCACTAACAAATAGGATGCAAACAAGGTTATGATTAGTCATCTTACAAACTCGTGGCACATAATCCCAGTATAACACCTAAGCATACCATCCTCATGTTATGTGATGAGCATTTCATTTGGGTAGAGTGCTTTTAGTGTTAAACAAAGATACGTGCCATGTGACGTATAGGCTTCCTTATCATGTCACATAATCCCAACAAGAAAATATTACGTGTGTGTGAACATTGTCTTAGCAGGTCAAGCCCTAAAGGATTTAGGACATATGGATACTATATCCATCAAGGTGGACAGAGTCCAAGGGTTTCCTAACAAGATGTCCTACATACCCCCCCATTACAAGATTTGGTATTGTATGTGGACACGCATTTTATACCCAGAGGTACGTGCTAGGGAATGGAAGCCCTCCACAGGGGTGATCTAATGCATTGTAGGCCCTGGCTTTGGTCTGCCCAAGCATCCTAAAACTAATGCACGAGCAAATTTCATAATAAAGAGTCAAAGAACCTTGAAAGTTTTAGAGTCTAACCCTCTTAGTCTATACCCAACAGAGTTGCCAACTGTGGGTATCCAAACCAAGTTTAGGGCCTAAAAGGATTAAGCTCACTTGATTGATCCCATTCAAATTTCATGTCAACAGCGACGAGTGAGGTTTACCATCCTTCATTAGCCTTTATCCGATCCGACTGATTTGGATTACTCGTATTTTGGATTCTATGGGGTTTTATATCCAGCCCAAGCCAACAATCGATGCCCATGACCCATATCCAAGGCAATACAAGTGAGTAATCCATATATATCCCATAAGGTTAAATCCGAAGAGATCCTCACTAATAGAGTCGCCACTTGGTTTGAAAAGGAAACCAAGAAAACTAAATCTATCAAGTTTAATAAACAGAGAGCACCACCCCATCATCCGCAAAGAACTTGGTTCGGGGTTAAGGTACAAGAGAGCAAGAAGCTAGATTATGCTAAAACACCTCGTCTCGCCCCCATCGTGAGATAGGTCTCTACTCAACTTTCAAGTTGATTGACTAGATATTATTTGGGCCATTTCATTTACACTAATGCAATCCTAACTCCAAGTTATCAACAATTAAAGAAATAAAACTGCAGAAGAATCTGTACAAATATCATACAATCTATATGCTAAAATAGTAAATTGGGGTCTAAACATAAGGCTATGCTCTCCTATGCATGTGAAAGGAAATAAAAAGGATGTAAATGTGCAAAGCACACTCAAAACCCTAGAAAAATAGGAATTCTGTGCACATGTACCATGTAAGGAATTAAATCGATTTTATCCACCTATGTATGTTTCTAGGTGATCTAGGAGAGCAATATATTGGAAAGATATAAGGACTTACTCGGGATAGCATAGAATTATAATTACAGCTTCCTAATTAACCATGTTTAGGGTAATAACAATATAATAACCAAACATGGATACTAGGTGCATGTGTGCTTTTATAACCCTTAATTAGGATATCCTTCTATTCTACGTGTGGATAGTGTGCATGTGTATGCATGGATGCATGGATACACATGAATAAGCAAAACTAGGTTAAATATGAATAAACAATGCTATAAAATTAGGGTCAGTTCCTCGTGAGATTGGAATAGCCACGTCTTGGCTACCAATCCCTCTAGTGGTGGCTATTCCATGGTTGGAGTTGGGACCACTAGTGATGGCCTATCCAAAAACAGAATAGTAGGCTAACCCCAAGAAAAAATAGAAGAAAAAAGTTGACCCCAAGAACTTCCCTCAGAATCTTCCTCCGGTAGAGCTCTACTAGCACCGCGATCTCTAGTATCAGAACCCTTAAACTAAAAGATTAAACTACTCCCAATAACTTTGATGAGTTCTTCGGAATCCACCAATGGGGTATCCTTGAGCCCTCTCTAGTTTTCAGGATTTTATGGTGCCTTGGATGGATAGGTAAAGGCCTCTATTTATATATAATTTAGAAATCGGGCTATGTTTTTTTGCGTTTAAGCAATGTAGGATGAAAATACAATATTTAAAGGCTTATACCTAAGCTATTGGAGGTGCACCCAAGAGGTTTTGGTCATACTTAACTATGATTGGTCAAATTTATGCTAGTTCACACGAATTGGGACCAAATGGATGGCTCAGATTATGTTTTGGCTGAGTGACATAGTGGCACTTACTGAAGACCATGTGGCCATCTTAAGAGCCATGCAGCTTTCTCTCTAAGTGCCACTATGGCACTCCACCCAGAAAACTTATGTTTTCACTCTTTTGTTCTTGGACTTCATTCTCGTACCTCGGTTATAATTTATGGGCTTGTGATATACTGTTAAAAATGTATGGAAGTATAGTTTACAATGTTTTTGGTCTCATTCAAAAGCTATTTGTAGATTTTTAGTTATGTTAAAAAAAAAAGGTGAGGCTGACTCTGAAAAGGAGCTAAACAGAGATGCATAGAAGGGCTACTTTGGCAGTAAAATTCTCCTAGTTGGTTTTTTGCCAGCATGAAGGATTAGGACATCTAATTTAGGAATATTTTGTAAAGGGAGCTCTCAAGATCCTACCCCAAAGTCTTGAATTTGCTCGATAAAGGTGACTTTTGTCATTTCATCTAAAACGGCTATCCTAACTTAGGTTTTGTCTCTGAATTGTATTTCTAATGTACCTAAGTCTTCCTAGAGGTTATTCTAATATCTCTAAGAGACTATGGTGCTTCACGGAGATCTTCTTCATACAACCAACAAATCCTAATTCCAGTCATCAGGTTATTCTTGAGGCAGGTTCCTTCTGTTGAAAGGACAGACGAAAATAGAGTGTCTACCATTTTCCCTTCATTGATAGAGCTTTGCAAGCAATGCATGTCGTAAGAGGATGTCAAAGTATGACAAACTTTTAGTGAGTATGAAAGACTTCTAGAAAAAAATTTAAAAAATCAACACATGCAAGCACATAAAGATAATCTCAAAAATCAAGTGGTCAAGCACGAAAGAGCTACCTACGCATTCTTTTACAGGAAATTAGACCAATTGTAGTTCAATAAGAACACCACATGCAAGCAATAGTTTAAGTAAAACACAATGAATGATATGAAACTTAGACTAATGCTAACATGCAACATACTCAATATTGTTCCATCTAGAACCACGAATAATCACAAGATAAGTTTAATCTAGGATGATTCAACAGGGTGTCCAATCTAGGACGATTCAAGAGGGTGCCCATTATAGGACGATGGGATGTTCCTCAATCTAGAGGACTTTAACGGATTTTTCTCAATCTAGAGGACTTCACAATGGATTTGCCTCATCTTGAGGGCTTTAAGCCTGATATGCCTCATCTTGAGGGCTTTACAACATCCTTGGGTATAGCTCTTCAAGCTACGTGGAGACAAAGAGGTCTCTAAAGCCACTTAAGGCAAACTAGACCTAAAATATGTAGTGATGAGCCAGTTAAGGAGAACATCACGAGTGTCACAACAATAGGTGGAGACAAAGAGGTCTTTAGAGCTACTTAAGGCAAACTAGACCTAAAATATGCAGTATTGAACCAAAAGATCTTTGAACCACATCATTGGCTTCTTCATTAAAAAACCTTGGGATATAGTTTTAGCAATGAACTGATACATTTATATTCTCATTTTAGTTGGTTAAAAACTAGTTGATGGTGATGCAATTTTTGGGCTAGAATAATTTGAGCAGATCAAGGAGAGAGAAGCAGTGAGAGACTCTATTTATATGTGGTTTGGCCCTGTTAATGAAGGAACCTATGTCCACATTTGTGTTTGAGCACGTTCACTATACAGAGTAGGTAATATCATCTAATAAGAATTGATTAGCATCAATTGTGGGGATTTCCTAATTGGATTAGGAAACAATTTATGCTTTCCATTAGTCTTCTAACTTATATAGGAAACTGTCTGGAACATTCTGGATCATGTCCTAGGGCTGGGTCATGATGTATCCCTAATGGGCCAGGCCAGCATTATCCCAACCTATTTGGTCAAGCCTGGGGTCTACTACTCGGGACAAGTCTATTGACCTATCCTGGTTTGTTTAGGTAACTGTCAGAGCTGAGCTATTTGGGATGTACCTCTGGACTATTTGAGCTATACTGTGACCGAACGATGCTATCCTGACCTATAGGTTGGGATCCCCTGAGCTTCCAACTACATGGCCGGGAAGTCTCAGGTAGTCGGGATCGGACGACCAGTCGCTAAGCAGAACTGCTTGGTCATAGAGTAGAGCCAATTTTGGGTGTATCAGTTGCCCCCCATTTCCAAGTTTGGCTTGATACTATATTGAGTCAAGTATGGAAATCTGTTGATTGCTCAGGAAAGTTACCTTAGAGCTTTTGAGTTTGGTTAACTAATGGGAGCTGGCAAAGAGTTGAGACTTAGCCTAATTAAGAAACTTTCAGTGCATGGTAATTGGCTAAGAGTTTAGACTCAGGCTAATTTCAGAGAATTTTCATAAGTTAGCCCCCATGATGTTTATCTTCTACCCGTAAACCTTCGTCAAGGTTATGGGTAAAAGAATTTGAACATGTTGGAAAATCCGACCTAAAGTATGTTGCTTTAGGGTCCTTTTATGTTAGCTCCCCAAGATGGTTATCTACTACCCATTGAGCCTTTTTTATGACTGTTAGGAGAAGAATTTGACCATGTAGGTGGAGCCGACCTAAAGCGTGTTGCTTTAGGGTCCTTTTTTACTCCTCTATCGTGGGCTAACCTAAGAGGTTATAGTTACCTCTATCGGTGGTTTGGGCCTAAGTTGATTTAGTGCCTCTAAGTATTTTAGGCACTCGGGTTGTCTAAGGGTCTTACTCAGTTAACCCCAAGGCCTGTAAATACTTAGTTTAACTTTATATAGTTTTCATTCTTCCTTACCCCCCAAGCTTTGGATGAGGTAGGCATTGTGAGAACAATTACTATAGGAGTTGACCTAGAATGTTGGTAGTTTTAGGGTCTTTTGATGCCTCGGATGTGATCCCAGGTCATTAGGTTCCCCAAGTATGATCCTGAGGTCTTCTGGATTCCTCAGGTGTGATCTCGAGGTCTCTACAAGAGCTCTCTGATAGTGTGTGGAGCCTCATGCTATGATCAGGCAGAAGTACCACTGTATTTGGACTCGTCAAGACTATTGAAGATAGGAGGTTGGGTCAGGAACACCAGGCTCCTAGTTACTTTGAGATGCAGGCAAGGTCAGGATCATTGGATCCTGACTGCTACAAACTAGAGGTTGGGTCGGGGCTCCCACACTCAAGCCGCTGTGAATTGGAGGTTGGGTCTGGGTTGCTGGACTCAGACCGCTATTGGACACTGAAGGAACTGCCAGAACCATTGGGCTTCTTTACACTATTCTTCAAAAGATGATCCTACTTCTGTTTACTTCTTGTAGGCTCATTGCTTTCTTGCTCGGGGTCTTTGGTCTTTAGAAATTTTTTAGTGTCAATGTATTTTTTAACCCTCTCTATGAGTTCAACCAAAGTTGTCCGTCGATTTTAGTGAGACAATGTGGCTCACTTCTTGTGTTGAGCTCTCGAGCAGAAGGCTGTAATGGAGACTGTCTCATTCAGGTTGCTGACTTGAAGCTTCTGTTGGTGGAACTGATTGGTGTAATCCTTCAATGACTCTCCCCTCCACTATCTAATAGTGAGTAGCTGGGTATCAGGTTGTGACCGGTGGAGCATGCCTATGAACTAGCTAATGAATTGTTTGCTGAGCTCCTTGAAGTCTTTGACCGATTGGGGTTTCAAGGAGTAGAACTATTGCACGTCTGGCCCTTTCAAATTGTTGGAGAAGACCACGAATTACATCTCATCGATGTTAGTGGCAAGTGCCATCTGAGCCTTGTAGGCCCGGATGTGGTCGACCAGGCTTACCAAGCTGTTATAAGAATCTAGATGAGGCTTTTTAAATTTACGTTGGATGGCAAACTTCGTGATCTGGCTGGAGAGCGGTGACTTGGTCCTGGACTTGGCGTGATTCTGAGTAGGGTTTTGGCCCAATTTTTTGGCCATTCCATCAATCTATTACTCCAAATCCTTGATACGGGCCACCACACCTTCCCAACAAGTATTCGGGACGTAGGTCAGGTCAGGTCAGGTCAGGTCAGTGGAAGGGGCTTCCTCCTCATGGCTTGCTGTCCTCTGGGACGAGGCTTGACTATGACTCTGGTTTATTATGCGCCTAAGATCATCTCGGCTCTTGGTCGAATGATCATGAACCGATTCCCGGGCCATGCATTCTTGCCTCCCCCCTCTGGCAGTACGCTTATTGTTGATGATGTCCCTAGCATCCCCAACACAGGTCGGGTTGGCTCGGACTTGTCGTCGGGTCCATGTCAGTTTTTGACTATGTTCATCATTCCCGGGTGGTGACCCAGCCTGTAAAGGGTTATTCTGTTGGGCCAATAGGGCTTCGGTCTGTTGCTGGGTTTAACGTTGGCCCTCCAAGAGATGTGCGAGTGTCGCTGTGATATGCTCCAAAGTTAGGACTACCAGGGCTGATGGGACATTCTGGTCAGCATGATGTGCAGCCTTCTTACCCTTCTTCAGAGGCATGACTGTCAATTGAGGGATTTATGTTTTGAGAAATCTGTCATTTTCCATAGACGTCTCCAAGCTGCTGATGCAATTTTTGGGAAAGAATAATTTAAGTAGATTAAGGATAAAGAAGTAGTAAGAGACTCTATTTGTATATGGTTTAGCCCTATTAATGAAGGAACCTACATCCACGTTTGTGTCTGACTATGTTCACTATATTTTAAAGAAGCCGGGGACCCTTGGTGAACCAACAACAGTTTGGAGCTACCAGAGATTGGCCGGGCAGGATTGTGATTGCAATAGGGGTGCCATGTAGACAAAAAATTGATCCCCTTTAAAGGAGGTGAGTGGTCTCTTTTATAGATGCAAGAGACCTACTCGTATAAGGAAATTATACAGATTATGTAATACGATCTGATTAGGATTCATTGGCATCAATCTTGGGGATTTCCTAATTGGATTATAAAATAATTTACACTTTCCATTAGTCTTCTAACTTGTATAGGAAACTATCTAGAATATTCTGGATCATGCCATAGGGCTGGACGGTGCTCTATTTCTGACGAACCAGGTCAGCGTTACAATCCCAACCAATTTGGTTGGGCCTCGGGTTGCCGTGTCTACTGCTCGGGACAAGTCTATTGACCTGTCCTGGTCTATTTAGGAAACTATTGGAGCCGAGCTATTTGGGATGTACCTCTAGACTAGCCAAGCTGTTATCGAGCTATACTGTGATCGGACGATGCTATCCTGGCTTGTAGGTTAGGCTCCCCTGAGCTTCCAGTTACATAGCTAGGAAGTCTCAGGTAGTTGACACTGGACAGGATGGGGGCTGGTCGTTGAGTAGAACTACTTGGTCATAGAGTAGAGCCCATTTTGGGTGTATCAGCTGAGAATCTCCATACACTTTGATGGATGATGTAGTTAAATTTAAAAGTGTCTCTAAACTCATAATTATAGCCTAATACTCAACTTGATTGCTAGTACATTGCATCAAATTCAACCAAAAGTCATGCTTGGTCTTTACCTTTTCAGGGGATTCAATTATAAATCCGATCCTGAATTTAATTCAGGCTTTGATCTATCAAACCATAATTTCCATGGACTCAAAGACATGAAACCAATTCCACATTGTTCTTGAGGTACATTACCATTGGAATGGTCTGCCAGAAATCGGCCAATGCCTGGCCTTCTACTGCCCACTGAGGACAGAAATTAAGTAAAATTTTGATAAAGCCAGAACCCATTTCCAATTTGATTGCGTAGAATAGGTCTAGTTAACATATATGGAATATGGTATATTTTACCGATAGAGCTTGAGATCTCGTCCTTAAGGGTAATGGCCAAATGTGAAGTAACAGAGTCTCAGTGGTTGCGAGAGAAGTATAAAGAGCTAGCATTGATATATCAGAAGAGATTGGAGGCATTGAACCACGTCCGGGACTACCTGTAGAGAATGGTTAGAGCCTATAACAAGAAAGTTCACCCAAGGAATATTGCTGAGGGTGACTTGGTCTTGAAAGAAGTGAGAGCTCCAGTTTTTGATCCGAGGGGGTATTTTAAGCCCAATTGGGTCAGACCCTACCTAGTTAAAACCATCCTAAAAAGGGGAGCAACCTACCTAACAGACCTGGACGACCATGAATTCAAAGAACCTATTAATCTTGATCGCCTCAAGAAGTACTATGCTTAGCCCACCCATTCTTACCTAAACTACGCAAATGGACGTGATTCCCGCTAGGGGATACGTAAGCAGCCTGGCAATAGGTTTAGTCTAAGTCCTTAAGCCATTCCCATTCATTTCCTACACTAGGGGCAAGCCCTTCTAGCCTTGATTTTCCTTGTCTGTCCCTGTACTAGGGGCTACAAATTCTAGTTATTAAAGAATAGTCATTCGTATCTCACTTATATGTATCTCATACACACATGAATTACTCACTATGATACTTAAGGATTAAACAATCTCATGAAATAAACATACATAATGAAATATAAAACTGAAATCTATATGTTAAAATGTCAATGTCTCATACATAGAGTAATGGTTTGATGGCACCAATACAACAAACTCCCACTTGTACTCATAACCATTCAGGACTACATCTGAGACCTAGACTATCTAGATGACCATCAAAGACCTTCTGAGGCAAGGCCTTTATAAATAAATCAGCAAGATTGTCAGTGGTGGCAATCTTGGTGACAGTTACATCTCCACCTTGAACAATCTCTCGAATTAGATGATATTTTCGATCTACGTGCTTTCCCTTTTCGTGGTTCCTTGGCTCTTTGGACTAAGCCACTGCTCCACTATTATCGCAGCATAGCGTAATAGGTGATAATGACACTGCTACCACCTCAAGTTCTATAAGGAACTTCTTGAGCCAAACAGCATCCTTTGTGGCTTCACAAGCAGCCACATACTCAGCTTTTGTAGTTGAGTCTGTAATGTATTTCTGCTTAATGCTCCTCCAACTAATAACACCACCTCCTAAGGTAAAGAGATGTCTGGATGTCAACTTCCTCAAATCTTTATCTGATACAAAGTCCGAGTCAGTGTATCCCATTGGAATTAACTCATCGCCACCGTGCATAAGCATGTAATCTTTAGTCCTTCTCAAGTACTTAAGAATGTGCTTAACAGATGTCCGGTGCTATGGACCTAGATTCTACTAAAACCTGCTAAACATGGCAATTGAAAAGCAGATATCTGGTCTAGTGCATAACATCACATACATGAGTCTTTCCACTGCCAAAGAATAGGGAACTCCTACCATGCGATTCCTCTCCTCATGTGTCTTAGGACACTGGTCCTTGGAGAGCGCTAAACCATGCCTGAAAAGTAATAAACCTTTCTTCAAATTGTCCATGGAAAACCTAGTCAGTACCTTATCGATATAACTAGCTTGAGATAATCCCATTATCTTTCTCTTTCAATCCTAAAATAGCTTTATCCCAAGCATATAGCTCGCCTCTCCTAGATCCTTTATCTGGAAAGTATTAGAAAGCAAAACCTTAATTGACGACAATGCCCCTACATAAAGTAGAATGTCATTAACATAAAGCACAAGAATAGCCACCACTTAGCCTTTACACTTCTTGTATACACAAGGTTCATCCAATTTTTGTATGAAACCAAACGATTTGACTACTTGGTCAAAACAAATGTTCTAACTCCTGGATGCCTGCTTAAGCCCATAAATGGACTTATGCAACTTGAATACCAAGCTACCTTTCCCACTAGCTATGAACCCTTCTAGTTGCTACATATAGATGTCCTCCTCAAGGTTACCATTCAAGAATGCAATCTTAACGTCCACCTGCCAGATAAATCTAGGCATGCCTCAATGGATAAGAGTATTTTGATGGACTTGAGCAGGGCTACCAACGGGAAGGTTTCCTCATAGTCAATAACCACTCTTTGAGTATAACCTTTCGCTACAAGAATTAATTGTTGAACCAATTTGGACCTATTAGGGATCCTCCTTAGTACCTAGATTTATCGATAAAGTATCTTCCACCACTTTTTGAGCTGGATCAATGTCATCCTTTTCAATTAGTTGTTTTAAATCATTGAATTTTGTCATTTTCATCAAGATCTATGCATTCAGAATTAGACAAATCAGAGTAGGTGGAATCGGAGTTTATTTTATTAATAATTAGGAAAATTTTAACAAAGTCGATACCAGACTCAACACCAGACTCACCAGACTTACCAAACTTTTTACCCCTAGTGACCGACTCAGAGACTGAATGAAAATCAACCTCCGGTCCACCAATAGGAGTGGATCCAATTACAGGCTTGAAAAACTTAGAATAGTCCCCTTTTGGGTGTGGTGCATCCTCATACTTCCAATTCTTGGGCTCCTCCTTGGCATTCCCAATGAATTTAGAGACGTCCACCTTCTTGCTTTACAATGACATCACCTCTTGGTCCTTGTCTTTTCCTTCACTAGGTTCATCCCCCAATAGTAGCTTTATAGATCCTTGGTCGATGCTCTCAGTCTAGTCACAGTCTTCTTAGCTTATCCTTTTTCCATAGCTTGGCAACATTGTTTCTCTCCCAATGGCTCACAGACAAAGAAAATCTCAAAACCAGGGATCCTCTTCTTTGTATCATATTCATACCAGCGCTCTAGGAAGCCACGGTAGTAAAAATCCTCCCCTTCCTTGATGAAAGAGCCATTGAGAGTGTTCTTGGAAGACCTAGTGCTCTTCGACTTGCTTGTTCCTCGTTTCTTCGGTGTATACCCTAGACCATTCTTGCTCTTTTGTCTGGCAAAATTTAGAAATTTGGCTATCCTTTACTGCCTTCGACCTAGATCCATGCTCGGTAAGAACTTCATCTTATAATGACAACAACTATCATGGGATTTGCATAATCATCAAGGTACAATGCAACCTTCCCCAATGGCTCTTTCATTCCCAAAGTGTTGATCTTATCTAACTCAAACCCACTGAGCGTGGGATCTTACTCGAGTAACTATATCTCCAACACAACTCCATCTTGGGTAGTACAGATCCCAAAATCTCTAAACAAAAACACCATTCATTCCTCCATACCCATCTTGATCTTTGGTGAAGTGTCGAGGGCACAGCCCACATGTCATGCAATCAAGGCCTCTCTAACAGCAGGTTAAAAGAGGTAGCTATGCCGATCACTTAGAACTCTACACTCCAATTGTGGGCCAATAGCAACTTGTAGATTTAACATTCTAACTACCTTCCTCTAAGTACTATTATAACCATAGATAGACTAGCCCGAGGTTTGTAGCTTGTTCATCAAAATACCCAAATCTTGTAAGGTTTGCAATAGACAGACATTAAGCGCAAAACCATTATCAACCAAAACCACTAGAACTCTAATCCTTAAGGTTTGAACAGTGATATAGAGCGGCCTATTGTGATAAGGCCATTTAGACAAAAGGTCCTCGTTGGTGAAGGATATGATCGAGGCCTCCACCATAGGCATAATCAAGGCTGCCAATTGCTCAGGAGTGGTATCGATAGGCACATCATGTTGGCTCAAACCTTCAAGAATTGCTTTCTTGTGGTTTGTAGAAGCCATGAGCAAGTTGCAAATAGATATATTAACCTGAGTCTTCTTGAGCTACTTAAGCACCTCATCTTCTTCTTGCGACACATTCACTGCCTTTCTTTATTCCTTGTCTATCTCTCTCCCCAGATGATCTCCTTCATGTTGCAGTGGCTTAAAATGTATACCTACCCTAATCAAGTGTTGAACATCTCCTTCTCCCCATATGCATTCTGAAATTCCCTCGTCGATCTCAATGCCATCCCAAATGGAATCATCGGATAGCTACCCATCCTACCATTTAACTTCTCCAAGGCCAAGGTTCATCTCTTCTAGGTAAAAGAGGTCATCTATCATGGGGTCTTCATTAACGCAAAAGTCCTCATCATCATCCAAAAAGCAAATCTCAAATTCCTCTAGGAGGATAACCATGAGTTCAGGTTTGATTAAGGCAGTGATATATATGGCTGGGTTATAGGAGGGTGGGGTGAGGCTAATGAGATTGATATTTCATGGCAAAGGAATGGCATGGTGATTCAGTAATGGGTTATGGGTGACATTTGGTGGAGGTAGGGGTATAATGACCCCGTTATCAAGGAGGTCTTGGATCTCATGGCGAAGTCAGATGCAACGGTTAGTATCATGGCCATGTGTTTAGTGGAAGGCATAATTCTGGAAGGGGTCATACCTAAGTGAAAGAAGGTTAGGTAAAGGTCTCGGGTCCAAGGAAAAGGTGGCCATTTTTAGTGAGACGAGTAAGTATAGAAGATAATGGCAGGCTGAGGGTAGTGAATTTCCTTGGTTCAGAGCGATGGTTTTTTTAGGTAGGATGGGCCAGCACTTTGGTTATCACTTGGGAAATTGACATCGGGTGTGGTACGGTTATTTGAGTAGTTTCCTCCCGTGATTCTCCTGCTTGGATTGTTCTCTTCTTTCTTGATATTCCCATCCCTCAAGGCGTCCTCTATCTTTGTTCCAACATTGAATAGCTACTCAAAGGTAGTGATTGGCATGAAACACATGTGCTCATTTTAGGTGGATTGCAATTTCTTAATGATCATATGGACCTACTCCTACTAGGTTGGCTTATTAGCATCTCTGAGGATTTCTTCCTCCAACGGGTCAAGAATGTGGCAAAAGACTCTCGGTTATCTTGCCTAGTGGTCTCAAGGTCTTCGATAGTAATATCGAGCTAAGTGTTGTAGGCATATTACTTTGTAAATTCGATCACAATATCCTCCCACAAATAGGTCTTGGACGATTCGAGGGCTAGAAACCGTTACAGGGCTCCTCCTGATAGGTATCATGAAAACAGTTGAGCCAGGTCCTCATTCCCTGATCCCATAGGCCTAAGGGCAGTGACGTACATCATCAAGTTATCTTGGGATTCCGGTCCTGTCAATCTTCTCTAGCTCAGGCATCTTAAACTTGTCAGGCATTTTAAGCTTTGAAGGCTCAAAGATATCTTCAAGGTCTAGCAAATAGTCATCAACACCACGGAACTTCCTCATTACACTTTCTAGGCAGTCCAACTTATCTTTCATAATTTTTCCAGAATCCCCGCATACACCATCATTGAACCATTCCTCCTCTTTGATAGGATTTGGATCGACGGGGTTATTAGGTACAATAGGCGGAGGAGTTAGTATGGATGGATCAACAACAGGCACACCTTACGGGTTGATAGTAGTCTGCCCTAATTAGTCTATGATAAGCTATAATTGTTGCCCCTGATGGGCCAGATCATCCTCTATCTATATTATTCTCTCTTGTTCCTAGGGCATAGGTATCACAGTACTTATAGCTCAGAGTAATCTTCCTAAACTCAGGGGACGGACCCAAGAAGGTGTTCTGACGGTCTTCTTTGGAGCTATCTCTAGATAATCTGCATACCCATACTTTCCCAATTTAGGAAAACCATTTTTATCTTTTCATCATCTTTTCCAATTTTGGTTCTCTCAGTGCTATGCATGCTTATGAGAAGGGAAATAGATCATACAACCACCTAATTACAAATAGTCATATAGGTCCTAGTCGTATCATCGAGTATTCCTTCTTATTCCATGGCCACCATATTCGTCATCACGCTAGTCATTCCATACTTAGAACTTCTCATGTGACAAGGTTCATGATAGTGTAGGTCTAATCAAAGCCAGCTCTAACAAATAGGATGCAAACAAGGTCATGATTCATCATCTTACAGACTCGTGGCACATAATCCCAGTATAACACCTAAGCACACCATCCTCATGTTATGTGACGAGCATTGCATTTGGGTAGAGTGCTTTTAGTGTTAAACAAAGATATGTGCCATATGACGTATAGGCTTCCTTATCATGTCACATAATCCCAACGAGAAAATATTATGTGTATGTGTGTGCACATTGTCTTAGTAGGTTAAGCCCTAAAGGATTTAGGATGTATGGCTACTATATGCATCAAGGTGGACAGAGTCCAAGGGGTCCCCTAGAAAGATGTCATATATACCCCCCATTACAAGGTTTAGTATGGTATGTGGACATGCATTTTATACCCAAAGGTACGTGCTAGGGAAGGGAAGCCCTCCAAGGGGGTGATCTAATGCATTGTAGGCCCTGACTTTGGTTTGCCCAAGGATCCTAAAACTAATGCATGAGCAAATTTCATAATAAAGAGTCAAAGAGCCTTGAAAGTTTTAGAGTCTATCCCCAACAGAGTTGCCAACTGTGGGTATCCGAACCAAGTTTAGGGCCTAAAAGGATTAAGCTCACTTGATTGATCCCATTCAAATTTCATGTCAACAGTGACGAGTGAGGTTTACCATCCTTCATTAGCCTTTATCCAATCCGACTGATTTGGATTACTCGTAATTTGGATTCTATGGGGCTTTATATCCAACCCAAGCCAACAATCGATGCCCATGATCCATATCCAAGGCAATACAAGTGAGTAATCTATATATATCCCATAAGGTTAAATCCGAAGATATCGTCACTAATAGAGTCGCCACTTGGTTTGAAAAGGAAACCAAGAAAACTAAATCTGTCAAGTTTAACAAACAGAGAGCACCGCCCCCATCATCCCCTATGAACTTGGTTCGGGGTTAAGGTACGAGAGAGGAAGAAGCTAGATTATGCTAAAACACCCCGTCTCGCCCCCATCGTGAGATGGGCCTCTACTCAACTTTCAAGTTAATTGACTAGATATTATGTGGACCATTTTATTTACACTAATGCAATCCTAACTCCAAGTTATCAATGACACGAGAAAAATCTTGTGCGCTCTTGTGCAATACCCAAGTGTAGGTAGACGTGCAAGTAATATCTGGTAAGACCAGGTCGATCCCACAGGGAAGGTGTTGACCTATCGAATTAGACTAACCTCTAAAGAAAACAAAATAAAATAACTAAGATTGAATGATGGTGCGGAACACGTAGTTCCACAAACAAGGATTACTAATGAAAATGAATAAAATAAACTAAACAAGCAAACTAACTAATTAAAACAGTACTATGAATTAAGGAGTTTAAAATTTAAAAAGAAAGTGTTGGGATTACACGAATCCACAGTAACCTAGCCATCTACCATGCATTTGCCTTGAAGCACAAAGGAGTACATTACCTACAGTTTTCCGTATTCCTCAAAAGATAAAGATTCTATGGCCCTTTCATGACCGGGACCATATCATCATAGTTAAATTAAGATACTTGAAAGCGGTTTAATCCAATAGTTAAGACTCGCATCCTCAATGGTGTTAGCATTGAAGATGGTTTGCAAAATGTATTGAAAGAAAATGCCTTAGGGCCTTAGTTTTAAAACTATTTTGACAAACTGAGCATTTATTTGGGACAGAATGATAACAAGTCCTAAAACAAAAAGTCCTGGAATACTGCAGGGAACATCCTCAAGAATCCGAGAGTTCGATCGATCGACGCGCTTTCGATCGATCGAAGACCTTCATCCCTCAATCGATCGAACTGACTTCGATCGATTGACTGTCTCTGGTTCGATCGATCGAACTGACTTCGATCGATCGAACACAGCGATTATTCTGCTGCATGGCAGAGGCTGGAGATCACTGTTTCATCGTGTTCTCCCAACCTGGGACTACTCAGACATCGTCTGGATTGTCACAGAATTATTTTTAACGTAAGAAAACATTAATACCCTGTTTGGTTGCGAGTTTTTCATTAAAAATCTAAAAACAATGGTTTTGACAATATTTAGCATGCAATACTACGATATGAGCAATTAAACTACGCTTACGAACTGCAGAATGTAAATACGTGATATATAGTTAACCTGGAATGAAGAACACTTGTATAAACTTCAAGAAATCCAATCCACAATACGAATATTCAATTAAAAACCTACAAAAACCAAGCCAACTCTCTATCTCTCCTTCTAAACTGTTAAAATGTAAAAGTGGGCGTCCCTAAGGACGTGTACAAAACGCATATATATAGACAACCTAAGAAACTAGGGTTAAAAACCCCGCATCTGCTGCGCACATAAATGTTACTGGAAATACCCCGTTCGATCGATCGAACAGATCTCGATCGATCGAACCCTTAAGCCTCAAGCGCTTCTACTCTCTTCAAGCGATCGAACGCTCGATCGATCGAACCTTCTTAGAGCGATCGAACGTCACATTTTAGCTTTGACTTCTTTTGTTTGCATTCTAGCATTCCATTTATTCTGATGTTCATCTGTTTAGTCCACACAGCAGTAATCTGCACAAACAACAGCTAAAACAATACAACTTATCATAGATTAATCATAGTGTATAGAAATTAGCCTTGCAATGCAAATTGCGGATAACATGGGAAGTTGTGGTAAAAACTAATACAATTCTTCCTTTTAGCGCGGTTGTATTTTACAAATACCCCCGCTTTGCACAACCCCCAACTAGCTTATTGCTAGTCCCTAGCGATAAAGCGAAAATAAAATAAACTAAAAACACCCTAAACTAAGATAAAAAGAAAAATCCTAACTCACTTTCGCAGGAATCGCGGTTGCATTTAGCGAATGCAACAAACCGTTAAACCCCTAGGTTCCCCCTAGTGGACGAGTGTTGTCTCGTGAGGGTTTGCAGTGAATATACCCACAAAATTCTCAATTTTAAGCTCAAAAAGAATTAGAATAACTTGTAGAATTTACCTTTCCATTAAATTGTTAATTCAACTCTACAATAATATAATATCCTCTATCAACCCATGAAAGAGACCCACATGCTCCCCTATATCACCAAGTAAAATATAACACATGTATTACCATCATGCACCCGTGTGTGTGTGAAATTAACAACCATGCGTCCAACCTTATTAAGAGTTATATAGACTATTGTACTTTGGAAAACTTGCAGTTTTAGCTCAATTCTCACATTGGTCACACTAAAAAATAACGTCTCTCAGAAACTTGCTTTACAATGATCGCACATCGTACGAAAGCTTTGATAAAGATGATATTATAAATGCTAATGCTTTCATACTGGACTCTATGAAAAACGAACATTTTAGAGTGTATAGTCTCATGAATGGAATACTACTTACTAGAGGAGCGAAATACCGTGGATAACTCAACTCACACTTCCATGTTCAAATCAATTATTGAGAATCTTCAAGACTTTGACTTGCGGCTTTTATTTAGTAGGTAGGAGGGTAGTAGAGAAGAGTGTGTGTTTTTTTTAGTATGTGATGGAATTTCACCTTCTCTTTTTTATTCTTAATTCTTTTCTCCACCCAATCTCCCATTCATTTCTTATACTCTTTTTCTCTTCTCCTTCATTCATCATTCATTCATATATATATATATATAAATATATATATATATTTTTTTTTTTTTTTTACAACATCCCTCAACAACTTCCTTCCATTTCACATACTTTGATGACTCATTCTCAAAAATTTTATCAAACGGTTCAATGAGGTCAAGGTATAGATCAAGGATTTGGATTCTTGTGATTTCATTGGAAATATTTAATTGAGGTGGGATCAAGGATGAAAATAATTCAATGAATGTAGGTGAAACTATATTAGGTAAAAGAATGGGTAAACGATGGCTTGAATCATTTTCTCAACTTTCAATTTTTAGCACTTAAGTGTTCATCGAGTTTAATTGGTAAATCCTGAACGTTCTCCTCTAACAAGCAGTCAAAATTTAAAAAAAAACTGAGACTTAACAACGAATTTGCGAAGTATATGCAAGAAACGACCATTCGACAATGTATGAGAATCCCCTCAGAAATGACGATTGGCTCAATAGCTCACAAAGGGTTATTAGCTTCCACTACTTGTTCTTTTCGCACAATATTCATATTAACTCAACTTTCAGGTTTTCTACATGGCTGCCAATTAGTGCACAAAAGTGTTGGGTACATAATAGCTTTACAGATGCAATTTATTTCAGCGATACAGAAAAACGCGTGGATTTAATCCATAAGAAGATGAGAATACTACAAATGTATCATTGTCTAATCAACAAGCAGGAGAGATTATTCAAAGTTAGTCTATCAATATACTTCAAAAATTTTCAAAATTTTAACAGACTGTGTTCTCATTAAATTTAAAACATATCTAAGTGCAAAACCTAATTATTACGGGTGTATACCTATCTATTGTCTCCTACCCCCAACTGAAAACAACAAAGTCCCCAGAAGTTGATTTTCAATAAATAAAAGAGATGGGTATCACCTGTATAGAGCAAATGATGATCGCAAGAAAAGCAACCTAGCATAGAAAAGTAGAACACAATCTCCAAAACAAACAGGATCAATAAATAAGAATAACACGATAAAACCATGATCCAACAAACCAAACCACTGTAATATGAACAGAATAAAATACAAATAGGGATACATAATGTCCATACAAAACCATCCAACCAAATAATACAACCAAAAACCACCAACAGATATCCAACCAACCAAAAATACATAAATACCACCCCCCGACGAAAACTAATCGACCCCAGATGGCGTATCATCGGCTATATCAGAAGGGATGTCGATGGGAGTAGGCGGCAATACTGTAGTAGTAGGAGCAGTAGTAGATAGTGGATCAGCAACGGTGGAAACAGGATCAGCAGCCTCAGAATCTGGGGCAGCAGCAGATGATGGATCAGTAAGTGGTGGATCCGTAGGAGTAGCAACATGTGACGGATCAGCAGCAGGCGGAGCAGATGGGGTGGCCGTGGGATGGTGAGCAGAGTGAACAGCCTGATCAACCCCTATCTGAATCAAAATGGACTCCAGTAGAGTCTGGAGATGGTCTATCCTGCCCTCGAGTCTAATCCTGGCCTCTCTCTCCTCCAATAATAGCTCGTGAACTGTCGGGAGAGGCACAGAAGAAGAAGACTCTCCCTGGGCCTGAGTCTGCGACCGCTGTCGCAGCTCAAACTGCTGAACCGCAGCAACTGGATCATCCTCCTCATCCGAATCAAGCTCCTCCACCTCAGTAGGTGTCCCTGAAGCACCGGCCTCCGTGTCCGTCCCCCCTCGCCTCTTCTTCCTCCCCCTCACCCGTGCTTTCCCTTTCCCCTTTCGCTTCCTCTTCTGAGCGTCGGAGCGGCGAGCAGCCGCCTCGCTAAATCGGCGGGGAGAAGGGCGTATATCATCCCCAGCGAGCTCGAGGAACCCGGCATCAGCCATGACCCTCTGAATAGCCCAAGCACCCTTCAGGTGCTTCCTGGACGAGATATAATGGGTGGAGTGGACCATAAAATCAATATATAGGCGTGGTATACAAACAGGCTGACCCGTCCCCACTGCATTTAAGACTCGCGCATACCAAGCCGCGATCTTCTCTCGATAGGAAGTCACTAGGAGGCAGTTGCTGAGGACCAAATGAAGCATGTGGTAGTCATCAGTGAGCAAGTGGTCCTCGATCAAAGCATCGCCATCCCAAGACGGGACGGCGCCTCCAGTGAGCTCCCTGATAATAGCGGATGGTGGGGTCACTGGTGCATCAGGCCGGTGGGGGAAAACATAATCTGGTACCTCTGGTACCCCCAACGCGGCTGACACGGTGGCGGGACTGATGATGAACGACCGGCTCCGAAAGAAGGCATAGTAGGTGAATGGTGTATACGGGTCGCTGATCATAGTCGCGCAAGCACCGCGAATCCAAGACAGGTTGACACTCTTGGCCAACGACAGGAGGTGGAACCAATGAGGCATAGAGCGGATCCGTGTAAGGAACCATGGGCTCTCTGTCCAAATATGCTCAATAGGGCGCTCAACCATCACCATCCTCATCTGAAAATATCGCTCAAACCATAGCCTGTCCTCGTCATTCCGGAACCCATGAGCGGGTACCGGATCTGGTATAATACGGCTGAGAGGCTTAGACTTATGGTAGCCCGTCACTGGATTCATCTGGCAGTCCTGAAAATAAGACCACATAAGATACAGATAAGAACAGGCAGAAAAAGAAACAAAACAAACACTGCTGGAGTTCGATCGATTGAACTTGGTTCGATCGATCGAACTGGAGTAGACTTCGATCGCTTGAACATTGTTCGATCGATCGAACAGCTTCCCTTCGATCGCTCGAAACCAGTTCGAGCGATCGAACACAGCGGTGTTCAGCTATCGCAGAAACGAAAAGGAAACAGAAGTTACGCTAACAAAAACCGCTCCTAAGACCAAGGGGACACCCCCTTGGGATTTTCTAACACAAACAGAGAGGAAAAGAAAAACACAAACGAGTGGGGCCTACCTCGGTGTAGAACTCGCAGTGGAGATGGAGAGGATGATGATGTGACGATGAGAATGATCAGAGGGTTGATCAGGGTGTCTTGTTGGATGCTAGAAATCAAAAATTGCCCAGTCGCCTTCTCCTCTGTCTTCGAGCGATTGAGAGTGAGAGTGAGGGAAATGAAGAGGTGTCCTGAAGACGCCTCGTTTAAATGCCTCGTTCGATCGATCGAACTATGTTCGATCGATCGAACACAAATCCCTCAATCGATTGAACATAAACTACAAGCGCTTGAACATCCAGGTTTCGATCGATCGAACTGGGTTCGATCGATCGAACACGAAAATCCCAGAATTCAATTGGGGCATGAACCACATCACCCCCAACTATCAGAAACAATTCTGGACATACAGAGAGACTGAAAAAACAGTTGAAGTACAAGCATGTATGACAGAAATTCATCCTCAGAATAGAAAATTGCAATTTATATATAAAAATAAAACTTTATAAGTGCATCCAAATTGCAACATAATTATCCCCAACTGTGGTTAAAACCTTATTTAACTAAAGAAAAACAAAAAAAAAATTTAAAACTAAAACTAAAATCAATAAAAATTCCGTCAAGGATTACATTCCAGTTGATAAACAAAATATGAAATTGAACAAAAACAACTGAAATGCAGCACTAATCTTCAAGTATAAAGATTCCCTCTTCCACAATCTCTTCAGAACTCGCCGAATCGTCAAAAGTGAAGTCCAAACTCGATGATTCCCTTTCCCAGAACAATCGAAAAGCAGCAAGGACATCATCAAACAAGTCTGGCATCTCCACAGAATTGAAAGCCCATGCAAGAGGTGATCCGGACGGAGACAAGGATAAAGGAGTGTGATTTTGCAACGGACAGTCCTCTCGCGGCGGAGTGTGTGGGGGCCTTATGTAGGGCCCAAGACCATGAATTAGTTGATGTGGGAGGAAAACCGGGATGCCATTTAGGAACATAGTGATAATCCTGGACAAAAAGACAAAAAAAAACTGAAATTAAAACAACAGAACACAAGAAACACGAATTAACAATGAACAGAAAAACAAAGAACAGAAACAAAAATACGAAGAAATGCGACAAGTTCCAACCTCACTATTGGCGTAGGTTCCCAAAGTGCACTAGCTGGTAAGGGGCATTGGAGCCTGAATAGCAAGTAGCTCAGGTGCACGTAGCGGTATGGGACCAACTCAGGAACAAGAAAATCGTCCACGAAAACAAAGACGGCATTGTGGCGATCTGGGACGACATCCTGAAGGTCATGATCCTCCCATGGCTCCCACATATCGTCATTCTCCCACTGGGCCATGAGTGCATCATCCACCATGCGTCCCATGTACAGGTCATTATCCTCCTCCACATCATCATCATCCTGAAATCCCATATTTTCGTATGGATTGATGTCCAGGAGGGCTGGTGGATATGGAATGTACCCTTGAGCAGCATCAATAAGAGAATGAGCTTCAGGGTCCTGATGAAGCAAGGGGCAGGGTATGAGTTCACCCTCAATCCAGGTGCCACAGCGACATTCTGAATCAGCCCAAGAACCGACAGAATGAACATCATCACCTCGCATCTATGTACCTGCAACAGAGTGGTTTAAGGTATAATGGATTAGAACGACATCACAAACACGAAATAAAGAACGAAAACCAAAAAGAAGCAAAAGAGAGAGAAACTAAAATGCAAGGAAAGAAAAGAAATACAACAACAATTGGAACTTCACTTTGGATTATCAATCATGAGAATAGCTGGGCTCATCCAGCTGGATGTGCTCAACTTCAGTTTGGAAGTTTTCCAGGAACGGTTTCAATCTCTGGCCATTGACCTTGAAACAATCATCGTTCTTTGGATTGACAATCTCAACCGCCCCATGTGGAAAAACAGTTTTTACGATGAATGGGCCTGTCCAACGGGAACGGAGTTTTCCTGGGAAAAGGTGGAGGCGAGAGTCATACAGCAAGACTTTCTGCCCCGGCTCAAATGATTTACGAAAAATCGTACGATCATGGCGAGCCTTCAACTTTTCCTTATGCAACCTTGTAGAGTCATACGCATCTCGTCGTATTTCCTCTAGCTCTGCAAGTTGGAGCTTACGTAGCTGACCTCCTTTTTGAATATCAAAGTTCAATGAGCGCGTTGCCCAGTAAGCTTTATGTTCAATTTCAACAGGAAGATGGCAAGCTTTCCCGTAAACCAATCTGTACGGGGACATACCAAGATTCGTCTTATAGGCAGTACGGTATGCCCATAACGCGTCTGTCAATTTGTATGCCCAGTCTTTTCGATTGGAACTAACCGTCTTCTCGAGAATATGCTTGATTTCTCGGTTAGCCAATTCTGCTTGCCCATTAGACTGTGGATGATAGGCAAGAGCGATTTTATGATGGACTCCGTATTTCTTGAGAAGTGACTCCAAGGGCCTATTGCAGAAATGCTTGCCTTGGTCACTTAATAAAGCTTTCGGAGTACCAAAACGAGACAAAATATGCTCTCTTAGAAATGACATGACCGTTCTGTGGTCATTTCGTCTCGTTGGTATCGCTTCTACCCATTTGGATACATACTCGACAGCAAGCAGTATGTATTCACAGTTATTTGACTTCGGAAATGGGCCCATAAAATCTATGCCCCAACAATCAAATATCTCAATTGTGATGATAGGGGTTAAAGGCATGGAATTCCTTTTAGAAATGGTTCCAAGCTTTTGACAGCGTTGGCATGTCTTGCAAAAGGAATAAGCATCTTTGAAGACTGTAGGCCAGTAAAAACCGCTCTGTAAGACTTTTTGTGCGATCTTTTGTGACGCGAAGTGGCCACCGCATGCCTCAGAATGGCATGACGCTAATATGACGGTTATATCCTCATTGGGGATGCAGCGCCTGATGACCTGATCAGCACAGTACTTGAAAAGGTATGGGTCATCAAAGAAGAAGTGACGCGCGAACGAGAGGAACCGTTTCCTATCTTGGTTTGACCACTGAGTTGGTGTTTCACCCGTGACGAGGTAGTTTACAATATCAGCATACCAAGGCAGACTACTTACTGCCAGTAGCTGTTCATCTGGGAACTCATCTTTAATGGATTGGGATTCAGTATTGTCAACAAAAGTCAACCGGGACAAATGATCCGCAACCACATTCTCTACTCCTTTCTTGTCCTTGATAGTTAGATCAAACTCTTGGAGTAAGAGTATCCAGCGAATAAGCTGTTGTTTAGCGTCTTTCTTTGTCAGCAGATATTTGAGGGCCGAATGATCTGTAAAACAGACGATTGGTGACCCTATCAGATAAGACCTAAACTTGTCCAGGGCGAATACTACAGCCAGCAGCTCCTTCTCGGTGGTAGTGTAATTCATTTGAGCGTCATTCAAGGTTCGGCTGGCGTAGTATATCACATGTGGCTTATTGTCCTTTCTATGGCCTAGGACTACGCCAATGGCGTAATCACTAGCGTCGCACATTAATTCAAAAGGCAAACTCCAGTCGGGTGCCTGTATTATAGGTGCGGAGGTGAGGAGATCTTTTAGATCCTCAAAGGACTTTTGGCAACTCTCTGACCACTCGAAAGGTGCATCTTTGACAAGAAGTTGACAAAGGGGTCGAGAAATTGCACTGAAATTTTGGATAAATCGACGATAAAAACCTGCATGCCCCAAGAATGAACGGATGTCTCTTACTGTACGGGGGACAGGTAAATTTGAGATTATGTCGATTTTAGCCTTATCCACTTGAATGCCTTCATCGGATATTATGTGGCCGAGAACTATTCCCTTGGTCACCATGAAGTGACACTTCTCCCAATTCAAGACTAGGTGTTTGTCCTCACACCTCATTAAAACCTGCTCGAGATTGCTAAGGCAATCTTCGAAGCTATGGCCGAATACTGAAAAATCATCTATGAAAACTTCAAGGATGTTTTCGACCATGTCACTGAATATACTCAGCATGCACCGCTGAAAGGTAGCTGGTGCATTGCATAGGCCAAACGGCATTCGTCGGTAGGCAAAAGTACCGAATGGACACGTGAATGTGGTTTTCTCCTGATCTTCAGGAGCAATCTCAATTTGATTATATCCACTGTATCCATCCAAGAAGCAGTAATACTTGTGACCCGCCACGCGTTCTAGCATTTGATCCATAAATGGCAAAGGAAAATGGTCCTTTCGGGTCACAGTATTTAACTTCCTGTAATCAATACACATCCTCCATCCAGTGGGAACACGTGTTGGTACCAATTCACCATCTTTGTTTGGGATGACCGTTATGCCTGCTTTCTTTGGAACTACTTGGGTAGGACTAACCCAAGGACTATCAGATATAGGATATATCATCCCAACATCAAGTAGTTTAAGCACTTCCTTTTTAACTACTTCTTGCATGTTAGGGTTCAGACGCCTTTGCATTTGCCTTGAGGGTTTAGCGTCTTCCTCCAGATATATCTTATGCGTGCATATGGATGGGCTTATGCCTTTGAGGTCAGCAATTGTCCATCCCATAGCATCCTTATGCTTGGTAAGCATTTCCACTAGCTTACTTTCCTGTTCATGAGTTAATACAGATGAAATGATCACAGGATAAGTTTTTCCAGTCCCTAGGAATGCGTATTTTAGCTCTTTGGGAAGCTCCTTCAATTCTAACTCCGGAAACTGGAAACTAGAGGGCATTACCAACTTGGTTTTAGGAGGCAGTTGTTCATATGGCTGTATCCACATGCAATTGGCTCTATCCTCCTCTTTCGTATCCATCATAATACACGTCTGGTTCAAGTCAGCATCCAATGGGGTGGACTCTGCAGGCTGATAAATATCGCCAAATTGAGTCATCACAACTTCCAAAGGATCTTTATAGTCGACCAAGTCAACTTCATCTTCAATGACCGTGTCTATATAATGGATTTCTTCCTCATCATCGTATTCTTCAGGTCGGGGATTAGAGAAGATCTTGATATTCAATGTCATGTTCCCGAATACGATAGTCATGATACCAGTTCTAATCTTGATTGTGGCATCAATGGTGTTGAGGAATGGACGTCCAAAAATAACCGGGATATGTGCACCAGGATTAGACACAGGTTCTGTGTCCAATATCACGAAATCAACCGGAAATACAAAAGTGTCTATTTGGACAAGGACGTCCTCCAATACCCCTCTAGGGTACTTCACAGATCTGTCTTCCAATTGCAAAGAAACTCGAGTGGGTTTGAGTTCACCCAACCCTAGCTGTTTATAGACTGAGTATGGCAGCAGGTTCATGCTTGCTCCTAAATCGAGGAGTGCGTTGTCTATCTTTTGATTCCCAATTCTGCATGAGACCGTAGGTGTGCCGGGATCTTTGAGTTTTGGAGGCAACTCATTTTGAATGATCGCACTGGCTTGACATGCGACATAAGCATGTTTCTTCACGCTTTGCCTCCTCTTGACCGTGCATAGATCTTTGAGATACTTAGCATAGGCCGGCACTTGCTTGATAGCATCTAGGAGTGGAAGGTTAATCTTAACTTGCTTAAACAGTTCCAGAAACTCCTGATTCTTCGTCTCATTCTTTGGTTTCTTCAACCGTTGAGGATAAGGTGCAGGGAAGGGGCATTTTGGTGGTTCCTCCTTAACAGACTCCTTCACAGGCCTTCGCTCAACTTCTTCCTCTACTCCAGGAGCTGCAATGTTTGCCTTGATAAGATCGTCATTGGTAGACTGCTCCTCCTCTTGAGTAGATGGTAGCTCAACTTCCTTATCCACCACTTCCTCCTCATCGTACACTTCGGGAGTAGACAGAGGCATGCCTTTCTCTATGATTTTTCCACTTCTTAGTGTAGTCACAGCTTTAGCATGTTCTTGATTGTTAGGACCATTGTTATGTCCCTTGGGGTTCTGAAGTGGTTGAGCAGGGAATGTTCCTCCTGAGCTCTCTTACCGTGCATCTATCCTCTCTAGTGTAGCAGACATTCTACTCATCATTTGGATGAGTTGCTGCGTTAGATTGGCATTAGCAAGTGGCTCCTCCTCTTGTACCTTCTTGTGCGGGGGCACATAGGCATTGGTTTGTGGTGCATTGGAGGGTTGAGCTTGATTGTAATTATTAGTTCTGTTTTGATTGTAATGCTGGGCTGGCCTATTGTTTTGCCCTTGATATTGATTATTGTTGTAGGGCTGCTGTTGATATTGATTTTGGGCCCCAGCATTATTTCTCCATTCAAAACCGGGGTGATTCCATCTATTGTTATTTTGAAAATTATTGTTGGAATTCCCCGCCCCTCGAAAACCTTGCATGGCATTCACCTCTATAGGGGCTTGCTCTTGAAAATGTGGCACATTAGGACAATATTGAGTTGTATGTCCCAACATGTTGCATGTGCCACATGGTTCTTCAGGCAAGACTTGCCTAGAGCTCTCTCCTTTCATACTTAACTCCTCTACCTTCTTTGCCAGCTCTGCATACTTCGTCATGAGGTGATCTTCATTGGTTAGCTGGTATAGGCTTTTCTCCTCTACACAGGATATCTGTGAGCGTGAGATATTGTCAGAATTTGACCATTCATGAGCGTATTCAGCTAACCATTCGAAATGGAGCCTCTTCAGTATTTTTACGCAGAAATGGTCCCGAGCTCATCGTTTCCACCAACTTCTTTGTTTCACCATTCAATCCCTGATAAAAGAAGCTGATCGTTCGCCATTTCTCAAACCCATGGTGTGGGCACGAGAGAAGCAAATCTTTGAAACGCTCCCACGCTTGTGTGAAGGTTTCATTGCTCTTTTGTTTCTAGGAATTGATTTGACGCTGAAGGTCTGTGGTCATGCGAGTAGGATAGAATTTCTTCAAAAATGCGGTGCGCATCGCATGCCAGGTGAAAATTGAATTAGGTTTTAGGGAGTGGAGCCACGCCTTCGCTTTATCTTTCAAAGTGAAGGGGAATAGCATTAAATGCGTCACCTCCCTAGTACAAGTTTGCGAGAATGTTTTGCAAACATCCTCGAAATCGGTGACATGTAAATACGCCTTCTCGCTTTCCATCCCATGAAAAGTGGGAAGCAGTTGAATCATCCCATTGCGAAACTGGAATTCGCCATTATGCGGTGGGATTTGAATGCAAGAGGGCGTAGGTGCATGTTCTGGTTGCATGAGATCGCAAAGAGGACGGAGTGCCTCATCGATTGGTACCACAACATTGTCACCATTTTCACTCTGATGATCATCCATTGATGCAGTTGGAGTGGCTATGGGGTTGATGGAGCTTTCAGAGTCAGACAGATAGAAAGGATTTCCAAAAATTCCTTCAATGGAATTCTCGGACATGAACTGAGAGGGTCCCTAGGGTGAGAACTTACCCAAAAGAACTGAAAAGAAGAGAAAATAAAAATAGAAAGAGATGAAGAGAGACTGAGGTAATCTAAGGAATTGATCGTCGCCTTCCCCGGCAACGGCGCCAAAAACTTGACACGAGAAAAATCTTGTGCGCTCTTGTGCAATACCCAAGTGTAGGTAGACGTGCAAGTAATATCTGGTAAGACCAGGTCGATCCCACAGGGAAGGTGTTGACCTATCGAATTAGACTAACCTCTAAAGAAAATAAAATAAAATAACTAAGATTGAATGATGGTGCGGAACACGTAGTTCCACAAACAAGGATTACTAATGAAAATGATTAAAATAAACTAAACAAGTAAACTAACTAATTAAAACAGTACTATGAATTAAGGAGTTTAAAATTTAAAAAGAAAGTGTTGGGATTACACGAATCCACAGTAACCTAGCCATCTACCATGCATTTGCCTTGAAGCACAAAGGAGTACATTACCTACAGTTTTCCGTATTCCTCAAAAGATAAAGATTCTATGGCCCTTTCATGACCGGGACCATATCATCATAGTTAAATTAAGATACTTGAAAGCGGTTTAATCCAATAGTTAAGACTCGCATCCTCAATGGTGTTAGCATTGAAGATGGTTTGCAAAATGTATTGAAAGAAAATGCCTTAGGGCCTTAGTTTTAAAACTGTTTTGACAAACTGAGCATTTATTTGGGACAGAATGATAACAAGTCCTAAAACAAAAAGTCCTGGAATACTGCAGGGAACATCCTCAAGAATCCGAGAGTTTGATCGATCGACGCGCTTTCGATCGATCGAAGACCTTCATCCCTCAATCGATCGAACTGACTTCGATCGATTGACTGTCTCTGGTTCGATCGATCAAACTGACTTCGATCGATCGAACACAGCGATTATTCTGCTGCATGGCAGAGGCTGGAGATCACTGTTTCATCGTGTTCTCCCAACCTGGGACTACTCAGACATCGTCTGGATTGTCACAGAATTATTTTTAACGTAAGAAAACATTAATACCCTGTTTGGTTGCGAGTTTTTCATTAAAAATCTAAAAACAATGGTTTTGACAATATTTAGCATGCAATACTACGATATGAGCAATTAAACTACGCTTACGAACTGCAGAATGTAAATACGTGATATATAGTTAACCTGGAATGAAGAACACTTGTATAAACTTCAAGAAATCCAATCCACAATACGAATATTCAATGAAAAACCTACAAAAACCAAGCCAACTCTCTATCTCTCCTTCTAAACTGTTAAAATGTAAAAGTGGGCGTCCCTAAGGACGTGTACAAAACGCATATATATAGACAACCTAAGAAACTAGGGTTAAAAACCCCGCATCTGCTGCCCACGTAAATGTTACTGGAAATACCCCGTTCGATCGATCGAATAGATCTCGATCGATCGAACCCTTAAGCCTCAAGCGCTTCTACTCTCTTCAAGCGATCGAACGCTCGATCGATCGAACCTTCTTAGAGCGATCGAACGTCACATTTTAGCTTTGACTTCTTTTGTTTGCATTCCAGCATTCCATTTATTCTGATGTTCATCTGTTTAGTCCACACAGCAGTAATCTGCACAAACAATAGCTAAAACAATACAACTTATCATAGATTAATCATAGTGTATAGAAATTAGCCTTGCAATGCAAATTGCGGATAACATGGGAAGTTGTGGTAAAAACTAATACAATTCTTCCTTTTAGCGCGGTTGTATTTTACAAATACCCCCGCTTTGCAATCAACAATTAAAGAAATAAAACTGCACAAGAATCTGTACAAATATCAGACAATCTATAAGCTAAAATAGTAAATTGGGGTCTAAACATATGGCTATGCTCCCCTATGCATGTGAAAGGAAATAAAAAGGATGTAAACGTGCAAAGCACACTCAAAACCCTAGAAAAATAGGAATTCTATGCACATGTACCATGTAAGGAATTAAATCAATTTTATCCACCTATGTATGCTTCTAGGTTATCTAGGAGAGCAATAAATAGGAAAGATATAAGGACTTACTCGGGATAGCATAGAATTCTAATTACAGCTTCCTAATTAACCATGTTTAGGGTAATAACAGTATAATAACCAAACATGGATACTAGGTGCATGTGTGTTTGTATAACCCTTAATTAGGATATCCTTCTATTCTATGTGTGGATAGTGTGCATGTGTATGCATGGATGCATGGATACGCATGATTAAGCAAAACTAGGTTAAATATGAATAAACAATACTATAAAATTAGGGTCGGTTACTAGTGAGATTGGAATAGCCATGTCTTGGCTACCAATCCAACTAGTGGTGGCTATTCCATGGTTAGAATAGGGACCACTAGTGATGGCATATCCATAATCAGAATAGTAGGCTAACCCCAAGAAAAAATAGAAGAAGAAAGCTTACCCCAAGAACTTCCCTCAGAATCTTCCTCCGATAGAGCTCTACTAGCACCGCGATCTCTAGTATCAGAACCCTAAAACTAAAAGATTAAACTACTGCCAATAACTTTGATGAGTGCTTTGGAATCCACCAATGGGGTTTCCTTGAGCCCTCTCCAGTTTTCAGGATTTTATGGTGCCTTGAATTGATAGGTATAGGCCTCTATTTATATATAATTTAGAAATCGGGCTATTTTGTTTTTTCGTTTAAGCAATGTAGGATGAAAAAACAATATTTAAAGGCTTGTACCTAAGCTATTGGTGGTGTACCTAAGAGGTTTTGGTCATACTTAACTATGATTGGTCAAATTTATGCTAGTTCACACGAATTGGGTCCAAATGGATGGCTCAGATTATGTTTTGGTTGAGTGACATAGTGGCACTTACTAAAGGCCATGTGACCATCTCTAAGTGCCACTATGGCACTCCACCCAGAAAACTTATGTTTTCACTCCTTTGTTCTTGGACTTTGTTCTCTCACCTCGGTTATCATTTATGGGATTGTGATATACTATTGAAAATGTATGGAAGTATAGTTTACAATGCTTTTGGTCTCATTCAAAAGCTATTTGTAGATTTTGAGTTATGTTAAAAAAAAAAAGGTGAGGCTGACTCCGAAAAGGAGCTAAACGGAGACGCATAGAAGCGCTACTTTGGCACTAAAATTCTCCTAGTTGGTTTTTGGCCAACATGAAGGACTAGGGCATCTAATTTAGGAATATTTTGTAAAGGGAGCTCTCGAGATCCCACCCCGAAGTCTGGAATTTGCTCGGTAAAGGTGAATTTTGTTATTTCATCTAAAACGGCTATCCTAACTTGGGTTTTGTCTTTGAATTGCATTTCTAATGTAGCTAAGTCTTCCTAGAAGTTATTCTAATGTCTCTAAGAGACCATGGTGCTTCTCGGAGATCTTCTTCATACAACCAACAAATCCTAATTCCAGTCATCAGGTTATTCTTGAGGCGGGTTCCCTCTGTTGAACGGACGAATGAAAATAGAGTGTCTACCATTTTCCCTTCATTGATAGAGCTTTGCAAGCAATGCATGTCATAAGGGGATGTCAAAGTATGACAAACTTTTAGTGAGTATGATAGACTTCTAGAAAAAAATTAAGAAAATCAACACATGCAAGCACATAAAGAAAATCTCAAAAATCAAGTGGTCGTGCACGAAAGAACTACCTACGCATTCTTTTACAGGAAATTAGACCAATTGTAGTTCAATAAGAACACCACATGCAAGTAATAGTTTAAGTAAAACACAATGAATGATATGAAACTTAGACTAATGCTAACATGCAACATACTCGATATTGTTCCATCTAGAACCACGAATAATCACAAGAGAAGTTTAATCTAGGATGATTCAACAGGGTGTCCAATCTAGGACGATTCAAGAGGGTACCCAATATAGGACGATGGGATATTCCTCAATCTAGAGGACTTTAATGGATTTTTCTCAATCTAGAGGACTTCACAATGGATTTGCCTCATATTGAGGGCTTTAAGACTGATAAGCCTCATCTTGAGGGCTTTACAACATTCTTGGGTATAGCTCTTCGAGCTACGTGGAGACAAAGAGGTCTCTAAAGCCACTTAAGGCGAACTAGACCTAAAATATGTAGTGATGAGCTTGTTAAGGAGAACATCACGAGTGTCACAACAGGTGGAGACAAGAGAGGTCTCTAGAGCTACTTAATGCGAACTAGACCTAAAGTATGCAGTAATGAACCAAAAGATCTTTGACCCATATCATTGGCTTCTTCATTAAAAAACCTTGGGATATAGTTTTAGCAATAAACTGATACATTTATATTCTCATTTTAGTTGGTTAATAACTAGTTGATGGTGATGTAAGAATAATTTGAGCAGATCAAGGAGAGAGAAGCAGTGAGAGACTCTGTTTATGTGTGGTTCGGCCCTATTAATGAAGGAACCTATGTCCACATTTGTGTCTGAGCACGTTCACTATACAGAGTAGGTAATATGATCTAATAAGAATTGATTGGCATCAATCGTGGGGGTTTCCTAATTGGATTAGGAAACAATTTATGCTTTCCATTAGTCGTCGAACTTATATAGGAAACTGTTTGGAATATTCTGGATCATGTCCTAGGGCTGGGCCGTGCTGTATACCTAATGGGCTAGGCCAGCTGTGGATACCGCAATTTTCCTACCCACAGCTTTTCTTTAAAAACCTTTTTCAAATTCAAGAAATATAAAGCACTGAGTCGCCACTTAATTTTTTAAAGGAATATTAAGAAACCATTTTTTAAGCAAACTGATCTTTTAGAAACCAGAGATTAACTAGGTCCGGGGATTATGGAACAAGAAGGGAAGGAGCCCATCGGACTAAAACACCCCTTCTCATCCTATCTCATGATAGGCCCCTACTTAACATCCTTTTAATTGAATTATTAATTTAAATGTGCCCTCAACTAATACATATGTATAAATAAACATTACAAAAGCATGTCTAAAGGGTGTAAGATTGCAAGTGATGAAATATCATTCAAAAACCATGTAATTCAAGTACCACGCAATATGGTATGCAATAGAGAACAAGGGAACTTACCCAGGATCCAGCCACGATATTAAACGTGTAATGCATACAAATGAAAGAGAATCCTAGAAAAGAGTATCTCATCACATGTATTCACATAAGGCAAGATCCTAATTCTAATGTGTCGCGCATGAGGTTAAAAAATCGATAAAATCAAGAAATTAAAATAAGCTAAAGAGGAGTTCAAGAAATCATACCTTAATAGCGCTACAAAACGAAAGGTTAGTCCACAAGGTATAAAAGATATAAAGTTGGATCTTAAATAACAATCCTAGACTTCTAGCTTAAATCTATCAAATGTAATTAAATCTAAAGCAAATAAGTCCTAATTACAAGCATCAAGCCACATGGATGAATATGTACATGAACAAGAATATATAATGAAATACTCAGTGATTTAGATCACTTAAACTTTGAATTCAAGCTTAACTAATCATTATTGAAACATGGTTTGAACCTTAACTCATGAATATATCATCTAAGCCATTATCCATAAGATTGATCAAAATTGTTACTGAATTCTGGAAATTGATGAGAGCAGATTAGAACTTCAAGGAAATAAAAAGCATGGTTCCCATGGTTTGATCTTGATGAATTTTGGACACAAGATGCCTCTATGTGTCTAGTTTTTAACCCAAAAGAGAAATAAAAGTTTCAACGGTTAGATCTCCAGGAATTGGACAAAAACCAGACATCACTCAGGATTCTACAACCTCCTGTCCAGAGTTCTTGCACGATTTTCTAAACATAGCAAAATAATCAGAAATGCTTTATTCTTTTTAGGGTAGCTTCATAACACATTAATCTACTTAGAAAAAAGTATTTTGGGTCACAAGTTCTTGATCAAGGTTCTGATTTGCTTGCTTCAAAAGAATGTTACTATTCTGAAACTCTGGACAGATTATGGTTGCTCCACAAAACCCTTGATCAAACTATCCAAAACATGAAATTATCTGAAAACAAAAATTACAGTGGTAGAACTTTGAGTTATAAACACTTTCCCGTTGGTTTCATTCCATTCCAATGGTTAGATCTTTGGCTAAAAATTCATGATCGAAAATAGATTGTGAACTCACTGCTCATTGGGTTTATTCACTTTAATCCTATTAACTTTAGATAAATAAGCCATGGGATTAGGCTTGTCTAAAGCTAATTCTCCTACCTTTTGGTGGTCATTGGAGACTAAATATACTTATGTTTGTAAATTTCAAAGAAGTATGGAAGAACTTCATGAAACTTAGTCATAATGAACCTCAAACTATGAAGATAGGTTTGGGTCTATTCTAAACATTCTAGTACCCATCTTAATCCTCTCATAAATAATAAACACCACAAAGAGATTAAGTAATTTCAAACCAAAAGATTCAAGTAAGGCATTGAAAGCCTTATGAACCCAAAGGATGAACACAACAAATGAAAAGAGAAATTAAAGAACTCCATGCATGCTTTTAACTAAACTAGAATAAAGACTAACTATTCTAAAGTCTTACCTCCAAAGTAACCTCAACTTGGTGATTTTGGAGAATTTCCAAAGACTAATCAAGCTCTTCTACACTAATTCACACAACTCTTTCTTTTAAGCTATTCTAAACTCACTCCTAATTATGAAAATTAAGGTAAGAAGAACACTTATACAACCTATAGATTCAAAGAAAATCTCCCCCCTTGCAAGTGAATATTCATCCTCTATTTATAGACAATTTTAAAGGGGTATTTCAATCATTTCAGGATCAAAAACCCTAATTCAGTCGTCCTTTTTATACTACAAAATATGCTGTATACTACCTGTCTATTGTAAAAATCCGGTATTCACCAGAGATAGAAGCGGCACTCAGTAAATGCCGCATCGGCATTCAGTGAAAGCCGGCGCGGCATTCACTGGCTACCAGAACGGCATTCACTAAATGCCGCAGACAACTCCAGGGACTGTCATTTTTTAGTAAAATTCATTATTTCTACGGCACTTGATGAAATTCGCTGCAATCACCGAATGCCGTCAGGCAGTCCAGAGACTGTCGCAACGGCAGCCCGTGACTGCCGCGAAAAGGCTTGAGTGCCGTTCTGCTTATTCTTTTCCTTTTCCTTCTTTTTTTCTTTTTGTTTTGGGTTGGGGAGTCTTTTGAAGAGCTTGAATCATCTGTGGAAGTCCTAGATAAGTTCAGAAATTTTCATCATCGGATATGGAGGTAACACTCTCCTTAATTCAACGTTTGGTCAAAATTGGGGTGTCTACAGTTTGCCCCTCTTTGGCGTAGCTTTTGGGGCAACGCGAACCACAAGCGAATGCCGAAGCCTGTGTGAAGACAAGCCTTTGACCAAACTGTCGAATTTTAGGAAAAAACAAAATGCGTTGCAAAAGGAAGCGAGCGCGCAACAAAATTCTAATTGGTCGTGCCCCATGATGAGCTCCCTACGTATCCCATCAAGAACCAGACCAAAGCGTAGTTCGGGCAAAAACACACACAAGCGCAAGTAGTCACACGGATGGATGCACCTATCCTGTCGTGATGCGCACGCTATGTAATGGTATTTTCTGAATAGACCTGATTATGCAAGCGTCATGCTTACTCTATACCATGTCTTCTCTACGTATGACGCACATTACATGACGCGTTAGTCAAAGAAGATTACCGAATCCTTGATTGATGCAGAGTCTATTACGTGGGTCAAGAAGATGCTTTTGATTTAAAATCGAGGGCTAATGCAAATCTGTTGTGAGAACCGAGAATGTAAATCCGTCACATTCTCAAAACAAAGAATCGACGTAAATCTGTTACGCGGATCGAGAATATAAATCCATTATATTCTCAGAACGAGGGTTAATGCAAATCTGTTGCGAGAACCGATAATGTAAATCCGTCACATTATCAAAACAAAGGATCGACGTAAATCTGTGACGCGGATCGAGAATATAAATCCGTTATATTCTCAGAACGAGGGCTAACGTAAATCTGTTGCGAGAACCAAGAATGGAAATTGGTTACATTCTCAAAACAAAGGATCGACGTAAATCTGTTACACAGATCGAGAACATAATCCGTTATATTCTCAGAACGAGGACTAACGCAAATCTGTTGCGAGAACCGAGAATGTAAATCCGTCACATTCTCAAAACAAAGGATCGACTTAAATCTATTACGACGATCGAGAACATAAATCCGTTATATTCTCATAACGAGGGCTAACGCAAATCTGTTGCGAGGACTGAGAGTGCAAGTCTGTTACACTCTAAAAAAATGGGGTAATCATATTTGGGGTGAGTCAAGACTCAAAATCATTTCAATTTTCAAAATTTAGGAGCCCACGAACTCAAAATTATTTCTGTTTTCAAAATTTTGGGAGCCCACGGACTCAAAATTATTAAATTTAAGGACCAATTCATCCTGAAAACCAACCCCGGGGGTTAAAAGCACAATGAGGGTAAAATTTGGGGGTTAAATCAAAATATTGGGGACCAATTTTGAATTTTGGGGGGAAAACAAAATATCACTCAACCGACTTAAACACGGCACACGTTTCAAACTCGCGGCAGTCACTGACTGCCGTACGGCACTCACTGAGTACCATTATGGCATTCATAGAGTGCCGCACGGCAGTTCATCAACTGCCGTGCACGAAAACCGAGTGCCGCGTTTAAGCGCCAGAGGCTTAAACCGAGAGTTTCATTTCATTTCATTTCATTCTCTCATTTCTCTCTAACCCAAAATCTCTCTGGAGAAATTTTTTCCTCTTCTCTTCTTGCTTGTATTGATCTAGCCAGGACTTATCAGGTTAGTTCTACTTGATCAAAACTCGAGTTATTCTCATTATTTTGTCATTTTTTGAAATTGTCTTATGAATCTAACACGCGAATCTTACACTTTCTTGACAGATTATGGCGAGCGGTTTTGGCAGCCGGAAGAAGGACAAATATCGGGCCACTCCTCATCCCAACCCTACACTCTAGCTCTTGGATCCAGATGAGCACTTATCCACCCGCGTGGTCAAGCGCGAGGTAAACGCCCTTTGTTTTTCTTTCTTTCAATTCTTTTCTTTTTGAACTTCATTAATGCTGTGCACTATCCATATAATTTCTCATGCCTCCTTATGCTTGTTGATCTTCCGGGTGTTCCAATCGTATTTGTGCTTGCCCGCCTATTTAATTTGATCGTCCCTTGACCCTATCTTGTTATTATTATTATTAAAGTTTATGAACACAAACCGCTTTATTCGAAATTTCACATTCCCTCATAAATACAACCACTGTGATTACGAACTCCCGGGTGTTTCACCTGTATCTTTGCATAATTAATTTCACTATCTTTTTTCTTCCTCAAAGGATTTCTGGGCGTGACGTATGTTAATCAAAATCTTGCACATGCTCCTAATGAATAGCGACTATTTGTTTTTTGGGCGCCATTGCTGCCTTTTAATCATTTTAATTCTGGCTTTAGACATCTCTTGAACTGAATTTCTTTTGAAACTCCTCGGAAGTGAATCTTCTCTTCTTTTCCTTTTTTGGAAATTTCTTAAGTACTGTAAATGCCTTCACCATTCACCCCCTTTTTTGTGTAAATGGCTGCTGAACTTAGTATGAATGCAAGCGAGTACCATGCTTGTGAATTTTCCTGCGAATATTTCTAGATACTTCTTTTTCTCTCTTATTATTTATTCTTATGTTGCTTTTCTCCCATTTTCTTATTGTCACCTATTTATTTTTCTTACTTTTTCTTTCTTTATCCATTTACTGACATCAAATCTTGTGATTCTTTCTTTCAGTTGCAGCCCAAGGTGCTGAAGGGGCATGGCAGTTTCGCCCACGGTTATGAGTGGTACACCAAGTTGAGCGAGCTAGTGAGGGGTTTTGTTACTGTGGCTGGCTTTGGTGACTTTGTCAAACTTTTGACGAAGAGCTCCAATGACCTGAGGCAGATTTACGCATTGGCGGAGAGGTGGTGGGATACCACCAACACATTCCACTTTCCATTCGGCGAGATGACAATGACGCTGCTGGATTTTTCCATGATCACCAGGATCCCTTTTGGGGGAGAGAGCCTTCGCTACCTGGATGCGGCGAGGAGTGGGATCGGATCGAGCCACTACTGGGAGCCGTTACAGAGGAGCCCTTGGTCACGGCCAAGTGGTTCATGGATACTTTTTGAGGCCGGTAAGGCTTTACTGACGAGCAGATGGCCCGGGGTTTTATGATGTATGTGATGGGGTGCTCTCTGTTGAGCACCAAGGGAGATCAAATCTCTGTGACGCTACTGGGGTCCCTGGAGCGTATGGATCAGATATATCAGTATGATTGGGTCGGGGCAGGGCTAGCTATCCTCTACCAGCATATGGGAGAGATATCCCGGGATCGCCCAGCCTCTACTCGCGGCTTCTGGAGGGCCTGGGAGGTATACTTCTCTTCTTTTAATAATTTCCTAATCCTAATTTAAGCTTTGCATTCTTATTCCAGATTTCTGTATTTATGCTCTTCCAAAACATATGTTCCTCTCTCTTTCTTGCAGATTTGGTCCCATGAGTACTTACACATGATGTCGTCTGATAGGCGACTAGCAGACGCCATCATCATGCCCCAGGGGCTGAAGTAGGCGAAGGATCGGGTCAGGCGGAAGATCGGAGCTCACAATTTTATCTCGTTCAGTAACTTCCTGATGAACCTACGAGAGCAGCATGTCCGATGGCAGCCCTGGCTTGACGTACTTCCAGAGACCTCCCAGGGGATGCGGGAGTCGGCTGGTATGACCAACAGAGGGTCTTGCTGGATGGACCAGAGGCTCAGGCGTGGTACCTGGGAGAGAGGGTGACTAGACAATCCTTGGCGGCCGAGTCTTTCTTTGTGCCATACCACCCGTCGGAGTCCATGAGAGCTACGGGTACCCTCCAGGGTTCCGTGCTTACGATTGCCCTAGCTTGTCTGTCTCTTCAGGGTTTCGTGGATCCTCCAACAGGATATGCAGCTTTCCGTGCTACGAAGCTGATGAGGAACTTTCCCCTGATGGAGGTGACACGGGTGAGTTTCTTTCAGTCTTTTCCTTCAATTCCTTTGAACATGCGTGTTTTATCTTCTTATTGGATTCATTCTTCCTTGCAGCCCGTCCCTGCTGCTGCTCGGGCTCCTGCTCTACCGCCCTGGGATTGGAGTCTTAGGACAGTCTCCTACGGCGAGCAGACTACTACCACAGTCCCCAGATATCAGGCGGGCACTCCCATCATTCCGCTCCAGTACAATCATGTCCTGCGAGATTATGCGGAGGAGGGCTTGCTTTATGATCATAGCGTGAGAGAGTGGATTTATGGCTGAGAGTGGAGGGTAATTTATAAATCTTGCTTTATTTAAAACTGTAATTTTATTCAGACATTCTAACCCTTCTTCCTTTGGCTTAGGCTGAGGGGGCGCGAGCGGCTGGTGAGGCTCATACGAGAACTCTAGTAAGAATGAAAATGCTCCTTTTTATTTGTTTGTCTTGATTTCCAAGCCATTTTTATTGGTAATTTGACTTGCTCCCTCCATCCAGGAGGAACGGGTGGGGGCTCTATCCTGGCAGGTGGGAGAGCTCCAGTAGCGGCTTCCACAGTTTGGCATCCCTCTCAGTGATGCCTCTGGAGGCAGCGATGCTGGACGTGGTGGAGGCGGTGGTGAGGGCACCAGTAATGGCAGAGGTAGAGGCAGAGGAAGAGGCGGATGCAGCGGGAGCGGCACAGAGTCAGAGGATGAGCCTCTCAGACGCGTCACTCGCCAGACTCGGGGCCGGGGCCGGGGCTGACTTTTCTTTCTCTCTTTTTATTTTTGAGTGTTCTTGGAGAGGACTTATACCCTATTTTGGATGATTGTATATACACATGCACACACTTTATTCTTGATGATGGCTTCAGGATAGCCGGTAGGATAGGCACTTGCCTTTATATTTTCTACTTTTTATTGCTATTCATCGTATGTGTGACCATAGCTTGGTATATATATTTTGCCGTATGTGGGACCATAGCTTGGTCCTTCTTTTATTTTAACCTTGAATGCTTCTATGAATGCATGAATGAATAAATAAATGAAATGAATGTATGTGACCATGGTCTGATATTGCATGTACGTGCTGCATGATGCGCACATTTATTCTCTCTTTTGTTTCCAGGTGGGCTGAATTATTACAAACAAACCCTGGCCAAAATGAAGCTCAGGACAGCACTTGGTTAGGTCATAGTGGCACTCAATGAGTGCCATAGTGGCATTCAGTGAATGCCGTAACGACACTCATGGACTGCCGCGCGACACTTTGTTGAGTGCCGTTCTGCTTTATCGAGTGCCGCGAGTAGGTGGACAGTTTTATTCCCCTATTTATACTACTTTCTTCCCCCAATACTCCGCAAAACACCATTTTTTTCTTCTTTACTTCCTTCTCAAATAGCCCCCATCAGCTCCCAATTCCTTTTTCCATGGATGGATACCCTCTTCCTCATTGACAGGCTCAACATTGAGTGTTTCAGACTAAATGATCTCTTCTCTTTTTGATGGATGAATTTGAATGAGGGCCTACTTCGAGCTGCCATCCAATGTTGGGATCCCTCTCTCAACGTCTTTCATTTTGGCTCTTAGGAGACTTGTCCTTTGTTTAAGGAATTCAGCGCTATTCTACACACTGATCCTTTTGTTGAGTTGATAGTTCCTTTGGTTCAGGCCGGGTACGTCCGGGATTTAGCCACTCTTCCCCAGATATCTCAGAATGTGGCGGGCTCTTTTGTTTGCGACAGGCAAATTGACTTCGAGCGCCTCTCTTCCGTTTATGCTATGCTTTCTTACTTCCTCTTTCAGTCATCTTCCAACATTCTCATACCCATTGCCTGCAGTTTGCGGGAGATGAAGAGTATTGTTATGCTGATTCTTGGCGAGACTCTGATTGGTTTGGGCCACGCTCATACTACTGAGGCTATGTTATCCGCAGGAGCACCTTTTGTCTTACAGGTTTGGCTCATGGAACACCTCGCACTCCTCACATCTTCATGGGCCATTTCCCTATGACCGTATGGAGGTTCATTACCTATTCCACTCTGCCGATGCTTGGCTTGGCTGGTTCCGAGGCCTTTCTTTTGGTGATATTTATTGGGCCTACCCGTAGTGGGTTTACCACTCTGTCGTCGTACGCCTTCCTGGGCGGCTCAGCATCTGGTTGTCTGGCTTGCATGCTACTACTTTCTACATTCCTGGTCGGGTTGTCCGCCAATTCGAACTCTTGCAGGACATTACTGAGACTGTTACCGTTGATTTTACTAGGGGGTCCACTTTGCACCCTTCTATTGTGAAGGCTTTCATCGAGGCTTGGCATGACAGAGTTTCAGCCCCCTTCCGGAGAATCCTGGCTTCTATCGTGCCTACTGCTGAGTAAGAAGAACACTTATACAACCTATAGATTCAAAGAAAATCTCCCCCCTTGCAAGTGAATATTCATCCTTTATTTTAGACAATTTTAAAGGGGTATTTCAATCATTTCAGGACCAAAAACCCTAATTCAGTCGTCCTTTTTATACTACAAAATATGCTATATACTAGCTGTCTATTGTAAAAATCTGGTATTCACCAGAGATAGAAGCGGCACTCAGTAAATGCCGCATCGGCATTCAGTGAAAGCCGGCGCGGCATTCACTGGCTACCGGAACGGCATTCACTAAATGCCGCAGACAACTCCAGGGACTGTCATTTTTTAGTAAAATTCATTATTTTTACGGCACTTGATGAAATTCGCTGCAATCACCGAATGCCGTCCGGCAGTCCAGAGACTATCGCAACGGCAGCCCGTGACTGCCGCGAAAAGGCTTGAGTGCCGTTCTGCTTATTCTTTTCCTTTTCCTTCTTTTTTTCTTTTTGTTTTGGGTTGGGGAGTCTTTTGAAGAGCTTGAATCATCTGTGGAAGTCCTAGATAAGTTCAGAAATTTTCATCATCGGATATGGAGGTAACACTCTCCTTAATTCAACGTTTGGTCAAAATCGGGGTGTCTACAGTTTGCCCCTCTTCGGCGTAGCTTTTGGGGCAACGCGAACCACAAGTGAATGCCGAAGCCTGTGTGAAGACAAGCCTTTGACCAAACTGTCGAATTTTAGGAAAAAACAAAATGCGTTGCAAAAGGAAGCGAGCGCGCAACAAAATTCTAATTGGTCGTGCCCCATGATGAGCTCCCTACATATCCCATCAAGAACCAGACCAAAGCGTAGTTCGGGCACAAACACACACAAGCGCAAGTAGTCACACGGATGGATGCACCTATCCTGTCGTGATGCGCATGCTATGTAATGGTATTTTTTGAATAGACCTGATTATGCAAGCGTCATGCTTACTCTATACCATGTCTTCTCTACGTATGACGCACATTACATGACGCGTTAGTCAAAGAAGATTACCGAATCCTTGACTGATGCAGAGTCTATGACGTGGGTCAAGAAGATGCTTTTGATTTAAAATCGAGGGCTAACGCAAATCTGTTGTGAGAACCGAGAATGTAAATCCGTCACATTCTCAAAACAAAGAATCGACGTAAATCTTTTACGCGGATCGAGAATATAAATCCGTTATATTCTCAGAACGAGGGTTAATGCAAATCTGTTGCGAGAACCGATAATGTAAATCCGTCACATTATCAAAACAAAGGATCGACGTAAATCTGTGACGTGGATCAAGAATATAAATCCGTTATATTCTCAGAACGAGGGCTAACGCAAATCTATTGCGAGAACCAAGAATGGAAATTGGTTACATTCTCAAAATAAAGGATCGACGTAAATCTGTTACACAGATCGAGAACATAATCCGTTATATTCTCAAAACGAAGACTAACGCAAATCTGTTGCGAGAACCGAGAATGTAAATCCGTCACATTCTCAAAACAAAGGATCGACTTAAATCTATTACGACGATCGAGAACATAAATCCGTTATATTCTCATAACGAGGGCTAACGCAAATCTGTTGCGAGGACTGAGAGTGCAAGTCTGTTACACTCTAAAAAAATGGGGTAATCATATTTGGGGTCAAGACTCAAAATCATTTCAATTTTCAAAATTTAGGAGCCCACAAACTCAAAATTATTTTTGTTTTCAAAATTTTGGGAGCCCACGGACTCAAAATTATTAAATTTAAGGACCAATTCATCCTGAAAACCAACCCCGGGGGTTAAAAGCACAATTAGGGTAAAATTTGGGAGTTGAATCAAAATATTGGGGCCCAATTTTGAATTTTGGGGGGAAAACAAAATATCACTTAACCGACTTAAACACGGCACACGTTTCAAACTCGCGGCAGTCACTGACTGCCGTACGACACTCACTGAGTACCATTATGGCATTCAGAGAGTGCCGCACGGCAGTTCATCAACTACCGCGCACGAAAACCGAGTGCCGCGTTTAAGCGCCAGAGGCTTAAACCGAGAGTTTCATTTCATTTCATTTCATTCTCTCATTTCTCTCTAACCCAAAATCTCTCTGGAGAAATTTTTTCCTCTTCTCTTCTTGCTTGTATTGATCTAGCCAGGACTTATCAGGTTAGTTCTACTTGATCAAAACTCGAGTTATTCTCATTATTTTGAAATTGTTTTATGAATCTAACACGCGAATCTTACACTTTCTTGACAGATTATGGCGAGCGGTTTTGGCAGCCGGAAGAAGGCCAAATATCGGGCCACTCCTCATCCCGACCCTACACTCTTGCTCTTGGATCCAGATGAGCACTTATCCACCCGCGCGTTCAAGCGTGAGGTAAACGCCCTTTGTTTTTCTTTCTTTCAATTCTTTTCTTTTTGAACTTCATTAATGTTGTGCACTATCAATATAATTTCTCATGCCTCCTTATGCTTGTTGATCTTCCGGGTGTTCCAATCGTATTTGTGCTTGCCCGCCTATTTAATTTGATCGTCCCTTGACCTTATCTTGTTATTATTATTATTAAAGTTTTCTAACCTGACACGTAGCCCAATACATTATAACTTAGCAAACTCGACACGCATTCCCAACCTTCTAACACATAACTCAAGCACGCAGTCCCATACTACACATCTCACCAAACATGACACGTAGTCCCAACTCTCTGGCCAGTAGGACCTGATACATTCTCGATGTTCCAGCCTAACACGTAGTCCCAGCTATCACCACATATCTGCCTGACACGTAGTCTCAGTCCACATCACTTATGCTTGACACGTAGTCCTAGCCCACATCACTTATGCCTCATACGTAGCCCTAGCCCGCATAACTTATGCTTAATAAATTATAGCCAACACGCCCTGCCTAACATGCAGTCCCAGCCCACAACACTTATGCCTGACACATAGTCCCAGCCTTATCCCAGAACATTAGAATCCTATACTTGAAATCATACAATTTTCGCGACCGCACTCATATGCACAAATATAAATAGTATCGACCTCTATGGTCGATAGACCCACTACTATGCATGCTGGCTTCTTGATTCTATTAACAGCATTATAACAACATTATACAAATGATTCCACTATTTAATGCACTAGCCCATTATTCGATGTGTGTATTATTCCAATACAGCATCCCAACATCAATGTATGATAATAAACAGCTTAACCGTCTATTAGATATAAGCAGACTAAACATTTACCAATCTAACATATTCAATCAATTAAAGTCATTCAATCGATTAAGTTAAAGCTAAATTCGATCGATTGAAGTTAAGTCCGATCGATTAATAAAGTTAAAGTTCGGTCAACTAAAATAAGTTCAATAGATTAAGATCTGTCTCCGTTCAATCGATCGAAACCTAGTTTGATCGATTGAGAAGTGGTTTCCCTTCTAGACTGGGCTAGACCTTCCTTGCGCGTTTGGGGTTTGTTATTTCTTACCGAAACACATATATATCTATATATCTATGCTACTAAGTGAGTGTAGGCACTCTCCGTAAAGTTAGGAGATGCCAGCGAGCTTAGGGTGGTCGCGGGTGGTGCTCAGGTTAAAGGAAAATTAGGTTTAAAAAAAAAATTAAACATGCAGCGGAACTACTCGTTAATTCTATAGATGCATACAAGAGAGGGAACAAGAATTATACCTCACGGTGTCCTGAACCCAATTCTAAAATCTCTAACTTCCAGTAGCCTCCACTAGATGGTCTTCACTCTTATGACTCCTACGAATGCTTCCGAAGAGGCTAGGATTGGTGGGAACCATAATGGAGAGGATAGAGTAGGTTTGGGAACCTTAAAACAGTTTCTGTAGCTTCTGGTTAATAAAAATGACGAGCTCCTTTTCTGGACGCAGCTGCCCTATTTATAGATTCCCAGCACCGACCTAACTTTCAAGCAATCGAAGTGGCTTTGATCCATCGAACCGTCGATCGATTGAACCACTTTCGATCGATCAAACCTTTCTAGACTTCAATCGATCGAGACTCTTTCGATTGATCGAACCTGTCTTGACAAGATCCTCTTGTGCCTTTCCAAATATCCTAATGGTGCTAAGAGTGGAACCTCTAGGCTCTTTACTGTTGGCTCAAGCCAGTTGTTATTTCCCGTGGCCAAACTCTTTGATCAGCAAATTAACCAGCTGGTCAGTTAACGTTTACTCCACTACAAAATGATAACTGAACTCTAATGCAAAAGAACATATCCGAAACGATAACTAGACTTGTATGGTGTACTAATGTTCTTCTACTCTCAGCATTCATAATCATATTCAGGTAGTTGGATAACCGTTACTGTCAACCGAAATGATGATTACATCTTCCATTCCTTAAGTCCCATTCACCTCTCATGATTACCAAATATGTTGATAACTACTTATCAACAAGACTGCAGTTTTTAGTAATCAACTTGGTGACATTCTCAAGGGAATGCTTACTCTTTAACAGAGGGTAGATTTTATCTTTACAATATATGTTCACAACCCTATGAACGTGACATAGCCAAGATACCTAGGTGTTGATCTTCTATAGACCTCACTGATTGGTAAGTCAAAGCAACCATATCCATAGTTTATGTCCATAATCGTCTCAAGATTGAGAACACCTAGCTTATACAAGTTATGAGTTCCTATCGACTGTTGATAGTCTTGAATGTCAATATGAAAGCTCAGGTCTGTCAATGCACTATAAGCACGATCATATTAACTAAGAGTCATACTCCAGTGATTGAGATTCATCAGTCCATCAAATGGTTGTTAATCATGCTACAATGTAAATCTCATGAGTTATCCAGTCTCATCATCCACTGTGACAAGTTCTAAGTATCAAAAGGATAGTAATTCGTATCTCACTTGTATGTCTCTCATACATACACGAATTACTTACTATGATACTTAAGGATTAACAATCATCTCATGAAAGAAACATACATAATAAAATATAACAAATAATATTAATATCTTAAAATGTCAATGTCTCGTACATTTAGTAATGGTTTGAGGGCACAAACCCAACAAACTCCTACTTGTACTCATAACCATTTAGGACTACATCTGAGACATAGGCTATCTAGATGACGATCAAAGACCTTCTATGGCAAGGCCTTTTTAAACAGATCCGCAAGATTATCAGAGGGGGCAATCTTGCTGACAATTACATCTCTACGTTGAAATATATCTCGGATTAGATGATATTTCTGCTCTGCGTTCTTTCCCTTTTCGTGGTTCCTTGGCTCCCTGGACTGAGCCACTACCCCACTATTATCACAATATAGCGTATTAGGTGACAGTGATACTAGTACCACCTCGAGCTCAATAAGGAACTTCTTGAGCCAAACAGCTTCCTTTGCGGCTTAACTTACAGCCACAGACTCAGCTTCTGTAGTTGAGTTTGTAATATATTTCTACTTAATACTCCTCTAACTAATAGCACCACCTCCCAAGGTAAAGAGATGTCCAGATGTCGACTTCCTCGAATCTTTATCAGACATAAAGTCTGAGTCAGTGTATCCTACTGGAATTAACTCATCGTCGCCATACATAAGCATGTAATCTTTAGTCCGTCTCAAGTACTTAAGGATGTGCTTAACGGTTGTCCAATGCTCTGGACCTGGGTTCAATTGATACCTGCTAACCATGCCAATGGCAAAGCGAATGCCTGTTCTAGTTTATAACATCGCATACATGAGACTTCCCACTGCCGAAGCATAGGGAACTCCTGCCATGGGATTCCTCTCCTCCTGTGTCTTATAACACTGGTCCTGGAGAATGCTAAACCATACCTGAAAGGTAACAAACCTTTCTTTGAATTGTGCATAGAAAACCTAGTAAGCACCTTATCGATATAACCAGCTTGAGAGAATCCCTTTATCTTTCGCTTGCGATCCCAAAAGAGCTTTAACCCAAGGATATAGCTCGCCTCTCCTAGATTCTTCATATCAAAAGTACTAGCTAGCCAAACCTTAACCGTTGACAACACCGCTACATCATTCCCAATGAGTAGAATGTCATCAACATAAATAACAAGAAAGGCAACCACTATTCCTTCACACTTCTTATATACACAAGGTTCATCCAGATTCTATATGAAGCCAAGCGATTTGACCGCTTGGTCAAAACAAATGTTCAACCTCCTAGATGCCTGCTTAAGCCCATAAATGGACTTTTGCAATTTGCATACCAAGCTACCTTTCCCACCAGCTATGAACCCTTCTGGTTGTTCCATATAGATGTCCTATGATCGAGAGAGAACAAATCCTAATTACATGCCTTAATTCCCATTTGTTAGTACTTTTTTATCCTATTTTTGTATATTTTTATTTCGTTTTGTATTTTCTGTCAGGATTTGGAGAAAAGTAAGGATTCCAAGATAAATGGGGTGAAAAAGCAGAAGAAAGGAAGCTGAAAAAACCACATCGCGCGAGCGGTGTGCTCGCGTGACCCGCTCGCGCGACCTTCCGGAATCGCGCTCGCGCGGCCCGCTCGCACGACCTGTGTAAAAATCAAATACGTGTATTTCAGTATACTAAAGACTCCTACGTGAACAAAACTGCCTAATTACGTCTGGAAAGCAAAATACAGCAGTTTTAGTGCAAATTGGGTTAGGAAAGCTTCCAAAAACTTGCTACTAATCTATATATACCCTATTTTACTTCAATTTAGGAGTTGGCAATTGATATACACACAATATGCAACCACACTTTTAGCCATTGAAGGGAGGGAAGCAAGGAGAAGAAGAAGAAGACCAAGGGTTTCCATGGCCTCCTCCATCAACTACTTGCCATCCGCCGCTTCTATGGACAACTAGACTCTAGATCTAGGATTTCAATGAAACCCTAGCCAAGTAATAGAGTGTATTTTATGTTTTTATTTTAGTTTTATTATGTATGGATGACAATTACATGTTTCAAGGATTTTTATAATAAATCGTGCTTTTATTGATTAAATCGTTACTTTCAAAGTTTACTTTTGTCTAAGATCTATTTTGATGGTAGTGTGCTCAATGATCTATGCTTGGTGTGCTTGTTTAGATTATTTACATGTAATGGTGATTAAACGGAATTGTGCTATCAAGTATCCGAATAGTCCATGCCCAGATTAGACGGATTATAACACAACCCTAGTTTAGTGTGGGATAATTCGTGCTAACCGAAGATGGATTATGTTGGTGCTTGAACCATAGTTATTTTCTTGACGGAGGAATTGGGCTTGTAGCTATAATTCCCCATTATCATCCAACTTAATAAGCTAAAGTAATTCATAAATACCCTTATTATGAAGCTAGCGGTGGATTTGCAATCCTAGGTTCCTTAAACTTATTATAAAAACAAATACTTAATTGCTTTCATAATTTAGATTTACTTTTATTGTTATTAGTTTAATTCAAATTAAATCCAAAATCCATTTTTCTTAATTGACTAAATTTAGGTTTTAAAAATTAAAGTGCATAGTATTCAATCTCTGAGGGTTCGCCCTTTACTTCCACACTGCAAATCTTTTGAAAATAAAACATAAGTTAAGCATACTTTTATATCTTGATTTCAACAAGATCAATTTTTGGCGCCGTTGCCGGGGATTGCATTACTACCTTTAGTTTTATAATCTTAGTTTAGTTAATTTGTAAATATTAGATTAGGTTTTTCCTTTTCTTCTTTTACGTTTTATTTTGAGTCACTAACTTTTCTTTTTATTCTTGTAATTTCTTAAGTACTCAAAATTCTAGCGTTTTGAGTGGAACAGCTGTGCACGTCAAAGGAACTTACGCGAAAATAAATAAATAAATAAAAATAATCCAAGGAAATTGCTTCCTTTGAAATTCGCTTCAAACCACTGTAAGCCACGGCGCTGAGATGCACTATTTGCATTAGTTTAGGAGTGATTGTTCACGTGCATTAGCTAGGAAACCTGGGGAGCTGGGCTTGACGCGGTCACTGCATAAGGATAATTACATGCATCATAGTAGTACTGTGTGCTTGCTTGTTGTCTTACTTGAGTGATTAATTTTTTTTTTTGTTTTAGTCAGTCTTTATTTTAGTTTATTCTCTTTTTAGTTTATGTTTGGTACGCGTTCAAATAAACCAGAGTTAAAATCTTTCGATCTTGAACTTGAACGTACCCTTAGAATTAGTAAGTCTTCAACCCAAGCTCCGAGAGCTCAGTCGAAAATAGACGACGAGTCGAATCCAAAACCATCGTCGTTATTTTAGGCCGAAATTCAAAGTTCCCTTAAAAGGTTAAGGAAAACTCGATTTATTAACATAAAACCTATTCCAATGGCCGACGGCGAAAACAACATAAATAAAGAAAATAATCCTAATATACCTCCACCTCCTCTGCTTAAAGATTACTTTATTCCGATGACTTACACGCCACAAACATGTATTGATTTACAGGAGGTGTCGGCATCTCACTTTGAGATAAAGTCACCTACCATCTCGCTACTTCCTTCTTTTCACGGCCGCATTAATGAAGACCCTTATCAACACTTGGGAGATTTTCAAGATATATGTTCTACTTTAAAAATTCAAAATCTCACTAATGATGAATTAAAATTGCAGCTCTTTCCATTATCTTTAAAAGATAAAGCTAAATACTGGCTCCAATCTTTGGAGCCAAACACAATTAGAACATGGGAAGCCTTACACACCGCAATTTTACAAAAAAATTTCCCCTATTATGCGTACGAATCAGATAAGGAAATCAATAACAAATTTTATGATGCAAGATGGGAAAACGCTTTATGATGCTTGCAAAAAGTTTAAAGAATTATTACGCTCATGCCCACATCATCAAGTTCCCAAGTGGAAATTAGTTCAGGTCTTCTATGATGGACTAGTTCCCTCACTTCGTAATACCGTCGATGATGTTTGTGCGGGTACCTTCCTACACAAAAGTGTCAACGAGGCTTGGAAATTTTTTGAAACTGTGAGCGAGAATTCGATGCACCAAGTGGTGTCTGTCCATCCTGAGGGGTACCTTCAGCCTAAGAGAGAGGTGATAGTTGAGTCGAGTTAATCAATTGAAATACAAGAATTATCTAGAAAACTTGACCGACTTATGCAAATGAACAAAACGTCGAGTCCACCCTCTTCTGAAGTATGTGCATTATGTTCTGAACCGTCTCATAATATCCTTGCATGTCCTTCTGCATCTCAATATCCGGAATTTGTTGAGCAACACGTTAATTCTATGCAACAATTCCCACGAAATAACTATCATCCTATGTTGAACAATTTTTCTAATACTTATCGACCCCAATATCAACAAAGTCAATACCAACATCCCCCTCCTAATCCTAACCCTCCATGGGTTAACGCTTTCGAGGAGAAGGTGTTGTCTTCCCCTGAAAACATAGAAATGCAAGTACAAGCACAAGCACAGATAGTGCACTCTCACACACAATTCATTACAAAGCTTGAGTCCCAAATGGGACAAATAGCTAATACAATGAGCCGTAGAAACGATGGTAAGCTGCCTAGTCAAACTATTCAAAATCCTAAGGGACAATGTGGGAATGGGGGTTCGAATGAGCAAGTTAATGCCGTGTCGACTAGGACGACTTTTCGTGAGGAGGAAATTGTTGAAATTCCGAATGCACGAGAAAAAGTGGTACACATTAACTCTAATAAAGAAAAGGGTGGAGAAACGAGTAGAAATAGGAAAGCAAATGTAACAACCCCGACAACGTATATTCTGAGAATGCCATATCCACCAAATGTTGAAGAACCGTCTAATTTATCAAAGAAAAATTCAAAAACGGAAGATATATTCGAGGTGCTGAAATAAGTAAAAATTAATATTCCATTCATCGATACTATAAAGCAAATTCCCGCTTACGCTAAATGTCTAAAAGACCTATGCAAGAAAAAGCGCAAAATACGCAGTCATACTCCGAAAAAGGTCTTTTTCACAAAAAACGTTAGCTCAATATTCCAACACGCTACTCCAAAATATAAAGATCCTGGTACGCCTACGATTTCATGTGTCATAGGTGACACTATCATTCATCGGGCTCTCCTTGAGTTAGGAGCTAGTGTTAACCTCTTACCTTATCACGTCTATAAACAACTAGGTTTAGGTGAACTTAAACCTACGACCGCTACTATTCAATTAGCGGATCGTTCTGTGAAAGTAACTAGAGGAATCATCGAGGATGTCTTAGTTAAAGTTGACAAATGCTATTATGTTGTAGATTTTATGGTCCTTGATACTGAACCTATTTTAGATGCTAGGAAATACACTCCTATCATTCTTGGTCATCCATTCTTAGCCACTGCTAATGCACGTGTCAACTGTCGAACAAGTGTAATGAAGCTATTGTTCGGGAACATGAACCTTAAATTAAACGTGTTTAATGCAATTGATCAACCGCCTAAAGACAATGATTATCAATATATGCAGGGTAGTGAGGTTAGAAGAACGGTTGAACTTAATCAGGACATAAACGTGAGTGAGGAGAATAATATAGTGGAAAATGAGCGGATGAATTCGAATAGTACGGACCCTAAGGAAGAATTTACTCGGAAGGTTAGGAATCAATTTGAACACGATAAAGGAGAGTCATTAAAGGAATTAACGCATAACGACCTTGTTTCAGCTTTCCACCAAAATCTCCCTAACGCCCTAAAGGGTACAAACTCTGATTTACGACCTCCTTGAGTCTCGAGCTAGAACGGTCTAGCTAAAGTCGTAAAAGATAGCCCTTATTGGGAGGCAACCCAAGCTTTATTTCGTCCGTTTCTTTTAATTTCGAGTGTTTTTTATCATTTTGGGTCAGTTTTGAGTCCTTTTTGGGTCATTCTGGACAGGTTTGGGGGTCAGAGTAAATTTATTTTGAACTTATTCACATTAAAAGAAAGAAAAATGAGGAAAAGACAACGTCACGCACGCCGCCTGCTCGCGCGATGTGTTGCTTGCGCGAGATTCTCCCTTAGACCAATTTTTCCAACTTTTATTTTATATGAGCTCTCTGTTTCATCTCACACCTAAAATCGCGCGAGCGACGTTCGCTCGCGCGATCTTGGGCCTTAGAGATTTTTCTTTTAAGTTTATAAAACAGGCCACTGCTTTACCTCGCGAAGGGGTTTGCGCGGACGAAGCTTGCTCGCGCGGCCCGCTCGCGCGAGGTAGGGTTTTCTGGGTTTTTTCTTTTCTTCTTTTACATTCTCTTTCCTAAACCTGGTCAGTTGTTTTTTCTTTCTGTTTGTTCTTGTCAGTTCTTTTAGATTAAGTTCATATTTGTTTTCTTAGTTCTGTTTCTGTTTGTTTTTATTCATTTTCTATACAGTTTTTCAATTATCGTTTAGTTTAGTTTAATTTAGTTTAGTTTAACTTCTTGTTTATTTAGTTCAATTTTTTTATTAGCTTTTCTTATTCTTTTGTTAGTTTATTTTTCTTTCGTTAAGTATTAACAGGCGGATGAATGTCTCCATTTGGAGTATGTTTGAACTTGCATATTATTATATGTTCACCTTGTTTGTGACGGCAGAACCTATGCTTCAAAATTCCTATTTTGTGGAATCCTACGAGAAAAGGTGCAAAGATTGATGCCAACTTCAGTGAATTTGGAGAATCTTGTTCTTGTTTATTCCTTCTTGTTTTCTTTCAATCCGCTTTGTTCCATTTAACATTCAAAGGCAATAAAAAAACTCGTAATAAGATGTTAGTTCAGCTCTCGTAGTTCTCGAATGATGAAAGAATCAAAGGGTTTTGGGGTCTGGGGGATTGGAGGGGTAGGAAACACTACATTGGCGGAGAACTTGAATAATGAGCTTGAGTCCTCCTCTTTGGATCTTTCTATAAGATTCTGTTCACTACTTGATCTTTGAATATGTGTTTTCACAAAGTGTCGAATGTGTGGAGGTTTTGAGCTAAGAAGGCGATTGGAATTAGTTTTCACGAAGTGTTGGATATTAATGTGATCAAACAAGAAGAAATAGAGACTCTAGCAAGGGCAATTGCTAGAGAATGTTGCAGTTTGCCATTGGTGATCAAGACCATGGGTAAGTCCACAAGGGCCGAAATAAAGATTCGAGTCATGGAAGAATGCGCTTTGCCATTTGCAGCGTTGCTACCCTTCTTCAACAGCATGCGGAAAATTTATGGATTAAAATCAGTTGTTACCTTGAGTGTCGTTCATGGCCAAGTGTCAAAGGAAAAGAGTCCTGGGTTCAAGTACCAGCTAAGATGTGAGTGTGCATGTTCTACTTACCAGCTGAAAAAGAAAAGATTTGACCCTCTGTTGTATGGGATATATGCTTGAAACTCAATATTCGTTTATTTATTATACATATATATACATACATATATTTGTTTTGTTTTAGGACGTGTTTGGAATGCGAAAAATGGTTCGTGATGAGAAACAAAGCCTAAAGGCACAGAATGACAGGCTTGAGCATCCAAACTGCTACATTTGCCACCCATGCCCAAAATACAGGCAATAAGTCGATACCTATCATCAGCTACTCAGGAATCGCAATGTTGCAGTTCATGCCTCATGCTGCGGTTGATACCTCATAGGATCACATCCTCTGCCCACCAATTGCCTGAGTTGGCAACCTAAGAATAAAATGGCTTAGCTTTATACTGTCTAAAGAATTGTTCATTTGATTGGTCATTGGCCTTGAGTCTTTTACTGCAGTGTTAAGTGGATTTGTTTTTCATGGAAAGTAGTTGGTACTTGGGAACTTCCATGAGTTGTTGCTGGTGTTTACATGTAGATGTTATCATCAAAGTTAAACAGGCAGCTTCACTGATAGGTATATTGGGAATTCTTTTCATAGAAATTTATTAATAAATCATTGGGTTTGTACTTAACATGATAAAAGGACATGTAAAAAGATCCATTTTGTAGAAAGTCCCTCGGTGAATTCCTTTGCGCAGAATTCTATCCACACCCGCCTAGTTTACTCTCTACACTCACTTACTCTCTACACTCACCACTCTAATTAAAATTAAAACAATTGAGTCTCTAAACCCACCTTTCATCTCCAAAGTAACCCCAACCCTAAAAACTCCCATTATTTCTTGTTACTTTCTACACCTACCATCCTCTTTCACTATCAATCACACAAAACTTCTACTACAAAAGGCTATCTCAAGATTTAGCGTAAGCATGCGAATCACAATAAAGTAATGCTTTAAAAAAGTCAAAACGAGTAGATCAATCAATAATATTGCTGCAACTATGAAGCAAATCAAACTAGAAATGTTCCTTGCAAAAATAAATCACCACCTTTTGGAGAATGCTGCAGTTTGGAATTTTTTTTTCGTTGATTCCTTTTCCTATTAACATAGGAAATACACCAGTTCTATGGTGAGAAGACTACATCATCTCTATCTAGGGTTCTTATAGCAAACTTATATGTATATCCATATTCATAATAAATTCCATGGATATATAAATTATTATAGATATATATATACACGCACATATAAACACAAGCATCAGGAAGAATTTTCAATTCCATCCGATCCATGGAATTTGGATTATTCAAATGAAGAGTTGTATACGTGTGTATATGTGTGTGTGTGTGTGTGTGTTCGAATAAAGGTGGGTGTAGAGAGCAATTTTCTTGGACTATTTCTTATTTACTCATCTTTATTCGTCATTTTATACAAGGTTAGATTTGTAATGGAAAACTTTATTAAAAGGTAGGTGTAGAAAGAAAATAAAGTGGGTGTGGATAGAATTACCCTTCCTTTGCAATATAACATAGCTTGACATGGGATAAGCATAATTTTAGGACGAATTTGCCCTAGTACACCTATTATTCCTTTTTTCTTTATCTTTTTTTTCTTACAAGCCAATGTGTCCCCATCCATCATTGAATCTATCTCTCTCTCTCTCTCTCTCTCTCTCTCTCTCTCTCTCTCTCTAAACAAAAAAGAAAAGAAAAGAAAAACATAACAAGTCATGCTTAATTATTTTGATTAGGGAGAATGAGCCATGTTCAAAAAGTGTAAAACATTTAAGGAAGTAGGTACACGTATATAGATATAGACAGATTAGAGATAGATATAAATCATGGATAGATTAAAGAAATAATGGAGTAGATTGGCTCTCAAGCTTTTCCATGAATGAAATTCTCGCCCAAGACAACCTTCCAAAGCCTAGGTTGGGAGGACATTGATGAGCACTAGGCACATCAACCGATTTTTCTTGGTTCATTAGCATAACCAAAGAAGTCACTCTGATATTTCTTTCGTGGTGTTTGCACTTTGGAAGTCAAATTGCATACTAAGAATTTTTTAAATATTGTTTTAACTAAGAAAAAGGGCAAGAGGTGATTCAGGAAATTAAAATTATTACTTCATTTCTCGCTATATTTATTTTCGTCTTTGAATAAAAATTGTTTTCTTTCTTTTCCCTCACTAAATCCATGAACCATACAAGTAAGATCCCTATTCCCTAACGCAGGTCTTTCTGTTTTTTCTTCCTTCTGACTTCTCTTTAGTTTCCTTATCTAAAAATGTGCAAACCAATGAGAGTCTAAGTTTGAGAATAAGAAATCAAGCACCAGAAAAGGGAAAAACTCAAACACTATTAGACACTGAAAATCACCAAATAGCATCAAGTACACAGAGCCATGGAAATGAAAAACATCACTACTAAGCTATTACTCAGAAATCACCCAACAGCACTAATTACAGAGATATGGAAACTCTTCCACTGAGGTATACATACACCTGCAGAAAATAATACCAACTTGATTGTCTCTTAGTCTCAAACTGTTAAACAAAAAATAAAAAATAAAAAAATACTACCACCTGATGTCGTCACTAGTGAAATATTGCTGCAAAGTTGATTTGGTGTTTTTGTCATCCCACTCTATTTGGTCCCACCACTCTGGTTCTCCTCTTATTTCCTTGATAGTATTTGCAACTTGGGTAGTGAATGGCAACTTCTTGAACAACTTACAATTGATCACTTGAAGTAGCTCCAATCGCTGCCACGAAACATGAGGTTTCGATAGGGTCTTCAAATTTCCAAGGCACGTCAACCGCACTATCTTCAAATACAAAACAGAAGTATCTACAAGAGCTGAAGTCTGGCTTGAACTCTCACATCTAAACATCTCTACCACATTGTTAGAAGAGCGGATTGTAACTTCTACTAGGCTCTCTAAATCCACAACCAAACCATCAATAGAGAGGATATAGTTCATGTCGTCACAATATAACACTCTAATTACTCTTAGTTTTGAAAGCCTGAGTCCAAAATGGCTAGCAAGATATGAGATGCTGTTCATACCCTTCACACGATAGAGTACAAGTTCCTCAAGATTTGGTAGTAGATCGTTACGGGTAACAACGTGTTTTCCTCTGTCCTCTTGTTTAAACAGATGAGTGACTATAATGTGGAGTGACTTCAAGTAAGTGAAATTAAAACATTCAGGGTTTTTCCAAAGAAATAGAAGTTGCACAATTTAAGATGCAACAACCATGTTTTATTAAAATTTACCGAACATAACATCACCCTCACTTCATCGAATTGAGTTTCTATGGGACTTACTAGCATATTTTCACCAATAAAGAATTGGATCTTCTTCAATCCTATTATCCGAAGAACATTTATAGAAAGACACGAGAAGTCCAAGTGAATGTTGAGAACACTTAGTTATGTGAGGCACTGCAGCTCCTCAAATGATGCTTCTGAGCTTCTCCTTCTCTTACTCCCTACCTTTACCCCCGCAGCCCACTTGTAGGCACTCCCTGCCAAGCCTAGAACCTCTAAACTAGACATATGTGATATAATTCTAGCTCGAATCCTATTCAAGCTTTCAGTGTTATTTAGAAATAATTGCCACAGGTTGGTTAACTTTTCCACCCCTTTGGGCAATTCCTTGATTGCAGAGCCCGAGAAATCAATCATTTTCAGTTTAGTAAGTCCTCCTAGGGATGGAATTTCCACGAGTGTTTGGATATTCGTGTAACTCAGATTCAAATCTTTGATAGCTGGAAAGCCTAGTAAGAATCCTTATGGAACATTCTCAAGCCTCCGACTACGTTGTAAAAGCAAAGTCGACAAATTTGGCAATTGAATTGCACAATCAGGTAGGTTCGTTATTCTATAATCCATAAAAGAAGCTCGCTTGAGAGACTCTCGCTCTATTGCAATACGGGTCAACCCAATTCCAGATTTAACAAGAAACCCACGTTCAGCCTCCACGAAACACGCTATCCATATTGCAACATCGCGAACCACATCATGCATTTTCACAGTCCCACATTCCCTTCCGAGACACCATCTTCAAGCAAGCAAGAATCCTTTAAATATTCAACCAAACCAATTCCCCTATTAAATAATGCCTCATAGTTTCCTAGTTCATCTATGAAATCTTCGGCCAACCAAGAATGTACAAGCTCCTCGACGTCAATCAAGAAGTCCTCTGGATACAAACAGCAATACAGAAAGCAAGATTTAATATCAAAACCTTTTCTATGTATAAATTGTAAAGAGTCATAACTCCACTTGAGAGGTCGATACACCCTGTCCTCGATCACATTGATGTGAGGCATTAATGTTCGCAATGCTTTCAAGGCGCCCTTCCAAAGCTCGATCATTGCCTTTCCTCTCATAGACGCCCCGACAACGATAATTTCCAGGGGTAACCCACGACATTCTCTAGTGATTTGCTTCACAAGAGGTTCAATATGACTTAGAGTGACCACATTACCAGCATAGCAAGTAAACAAATTCCAAGATTCTTCATTTAAAATGTCCTTAACTTCAACATCTATCCTCATTTGCCTACAAACATCCAAAGATCGGGATGTCAATATTACTTTATGAGAATTGTGTTGTTCCGGTTGTGGAATGCCCAAACGGTCAAGATCGATCTATAGCCTCCCAAACATCATCCAAGATCACAAAAAACCTTTTTCCTCCATAAGTCTATGATAGAGCAGGGTAGCCGTTCTCCCCACGTCTTCTATCATGCTTACCACTAGCAATTCTAATCTTTCGGCAATTTGTCTTTGGACTCTTTCAGATCAAAATTTTTGGAAGCATTAGCCCATATGATTATGTTAAAAGGTTGAGTTGTTGAAGACTTCTCAAACATGTTATTCAGATTCTTTACAAGAGTAGTCTTGCCAAATCCTCCCATGCCCCAAACACCGATCCTCCTCACATCTTCCTCCTTCAACAGACTTAAGACTTTGGATAGATTTGTGGATGCTGTTGATTGATATTCTATTGATGGCCCGGGAATGTGTTCGGCCATCCTTCTCAACTGATAATTTTCAACGACTAGGCCATAAGGAAAAGTTCCAGCTTTAGTGATCTGTTTGACTTCTTTGAGGATCTTGGCCACTTCCATACCCAGTGTGCTCCCAAGACACCATTTGAGTGGATTTCCCATATTGAATTCCATGCTCAAAAGTATAAAATTCACTTCATTCTCCAGCTCTTGAACCGCTTTGAGCCACTCTGTCACCTCATCTCTGTGTAGATGGCCATCACACTCAGCTTTCTCTTTCACACTGTCTCTGTGATTTCTCAGATTTTTTATTTCAATTTTTGACTCTTTTGAGATTGTTGAGGTTTGATTGGAAGTTGATGGTATTCTTGACCTTTGGATAGATACCAGCACACATACATTTTCCGAGTTCTACCAGTCCACCACCCACAACAGAGAACAACAATTCCATGCCAGAACTAATCGACGTTACTAGCAAGACGGGGCAAAGTACTGTTAGTGAAAATCAAATACGGAGTATGAGTTTGATACCATCCAGGGGTCGATAGGATGAAGAATGGGTGGGTATACTATCTTGTTTACATTTTCTAGTCAACTTTGGTATACGCCCTTCTTTTTTATTTTTTTAATTTATTTACTTGTTTGTGTACATTGTGTAAGTGGCTGTTTGTGTACCACGTTTAAGGTGACAAAATAGTTTTTCAAGGTCATAATTTCTATGGTTTGGGGAATTAAAAGTCAAAGTTGATCTTAGAATTTCATTGACATTCTTTGCTTTTTGAACACAAAATGATAAGTTGGGCGGGATCAACCTTTGGTCAGACTCATTGTTTGACCCGCAATTTATTTACATGAAATGACAATTCTACCCCTTGTATTTGGAAACGAAGTTCTTACATTTGAATACATTTTTGCTCACCCCAAAATTGCTCATATTTAGTATTTGCTTTTTGAGTATTATTCATTAATATAAATGTTTATTTAATATATGTTCTTACACTGCTGTTCAGTTAATTGAATTTTTATTTATAATTAATAATGTATATTAACAAAATAAACTATCTTTGTTTTCAACACTATTAGAAATAGCAATATATCACAAGGGCACAATTGTCTTTTGGGAATGCAAAATAATTTTTGTATTTATGTAACCAAACACTAACATAATCTATTATGCCATAATATCCACTTTTACAATACATCATCCAAACACCACAATGCTCGATAATCTATTTTGATCATAATATATTCTGATAAAGGAATCGCAATCGCAATCGCAAAAACTTAAGATGCCCCAAACAGGCCCTAACTGCGAGGAATCACATATTTTTGCTCATCCAAAAATTGCTCACTCAACTTTTCTATTGGTCAATTCAGTGGGACTCAAGACTAAATGAGAATTAGTGGAACTCATAATTAAATGAGAATTAATTGTCATTAAATCCTCAATCCCACTACATTGACCAATGAGAAAATTGTATGGGTAATATTTGAGTGAGCAAAAATATTCTCATGTGTGTGCGCTATTGAAAGTAACATTTTATCTGTTGGATTTCATTTTAAAATCAGTGATAAATCGCAGGAAGAGTGCAAACATGAGTTTGAAATGGGTACATATTTTTGCATTTCGGAGTCAACTTTGGTTTACTTTTGTTATCTTAAATTAGAAATGATAGAATGGACATTTCACACCTTCGAAATTCGATCCTACGGAATTACTTGTGCTAAGTGTCAAACACAAAAATAAAATCTCACTTTAAGGAAGTATGCTTGGAACAATAAAATAAATTAAAGGACAAAATCAGAACATACTCTGATTATTTAGAAAACAAAAAGCTTGAAAATTGCAAAAAAAAAAAAAAAAAAAACAATTGGGTAAACTTAATGCTATGAATGCTGAAAAGAATGTAAAGAACGTTGGATTTGAATACTTTGAGTGCTCTTTGGTTCGGGATGTGACCCAAACTCTTGATCACCATTAAAAGCCTTCTTTTGATTTCGAAATTGATGATTTCGTTGAAGATATCTTCTATGCCCTGTATAAATACACTTGCTACAATGTGTCAGTCTATGAGAATATGTATTCTCATTGCATATTGGACAAGCAAAATATCCTTTGACGGTACAACCAGACAAATTTCCATATGCAGGAAAATCGTTAATTGTCCACAATAATACGGCCTTTAAGGTGAAAGATTGTTTTTGATAGGCGTCGTAAGCCTCAACTCCATCCTCCCATAACGTTTTCAAATCCTCAATCAGAGGTGCTAAATAAACATCTATATCATTGCCAGGTTGTTTTGGACCAGAAATCAACATTGTCAACATCGTAAACTTTCTCTTCATGCACAACCACGGTGGAAGGTTGTATGTGTTCAACATAACAGGCCAACAACTGTACCTAGTACTAAGGGTACCGTACGGATTAATTCCATCCGCTGAAAGTGACAGCCGTAGGTTTCTCGGTTCTGCTGCGAACTCGGGCCACTTTTCATCAATTATTTTCCATGTTGGCGAGTCTGCTGGGTGACGCAATTGACCATCAACTTCTCTTCCTTTCGCATGCCATGTTAAATCATTTACCGTCTGGGCAGATTGAAACCACCTTCTAAATCTTGGAATGGGTGGAAAGTACCATAATACTTTGGCAGGTACACCCTTGTTTTGTTTATCCTTACTTTCTGTGGGCATATTTTTCTTCACCTTATACCTTGACACTCCACACTTTGGACATGTAGTTGAATCTTCATACTCATTTCTATAGAGTATGCAATCATTGGGGCATGCATGTATTTTTCTGTATTCCATTCCAAATGTCGACAAGATACGCTTAGCCTCAATGGTTGACAAGGGCAATTCATTATCTTCCGGAAGCATGTCGGAGAACAATGCCAGGACGTCGGAAAAACTTTTATCACTCCACCCACTCTTGGCCTTAATATTGAAGAGCTTCACTATTGCAGATAACTTAGTATACTTCGTACACCCTTTATACAAAGGTTTCTTTGCATCTTCAAGCAATTTTTGGAATCCTTGAATATCACCTAAGGCACTTGCATTTACAGACTGAACCATTTCTATTGTTCTTGCAACATCATTAAAGGTCTCCTCTTCATCATCTTTGGAGATAGGCTCGTCTACATTGAAATTTGGCGGTATTTCATCCTGGTCATCTTCCCCATGCCACTTCCATATGGTGTAGCTGGGATCAATACCATATCTAGTGAGATGAAATCGGATCTCTTTCAATTCTAACTTATAAAAATTCTGACATTTAGTGCATGGACAACGAATTGAGTTCAGATCCTTCGCACCATCTTCAACAACATTAAGAAAATGTTGAACCCCTTCCCTGTATTCGTTCGACAATAGTCCTTTCTTCATCCAAGACCTATCCATATCCTAGAACAAATAAAAGAGCAATGAATTCAATAAAAAAGGATGGGCCTCAAACTAATTATTGCTACACCATCTATGATGGTTAGATAAATCCATCATAGAGCATAGAGTTCTACTGGGCTCATGATTTTAGAGACAGAAAAGAACAAAAATCATAGAGTATGTATAAATATATAGGGAATCGTCCAGAGCACATATGCAAGTCAGTGCACATTTGTCACGTGCACGGACACAAGAAGGTATACAAAACACTGTGCTAAACATGTGCACAAAATATGAAAACTGGAGCATAGGGAATTGATAAGACCGGCGGTGACTAGATTTGCCACGAGTTTTCGTACTTTGAAGAGTATTATGGAAGCAAGACTACCTCTTCGGTCTATGTTTGCATCGGAAGAGTGGGCTAATTAAGAGTTCTTATGCTAAAAAGGATGAAGCCGTGAATCTATCACACTATGTTTTAGGGGACCAAAGATTTTAGAAAGTAATTAAATATTGTTTGAAATGTGTGCTTCCGCTAGTGAAAGTTCTAAGACTAGTAGATGGTGATGTAACCCCAGCAATGGGATATATTTATGAGGCTATGGATAGGACAAAAGAACAAATTAAGAAGAATATGAACAATGTGGAGTCGAGATATAAGCGCATTTAGGGCATCATTGACGAACGTTGGAATTTACAACTCCATCGACCACTTCATGCGGTGGCATACTATCTTAATCCAAAGTAAGTTGCTCTAATGTAGGATACTTATATATATAGTATATGAATCTGTATATTATTTATAAATTTCTAATTGTTTGATAACTTACACTTTACTTGAATTTAAGGTTTCATTATGATCAAAATTTTCAAGCGGATTTAGAAGAAAAGATGGGGTTGTTTAGAACCATTGAGAGATGTGGAAACAAGAGATGCATCCCGATGGAAACAAGAGTCCTAATTGATTCACAACTTGAGAAGTTCAAGAGAACCAATGGCTTGTTCAGAATGAGCATGGCGGTCGTGACAAGAGACAAAAAACAACCCGGTAATCTCTATTTATAAATTTACATGTTACAAGTTACAACAATTAACATTTTTAAAAATATAATTTCTTCTACTTTCTAATTGTAGCTTAATTTGTAGTGGGAAAATTATGAGGAAGAGTGCAAAGCGCTCCAAAGGCTAGTAATACGGGTGATAAGCCTTACTTGTAGTGCCACCGGTTGTGAAAGAAATTGGAGCTAGCACATTTGAGCATGTCCATTCTAAGAATAAAAGGAACCGTTTGGAGCAACTACGGTTGAATGCGTTAGTATTTGTAAAGTACAACATTCAACTTGAGTTGAGACATGCACAACGACAACAAAAAGGGGAGGATTTGTATGATCCAATTTGTTTGTCGGATATGATCCAACTTGACCATGGATGGATATTGAAGAATGCTTCACTTTGCCCCCATGTACTTCAAAGAAAAGTAATTTCATTAGATAAGAGTAGTAACTTTGAAATTTAGACAACAAAATTTTTAATAAATAAGTTCTATGTTTATTTTCTTAAAAATATATATACATATTTTGGGAACTCAAAGGGAGTTGGAAGAAAAAGTAAATGAAAGTAAAAGATGTTATTATAAAAATTCTGGAATACCCATATAGTAATTTGACAAAATATTTCTGGAGTACCCATATAGTAATTTGAACAAAATTATTTAAATGGACAAAGTCCAAAACCATTACATCCTAAAGGCAAAACATTAAAGTTACCACATCCAAAAGAACGTTCCTACAAAGAGAACAAAACCTCTAAACAAGCAACAAAATATATAGCTTAGGATGGGTTATCAGACTTATGTTACATTGAACGGCATGTATGTCGGGTTCAATTATGTGCCTTAGCCTTGGATTTTCCAAATCCTAAACACAAACATCATCATTAGCTTGAGTTTTTATATGCAATTAATTGTAAGCTTGAAATAACTCGAGTGCTTTGTCGGTGCACTTCAAATCGGATATGGCTACTTCAGCACATTAAGAGGAATAGGTTGAATTTCACAATCAGTTTAACAAGTTCCAAAACATTTCACTATAAATAAAAAGATAAAAAAAGATCTTTCCCCAATTACACATGCATGACTTTGATTGCTCCAGCTCTTCCTTTCTCACGAAAACATGTAGTGCACACTCACACCTAATATTCAAATCCTCAAAAGACTCGGGACAAGCACATAGAAACTTAGCCAATAGATTGACATCTCCCATCTCAGCTGCACAATGCACAGGAGTACTACTAGTATTTTATTCATTTCGAATCTCTCCTTATATCTAGTATCCGTCGCATCTAACGGCGGTGATGATCAGAGGCACCCTTATAAGTGGGAGACCTCTCTTCTATAAAATAAAGATGACACTTGCAATAATGTGCATTCAAAGAAGAAAAGGAAGGGAAAAGAAATTGTTTTTCTTTGATGCTTAAATAGTATTGAAACTCAAAAAAATTTAATAAATAAAAAGAGTAAGAAAGTGATTCACAAGATTTTAGTTTACTCAAAGTAGCATTCAACTGCAGAAAAAGCCATTGGTTTCTTAGCTTGACAAATCTTCATTGCATATTGAATAACAGGCAAGGGATTTTTTTTTACTCAGACCCAAGTAATTTTCTGACTGTTTATTTATTCTTGAATTCTCCAAGAAGTAAATCAATCTTAGCTTTACTTGGACTAAGCTTTGCTTTCTGTGGGAGATTTTAAAATGCTTTCATAACATGATTTTTTTTTATAGCTTGCAATGGAAAACACATTAATTGTTTGCTTTTTACATGTGTAAATTTACTAGTTTCTCTTGTCAATCTCAGCAAGTCACCTTGGATTCCTATCATTCTCTGATTTTCCGATCTATATAGAGCTTGCATATTGTATATACTAGCTTTTATATATCATTTTCATAGCCTGAACTAGCCATATATAATGCTGCTCTCTGCTCTCACCATGTGATAGTGATACAAACCAACACAATTTTTTGTTAAGTTGTAGAGACTGATCACCTTTCGACCTTGAAGCCCCTACGCATAATGGGGTCCCGCTCAAATTAGTACTCAAATTAATAAGAGATGACAAACAAATGGCCAATCAAAATCTACAAGAAGCAAAACAAATGTCCCAAATCTCATTCATACAAAGACAAAGCCTTTTCTCATGTTAATGCCCCGTACATATATAAATGTGTGTGTGTGTGTGTGAGAGAGAGAGAGAGAGAGAGACCTGGAGATCAAGGGGAAGCTAGGCAGAGCAGCGACGGCGCAGCGGCGGCGCAGAGAATGGAGGAAGCGACGGCGGCGGTAGAATGGAGGCGACGGCGGTTGAGTGGTTTGGGTTTGGGAATGGATATGGAGATAGGGTTTGGGTTTGGGTTTGGGAATGGAGATGGAGAGAGGCTAGGGTTTGGGTTAATTATATTTGGGTTTGGGAATGGAGATGGAGATGGAGAGAGGATTTAGGAATGGAGATGGAGAGAGGGATTGGGAATGGAGATAGAGAGATCAATGGTTTGGGTTTGGGTTTTCTCATTCTGAACATTTATCAATTCCCCCGCCCTTTCCCGCGCGCAAGATGACTTTATGTCACTTTTTGTAAAATTTTTGTATATTTATGTCACTTTTTTGAAAAACTGACATAAAAAAATTTGCAATATTTACAAAATTGCCACCGCGTTTTTATTTATGTCACTTTTTAAAAGGTGACATAAAAGTATTATTATTTATGTCACTTTTTCAAAAAGTGACATAAATAAGAAATTTGTATTATTTACATGTTTGCCACCACATTTTTATATATGTCACTTTTTAAAAAAGTGACATAAATACATTATCATTTATGTCACTTTTTTAAACAAATGACATAAATAATCCAGTATTTATGTCACTTTTTTAAAAAGTGACATAAATACTAAAAAAGTGACATAAAAAGACCCAGCTAGAAATATTTATGTCACTCAAAATAAAAGTGACATAAATACAAGTTTTAAAGTGACATAAAAAGCCATTTTTCTTGTAGTGAACGGTCGTAGAGTACTAGGATTTGGCAATGACTCCTTTAATCATGACATTAGTGGGATAAAGGCGATCAGATTCCTTCCATCCTAATCAAAATTGTGTCAATCCCAAAATCCTTGGGATTTGTCTTTCATAGCCAGTTGGATAAGATCAAACCCCTTTTCCTTAATGGAATCTGTAGACACCCTATTTTGTCAGCTATCAGATTTAGGAGACCCATAGCTTGGTGGTTCACAATGATCGAAAAAGACTCAAAAAGGACTCCTGGAAGTTAACTCTATTTCTCAAAATGCTCAGAATGACCAAAACGCCCCTGAAAGCCCAAAAACTCCCAGATTTGGACCAAAAGTTCTGAAAACATGCTACGTCGTAAGAAAAATGATAAAATGAGTTTTTAAGTAAAACCGGAAGAAATCGTCAGCTCCCAGAGACCCCCGGAAGTCCCGGAAGTTCCCCGAGAGTCCCCGTTGACCAGTTTGACCAAGGTTTGACCGGAGTTTGACCAAGTTTGACCAAGTTTGACCAAAATTGTCCGAATTCAACGGAATCATTAAAAAAGTATTAAAATGAGTTTTAAAAGAGAATTGAGCGAAAACGTCGGCTCCTGGAAGCTCCCGGAGGTTCCCAGAACTTCCCGGGAATCCCAGGTTTGACCAGTTTGACCAAGATTTGACTTTGGAATCGGGGCACCGAAACAATTTTCAAATATTTTTCATGGATACTAGAGGTCAATAGCTTTCCAACGGCGATCAAATTGGATTTTATCGCGAATACCGCAAAACTTTTCAAATTGACCTATCCCTGAACTATTTTTTATGTAAAGTAGACTTCATTACCTTTCAAACGGTATATCACAACCTCAGTTTGGAGTTTGTACGCATTTTCTGTGAATTTCGGATGAAATAGAGCCTTTTCGCGAATACCGGAACCTCAGGGGGCCTAAACGTAAATTTCTGGGCGTCTGAGGAGCAGTGCCGCCGCGGCACAGGCCCAGTGCCGCCGCGGCACTCAACCCTCGCAGAGTCCATTTTTGTAATTTTTTTGGTGGTCCAATTTGATTAATTGAAAACCAAAACGACGTAGTTTTATGTTCACAGATGTTTGGGACCAATGGGAACACTTCTAAAATCCCAAAACCACCCCAAATTGGCCTATATAAACCCCCCATTGCTCTTCATTTTGGAGGGGCCAAGTGCAAAAGCTTGAAAAGTTGTAGAGAAGAAGAGAGATAGAGATAGGTTTAGAAGAGAGAAAAGGAGCTTACTCCTACTATTTTGCTATAGAAAGTGAGTTCTAATCTTGTGTTCTTCCATTACCTCTCTTATACTTCACATCCCAAACACCCCCAATCACCATTCTTGAGCATTCTTGAGTTAGAAAGCTACTTCCATGTCTAAATGTCAAAATCTATGAGTGAAACACCAAGCTACAAGTCAAAAATCACATTGATTATCATCCATTGATTGTTATTTACTTGCTTGTTCATATTATGTTCATCTCTTCTTACCTCATTTCTTTTTATTTTTCTTTATTTATTTACTAGTTCATCATCATCTAAATGATGACATGAAGTTTGGGGTGAGTGAATCCTTATGGATAGTAGCTCTTGACCTCAAAAACATGTTTGATAGATGATGATCATAACTTCAATACCTCCAAGGAATTCTTGAAGTGTATTGAAGTTATGTTCAAATAAAAATGAGTCTCTCCAACAATCTTGGAGGTTCTTGATGATGAGATGAATGTTGGCATTTCAAGTGGTCATAATCTTTATTGAGTATTGAAAACACACTTTCAAAACCTCTATTTCAAAAACCCCCCTCAATCCCTCTCATTTTGATTTCAAGAAAGAAAACCTTATTTTGCCCCAAAATCTTCAAAACACTGAGTAAAAACAGTGAGTGAGCTGAGTTCAAAGATTTCTCTAGAACTTAATACTCAACATATAGATGCAAGGCCACTTGGAAAGTCTTCCTAACTCATTGGATAACACCCATGATTTTTGGTTTGACTTGAAAGTACTTGAAAATGGTCCATTTGGACCCAAACATTCCTTCCAGACATTCTGCCTCTGCTGTCACAGCAGCTTGACTAACTTCCAACTTCTTTTTCAGAAATATTTTCCAAAAGGGGTGGTACCAACTTATTTTTCCCTTAAACTTTAATGTCTTAGGGAACGTTTTGTATAAAATGGGCCTCTAGATCACTCGTTCTCATTTGTTAAGAATTTTCAACATTTCAGTCGACAGTACAGACTCTGTTTCTGAGTGACCTCTGTTGTTCATATGATTTCTCTCAATCTGTGATAGTTATTAACGATTGACTTTTTTGGTTGTATTCTAGACACAATAAGGAACATCTCCATAAAAAATCATGCATTGAAAACATTCCTAACCCCTCTTTTCCATTTTTACAAGATCATGTTACTGTTCTGTCCACTATTCACAGCAAGCACATTTTAACTTTCATTCTTTGATTTGATGCTTATATGCCTTCCAAATTAGTTCATATCTTAGGAAGAAGTTCATACTACATTTGTACATAGCCCATGATGATTTCATTCATTCATTCATACACATTATAGACTTCTAAGTCATTCTAGGAATCCATGAACACAAAGCACACTACAATCCTGGCACATTCTAGATACATACATTGCAACCATGCAAGATTTGGGGCTGATCGGGAGAGAACTAATCCTAAATATACGCCTTAACGCGCATTTGTTAGACCATTTTATCCTGTTTTTGTATATTTTTACTTCGTTTTCTAGTTTCTGACAGGTTTTGGAAGAAATCACCTAAACCAGGATAAACAGGGTGAAAAAGCACAGAGAAAGAAGCTGAAAGAGCCAAGTCGCGCGCGCGACCCGCGCCCGCGAAGAACCAGAAATCGCTCGCGCGATCCGCTCGCGCGAGATACCCAGAATCGCTCGCGCGATCCGCGCGCGCGAAGGCCAAAATGTCGCGCTCGTGCGACCCGCTCGCGCGATATGGGTAAAAACCAAAGTTGCGTATTTCAGTGTACTGAAGACTCCTTTGCAAACGAAACTGCTGAACGACGTCTAGACTGTAAATTACATCAGTTTCAGTTCGTTTTGGGTTAGGAAGGCTTCCAAAACTTGTTGTAAATCTATATATACTCTATTTTATTACAATTAAGGGGTTGGCAATTGTTACACACCCATACATACACATTCTACAACCATACTTCCAGCCATTGAAGGGAGGGAAGCAAGGAGAAGAAGAAGAAGACCAAGGGTTTCCATGGCCTCCTCCATCAACTACTTGCCATCTACTACTTCCATGGACGGCTAGATCATAGATCTAGGGTTTCAATGAAGCCCTAGATGAGTAATAGGGTTTTATTTATGTTTTTATTTTAGTTTTATTATGAATGGATGACAGTCACATGTTGAGAGGATTTTTATTAACAAATCGTGCTTCTATTGATTAAATCATTGCTTTCAGAATTTATTCTTGTCTTAGATCTGTTTTGACTGTGATGTGCTCAACGATCTATTCTTGTTGTGCTTGTTTAGGTTGTTTACATGTGATGGTGCTTTATTAATTCGTGCCATCAAGTATCCGAATAGTCCATGCCTAGGTTAGACGGATTAGATCACAACCCTAGTTTAGTGTAAGATAATTCGGGCTACCCGAAGATGGATTATGTTGGTGCTTGAACCATGAATATCTTCTTGTCGGAGGAATTGGGCTTGTAGCTACAATTCCCCATAATCATCCAACTTAGTAAGCTAAAGTAATTCATGAATATTCCTGTTATGAAGCTAGTGGTGGATTTGCAATCCTAGGTTCCCTTAAACATTATCTAAAACAACTTTAATTGCTTTCCTAGTTTAGATTTACTTTTATTGTTTTTAGTTTAACTATAAATCAAATCAAATCCGTTTTTCTTAATTAATTAGACTTTGGTTTTAAAATTAAGAGCTGTAGTAATCAATCTCTGTGGGTTCGACCTTTACTTCCACACTGCAAATCTTTTGAAAAGTAAAGAACACTTTTTATATCTTGATTCTGACAACATCAATTTTTGGCGCCGTTGCCGGGGATTGTATTACTAGCTTTAGTTTTAGAATCGTAGTTTAGTTAATTCGTAAATATTAGATTAGGTTTCCTTTTCTTATTTTTCGTTTTATTTTTAGTTACTAACTTGTTCTTTTATTTTGTAGTCAACGTTGCCGGGTGGAGTAGCTAATTACATCAAAGGAGCTTACGCGAAATAAAATAAATAAGAATTAAGTAAATTGCTCGCTTTAACTTCGCTTTAAACCACTGTAAGTCAGGGCTCTGTGACGCACTATTTGCATTAGTTTAGGGTTAATTGCACTACATTAGCTAGGAAACCCGGGGCGCTGGGCTTGACGCGGTCATTGCATTACAGGATAATTTGCATGCATCATAGTAGTTGAGTGTTTGTATCTTCTTTGCGTGATTGTTATTTGTTTATTTTGTTTAGTTAGTCTTTGTTTTTAATTTTTTTTCTTTTGTTTTAGTTTATGTTAGGTACACGTTCAAACAAACCGGAATTAAAACCTTTTGACTCTGAACTTGAACGTACATTAAGACTTAACAAGTCTTCAAACTTAACTTCTGGAACTAGGTTTGTAATAGACGACGATTTGACACCAAAACCAACGTCTTCATTTGAATCGGAAATACGTAGTACTCTTACAAGACTAAAGAAACCACGCTTTAATAACATAGAACCAATTAAAATGGCAGACATTGGAAATAATAACGACAACAACCAAAATAACAACGGAGCTAATATGAATAATCCTAATATAACACCACCTCCTCCACTTAAAGATTATTTTATTCCGACGACTTACACGCCACAAACATGTATTGAATTACCGGAGGCGACGACATCTCACTTTGAGATAAAGTTGTCTACCATCTCGCTACTTCCATCTTTCCATGGCCGTTTAAATGAAGATCCATATAAACACTTAGGAGATTTTCAAGATATATGTTCTACTTTGAAAATTCAAAATCTTACTGATGATGAATTAAAAATGCGGCTCTTTCCATTCTCATTAAAGGACAAAGCTAAATATTGGCTCCAATCTTTGGAGCCAAACATAATTAGAACATGGGAAGACTTACACACCGCATTTTTACAAAAGTTTTTCCCGATTACAAACTTTGTGATGCAAGATGGGGAATCACTCTACGACACGTGGGAAAAATTTAAAGAATTATTACGCTCGTGTCCACATCATCAGGTCCCTAAGTGGCAACTTGTTCAGGTCTTCTATGAGGGGCTTATTCCCTCTGTTAGGAATACCGTCGATGCCGTTTGTACGGGAACTTTCCTACACAAAAGCGCCGACGAGGCCTGGAAAATATTTGAAACTTTAAGCGAAAATTCGATGCACCAAGCGGTGTCTGTCCGTTCTGAGGGATACCCACAACCTAAGAGGGAGGTAAAATTCGAGTCAAGTCAATCAATTGAAGTAAAAGAACTATCTAACAAACTTGACCGACTTTTAACAATGAACCAAACGACAGCCTCACCCGCTCGTGAAATTTGTGCATTATGTTCTGATACTTCACATTCGATACTTGCATGTCCATCGGCGAGTCAATTTCCGGAATTCGTGGAGCAACACATTAATTCTATTCAACAATACCCACGAAATAATTATAATGCAACTACTAATAATCCGGATGATCCATGGAGAAACCATCCTAACTTCTCGTGGAAAAATAATAATAATAATCCTAATGAGGCGACTAATTTTCCTAATGCATATCGACCTCAGTTTCAACCTAATCAATACCAACAACCGCATCCTAATCCGAATCCTTCAAGGGGTAACTTTTTTGAGGAAAAGGTGTTGGCATCCCTTAATAAAATATAAAAACTCAAGTCCAAGCACAAGTACAAATAGTGCACTCTCATACACAATCCATTGCGAAGCTTGAGTCCCAAATGGGACGAATAGCTACTGCGGTGAGTCGTAGAAACGAGGGGAAGTTGCCTGCGCAAACTGTTCAAAACCCTAAGGGACAATACGAAAAGGGGGGGTCGAGTGAGAGCGTGAACGTTGTTTCGACTAGGACGACTATTAGAGAAGAGGAAGTTGTTGAAATTCCGGATACGAGTGAGAAAAATATAAATAATAACTCAAATAAGGAGGGTGAGGAAACGAATAAAAATAAGAAAGAAAAAGAAACGGCCCTGACTAATCATATTCTGAGAATGCCATATCCACCTAATGTTGAGGAGCCGTGTAATCTTACAAATAAAAAGTCTAAGGTTGAGGATATACTCGAGGTATTTAAACAAGTTAAAATCAATATTCCTTTCCTCGATGCTATAAAACAAATTCCCGCTTATGCTAAATGTCTAAAAGACCTTTGTACGCAAAAATGCAAAATACGCAGTCATACGCCTAAAAAGGTCTTCCTCACGGAAAAAGTAAGTTCAATTTTCCAACACGCTCCTCCGAAATATAAGGATCCAGGTACGCCTACTATTTCATGTGTCATAGGTGACACTATCATTCATAGGGCTCTCCTTGACTTAGGTGCGAGTATTAATCTCTTACTCTATTATGTCTATAAACAACTAGGACTAGGTGAACTTAAACCTACGGCCGCTACAATTTAATTAGCGGATCGTTCCGTCAAAGTACCTAGAGGAATCGTCGAGGACGTTTTAGTTAAAGTTGATCAATGTTTCTATCCCGTTGATTTTATGGTCCTTGACACTGAACCCGTGCTAGATACTAGAAAATACACTCCTGTTATTCTTGGTCGTCCATTCTTAGCCACGGCCAACGCACGTGTCAATTGTAGAACAGGGGTGATGAAAGTGTCGTTCGGGAATATAAAATTAAAATTAAATGTTTTTAATGCTGTTGATCAACCTCCCAAAGACGACGATTATCTAGGTGTGGAGGGTAGTGAGGTTAAACAGAATATTGAGCCTAAGAACGTAATAAATATAAGTGCGGGAAATAATATAGAGGATGATGAGTGGATGAACCCTAATACTTCGGACCCTAATGCTGAATCTACTCGAAAGGTAAGAAATCGATTTGAACATACTGACAAACCGGCGATTGAATTAATTCAAAGCGACGTGATTTCTGCTTACCACCGAGCTCTACCTGACATCCTTAGGGGTACAAAATCCGAGTTACAGCCTCCGTAAGTCTTGAGCTAGAACGGTCTAGCTGAAGACGTAAAAGTTAGCGCTTCTTGGGAGGCAACCCAAGCTTTATTTCATTCGTTTTTCTTATTTTTGGTCGTTTTTGAGTCTGTTTGTGTCTGTTTTGGACATTCTGGACAGGTTTGGGGGTTGGAATTAATTTATTTTAATAGTGTATACATAATTTTAACCAAAAAATGGAAAATACCATTCTCGCGCGCGCGGCCCGCTCGCGCGAGACGTCGCTCGCGCGGCCCGCTGGCGCGAGAATGTGCCTTAATGTTTTTTTTCTTTCGTTTTCTTGTTTTGAGCCTCAGGTTCTCCTCGCGCCTGATATCGCGGGCGCGAGGTAACCCGCTCGCGCGAGATTGTTTCAGAAAAAAAAAAAAAAAAAAAAAAAATCCAGGAATTCGCGCGCGCGACGGTTGCTCGCTCGGAACGCTCGCGCGATTTCCTCATTTTCCTGTTTTTCCCTTTTGTTTTCTATCTCTTTCCCCCTACCTATTTTATTTGTGTTTCTTTTCTGTTTTTGTTTATTTGGTTCAGTTTAGTTCGTGTTCGTTGTTTTCCTTGTTACATTTATACTTTTTCGTTTTATTTCTTTTCCATTTGCTCGTTTAGTTTAGTTTAGTTTAGTTTTTAGATTTATATTCCATATTTAGGTTTCATTTACTTTTAATATTCTTTTGTTAGTTTCTTTTTATCTAGTATTAACAGGTGGTTCCATTTGGAGCAATTGAACTTTATCGCCATATTCTTATACATTTACCTGTTTGTCATTGCCGAAACTAAGGTACTATCGTTCATTTCTTACCTACTCTCCGTTCTTTCATTTTATTGTTTCATTGGGGACAATGAAAGGTTTAGATTTGGGGGTATGCACACATGCACATTAGTTCATTAGTTTATGCAAAATGCAAAATTTTAAAATTTTTCAATAAGTGTGTTTAAATAAACGATGTTACCGACGTTTTTGCAATTTTAATTTGATACTTCTTGTTAAATAACTTTGATTGTTATAGAATGATAAATAGGGGAAGATGTGATTAAACATTTGCTAAAGTTATGATGTAACGTTTTAAGTTATGTATCGTTCGAATCGTAGTTTTATATCATAAATTTGCACACAAACTTATGCACTACACGTAGTCACTTGAATACATGTTTGATGTGAACTATAATATGATTCGGATTTCTAGATAACACATGGTGGAGACTAAGCCCGGTGAGCTTTTGAGCCTATCTTTTCATTTTAGAGGGTTATAAATACATTGTGTTTGTCGAATTTCATTGAAATAGCGCATTAACTTGTTGATTAGTCTCATTATTCTTGTTTTGGTTAATAATCAAGTTAAAATAGTTGTTACCATGCTAAATAATCTTCCGTCGTAAATGTTGAAGAATCGTATTACCCTAGGAAAGGATTTTAGGCCTTCTTTGTTTACTGCCGGCCGATAAAAGATAAAATTTCCTTAGTTTGCCCTCTGAGCCGTTACAATGCCTCTTTTTCTTGGTTCACCATTATCCTCTGTAAAAGCTCCAACTTGATCAACTTGGAGTATACCACTGGAAGAGTGATCAACTTTTAGTAGTATTAAGGCGATGTGTTGATTGAGAAGAAGAAAATAAGATGCTATTGGGGTAGTTGCTTGGTATTCAATGCATAGTCATTTGAGAAGCGAGAAAAGAAAAAAAAATAAAATAAAGAAGAGGAAGGTTGAAAAAAAAAATGAAAGAAAAGAAGAAAAATGAATGAAAAGGAATGAAGAGAAAGAAAAGATGAAAGTTTGTAGAAGAAGAATGAGAGAAATCGAACGTGCCTTACAATGCCATTCTAAAATTACCTAATGAATCTTTGCTATCCTTTTTCATTGCCTGAGCCACAATACAACCTTTGAAAAGTCCTAGTTGATCCTAGGAAATATGGTTTAGATATGTAAACGATGGGAGGGGGATTAAAACCTGGTAATGAGTATTTTTTCTTGATTGTTGGCATCCTATCCATGAGACTACTGTTCTTTCGTGTTATGCGTCTTTTTCGTGTCATATGTGAGCATTTCTCTTTTTGAAAACAATATTTCCTATACTCACATATATTAGATAAGTTACACCTGTTTCTGAGTGTTTCATTGGAGAGTGTAATTGACATTCCGAGATTCGTAGTCGAGACATAGTTTGATGGTTATCCGAGTTATATTCCAAGTTCATGACATGCCCGTGTTCATTTGACTATCATTTCACACACGTGCAATTTTATGAGAAATTCTATTGATTTATACGATGCATGTGCTTGGGATTGTTTTTCATCATGTAGGTGAACGTTTGATTATGTTTCTTTATGTTCGTTATTCTATTTCAGATCTTTGTTTTATGATAAGAAGTACTGATTGTTATATTTTTCATTTTTAAATAAAATTCTTTGAATTTATAAGTTAATAAAGATGGTTGTGGGTGACTTGTTGATGAGAACCCTCACGAGACTTTACTCGTCCGACTAGGGACACCTAGAGGTTTAAAAGGCTTGTTGCATAAGCTAAATGCAATCGTGATCCATGCGAAAATGGAGTAGTAGTTTATTAGTAGTTAGTTTTTATTTTTAGTTTTGCTCGAGGACTAGCAAAATGTAGGTTTGGGGGTGTGATCGGGAGAGAACTAATCCTAAATATACGCCTTAACGCGCATTTGTTAGACCATTTTATCCTGTTTTTGTATATTTTTACTTTGTTTTCTAGTTTCTGACAGGTTTTGGAAGAAATCACCTACACCAGGATAAACAGGGTGAAAAAGCACAAAGAAAGAAGCTGAAAAAGCCAAGTCGCGCGCGCGACCCGCACCCGCGAAGAACCAGAAATCGCTCGCGCGATCCGCTCGCGCGAGATACCTTGAATCGCTCGCGCGATCCGCGCGCGCGAAGGCCAAAATGTCGCGCTCGCGCGACCCGCTCGCGCGATATGGGTAAAAACCAAAGTTGCGTATTTCAGTGTACTGAAGACTCTTGTGCAAACGAAACTGCTGAACGACGTCTAGACTGTAAATTACATCAGTTTCAGTTCGTTTCGGGTTAGGAAGGCTTCCAAAACTTGTTGTAAATCTATATATACTCTATTTTATTACAATTAAGGGGTTGGCAATTGTTACACACCCATACATACACATTCTACAACCATACTTCCAGCCATTGAAGGGAGGGAAGCAAGGAGAAGAAGAAGAAGACCAAGGGTTTCCATGGCCTCCTCCATCAACTACTTGCCATCTACTACTTCCATGGACGGCTAGATCATAGATCTAGGGTTTCAATGAAGCCCTAGATGAGTAATAGGGTTTTATTTATGTTTTTATTCTAGTTTTATTATGAATGGATGACAGTCACATGTTGAGAGGATTTTTATTAACAAATCGTGCTTCTATTGATTAAATCATTGCTTTCAGAATTTATTCTTGTCTTAGATCTGTTTTGACTGTGATGTGCTCAACGATCTATTCTTGATGTGCTTGTTTAGGTTGTTTACATGTGATGGTGCTTTATTAATTCGTGCTATCAAGTATCCGAATAGTCCATGCCTAGGTTAGACGGATTAGATCACAACCCTAGTTTAGTGTGAGATAATTCGGGCTACCCGAAGATGGATTATGTTGGTGCTTGAACCATGAATATCTTCTTGTCGGAGGAATTGGGCTTGTAGCTACAATTCCCCATAATCATCCAACTTAGTAAGCTAAAGTAATTCATGAATATTCCTATTATGAAGCTAGTGGTGGATTTGCAATCCTAGGTTCCCTTAAACATTATTTAAAACAACTTTAATTGCTTTCCTAGTTTAGATTTACTTTTATTGTTTTTAGTTTAACTATAAATCAAATCAAATCCGTTTTTCTTAATTAATTAGACTTTGGTTTTAAAATTAAGAGCTGTAGTAATCAATCTCTGTGGGTTCGACCTTTACTTCCACACTGCAAATCTTTTGAAAAGTAAAGAACACTTTTTATATCTTGATTCTGACAAGATCAGGGGCCTTCATGGCTCCTAATCTAAGAAGATTATAAGGAATGAACTTGATCACACGTTCATGCTTCCCCCGATCTAATCATCCTTTCTCATCCATCCCGGGGATTGAGAGGTCTTCTTTTCTCAAAGATTAACATGCATCATACTAGCTTGCTAAGCATATTTTGATTTCTTTGTTTATTTGTTTCAATAACAATTCATGTCCCCCTTTAGATTAGGAAGTCTTGATTATTTGATACGTGATTAGACGATTTTTCCTCGGTTTATTTGTGTGATCTTTCACTTTGCATTGTGTGATATTTGGCTATCATTACCAATCGATTGGCATAAGAAGAGACAACTTTTCTTCTTTGCTTAAGCTTTGGACGTGTGGAACTTCTCCCCTCTACATATATGAGATCATTTATGGCCTTTGGGCCAGTTTTACAGCATTGAGAGAGAGAGAGGCACATTTTGTGAGTATATATATACACATCTATATATAACCATATCTATACACACACACACACTGCCTTGGGCAGAGGAGGAAGAGAAGAACAAGAAGAAGAAAGGAGAAGAGACAGAGAAGAGAGAGCTGGACAAAGAAGAGAGAAAGAGGATGAGAGAGAGAACTTGAGATTTTCAAGCTCACACACTCCCAAACACACCCTAGGTGAGTTACAACTCACTTGGTCCCTTTCTATTGATGTTTTACAAGTTATTATGGAGTTTAGACGTGTTACATGTATCCTTATGACGTTTATATATGCTATTTTTATAATCTGCTGGAGAAGATGAAGTGCCAATCGATTGGCATTATTCCTAATCGATTGCCATCAGTCGAATCCCAATCGATTGGATATATTTCCAATCGATTGCCATATTCTGTTACCAATGGATTGCCAAAGTTAGCAATTGATTGGTATGGTTTTGGATCCAATCGATTGATATTTTTTCTCAATCGATTGTTATGATTTTTGTTATAATTGATTGTTATGAATTCCTTTACCCATTTATTATATTAAGGGTTCGATTGTTCGATTCTCGATTCGGACTTCTATTTTACAACTATGGGTTAGACAGGGGTAATGTAACACCAAAGAACAAAGGAATTTTGATAAACGAAAAAATATGACTAGGTGGGTAACATGTTGGTTCATGTATGAGTTCGAAATCCGTTTCTTTTAATCAGAGTAGTCAGGCGACATTGGGAATTGTCATGTGTCCATATTAGAACGTAACTTAGGTAGGTTTGATAAGTTCTAGGAATGGTACATGGACGGACTTTTGGTCATGATATGTTCTTAAAAGCCAGTGAACTGATAAATATTCTTAAAAGGCGGTGAGTTGGACCTAGTAGTGCTAGGATATATCAGAGGATTCATGATATACTATTAAAAGTCAGTGAACTGCTAGGAAGTATGGTAGATGACGCTGAGTCATGGCAATCGATGATATGCCATGTTCAAAACGTGATGTCCCTGAAATGCGGTAAGCAGGATATATTGTTCTTAAAAGCTAGAGACGGACTGACGTGGAGTCCATGACATGCGGTGAGCAGGATATATTGATCTTAAAAGTGATGGACGGAATACGAGTGTATCCCTAGAGTTAAACAATTAAGTATGTTTCATTCAGTCAGAGTATGTTGAATATCGGTCTTCGGATAACAAGATGACAAAGGTTGGTTAACGGCGTGAAATAAGGAAAAAGATATTATTATAGTAGAATTTTAATTTGTGTCTTCATAACCTGGTTTTTACTTCAGATAACTAGTACCTGGTTAGTTTATACTCACTCAGCTCTCCGTAAGATGACATCCTTTATTGCCTGGATTTTTCCCGTCCAGAATTTCATGTACCTTATTCTGCAGATGACGGAGCTCTCAGTAGAAGACTTGCACAAGTTGCCATTTGGGTATCTGATGATTAGGGCAAGAACGTAAGAGTTTTTTAAACTATTCCCACGTATCATAAAGGGTTTTTCCATCTTGCATTGTGAAATTAGTTATAGATTTTCTAATCTGATTTGTTCTAGTGATGGGAAGAAATTTCTGTAGGAAAGCAGTCTGCAATTCATCCCATGTTCTTACTGAGTTTGGCTCCAAGGATTGGAGCCAATACTTCGCTTTGTCTTTAAGTGAATATGGGAAAAGACGCATTTTTAACTCATCATCTGTTAAGTTCTGAATTTTTAACGTCGCACAGATACCCTGAAATTCGCCTAGATGATTATAAGGGTCTTCCTTAACACGACCATGAAATGACGGAAGGAGTGCAATAGTCGACGATTTGATTTCAAAGTGCGGTGTAGCCACTTTCGGTAATGCAATACACGACGGTGGTGTGTAGGCGGTAAGAGTAAGGTAATCCTTTAAAAGTGGTGGTGGGGGAATGTTAAGATTATCCCTATCATTCCAATTATTTCCATTATTCCTATTATGTCCAAAATCAGCCATTGGAATAGGTTCGATTTTTATCGTTCTAGTTTTCCTTAAACGTTTAAGAGTACTTCGGATTTCCAACTCAAACAAAGATGACGGTTTCGGTGTGGACTCGTCGTGTAGCATCAACCGAGCTCTAGAAGCTTGTGTTGATGACCTAAGGACTCTAAGGGTACGTTCAAGTTTGAGATTAAGCGGATTTAATTTAGGTTTACTTGAACGAGTACCAAACATAACTAAAGACTGACTCAATTAAACCAAAATAAACTATGCTAATAATCAAGCATGCAACCACACAAGACTAATATGATGCATGAAATTATCCTGTAATGCAATGACCGCATCAAGCCAAGCGCCCCGGGTTTCCTAGCTAATGCAGTGCTCACTCCACATCTACCCTAATGAAAGTAATGCATCTCAGCGCCCTAACTTACAGTGGTTTGATGCAAAATTTAAACAATGGATTTACTTGGTAGTTTTTAATGGATTGCAATTTATTTATTTTTCAGGTCCGCGTAAGCTCCGTTGATGTGCACAGCTGCTCCACTCGATCTTGCTAGAATTGATGATTTGGAATCTGCAAAACAAGAATAATTTTAGCGACTCAAAATTGAAATCAGAAACAAATAAAATCAAATCTAAGCTAATATTTACTACTAAGTAAATTGCGATTCTAAAAATTAATGGCATAAAAATTTCAATCCCCGGCAATGGCGCCAAAAATTGATCTAGTCAAAATCAAGATATAAGAGTATGCTTATTTATGCTTTACTTTCAAAAGATTTGTAGTGTGGAAGTAAAGGTCGAACCCACCGTGATTGTTAATTTTCATCCTTTAATTTTGGCAATCGAATCTATTCAGTTATAAGTAAATCAGAAGTTTGATTGATTGCTGATTTGATTATTACTACTAATTAAACTATGAAATCAAACTTATGGAATTATGAAAATAAATTCTAGAATTAAATCTAAGTAAACTAGTATGCTAAATTGAAAATTGGTTTAAATATGAATAGATGAGATATAGGATTACAAATCCACCACTAACTATGCATCGGGGGTCTAGACTTTCTATTCTAAGTTCTATGTTTGGATACTCACGATATATTGTAGCTACAAGCCCAACAGTATCCACAAGAAGGTATCGTTAGTTTAATCTAAGCATAATCCATCTATGGTTCACATGAATTATCTACCTATAACTAGGGTGTAGCATAACTCATCTTTCCTAAGCATGGATTATAAAAGATGTAAACATCACAATCACATAAGCATTATTGTATGTAAATACTCCTATTAATCACAGAAATCAAGGACTGTTGAGTGCAATAAGCATAAGAAAAAATCTAAGACAAGAATAGATCCAAAATACTCTTGATTATTATCATTAAAAATTGATTATATATAAATAATCCATCAACATATAATCACTATCCAATACATAAAATCCTAAAATAAGAAAGCATAGAATTCCCCCTTTACATAGCTAGGGTTTCATTGAAACCCTAGATTAGGAGTTTAGTTGCACATGGTGGATGAAAGCACGAAGATTGAGCTGATGATAGCCATTAGAGACCTTCCAGCTTGATCTTCTCCTTCCTCTTGCCTTCAAAAGTTTTCAATGAATGAATGTGTAATCCCCCTTTTGATTTAGAATGAGATATATATAGTTATAGAGAGATCAGGGGGGTTTTTCTAAATCTACTCTCACTAAAACTGCTAAAAATTACATTCTGGATGTAATTGGACAATTTCGTCCATGTAGGAGTCTTCAGCACTCCAAAATACGCATTTTACATTTTCTATACGGATCGCGTGAGCGCGTAAAATGGGAGGTCGCGCGAGCAATTTCTGGGATTTCGCGCGAGCGAACCGCTCGCGCGATGGGCTTTTTCCAGCTTATTTCTACTTGTTTTTTCTCCTTATTTAACCTGGAATCCTTGCTTTCTTCTAAATCCTGCCATAAAGTGGAAAATGAAGTAAAATTATACAAGAATAGGATAAAAATGGCTAACAAATGTGATATACGACGTGTAATTAGGATTTGATCTCTCCCGATCATAGGGAATCCAAAGGGTACTTATGGATGGTATTTTTACGATCTAAGAGAATAGAAAGTGTTTGTTAGTACAAATGTTGTTTTCTTAAAGGATGATTATATTATGAACCATAAACCTACGAGAAGGGTAGATCTGAAAGAGATAATAGGAGAGCCATCAGTCCTACCCGTAATTCATAATGATGTAAGACAAGAAAATACAACTGTTTCACCCATTTCGTAGTGGGAGGATGGTCACCCAGCCTGACAAATACATGTTCTTAGGAGAAGTTTTTAAAAACAGTCTCCATAGAATCTAAATCTGATCCTATCACATGTGAAGAGGCAATAGATGAAGTTGATTCAACTCATTGGGTCAATTCTATAAAGGCTGAATTGGAATCTATGGATTCTAATCAGGTCAGGGATCTTGTAGAACTCCCTGCCAATATTAAACCCATTGGATGTAAGCGGGTCTACAAGAGGAAAAGAGGATTTAGTTGAATGGTTGAGACCTTTAAGGCAAGGCTTGTAGGGAAAGGTTATACTCAGAGGGAGGGCTTTGACTGTGAGGAAACCTTCTTGTCGGTGGCCATGCTCAAGTCCATTAGAATACTCTTATCCATTGCGGCATGCCTAGATTATGAGATCTAGTAGATGGATGTCAAGACTGTATTCTTGTATGGTAATCTTGAGGAGGACATCTATATGTAGCAACCAAAAAGGTTCATAGCTGGTGGAAAAGGTAGCTTAGTATGCAAGTTGCAAAAGCCCATTTATGGGCTTAAACAAGCATCCATGAGTTGGAACATTCATTTTGACCAAGCAGTCAAATCATTTGGTTTCATATAAAATCTGGATGAACCTTGTGTATACAAGAAGTGTGAACGCAAAGTGGTGGCTTTTCTTGTGCTTTATGTTGTTGACATTCTACTCATTGGAAATGATGTAGGGGCATTGTCATTAATTAAGGTTTGGCTAGCTAGTACTTTTGATATAAAGGATCTAAGAGAGGTGAGCTATATCTTTGGATAAAGCTCTTTCAGTATCATAAGCGAAAGATAATGGGATTATCTCCAGCTGGTTATATCGAGAAGGTACAAACAAGGTTTTCCATGGACAATTCGAAGAAAGGTTTATTACTTTTTAGGCATGGTTTAGCGTTCTCTAAGGACCAATGTCCTAAGACACAAGAGGAAAGGAATCGCATGGCAGGAACTCCTTATGCTTTGGCAGTGGGAAGTCTCATGTATGTGATGTTATACTAGATCAGATATCTGCTTTTCCATTGGCATGGTTAACAAGTATCAGTCGAATTCAGGTCCAGAGCACTGGATAACCGTTAAGCACATTCTTAAGTACTTGAGAAGGACTAAAGATTACATGCTTATGGATGACAACGATGAGTTAATTCTAATGGGATTTATTGCCTAGGACTTTATGTCAGATAAGATTTGAAGAAGTCGACATCCGGACATCTTTTTACCTTGGGAGGCGGTGCTGTTAGTTGGAGGAGCATTAAGTAGAAATGCATTGCAGACTCAACTATAGAAGCTGAGTATGTGGCTGCTTGTGAAGTAGCAAAGGAAGCTATTTGGCTCATGAAGTTCCTCATGGAACTCGAGGTGATACTAGTGTCCTTGTCACCTATTATGCTATACTGCGATAATAGTGGGGACAGTGGCTCAGTACAAGGAGCCAAGGAACCACAGAAAGGGAAAACACATAGAGCGGAAATATAATATAATTCAAGATATTGTTCAACGTTGAGATGTGATTGTCACCAAGATTGCCACCGCTGACAATTTTATGGATCTGTTTACAAAGGCCTTGCTACAAAAGGTCTTTGATCGTCATCTAGATAGTCTAGGTCTCAGATGTTGCCCTCAAACCACTACTTTATATATGAGACATTGGCATTTTAATATATGGATATCATCTTTACGATTCATTATTTATGCTTCTTTTATGATATGATTGTTAATCCTTAAGTATCTTAGTAAGGAATTTGTGTGTTTATGAGATACATACAGGTGAGATACGAATTACTACTCTTTGATACTTAGAATTTATCACATTGTATGATGAGACTGGATATTTCATTAAGTTTACACCATAGCATGATTAACTACCATTGGATGGAGTGATGAATCTCAATCACTAGAGTATGACTCTTAGTTAATATGCTACTGCTTATTGTGCATTAATAGACTATGAGCTTTCCTATTGACACTTAATACTATCAATAGTCGATAGCAACTCATAACTTGTATAAGTTATGTATTCTTAATCTTGAGATGACTATGGACACAGAGTGTGGATATGTAGAGGTGTCCATCAGGCCGGGCCGGGTCGGGCTCAGTCAAAGCGAGCCAATAGGGCTTTTGGGCTGGGCTGGGCTGGGCTAGGCTGGGCTGGGCCGGGCTTCGCCTAATACCGGACCGGGCTTGCGAGGGGAGGGGAAGGGAGGGGAGGGTGGTTGTCTACCCCGAACCGGTGGCCCGGTCCTACTAGGGCCGGGCTTCGGGCTAGGGGGCGAGCTAGGGACCGAGCTTGAGTATTTTAGCTATTTTTAATGTAAAAAACACTAGTTTTAGGGGGTTTAGGATCTGGCCTCGGGTCGAGCCAGGTGGGCCACCGAGCTGGACTTTGGGCTAGGTAGCAGGCCGGGCTAAGCTAGGCCGGGCCGTGGACACCATTAGAGGTGTCCGCCCCAGACTGAATATAATGGATAGGGCCTAGCGGGCCGGGCCGAGCTTTTGCACAATCACCTACACTTGGGTGTTGCAAAAGAGTTCACAACTTTTTAGTCGTGTCAAGTTTTTGTCGCCGTTGGCGGGGAAGGCAACTAGGTTAGGATTTTACTAAGCTTTTTCCATTTTTCTTCTTTTTCCTAAAAAATAAATAAATAAATAAAATTAAAATTAAAATTTTTGGACTTTTTCTCTCACAAGATAAAAATAAAAATAAAAATTCTATTGTTAATAAATTTTGGATAAACATGTCTTTTCCATATTGCCCTCCATAGAACACAAACGCCACCAATAGATACACATTAGGTAATGAAAACTATCACCCAAGTTGGCAAGCACCCACATATGACGCAAATTATTAGCCTGAGTTCTACCAACCACCATAATGGAGAAATAATAGTAGTAGTTCCCACAATTACCAAACGTACCAAGACTTTCCCTTTGGCTAGTCTTATCCACAAACGTAATGAGAAGGGGACTATCATCAACAACAATGGGGCGAAACTTCATATAGTAATAATGAGAAGAATAACCAACTTGAGGATAATGGTATGTTAAAATTGCTGCTTAGTGAAATGAAAAGGCTAGATAGTGCACTTGATAAATTAGAAACTAGATATCAACAAGCATATGCTAGCCAACCTTTAGAAGACTATACCAGTCCTTCAACACTACAACCTAAATTTCAAGACACTAATAATGGAATGGAATTAGATGACAATGACGGGTTTATACCGAATGAGGTTAACAACTCATTCGAGAAATTGATAACCCAACAAGAACTCCAAAACCAAACCATTGAGCACGAAGTTGTAGAACCATTTTCTCCTCAATATACAACCCCAGACATTAACTCCTTCACTGCCTGGATAAAATTGCACAATCTCTTTGTCCAGAGTTTCTCAATAGATGACATATATAGTGAGGAGCGTTACAAGGATGAGAATAAGGTTTGAAAAGATGATGAGAGTTTAGGTGATTGCACACAACTAGGAAAGGAGGAGTTACTTGTTGACTCTACCCCTACCATTGAAAGTGACCCTAGGGAGGACATAACTAAAAAATCTAAATCTGATTTAGATTCTTGTGATATTCATGAACCTTCACCTTTTTCGGTCGAAGAGGTGGTGTCACCAAGTTGCCCATCACCTATCCTCTCTATCAATCAAAGCTCTCATCCCGAGCTTGAAAATCATGTGTACCCTAATATTGAACAAATAAAATTTGTTGTGGAAGAGGATGGTAAAGATTCTAGCACATGTACTTTGCAAAATTTTATTTTTCAAAATTCTTTGAGAGAAGACTTGGAAAAAATCGGGCCCACATTAGATGATCTTAAACTTCAACAAGAAGCTAGCAATCTTCTAGACTGCTTAACCTTCTTGTGTAATAATGACATAGAGGCCCAAATAGATAGTTTTATTCAAGTCCAGTCCAAAATCATGTGCATAGAACAGAAATTAAATTCCTATGATCATATTTCTATAGATCCTGTTCTAGAATAAGAGGAGGGTAATGACGACAAATTAGAACATCACTTAGACCCTGTCCCTTTCAATGAACCGTGGCCACCTCCTTGTATTAAAATAGAGGCCATTATAGGAACTACCAACACCAAAGATTGTTTCTTGCATATATTTCCTACAAAGTGTGGTATACCTCTTATAACTGTCCACAGAATATTTGGAAGCCATAGGTTTTGCATCATATCCTCTAACCTTGAGCCTGACATTAGTTGGAGGGAGTTGCATTTTTATGAGGATCCCAAAAGTCTTCTCACTGTTAAATTATTTCACTGGGAAGATCCTAAAAAATTTTGGTTATTACTTTATGATAAAAATATTGATTAACCGAATTTATTTACTGAGTAGTTGTATTATATTCTCTATTTTTCCTTGTTGCTACTAATGATTTTGCAAGTAACGAATAAATAAATAAATACACTTTGGATATTAACGCCTCAAGGTAACATCCTTCCTTCTCTCGGTTTGCTTTACATGTCCATGTGCGAAGTTTAGAACATTGGGGACAATGTTTAGTTTTAGTTAGGGGGAGTGAGTCATTGCATGCCTCGTTTCTTTCTTTTTATGCTTTAATGTCAATATACCTGCTTAGCAGCATGACTCAGTAAATTAAAAATTGCAAAAATTTTAAAAATTTTAATTTATTTTAAATATAATAAAATAGTTCTTGTATTTCTCTCTTAGTAAATGTACTTAGCAATGATGCATTAGTATTATTTTCTGTATGTTATTAGTATGTGATACACAATGGTAGTTCATTTACTATCTTAGTTATTGTATGTTCTATGCTTTTTAATCTTCAAACAACTTGAGCATATTGTGACAACCTTGTACTTAGCTAAAATAGATTAGTAAGCATAGCTTAGGTGTCTTGAGAGACTATAGTGGAGACTAATAACCCAAGTGAGCTTTTGTGCCATTCTTTATTTTTGAGGGTTTAATAAAATTTCTCTTACCTTTTTGAAAAGTGTATTCACTCGTTGAAAGTCTCAATCTTCTTCATTTTGACTGATCACTAGAAGAGAATGTTCAGGATTTATCAAACTCTAGAGCTCTTGAATTTACTGAAATGAATTTTCCTATTAACTTAGAAGATGATTTAGGCCATCTTTTGACCATACACGCATAATACAACCTTGGCCTACCTCTATGTTGTTCCTTTATTTCATCTCTTGAGCTTATCATAATCACCTCGTCTTTACAATCCTAAATTCTATACCTAACTCCAAATTAGGAGTTCAAGCCTCAGTTCTTTATTTAGGTGTGATTGGGATGTGTTGTCATGACAAGAAGTGTTAGTGTGAATAAGGAAAGTTGGCAAAGAAAAGAAAAAAAAAAGCATAAAAAAAAAAGAAAAAAGAAAGAAAGAAGAACAAAATATGCCAATGATTGTTACAAAAGAAAAAAATAATAATAAAAAGAAGAGTCTGGGAATGAAAAGAAAAAGAAGAGAGAGATTGTAGATGTGGGAAAGTTTGAAAAGCGTACACTGTAGTAGGTATTCCAATCACATCCTTTGACTTAATTGAAAATCCCAAAACTCTTTATTCTTTCACCTAACACCTCTTTTTCGAAGTCCTGATGATTGTAAGTAAATTAGATTTGAAGTTAAGGTAATGAGAGTGTTCTCCACGGTATCTAGCTCTTCTAGTGAAAATTAACCCTTTCATGAGACATTGTGCACTAAAATATCCGTTTTCCTATTTAGATATGAGAGGCCTTATATTCCATTTACATTTACTCTTTACAGCTTCCATATCATGAGTGATAATTATTACTCCTAATTCGGAGTGATTTCATCTTGAGAATGTAATCCCGGTGAGAGTTGAGCTGAAATGAATGTCTTGATAGTGTCTTAGGTTATGCGAACTTTAAAATTAAAGTTTTGTATTTTGGTTGTCCATTCACACACACACTTGAAGATTAATAGGTATGGAATATTCTAATGACTTTGATAGTAGATTAATTGTAATGTGTGTGTTGCATGGCTATAGCATACTAGAGAGTTTCGTGAGATTGTTGAGCTTAACCTCATTGTTAATGAGAGGAAAAATTTCTTGAAAATATTTAAATGGGAACCATTACCTTAAACATGAATTTTGTGGGTAGATTCACTGCAACCCTCACGAAACAACACTCGTCCACTAGAGGGAAAAGGCTTGTTGCATATGCTAAATGCAATCGCGATTCCTGCAAAAGTGATTTAGGATTTTTACTTTATTTTGTTTTCAATTCTTAGAGTTTAAATAAACATTGTTGTAGTTCGCTTCCTTGCTAGGGACTAGCAACAAGCTAGTTGGGGGTGTGATTAGAGGTGAAAAGTGCATATTCATAGCATATTATATGGTCTTTTATGCATACTTTATCCCCAAGTCCCTGGATTTAGATGCATATAAATGTTTAAGTGTTTCTATGATGTTGAGACTCATACATGTGTTTTTACACTATTTTACAAGTTATGGAAAGCAATCGTTGCATATAAAGTGATTTTGATGAAGAGAACAACTGAAGCAGCTGAGAAAATGCCATTTTTGACAATGAAGAATTCATATTTGGAAGATTTTCCTAAAAATAAAAAACATAGGTCTTTGAGATATGGTCAAGTGGCCGTAAACGGGAGGTCAATCCGAGATTCGAGTGAAAAGTTATGGGCATTCTCCCATCGGTGAGTAGATCTGTCAAAATCGAAGAAGTTCAAGGGATTGAAGAGAGTTCAATCGATTGAGAGTTCGATCGATCGAACTAACTAAGCTCGATCGATTGAACTTTCTATTCACCCAAAAGTTTCATAAACTTTGCAGGACCCTATAAATAAGTCGTTTTGATACCAGACGAAGAGAGGACGGTCCAGAACGCGAAAAATAGCAGTTTTAAGGTAGTTTTAGGGTTAGCTTAGGAGTAGTTTAGGTTAGAATAATCTTGTTTTTTTCTCTTTTCCATTGTAAACTCAAGATTCAAGCTGCTTTCAAGTTTATTTCTTGGTTATAATCAGATTTATTCCAGGTTTTTCCTTTTCCTGTATCTTATTTGATTGTTTATTGATATAGTTGTTGTGATTGCTTTAGTTTACTATTTCTACACTTGTTTATTTATGTTTCTGTAGTTTAGACAATGGAAATATGTGATGAAACATTAATTTTTAGCCTCTGCCATGCAATCTTTATAAAACTTGGGCTTGATCGATTAAAGACACTTCGATCAATCGAGCCAGAGCCATAGTTAAGCGATCGAAGACATTTCGATCGATTGAAGGATGATGCAGTCCGATCGATCGATCGAACCTGTTGATTCCTGAGATGATTCTTTTAAGTATTTCAAGACTTTCTATTTTAGAAATCTATCATCAAATTGTCCCTATAAGCTCAGTTTGTCACAACAGTTTTTAGAACTTAAAGCCTTAAGGCTATTTTCTTCAATGACTTTTGAAATCCACATTGAATGCTAACACCATTTGGAGTGCAAGTAATAACCATTGTTTTAAACCGTCTTCTAAGTATTTTTTTTCACTTGTGATAATATAGTCTCGGTCATGAAAGGGCTATTGGTTCTTTATCTTTTGAAAAATACGGAATACTGAAGAGGAATGAACTCCATAGAATGTTAATGAATATGCATGGTAGATGGTTAAGATCAATGCGAATTCTCATATTTCTAGCACCTTTAGTTTATTTATTTAATTAGTTATGCTTCCTTATACTTTAGTTCATTGTTTAGTTTAATATATTAATTAGGATTCATTAAAACTTTCACTCCTACAATTCAATTTTTATTTTCTTTAGGCTGTAACTTAGTAGATATTCTTCCTATTCCTTCCCGATGGAATCGACTTGGACTTATCCAGTATTACTTGCACAATCACCTACACTTGGGTGTTGCATAAGAGCGCACAACTTTTCAGTCGTGTCACCTTACTTCTCTGATTAAAATGAACAGATTATCAAACTAGATTAAGATCGATGTTTAACTAACGTTCTGGACATCGATACATAACTCAAAATGTTATCTCTTTATCAGGTCTCATTATCTCTTATTCAATAATATCACATAATGAAAGTATGAAACTATATTTAAACAACTAAGCAGTTGATATAATAGATAAACAAAGATATCAGCATTCTGTAAATACTAATCGATTGAGTCAAGGGTTCAATCGATTAGGGTATAAGCTAGTTTCAATTGATTGAAGTCATTTTCAATTGATTGGTCAGGGAGTAATTTTAATTGATTGAAATATTTTTCAATCGATTGATAAAAGTTCAATAGATTGAATCCAAGTTCAATCGATTGACAAGGTCATCTTCTCTAGAAATTTGGGAAGTGATGCCCACAATCCTGGGGTACCTTGGGGTTCATTTCTTCACATCCAAAACTCCTAAATACACTACACCTGGCTACTGAGAGAGTTTATAACTCAACCATGTAATCAAGGGGGTGTTTGGTGTGAGTTCGAAGCTTAAGCTCCAATAGAACATCTCCCTCTCCCTCTCTCTCTTTTTCTCTCTCCTCTTCCCTTCTCTGTCCCTTTCTATTCTTTTCTTCTCTTTGCTATGCCTTTTCTCCTCTTCTTGGAAGTGTATAGATATATATGGTGTATGTATATGTGTGTATATATATATGTATATATAAGAGTGTATATGTATATATAATATCTCTCTCTAAAGTTTATCTCTGAACAACAAACATCGCACACACGAACACAAAACATATATATAGGAAGGGAAGGGTGCAGGTGGCAGTTCCTACACGAACTAGGGGATAAAGTTTACTCTTCTTTCAATCAATTGAAATAACTTCAACCGATTGAGAACAGGTCGTCCAGGATTCAATCGATTGAGAAGAGTTCAATTTATTGGGAAGGGTTCACGTCATGGATTCAGATCGACAGAGTTTTATTCGATTATAGTGGGTTCAATCAATTGAGAAACGCATAATGATAATCGATTAAGAACTGTTCGATTGATTGAGAAAGACATTAAGTTAATCGATTGATAAACGTTCAATCGATTGTAAAAGAATTTACAATACTTGCTAAGGCAAGCATACCCAATCTCATATATATTACTATACATCCAAAAACACATGGTATTGCAATATACTAGTCAGACTCTCCATCGAACCACCGGGGTGTTCCTTCTTGTTGTCTTTCAGGCCAAACAATCTACCATCCTTTGAACATCAAGCTTTGAATGTTGAGCCCGAACCATGTTCCTAACACTGGACCGGTACTACGCAAACAAGTAAAGACAAACGTGTCCTGGGTTGAATGGACTCAAGCCCATCCCATTCCTTCTTTATTTGGCCTCGAAAACCCTCGGACAATTTTTGGGTGTAAATAATTGCCCCCCAAAATGTCACATCTAACATCTCACACTTGATTGATATGATATTTTGAAATTGGATAATGACATGTGGCCATCACGAATCGAAGTTTCAGATCTTGGGAATCCTACTAGTCATGCCTCATTAAATGCCCAACGTATATAATGATTGGGGATCGTCGGTGACCCCTTACCTTCCTCATTTCCTCATCTTTCTCTCTCTCTCTCTAAAACCAGTGCTCCTATCTCCCTATACGATTTTGTAGCTCTGCCATTACTAGACCTCCAGTAAAGCTTTCCTTTAACCTCTATTATCAAAAATGGCTCCCAAACAGCTCTGGCAGCCTCCACCAACTCTAAAGACAAAAATTAAAAGGCTTTACAGGATACTCTGCTTCCCCAAAATCGTTCCCAGGACATTCAACATTTTTCCAAGGCATATGTATGCACTGTTTCCATTGACACCTTCAACATTTATTCCACCGTCGATGGGATTCCGACAGCCCCTAGTATTAGACATACATGTCGAAAGGATCCCCCACTGCCTTTGCTCTTTACTTACCTCTAATAGCTAATGAGCTAATCTTTGAGCGTCCCTCTGACTAAGTAAAGGTATGGATGGCCACCCACCTAATTTAGGGATGGCCTCAGCCTTCTTCGGACTAGGATAGGTGTGTAGACCAAGTATCAACCTCGAAGGCCAATCTATGGAAGCAGAGTGGGATATATAACGCTATCATGGTTAGCCAGACGAAGACAGAGGTAGACTGGGCTCTTTTATTCACTACCCTTCCCTCTTGGTCCCAATCCTGTAATGATTTTCTTTTTTATTACAGATAGATAGGGTTAACTGCTAAGGATATCAGCTACCTTCTCGGGCTATGACCTCATGGCACAAAGATTAGATCGGGCATGGACGTAGGAACGACCCCAGCTTCTCCTAAACCTAGATTGAAACTATGAATGATGTGTCATCTCCTATAAGCCAATTAATGCTTACGGAACTTTTCTCTCATCCAGGATTGGTCAGGATGGCACCAAAGTGGCAGATGAACACACACCATTCTTTATTTATTGGATGAACAAGTATTATTTTGCTCGGCAAGTCAAGCCATTACCAGAGAATACACCACTTTGACCTTAGCGCTAGTTGCTGGGAAGCCGTTGGCCATGGCCACTCTAGTCTTGGCATACCCCGTCCGAGGTGTAAAAGATTTAATCGATTCGAGAGCTAAATGAATAATGGTTTTGAAGCTCTGGATTCATTCATATTTTTTGGAACACTGACCTGCTGCCCGAGAGCTCGTTGACGTTCTCATTTTTGCTCTGCACTTTATGGACACCCCACGAGTTGATAAAGCAGCTAAAGAAGACCCAAGCACGTCTCTCGATGTGGGACATCATGGTAACATCCTATAAGCATAGGCAAGCCGTGTTGAATGCCTTGGCTTGAATTGAAGTCCCTATCGACACTACATCGGAGGACATGGTGGCTTTCTTGGGCACACTTACCCCCGACCCAATCATTACATTTTCTGATGAGGACCTGCCACCAGAAGGATCCGTACATAACAAGGCATTGTATATCACCGTTGGATGTAAGGGACAACAGGTGCAGTTCTGTCTAGTCGATACGGGCTCTGCTTTAAATGTCTGTGCCCTAAGGACTGCCACCGCCTTGGGGGTCAATGTCCTTGACATCACACCATCTGTGCAATCTGTGAGGGCCTATGATAACACCAGGAGAAATGTAATGGGAACCGTTTCTCTCCAAATCCGGGTAGGATCTTTGGTGAGCACCGAAGCCTTTCAAGTCATGGACATACCTGCCTCTTTCAACTTGCTGATCAGAAGGCCCTGGTTGCATATCAACAAAGCTGTATCGTCCACTGTGCATCAAATGATCAAGTACATCCATGAGAAGGAAGTGAAAATCATCCTCGGTAATAGTTGGGGTAATGAATCTTTCCCGAACTACGCTCCCGTCTTTGAAATCCAAATACCTGAGTTAGAAGAAGGAGAAATTGGGGGATTCTTCATGGAAGAAGTCCACATGATCAATGATGAAGACAGGTTCCCTGAGATCCACTATGTGGTTGTCAACATCGTCCACAAAATGAGCTACTTCCCTGGAATGGGATTGGGGCGACGCCAGCAAGGGATTCGAGAGTTCCCTCACATCAAAGGACAGCAAGGTACTTTTGGGCTAGGATACAAGCCCCCTGAAGAAGACATCGAGCTACAAAGGCCATGGAAGAAAAGGGTAAGGGGTCTCCCACCATACCGCAAGACCTTGAATGGACAATTCATCAAAGAGGGGGATGACTTCCCTTACTTCGAGTTCCTCGAACCCTGGATCCATCAAATCACCTGGAAAAGGCACCCCAGACTTGCAATCTTTGCTGACTGCGTGAGGCCTCCATATCAAGATCCGTTCTATTCTGAAGAAATTCAGAAAACCCCGGAGGAAGACTGGTTGAAATGCCTTGACACTGAACCATCGAGAAAATGTGGGAGGAATCCGCTGAGAAGAAGGAAGAAAAGAGGGCCAAGAGCCAAGATGATCAGATAAAGCCAACTGAGAAGGGTCTGAGCAACCAGGTTGTAGAGTCATCTGTCTGTGTTTCCCTATCCCCTGTTCCCCCAGAGTTTGTACTACCGATTATCGAGTTTGTACCAGAGTCGGCTGCTGTAAGCTCACCACTGTCCAATGTAATCACTTCACCTATCATGAATGAAATGAAAGACGATTCTGCTTACTTCTCTGTGTCTAATACTTGTGAATGCACAGATCCCTCCGAGGATCTCCCAATCAAACTTAAGCAACTAATTGAAAAACCACCTGCTTATGAAATAATCGAAGATACTTTATCAGTTAACCTAGGTAAAACAGATAATCCCCAAATTGTGCAAATTGGCTCAACTCTTAATAAAGAAGAAAAAGAAAAATTAACCCTCTTGCTAAAAGAATTCAAAGATGTTTTCGCTTGGTCTTACGAAGACATGCCTGGGGTCGATCCCGACATTGTCCAACATCATATTCCCCTCCTCCCTAATTCTAAACCTATCAAGCAGAAACTGAGGCGCATGAGGCCGGAGTGGGCACTCAAGGTTAAGGAAGAAGTGGAGAAGCAGTTCAAGGTAGGATTCATCATTGTCACCGAATATCCGGAATGGGTTGCCAATATCATGCCAGTCCCGAAGAAGAATGGAAAAGTTCTTGTGTGCGTCGATTTCCGCGATCTAAACAAGGCCAGTCCCAAGGATGACTTCCCGCTTCCCCACATTGACGTTTTGGTAGATAACACCGCAGGACATGAGCTACTATCATTCATGGATGGTTTCTCAGGGTATAATCAGATTCTTATGGCGCCAGAAGATCGGGAAAAGACGACATTCACCACCCCTTGGGGGACCTACTGTTATAGAGTAATGCCTTTCGGACTCAAGAATGCTGGGGCAACCTACCAAAGAGCTGCCACCACTCTGCTGCATGACATAATTCACAAGGAAGTAGAAGTATACGTAGACGACATGATCATGAAGTCCAAGGATAGAGAAGGACACCGAGTGGCATTGGAAAAGTTCTTTGAAAGGTTGCGTAAGTACAAGATGAGGTTGAATCTAAAGAAATGCACTTTCGGTGTGACCTCCGGTAAACTCCTGGGTTTCCTCATCACACAAAGGGGGATAAGAGTGGATCCCTCCAAGATCAAGGCAATCCTAGAAATGATACCACCACAGAATGAAAAAGAGGTAAGGGGGTTCCTCGGAAGAATCCAATTCATCAGCCGCTTCATTTCCAAGGTCACAACTACATACGATCCTCTGTTCCGATTGTTGAGAAAAGGGGAGAAGTTCCAATGGGATGACCAATGCCAAGCCGCTTTCGACAAAATAAAAGCTTACCTTCAAAATCCGCCTGTCATTTCACCACCAACGCCTCATAAGCCCTTATTCCTTTACCTATCCGTCTCCGAAAATGCCATGGGTTGCATGCTGGCCCAAGAAGGAGAAGAAAGCCACTCCGAAAAAGCCATATATTACCTCAGCAAGAGGATGACTGGCTATGAGCTCAACTACTCTACCCTCGAAAAAACTTGTTGGGCTTTGGTTTGGTGCACTCGCCGATTAAGGCACTACATGCTAGCCTTCCCCGTTGTGCTCATATCCCGCATGGATCCTCTAAAATACCTCCTCGAAAAACCCGCCCTGACCGGTCGTATATCCCGTTGGTTGCTTCTACTATCCGAATTCGATATCAAGTATGTTACAAGCAAATCGGTAAAAGGGAGAACCGTGGCTGAGCATCTTGCAGAACACGCCATTGACTCCGAAGAAAGTGGAGACTTCCCATTCCCGGACGAAAATATCATGGAAATCAAGGAAGAACAATGGAAGTTGTAATTTGATGGAGCAGCCAACATGAAAGGCTACGGAGTAGGAATAATCCTCGTATTACCAAACGGAGACCACACCCCACTGGCAGTCAAGCTCAATTATAACTCCACCAACAACACCGCTGAATATGAAGCGTGCATTCTGGGGATAGAAGCGGCCATAGAATTGAGAATTCAAAAGCTAGATGTCTTCGGAGATTCAAATCTCATCGTGTCACAAGCCAGAGGGGAATGGAAGGTGAAGAAAGAGAGGTTGAAGCCCTACCATGACCATCTCGATGGACTCAAGAAGCACTTTAAGAGCATAACGTTCTTCTACTTGCCTAGGGAAGAGAACCAGCTAGCTGATTCGTTGGCTACCTTAGCCTCCATGATCAAAATTCCTGTGGGAGTTAGGATGATGCCTTTGGTAATTGAGCATAGGTACGAGCCTTCGTTCAACATGATCGCCACAATTCGAAGAAGAAGAGAACGGAACACCATGGTATCAGGATGTCTGGGACTTCATAAAAAAGGGGACGTACCCTCAAGAATCTACCAAAAAAGACAAAAGGGCCATTCAAAGATTCGCAGCGCGATTCATCATTTGCAGTGGGAAACTGCTGAAGAAAGGATACAACGGTCACAACCTGACTTGCTTGTTTGGGAAAAGCTCCAGAAGAATGATGGATGAAGCACACGAGGGGGTATGCGGCCCACACATGAACGGTCACATGCTGGCCAAGAAAATCGTAAGACAAGGGTACTACTGGACAACATTAGAGAAAAATTATTGCGAATACATGAGAAAGTGTCACAAGTTCCAGATCCATGCAAACATGATGCATGTACCACCATCCCTTCGGTGAAATCATTCCGAAAGCTTCAAATGGAAATCGGTACATTCTGGTGGCCATAGACTACTTCACAAAATGGGTAGAAGCTGCATCCTACACCAAGTTAGGAGCCAAGGAAGTGGCCAAATTCATCAAGAGTAATCTCATCTGCCGTTATGGGGTTCCCCATGAGATTATTTTGGATAACGGAAGTCATTTCAAGGCAGAAGTCAGGGATCTCTTCGAGGAATACAAAATCACTTATCACAAGTCATCACCATACAGACCGCAAATTAATGGGGCAGTCGAGGCTGCAAACAAGAATGTTAAGGCCATACTGCAAAAATCAGCCGATACTTACAAAGACTGGCATGAAAAGCTACCGTTCGCACTTTGGAGATACAGAACCTCGATAAGGACGTCCACGGGAGCAACTCCTTACTCACTAGTGTATGGGATGGAAGTGGTACTTCCAGTCGACATAGAACTACCATCCCTACGTGTAATGGCAGAGTGTGAACTTTCGGAATCAGATTGGTTGTGGGAAAGGTATGAAGAATTGGCCCTCATAGATGAAAATCGCCTAGCGGCAGTCGACCACGTTCGAATCTATCAAAAGAGGATAGCCCGTGCTTTCAACAGAAATGTTCGTCCAAGGACGGTTGTCAAGGGTGACCTTGTCCTTAAGGAATTGCGAGCCCCGATCTTTGATCCCCGTGGGAAGTTTAAACCTAAATGGGTCGGCCCTTACATCGTCAAGACTGTTCTTTCCGGAGGAGCAACTTATCTCATGGACCTCGATGGTGTCGAATTCAAAGAACCAATCAACATGGACCGCCTTAAAAAGTACTATGCTTGACCAATCCACAAAAAAGCCCCATTTCTTTCCAATCTTGGCCTGAACTACGCTCGACCTGATTCCCACTCGGGGATACGTAGGCAACCACATCGGTTCGGTCACCCCACTCACAAAAAATAGCCCAATTTCTTTCAAGCTTTGGCCCGAACTACGTTGGACCTGATCCCCGCTCGGGGGTACGTAGGCAGACTATCAAAAAAAAAAAAAAAAAGGGGATGGTTCGCTAGGTTGAAAATCCGAAAGGACGCCTAGGCAAAAGTTAGAGCTAAATCCAAGGTGAGCAATAACAAAAGAGAGAAAAGAGCTCGCTAGGTCACCTCACTGGTGCCTAGGCAAAAAAAAATTTATGAGCATTCGAGAGAATAAAGTCGCGGTCCTTACCATAACCCCGAAATAACCCTCCACACTAGGGGCAAACTCGGCAACTTGCCTCGTTCGCCTGAACCTATTCTAAACTAGGGGCAAACGTCGGTCATCTACCTCATTTGCCTCACAACCATATAGGTCCCAAACTAGGGGCAAACTTCGGCCACCCACCTCGTTTGCCTCTAAACGTCCTAGCATGCCCAAGCAAGTACCAAAAGCAACATCTAATTGAAATCTCGATTACAAAATGTTTTTTAAAGCTAAAATGCATAAAATGAGATTCCCAAAGTAACCAAGGTTCACCGATAAACAAACTCTGAATATTACATAAGCAGGAAAGATCAAAAATAAAAGTCTTTCGAAAAGCAATCACACACGTTCAAAGACACTGGGAGGAATGAGCAGAATAAGTCAGGTCTAGTTTTATCTTTATGTCTTTTATTTCTTCAAAGGTCTTCAGAAATAGGCCCTTTCTCGGCTGGCCCAGCCCCTGATGAAAGCACCAATGGTAGTGGCTCTGACTGTCGAAGCAAAGACCCTCTCAGTAAATCCCCGGGGGACCTCTTGAACTTGCCCATACTGTCTGGCCAACCGACGAGGATGATAGAAGGAGGTCTCTCTCAGTCCCATCAGCCATACCCTCTTAAAATCCCCAAGACTAGTGGTTGCAGCATAAAGGCCCCAACGCCTCACGATCCAGCAAATGTCAGCCTCAGATAAGGCACCCATCATGCCCACCCAATCAGCAGAAGTAAAATGAGTATGAAGCACAGCTCTGCGAAAATTAACTAGCGGCACATTACCGGTCCATAACTGAAGACGATCGTAGAGCCAAGCCTATAACACTAGAGGCGCCCCAGAAAGTAGAAGCATTCCCTAACTTGAAGCGCGATCCAAACCATTCAGGGTCTCAGCCAAAACCATGGCCATGGGGTTCTTACCTGCCTTCAGTCCGAGACATACATGCACTAAGTCGCTAGAAACAATCGAGAACAAGAAGTGTGAAGTCATTCATAGAATCAGAGCAGCCCCACGAGTAGCATCATACACGCTGGGATTCCCAGGACTGGCATATCGAGCAATTATGGAAGCAATGTCAAGAACCTCACCTTGAAGCAGCCGGCGGGAAATAGTGATGGAACAATTCAGATATTCAGCCAAGCCTCGCGTAGGACTGAGGGTATCAGCAGAAGGGAGAATCAGGTCCAAATCAGAATCATAGCCAAGGATGGCATAGAACTCCTCAAACAAGGGGCATATCTCCAAGCCATTGAAATTGAAGACATGGTTCACCGGGTCCCAGTGAGTAATAGCAGCGCGTAAGAACTCAGTGTTCAGGGTCATCTGGCAAAGAGAGAATAGCTCGGTCAAGCCGTAGCTAAAGAGGTTGATCCGCTCCACACCATCCGTGATGTTCAGCCAAGCCGTGAGTTGAGCGGGATCATACAAAGCCATGTTTTCTGTCGCGGCTCTAGGAAAATTTGAAATTTTGGCAGCACCTCCCCGTTTCACGGACTATCCCACCTGCAAGGCAAAAACACTCACTATTACAAAACTACCCATCGCCAGTTTGGCAAAGGTCACAAACTGGAAGCTATTCGGCCTAAAAGGCAAAACATCATAATAATTTGTCAAAGGTCACAAACTGCTCCACACATCATCCTACACTGTCCAAATAGTCACATCACCAGTTGAACCCGATCGAAAACATAAAAAGAAAATAGAATAAAATTCCCGCTTTGGGGGGGGGAGGGGGGGGGGCTCATTCCTCCTCTTCTTCGTCCTCTGTCAGACCGTCCGGAGTGTATGTCGGCGACGGTCTCCTCCTACCACCTTTGCACCTCGGACCGGTTCTCGATGAGCCAACTTCGCCTCCATGGTACTGTACACACCAATAAAATAAAGGCAATTAGTAGGAAAATGACAAAAAAAATACAAAAATAGGGTCAAGTCAGAAACCTACCAAGGACGCCATCTGATTGGCAGCAAACTACCGCATGCCATCCATCTGTCAAGGGAAAAATTAGGATTAGAACCTCATAACCTTAAGGAGTGCAAAAATTAAAGACATACCCGATGGTCTCGTGTGAGGACCAAAGACCGTAAGCTAGCCGCCAAGGCGTGGCCCTCCTCAGCGTAACTCCAAGGAACGTTGAGAACGCCCGCTGGCTGAGTAGGGTACCTGCATATGACTCGTGGCACCTCCATCACTTGGGGAGTGCCATCAGCGCCTAGAACGTTGACGGTCCAATCCCAAGGAGGGATAGGATCGGAAGCCGGAGGAGCCTGCCTCCTGTACATCTCGTGGAGCTGTAGGCACAAAACAAGTTAAGAAAAGATAAATCAAAAACATAGGCAACGAATAAAAAAACATAAACCTCACCTCCAGGAGTGGGAAGTTGGGCATCAAGAAATGGCCACAGTAAGCCTCGTAACCGGTCTCAGAGAGAAAATGGTCCCAAACGTCGGTGCCAGCCAAGGCCGCCAGCAGAGCATCACCAGAAAGGTCACTAGCATCCATCGCAGGGGGATTATGAGGGACCCGATACCTGGAACCACCAACCACCTGCCGAGACACTCGGAACCACTGCCTGCACTCGGTACTCTCCATTAGAAGTCGGCAAGAGGAAAGAGGTTTGACCGCTTGTATCTTCTCTGGGGCAGCATAGGCAACACGCTCCCAAGGCGTCCAATCAACATTAGCAGCCGTCAGTCCAGTTAGGAAGTTTTTGAGCAAAACAATCCGGTGGGCCCCACTCTTCACCCCGACAACATCCGTCCGCCATCTCAAGCCTCGTAGGAACAAAGGCACAGGAGCCATGCCATCCTCGTCTTCGCCTGATTCATCTGCCGGGGAGGGAGCCAACATCTTCAGGTACTCGAAGCTCCAAATCTGCACAGACAAAGGAGAAAATCAGAAAAAGAACAGAAACTAAAAAGTCGGAATATAAAGCAAAATGCAGCACATACCTCCCAAGCTCGCCAAAATCCCCCTGTCGATTTAACATCACCTCGGGAAACCTCACCCATGTGCTTGTAAAGATGGGCCAATGCAGTGCCACCCAAGTCGTAAGAAGGGATCTCATCGATGGTCGCCAGACAAGAAAGAAGTCTCAAGTTCACCCGGTCATTCCGTGTCGCAAAGATTGAGCAGCCAAGGACATACAGGAGATACACCCTCAAAAGCTGGGAATTGTTCAGGTTATGATTCCCTCTTCCATAAGCCCGGTAAAGGCAGCCACAAGGAAACCAGTGCCTCTCCAAATTAGGGGGAACAGCCCCAATCAACATCTCTACAACCTCAGGGTCGATCTCATAGAAATAATCCAGAATCAGGCGTTTCCCGCCTACCCTCAAACCGGTAATCATAGAGAAGTCGAAGGGCGTCATGGTCATCTCGTCGAACGGCAGGTGGAAAGTATTGGTGGTGTCCCACCACCTCTCAGCCAGAGCATAAAAATGTGCCAAATTGTTGCTGCTCTTTGAAACCAGACGGACGAAGCCTCCAAACCCGGCATTGTCTACCATCCTCTTGACGGTGGGCGAGAGTTGAGTATACCACAGGAAAGCATGAACGAGGCTACCGTGGCCCTTCCATGCTACTTCTGGCACCTGCACATACCAGAGACGACAAAAGCGATGCACAAAATCACTATTCACGACCCGAGGTCCAAATTCGCAAAATCAACATTTTGAGCACAAATCAAACTTCTAACGATCTCTAGGTGCACACTACGGCTCACAAAACTAGCACAATACATGAAAATAGTCTTGAACTGTCAAAGGTTTCACATACCAAGCTCGCTAGAGCCGCGGCCGAAAGATGATGTTGGGGGTCCCGTAAAATCAAGTCCGGGGTTTGCATCTCGGCTTTCATCTATTCCTTGGCCTTCTTAGACGGTCTCCTCGAGCTCGAAACCATGGATCTACAAAGAAAATGGAAGTCAAAATTAAACTTTCTTCTTACAAAATTGAGCAAACCAAAACACCAATCGAAATTCCAACTACGGGGTAGGATTACTCACCTGAGCGCGCACAAGCTACGTTTTAACGATTTTTGGCTCCAAAAACACCCCAAAATGGCCAAGAATAAGCTTCAAAAGCTCAAAAACCCGAAATATACAAAGATGGAGTCCAGCCACCCAGTGCCGCCGCGACACTGGCCAACTGCCGCCGCGGCAGTGGCCCAGTACCGCCGCGGCACTGCTCCCTGCGGGCCCCGCTTTGCACTGGCCAACTGCCGCGGCGGCAGTGGCCCAGTGTCGCTGCGGCACTGCTCCCCGCTGGCCCCGCTTCGCTCCGTTTTGCTCCGTTTTGCTCCATTTCGCTCCATTTTGACCTGTTTTGGCCTTTTTCAGCCTATTTTTGGCCCTGATCAGCCCTGGTGGCCCATTCCGGTCAAGATTTCTAAGGTTTTACCACAAGTAGGCTAAAAGTTGTCAGAACTACCTCCAGCAGGCAGAAACTGGGAAAAATTGACTCCCGAGGACCCGAATCGGCTATTTCAGAACAACCGTCGTAAATTTTGATCAAACACGAGAGTTCCGAGAGCGAATCCTGCATTTTGCCAAGGCACCAAAAAATAGGAAAAGAGATTCCCTGAGAACCCCGCATCATCCCCCGAGGACAGAAGCGGAAAGATACCAGCTCCCGGAGGCCCCGACCGGTCCTCTTGGATTGAGCACCGCAAGATTTGATCAACCGTGAGAGATTCAGAGATGGGTCCTGGTTCTCGATCAAGAAAAGAGATTCCCCGAGAACCCTGCATCATCCCCCGAGGATAGAAGCGGAAAGATACCAGCTCCCGGAGGCCCCGGTCGGCCCTCTTGGATTGAGCACCGCAAGATTTGATCAACCGTGAGAGATTCAGAGATGGGTCCTGGTTCCCGATCAAGAAAAAAGATTCCCCGAGAACCCCGCATCACCCCCCGAGGACAGAAGCGGAAGGATACCAGCTCCCGGAGGCCCCGACCGGCCCTCTTGGATTGAGCACCGCAAGATTTGATCAACAGAAGCAGTTGAAGAGAGATCCCAGAAAGAGTCGCTTCATCCCCAGTAGATTCAGATTAATCCTCAGCAGATTCGTACACCGTTAGTTCAATCACAGTAGTCCATTGTTGACTCATCATCTCAATTCAAACATCGTCGGTTCATTAATCATCATCGCTCTCATTCAAAATATGCCATGGCTTTTATCAATGGGGCTTCCATGTTCATCACGTGACATCTCAGGATTTCATGATCATCCCTTGACTTTTGTGTCCGTCTCTTAATTTCCAAGGCTCCCGTGTCCGTCGGTTATTTGCCAAAAGGCGTCTTCGATTATAGTCCTCTGAGACCCCACACCCAATTACGTTCGCTTACGAAGCACACTTCCCAAAATTTAGAAGTTTGCCCCTAGACTCAGAGCCTTCTAAAATCTTAGTATCCCTATTCGAGTCAATAACTGCATCATAGTCAGAAACACTAGCACGACACCAGCCCACTCGGAGTGGCACACCCTACAGCATGCTAGGATCATACAATAGGCATAATAGGACTCATGACACAATCCATCCATGCATCGCATATCCTCCTCATAACCTAGGCATACGCCTGTCTCGTTGCACATACATGATTTGCCTTTTTGTGCCCTGGACTACGTCCTGGTCTGATTCCCCTTGGGGTACGTAGGCAGCTCACGCAAAGCATGACCAGCACTAGCCTCAGCATCATTTCATCTTTTGCAACGCTTTTTATCCTAAATCTGTAGCCCCCAAAAAAGTCCTGTCTCTTCAAAACTTTAGCACTCGCCTGCGACATGCGTTGCCTCGCAAGTTCCTGCCAAAGAGGGGCAAACTGTAGACACCTCATTTTGTCGGCTATCAGATTTAGGAGACCCATAGCTTGGTGGTTCACAATGATCGTAAAAGACTCAAAAGGACTCCTGGAAGTCAGCTCTATCTCTCAAAAAGCTCAGATTGACCAAAAAGCCCCTGAAAGCCCGAAGACTCCCAGATTTGGTTTCGAAGTTCTGAAAACATGCTATGTCGTAAGAAAAATGATAGAATGAGTTTTTAAGTAAAACCGGAAGAAATCGTCAGCTCCCAGTGTTCCCTGAAAGTCCCCGTTGACCAGTTTGACCAAGGTTTGACCAGGTTTGACCAAGTTTGACCAAGTTTGATCAAAATCGTCCGAATTCACCGGAATCATTAGAAAAGTATTGAAATGAGTTTTAAAAGAGAATCAAGCAAAAACGTCGGCTCCTGGGAGCTCCTGGAGGTTCCCAGAACTTCCCGGGAATCCCAGATTTGACCAGTTTGACCAAGATTTGACTTTGGAATCGGGGCACCGAAACAATTTTTAAATATTTTTCATGGATACTAGAGGTCAATAGCTTTCCAACGGTATATCACACATAATTCCTGGTTTTAAAACGAATTTATTTTGAATTTCCGAAGGCGAAAAAGGCGATCAAATCGGCTTTTATCGCCAATACCGCAAAACTTTCAAAGTGACCTATCCCTGAACTATTGTTTATGTAAATTAGACTCCATTACCTTTCCAACGGTATATCACAACCATAATTTGGAGTTCGTATGCATTTTCTGTAAATTTCGGACGAAATAGGGCCTTTTCGCGAATACCGGAACCTCTGGGGGCCTAAACAACATTATCTGGACGAAGGAGGAGCAGTGCTGCCGCGGCACTGGCCCACTGCCGCCACGGCGCTGGCCCAGTGCCGCCGCGACACTCCTCTCCAGAACAGTGTATTTTTGTAATTAGTTTTGTGGTCCCATTTTGATTAATTAAAAAAACAACATAGTTTTATGATTTCAGATGTTTGGAGCCAATGGGAATACTTTCTAAATCCCAAAACCACCCCAAGTTGGGCTATTTAAACCCCCATTGCTCTTCATTTTGGGGGAGTCAAATGCAAGTTTAGGAAAAGTTTGGGAGAAAAAGTTGTAGAGATAAGGTTAGAGTAGAGAGAAAAGAAGCTTTCTTCTTTGATTTTCAAAACAAAAGTGAGTTCTAAACTTTGTTTCTACCTCATTACTCCTATTTACTTCAACATTCAATACACCCAACCACCATTTTAGTGAGCATTTAAGAGAGTGGAAGCTTCTTACATGTCCAATGTCATTACATATGAGTGACACCATGCTACAAGTTCAATACATCATGAATATCATCTATTGATCATTATCTATTTGCTTGTTTATTCATTGTTTATCTCTTCTTACCTCATTTCTTTTTGATTTTCTTTATTTACTTACTAGTTCATCATCATCTAAATGATGACATGAAGTTTGGGGTGAGTGAATCCTTATGGATAGTAGCTCTTGACCTCAAAAACATGTTTGATAGATGATGATCATAACTTCAATACCTCCAAGGTATCCTTGAAGTGTATTGAAGTTATGCTCAAATAAAAATAAACCTCTCCAACAATCTTGGAGGTTCTTGATGATGAGTTGAATGTTGTAATTTGAAGTGGTTATAATCTTTATTGAGTATTGAAAATACACTTTCTAAACCTCTATTTCAAAACCGCCCTCAATCCCTCTCATTTTGATATCAAGAAAGAAAACCATATTTTCCCAAAATCTTCAAAACAGTGAGTCAAAACAGTGAGTGAGCTGAGTTCAAAGATTTCTCTAGAACTCAATACTCAATGTATGGATGCAAGACCACTTGGAAAGTCTTCTTAACTCATTGGAGAACACCTACGATTTTTGGTTTGACTTGGAAGTACTTGGAAATGGTCCATATGGGCCCAAACATTCCTTCCAGACATTCTGTTTTTGCTGTCACAGCAGCTAGGTCCACTTCCAACTCCTTTTTCAGAACACCTTTCCAAAAGGGGTGGTCCTAAATTATTTTTCCCTTAAACCTCAATGTCTTATGGAACTTTATGTATAAAATGGGCCTCTAGATCATTCGTTTTCATTTTCTGAGATGTTTCAACATTTCAGTTGACAGTACGGACTCTGTTTCTGAGTGACCTCTGTTGTTCATATTATTTCTCTCCATCTGTGATAGTTATTAATGATTGACTTTTTGGATAGTGTTCTAGGCACAATAAGGAAGATCTCCATAAAATATCATGCATTGAAAACATTCCTAACCCCTCTTTTCCATTTTTACAAGATCATGTTACTGTTCTGTCTACTATTCACAGCAAGCACATTTTAACTTTCATTCTTTGATTTGATGCCTACATGCACTCCAAATTAGTTCATATCTTAGGAAGTAGTTCATACTACATTTGTACATATCCCATATTGATTTCATCCATCCATTCATGCACATTTTAGACTTCTAAGTCATCCTAGGAATCCATGAACACAAAGCACACTACAACCTTGGCACATTTTAGATACATACACTGCATCCATGCAAAGATTTGGGGCTTTTGTGACTCCTAATCTAAAAAGATTATAAGGAATGATCATGATCACACGTTCATGCTTCCCCCGATCTAATCATCCTTTCTCATCCATCCCGGGGATTGAGAGGTCTCCTTTTCTCAAAGAATAACATGCATCATACTAGCTTGCTAAGCATATTTTGATTTCTTTGATTATTTTGTTTCAAGAACAATTCATGCTCCCTTTAGATTAGGAAACTTGATTAATTGATATATGATTAGACGATTTTTCCTAGGTTTGTTTTGTGTGATCTTTCACTTTGCATTGTGTGATACTTGGCTTAGATCTTATGAATGATATCTTATTTTTTTTTATCTTCCAATTTCAAGTTTCTTATATGATATAATATATTACCATAGTATTAATTGTCGAACCATACATAGTATAAGATGATTATTTGGATGCTAATTGAGGCCCGTCGAAAGACTGGGCGAGTTGAGGGTGTTTTAGTCGCGACAAAGGCTACTTCCTCTCTCGACCAAAACCCTGAGCCAAGTTCTTTGGTTATGAAGGGTCGGTGCCCTTTATCCGTTTGGGTGAGTCAAAATTAGGTTTCTTGGTTCCTTAAAGACCAAGTGGCGACTCTGTATCTGTTTTCAACAGACCTTTTCTCTTTCTTTGATCAAAATCAAACAAGTTTCAAAAGCAAACAAAGCGGTGGAAACCCAGTATCCACAGCTACCTCGATGAGTGCGCAGCAAGTTCAAGGGTACAGCGACTCCCAACTCATAGTTAATCAAGTCACTCAGGAGTATGAAGCTCGGGAAGACAACATGGTAGCATACTCTACCCTTGTTCGGACTATTTTAAAGAATCTTAAAGGCTTATCCATCACGTAGATCCTGAGGGAAGAGAATACAAGAGCCAATCAGTTAGCATGCCTTGCCTCATCCTCTGAGTCAGACGTGCCCGAAATAAGGATAGAGTACTTACCTAGTCTAAGTGTGATCAACTTGGAGGGCGTGGAGGTAAAACTGGTCGCCTTAGGCCCTAGTTGGATGGATTCGATCACAATGTTCCTCACGATTGGACTTTGCTGAACACAAAGGAAGAAGCCCACCGGATAAAGTACTGGGTGGCCAGATATCACCTCGTTGATGGCATCCTCTACAAAAGGGGGTTCTCTACCCCGTATCTTCGCTGTGTACATCCTACGCAGGTCCAAGCAATATTGCACGAAATCCACAAAGGTGTGTGTAGAAGCCACATAGGAGGTCGGGCACTCTCCTAAAAAGCCCTGCTATAAGGCTATTATTGGCCGACAATGGCCCGGGACTCCCAATAATATGTCAAATGATGCGACAAATGCCAAAGATATTTCCCCCTGATCAATCACCCGGGAGAGCCCTAGATAACAATACTTAGCACATGGTGGTTCGCTTAGTGGGGCATTGATATCATTGGTCCCCTCTTGATGGGGAAAGGACAAGTCAAGTTCGTTGTCATCACCGTGGACTATTTTACTAAGTGTGCCGAAGCCGAGCCTTAAGCGACAATCACCAAGAAGAAGATGGAAACCTTCATCGAGAGAAATATCCTCAGCCGATTTGGTGTTCCCAAGGTCCTAGTCAGCAATAACGCGAGGAAGTTTGATACCCCAGTCTTCAGGCAATTTTGCTCGGGATATGGAATATCCAATCTCTTCACCCCAGCACCCACAAGCCAATGGGCAAACCGAGGTGACAAACCAAACTATTCAGTATTCAATCAAGACCAGGCTCAGAAACGCCAAGGGGCTTTGGGTAGAAGAACTACCAACCCTTTTGTGGGCTTACCGTACCACTCCCCGAGGGCAAAACACCATTCTCACTTACTTACGGGCTTGAGGTGGTGGTCCCCACAGAGCTCGAGTTGCCTACTTACTGAGTGGCAAATTTCAACGAGCAGGGCAATGAGGGAGCCCTCAGAGGAGAGCTCGACTTGATAGAGGAGAACAGAGATCGGGCATATTTGAAATTGGCACCCTACAAATAGAGGGTATCCTGGTATTTCAACAACTGGGTAAAGCACAGCAGTTTTCAGGTTGGAGATCTCGTTCTTAAGGCGATGAATCAGTCTACCAGAGTCCCGAGCCATGGAAAGTTAGGGCCAAACTGGGAAAGACCATACAAGGTTACCCAAGTCAACTGGCTGGGCATATACTAGTTACAAACTCTGTATGAGAATGATCTATATCACCCATAGAACATGCAACATCTCCGCAAGTACTTTCAGTGACTTTTGGACAAGGGTGAGTTAGCATTGGTTAGGAAATTCGTAGCTCTACTCGAGCATTTATTATGATTTTTCAAACACAAAATAAAGATTTTCTATTTTTGCTACAAGATGTCATCCCTACCAGTGTGTTGTGTGCAAAAGACCTCGTCTTAACACCTGAGGCACAAAATACCTTGGCTTAACACCTGAGGCACAAAAGACCTCAACTTGACACTCGAGGCAAAAGACCTCGGTGTTAAATTCGTGGCACCAACTTTGCTTAGGTCCCCAGCCGATGATGGGGGCACATCCCCCTAGGCGACTAATGATGGCAAGCCTCAAAAGACCCTGCAACCACCCATGTTCTAGGTCGGTTCTCTATGGTCAATCCCCTCACTAAGTGCCCGCCTTGGAAAAAGCTTGGGGGGCATGGGGATACTAGTGTTTAATTCTGAACCAAAATAGGCAATCACACTGGACATTAACACAGGACACGGGGCTAGGCACGTGATGCCACTGTTAAACAGCGCCGGGTACCTACAGTGTCTAGAGAAATCGCTTAGATAATAACAGGACCTATAGGTCCTCAAAAGACCGAGCGTCCTCTACCCGTTATAGTCCTAAGCTTTTGCTAAGACACAGTTAGGGAAAGAGTAGTAACCGGTCGGTATATGGCACAAAACAGGGCTGAGAATTCTAGAACATTCCTAAGTACCTATAGTGTTCGAGGAAACCACTTGGATAATAACAGGACCAAAGTCCTACGTTATACCGAGCACAACTTTCAAAGTAGGTTCATAAAAACCGAGTGCTTGCTACCAGTACATTCCAAAACTTTTACTAAGGCAGGGTTTCTACGGGATGCACAAACAGTCGAACACAAGCAATCGCAAATAAGCCTGAAGTATTAAAAAATTGACGGAAAAGACGGCCTCAGTGGACCATTTCATTAAAAAAAGCAGAGACATTTACACGATTTGGGGGGCAGTTGTAGTAGCTTCCCAAAAAAATTAAAAAAAAATGTAGGGGAGGAAGGTACAAGTCGTCCACAATGACCACATTCTCAGTTTCCTTATCCACCACCCTGCAACAGCATCTCTGGCAGTAGAGCCCCCGTATGGGGCAGTGTCTCCATCAGGCCCACCTCCAGCAGCGGGACCATCTTTAGCACCATGACCGATATCCCAGTAATCTGAGTCGATCCCCTCGTAAGACCAGATGTCCCACTCGGGGTGATCTCGAACAAGCCTCCGCTTCAGATCCTCGTAGCCCTAGAAGAAGTCATCGTCGAAGGCTTCCTCCATGGATCCCCCCATTGCTGCCTCTTCTGGGGCCTTTACCTGAGCCTCTGTCGCTGCCGCAACCCCTTGGGAAGCTTCAAAGTCCGCTAGACCAGAAGACAACTCTAGCTTTGCAGCCCCACGGCTCAGGTTCATTCCCCTGTCCTTGTCCTTCTCCATCGCTAAGGCAGCCTCCTTGGTCTCCAGAGCAACCCACTCCCTTGACAATGCGGCCTCTACAGCGACAGCCCTCCCAGTCAGAGAGGGCATAAAATACTCAGCCCCAGAGGCCATACAGCCAACCTATAAGAAGCAATGATCAGCTACCGAGCGGGCAAAATTAGGCAAAATAAAAGCACAATGGTAGAAATACTTACATGATGGGCTAGGCTGTATAGCCACCCCTGGAAGGCCCCAGGAGACATGTTCGTGCATGCCTCCACCTAGCTGGGGAGGAGGATTGGTCTGACCCTCTCCTTGATCTTGGTAAACCTATCCATAAGTGTCCTAGACGGTACGTCCGCTCGAGGAACAACCTCATCCAACACTACCACGGGGGGAACCGACGTCCCTCCGATCATCTGATAATCCCGCAGTGCCTTCCTTAACTGCTGGAGTGGGCAGTCACTACCCGAGCCTTTAGCGGCAGGCTTCCTTCCTCTTCTCGCCATCCGGGCCATAGCGGCTTCAGCAACGGCAGCCTATCTGGCACTCAGTTGTTCAAGATCTCATTTTGGGAGCAATTTCTGCAAAAACAAAAAAAAGGAGAGGATCACGCGGTTAGCAGCCAACAAAGACAATGAAAACTACAAAAGGGAAAACAAAGGCCAAGTGGCTCTAAGTACTTACCAGGGATGATCGGAGGGAATACCGGAGCTTTAATGGGCTCGTCCGGGCTGCACGTGGCAACGAAGTCACGCGTTCAAGAAAGTATGTTCCAAATATTTATGGGTAGGCTGGCCAGGTGTCGGATCCAGTTTTGACACACCTCGAGAATATTCAGAGCAGTGAGTGACCCCACTGTAAAGCAAAACAAGAAAACGGTTAGCCACATGATCAATCTCAGAAGCAACGAAGTTCAGAAGGAAAACGTCGGGTGACCTTACCCCTCAGCTCTCCCACCCAGGAGGTCCTCAACTAAATTCCAGGGGCCTTATTACACAACTCGAGGATGGAAACTTAGAAGAATTTGTTCTTCCACCCTTTGTTGGCAGAGAATAAAGGGTCCTCAGGGTAAGGTAGCACTCATCTAAGACTATCCCGAGATAACCTGCTCGATTCAGTTGACCTAACGTGCCTGCTAATCTAAAGAAGAAATAGAACCTAAGGAGGAAGAAATCCCACTCTTGCTTTAACCCATGCGGACTCGCTCTCTCCAGCCTCACTCTGAAAAGAAAAAGAGAAGAAGAGATGCAAGGGAACAGTGAATGGAAACTGAAAAACAAAGACTTACAAGAAATAAAGTAGAGAAAAGGGCTCGAAACGCTCGATTGGGAACTTTTTCTCTCAAAACCTCTCGGTTGTCTCTATCACTTGGCAGCAAGAATGAAAGAAATGGACAAGTGTTCCTTATATACACAGTGCAAAAAGTCCAGATCAAGCGAGATCCAATGACCAAGAAAGTCTCCCGCTCAAACTGCCCATAGTTGTCACCTCGGGTACGTGGAGCGTCGTCTCAAAAGGCACACGCATTAAATGTGCAATGGGACGGTCTAGTTACCACGAGACTGGTCGGTTACATCCACCCCGACTTCGTTGGATCCCAACTAGACCAGCCACTCCTCAACACGTGGTAGGCATCAGCCCCGGGTCCACGGAACACCGCTTTGTCCAGACCCCGACTGACCAACTCGACCGATCGCATCCCTGGTAGGGTCCCAACCTTCTTTCCAGATGGTTTTCCAAAGCAGTACTAATTTTCAATCCTTATCCGATGAACCATCGCATTAGCTTCGAAAATGGGGGACAGCTGATATGTACAAAAGTATCAGTTCAAAGTTAAGTCTTTCCACCTCCAAGAGAAGCCAGGTCACCCGAGCTATTATGTAGAACCGCCCGGTGCGGTCCCTAACTCGGGCATTTATTCCAAATTGGCCCCACATGGGTACACTCCTAGAAGGCGTGATTGCTTGCCCAGCAAGCCTCCAAATAGTTTCCTATCCCAGTTGGAAGGCTAAATGGAAGGGGCTTTAGGTTCGATGAAGTTGACGTTTTGGGTGATATGGGATTGGATAGGTGGTGGCTCAATGATGTTTTGGTCGATGAGGTTCTGGATATCGTGGCGGAGGCGTATGCAATCATTAGTATTATGGCCATAGTTTTGGTGGTAGGCCCAGTGCTTGGACATATCATAGTTTGGTGGTGGTGGGGCATCCCGAGGTTGAAGTAGTCGAAGATGGCCTTTCTTGAGTAGGTGCTCCTGGGCTGAGGAAAGGGAGATTTCTAGTTTGGCAAAGATACGGGGTTATTTTTTCTAGTAAGGGCAACTGTTAGAGGATTGGTATGGCTGATGAGAGTTTGCTATGGGTTGGCTGCAAAGGGTGTTGACATCCTGGGAGTTTTAGGAGTATTTAGGCCTCTTGGACTGGTGTTGGGGTTCATCCTTCTTGAACTTTTCTTCTCTGATGGCATCCTTTATTCTAGTTCCTATTTCAAACAACTCTTTGCCAATACTCTGCGCCATCTTCTCAAATTGACTAACCCTTAAACTCAACTGCTCAATAGTGGTTTGTAGCTTGTTCACTTTCTCTTCTAGAGCTTTGTAGGCTATTGGAGGATTGATGATGGTTTGGCTAGCCCGTGATTATGATAATGAATTCGGGGAGGTACAATAATGTCCATACCTGGGGCTAGGATTTTCTGTAAATAGAAGTAAAAGTCCAAATTAGCAGAGGTGCGAAACACTTCATATGGACTCCCACTGGGAAGAGATGATCAGAGTTTTGAAGGATTTAACGATGCAAGCCAAGGACAGTTACAGTAAGTATACGACTTCTATACATTGATTGAGATGGGTGAGCATGATGATACATATGCATTTGATGTGTAGAGACTGACACATGTGAGACTAACAAGACGTGCGTGCAAGCAAACTGACATGAATTGTGTATGCACATGAGACAAGCATGCGGATATAGGCCCTAATCTATATGATGCCCCTACTTCTAACATATAGCAGTTAAGCAAGTAAGGTCCTAACTTTACAGAGTGTGCTAACTTTTCTTTCTAGTATGATCACCGTCATGGGAAGGGTGAGGAAAATAGGTTTGCTTTTTAAGAAATGAGGATCCGAAAAATTTTATAAGTAGAGATTTTTGGAAAATCTGGGTGAATTTTGGCAGGGTTCCTAGGAAACGGGGATTTTTAGAAAATCTAGGTGATTTGGATAATGTTTTTGAAAGAAACAGGTACTTCTGGGTGAGTTGGATAGAGTTTCTGGGAGGAACTGGAAAATTGGAGTTTTGGGAGAAATTGGTACATTTGGGCATTACTGGGAAGTTTGGACAGAGTTGCTTAGTTTTTTGGAAAATCTGGGAGATTTGGGCAGAGCTTTTGGGAAAACAGGTATATTTGGGTGAGTTCCTGGGAAATGGGAATTTATGGGAATCTTGGGTAGAGGTTCAGGAGAAACATGGATTTTTTGGAATTTTGGGTGAAACAAAGACACCTGGGAAGGTCAAACAGGGTTTTTAGGGGAAGCAGGAATATCTCGGTAATTCGGACAGAGCATCTGGGGGACACAAGTATATCGGAGTTTTTGCAAGAAACTGAGATTTCTAGGTAATTTGGGGAGAAATAGGGATTTCTAGAAAATCTGGGTGATCCGGACAGAGAGAAACAGGGATATCCTAATGAGTTGGGCAGAGTTTCTAGAAGAAATATGGATATATGATGGGAACAGGTAATGATGGTGATCATACTGTCTAGCAAGTTATCATACTCCTATGTCTTAGGACCAACAAACAAGGTTTGCGGGGTAGATCTTTGTAAACATGGAGCAGACATCCTTGTCATGGTACCTAGGCATGTCAACTCAATGTAATCACATGTGAGTGATTGCATTGGAAATCATAAGAAAGAGGCTATGTTCTATGCCACATAAGCGTCTACACTGCGCAGGTAATCCGACCAGGGCATACAGTAGTTATATCACATTGTCCTATCTGAAAAGATAAATGAATAGTCCTATGAAAGGTTCTACAGGAATCTATATGCAAAGGCTGGGTTTAGTCAAAGAGGGTCTGTTGACGAGAGTTCCAATATACTGTCAAAGAGACAGTACGGAGATTTTTCCTCTTTTTGATATACCTTGGAAGATACAATATCAACGGTGACTTGTGCCCTGGCATAGCAAGACCTGAACAATGTCAGCGCCGCATTTCCAACACAGTCAGAGGGGGAAATGCAGAAGTGTAATGCAATGAACCAGACACAGTGAAAAGATGATTTTAAGGATGCTTCTTATTAGTCAAACCTCTGTATTATTTTGTTTTGAAAAATAAAAATCCCCAGTGGAGTCGCCAGATTGTGGACACGCGGCCTCCATGAGCCCACCCTCGTTCGTTCTTTTTCGGGGTTTCGGAATTGATTTTTCTTTGTTTTGAAATTGATTTGAAAGAAAAGAAAAGGTATGTTGAAAACAGATACAAAGTCGCCACTTGGTCTTTAAGGAACCAAGAAACCTAATTTTGACTCACCCAAATGGATAAAGGGCACCGGCCCTTCTTAACCAAAGAACTTGGCTTCGAGTTTTGGTATGAGAGAGGAAGGAGCCTTTGTCACGACTAAAACAACCTCAACTCACCCTGTCACTCGACGGGCCTCAATTAGCATCCAAATAATCATCTTATACTATGTTTGGTTCGACAATTAATACTATGATAGCATATTACATCACATAAGAATCTTGAAATGGAAGATCAAAAGATAAGATATCATTCATAAGATCTAAGTCAAATGTCACACAATGCAAAGGTGAAAGATCACACAAATGAATCTAGGAAAAATTGTCCAATCACATATTAAGTAATCAAGTTTTCATAATCTAAAGGGGGGACATGAGTTGTTCTCGAAACAAATAATCAAAGATAGCGAAATATGCTTAGCAAGCTAGTATAATACATGTTAATATTCAGAAAAGAAGATCTCTCAATCCCCGGGATGGATGAGAAAGGAAGATTAGATCGGGGGAAAGTATGAATGTGTAATCAAGTTCATTCCTTATAATCTTCTTAGATTAAGAGTCACAAAAACTCCAAGTCTTGCATGGATGCAATGTATGACCTTAGAATGTGCAAAGATTGTAGTGTGTTTGTATACATGGGCTTTCTAAAGTGACTTAGAAGTCTAAAGTATGCATGAAAGCATGAAGGAAATCATCATGGGATATGTACAAATGTAGTATAAACTACTTCCTAAGAGATGAGCTAAATTTGGAGTGTATGAAAGTATCGAATCAATGAACGAAAGTAAAAGTATGCTTGCTATGAATAGTGGACAGAACAGTGAGTTGATCTTGTGAAAAATGAAAAGTGGGGATAGAAATGTTTTTAGTTCATGATTTTTTTATGGAGATCATCCTTATTGTGTCTAGAACACATATCAAAAATCCAATCTTCAATAACTATTACAAATTGACAGAAATCATATAAAAAGTAGAGGTTACTCAGAAACAGAGTCCGTACTCAGAAATAGAGTTGTTACTGTCGACTGAAATGTTGAAAAATCATAGAAAATAAAAACAAAACATCAAGAGCCCTATATTATACAGAGAGTTCCCTAAGACACAAACGTTCAAGGGAAAAATGAGTTCGAGCCACTCCTTTGGAAAAGTTTTCTGAAAAATAAGTTGAAATTCAATCAAGCTGCTATGACAGTAAAACAGAATGTCTGGAATGAATGTTTAGGCCAAAATGGATCCTTTCCAAGTGTTTCCAAACCAAACCAGAAATCATGGGTGTTCTATAATGAGTTAGGAAGACTTTCCAAGTGGTCTTGTATCCATACATTGAGTATTGAGTTCTAGAGAAATCTTTGAACTCAGATCATTCACTGTTTTAAAGATTTCTTTCGAAAACAAGGTTTGTTTCTTAGAATCCAAATGTTTGGGTTTTAGAGGGTTTTGAAATAGGGATTTTGAAGGCATATTTTCAACATCAAATGGAGATTATAACCTCTTGGAATATTAACATCAAACTCATATTAAGAACACCCAATATTTATTGCACAAACATAGTTTTGTTTGAGAATATGACTTCAAGAATACATATGAATGTATTGAAGATAAAATCATCATCCATCATACATGTCTTTGACGTCAAGAGCTACTATCCATAAGGATTCACCCTCCTCAAACAACATGTCATCTAGATGATGATAAGCATGTAAGTAATCAAAGAAAAACCAAAAGGAAATGAGTTGAGAAGAGATGAACATAGTATTTAAACAATCAAACAAATAACAATCAATAGATGATAATCAATGTGATATTGGACTTGTAGCTTCGTGTTTCACTCATAGATATTGACACTTGGACATGGAAGTAGCTTTCTATCTCAAGAATGCTCAAGAATGGTGATTGGGGGGGGTCTTTGAGTGTGAAGTATATGAGAGATAATGGAAGAAAACAAGATTAAAACTCACTTTCTTATAGAAAATCAGTGGAAGAAGCTCTCTTTCTCTCTTCTAAACCTATCTCTCTCTCTCTTTCTCTCTACAACTTTCTCAAACTTTGCACTTGACCCCCCAAAAATGAAGAGCAAAGGGGGGTTTATATAGGCCAATTTGGGGTAATTTTGGGATTTAGAAAGTGTTCCCATTCGTCCCAAACATCCGTGAACAAGAAACTACGTCGTTTTGGCTTTCAATTATTCAATTTGGACCCCCAAAATAAATTACAAAAATGGATTCTGCAGGGCTTGAGTGCCGCCGCGGCACTGGCCATGTACCGTCGTAGTAGTGGCCCAGTGCCGCTGCGGCATTGCTCCTCAGACACCCAAAAATTTGTATATAGGCCTCCAGAGGTTCCGGTATTCACGAAAAGACCCTATTTTGTCCGAAATTCACAGAAAATGTATACGAACTCCAAATTGAACTTGTGATATACCGTTGGAAAGGTAATGGAGTCTACTTTCCATAAACAAATGTTCCGAGATTGGTCAATTTGAAAAGTTTTCTGGTATTCGCGATAAAAGTAGATTTAATCGCCTTTTTCACCTTCGAAAATTCATAATAAATTAGTTTTGAATTCAGAAATTATGTGCGACATACCGTTGGAAAACTATTGACCTCTAGTAACCATGAAAAATGTTTGAAAATGATACGGCACTCCGGTTTCAAAGTCCACTTTTAGGTCAAGTCGATCAAACCTAGGATTTCCAAGAAGTTCTGAGAACCTCTGGGAGATCCCTCGAGCTGACGTTTTTGTCCGATTTTCTTTTAAAACTCGTTTTAGTATTTTTCACATGATCTAGAATGATTTTAGAATATTTTGGCGAATTTCGATGATTTCGGTCAAATCCTGGTCAAACCGATCAACGGGGACTTTCGGGGAACTTCAGGGACTTCTGGGGGTCTCTGGGCGTTGACGATTTCATCTGATTTTGCTTTAAAACTCATTTCTAGTATTTTTATATGACATAGTATGTTTCCAGAACTTTCGGTCCAAATCTGGGAGTTTTTGGGCCTTCAAGGGTATTTTGGTCGTTCTGACCATTTTGAGAGATAGAACTAACTTCGAAGAGTCCTTTTTGAGTCTTTTTCGATCATAATGAACCACCAAGCTATGGGTCTTCTAAATTTGATAGCCAACAAAATGGGGTGTCTACACCCACCACTGCCAAATTGTAATATGTCCATGCACTGTGCCTACCACCAAACCTATGGCCACAATACCAATGATTGCATGTGCCTCCGCCATGATATTCAGGACCTCATCGACCAAAACATCATTAAACCACGACCCATCCAATCCCATATCACCCAAAACGTCAGCTTCATCGAACCTAAAGCCCCTGGCTTACCTGTTCGGGTGATCCCTTTTGCTGATCCAATGAATGTTGAACCTGTACAACTGAAGTGATGGTGTTTGGGACTTTTGCCAGCAAAACAAATAAGGATGCTCGTTAAAAAAAAAAAAAAGAGAATAAGCGAGTCACTGTGATACTCCACTTGAGACCAGGTCGAGTCTAGTCGAGTCTGTTGTATGTTTTGAGTCTATTTCAAGTTTAGTCTTATGGTCGAGTCTATCTGTCATTGAGTTGTTAATGAGTCTATAATCCTTCTCTATTGAAGGAATGAAATCTCACTTTGCTTAATCTAATGTGCCTAGTCATAAATGCATGAATCATTGAACTGAAATGTCACTTTTTACCATGGATAATAAATTTTTGCATCAAACAAAGAATAAAAAAAGAATCCTGAAAAAGTCAAAGTCGATTTCACGCTGACACCAATGAAGAGTCGAGAATTGAATAGTCTTACTTTAAGAATTTCAAAGATACTTTTGCTCAAATCTCGAAAAGACATACTTGGAACTGACTTGAAGCTTGCCCAACACCTTTTTCTTCACCATTTCAACACCTTGGGCCCTACCCAATTGATAGCCATACGAAGCAGTGTAGACTTAGTCCTTGATGGTAGCCAAACACTTTCAACGAGTTTCTTATCCCCTTTCAAAACAAAAAAAGAAATAGAGAAAAATAAAAAGAAAGAAAAGAAAATGTCGCTAGGTTAAACATCTGAAAGGGCACCTAGGTAAAAGTTAGACCTGAAAAGGTTTTGATTTTCATAATTTGACCCTAGCCAGTCCAAATGATAGAAAAAAAAAAGAAAGAAAAGAAGAGCTCGCTAGGTTGAAAACCCAAAGGGGCACCTAGGCAAAAGTTAGAGCTGAAAAGGTGTTGATTTCCAGAATCTCAACCTAGCCAGTCAAAATGATAGAGAGGAAAAAAAAAGAAAAGGAAAAGAAGAGGAAAATTTTGAAGAGGCAAATGAGAGAATTGTACACTTCATGGCACATCATGAGAATGTGTCTATATCATGTTTCGAAAGGCTCAGAGCAGTCACAAACAAATTTTGAGAGCTGACATGCACATTATGAAATTTCGAGATTGCAATCAGAAGATCTCACACGAATCTACAACATGAAAAGCAAAATTGACTGGCTAGCCGAAAGTGAAAATGATCAATCCTAAAAAAAAAAAAGAAGAAGAAAAGAAAAGAAAAGAAAGGGAGACTGAAACCGAATCTTCTTATTCAAGGCTACCACAAGTGACCTAAGTTTGAACCTCTTTGACGATTGGTTTGAAAAACCCTCAACCAATTTCTTTCAAAGCCTTGCCCTGAACTACGCTCGACCTGATTCCCACTCGGGGATACGTAGGCAACCACATCGGTTCGGTCGCTCCACCCACAAAAATAGCCCATTGCTTTCAAGTCTTGCCTTGAACTACACTCGACCAGATTCCTACTCGGGAGTACGTAGCCAACCGCATCAGTTCGGTCGATACTATCATAATTGATCGGCGACGAATAGTTGCCTTTTATAGTTCTAAAAATACGCTTTGTTAGCCCATTTTATGTAGTTATTAGTCATTTTTAATAAGTATTCTAAATTTTGTAGGATTTGGAGTTTTAACTTGAAAATGCACAAAAATCCAATGATTAGTGGCTTTGGAAGTCATTTTGGGCTCAAACGGTGATTCCGGTGAAAGCTGAATGCAGTAACAATCTCAGAAAATCGCATTTTTGACAAGGAATACTTCAGATTTGAGAAATTTCTCCAGAGATTTAAAATGTATATCTTCGAGATACGGATGCGTGGCTTCAAACGGCGAGTCAATCCGAGTTCCGAGCAAAATTTTATCGCAATTAAACGAAATTTGCGCAGTGCAGCGAAAACTACCTCGCGCGAGCGACCTGTGAAAAAACCAAAAATGCGTATTTTGTTAAATTAAAGTGCCCAGCGAAGGTGGTTTGTGCATATGACGTCCAGAAACGTAAAAAAAGTTGTTTTAGTGCGATTTGGCTTAGGAAAGCTTCCTAAATCCTTCCAAACTCTATATAAATCCTATTCTAAATCAAATTTAAGGTTACAAATCATTATACGCTATTATATACATCAATATACAGCCATAATATACATTATTTTTCAGCCATTGAAGAGGAAAAAGCAAGGAGAAGAAGAAGAAGACCAAGGATTTCCATGGCTTCCTCCATCAACTACTTGCCATCTACTAATTCTATGGCCAGCTAAACCTAGATCTAGGGTTTCAATGAAACCCTAGCCAAGTAATAGGGTGTATTTTATGTTTTTATTTTAGTTTTATTATGTATGGATGACAGTTACATGTTCTGAGGATTTTGATAAATAATTCGTGTTTTTATTGATTAAATCGTTACTTTCAAAGTTTACTCTTGTCTTAGATCTATTTTGATGGTAGTGTGCTCAATGATCTATGCTTGATGTGCTTGTTTAGATTATTTACATGTAATGGTGCTTAAATTGAATTGTGCTATCAAGTATCCGAATAGTCCATGCCTAGATTAAACGGATTATACCACAACCCTAGTTTAGTGTGGGACAATTCGTGCTAACCGAAGATGGATTATGTTGGTGCTTGAACCATAATTATTTTCTTGACGGAGGAATTGGGCTTGTAGCTACAATTCCCCATTATCATCTAACTTAATAAGCTAAAGTCATTCGTAAATACCCTTATTATGAAACTAGTGGTGGATTTGCAATCCTAGGTTCCCTAAATATATTTATAAAAATAATTTTTAATTGCTTCCATAATTTAGATTTATTTTTCTTGTTCTTAGTTTAATAAACTCAAAATCAAAATCCGTTTTCCTTAATTAACTAAATTTAGGTTTTTAAAATTAAAAGTGTTTTAGTAATTCAATCTCTGTGGGTTCGACTTTTACTTCCACACTACAAATCCTTAGAAAAGTAAAGAATACTTTTATATCTTGATATTGACAACATCAATTTTTGGCGCCGTTGACGGGGATTGCATTACTACCTTTAGTTTTAGAATCTTAGTTTAATTAATTCGTAAATACTAGATTAGGTTTCATTTTTTATTTTTTCTAATTTTTCATTCTTGTTTTAAGTTACTAACTTTTCTTTTATTTTTTTAATTTATTAGGAACTCAAAATTCTAGCGTTTCGAGTGGAGCAGCTGTGCACGTCAAAGGAGCTTACGGGGAAAAAAAATTCAAGTAAATTGCTTCTTGTGAAACTCGCTTTAAACCACTATAAGTCAGGGCGCTGTGACGCACTATTTGCATTAGTTTAGGGTTAATTGGACTGCATTAGCTAGGACACCCAGGGCGCTGAGAATTGACGTGGTCACTGCATTACAGGATAATTTACATGCATCACAGTAGTTGAGTGCTTGTTATCTTAGTTGAGTGATTGCTATTTGTTTTTTTATTATTTGAGTCAGTTTTTGTTTTTAGTCTATTTTCTTGTAGTTTATGTTTGGTACACGCTCAAGTAAACCGGAATTAAAACCTTGCGATCTTGAACTTGAACGTACATTAAGAATTAACAAGTATTCAAACATAACTTCTAGAACTAGGTTAAACATAGACGACAAATTAACTTTGAAACCATCGTCGTTGTTTGAGTCCAAAATACGTAGTACCCTTAAAAACCTAAAGAAACCACGCTTTATTAACATAGAACCTATTCCAATGGCCGACATTGGAAACAACGAAAACAATGGAAATAACCCTAATATACCGCCACCTCCTCCGCTTAAAGATTATTTTATTCCTACGACTTACATGCCTCAAGCAGGTATCGAATTACCGGAGTCGACGGCATCTCACTTTGAGATAAAGTCATCTACCATCTCGCTACTTCCTTCTTTCCATGGCCGTATAAATGAAGACCCTTATCAGCACTTAGGGGATTTCTAAGATATATGCTCTACGTTAAAAATCCAAAATTTCACTGATGATGAATTAAAACTGTTAAAAGATAAAGCGAAGTATTGGCTCCAATCTTTGGAGCCAAACACTATAAAAACATGGGAAGCATTACATACTGCATTTTTACAAAAGTTTTTCCCAATCACAAGAACAAATCAAATAAGAAAATCTATAACTAATTTTGTGATGCAAGATGGGGAAACACTTTATGACACATGGGAGAAATTCAAAGAATTATTACATTCATGCCCACATCATCAGGTTCCTAAGTGGCAATTAGTTCAAGTCTTTTATGAGGGATTTATTCCCTCTGTTCGTAATACCGTCAATGCCGTTTGTGCGGGTACTTTCCTACACAAAAGCGCCGACAAGGCCTGGAAAATATTTAAAACTTTGAGAGAGAATTCGATGCATCAGTCTGTGTCGGTACGTTCTGGAGGATATCTGCCACCACCAAAAAGAGAGGTAAAGTTCGAGTCAAGTCATTCAATTAAATTTCAAGAATTAAATAGAAAACTTGACCAACTTATGAGGATGGGAATTAGGCCCACTCCACCTTCTTCAGAAGTATGTGCATTATGTTATGAACCGTCTCATAATATCTTTGTATGTCCTTCTGCATCTCAATTTCTGGAATTCATGGAGCAACACATTAATTCTATTCAACAATACCCACGAAATAATTATAATTCGACTACTAATAATCCGGACGCGCCATGGAGAAACCATCCTAACTTCTCATGGAAAAATAATAATAATAATCCTAATGAGGCGACTAATTCTCCTAATGCATATCGACCCCAGTTTCAACCTAATCAATACCAACAACAGTCTCATAATCCGAACCCTTCAAGGGGTAACGTTTTTGAGGAAAAGGTGTTGGCGTCCCTTAATAAAATCGAAACACAAGTACAGGCACACGCACAAATAGTGCACTCACACACACAATCCATTACGAAACTTGAATCCCAAATGGGATAACTAGCTACTGTAGTGAGTCGTAGAAATGAGGGGACGTTGCCTAGTCAAACAATTCAAAACCCTAAGGGACAATACGAGGTTAAGGGGTCGAATGAGCAAGTAAACGCCATCTCAACTAGGTTGACTACATGAGAGGAAGAGGTAATAGAAATTCCGAATGAGAATGTGATAGATATGAACATCAACTCTAATACAAAGAAGGGTAAGGACGCAAGCCAAAATAAGAAAGAAAAAGAAACGACCCTGACTAATCATATACCGAAATTGCCCTTTCCACCAAACGTTGATGAACCATCAAATTTTCCAAAGAAAGGGTCAAAGGTTGAGGATATACTCGAGGTATTTAAACAAGTTAAAACAAATATTCCATTCCTCGATGCTATTAAAAAAATTCTCGCTTACGCTAAATGTCTTAAAGACCTATGCACTCAAAAACGTAAATTGCGTAGTCATACTCCGAAAAAGGTCATTCTCACGGAAAAAGTAAGTTCTATTTTTCAACACTCACCTCCAAAGTATAAGGATCCTGGTACGCCAACTATTTCATGTGTCATAGGTGACACGGTCATTCATAGGGCTCTCCTTGACTTAGGAGCTAGTGTTAATCTTTTACCCTACCACGTTTACAAACAATTAGGACTAGGTGCACTTAAGCCTACGGCCGCTACTATTCAATTAGCGGATCGTTCTGTCAAAATCCCTAGAGGAATCGTCGAGGACGTCGTAGTTAAAGTTGATCAATGCTTTTATCCCGTTGATTTTATGGTCCTTGATACTGAACCTGTACTAGATTCTAGGAAACACACCCCGATCATTCTAGGTCGTCCATTCTTAGCCACGGCTAATGCGCGTGTCAATTGTCGAATGGGGGTAATGAAAGTGTCGTTCGGGAACATGAACCTCAAACTAAACGTTTTTAACGCTATTGATCAACCTCCCAAAGACGATGATTACCAATATATGGAAGGTAGTGAGGTTAGAAGAACTGTTGAACTTAATAAAGAAATAAATATGAGTGGGGGGAATAATATAGTGAATAATGAGCGGATGGATTTGAATAACCCAGACCCTAATGAGGAATTTACTCGGAAGGTGAAAAATCGACTTGAACGTAATCAAGATGAACTGTCGAATGAATTAATTCAAAGCAACATTCTTTCGGCTTGCCACTGGGCTCTTCCTGACATCTTAAGGGGTACAAACTATGATTTACGGCCTCCATGAGTCTTGTGCTAGAAAGGTCTAGCTGAAGACGTAAAAGATAGCGCTTCTTGGGAGGCAACCCAAACTTTATTTCATCTATTTCTCTTATTTTTGCATGTTTTTGGGTCATTTTGGTCAGTTTTTGAGTTTTTTGGACAGGTTTGGGGGTCGGAGTTAATTTATTATGAACTTACATACAAAAACCTAGAAAAAACAAAGAAAATACCAATCTCGCGCGCGCGGCCCGCTCGCGCGAGAATGTGCCTTAGTGATTTTTTCTTACTTTTTTATTTATGAGCCCTCAGCTTCTCCTCGCGCCTCAATTCGCGTGCGCAAGGTATTTTGCTCGAGCGATTTTAAAAAAAAAAAATAATAATAATGAAATAATAATAATAATGATAATTTCGGAATTCGCACGCGCGATGGCCGCTTGCGCGAACTGCACGCGCGATTTCCCGTTTTCCTGATATTTTATTTTGTTTTCTTATCTCCTTTCCCACACACCTGTTCTAGTAGTTTTAGCTTTTCTGTTTACGTTTTAGGTTCTTTTAGATCGAGTCGTTTGTTATTTTCATAATTCTGGTTATGTTTTCTTTTGTTTTACAGTTAATTTTCTTTTTATTTTTGTAGTTTTGTTAAAGTCTTTTAGTTTAGTTTATTTTCATTTCGTCCTTCTGTATTACTTGTTTCTAGCTGCTTTTATTATCTTGTTTGTTTCCGAGTATTAACAGGTGAACTAGTAGCTCCATTAGGAGCATTTGAACTTTTCTTCCAGGTTCATATACTTCACTTGTTTGTGATTGCTGAGATCGAGGTATTGTCGTTTCTTCCTTACGTACTTTCCTTTCTTTTATTTCGTTATTTCATTGGGGACAATGAAAGGTTTAGGTTTGGGGGTATGCACTCACATGCACATTATATGCACCGATTTTTCAAAAAAAATTCAATATTTGTGCTTAAATAAATGATGTTACCGACATTTTTGCAATCACAATTTGATATTTCTTGTTATGTAACTATGATTGTTATAGAATAATAAACAAGGAAAGATGTGATTAAATATTTATTGAAGTCATGATACAACATTTTAGGTCATGTATCGTTCGAATCGTAGTTTTATATCATAGATTTGCACACAAACCTATGCACTGCACCTAGTCGCTTGAATACATGTCTGATGTGAACTATAATATGATTCAGATTTCTAGATAACACAAGGTGGAGACTAGACCCGGTGAGCTTTTGAGCCTATCTTTTCTTTATTGAGGGTTATAAATACATTGTGTTTGTCGAATTTCATTAAAATAGCGCATTAACTTGTTGTTTAGTCTCATTATTCTTGTTTTGGTTGATAGTCAAGTTAAAATATTTGTTACCATGCTAAATAATCTTCCGTTGTAAACGTTGAAGAACCATATAACCATAGGACATGATTTTAGGCCTTCTTTGTTTTCCACCCTTTTGACCTTGTCCTATCCAGTTAAATGATAAATTTGCTTAGTTCACCCTTTGAGCCATTAAAATGCTGTTTTTTTTCTTTAATTACCATTATCCTGTTTTTGCTCCAATTTGGCCAACTTGGAGTTCATCACTAAAAGATTGATCAACATTTAGTGGTGGTAAGGCGATGTGTCGTTTGAGAAGAAGAATAAAATAAGATGATGTTTGGGGTGGTTGCCTTGTTATTTATTGAATATTTATTTCAAAAGCAACAAGGAGGAAAAGAATAGAGAAAAAGAAAAAAAAAAGAATAATGTTGAAAAAAAAAAAGAAAAGGAAACAGAAGGAGAAAAATTGAAAAGAATGAAAAGAAGAAAATGAGAAGATGAAAGTTGGTAGAAGAGATGAATGAAAGAAATCGAACATGCCTTACAATGCCATTCTAAAAATACCTAACAAATCCTTTCTATCCTTTTCCATTGTCTGAGCCACATTACAACCTTTGAAAAGTCCTATTTGATCCTAGAAAACATGGTTTGGATATGTAAACGATGGGAGGGGGATTAAAACATGGTAATGATTAATTTTTCTTAACTGTTGGCGTCCTATCCATGAGACTACTGTTCTTTCATGTCATGCGTCTTTTACGTGTCATAAATGAGCATTGCTTATTTTGAAAACATATTTAATTAGGCTCGCATATACCCGATAAATTACACATGTTTCTGAGTGTTTTATTTGATAGTGTAATTGACATTGTGAGATTCGTAGTCGAGACATAGTTAAATGGTTATCCGAGTTATATTCCAAGTTCATGACATGCGCGTGTTCATTTGACTACCATATCACAAATGTGCAATTTTATGATAAACTCTATTGATTTATACGATGCATGTGCTTGGGATTGCTTTTCATGACGTAGGAGGACGTTTGATTCCGTTTCTTCTTGTTCGTTATTCTATTTCAAATCATCACTTTATGATAAGGAGCATTGAATATTATTGTTTTCCTTTTTAATAAAACTTTTTGAATGTTGAAAATTTAAACAAAATTTTCTTGTTATAAGTTAAAATTTTCTTTCTATACGTTAATAAAGATGGTTGGGGGTGACTTGTTGACGAGAACCCTCACGAGACTTCACTCGTCCGACTAGGAACACCTAGGGGTGTAAAAGGCTTGTTGCATACGCTAAATGCAATCGTGATCCATGCGAAAATGGAGTAGTATTTGTAGTAGTAGTATTTATTTTTATATTTTTCTTTGCTCGAGGACTAGCAAAAAGTAGGTTTGAGGGTGTGATCAGCGACGAATAGTTGCTGTTTATAGTCCTAAAAATACGCTTTGTTAGCCCATTTTATGTAGTTATTAGTTGTTTTTTAATAACTATTCTAAATTTTGTAGGATTTGGAGTTATAACTTGAAAATGCACAAAAATCCAATAATTAGTGGCTTTGGAAGTCATTTTGGGCTCAAACGGTGATTCCGGTGAAAGCCGAATGCAGTAGCAGTCTCGACAAATCGCATTTTTGACAAGGAATACTTCAGATTTGAGAAATTTCTCCAGAGATATAAAACGTAGATCTTCGAGTTACGGACGCGTGGCTTCAAACGGCGAGTCAATCCGAGTTTCGAGCAAAGAGTTATCACAATTCTATGAAAGTCGCGCAGTTCAACGAAAACTACCTCGCGCGAGCGGGCCGCACGAGCGACCTGTGAAAAAACTAAAAACGCGTATTTTGTTAAATTAAAGTGCCCAGCGAAGGTGGTTTGTGTATATGACATCCAGAAACGTAAAAATAGCTGTTTTAGTGCTATTTGGCTTAGGAAAGCTTCCTAAATCCTTCCAAACTCTATATAAATCCTATTCTAAATGAAATTTAAGGTTACAAATCATTATACACTATTATATACATCAATATGCAGCGATAATATACATTATTTTTCATCCATTGAAGAGGAAAAAGCAAGGAGAAGAAGAAGAAGACCAAGGATTTCCATGGCTTCCTCCATCAACTACTTGCCATCTACCAATTCTATGGCCAACTAAACCTAGATCTAGGGTTTCAATGAAACCCTAGCCAAGTAATAGGGTGTATTTTATGTTTTTATTTTAGTTTTATTATGTATGGATGACAGTTACATGTTCTGAGGATTTTTATAAATAAATCGTGCTTTTATTGATTAAATCCTTACTTTCAAAGTTTACTCTTGTCTTAGATCTATTTTGATGGTAGTGTGCTCAATGAACTATGCTTGCTGTGCTTGTTTAGATTATTTACATGTAATGGTGCTAAAATTGAATTGTGCTATCAAGTATCCGAATAGTCCATGCCTAGATTAGACGGATTATACCACAACCCTAGTTTAGTGTGGGACAATTCGTGCTAACTGAACATGGATTATGTTGGTGCTTGAACCATAATTATTTTCTTGACGGAGGAATTGGGCTTGTAGCTACAATTCCCCATTATCATCCAACTTAATAAGCTAAAGTCATTCGTAAATACCCTTATTATGAAGCTATTGGTGGATTTGCAATTCTAGGTTCCCTAAATATATTTATAAAAATAATTTTTAATTGCTTCCATAATTTAGATTTATTTTTCTTGTTCTTAGTTTAGTAAACTCAAAATCAAAATCCGTTTTCCTTAATTAACTAAATTTAGATTTTAAAATTAAAAGTGTTTTAGTAATTCAATCTCTGTGGGTTCGACTTTTACTTCCACACTACAAATCCTTAGAAAAGTAAAGAATACTTTTATATCTTGATATTGACAACATCAATAATCAACCCCCCATCTTTCCTGTCATGACCCGAACTACGTTGGACCTAATTCCCACTTTGGGGATACGTAGGCAGACTTTCAGAAAAAAAAAAAAAAACGAAAAGAATGATGGCTCGCTGTAGACACCCCATTTTGTCGACTATCAGATTTAGGAGACCCATAGCTTGGTGGTTCACAATGATCGTAAAAGATTCAAAAGGACTCCTGGAAGTCAGCTCTATCTCTCAGAATGCTCAGATTGACCAAAATGCCCCTGAAATCCCAAAGACTCCCAGATTTGGTCCCGAAGTTCTGAAAATATGCTATGTCGTAAGAAAAATGATAAAATGAGTTTTTAAGTAAAACCGGAAGAAATCGTCAGCTCCCACAGACCCCCGAAAGTCCCGGAAGTTCCCCGAAAGTCCCCGTTGACCGGTTTTACCAAGGTTTGACCAGGTTTGACCAGAGTTTGACCAAGTTTGACCAAAATCATCCGAATTCACCAGAATCATTAGAAAAGTATTAAAATGAGTTTTAAAAGAGAATCGAGCGAAAACGTCGGCTCCTGGGAGCTCCCGGAGGTTCCCAAAACTTCCCTGGAATCCCAGATTCGACCAGTTTGACCAAGATTTGACTTTGAAATCGGGGCACCGAAACAATTTTCAAATATTTTTCATGGATACTAGAGGTCAATAGCTTTCCAACGGTATATCACACATAATTCCTGGATTTAAAACGAATTTATTTTGAATTTCCGAAAGCGAAAAAGGCGATCAAATCGGCTTTTATCGTGAATACCGCAAAACTTTTGAAAGTGACCTATCCCCGAACTATTTTTTTATGTAAAGTAGACTCCATTACCTTTCCAACGGTATATCACAACCTCAATTTTGGAGTTCGTATGCATTTTCTGTGAATTTCGGAAAAAATATGGCCTTTTTGCGAATACCGGAAACTCTGGGGGCCTAAACAGCATTATCTGGACGAGGAAGGAGCAGTGCCGCCGCGGCACTGGCCAACTGCCGCCGCGGCACTCTCCCCCAGAACAGTGAGTTTTTGTAATTTCTTTTTGTGGTCCCATTTTGATTAATTTAAAACCAAAACGACGTAGTTTCATGATTTCAGATGTTTGGGACCAATGGGAATACTTCTAAAACTCCAAAACCACCCAAAGTTGGCCTATATAAACCCCCCATTGCTCTTCATTTGGGGGGAGTCAAATGCAAGTTTATAAAAAGTTTGGGAGAGAAAGTTGTAGAGATAAGGTTAGAATAGAGAGAAAACAAGCTTTCTTCTTTGATTTTCAAAACAAAAGTGAGTTCTAAACTTTGTTTTTACTTCATTACTCCCATTTACTTCAACATTCAATACACCCAACCATCATTTTAGTGAGCATTTAAGAGAGTGGAAGCTTCTTCCATGTCCAATGTCATTACATATGAGTGAAACACCAATCTACACATTCAATACTTCATGAATATCATCTATTGTTCATTATCTACTTGCTTGTTTATTCATTGTTTATCTCTTCTCACCTTATTTCTTTTTGATTTTCTTTATTTACTTACTAGTTCATCATCATCTAAATGATGACATGAAGTTTGGGGTGAGTGAATCCTTATGGATAGTAGCTCTTGACCTCAAAAACATGTTTGATAGATGATGATCATAACTTCAATACCTCCAAGGTATCCTTGAAGTGTATTGAAGTTATGCTCAAATAAAAATGGGTCTCTCCAACAATCTTGGAGGTTCTTGATGATGAGTTGAATGTTGGCATTTTAAGTGGTCATAATCTTTATTGAGTATTGAAAATACACTTTCAAAACCTCTATTTCAAAACCCCCTCAATCCCTCTCATTTTGATTTCAAGAAAGAAAACCTCATTTTCCCCAAAACCTTCAAAAGAGTGAGTCAAAACAGTGAGTGAGCTGATTTCAAAGATTTTCCTAGAACTCAATACTCAACATATGGATGCAAGGCCACTTGGAAAGTCTTCCTAACCCATTGGAGAACACCCATGATTTTTGGTTTGACTTGGAAGTACTTGAAAATGGTCCATTTGGACCCAAACATTCCTTCCAAACATTCTGCCTCTGCTGTCACAGCAGCTTGACTAACTTCCAACTTCTTTTTCAGAAATATTTTCCAAAAGGGGTGTTCCCAACTTATTTTTCCCTTAAACGTCAATGGCTTAGGGAACCTTCTGTATAAAATGGGCCTCTAGATCACTCGTTTACATTTTCTAAGATGTTTCAACATTTCAGTCGACAGTACGGACTCTGTTTCTGAGTGACCTCTGTTTTGCATATGATTTCTCTCAATCTGTGATAGTTATTAAAGATTGGCTTTTTGGGTTGTGTTCTAGACACAATAAGGCGGAGTTCCATAAAAAATCATGCATTGAAAACATTCCTAACCCCTCTTTTCCATTTTTACAAGATCATATTACTGTTCTGTCCACTATTCACAGCAAGCACCTTTTAACTTTCATTTTTTGATTTGATGCTTATATGCCTTCTAAATTAGTTCATATTTTAGGAAGTAGTTCATACTACATTTGTACATATCTCATGATGATTTCATTCATTCATTCATACACATTATAGACTTCTAAGTCATTCTAGGAATCCATGAACACAAAGCACACTACAACCTTGGCACATTCTAGATACATACATTGCATCCATGCAAGATTTGGGGCCTTCATGGCTCCTAATCTAAGAAGATTATAAGGAATGAACTTGATCACACGTTCATGCTTTCCCCCGATCTAATCATCCTTTCTCATCTATCCCGGGGATTGAGAGGTCTTCTTTTCTCAAAGCTTAACATGCATCATACTAGCTTGTTAAGCATATTTTGATTTCTTTGTTTATTGTTTCAATAACAATTCATGCCCCCCCTTTAGATTAGGAAGTCTTGATTATTTGATACATGATTAGACAATTTTTCCTAGGTTTATTTGTGTGATCTTTCACTTTGCATTGTGTGATATTTGGCTTAGATCTTATGAATGATATCTTATCTTTAGATCTTCCATTTTCAAATTTCCTTATGTGATGTAATATACTACCATAGTATTATTTGTCGAACCAAACGTAGTATAAGATGATTATTTGGATGGTAATTGAGGCCCGTCGAAAGACGGGGCGAGTTGAGGGTGTTTTAGTCGCGACAAAGCTCCTTCCTCTCTCGTACCAAAACCCCGAACCAAGTTCTTTGGTTATGAAGGATCGGTGCCCTTTATCCATTTGGGTGAGTCAAATTTGGGTTTCTTGGTTCCCTAAAGGCCAAGTGGCGACTCTGTATCTGTTTTCAACAGACCTTTTCTCTTTCCTTGATTCAAATTTTAAACAAGTTTCAAAAGCAAACAAAGCGGTGGAATCTCGGTATCCACACTCTCTAGGTCAAAAATTCGAAAGGACACCTAGGCAAAAATTAGAGCTAAATCCAGACTAAGCAATAATAAAAGAGATAAAAAGTGCTCGCTCGATCACCTCACTGGTGCATAGGCAAAAGTTATGAGCATTTGAGAGATTAAAGTCGTGGTCCTTGCCTCAAGCCAGAAATCACCTTCCACACTAGGGGCAAACTTTGGCTACTTGCCTCATTTGCCTGAATTTTACGACCTACCCTTCATACAAGGGGTAAACTTTGGTCACCTAGCTTGTTTGCCCAAAACCTCCAATAAACCATCATCCAAACTAGGGGCAAACTTTGGTTACTGATGTTGTCAGAATCAAGATATAAAAGTATTCTTTACTTTTCAAAGGATTTGCAGTGTGGAAGTAAAGGTCGAACCCACGGAGATTGATTACTACAGCAACTTAATTTTAAAACCTAAATCTAATTAATTAGGAAAAACGAATTTGATTTGAATTTAATTAAACTAATAACAATAAAAGTAAATTTAACTTATGAAAGCAATTAAAATAGTTGTTTTAAATAATGTTTAAAGGGAACCTAGGATTGCAAATCCACCACTAGATTCATAATAGGAATATTTATGCATTCAATTAGCTTATTAAGTTGGATGAATATGGAGAATTGTAGCTACAAGCCCAATTCCTCCGACAAGAAGATAATCATGGTTCAAGCACCAACATAATCCATCTGCGGATAGCACGAATTATATCACACTAAACTAGGGTTGTGATCTAATCCGTCTAACCTAGGCATGGACTATTCGGATACTTGATAGCACGAATCAATAAAGCACCATCACATGTAAACAATCTAAACAAGCACAGCAAGAATAGATCGTTGAGCACATCACAGTCAAAATAGATCTAAAACAAGAATAAATTCTGAAAGCAATGATTTAATCAATGTAAGTACGATTTATTTATAAAAATCCTCTAAACATGTGACTGTCATCCGTACATAATAAAACTAAAATAAAAGCATAAATAAAACCCTATTACTCATCTAGGGCTTCATTGAAACCCTAGATCGATGATCTAAGCTGCTATAGGAGTAGAGATCGGCAAGTAGTTGATGGAGGAGGCCATGGAAATCCTTGGTCTTCTTCTTCTTCTCCTTGCTTCTCCCTCTTCAAGGGCTGGAAGTATGTGTATATGGCTGTATATGAATGTGTATATTGGTTGCCAACCTCTTAATTGAGTAAATTTGGAGTTTATATAGAGTTTATACAAGCTTTGGAAGGCTTCCTAACCCGAAACGGACTGAAACTGATGTAATTTACAATCTGGACGTCGTTTAGCAGTCTCGTTTGCACAGGAGTCTTCAGTACACTGAAATACGCAACATTGGTTTTTGGGCATATCGCGCGAGCGGGTCGCGCGAGCGCGACTTTTGGTCCTTCGCGCGCGCGGATCGCGCGAGCGAATTATTGTGGGTCTCGCGCGAGCGGATCGCGCGCGCGACTTCTGGATTCTCGCGCCCGCGGATCGCGCGCACGACTTGGTTTTTTCAGCTTCTTTCTTGATGCTTTTTCACCCTGTTTAACCTGGTTTAGTTGATTTCTTCCAAAACCTGTCAAAAACTAGAAAACGAAGTAAAAATATACAAAAACAGGATAAAATGTACTAACAAATGCTCGTTAAAGCGTATAATTAGGATTAGTTCTCTCCCGATCACACCCCTAAACCTACATTTTGCTAGTCCTCGAGCAAAACTAAAATAAAAACTACTAATAAGAATCTACTCCATTTTCGTATGGATCACGATTGCATTTAGCGTATGCAACAAGCCTTTTAAACCCCTAGGTGTCCCTAGTCGGACGAGTGAAGTCTCGTGAGGGTTCTCATCAACAAGTTACCCACAACCATCTTTATTAACTTAAAATTAAAAAAACTTTTATTAAAAACAAAGAACATAATATTCAACACTCCTTATTATACAACAAAGATTTGAAATAGGATAACGAACATAAAGGAATAGAATCAAACGTCTACATACATCATGAAAAACAATCTCAAGCACATGCATCGTATAAATCAATAGAATTTCTCATAAAATTGCACGTGTGTGATGAGGTAGTCAAGTGAACACGCGCATGTCATGAACTTGGAATATAACCTGGATAACAGTCTAACTATGTCTCGACTACGAATCTCACAATGTTAATTACACTCTCAAATGAAACACTCAGAAACAGGTGTAATTTCTCTAGTATACGCGAGCAAAGGAGTTATGTTTTCAAGACGAATAACGCTCACATATGACACGAAAAAGACGCATAACACGAAAGAACAGTAGTCTCATGGATAAGATGCCAATAATCAAAAGAAATTAATCATTACCATGTTTTAATCCCCCTCCCATCGTTTTCATATCCGAACCATGTTTCCTAGGATCAAATAGGACTTTTCAAAGGTTGTAATGTGGCTCAGGTAATGAAAGAGAATAGAAATGATTAATTGGGTATGTTTAGAATGGCATTGTAAGGCACGTTCGATTTCTTTCATTCTTCTTCTCTACCAACTTTCATCTTTTCTTCCTCTTTATTCCTTTTCATTCATTTTTCTTCTTTTCTTTCATTTTTTTTTTTTCAACCTTCCTCTTCTTTATTTTTTTCTTTTCCTTTTCCTTTTCTTGCTTCTCAAATGATTATTCATCGAATACCAAGCAACTACCCCAATCGCATCTTATTTTCTTCTTCTCAATCAACACATCGCCTTAATACTACTAAAAGTTGATCACTCTTTCAGTGGCATACTCCAAGTTGATCAAGTTGGAGCTTTTACAGAGGATAATGGTAATTTAAGGAAGAAATGGCATTTTAATGGCTCAAAAGGGGAAACTAAGGAAATTTTATCTTTTATCGGTCGGTAGTAAACAAAGAGGGCCCAAAATCATTTCCTAGAGTAATACGGTTCTTCAACGTTTACGACGGAAGATTATTTAGCATGGTAACAACTATTTTAACTTGACTATTAACCAAAACAAGAATAATGAGACTAAACAACAAGTTAATGCGCTATTTCAATGAAATTCGACAAACACAAGATGTATTTATAACCCTCTAAATAGAAAAGATAGGCTCAAAAGCTCACAGGGTCTAGTCTCCACCATGTGTTATCTAGAAATCCGAATTATACTATAGTTCACAACCAACATGTATTCAAGCGACTACGTGCAGTGCATAAGTTTATGTGCAAATCTATGATATAAAACTACGATTCAAACAATACATAACTTAAAACGTTACAACATAACTGTATTAAATGTTTAATCACATCTTCCCTTGTTTATCATTCTATAACAATTCACAGTTATTGAACAAGAAGTATCGAATTAATCTTGCAAAAACATTAGTACTCTCGTTTATTTAAACACACTTTTTTGAAAAATTTTAAAATTTTAAAATTTAGCATAATGTGCATGTGTGTGCATACCCCCAAACCTAAACCTTTCATTGTCCCCAATGAAACAATAAAATGAAAGAAAGGGAAGTACGTAAGAAAGGAACGATAGTACCTCGATCTTGACAAGCATATCACAGGTTAACACCAAGAAATATGGTTATAAATTTCAATGTTACCTGTTACTTCTAGATACACGAAAAGAACTAACAAAAGAATATTAAAAGGAAAAGAAACAGAAATATAAAATAGAAATTGAAAAACTAATCTAAATTACACTAAACGAATAAATGGAAAAGAAATAAACGAAAAAGTAAAAATGTAATAAGGAAAACAATAACTAACTCGATCTAAAATGGCTAAAAATAACAAAAACAGAAACAAAAACATTATCAGAACAAGTACGGGGGAAGGATACAGAAAAGAAAAGAAAATATGCAGAAATGGGGGAATCGCGCGCGCGAATTTCAAAATTTTTTTTTTTTTTTTTTTTTTTTTTTTTTTTTAAATTTCGCGCGAGCGAGGTGTCTCGCGCCCGCGATTCCAGGCGCGAGGAGATCCTGAGGCTTCATAAAAAGAAAAGGACAGAAAAATATCTAAGGAGCATTCTCGCGCCAGCGGGCCGCGCGAGCGATGTCTCGCGCGAGCGGGCCGCGCGCGCGAGAATGGTGTTTTCACTTGGTTCACTTATTTTATGCATATTTATTAAAAATAATTCTATTCCAACCCCCAAGCCTATCCAGCACCTCAAAAACAGACTAAAATCACCCAAAAACAAAGAAAAACAAACGAACTAAAGCTTGGGTTGCCTCCCAAGAAGCGCTAACTTTTACGTCTTTAGCTAGACCTTTCTAGCATAAGACTCATGGAGGTTGAAAATCAGACTGTGTACCCCTAAGGATGTCAGGCAGAGCTCGATGGTAAGCAGAAATAACATCGCTTTGAATTAATTCAATTGACGGTTTGTCAGTATGTTCGAATCGATTTCTTACCTTCCGAGTAGATTCCGCATTAGGGTCCACGGGATTAGGATTCATCCACTCATCATCATCCGCTATATTGTTTTCCCCACTCACATTTATTTGATTAGTAGGCTCAATATTCCGTGTTACCTCACCTTCCACGTCACATAGGGAATCGTCATCTTTCGGAGGTTGATCCATAGCATTAAAAACGTTTAATTTTAAATTCATGTTCCCAAATGACACTTTCATTACCCCTGTTCTACAATTGACACGTGCGTTGGCCGTGGCTAAGAATGGACGGCCTAGAATGACAGGAGTGTGTTTCCTAACATCTAGCACTGGTTCAGTGTCAAGGACCATGAAGTCGACAGGATAATAGCATTTATCAACCTTTACTAGGACATCCTCGACGATTCCTCTAGGTACTTTAATAGAACGATCCGCTAATTGTATTGTAGCGGCCGTAGGTTTCAGTTCACCTAGTCCTAGTTGTTTGTAGACGTGATAAGGTATAAGATTAACACTAGCTCCTAAGTCAAGGAGAGCCCTATGAATAATAGTGTCACCTATGACACATGAAATCGTAGGCGTACCTGGATCTTTATATTTTGGAGGAGCGTGTTGAAATATAGAGCTTACTTTTTCCGTGAGAAAGACCTTTTTAGGAGTATGACTCCGTATTTTGCGATTTTGAGTACAAAGGTCCTTTAAACATTTAGCATAAGCGGGAATCTGTTTAATAGCATCGAGGAAAGGAATATTTATTTTAACTTGTTTAAACACCTCGAGTATATCCTCAACCTTAGACCCTTTCTTAGGCGAATGTGACGGTCCCTCAACGTTTGGTGGATATGGCATTCTTGGAATATAGTTTGTTGGGGCCGGTCCTTTATCTTTTTGAATTCTACTCGTTCCCTCACCCTCCTTATTCTCATTTAAAATTTTATCTTTCTCACCCCCATCCGGAATTACAACAACTTCCTCATCTCGAGTAGTCGTCCTAGTCGAAATAGCGTTCACGCTCTCACTCGTACTACCCACTGCATATTGCCCCTTAGGTTGTTGAGTAGGTTGACTCGGCAACTTACTCTCAGTTAAACGGTTTAATGTATTAACAATTTGCCCTACTTGGGACTCCAGTTTTGCGATGGATTGTGTGTGAGAGTGTACTAACTGAACCACCGACCCAAAGTTTTCAAGTGAGGCCAACACCTTCTCCTCAAATGCATTATTGCGTGGAGGTGGAGGAGGTGATTGGTATTGACCTTGTTGGTATTGGGGTCGGTACGTATTTGGAAAATTAGTCGACCTAGGATTATAATTATTTTGTGGAAATTGTTGCATAGAATTAACGTGTTGTTCAACAAATTCCGGATATTGAGATGCAGAAGGACATGCAAAGATATTATGGGACGGTTCAGAACATAATGCACATATTTCTGAAGAAGGTAGATTGGACGTTTTGTTCATTTGCATAAGTCGGTCAAGTTTTCTATTTAACTCTTGTATTTGAAATGATTGACTTTACTCAACTGTCACCTCTCGCTTAGGTTGAAGGTATCCCTCAGAACGTACCGACACAGCCTGATGCATCGAATTCTCGCTTAACGTTTCAAATATTTTCCAGGCCTCGTCGGCGCTTTTGTGTAGGAAGGTTCCCGCACAAACGGCATCGACGGTATTCCTAACAGAGGGAATAAGCCCCTCGTAGAAGACTTGAACCAATTGCCACTTGGGAACCTGATGATGTGGACACGAACGTAATAATTCTTTAAATTTCTCCCACGTGTCGTAAAGTGATTCCCCATCTTGCATTACAAAATTGGTTATATCTTTCCTTATCTTATTTGTACGCATAATAGGGAAAAACTTTTGTAAAAAGGCGGTGTGTAAGGCTTCCCATGTTTTGATTGTGTTTGGCTCAAGTGATTGGAGCCAAAACTTAGCTTTGTCTCTTAAAGAAAATGGAAAGAGCCGCAATTTTAATTCATCATTATTTAGGTTCTGTATTTTCAAAGTAGAGCATATACCCTGAAAATCCCCTAAGTGTTGGTAAGGGTCTTCATTTAGACGGCCATGGAAGGAAGGTAGTAGCGAGATCGTAGACGACTTTATCTCAAAGTGAGATGCCGTCGCCTCCGGTAATTCGATACCGGCTTGTGGCGTGTAAGTAGTGGGAATAAAATAATTTATAAGTGGAGGAGGTGGCGGTATATTAAGATTATTCATATTAGCACCATCATTCTGATTGTTATTGTTATTTCCACCGTCAGCCATTTTAATCGGTTCAATTTGAAAAGTTCGAGTTTTCCTTATCCGTTCACGGGTACTCTGAATTTCGGCCTCAAACAACGACGACGGAATCGGAGTTGATTCGTCGTCTTGCAACCTAGCTCTAGAAGCTTGGGTTGTGGGCTTACTAGTTCTTAAGGTACGTTCAAGTTCAAGATCGAAAGATTTTAAATCTGGTTTGTTTGAACGTGTACCTAACATAAACTAAAACAAAAGACACAAAATTAAAAACAAAGACTGACTCAACTAAACTAAAAAACAAATAGCAAGCAATCACGCAAATAAGACGACAATCAAGCACACAGTACTACTATGATGCATGAATATTATCCTGTAATGCAATGACCGCGTCAAGCCCAGCGCCCCGGGTTTCCTAGCTAATGCAGTGCAATTAACCTTAAACTAATGCAAATAGTGCGACACAGCGCCCTGACTTACAGCGGTTTAAAGCGAATTCCAAAGGAAGCAACTTATTTAATTTTTACTTACTTTATTTTTGCGTATGCTCCTTTGTTGTAATTAGCTGCTCCACTCGGAAACGTTGACTACAAAATAAAAGAACAAGTTAGTAACTAAAAAAGAAAAACAGAAAATAAGAAAAATAAAAACTAACCTAATATTTACAAATTAACTAAACTAAGATTATAAAACTAAAGGTAGTAATGCAATCCCCGGCAACGGCGCCAAAAATTGATGTTGTCAGAATCAAGATATAAAAGTATTCTTTACTTTTCAAAGGATTTGCAGTGTGGAAGTAAAGGTCGAACCCACGGAGATTGATTACTACAGCAACTTAATTTTAAAACCTAAATCTAATTAATTAGGAAAAACGAATTTGATTTGAATTTAATTAAACTAATAACAATAAAAGTAAATTTAACTTATGAAAGCAATTAAAATAGTTGTTTTAAATAATGTTTAAAGGGAACCTAGGATTGCAAATCCACCACTAGATTCATAATAGGAATATTTATGCATTCAATTAGCTTATTAAGTTGGATGAATATGGAGAATTGTAGCTACAAGCCCAATTCCTCCGACAAGAAGATAATCATGGTTCAAGCACCAACATAATCCATCTGCGGATAGCACGAATTATATCACACTAAACTAGGGTTGTGATCTAATCCGTCTAACCTAGGCATGGACTATTCGGATACTTGATAGCACGAATCAATAAAGCACCATCACATGTAAACAATCTAAACAAGCACAGCAAGAATAGATCGTTGAGCACATCACAGTCAAAATAGATCTAAAATAAGAATAAATTCTGAAAGCAATGATTTAATCAATGTAAGTACGATTTATTTATAAAAATCCTCTAAACATGTGACTGCCATCCGTACATAATAAAACTAAAATAAAAGCATAAATAAAACCCTATTACTCATCTAGGGCTTCATTGAAACCCTAGATCGATGATCTAAGCTGCCATAGGAGTAGAGATCGGCAAGTAGTTGATGGAGGAGGCCATGGAAATCCTTGGTCTTCTTCTTCTTCTCCTTGCTTCTCCCTCTTCAAGGGCTGGAAGTATGTGTATATTGGTTGCCAACCTCTTAATTGAGTAAATTTGGAGTTTATATAGAGTTTGTACAAGCTTTGGAAGGCTTCCTAACCCGAAACGGACTGAAACTGATGTAATTTACAATCTGGACGTCGTTTAGCAGTCTCGTTTGCACAGGAGTCTTCAGTACACTTAAATACGCAACATTGGTTTTTGGGCATATCGCGCGAGCGGGTCGCGCGAGCGCGACTTTTGGTCCTTCGCGCGCGCGGATCGCGCGAGCGAATTATTGTGGGTCTCGCGCGAGCGGATTGCGCGCGCGACTTCTGGATTCTCGCGCCCGCGGATCGCGCGCGCGACTTGGTTTTTTCAGCTTCTTTCTTGATGCTTTTTCATCCTGTTTAACCTGGTTTAGTTGATTTCTTCCAAAACCTGTCAAAAACTAGAAAACGAAGTAAAAATATACAAAAACAGGATAAAATGTACTAACAAATGCTCGTTAAAGCGTATAATTAGGATTAGTTCTCTCCCGATCAGTTACCCACTTTCTATACCTCAAACTGGGGGCAAACTCCGTTTACCTAACACGATCCCTTCATACCAAGGGCGAGTTTTCAAGTCACCAAGTTATTTTGAAAATTTTGAAATAGAGCATCTTTTATTCTAAAAGTTAAGGCACTAATTTAAAGCACTTCCTGGGAGACATAGAGAATTGACTAGATTAATAGGGAAGAATTTTCAAAAATTTTATTTATCAGCAAAGTGCTACCATGTTAAGATGAGGAGTGAAATGATATCATCTATGACAAATGCGCATCAAATCTTGGCAAAATCTAGCTTCTTCCAATTTGGTGTCAAATGTATCGCCCTCGTGCGTCGGTGTTTGTTAGTTTTTAAGTCTGTCATAGTCTCAAGTGTGTAAGTCAGCGGTGACTAATAATGAATTTTTCAAATCAAAGTGTAAAATTTTATAGCAACATAAGTCCATGAGTGGCTACTGATTATCTTTCCTCATCTATGCAACATAAGTCTATAAGTGGTTGTTGATCATCGTCCTCCATCAATATCAAATCCTTAACCATCGCAGATCATCTACGTATCCTTCATCCTGAATAGAATCATGCCTTTTGACACGACTAAAAAGTTGTGCGCTCTTGTGCAACACCCAAGTGTAGGTGATCGTGCAAGTAATATAGTACTGGAAGTCCAGGTCGATCCCACAGGGAAGGAATAGGAAGAATATCTACCAAGTTATAACCTAAAGAAAAAGAGAAGATGAATGTAGAAGAGAAGATTCTAATGAATCCTCATTAATTAAATTAAACTAAATATTAAACTAAAGCATAACGAAACATAACTAATTAAACATATAAAATAAATGTGTTGGAAACACGTGAATCCACATTAATCCTAACCATCTACCATGCATATTCATTAACGCTCTATGGAGTTCATTCCTCTTCAGTATTCCGTATTTTTCTAAAGATAAAGACTCAGTAGCCCTTTCATGACCGGGACTACATCATCACATTTGAGTAAAATACATGGAAGACGGTTTAAAACAATGGTTATTACTTGCACTCTAAATGGTGTTAGCATTCAAAGTGGTTTTCAAAAGTCATTGAAGAAAAGGCCTTAAGGCTTTAAGTTCTAAAAAACTGTTGTGACAAACTGAGCTTATTGGGACAATTTGATGACAGATTTCTAAAACAGAAAGTCATGGAATACTTAAAAGAATCATCTCAAGAATTAACATGTTCGATCGATCGAAGCGCTCTCGATCGATCGGACAGCATCATCCTTCAATCGATCGAAATGCCTTCGATCGCTTGACTATCTCTGGTTCGATCGATCGAAATACCTTCGATCGATCGAGCTCAGGTTTTCTAAATCATACATGGCAGAGGCTAAAAATCAATATTTCATCACATATTTCCAACGTCTAAACTACGGAAACATAATAAAACTATTGCAGAAATAGTAAAACAAAGCAATCATCAACATCTAAACTAATAAACAATCAAACAGAGGGAAAGGAGAAGAAAAACCTGTAAATAATCTGAAATAAACTTGTAAATAACTTGGAATACAGTTGAATCATCAATAATCTTCAATGAATCAATGGAAAAGATGAAAAATAACATGAATCTAACCTAAACTACTCCTAATCTAACCCTAAAACTACCCTAAACTGCTGTTTTTCGTGTTCTGGAGCGTCCTCTCTTCGTCTGGCGTCAAAACGACGTATATATAGGGTTCCCACAGAGTTTACGCAACTTTTGGGTGAATAAAAGGTTCGATCGATCGAGCTCAGTTCGATCGATCGAAGGTTCGATCGATTGAACCCTTCTTCAATCGCTTGAACTCTTCTGATTTTGACAGCACTGCACACCGATGGGAGAATGGCCATAACTTTTTACTCGGACCTCGGATTGACCTCCCGTTTGTGGCCACGCGACCGTAACTCAAAGATCTACATTTCTTGTCTCTGGGAAAATCTTCCAAATCTGAAGTCATCATTGTCAAAATTGCCATTTTCTCAGCTGCTTCTGTTGTTCTATCCACCAGAATCACTTTCTTTAGCTCCACTTCATTGATTTACATCCTAATACCTATAAAACCATGCAAAAACATATAGTTTAGCATTAACACAATAAAAAGAACATTGTTATTAGAATGAACCTAAATGTAGGGACTTTGGGGATAAAGTATGCATAAAATACTACGTAATACACTAGAAATATGCACTTTTCACCACGAATCACACCCCCCAACTAGCTCGTTGCTAGTCCCTAGCAATGAAGCGAACTACAGCAATGTTTATTTAAACTCTAGAAATTAAAAACAAAATAAAGTAAAAATCCTAAATCACTTTCGCAGGAATCGCGATTGCATTTAGCATATGCAACAAGCCTTTAAACCCCTAGGTTCCCCCTAGTGGACGAGTGTTGTCTCGTGAGGGTTTGCAGTGAATCTACCCACAAAATTCATGTTTATAGTAATGGTTCTCATTTAAATGTTTTCAAGAAATTTTTCCTCTCATTTAGCAATATAATTAAGCTCAACAATCTCATGAAACTCTCTAGTATGCCATAGCCATGCAATACACATATTACAGTTAATCTACTATCAAAGTCATTAGAATGTTCCATACCTATTAATCTTCAAGTGTGTGTGTATGGACAACCAAAATACAAAACTTCAATTTCAAAGCTTGCATAACCTAAGACACTATCAAGACGTTCATTTTGACTCAACTCTCACCGGGATTACACTCTTAAGATGAAATCACTCTGAATTAGGTGTAATAATTATCACTCATGATATGGAAGCTGTAAAGAGTAATTGTAAATGGAATCTAATGCTTCTCATATCTAAATAGAAAAACGGAAATTTTAGTGCATAAAGTCTCATGAAAGGATACTTTTCACTAGAAGAGCGAGATACCGTGGATAACTCTCTCATTACCTTAACTTCAAATCCAATTTACTTAAAATCATCAGGACTTTGAAAAAGAGGTATTAAGTGAAAGAAGAAAGAGGCTCGTGATATTCAATTGGGTCAAAGGATGTGATTAGATTGTCTATTATAACTTTTCAAACTTCCCACATCTCCAATCTCTCTCTTCTTCTTTTCTTTTATTTATTTTTTTCACACTCTTCTTTTCATTCCTTTTTTTTTTCTTTTGTAACAACCATTGGCATTTTTTTTTCTTTTCATACTTTTTTTTTTTCTTCTTTTTTTTTTTTCTCTTTATTTTTTTCATCATTTTTTTCTTTGCCAATTTTCCCTTATTCACACTACCAAACTTTTTGTCAATGCACACATCCCAATCACACCTAAATAAAGAACTGAGGCTTGAACTCCTAATTTGGAGTTAGGTATAGACTTTAGGATTATGAAGACAAGGCGATTATGATAAGCTCAAGAGGTGAAGTAAAGGAATATCATAGAGGTAGGCCAAGGCTATATTATCCATATATGGTCAAAAGATGGCCTAAATCATCTTCTAAGTTAATAGGATAATTCATTTCAGTAAATTCAAGAGCTCTAAAGTTTGGTAAATCCTGAACATTCTCTTCTAGTGATCAGTCAAAATGAAGAAGAAAAATGAGACTTTCAACGAATTAATACGCTTTTCAAAAAGTAAGAGTAATTTTATAAAACCCTCAAAAACAAAGAATGGCACAAAAGCTCACTTGGGTTATTAGTCTCCACTACAGTCTTTCAAGACACTTAAACTATGCTTACTAATCCATTTTAGCTAAGTACAAGGTTGTCATAACGTGCTCAAAGTTGTTGAAGATTAAAAAGTACAAAATATGCTATAACTAAGATAGTAAAGAAACTACCATAGTATATCACATACTAATAACATATAGAAAATAACACTAATGCATCATAACTGACTACATTAACTATGAGAGAAATACAAGAACCATTAAAAATTTCAAAATTTTTGCAATTTTGATTTACTGAGTCATGTTGCTAAGCAGGTGTATTGACACGAAACCATAAAAAGAAATAAACGAGACATGCAATGACTCACTCCCCCCAACTAAAACTAAACATTGTCCCCAATGTTCTAAACTATGCACATGGACATGTAAAGTAAAGCGAGAGAAGGAAGGATGTTACCTCGAGGCATTAATATCCAATTTTTTTTTTTTCAAGTTACCTGCAAAATCATTAGTAGCAACAAGGAACAATAGAGAACATAATATAACAACTCAGTTAATAAATTCGGTTAATCAAGATTTTTATCATAGATTAACAACCGAAATTTTTGAGGATCTTCCCAATAAAATAATTTAACAGTGAGAAGAATGTTGGGATCCTCATAAAAATGCAACTCCCCCCAACTAATGTCAGGCTCAAGGTCAGAGGAGATGATGCAAAACCTATGGCTTCCAAAAATTTTGGGGACAGTTATAAGAGGTATACCACACTTTTCATGAATTATATGCAAGAAACGATCTTCGGTGTTGGTATTTCCTATAACAGCCTCTATTTTAATACTAAAAACAGGGGGAGGCCATGGTTCAATAAAAGGGGCAAGGTCGAATTGATGTTCCAATGAAGCTTCACTACCCTCTTCTTGTCCTAGAACAGAATCTATGGAAATATAATAATAGGAATTGAATTTCTGTTCTATGCACATGGTTTTGGACTGGACTTGGATAAAGCTATCTATTTGGGCCTCAATGTCATAATCACTCAAGAAGGTCAAGCAGTCTAGAAGATTGCTAGCTTCTTGTTGAATTTTAAGATCATCTAAAGTGGGCCCAATATTTTCCAAGTCTTCTCTCAAAGAATTTTGAAAGTTAAAATTTTGTGAAGAACATGTGCTAGTATCCTTACTATCCTCTTCCACAACACATTCTGTTTGTTCACGAATGGGGTACACATAACATTCAAGCTCAGGACGAGAGCTTTGATTGATAGCAAGGATAGGTGATGGGGAACTTGGTGACACCACCTCTTCGGTCGAAAGAGGTGAGGGTTCATGAATATCACAAGAATCTAAATCAGATTTAGATTTTTCAATTATGTCCTCTCTAGGGTCACTTTCAAAGGTAGGGGTAGAGTCAACAGGGGACTCTTCCTTTCCTAATTGCGTGCAATCACCTAAACTCTCGTCATCTTTTAAAACCTCATTCTCATCCTCGCAACTCTCCTCACTATATGTGTCATCTATTGAAGTACTCTGGACAAAGAGATTGTGCAACTTTATCAAGGCAGTGAAGGAGTTAATGTCTGGGGTTGTATGTTGAGGAGAAGATGGTTCTACAACTTCATGCTCAATGGTTTGGTTTTGGAGTTCTTGTTGGGTTATCACTTTCTCAAATGAGTTGTTAACCTCACTCGGTATGAACCCATCATTGTCCTCTAATTCCATTCCATTGTTAGTGTCATGAAATTCAGGTTGTAGCGTTGAAGGACTGGTATAGTCTTCTAAAGGTTGGCTATCAAATGCTTGTTGATATCTAGCTCCTAATTTATCAATTGCACTTTCTAGCCTCTTCATTTCACTAAGCAGCAATTCTAACATACCATTATCCTCAACTTGGTTATTCTCCTCATTATGACTATATGAAGTTTCACCCCATTGTTGTTGGTAATAGTCCCCTTCCCATTGTGTTTGTGTGCAAGACTCCCCAGAAGGAAAGTCTTGGTGCATTTGGTAATCGTGGGAACTACTACTATATCCTACACTATCATTTTGGTTATATCCCCATTGCGATTGATAGAACTCTCCAGGTGGAGGTTCTTGATACGTTTGATAACATGGGGGACTAACACGATGGTTTTCCCATTGTGGTGATTGGTAGCACTCAGGTTGATAATGTGCATCATATGTGGGTGCTTGCCAACTCGGGGTATAGTTCTCATTACCTAATGTGTACCCATTCGTGGTATTTGTGTTGTATGGAGGGTAATATGGATAAGACATGTTTACCCAAAATATTTAAACAAAAGAATTTTTTTTTTTTTTTTTATTTTTTTTTTTTTTTAAGAAAAAGGAAAAAAATGGAAATAACTTAGTAAAATCCTAACCTAGTTGCCTTCCCCGGCAACGGCGCCAAAAACTTGACACGACTAAAAAGTTGTGCGCTCTTGTGCAACACCCAAGTGTAGGTGATCGTGCAAGTAATATAGTACTGGAAGTCCAGGTCGATCCCACAGGGAAGGAATAGGAAGAATATCTACCAAGTTATAACCTAAAGAAAAAGAGAAGATGAATGTAGAAGAGAAGATTCTAATGAATCCTCATTAATTAAATTAAACTAAATATTAAACTAAAGCATAACGAAACATAACTAATTAAACATATAAAATAAATGTGTTGGAAACACGTGAATCCACATTAATCCTAACCATCTACCATGCATATTCATTAACGCTCTATGGAGTTCATTCCTCTTCAGTATTCCGTATTTTTCTAAAGATAAAGACTCAGTAGCCCTTTCATGACCGGGACTACATCATCACATTTGAGTAAAATACATGGAAGACGGTTTAAAACAATGGTTATTACTTGCACTCTAAATGGTGTTAGCATTCAAAGTGGTTTTCAAAAGTCATTGAAGAAAAGGCCTTAAGGCTTTAAGTTCTAAAAAACTGTTGTGACAAACTGAGCTTATTGGGACAATTTGATGACAGATTTCTAAAACAGAAAGTCATGGAATACTTAAAAGAATCATCTCAAGAATTAACATGTTCGATCGATCGAAGCGCTCTCGATCGATCGGACAGCATCATCCTTCAATCGATCGAAATGCCTTCGATCGCTTGACTATCTCTGGTTCGATCGATCGAAATACCTTCGATCGATCGAGCTCAGGTTTTCTAAATCATACATGGCAGAGGCTAAAAATCAATATTTCATCACATATTTCCAACGTCTAAACTACGGAAACATAATAAAACTATTGCAGAAATAGTAAAACAAAGCAATCATCAACATCTAAACTAATAAACAATCAAACAGAGGGAAAGGAGAAGAAAAACCTGTAAATAATCTGAAATAAACTTGTAAATAACTTGGAATACAGTTGAATCATCAATAATCTTCAATGAATCAATGGAAAAGATGAAAAATAACATGAATCTAACCTAAACTACTCCTAATCTAACCCTAAAACTACCCTAAACTGCTGTTTTTCGTGTTCTGGAGCGTCCTCTCTTCGTCTGGCGTCAAAACGACGTATATATAGGGTTCCCACAGAGTTTACGCAACTTTTGGGTGAATAAAAGGTTCGATCGATCGAGCTCAGTTCGATCGATCGAAGGTTCGATCGATTGAACCCTTCTTCAATCGCTTGAACTCTTCTGATTTTGACAGCACTGCACACCGATGGGAGAATGGCCATAACTTTTTACTCGGACCTCGGATTGACCTCCCGTTTGTGGCCACGCGACCGTAACTCAAAGATCTACATTTCTTGTCTCTGGGAAAATCTTCCAAATCTGAAGTCATCATTGTCAAAATTGCCATTTTCTCAGCTGCTTCTGTTGTTCTATCCACCAGAATCACTTTCTTTAGCTCCACTTCATTGATTTACATCCTAATACCTATAAAACCATGCAAAAACATATAGTTTAGCATTAACACAATAAAAAGAACATTGTTATTAGAATGAACCTAAATGTAGGGACTTTGGGGATAAAGTATGCATAAAATACTACGTAATACACTAGAAATATGCACTTTTCACCACGAATCACCTTTAATCCCATCAATGTGCGTATTTCATTCTTCCCTAGCAGAGTGCATCTTATCTATTCCTCCCCAGTAGAGTCGCTTCATTCCCAGAGAACCCCCATTATCCCCAACAGATAAATAGGCTCCCGAAGGTCCTAATCGGGTCTTTTGGATTGAGCCTTGAAAGAGTTTGATCAACCATGAGAGATTTAGAGATGGATCCCGGTTCTAGGTCAGCAAAGTTTGATCAACCATAAGAGATTCAGAGATAGGTCCTGGTTCTAGGTCAGTAGAATTTGATCAACCATGAGAGATTCAGAGATAGGTCTTGGTTCTAGGTCAGAAGATTTAATCAACCGTGAGAGATTCAGAGATGGAATCTTGGTTCTAGGTCAAAAATTAAAAGAGAGATTCTCAAAGAGTCTAGAACAGAATCAGCTCCCAAAGGCCCTAACCGATTCTTTTGGATCGGGCATTGCAAAATTTGATCAACCGTGAGAGATTCAGAGATGGGTCCTGGTTCTTGGTAAAAAGATTTGATCAACTGTGAGTGATTCAGAGATGGAATCTTGGTTCTAGGTTAGGAATTGAAAGAGAGATTCTCAGAGAGTCCAGAATAAAATCAGCTCCCGAATGCCCTAATCGGCTTTTTTGGATTGGGCGTTGCAAAATTTGATCAACCGCGAAAGATTCAGAGATGGGTCTTGGTTCTCGGTCAAAAGATTTGATCAACCATGAGAGATTCAGAGACAGAATCTTGGTTCTAGGTCAAGAATTGAAAGAGAGATTCTCAAAGAGTCCAGAAAAGAATTAGGTCTTGAAGGCCCTAATCGGCTCTTCGGTCCGACTATTGCGAGATTTGATCAATTGTGAGAGATTTGGATTTGGATCCTAGTTCCTGGTTAAGATAAACAGTTAAGAAAAATCCCAGAAAGAGTCATTTCATCCCCACCAGATTTAGTTTAATCCCCAGCAAGCGTATCGATTCGTACATTGTTAGTTCTTTTGAACACGGTTAGTCCAACCATTGGTCCAATCCATGACAGCCATAGTAGTTCACTGTCAACTTGTCAACTCGATTAGTACATCGTTAGCTCAATCCATGATAGTCACAGTAATTCACTATTGAAGCGTCATCTCGATTCATTCATCATCAGTTCAATCCATGACAGTCACAGTAGTTCACTGTTGACTCGTCATCTCGATTAGTACATCGTCAGTTCAATCCATGACAGTCATAGAAGCTCACTATTGACTCGTAATCTCGATTCGTACATCATCAGTTCTATCCATGACAATCACAGTAGTTCACTGTTGACTCGTCATATGGATTCATACATCATCAGTTCAATACATGACAGTCATAGTAGTTCACTATTGACACGTCATCTCGATTAGTACATCGTCAGTTCAATCCATGACAGTCACAGTAGTTCACTGTCGACTCGTCATCTGGATTAGTACATTGTCGATCCAATCCATGATAGTCATAATAGTTCACTGTCGACTCGTCATCTCGATTAATACTTCGTCGGTCCAATCCATGACAGTCATAGTAGTTCACTGTCGACTCGTCATCTCGATTAGTACATCGTCAGTTCAATCCATGATAGTCACAGTAGTTCACTATTGACTAGTCATCTTGATTCGTACATCAGTTCAATCCATGACAGTCACAGTAGTTCACTGTTGACTTATCATAGCGATTCATACATCATCAGTTCAATCCATGACAGTCATAGTAGTTCACTGTTCACTTGTCATCTCGATTAGTACATCGTCAGTTCAATCCATGACAGTCACAGTAGTTAACTGTCGACTCGTCATCTGGATTAGTACATCGTCGATCCAATCCATGACAGTCATAATAGTTCACTGTCGACTCGTCATCTCGATTAGTACATCGTCGGTCCAATCCATGACAGTCATAGTAGTTCACTGTCGACTCATCATCTCAATTAGTACATCGTCAGTTCAATCCATGATAGTCACAGTAGTTCACTATTGACTAGTCATCTCGATTCGTACATCAGTTCAATCCATGACAGTCACAGTAATTCACTGTTGACTTGTTATAGCGATTCATACATCATCAGTTCAATCCATGACAGTCATAGTATTTCACTGTTGACTCGTCATCTCGATTAGTACATCGTCATTTCTTCTGATCGCGGTTAGTCAAACCATTGGTCCAACCCATGACAGTCACGGTTGTTCACTGACTACTCGTCATCTCGATTCGTGCATTGTCAGTTCATTAATCATCATTAGTTTATCATTACTCCCATTCAAAATATGTCATGTTCATCCTTCTTATTCAAAATCTTTGGCTTCCATGTCCTTTAATAGGGCTTCCAAGTTCGTCGCTTGACATCTCGGGCTTTTATGTCCATCACTTGACATCTTAGGGCTTTAGTGTCTGTCTCCTAAATTCTAGGACTTCTGTGTCTGTCAGTTATCTTTAATTAACATCCTCAAGAACCCCACATCTGATCCCATTCGCTTGCTAGACGCACTAGCCAAAATCCAAGAAGTTTTCCCCGACACCCAAAGTCTTCCAAACCTTGGTATCCTTGTCAGGGTCAACCACTGCATAAGAGTCAGAAACATTAACACAACATAAGTCCACTCGGAGTGGCACACACCCACAGTACTGGCTCATGCTAGGATCAGAACACTAGACAGAATAGGACTCATGACACAGTTAATATTACATCCATGCATTGCATATCATTCTCATAGCATCCACGTGATTGTTGTGTATTTGCATATGTTTTTTTCTTTGGGCCCCGAACAACGTCCTGGTTTGATTCCCCTTGGGATACATAGGTGGCTCACACAGAGCGTGACCAGTACTAGCCTTAACATCATGTTTTTATCATTTCATCTTTGCAACACTCTTTATCCTAAATCTATAGCCTCCAAAAGACCTGTCTTTTCAAATCTTTGGCACTCGCTTGTGACATGCGTTGCCTCACAAGTTCATGCGTTGCCTCGCTTGTGACTTAGAACGTTCTGTATAAAATGGGCCTCTAGATCATTTGTTTTCATTTTCTAAGAGTTTTTGACATTTCAGTCGACAGTACGGACTCTGTTTCTGAGTGACCTCTATTGTTTATATGATTTCTCCCAATCTGTGATAGTTATTAAAGATTGGCTTTTTGGGTTGTGTTCTAGACACAATAAGGAAGATCTCCATAAACAATCATGCATTGAAAACATTTCTAACCCATCTTTTCAATTTCCAAAAGATCATGTTACTGTTCTGTCCACTATTCACAGCAAGCACATTTTAACTTTCATTCTTTGATTTGATGCTTACATGCATTCCAAATTAGCCCATATTTAAGGAAGTAGTTCATACTACATTTGTACATGTCTCATGATGATTTCATTCATTCATTCATGCACATTATAGACTTCTAAGTCATTTTAAAAATCCATGAACACAAAGCACACTACAACCTTGGCACATTCTAGATACATACATTGTATCCATGCAAAGATTTGGGGCTTTGGTGACTCCTAATCTAAGAAGATTATAAGGAATGATCATGATCACACGTTCATGCTTTCCCTCGATCTAATCATCCTTTCTCAACCGTCCCGGGGATTGAGAGATCTTCTCTTCTCAAAGATTAACATGCATCATACTAGCTTGTTAAACATATTTTGATTTCTTTGATTTATTCGTTTCAAGAACAATTCACGTCCCCTTTAGATTAGGGAAACTTAATTACTTGATACATGATTAGACGATTTTTCCAAGGTTTATTTGTGTGATTTTTCACTTTACATTGTGTGATACTTGGCTTAGATCTTATGAATGATATTTTATCTTTAGATCTTCCATTTTTGAGTTTCTTATGTGATGTAATATACTATCATAGTACTAATTGTCGAACCATGCATAGTATAAGATGATTATTTGGATGCTAATTGAGGCCCGTTGAAAGGCGGGGCGAGTTGATGGTGTTTTAGTCGCGACAAAGGCTCCTTCCTCTCTCGTACCAAAACCCCAAACCAAGTTCTTTGGTTATGAAGGGCCGGTGCCCTTTATCCATTTGGGTGAGTCAAATTAGGTTTCTTGGTTCCTTAAAGACCAAGTGGCGACTCTGTATCTGTTTTCAACAGACCTTTTCTCTCTCATTTCCAAATCAATTTCAAACAAAAACAAACAAGGAAAGCGGATTTCCGCTTGTCCATAATCTGGCGTCTCTGCTGGGAATTTTTTATTTTAAAACAAAATAATACAGAGGTTTGACTCATAAGAAGCATCTTTAAAATCATCTTTTTACTGTGTCTGGTTCACCGCATTGCAATTTGCATTTTCCCCCTTCGACTGTGTCTGAAACGCGGTGCTGACATTGTTCAGGTCTTGCTGTGCCAGGGCACAAGTCACCGTTGATACTGTACCTTCCAAGGTAAATAAAAAAGAGTAAACACTTCCGCACTGTGTCCCCGACGGTATATTGGAACTCTCGTCAACGGACCCTCTTTGACTAAACCCAGCCTTTGCATATAGATTCTTGTAGAACCTTTCATAGGACTGTTCATTTATCTTTTCAGATAGGACAATGTGATATAACTGCTGTATGCCCTGATGGGATTACCTGAGCGGTCTAGACGCTTATATAGCATAGAACAGAACCTCTTTCTTATGATTCCCAAGGCAATCACTCACATGTGATCACATTGAGTTGACTTGCCTAGGCACCGTGATAAGGACGTCTGCTCCATGCTCACAAAAATATACACCGCAAACCTTGTTTGTCGGCCCTAAGACATAGGAGTATGAAAACCTGCTAGATAGAATGATCACTATCGCCATATTAACCAATTTCTCCCAGAAACACTGTCCAAGTTATCTCAGATATAACCATATTAACCCGTTTCTCCCAGAAACTCTATCCAAGATATCCCAAATATAACCATATTAACCAGTTTCTCCCAGAAACTCTGTCCAGATATCACAGATATACAAATTTCTCCCAGAAACTCTGTCCAAATTTCCCAAAAAATCCCAGGAATCCTTGTTACCCTTGGTGATCATCCTGGAAAGTAAGGTTAGCACACTCTGTATGGCTAGGACCTTATTTGTTTAACTGCTATCTGTTAGAAATAGGAGCATCATATAGATTAGGGCTTACATCCGCATGCTTGTCTCATTTGCATACACCATTCCCATCAATCTGCACGCACTGTCTCGAGTCAGTCCGCGTTTGTTAAACATCACTGTCTTTGTCTGTCTAAAGTCATCACCGTCAAAATCTGATCTAGTCCTCTCAAAATCTGTCAGGTCAGTACAGATTCCCAAGGTCGGCATCCAGGATCCTCGTCATGGGTCAGGAATTCAGATAATCCTTTGATTAGAATCAGTCCGACGGCCTATTTCAGCATGAATAGAGAACAGTTGCAAAACAAGGTTACCGAGTTGGGAGCAACCATAAGCCAGCAGTCCGACAGCCTAGCCCAAGTTCTGAAATTCATAGAAGAATTGAAGCAGCAACGGCCACAACCTCTGCCTGGGTTTCCACCACCGGTGTTCGAACCGCCCCTACATGAGAATAACGGGGAGGAAGACTGGCTTCAAGGGGTCCCACCATTTGCGTATGAGAAGAAGTTCCAAGAGAAAATGGATAAGGTTGACAAGTTAGAGAGCGTACTGAGGAAAAGCAAGGGGGTCGATGATTACATGCTAGACCTGGAAGGCCTCTTTGAGCCTGTTAAACTGAAACTGCCGGAGAACTTCAAAATGCCTGCCATCGACCGTTTTGACGGAACTGGGAATCCAAAAAGTCATGTGAAGCTATGTATGAGTATCTTCCAGTCCATGGGTTATACCCACGAGCACATTGCAATGTTGTTCCCGCAAACTCTTGCAAAGTCTGCACTATCATGGTTCCTAACTTTAGAAGCCTCCAAAACCAGGGCATGGGAAGACATTGTTCGAGTCTTCATCGATCATTACTCCTACAATCAAGAACTAGATGTCACTATCAGGGATTTGGAAACTACTCGACAGAACAACAATGAGTCCTTCGCTGCGTTTCTGAGCAGGTGGAGGAATAAAGTGGCCCAAATGACCCACCGGCCAATCGAAAAGGAACAGGTAAGGATGTTCATCCAAAATCTGCTACCGCTCTATCATGAGAAATTGTTCTACCAGTCCATCTCCACCTTTGAGGTGCTGTTTGAAGTAAGAACTCGAATTGAAGACGCTATCAGAGAAGGAAAGATCAAAAAGGAAGAGCCTTCGAGCCAGTCAAGAAGGCCCAACTACTCCCGGAATCCCCCAGATGTCAATGCCCTTAGCAGCCAACCCATGGCGTACCCTCCTAGGCCATACCAACCCTCCAACCAGGCAAATTCCTCCAATCGCCCTTTCTAGAAAAAGCCCCCTCGCAACTTCGCCAAGTTAGAAATCTCTCTCTCCTCAGCTTTAGACCACCTCCTCAAAAAGGGCCATCTCCAACTACTCCAGCCTCAAAATACCCTGCCCCCGCCTAACTGCGATATGTCCAAACGATGTGCCTACCACCAAGCCCTTGGCCACAACACCGATGATTGCATGCGCCTCCGCCATGATATCCAAGACCTCATCGACCAGAATATCATTGAGCCACCCCTAAAGCAGCCCCATATTACTCAAAATCCTCTACCAAACCACCAAAATGTCAGCCTCATCGAGTCCAAGACGGTATCCTTCAACCTTGCTACCTATATCACCCCCCTAAGACAGCCCTTACCCCTCATTACCATCCCGGACTTTGTGGGAGTTCATCTGATTGAAGGGGAGAATGACGAGTGGCAGCAACAGCTAGACGATGAGCAAGACTTGTTCTTTCTAGAAGAGCATGATCTAGGGATGGTGGACCTCAAATGGTATGATCCTAATAATGAGAGTGATGCTTCTATCTGGAATGAGCCAGAAAAATCATTTGTAGGGACAGACTGTACTGGTTCAAAAAGGATGGGACTATAGAAGGGCCTACTACTGTCGAGATTGATCATCTGACTAGATCGGGCCGTCATTACCAGCCTCTGCAGCCTACTACTGAAGCTATTGAGAAAGGTCCGGTTAAAGACAAGGGGAAGGGTAAGATGGATGAGATCATCGAAGAAGATAATGAGTTGATAAAACAGCTAAAGAAAACCCAAGCACATCTCTCGATGTGGGATATCATGGTAACATCCTACAAGCATAGGCAAGCCGTGTTGAATGCCTTGGCTGGAATTGAAGTCCCCATTGACGCCTCACCGGAAGACATCGTGGCTTTCTTGGGCGCACTTACCCCCGACCCAATCATTACATTTTCTGATGAAGACCTGCCACCAGAAGGATCTGCGCATGACAAAGCATTGTACATCACCATTGGATGTAAGGGACAGCAGGTGCCGTTTTGTCTGGTCGATACAGGATCTACTTTGAATGTTTGTGCCCTAAGGACTGCCACCGCCTTGGGGGTCGATATCCTTGACATCATGCCATCTGTGCGATCTGTGAGGGCCTACGATAACGCCAAGAGGAATGTGATGGGAACTGTCTCTCTATAAATCCGGGTAGGATCTTTGGTAAGCACTGAAGTTTTTCAAGTCATGGACATACCTGCCTCGTTCAACTTGTTGATCGGAAGGCCCTGGCTGCATGCCAACAAAGCCGTGTCATCCACTGTGCATCAAATGATCAAGTACATTCATGAGAAGGAGGTGAAAATCATACTCGGCAATAGTTGGGGTAATGAAGCCTTCCCAAACTACGCTCCCGTTTTCGAAATCCAAATACCTGAGCTAGAAGAAGGAGAAATCGGGGGATTCTTCATGGAAGAAGTCCACATGATCAATGACGAGGACAGGTTCCCCGAGATCCACTCCACAGTTGTCAACATTGTCTGCAAAATGAACTACTTTCCTGGAATGGGATTGGGCCGACGCTAGCAAGGGATTCGCGAGTTCCCTCAGATCAAAGGGCAACAAGGCACTTTTGGGTTAGGGTACAAGCCCACTGAAGAAGATGTCGAGCTACAGAAGCCATGCAAGAAAAGGGTAAAGGTCCTCTCACCATACCGCAAGACCTTGAATGGACAATTCATCAAAGAAGGGGATGATTTCCCCTACTTCGGATTCCCCGAACCCTGGATTCATCAAACCACTGGGAAAAGACACCCCGGGCTTGAAATCTTCGTTGACTGCGAAAGGCCCCCATAACAAGATACGTTCTATCCCGAAGAAGTTGAGAAGACCCCAGAGGAAGACTGGTTGAAATACCTGGACACTGAAGCCGTCGAGAAAATGTGGGAAGAATCCAATGAGAAGAAGGAAGAAAAGAGAGCCTGTAGACACCTCATTTTTTCGGCTATCAGATTTAGGAGACCCATAGCTTGGTGGTTCACAATGATCGTAAAAGACTCAAAAGGACTCCTGGAAGTCAGCTCTAACTCTCAGAATGCTCAGAATGACCGAAATGCCCCTGAAAGCCCAAAAACTCCCAGATTTGCTCCCAAAATTCTGGAAACATGCTATGTTGTAAGAAAAGTAAAAAAAAATGAGTTTTTAAGTGAAATCAGATGAAATCGTCAGCTCCCAGAGACCCCCGGAAGTCCCGGAAGTTCCCGGAAAGTCCCCGTTGACCGGTTTGACCAAGGTTTGACCAAGTTTGACCGAAAACGTCCAAATTCTTCGGAATCATTCTAAATCATGTGGAAAGTACTAAAATGAGTTTTAAAAGAAAATTGAGCGAAAACGTCAGCTCCTGAGAGCTCTCAGAGGTTCCCAGAACTTCCCGGGAATCCCAGGTTTGACCAGCTTGACTAGAATTTGACTTTAGAACTGGGGCACCGTAATAATTTTCAAATATTTTTCATGGATACTAGAGGTCAATAGCTTCCAATGGTATATCGCACATAATTTCTGGATTTAAAACGAATTTATTATGAATTTCCAAAGGCGAAAAAAGGCGATCAAATCGGCTTTTATCGCGAATACCGCAAACCTTTTCAAAGTAACCTATTCCCGACTTATTTTTTATGTAAAGTAGACTCCATTACCTTTCCAACGGTATATCACAACCTCAATTTGGAGTTCGTATGCATTTTCTGTGAATTTTGGACAAAATAGGGCCTTTTCGCGAATACCGGAACCTCTGCGGGCCTAAACGTAAATTTTCGGGCGTCTGAGGAGCAGTGCCGCCGCGGCACTAGCCCACTGCCGCCGCGGCACAGGCCCAGTGCTGCCGCGGCACTCAACCCTTGCAGAGTCCATTTTGTAATTTTTTTGGGGGTCCAATTTGATTAATTGAAAACCAAAACGACGTAGTTTTATGTTCACAGATGTTTGGGACCAATGGGAACACTTCTAAAATCCCAAAACCACCCCAAATTGGCCTATATAAACCCCCCATTGCTCTTCATTTTGGGGGGGCCAAGTGCAAAGTTTGAAAAGTTGTAGTGAAGAAGAGAGATAGAGATAGGTTTAGAAGAGAGAAAAGGAGCTTCCTCCTACTATTTTGCTATAGAAAGTGAGTTTTAATCTTGTGTTCTTCCATTACCTCTCTTATACTTCACATCCCAAACACCCCCAATCACCATTCTTGAGAATTCTTGAGTTAGGAAGCTACTTCCATGTCCAAATGTCAAAATCTATGAGTGAAACACCAAGCTACAAGTTCAAAATCACATTGATTATCATCCATTGATTGTTATTTACTTGCTTGTTCATATTATGTTCATCTCTTCTTACCTCATTTCTTTTTATTTTTCTTTATTTCCTTACTTGTTCTTTATCATCTAAATGATGACATGAAGTTTTGAGGTGAGTGAATCCTTATGGATAGTAGCTCTTGACCTCAAAAACATGTTTGATAGATGATGATCAAAACTTCAATACCTCCAACGTATTCTTGAAGTGTATTGAAGTTATGTTCTAATAAAAATAAATCTTTCCAACAATCTTGGAGGTTCTTGATGATGAGTTTGATGTTGAAATTTCAAGTGACTATAATCTTCATTGAGTATTGAAAATATGCTTTCAAAACATCTACTTCAAAACCCTCTTAAAACCCCTCATTTTAATCTCAAGAAAGAAAACTCTAGTTTTTCCCAAAACTTTCAAAACAGTGAGTCAAAACAGTGAATAATCTGAGTTCAAAGATTTTCATAGAACTCAATACTCAACATATGGATGCAAGGCCACTTGGAAAGTCTTCCTAACCCATTGGAGAGCACCCATGATGTTTGGTTTGACTTGGAAGTACTTGGAAATGGTCCATTTGGATCCAAACATTCCATCCAGACTTTCTGTTTTTGCTGTCACAGTAGCTAGGTCCACTTCCAACCTATTTTTCAGACACCTTTTCCACAAGGGGTGGTCCTAACTTATTTTTCCCTTAAACTTCAATGTCTTAGGAAACACTCTGTATAAAATGGGCCTCTAGATCATTCGTTTTCATTTTCTAAGATTTTCTAACATTTCAGTCGACAGTACGGACTCTGTTTCTGAGAGACCTCTGTTGTTTATGTGATTCCTCTCAATCTGTAGTAGTTATTAAAGATTGGATTTTTGGGTTGTGTTCTAGACACAATAAGAAACATCTCCATAAAACATCATGCATTGAAAACATTTCTAACCCCTCTTTTCAATTTTCTAAAGATCTAGTTACTGTTCTGTCCACTATTCACAGCAAGCACATTTTAACTTTCATTCTTTGATTTGATGCTTATATGCCTTCCAAATTAGTTCATATCTTAGGAAGTAGTTCATACTACATTTGTACATATCCCATGATGATTTCATTCATTCATTCATACACATTATAGACTTCTAAGTCATTCTAGGAATCCATGAACACAAAGCACACTACAACCTTGGCACATTCTACATACATACATTGCATCCATGCAAGATTTGGGGCCTTCATGGCTCCTAATCTAAGACGATTATAAGGAATGAACTTGATCACACGTTCATGCTTCCCCCGATCTAATCATCCTTTCTCATCCATCCCGGGGATTGAGAGGTCTTCTTTTCTCAAAGATTAACATGTATCATACTAGCTTGCTAAGCATAGTTTGATTTCTTTGTTTATTTGTTTCAATAACAATTCATGTCCCCCTTTAGATTAGGAAGTCTTGATTATTTGATACATGATTAGACAATTTTTCCTAGGTTTATTTGTGTGATCTTTCACTTTGCATTGTGTGATATTTGGCTTAGATCTTATGAATGATATCTTATCTTTAGATCTTTCATTTTCAAATTTTCTTATGTGATGTAATATACTATCATAGTATTATTTGTCGAACCGAACGTAGTACAAGATGATTATTTGGATGCTAATTGAGGCCCGTCGAAAAACGGGGCGAGTTGAGGGTGTTTTAGTCGCGACAAAGGCTCCTTCCTCTCTCATACCAAAACCCCGAACAAAGTTCTTTGGTCATGAAGGGCCGGTGCCCTTTATCGATTTGGGTGAGTCAAAATTAGGTTTCTTGGTTCCTTAAAGACCAAGTGGCGACTCTGTATCTGTTTTCAACAGACCTTTTCTCTTTCCTTGATCCAAATCAATTTCAAAAGCAAACAAGCGGTGGAAGCCCGGTGTCCACAATCTGGCGACTCTGCTGGGGATTTTATTTTAAAACAAAATAATACAGAGGTTTGACTCATAAGAAGCATCCTTAAAATCATCTTTTTACTGTGTCTGGTTCATCGCATTGCACTTCTGCATTTCCCCCTTCCGACTGTGTCTGAAACGCGGCGCTGACATTGTTCAGGTCTTGCTGTGCCAGGGCACAAGTCACCGTTGATACTGTAACTTCCAAGGTATATCAAAAAGAGTAAACACTTCCGTACTGTCTCTCTGACGGTATATTGGAACTCTCGTCAACGGACCCTCTTTGACTAAACCCAGCCTTTGCATATAGATTCCTGTAGAACCTTTCATAGGACTATTTATTTATCTTTTCAGATAGGACAATGTGATATAACTGTTGTATGCCCTGACGGGATTACCTGCGCGGTGTAGACGCTTATGTGGCATGAGGCAGAACTTCTTTCTTATGATCCCCAAGGCAATCACTCACATGTGATCACATTGAGTTTACCTTCCTAGGCACCATAACAAGGATGTATGCTCCATGTTCACAAAGATATACACCGCAAACCTTATTTGTTGGTCCTCGGACATAGGAGTATGAAAACTAGCTAGACAGTATGATCACCATCATAACCTGTTTCTCCCAGAAACTCTGTCCAGATATCCCAGATATAACCATCTTAACCTGTTTCTCCCAGAAACTCTGTCCAGACATCCCAGATATATATTAACCTATTTCTCCCAGAAACTCTGTCCGAATCACCCAGATTTCCTAGAAATCCCTATTTCTCCCCCAGATTACCCAAAAATCTCAATTTCTTCCAGAAACTCCGATATACTTATGTCCCCCCCAGATATTCTTGCTTCCCCCAGAATACCCAGAAACCTCAATTTTTCTTAGAAACTCTGATATACTTGTTTCTCCCAGAAACTCTGTCCGACTTACCCAGTTATACCCGTTTTCCCAGAAGCTCTGTCCAAATCTCTCAGATTACCCAAAAATCTCAATTTCTCCCAAAAAATTCCAGTATACTTGTTTCTCCTAGAAACTCTGTCCAACTTACCCGAGTTTTCATGTTTTCCCATAAGCTCTATCCAAATCTCCAAGATTTCCCAAAAATTCCAACAACTCCATCCAAACTTCCCAAAAATGCCTTGATGTACCAATTTCTCCCAGAAATTCTGATTTCCCAATTTCTCCTAGAAGCTCAGTCCAAATCAACCAGAAATCCCTATTTCTCCTAGAAACTCAAATGACTTCTAGAAATTTCTCCGAATCTTCCAAATCCATGTTTCTCCCAGAAACTCTATCCAAAATTCCCGAAGTATCCCGGAAATCCCTGTTATCCCTTGGTGATCATACTGGAAAGTAAGGTTAGCACGCTCTGTATGGCTAGGACCTTATTTGTTTAACTGCTATTTGTTAGAAGTAGGGGCATCATATAGATTAGGTCTTGGACCCGCATGCTTGTCTCATGTGCATACACAATTCGTGTCAGTCTACATGCACGCACATCTCGTCAGTCTCACATGTGTCAGTCTCTACACATCAAATGCATACGTATCATCATCCCCACCCATCTTAATCAGTGTACAGAAGTCGTATACTTACTGTAACTGTCCTCGGTTTGCATCATTAAATCCTTCAAAACTCTGATCATCTCTTCCTGATAGGAGTCCATAAGAAGTGTTTCGTGCCTCTGCTAATTTGGACTTTTACTTCTATTTGCAGAAAACCGTAGCCCCGGGTAAGGACACTATTGTACGTCCCCAAATTCATTATCTTGATCACAGGCTAGCACAGACCATCATCGATCCACCACCCATTCAACCCCATGTCACTTTCTTTAATCAAACATGGATCGCATTTTCAAAAGGATGAGGTTTGACGAAGAAGAAAAGCAACGTCTAGCAACTCTTCAGCTCACCCGTGCTACAGACGACTGGTGGAAGGCTGAGAAAGCCATGATGGGAGAAGAAGCATTAGAGAATACCATAGACTACTTTTTGAGAGAAATTCTAGGAAAAATTATTCCCGAGGAGGAGAAAGATTAGCGAGAAAGGGAATTCTTGGATTTGGTTCAAGGTAACATGATTGTGCACAAGTACTCCACTCAGTGTGAGAGGTTATTTTGCTTTGCTTGGCATCATATAGACACTCCCCAGACAAAGATTAAGAGGTATTACAAATGGTTGAACCCACATCTTCGCCACCTGACTTTGGGTCATCTGAACCAGATATTTGAGATGTTGGTCAGGTTAGTTTCTAGTTTGGAAAAGGACAGATACCAAGTGCCAAAACAACCGGTAGGTAGACCCCTGATGAAAGGAAAGTTTGTGCCATGACCCCCAGCTTGTTTTCAAGGAGCAAAGAGAACTTGAAATGGAGAGAAGAAGCCCCTAGCCAACCTTTCCTCCCAAGCAAATAGCTGTACCACCTGCTGCTACTGTAGGGAAGCCAGGAGATTGTCTCAACTACCAGACACCGGGGCATCTTACTAAGGATTGCTGATGCCCAAAGAAGAATAGTCACACAACAGTGATCTACTATAACTGTGGCAAGCTAAGGCATCTTGACAAAGACTATCGAGCACCACCAGGTGGATACTATGGAGCAACCACTAAAGCTAAGCCTGGATAGTTAGTCGATTTCATTTTTTACACATGAAAGTGTGCCCTTCTATTTTCAGTGTAACCCCTCATGTGATGCATTTCTGACTAATCGATTGGCTGCTATGGAGAGTTTTAGCACTGATACCTCAGTTGATACGAATCCCGCCTACGAAGTGAAGGAACCCGTACGAGATTTGACCCTAGATCGGTTCTCTAAGAAAAAAGAAATGGATGGAATGTGATGACGCCACAAACAGTTATGGAAGACTGTTTGATAAGTGGGATTTAGAATGCCACAGATGAAATCTGATAAGTTCAAGAGTTCTAAAAGAACCAAAGAGATTTACTCTTACTCAAAATGATTTCATTCAGAACTGATTTGTTTATGATGGATACATCACCTTTTATATTTGAATTACAATGATAACAACAATAATAACAAGTAGTTGGTAGCTAACAATATAACAAGTATTCACCCGGCTGAGTGGTAAGTTTCCGGATATACTACCCAAGAGGTTTAGTGTTCGAGTCATGGGGAGCGTGGCCACTGGAATATTCACCCGGCGCCTCCAGGCCTCGGGGGGTTAATCGAGGTGCGCGCAAGCTGGCCCGGACACCCCCGATTACCAAAAAAAAAAACAATAAAACTAGTAGTTGGAAGATAATAATAATGACAGGTGGCAAGTAGTTGGCAAATAGCATTTTGAAAATCATCTTCCAAATGTCCAATACACCTAATCAGCCCCTTCTATGGCATGGATAACATTAATCAGCCCATTATCATTATGTGGTCCCATCATAGCCTTCACTACTTTGGAGTCAGCCCAAACTTCATGGATCAGCCCATTAACTGCTTCTTTGAACCTCTTAGCCCTTGCCCTTGTAATTAGCCCAACTGGAACATGCAATGGATCCTTTGGTGCTCCTTGGTTCCCATCATTCCCTCCCTCTTGGAAAGGATTTGTCCTCAAATCATCACCTACATCAAAAGGACTTAAATCAATAACATTGAAAGTGGCACTAAAATTGTATTCTCGGGTCATATCCCTCGCTATAGTTTTATCGTGTGGTTGGCTATTCTCCATAGATTATCCACACACGATAGAATTTATACATACACACCAGGACCACTTGCTTGTGTCTTTTTTCACACAAATTTGGAGACTCATGACCATTTATTATTTAATTGCTTATATACTTATCATGTGTGGCAGGGAGTCCTTAATAGGTTGGACATCTCCTACTCCACCCCTTCATGGGATGTTCTTGTTGATTGGGCAGCAACTAAGTAGAAAGGAAAGACTCCACGGTATGTTGTTCCTAAAATGTGCTTTTGGTTGGTTGTCTATAGCATTTGGAAAGAGAGAAATGCGAGAAGTTTCAAATTTGATGTGAAGACTAAGGAAAGAGTTTTACAAGACATTTGCCTTCAGAACTCCTTACAGATACAAGCTACATGGAAGAAAGATCCCCAGCTGTAGACACCCCATTTTATCGGCTATCAGATTTAGGAGACCCATAGCTTGGTGGTTCACAATGATCGCAAAAGACTCAAAAGGATTCTTGGAAGTTGGTTCTATTTCTCAAGATGCTCAGAATGACCAAAATGCCCCTGAAAGCCCTAAAACTCCCAGATTTGGACCAAAAAGTTCTAGAAATATGCTATGTCATAAAAAAGGTAAGAAAATGAGTTTTTAAGAAAAGTCAGATGAATTCGTCAGCTCCCAGAGACCCCCAGAAGTCCCGAAAGTTCCCAGAAAGTCCCCGTTGATCGGTTTGACCAAGGTTTGACCAAGTTTGACTGAAATCATCCAAATTTGTCGGGATCATGCAAGATCATGTGGAAAGTTTTAAAATGAGTTTTAAAAGAAGATTGCACGAAAACGTCAACTCCTAGGAGCTCCCAGAGGTTCCCAGAACTTCCCGGGAATCCCAGGTTTGACTAGTTTGATCAAAATTTGACTTTGAAACTGGAGCACCGTAACAATTTTCAAACATTTTTCATGGATACTATAGGTCAATAGCTTTCCGGCGGTATATCGCACATAATTTTTGGATTTCAAATGGATCTATTATGAATTTTTGAAGGTGGAAAAGGCGATCAAATCGGCTTTTATCGCAAATACCGCAAAACTTTTCAAAGTGACCTATCTCCGAACTATTTTTTTTTATGTAAAATAGACTCCATTACCTTTCCAACGGTATATCACAACCTCAATTTGGAGTTCGTATGCGTTTTCTGTGAATTTCGAACGAAATATGGCCTTTTCGCGAATATCGGAACCTCTGGGGGCCTAAACGTAAATTTTTGGGCGTCTAAGGAGCAGTGCCGCCGCGGCACTGCTCCACTGCCGCCGCCGCGCAGGCCCAGTGCCGCCGCGACACTCAACCCTCGCAGAGTCTATTTTTGTAATTTTTTTGGGGGTCCAATTTGATTAATTGAAAGCCAAAACGACATAGTTTTGTGTTCACAGTTGTTTGGGACCAATGGGAGTACTTCTAAAACCCCAAAACCACCCCCAAATTGGCCTATTTAAACCCTCCATTGCTCTTCATTATAGGAGGGGGGGCCAAGTGCAAAGCTTGAAAAGTTGTAGAGAAGAAGAGAGATAGAGATAGGTTTAGAAGAGAGAAAGGGAGCTTCTCCCATTGATTTTCCGTAAGAAAGTGAGTTTTAATCTTGTTTTCTTCCATTGTCCTTCTATATACTTCACATTCAAAGTCCACTCCAACCCTTATTCTTGAGCATTCATAAGATACGAAGCTATTTCCATGTCCAAATGTCAAAATCTATGAGTGAAACACCAAGCTACAAGTCCAAAATCACGTTGATTATCATCTATTGATTGCTATTTACTTGCTTGTTTATATATGTGTTCATCTCTTCTTCCCTCATTTCTTTTTGATTTTCTTTATTTACTTACTAGTTCATCATCATCTAGATGATGACATGAAGTTTGAGGTGAGTGAATCCTTATGGATAGTAGCTCTTAACCTAAAAAACATGTTTGATAGATGATGATCATAACTTCAATACCTCCAAGGTATCCTTGAAGTTATGTTCAAATAAAAAATGAATCTTTCCAACAATCTTGGAATTCTTGATGATGAGTTTGATGTTGACATTTTTAAGTGGCTATAATCATCATTGAGTATTAAAATATGCTTTCAAAACTTCTATTTCAAAACCCCCTTCTTGAAACCCTCACTTTGATTTCAAGGGATAAACTTTGTTTTCCCCAAAATCTTCAAAACAGTGAGTCAAAATAGTGAGTGATCTGAGTTCAAAGATTTCTCTAGAACTCAATACTCAATATATGGATGCAAGGCCAATTGGAAAGTCTTCCTAACTAATTAGAGAACACCCATGATTTTGGTTCGACTTGAAAATACTTGAAAATTGTCCATTTGGACCCAAACATTCCTTCCAGACATTCTGCCTCTACTGTCACCGCAGCTTGGTCGACTTCCAACTTCTTTTTCAGAACATTTTCCAAAAGGGGTGGTTCTAAATTAATTTTTCCTTAAACTTCATTGCCTTAGGGAACGTTTTGTATAAAATGGGCCTCTAGATCATTTTTTTTCATTTTCTAAGATTTTCAACATTTCAGTCGACAGTACGGACTCTGTTTCTGAGTGACCTCCATTGTTCATATGCTTTCTCTCAATCTGTAATAGTTATTAAAGATTGGATTTTTGAGTTGTCTTCTAGACACAATAAGGAAGATCTCCATCAAAAAGCATGCATTGAAAACATTCCTAACTCCTCTTTTCAATTTTCAAAAGATCTAGTTACTGTTCTGTCCACTATTCACAGCGAGCACATTTTAACTTTCATTCTTTGATTTGATGTTCATATGCCCTCCAAATTAGTTCATATCTTAAGAAGTAGTTCATACTACATTTGTACATATACCATGATGATTTCATTCATCCATTCATGCATATTTTAGACTTCTAAGTCATTCTAGGAATCCATGAACACAAAGCACACTACAACCTTGGCACATTCTAGATACATACATTGCATCCATGCAAAGATTTGGGGTCTTTGTAACTCCTAATCTAAGAAGATTATGAGGAATGATCTTGATCATACGTTCATGTTTCCCCTTGATCTAATCTCCCTTTCTCATCCGTCCCGGGGATTGAGAGGTCTTCTTTTTCCTCAAAGATTAACATGCATCATGCTAGCTTGCTAAGCATATTTTGATTTCTTTGATTATTTGTTTCAAGAAAAATTCATGTCCCCCTTTAGATTAGGAAAACTTTATTACTTGATATGTGATTAGACGATTTTTCCTAGGTTTGTTTTGTGTGATCTTTCACTTTGCATTGTGTGATAATTGGCTTAGATCTTATGAATGATATCTTAACTTTAGATCTTCCATTTCAATTTTTCTTACGTGATGTAGTATACTATCATAGTATTATTTGTCGAACCAAACATAGTATAAGATGATTACTTGGATGCAAATTGAGGGCCGTCGAAAGACGGGGCGAGTTGAGGATGTTTTAGTTGCGACAAAGGCTCCTTCCTCTCTCGTACCAAAACCCTGAGCCAAGTTCTTTGGTTATGAAGGGCCGGTGCCCTTTATCTGTTTGGGTGAGTCAAAATTAGGTTTCTTGGTTCCTTAAAGACCAAGTGGCGACTCTGTATCTGTTTTCAACAGACCTTTTCTCTCTATTTTCAAATTAAATTTCAACAAAAAACAAAGCAAGTGGTGGAATCCCGCATGTCCACACCAGCTCCCTCAATACATTAAAAGATGGGCCATCACTTCATAGTGGGGTTATTTTGACTTGGTCCTCTTTTTTTGTCCTTTTAGTGTTTGCCTTGTTGTGACTCTAGCTCCTCTGTGTTTGATTGCTTGGAGCATTGTTTTTGTTTGGATGGGTCATTTTCTGGGTTTGGCTTGGTTTTTTCCCCATCCGTTGTGCACTGTCTAGATGCTCTTTTTGTGTTTTGTTTTCCCTGGGGTATGCCCCTTGTAATTTGTATAGTGCCGATTGGCTTTTTCTTTTAAATTAACCTTTTTTCCGAAAAAAAAAATTGCATTCACCGGGCAAATCCAACTTGTATGCATCGTCATTGATATGCTCAAGGACTTGAAAAGGGCCATCGCCTGTCAAAAGTAGCATAGAATGCCTTTGTGCCAGAAATCTTTCCTTTCTTAAGAGCAGCCAAACCCAATCTCCGGGTTCAAAAATCAGTTGTCGGCGCCCTTTATTTGCTTGTTTTTCATATTGCTCTATCCTCGTCTCGATGTTGAGCTTTGCTTTCTCATGTATCTACTTAACAAATTCAGCCTTTTTCTTTCCATCCAAGTTAACACATTCAGATAAAGGTAATGGAGTTAAATCTAATGGAGTTAAGGGATTCAAACCATAAACAATTTCAAATGGTGAAAACTTAGTAACAGAATGAACAGTGCGATTATATGCAAACTCGACATGCGGTAAACACTCTTCCCAAGTTTTGATGTTCTTTTGAATAATAGCCCTCAACAAAGTCGATAAAGTCCTATTTGCTACTTCAGTTTAACCATCAGTTTGTGGATGACAAGTAGTAGAAAACAATAACTTTGTGCCCAACTTACACCACAAGGTCTTCCAAAAGTAACTCAAGAACTTATCATCTCTATCCAAAACTATGGTTCGAGGCATTCCATGTAATCTCACAATCTCTTAAAGAACAAGTCAGCAACATGTGAAGCGTCATCAGTTTTGTGACATAGAATAAAATGTGTCATTTTAGAAAATCGATCCACAACCACAAAAATTGAATCTCTACCTCGTTTTGACCTAGGTAATCCTAACACAAAGTCCATCGAGATATCAATCCAAGGTGCATTAGGAATGGGCAGTGGTGTGTATAAACCATGGGGTTGAACTCAGGATTTTGCTTGCCTACACATGACACATCTATCACAAATTCTCTCAACATCCCTTTTCATATGTGGCCAATAGAAATGTTCCTGCAACACAGCTAATGTTTTAACAATGCCAAAGTGCCCCGTTAACCCTCCACCATGGGATTCCCTCACTAGCAAATCTCTCAAAGAACAATTAGGCACACACAACTTATTCTCTCAAAACAAGAAACCATCATGCCTAAAATACTTCCCACTAGCATTTTTCTCACAAGCTTGATACTTAACATTAAAATTAGGATCATTGGCATATAATTCTTTAACATGTTCAAACCCAAGAAATTTAGCATCAAGAGTAGAGAGTAGGGCATACCTATGGGAAAGTGCATCTGCAACAATGTTTTCCTTACCCTGTTTGTATCAAATGATGTATGGAAAAGTCTCTATGAACTCCACCCATCGTGTATGTCTCTTGTTCAGCTTATGCTGACCCTTCAAATGCTTCAACGATTCATGATCAGTGTGAATCACAAACTCCTTAGGCCATAGGTAAAACTGCAATGTCTCTAAGGCTCGAACTAGTGCATACAACTCCTTGTCATAAGTAGGGTAGTTCAAGGCTGCCCTGCTTAGTTTTTCACTAAAGTATGTAATTGGTCGTCCTTCTTGCATAAGAACGGTGCCAATTCCCAAACCTGAAGCATCACATTCGATTTCTAATGTTTTTGAAAAGTTAGGTAGAGCTAATAAAGGGGTATTGGTCAGCTTTTGTTTGATGTGCTAAAATGCCTTCTCTTGCTCTTCACCCCATTTGAACCCAACATTCTTTTTGATGACTTTGGTGAGTGGTGCGGCTATGCTGCTAAAGTCTTTCACGAACCGTTGATAAAAACTAGCAAGTCCATGAAAACTTTGAACATTTCCTACACTTGTGGGACTCGGCCATTCTTGTATTGCCCGTACTTTCTCTTCATCAACATGTATACCTTGTGCGCTAACAACAAATCCCAGAAATGCAAGTTTATCGGTGCAAAAAGTACACTTTTTCAAATTAGCAAATAACTTTTCTTCCCTAAGTACATCTAAAATAGATTTCAAATGTACTTTATGATCAACTAAGTTTTTGCTATAAATGAGGATATCATCAAAGAAGACAACAAATTTGCCTATAAATGTATGCAAAAAATGGTTAATAAGTCTCATAAAAGTGCTTGGAGCATTAGTCAAACAAAAAGGCATAACTAACCACTCATATAAACCATATTTTGTTTTAAAGGCAGCTTTCCATTCATCTCCTTCTTTCATTCGAATTTGATGATAACCACTCTTTAAATCAATCTTAGAAAACACACAAAAGCTATGCAGCTCATCTAACATATCATCTAAATGAGGGATAGGATGACGATACTTTACCGTTATGTTGTTGATGGCTCGACAATCAACACACATTCTCCACGTCACATCCTTCTTAGGTACTAACAACACTGGAACTGCACATGGACTAATACTTTCTCTCACGTACCCCTTTTCCATCAATTCACTAACCTACCTTTGGATTACTCCTATAGGCTAGTCGATTTGGAATAGTTACACCGGGAACAAAATCAATTTGATGCTCAATCCCTCGAATTAGAGGTAAGCTATGGGGTGTTTCCTCAGGAAAGACATCCTCATAATCCTGCAAAAGAGTCACAATAGAACTAGGTAAATGGGGGTTAAGTTCATTAGTGTTCAAAAATGCCTCCTTATATTAAAGTACAAGTATAGGCTGATTTTAAAACAACGCTCTTTTTATCTCACTCGCTCTTGCATAGAAATTCTTTTGTTTTCCCTCTTTTTTTCTCTCAATGACTTCACTTTTCTTTTCTTTTTCTCTCTTAATTTTCTCGATCTCTCTCTTTTCACTCTTTTTCTCTTGATCACTCTCTTTTTGCATCCTTACTTTATCCTCATAAACCTGTTTTGGTGTTAATCGAACATGAGTGACTAGTTTTTGATTGAGTACAAAAGAGTATTTGCTGGTGAATCCATCATGCTTGACTCGCCGATCAAATTGCCATGGTCGGCCCAACAGTAGATGTCCTACTTGCATTGGGACTACATCACACAAAACTTCATCTTCATATTTTTTGATGCGGAAAGAAACCATCACCTATTTAGTAACTCTTATTTCTCCAGAATTATTGAGCCATTACAATTTATAAGGTTGGGGTGTGTAATTGTTGGTAACCCTAATTTCTCCACCATTGTAGTGATAACATGTAACACCCTATATTTTATTTTCATTTATAAATAAATACCATATTTCATTTCCATGAATATTTGATTTAATTTCTATTTATAACAATATCTGGGGTCAAACTGTAATTTCCATAAGTATAGAAAATACTTTCTATGGTTTTAAAATCAATATCTATATTTTTGTATAACCGGGAATTTAATTCCTACACTAATAAAATTTTCTGTATTTTATTTCCAACCGTTAAATACCAGTTTTATGTTTCAATCTGCGTCTATACCGCGTTTTGGTGTGGGAGCACGTGAGCTCAACCACACCGTGTAATATCCATTAGTTGCTTGGAGCCCAATTTGAATTCTCCCTATAAATATATCTATATCACTCTCAGACTCTCAATTTTCTCTCCATAACTCTCACAGTCTCTCAATTCACTCTCTATCCCTCTCAATTTCTCTTTGATCTCTCTCGAGATCACACACACACTTTCAGATTATATATATAATCAGTCACATACATAGACACACACATATATTCATATATTGGGCTACCAAAATCAAGAACGGAGAAGTAGAGATTGGACGACGGATTATTCGGCGGAATTATCGGTCTCAAAATTCTCTGTGTAATTAGACTCTGTGAGTATTATAAACTCACTCTCAACGTATATATATGTATAATTCAGTGTTTATGTGAGTGTATATGTGTATATATATGTGATACACCATGGAAGCTTAAAATTGGAGTTTTATAAAACTCAACCAAATTCAATTCCGTGAATTGATTATGGAAGATCTTTGTCCCAATAGGCTACGGTTCAAATCCTACGTTGTAATTCATCTGTATCGCGATGTACCATTGATTTAAAGTTTTGACATCCTTACTTTAATCGCGAATATCTAGAGATATAATCCGTAATTGTTTAAATTGATTGCATATTCATAATCTACGCAGAAAACTGAAGAGATCCATATATTGCACGACATGTTTGAGACAGAATATGAAAATGGGTAAAATTCAGTTTAAAACCAGAAAATAGGGGAAAACAAAGAAGATGAAATTCTGCAAGAACTCGCGCGTGCGACTTGCTCGCGCGAGGATCGCGCGAACCAACCCCCCTTCGCGCGCGCGACTCGTTCGTGCGATCTGTTCTACCCCTTCGCGCGCGCGACCCGCTCGCGCGATTTGTTCTCTCCTTCGCTCGCACGACCAGGCAGTTTGAGCAGTTTCTGTATTTTTATATAAGGGACTGTTTGGAAAAGGTTTTAAAGAACTGTTTGACAAATATACTGTTTTAAAGGCTCCCTGTTAGAAATTGGACTTGTAAGAATGTTTCAGACTGAGATTTATGTTGAACGAACATTCAGCTTTGATATAAATAACTATTACTGCAAACTATGAACATTGACATACATATTAGGGTCGAGGTTGTGTCAACATGCATGTGTGTGAGAAAGCGTGAAAAGAGTACAGAGTGGCGGTCTGGTGTGCGACCTCAATATTGATCGGATATTATTCCTGGTATTGGAGGCGACAGTGTTGTGTACGGCTTAGATATCGATCGGATATTATTCCTGGTATCTAGGGCGCTTGTTTCGGATATCGATCGGATATTATTCCTGGTATCCGAAATGATGGTATTGAGTTACGGCTTAGATATCGATCGGATATTATTCCTGGTATCTAGGGCGCTTGTTTCAGATATCGATCGGATATTATTCCTGGTATCCGAAATGATGGTATTGAGTTACGGCTTAGATATCGATCGGATATTATTCCTGGTATCTAGGGCGCTTGTTTCGGATATCGATCGGATATTATTCCTAGTATCCGAAATGATGGTATTGAGTTACGGCTTAGATATCGATCGGACATTATTCCTGGTATCTAGGGCGCTTGTTTCGGATATCGATCGGATATTATTCCTGGTTTCCGAAATGATGGTATTGAGTGCGGCTTAGGTATCGATCGGATATTATTCCTGGTATCTGAAGCGGTGGTATGGTGTGCTGTTTTGGATATCGATCGGATATTATTCCTGGTATCTGAGGTAATGGTTTGGTTAAGTCGGTTTTTGGTTGAGAGAAAAGAGTCAGAAAGATGAGATGTTACATTGTTCATGCACGGTTGCATATTTATTGCTTACTATATTCACCCGTTACTTATGTTGGAATTGGAACCTTCAATCTATTGCTTTTAAAGTTTAATTGCTCTGCTATTTATTTGCTTATATATACATTGCGAGCACTTGCTTATTTTGCTCACCAGCTTGCATAAGCTGACGGCGTTGATGCGTCCTGGACTGTATGTCCAGATTTTCAGGGTCAGGAGCAGCCAGGGTATTTCGACTATGCTAGTTAGAAGCAGGAGACTTTCCAGGAGGCCGCTTTATATTTCTCATGTCTTTTATTTTCGGGTTGTAATAAACTAGCTTCAGACTGTTGTTTTAGGGCGTTTGTGCCTAAGACCTGAACTTATGTAATAGTTTAGTAAGTTTTAATTATAGGAGCTTATGTTTTATTAGTAACCTTTCTTTAGAAATGTTGTTTAAGTTAATTGTTGCAGGGACAATTGTTCATACTCACTTGTCACGACCTACGAGTCCATAAAGGAAATTAAATGCTTTCCTGTATTATGCTACGTCGGGGTGTGACAGGCTTTTTGGTATCAGAGCCAGGTTATGGCTCGACCAATTGTCCAGGACACCTAGGATCTCCTGTTAAGATAGAATTAGGATAAGATAGTTCGACTTCATTCCGTGTTTAGTCGCTTTCTATCATTTAGAATTTTCTTTCTTCTCGAGAGTTTGACCGAATTCTGTTGATTGATGGATAGGTACCTTTATCTTGAGATATGGCTGGAAGAAATCTAAGGAATTGTCCCACTATTGAAGATGCACCCCCGGTAATAGATCCAACCGGAATGTTTGAGGCTTTTGTAAGAAGATTGGAGAGGGTTAGTGATCAGAATGTGAGGAACAATAATTAGAATGGGAATCATAACGGGAATGGGAGGCAAGCCCACTAGACTGGAGACAAGCTTCTCAAGGAGTTTCGCGCCCTGCGACCTGAGTATTTTGCGGGGACTGATGAACCCTGGCAAGCGGAACAGTGGCTACGCCAAATGGAGCGTATCTTTGAGACCATAGAGTGCACTGATCTGGAGAAGAAACGTCTGGCTATCTTTCAGCTGTCTTATACAGCGGCTGATTGGTGGGATGCAGAAAAGGCGACCATAGGGGAAGAAGCTGCAAGGAGAATGTCGTGGGTGGTGTTCAAGGAAAGATTTCTCGAGAAGTATTTTCCTGAAGAAGAGAAGGACAAGAGAGAGAAAGAGTTTATGGAATTGACTCAAGGAAATCTGACTGTCCGAGAGTACACTACTCGATTTGAGCGTCTGTCTCGCTTTGCTCCACATATGGTGGACACACCCCAGAAAAAAATAAAGAAGTATCACCGGGGTCTCAACTTGTCTCTCCGACATTTGACTATGGGGCATCTGGGCCAGTCATTTGAAGCTCTGGTGAGATTGGCTACGGGGTTAGAGAATGATGGTTGTCAAAATTCGAAGCCGTTTGGAAATCGACCTCCCCAGAAGGGTTATTCTGGACAGAAATCAGGGCACCCTCAGGGACAGAAGAGGACCTGGGATGGAGGGAAGAAACCTCAACAGACACAAGCAGTACAACAGTACCTGCCTCGAGCAATAGGAGGGAACAACAATAATAACTACTTCAATTGTGGTAATCCTGGTCACCGAGCTAAAGATTGCAGACTGACTAGGCGTGCTGATCGTCCGGGAATTGTGTGCTATAATTGTGGCATGCCGGGTCACATAAGTCCAGAATGCAAGGCTCCTAGGAGAAGTAATTACGGACAGCAAGGACAGGCTCGCCTGAATGCTGTTATCCCCGAGGCTACTGGTTATGAAGAAACAGGTTATGAAGAAGGTACTTATGAGGAGGGTCTGCCCGAGCAACGAGCAGTGGAAGGTACTCTAACCTTGTTTAACTCTCATGTTAATGTTTTATTTGACACGGGTGCTACACATTCCTTTATATCTGTTAAGATTGTTCGGAAGTTGGGTATAGTACCGCAACATTTAGATGAAGCTTTGAGTGCTGTCTCGCCCTTAGGGACCACCGTCAAGTTATTACATGTATGTAAGGACTGTCCTCTACGGTTAAGAGACCGTGAACCTTTGGCGAGATTGGTGGTTCTGTTGATGAAGGAGTTCGATGTAATCCTAGGAATGGATTGGCTCGAGAAGAATCATGCGAAGTTGGATTGTGCAAGGAAGAGGATCACATTTGCAGACAATGGGAATATCGACTCTTCGATTTCCAATGTAACCCTTCGGGTGATATGTTCCTCACTAAATGCCTAGCAAACATTGAGGTTGTCAGTGCAGAGGTGATAGTATCATCAATACCGGTGATCAAAGAGTTCGAGGAAGTATTTCGAGATATTTCTGGATTACCACCTGAAAGGGACATAGAATTCTGTGTGGAACTAGTACCAGGCACTCGACCTATAACCAAGGTTCCCTACATGATGGCCCCTACAGAGTTATTGGAGCTGAAGGAACAAGTTCAAGAACTTGAGAAGTTGGGTTTTGTTCGTCCAAGTACTTCACCCTGGGGAGCACCAGTGTTGTTCGTGACGAAGAAGGATGGGTCAATGCGGTTGTGTATTGACTACCGAGAACTGAATAAGGTTAGTATCAAGAATAAGTGTCCTTTACCTCGGATAGACGATTTATTTGATCAGTTGCAAGGAGCCACGACCTTTTCTAAGATTGATCTACGGTCAGGGTATCATCAGTTGAGAGTGCGTAAGGAAGATATACCGAAAACTGCTTTCAGGACGAGATACGGACACTATGAGTTCTTAGTGATGCCGTTTGGGATGACGAATGCTCCGACTGTGTTTATGGACTTGATGAACAGAGTATTCAAGCCCTATTTGGATCAATTCATTATTGTCTTTATTGATGATATTTTGATCTATTCCAAGTTAGAGGAAGAGCATGAACAACACCTGAGAATTGCATTGCAGATTCTCAAGGATCACCGCATGTATGCTAAATTCAGCAAGTGTGAATTCTGTCTTCAGGAAGTTAAGTTCCTCGGGCATGTGATCTCACAACAAGGAATCACAGTTGACTCCTCAAAGACTGATCCAGTGGCGAATTGGACTCGGCCGACCAATGCTACAGAAGTCAGAAGTTTTCTGGGACTCGCTGGTTACTATCGGAGATTGGTAGAGGGTTTCTCCAAGATAGCAGCCCCGTTAACTGGTTTGACTAAGAAAGATTTGAAGTTTGAATGGACTGATAAGCATGAACGCGCTTTTCTGGAATTAAAAGAGAGATTGACAACAGCGCCAGTGCTTGCGATACCAAAAGATGGTGAGAAGTTCACTATTTTCAGTGACGCCTCGTATCAAGGATTGGGATGTGTCCTTATACAAGATGGTAAGGTTATAGCCTATGGTTCATGACAGTTGAAGCCAAATGAATTGAATTACCCAACTCATGATTTGGAGCTGGCAGCAGTTGTGTTTGCGCTCAAGATCTGGAGACACTACCTCTATGGGGAGAAGTTTGATTTGTTCTCGGACCACAAGAGCCTTAAGTATTTATTTTCTCAGAAGGAGTTGAACATGAGGCAACGTCGGTGGATGGAGCTGATTAAGGACTATGACTTTACATTAGAGTACCACCCTGGTAAGGCTAATGTAGTTGCTGACGCCCTAAGTCAGAAACCTCAAGGAGTGATTGCTTCATTGATGGTGAGGGAATGGAAAGCTTTAGAGACAATCGCAGAATTCGATATGCAGATTTTTGAGGGAAGGGACGGACATCACTTTGGATGCCTTGTACTACAACCAATACTTGTGAGTCGAATCAACACTTGTGAGTCGAATCATCGAGGCCCAAAAGGAAGACGAGAAATTTCAAGCATGGTTCGCCATGATGTCAGAAAAGGACCCTACAGAATGGAAGGATGGGACCGATGGAGGATACCGATGTCGAGATAGATTGTGTGTGCCAGATTTCGGAAATTTGAGAAAAGATATTCTCGAAGAAGCACATAAATCGAGACTGACAGTACACCCGGGAGGGACAAAGATGTATAAAGACTTGAAGAGAAACTTCTAGTGGGAAGGGATGAAACGAGAAGTAGCCGAGTTTGTGTCTAAATGTTTGACTTGTCAACAAGTGAAGGCCGAACATCAGAGACCCTCGGGATTGTTGTAACCCTTACCTGTTCCAGGATGGAAGTGGGAACATATAACTATGGATTTTGTGGTTGGATTACCCCGGTCACAACAGAATCATGACACGATTTGGGTAATTGTGGATCGTTTGACAAAGTCTGCACACTTCATCGCGTATAATATGACTTACCCAGTAGAAAGGATGAGTCGAATGTATCTACAGCAAGTGGTACGACTGCACGGTGCACTTGTGTCGATTGTATCAGATCGCGATACACGTTTTACCTCGGGATTTTGGGAAAGTTTGCAGAAGGCTATGGGAACTTCGCTCAAAATGAGTACTGCTTTCCATCCTCAGACCGATGGACAGACCGAGCGTGTTAATCAGATTATGGAAGATATGCTGAGAGCTTGTACAATTGACTTTGAAGAGTCTTGGGAGGCGCACTTGTCGTTGGTCAAATTTGCGTATAACAACAGTTATCACTCAAGTATTGGGATGGCACCGTTCGAAGCCTTGTACGGACGACCATGTCGATCTCCGTTGTGTTGGGCTGAAGTGGGAGACACAGAATTGTTGGGACCAGAGTTGGTGAGAGAGACCAATGAGAAGATTTCACTGGTCAAAGAAAGAATGAAAACTGCACAGAGTAGACACAAGAGTTATGCAGATCGGCGTCGAAAGGACTTGGAGTTCAGTATCGAAGATCACGTACTCCTTAAGGTTTCACCTGTTCGGGGAGTAGTACGTTTCGGTCAGAAAAGAGGGAAGTTGGCACCTCGTTTCATCGGACCGTTTGAGATATTAGAGCGTGTTGGGAAAGTGGCTTATCGGCTTGCATTGCCACCAAAGATGTCTGGGGTTCATAACGTGTTCCATGTCAGTATGTTAAGGAAATACATACGGGATCCTTCACATGTGGTAAATTTTGATGATATTGAGACGAGTCAGAATGTTGTCTACAAGGATAGACCTGTGAGGATTCTTGACCAGAGTATCAAGAGGCTGAGAAGAAGAGACGTTCCTTTGGTTAAGGTTCTGTGGAGGCATCATGACGAGGGAGAAGCGTCGTGGGAGTTAGAGTCAGACATGAGGACTAAATACCCCAAGTTGTTTCAGGATTAGTTAGCTCAGATTTCGGGGTGAAATCTCTGTTAAGGTGGGTAGAGTGTAACACCCTGTATTTTATTTTCATTTATAAATAAATACCGCATTTCATTTCCATGAATATTTGATTTAATTTCTGTTTATAACAATATCTGGGGTCAAACTGTAATTTCCATAAGTATAGAAAATACTTTCTATGGTTTTAAAATCAATATCTATATTTTTGTATAACCGGGAATTTAATTTCTACACTAATAAAATTTTCTGTATTTTATTTCCAACCGTTTAATACCAGTTTTATGTTTCAATCTGCGTCTATACCGCGTTTTGGTGTGGGAGCACGTGAGCTCAACCACACCATGTAATATCCACTAGTTGCTTGGAGCCCAATTTGGACCCTCCCAACAAATATATCTATATCACTCTCAGACTCTCAATTTTCTCTCCATAACTCTCACAGTCTCTCAATTCACTCTCTATCCCTCTCAATTTCTCTTTGATCTCTCTCGAGATCACACACACACTTTCAGATTATATATATAATCAGTCACATACATAGACACACATATATATTCATATATTGGGCTACCAAAATCAAGAATGGAGAAGTAGAGATTGGACGACGGATTATTCGGCGGAATTATCGGTCTCAAAATTCTCTGTGTAATTAGACTCTGTGAGTATTATAAACTCACTCTCAACATATATATATGTATAATTCAGTGTTTATGTGAGTGTATATATGTATATATATGTGATACACCATGGAAGCTTAAAATTGGAGTTTTATAAAACTCAACCAAATTCAATTCTGTGAATTGATTATGGAAGATCTTTGTCCCAATAGGCTACGGTCCAAATCCTACGTTGTAATTCATCCGTATCGCGACGTACTATTGATTTAAAGTTTTGACACCCTTACTTTAATTGCGAATATCTAGAGATATAATCCGTAATTTTTTAAATTGATTGCATATTCGTAATCTACGCGAAAAACCGAAGAGATCCATATATTGCACGACATGTTTGAGACAGAATCTGAAAATGGGTAAAATTCAGTTTAAAACCAGAAAATAGGGGAAAACGAAGAAGATGAAATTCTGCAAGAACTCGCGCGCGCAACCCGCTCGCCGAGGATCGCTCGCGCGACCCGCTCGCGCGAACCAACCCCCATTCGCACGCGCGACCCGCTCGCGCGACCTGTTCTGCCCCTTTGCACGCGCGACCTGCTCGCGCGCACGACCTACTCGCGCGATTTGTTCTCCCCTTCACTCGCGCGACCAGGCAGTTTGAGCAGTTTTTGTATTTTTATATAAGGGACTATTTGGAAAAGGTTTTAAAAGTTTTTAAAGAACTGTTTGACAAATATACTGTTTTAAAGGCTCCCTATTAGAAATTGGACTTGTAAGAACGTTTCAGACTGAGATTTATGTTGAACGAACATTCAGCTTTGATATAAATAACTGTTACTGCAAACTGTGAACATTGACATACATATTAGGGTCGAGGTTGTGTCAACATGCATGTGTGTGAGAAAGCGTGAAAAGAGTACAGAGTGGCAGTCTGGTGTGCGACCTCAATATTGATCGGATATTATTCCTGGTATTGGAGGCGACAGTGTTGTGTACGGCTTAGATATCGATCGGATATTATTCCTGGTATCTAGGGCGCTTGTTTCGGATATTGATCGGATATTATTCCTGGTATCCGAAATGATGGTATTGAGTTATAGCTTAGATATCGATCGGATATTATTCTTGGTATCTAGGGCGTTTGTTTTGGATATCGATCGGATATTATTCCTGGTATCCGAAATGATGGTATTGAGTTACGGCTTAGATATCGATCGAATATTATTCCTGGTAGCTAGGGTGCTTGTTTCGGATATCGATCGGATATTATTCCTAGTATCCAAAATGATGGTATTGAGTTACGGCTTAGATATCGATCGGATATTATTCCTGGTATCTAGGGCGCTTGTTTCGGATATCGATCGAATATTATTCCTGGTATCCGAAATGATGGTATTGAGTGCGGCTTAGATATCGATCGGATATTATTCCTGGTATCTGAGGTAATGGTTTGGTTAAGTCGGTTTTTGGTTGAGAGAAAAGAGTCAGAAAGATGAGATGTTACATTGTTCATGCACGGTTGTATATTTATTGCTTACTATATTCACCCGTTACTTATGTTGGAATTGGAACCTTGAATCTATTGCTTTTAAAGTTTAATTGCACTGCTATTTATTTGCTTATATATACATTGCGAGCACTTGCTTATTTTGCTCACCAGCTTGCATAAGCTGACGGCGTTGATGCGTCCTGGACTGTATGTCCAGATTTTCAGGGTCAGGAGCAGCCAGGGTATTTCGACTATGCTAGTTAGAAGCAGGAGACTTTCCAGGAGGCCGCTTTATATTTCTCATGTCTTTTATTTTCGGGTTGTAACAAACTAGCTTCAGACTTTTGTTTTAGGGCGTTTGTGCCTAAGACCTGAACTTATGTAATAGTTTAGTAAGTTTTAATTATTGGAGCTTATGTTTTATTAGTAACCTTTCTTTAGAAATGCTGTTTAAGTTAATTGTTGCAGGGACAATTGGTCATACTCACTTGTCACGACCTACGAGTCCATAAAGGAAATTAAATGCTTTCCTGTATTATGCTACGTCGGGGCGTGACATAACAACATTTGTACAACTACCTCCATCAATAATCACACTACACACCTTTTTTTGCATATGGCATCGAGTATGAGAGATTTTTTCTCGCTGCACCTCTTACACTTCTTTAGCTTGCATACTCGAAGCCCTCCTTGTTACCAACAAATCACCATGAACCGCGTACTCCTCATAACTCACGTCCTCCAATGGTGGCATTGAGTCGGTATCACCTTCATCCTCGATCTCAATTTCACTATCATCTCACAACACCATCACCCTTTTGTTCAGACATTGGCTCTCTATATGACCCTGCCTTGGCATTTAAAACACTTGATATCACGATTTCAAGTATTGGAAGAATCAGATTTTCCATGATTCCCATGGCTAGTCTTTTTTTGCATTTGCTCAGTTTTGGGCTGTAATACCCGCAAAATTTCCTACATATATAAAATGGAACTCCAAATACATGTCTGTACTTCCGAGTTTATATCCGTAATGATTTCTATAGCCTGTATTAATATACATATATATATATATATATTTGATGGCGTTCAAGACTTATGGTACTCAAAGAATTCGTATCGCTTTATTAATGTGATTTTAATTGCTATGCCCGACCCCATATAATAATATCGTATTTTAATAATTGCTATCGTTAAAATATAATTATGGATATTCTTTTATTCGTTGTCACTTAATTTATAACTATAGGTTATATCGTATATAAACATTATGTTGATATTATTCGTCGTCGCTTAATGGTTTAGTATTATGGATTATATTATATCAAACCCGATATCGCTTTGTTACCGTATATATAAATTACAATTATTATATTGCTATTGATATTTTAATCCCCTGTCTATTATTGGGAACATAATATTATTATCAGTATTTTTATTTTAAACCCAGATTATATATTAGGACTCGATGTCGTTTTAATATTATAAGTTGTAGATTATATTATATTTCAGATTCGATAGTCCTGTAATTATAGTCGTGATATTTTTTTTATATAGCAATATTTATTTTATTATAGACCCGGACTGACTTAGCAGTTAGCATGCGAATCCATAAAATCTGCTTTTATTTGGACTGCATGGCACGAGTTTCCTAGCGACGACTTAACTATACATTTAGGGTAGTAGGAATCTTACCTAAAATAGCTAATGTACTACCACACCTCCCTTTACCCATTGAGTATTTACTCTACACAAACACCCCCTCGTGGACCCCCGGTCACTCCCCCTCACCCCAAACCGCCGGATCACACTCTCAAATCCATCCAAATCAACCTATCACCCATGCACACCACCCCATGTCCTTCACTGCCACCCACGCCCCCTCATTAACCCACTCTGCCCACTTAGACCACAAGGCACTCCACACAGCCACACATTAGTACATAGGTATGTGTAGTAGGTTATATTATATGAAATCTATGTATGTACTGTGTGTCTATTATATATTATATATCTGTGCATGCGTGTAATATATGTATTATATATATAGAGAGAGTTACCCGAGAATAAGAGTGGAAAGAAGAGAAACAAAAATAAAACCCACACCTCCCAATCTCACTGCCTCACCCCCTCACTCTCTGCTTCATATCACACACACACACACAAACCACACATTGCTGCCCAGAAAGAAGAGAGAGAGAGAGAGAGAGCTAGAGAGAGAGACCACCGAAGGTTAGAGGGAGAGAGACGCCGGAACCAAGCCGAGGCCGAACCAAGGCAGGTAAAGCCGCACACCCTCTCTGTACTTTCTATATACACACAGACCCTTACACACTCACACGCACACCCGGGACAGACCTTAGAAGCACCAACCATAGCCGGACCACAATGAACGCTCGTACGAGCTCGGATTTTTGGTCCGTCACCAAAACCCATGAAAATAACACCAAAATGACCCTAACGACTCCCTTAACACGCTCGATGAACGGCTCGAAGCTTGGGTCGCGTTTGGACGACCTACGGTTCGATTATTCTTTGGAAAACGCAACTGTTTTTGCCCCCGTACCGATAGACCGTTAGGAGTTAGGCTTCAAGACTTATACCGTTGGATCGGGCTCGTCGAGACACTCGATTTCGACATAAAGTTTGCGTACTTTGGTTAAAAATTGAGGGAGTTATGGTGATTTGAAATTTGTGTGAAATATGTGTATATGCGTTATGTATATATATATACCACGATCAGAATTCGTGGGAGGAAGAACAGGAGGTATAAGAGATTTTCTATGGCGTAATTATGTAGTATATTTGTACGGTATGTATTGGTTAGTAAAAGTGTTTTAATTAGTTAAATAATAATTATAAAGTATAATCAACATGTTTTAATTTATGCAAATATTAGTAAATAATATTTTATATATTCTGAAATTATTTTAGTAACATTAAATATATTAAATATTTATTTTAGATTAAAAATAAATAATAAATGCTAGTTTGATTTTGTGATGAAATAGATAATAAACATCTATTAACCATTTTTAAAATCTAGGAAATTTTAGTGTTAATCTAAAGATCAAATATCATTGTTTTATAAATTTATTTATTTATAAAACCCAAACTTTAGTATTTATATATTATGGTCATTATTATTTGGACTTTAATAAATAATAAATGTTAGTATATTCAATAAACAAATAGATATTAAATATCTATCGACTATTTTAAATGTTAGTATATAACAATTATTATTTTAAAGGTATTTGAGCCTTAATTATAATTTATTAAATTATAAAATTGTATTCCGGATATTTCAATAATTGATAATGAGCCGTTTAACCATTGTTTAAATTATTTTAAATACCAAACGAGCTCCGAAAATTATGACAATAATACTAAAAGCTCATTTTGTTGCCTAGTATTTATAAAAATATTCCTAAGGATCAAATATCTTCCTACAATATATTTTATAATTATAGGACTCATACGTCTATTGTTATGAGAATTAGAACTTCAATAATTCATAGAAAATAAACCGTAGCTCAGAAAAATACGCGGTCAGCTCCTAGAGTCTTATAATAATGTCTAGAAGATCCCCTTAAAGTTTGGTGACCTTTCGACACGGTCCAAAATACAGCTTATCTCTAGGGCCCAAACTGGTATAGAAAACCCAGCCTTTTATGCGACTGACTCCGATTTGAGTCTAGTCAATGGCGTTGGACTCAGAACGATGTCTAGATCATCATGTTGAGGTTTAGGGACCCGCCCGACACAATTACCATTATGCCCCTGATTTTAGTAAGCTTATTAATCAATGTTCTATGTAATTTTATACTTTGTAGGAACCGCTACGCTCATTATTACGCACCCGCATCGAGGTGAGTCGTCCTAACTCACTTGGTATATTATAGAATTATTCTTTGATCTTATATGTATGCCTAGTACGTCCTGTGTGGGCGATACTGATAAGTATTAGTGATGTGAACGTGAGATTGTTTCTTATATAATGAATGCATGTTAGTTAACTATACTCCATGTTTAATTAATATTCGCCGATATTCTTGCTTATCATGATTTCACGTTTATACCGTCACATGAATATTCAAATGAACATAGTCGAGTCATGATGTCAATGTTGACGTCTGCATGGTTAGTCACGGGGACTACCCCAGTCATATTGTCATACATGTTGAGTGGATCGCAGTGGTCCGAGTGGTACAGTCAAGTAAATGGGAACAACAATGAAACTGCTATAGGGCCCTGCTAGGCGACGATAGCCAGAGTTTCCATTGAAATCATTGAAGTTATGCATGGATTGATGATTGATACGCTATAGGGCCCTGTTAGGCGACGATAGCAATGTATCCATCAGAATACAATAGTTACCTTTCAAATGCTATAGGGCCCTGCTAGGCGACGATAGCGCTGTAACTATTCTATTCTCCCGGCAAGGTCACGAGGACCTAAGAGTACAATGATTACACTCTTTCTTTTAAAACCAAAAACTGCTATAGGGCCCTGCTAGGCGACGATAGCAACGTAATCATTCTATTCTGAGCTAACGGCGTTACACTGGTAATGTAACAAGTCACATGAGTCAGTTATGGTGTCTGTGGTTGAGTAAAGTCGAATATATCGATGGTGCATCGTGTCGTATCTCATTCATATTATCATGTCATAAATCATACTTATTGAGAGAATGCATATCAAATATTCAAGTTCGAGATATGGTTGTACTTGTATATTATTGTTTGTATTAGGAGTGATCGGTTAGGTCAACTCACTTAGCTTCAAAAGCTAACGGCTCTCCTTCCTGCCCTGGACATATTGACACGACTAAAAAGTTGTGCGCTCTTGTGCAACACCCAAGTGTAGGTGATCGTGCAAGTAATATAGTACTGGAAGTCCAGGTCGATCCCACAGGGAAGGAATAGGAAGAATATCTACTAAGTTATAACCTAAAGAAATAGAAAAGATAAATGTAGAAGAGAAGGTTCTAACTAATCCTAATTAATTAAATTAAACTAAATAATAAACTAAACATATAGAAACATAACTAATTGAACAACTAAATTAAAGGTGTTGGAAACACGTGAATCCACATTGATCCTAACCATCTACCAAGCAAATTCATTAACGTTCTATGGAGTTCATTCCTCTTCAGTATTCCGTATTTTTCTAAAGATAAAGAATCAATAGCCCTTTCATGACCGGGACTACATCATCACAAATGATTTAAAATACATAGAAGACGGTTTAAAACAATGGTAATTACTTGCACTCTAAATGGTGTTAGCATTCAAAGTGGTTTTCAAAAGTCATTGAAGAAAAGGCCTTAAGGCTTTAAGTTCTAAAAACTGTTGTGACAAACTGAGCTTATTGGGACAATTTGATGACAGATTTCTAAAACAGAAAGTCATGGAATACTTCAAAGAATCATCTCAAGATTCTGCAAGTTCGATCGATCGAAGCGCTCTCGATCGATCGGACAGCATCATCCTTCAATCGATCGAACTATCTTCGATCGCTTGACTATCTCTGGTTCGATCGATCGAAATACCTTCGATCGATCGAACCCAAGGTTTCTAAAGATTGCATGGCAGAGGCTGGGATTCAATGTTTCATCACATATTCCCAACGTCTAAACTACGAAAACATAATAAAACTAATGCAGGAAAAGAAAACTAAAGTAATCAAAGCATCTAAACTAATAAACAATCAAATAGAGGGAAAGGAGAAGAAAAACCTGTAAATAATCTGAAAATAACTTGTAATAAACATGAAAGCAACTTTAATCTTCAATAATCTTCAGTAAATCAATGAAAACAAGGAGAAAGAACATGAATCTAACCTAAACTACTCCTAATCTAACCCTAAAACTACCCTAAACTGCTGTTTTTCGCGTTCTGGTGCGTCCTCCCTTCGTCTGGCGTCAAAACGACGTATATATAGGGTTCCCATAGAGTTTACGCAACTTTTGGGTGAATAAAAGGTTCGATCGATCGAGCTCAGTTCGATCGATCGAAGGTTCGATCGATTGAACTCTCTTCAATCGCTTGAACTCTCTGATTTTGACAGCACTGCACACCGATGGGAGAATGGCCATAACTTTTTACTCGGACCTCGGATTGACCTCCCGTTTGCGGCCACGCGACCGTAACTCAAAGATCTACATTTCTTGTCTCTGGGAAAATCTTCCAAATCTGAAGTCATCATTGTCAAAATTGCCATTTTCTCAGGTGCTTCTGTTGTTCTATCCACCAGAATCACTTTTCTTTAGCTCCACTTCATTGATTTGCATCCTAATACCTATAAAACAATGCAAAAACATATATTTTAGCATTAACACACTAAAAAGATCATTGTTATTAGAATGAACCTAAATGTAGGGACTTTGGGGATAAAAATATGCATAAAATACTACGTAATACACTAGAAATATGCACTTTTCACCACGAATCACACCCCCCAACTAGCTCGTTGCTAGTCCCTAGCAATGAAGCGAACTGCAACAGTGTTTATTTAAACTCTAGAAATTAAAAACAAAATAAAGTAAAAATCCTAAATCACTTTCGCAGGAATCGCGATTGCATTTAGCGTATGCAACAAGCCTTTAAACCCCTAGGTTCCCCCTAGTGGACGAGTGTTGTCTCGTGAGGGTTTGCAGTGAATCTACCCACAAAATTCATGCTTATGGTAATGGTTCTCATTTAAATGTTTTCAAGGAATTTTCCTCTCATTAACAATATAGTTAAGCTCAACAATCTCATGAAACTCTCTAGTATGCCATAGCCATGCAACACACATATTACAGTTAATCTACTATCAAAGTCATTAGAATGTTCCATACCTATTAATCTTCAAGTGTGTGTGTGAATGGACAACCAAAATACAAAACTTTAATTTCAAAGCTTGCATAACCTAAGATACTATCAAGACGTTCATTTCAACTCTCACCGGGATTACACTCTTAAGATGAAATCACTCTGAATTAGGTGTAATAATTATCACTCATGATATGGAAGCTGTAAAGAGTAATTGTAAATGGAATCTAATGCTTCTCATATCTAAATAGAAAAACGGACATTTTAGTGCATAAAGTCTCATGAAAGGATACTTTTCACTAGAAGAGCGAGATACCGTGGATAACTCTCTCATTACCTTAACTTCAAATCTAATTTACTTAAAATCATCAGGACTTTGAAAAAGAGGTATTAAGTGAAAGAAGAAAGAGGCTCGTGATATTCAATTGGGTCAAAGGATGTGATTGGAATGTCTACTATAACTTTTCAAACTTCCCACATCTCTAATCTCTCTCTTCTTCTTTTCTTTTATTTATTTTTTTCACACTCTTCTTTTCATTCCTTTTTTTTTCTTTTGTAACAACCATTGGCATTTTTTTTCTTTTTCTTTTTTTCATGCTTTTCTTTTCATTTTTTTTTTCTTTTTCTCTTTCTTTTTTTTCTTTGCCAACTTTCCCTTATTCACACTACCAAACTTCTTGTCAATGCAACACATCCCAATCACTCCTAAATAAAGAATTGAGGCTTGAACTCCTAATTTGGAGTTTGGTATAGACTTTAGGATTATGAAGACAAGGCGATTATGATAAGCTCAAGAGGTGAAGTAAAGGAATAGCATAGAGGTAGGCCAAGGCTGTATTATCCATGTATGGTCAAAAGATGGCCTAAATCATCTTCTAAGTTAATAGGATAATTCATTTTCAGTAAATTCAAGAGCTCTAAAGTTTGGTAAATCCTGAACGTTCTCTTCTAGTGATCAGTCAAAATGAAGAAGAAAAATGAGACTTTCAACGAATTAATACGCTTTTCAAAAAGTAAGAGTAATTTTATAAAACCCTCAAAAACAAAAGAATGGTACAAAAGCTCACTTGGGTTATTAGTCTCCACTACAGTCTTTCAAGACACTTAAGCTATGCTTATTAATCCATTTTAGCTATGTACAAGGTTGTCACAACGTGCTCAAAGTTGTTTAAAGATTAAAAAGTACAAAATATGCTATAACTAAGATAGTAAAGAAACTACCATAGTATATCACATACTAATAACATATAGAAAATAACACTAATGCATCATAACTAACTACATTAACTATGAGAGAAATACAAGAACCATTTTATTATCTTTAAACAAAAATAAATAAATAAAAATTTTAAAATTTTTGCAGATTTTAATTTACTGAGTTACATGTTGCTAAGCAGGTATATGACACTAAAGTACAACAAACAGATATGAGGCATGCAATGACTCACTCCCCCCCAACTAAAACTAGACATTGTCCCCAATGTTCTAAACTAAGCACATGGACATGTAAAGTAAAGCGAGGGAAGGAAGGATGTTACCTCGAGGCATTAATATCCAATTATTTTCCAAGTTACCTGCAAAATCATTAGTAGCAACAAGGAAAAATAGAGAACATAATATAACAACTCAGTTAATAAATTCGGTTAATCAAGATACTTATCATAAAGTAACAACCGAAATTTTTGAGGATCCTCCCAATGAAATAATTTAACAGTGAGAAGAATGTTGGGATCCTCATAAAATTGCAACTCCCCCCAACTAATGTCAGGCTCAAGGTCAGAGGAGATGATGCAAAACCAATGGCTTCCAAATTTTCTTGGGACAGTTATAAAAGGGATACCACACTTTTTAGGAATTCTATGCAAGAAACGATCTTTGGTGTTGGTATTTCCTATAACAGCCTCTATTTTAATACTAAAAACAGGGGGAGGCCATGGTTCAATAAAAGGGGCAAGGTCGAATTGATGTTCCAATGAAGCTTCACTACCCTCTTCTTGTCCTAGAACAGAATCTATGGAAATATAATAATAGGAATTGAATTTCTGTTCTATGCACATGGTTTTGGACTGGACTTGGATAAAGCTATCTATTTGGGCCTCAATGTCATAATCACTCAAGAAGGTCAAGCAGTCTAGAAGATTGCTAGCTTCTTGTTGAATTTTAAGATCATCTAAAGTGGGCCCAATATTTTCCAAGTCTTCTCTCAAAGAATTTTGAAAGTTAAAATTTTGTGAAGAACATGTGCTAGTATCCTTACCATCCTCTTCCACAACACATTCTGTTTGTTCACGAATGGGGTACACATAACATTCAAGCTCAGGACGAGAGCTTTGATTGATATAGAGGATAGGTGATGGGCAACTTGGTGACACCACCTCTTCGGCCGAGAGAGGTGAGGGTGCATGAATATCACATGAATCTAAATCGAATTGAAAATTTTCAATGACGTCCTCCCTAGGGTCACTATCAAAGGTAGGGGTAGAGTCAACAGGGGACTCCTCCTTTCCTAGTTGCGTGCAATCACCTAAACTCTCTTCATCTTTTAAGACCTCATTCTCATCCTCGCAACTCTCCTCACTATATGTGTCATCTATTGAAGTACTCTGGACAAAGAGATTGTGCAGCTTTATCCAAGCAGTGAAGGAGTTGATGTCTGGGGTTGTATGTTGAGGAGAAGATGGTTCTACAACTGCATGCTCAATGGTTTGGTTTTGGAGTTCTTGTTGGGTTATCACTTTCTCAAATGAGTTGTTAACCTCACTCGGTATGAACCCATCATTGTCCTCTAATTCCATTCCATTGTTAGTGTCTTGAAATTCAGGTTGTAGCGTTGAAGGACTGGTATAGTCTTCTAAAGGTTGGCTATCAAATGCTTGTTGATATCTAGCTCCTAATTTATCAATTGCACTCTCTAGCCTTTTCATTTCACTAAGCAGCAATTCTAACATACCATTATCCTCAACTTGGTTATTCTCCTCATTATAACTATATGAAGTCTCACCCCATTGTTGTTGGTAATAGTCCCCTTCCCATTGTGTTTGTGTGCAAGACTCCCCAGAAGGAAAGTCTTGGTGCATTTGGTAATCGTGGGAACTACTACTATATCCTACACTATCATTTTGGTTATATCCCCATTGCGATTGATAGAACTCTCCAGGTGGAGGTTCTTGATACGTTTGATAACATGGGGGACTAACACGATGGTTTTCCCATTGTGGTGATTGGTAGCACTCAGGTTGATAATGTGCATCATATGTGGGTGCTTGCCAACTCGGGGTATAGTTCTCATTACCTAATGTGTACCCATTCGTGATATTTGTGTTGTATGGAGGGTAATATGGATAAGACATGTTTACCCAAAATATTTAAACAAAATAATTTTTTTTTTTTTTTTTTCTTGTGAGAGAAATAGTCCAATGATTTTTTTTTTTTTTTTTTTTTTTTTTTTTTTTTTTTTTTTTTTAAAGAAAAAGAAAAAAAATGGAAATAACTTAGTAGAATCCTAACCTAGTTGCCTTCCCCGGCAACGGCGCCAAAAACTTGACACGACTAAAAAGTTGTGCGCTCTTGTGCAACACCCAAGTGTAGGTGATCGTGCAAGTAATATAGTACTGGAAGTCCAGGTCGATCCCACAGGGAAGGAATAGGAAGAATATCTACTAAGTTATAACCTAAAGAAATAGAAAAGATAAATGTAGAAGAGAAGGTTCTAACTAATCCTAATTAATTAAATTAAACTAAATAATAAACTAAACATATAGAAACATAACTAATTGAACAACTAAATTAAAGGTGTTGGAAACACGTGAATCCACATTGATCCTAACCATCTACCAAGCAAATTCATTAACGTTCTATGGAGTTCATTCCTCTTCAGTATTCCGTATTTTTCTAAAGATAAAGAATCAATAGCCCTTTCATGACCGGGACTACATCATCACAAATGATTTAAAATACATAGAAGACGGTTTAAAACAATGGTAATTACTTGCACTCTAAATGGTGTTAGCATTCAAAGTGGTTTTCAAAAGTCATTGAAGAAAAGGCCTTAAGGCTTTAAGTTCTAAAAACTGTTGTGACAAACTGAGCTTATTGGGACAATTTGATGACAGATTTCTAAAACAGAAAGTCATGGAATACTTCAAAGAATCATCTCAAGATTCTGCAAGTTCGATCGATCGAAGCGCTCTCGATCGATCGGACAGCATCATCCTTCAATCGATCGAACTATCTTCGATCGCTTGACTATCTCTGGTTCGATCGATCGAAATACCTTCGATCGATCGAACCCAAGGTTTCTAAAGATTGCATGGCAGAGGCTGGGATTCAATGTTTCATCACATATTCCCAACGTCTAAACTACGAAAACATAATAAAACTAATGCAGGAAAAGAAAACTAAAGTAATCAAAGCATCTAAACTAATAAACAATCAAATAGAGGGAAAGGAGAAGAAAAACCTGTAAATAATCTGAAAATAACTTGTAATAAACATGAAAGCAACTTTAATCTTCAATAATCTTCAGTAAATCAATGAAAACAAGGAGAAAGAACATGAATCTAACCTAAACTACTCCTAATCTAACCCTAAAACTACCCTAACCTGCTGTTTTTCGCGTTCTGGTGCGTCCTCCCTTCGTCTGGCGTCAAAACGACGTATATATAGGGTTCCCATAGAGTTTACGCAACTTTTGGGTGAATAAAAGGTTCGATCGATCGAGCTCAGTTCGATCGATCGAAGGTTCGATCGATTGAACTCTCTTCAATCGCTTGAACTCTCTGATTTTGACAGCACTGCACACCGATGGGAGAATGGCCATAACTTTTTACTCGGACCTCGGATTGACCTCCCGTTTGCGGCCACGCGACCGTAACTCAAAGATCTACATTTCTTGTCTCTGGGAAAATCTTCCAAATCTGAAGTCATCATTGTCAAAATTGCCATTTTCTCAGGTGCTTCTGTTGTTCTATCCACCAGAATCACTTTTCTTTAGCTCCACTTCATTGATTTGCATCCTAATACCTATAAAACAATGCAAAAACATATATTTTAGCATTAACACACTAAAAAGATCATTGTTATTAGAATGAACCTAAATGTAGGGACTTTGGGGATAAAAATATGCATAAAATACTACGTAATACACTAGAAATATGCACTTTTCACCACGAATCACATATCACGTCTAGATTTCACAGGTGACGACTATCAAGACGAGGTCTACCCAAAGGGACGCGGCAGATGTACAAGTTGAAGCGAAGGACTCCGATATAGTCTTATTTAGAATTACTTAACTTGCTTTATTGTCTTCTATCTGAGGTAATGCTTTAGATATGTAGTGTATATAGATCGCCCTAGACTGCCTTGTAGATCTTTTATTTAGACTCATGATGTAATAACCAGATCCCAGACATTTGAGTTCTATTGAAGAATACCAATAGATGTTTTATGCTTCCGCTTACTCTGTTAACCATGTGTAGAATGTAGAAAGGACAATCAGTTAATGTAACTCGTCATTCCCTATGGGTCCAGAAAGGAAATTTTAAATTTTCCCTATTTTTGGCTACTCCGGGGCGTGACAGGATTTTTGGTATCAGAGCACTAGGTTTAGATGTGCTCGCTGATTGTCCTACACATTAAGTTATGAACGTTAGGATATCTGTGACTAGTACCAATACTAGAATAGCTCCTGTTGAGCAAAGTTGAACATGGGCATCTTGTCAAATAGACGAGAAGAGAGATTAGTTGCTATGTATACCTAGTCGACCCTGCTTGAGAATAGAAATAACATAGAACCACTAAGGGTGACCAATTAGAATAGTTTCATGGAAACTTAGAAAGCTAAGAAGGTGAATTCCATAGCAACTGTAGTTAGATAAGTAGCAACCTTAACAGTATATCCCCAAAGCCATGCATCAAAGCCTGATTCGAACGGGTAGATATGCCAAAGCCGTAGCACCCTAGAATCAGTAGCTGTGTTAGAATACATCGAGACTTGGAACCCTCGATTCGAACTCATGAATTAGAGCCAATATAAGATAGCCAATTCAATCAAGTTTGTACGAACATTCTGTTACATAGAGAAACCATATGTAGATTATCTAGTACCCTTAGACAAACCTCCTAGAAGTAGTAACGAACTAGCAAGGGCCCGCCATAGATAATAAGAAAGGTCTAGCTAAGGATTTAGAGGCAAACCTTCCTGTAGCAATTATAGACAAGTCTCATAGTGAGTAACCATGTTCTTTTTACTCATTCGACTCCCTTTGAGTAAATCCTTGCCTTCTCTTCTAATGATCATTTCTTCTGAAGAAGGTACCTATGTATTTTGTAAAGTGGCGCTCTGATTTTCGTCAATAATTATTATGATACACTCCTTGGTGAGTAATTCAATTCCTTGAATTTTCAGAAATTCCCCAGTCAACAATTCTTGAGTATGTACTTTGATCATCCGATTATTGTTAAATTCCTTTGGGAATACATTTGATTACCAATACTGTAAAGTCATTCTTTTTGACTTAACATTCTACGAACTAATTCTTGCAAATTCACTATCCTTGAAATAATCCTGAATGAGTTTGATTACTAATACCGTAAAGTCATTCTTTTTGACTTATTATTCTTTGAACTAAATCGTGCAAGTTCATTATCCTTGAAATTATTCTAAATGAACTTGATTACTAGTAATGAAAAGTCATTCTTTTTGACTTATAATTCTTTGAATAAATTCTTGCAAGTTAATTATCTTTGAGATAAATCTAAATGAGTTCTCTGCCTTTGTTCATACTACGAACTCATAAACGTTGTACTCGCTATACATTTTGACCTCTTATTATTTTCTCTCAATTGCCACCTTATTCTTTATCAGTAAGGTTTCATTTGAACTATTTCACTCATGAAATACTTAGTTCTTCTTTCATAAGTTGCAGGCCTTATGCTATCAATTACGTACTTTCATCACCTATGAATCTTGCGATACTATAATTACTCCTATAATAATCAGTCATTCAATCATTGTTAGATCTACATTCTATTCTTGAGTGGATCACGCCCTTTCTACTATTGTACTTCTGTTTATAAGAGTTCATATGCCTTTTCAGATCCAACTTCATTTTGGATCCATTTGTTCAATTGTTTCAATCATCGTACTCTAGTTACTATGATTACATTGAATACTATCATGTGAGATGTAATAAGTTATAATTGTTTTGCATAAGATATGATAGAAACCTGATAGATACGAACTCTTATGTAGGAACGCAAGAACCTCCTCAACCTCTGCAATGGCTCAATCATCTCAAGCAACAGAGAACCAGTCAGAAAGACTTAGCAACATGATACCTAAGGAGATCGATCCCACTGGTGTACTTGGAAGACTAATACAAAGCTTATGGAAGACCGGTGACAGCGCCAGCGCGGGGGACTACGGAGACATGTTATTCAAACAACTCCATTTCGCCCATTCAGAATCGCTTATGAGATCACTCAAGCCACGACCAGCTGCACTACCAAGGCTAACCCTACTGCAAGGACAACACGGAATAACGAACAACGATCACGGTGCTTGTTTCAACTGTGGAAACCCTGGACATTTGGCCAAGGAATGTCAAGCTCCCAAGATCGGTAACCAACCAAACGTTATATGCTATAACTGTTGCAAGAGAGGACATTTGAGCAAGGACTGCAAAGCACCTCGAGATGAACACTACGGAGCACATGTGGAAGGACAGCTCAGACAAGCCCAGCTCAATACCACCATCCTCAATAAAGATAGATTCGACAAAAAGGAGCAACAAAAACCGGAAGAACACATGAAGAACAAGAGGAAGTCCAACACAATAGAAGCATCGGTCCGACGCAAAACACGCCAACGTTGTTTCAACTGTAGAAATCGCGGACATCACTTCGACGAATGCCCAGCACCTAGACAAATCGAAGGACAAGGATCGCAGTGCAACTACTGCAGCAAGACGGACCACATCCTCAAGGATTGCGAGACATTGAAGAACCTCAATGAAGTCCCGCTGATGAACTTGGAAGAAGAAGGGAAGAATAACCATCACAAATGTCAAGAGGACGAGACTGTGTCAGACAACCAATTCAGCATATAACAAGATGAAGAACCACAGATTCGGAGGAGGCTTTTCCCTTACGACTCGGACTTAGAAGATTTTTGTGCTAGATATCTTAGGATCTAGTTTGTTTGATCGGGCTAGTAGTCTTATTTCTTCTATGTTTTATGTATGTTAGTAAAAGTTGATACAATCTATGCAATCGACTATGTGATATTTTGACTTATTAACGAAACTACTTTTGTGTATTAGTATTATCGCAATAATTACTGTCACGATATATATATTATAGTAGAGGGATGACCCATTGATAGATAGAACACAATAAGTATCACATTCCACCTTTAGAACGACGGTCAAACCAAACGTGTGAACCTAACTGACACGACTAAATAGTTGTGCGCTCTTGTGCAACACCCAAGTGTAGGTGATCGTGCAAGTAATATAGTACTGGAAGTCCAGGTCGATCCCACAGGGAAGGAATAGGAAGAATATCTACCAAGTTATAACCTAGAGAAAAAGAAAATAAGAATGGCTGATTGGAGGTGTACTAACAAATCCTAATGAATTAAATTAAACTAAATAATAAACTAAACTTATAGAAACATAACCAATTAAATAAATAAACTAAAGGTGTTGGAAACACGTGAATCCACATTAATCCTAACCATCTACCATGCATACTCATTAACGTTCGATGGAGTTCATTCCTCTTCAGTATTCCGTATTTTTTTAAAGATATAAAATCAATAGCCCTTTCATGCCCGGGACTACATCATCACATTTGAGTAAAATACATGGAAGACGGTTTAAAACAATGGTTATTACTTGCACTCTAAATGGTGTTAGCATTCAAAGTGGTTTTCAAAAGTCATTGAAGAAAAGGCCTTAAGGCTTTAAGTTCTAAAAACTGTTGTGACAAACTGAGCTTATTGGGACAATTTGATGACAGATTTCTAAAACAGAAAGTCATGGAATACTTAAAAGAATCATCTCAAGAATTAACATGTTCGATCGATCGAAGCGCTCTCGATCGATCGGACAGCATCATCCTTCAATCGATCGAAATGCCTTCGATCGCTTGACTAGCTCTGGTTCGATCGATCGAACTACCTTAGATCGATCGAGCCCAGGTTTCTAAAGATTGCATGGCAGAGGCTTGGAATCAATGATTCATCACATATTCCCAACGTCTAAACTACAGAAACATAATAAAACTAATACAGGAATAACAAACTAGAGTAATCATAGCATATAAACTAATAGCAATCAAATAACAAGGATTGGAAAGAAAAACCTGGATATAATCTGAAATAAACTTGAAATAAACATGAAAGAAAGGATGAAGAATAATATGAATCTACCCTAATCTACACCTAATCTAACCCTAAAACTACCTAAAACTGCTGTTTTTCGCGTTCTGGAGCGTCCCCCTTTCGTCTGGCGTCAAAACGACGTATATATAGGGTTCCCACAGAGTTTACGCAACTTTTGGGTGAATAAAAGGTTCGATCGATCGAGCTCAGTTCGATCGATCGAAGGTTCGATCGATTGAACCCTTCTTCAATCGCTTGAACTCTTCTGATTTTGACAGCACTGCACACCGATGGGAGAATGGCCATAACTTTTTACTCGGACCTCGGATTGACCTCCCGTTTGCGGCCACGCGACCGTAACTCAAAGATCTACATTTCTTGTATCTGGTAAAATCTTCCAAATCTGAAGTCATCATTGTCAAAATTGGCATTTTTCCAGCTGCTTCTGTTGTTCTCTTCACCAGAATCACTTTTCTTTAGCTCCACTTCATTGATTTACATCCTAATACCTATAAAACCATGCAAAAACATATAGTTTAGCATTAACACAATAAAAAGAACATTGTTATTAGAATGAACCTAAATGTAGGGACTTTGGGGATAAAGTATGCATAAAATACTACGTAATACACTAGAAATATGCACTTTTCACCACGAATCACACCCCCCAACTAGCTCGTTGCTAGTCCCTAGCAATGAAGCGAACTACAACAGTGTTTATTTAACTCTAAAAATTGAAAATAAAATAAAATAAAGTAAAAATCCTAACTCACTTTCGCAGGAATCGCGATTGCATTTAGCATATGCAACAAGCCTTTAAACCTCTAGGTTCCCCCTAGTGGACGAGTGTTGTCTCGTGAGGGTTTGCAGTGAATCTACCCACAAAATTCATGTTTAAGGCAATGGTTCTAGTTTAAATATTTTCAAGAAATCTTTCCTCTCATTTAGCAATGTAGTTAAACTCAACAATCTCATGAAACTCTCTAGTATGCTCTAGCAATGCAACACACATATTACAGTTAATCTACTATCAAAGTCATTAGAATATTCCATACCTATTAATCTTCAAGTGTGTGTGTAAATCGACAACCAAAATACAAAACTTCAATTTCAAAGCTTGCATAACCTAAGACACTATCAAGACGTTCATTTTGACTCAACTCTCACCGGGATTACACTCTTAAGATGAAATCACTCTGAATTAGGTGTAATAATTATCACTCATGATATGGAAGCTGTAAAGAGTAATTGTAAATGGAATCTAATGCTTCTCATATCTAAATAGAAAAACGGAAATTTTAGTGCATAAAGTCTCATGAAAGGATACTTTTCACTAGAAGAGCGAGATACCGTGGATAACTCTCTCATTACCTTAACTTCAAATCCAATTTACTTAAAATCATCAGGACTTTGAAAAAGAGGTATTAAGTGAAAGAAGAAAGAGGCTCGTGATATTCAATTGGGTCAAAGGATGTGATTAGATTGTCTATTATAACTTTTCAAACTTCCCACATCTCCAATCTCTCTCTTCTTCTTTTCTTTTATTTATTTTTTTCACACTCTTCTTTTCATTCCTTTTTTTTTTCTTTTGTAACAACCATTGGCATTTTTTTTTCTTTTCATACTTTTTTTTCTTCTTTTTTTTTTTTTCTCTTTATTTTTTTCATCATTTTTTTCTTTGCCAATTTTCCCTTATTCACACTACCAAACTTTTTGTCAATGCACACATCCCAATCACACCTAAATAAAGAACTGAGGCTTGAACTCCTAATTTGGAGTTAGGTATAGACTTTAGGATTATGAAGACAAGGCGATTATGATAAGCTCAAGAGGTGAAGTAAAGGAATAGCATAGAGGTAGGCCAAGGCTGTATTATCCATGTATGGTCAAAAGATGGCCTAAATCATCTTCTAAGTTAATAGGATAATTCATTTCAGTAAATTCAAGAGCTCTAAAGTTTGGTAAATCCTGAACGTTCTCTTCTAGTGATCAGTCAAAATGAAGAAGAAAAATGAGACTTTCAACGAATTAATACGCTTTTCAAAAAGTAAGAGTAATTTTATAAAACCCTCAAAAACAAAAGAATGGTACAAAAGCTCACTTGGGTTATTAGTCTCCACTACAGTCTTTCAAGACACTTAAGCTATGCTTACTAATCCATTTTAGCTAAGTACAAGGTTGTCACAACGTGCTCAAAGTTGTTTGAAGATTAAAAAGCATAGAACATACTATAACTAAGATAGTAAACAAACTACCATAGTGTATCACATACTAATAACATACAGAAAATAACACTAATGCATCATAACTAACTACATTAACTATGAGAGAAATACAAGAACCATTTTATTATCTTTAAAAAAAAATACAAATTTAAATTTTTTGCAAATTTTAATTTACTGAGTTACATGTTGCTAAGCAGGTATATGACACTAAAGTACAACAAAAAGATATGAGGCATGCAATGACTCACTCCCCCCAACTAAAACTAAACATTGTCCCCAATGTTCTAAACTAAGCACATGGACATATTGAAAGTAAAGCGAGGGAAGGAAGGATGTTACCTCGAGGCATTAATATCCAATTTTTTTTCAAGTTACCTGCAAAATCATTAGTAGCAACAAGGAAAAATAGAGAACATAATATAACAACTCAGTTAATAAATTCGGTTAATCAAGATACTTATCATAAAGTAACAACCGAAATTTCTGAGGATCTTCCCAGTGAAATAATTTAACAATGACAAGACTTTTGAGATCCTCATAAAAATGCAACTCCCCCCAACTAATGTCAGGCTCAAGGTCAGAGGAGATGATGCAAAACCAATGGCTTCCAAAGTTATTGGGGACAGTTATAAGAGGAATACCACACTTTTTAGGAATTATATGCAAGAAACGATCTTTGGTGTTGGTATTTCCTATAACAGCCTCTATTTTAATCCTAAAAACAGGGGGAGGCCATGGTTCAATAAAAGGGGCAGGGTCTAAGTGATGTTCTAATGAATCTTCTTTACCCTCCTTTTGTCCTAGAACAGAATCTATAGAAATATGATCATATGAATTGGATTTCTGTTCTATGTACATTGATTTGGACTGGACTTGGATGAAGCTATCAATTTGGGCCTCAATGTCATAATCACTCAAGAAGGTCAAGCAGTCTAGAAGATTGCTAGCTTCTTGTCGAAGTTTAAGATCATCAAATGTGGGCCCGATATTTTCCAAGTCCTCTCTCAAAGAATTTTGAAAGTTAAAATTTTGTGAAGAACATGTGCTAGTATCCTTACCATCCTCTTCCACAACACATTCTGTTTGTTCACGAATGGGGTACACATAACATTCAAGCTCAGGACGAGAGCTTTGATTGAGAGCAAGGATAGGTGATGGGCAACTTGGTGACACCACCTCTTCGGTCGAAAGAGGTGAGGGTTCATGAATATCGCATGAATCTAAACAGGATTTAGATTTTTCAATTACGTCCTCCCTAGGGTCACTATCAAAGGTAGGGGTAGAGTCAACAGGGGACTCTTCCTTTCCTAATTGCGTGCAATCACCTAAACTCTCGTCATCTTTTAAAACCTCATTCTCATCCTTGTAACTCTCCTCACTATATATCTCATCTATTGAGGTGCTCTGGACAAAGAGATTGTGCAGTTTTATCCAAGCAGTGAAGGAGTTGGTGTCTGGGGTTGTATGTTGAGGAGAAGATGGTTCTACAACTTCATGCTCAATGGTTTGGTTTTGGAGTTCTTGTTGGGTTATCACTTTCTTAAATGAGTTGTTAACCTCACTCGGTATGAACCCATCATTGTCCTCTAATTCCATTCCATTGTTAGTGTCTTGAAATTCAGGTTGTAGCGTTGAAGGACTGGTATAGTCTTCTAAAGGTTGGCTATCAAATGCTTGTTGATATCTAGCTCCTAATTTATCAATTGCACTCTCTAGCCTTTTCATTTCACTAAGCAGCAATTCTAACATACCAGTATCCTCAACTTGGTTATTCTCCTCATTATAACTATATGAAGTTTCACCCCATTGTTGTTGGTAATAGTCCCCTTCCCATTGTGTTTGTGTGCAAGACTCCCCAGAAGGAAAGTCTTGATGCATTTGGTAATCGTGGGAACTACTACTATATCCAACACTATCATCTTGGTTATATCCCCATTGCGATTGATAGAACTCTCCAGGTGGAGGTTCTTGATACGTTTGACAACATGGGGGACTAACACGATGGTTTTCCCATTGTGGTGATTGGTAGCACTCAGGTTGATAATGTGCATCATATGTGGGTGCTTGCCAACTCGGGGTATAGTTATCATTACCTAATGTGTACCCATTCGTGGTATTTGTGTTGTATGGAGGGTAATATGGATAAGACATGTTTACCCAAAATATTTAAACAAAAGAAATTTTTTTTTTTTTTTTTTTTTTTTTTTTTTTTTTTAAAGAAAAAGGAAAAAAATGGAAATAACTTAGTAAAATCCTAACCTAGTTGCCTTCCCCGGCAACGGCGCCAAAAACTTGACACGACTAAATAGTTGTGCGCTCTTGTGCAACACCCAAGTGTAGGTGATCGTGCAAGTAATATAGTACTGGAAGTCCAGGTCGATCCCACAGGGAAGGAATAGGAAGAATATCTACCAAGTTATAACCTAGAGAAAAAGAAAATAAGAATGGCTGATTGGAGGTGTACTAACAAATCCTAATGAATTAAATTAAACTAAATAATAAACTAAACTTATAGAAACATAACCAATTAAATAAATAAACTAAAGGTGTTGGAAACACGTGAATCCACATTAATCCTAACCATCTACCATGCATACTCATTAACGTTCGATGGAGTTCATTCCTCTTCAGTATTCCGTATTTTTTTAAAGATATAAAATCAATAGCCCTTTCATGCCCGGGACTACATCATCACATTTGAGTAAAATACATGGAAGACGGTTTAAAACAATGGTTATTACTTGCACTCTAAATGGTGTTAGCATTCAAAGTGGTTTTCAAAAGTCATTGAAGAAAAGGCCTTAAGGCTTTAAGTTCTAAAAACTGTTGTGACAAACTGAGCTTATTGGGACAATTTGATGACAGATTTCTAAAACAGAAAGTCATGGAATACTTAAAAGAATCATCTCAAGAATTAACATGTTCGATCGATCGAAGCGCTCTCGATCGATCGGACAGCATCATCCTTCAATCGATCGAAATGCCTTCGATCGCTTGACTAGCTCTGGTTCGATCGATCGAACTACCTTAGATCGATCGAGCCCAGGTTTCTAAAGATTGCATGGCAGAGGCTTGGAATCAATGATTCATCACATATTCCCAACGTCTAAACTACAGAAACATAATAAAACTAATACAGGAATAACAAACTAGAGTAATCATAGCATATAAACTAATAGCAATCAAATAACAAGGATTGGAAAGAAAAACCTGGATATAATCTGAAATAAACTTGAAATAAACATGAAAGAAACTTGAATCTTCAATAATCTTCAGTAAATCAATGAAAAGGATGAAGAATAATATGAATCTACCCTAATCTACACCTAATCTAACCCTAAAACTACCTAAAACTGCTGTTTTTCGCGTTCTGGAGCGTCCCCCTTTCGTCTGGCGTCAAAACGACGTATATATAGGGTTCCCACAGAGTTTACGCAACTTTTGGGTGAATAAAAGGTTCGATCGATCGAGCTCAGTTCGATCGATCGAAGGTTCGATCGATTGAACCCTTCTTCAATCGCTTGAACTCTTCTGATTTTGACAGCACTGCACACCGATGGGAGAATGGCCATAACTTTTTACTCGGACCTCGGATTGACCTCCCGTTTGCGGCCACGCGACCGTAACTCAAAGATCTACATTTCTTGTATCTGGTAAAATCTTCTAAATCTGAAGTCATCATTGTCAAAATTGGCATTTTTCCAGCTGCTTCTGTTGTTCTCTTCACCAGAATCACTTTTCTTTAGCTCCACTTCATTGATTTACATCCTAATACCTATAAAACCATGCAAAAACATATAGTTTAGCATTAACACAATAAAAAGAACATTGTTATTAGAATGAACCTAAATGTAGGGACTTTGGGGATAAAGTATGCATAAAATACTACGTAATACACTAGAAATATGCACTTTTCACCACGAATCACTAACGATAGAAGACGTCTTACAAGCTTACATCATCAACACATCTTCAACAACATCAAAAACATGTGGGAGAGTTTACACCATCAACTATGAACGTGGTGCATCAGGAACGAAAACACGAGAGACTCAACTGGTCGCTGACTACGACAAAGTCAAGAACAATCATGACGTCATTCGAGGCCCTATACGAAAGACCATGTCAATTGTCATCGCGTCAGACAGATCAAAAACGAATGGAGGATTCAAGCAACCGCAGAGTTGACAAAAGAAACTACGCAGACCAATGAAGGATAGATCTACAATTCAAAGTTGGAGATAAAGTACCATTGAAAGTATCGATCGCTCAAGGCAACGTGCTATTGGACCAAAAGAAAGGAAGCTACCGCCGTGCCACATTGGATTGTTTACGATCGAATCGCCTACCAACTTGCGTTACTACCAACGATGCCAGAAAATCATTACTTTTTTGAGCTGATACGCTATCCATGATGTTCTTCGTACCAACATGTTGAGGGATACGTTCACGACCCCTACGAGTCATGGATGACGATAACACAGGAGTCAGCTACAACTTCGCTAACAGGAACGATGCAAACTCGACAATTAATGACAACGAAAAAGTCAACAAGACCATCACATGAGACGAGAGGCCAACGAGAATTATCAACATCGCGTCAAGAAGACTAAAAGATTAAGAGAGATCGCTCTAATAAATATTCAGTGGAGACACCACAATAAGGACGAAGCATCTTTGGAGATAAGAGTAAAGGATGACGCTACGCTACGATTAGGACAAACCTAGTGCACTTGATTACTACATTATTTTAGGACCCATCACACAAGATTCGAACCTTGTACGCTTAAGAACTACCTGCTTCAGATTTCGGGGACGAAATCTTTAATAGGAGGTGGATGATGTAATACCCGCAAAATTTCCTACATATATAAAATGGAACTCCAAATACATGTCTGTACTTCCGAGTTTATATCCGTAATGATTTCTATAGCCTGTATTAATATACATATATATATATATATATTTGATGGCGTTCAAGACTTATGGTACTCAAAGAATTCGTATCGCTTTATTAATGTGATTTTAATTGCTATGCCCGACCCCATATAATAATATCGTATTTTAATAATTGCTATCGTTAAAATATAATTATGGATATTCTTTTATTCGTTGTCACTTAATTTATAACTATAGGTTATATCGTATATAAACATTATGTTGATATTATTCGTCGTCGCTTAATGGTTTAGTATTATGGATTATATTATATCAAACCCGATATCGCTTTGTTACCGTATATATAAATTACAATTATTATATTGCTATTGATATTTTAATCCCCTGTCTATTATTGGGAACATAATATTATTATCAGTATTTTTATTTTAAACCCAGATTATATATTAGGACTCGATGTCGTTTTAATATTATAAGTTGTAGATTATATTATATTTCAGATTCGATAGTCCCGTAATTATAGTCGTGATATTTTTTTTATATAGCAATATTTATTTTATTATAGACCCGGACTGACTTAGCAGTTAGCATGCGAATCCATAAAATCTGCTTTTATTTGGACTGCATGGCACGAGTTTCCTAGCGACGACTTAACTATACATTTAGGGTAGTAGGAATCTTACCTAAAATAGCTAATGTACTACCACACCTCCCTTTACCCATTGAGTATTTACTCTACACAAACACCCCCTCGTGGACCCCCGGTCACTCCCCCTCACCGAGAAAGTATCCCATGAGCCCGTCACATGTGTGACGGATTTATGGGAACCGTTAGATCATGGTAGGACCCACATGGGACCCACACATCCAACGGTTCCTATTAATCCGTCACACGTGTGACGGGCTCATGGGATAGTTTCTCCCCCCTCACCCCAAACCGCCGGATCACACTCTCAAATCCATCCAAATCAACCTATCACCCATGCACACCACCCCATGTCCTTCACTGCCACCCACGCCCCCTCATTAACCCACTCTGCCCACTTAGACCACAAGACACTCCACACAGCCACACATTAGTACATAGGTATGTGTAGTAGGTTATATTATATGAAATCTATGTATGTACTGTGTGTCTATTATATATTATATATCTGTGCATGCGTGTAATATATGTATTATATATATAGAGAGAGTTACCCGAGAATAAGAGTGGAAAGAAGAGAAACAAAAATAAAACCCACACCTCCCAATCTCACTGCCTCACCCCCTCACTCTCTGCTTCATATCACACACACACACACAAACCACACATTGCTGCCCAGAAAGAAGAGAGAGAGAGAGAGAGAGCTAGAGAGAGAGACCACCGAAGGTTAGAGGGAGAGAGACGCCGGAACCAAGCCGAGGCCGAACCAAGGCAGGTAAAGCCGCACACCCTCTCTGTACTTTCTATATACACACAGACCCTTACACACTCACACGCACACCCGGGACAGACCTTAGAAGCACCAACCATGGCCGGACCACAATGAACGCTCGTACGAGCTCGGATTTTTGGTCCGTCACCAAAACCCATGAAAATAACACCAAAATGACCCTAACGACTCCCTTAACACGCTCGATGAACGGCTCGAAGCTTGGGTCGCGTTTGGACGACCTACGGTTCGATTATTCTTTGGAAAACGCAACTGTTTTTGCCCCCGTACCGATAGACCGTTAGGAGTTAGGCTTCAAGACTTATACCGTTGGATCGGGCTCGTCGAGACACTCGATTTCGACATAAAGTTTGCGTATTTTGGTTAAAAATTGAGGGAGTTATGGTGATTTGAAATTTGTGTGAAATATGTGTATATGCGTTATGTATATATATATATACCACGATCAGAATTCGTGGGAGGAAGAACAGGAGGTATAAGAGATTTTCTATGGCGTAATTATGTAGTATATTTGTACGGTATGTATTGGTTAGTAAAAGTGTTTTAATTAGTTAAATAATAATTATAAAGTATAATCAACATGTTTTAATTTATGCAAATATTAGTAAATAATATTTTATATATTCTGAAATTATTTTAGTAACATTAAATATATTAAATATTTATTTTAGATTAAAAATAAATAATAAATGCTAGTTTGATTTTGTGATGAAATAGATAATAAACATCTATTAACCATTTTTAAAATCTAGGAAATTTTAGTGTTAATCTAAAGATCAAATATCATTGTTTTATAAATTTATTTATTTATAAAACCCAAACTTTAGTATTTATATATTATGGTCATTATTATTTGGACTTTAATAAATAATAAATGTTAGTATATTCAATAAACAAATAGATATTAAATATCTATCGACTATTTTAAATGTTAGTATATAACAATTATTATTTTAAAGGTATTTGAGCCTTAATTATAATTTATTAAATTATAAAATTGTATTCCGGATATTTCAATAATTGATAATGAGCCGTTTAACCATTGTTTAAATTATTTTAAATACCAAACGAGCTCCGAAAATTATGACAATAATACTAAAAGCTCATTTTGTTGCCTAGTATTTATAAAAATATTCCTAAGGATCAAATATCTTCCTACAATATATTTTATAATTATAGGACTCATACGTCTATTGTTATGAGAATTAGAACTTCAATAATTCATAGAAAATAAACCGTAGCTCAGAAAAATACGCGGTCAGCTCCTAGAGTCTTATAATAATGTCTAGAAGATCCCCTTAAAGTTTGGTGACCTTTCGACACGGTCCAAAATACAGCTTATCTCTAGGGCCCAAACTGGTATAGAAAACCCAGCCTTTTATGCGACTGACTCCGATTTGAGTCTAGTCAATGGCGTTGGACTCAGAACGATGTCTAGATCATCATGTTGAGGTTTAGGGACCCGCCCGACACAATTACCATTATGCCCCTGATTTTAGTAAGCTTATTAATCAATGTTCTATGTAATTTTATACTTTGTAGGAACCGCTACGCTCATTATTACGCACCCGCATCGAGGTGAGTCGTCCTAACTCACTTGGTATATTATAGAATTATTCTTTGATCTTATATGTATGCCTAGTACGTCCTGTGTGGGCGATACTGATAAGTATTAGTGATGTGAACGTGAGATTGTTTCTTATATAATGAATGCATGTTAGTTAACTATACTCCATGTTTAATTAATATTCGCCGATATTCTTGCTTATCATGATTTCACGTTTATACCGTCACATGAATATTCAAATGAACATAGTCGAGTCATGATGTCAATGTTGACGTCTGCATGGTTAGTCACGGGGACTACCCCAGTCATATTGTCATACATGTTGAGTGGATCGCAGTGGTCCGAGTGGTACAGTCAAGTAAATGGGAACAACAATGAAACTGCTATAGGGCCCTGCTAGGCGACGATAGCCAGAGTTTCCATTGAAATCATTGAAGTTATGCATGGATTGATGATTGATACGCTATAGGGCCCTGTTAGGCGACGATAGCAATGTATCCATCAGAATACAATAGTTACCTTTCAAATGCTATAGGGCCCTGCTAGGCGACGATAGCGCTGTAACTATTCTATTCTCCCGGCAAGGTCACGAGGACCTAAGAGTACAATGATTACACTCTTTCTTTTAAAACCAAAAACTGCTATAGGGCCCTGCTAGGCGACGATAGCAACGTAATCATTCTATTCTGAGCTAACGGCGTTACACTGGTAATGTAACAAGTCACATGAGTCAGTTGTGGTGTCTGTGGTTGAGTAAAGTCGAATATATCGATGGTGCATCGTGTCGTATCTCATTCATATTATCATGTCATAAATCATACTTATTGAGAGAATGCATATCAAATATTCAAGTTCGAGATATGGTTGTACTTGTATATTATTGTTTGTATTAGGAGTGATCGGTTAGGTCAACTCACTTAGCTTCAAAAGCTAACGGCTCTCCTTCCTGCCCTGGACATATCACGTCTAGATTTCACAGGTGACGACTATCAAGACGAGGTCTACCCAAAGGGACGCGGCAGATGTACAAGTTGAAGCGAAGGACTCCGATATAGTCTTATTTAGAATTACTTAACTTGCTTTATTGTCTTCTATCTGAGGTAATGCTTTAGATATGTAGTGTATATAGATCGCCCTAGACTGCCTTGTAGATCTTTTATTTAGACTCATGATGTAATAACCAGATCCCAGACATTTGAGTTCTATTGAAGAATACCAATAGATGTTTTATGCTTCCGCTTACTCTGTTAACCATGTGTAGAATGTAGAAAGGACAATCAGTTAATGTAACTCGTCATTCCCTATGGGTCCAGAAAGGAAATTTTAAATTTTCCCTATTTTTGGCTACTCCGGGGCGTGACATGGGCTTAGCCGTGACTTGCTTTTCTTCCCTTTGCATGAAACTCAGCATCCAAGAAGAACTCAAGGTAGGATTACAATGTGCGTTGCTGCCCCCCTCTTGAGTTGGCGCTCAATCTTGATAGCCATGTGTACCATAACTTCCAGTTTCACATAATGCTGCAATTCTACCAAATTTACAATTTCTCAGTTCAATCCACCCAAAAACCTAGCCATAGTTACCTCTCGGTCCTCCTCAAAATTTGCTCGGATCATAGCCATTTCCATTTCTTGATCGTAATCATCTACACTCCGGGTACCTTGTCTAAGGCTTAGCGATTTCTGGTACAACTCCCGATAGTAATGGCTCGGCACAAATCACCTCCTCATTACAGTTTTCATTTCTTCCCATGTCTCAATGGGTCGATCTCTATTTCTTCTCCTGTTTAACACTAATTGATCCCACCAATTAATAGCATAGTCAGAAAACTCAATGGCTGCAAGTTTGACCTTTTTAAGCTCAGAATAGTTGTGACAATCAAACACCAATTCCATTTTCTTCTCCCATTCAAGATAAACCTCCAGATTGTTTTTGCCTTGAAATGATGGAATCCGCATCTTAATACTACCCAAATTGTTATCTTCCTGATTCCTAGCTTCTCTAAACTGCGCACCATTTCTCCTATTGTTAATAATTGGATCCCGGTCATCTTTCCCACCAAACCCTTCCCCAAAGTATTCCTACTCTTCATCTCTCACTCCCGTCGAATGAACTCTCTGTTAAGGATATATAATAAAAGCCATGCTTTATGTAGTTGATTTATTATTCATTTAATAAAATCAGTTAATCCATTTTTATGAGAATCTGTGTGGGCAATATTTTTATTATATTTTTTATTTAATATTATGCATGTGTGTCTTTCATTCTACTTTGTAGGTGGTTTGGTGTGTAGAGTTCGACTTACATACGGAAGATCAGACCATCAAATCTTGTAGAATGTAAGATTTTGGTTTACAGTCTTAGATGGAATGGACACACCATCGATAAGACTGCAGCATGGTATTGGAGTAGGTTTGTCTTGACTACGAAAATTGGTATAGTTGTAACTCACCATACTGGTACACTTTGTGTATTAAACGGGACCGACTTGGGGTAATTATCTTTATATTGACTTATAAGATAATTAATACCTCATGACTATTATGAGTGCTTATGCTCTAAATCCTATGTTAATTTATAGACACGTACATTTGATATTTACACTTCGATCCCTAAAAGGGTGAGATCCTTAAATGGGTCAATATCTCATTGGATTGGGTGACAATATTAATTGTGTGGTGGATATTAATTAATGATGGAATCCATGTCTCAATTTTAGGATTGATGATATCCCCTTAAGAAAGCTTATAAATTTTGACTATGTCAAACCCTGCAGGTAGATTTTGTATCCGACATATCAGATAAGTTAAGCAGAGGATCTCAAGGAATTTTAAGAGAATAATTAAATATGATTGTCAGTAATTATATTTAATTAATGGATATCTGTAATCTGAACATGGGGAGATAATAAGGATTTAATAACATAGAGCTCGAAACATATTTTTTAGATAAGGGTAGGAGTGCAATTATAATTCTTTAGTGGTATGAATTATAATTCATGGAAATAGGAATCTGATTCAGTTCGAATTAGGGCTTTCTAATTTCATAAGGAAGCCTATTCCTTACTGACTTCTTATGGTCCCTATCGTAGCCTATATATATGCTGCTTTGGCTCTCTCCTCAGTTTGCGTTTTTCCATCAAGAGCATCATAACTCAGAATAGAAAAGAAAGCGTAAAAAGAGAGAGCAGAAACATAAAGGATTTCGAAGGAGCCCACACTCAGTTCGATATTCTGGCAGCAAAGGAATATGGTAGAAGATCGTGAGCTGTTATCGAGCCCGTGTTCTCAATTCGTCTACTACATCAATCTATTTTAGTAGTTTAAGGTAACCCTAGTTCAACCATTATTGGGTTATTGTAGTTTTCGCACAATTTTTGTAGTAACAACTTATACGCACTGTCAATGGATTTTGGGAATGCAGTTTCCTAACAGTGGTATTAGAGCAACGTTGATTCTACGTATGGGTTGGACGCAACCATGTAGTCCAATAAAACAGATCTTATGCGTGTTTTGATGGATGGATAGAACGTAGAACTGTGCTAACCCTTGTTTTGCAGTGTTCTTATTCCACAATTATGGTCACTGATTTTTTGTGATTGGATCCCACGATGGTTTTATCCGTGGTTAATCTTTCTGTTTTAATATAACATGTGAACTCCTTTATGGAGGTATCGAATTTGTGTATATTGGATCCCACGCTTGATTGATGTGTGGTTAATTTACTGCAAAGAAATAGCATTTGAACTCCTTCATGGAGGCATAGGGTTTATGTAATATATCTCAAGTAAATCCGTGAAGACAGTTCATGAAGACAATTTACAAGCAATTTTAGAAAGCAATCTGGAAGCAGTTTCTGAAGACTGTTTTAGAAAACAGTTATAGAAGGCAGTTGCTGATGGTAAATCGAATTTAGCTTTTGGGGTGTTGCCCCCTCGACCTCTACGAGCTGACCGGGCAGCTCGATCCCCGCGAGCTGACCGGGCAGCTCGATCCCCATGCGTAGTGGCGACATAGAGCTAATCGGGTTCAATGAAGATTTTTCACAAGAGTTGTAGCTTGACCATAATAGTGGGATTCCTATTTTATTGTGGTTTTCTTATTTATGTGTGATTGAATGATTATTATTGTTTCATGTTTAATGAATAAGACAACATGGATAATTGTTCCTAGACCTATTTCAGATGTCTAGCTACATGTTTAATTTATATTAATTTAAAATGATGGACAACTACATGTGTATTTAGAAATAAAACTAATTCCATAATTTGAAAACATAAGTACTTATTTTTTAAAATTATGAGAATAGAATAATTTTATTATCTACACATGTGGGTTTGACAAGTAAGGATGAATTAATCCTTGTGAAGTATTCCATTATTTTTTATTAATTAAACTAAAAGTTTTTCTAGAAATTATAACCCTCAAATTTTTTAAAAATTCTAAGTGGGAGAGGGAATTTATCAAGTATAAATCCCATGATCTCCATCACTGGTTTGTAGATGACATGGTTAATTTTGTGTGATGGCTCTAGTGTCATCCTCCCCATCGGATGAAGTTGATCATGGAATCATCAGTACAAACTTCTTTAAAAGAATGTTTTGGGTGATTGTTAGTGTGGGCCACCTCTCCATAGAGGTGTTCCTCACGGAACACTTAACCTAGAATTAAGTGATGGTATACACTTAGATATAAATTATAATATCATCTCCATCTGAGTGACTATTGTTATTTATAGGATCAAAGAAAGTTAGCAGTTTAATTTTACTAGGCAAGGTACATTTCCTGGATAGTAAAATTAAAAGACAATTGCCTATCTGAACAAATGATGGATAGTATATGGCTTCACATCATGTCATACTACCACAGTGTATCAGGTTGTTGGCAGATTCTTTCCAAATATGGTAGAGGAAACCAATATTTTCAACTCGAATCCATAGTAATTTTTTGCCCAAATGTAATTATTTATATTATGTGATTCTCAGGCTTTTAAATGGGTTCTTTCAATCCACTCGCTGTTATACTTAACGAAAACAAACTTACTGGACTCAACTATATAGACTGGAAAAGGAATTTGGATATTGTGTTAACTGCTGAAGAGTACAAGTTTGTGCTTACTCAAGAATGTCCTGAGCAACCTGGTGAGGGGGCCACTGCTGAGCAAAACCAGGCTCACAAGAAATAGGTCAAGGCTGATGAGATGGCGCGGTGTTACATTTTGGCATCCATGTCAAATGTGCTGCAACATCAGCATCAGTCAATGGCTATCGCCTATGACATGATGGAGAGCCTCCGAGAGATGTTCGGGGATCAAAGTCGTGCTGCTAGGCAGGTTGCTATGAAAGACTCGATGAACACAACTATGGCTAAGGGGACACCTGTAAGGGATCATGTTCTTAAGATGATATCTCTTCTTAATGAACTAGAGATCCTTGGAGCTGAAATCGATGGAGAAACCCAGGTCGATATCGTACTCTAGTCACTACTAGAGTCTTTTAAATAATTCCGCCTCAATTACAACATGAATAAATTTAAATATACCTTGGCGGAGATGCTTAAAGAACTCCAAGAAGCTGAGGGTCTCAACAGAAAGTCAAGGAGTGCTCTTGTGTTTTAGAAAGATTCTGCTTCAAAGCCGAAAGGCAAGAAGAAAATGAAAAAGGCTCAAAAGAAAGCCGCGGGTCCTCCGCCAATCCAAAGGCCAAGAGGACAATCGAGAAAGCCTAAAGGAAAATGTTTTGTTTGCAAGCAGCTATGACACTGGAAGAAGCAATGTCCGGTTTTTCTCGCCAGGCAAAACAATCAAGGTAAATCTCATTTACTAGTAATTGAATCGTGTTTAGCAGTCCGATCTACCGGTACCTGGTGTGTAGATACGGGAGCCACTAATCATGTATGCAATTCTTTGCAGGGGTTCCAGTGAACCAGGCAGCTCAGTGATGGAGAGATTTATTTATATATGAAAAATGCTACGAGAGTAGCAGTAGTTGCAGTAGGAGATCTACATCTTAGTTTTTGTAGAGATAGGATTTTAATATTAAGAAATTGCCTTTATGTACCTTCTATTAGAAGGAATTTAGTTTCAGTTTCTAGTTTAGTAAAGAATGGATATTCAGCTCATTTTAATAAATTAGTAGTTATTAAAGAAAATAAAAATTTTATTTGTTTTGGTCAATTGGTGAATGATCTTTATATTATAAATCATTTCTCTCCTATATTGCAACTTAATGAATTGAATAACACAAATAGTTTGTCATTTAAGAGAAAAGAACCTTCAAGGATGAACCAAACGCATCTTTGGCACTTATGCCTTGGTCATATTAATTTGAAAAGGATTCAAAGACTGGTTCAAAATGGGCCAGTAAGCTCATTGGAAGTGGAGGCACTTCCAGTCTATGAATCCTGCTTGGAAGGTAAAATGACCAAGGGGCCGTTCTTGGCCAAGGGCTATAGAGCAAAAGAGCCGTTGGAAGTAGTTCACTCTGATTTGTGTGGTCCTATGACTGTCCAAGCAAGAGGGGGATTTGAGTACTTTGTCACTTTCACCGATGATTACTCAAGGTATGGGTACATTTATTTAATGCAGCGTAAGTCTGAATGCTTTCATAAATTCAAAGACTTCAAGGCTGAAACGGAGAAGCGTCTAGGTAAATATATCAAGACACTACGATCTGATCGCGGTGGAGAGTACCTCTTGGGAGAGTTTAGGGAATACTTATTGGAGCAAGGGATTACATCCCAGTTGTCTGCGCCCCGTATGCCTCAGCAGAACAGTGTAGCAGAAAGAAGGAACAGGACTCTCATGGATGTGGTAAGATCTATGATGAGTTATTCAGATTTACTAATTTCCTTTTGGGGACACGCATTAGAGACAGTTGCATACATTCTAAACTTGGTACCATCTAAGTCAGTACCTACTACTCCCATAGAATTGTGGACTGGGCGAAAGCCTAGTCTGCGGCATGTTTGGATCTGGGGTAGTCCAACACATGCGCTGAAAGGGAACGCAGAAAATTTGGAATCAAGAATAGAAGTATATTTCTTTGTTGGGTATCCAAGATGAACTAAAGGTGGTCTATTTTATAGTCCTAAGGATCAGAAGGTTATTGTTAGCACCAATGCCACATTCTTAGAAGAGGACTATGTTATGGACCACAAGCCCAGAAGTCATATTATTCTAGAGGAAATGAGAGGAGAGACACCGACACATACTTTTTCGATACCATCGGTACAATAAGAAACATCACAAGATAGAGTTATCGATATTCCATTACTGGCCTAACTAGAACTAGATATTCCATTACTGAACCTCTTAGCCCTTGCACTTGTAATTGGCCCAACTGGAACATGCAATGGATCCTTTGGTGCTCCTTAATTCCCATCATCAATGGCCCAGATACCCGTGGTTCAAGAGATCCCAAAAGTGTTCCAAGACATTGATGTATTAACACCTAAGACGGAGATCAACTTCTGTTTAGAGTTTGTACCAAGGACATTGCCAATCTCTAAGACCCCATATCGGATGACCCCAACCGAGATGCAGGAGATAAACAAGAAAGTCCAAGAGTTAGAGGATTTGGGATTCATTCAACCTAGCACATCACCTTAGGGAGCACTCGAGTTATTCGTAAAGAAGAAAAATGGATCACTCTAACTTTTTATTGACTATCAAGAGCTACACAAGGCCACAAATAAGAATAAGTATCCCCTCCCTTTGATAGATGATCAGTTTGATCAGTTACAAGGAGCAACGACTTTATCGAAGATAGATCTATGATCGAGATATCATTAACTGCTCATTCGACCAGAAGATATACCGAAGACTACCTTCAGAACCAGTGATAGATGAGTTCTTGGTGATGTCATTTGGACTCACTAATGCCCCTGCAGTATTCATGGATTTGATGAATAGGGTGTTTCGACCGCACCTGGATTACTTTGTGATCGTGTTTATTGATGATATTTTGATTTACTCTGAGATGAAGGAGGAACATGAGAGGTATATTTAGATTGCATTGCAGACCCTCAAGGGACATCAGTTGTATGCTAAGTTTAGCAAGTGCGAACATTGGATGGAGGAAGTGAAATTCTTGGGTCATATGGTCTCTTCTAAAGGAATTACGGTAGACTTGTCTAAGATTGATGTTGTCTCGAATTGGAATAGACCATCTATTGCCTCAAAGGTAAGGAGTTTCTTTGGACTAGCACGCTGCTATCAAAGATTTGTCTAAGGATTATCGAAGATAATGGCACCATTGACCAATCTAACTAAGAAGGATTCTAAGTTTGAATGGTTAGACAAGCACGAATGCGCTTTTCAAGAGTTGAATTAGAGGTTAACTTCAACGCTAGTGCTCACCATATAGAAGAGTAGAGAAAGATTTACTATCTACAACAATGCTTCTTATCAAGGACTCGGATGCCTGATTATGTTAGAAAGAAAGGTGATTGCCTATGGATCTTGATAATTAAAGCCGCACGAGGTGTACTACCTAACACATGATTTGGAGCGTACGGCCATTTTCTTTGCTCTCAATATTTAAAGGCATTACTTATTTGGAGAAAAGTTTGATCTATTCTCTGATCATAAGAGTCTCAAGTATCTATTTTCTAAAGAGGAGCTGAATATGAGACAACAACGTTGGATGGAGTTGTTTAAAGATTACAACTTCGCTTTATAATACCACCCCAATAAAGTGAATGTAGTCACAGATGCTTTGAGTAGGAGACCTCATAACAAACTCACTTCATTGATGATTAAGGAGTGGCAAGAACTAGAAACCCTAGTAGAGTTTGATATTCAAGCTGCGGAATCAGAAGAAGGGAAGCATTTTAGATACCTTGTTATAGAAACAACCCTTATCAGCAAAATTATTGAAGCTCAGAAGAACAATGAAGGACTATAACTATGGTTTAAGAAAGCATCAGCCAAGGATCTAGATGAATGGAGAATTGGACAAGATGGAGGACTTCGATCGGGAAAGACTTTGTGTGCCTAAGGATGATGGATTAAGGGAAGAAGTGATGAATGAAGCGCATAGGCCAAGGTTGACGGTTCAACTAGTAGTATGAAGATGTACATGGACCTAAAAAGAAGTTTTTGGTGAGATGGTATGAAGAGAGACATTGCGGAACATGTTTTAAAGTGTTTCAGTTGTCAACAAATGTGGTTACCCGAACCAAGCTTAGGGCCTAGAAAGATTATGCCCACTTGATAGATCCCATTATAATCCTCATGTCAACAACCATAAGTGAGGTTCACCACCCTTCATTAGCCTTTATCCAATCCGATCGATTTGGATTACTAGTATTTGGATTCCATGTGGCTTTATATCCAACCTAGGGCAACATCGATGCCCATGATCCATATCCGAGGCTACCAGGGAGATTAATCCATAATATCCCACAAGGCTAAATTCGGGGAGATCCTCAATAATAGAGTCACCACTTGGTTTGATAAAGAAAACCAAGAAAACTAAATCTATCAAGTTCAATGGATAGAGAGCACTGCCCCATCGTCACCAAAGAACTCGGTTCGGGGGTTAAGATATGAGGGAGGAAGGACCTAGATCATGCTAAAACATTCCCTCTCACCCCATCGTGACATGGACTCAGCTTTGAAGGTGTTTTGACTAAACATTATGAAGACCGTTTCAAGTATTTCTAAAATAATGATAATTTCAAAATATAAATAGCCAATATAAGAAAAGTGTGTAAGAATCTGTACTTTTACCACACAATGCATATGTGAAAGCGAAGTATACATGAAAACCACATTCAATCCCTAGAAAAATAGGAACTCTAAGCACAAATACCATATAAGGAAACTAAACCGATTTTATCCACCTAATCATGCTTTTAGGTGATCTAGGAAAGCAATAATTAGGATAGAATATAGGAACTTACCCGGGATAGCACAGCATTCCTTATAGCATCCTAATTAACATGGTTAGGACAATACAAGCATAATAACCAAACATGGACGCCATGTGCATGTGTACCTTTTAATCGGGATATCCTACTATTCTACGTGTGGATAGTGTTGTTGGGATTGTACCTTCAAACCATTACTTTATGTATGAGACATTGACATTTTAATATATGGATATCAGCTTTACATTTTATTATGTATGTTTCTTTCATGAGATGATTGTTAATCCTTAAGCATTTTACTAAATAATTCGTGTGTGTATGAGATACATATAAGTGAGATATGAATTACTATTCTTTGATACGTAGAATTTATCATAGTGGATGATAAGACGAGATATCTCATCAGGTTTACACTGTAGCATGATTAACTACCATTAGATTGATGAATCTCAATCACTGGAGTACACCTCTTAGTTAATATGCTAGTGCTTATAGTGCATTGACGGACTTGAGCTTTCCTATTGACACGTAAGGCTGTCAATAGTTGATAAGAACTCATAACTTATATAAAGTATGTGTTCTCAATCTTGAGATGATTATGAACACAGACTATGGATATGGCTGCTTTGACTTACCAATCAGTGAGGTCTTAAAGATCAACACCTAGATATCTTGGGTATGTCATGTTCATAGGGTTGTGAACATATATTGTCAAGATAGAATCTACCCTTTGATAAAGAGTAAGCATTCCCTTGAGAATATCACCAAGTTGATTGCTGATAACTACAGTCTTGTTGATAAGTAGTTATTAACATATTTAGTAATCATGATTGGTGAATGGGACTTAAGGAATACAAGAAGTAATCATGATTCAAGTTGACAGTAAAAGTTTATTCGACTACCTGAATATGATTATGAATGCTGATGGTAGAGGGACATTAGTACAGCGTACAAGTCTAGTTATCGCCTTGGATATTTTCTTTTGCATCGAAGTTCAGTTATAGTTTTATAATGGAGTAAATGTTAAGTGACCAACTGGTTAGTTTGCTTATCAAAGAGTTTGGTCATGGGAATTAACTACTGGTCTGAGCCAAAAATAAAGAACCTAGGAGGTCCCACTCTTAGCTTCACTAGGATTCTTAGAAAGGCACATGAGGATGTTGTCAAAACAGGTTAGATCGATCGAAAGAGTTTTGATCGATTGAAGTCAAGGCAAGTTCGATCGATTGAAGACACTTCGATCGATCGAAGGCTTAAAGTTGGTTTGGAAATCTATAAATAGGGCAGCTACGTACAGAATATTTTGATCGTTGTTTTTCTATACCAGAGCTGTAGAAACTATTTTAGGATTTCTTTAGCCTTCTTATCATCCCTATTAGGGTTCCCACCAACCCTAGTCTGTCCTGAAGCATCCATAGGATGAAGACCATCTAGTGGAGACTTCTGGAAGTCAAAAATTTTAGAATTGGGTTCAAGACTTAAAGGTATAATTCTTGTCCCCTCTTGTACGCATCTATAGAGTTAATAAGTAGTAGATCCGGGCTACCAGTAAAAGTTTCAAACTTTGTTTTCCGCTGCGTATTTAAATAAATAATTTTAAACCTATTTTTCCTTCAATTGGTATCAAAGCCTCGCTTATTTGGATCTATAGATGCATTTTGGAACACAAGATTAATTTGCATGATGGTTTTACAAATTGTTTTTTGAAACTACATCTTCACAGATCTATTTGTGCAGTGTTTATACAGCAGAAAACAAATCTATGTTAGCATTGGATACATGGCAGTTTCGAGCAATCGAACATGTCTGTGGTCGATTGATTGAAAGAGTTTCGATCGATCGAACCAATGTAGGGTTCAATCGATCGAACCTTTTCGATTGCTCGAATCAGCCTTTTTATCTAGGTGTCCTTCACTATTTAAAAATTTTGAAAAATTATTTATTTTAATTTTTTATATTATGTTGTAAAATTTTAAATCATTCTGTGAAGTTGAAAGTTTAATCAATTGAACAATGTTCAATCGATCGAAGGTTCGATCGATCGAACAGTTTCGACCGATCAAATGTGATACAGAACCAGTGATGCTGTTTTGAGTTCTAAAATAGTTTATAAAGAGTTTATGTACTATGCAAATCAATTAAGGGTTCCAGTAGACATATATTCTGTTATATATGCGTGGTTGTCTGTGCAACTAACCCTTTTATAGCAAGACTAGTCCGCTACATGGAAGAACGATCCCCAGCTCCCTCAATACATTGAAAGATGGGCCACCACTTCATAGTGGGGTTATATTGACTTTGTCCTCTTTTTTTGTCCTTTTAGTGTTTGCCTTGTTGTGACTCTTGCTCCTCTTTGTTTGATTGCTTGAGCATTGTTTTTGTTTGGATGGGTCATTTTCTGGGTTTGGATTAGTTTTTTCCCCATCCGTTGAGCATTGTCTGGATGCTCTTTTTGTGTTTTGTTTTCCCTGGGGTATGCCCCTTGTAATTTGTATAGTGCCGCTTGGCTTTTTCTTTTAGTCCGCTATCTCCTAGGCACCAACTTCTGGTTTTAAATTTTGTATTTAAATGTTTAAGATTGGTGTGTATTTTTTTTCTTTTGGTTTGGTTTTAAGGCATATGTAAAGGGCACTGCTACTTTAATCCTACAAAAAGGAACGTTGCACCGTTTTCCCTAGCCTTTTATTTTATTGCTGTATTTTCTATTTGTAGACAAATTGTAAGCTTCGAAAGAAGCATAGGTCCAATGTAATAGAATTAGGAAGCCCATAGAGATAGAGTGAGAAGCCGTTGTCCATGAAGATTGTTGGTCCAAAAGTGGAAACCTTAGAGGGGGGGGGGGGGTGAATAAAGTTTTAGCGGAAATTAACCTTTTAGAAAACTTAATTGCAAATTAAACAAGATCACAAGCAATTAACTAAAAAGAGAAGGAAGAGAAACTTGCAAACCGATTTTTCAAGTGGTTCGGCAATCGCACCCCGTGGCCTACGTCCACCCCTCAAGAACACCTCTTGAGGATTCCTTAATCCGATCTACTTACGGGTGTAGACCAAACCGTTTCCCGTAGCACTTACGGGTGTGCACCAAACCGTAACAAGAGCCTATGATCTCTTCCAAAGAAGAACACCTCTTCTTTGCATACAAGGGTTACTAACCCTCAACCTTTACAATTGATTTGATACAAATTGAACTCTCTTTATAGAGTGGATAATATAATTGAAAGCTCACTACAATTCACTCTCTCAAAGATTACAATTGAAGGCTAGAGTAAATTGATAAACTCACACAACTAGGGCTCAATTTTGAATGATTAAGAATCAACAAGTTGTGTGATTGAAATGGATGTTTTCCAATTGATTGATCAACATAAAATGGTGTGGGAAAACATGTATTTATAGGCCAAGAAAGATTATAGCCGTTGGTGGCAAGTTTGGTAAATAAAATCCCCTTTAAAAACTAGCCGTTATGCCTTTCCAGGTTGATTCAGTCGACTGGAACATGAAGCAGTCGACTGCCCCTTAAAGCAGTCGACTGAGACGTGTTTATAGAGGGTTTTATTTGTATTCTACACAGTTCGGTCGACTGCATCGGGCCTTCAGTCGACTGCCCCTCCCTGTTTGGCAGACTGACACATCTCCACTAAAATGGCCATAACTCCCTCTACAAAAATTGGATTTGTGATCCGTTTGATGTTTTGGAAACTAGATTCAAATACCTTTCCAACCATATAAACTCAACATATAATTATTTTCCAATTGGTTGGGGCATTGCTTTAAAGATGATCCATTTAAAATTTATTTCCAAAACTTTAACTTTTAGCATTTGTTTGAGCCCCTAAGAGTGTGAGATAAAGATGCATTACAATGATGGTCCTAGACTTCAACCAAGGATGAAATATCTTCAAGTCTTCAAGCTTGATCCTTGTTGAGCTCCTTGTAATCTTGATCTACACCAATTGAATCTCATGCACACAAAGATGTTAAAACATTGATACAAAATTAATACATGAGATTATATATGAGCATGAAAATGACTATGATAATAACAAGGAATGAATCAATATGAATCATGTAATTATCATAGCATATTTGACATCATAAAAACATAATTAAATATGCCTTAATATACCTTAAGGCTAACAATCTCCCCCTTTTTGATGATGGCAAACAACCAATGAAGGATATGCCAAAATAAGCACATTTGGTCATTTTCATATTATCATTCATAATGGATTTCATATGTTAAGGAACATGAAAGATAACTACCCAAATACTTCTCCCCAATACTTCTCATATTTCTCCCCCTTTGACATTATCAAAAAGATTTGAGGATAAAATACGAAGCTCCCCCTCACAATAGGCATACAAATCAAACAGGCCAAAAAGATACCAAAAAAATAAACAAATATAACCACATTGGAGCAAAAGATACATGAAGGTGCTCCCCCTAAGCATGTGCAATGATAAAAGATACCAAAAGATATGAATAGAGAGCAAATTCTCCCAAAAGATACCAATAAAAAGTCGGAGAACTCAAAATCAAAGATAAACAAAAATTATCAAAACAGTCGACTGTATCGCAGGAGCAGTCGACTGAAGAACAAATTAGGGCTCAGAAATTTGGGGCTAACAGAGGTTCAGTCGACGCCTCAGTCGACGGAAGAAGGCAGGGATTAAGGATGCAAAACCAGTCGACGCCTCAGTCGACTGAACAATGCAGAAACAAAAAGTTCAAAGCCTCACACCTATATCAGTCGACTGTGTCGGGGTACCAGTCGACTGCTTTGTTCAGCAGTTCATAAAAAATGATAGTTCAGCAGCAAAAATTTAAATGATTTAAAAAGCATCATTTGGTCTAACCATTCTTAAAACTTTGTCAATCAAACAAAAGCATATCATCATTTTTCAAATAAGCAATATCAAGAGCATGATAATTTATGTAAAGACATATCCAAATCACAAGTGGATGAAACAAGATTTATGCATAAAAAATCAAGTATGTATATCTAAGCAAATTAATCTATCCTACTCCTACTAGGCTTAAGGTAAGAGATTTAACCATTGTCCAAGCATTTCTTGGATGCTCCATTTGCCGAGGTGGTAGGAGAGGCCCTTTCCAATGTCATGAGGCAAAGATTGACAATCTCTTCACCATTTGAGTCGTCGTTCGATGATTCGCTCTCGGAACTACTATTAGTGGCCTCGATTGTCTTCTCTTTGTGTTTTTCCTCCTTGGGTGACTTCTTTCCCGATTTTTCTTTCTTTAGAAACTTTGCAAATTTTCGGGTGAGCTTTGTCATTTCCTCATCCTCATCACTCTCAACATCTTTCCTCTTTTTCTTTGAGCTTGAGGATTTTAAAGCAATGTCTCCCCTTTTGGCCTCTTTCACTTCCAATTTATTTTCTTCACTTTCGAAGACGGCCAATTCCATTTCATGAGTTATGAGAGAACCCATGAGTTGTTCCAAGGAGAGTGTTGAAAGCTCCTTTGCTTCATGAACCGCCGTGACCTTTGGTTGCCAATCCTTTGGTAAAGACCTAAGCACTTTCTCAATCATTTCTTCATTAGTATAAACTTTACCAAGGTTTTTCAAGTTATTAATAAGAGTGGTAAAACGAGAAAACATATCTCCAATAGATTCATATGGCAACATTTTAAACATTTCATAAGTTTGAACAAGAAGATTTATTTTTGACTTCTTAACTTGATTAGTACCTTCATGAGCAACCTCAAGTTTATCCCAAATTTCCTTTGCGGACTCGCAAGAGGAAATTCTATTGTACTCATTAGGATCTAAACCACAATATAATAAATTCATTGCCATAGCATTTATTTTTATGAGTTTCTTATCGGCATCATTATATTCATCTACCATCTTTGGAATAGAAAAACCATTTTCAATTTTTGTAGGTAGATGAAGCCCTTTGACCACAATTTGCCATAAATCAAAATCTTGAGAAATCATATAGATTCTCATTCTATTTTTCCAATAGGCATAGTTTGAGCCATTAAAACATGGTGGTCTTAATTTCGATTGACCCTCACAATAATAAATACAAGAAGAGTCGGTTTCCATTGAATCTTAACTCAAATTTTTCAAAATCTTTTGAAAATAGAAGAGCCGAAGCTCTGATACCAATTGTTGGTCCAAAAGTGGAAACCTTAGACGGGGGGGTGAATAAGGTTTTAGCGGAAATTAACCTTTTAGAAAACTTAATTGCAAATTAAACAAGATCACAAGCAATTAACTAAAAAGAGAAGGGAAGAGAAACTTGCAAACCGATTTTTCAAGTGGTTCGGCAATCGCACCCCGCGGCCTACGTCCACCCCTCAAGAACACCTCTTGAGGATTCCTTAATCCGATCTACTTACAGGTGTAGACCAAACCGTTTCCCGGAGCACTTACGGGTGTGCACCAAACCATTACAAGAGCCTATGATCTCTTCCAAAGAAGAGCACCTCTTCTTTGCATACAAGGGTTACTAACCCTCAACCTTTACAATTGATTTGATACAAATTGAACTCTCTTTATAGAGTGGATAATACAATTGAAAGCTCACTACAATTCACTCTCTCAAAGATTACAATTGAAGGCTAGAGCAAATTGATAAACTCACACAACTAGGGCTCAATTTTGAATGATTAAGAATCAACAAGTTGTGTGATTGAAATGGATGTTTTCCAATTGATTGATCAACATAAAATGGTGTGGGAAAACATGTATTTATAGGCCAAGAAAGATTATAGCCGTTGGTGGCAAGTTTGGTAAATAAAAGCCCCTTTAAAAACTAGCCGTTATGCCTTTCCAGGTTGATTCAGTCGACTGGAACATGAAGCAGTTGACTTCCCCTTAAAGCAGTCGACTGAGACGTGTTTATAGAGGGTTTTATTTGCATTCTGCACAGTTCGGTCGACTGCATCGGGCCTTCAGTCGACTGCCCCTCCCTGTTTGGCAGACTGACACATCTCCACTAAAATGGCCATAACTCCCTCTACAAAAATCGGATTTGCGATCCGTTTGATGTTTTGGAAACTAGATTCAAATACCTTTCCAACCATATAAAACTCAACATCTAATTATTTTCCAATTGGTTGGGGCATTACTTTAAAGATGATCCATTTAAAATTTATTTCCAAAACTTTAACTTTTAGCATTTGTTTGAGCCCCTAAGAGTGTGAGATCAAGATGCCTTACAATGATGGTCCTAGACTTCAACCAAGGATGAAATATCTTCAAGTCTTCAAGCTTGATCCTTGTTGAGCTCCTTGTAATCTTGATCTACACCAATTGAATCTCATGCACACAAAGATGTTAAAACATTGATACAAAATTAATACATGAGATTATATATGAGCATGAAAATGACTATGATAATAACAAGGAATGAATCAATATGAATCATGTAATTATCATAGCATATTTGACATCATCAAAACATAATTAAATATGCCTTAATATACCTCAAGGCTAACAAAGATGAAGTCGGAGGCGGTCAAACCAAGAAGGATGTTCTATGGAGATAGAGGCATCGTTTGGATGTTTTTATTTCTTTTTTAGTTTTTTGTTTTATATGCTTGGTTTGTGATTGGTGTTTTATACATTGTTACTACTTGCATGCACGTAAAACAAGTTTTCTAAAATAAAAATCAAAAACCATTTTCAACGCATTAGTAAACATTGGATGTTTATGGGTAATGTGTAGAGACAATTTTTTTTCAAAAGCAAAATTATTTTCTATGAAATCTAGTGGGAGAGGGTCTTATTAAGAACACACACAATCTTCCATTAACGGTTCACTGTAAGATGAGTAGTGCATTCTATGTCACTCGCTAGGGGTGATCATTCCATACAGAGAGTACACTACTCATTGGCTACTAGATGTGAACTTCCCACAGATAGGACCAATCAAACGTGTTAGAGGGTGACCACCACATGGAGGCACTACTTGAGGTGGTTGTGATTGGATCCTAGTTAATGGTACACACTAGTTAAGATATGGATAAGGGATCCCATACGGGACATTATTCAGAAACTTAGAGATCAAATAGGTTAGGGAGTTATAACTTGTTTTGCAAGAGTTGCATAGCAAACAAGTCATGATTAATCAAAAGATCGAGTATTAACTACCACACGGAGGCTTTACTCTTTCGTTTTGATATTCCGGCGACTTTGTTTTAAAATAAAGGTTTTAAAGATTCCTTTATTTCAAACTGTCAAATTTTGATATGCATATTTATTTTGTCTGTTTCATTTTACAGTAATCATAATGTCTGGATCTGCATTTAGTCCACTTGCCACTATACTCACTCAGAACAAGTTAACTGGAATAACTACACAAAATGGAAACATGACCTTGACATCGTTTTAACTACAAGATCACATATATGTCCTCACCACCCCATGCCCCGAAAAATCCGCTACAAATTATTCGACTGCTATTAGACACAAGTTTGAAAAATAGAAGAAATTGGATAGAATGGCTCATTGCTACAATCTAGCCTTTATGACTGGTGTGTTGCAACACCAATTCCAATCGAATGATTCTGCCAGTACTATCGTCAAATCCTAAAAGAAAATATTTAGGAAGCATGGCAGGCTTGCCAGACAGGTTGCCATGTTGAAAATAATGAGTTCCAAGATGTCGGAAGGGACTCCAGTCAAAGAACATGTTTTAAAAATGATTGGTTATTTGAATGAACTGGAGACCCTAGGTGCCAACATCGACACATAGACCCAAGTTGATATGATTCTCAATTCATTGTCGCCTTCATTTGCTCAATTTAAACTTAACTATAATATGAATCAAATGAATTTCTCAATGAGTGAATTGATGAGTTCTTTGCTGGTAGCAAAGGGGTGATCAAACTTGGGGGCAATGTTTTGAACGTTGAGAAAAACTCTTCCTCTTCCTGATCTGCATTGAAAGGTAAGAAAGGAAAGAAGAAGGCTGACACTGGTGGTCTAAGTGTTGGACCGGTCCCGAAGATTGCAAAATATAAGGGAAAAGATAAGGACAAAGGGAAGGTGGGTGGCCAAGGCAAAGGAAAGTGTTTCCAATGCAGAGAGAACGGCCACTGGAAAAAGGAACTATCCAGAATTCTTAGCTACAAGAGTTCAAGGTATGATTAAATCACATGTGATTGAAGTAAGTTTTATAATAGATATTTCAAATACTTGTGGCATTGATTCTAGTGCGACTAACGATATCTATAATTCATTGCAGGGGTTTATATCAACCAAGAAATACAGTGATGGGGAGATCGTGCTGACTCTGGGATCTAGTGCAACCGTTTCTGCGATTGCTATAGGGGTAGTAGTTTTAGAGTTTTTGGATAGTAAGATAATAGTTTTATCAGATGTACCTTACGTCCCTTTAATGAGACGTAATTTAATTTCTGTTGCAGATTTATCGAATAAAAATTATTCTTTTCATTTTGGAACAGAAGTTGTCATTAAAAGAAATGGTTCTTTTATATGTTCTGCTGTTAAAACTAATGGCTTGTATGTGATAACTCCCAAAATTTCTAAAGACTCTTGTATAGAACTTAATAACTCAATGGTAACTGTACCATCTAAAAAAAAGGAACCTTCCACCAATCCAACAAGACTTTGGCATATGAGGCTTGGCCATATCAATCTAAATAGGATTAGCAGACTAGTCAAAGAAGGGGTCTTAGCCAATTTGGTTCTCGAACCAATGGAAGTCTGCGAGTCTTCTTTAGACAGTAAGATGACCAAAAGGCCCTTTCCCGCAAAGGGCAATAGGACCAATGCATTGTTGGAATTAGTGCATACTGATGTGTGTGGACCAATAAATATTAGAGCAAGGGGTGGTTATGAGTATTTCGTTACATTTACTAATGACCACTCTAGGTATGGATATGTGTACCTAATGTTGTACGAGTCTGATGCCTTTGAAAAGTTCAAAGAGTTTAGGGCTAAAGTGGAGAAGCAATTGGGCACACATATCAAGGCCATTCAATCTAATTGAGGTAGCGAGTACCTCTTTAATGAGTTTATTAATCACCTTATACAGAATGGGACTCTATCACAGTTGACTACACCTAGTATGCCTCAGCAGAATGGTATAGCAGAGAGAAGGAACTGGACTCTTTTAGACATGACTAGGTCAATGATGAGTTATTCGGAGTTGCCATTATTCCTTTGGGGTTATGCCTTGGAAACTGCTGCGTATATACTAAATCTATTACCAAGCAAATCTGTTCCTAGGACACCACGGGAGATGTGGATTGGGCACATCTCTGGATATGGTGGTGTCCGGCACATATGCGGAAAGGAAAGATTATCAAGTTGGATTCTAGATCGGAAGTATGTTACTTTATAGGGTATCCAAAGGGTACTTATGGATGGTATTTTTATGATCCAAGAGAACATAAAGTGTTTGTCAGAACAAATGCTATTTTCTTGGAGGATGAATATATCATGAACCATAAACCTAAGGGAAGGATAGATCTTAAAGAGATATAAGGAGAGCCCTCAGTCCTACCCACAGTTGATAATGATGTAAGATAAGAAAATACCAAATCTTAACCTATTTTCATACTAGTACCTCATCGTAGTGGGAAGATGGTCAACTAGCCTGACAGATACATGTTTTTAGGAGAAGTTTTTGAAGCGGTTGCCTTAAAATCTGAATCTGATTGTATCATGTACAAAGAGGCAATGATTAATGTAGACTCAGCTCATTGGGTTAAAGCTATGAAGCCTGATTTAGAATATATGGATTCTAATCAGGTTTCGAATCTTGTAGAACTTCTAGCCAATATTAAACCCATTAGCTGTAAGTGGGTATATAAGAGGAAAATAGGATCTGATGGAAAGGTTGAGATCTTTAAGGCAAGGCTTGTAGCGAAAGGTTATACTCAGAGAAAGGGCATAGACTATGAGGAAACCTTCTCACTGGTAGCCATGCTCAAGTCCATTAGAATGCTCTTATCCATTGCTGCATGCCTAGATTATGAGATCTGGCAAATGGACATCAAGACTGCATTCTTGAATGGAATTCTTGAGGAGGATATCTATATGTATTAACCAGAAGGGTTCATAGCTGGTGGGAAAGGTAACTTGATATACAAGTTGCAAAAGTCCATTTATGGGCTTAAGGAAGCATCCAGGAGTTGGAACATTTGTTTTGACCAAGCAGTTAAGTCGTTTGGTTTCATACAGAATCTGGATAAGCCTTGTGTATACAAGAAGCGTGAAGGAAAAATGTTGGCTTTTCTTGTTCTTTATGTTGACGACATTCTACTCATTGGGAATGATGTAATAGCATTGTCAACGGGTAAGGTTTGGCTAGCTAGTACTTTTGACATAAAGGATCTAGGGGAGGCAAACTATATCATTGGGATAAAGCTCTTTCGAGATTGCAAGCGAAAGATAATGGTTATATCGATAAGGTGCTAACTAGGTTTTCCATGGACAAATCGAAGAAAGGTTTATTACCTTTCAGGCATAGTTTAGCATTCTCCAAGAACCAGTGTCCAAAGATACACGAGGAGAGAAATCGCATAGCAGGAGTTCCCTATGCTTCGGTAGTGGGGAGTCTCATATAAGCAACGTTATGCACTAGATCAGATATCTACTTTACCATTGGCATGGTTAGTAGGTATCAATCGAATCTCGGTCCAAAGCACTGACAGTCGTTAAGCACATTCTTAAGTACTTGAGAAGGACTAAAGATTACATGCTTATGTATGGTGGTAGTGAGTTAATTCTAATAAGATACACTGACTCAGACTTAATGTCAGATAAAGATTCAAGGAAGTCGATTTCCAGACCTATCTTTACCTTGGGAGGTGGTGCTGTTAGTTGGAGGATCATTAAGCAGAAATGCTTGTGAAGCCGCAAAGGAAGCTATATGGATCAAGAAGTTCCTTATGGAGCTTGAGGTAGTACCATCGTTGCTATCACCTATTACGTTATACAGCGATAATAGTGGGGTAGTGGCTCAGTCTAAGGAGCCAAGGAACCATGGAAAGGGAAAGCACGTAGATCAGAAATATCATCTAATTTGAGATATTGTTCGACGTGGAGATGTGACAGTCACCAATATTACCACCGCTGACAATCTTGTGGATCCGATTACAAAGGCCTTGCCCCAGAAGGTCTTTGATCGTCACCTAGATAGTCTAGGTCTCAGATGCTGTTCTGAATGGTTATTAGTGCAAATGGGAGTTTGTTGGGATTGTGCCCTCAAACCATTACTCTATGTATGAGACATTGACATTTTAATATATGGATATCAGCTTTATATTTTGTTATGCATGTTTCTTACATGAGATGATTGTTAATTCTTAAGTATCATAGTAAGTAATTCATGTGTGTATAAGATATATACAAGTGAGATACGAATTACTATTCTTTGATACTTAGAATTTGTCATAGTGGATGATGAGACTAGATATCTCATCAGGTTTATACTATAGCAGGATTAACTACCATTGGATGGAGTGATGAATCTCAATCACTGGAGTATACCTCTTAGTTAACATGCTAGTGCTTATAGTGCATTAACGAACCTGAGCTTTCTTATTGACACTTAAGGCTATCAACAGTCAATAGGAAGTCATAACTTGTATAAGTTATGTGCTCTTAATCTTGAGACGATTATGAATACAGACTATGGATATGGCTGCTTTGACTTACCAATCAGTGAGGTCTTAAAGATCAACACCTAGGTATCTTGGGTATGTCATGTTCGTAGGGTTGTGAACATATGTTGTCAAGATAGAATTTACCCTTTGATAAAGAGTAAGCATTCCCTTGAGAATGTCACCAAGTTGATTACTGAGAACTAAAGTCTTGTTGATAAGTAGTTATCAATATGTTGAGTAATTAAGAGTGGTGAATAGGACTCAAGGAATACAAGAAGTAATCAAGATTCAGGTTGACAGTAAAAGTTAATCCGACTACCTGAATATGACAGTAAACGTTGTTCAATCGATTGAAGGCTTAAAGTCAGTTTGGAAATCTATAAATAGGGCAGCTACGTACAAAATATTTTAATCATCGTTTTTCTATACTAGAGCTACAGAAACTGTTTTAAGATTTCCTTAGCCTTCTTATCCTCTCTATTAGGGTTCCCACCAACCCTAGTCTATCCAGGAGCATCTATAGGAGTCATAAGGGTGAAGACCATGTAGTGGAGGCTGCTAGAAGTCAACGATTTTAGAATTGGGTTCAAGACTTAAAGGTATAATTCTTGTCCCCTCTAGTACGCATCTATAGAATTAATAAGTAGTAGATCCGAGCTACCAATAAATGTTTCGAACTTTGTTTTCTATTGCGCATTTAAATAAATAATGTTAAACCTATTTTTCATTCAAGTGTGCATGTGTATGCATAGATAAGCATGGATAAGATTAAACTAGGTTAGATATGAATAAACAATGAGAGGATTAGGGTTTCATGGTCCCTAGTGAAATTGGAATACCCATGGCTTGGCTACCAATCCCACTGGCTATTCCATGATTGGAATAGAGACCACTAGGGATAGCCTATCCACAAACAGGATAGGAAGCTAATCTAGAAGCCTAGAAGATCTAAACTACTAAGAAAATAAGAATTATGAAGAACAAACAAGAAAACAGATCTAAACTAAGAACTATGAAGATAAAAATTAAGGAAAACAATAAAAAAAGAAGAAGAAGATGAAGAAAGCTTATCTCAAGAACTTCCCTCAGAATCTTCTCTGGCAGAGCTCCACTAACACCATGATCTCTATAAACCCTGAATCTAAAATATGAATTCCCAAGAACTTTCTAGGAGTGCTCGAGGAAACCTCCTATGGGGTTTCCTTGAGCTCTCTACTTCTCAGGATTCTCTGTTGCATTGGATGGAGAGGGGAAGGCCCCTATTTATAGTCTTAATTCTAGGCTATTTTTTTGTGTTTAAGTGATGTGGGATGGAATTACAAGCTTTAAAGGCTTGTACCTAGGCTTTTTGAGGTGTACCTAAGAGGTTTTGGTCGAACTTGCATCTGATTGGTCGAATTTGTGCAAGTTCACATGAATTGAGACCAAACGGATGACTTAGATTGAGTTCTGGGTTGAATGCCATAGTGTCAATCAAAAAAAGGGACATAGATATCATGGTCGGGCGGCCTTCACCCATGGCCACTATGGCACTCAGCCCAAAAGTTGTGTTTTCACTCCTAAATTCCAAAACTTTGCTCTCTCACCTCGATTATTATTTTTGAGTTTTTGATATATCGTTGGAAAGGTATGAAAATTTAGTTTAAGATATTTTTGGTCTTATTCAAAAATAATTTATGGGTTTTGAGTTATGATGAAAAAGTTGAGGCTGACTCCGAAAAGCAGCTAACAGAAGATGCGTAGAAAGGCTATTTTGGCACGAAAATTCTCCTAAGCAATTTTTGGCCAATATGAAGGTTCGCGGCATCTCTTTAAGCTAATTTAGGAATATTTCATGAAGGGAGCTCTGGAGATCTCACACCGAGGTCCAAAATTTGATCAGTAGGTGATTTTTTGTCATTTCGTGTTGAAATGCCATCCTAACTTGGGTTTTTTTTTCTCTAAATTGAGTTTGTAATGTACCTAAGTCTTCCTAGAGGTTATTTAATGTATCTGAGAGACTACATTGATTCATAGAGTTTTGTTTCATATAATCAAATCCTAATTCCAATCATAGAGTTGTTCTTGAGGCAGGGTTCCTTCTGTTGAATGGACGAACTAAAATAGGGTATTGTGGGTACCGAACCAAGATTAGGGCCTAGAAGGATTAAGCCCACTTGATTGATCCCATTATAATCTTCATGTCAACAACCACGAGTGAGGTACACCAACCTTCATTAGCCTTTATCCGATATAACAAATTTGGATTACTCATATTTTGGATTCCATGGGACTTTATATCCAACCCAAGGCAACAATTGATGCCCATAATCCATATTCGATGCTACATGAGTGACTAATCCATATTTATATCCCACAAGGCTAAATCCGGAAAGATCCTCACTAATAAAGTTGCCACTTGGTTTGATAAAGTAAACCAAGAAAACTAAATCTATCCAGTCCAATGGATAGAGAGCATCGTCCCGTCATCACTAAAGAACTCGGTTCAGGGATTAAGATACGAGAGGAAGGAGCTAGATCATGCTAAAACACCCAATCTCATCCCATCGTGAGATGGGCCTCTAATCTACTTTCAATGTGTTTGACTAGATATTATGTGGATCGTTTAAGTTACACTAATGCAATCCTAATTCAAGTTATGAACAGCTGATTAAAGAAAATCGTGCAAGAAACTATGTAATTATATGTAACGCATATGCTAAAATAATAATTTGGGGACTAAAGATATTACTACGCTCCCCTATGCATGCGAAAGGAATAAAATTAAATTAAATGTGAAAGTCACACTCAAAAACCCTAGAAAAACATGAATTCTATGCACAAGTAATCCTGTAGGGAATTAAAATCTGTGTTTTAGCCACCTAATAATGCTTCTATGTTATCCTAGGAAAGCAGTAAATAAGAGGAATGCTAGGAACTTACCCGGGATAGCATAGCATTCCCAATTATCCTACTTAACCATGGTTAGGACAATAATAGCATGATATATGAGGATAATCTAAGAATATCCTACTATTCTAGGCATGGATAGTGTATGTATATCCAAACATGACTACTATGTGTAGTAGCATGCATGTGCATGATAAGAATTAATTTATGAATTAAGCTAAGTGAATTAAACTAACTACTATCCATAGATATAAATAAACATGGATAGCCTACTATCACAATTAATGTGAATTACAATTAAATTCCTATATGAATGCCCTAAATCTACACTTGTAGATCATGATTAGGTTCTCATTATCCCTAGGGATTGGATATCCATGGATTGGATACCAAACCCCCATGCTCCGGCTACCCCAACATAGAGGGATAGCTTGGCTTAGGATAACTCCACTTTAATAGGATACTACAAGCAAGGAATTAAAATTATCCTAGAACTTTAAAGATCTAATAGAAAATAAAAGTAGAAAAATAGAAAGGAAGAAGAACTTACCCCAAAAACTCTCCTCAGAAGGACTTTCTTCCTTATTTTTCTACTAAATAAGAGGTTTTGCCTTATTATACAAAGTTGTGAACTAACAATTTCTTGTGATTCTTGTTCTAAATTTCTAGTGCATTTCTAGGGTTTTTTTTTGTGGTTTTGAATTGATGAACACTTGCATGAAGTTGTAGGGGATTTCTCTTAGTAATTATTTTAAACAAATTAGTTGAAATCAAATGAGCTCAAGCTATTAGTATTCTATTTTGCATTAGTTATTCGTCTTCCCATTTTGTTTGTTGATTCCAATTTTTTTTCATTGATTCATAGCCTCATAGGTAAAAAAAATAATGCTAAGGAGGTCGAATAATTCCATGATAACGTATAGGTGGAATGATTCCAATGTAATAATTTCTATTTAGGTAGAATAATTCCATGATAATAATCTCATGTATGCGCAACCTAGAATATCCATCAATGTTTGAGTCGGCAAATACCAACACAGCCTGGTTTGTTTTCCAGGAGGAAGAACCCCATTAGACTGCAAGACTGGTTCATTCTTCATTCTGACCCTGTTCAATATGTGAGTGACTTGGTCGAATTTTTGGATGTCAATCTGAATTTAAGAGTCTTCTTACACCATGTGTCACACTTGTGCCAAGTGAATAAGTATGAGATTGTAGCACCCAGAATTTCTAGAAATTCTATAAAGAAATTCAGAGTAGTGAACGTCACCATGATGACGGTTACAGAAGGTCCATTAGGATAGTCCTGATTAGGATCTGGTTACTACGATCCTTAGTAAACATCTTGACAATAACTTTATTTCTAACCTACCATTTATTAGAATAAGTGCAACCTTGGCATGTATAGTTTCTAGGGTAGAAACTATAGACGGACTTGAACTTAGGCTTGCTTACAACCCCGTTAATAGCTACATCTATACCTGTCTTCATTTTCACTACTGTACACACAAACTGAGACACTGGCACTTGCCTTTAGTACACAACCCAAGAGTTGAACCCACACCACCACCCTCATTTGGTTCCATGACATCTACCCTTAGGCATACACATAAACTTATACAAGCACACACACATTTGGGTGCACCCAACACTTGGTATAATTTCCCTCATACCCCCACTATAAATACACACACCCCCTCATTCTCATTACACTCTCAGCCCGCCCCCCCCCCCCCCCCCACCCAATCTGTCCAAACAGATTGTCTTAGACTCCCGAGAGAACACCATTCCCCTTTTCCCCCACACTCCTGGCCTATATACACACATTTACCCCCTATATTGTATACATTATCTTCTTTATTTCCTCTGTGTCTCACCACTCTCTGTACCCACACCCACATTGCTGCCAAGACCTTAGAAGAGAGAAGAATAGAAGCAGAGACTCAGAGGAGAGAGAAAGAAGAGACCGGAGAGAGATAAGGAGAGATCAGATATCCCTTGAGGTAAACCCCACCCCCATTTCAATTCTGTACCCTTTGCATGTCCCCTAGACACCCCCAGACCTACATGCAAGGCCCCAACCAGAGCTTAAGGCTCACTGTGAGCCTCGGCAGCCATTGAAGCTCCATAATGGAGCTTGATTTTGAAACTACTACCAAAACCTTTTCTTATTACACCAAACAAACCCCCTTGGACCCATATAGACTCACTATGAGCGGCTTTTGATTTGGAGTCCATTTGATTGGCCAAGCAGGCCATTATTCTTCTTAATGGCCGAAAGGATAATGGGGTGGTTCTACCCCTAAACGAATGAACCCTGTTCTCAGCCCCTAATATGTTGAAGAGGGCTTAAATCCGGTCACAATGCTATTGACCTCGTGTATTTTGGGTTAGAGATGAGAGAGAGCGAGTAGTTTGAAGTTTTTTTGGTGACCCCAATTTTCGGGCAAGGCCACTTCGCCGGAGAAGAAGAAGAAACCCGTTTGCATTTCGGGTTATAAGACCCGGGCTCGGGTCGGGTCCGATCGGGTTGGGTTAGGGTTAGGGTTAGGATGAGTGTGTTAGTGGGTTTGGGTAGCGGGCCGGGTTGGGTTTAAATAACCCGTGGGTCTTTTTATGTAGCACGACGTCGTTTTGACGTCGGCCTGGCTTCGGGTCAGGGTTCGGGTTTGGGGATGGGTCGTGTTGTATTTGGGAATGGGTTAGCGTACGGTCCGGGTTCGGGATAGCGGGTAGGATTAGTTTGTGAGTGAGTATGGGTCTCGGGTTCGGGTTGGTCCAACCCGAATGGGTTTTTGCCGTGGGTTTGCGTGAGTGTGTAAATGGATACTCCATTTGAGTTTGGGTCGGGTCGGGTGTGACCCAGCGGGCCAGCCCAGTTGGGTTTCTTCGTGTGAATAAACGGGTTACCCGTTTAGTCTCGGGTCGGTCCGGGTTGACCCGCTAGGTCTGTGGGTTTATTATTATTATTATTATTATTATTAATTGTTGGCCCAAAAAGGAAACCTTAAAGGGGGGGGGGGGGGGTGAATAAGGTTTTTAAAAGCTAATTTAAATTTTGTTCAAATAAATTGCCCAATAAGAAAAATAAAAAAAAACAAAGGAAATATAAGGAGAAGAGATACTATGCAAACCAATTTTTTAGGTGGTTCGGGAAACCGCATGCCGCGCCATACTTCCACCCCTCAAGAACACCTCTTGAGGATTTCACTATCTCAATCTTCTTTGGGTGAAGATAAAACCCTTACAATCTCTCCAAGGAAGAAAATCCTCTTCACTTGAACTAGGGTTACACCAACCCTTAATACACACCTCCTTTATAAATAAGATTGATACAAGGATGAATACTCTCTTAATAGAGTGGATGAATACAAGATTGAGCTTCACAATAAATTACTCTTGAAAATATACAAATGAAGCCTAGAGCAATAGAATTTATTGAAGGAAAAAGTGGTTTAAAGTTAGAGTTTAAACGCGCAGCGGAAATAGGTTAAGTTATAAAACTTTTGGTATTCCAGGATCTACTACTTGTCAATTCCATAGATGCGTACAAGGGTGCAAGAATTATACCTTAGTGTCTTGAACCCAATTCTGAAACTTTAACTTCCAGCAGCCTGCACTAGATGATCTTCACCCTTATGACTCCTGCGGATGCCTGCCGGAAAGACTAGGGTTGGTGGGAACCCTAATAGAGAGGATAGGAAGGTTTCGGGAAGACTATGATAGTTTCTGCAGCTTCTGCGTATAAAAACGACGATCACTTTCTTCCAGAACGCAGCTGCCCTATTTATAGATTTCCAGAACCGACCTAGACTTCGATCGATCGAAGTGACTTCGATCGATCGAACCTTCGATCGATCGAACCATTCTCGATCGATCGAACCTGTTGACTTCAATCGATCGAACATACTTCGATCGATCGAACTTGTCTTAACAGCTTCCTCAAGTGTCTTTCCAAGCATCCTAGCGGAGCTAAGAGTGGGACCTCCTAGGCTCTTTATTGTTGGCTCAGACCAGTTTGTTAATTACCATGACCAAACTCTTTGATCAGCAAACTAACTAACTGGTCAGTTAACGTTTATTCCACTATAAAATGATAACTGAACTCCAACGCAAAAGAACATATCCGAAGCGATAACTAGACTTGTATGGTGTACTAATGTCCCTCTACCGTCAGCATTCGTAATCATATTCAGGTAGTCGGACAACTGTTACTGTCAACGTGAATCATGATTACTTCTTGTATTCCTTGAGTCCCATTCACTACTCATGATTACCAAACATGTTGATAACTCTTATCAACAAGACTGCAGTACTCAGTAATCAACTTGGTGACATTCTCAAGGGAATGCTTACTCTGAATCAGAGGGTAGATTCTATCTTGACAATATATGTTCACAACCCTATGGACATGACATACCCAAGATACCCAGGTGTTGATCTTCTATAGACCTCACTGATTGGTAAGTCAAAGAAGCCATATCCATAGTCTGTGTTCATAATCATCTCAAGATTGAGAACACGTACCTTATACAAGTTATGAGTTCCTATTGACTGTTGACAGCCTTAGGCGTCAATAGGAAAGCTCAGGTCCGTCAATGCACTATAAGCACTAGCATATCAACTAAGAGCTACACTCTAGTGATTGAGATTAATCACTCCATCCAATGGTAGTTAATTATGCTACAGTGTAGACCTGATGAGGTATCCAGTCTCATCATCCACTGTGACATATTCTAAGTATCAAAGAATAGTAATTCGTATCTCACTTGTGTGTATCTCATACACACACGAATTGCTTACTATGATACCTAAGGACAAAACAATCATCTCATGAAAGAAACATACACAATGAAATGTAAAGCTGATATCCATATATTATAATGCTAATGTCTCATATATAAAGTAATGGTTTGAGGGCACAAACCCAACATTTATGATCTCACCTAACTAGGGCTCAAGGAGTAAATCTGATGAAATTAATTAAAGTTGGATTGATCAAAAGTTATTAAATGAAGTTCAAATATCTGTATTTATAGCTTCCTTAGGATTTCCAACCGTTGGAAGTAGTTGGGAGAAATAAATGCTTCATTAAATGCAGTTAACTAGCCGTTACTGTGTTTATCGCAGTCATTCAGTCGACTGGATTCACAGGGCAGTCGACTGTCTTTTAAAAGAATTAAAAAAAGGCACAATGCTCAGTCGACTGCGTCAGGAGGGCAGTCGACTGGATTGCACACAGTTAGCAACTCTGTGTACACAGGTCGACTGTCCAGTGATCAGTCGACTGAATGATCAGTCGACTGAAACTAATGCACAGTTGACTGCTCTTTGCAGATTTTCAAGGATAAGTTGGGTTTAACTATGTAGAACCTTTTTGAATTAAATTGAGCCCTTAAGAAAGATGTTCACATAAATAATTTGCTTACAAGGAGTCCTAGAAAATGATCCAAACAAGATTCTTCAATTTGTAAAGCTCCGTTTGACTTGAAACTTTGAGCACAAATCACCATATCTCTATGTATGGAGAAGATTTACGAACATGTGAACATATATTGTTGTACGATATATTTCTTGCAACTTAATCAACCTAAGATCATTAGAAAATACAACTAAATAGTTTGTTAATCATCAAAATTATCCATTCATCTTAGTGGAATAACACTTTGGGGCTAACAATTATTGTTATTATTATTATTGATTATTATTATGATTATTAACAACTAATTAGTTTCTTTTGTATTAATAATTACTCTGTTAACATTGATTAACAGCTAAATAACATGATTTAACAATATTTAATATTTTAAATATTCTGTTAATTAAGATTAGTAAATATGTTTATTATTTATTATGCCTTGTATATTAATAAATAAGTTATAAATGGTTTTAAATGGTTAAAATTATTTTTAAAATAGTTTTTGATGATGCCCAAAACTGGTAAGAAAGGTTTTAAGTGGAAATATGACATGAACAATTTGTATGTGGCTCGGTCCCGTTAACAAGGTGACCTACGTCCACGGGTGCGTCTGTGCGCTGCTCACTAGCAATTCTCCGGCGGGCCTGGTGAGCCAACAAAGATGGGCGGCACTACCAGTAATACCGGCCGGGTGTATGCGTTTAGGTGGTGAGTTCTCTGTTTACGCTTGCAAGCTAGAGAATAATAATCGGATCCCCTTTGATAGGGTAGGTGGGCTCTTTTATAGATGCAAGAGTCTACCCTTACATGGTAGGTTCACAAGATTAGGAAGCCCAATCTAATCACAATAGATTTACATGATTTTAGGGGAGTTTCCTAAGTGGTTTAGGAAGCTGCCATATCTCCTTTTGAAGGCTTGTAATTGGTTTAGGAAACTGCCATGTCTCCTGATCATACGCCGCACAGCACGCCCGAGCTGTGCAAGCATCCCGAGCGGTGCCGCTATTAATATCAAGGCACTGACCTCAAGCTCCCCTTCCAGATAGTTCAGGTAATTCTGCTAACGTGGCGGTTTGGCCTTAACAGAATATTTCTGGACATACCAGCTGTCCCCCATTTTTGAAGTTGATGTGATACTCCAATAGATGAAGTTTAAAAATTAAGACTGCGTCCGATAAGCCATTCGGTTACAGACCAGGATTACGTCGGGGACCGGACCGGCTGGAGCGATCAGCCGGGATACAGACCGATCGGTGACCATGTGAGCCCGAGTCCTTCCCATGCCATGTGTCCACTGATAATTGGCCTAGTCAGGATCCAACGGCGCTAGCCTAGGAGTAACCAAACCATTTACGTGGCAACCGAACTGTCCCATCGGACATTTAATGCTCACGCCTTTCGAGGCGACGCCCTACGTGGCTGAAACAACAATTCTGGGGGGAAAACATATGAGCCGTTTGATCAATTTTGATATGAGCCGTCCAAGGTTTCTATATAAGGAGCATCTGTTCATTACATAGATGCCTACTATTTGAAGATTGTATCCACTGAGCGGTCTTTGAGAGCGAAACATTCCCGTGCTCCTTTCCTCTTCCTCTTTACAACCTGGGTTTCTTCCCATGGCCTCTCACGTCGATCTGACTTCCAACAAAGGAATGACTACTTTCTGAAGGGACTGTGAGATCCCGATCGACGTCGGGATTTGTCCCTACGCCGAAGGAGAGGAGGTGGCCTTACCCTCGGTTATTATCAACAGTTACCTTTTGCTAATAGTGGGGCTACGCTTCCCTTTATCTGCCTCTTTCTGTGATCTCTTACAGGGATTACGCTTTCCATTGAACAAGTGCCGTCCAAATCTCGCCCACCTTCTTTGGGGCATATCGACACTGAATGAGCGGCTCGGGATAGTTCTCCACTCTGTGGACGTCGCCAGGTGCTATCTCTTGAGTATCGACCATGGGGATCCTTACCTACGCGCCGGAGCGGAAGGAAAGCATCTCGTCCGGAATCTGGACTTCCCCAACAAGAACTGGCATCAATACCCTTGGGTCATTGTCTCTGGTAATTGGTTGATGAACCCCTCTATGTGCCCCCCTGTAACCTTTGACCCTGAACTATGCAAGAGGTCCCTTGCCGCTTTCTGTGACATCGCCCCAGCCGTGGCCGATATGGAGGCGATCAACCGAGCGGTTAAGGCCGACCTCAGTTTCTCTAATTTGATCGGGGGACCAGCTGGTGAGGTCGGTGATGATGTTCTCGGTGCAACTCTTAATGCGGCGGCTTCCGGATCACGCCGCTATACCCGGTCCATGGCTTCCGGCCTACCTGCCATGAGAGGGGCCGCCCCACCTAAAGGGCCAATCACTCTTTCCACCAGCTCCGATTCAACCTCGTCCGGGGATACAGGTCTACCACTAGTCCCTACCAGGAAGAGTAAGGAGAAAGAGGTTGAGGGGGAATCCCAACCCCCACCAAAAAGGAGCGCACGCCGGCCTTCATATGCCTAGCTCCTGGACGGGCCTCTCCCTCAGTAATCTGGAAGACTGTCTGCAGGAAGTGGAGAAGCAAAGTGCTCTTCAGCATACGAACTCTGACATGCAGGAGGTGGACTTTCATGCTCTGGAGCTTATTGTAAGGGAGCTGGTGGCCAAGATGGCTGCCTTGGAAGAGGAGATCAAAGCTCTGAAGGGCAAGGGGACTTGAAGACCCTTTTTTTTTTTTTGCCGGATAAGCCACTAAACTGCCCCCCAATGTACAAAATATTCCAATTAATGAAAAGGTCCTCTGAGGCCACCTTACTTTGCATCAACTATGTTGTTTGTGATTGTCAATACCCGGCCCGTTGATGTGACCGAGGAGTTTTACTTGGATACCTCGGGAATGCTTGGCCACATGGGGTGCGTCCTAACCGAAATAACCGGCGCCACTGGGTAACGTGGCACTCTCCTGGCTAAATTACTTTGGGCATACGCTGCCCCCCATTTTTGGAACTAACCAGATGCGCAATCGTGTGAGGAGCCGAAAATAAGTAGCTCCTGGAAAACCGTCCAGAAATGAGGCTCGGGATGGGGGCCCACATCCTGGTCCCTCGGTTTAGTAACCGACCGGGATGATTGGCAGCTCGGGCGTGGGGTATTGCCAAGTGTCAGGGAATAGTTGACCTAGTTGGGATCCGACGGAGTCGGTTCAGATGTAACCGAACAATTGCGTGGTAACCGAACTGTCACATCATGCATTTAATGCCTGCTTCTTTTGAGGCGATCCTTCACGTGCTTGAGGTGATAGCTGTCGGCGACTTTTGGCGGGAGAACTCCTGAGCCGTCGGATCTGATAGATCTGGACCGTCCGCTATTCCTATATAAGGAACACTCAGCCCTCTCTCCAGTACCTATTGCTAAGTAAGAGGATTTACCGAACGGTTTTGAGAGCATCCAAGGTTCCCGAGCAAGGTTCTCGAGTTCTTTTCTGCGATAATTTTGTAAGTCTTCCCTTCCTGTCTTCAGTTCTTCATTCCCTTATTCTTTTCTTGAACTAAGCTGGAGGGAGCGAACCCACTGGGGTTAGTACGATCTTGGGATTTGTTCTTCCTTTGATTTTGTCATTTCTTTCAGTCCGGGGGTACGCTAGGACAGATTGACCGAGTGGATATTCCCAGGGCAGTTCGAAGAGAGGGTTGCGTTGCTTCTCGAATCTTGTACAACCTACCCTTTAGGTTATTAGATCTTCCTCCCTTGTACACCAGATTTGGAGTCCTTGACCCATTCTCGGGTCGTCTGCACTTTAGGCCATCCACAGGCGCAGTCATGTGTCACTCAGACTTTAACTCGTCGCCTCAGTTGGAGGACGAGCAGCTACAGTCCGGGTCTATGAGTACAAGCCCGAACCCTCCTTCAGCCCTCTCTGACCAGCACAGTGAGGGAATAATCCCCGCGCGGGCGTTTCACGAGGAGGCGCACCAGGATTTTCTTGCGGCCTAAACGTCCCGGGGGTCTGGCGATGAAGGGTCTGTGCCAAATAGTCCCGGAGTTGTATTCGCGTGTGAGTCCATCGTCAGTATCCTGCGTGGTCCTGACCTGGATCGAATCAGAGACCGTTCTGATCTTCCTTCCCCCCTCTCTTGCTCTATTCACAACAGCGGAGCCCACTTCAACGAGTATGGCTTTGTCACGCTATACGAAGATGCCTTCCTGGCGGGCCTTCGCCTGCCTTTTCACCCAGTCACTTGGGATGCGCTCATCTTCCTCGGGATATCTCCCGGGCAGCTGGCCCCGAATGGCTGGCGGTACTTGATGGGGTGCATCTCTTTGTGGCCCCATGTCCTTGGGTATGAGCTCACTCTTTAGGAATTCTTCTGGACCCACCGGCCTTTCCCAGTTCACAAGGAGGCCAGCTTCTTCTCACTCTCAGCTAGGCAGGGGCAGAAGATAATTGTGAACTGCCCAAGCAACAACAAAGGGTGGAAGAAGAAGTTCTTCCAAATATCTACCCTGGGTCTATGTGAAAAGGCGTCGGGCGTTCAGCTGAGGACCTCCTGGGCGAGTAAGCTGAGGAGTAAGTCCAAGCACTCTTTCTTCCCTGCTGAGTTTACTTACTCGGCCTTGACTAATCCATTTATCTGTTTTGCAGTGGGGGCCGTGGACCCGCCAAGTCTCCCCGATGAGCTTCAAGCATGGGTTTTGTCTCTGGCGCAGGACCCAACCGACATCAATAAAGTGTTGACCCGGTCGGGGGGCCCGAAGACCTATTACAAGCCCCAGCACAACTTCACGGCTCCCATCCTCCCGGTGATCATCCCTGGTAAACACCATTCCTTAATTGTCCGGTTTTTCCATACTATTGAATCCTGACATGCTTTTGGTTTTGCAGAAATGGCTCCCAAGGACGCGGCGTCACTGAAGGAGAAAGAAGCAGCCTTGATGGCCCGGGCTGGCTAGATGAGGAAGAAGTCAGCCCCCGGTGAGGGCCAGCCACTAAAAAGGATCTCCCAGGGGATCTCAATCCTGGCTCGGGAGGAAGCTGTTGCTACTTCCACGCCCGCAGTAACAATTGTTGCGTCGCCACCACCACCTGCAAGCGTGACCGCTGTCGTGCCTTCAACACTCCCCCCGGCGGCCAGACCGTCTGGGGCCTCTCTTTTGGCCCGGGAGGAAACTCGGGCAGGCCCCTCTATGTTGCCGGAGATTGAGACGGCAGAGGATGTCCGTGGAAGGGTACGGTCTGGGTTGCTGTAGAGTCAGGTTGACAGGCGGGCCCTGATGAACCCCGAGGCCACTATCGGATGGCTATATAGCATCGGTCACTTGGTAAGTTTCTTCTTGGAATGTGAATGTTTACTTACTCTCTATGCATATAATGACGTGTCCTTATTTTTACAGGTCAGTTGTATTGCTGTTGGGGCCGAGGCCACCCTTCCTGGCATTGCTTAGAGGTTGGCCGCCGCTGAGGCTAACCTTTCCGTGGAGAGGGTTGCTTGAGAGTCGACGGAGTTTGCCCTCACCATGGAGGATGAGAGATCCCGGGCAATTGCCCTAGAGCTGGGGGAGGTCCGTGAATCATTGTCCACCGAGCGGGCTGCCCAGAAGGCTGCGGAGGCTAAGGAGGCGGCTGCGGAGGCCAAGAGGATCACTGCCGAGAGGGTTGCTGAGGCCAAGGTTGCTGCCTCGGAGGCCGTGAAAACCTCCACCGAGAAGGATCTCGAAGCTATGACGACCACGCTCTCAGAGCTTACTGTCGCTCGGGAGGCTGAAGCCAGAGAAGCTGATGAGGAATTCGAGGCAGGGTTCCTCACTAGCTACGCCGACCTGGCAAAGCGGGCTATTGCTGACCACCCAGACTGGGAGTTATCCGGGTACTCCTGGGCCGAGTCCGGGTATTGGAAGGAAAGCCAGGCTGACTCCGAGGTTGCCGCTGAAGTCGAGGTTGTTGTTGAAGATGAGGTTGCCACTGAGGCCGAGGTTGCCACTGAAGCAGCGCCGGCTAGGGGCCCCTCCGTTGATGAGCAGGCCGCGGAAGAGGAGGAAGTGGTGGTGGTCGACTAGTTTTGTTCTTTTGTTTCTTATTGTAGTTTTTTGTGGGAAGGCTACTGCAACTGCCTCCCAGGCTTTGTACAATTTAAATTTCAATTAATGAAAAGGCCCTCGAGGTCAAACTTCCCATTAAACGTCTTTCTTTTTAGAATATTTTTGTACTGTGTCTGCTTATGAATGCTAGTATCCGTTCGGTTATTTGGCTAGCTAACCTAACACCTGCCTTAGCAAATGTTTTAGGACCGTAACCAACAGAACACCTAGTCTTCTTGACCTGTATGAAAGGTACATCCGGTGTATTATAGGATACCCTGTATTACCGTCTGGGATGTCCTAGTGTATTGTAGGTGTATCCTGTTTTACTATTCGGGATATATCTCTGGTCACTGTAAGTACTTATGAATATTTTTGAGTTCTTGTAGTGACCGGTGTGATTCCCTGTTTTGGCCTAATGTCCCCTGCCCCCCAAGCATTTTGTTAAGGCGGGAGTGCAGGAGTGAGTGGCCATAGGGAACCGACTTGGAACATGGGTGGTTGCAGGGTCATTTGAAGCTTGCCGTCGTCGGCTGGGCCTAAGCAAAGCTTGAGTAATTTCCTGTCTAGGTCTAGTATCCTCCTACCCCTGAGCGTCCTGTGAAGGCGAGGGTTTGTAGAGGAGCGACCATAGGAAACCGATCTAGAACATGGGTGGTTGCAGGGTCATTTTGTGCCTGGGTTCGGAGCCCGAGGTCTTCTTAAGTGCCTAGGTTCAGAGCCCGAGGTCTTTTTAAGTGCCAGGGTTGTTAGCCAAGGTCTTTTGTGCCTTGGGGTTAGACCCAAGGGCTTTGATGCCTCGAGGTTAGGCCCGAGGTCTTCTGGGTATTGCACAGTGCATCGACAGGAGTAATCTTAAGGTAAATTTTGTAATTTTATTAAAAAACATAAATTCATAATAGTTGCTCAATCAGACCTACAAAAGCAAATTTCTCTACCAACACTAAATTTCTGCCCGAGGTCAGATGCTACTGGTAATACTTGCGGAGGTGTTGCACATTCCAAGGATGTGAGAGATCGTGCCCGTCCATGCTCTGCAACCAATAGGTTCCCGGTCGGTTGATCCGGGTTACTTTGTATGGTCCTTCCCAGTTTGGCCCCAGTTTCACATGGCTCGGGATTTGGGTAGACTGGTTCACCGCCTTGAGGACGAGATCTCCAACTTGAAAACCGCGGTGCTTCACCTTGCTATTATAGTATCGAGAAACCCATTGCTTGTAGGCGGCTACCTTTAGGTAGGCTTGGTCCCTCCTTTCTTCCACTAGATCTATTTTTGACCGGAGGGCTTCTTCGTTATCCGGTGCACTGAAGTTGGCCACCCGATATGTAGGTAACCCGAGTTCTGTGGGGACCACTGCTTCAAACCTGTAAGTTAAAGAAAATGGCATTTCACCTATCGCCGCCCGGGGCGTATTGCGATAGGCCCACAGGAGGGTTGGTAGCTCTTCAACCTATAGCCCTTTGGCACCTTCAAGCCTTGTTTTGATTGAGTGCAAGATTGTTCGGTTAGTTACTTCAGCTTGACCTTTGGCTTGTGGGTGCTCGGGGGAGAAGTAATGAATCAGTATCCCATAGGCCCAGCAGAACTGTCTGAAGATGGGTGTGTCGAACTGCCTACCATTATCGCTGACCAGGACCCGGGGAATGCCGAACCTGCTGAGAATATTCCTTTCCACGAAGCTCTCCATCTTTCGCTCGATTGTCGTCACCAAGGGCTCGGCCTCTGCCCATTTGGTGAAGTAATCAACAGCTATCACGGCAAATTTGACCTTCCCTTTCCCCACAGGTAAGGGACCAACGATGTTGATTCCCCACTGGGTGAACGGCCAGGGGCTGTGGATTGGTGTCTGTAGTTCCCTCGGTTGGTTAATCATGTGAGAGTATCTATGGCACTTGTCACATCTTCGGACATACTCCTGGGAATCCCGGGCTATGGTCGGCCAGTAGTAACCTTGTAGCAGTGCTTTTCTGGAAAGCGCCCGGCCACCGATGTGATTCCCACACACTCCTTCGTGGATTTCGAACAGTATTGCTGGGACCTGTGCGGGGTGAACATAGCGGAGGTACGGGATTGTAAATCCTCTCTTGTAGAGAATGTGTCGAGGAGCTGGTAATGGGCTGCCCGGTATTTAACCTGGCGGGCTTCTTCTTTTTCGTCAAGTAGCGCCCCTATTGTCAGGAATGTCATGAGTGGGTCCATCCAGCTGGGACCCAGAATGACCGGGTCTACCTCCATACCTCCAGAGTTGATCACACTTGGCTCGGGTAGGTATTGTATCCTTATCCCGGGCAAGTCTGACTTAGAAGAAGAAGCGAGGCGAGCCAGCCGGTCGGCTCGTGTATTCTCTTCTCTCGGTATCTGCGTGATAGAGAATCCTCGGAGCTGCTTAGAAATCGCTCGAACAAGGGCCAAGTAGGCTACCATGTTGTCTTCCCGCGCTTCGTATTATTGGTTAACCCGGTTGACCACGAGCTAGGAGTCACTGTAGCCCTGAACCTGTTGTGCGTTCATAGAGATGACTAACTGTAACCCGACCAAGAGAGCTTCGTATTCGGCCTCTTTATTGGAGGCGCGGAACCTAAACCTTAGTGCATATTCGAGCTGGATACCGTCTGGGGTGGTCAGGATGATTCCTGCCCCGTTACCCTGCTGATAGGAGGAACCGTCCACATGTAGTACCCAGGTTGGGGTGTCAGAGTATAACCCGGGCGGCAAGGCCGGGGGTTCGGTCTCTTCGACCGGATCCTCAGGATATGTAAACTCGACTAAAAAATCTGCTACAACTTGTCCCTTGATGGTTGTCCGGGGTCGGTAGGTCACTTCAAACTCTTCCAGCTCTAATGCCCACTAGACAAGCCTCCCGGATGTGTCTGGGCGGCTGAGGATTATGCGGAGAGGTTGGTCTGTGAGGACAACAATGGCATGGGCCTGAAAATATGGGCGGAGCCTTCGGGCCGAGGTGATAAGGGCAAACGCCAGCTTTTTGATGCGGGAGTACCTGCTCTCTGCACCCTGTAACGCCCGGCTAGTGTAATACACGGGGAATTGTATCCCGTGCTCTTCCCGGATGAGTACCGAGCTAACCGTCAACGGTGACACTGCCATGTATAGAAACAGCTCTTCCCCAGGCACGGGTGTTGAGAGCAGAGGAGGAGACGCCAAGTACTTCTTGAGTTCCTGGAATGGCTCCTCACACTCTTCTGACCATTAGAATGCTTTTCAGAGGACTTTGAAGAACAGCAGGCACCGGTCGGTAGCTCGGGAGACAAATCTGTTTAACGCGGCCACCCGTCCGGCTAAACTCTAAACCTCCTTCGTTGACTTGGGCGACCGCATGTTGATGATGGCTTAGATCTTCTCGGGGTTTGCCTCAATCCCCCTTCTTCTGACTAGATGTTCAAGAAATTTGCAGGACGAGACACCAAAAGTGCATTTAGCCGGGTTCAACCTCATCCTGAATTTTCTTAAGATGCTGAAGGCCCCTGCTATATGCTCGAGGTGGTCGGGCTCGTCCCGGCTCTTGACCAGTAGATCGTCCACATATACCTCCATAGACTTTTCGATGAGGTCCTTGAACATATGATTGACCAGGCGCTGGTAGGTGGCCCCGACATTCTTGAGGCCGAAGGGCATAACCTTGTAGCAATACGTGCCTTGGTCGGTGATGAACGCAGTCTTTTCGTCGTCCCCGGCGTACATGCTGATCTGGTTGTATCCCAAGTAAGCATCCATAAATGAGAGGAGTGAGTGACCTGTGGTGGAATCCACAAGGAGGTCTATCCTGGGCAACGGATAGCAGTCCTTGGGGCATACCTTGTTGAGGTCGGTGAAGTCCACACACATTATCTACTTCCCGTTGCTTTTCTTGATAAGAACAATGTTAGCTAACCAGTCGGGATAATGGACCTCTCGGATGGACTTCGCCTTTAGGAGCTTCTCGACCTCCTCACTCACTACCTTCTGTCTCTCGGGGGCCATTCCCCTTCTCTTCTGTTTGACTCGGTGACAATCCGGGCTGACATTGAGACGGTGGGACATTACCCGGGGATCAATCTCGGGCATGTCCTCATGAATCCAAATAAAAACGTCTTGATTTTGCCTCAGGAACTGAATCAGTTTTTCCTTCAACCCGGGCTCCAGTAGGGTACCTATACTGATCGTGCGGTCCGGGTACTCGGGGTCCAACATCACTTGTTTCAGTTCATCCATCGGACCTATCATGTCACTCTGGTCCCGAGGGTCCATCTCTTGGACGTTCAAAGTTTTTGCGATTGTCCCCCGGCGCAACGAGCTGACATAACAACTCCTGGCGGTGCTCTGATCTCCACGCAAGCATCCAGGTCCCTGGGGAGTTGGGAACATCACTGTTAAGCTATAGGTGGAGACGACCGCTCTGGCCTTGTTAAAGGTTGGCCTGCCAAGGATGACGTTGTAGGCCGACGGAGCTTCTACGATCAAAAAATTGGTGAGTACGGAGGCCTGCTGAGGGTAGGTCCCCATAAGAACTGGAAGCTCGATTCTCCCGAGCGGTTGTGTGCTAGAGCCGTTGAATCCGACCAGGGGGGTAGCAACCGGCCGGAGCCGATCCCTGGCGATCCCGAGTTGATCGAATGCCGACGTGAACATAATGTCGGACGAGCTGCCTGTGTCCACTAGCACCCTCTGGACCATATAGTTGGCTATAAAAAGCGTCACTACTAGCGGGTCATCATGGGGGCAGTGGATGCCCTGCAAGTCGTCAGACGTGAACGTCAGGACATCGGATGGGGAGGAGCCGGTGGATTGGACCTGCCAGACATCCGCTCGTAATGTCAGGGCATGCCTCTTCTGTGCCGACTGTGAATCGCCTCCGCCTGATATTCCTCCGGAGATCACATAGATATTGCCGAGTGGTGGTGGTGGCTGGTCAGGAGCCCGGTTGTCCTGCCGAGGCCGTCTGTCCGCTGTGACGAACTCAGCAAGGTATCCCTGCTCGATCAGCTTCTCTATTGCTATCTTTAACTTGAAGCAATCCTCCGTTTCATGGCCGTGATCCCTGTGGTAGCGACAAAACTTGTCCCGGTTCCTCTTACCGGGCGGGGCTCGGAGTTTGGCCGGCTGCGGAAGCAGCATCTGCGGCGACCATAACTTCGTGTATAGGCTGGGAAATGGGTGTGAAAGCGGTTGGGGGCTGACCCCAGGCATCTCTTTGGTCATGCTTTAGCTTCTTTCCCGAACCCTTTTCAAACCCTTCACGCTTGCGTTTGGCCTTCGGGGATTCGTCTCCCGCCTGGCCGGCTCGTTTTGCCTTCAAAAAATCCTCAGTATCTATGTATTTTCCGACTCTCTCCGAGAGCTCCACCAAGGTGGCCGGTCGGTCGCGATGGAACGACGTGGCAACCTTGGTGTGTTGAACTCCCGAATAGAAGGCCATGATTGCGGCTGTTTCATTAAGGTTGCGGATCAGGACCCTCTGCTGGTTGAAACGATCTACATACTCCCTCAGGGACTTCCCTTTGCGCTGCTTGACGGTCAGCAGGTGTACATCCGGTTGCGACCGGTCGAGCATCCTGACAAATTGGCTGATGAACAGCTTGCCGAGGGCTTGGAAGTTGTCGACCGTCCAGGGTTTCAAAGCGTGAAACCACTGTGCGGCTGGTCCCTTAAGGGTACTGGGAAAGGCCAGGCACAGCAGCTCGTCCACCGTGGTGACCAGTGCCATCTACCCCTTGTAGGTGCGGATGTGGTCCATTGGGCTTCCTGTACCGTCATAGGAGCTGAGGTGAGGGGGTTTGAACTTCCGTCGAATGGGAAACTATGTCACCCGAGCGGTATAGGGTGACTCACTCCCCGTGTTAGTGAGGTCGTGACCGAACTTGCGGTTCAGCCTCTCGATCTGCTGCTGCAGTTCCTCGACCTGGGCTTTGACATCACTCTGCCCTATTCTCCTATCCGTGTCTGAGCGATAGGTTGGGTCGGACGATGAGGTCGCTTCCTCAAAGCGTGTCGACTTCGGGGATAGAACCCAGCTCTGGGTCCGAGAAAGTCTGTGCCTAAGATCCCCCCGGCTCAAGGCAGGAGGATCATCGGTCAATTCCTGGGCTCTCCGTCCGGACTCCTCCCCTCTGGCCGCGTGCCGCCGATTGATGATAATCCTGGTGTCTTCCACTCCGGGAGGATTGCGCCAAGGTCGTCTTTGCGAGCGCCTGGTGGCTTGACTGCGCTCTCCCTCGTCGGGGCATTCCCTGTTCGGTGGGGACACCGGAGCGGAACGGGCTTGCCTTCGTGCCCGAGGGGGCCTATGAACAGGGGCACTCTTCTCGGGTTGATATTTGGTAAAGGTGGAAGCGTAATGACCCCATTATTGAGGAGGTCTTGGATCTCAATGGCAAAGCCGAATGCAACGATTGGTATCATGGCCATGAACTTGGTGGAAGGCACAACATTTGGAAGGGTCATGGTTAAGTGAAAGAGGGTCAGGTAAAGGTCTCAGGTCTAAGGGCTTAAGGTGGCCTTTTTGAGTGAGACGAGTTAATACGGAGGATAGTGGTAGACTGAGGTTGGTGAATTTCCTTGGTTTAGAGTGGCAGTTGTTTATTGGTTAGGATCAGATGGTGTTTTGGTCAGGGTTATCATGCAAGACATTGATATAAGGTACAGTAGGGTTGTTTGTGTAGTTGCCTCCCATCTTTCTCTTTCTCAAATTATTCTCTTCTTTATTAATCTTCCCATCCCTTAGGGCGTTCTCTATTTAGGTTCCCACATCAAATAGCTACTCAAAGGTGGTAATAGGCATAAAATGCACTCATTGAAAGTGGGTTGCAAGTTTTTTATGATCATATGGACTTGTTCTTTCTTGGTTGGTCTATTTGCCATTTCAGTAGCCTTCTTTCCCCAATGGGTTAAGTTGTGGCAAAAGATTCTCAGTTATCCTACCTAGTGGTTTCAAGATCCCTAATAGTAATGTCTAGCTTAGTGTTATAGGCATATTGCTTCATAAACTCCGTAACAAATGTCCTCCCAAATAGGGGTCTTAGAGGATTTAAGGGCTATAAACCATTACAAGGCTCCTCCACACAGATAACGGGAGAACAGATATGTTAAATGCTCATTTTCTAACCCCATAGATATCAAGGCAGTGACATACATTTCTATATGGCTTTTAGGATTCCCGATCCCATCAAACTTCTCTAAGTCAGTCATCTTAAACTTCTCAGGGTATTTGCCCTTTATAGGTTCGAATAAACCCTCAAGGTCTAACAGATACTCATCAACACCATGGGATTTTCTCACCACACTTTCTAGACGATCCAACTTATCTTCATTATCTTTCCAGAATCTCCGCATACACTATAATTGAATCATTCCTCCTCTTTGATAGGATTTGGAACGACGGGATTCTTGGGTACAATAGGTGGAATAGGTGGTGGATCAACAGCAAGCAGGCCCTACGGGTTCAAGGTAGTCTGCCCAAATGGTCTATGATAAGTTGCAACTATCGCCCCTAATGGGCTAAGGTATCCTCTAACTGTTCTATTCTCTCATTTTCTTCGACCATTGGTATCCCGGTACTAGTAGCTCGAACTAATCTTCCTAAACCAGGGGAAGGGACCCAAGAAGGTGCACTTGTGGTCTTCTTTGGAGATATCTCTAGACAGTCTATATACCCACATATGCCCAAATTAGGAAACTATTTTTATCTTTTCATTATCTTTTTAGGTTCTCTCAATGCTATATATGCTATGAAGAGACCAGAGTAGGTAACCACTTAGCCATATAGGTCTTAATCGATTTAGGTATGACTCGATTTATAATTGCCTAGATCTAATTAGGGCTACTTCTAACGAATAGGACATAAACAAAGTTATGATTCGTAGTCCTACGTACTCGTGGCATATATTCCTAGTATAACACATTAGTAAACCACCCTCATGTCATGTGGCGAGCATTTGATATGGATTGAATACCTTGAGTGTTAGACAGTGCTATGTCCCACAGGTCATATAGGCTTCCTTGTCATGTCACATAATCCCAAAGGGCAAGTAAAGCGTGTGTTCGTACATTGTCACAATAGGACAAGCCATAAAGGATTGGCTCTATGGCTACTATATGGATCAAGGTAGACAGAGTCAACAAGGGTCCCCCAACGAGTGTCCTATATACCCCCCATTATATGGTTTGGTGTGGTACATGGACAATTAGGTACGTAGTAGGGTAAGAAAGTCCTATATGGGGGAAGGGGGGATTTGGCATTTGTAGGACCCCAGCTTTAGTCCTCCCAAGTTTTCTAAAATTAATGTGCGTTCGATCCTCATAATATAGAGTAAAGAACCTTAAAAGTTTTGGAGTCTAACCCTCTTATTTCAGTCCCCAATAGAGTCGCCAATTGTGGGTACCTGAGATTAGGGCCCAGAAGGATTAAGCCCACTTGATTGATCCCATTACAATCCTCATGTCAACAACCACGAATGAGTTTCACCACCCTTCGTTAGCCTTTATTCGATCCGACCAATTTGGATTACTCATATTTTGGATTCCATAGGACTTTATATCTAACCCGAGGCAACAATCGATGCCCATAATCCATATCTGAGGCTACACAAGTGAGTGATCTATATTTATATCCCACAAGGCTAAATCCGAAAAGATCCTCACTAATAGAGTCGCTAGTTTGTTTGATAAAGGAAACCAAGAAAACTAAATCTATCAAGCCCAATGGATAGAGAACATCGTCCTGTCATCATCAAAGAACTCGGTTTGGAGGTTAAGATACGAGAGAAGGATCTAGATCGTGCTAAAATACCCCCCTCACCCCCATCGTGAGATGGGCATCTACTAAGCTTTTAAGGTGTTTGACTAGATATTATGTGGACCGTTTCAATTATACTAATGCAATCCTAATTCAAGTTATGAACAGCTAATTAAAGAAAATCGTGCAAGAAATTATACAATTACATGCAATGCATATACTAAAACAATAATTCGGGGACTAAACTTATTACTACACTCCCCTATGCATGCGAAAGGAATAAAATTAAATTAAATTTGAAAGTCACACTCCAAAAACCTAGAAAAACATGAATTCTATGCATAAGTAATCATATAGGGAATTAAAATTTGTGTTTTAGCCACCTAATCATGCTTCTATGTTATCCTAGGAAAGCAGTAAATAAGAGGGATGCTAGGAAATTACCCGAGATAGCATAGCATTCCCAATTATCCTAATTAACCATAGTTAGGACAATAACAGCATGATATATTGAGGATAATCTAAGAATATCAGACTATTCTAGCCATAGATAGTATATGTATACCCAAACATGACCACTACGTGTAGTAGTGTGCATGTGTATGCATGTGCATGAATAAGAATTAATTCATCAATTAAACTATTTATGAATTAAGCTAAGTGAATTAAACTAACTACTATGCATGGATATAAATAAACATGGATAGCCTAATATCGCAATTAATATGAATTATAATTAAATTCCTATGTGAATGCCCTAAATCTAGACTCATAGATCCTGATTAAGGTTACATTATACCCAAGGATCGAATATCCATGGATTGGATACCATTCCCCAGGCTCCGGCCACTCCCACATAGAGGGATAGCTTCGCTTAGGATTACTCCACTTTAATAGGATACTACAAACAAGGAATTAAAACTATCCTAGAACCTTAAAGATCTAATAGAAAATAGAAGCAGAAAAACAAAAAGGGAAGAAAAACTTACTTCAAGAACTCTCTTCAGAATACTCTTGTAGAGATTCATCGGCACTGCAGACTCTAAGACTCGATCCTAACTCTAAAAAAACTTGTACTTTTCCTAAGGTCTTTCTAGGAGTGCTTCAAGGTCCTCCAATAGATTCTTGAATTTTAATAATTGCACGTACCCTAAGTTCCTATCATGTGATGTTTATGCTTGGAATGTGATGACACCTTAAGTTCTGGGTTATGTAGTGTCTCAAATGTGTTGATAATTTCTAGCATGTGAGATTTTTTGAATAACCTTATTGAAAGAAAAAGAAAAAGGAAAAAAAACATTTTCAAAATAAAAAATACAAAACTTGCTGAAGGTGAGCACTCGCGTGTGACAGTTTTACAAGAAAACCTTCTTTTACTCCACTTTTATGATGTTAAATGAATATGATATTTCATGAGATGGTAAACTTATTTAGTATAGATGATTAGATGCTATTACATGTTGAAAAATATTTCTAAATGACTTGTACTATGCATGCA